>OY041609.1:7500000-10000000 GCA_955876795.1 Eupithecia tripunctaria | reverse complement strand
TCGCTGTATTGCTGTAACCACTGTATCTAGTTACTAGAGACCTAGTTACGCCGTAATACCTATGGCTGTGGTAGAAACAGAAAGGTAATGTCAATACTCACCCAAATGGCAGTGGCTGGCAGTAGTCAGCAGTGACGAGAGTGATTAAAGTAATCGTCACTTTAAGTAATCGCTCGACCCTTTCCATGCAAGCGTTACATAGGTAGGTACTATGCATTGTTTTGTATTAATAATTAATACAAAACAATAAGAATTAAGGTCATGCGTAAAAAGGGGGTTTAAACTATTTTCTAGGTTTTTAAATTGACAAATAGCAGATAAAAAGTCTTGTGCACATTGTAAGTCATCTGCTGTAAACCCACACCACAAGAAAATACGTAGGTATCAATTGACTGAAAACCACGTCTATTGATTCATGAGGGTATACCCAAACGTGAGGTGCTGTAGTCACATTATTTAAAAGCTATATAAATCAACCAAATCACTTTGGCTTTTATTTGTTTAATAACATAAACAAATAGCTTTTGCGTAGGTGTAATGGCAGTACGGAAACTACCGCTAAATCGTAATCGACTCGACAACGAATAAAGTTCGAGAAGAATTCTTACTGCAGTGAATGCTTCAGGCTAAAATAATAATAAAATATCACTACCGACATGCGACAGACTAAGTATGTTCATGACTGTGTAAGTTCGACAGGATAATCCTCTCGTCCCTAATAAAGCAGCGCGCAAACATTAATACGCAGCAAACATAAATTATGTACATTATGATGTTCGTGGCGGGTGTGACATGCTGTGTACGGTTTTATGGCTGGTCTACTGGCCAGCATGAATCAGCACCATGTTTAAGTCTGTTCTGCAGAACGCACAACACCTTTAGTTATTTTGTAGAAATTAGTGTAAGTGATGTGAGTGCACCGGTATGTGGGCAAAACACCTAGAACAATTTTACGACCAAACTAGCCCAGCGTAGGGCCTATAGGCATTTATGATAAAAACGAATTAACGCTTTAACCTTAACCTCAACCGCAACAGCCTGTATTGGTCAACTGTTGGACGCAGGCCTCCCCCCGATATGCGTCATAATGGCGTTTACCTAATGTGGGTGAGTGAGCCAAGATCCGCCTGCGAAGTAGGAGGTTGCGGGTTCGATTCCAGCGTCGGGACAAATGTGTGTACGATCTCCAGAAATGTGTTTCGGTTGTTCTGGGTGTACATAGAAGCATATCCCTGATATTCAAATACCTATCTTTGTAATAGTGCTTGATAACTGTTAACAAGCACCCGTAACACAAGCTCACCTAAGCTTGGGGCTTTATATGATGCCGTGTGAATTAAATAGCATTTTTGTTTTCGTAATGCTTTCAATCTCAGTCTTATTCTCTTTGTAGCTTGTTTTCGCCGTTTTTATTTCTTGAATGATTAACAAATTGTACTCGTACCCAGTGCATTAAATAATTTATTTAGTCATTTTGAAAAGTCAATAATTTAACAGTTAGGCATTCCTTTGACGGTTTCTCGAAGACATTTGAAGTGGTATTATTTTTACGAACTATACTGATAACGCCTTCGCTGCGCATAGTACTGCAATAGTTGACGACACGCTCTTTTTTGCGGTTGTTGAATATATCGCAAATCTGCGATGAGAGCATTTCGAATCTACTTAGCACATTCTTTATACAGGATGTAAGGACATTTTCCGAGCTCGAGTCGTCTAATTCTTCTGGATTTGGATTCCTATGACCTGGTGAAAGATTTCCGAATATTTTATTTATTTGGCGTTCAGTGATTGTATCTGAAAGTATTGCTGTATCCTGTTTTTTCCAAGAAGAAACGCGATCCGCTGATAGATTTTCGCTATTTTTGTTTAACGATTTCTCTCTTTTTTCGTCTGGATGTATTGATGGGTCTAGATTTGTCGTAGAGTGTCCGGCTGATATATTTACACATTTTTTGTTTCTGGTTTCCGAACTTTCTGCATCAGGGCATGACAGTGCATCCATATTTGCCAAATTATTGTGGATACCCTCCTCTTTTTTGGTCGTGTTACCTATTTTTGAATGGACAGATGCACAAAACATAGGTTGGCTAGATCCAACTGACTTAGATAAAAGTAGTAATTTAGAATCCTTTACACTAGTATTTGTAGATACAACTCGAAAACTGGTTTGGCATTCGACTTGAAGTGGCACGTTTTCTACCATTTTATCGGTGACTAATACAGCACTTTTATTAATTTTCAAGTGATCTGCTGTTGGCGTTGCTTGTGAAGATGCAGAAAGAGGAGCTGACTTAGATTCTTTTATTCTGATTTTAATTTTTGCTGTAACTGCGGAAACCTGCTTTTCCATTTTATCTAGTAATCCCGAGCCCTTTAAAGGACCTATAGCAGCGGACTTTTTTGACTTTTTATTAATCATGTCCGTCTTTTTCTGTTTATTTAGTGTTAAGCATTTCAAAAATTTAGGCATGCCGTCTACATTATATTTATATCCATTCAAAGTCGCAAGATCTGCGCCATTTATGAGTGCTTTATCGAAACTTTCGGATAAACTTAGGTACCAGGTTTATTATAATATACCAATTTCCTCCGATATACATTCTTATACATTTCTGTGGCTTCGACAGTTGTTGTAATTGATTTCGGATCGTTTATGAGTGATTTTCGTTTATTTAAATTGGAGTAGTCTGAATATAAGGGTTGTTGTAATATGGGTGAAAATCACTGGCTTCTGGGCATGTCTCAAAGTTGGACTGTCGAAATGACATAGAGGTAACCTTGAACTACAGTTTTCATACGGAAGTTGGCTTACATGCAAATACTCAAAACTTGGACCTTGGCACTGAACGCCTGTTTTTGGAGTAATGTTATGCTTGCTAACTATACAAATAGACATAATTTTTTGTATAAATTCATTACCATGTGCGTACTATTGTTTGTAATAATATCATTGTTAGAATTATTGGTTTGGCGCACTTTATTAATAGTCCAGCCATGCTACTCGCATGGTCTATTGTGTAAATACAAAGTTGGATCTTGATTTTTCCATTTCATTATTTTCTTGCACTTCTTGTATTCTCTTAAACGTAGTGAATTTAATTACTGTTGGAAAATAAGCAGATATAAAACAACACTACTGATTTCTTGCATTGGTACTGTTCAAAGAGAATACAATAACTTCGTGTACTGTTCCCAAAGAGAATACACGCAGTTATTGTATCCTCTTTGAATACAATAACTACGCAAAGAGAATAATAATGCAATAACTACGCATTCCGCTACACATGCTCTAAAAAAGCATGCTAAAAAGCGTGATATTGAGTTTGCTCAATATGATCATGCTTATGAGCAGTTCACATTTGCTAGCAATAGGCATGCTCAAATCAAACACTTCAATACACATGCCATTTTATAGCGTGCTCTCTCGCTCTCTGTCTCAGTTCAAACAAAGCCATGGACAATCAAACAGCGATCCGTACGGAGCTGAATAAAATCATCCTTTTGCTGGTGATGCAATGCATCCAGAACCTTATATCAGCTCGGCAAATAAAGAAAAGAAAGAGAAAAAATTGGGATTAGATATCGAAAAGATCGGACTCAATAAGCATGCGCTCAATAAACCTTTTCACACGCGCTAAAAGCACGCCTGAAATGCATGCCCAAAAATCGCAAAACCGTCGATTTTGAGCAAACTCGAAATGAGCATGCTCATTATGAGCAATGTTTCACTACACATTTGCTCAATAAAAGCATGCTTTTGTGCTAGTAATGAGCATGTGTAACAGTAGCTTATATGTTATTGGTGTCACTTACTGAGTGACGTGACCTTCAATCAGGGAGTCTAAGGCTACGTTCCGATTCACGCTTAATGCGCTGACGCGCGCATGAAGTCGTTTCTTTTCAACTTTCAGCGCGCTGACAGAGCGCACGGCAACGCCCACTTCGCCACGCACCTCGAGCGCACGGGAGCGCATGAACTGCCTCAACTTTCGAGACAAGGCAGCTCGTGCGTTCCTGAGTGCCGTTTGAGCGTTTCGTTTCATTAATCGCGCCAACGCGCACCAACGCGCTCAGATGAATCGGAACGGGGCTTCGTGCGCGCATAGCTCGTGCAGTGCGTTAGCGCTTTAAGCTTGAATTGGAACGTACCCTAAAGGTTACGAAATAAGATCTTTTTTGAGTTATCTCATCCACGTTCAGAATTTGAGCTTGACTAACATTCTCTCCTTCTTCTCGCGTTGAGACAGACGAGAAATAGATACGGACAACAATTGTCTATGGTTTTTGTGTACCGCACGGAAAAATTATACCTTACGATCTCAGTTGTAAAAATTGTGTACCTACTTTTTATAATAAATAAAATTTTTACCTTCTTATTGGTAGTTTAAACATTTTCACTAGTAGGATGGTGGTAAACAGTCGAAAATGCAAAACAAAAAAAAGAAGGAGAAGAGAAGGTACTGACGCGGTACTTCTGACTATGCTCTAATAATACTTTTCAAAATTAGAAGAGAGCTCATGTTCTACTCTGATAGATGATAGAAAATTATACCTCGTAGTTGGCAAAGCACTTAGGTACCGCCAATGTCCTTGTAAAAAGCTGAATTACATACTAACCGCACAATTTTTGAATCAAGTACGTAATGTGAATCGAGTCTACATATTGAGTGATATAATCGGAAATGGACCTGACTATTATGTCATTGATACCCCTCGCCCGTTGGCCAAAAACTGCATGTAACACAAGGACCTAAAAGGTAAATTATTGATGCATCTATAAAAAAGCGAAGTCATTAGTTATTAATATACACCGTCAATAAATAATTTTGATACGGGACAAAGAAAAAGTTCTCGTATGAGTTCTCGTACTCAAATCTAAGGACGAAACTTTGACCAGCGCGAGATAACTCGCTTAACAGTGTGGTGCTGGCTTAGAATTTGCACGACCCTGTCTCTTCCGTGGGTGTCGTAAGAGGCGACTATGGAATCCACCGGGGGTGGGCAGCAGTGCCAATAAGGCGCTTATCAGGGGAAGACCTGCGTCCAGCAGTGGACCAATACAGGCTGTTGAGGTTAAGGAGATAACTCGCGCTGGACTGTCAAAAATCTGAGAAAATTTGGCACGCATCTTAGCGGTTAGTCGCTCTATTAATATAGATATAATGTATATCTGTATATCTATTTTTGTATTTTCTGATGATTTTATTGTGAAATTATATAATTGAAAAATAGATATTTTAAATCTCAACCACAAAATTTCTGAACGCAACGTTATTAGCAGCCGAACTGTGACATCACACTTGTACTTTTCTGTATGGTCATGAAGCTTTGACTTTGAGGTGACATAACTAGGTGATTCGGTGAATCGTGTCGTAGTTTTACATTTGGGTAATACATCATTAAAGTCAAAGTCAAAGTCAAATCCTTTATTTTTTTTCATTGAGGTTATACCTCAAAAATTCAAAAAAAAAATTGTAGATGTTATACTTTTTCCGGTTAGGTATTAACCTACGAATAAGAATAGTCAGGAAGGGTAATTCAGAACAAACTTCAAACAAAAAGTGGGCCTAGCTCAAACCAAAATGACGTATAAGTCAAAAAACTAATCATAGCCAAAGTTCCAATTAGACATTGCTTCGTGATTAGTTGAATTCAGAACGAAAGCAGGGATTGGTTGGCGCTTGCTAAATGAAAGCGGTGATTGGTTCGCGCGCGTACTGCAATGTCTGCTATGACAGCTGAAACAAGGCGGCGTGGATGATGTTATGCAATAAGTAGAGCGAACCAAGTTATTAGTAAAATAATATAATGGTTAACAATGTATTTTTATTGATTTGTTTTTGTTACTTTGTACACATCAATGAAATCTATGTTCTGCGAAATATGATTAATTTATTAAATTTTAGTCTAGAAGACATTAAAAAAGAGTCTTTCTTCGCAATGTAGTGAAGACGGATTTTTAGAAGTTCAACGATAATATCTTCAGTATAAAATATTTTATAAAAACACTGTGTTGATATTACTGACAGATTACTAGCTCGAATGAGTTATTTTCCGTGGTCATTTATTTTTATTTATTTCTTTTTAGTGTCTCGGTGCGTGAGCATATTTTAAACAAAACCACCGAAGGATACGAGAGTACATCGAAATCTTTCAAATTAATTAGTTTGTGAAAATATACATTTTCATTCATTCTGGATAGTTGATTTTGGCTTGCAGTTTCCGGGTAATAAAGTCTATAATTTATTCCACGGTTTCTGGCAGTTGAAGTGTCGTTGGTCTTGCATGTTTGATAACACCGTGCAATTCTTCTCTTCTGTTTTATACTCTGCTGGTTTTCAGCCATTTAATTGTTTTTTGTCTTTCTAGCTTTACTTCCTGCCGATCCTATTCGGAAAAATAAGTGGATAAGTGCATCCACTTATTTTTCCGAATAGGATCGGCAGGAAAAGTAAAAAACAAAATACAAGAAAAATAAATACATACATAAAGTGTTATAAATATATCTTAATTGTATTTGTTACATTTCAATATTTCATCAACAAGAAGAAAAAAAATCTAAGATTAAAGAATATGTACCTCAAAATAATAAATTAATAACTGACTTCAATTAGCGTATTATTGACCATAATATTGTTTGTATTAATAACAAAAAAACGAAGTCAAAAATTTACTGACTTCATATTGCATAGTATTGAACATTTCATTTTGATGACGTATTTGAACATCTATGAATGTAATTACAATTTAGCTACTACTTACTAGTGAAAAGTGATCCCTAAGCATTTTAATCTTGTATGGCTCCTGCACCACTTCACAACACATGTTGGCATGATGATTCACAGCTATTTCACAAAGATACTCACGAAAACGTCTGTGCAGACTGGACGTGTGTTCGCTTGCAAGATAAATATCCGACTGATGGCGCGCTGAGCCCGACTTTTAAGCCCCGCCTACTTTAGCACAACTTTGGTTGGGGCATTTTTTTAAAGCAGTTACTGTTCCTTGCTATTCTTATTCGTAGGTATTAACCTAAATAATTGATAAAAAAAACAGCAACCCTATTGGTACTGCACGCTAGCTAGCAAAGGCTGAGAAATCGAGATGCCGCCTTTTTTTCGAGTAACAAGCTTCTCGTGGTTGTGCATCGTGACTTAGTCGTCAACTCGCGGACTAGACATCGTAGCTTAAGTTCTAATTTAAGTTTACTTTTAAAAGTTTGGTTTTAAAGTTCACAATCGTACATTACTTTAAGAACATACATCTAGTTAAGTACCGTTATTTTGAAGTACTGTTACTAAATTTCTGGTATATTAACCGGTATTATGCACGTAAAATGCCGGTATTAACAATTTGATTTCAATGCCGGTACTTCAAAGTACCGGTACTTGAAATTACCGAAAAGAGAAGACCAGTATTTCCGAAATAGTACTGGTATTATTGGTACCGGTACCAAGCCCTGCCCCTCTCTGATCGGATCTCTACTTGAACTACTCAGAAGCTTCCACTATTCACCTGCAGAACTCGACGTGACTTATTCAATATTATGCAGAGAAAATACAGTGAACACCTAAAACCGGACGTGAGCTGAACGTTGAGAAGTTAACACAAACATTAGGTAGGTACTCTGGTATAAAATTCTCTAGGTATTATTACTTGGCTCTATTTTTAGGGGTTCCGTACCTCAAAAGAAGAAAATAATAACGTTGTAATGCTGTGCATTCACCGGATCGGAATCGGAGCGTACGCAGCGTAAGGATTTTTTTCTTCTTTGTATTGAATTAATAGTTATTCGTTTCATTCATTTATTACATTCCATGGCATTAATAAAACTCTTAAAATAAATGTAAATAAAAGGTAGGTGTTAGTACAATCAAGAAAAAGTATCATGCAATGTCGTTCCAAAAATCGTGATCGTGATGATTCCTTTAAGTCTCTTTAGCAATTGAATTAGGATAATACTGCAATGTTTGATTCATTCCTTTATGTCTCTCTAGGTATTGATTCCTGGATGACGAATTGTTGCCTCGTTCGCACTTTAGTCTACTAGTGTCTTTTCATCTTTGTTGTTCAATAATTTTTAATGTCGGAAAAACGCACGTGGACTGCAATTTTATGCATTCCAGTCTTTTGCGGTTTAAGCAGTAGGTACTAATATAATATTATAAAGAGGAAACAATATAGTAAATATATATAGTATTGAATAGGCTCTGAAACTACTGGACCAAATTAAAAAGTTATTAAAAAGCTTACTTTTCAGGGAATAACATAGGCTATATTTTATACCGGAATTCCCACGGGAACGGGAACTGCTAGTACAGTAATCTGAACAACAAACCCATTTTCTTGGGAACGCGTGGAGTAATCAAGTTGAACTAAGAGAAGGCAGTTGCGATATAATTCGATGGTAAAAAAGTTAAATGACTTTTTCCAGCTACCCGGTCTAGTTCTTGAGTGGAGACCGCGACTCGGCAAACGTAGTGTATGAAGCCCTTCGGCCAGGTGGGATGACGATCTGCGAAAGACTGCAGGCAGATGCTGGATGCTGATGATGATGATGATCATGATGATGTTAATGATTTAATACAAACTTTGTTTGATCATCTAAAACTGAAACATCCTCTACTACCTATGTATATAGTCAAGTTTTTAAGTAGGTACCACAAGGCTATCCTATCTTCATAGTTTCGCCAACAGCCTGTCTAGTCGGGAGACTTGAGAATTACTCGAGCGGGGTTGAATTACAAGTTTGACCGAAGAGTATTATACTAAACTAGGGTAGTGTATTCATGTGAATGTGTAAAACGAAGATAGACCGTGTCTTCTTTCTGTAAAAACAAAATGATTCTACTGAATAAGTTTGGAACGGCTGTACAGTTTCTTTTATATTCTTAAATACGAATAGTGATGGATACGCGAAATATCTACAAAAATGTTTATGAATTTGTGATGAATTAATTTTGTTTTGAAACTATAAACCGACTTGAATTTTTATAGTTTTTTCGTGTATTTTCATGGATCCCATCGCCAAAACTGAACAAAATTAAAATGGGACCACACGGAACCACCAGCTTTCATATAAAAATGAAAATCGTACCACCCAGTCAAAATTTCTGAGGTTCTAACATAAAAAAACTGTCAAATTGAGAACCTCCTCCTTTTTTTGAAGTCGGTTAAAAATATATATTCGAACCCGTTTGCCAGCATTAGCACGGGGATATTTCCAGATGCATTAAAAACATCAATTATTAAGCCTCTACACAAAAAACATAGTAAAGATAGTATTGATAACTACAGGCCTATCTCTCCCTTATACCGGTAATCTCCAAGGTGTTCGATAGACACAGTGAAATCAACATATTCTTAGAAAAAATAAATATTTTTTGCACAGAAAAAAATGTTTCCGAGAAGAAAAGACTATCAATATGCCTATCTACGATTTCCTTTTCACGTTGTATTGATAAAAGGATACATTTTTCGAAAGGACGATATGCTCTATATTCTGCGACATGAGCTAAGCCTTTGATTATGTAGAGCATAGTACTCTACTTCAAAAGCTTGAAACTTACGGCATTAGAGGGATTACACCAAAACTTTTAAGATTTTATCTTGAAAACAGAAAGTAGCTGACTGAAATAAGAAATATTAACTATAGGACAAAACTTGAGAAAAGATAAATCTCAGGCAAACGTGTTATAAAACATGGTGTTCTACAAGGTAGAATGTTAGGTCCTTTACTTTTTATAGTCTTTATTGTTATATTAACCAATGTCTCTATTTGCTGATGATAACGCTGTGGCGATTTCATGTAATACTATTGACACATATGAAAAGGAAATAAATTCAACTCTAAAATCAAATATAATATGGCTAAATGATAATAATTTATAAATAAAATATTAATAAAACTAAAATATTACATTTTAGACAACGCGATACTGCTGCACGTGCAATATAATCGTATCAGAAGCGCTGTAGAGGTAACAGATTCCTGTAAACCTTACTTTGCTCAACATAACATCCTAACTCTACCTATACCGTATATTTTCGAATAGGCTATGTTTCTGAAAAATAGCCCTGATTTATTTAGTCTGCTTTCCGATACTGTTCCTCGAAATCGAAGAGACCAATATAAAGTCCTCATGTCAAACTCAACGACAGCTTTTATGCGCAAGGGTATTTTCTGCATAGCTCCTTCTATTTACAATAAACTGCCAAAATCACTAAGACAACTGCCAAAATCACTAAGTCACAATGTTTCGGAGGATCTTTTTGATTAACATTTTAGCGAAGAATTCACTTCGTTTATCTATATTTATTACCGAACAACGTTGCTTTTATTTTAATTTTACTCTATTATTACGGACATTGGCGAAATTATGTCAACCCAGACGTAGACGCCATTATAAGAAGAAAGGAAAGGAATGTTTCGGAGAAAGTTAAAAACCACTTTAGAACATAAATGCTACCATACAATCAATGATTTTATGACGGACAAACATTTTTAGATATAAGTGAATAGCTCAAACAAATTATATTTTAATGATTATTCAATGTTATGATTATCAACTCCTTCTTTCAATTTGATTTGTCAACATTTTTAATTACATTGTACCCAGATTTTGCACGCCGCAACGGTAGATTGTGTCTTATCTAAACAAACACCACATATATTATGTACCTTGTTTACATGTATTCGATGCAATATTTTTTTAATTTACTTTACTTTAATATATGTAGGTTAGTCTGATTAAGATTATTTCTCCGAAAATTCTGTGAGTGTAAGGTTCTTATTCCCCCAAAAATAAACATTACACAAGTTACAAGCTCAACAAAGGAATTTACGGAAAATGAGATGCAAAGGGTATTTATGAACAAGAGTCTAGAAATCCCTTACACAGTGGATTTTTAGAGCAAACCCACTGGCACACGTCAGTCTTAGCTTGTTTAAAAAAGAATCACTACGTAATTTTCACTTCATTTTTAATTTATCTTACTTATCCAATTGTCAGAAACAGAAGGAAATCTGTACAGTTCGTTCTCGGTGAACCACAAATTGATCTCTCGTTCAGCGGCTGCTTCAGAGTCTGACGCGTGGATGACGGGTCCGTGCCCCCTGCTGGTGCAATAGTCCCCGCGAATCGTCCCCGGTTTTGGCCCTCCCTGAGAGCCCGCAGCTGGAGCACCAATCATAGTCCTTACATTTTCAATAGCATTAGGGCCTTCCCAAACCATAGGCATCACAGGACTTGCGCTCATGTATTTGACGAGATTGGGAAAAAAGGACTCCGAAGATAAGTCTCTGTAGTGTTCTTCAAACCGTTGCTCGTCACACCAGATCTGCTTGCAAGCCAGAAGTCTGTATCCTTTGTTTTCAAATCGCTGGATAAAGGTTCCAATCAGCCCACGTTGAATCGCTCGTGGTTTCAGTAATACAAATGTCCGTTGTGGTTTTGACATCTTTATTTGTTTAAAATTTTGCAGAATGGATAAAATAAATACGAACAACAGAAAAAACGTATAATTCCGTCTGAAACGTAGGGTAAAAGAAATTTGCATTAGCACAAATCGATTGTGAAAATGTTAATAGTGTTCTAGAGTAACCATAATTTTTACTGCTGTTGATAATTTTTATTTTTATTATTAGCAGCCTTTGAAATTAGGTATTTCAAAGGCTGCTAATACAACTTTTGACGTGGTAGGTAGGTAGGTACAGTGCTTAGTGCTAACAGAAAGTAAACGCAGAATGTACTTTATTGCCATTGCAGTTCGTCGTGTGACCTATTTTCATACGTGAATAATTATTTGATTTTAATGAATGAAACTAAGCAAACACAATAATTGGAAAAGTTAATAAAAGAATCAGTGTAAAATAGCTATTATTGAATATAAATCAAAAAATACATTCAATAAAATAAATTCAATCAAATTGTCAATTGCTAACAGGCTAGATTTCGACAGAAGCGACAGAAATATAAGATATCACTTTATTTTCGTGTCGATGTTTAATTTTATAATTTGCACTTTTGTTTGTGTACATTTATTGTATTTACGGAAATAAAGAATTTGATTTGATTTGATACAGTTACACTAATTGAAAAAGACATAGTATTTTAACTGTTTGGGAATAAAATTATAATCAGCCTACAATTAACCGAGAAACCGGTAAATAAAATACAAATACCATGCAAACACACATAATACAAATAACACAAAACGTACGTAGACCAAGGATGTACCAAATAAAATAAGTTTGTTTATGTACTTTATAGGTTGCAGAAAACATCAAGCTATAATACAATATTGGCGGCTTATCACGGAAACGTAACCTCAACAATACAGTAATTCTACCGACGACGTTACCAGAGCATCTACATCTTAAAAGAAGTGTTTCGTGCGATTATGGGAATACCTCCCTGGGAATCGGGCAGGCCTGCTTTCCGAAATCTTAAGTTATTAACTTTGCCTAGTATGTACATAGAAGCTGATAAATTTTAATTCGCTAAAGAACACACAAACCTTTTTACCAAAGCATGGGATATTTACCCTAGGACCGTTAGGAACCCAGATAGTATTGTTTTATCTAGAACGCTGAGAACTGCGGCCTTATTTATACCATTTATCATGCAATAAATGGTAATTTCAATAGTTTTAAAAGCTTTAAAAGTCTATACCTCCACATATCCACAACCGGTGTCAAGAAAATCTTTCAATATTATCATTCCTATATTTGTGGTAACCAGTCAATAACGCAATCCTACACTAATCTTCGCCGATAATGCAATTATTCTGCTGATATATTATGACCTTTATGACTTACCTCAGTCATTAGTCGTGGCGTAAGAACCAACTTAGAGAACCTGCCAGAAAAGTGGCAACAGCTTATATCTTATAATTATAAACTATGTATACTGTTCGTTTACGATGAGAAAATAAACTTATATCATTAGAGTGCGATACCTCTGAGATTTATAGTAAATCATATGAGTAATTATTAGGAAATAAACCGATACCTACACTTTATTAGTCATTTGAAGTAGCTGCAGGTAGTGTCTTGTTTATAAAGAAAAATACTCTTGATAAATTTAAGCATAAAAAATGTCTAAATTCATGTAGTGATCAGCTTTCTCCTACTTTTTTTATCCCGACCACCGATCCGCCTGCCAATGCCAAAGCGTAGGCATGTTTTCATGTGGTGCGACTCAGAATTTGCACCTCTTCCCGCGGGTGTAACAGGCGACTAAGGTATCCACCAGGGGCATGCCCAGCAGCGCCCTCTGCAGAACAATTCTACCACTGAACTGCGATCTCTAGCTCGTATGCCCTTCTCCATATGTGATAAAAGCCAATAAGGTGCTGATCAGAAGAAGGCCTGCGTCCAGCTATGGACCAATAACGTAGGATGTTGTTGTTCAGGATGTCTGCCTAACCGTGAAAGTCAGTGTGCTCCTGACGTACTACTACACTCATTAGCGTTATTTTACTAAGATATCGGAATAACATTATTCCGATATTTTTAGTAATATTATATAACGCAATGATATTATATTTTATAACATGAGGTTTAAGAATGAGGATGAATAGAATGCCAGATTGAAACAATGTTCTATTCCAAGGCTGTAGGGCAGTACGGAGAGATACAGAGCCGGTCGCGTCCGGCCTAGGTATGGTGTCCGCTACATCACCGAATACACATAATCTTTTAAATAACTTCCACTAGCTGCGCCCCGCGACTTTGCCTGGAAATTTCAGAAATTTACTACACATCCCATAGGGCTTAGTAAGAATAAAAAATATGTATATGAATATAGTACTTCAAAGTTTATTTTTACTGAATTTTAAGTGACTCCAACCAAGGAATAATAATTTTTCATTAGATACTTTACCACCCCATTTAACCCTTTAGAGGTTTGTTTTTAAAAATAATTAAACTACATATGCGTATTATTCTACATGCCATTTCATCTAAATCGGTTTAGTATTTCCGGAGATACGTGGTAACAAACATTCTGACTAACTTTCGCGTTTATAATACGAGTAGGATGACGCATATTGTTTAACAGTTTAGTTTGGAGTCGCTCATCGAGCTGTGGAAAGAGCTATGCTCGGAGTTTCTCTGCAGAATAGGATTCGTAACGAATACATCCGCCAGAGAACCAAAGTTATCGATAGCTGAAGGAATTAACAAGTGGAAGTGGCAGTGGGCCGCGATGACTCGCGAAGAACCGACAAGCACTAAATTCGCTCAAAGTGTTCTTGAGTTGAGGCTGCGACTTGACAAACGTAGTGTGGACGCCCTCCGGCCCGGTTGGATGAAGACCTGCGAAAGACTGCAGGCAGATGCTGGATGCAGCAAGCTGAAGACAGGCCTATAGCACTTATTAGGGGAGGCCTATGTCCAGCAGTGGAGTAATATAGGTTGATGATGAGAGATTATGTTGTTTTGTAAACCGCCTAGCCAATCTAAAAACAGGCTTGTTACACGATCCAGTGGTAAAATCCATAGGCCATAGGTACACATTTGAAATTCAGTATGCCTACACATGCTAAAAGAAAAAACGGACAAGTGGACAAAGATATTAACATAGTGGTATTACCGAGGAAGTAAAAGAAGGGTAGCTGGCCCAGAATGGACCCGCGTTGCAAGGGACAGGGAAAATGTCTAATAAATGGAAAACCTTAGAGGAGGCCTATGTCGAAGGAGAAACTGGAAGAAAAAAGAAGAAATAGAGATAAGGATAAAAGTTAAAAATCTATTTGTAATCCAGAAATAAAGGCTTATTTTATTTTATTTTATTATGCCTACACGAGCCGGGCCCAGCTGAAGCATAACAAAATATGAATTTTCCGGCTTTTAAGAAGCAATTTAATGCTTGCTCTATGAGCAGAATTTATACGAAGTCAAACTCGTTTGGAATGGCCCCGCTCTGCATATGTATGATAACTATATTACGATTGCCTTAATTTTGCATATTCGTGCAAATATTTATTAAATTCATTCTATCCTATGGTCCCTTTGCATTATGACAATTATTAATTTAGACTTAGATATGCAGTTGCAAGTTGTTTTATTTTATGAGCGATAAACTTGCTAGTGGTTTCTTTTTCACTTCTTCCGCTAGTAGACAAAATTAAGTGAATAAGAGTCAATTGCACCTTATTTCTTATTTGATATTAATTACTGTTTATCAAGCTGTATATACAGTGTATATACAGTAAAAAAGTTTTGTAAGTATAAAGATATAAACGTTTCGACTCTGACTCTGACTCATTTTATACATATTGAATTATTACATTTGACTTATTATTACAATTTGACTTACCACTACGCAAATTTCTAATACCCGTCTCAACGAAATGATTTGGGGTTTTGCACTTTTCTACACAACTACGACAGAATATTTTTGGATAATATTAAAGACTGATCCAGTCGGTATGGCGTGCTATATAACCTAAAGCCGACTGACCGGTGTTACGGACGTAATGTAACTTGTAACATACCGAGCATTCGTGTAGTCAGTACAGGAAAGAAGAAGCTCGCAACGAGCAACAAGACAAATTTTAGCTTACGGCGTGATGTTTCAAGCTCGTTGCGAATGGTATAGTCAGCAAAAATTGCGCACCACCACTAGTGTGATTTTTCTGTGAAGTGAATAGTTGCCAACCCCGGCTTGCGTGATATCTTTTGTTTTTTAACGCAAAGCAAAAGAGTTTTAAACTGGATAGGCGTTACGTTTGGCGATGTACATTAGACCCCGTAACACCACACCGGTCATAACCGAATTATATAATTGATTTTGTTTTAAATAAAATAATAGCCGGCTTCAATTACAATGGATCCCATTGTCAGAACTGGACCAAATTCAAATGGGACCAAAGGGGAAGCGCCAGCTTTCAAATAAAAAAAATTAATGAAAATCGGACGACCCAGTTAAAAGAACTGAGGTTAACACAAAAAAAAGTACAGTCGAATTGAGAACCTCCTCCTTTTTTGAAGTCGTTTAAAAATAAGTCTTATCCCTGCTGGTATATTTAAATGTATTCTGGTATTGCTGCATTTGATTTATAAAAATATTAAAAACAACCAAATAGCGCCAAAAATTGTATAGAGATTTATCAGTGGGGAATCTTTGACGTTACTAACGTTATCGTGACGTCTGCTTTTAGTATGAGATTTGCGTAGTTCCCTGCCGCTGTTCTGGCTGGTAAAGGCGCTGTTCCAAATTGTATGAAAAAGGAGACGTTACAAGTACATCTTGTTACTAGCGTTAAATATACTCGCCGATGCATGTTATCGGTGACCCCATTGACCCAACACCACCGCTTACCCGGAGGTGACGTCAACCGATTCGTTACTGCACACTACACAGCCGACCAAAAACCGTCGAAGAATTCCCTCTTCCGCCCGCAGGTGCATTCGTGCACCTAAGGCGTAACCTCCATGCCCTCTCGTAGCATCTGGCGACAGCCCAAGCCGAGGTTCGCACCTAAGTGGTGGCCCTTGTGCGTGTCGCCCCGACCTAAATTTTACCGGCGAGGAGGATAGTCCATTCAAAAAAAAAAAAGCTCGTGTACGATACAGGGAAGGACCTACATCTAACTAACCTATTAGAACATTCTGAATACAACAAGTCCTTGTTTCTCGCTTCAGTAACAATGTCATCCACGGCATGGCTCTGCTTGTTATTTATGATGAAAGTTTCCTTCCCCAGCTAAGCTGGCAGCAGCGGACGAGAAATAATCAAAAACATTGAGTTATCAAACTTTAGATCGGTCTACGGATCGAGCGATTACATTATATTACTGACGATGTCGGAAAGAACTTGGATGCCGGCCAAAATTTCGTTTTCAAGTTTCATCGAAATAGCTTATTTTACTGATAGAAAGTAAATTATTTTTAAAGTTGACCATGCGTGCGGTTTGATGTCTGACGTTCTATGTTCGCTGTGAATACAGGGTGGATTTTTTGGACGGGGCGGTAGGGAGAGGTACCTTAACCGGTGTAGATAAAAGAAAATGGTTTAAGAATTCCATCCCTAACTTTTAGATGAATTTTCATTCCATTCTCAGATATTTAAAATATCCACAGTTAGCAAGAAAATGGGCATTGTACACCAAACCCTTTTTAAAGCCAATCGATCCTTTTTGCGTGTAACTTTAACTCAGAGAGGGATGAAAATTCCTCCAAAAGTTATGGACCGTCTTTTAAGACCATTTTCCTGTAACTACACCGGTTGAGGTAACCACCTAAGGGCTTATATTATAGTCGTCAACTGCCTTACGAACCTTGAGCATTGCAGTCGGCAACTTGGCCTCCGTGGATTTGAGACGTGCAGTCCATATATAAGACCGCTAAACGTGTTTATCTTTTTTGTTGACTGCAATCAGTGACTACCATCGCCTGCTGGCTGTCGACGGGTGTAATTGGCAACTTGTAGTCCGTGTATAACGGTCCGGTCTAACTGCCCCGCCCAAAATATGTAACCTGTAAACCTAACGTCTGATGTACCTATGGGTTGGCGAAAACAGCGTCCCTATAAAAAAAATCTGGCTCTGTTCAGCGTATACTATGCCAAACTTGAAGCACCGCCCATCCGAAAATCCCTTTGGCTGGGCCATCAAATAAAATCCAAGTATCAGCAGCAAGTTCCACTTTGTTAACACGCTCCGGAGAGCTCAAAGTGGAACTACGATTGGACAAAAGGCCGTGTTTTTTCGCACGGCGTGGACAATATTTTAAATGGATTGTCAATATTAAATGCAGCCAGCTATTTGATCTGCTTACGTAGGCCGCCTACCTACTTTTACCTATATAATTGGATTTCAAAAGTAGGCAAAACTCGTCCCGTCATGGCTTAAATTCAGACAGGCTTTTAAATAGGAGTCGACATGGTAGCGATCCGGTCAGTCAGCTCTGTCGAACAGAGGGTTTCCAATCCAATAATAAATTCTTATATCACCGTTCGAAACGGTACAGGCTAGAAGACGTCGCGATATTTGCAGAATTCTCATTTTTTTCTTTGATACTAGAGCGAGTTCAAAATTTTTATTTAAAGACAGTAGACCTTCGATTGACTACAGTCTCACCTGAAAGTAAGTGAAGACGAGGCCGAAGTTGCATCAAGAAGGTCTGGTCAGGAAGGAAAGACACAACGTTCTGTTTTATATGGTTTCCCGCCATAAATATAGTATAGATTATAAGTCGTAGAAATGGTACGTTCTCCCACCGCAAATTCATGTTACAATTACAACTAAACACAAAGACACGCTATTTCTAATATTTTGCAATATACCTTTGACCAACCACCAAAGATCACCACAAGCTATTACTTACGGCACGTTAGGGCTCCACCAGGAAATAAAGTGCACCTCGAGGGTCAGCTATTGGAGCACCTGCCCTATTATTTATGTTTTGTGTCAGCTCATTTGGTACTTCGGAATGTGCCTTTAGGACCGGTGTCTACTGAGCTGAAACGTAATGGCCTTCGTAGGAGACTTTATGAACTTTAAGGGTTGTTTTTGAGGACCCTTCTCATATAGAGTCCTTAATCCGGTTGTGCACTGATTTATTATTTAATAGCTGCGCCCCGCGGCTTCGCGCTCCTATCCCACGGGAACTGATTTGTGGGATAAGAACTGTGTTATTCCTGGCCTAGAACTACCTGTATGCAAAGTTTCAGTCCGATCCGATCAGTAGTTTTTGCGTGAAAGAGCAATAAACATACATGTTTACAAACTTTCGCGTTTATAATATTAGTACTGTTTATTGAGAAAATCGACTGTTTTTAATGAGAAGTCTTGGGTCCTGAAACACAGCTGAGGCTGTTCGGGATCTGAGGAGTTCGGGATCCTGCGAACTCAATATAGGTATTGTAAATATTTTATTGTGTCAGAAATAAACGATTCGTACGAGGTTTTGAATAAAACACGTAATATAAATGCGCCAATTCCTATGCTTAGCATAAATATAAGTGTTGATAGGATAAAGGTCAAATAACGACATCTGAATAAATAAATAGAAAGGTACGTACCTACTAAGCATTTCACGCAGCCTCATCTGGCCACAACGTTAATTGGTGTTTCCGAAGCGAAAAGGACGCTTTTTTACTCGCAAGAATAAACTGCATAATGCAATGTAGTCTATGTGTACACAATTCTAAAAAAATATAAATAGAAAAACTAATTTATTTCTTTCGCCGTTCTTGTCAATACCGTAAATAAATACTATTCAAAATTGGTGACTAGGCGCTCCATTCTGCGCGTAGGCTGTAAGAGTCGAACCAAACCAAATTATTTAAACTTTATAAAGCTTTATAGAACCTTAAGGTGGTGGTAAACCTATTTTTCGGACAGTGCCCTATCAGCAAATTGTTTTATTTGCCGATTATTCTTAACAATCTATAATAATTCCTGAATACTCGCTTTTGAAGTACCCTCCAACATTAATTTTGCACGAATATCATTTCCACTCCAATAAGCTCCACGACAAAACCAACGACAAGTTGCCAAGCCATTTGTTTGATATCACAACTCACAGAAATATAAATTAGCTGACATGTCAACATACGTTTTTTGGTAAAAAATCGAGCTTACGAAGTTACGAACGATAAACGCGAGAGTTGTAGAAGTTGATATATTGATCTTAGCGAGAAATTCAGCTGAGGTTTTAGTTTGTTTTTTTCAGCTGTATATCGAAATAAGTTTTGTAGTATACCTTATTGCTATTGTTACTATAATTGAAAATTTAAATTACCATTACAATTTGTTATTCTTGACTTTATTGTAAAACATTCGTTTTTGTATTTTATGTTTGTAATATTCAGTTACTAAAAAACACCTGCTAACAAATAAAAATATCAATAGGGAAAACACGAATTTCCCATTGATATATTTCTGCCCAAAAGGTCGAAATTATACCAGTCCTTTTTGTCTCCCCAGCGGGCATTTTGAAACTTCGGCAATTATAAAAGTTTAGAGTGTATTTTTTGCTTGATATCTTAGTAGAGCAGACATTATCTTGCTTTCGAAAGATAATGTTATACTTTCTTGAACATTACAAAGTAATGGTTAATTAGTGGCGTCTCTATAGTCTATAAATAAAATCGATGTTTTTCAGTTTAGTTTATTTATTCATAATGGAAAGTACATTACAGGTTAATAAATAGGTAGTTATAAAATCTTAAATTATAAATACCTACATAACAACATAATTGTAATTGCATTGTAATTATGTAGTTAAGTAACCTCATTTGCAAGTCTCTTACTTTGTCACTTTCAGGCTTGTGAGCTCATGAGCTCACATTAATATAAAACGCACCTTCTAGATTTGCCTACAGTTACACAGTTTTTCTAAATGCGCGAGTATTTTTTGCAACTTATCCAAGGCTTTTTATTACTTGAGACACGACATTTTGTTAGCAAAGCTAGAATTCTATAGTTTCAGTGGTAATAAAGCACTGAATATGCCGTATCTCGCGAATAGAAAGCAAATTGTATTTGTCAACGGTGTAAACTCAGATTTAAAGAACATGGATGTCGGAGTGCCACAAGGGTTGATACTAGAACCTGTGCTCTTTCTCATATATGTAGACAACCTTGCCAGCTCTTTGCCGGACTGCGCTTTCATTAATTATTTGCAAACGATAATACACATTGGCTTAAAATAACCTACCAAACAAAAGCTCGATAACAAACATTATAACACTTTCATTGCTTGCGAACTGGTTTGAAACTAACGGAATTATTATAAACGCAGTTATTATTAAAAAATACAGTTAGGAAATTTAAATAAAAATTCTAAAAAGATCAATAAGAATAATTTGTGGCATGAGGAAAAGAGATTCTGCAAACCATTTTTCGCAAAATACTTACAAGATAATGCCAGTTGTATCACTTTTCATACAATATAAAAGCCTCATAGATGAACAAAAATATAAATAAGTACATACAACGAAAAGACATGCACAGATACAACCTAAGATATATCAATATACTATATACATCACAAATAAGGCTAGAGTAAGTTAAAAAAACAAGGGCAGACTGTTAAATTAAAGATCTTTAATAAATTGCCGATGAATTTTTATCTCTTTAAACGTAAAATTAAATTCTTATTCGGTAAAGTGCATTTTACAGCCTAAACAAGAAGTCTTTCTTAAGGTCATATCGGAATCCTCATTTTTTAATAAGGATTAATTAAAAGATAAAATGAGTCTTAGATTGCTTACAATAACTTATAGCAATTTATTCATTCATTTCTAATCTATTGTTTATGTCAACCTACCAACTGAATTATGGAATGAAAACGTGTAAAAGGTGAAATAACAGAATGTGTAGAGTGAATGACTTATCTAGTCTAACACATTTGTAATATGAATGGTGAATAAATAAAAATCAGAAAAAATCTAACATCTCTAATCCCTTACGCAGAAATAAAGCAACAGCTACAAAACATTTTCACAAAATCCTTGTCTCATAAAGATAAAAATCATTTAACGTAGATGATATAAAATCCGGGTCGGCCACGTACTATCGGCAGGTTTATTGCATTAGACCGACTCGGACAAAGAAGGAGGTGTAATGGCCGGTGCGACGTGACTCCGACAATGCACGTAATTTGAAGCTCTTTATGTCGCTCATACGACTGGATTTCGAATGTGAAATCGAACGCGATTCGAAAACGACGAAAAAATGGCAACGGATTCAAAAAAAATTAGATATCGTAGATACCTCCTTAGGTTACTGTTTTAAGTATTTATCCACCTCGTATTAGTCTGTATTCTGTATTGCTCTAAAAAGCATACGAGTATAAGTAGGTAGATAAGTAATGGTAAAGGCGAGCTTAATCCTAAAAAGTTCTCTTCGGGCAAACCTTATTGGGCGAGAGAGAGACAACGTTATGTGGGTACGTGTACATAATCTCTTACAGAATAAGATGGCTTAATCCATTTTTAGGTGCTATTGTCGTCGACCACGTGAGATAAAAAATAGTCATTGGAATAAAAATGAGTATTTGAATCTCTATAAATCATTTTTGTACTTTGTACGTTAAAATCTGTTCTATGGTAGGGCCTGATCTGAAGGCATTGAGTTACGAAACGTGTCTGAGTGGCAATGGCAGTGTCTTTGTCTGCCAGTATGTGAGCAGATATTAAACTTTTTCAGCTTTCATTCTCTTACGCGAATACTAGAGATTTACGACATTCAGCAAGAACTGGACTTAAGAAAACAGTGTAAGGGACGTGGATAGCGGAGCGGGGGCGGATGTGAAAAGCATGGCAGCGGAAACGCAAGTCCGTTTTCTTTGAGGCTTTCTCTGTCCAGCCTCAGGGAAACGACCCGAAACGAAGAAGTGGTCGGGCTGCTGCTATGACTTCTACTATTAAGACATGTCCGTTGTAGGCACTCAAAGTGTTTACGTGTTTATTACCAAGCTTCACCCGGGGGAACGTCTCGGGCAACACGCGCCGCTGAAGAGGATTAAGACAGTTAAAGTGTGTAAAAATGCCTAGCCGTTGGTTGTCGTCGGGCTACTATATAATATTTTACAATAGAAACTTTCGTAGTTTGACGAATTCATTACGAATGTAAGAGGGTTAAACTACGAGCCTTGTTTGTGTAGGAAGAACACCAACGTTTCATCCCTTAACGAGGGACATCTTCAGGGCGATGCATCATGCAGTTCTAGACAAGGTTCGTAGTTAACCCGCTTACATGCATAATGATTACTCAATAATAATCTGTATAAGTTATTATTTTACGTCCGAATAGCATAAAATTGTTGAAACTATAATGTTATTTTAAGCTATATACATAATATTAGGTCCTTACATATGAAATTGGCGTTTTGTATGGGAGGAACAAAAAGTCGAATATTTTTTAATATAATATATTTAATTAATCAAAGTATGAACCATTATTTTCTATGCACTTTTGCC
Organism: Eupithecia tripunctaria; assembly: GCA_955876795.1. Lineage (NCBI taxonomy): Eukaryota > Metazoa > Arthropoda > Insecta > Lepidoptera > Geometridae > Eupithecia > Eupithecia tripunctaria. The sequence goes on along the minus strand of OY041609.1, from coordinate 9,977,060 downwards.
ATCTTATAAGTAGTTCATTGATCCCTTTACTAAAAAAACCAGTCGGACGGGAATCAATAAAATCTTTGAAGGCGATTTGGACTGCCCCATCGGAGTTGAATTTTTTCCCAAATTCCAAATTTCGAAAAAAATGGTAATCTGTTGGAGCAAGGTCCGGGGAGTACGGAGGATGTCTTAGACTTTCCAATTGAAGCTCTTCTAATTTAGTAGCCGTCTGTTGCGCAGTGTGTGGTCTAGCGTTGTCGTGAAGCAGCAGTGGCGTGGAGCGATTGACCAGCCTAGGTTGTTTAGCCGCTAGCTTTTCCATCATGGTTTGCAATTGCTGACAATAGACATCAGCCGTAATAGTCTGGCCAGATTTGAGAAAACTGTAATGAACAATACCGGCACTAGTCCACCAAACGCTTACAAGTAACTTTTTTGGGGTTAATTTTCGCTTGGGGCAGGATTTGGCTGGCTGGCCAGGATCCAACCATTGCGCTGAGCGCTTCCGATTATCGTAAAGAACCCATTTTTCATCACAGATAATTTATTCGGTTTAAAATACCTTCATTATTGTGCCGGTTTAGTAATGTAACGCAGCAGTCGACGCGCGTTTGCCGGTTTGCTTCAGTCAATTCGTGAGGTACCCACCTTTCAAGCTTTTTAATCTTCCCAATTTGCTTCAAGTGAATTAAAACAGTTTTATCACTAACATCGCAGCCTGAAGCTAACTCGGACGTGGTTTGCGATGGATCCGCTTCCACAATAGCCTTCAACTCTTCATTATCAACTTGAGTCTCAGGCCGTCCACGGGGCTTGTTCTGCAGGTCGAAATTTCCAGAACGAAAACGTTGGAACCAAAAACGAACTGTGTTTTCTTTTGCAACACGACCGCCATACACATCATTCACCCTTCGAGTTGTTTCCGCAGCACTAGTGCCACGGCGGAACTCGTACTCGTAAATAATGCGATATTTTAAGTTTTCCATTTTGTAAAATGAGTGACGCAAACAGAAAAAAACAGAAGAAAAAAAACAAATGAATGACGATCATCGAAGCACAAATACATGAGTCTATAGCTGTACAAATTTGAATTTGGAATTCCTTACCAAAGAGGAGAAATTTGTGATTAAAGTGGCCAGTACGAAAAACGCCAATTTCATATGTAAGGACCTAATATATACATATATAGATGGTTTATACCTTCAGAAGGTAATTAATTCTCACAATTTTCACAATAAAATTAAGCTTATCTTATCTAAGCGTAGCCTGTATGTAGATTATAAATTCTAAATCATAATGTGCATTAACTCTTGATAGAAAATTGAGAAGTTGGTATTACTTCCGTATTTCAATCCTCGGATGTAAGTGCTGGCTCCAAAAATCGCCAGAATTATTGTAAAATATATTTTACCATTACAGCATTAGTTCGGGAAGACCAGTGGTTTGGTAGTTCATGTGGGTTCCAGTTGAATACAAGAGTTATTGTTACGCCGCGGAAGACGGAATGATCTCATTTTCTATTCCATTCGTTTTGCGCAAACCACACAAATCACTGCTGCTTGCGACGCGGTGGCACGATGCAAGTCAAGAGTTGAAGGACAAAAAAGTCTTTGACGGATTTTTATTATTGCATATGTTAACTTGAAAATCAATATCTTATGCGCTGCACAAACGTAAACACTTTTGTTGCCGACGCGACACACAGAACATTTTTGATCGTCAATGAGCATGTGTTAAGTGGGAGCAACTAGACCCACAAATGCACAGGGAGTGGATGATTTCATACTGGTTCTATAGAAATCAAATAGTTATCAGTAGCTTGTATCTGACATAAGACACAAAAGTGTCGACGTTTGCGCCCTGCCTTAACAAGCTTTTTTGTTAACTTTTTACTTCAGCTTACCTACCATAAAAGATTGAAGTGAACAAAACTTCTATCGATTACTTTTAATATGAAATTTCTTTCGTGTCTAATTGTCCTGTAGTCGGGGTCGGACTAAAGCAAATAAAACACACTGATTTTATATGTTGGCTCAGCTCACGTTGGTTTTGAAAAAGAATACTCAAAGATTCTCATAGTACGTTATTCCAATAGCACAAAGATCTAACTAGTGTTCTATGGAAAAGTTTTAAGGTTATTTCTATATTTTGGAAACTGAAAAATGAGATACAACTAGCGGAAATGTTATTCCAGATAAAGATCTAAGATTTTCATCTGATACGTACAGTGGTGGACTGAAGGTTACATCGGATAAATCTTTAAACAAACATACATCCACAGTCCATTCATCTATCCGCTAAGTGGATAGATAAATCCAAACATTCGCAGGACCTGTGCCATATCACACTTATAATACAGGATGTTCGTCGTTGTTCAATCATCCACAAATCTCAAACAATGACCAGATCCAAAAAGAAGCTCTAAACAAGTTTCTCCGCTGAACACTTGCACCACATTCTTTTTAAACGTATCTACACAGCACACATTATTCGCTCGCTCAAACACAATCGGCTTGATTTAAATAATCGTTTATTCGAAATGTTTTATTGCGGCGTTGTATTTGTCTTAATTTTCTTAAAACATCTTCTTTACTCGGGATTTGTGGATGAAGTTTACTTACTTTATCAATTTATGGTAAATTCTACATCATCTTGGATTAGATGATTAAATGTGTAGCTTAAGATTTATTTTATATAATTATACAGGCTGTGCAGCATAACTTTTGTCTTATGAAATGTAGGTATAAGTTGCTAACGCATATTTTATCATGTTTTTATTTGGTAATGACACACGTAGTGCACCATTGGAATGGCGTGGACAATTTTTTTTTCAGTAATCAGGAGAAATATATATATTTTTAAATTGTTAACAAAAATACACTTCAAATTTAAATTATCAGTTTTTAACATTTTTTTTATATTACAGACGTATTTTTTTATTTCGAAACAGTAATGCCCTTATTATAAAACCTTGCTCAGCCACTTGGGTGAAGCTTATGGCATAGAAAAGCGTTACTCTCGTTAGACGCTCAGAACACTCTAACAAATACCTGCAGAACGTACAAACATTTGTTTGTACGAAGGTGGCATCGGCCCGCAATCGCGTCATAGGGGACTTTCGCCTGCTAGGCCACAGGGGACGTAAGATCGAATTTTTGTATCAAAAGTCGTTGCTCTACTCTATACGCAATAGCTATATTAACCTCAAATTCCGTGAAAGTTCAAAAACATGTAGGTAGGTATAAGTACATGGAATGCCTGTTAAATTAACACCATAACGGCGAATGTACAAAATACGAAACCATTGTTGTAACCACAAACCGTGGTTAACACAACCGCGTAGCAATACAAGTCTTATACACTAATTAGTTGCCCACGCAAACGGTATTTATTACCTACAATAATGTACCTTGCCTGACCTGTTCTACTCTAATCCACTGATAACATCCATGATGGATTTGATTCAACTTATTGATCTTTATTATGCATCAATGGATTTCAATCCACATAGGAAACTTTTTGGCTTGGCTAGTTTTCCCAAAATAATGTATAGAAATAATAATGTCCCACGTTTTCCATCAATGGATTTGATTCCGCATCTGGTTCCACGCTGTAATCTATTCATGGATATGATTCTACATTTGTTAGCTCTATTCATCAGTATATTTGCCAATAAAGTATTTCAAAGATGTTTAACCATTTTAACGTTAAAGGCAAAAAAGTGGATCTACCAAACAATAAAACAAGCTCCATCGACGATTATTTTGTTTTATTTAAATAGTTATTTAAACGCACTTTTTATTCGAATCAAATCAAATAATTTATTCGCAGGAATGTAAATACAAAGTTCTTAATAACAATGGTAACTCAAGGCATGCAAAAATTTAGTATTAGGCTTTATATCTCTATAGCAATATTGTCAAAGATTAATCATTTAATAAAGCTAAAATTATACAATTCAAAATACTCGTAGGTGTCAAAAATTATGTTATTTCAAAGTCAAAAAGTTTTAAAATCTAAATATTCTTTTATGTCATAAAAACATCTTTCTATTAACTAGGCTTTGAATTTAATTTTAAATAAATAAAATGGTATGTTTTTAAATTCATTAGGCAATTTGTTGTAAATTTTTATTGCCTGGTGATAGGCATTATTTGTTACAAGTTTTCCTCTGTCCGGAACATACAGTCTCGTCGGTATCTCATCACATCGGCGTGTCTTAAAATAATGAGGATATTGTTTCACAAACAGGCATATGTCCCAGTATGTACATGCAGGGCAATGGTAATATATTAAATTGTTTAAACAAGGGTTTGCAGCTATACGTATTCCAGGCGCCACAGATGGCTCGTACGCACTTTTTCTGAATTAAAAAGGTCTTATCTGTAGAATATCCCCACAAAATAAGACTATTACCCTCAACCTCAACAGCCTGTATTGGTCCACTGTTGGACGCAGACCTCCCCCAGATAAGCACCATGTTGGCATTTATCTAATATGGGGGTATTACCCATAATCCCCACGCTGGGCATGCGGGTTGGGGATCGCAGTTCGTTGGTAGAATTATTCTGCAGGAGACGCTGCTGCCCGCCCCCTGGTGGATATCCCTTAGTCGCCTCTTACGACACCCACGGGAAGAGATGGGGTGGAGCAAATTCTAAGCCAGCACCACACAGCAAAAGACTATTAACATATTATTTATTAGACTAAATGATTATTTATTTATTATAATTTTTATATCAGTGGTTCAGATTGGGACACGGCCCTTACTTTGCCTTTATAACTAAGTCGCATTTTTTCCTAATTACCCTAAAGTTTTGTGGCATTCTACCTCTATTACCCGCTCTCGCCCTGATGTCTGATTTTTACTTTAAACCACATTTAAATAAGTAAAGATTAGGATTTGAAACAACAAAACCAGACTGCATAAATACAAAACCGATTCTGCACTGTCTTACTAGAGTTTTTGATATTTTATACATTGTTTTGTCATTTTCGCCCTCATGATCCAGATGAATCTAATACAACAGCATTTCGTAAAAGCTTTCTACTTATGTATCCTTTTTATAAACTATAACCATTTATTACTATTTATTGCTGTAAAATGTGTTTTTGTTTACCAGTGTTGCCAACTTATTTCGTTCGTATTCATACATTATTATATATCTTTGTGTGCGCTGGATCTGAGATCGGGTCTGTCACTTATCCTACCTGGTTCTGGCTGAAAACCAGTACTCCTTCACAAATTATCTTCTCTAGGTTTTTGTGTAGAGCAACAAGCTAATTCAGGACCTGTTAAACCTACACACACGCGCTCGTTTGCCTGCAGAGGGGGCTACTTAGTACCAACGCAATACTTAGGTAGGTACCTACCTACTTGTGTTAGTTTTAGCTTCCCAATAATTATTTACTGTGTTTGTTCGTGTAACTAAGTAGTCTTTTATTTCATTTGTAGTGTAGTGTAGTCTTTGGGAATCATTTTCTTTCTTACTTCGCAATCGGATATAAATGACTCAACTAATCATTGTAGTATATCTGCTACTTCGATTTCAAAGCGACTCTTTGCGAATCCCCCCAGTGCAATCACATAATTACTGTACCCAGACTTCGAGGGCTCTATACATACCTACGAGTATACTTTAGTTAAATAAGTAATGACCTCTGGACCAAGTTAAGCGAAATACAGAGCTCTAAGCTCCAAGTACTACAAGCAGTTTAATCTCCGCTGGAATTTAAAAGTGTAAAACGGCTGTAATATATTGCTCGCAGGGAGAAGAGAGTAAAAAATTACCCCGTGAATCATTTCGAGTAGTTCCCTGCTTTATTTTATTTTGTCTGCAAGGAGATTAATGATAAGACAACAGCTGTTATGCATAACTTTTGATTTGTGATTGTTTGTTTGTGTATAAACGAAGAGATGCAGGCTGCCCATCTAACGTCGGTGACGTCAGCTGGCCTGGGGCCTTTCTTTCTCGTTACTCCGGGTACGTCGTTCAAATATGATGGCTTTACTTTGGCATTTTGTCAAGACCTATGGAAACGAGCTCATTTATGTGTTCAAGAGCACAAAGTACAATTACAACATCAAATGGAAACAATTACGAGGCGGCTGTTAAATTTTAATTAAAACTGTCTTTGATTAGGGAGTCGAATTAATTCTGTATGCCTATTGAATATTGATTTCGGTTTGGCATTTACGTAACTGTGAGTAACGTGTAGGCATTTTAGGCGGAATAGTAATTGGGTCTATTTGATTGTAATGTCCTTGGGACATATTCTCAAATCTAATGAATGGATGGTTTACGACAAAAATATAAACCTGTGTTGGTACCCAGGTGAAATGCGACTTTGCCATCAATGCTGAAAGATTTCTAAACTGGATCGGCAGACATTTTTGCCACGGTGCTTAATTTTCTAGAATTAAATTAAATTATACCTAAATGTATTAAAAGACAACAAATTTTTGCTATCCCATGGCTGTAATATAATTAACTGTTCTATGGAATAAAAAGTGAAAGCTTTTGTTTGATTCCCGGGTTAGAGCTACATCTATACAAATTTCAGCCCAATTGTTTCAGTCGTGATGGCATGAACAGGTAACAAACATTCATCCAAATATCTAAACTTTCACATTTTTAATATCAATGTGATGTGATGTGATATTCTGGAATTTTACAGTACTATTTGTGACTGCAGTATCTACTAAAGAAATACACGTAATTTAGGGTACGGGGTCTAAAACATTTCATTACGTATTATCACTTCACTGGGCTTCCTTGGTGAATGATGAAGTTGTTGGAGAAGGTGATGTAGGTGGCACCAAAAATACCTATAGTGAACCCTATGCAACTGAATTTATTTTTTGTTATTGACTTTGCCGCTTCGTTCGTTTGTTACGGCACTAAATGTGGAATTAATTTCACGCACTACTAATTTAATTAATTTATTATTTAGGTTATCAAAAATTTATTGTGTAACGACGAATTTAACTAGTAGCCAATTAGTTAAAATAAATTCATTGTGTACTACTTAATGTTATTCATTATGTACACATATTGTTAACGGTACCCATCAGAATCATTAAGAATTGGGATTAGCCCATAACATTACCATTGTCCATGCAAAATTAATTTAATATTAGTTACCGCGAACAACACCCGATCTAAATAAAACTGAAACTGTGATTTAGAATCAATATCTGCCTACTCTACTTTTAGAGGTAGGTACCCTTCTTCTAATGGTGGCTTTCCAATACTGGAGGTTAGCCGTCAGCTCAGCGAATTTTTCTCGATCTTGTGTCAAGCGAAAAAGGTGTTCAACGCTAGCGATATTCGTCCACTGCACTCTCTAGAGGTACTCAACCAAACCCTAGTCACTCCATATCGTATAATTTAATTCAACTTATACAATTCCCTGGTAAAAAGTACGAACAAAAAAACTCATCATGTCCATGTTTTCAAAGCAACGGCATGCGCTCACTCGCTCGGCTCACGTCCTGGCTGCTTGCATATTCCATACAGATGGGCCTTTTACGTCCTTTCTAAAGGCCCTTTCATCTATTATGGTGAACAAAAGCCGTATAATCCTGAGGTGACATTGCTTTGCAGTTTGCTGTAGGCGCAGTCTCTGAGTAGGGTGTGTCAAGAGCATAAAATGCAGTCAAAGTTTGGAGACCAAATGGGTTTTATATCATGGTTGGCGATACACATTGCGTGGCGATAGATACTATAACGATTGTTAAAATCCTTGTGACTATGGACCAGCTATTCCTTCACAATATAAAAAAAGAAAAGAGAATATATAAAAGTAGGTATGTATTTATCCATTTAGATCCATAGATAATGTATCCTATTTAAATTTGACGCATTTGTATAGGTACTATGACAAAGCACTAGTTATATATTCTTATCCCTTCTGTTTTTGAGACGACTTCAGGAAATTATGGTTAAAAATACATAGCGTCTTCTCCCTATGCAAAAGGTGGTATATTTCAAATGATATAAAAATATAACTTTCAAACAGCCTTTTTTAATAGAGGATATTAGCATATCTACACCGATCGTCCATATAATGTACTTTCAGAAACACCACTCCAAATAATATACCAGACCTTCTAGACCTTCTAGACCTTCGTGATACATCGTCGGCCGCATCTTCGCTTACCATCATGTGAGAATTGTGAGATTGCGGTCAAACGAAGGACTATTTCAGTATAAAAAAAAAAAAAAAAAAAAAGACACTTCAGCATCCCCTACAATCATAGGCTAAAAGTTTGTAAGCGCTTGTAGTTGTCAAAATTCTATTCATACCGGAAGTTTCAACAAACTTAGCTAACAATTGGAAATGTCGCTTACACGCGGCGTTTCCGTATCCGGTGCCGTACCCTTGCCAAGGTTGTGGGTTTGAATCCCTATCATGTACAATGACTTAGATAAGTCATAAACTTACATCGCACAAAATGAGCCCAGCGGAAGATCAGCAATGGATTGCCAACGTTTTGGACCTTTTTGTTACTTGCGTCGACATACTGTAAATAAGTTTAGTTGATGCGATAAGTATTCTTATACAAAAAACCAAGTTAGTAAAATTTTGATCTTCTGGCCTTAGCTCAGGCTGTATTCCGGTGGACGAATCAGGTAGAACTCGTTTTAAACAAAACGCTTTGTTTACAAATCGTCTAGTAATTAAAAAATGGTTTGAACCAACTCGTGTTAGCCTTTCAAACATAAGCGTGAAGTTCTAGTAGTATAGTCATGCTATAATGAAAATGTTACTTAGTTTCTGTAGTGTTAACCTGTCGTGGCCACAATTTGCTACTTGGAGTATAAAGGTGCCAACTACGCCAGGGGTCGACGTGTTTACCGCCTGGGAAGAGTCACGATGTGTGGCCTCTACAACCTGTAGCCTAAGGCTAAAGCAACACTGAATTGTTAGAATTTTAACGATGCAAAAATATGAATTTCAAACTAGAAATTTTGGCAGGTCAGCTTTTTGTGCAGCTAGAGTAACTATCGTGGTACATGTGTTATAACTACCCGATGCTGATGGTTTGATTTTTTATCTAGTTTTTTTGTGACCATAGAGCAGGTGATTTACCTTCGTTCCAATTATACTAAGAATAATAGGAATTAATAGCATATTTATGTACAACTTTTATTTGATAGAGATACAAAAAGGCAAAAACCAAGTGCAGGCAGAGTAGGCTAGTACGTTTTAGACACAATAAATTGATTACAATAAAAATTACTTGTAGGGGTTTCTTTTTTACTTCTTCCGCTAGTGGACAAAAAATCAAAGTGAATTAGAGTCAATTGCACCTTATTTCTTATTTGATAGTAATTACTAGTTTTACTATTTGTCAAGTTGTATAAATAGTAAAAAAAATCACTTGTCTAGGTGCTTATTTTGTAAGTCTACAGAAATAAACGATTTGACTCTGACTTTGACTCTGGATTTTACTCTGAAATTATGTTCATTATCATAGCAGCCCATAAAAGTCCACTGCTGGACATAACCTTCCATAGGACGCCAGAAATAGCAATCCTGATTTATTATATTATCTAAATGTCTGAAATAAACAAAGCGCGATAAACGCACACCGAACTCAGCGCTCAACGGATGTTCGTGGTATAACACTATTTTGTCACAGTGCGTTCAAAACAGTGACCATAGAGGAAAAAATGATAGAACGATATTTTACTTTATAAATAAATAAAAAAACGTATTTCTGTCAAGGGATATGTTTTTGTTATATGCCTGCTATCAAGGGCCGATAGGTATAACTTTTCCCTCTGCAACACTGCGTGGGGGTGGTTTGCCGTGGCAGATAGGAATAAATCTCAATCAAACAGGAGGACATTTTTTTTTTGTAGAAATATGTTTATGATTATATCTACGGAAGGTAGTTATTTCTTCAGATTTTCGGTTTAAGATCTTTTCTTAAGATTTTGCATGTTTAAATACCAACACGATACATACATATATAAACATGCCAAGTTATTGTTTTTTCAAACTTCCTTGTGTTTATGTCACTTTCCATCAGGTGAGATCGCGGTCAAACAAAGGTCTATTTACCGTAAAAAAAAAAAAAAAAAAAAAAAAAAATGAGAAAGAAGTGAAGTCGCAGTAATTATCCTTGATAATATCTAGGTAAATATTTCTCCCAAAGTTTATTATTAGTGCCCTCGTTCGGTTTCAGGTTTTTGATTATAATCATATCACCTACAGCTAGACAATGCAGCCAGCAGCGTCTTGGGGACGCTTTTGACTGGTAGGTATTGATATGGATCAGTTGAGCTGCTGTGTTGTTGTCTGCAGTTGTCTCAATTGTTTCAGTTGAAAATACTTATTTCAGTTGGTTTTTATTATTTTATTGTAATTTTGTTTGTCAATAAAGGTCAATCATATTGTAAGCTTTGTTTAATAAATTTGTAAAATAAGCAGAAATATTCCTTATAGAACAGCTAGCCTGAGTCACAGCGCAACCCAAGCAGGGTGATTTGTGTAGGAAACTTGCTATCCAAGGCGGCCCGAGCAAAACCGATGTTTGTTTACGTGGGAAAAACCATCTCGAAGCAACCCGAGCCGAACCGACGATTTACGGGCTATGCCGAACCGAGGAGCGCCGATGCGAAGCTTCGGGTGGCTCAGTCGGGTTCCGATAAAAAGCCACGACAACGAACCGGGCGGCCATTCCATTGCGAGACTTCAACTACAATCACAATGAGTGTATCTATCTGTATATTTCTGTTAATTAAAATGCTATTAGAGTTAAATCAGTGCTGATAATTATTGTATTGGGTAAAATAAATACCGAGAAAGTCCACACGTGTTTGCTGTTCCTCCTGACATTGTACCAATATAATGATTTAACTCATTGTCTTTTTTTTATCAGTATGTTTCCCCGTTCTGTTGTACGTAGACTGTGGAAGTGCTGGCCGGGCTCTAAACACAGCAGTAACGAGTGGCCTGAAGGCTGACATTTATGGGCTATCGCTCGCGGTAACGGCCGCAACACTATCGCTGACTCTGGGTTACATATCTAGAGGTTTCTTTTTCACTTCTCTACTCGTACATTCCAACATTCGAAAGTTTGCCCATCGCGTCGTACCGGAGATTTACTTTGAAAACTGTTAAAAGTTCGACTAATATTATAAAAGTTACTGATAGTTTGTGAGTTATTAAGCTCAAGGCAACGCCGAAAGTTCAGATCGGATATGATTTAAATTTTGTATAGATGGCGAAAAACGCGTGCAAAATGCGTGTCTAGTTACCTACTTCTGATGTTAATGAATGGCATATTTTTATCACAAATACATTAGCCACAAATGCAATTCATCACGACCAAGAGAATGTCGCCACGATTTTAGATTGATCGATTTTGACTATTCCGAATCTGGCGTACTTTATTAAAAAAGAAAATTATATATTAGAACTAGTAAAACATTAAAGCAATCTGAAGTTAAGTCGCGATTGATTTATTCTATTGAAAAATAAAAATATTTTCAGTTCGATTATTTTTTATTCTTTCCTTATACTTATTTCATAACAATCCTAAATTAAGTAATTGCTTATATTATGAATTATCAAAGTTATCAATCTAACAACAGCGAACCCAAAATAATTGTAGCGTCCTGACAGTTTTTCTAAGCATTGTGTACTATCTACAACAGAACAATACCTATGTATATGCATAAAATCTCAATAATTCATATAGATAACGATATCGCTAATTTTAAAAGGAGATCCATAGAGTCTAGGCACATACGGCCTTGCGGGTCCCGCCAGCTGAGAGGATATGAGACGAACATTTACTTTCTAAGGTTTACGCAAAAAATTAATTACCTTACGAATTGACCTGATTATGACATTGATCAATGAAATCGGTCAACACAAAACAGCTAACGTAAGTAATATAGCAGAACAATAGTATCGACTAACATTTCACAAACTCAAACAAAAGGGGTTGCTAGCTTTATTTGTGGTTTTGGTTGCTTCAGCTATTTTAGGGTAGGTACACAACTGGTTTGAGCGTTCCTTTGTACTGTGTACCTCTACCAATCAACTTTGTGGCTATGTAGTGAGGCAATATGCAAAGGGCCAGAGTTCTGAACGTGTGTTTTGCATGAGTTTACTGTAGCGAAAAAGTTTAAGTTTCCTTTCATACATTTGGTGCCTTCCAGCGTCGCTACTGGATTACTTTTCACGAACGTAAACTAATTTTTTTTTAAAACCTAGAACAAAAGTTTGTTTATTTGTAGGCATATTTGTTACTTTGAATCTCATTATTTTTTCTACAACATAATCCGCCATATACTGGGTGTTCTGGTTATTTTCTATGTATAGCTACAGATATTATACAACTATACTGTATAGGTTTTAAAAAATAATAACACACATCATATATAAAAAACAACAATAAAAGCATATGTAAGTATACTGCTGGGCATAGGCCTCCCCTAATGGGTGCCTAATAGCGCCCTGTCTTCAGCTTGCCGCATCCAGCAGTTGCCTGTAGATATCTAGGTATATACGTAATATATTAGTAATTCATAATACAAGCTCTGCTAAGCTTGGGGCTAGATGATGTTGTGTGAAATGTCGAGCATATTTAATTTCATTTTATTCGAGAAAACATACAAAGGCTGGAGCAAACGCTGTGTATGGAAATAAAGATTATTCTGATTCCGTTGCTGATACAGTACCCACAGTAGTTTGTGAAACCATAGAGCGAATATTCCAGCATTTAAACCAGTTTTTACGACTTGCACAGTAAAACTGAGCATATGAATAGGTCACGCGAACAAATTTATGGAGAACATGGAAATTATTCAGCATTCAAGATGCTAGCTGTAAAATTTTATGTCCGATTTCCATGACCCCGGGCAGTCGGTTATTACTTGTTTCATATACTTTGCCAATATTGTCAGTCTACTCTAAATTCTATTTGAAACGTTTAAATTGAAAAATAGAAGACTGATATATTTTTTTAATAAATTACTGTGTAAAAGTAGTCCTTTTAAAATTCAATTTAGAGCCAATAAATATCAAATTCAATAAAAATACGTTAGCCCAAATAAGCCAAAACCCATCGTCGTGGTTAAAAAAAACCCATACCTTTACTTTTGAAAAGAATTTCGGTAACATTTGGTTAAAACATACGTTTCTTGTAGTAAGTATTTTTGTGTTTCAAAGGCAATTTGTAGAATTTATTGCGTCACATTTGTGGCTATTCATCTTATTTTGACCCCAGGGCATCTGGCGGCCCATGTCTGATGCCTATATGCCCCTAGCAAGATTTCTACTGTTTTTTTCACACTAATTGTCATTTTTTTAATCATATAAAAATTAATATAAGATAACGCAGAAGCAAGAGCGATTTCATGTAAAGTAATCTGCGAAAAATCAAATAATGCTGAACAATGCACACAGCATCTAGCCTCAAGCTACGCAATAATAATAATTTTCATCATCATCATTTATTTCAAGGCATCACAAAACAAGTACAAAGTAACTTAACTAGGGCCCATATTATGATAAACACCTTAGAGACTTATACATACTTATAAAAACATAAGAAGCAATGATTGTGTAATGGGTACCTACTAGACACAGAAATCGTTATATTAGTACAATTTCTGTTGTACTAGATAACTGATATACTAAATACAGTACAAAACATAGATAGAGGTACATAGTAGGATATATACATAATACTAGAACACTCGGGAACTGGCAGAGCGCACACGCACAACCTTTTTTCCCGAGGCGAGATTCTTACCCGCAAGCTCTTGCGTTGCAGTCGGACCTTCGCCCTTACTCACTTATTACAACCCTATATTTTTTGTTCTGTAGAAATAATGAAATATTAATAAATAAAAACTGAACTCACTAAGGCACGAGGTTTGATGTCTAGGGTCGAATAGAGATAGATTACGAAACTTTATCATGAAATCCGTAAATTATTTGGGACTAGCTGGCTTCGCACGCGTTGTTCATATGTAAACGTTTATAGGTGATTTATATCCCACGGGAACTGGGAAATTTTTATGGGATAAAAAGAACAGAAGACCAGATTCCAGGATTAGAATTACCTCTGCAAAATTTCAGGCCGCTCCGTTCAGTAGTTTTGGCGTGAAGAGGTAACAAACATTCCATCCATACAAACTTTCGCATTTAAAATATTATTGTGATATTAGTGGAATTCTACCACGGCTACCTATACCCTTGTTTGTCCTACAGAGTTCTACTTCGATTTTTATTTTGGGTTTTTAAAAGGAAAGGGTAATTCAAAGAAAAACGCCTACCGCTCCATCACATTGTTTGCCTACTCAGATAGAATAAAAAGTACCTGCTAACCGCTCACCTCTCAAACTCTTTCATCTGCCGTTCAATAAATATTTATCACTCATTAGTCGATCCAATCGGCCGAATTCGACGGACGAGAAAATTTGAGGATTTCGCAAAACAGATTCCCAGTCTTTAAGTTTATCTTGAAGCGTTATTTGCAAAGACCCACTTAATTTCTTAAATACCCTCAGTACGTTTCAAAACGTATCTTTCCAAGGTTATCATCTACATTTTAAGCTATTAATGAATTATGTTGCTACCTTCCTAAAACATAGTAATATTATAATATCACATTTATATACCTATAATACATAAATATGTATACCTAATATGTACATATATGTACTTAGTGCAAGTTTATTATTATGTAGCTGGAATTGTTCTCTGTAATTAGACCTATTATCTAAATCAGTTAAATTAGATATAGCACGCCTTCGATTTGTTTCTACCACGTGTATGGTTAGATATGGTAGATAATTTATGGCAATAAGCCCATTTTTGTACACTTTTAATTAATATGTGCACTGTGCAATAGAGTATGCTTTTTCTAACTAACAGTGAATTTACGCATCACCCAAAACATTAGTTTTATGGATAAACATACACTTATAGTCACCATCCGCATCTTTGCTATCGTGATTTCACAAACACATAAAAAGCTTAGAAAATGTACAAACCATTCACCATTAATTCCATACTTCACACACAAGATAGGTCAATAGGGTATATGCGTGTGGCTTCATAAAAGCTAATATTTCTCTAATGATATAGAAATATATCTGTATATTTATTTTTGTATTTTATGATGTTTTTATTGAGAAATTTAATCATTAGAAAGTAGATATTTTAAATCTCAACCGCAAAATGTCTAAACGCAACGCTATTGGCACCTGAAGTGTGACGTCATACTTGAACAATTTCGTATGGACATGAAGTTTTAAGATAAGATAAGATAAGAAATGCTTTATTTGTAGCTAAAAATTAAACATTAATAATGTACTAAAACTAATTAAATTACCAACACCATTATAAACTATATACTTAATAAGACCTTATAAAATAGGTAACTTAAAGCTACAAAATGGCGTTCGACTCTGCATATGTTGTGATAGCTAAATGTTATAGCTATTACAACGCTGATCTTCCGTCGAAACCACTGCGTTGCGTCACGTACGCTATTCTACAATACAGAAAAAAAACATAACTTCAAAAAAGAACAACTATTAACAGAGAAAGAGCCATAACATTTTCAATGTGTAACATTGGACCGTACCTTCTTGATTTGACTTGTTTTGACTTTGAGTTGACTTAGGGGACTCGATGGTCCGTGACGTCACAAAATGCAAGGGCAACAGGGCAGCGTTTTTATCACCCGAAACTGAGTGTAGTTTTAATATTGTTTTTTTACGTGAATAATTAATTTTTTTTTGGTTGTTATATTTTTTTTCGTTTATGTATTAACCTAAATAACAGATTAAAAAATTAAAAAATCCATGCATCCTATTGAGTGATTTTACACGTTTTTGACTAATTTACAGTTCGTAAGTTACGTAGTTTCATTTTGGCTTGGATTTAGTACCAAGTTGTCCGTGGATTTCCACATCCACCCCATCTGGGCCCGAAAGGGATGGTAATCGGGGTACGAAGGAGGGGGTGCGAAATGACACCGGGTAACAGATTGTGGTGTAAAGTATATTTATAACGGTCTTTTTAATGCGCAGTACTTAAATCGGATTAAATGACTCCGCTTTTGATGGCTCCTTCTTATGGAGGAGAGGGATTTTAATTTGGAACTACGAATGGATTTTGTTGAGTGAATTACAGGAGCAAATAAAATACGGATAGGTTTCTATAAAGAAGTGCATATGTACACGAACACTGATACATATATATCGGGTGATGAACTGAGCAACCTTAGTATTTAATACTACTCTAGCACTTGTCTAGCGAATTATAGTACCTAATGTAATTTTCGGCCAGACGAATTTTCGGCCAAGGTTAATTACAGTGCATAAGAGCAGGTGTACAGTCTACTTTCGCTTACTCTTATAATCCGATGTGACAACGACGGCAGACCGACACGACCGGGGACAGGTCAGCCGCAGGACCAACTGCATAAATTGTTTAACGCCCTGACCGGTATTGCTACTTTTTCTTGCTAGAAAAATCAAACAATAAGCTGGTGAAATATTGATATTATTAGATGATTCTACAGTAGCCTCGTAGAATCATCTTATAGCTTATAAGAATTCTAGAATAAATAAGGCTCGTATTATGAAACCTTGCTCAGTCATTGATCTATGCTTGAATAATGCTTTTCTTTGGCATAAACTTTACTCGAGCATTTACATTTTATGAATAGGCAAGCTACAGATCTAAGTTTGAGTGGCATGCTTTTGACGAAGCGTCGAAGAAATCGAAAGAAATTTAGTCTTTAGTTGTGATTTTTCAAGTTGGAGCTAAAGCCGTCCCAAGCTTTTTTATCCTCTAGCTTGATAATCGGATAAATCATGATTTGAACAAGCTCGGATCACGAATACTTAGCAGTAAGTAAGTAAGTACCTTTGTTGAGATTATAGCGAATCCAAAAAACAAATAATTGAATTACTGTCATTTGAGCGCTTGGACAGAAAGCATGTCTAGCAAAATTACAAAAATCACAAGTTCAAGACACAATTAAGACGGGTTTCCTATTTTCAGTAAACATTTAATGCATTTATTACCACTTTAATGTACAATTATTGCCCTTACCTCAAGAAATCGGCGTTGAAAATTATTTATTGGTTCGCATTATTACGATTATAACTTTGTTCTAAATACATGAATAGAGAAGCATTTTTTTTATATTTATATATATATTTTATTTTTTTGTGATATTGCGATTCTTTTTAATTTAAAAACACTAGATTCATTTTATTAAATGATTCATTTTAACATTCCTAAAAAAATATAAGAATATTATGGAATATATTTTGATTTTTTTTTTTCTTTTCTTGTTGCACTATTATTTGTTATGTATTGACTAGGTACACAGAAACAGTTCTCAGACTTCTCTTAACCATCTATATACCAAACTATTTGCTGCCCGTGATAATTTTATTTTATTTATTTTACTAGTAATTAGAAGGAACCAAATGAAATAAAATATGATACGTACAAGGTAACGGTATGATTTACAGATTGTTCCTGTAAAAACGCAGTTTTATTATTTTCACTTACCTACCTACTTACAAAATAAAATAAATTCAGCTACACTAATCTCTAGTGCCATATGCAGAAACCTTGTCAGGCTCTGCGCAAACTGTCTGCGTCAAAACAAGTCGTAGACAATTTTGAGTGTCATTTTTGTAAGGTTCTAGGTATCTACAAAAAGAAATCACCTATCACAAGTGTTTCTATAAAATACTTAAAAGGTGTTTTCATCTATTATTATGACTATGTATCTTTTATTACTGAATAAAACATTATTATTATTATTATTATCTACGGGGGAGGCCACGAACATTTTTGATCGATGCGTTTAATACAGGAAATTTCAAAAATCCTTACATTTTGTGATACCTATTATGAGCAAATTTTTAATACTTCTGTAACAGTTTTATTTTGTATAGTTCAGGCAGAGTTGCGAAAATAGAGTTTGATGGCCACTAACCTTGGGGCAACTTCGTATTCTCTGTCTAAGTTTTATAAAATAAAACCGTTACAGAGGCATTTATAAATAGTTTATAATAGGTATCACAAATTATACGATGGATTTTAGAAATTTCCTTTGCTAAACGTTATAATTAAAATTATTACTGAACTAGTATTGAAAATTGACTGTACAATTGAAACAATATAGATCTAACGTACGCAGACACAAACAAGCATGAAACACCCATTAGAGGGCCATACCATCAACCGTTCACTCACAAAAATTATAATTTGAATATAGTTTATATACTCCATTAAATGATTCAAGCTATAAGAGTTATCAGGGGGAGGCCTGCGTCCAGCAGTGGACCAATATAGGCTGTTGAGGTTGAGGTTGAGGTAAGAGTTAAATAAAGGTAGCCTAGCCATACCCGCTAGCCGTTTGGTGACTATTCTAAGCTAGTTTGAAGTTTCACCACACTGCGCTTGACACTTCAACTTCAAACAACTAAAACTAGTAATTAACTTTATTGATTAGATGAAAATAGCGGGGTTAGTATCATCTCGTCTAAAAAAGCAACTGGTCTAAGTACAAACTGGTCTAAAGCACAGCTGGTCTAATTAGCAAGTGGTCTACAATGCAGCTGGTCTAATTAGCAAGTGGTCTACAATGCAGCTGGTCTAATTAGCAAGTGGTCTACAATGCAGCTGGTCTAATTAGCAAGTGATCTAAAATGTAGCTGGTCTAAGTACAAACTGGTCTAAAGCACAGCTGGTCTACTTAGCAAGTGGTCTGAAATGAACAAGGTCAATTGGTCATATCTATCAAAAATTTAATTTGTGATATTATTTTTATTGCGGACCGATTGCCGATTTGCCTGCAATCGGAGATAATAATTATGCAAACTCCTTAACATCGGAAACATACTGGCCACTTTAGATTATACTAGATATGCTCGGGTATGCGCCTTAATAAGGAGCACTTTTAGTTGTTTTATATTCTACCATATTTGTTTTCATTTTTGTTTCTTTACTTAATAAGTACGTTATGTTGATAGGTCAGTAAACTCGTGCTAAAATAGAAATATAAGTAGATACTTAAATATAAGTTCAAGTTTTGTTATTGTTATTAAATGAACTGCATTTATGTTCTTTGAGAAATAAGAATACATGTGTCAGTAGGAGTTTATTTTATGTTGAAAAAGCAGCGTATTAAAAGTCTGAGGTAGCTAGTTTTTTATATATTAGGTCCTTACATATGAAATTGGCGTTTTGTATGGGAGGAACAAAAAGTCGAATATTTTTTAATATAATATATTTAATTAATCAAAGTATGAACCATTATTTTCTATGCACTTTTGCCATCTTATAGGTAGTTCATTGATCCCTTTACTAAAAAAACCAGTCGGACGGGAATCAATAAAATCTTTGAAGGCGATTTGGACTGCCCCATCGGAGTTGAATTTTTTCCCTTGCAAGAAGTTATCCAAATTTCGAAAAAAATGGTAATCTGTTGGAGCAAGGTCCGGGGAGTACGGAGGATGTCTTAGACTTTCCAATTGAAGCTCTTCTAATTTAGTAGCCGTCTGTTGCGCAGTGTGTGGTCTAGCGTTGTCGTGAAGCAGCAGTGGCGTGGAGCGATTGACCAGCCTAGGTTGTTTAGCCGCTAGCTTTTCCATCATGGTTTGCAATTGCTGGCAATAGACATCAGCCGTAATAGTCTGGCCAGATTTGAGAAAACTGTAATGAACAATACCGGCACTAGTCCACCAAACGCTTACAAGTAACTTTTTTGGGGTTATTTTTAGCTTGGGGCAGGATTTGGCTGGCTGGCCAGGATCCAACCATTGCGCTGAGCGCTTCCGATTATCGTAAAGAACCCATTTTTCATCACAGGTAATGATTCGGTTTAAAATACCTTCATTATTGTGCCGGTTTAGTAATGTAACGCAGCAGTCGACGCGCGTTTGCCGGTTTGCTTCAGTCAATTCGTGAGGTACCCACCTTTCAAGCTTTTTAATCTTCCCAATTTGCTTCAAGTGAATTAAAACAGTTTTATCACTAACATCGCAGCCTGCAGCTAACTCGGACTTGTTTTGCGATGGATCCGCTTCCACAATAGCCTTCAACTCTTCATTATCAACTTGAGTCTCAGGCCGTCCACGGGGCTTGTTCTGCAGGTCGAAATTTCCAGAACGAAAACGTTGGAACCAAAAACGAACTGTGTTTTCTTTTGCAACACGACCGCCATACACATCATTCACCCTTCGAGTTGTTTCCGCAGCACTAGTGCCACGGCGGAACTCGTACTCGTAAATAATGCGATATTTTAAGTTTTCCATTTTGTAAAATGAGTGACGCAAACAGAAAAAAACAGAAGAAAAAAAACAAATGAATGACGATCATCGAAGCACAAATACATGAGTCTATAGCTGTACAAATTTGAATTTGGAATTCCTTACCAAAGAGGAGAAATATGTGATTAAAGTGGCCAGTACGAAAAACGCCAATTTCATATGTAAGGACCTAATATATATATCTACTTTTATATATATATAAGTCTGTTTCTCATACTTTTTCGTTTCATTTTAAGAACAATGAAAATGTTTTTTGTCAGCCACTAGCTTTTGCCCGCGGCTTCGGACGCTCTATTCAAGTAGCCTATGTCCGTTCCCGGGATACCGTTTACCTCCCTGCCAAATTTCATCAAGATTCGTTCAATTTTGGTAGGCTAATTTTAAAGTCATATCAGGAATATTTTTTGATTAAACATCAAGTTATTTACTTACCAAACAATTTTCTTTTATTTAAACTCGATTAAAAATGACGTTTGTCAAAAAGGTAGTTAGGTAGGTATGTTTCTTATTTTAGTCTGGAGTTATTTTTACGTATAAACCATCGACGTTAGAGCGAACATGGCTGCCTGGGGCTGCCAGGGGCCTTCAAAATTAGCCTACTTAATTTTTAATAAAAATAAATAAATAAGTAAAAATTTTATTCCTGATATTTGCCCCACCCTGTATGTATATATAGATTAGACTATATTAATTTTTGACGGGATGAGATTTAGACAAAGAACGTTTTAGACAAGTTGAATTATTGACGGGTAGCATTATAGACAAGTTACGTTTTAGGCGAGATGTATTTTTAGACCAGTTGCGTTGTAGGCGAGAAGCGTTAAAGACCATGTGCCAGTTGCGTTTTAGACCACTTGCTCCTTAGACCAGCTGCTTTTTTAGACGAGATGATACTAACCCAAATAGCGTAGGAGTAGTAAAATAAAAACAGTTTTATCCAAACACGTGCCGCTAATATTTATTCAAATATTTGGTCTAAAAATAAAGTTCATTGCAATAAAATTGTGATTCTATCTCCGCTTTTAAATATTTTGTGCAGATAAAAACATTGCGATGGGAAATTTTATCCCGCCGGTTATCACGAAACCCAATCGATTTTAGTTTTTTTTAAGCTTTTCTCTTTTTCGATAAGGTAGGAAACTG
This sequence comes from Eupithecia tripunctaria, assembly GCA_955876795.1. NCBI lineage: Eukaryota > Metazoa > Arthropoda > Insecta > Lepidoptera > Geometridae > Eupithecia > Eupithecia tripunctaria. The sequence goes on along the minus strand of OY041609.1, from coordinate 9,955,593 downwards.
CACATATTCTAACCTGTCTATGCAGCCTTTTTCAATTTCATACCCTTTGTGTTCAAAATTAAAAAAAAATACTTCACACTCACCTGGTCCAGTTAGGCTTTTAAAATGCAAAAGGTCTGGTATTCGGCTGGCTCTGGCTATGTGTCTGTAATATTTTTTTCAATACCTTTCGAAAAAAATATTTTACACTCTAGCGGTGATGTTTCAAAGAGAGTCGTATTTTCCTGCTCCATTTCAGAAACCCTCCACCATCAACTACGCTTGACTGTAATTGGCCGTCATGCTAGCTATACTTAATTTTACTAAGATAAAAATTCATTGTCATATACTTGGTATAGTAGGTGGATTACGATCCACCTACTTAATTAATAATCCGAATAGAAACTTTATTACTTTGTTGGTACTCCGCATAAAATTTTGTTATAGTTTATAAAAAATAAACTTTTGTAAAACAAGTTCTTATTCAAAAATGTTCAAAAAGTTTAACGAACCCAAACACGACGGGGTTACGGGAATTCCAATGGCCATCAATAGACCAGTTCAATGGTACCTACCATTGCATTGTCACCAAACTTACATAATATTAGACGTGTGCCTTTCAGCTCATCGGTTGGTCTAAAATCCAGTTACATACAATATTCACTAACAGGCATGTTTATTGTTTAGTGTTCTAGATGTTTTCTATGCATAGTCAAAAATATATGCCTGGATGCTGTTGACAGCAGATAGCCCTGCCAGCGTTATGTAGTGTATTGTAAAGTATTATTAGTTATCTTGTACCCATAATATAAGCTCTACAGCTTGGGGCTAGATAGTGGCGTGAGAATCGTCCAACATTATTTATTTCATTTGTTTTATGTGAAGTAAATGCTTGTTTTATTTATCCAAAATAAAATTTATTAAAATTTACTTATTAAAAGTTTCACATGACATAAAAGATTTCTTGATTTGCCTTGAAATTCAAGCAGCTCTTAAACAGCTCGGGGCGGCTGGCATGGCCAAATAATAGCCTGGCGTTTCGAATGCAAATATCGTCTCTGGAATCGAGGAGTTCTGGCGAGTTCCCGCCTCAATTAATAGTTAGTTACTGGTTACTGCATCCAGACGTGGTGGTCGAATAGTTGTTATAACTACTCGTGCATTAACATTTCGCACGTGCACTGGGGAAAACCATATAACTGCTGATTTTCTGTTGGCTAAATATTAGGTACCTTGAGTGCAATATCGAGGGTATTCAATATACCTATAGGAATGTATATAACGGTAAATCATGATGGAACGGCAGAAAAAATGGCATAAATCTCAAGCAAAAAGCTCCAAAAACGGAACACCCAGGAACGATCGATGACCCAAAACTTGGAGAGGCTCTAAGGCTCGCTTTGGAGTTCAATAAAATATCTCAAGGGTCATTTTGTCCCGCCGATAGGGGCACAAAAAGCCTGTTTTTCAAACCGGGGTTACTTAGCGTGTGAATGGTATCGCGGAGAGGGCTCGCAGTGCCCCATTGGAATGAGTGCTTTCTGGTTTGAGGTCGACGACTGGGAGTGGACGGGAGAATGCTCTGAGCGGATCTGCCGGTGAATGGAATGCCATTTTTAGATTTTTGTTAGCTACCCATTGCTTAGCTACACTTTACCTTCCTTTCTTTATCTGCCATTGGTGAAAACCAGCGCTGCAAATACACGCTCCTGTGAGCCGCCGGTGACTATCTGTTTCTATGTTAAATAAATCACACTTAACATTCAACGGATTTATGGATGGATTTTACTTATTAGGTGTATAACACTACTAAACTTTTAATTTATTCCTACGTCAGTTTCGTTTGCAGTGGCATTATTACTGGTTGAGAACAGAAAGTGGGTGCAGATTTTTAATTAAATCATTGACGGAATATAAATAATAGTAAATGTGTTGTAATACTAAAAAATTATTAAAACACAACAGTTTTCTCTCTCAAACTCCATTTCATTATGAATGTAAGAGGGTTATATACGAACCTTGTTGGTGTTCTTCCAACACAATTCATAATGAATTCGTCAAATTACAAAAGTTTCTAAAGTAAAATAGTTTTCTCCAAATTCTGAAGCCAAAAAGAAATTGTCCTAAATGAATGTAGTGTAGACCAATTCCCGGACCGTAGGTCGCCACAATGCGCCCAGCCCGTACTTAGGTCACGTGCGTTCGTGGAAAGTATAGAAAATCCTTTTTATCCGGGAGGAGATATGGCCACGTATAATATCGCCTTATTTCCAGAGAAACGTTTTATTACTAGTATCTGTTACGAAGTAATTGGTTCGTAATTAGAGGACAATAGATAGGTTACCGCAGGGCCAAACGGTTAATATGAAGATGATTTGTTACATAGGTGGAAGCTGTGGGTGGGCTGTAATTATTCCAATAGTTCTATGAACTAAAGGCAATTTTGCTGTTACTATATTGTAGCTGTCAAAATCAAGTTCACGGAATTAATAACGCTCTGTGACAGTTCAAACCTTTGAAATATTTGATAAGGATTAGCGTAAGAGATGCTTGCAAGACATTTTCTACGTATTTACGTAGAAAGCTTTGTGGTGTTTTACGTATTTACGGTATACCCAGACACTTGTGAAATCCGTATAATATTCCTTGCCTGACTAAACTAACAAGCCAACTAAGCACAAGACGCCAGGAAATTCGTCTTTATCGTAACATATCTAATCTTGCTAGACAGTTGGTAGCTGTATTCCCTTGTACAAAGTATAAACTTTTGATGCAAGCAACACTATAACTTCTTCCTTACTACAAACTCTCCCAGCTAAACGATTTGATCTTGGCAGGCAGTTCGCAGAACCGAGCAATCATCCCTTCAAAGGAAATTGACAGCATATCAACGTCTCAATTGTTCTCAATCTCAACTTGAAGGAAACTAGTACAGTTTCCTGTTCCTGTACTCGGGCAATTTTTCGTGCAAGTACCTTGTACTTGAATAATTAAATTTCCCCCTAAAACTATGCAATGCTTTGCAAGCCTCTGGCACAAAAGTAAATATATTATTACCCTCTGGTTTTCTTTTATAATCGCGTCCTCGAAAACAAGCTGCTTTGATATGAGTATTCATACCTGTAGTATTAGCTATGGAACTATTCAGCTCCACCGACTTGGCATATACTTTATATAACCTAAAAGTTTTACATTGGTGAGCATAGTGCTAAAAAGCATTCTCTACCCGCTAAACTTTGGGTAGTGTGGACAACAATTTAGTAGGAAGTGCTTGATTACAAAATTACAGTAAAACAAGAAATACAATAGTCAGTTCGTTTGTAATACACGGGAAAATACGGGAATTATACAATGTATAATTCCCGGTCGTCAATAATATGTCAAGCGATGTATAATATACATCGCTTGACATATTATTGACGACCCCTGTGGCGCGGTGGGCGAAGGTCCGCCTATGACGCAGGAGGTTGCGGGTTCGATTCCCGCCTCGGGACAAATATTTGTACGATCTGCAGGTATTTGTTCAGGGCGTTCTGGATGTTTTCTATATATAATAAAAAAATATCTATCTATGTAGTGTATTGTATTATGTATGTCAGTTATCTAGTACCCATAACACAAGCTCTGCTTAGCTTGGGGCTAGATAATGCTGTGTGAATAGTCCAACATTATTTATTTATTATTTATATTAAATTTTTAGTACATTATCATACCATAACATACAGCACATGATGTTTAAGTTACAAAGCGTATGCTGCTAAATAAAACTGCTCATAAAACAGAGCAACCTCGTGAATGTGCACAAATTGCTTATCAGCTGACTCTTAACATAATTCCCTGTTCCGTGGGTGATTATATTGGCCCACAGTCACCTACAGTTGGCATAATGTTGCCCGTTTAACCAACAATACCCACATTCATAACCGCCAATGAGCCGTTTGCCGATCAAAGGCCGACAGCCGAAATAATTGGTCCTAATCGTAATTAATGGCCTAGAAACAAGTCCATCTGTGCGCAAATAAATCTAATTTGCTAAACGAGTGAGTGGGACGGAGTGCTGTACAAATAAACATATTATTGTTTGTTTGTAAATTTAATTTATTTCATCCCCTTATTATCACTCTAGAGATTCTCATTCTGTGTCTGTGTCAATGGATTCAATAATTCGATATATTATGTTGGACCATTAAGCACTCGTGTATCAAAGCTCAGTGTATGAATTTCAAAATGTTAAATACGTTCAATTAACAAGAAACTTTTTTTTTTCTTCGGCGAGGAAAATTTGTTTACGAATACACAAATATTGCATTTAACAATTATTTGCAAAGAGCAAGAGCGTTTAATTAGGTACTTTACACATTTCAAATACAAATTTATGCACAGTTTAGGTACCTATATAGATATGCAGAGATACGGCACGCGATTCAAACTAATTTATCTCCGAAGTGGAAATTACTGACCGGTTTTATGGGGGTAATGTAAGCGGGCTTCACAACGAACGTTTGTGCAGTCAGGTAAACAAGGCATTCGCAGTTATTTTTCTAGTTAATTTAGAGTATCATAAATTAATAAAATAAAAAGAGCTTTTATTTCCTTACCAGCTAGTTACATTGAATTTTTATCTTAAAATAAACTAAAACTAAAATAAATATTTACATTTCCTGAGCAATTTTTGTCCGGTAAGAACTGCCTTTAGCGGTGAAAGCCTCCTCCAAGCTTTTCCATTTCCTTCTGTCCCTTGCTGTCCTAGTCCAGGTGCTTCCCGCTACTACTCAGATGTCATCGCACCACCTCTTTGTTGGTCGACCTCATCTGCGTTTGCTGTCTCGAGGGGCCCAGTTTGTGGCTATTTGTGACCATATGTCTGGAGGGAGTCGCTATATATGACCTGCCCATTGCCATTACAAAAAAAAATACAAAATACAAAATAATTTATTTAGAACAATGTACATGATACGGTAAGTTACAAATGAACGATGAGACAGCAAAAGTTTAAAAATTTGAGCTCTAGGATTTTCTGTACCACATCTTTTGCTTTGGTTTTCTTTCTGATTGTTACATTTCTGATCTTATCTTTTAGTCGTATTCCCATAAAGCTTCTCTCCATGCCTCTCTGACATACTCCTATTCTTTCCAGCTGTGTAGAGTATCATGCTCGATGCAAAACGCACCCACTTTTCGCCCCCCTACACTAGCCTGCCAGTCATCGTAATAGCCACGGCTAAGGCATAAACAAAAAAGATCGTGTTATTATAATACCAAAAGACGTCAATGGCGGTGATTGATACGCGATATATCATTCTACCAGCTATGTTGATAATGATGTGCATCCCGCGCAAAGCGATGGCGTCAGCGACACAGCTTATTGCATCGTTTCCCTCTCTCAAAATGAGCTCTTATTGGCCGGGCTAGGCGGAGACTACACTATCAAACTACGTTATGACTGGCAAAGCTTCTTGAAGTGTTTACGTTTGAGTTTTAGTAAGTCATTAACTCTTAGTTTTAGTAAGGCACTAACCTGATTTTCGTGCGCCATTCGGACGCTCGCGAATGACTTGGACGGATCGAATGACTTAACCCGTGACATCCAAGAGTATGAGGTAACGTACTTCTAAATATTTATATAATACTAGTTTATGACTGTGGCTTCGCATGGAAACAATCAAAAAAGATTAAAATTAAAGAGGATAAAAAGTAGTTTTAAGGCGCATACCCGAACCAATATGACAGCTCCACCTATTTTATCATATTATTACGTTTGTCATAGAACATTTTAAAAATCCATCGTTCAGATTCTGTTATAAGCTATTTTTGTTATAGTTTTATCTTATAGTTTAGAAAGAGATGCGAAAATAGAGTTTGGTGGCCAAGAAGCGCAACTTCGTATCTCTTATAGCCATGTGTTTGTGCCTTCTATTCAAAGTTCAGCCCGATCTGTTCAGTAGTTTTGGCGTGAAAAGGTAACAAACGTCCATCCATCCAAACTTTCGAATTTATAATATTAGCGTGTCAAAGATGTTCGAACCAGATTGCCATAGATGTTTCCCAAAGTACACTAAAACACAGCTTACATATTTGTTATAAATTTAATTATCCACTCAATGTGTCAATGATAAAGCTCTCTTCGTGTCTCTACCTAACGAAAATTAGATAGATAAATCTACATGATTAGATGAATAAGCCTATTGGATCCTCAGTTACGCCAGTCAGGAGATAAATCAATCGGAGCTCAGCATACCGTCTGTCTGTATATCAACTGTTGTATATTGGGTTCCAACATCCAAATACTCTCCTGTGCTAGTGAGTAAACAGCGCAACGCAACACAAAGCCTAGCAGTCACGTGCAATCAGGGCGGCTGAGGCTGACGCCCGTCAATTCTGCATAATCATGCGCCGACTGACAGACTTCGACTATCAGGGAGGCTGGCATTGTAAACTTGCAATAGGACGAGGGTAGGTAGTAGAGCTAAACCATTCTAAAGATGCACGTCCTCTCCACAAAACGTGATACACTCGGCTTGCATTTTTAGAATGGTTTATCTCAACATACTCGTACCTCTAAAAGTCGCATACAGAGTCCCGTGTACGGGTTGTGCATATAATTGTGGACGAAAACTCAATTCCTTTTGGTTTCCTTTTAATAAAGCCTGTAGTGGCTGGATAAACAGGCTAACTACTTTTCGTAGTGTGACCAAAGAATAACATCTATCGATGTATGCATACGAGTCGTTTTAGAGCTGTAATAAAACATAGGTTACTTTTTATCGCATATATCAGTTTCCATGGGATAGAAATATCATAAACAGTGTCCATAGAAACGATGCGTGTGAAGCCGTGGGCAGAAACAAATAGCTAATAAACATTAGAATACTCGGGCCGTATTATGAAAGCTCGCTTAATCATCGGTATTATGCTTGAGTAACAAATGCAGTTTTCTATGGTATAAACGTCATTATAGCATAGAATGATGAATGGGCAAGCTAAAGATCGCTTGAGTGACTATTATGTTGATAAGTACCTGGTATGCTAGTGATTCACTAGTTTCAGACGAATTTATTTTTTGAAAGATTTTCTGAAAAATTAATTTAATAATAGTTTGTAAAACCGATCATATTCTGTTTCCAAAGTTTAAGACACTCCTACACAGACTCTTGCAGAGTCGTAGCGAAAAGTTAGTGGTTCCATAAAAAAAGAAGTTGGATGATTTTTTTTTATTCGTATAGTAGCAGTAAATTTGATAGATCAGCGGTACTATGATAAAACTTTTTTTCGTTTTGGTGTTGTGCCCATACTAGCTACTCAGAATGGGGAAGATCTTAATAGGTGTTTAGATACGAATACTAGTAGCACACCACATCATCTTTTTTGTATAATTGTTCCATTTGAAATACTCATTAAAAGTTTCGTCCTCGACCAGATTGGAACCCTTTATTTAACTTATGATGAGTAGTTATATGGGGCAGCGATTATCGTACTAATTCATCTGAGTTTGTTACTTTCGAGAAAATAGCTCAACTTAGACCAAGCTGCCGGCAGAAGTTAAATCGTGAAGTATCCAGGTAGGTAAGTAAGAAACATATGTTTAAGACAGAGAACAAAAAGTATGTGAGCTGTTTTTGTGTTTTTAAAGTGCTTAATAAATAAATAAATAAATTATTAAGAGGAGTAACAAGACCTCATCGTACTATACATTACACTAGGGTCAGTAGGTATTCACTTCTAAATAATAAAAAACGGGATTTCTGGATTCACCAATAAAGGTTCTTCCTACCCACAGTGGTTTATTAACAAAATAACTGGCTACTTGTGTATAAGCTATAAATTTGTTTCTTTTACAGTCTCAACAGGGCCCTCGAGACTTCCATAAAACCTTTTCAGAGTTGGCGAGATATAATTTTAAAGTGGCATTCTAGAGTTTGTTTTTACAGGCAATTTATCGTAGCAGGGCCGTGTTAGCCAGAGGCGGATAATTAAATATTTTGTGGTCATCTAGGCCTCAGTAAAATTACCGACCCAGTTGTAAATTTTACCACGTTTCAAAATGAAAATCTGCCATATAAAAACTTCCTTCTAAAAACATTCGTCCTAAATATTTAACAGCGCTCGAGTCAATACGCCAAGCTTTCAGAAAACTATGTACAGAACCCTAGCAAGGTAAACAAAATAAGCATAGCACGGAGCGTTTTGTATTCAGTTCAGTGAACGATCACTAATGAACATGAAAAAACTTCTGACTGAAAATGTGCCTCGTTCTCGGATACCTTTGCAAAGGTGATTTTAGGCATACACTTTTTATGGCGCCTTAGGCTCAATTCAGGCAGTAGCCGACAGCGACGCGTTCTTTCAATTTTTTTTTTCGTAATTTTGCGCTAAGGCACCGATCTGTGGCCTGACCCGGCAAAAAGACGACACGGTAGACCTAGACGGAAATGGCGGTGCGAAATGAACGAATTCCCGGCAGACTGGACGGAGCTGGCTAGTGATCGTGATGTCTGGAGAGAGTGGGGAGCCCTATGGCTAAGAAGAAGATAAGCCCCCATCTGTCGCTTTTAACAATTTTGAGGCTATGTTTATGGCGTCCAGTTTTCCATATCCGTCTGTCATATTTAACTGGTTTTTAATCTCATGTTCCTTTGCAATAGTCTCTACATCTGGCGAATATAATCTTCGGGTGTTGCCCAACCTAGTTTGATACCCGCTATTTGTAACCCTCGCTTTTAGATAAACACTCATAAAGGGTGTGTTGGCTTCGGTCCTACGCATTCCTAACAACGGACTGAGTAACTGTTCAGCCCGAGATCATGGAAAATGAGATACATATACATATAATTATGTAATCATAATATATTATGATTACATAATTATGTAATCATAATATATTATGATTACATAATCATAATATATTATGATTAGGTACATAATTATATGTTTGTATCTTGATCCTATAATGCATAAAGATTATTAGGAGACGTTAGATTCAGACGAGGTGAACCCTAACCAAGTTGTATGGTGCTGGTTTTGAATTTGCACCATCCCTATTCTTCCCGCGGGTGTCATAAGAGGCGACTAAGGGATATCCACCGGGGGGCGGGCAGCAGCGCCCCCTGCAAAACAATTCTACCACCGAACTGCAATCCCCAAACCGCATGCCCAGCATGGGGATTGTGGGCATTACCCCCCATGAGATAAACGCCAACGCGCTTATCAGGGAGAGGCCTGCGTCCAGCAGTGGACCAATACATGCTGTTGAGGTTGAGGAACCCTAACGGGTGGACTGATTAGGGAAAAATATTGGATGGGAGTCCCAATATTGACATTTGAAAGCTCTGCTGATGGCCTTGAAAGCCAGTTCAATAGCTTCCAAAATACAATTTCAAATTACGAAGGGCATTAAACGGGCTTTCAAATGTCAACAAAGGATTGGGTGGTTTTGCGTTATTCCACTGCCGATGAGGAATTGAGGCTAACAGTGATTCAAATTGTTTATTTATTTATTTTATTTGCTTTATTCGGAGAAGAAGCAGTTCTACAAACTTTAGGAACAAACTTACATACTAACTTTTACCAATTTATATGTCCTTGCATAAGCTAAAAGATTGTTTGCTTGCAGAGAAAGAATATAAAAATTATAATATAAACAGTTCTGTCATTTTGACAAAAAAGATAGGTTTGTGGGTATGGTTAAATCAATAACAGCAATATTCCAGATGTTCTACACAAATGCTACTTTATAGTTGAAAAACACTCGTCAGCCTACAAAATTCATACACTGAATTGTCGCCACAAGTCGCCGGGTAGCAATCTCGCCGGTCCATGCCACCGACACAAACCCACCGGGCTGTGACGGTGGCGTTAGCTGGATCTATATTACCTCAAGGCCCATACAGCAGCGAAAGTGGCGCCCCCAACTATTTTATCTTATTATTACGTTAAACGCAGCAAGTTTTAAAAATCCTACGTTCAGTTTGTGGTATCTATTATAAGCTATTTATTAATGTCTCTGTAATAGTTTCATTTTGTAAAGCTTAGGAAGAGATACGAAGTTGCGCTTTTTGGCCACCAAACTCTAATTTCGCATCTCCTCCTAAACTATATGAGATAAAATTATGAAAGAGGTATTAAAAAATAGCTTATAATTGATACCACAAACTGAACGTAGGATTTTTAAAAATTCCTATGATAAACGTAAAAATATGATAAAATAGGTATCGCTGTCAGATTGGCTCGGGTATGCGCCATGAAAAAACAGAAAACTGATTGAACAAATTATATTTGGCTGATCCACTAGCTAGCTAGTTAATTGAATAGAGCACCCGGCCCGACTAAGCTTAGCTAAGCTGTTTATTTTTAATCTGGTTAAATTTTATCGAGTAAGAGCAATTTAGAAAATAGATGCAATAGCTTCTGCTGAAAATTCGATTTAAGTTTAGTGCTAGTTACGAAATTGCGTTGTCGGTGCTTTGTGGGGATTAAAAGGTAGAGTTAGTACTGACTTCGATATAGCTTTTTTTTGCAAATAAGGTACGAGCTCCTAAAAATTGCCGCATATGAAAAGCCTTTCGTCCTCACAATTTAGTTTTAGAGGTTCAACACCAATATCGTGTAAAAAGAAACGTCATGTTCCGTATTCACATAATCTAATAAGAAATTATTTTGAAAATCCGGAGCCAAACATGGTTACCTCACAAAGTTTTTAATGCAATGGCCGCAAAAATCACGCATATTAAACAAAGTCTGAACTCAACAGCAACTAAGTTTAACAAATTCAGCTAGTAATAAGTTTAAAGCACACAAACCAGTAACATTCAATAACGAGCAAAAACTGTAACAATTACGTTTTAATTTCACTTTGCATTTGCGGCACTTTTTTACTTTTTATCTTGTTACGCCTGGGTAACTACAAACCCAAATGTGTACAATTTTAGGTACGTAAATAACATAACGTAGGTATAATTAAGTACCATACTACCAATCTCTCAACATGTAAACCATAAAGGATAATTCCACAGAGATAAACCGCTTTGTTGTTCCTGACTCGAGTTTTCAAAACATTCGGTAAGTATTCTTCCTTCCAAATCCGGGACGGACAAAAAGTGGTTTATTCTCAGCGTTATTTTTCTTACGTGGTGCTATCGCTTGACAACAAAGGAGGCTGCGTTGGCAAAAACGCGGCTAGATAGGGGTGGTTTTTGTCGCGCCCGCGCCAACCCGTCAATTGCGGGGATTAGAGCAGGGAAGGATTTTACAACAAACTCCAGCTTGGAGCTTTACAATAGATTGGAAAATATTTTATACAGTCCATTTAGCAGAGCGAAATCGTAAAAAACGTGGTATTTTTATCCCGCAAACACATGTTTGGTTATTGTAAACAGCACAGATGTTGGACTACAGATGAGTTATCATTTTTAGGAATAAACATTTCGGAATAGTTCAAAATGTTCCAATCCAATATTGCAGGGTTACCTGGAGTGGAAATCTTTTTGGGCAAGCGGTGCGTGTGCCTGCCGGGGCCACTTGTGCCGAGTCACCCGTCAATCTGGCCGGATTAGTGTAGCGACGATTTTGCGGCGGATTTTACAACTGCTGTTACGGCTGCAGAATTTATTTTCCAAATTTAGAGGTTGACGGTTGAGTGCTATGACGAATGCGGGGAATTTCAGCGCTATTTTCGTTTTATTTCACGTTTTGATTTAGGAAGAGCTGGGTTTTATAGTTCTGTATGCAAATTCGGCTTTCGATTCTCGTGTTCCGAAATAAAAGCCACATAAATGCATATCTAATTTTATTTAGGTTTAAGTATCCCTATCTCAACTCAGATTGCTCCCAAGCTTTCTGTTTTATTAGCATTGTTGTTCACAACGTTTATGTAGGTGCTATGAAATACTACTCTCTGCACCATATTATTGATGTTTTTCAACAAAAATATTTTTGAAAAACATCAATTTTTTTTCTACAGGTTAGATAAGTAGGTACTTAGTTATATCGCAAGCAATTTTTGACGAAGATACGGTGCGGGTTGCTCTGAAGTTTTTTTTATTTAAACTTAACCTCCTCTCCACTAGTAGAGACTGTTCAAAGAGAGGAAGCGTGGGAATTGAGGGTGCTCGTGTGCCAATTGACAACTTTTGTTGCGTTGACAATACTGCTCTGTCATTGCAGTACGACTAAAAGTGTTAGTTCACCGTAACGCCACGACCCTAGCTTTATTGATGTTATGTACCGTTGGTACATCAGGCCCAATTTTCAATATTTTCAATAATTATTGCGTCGAGCTTCGCTATGCTATAATCCGTTTATTAAAATCAGTTTATACATATAAAAATCTTTAAAAATATTAGTTTTCCTATCACAACAGGTTCCACCAATGAGCAGTCGTTCTGATAATGCATCTCGTGGCGTTATTGCACTCTAACCCCAAAAAACTGATTGTTTTGATTTTGACACCATAAGCTATGTGTTGATTATAGCTCGGTACTGTTTACTAGTTTAAATAGTGGAACTAGTAAGAAAGTTTTAATTTAACATTATCATGGACTTCTACCAAGAAGCAGCAACACAACGTTTGGAACACTGCAACAGTACATCTTAGATGTGATATATTAACATATGAGTATTTTTCTTTCGACAGTCCAAGAATATGATAGTGCAAAACGAAACTTTTTGTTAGGTAAACATTTTAAAACCAGTGCATAGCGGGAATCGAACATAGCGAAACCAACCAAATTATTGAAACAAAAAATTATTAAGTCTAATCTTAATCTAAATCATTTTAGCCTATGATAATCTTCTGCGAAATAAAAAACGATAAAAAAAACCCAACTATATAGCCAAAAAGACAGTCAGGATTCCCAAAACCCAGTCCAGTTTTTTTGATCTGCTTGTTTTTGACCACACTTTAGTCATTTTGATGCCTCTAGGTAATAAAAAGTCCCAAATAAAGCCCCCGAAAGCCTAACTCGACTCGTTTTTTATATCTAATTGCGGTGAATAAATATTTCCAAGCAGGATAGAATGCAACTCTGAGTCGGGTATTACATGCTTACGTTCACGTTGGATTCCTCAACAAGGTTCTAAAGTACTTATGCACTCGATGCAATTTGCGGACAAGTCCAAGGGGGGTCGGATAACCAGGGGGTGATAAGGCACTGGACAAATTATTTGTCGTGAGAAACGAAAACGAAATCCAATGTAAATATAAAATATATAGTAACTCCGAGCTCCGTGCGTCAAACCAAGTGAGCGGAGCTCGGAGTGGCAACATCTCTGCCGTTGTTGCTTGGTGTTCTCAGTGTCAAGATCGAGTATTGTTTTTGTGGTATAGGAAACTAGTTTACGACTTACTTTGATAAATGTTCTTTCATTTTGTGTGTGAATTAATAAACGAGTACACTATCGCATTAGGTGTGCCTGTAATGGTAGATGTATTATATTTCAAATAAATAAAGTTAATATTAAAAATTCTGGAGTGTGATAGATATAATTCGAAACGAAGTTCTTACCTGTATTCTTACAAAATTTTAGCGATATAGTAGTAGGTAACTATAAATTATAATACTTCTTTGATACATCGATAAAATCGATGCTTATCGATTTTTCTCGAGAGCCATAATCAGCCCGTTTGAGATAGAGTCGCTGGAGGTCCTTTTGAACATTTATCTTGACGAGGAACACACCAAAATTTTAACGAGCAGCGCCTTGAATACTTATTACTGATCGATCAGTCTGATCAAGCAGTCTGGTTGTGATAGGTCCACGGCACTTTGACGCAGAAATATCGCGCGACGCTCCTGGGGCACGATGCACCGCCATTACTCACAACTTGGTAATCTTCCGAGTTTTCCGCGGAACCATGTAAATCACGGACGACGTATCATCCAGTTTTTAAGTCCATTGTATATTTATGTGATACTGGCTTCGACATGAATGTGCGGCTGAAGGACATTTTATTTTTACCGCCAGCTGGCAAGGGTAGCTTTGCTCAGTGCAAACATAAAGGGTACATTGTACTTCGCAAAAAAATTACTCGTACCTCGGAACCCATCATGCATATTTTATAGCACTTTTAGCTTGTTACTTTGTTACATAAGTTACCAAAACTCTAAACCTGAGTTTTGGTATCTTATTTATTAATTTAGATGCGAAAAAGTTTTCCTTCAAGTACCTACCTATACCTACCAACTTAAAGGCATCGGGCAAGAAACATAACTTTATAAGAAGTTCAGAGAAATTATATGCAATTTGCGGCAATTCGCCCCAGAGCGGATATATTACGTAGCCTGATCGTCTGCAAGGGATGTAAACTTACAAGTAATATCGGCTAAAGTCGGACACGTTCGGACTTTATCCGGTTAAGCTTAATTTGAGTAGTATTCGTTTATTATTGATACACTGGCCGTCAGCAAGGGGATACCACCGTGCACCGTCGTCAGATGACACCCTGATTTTGTCATCTAATTATAGTCCGATTATTTATGCGGACATATAGCATAGATAGAGGGTATTTCTTGAGCACGACAAAGTAAAATTTATGGAAAAACGAGTCTCACGGCATGCTTCAGCGAATAAAACTCGATTGAATTACGATAACGAGATTATTTATTACTCAGAGTATCGCGCTGAGGGAAAATATATATGAGTGGCAACGATGGATTTATTCAAATATTTTTATATTTTTCCGGTTACAACTTTTCAAATGTTCCGCCTGACAAACCTAGGCCTACCCAGGGGATAACGTTTTACTTTATAATAGCGTAGTTCCGTGGTAAGAACACGACGTATAAGCTTTTAACGTGGTTTTGCTGGAAAATAAAATAACATATTGTTTTAAAGTTTATTTTCCATTATATTCGAAAACGGTTTTACTAAAATACAGTCAAGTAAAATGCTTTTATTTCGCTACCAAACGTCTATAGCACATACAATAGGTAAAGGGATAAAGTAAAAAAAGACGTGTGGCACTCGGGGACTGCCGCGGTAAAGCTATTGCAATGTCATCTAGAGGCGAGTTGCTGAACTAAAGAGACAAACGTCAAGGTTTTTTCGTTACGGAATTTCTGGATTCGGTCCCCGCGCTCAAGGCCCGCGATAGAAACTATGCAATAGCTTAAAAAAAATTACCAACACTCAGCAGATGCTATGGTAGGATGTAGGTAACCTGCCATAGGCCGCGCTGGTCTTTCGTAGAGACCAGGTTCTTATGTGGAGGCTTAAACACTTTAGTGAATCTAATTCATGGTACCTTCTTAGTTCTCTATAATGTACCTACCTAGCTACCATTTATCCAAATGCACTTCAAAGTACCTCACGACAGCTAAATAAATATTAAAGACCTCACAAAATGAGATAGCGGGGCCGTGATATTGCTTTTCGTTGAAACAAATACGTTCCTACCCAAACTTGAGATCATTGAACCAGCTTCAATCTAAAATATACACAAAACCCGAAAGCTACATACACAATTGTTAAGTAGAAGCAAGATTACCCGACTTTATAAGAGGTTGAATTTCCCATTACTTCTGTTTACGTTTTCTTTAGCTGCCAAAGCGATTGTACATTATAGTTATAAACTAACGTGATTATTTGCGTCGTTTAACTGGAGCAGCGACATTTCTCACGACAGACTAAGCCAAAGCCCCCCAAGGAGCGCGACAAATGTGGCGCTATCATACACTTGACATTATCTGGAAATACAGAAATCCCTGGCAAATGTTGCTTCAAATTACGAAGTTACACTAAATTCCTAAAATGAATGGCATCGCGCCCAGGGACGTTAGCGTTCTGTGTTTCAAATTGTTACATATCTATTGGTTTGCTGGTTAAAAGAGAGACCAGACCTATAGAATTAGGTACCTATGGTTTATCCATTTTGAATGAAGGATGTTAGTAAACAAAGTACGACACAAATCACAAAATCTCACTTGCTTGGCGTCGAGTTTCAGATATAATTGTAAGCCACTTTTATTGAAGGGGGATCTAAAATCGATAAGTAATGTAAATTACGTATAAAAGGACGCGCCAACTAAGTCAATTTTAGGTTAAGTATGGGCGGTTTGTTTACGTTTATGCTCCATTCAAAATGGATACGATATAGATTATCGTATTCACTGTCCAGTCTCGACGGTACGACCCGCAGGAGCACGCCGCCGCCGCTAGAATGACCATGATAGGTTTCATTATAGATGTGTTGGAATTATACCTATTTGCAAAGGTATTTCTTTTTTTTGTTTTTGAATCATACTTGGATATCCTAAATGATACTACACGAAGATACAATTCCTCGTCTTAATTCCTGGAATGGTGTCTATACATCGGTACTAGTTACTATTGGTTGGGTTGCCGGTTCGCCTTTGGGGTTATATCAAACGAAGCTCTGCCTGAGGTACAATGTTGGGTTCATTTATAACTATACAGGGTGGCACATTTAAATCAGTCAGTATTGGAAAGTCTGAAACTATAACACATACGAAGATCTTCTCAGGAACCATGTCATCGATTTTAGTAACAAAACTGCATTCTTACATTAAAAAAAACTGTACTCAGCTCAAACAACCATAGAGATAATTTTACACACTTAAACGAGTTGAATGATGTATTGAAAAATTGAGGAAATAAATTAGAGGATAACGAAAACAATATATTTTATTCGTTTTAGAGATCATGTTTCATAGTAATATTTACTGCTTAAGACCTACACACAAAATCATATCTAAATATAAATAGTCTTAGTTTTATTTTCAAAACGTCCGGGTTCGATTCCCAAGCTAGTTTTTTTTATTGTATGAGTGCAGATTTTGCTTGTTACTTATATAAATGACATAGTTCGAAAGAAGAGATCTTCGTTTGTCTTAAAGTTTCAAACTTCCCCATAGTGACCGATCTAAATGTGCCACACTGTATACCTAGTACTAACGCTTTATCTTTGTTTCAAACAATTGAGAATCGAAAATGGTGTTTCACAAAGTAATACTATATTCCTGGAATGAACGGTGTCACGAAAGACTAACCATGATAGTCTGCTATTTTTCACTCTTTATTGACATACATAAGTCAGAGTGAGAAATAACACTGCTTAGCAACTGTTTTAAGTTAGTAAAGCATTATGAATAAGGGGGTTTATCTTTATGAGTTTTCTATAGAGCCGTTACACCTCTATGATTAAGGCGCATACACGAGGAAAAGTGGCGCCCCCACCTATTTTATCTTATTATTACGTTAAACACAGAAAATAAAACCTATTTTAAACGTCATATTATGATAAAATTGCTAGCGCCAAATTGGCTCAGCTATATGCCTTAATTTTTTTATTAATGTGAAAAGCATTGATTTTTCTTCCACTTGTGGTCCAGGTACCTACCAGTTGGACTGCTAGATAGATTTATTTTAGCTAATAACACGTGAAAAAATCTCGAAAATTCTTATAAAAAACTTAAAAATGGCTTTTGAGGGTTAAAAAAGCCGTTAAGCTACTGCATTTGGTTCCACTTACCCCCAGTTTTTATATGGCAAACGTTGTACAAACACCCTGTATAACAATATTCGACGAAGGTACAACAAAATAGACTGTTGTCAACAATCTAGAGGTAGGTGTAGTAGTGCTACTTACTTAAGTAAGACTATTGTATCACAAGACCTGTAACTTTGTTGCCAATAAATAATCTGAATCTGAATCTGTAGCTCAGCGGATCCAAATCAATACAGCCTGCGTCCCCATGACGCAGGCTGTTCCCGCAATATACATGTACTATTGAAACGTTTTAGGTGATTTCTATCCCACTTTTTATGGGATAAAAAGTAGCCATCCAGGATAAGAATTACCGGTATGCAAAGTTTCAACCCGATCCGATCAGTAGTTTTTTGCGAGAACAGGTAACAAACATACATCCATCCATTCACCTTCACATTTATATTAGTGTGATGATTGTCTGTAATGCTGGTGCGCTGCGTCAGATCACCAGTTGAAGAGCCACGCGTCGCAATTAATAAATGGAACTGTAAATTATGAAATCCCTGCGATATTATACAAATGAGAGGTATTGGCAGTGAGCCGCAGATTTCATCGAGTAATTTGGATGATAAAGTATCGGAGCTGTCGGGTTTGCCCCTTATCGTCGAATATTGTGTAAAGTCGGCTCCGATCTCACGTGATTTATAGGAATAAACCCGTCACAGACACAGCCTCATGTAGATCATTGGTTCACTCGATAGTTGAGTGCTTCTGACGCATAATATGTCTCACTTGTTTCATCATCATCATCATCCCCTATTGGATACTGGTGTTATCCAAAATAATTTTATATATCCGCTCCACTAAGTGAGGCGCCAATTAAATTATTTAGGTTAGTTTTAGATATAATTAAGTTCTAAGTAGTAGGTATAAGTAGTTAGTTTGTTAAACACGGGACTGATGACTCAAAGTCCCTTATAAATGAGAATAAATGGGAAAAAAATCAAATAATTAATTTTGTTTAAGAAAACTATTAAATTACTTCAATTTTTATAGTTTTTTCATGAATTTTCATGGATGCCATTGTCAGAACTGAACCAAATTAAAATGGGACAACACGGGAACACCAGCTTTCATATAAAAAAGAATCATGAAAATCGGACCACCCAGTCAAAAGTTCTGAGGTAACCAACATAAAAAAAATACAGTCAAATTGAGAACCTCCTCCTTTTTTTGAAGTCGGTTAAAAAACATTATCATCATCCGCTCTCATCCGCATCTGATGGCTGGTGGGACTTGACTCTGACTTTGACTCCAACGCAGGCCTCCCCCTGATAAGCGCCTTATTTTCGTGTATCAGGCCATATTTATATTAATTGCCCATAATCCCCACGCCGGGCATGCGGGTTTGGGATTGCTTTGGTGGTATAATTGTTCTACAGGGGGCGCTGCTGCCCGCCCTCCACGTGGGTATCCCTTAGTCGCCTCTTACGAAACCCGCGAGAAGAGTTGGGGTGGTGCAGATTCTAAGCTATACAAAGCTATAAATAGGCTGATGATGATGATAAAACGCCCAGAACTCCCGAAACACGGAACAAGTACCAATTTGGTGATTGTGCGCAAGCATTGCATGACTCTCCCATCTTCTCCCTTCTATCATTGGCCCAGCAGACGCAAAAAATCATACCACCTGGTCGTCCTGGTCGACATACCACAGTGTCGAACCAAAAAATTCTGCTCTACTTTTATAATATCCACAGCCAAAGAGTGGAACAAACTTCCTGCGACTGTCTTCCCATTAGAGCACAATCTTGGAGTCTTCAAATCTAGGGTAAATAAGTTCCTTCTGGAAAAGCGTGCTCCATCTTAGGCTACATCTTCGCTTTCTTTAAGTGAGTTGGTTGCCAAAATATTGTCCATCATCTATTAAAAAAATTAAAAATTAATAATAAAATCTGCAGGTCGTATAAACATTTGTCCTGAGGCGGGAATCGAATCCCAATATCCTGCGTCGCAGGCAGACCTTTGTCCGCCGCGCCACAGGTAATCATCGTCTACGTAAGGTATGTAAGGTAGTTTTGACTTGTCTAAGTCCTTATTTTGTTAGTCTAAAGAAAGAAACGTTTCGACTCTGACTCTGCACCGACTATCAGTGACTCACCAGCCGTCATCTTTAATCTGTGACCCGTTGGAAAAAAATGTACTATGGCTACGGCTGGTGATTAATCAGAACTCTTTGGGATTTCCATTCGAGTTCACATGAAACATATCCGATTACCGGGTTTGTTATACCAAATAACAACCGAGTAATAAGAGGTGTTGTGTCAGGAAGTTAAGGTAGGTAACATATCAAATGACGTTATTTCTTAATGCACCGTTTTCTGGATTTGAAATATCGACACCTGCAAGGAAAATCATTGTATCCCTTTTTTAGCAACTTTACAGGAGATCGCTTTAAAGTTTCAAAAAACTCCTGTAGGTTTTTATTATGACAAAGTAATATACCCGTGTTAATTGGAATCGCTTAGGGTTAATCTAAGATTTTAAACATTACGTGTAATTGCTCGTTTTCATCCTTATTTATGACTTAAGATGATCAACTTGCATTCTAAAAGGAAAAAAAATCGTATGTCTGAGATACAATACTAAAAGTGTTTTTTTGTTTGATTTAGAGTTATGATTTCAATGAAAAACTCAATACGTTTATAATAATAATAATAGTAATAAGAACGTCGGACAACTCACACAGCATTATTTAGCCCCAAGCTAAGCAAAGCTTGTGTTATGGGTACTAGATAACTGATATACTTAGTACAATACCCTACATAGATAGATATATTTACTATACATAGAATACATCCAGAACAACCTGAACAAATATCTGCAGATCGTACACACATTTTTCTCGAGGCGCGAATTGAACCCGGAACCTCCTGCGTCGCAGGCGTTCCTTCGCTCACCGCGCCACATAGGTCGTTTATTCAATTTTTTTTATCAACTTAGAGAATAGAACCACCAAGCTCATGAACCACCAAGCTCCACCTTTGTAGTTTTCTTGCAATGATGAGCGGAATTAAAGAGGATTTGTACCTCCTGTACAACGAGGGCTCTTCACTTCATGCCTTCAGAACTTCTGAAGTATGTACTAAGTCCTCACTGGGGGTTTTATTGTTATCATAAGCCATCTTAAAGGTAACAAAATAAATTCTGACTAATACTAAATAATGTTGGACAATCGACACCTCCGCATCATCACCACACGTTAGCTCTGCTGACTTTGAGGTAAGATAATGGGCTTGTTTTATGGGTATACTGGCAGTACGTCGGTATAGTGGCGTGTCAGGGTGGCTCTAGAATCAAGATCGTTGAGTTAAGGACAAGCATGTTCAAGCGTATAACAGCCATAGAAGTCATTTGTCTCAGCGTTGATCTCGAGCGTTGATAATACGGTCCTCCTATCGTGCGTTTTAAGATTTGTCAGGTTCCTACTAACTAAGCTACTCAGGTTCCTATACTAAGGATTTCGGTTTCGCTCTTTTGCTTCTTTTGAAGCTTGTGTTGGAGCTCAGAAGGCGTTATATTATCTTTGCATTCCGCTTCTTAGGGCCTGATGTCAGACGACGTCCTTTGGATCTCCTCACTCGTCTTTTTGTCATTGTGAACCTAGCCTAACAGTCTCATCCAAGATTTTACCATGAAAACAATTAAACATGAAAAATGTGGAACTTGGACTTCACCGTACAGTTTTGTTCAAAATTCAAATTCATGTTTTTCATGTATGGTAAATAACCAGTCAGTGGCTAGACCTGGGTAGGTATTTTAATTCATTGGAATGGCTGTCGGATTCGATATCGGAAACTTTTGACAAATTAAAACAGCGTTCTAAAGTTCCGTCGGAATATAATTCAAATTTGAATCTGACGCTTCGGAAACGAATCGAAAGAATTAAAATGTCACTGCTGGTACTGAACCTGTTGTTGATAACTAAGACATATCTGAATTATAGTTGAATAAACGTAAAACATGAAGTCTGCTTCAGTCAAACGCTCCGATTAAATTTATCAAATCCGTAGAGCCGTCCTTCACGCTTTTAGGGTCACGACCAGGGAAGCAAATATTTAATATTTTTAATATTTTCTGTCAGCACCTGCATATTTGCACCTCTTCCGATCCTCATCGAAATCTGCCGCCGCACAAACCCCTACTGATGTCCTCGTCAGATGGAAAGGCGCAATTATGTCGCCGCCAGTAGTGTCATGCACCCATTGTGTGGGACGTCATGCCATCGTCACGAAACAAACTTTTCGGCTTCAGATTAGCTGGTATGACAGTAAAGTTAAGACAGTCTTGCCTCACATAGACAAATCTGTCATAACATCAATTTTGCAGCTCAAACATACATTGGCTGATAATAAATTGTAAAATTCTGCTGATCCTGTTATTAATTCTGCTGATCATTCAGCTATTATATTTTATTTGCTGATCAAAAATAATTTAATCGCCAGTAGTTTTTGATTTGTTTTGTAGTTGATTTTTCCGGCTGATCAAATAATTAAAATAAATACCAATAAATTTACTTCCTTAATTTTCACTGAAGCGTCAGATATTTTTGTTATTTTCAGAAAATTGTTTTGTTTTTCTGACTTTACTTCCTTTTTTTGCTTTTTATATTAATTATTTAGTCAGTAGTGAACAGTCGGTAGTGAACAGTCGTGGGAAATGAGGGTGCTCGTGTGCAACTTGACAACATTTGTTGGGTTGAAACCACTGCTCTGTCATTGCAGTACGACTAAAAGTCTTAGTTCACCGTAACGCCACGACTATTCTCTTTATGAACATACTCTACGGCCTATTGTCATTTTCAGTGTCCAGCCTCGAAGCAGCGGCGTTGCATTCGATGGCATAGACTAGGCATTGTAACGTATGATATGCAACAATTATTAGAACTGATTTTATTTTGCTGTGTGGTGCTGGCTTAGAATTTGTACCACCCGAACTCTTCCCGCGGGTGTCGTAAGAAGCGACTAAGGGATATCCACCGGGGGCGGGCAGCAGCGCCCCCTGCAGAACAAATATACTGCGATCCCCAACCCGCATGCCCAACGTGAGGATTATGGGCATTACCCTCCATGAGATAAACGCCAATAAGGCGCTTATCAGGAGAAGGCCTGCGTCCAGCAGTGGACCAATACAGGATGTTGAGGTCGAGGTTGATTTTAGTTTAGGGCTAGACCATCTAGTGCAAACTAAAACCAGCAGAACTTGTGTTAAGGCTGTGTATATTATCCACTTTTTTATTTATGACATTAACGTGTTCTTGAACTGAGATCGCGACTCGGCAAACGTAGTGTAGGATTTCCTTCGGCCAGATGGAATGACGATCTGCGAAAGACTGAAGGCTGTTGCTGGATGCGGCAAGCTGCATACGGAGCGCTATGGCACCCATTAGGGGAGGCCTTTGTCCAGCTGTGGACTAATATAGGCCGACGATGATGATGATTTCAAATAATATGTATACTCAAAGAGCCAAGATTGGGTTCAATCACGCGTGGATGTTATACATATACGTTTTTCTTACACAACTCATTCCCGAAAAGCTGCTAAGTACTCTAACTAAACCTTACCCATTGTTATGTTCCTCTACCTTTTTATTAATCATCGTCTATAACGAAAACAGCGATCTCAACCTCAACAGCCTGTATTGGTCCACAGCTGGACGCAGGCCTCCCTGATTATTGGCCTTATTGGCGTTTATCTCATGGGGGGGGGGGGGGGGTAATGCCCATAATCCCCATGCTGGGCATGCGGGTTGGGGATCACAGTTCGGTGGTAGATGTAGATTGGTTTTGCAGAGGCCGTGCAAGTTATAAGCCAGCTGCACACAGTTATACAAAACAACAGCAATATTGAAAATAACAATATTGAAGTTTAATTATAGTCTCGTATTTATTTAGGGCTCGGAACATCTCGAATCAATTAAAAACAAATACCTACAATTTTTTATTATTGAAATTCCGATACCGGGTTTTCCCCGTTTTATTAGCATTATGTGAATGGACTGTTGTTGAACTCTTCATTCATAAGAGGTTGGAGTTTTAACTCTACTTTCCATTTTACTACTATGATATGTAATAGTATGTGAGAACAGTTAGACTTAGTTATGCTAAGATTGTATTAGTTGATAAGCGATAAACTTGCTAGTGGTTTCTTTTTCACTTCTTCCGCTAGTGGACAAAAAAATTGAAGTGAATTAGAGTCAATTGCACCTTATTTCTTGTTTGATAGTAATAACTATTTATCAAGCTGTTTATATAATAAAAATTTGAGCTGAGAACACTTAAGGCCCATACACCAGCGAAAGTGGCGCCCCCAACTATTTTATCTTATTATTACGTTAAACGCAGCAATTTTTAAAAATCCTACGTTCAATTTGTGGTATCTATTATAAGTTATTTATTAATGCCTCTGTAATAGTTTCATTTTGTAAAGCTTAGGAAGAGATATGAAGTTGCGCTTTTTGGCCACCAAACTCTATTTTTTTATCTCCTCCTAAACTATATGAGATAAAATTATAAAAGAGGTATTAAAAAATAGCTTATAATAGATACCACAAACTGAACGTAGGATTTTTAAAAATTCCTATGATAAACGTAAAAATATGATAAAATAGGTATCGCTGTCATATTGGCTCGGGTATGCGCCTTAAAGAAATAATTCAAAGCTGTCATACCCACTAACATATCAGTTCAGTAGCCAGTATTGAGAATGTGAGATCTGTAGAGATGTATCAAGCAGTGGCTATCTCTTGATACTATAAGAGGACAAAAAATTGAAGTGAATTAGAGTCAATTGCACCTTATTTCTTGTTTGATAGTAATAACTATTTATCAAGCTGTTTATATAGTAAAAAATTGACTTGTCTAAGTGCTTATTTTGTAAGTCTAAAGAAATAAACGATTTGACTCTGACTCTGACTCTGATATACCTAACTTACTCTCTACATTGTTTGTTTTGTTTTTTAAAGTTCTTTATTTACCATAAAAGTTTTACATACGTAGATAAACTAAACACTGTTTAGAACCTAACTAAGTACAAGTAATAATAATAACTCAACAGGCTAAGGACACCTTTAAAAGTTTTTTGATAAAATTACTATTTATATTAAATAACACTTATTAAATCATGAACTAATAAATTATACAAAACAAATACATAAATTGTAACGTTATTACGAGCACTTTGTATAGGGCGCATTTTTATAAATAAGTTTTTCAAGCTTTGTAACCTTTTAAATCAATGAAGGTTATTTTTAAAAAATAACGACAAATATTAAGACATTACTAATTCCTTCTATTTAAACATACAGAAAAATTAGGGTACATACATACAACTAATTGCGGACGGCAAACGTTTCTCGCTACCCGCGGACCAAGCGCGGAGCGGGCGAGGCGCGGCCCGCCCGGAGAACAATAGGAAACGAACAATAGGTAGTAAGTACAAGTTAGTACTCTCTACATTACTACATTAACCAAAACAAGATATTTCTACCTCAACCTCAACCTCAACAGCCTTTATTGGTCCACTGCTGGACGCAAGTCTCTCCCTGATAATCGCCTTATTCGCGTTTATCTCATGGAGGGTAATGCCTATAATCCCCACGCTGGGCATACGGATTTGGGTGGTATAACTGTTCTGCAAGGCGTGCTGCTGCCCCCCGATGTATATCCCATAGTTGCCTCTTACGAAACCCGCCAAAAGAGTTGGGGTGGTGCAAATTCTAAACCAGCACAACACAGCACAGCATGTACTTACTACAAACGTAATTTAATTATTGAGCCAGTGTGTCTACCGTGAGTTGTCACAGTTAAATCGCCTGACGTTACTACAGTAGTTACGTAAATACGCATATAGTTATCCACAGCGCATTTTAGTACCCAACTATCCGCTTGAGGCACTAGAAGTTTCCATACATTTTTTTAACAACAGTCGCTAGCGAGTTTATATTGTCAAAACTCATGGTAGACACACTGATAACCGCACAAGATCGTTAAACAGAACCGATTATCAGTACAAAGACGGTATTTTGATGATTGGTCAGAGACAGCTTCGATATGCGTAAGATTCTATAATAAGCTTCCATCTGAAGCAACTGAGCTCCCTATTCGTAAATTTAAACTGTACATAAAACGAAATCTTATCAAGAAAGCCTATTACTCCGTAGATGACTACGTAAATGATGTTAACGCTTGGCCGGATGTCGCCCAGTTCCATACAGACAATAGTATGTAAGACCAGTTAGACTTAGTTATCCTAAGATTGTATTAGTTGATAAGCGATGGACTTGCTAGTGGTTTCTTTTTCACTTCTTCCGCTAGTGGACAAAAAATTGAAGTGAATTAAAGTCAATTGCACCTTATTTCTTGTTGATAGTAATAACTATTTATCAAGCTGTTTAGATAGTAAAAATTTGACTTGTCAAAGTACTTATTTTGTAAGTCTAAAGAAATAAACGATTTGACTTTGACTTTGACTTTGATATCAAGTGGGCAATCTATACAGAGGGCAGCGGTTCAGTGCGGCTGACTGGTACTAGTGAGTACATAAGTGGCACCTAGTACCACAAGTAATTGCTTCTGTTCTGTGTTAGAGAGAGGGCATTCAATTCAAACACAATTGTAGCAATATCTATTAGGTTGCTGCGAGTACAATAGAGCTCTATGTGAAAGGCTTGCTTGAAGTAAGTAACTTCCTGCTTATTTTTTTTGCAAAAGGTTATGACACAGAGTAATGTAAGTAGAGTATTTCAATTTGTTTTGTTCTGACATCTTAAATCCTACTAATATAATTAATGATAATGTCTGTGAATGTACATAACGTACATAACATGTGTTTGAAACAACGAATCTCCGTAACTACTTTACCAATTTAGATGAAATTGTGGTATTTAGATAGTTGAGGTTCTAGAATAACAGAATGGCTACTACTTACCTACTTTGAAAAAAAATTTATCGAGGGTAAGCCCCTCGAAACAATTTTTTTCAAAGTAAAGGTATAAGAGTGTGGTAAACTTTCGATCGAAAATTATTATTATGCCTTGGCTGGATTCACGCAAAACTCGGTATCGTTAAACTTTATGGTAAATAATGAATCCTGTATTTTTTATTTTTACAAAACTACCTAAGTGGTGAGCAATATATTTCTGAAGTTTGTTTGACTTCCACAGGACGTAGCCAAGGGGCGCTGTTAGTTAGCAATAAAATGAGTAAGCATAACAAGCAGGTTCTATGTGCATAAGTATTGTTGTTTACCTACCGTTTGCCTCGCATCCCAAAGCCCGAAACGATTTTAATCAACAAAAAACACCAGTGGTTGCAAACGCTGAATTAATAATACAGGATTGGGCTGGGCCAAACGCGGTATACTTATATTACCTATGGTTGTCCCAGAGTGAACCATCTATTTGGTTTTAAAGGCCGACGTGAATTGGTTGCAATCTTGTCGGCAAATAAATGGAGAATCAGCAACAAGCTTTACAACTTGACGTATTTGGGCGCAGATCTGATAGTATTTTATTGTAAAAGAAATCTATCAAAATGCTCTACTTCGTGCCTTCAAATCTGGTTCCACTTACAGCCGATTTCTCGAACGCTAATCAAATCCCAAATCAATTGTCAAGGTGATGACACTCTGCTCAAATCAAATCAGGTTGCACGAACGCTGATTGAACAAAAAAGCAAAATCACTTATAATACTCATTGATTTGACAAGCGTTTCACCATATAAAAATGCCTAATTAGCGTTCCAGAAACCCATTTTTCTGCTTGCCAAGAGAATAGCTTTATTAATTTGACAGACTTGTCAACTAATCTCTGTTCAATAACAAAGCACGTACATTCAAGCAACCCAAATGACACTTGATTAGAGAATTGATCATTAATTAGTTAATTATGAAGATGATCTGCGTTCTATAAAGTGTAAGTCTTAATAAACAAATAAAATATATATTATATTATATTCACTAGGCAAGTAGGTACTTGCAAATCCTTAGCACTAACTTTGTTGATGCCTACTACCTGATGATGAACTTGGGAGACAGTATCGCTCACGTCCGTACCCTCTGATACCCTACACGTGTCCTCTGGGTGGTGCTAAGAGCGATACCCTCTGGTGGTAGGCTTCGGCCGTGGCTTGTCACCACCCTCCGGTCTGGGCCAGTCCGTGAAGCAACTCAGTTGTGTTTCGGAATGTGGTCCGGAGTAGCCATCTTCTAGACCTTCGTGATACATCGTCGGCCGCATCTTCGCTTTCCATCATGTGAGAATTGTGAGATTGCGGTCAAACGAAGGACTATTTCTGATAAAAAAAAAAACTGCTCTGAGCTGTGTTGAGAGGTAACTTTAAGCAACAAACGATTATAAAATTATTAACGATTTTAGTTTCTAAAATGTAATTTGTAAGCAAAGCAGTCTCCGTTCAACTGCTCTGCAAACCATCCTAGCTATTCTTCAAACTCTTGGTAGTGCCCTAGCGTTCTGAATGTTATTTTAAAGTGTCGAACTTTCTCAAGCACATCCAATTCCCGGCAAACTTTAAAGTGGAACGAATCGCAGGTCCCTTTGAACGTTATTTACCTACTTCGAAGTACGGACTCTGAAAACATCATCGCATTTGCATCAACGAGGTGTTTTAATTTGACGAAACTGGCATTAAATAGACAATAAATCACCGGTTTGGACGGAATTGGATATGGACTGACTGACTAAGGACGCTCGGCAAGCATTTATCTATATATTCTATATATCTATTTAAAATAATCTATACTAATAATATAAGGAGGAAAGATTTGATTGTTTGTACAAATTTTATCCCGGAATTAAATAATGAAAAAATAATATTGGACAATTTACACCGCATTATCTAGCCCCAAGCTAAGCAGCAGCTTGTGTTTTGTGTACTAGTTAACTGATGTACATAATACAATAGGTACATTACATAGATATATATTTGTTATCATACAAACAAAACATCCTGAACGCCCTGAACAAATATCTGCAGATCATACACACATTTGTCCCGAGGCGAGAATCGAAACTCCTGCGTCGCAGGCGGACCTTCGCCCACCACGCCACAGAGGTCGTCAAAAAGGAATTCCCACGGGAAAGGGAATGCGGGTGAAACCGCGAGGCGCTGCTAGTTCATTATAAAAATAATATTATAAGTATAATTTTAAAAACAAGGTTAAATATCCTGACTTGTACGCCGCTATAATTAGCCAAGCCACGCCAAGCATTTAAACATCCTAAACGCA
The DNA here is from genome assembly GCA_955876795.1 of Eupithecia tripunctaria. Taxonomy (NCBI): domain Eukaryota; kingdom Metazoa; phylum Arthropoda; class Insecta; order Lepidoptera; family Geometridae; genus Eupithecia; species Eupithecia tripunctaria. The sequence goes on along the minus strand of OY041609.1, from coordinate 9,926,863 downwards.
TAAAAGAAAGACACATAAATGGCGTAATTTGAGGGTTTTAAAGTGTTTTGCCCTTTTTATAACGGCATACCGGCATCCCGTGTAGAGAGGGCGATAAACGAGGAGTTTCTTGTGAAAGTCGGCTCTGGATAAATGGGGGTAAAGGCGATTGTTGGGAGATAACAAGGTTGGGCTGAGCTATGACAGGCGCGGATGCGACAAGGATAAAAACCTAGCGCTTTCTAACAAGCGTAAGTGCAGTCAGTTAAACTATGGTAAGTGGTAAGGCAAACCAATGACTCAAATTTCTTTTACTAATTCAGAATGAAAATCACAAGACCTGCCCTTATCTTGGTACATTATAAAATATTTCAACATATTTTATAAGTACCGTGGTTGGCTGGTACTAAACACCTAGCTAGAAAAAAAGGTGCCTATTTTACCTTCTATCAATGCTTGTTGATCGAAGTATTTTGCAAATCATGGTATGAGTTTGAATTTTCAGACCTACGTATAGATCTAAACTTCCTTATTAAAAATAAATCTATCTCTTTCTCTCTTTTGATTTTTGCAGCATTCATTATTGTACAATAAAATGCATAAAATAAAATTGTACAAAATCAAACAGTCGACCAAATTCAGCGGCGAGCAGGGAAAGCGCTCCGAAGCATTAATTTATTCCATTTGGCTGTCCTTTGTTCAAATTAAGGAATCGTGTCTTCTGGGGCAAATATATGAAATATGCAATTCGAAAGACAGCATGTAGAATGGTGGCTGATTTGATTTGCTACTACGACAAGGTACTGCAACTGTTTACTACAACTACGACTGTTACATAAAATGTAATTTGGCTTCACCAAGGGTAGATAGACAACTGATGCTACAGCTACAGCCACAGCTACAGTTTTATTAAAGCACATATTAGATGCATGGGATAAAGCGAAAAACGCTATTGGTATATTTTGTGACCTTTCTAAGGCTTTTGATTGCGTGGATCATGGTACACTATTAAATAAACTGAGACATCATGGAATTATAAACAAGGCAATGGACCTTATGCAAAAATATTTATTGGACCGTGTCCAAAAAGTAGATATTGGTAAAGAAAGATCTAGGGCTCAAAAATTGATTTAGGCATCCCGCAAGGATCAATATTGGGTTTATTTTTTATTTTTAGTATATGTAAATGATCTCCCTTTTTTAGCGAAAGATCTCTGTGATATAGTCTTATTTGCTGATGATACTAAATTGATTTTTAAAGTTGACAGAAATAAACATAATTATGACGATGTAAATAATTCTCTTTCAGAAATACTAGATTGGTTCACCGCCAATAACCTCGTACTCAATGCTTCAAAAACCAAATGCATAAAATTCATGTTACCAAATGTAAGAGAGCTCCCAACAAAGATAATGCTAAAGGATGAGATTGTTCACCTTGTAGACTCCACTGTTTTCTAAGGGTTACATATTGATTCTTCTCGTCAATGGAGACCGCAAATTGATGCTCTCGCAAGCAAACTTAGTTCAGCAGCGTATGCGGTTTGAACGATTAGATATATTACCGATGAAGATACAGCTAGGTAAGTTTACTTCAGTTACTGGGGACAGGCAGCTGACATCCAGACTATTTTTGTTCTTAAAAAAAAAGCAGTACGCGCTAGTTATGAATTAAATACACGCAACTCGCTGAGTGAATTATTTAAAGAAATAAATATTTTAACAGTAATATCGCAATAATTCTATGAAAATCTAATAACACAAAAACCGAGATAACCTTTGGAAAAGGTGTGATGTTCACAGTAAAAATACACGAAATAAGAACAAATTACACATAGATAACGAAATGTTTGGGAATCATTTGAGCGCAATTGCGTAAGATTTCATAACAAGCTTCCATCTGAAGTAACTGAGCTCCATAAATGTAAATTTAAACTGTACATAAAACAAAATCTTATAAAGAAAGCCTATTACTCCATAGATGATTACAGGCCGGATGTCGCCCAGTTCAAAACCGACAATAGTATGTAAGAACATAAATTAGTTTTGTAACTTAGATATAATATAAGAGCGACATAATCGCAATGTGATTAAGCTCATTAAATAAAGATTTAAAAAAAAAAAAAAAACTTAGATATGCAAAGATTGTATTAGTTGTTAAGCGATAAACTTGCCAGTTTCTTTTTCACTTCTTCCAAAAAACTTGACTTGACAAAAAATTTAAGTGAATTAGATTCAATTGCATCTTATTTCTTATTAATTACTATTTATCAAGATTGTCTAAGCGCTTATTTTGTAAAACGAAAGAAATAAACACTCTGTACGACATTATCGACATCTCAATCGTCTTTCAAAAAACATGTTTGCAGTTGGACCAATTTCTTCTGCGTTTTGTTGCATCATTCCACTCTGATCCACTGTTGCCATTCCATTTTTGGATTACATTCCACTTTTTTCACTTTGATCCACCAATAATGGATTAAGATTCGACACCATGTGACACACACTGATATAACTATGGATTCGCTTCGTGTCATACAGCATCTTTCACTGGAAGTGAAATATGAAACTCATTTAGTCAGCATCATTTTGGTTTATTCACATCAGAGTCGAAGACTCGCCGACAAGTTGACAAAACATTGGAGCCTGCCTACAATATCCATACATTGAAATATCACAACCCGCCGGCATATGTTTATGCGAGTTAGAAGAGAAGATACCATAATAATGCATAGGACATAGGCCCTATTGGTATGTAATAGTTTAAAAAATCGTCGAGAAATAAGCATCATTCCAAGCATTATGAACATCTTAATTTAGGTATTGTTTATTTTCAAATTCATAGTTCTCTTTGTAAGTAGTTCTCTATTCACCGACTAAGCCTTCACGACATCATCGGTCTAAGGGGTCCAACTTCATACGTCTGTATTTACAAACCGTAATTTACGAAGCTCGCTTCAGTGGGCGACGGCCCTCGGCCTTTGTCAAGTAACACAAAGGAGAGCGCTAAGCTTGTTTTACATTTTTACTCTCCTAAGGTCGTAAAACACGGGCGTTTATTTGCCAACTTTATAAAGTACATTTATATTAAAAATTAAGGTACACACATACCTACCTCAGCAAATGCTGTGTGGCAGGTATCTCATTTCCCAATACAGGTTTAAATTTACAGTTAAATAAAAACAAAAAGCCTTATATGTCTCGAAATTACATTATTTGAACCTATAATTATTACTCGTAGTATTTAACACGCAGTAAACAAAATATAATACGATACGTTACGTTTTTACTGATATTCATATGTCTGTAAAGAAATTAATTTTGATTATTTACATTAATATTAATTATTTTTATATTATTAATTTGCTATCATAATATGACTTCAATTTTATTTATATCTTAATGTTATTAATTGGTTTCTTTTTCGAGAACCTCATATTTACAGTTACAATACCCTTTTTTATATTTCTAGAGATCTTAGTTTGACCACAATCTCGCCTGCTAGAAAGTGACGATGTGGCTCACGATGTATCACGAAGGTCTAGAAGACATATTCACTTACATATTATGTCATGAAGTAACCTAATTTTTAATTGACTGAAAAACAGCGACAAGCCGCGTGTTAAAAAGCCAAAGCCCTATGAACGATCAAGCTAGAGGAAAACCACTTTGTGTGAGTGGAATTGGAATACTAAAAAATTGGTTATTTTTCAGCTAAGGCTATAAGCACTAAAGCTCCATCACGCGTGATCTATAATCATATCATGCGGGTTGATGCGTCGTCGCCGCGAGCAGAGACAACGTTATGCATAGGCATACATTCCTACCTGCTAGTGTCCGACCGAAAGTTCGATTTCATTTTCGGCCAGGTTCGGTCAAAAATCAAGGATTGGCAGCAGTTTCGGTTTCGGCCAAAAATGGACCGAACCTTATTAAATTTCCACATATTGCTAATAATTATGAATCTTTAATCTGTTCTATTACCGTAAAAACTAATAGAAATTGTGGATGACTTTGTTACTCCTTCGTCCAAAATATATTTAGTGCGAAGCCACAAAGTGGGCTAGTAAGTATAAGATAAAGCTAAAATTGGAATCCTCGACCGCCTATAATGGTCAACTGCTGACCGCAGGCCTCCCCCGGATAAGCGCCTTATTGGCTTTCATCTTATGGGGGTAATGCCAATAATCCCCACGTTGGGCATACGGTAGATTTATTCTGCTACCCGCTCCCCGGTGGATGTCGCCTCTTAAACAATTATTGAAATTTAGCCACAGAAAGATATTTGGTTTTCACTCTGTGCATCGAATAAAATTTTGACGTCTACCGACAAAATGAATGAAACTTGGAATGAATTATAATCTAGATATCTACGAGTAAGTTGCGTTGTGTGCATGCGTATAGGAGATCATCTAAAATAAATGTTTGGGTACAATTTTTGGGCGACTGTTTTTTGCTGGTTAAATTCGCTACGTATCTGTCTCATCTTAAAATTTTAAGCAAACGATTTTAAAATTTTAACCTTGACCCATCATAAATACGGGTAAAGAAATTTATTTCAAACAAAGTCACACGTTCAAAAAAAACAATCGTCTATTCCGAGATTTCGAAATAAAATTTAAATGGTTAGTTTGGGTGTCGAGCAAGATAAAGCCAGAGGGATCTGTAGTTGAGTGGTTTATTATTTTATCTATGTAATGATTTAAGACATTTGAAAACTCCTATCGGTAATTTTTAACGAATTTTGTACGTTTTGATCTTCTTGACCTAATAAAGTATATGTTATAACTACATAGATCAGCTTACTCGTTAGCAAGTAAAAAAGTTTTCCTTCTAATTCCGTTACATTGACTACTACTGGGAATTTCCCATATCACCGACAAACCGTGCAGCTGGCAATGACGAAACCATAAAGATAAATATTATATATCTTTAATGTTGTTGACCTCGGAGACCGATATCGGTTTGCGATATGGTAAAAAAGCACGAGATTTTAAAACATATTATGTAAGCTGCACCACGCGATTTTAATCCCACGGGAACTGGTTTATGGGATAAAAAGTAGCCTATGTTTTATTCCGGGATTAGAATTAATTGTATACAAAGAGAAAGAAAAAAATTCAGCCCGATCCGTTGAGTAGTTTTGGCGTGAAGAGGTAACAAACATCCATACATCCATACATCCATACATCCATACATCCATACATCCATACATCCATACATCCATACATCCATACATCCATACATCCATACATCCATACATCCATACATCCATACATCCATACATCCATACATCCATACATCCATACATCCATACATCCATACATCCATACATCCATACATCCATACATCCATACATCCATGCATCCATGCATCCATGCATCCATGCATCCATACATCCATACATCCATACATCCATACATCCATACATCCATACATCCATACATCCATACATCCATACATCCATACATCCATACATCCATACATCCATACATCCATACATCCATACATCCATACATCCATACATCCATACATCCATACATCCATACATCCATACATCCATACATTCATACATCCATACATCCATACATCCATACATCCATACATCCATACATCCATACATCCATACATCCATACATCCATACATCCATACATCCATACATCCATACATCCATACATCCATACATCCATACATCCATACATCCATACATCCATACATCCATACATCCATACATCCATACATCCATACATCCATACTTCCATACATCCATACATCCATACATCCATACATCCATACATCCATACATCCATACATCCATACATCCATACTTCCATACATCCATACATCCATACATCCATACATCCATACATCCATACATCCATACATCCATACATCCATACATACATACATCCATACATCCATACATCCATACATCCATACATCCATACATCCATACAAACTTTCGTACAAAAACCATACAAAATTTATAATATTAGTGTGATATAATATGAGTTCGGTTTCGGCAAAAAATCCAGGTTAGGTCAAACACTATCCATACATCCATTTTTGCCGAAACCGAACTCTCGGTTTCGGGGTCAGTTTTGGCCGAAACCGAAACTTTTTTCAAAATATCACACTAATATTATAAATTTTGTATGGTTTTTGTACGAAAGTTTGTATGGATGTATGGATGTATGGATGTATGGATGTAGTGTATGGAATTTAACTTTATTATAAGGCCACTAGAATAGAGATAAATGGGAATAAATAAGACAATATCGTAAGCTATCGCGGGTATTCCCAATAAAACTTGATCTCATTAATTTTGATCTCGACCTACATTATCTGGCCAAACCGTTGTGTTTTTAAGGCGTATACAGGAGCCAATATGACAGCGCCAGCTATTTTATCTTAATATTAACATAATTTATGAGGTTAATTTATTTTAATAAATAAAATAATAAAAAAATAAATTACCGTGTTTAAGACGAAACAGGGTGTGTACGACAGGGCTGTATATTCTCACCACTGTTTTTCAACATTTATGGAGAGTTTATCATCCGAAAAGCACTAGAGCATTGGAATGGTGAATTTGCTGTGGGTGGCAAAAACAATTCCAATCTTCGCTACGCTGACGAAACCACTTTAGTCGCTACATCAATGGAGTAAATGGAACTGCTATTGCAGAAACTAGATATTGAGAGTGAGGCCATGGGACTATCTATCAATACAAGTAAAACAAAACTGATGGTAATCGACCGAGCTGGACTCCTCTCAGGCACAAATAGCTGCCGCGACATCGAAGAGGTAGACAACTTTATTACCTCGGCTCTTACATCTGCAATGATGGTAGCTGCGTGCCAGAGATCAAGCGGCGATAGATTGCTATGGGAAGGGACGCAATGACTCGGTTGAATGGCATCTGGAAGAACCGAAGTATCTCGTGCAAGACAAAGATGCGCCTAATTCGTGCTCTGGTCTTCCCCATATTCTTATACGGAGTAGAGACATGGACCATCTTAGCTAGAGGAAAAGGACTGATGCGTTTGAGATGTGGTGCTAGCTGGAGGCGAATGTTACGGATTCCTTGGATGGCAAAACGCACCAACGTATCGATCCTTACGCAACTGAAAGTGAAGGACAGGCTATCCACGATCTGTCACCACCGTAAACTCTTCTACTTCGGTCATATTGCAAGGCGTGGCGACGAGAACCTCGAAAAGCTGGTCATTGTTGGCAACGTGGAGGGCAAGCGATCTCGCGGTAGATCTCCAACTAGATGGACAGATCAGCTCAAGGGGGGTCGCAAGTTTTACGACGTGGTGAAAATGACCACAAACCTCATTCGCTGGAGACAAGCCGTCCACTCCAACACAATAGAGACATCCAATAGTGATCACGGTCTTCAGTCATGAAGTACCGACCACAGAGAGAGAAATATAAAAGACCTTACCTTATTCTCCTGTTTTATGGCCGCAAGTGTGTGGGATTGAGTTCAACATTCATTAGCCGAGAACCCTCTCGGCTAGGTTGCACACGCTACATTTGTGCAGAAGCCGAGTCGACCCTAGCAACAAACGGCAATTGAAATATGGCAACAGTGTTCAAATACACTTTCTAATAATTTCAACCAAATAGTCCGTTATCTTATTATGATGCTTGCATAATTTATGCACTCTTTCAAATTAATATAACACACTAATATTATTCCTACAGGTACCTACACTTGTCAAACTCGATGTGTAATGTTTGTAAACATACCGCCCTAAAATGTACTTTATTTTGGCGCCTGAAAATTAAAATTTACAGAACAGAATAGATAAAGTTTCTATGTAAAAATATTGTCCCTTGGTTCACTCAAAATTTAGTATAAATAAAATTTGATACAAATATTGAATCAAGTTTTCATTTTTGAAAATACCCCGGGGTACGCGGGGATGTGTAATAAATTCCTGAAAATATAATTTCCACGCGAGTGAAACCGCAGGGCGCAGACATAATATAAATAGGTAGGTACTCACATCGTACCTACTCGTAGATTTAAAATGTTTACTATTTTAGATTAAAACGTGGGAAACATTAATGAACGCTGTGTTTTCCCAGAAACAACTCTGGTAAATTATCGCTCTGGGTTTTCCCGATATCACATTCTGGGAAGTCCAGCACGTGTTCGGTTTGCTGTTTATTTTGTTTGAGTTCGCAAATAGAAATGTTAAACAACATCAAGGTACCAATGTATTTCTATCTCTTTCTTATTATTTATTCCGATTTCCACATCAGCAAGTATAAGGTTAGGCACAAACGGACCACCGGTGGCTATGACAAGCTGTGTACACGGCCACTCGCTACAGCAGGCGCGTAATTCCACTATTATTTAACAAAATGCTATAATGGCGCCATACGATTAAGATAGAGATTTAGTCGTAAATTTATTTGGTATTCTATTACCAATCTCTATGACTTATAATAGCGTGTCAATAATGTGGTGGGGCATAGAATCATAATCATAATAGTCATAGATATGGCATAAACAAAAAGAGATTGTGTTATTAGAATACCTACCAAAAGGTGTCAATGGCGGTGATTGTTACGCGATAATGAAGCGATAATATTGTCATAGTGAGGCGATTGTCTTAGTGGAATCAGGCCCCAGGTCTTGAGTCGGCGGCTCTGTGTGGTGGCCGGTGGTGGTCCGTTTACGGTTCGGTTCGTTTTCACCCGGTCCCGTATTCACCCGGTTCTTTCTTTGGTTCGTGTTTTCTTTAAGGCGCATACCCGAGCCAATATGACAGCGCAGCTTAAAATTTCCTGTGTTAAACGTAATAATAAGATAAAATAGGTGGTAGTGCCTTTAGAATAAGCTACATTACAGCAATATATAGTTGGGTCGCCTCAGATCGGATGTGACATAAGATCGGATGCATGGAATAACTCCCAAATTAGGCAATATTTTCTACTACGGCTAGATCCGCCATTTCACTCTTCTCCTCATACAGTGGCCGGCCAGCGACCAGACGTAACTGGTGATTCGGTAGAAAAGAGCTGACCAGATCATTGATACCTTAATGTATGGAAGTAAGTCCGGATGTTTTCCTAATGTGTACTTGATTTTTAAACCTATAGAAGTGAAGACATTACATAGTCCGATTTTCGGCCGACATGTTATTTTCTTCACTATATGGTAAGTCGAAAAAAGTCTGCTTTTTAAGCTCTTAATTTGCTGTGGCTTATTAGCATCTACGCAAACCAAAAAATTTGGTGTTAAACAATATTTCATTCACATCAATTTGCAATAGACCGCAACAGAAAAACGACATCGAATCATGAGAAATAAAATAAAAATGCAGTACGTCTCAAATTATCAGCAAATGCGTCCGATCTTAAGCGACCCAACCTTAGCAATTTTACATTATGTTCTCGGTGTTCAAATAATAACAAAATAAGTAGGCATTGATTTATTAATAAGGGAAGTTGAGATACTGGTTTCTCGAAAGTGGCTACCTCAAATTGTGTAAAATTGTGTGCTCCCACCTCAGTCACTGTCTGACCGGCGGCATGGGCGGTCGTACTAGCGAGAAATATTGTGTCTCGGTCTCACTTCAGTCTTAGGTACGTCTTTCCGTCTTGGTTGTTCTTTATATTGCACAGGACTGGAAATAAAACTGTGAGCGTATGTGTTTGCTTGTAGTTGTAACACGTGCCAATTTTTGAGTAAGCGCTGGGAAAACGTAACCTATCTTCCCTTTTTAATAAATCAATGTAGGTAGGTATTAGAAATAGCGTGCGACAGACAGCCAATGGTGGCGGTGGCCGGCATTGATTTATTAAAAACGAAGATGAGGTACTGGTTGCTCGAAAGTGGCAACCTCAAATTGTGTAAAATTGTGTTCTCCCACGTCAGTCACCGTCTGACCGGCGGCACGGGCGGTCGTGATTCGCGTGAAATATTTTTGTCTCAGTCTCACTTCGGTCCTAGATACGTCTTTCCGTCTTTGTTCTTATTTGTATTGCACAGGATTGGAAATATAACTGTGAGCGTATGTGTTTGCGTGTAGTTGTAACACATGCCAATTTTTGAGTAAGCGCTGGGAGAACGTAACCTATCTTCCCTTTTTAAATCAATGGTGGCCGGTGTGAATACTCTTACATATGTATCTATGGGCCGGTGGGTGGTTTGCTTGCACCAAGCGTTATGGATAATATCTGCATAGCTCTGTGACATCGAATGCTTGGATTCTTATTTGAATAGTTGATAAATAGGTATCTGCAGAGGTATTTTATTTCGTCGGGAAGCCCGTCGATTTCGATATCGGAAACTTTTGACAAATCAAAATTGCGTTCTAAAGTTCCGTCGGAATAGAGTTCAAATTCGAATTTGATGTTTTAGCTTCGGAAACGAATCCAATTAATTAAAATTTGCTGATGATATTTTTGTACGTCAGAATTTTTTGAAATAATACATTGATACTTTTCCCGCAATCAATGATAAAGATAAATTATCAAACGATGTCATTGGTACTTATATTAATTATAATAATAATAGTTCTAGACAATTCACACATCATTATCTAGCCCCAAGCTAAGCAGAGCTTGTGTTATGGGTACTAGATAACTGATATATATAATACAATACACTACATAGATAGATATTTTTTATTGTGTGCGTCAAGTTAGCAGCCACACCATGGAATTTGGTGGTTTCAACTATCCCAATAAATGTGCCATTAAATTGTGCCTCTCGATGCCTAAGTAAAATAAATAGTGCCCCAGTACTTTAGGAGATATTTAGGTCTTTCACTGTGGCTGCTATCTTGACGTCAAGTTGGCAGCCCCACTGATTTCGACGAAACTATAGCGAGATAAGAATCGTGAACTATACCAAATTACTGTGCCGTACGATACCTAGTTCTCCTGCAAAGCTTAGAACTAGACTCCTTGTGGTTTACGAGATATTTATCTCTGAACAGCTACGTACATTACGCAGAGTACAGATGAGTACAAAAGTTTACATTACGATTGCCACTTGTCACTATACCATGTCCATTCAGAATAGAGCATGTTTACTAATAAAACAAATCAGCTGTTTTTTAGGGTTATCACTACGTAATGATGCAGGCCTGGCAGAATTACGACGATTTCACCTGTAAATTCTATTAGATTATATCTTTTTAAATATTTACGGTAAGTTAATGCAAAATCCAATTATTTCAATTCACAAAATCATCAATAGGTGGTCAAACAAGAAGATTAAATTCACCAGAAATTTTTGACTTTATCGCAGTGCCAACCCTATTGAATCTAATTTTGACGTCCTGGGTGGCAAACAATTGGTTACTTTTTTTACGATTCCGAATTCAGAAAAACCGAAACTCCGGAGTTCCGGAGTCCAAGCCCTAGTCCAGCCAGACCTAGTGTGGAGAACAGAGTCTAGTTTAAGGTACCTACCTCCGACATAGATCAAATGTACCCGACTAAATTTAAGTAAATGTAAGCGGTATACATAACCTATGTTATGTATACCGCTTACTGAAATAAAGATTTATTTATTATTATTATTATTATTATAGTATGATAATTTACTAGGTAAAAATTCTTTGGGAATTTAGTAGTTATTACTAAATTATTATTGACTGCAATAAATGTTATGGATCCCAACCATCGATCACGTATTACGCGTACGCGGCCTCCGTAGATACCTAGAACCTTACGTAGATACCTAGAACCTTACGAAAATAACACTCAAAATTGTCTACGAGTTGTTTTGACGCAGACAGTTTACGCAGAGCCTGACATGTTTTTTGCATACGGAACAAGAGATTAGTGGAGTCGAATTTATTTTATTTTTTAAGAAGCTAGGTAATGGAAAATAATATAAAACTGCCTTTTTACAGGAACAATCTGTAAATCATACCGTTAACTTGTACTTATAATATTTAAATTCATTTAGTTCCTTCTAATTACTAATAAAATAAATAAAACTCTTTTATTTCGAACAGCAAATAGTTAGGTATGTAGACGGTTAAGAGCGTAAACGCCATCTATGGTCCATCCATTCACAATAGAGCATGTTTACATACAAAGCAACTGACAGTTCAATCAGCTGATGAAGGGGTAAAAGACTCTTGTCTGCGTCTTTGTTTGCGGCATTATGGATATGCATAATTGATGTCATAATTACATTTTATTAAACCAAAGATGGCAAAAATCAAATTAGAACTTGCCTTTATAACTAACAGAATTGGCTCTCAATTCCGTGATATAACCTATCAAGCTATACCATAAGTAAGTAGTGGCTGCTATTTTGAGCTTTGATGTTGATCTAATGTCAATTTTAAATCATTTTCTATCTAGAATAAAATAAAAGCTAAAGGAAGATGAAATAAGACTTTAATGGAAATATTTATCTTTGTATCGTTTTATTAGTAAGCATGCTCTATTCTGAATGGACATGGTATAGTGACAAGTGGCAATCGTAATGTTAACTTTTGTACTCATCTGTACTCTGCGTAATGTACGTAGCTGTTCAGAGATAAATATCTCGTAAACCACAAGGAGTCTAGTTCTAAGCTTTGCAGGAGAACTAGGTATCGTACGGCACAGTAATTTGGCATAGTTCACGATTCTTATCTCGCTATAGTTTCGTCAAAATCAGTGGGGCTGCCAGCTTGACGTCAAGATAGCAGCCACAGTGAAAGACCTAAATATCTCCTAAAGTACTGGGGCACTATTTATTTTACTTAGGCATCGAGAGGCACTATTTAATGGCACATTTATTGGCATAGTTGAAACCACCAAATTCCATGGTGTGGCTGCTAACTTGACGCACACTTTTTATTATACATAGAAAAAACATCCAGAACGCCCTGAACAGGGCGGGAAACGAACCTACGTAGGTACTATGGTTATCCAAAAGGGTGTTAGTCTTAATTCAGTTTCAACAGTGTTTTTTTCACACAAACTAAACATACTCCTGCGTACAAAGCGTACTTTACCGACTCAGTTTTAAATGACCTGCATATAAATGATCTTGAAATCATTACCTAACTATTATATTTTAATTATGAATGTAAGCGGGTTAACTATGAACATTGTTTGTGTTGGAAAAACACCAACGTCTGTGCTCGAAGGGATGCGGAACGCGCGCGTCTAGAACCGCACTCGCCCTGAAGATGTCCCTCGTTAAGGGATGAAACGTTGGTGTTCTTCCAACACAAACAAGGTTTGTAGTAAACTTATATTTGCCCTTTAGATGCTGGTATTGGCCAACATCCGAAGCCGACACGCTAGTATTTACCCAGAAATCTGACGTACACCGGTGAACGAATAAAGCAGTATCCACGGTGAGTTTTTTAGTTTTTTTTCAGGGTATCTGATGGGTAGTTTGAAACCGTGAGCGTTATCAAAAGTCATATAGAAGTTAAGTGCTCGATTTGAAAAAAGTTCTGCATTAAAAAAACAATGTTTTATATATTTTTAATGAGAAAAGTCATTTTAACCGACGGAGGAGGTTCTCAATTCGACGGATTTTTTTCTTTTTTTTATGTTTGTTACTTCAGAACTTTTGACTGGGTGGTCCAATTTTCATGATTCTTTTTATATGAAATCTGGTGCTACCCGTGTGGTCCCATTTTAATTTGGTTCAGTTCTGACGTATCCATGAAAAAAAACACAAAAAATGAAGTTGGCTTATAGTTTTTTAAAACTAAATTAATGATTTACTCATGAAGCATTTTTGGGTTACAGTCATTTATTTATTGATCTTCCTATGATGACTACTTTGCTTGTATGAGTAAACTCGTTGGAACACCTTCGAAGTTGGAAAGAAGTCGACAAGAACAAAAATCACACCTGAGAGTTCGAATTTATGTTGCGTTGCTTTGAGACATTTCCGGCCACCATCCATACCAATTTTCACGGCTGAACGTATTTTATTGAAATTTTCCTGTTTAATGGTAACTATCCCCGGGGATGGACATAAACTACTTGAATAGCGCGTGTAAGGCCGCGGGCAAAAGCTACACTATTATAAACTATACCAAAAAAAGAAGGGGAAAGTTCAGTAAGTCCACCCAGTCCAAAGTTCTGAGGTAACAAACATAAAAAAATAGACATTAAAATTGAGAACCTCCTCCTTTTTTTTAATTTGGTTAAAAAATATAACTCCATCCGTACAAAGCCGAGATGGGCTGCTAATTTGTTATAAAGCACCAACTATTCATGTTTGTTTCGTGTGACGAGGTGACAAGCCGACTAATGCGGACGCTCGAGCCGGATTAATCAGTCGAGCCGACACATCCGGGCTCAGACCAGCTCTCAGCCTGTCTGTGACGAGCCGAATAACGGAACGGTTCTGTATTGACCACGAAAAGAAACAAGCAGGAAATAAAAGTGACTGATTGGAAAAACCTAAAAACTGAATCTTGTATACTTATCTACTATCTTTAAGCGCTCCTATACACGGACTGCACGGCAGTTGTCAACTGCAAGGCTCGACGTCGTCGCATTAACTGCCGTGAACTGCCGTCGTGTCAACTGCAGGCTGCCCTCAGCTGCAGTCGCGTCGCCTGCAGTTGTACAGTCGCGTTGCAGTTGTTTACGGGTACAGTGGTCTTGCAGTCGGGAACTTGCCGTCCATGTACATAAATGTATGTGTATACAGCTGCAGGGTATATTCCTATACATATAGCTGTGTGGTTCTGGCTTAGAATTTGCACCACCTCATCTCTTCCCATGAGTGTCGTAAGAGGCTACTAAGGGATATCCACCGGGGGTGGGCAGAAGTGCCCCCTGTATAACAATTCTACCACTGCGATCCCAATCCGCATGCCCAGCGTGGGGTTTACGGGTATTAGATAAACTATCGAGAAAACTTTCACCAATCGTGTTTTTAAAACACGTAATTCAAGATAAAAATCGAAGTAACATTTCCCTATTTATAAATGTGGTAGTAGCTTTCACAGATTCTAAGATAATTAAAAAAGTAAAGTAAAAGTAAGTAAAAAGGCGTTTATTTTGCAACCATTATACTTAATTAAGACATACAAAATAGATGGGTACAGAAGATAAAGGTTATAAAAAATGGCCAACACTCAGCAAATGCTATGGCAGGATGTGTCCTGCCAGAACGCTGGTCTTCCGTGGCCATTAACGTGACGTTGTAGATTTTGTGGGATGGATACTGATATCTCTGGAATCGGTTTAAGGAACCAAATCCAGAATCATGATCTCTCTCTATGCAATAGCGAAATTAGTTTCATAATCGGTACGGAGAAATCGACGAACATACATGGAAAAAAATACATACCTACAGTCGATTATAGAACCTCCTATAATTTTTGAAGTAGGTTTAAAAATGAATCGTTCCTGAGAGAAATACCAAAAAAATAAACTATCCAAAAACTCTCACCAATCGTGTTTTTAAAACACGTAATCTATAATACATATAAAATGAAACCCGTTTTCCGTTGTCACGACATAACATGAAAACGGCTTGACCGATTTGGCTGATTTTTTTTTTTTAAATGTTCGTTGAAGTTCAAGGATGGTTTTTACGGAGAGAAAAAATCTAATAATTGCCGGGAAAACACCTATAAACGTTTCCATAGGAACAACGCGTGCGAAGCCGCGGGCAACAGCTAGTTCAAGATAAAAATCGAAGTAACATTTCCCAAATTATGAATGTGGTAGTAGCTTTCACAGATACTGAGATAATTAACTTGACGTTGTAGATTTTGTGGTATAAATACTGATATCTCGGGAATCGATTTGATGAAACCGATTTAGAATTATTCTCTATTCAATAGCGAAATTAGTTTCATAATATAAGTGACGGAGAAATCGACGAACATACATATAAGAAAATACACACAGTCGATTAAAGAACCTCCTTTAATTTTTGAAGTCCGTTGAAAAATGAATCGTATTTTTCATAACCAAGGATCCGAAGAAAAAATGTTGAATTTTATATAATTCTTATTTTTTACCGCAGAGATCCCGTTATTACTGAGATCTAGGACTAGTTTTTCTTAACAAATCCACTATTATCCGATCAGATTGAAAAACAGCTTCGTCCCCGTAGTGTCATTTGCACCATTGGCCAGCACCATTAATTGGGCAAACGACACTGTCATGTACCGTTTACACCATTGATGGGGCAAATGGTGCAAACGACACTGTCATGTACCGTTTACACCATTGATGGGGCAAATGGTGCAAATGACACTATTAAAAAATATATTTATTTTGCCTCAAGGCTTTCCTCGAGCTATCGCTCTGTTTACTGGCCATCCGCCCCGCCCCGAGACCCTCAGGGAAGAGATGGATCAGAATTTTTCTCCCCATGAACAAATACTGTATCCCCTAAAACTTTACTAATGATAATGGAAGAATGAATCGCTTATTAATAATATAAAATATTTTTATTATTAATAACAAAGAATCAATGACAGCTAATCAATGACAAATAATGCTTAATTATTTTATCTTAATTTTTCCAAGAATAGTGGAATATCTATTTCACTATTAATTAATTGCATCTGTAGGTACTGTATATAATTATTCCGATCCCTAACCTCCTTTGATCGCTTTTTGTACGGGTCTTGTGTAAGAGCATTGACTGCATGAAATGCAGCGTCCTCCTTAAGCACTTTTAAGCAGTGACTCACTGTCGCGGGTCTTCTTTTAAAGCAGTTATTAATATGTCCATTCCATCCTTCACATACATTATTTGTTCTATGCCTCTCACCAAAACAACACCACAGTTTTTTTTTCGGCATCCAAAATCTAGCCACATAATTAATAAATTGCTGCAAATTTTTATTACTTCCGTTAGCATCACTCTCTGCTATGATGTATCTGAATCCATCTTCAATTTTTGATTCTGGCAGAAGAGGTAAGATGGTGCAAAGAGAAACAATTTTTGTAGCGTTAGTCTTTTTTAAATTGAGACTTTTAGCTTTTCTCCGCAATTGGTTTTGAAAATGGTAAAAACAACCGTGATGTTCAACCATAGGAAACACTACTTTGACTGCACTAATGAAAGATTGTTCAAAATCAGATATAATTTTCGAAGGACCCCATTGAGCAATGGTGCAAACGGTACATCATAGTATCATTTGCACCATCAATAATGGTAGCAATGGAGCAATGGTGCAAACGGTACATCATAGTATCATTTGCACCATCAATGGTACTGGTCAATGGTGCAAATGACACTACGGGGCTTCGTCGAGGTAAGTATTAGCGTCTAACCCAAACTTTTGCATAAGCTCGTTATATTAATTGCGATTAGCTTAGCATAAGCCCCAGCTTCTAGTCTTAAAGCAACGCTTATAATGCATCCAGCCTATAGTGGCTTTACAGGGTGCCGCAAAAAGGGGTTGAATCTGGACAACGTTCACCCAATTTCTTTAATTGTCTGTTAATTGTCAACATTTGTTATAAAAACCATTTCTGACATATATTGAAAAAAAGATACGCTCCTTCTTCAGGCTCGTGTTATTATATATTTTTCTTACGTTTTTTTTAATACATTGGTACATACACTGGCTGAAAAGACAGGAAAAAACATTCTCTGAAATATGACGCTTAACGACACGAGTACGTGTAAAAGAACACAAATATGAAGAAAAATGAAATTTATATGCTTTCCAATAAAAATAAATGTACATATTCGACATTTAAAAAACCGTTATTTAGTTAATCCCTTCAGGGTCCAGAATCACCTTTCAACTTCGTACACAATTTCCGTGGCACCCGATACGTTCGTGCTTGACTCAGCGGCTGAAAGTGGCTATATTGCGATACGTTCATGCTTGATCCAGCGGCTATAAGTCGCAGTAAGCTGCGGAAAGGCGTCGCTGTGTATCGCGGCGTGTTTGGCCGGCCGCCAGCCATGGCTGTCCGCTCAATAATCAGCCTAGCCTGTGTCGTCCACAGTTGATTGATTGCAGTAGAAGACATTACTGATAGATTCGTTCTGCTGCCCACATTTCTATTGAAACTGGAGGCCTATTACGTCACCTCACCTTTACAGCCTATATTGGCCCACTGCTGGACGCAGGCCTCCCCCAGATAAGCACCATGTTAGCGTTTATCTAATGAGGGGTATCGCCCATAATCCCTACGCTGGGCTTGCGGGTTGGGGATCGCAGTTTGGTGGTGGAATTGTTCTGCAGGGGGCCCCGCCCCCAGGTGGATATCCCTTAGTCGCCTCTTACGACACCCACGGGAAGAGATAGGGTGGTGCAAATTCTAAGCCAGCACCACACAGCTGGAGGAGGCCTATTACGAACTGTTTATTCCAGGCAATATAAGCCCGCCCTGAGCAACGTATCCGTGGCAAGTCAGTTTGAACATAGCTAGAGTAACCCAGTGAGAGTAGTAGTAATTCAATGAAATAACCTCATAAATTCGAGAATAATTCGAGGATAGAACAAGGCAGTTAAGGCTCCTTGGTTATTTTGTCATCCATACTTACTAATATTATAAATTAAAAAGTAAGTCTGTCTATAAGTTTTTGACGCCTAAACGGCAGAATGGATCTTAATGAAATTTGACAGGGAGGTAGATGATATCACAGGTAAGGCCATAGGCCTTTTATCATTTACATGTTTGATGGATACAGTATAGTAACATTGACAGTCGGTGATATTCTATTGGGGGTTTACTATAGTGTCCATGGTTGACGGGAGAATGGGGCTTAAAATTTTCAGTAGTGCCTTTTGTGCGTATCTGTGTCAAAGCCACATTTCTTATTTATGTTTGTGCTTCCTCAAGTTGGCTTAATTATGCCATACCAAGCCTATAATAGTCGTGTACAGGCTGTCAATTTCTATTTGTTACCAATAAATAGACAACTCTCACGCTATACAGCATCTACAAGCAGCGCTCGTGCGCAGTGCTCGAAGGGATGCGGTACGCGCGCATCTAGACCCCACTCACCCTGAAGATGTCCCTCGTTAAGGGATGGAACGTTGGTGTTCTTCGAACATAAATAAGGTTCGTAGGTAACCCGCTTACATCCGTAATTAACCAATAAGAATGTTTTGAATTATTCTGTCAACTTATGAATCATGAATTATACCCCTAAGCATAGATTATATTCATTCAATCCACTCATCCATGCTTGATTCGCCTTTATTGTTTTCGCTCAATATGATGACAAAGGGTAAAACTTGTTTTGTTAAAAATAATGACAAAGTATGGAAGGCTTCGAGGTTTTATTTATCTTTATGAATTTCCCTGTTTATGTTTCTTACTTACCTATGTACAAAGATATAAATCGATAGATACGCCCTTACGCGCAAAACTGTAACATTGTCTTTGAATGCGTGCGTAAACAAAATGCCGACGTACGCACACTATGAGTAGATAAAATTATTGTTATTGTCAATAAACCTTATTGCTTTCTATGAACAAGCATACCACAAAACACACTATTCTAAGATTCCAAATGACAAAGACAAATTTGTGACAAAACCTTAAAATCCATCATGTTTATTTAATATTAAAGTTATTTACAACGGGATATTTACCATGATTTGAGTTTTGAGCTTTCCAATATTTCGGCACAGTTTCATGCGCCATGATCACGGAATAACCTGAATTTGTGGCGAGTGATGGCAGATATATCGATGTAAACTGTGAAACTGTGCCGAAATATTGGAAAGCTCAAAACTCAAATCATGGTAAAAATCCCGTTGTAAATAACAAGTTTGTGAGGTCACAAACTTCGTTTGGCAACAAACACGTAGCGGTCTCACTACGGATAGGCCCTTTCTAACGATTTAAATCTTTGCCTAGTATGTGTAGGTGTTTATTGTTGGAAATAACTAGAAATTGGGGTATAGCTTAATTAGGTACTTACTAGTATTCAGTGTTCGTTTGCAGAATGCGATGGCAGATTTAAGGCTTTAATCAATAGGTAAGTAACCTGAGAAAAAAAGTGCGAGTCAGACTCGCACACGAAGGGTTCCGTACCATTCATTTATCTATAAAAACGTCAAAAAAATCTGTTGTATGGGAGCCCCCTTGAATATTTATTTGAGTAGGTTTTTTGCATTGTTATTATAGCATCAACAGAAATACATCATCTGTAAAAACTACCACGGTTCATGGGGTATCGCCTGGTGACAGAAAGACTGACAGACAGACAGACAGACGGACAGACAGTAGGGTCTTAGTAATAGGGACCCGTTTAACTCTTTGGGTACGGAACCCTAAAACACCGGATCAACTTCGTTTGCTTGAATAGATCAAGCAAACGAAGTCGATCCGGTGTTTTGATTCAAAGTTCTTGATGAACTACCTTTCAACTTTTGAAAAGTTTTCCAAACTTTTTTGTACGTTTTTTTGAATTTTACAATTACTATGATAAAATAAGCAGTTTTATTAATTAGGAAGGAGGATTAACTAACTAAGGACTAATTAAGGATTTTAAGCTTTAATTACATAGATAAATAAAACATTTATTTGCAACTGCAACACACACATAATAAAAGTTATACAAAGAACATAAGATATAATTTACCTCCCTGCCAAATTGCACCTAGATCTGTTCAGCTGTTTAGACGTAAAACGGTCAGTCAAAAAGACAGAGTTACTTTAAAATTTCTTTTAGTTATTTGTGTTTTAAATAAAACAAAGCCAAATAAAAAACTAACACCCATTCCTCGCCAGCTTATAAACATTTCAGCTTCAACTTGACTTACTCTAAGTTTTATTATCTGTGTACTTCAAGTATTACCGCCTCAATAATGGCCAAATACTATTTTCATGCTTCAGGGTTATGTGTTGTGGACCTTCTGCCTCTTCACTTAAGATTGATATTAAGTTTTCTAACGTCTACTACAACTTTGAGATATCACGTTACGTGACTCTATCAAACTGTTAGTTGCCTAATAAGTAATATCTAGGTAAAGTATGAGCTTTCGTTGGTTCTTCATTAAAGGAATAAACGTTCATAACTAAGTTTAGAGATTCTTAATACACATTTAAACGAGTGGGTTGAAAGCGGGAAAGTTGTGGAGGAAAAGTTGATACAATTTTCTGGCACTTTATTAATTAGTGGTACCTAGTTTTGCAATGGGGTTGGATATTTCATAGTAAATATCTTGCTAACTTACTTCAACATGGTATTTTTCTCCACTTCAGGGCCTTTCCCGCTTTCCCAAGCGATTTTATCTTGGCTACATATGATTTCTCCAGGCATTTTAATCAGATCTGTAAAAAATGAGTTAACGGTGTTGTTTCACCTCAACCTCAACAGCCTGTTTTGGTTCACTGCTGGACGCAAGCCTCCCCCTGATAGGCGCCTTGTTGGCGTTTATGTAGTGGGGGTAAGTCCATGCTGAGCATGCGGGTTGTTTTTGTTTGATTGTTGGGGATCGCAGTTCGGGTATATCCCATAGTCGGCTCTTACGACACCCACGGGAAGAAATGGGGAGATGCATTGCAGTTGGTTTATAAAATGAGTTTCTGCTATTTGTTTCCGGGATTAAAAGATGTCAATATAATGAGTAAGAACATATAAATAATTATATTCATATGCCAATAGTAGTACAATTAGTGTTATTATTCTTTGTTCTTTACCAATAAATCAGTGTTTCCAAATCAACACAGGTATACATAATTGTTATTTAAGAACGATTTGTTGTTATTTATATCCCAAAAAAACATTGTTAATAACTAAATTTCAATACCAGACAAATCGTAATTATTTGTTATGTTTCTCTTTTCTCTTCTTTTTGCAATAAACTATTCTATTCCACCTTATAAACATCCATCCACTATTACGGAATATTAAATGCGATCTCATAATTTATACGAACAACAGATATCTTTTTGAGTCGAAGTCTTACTCGAGATAATGTACCTAACTATCGGTTACCGAAGAAAATCCTAATATAAACAACAATAAAAAAAATTTAAATATTTATTGAAACGATGACACTACGGAAGCTATACAAACTGTGTGGTAGTGTCAACGCCCAACTCCTAGATTTCTGAATAAAAAAATGAAATACCTTATTGATTTTGTTTAAAATAAACTATAAACCGACTTCAATTATATGGATTACATTGTCAGAACTGGACGAAATTAAACTGGGACAACACGGAAAGCATCAGCTTTCAAATAAAAAATAATCATGAAAATCGGACCACCTAATCAAAAGTTCTGAGGTAACAAAATAAAAATACAGTTGAATTGAGAACCTCCTCTTTTTACTGAAGGTGGTTAAAAATTACAAACATTACTTTCTAATTTGCTAACGTATATTAAAAGCTACATTATATTATAAGAACTAACTACTAATGGGTTTTGGTACTGGTTATTAATTACAATTCACATAAATCACACATAATAATGAGGTTTGTGAGTCTTTGTGTATGGGCGTGTGTGAGAGTGAGTGTGTATGTGTGTGAGGGTGTGCGTGTAAGTGTGTGTGTGTGTGGTGTCTGAGCACTTGGTACTCCTGAGGATACCGGTCTCTTGAGTCTCTATTTAAACAATGTTCTTATTCGAAGTTCAATTTCACAGCGTTGCTGAGCCTGCTTTGAATTTGATACGTGCCAAAGCTTCTGTGCTGAAGGTTGCAGTCATAGTGTTTAGTGCGAACTAACAATATTGGAATTAGTATTCGCATTTTTCCTTTTTTTTCCTTGTGTGTAAGTAAACAAGTAGGTAAAAGAAACTCAGAAAACAGAATTTTCTATAGACCAAGGTTGATTTTACTTTTACTAACAGTTAAGTCTGAGAGTAAAGGGAACCATTTAAAACATTCGTTTCAAAATGTATCTACGTATTCCATCCACATAAAGACCACTGTCACTAGGTATACCTAAAATTATGCTTACGAGCTATATAATTAAATGTATTTTTTGTTGTTGTTGTTGTATGGTAGCGGTGAAGCGGTGCAACCCAGAACTACACCTTTCTTGGCGAATAGACCATTCCATTGCACAGGCAACTTTTCTAAGACCATAATAGATAATAATCACTTTATTTCAATACTAGCTTCGCACGCCTATACCATGGGAACTAATTTATGGGATAAAAAGTAGTCTATGTGTTTTTCCAGGCCTAGAACTACCAGTATGCAAAAATTCAGCCCGATTTGTTCAGTGGTTTTTGCGTGAAAGAGCAACAAACATACATACATGTTTACATTACATACATGTTTACAAACTTTGGCGTTTAATATGTTAAAGCAGAAAATATTAATTGAATCATTTTCTACTCGTAATCATTTATGAATAAGTGTGCAAAATTTTGGTGGTAAATTAGAAAACAAGTTGGTAATTAGCCAATAACTTATTTTCGTATCATCATTGCGAAGTTCCTGCCGTAGAAACGCGTAATTAAATTAATTTTGATTGTTGACTTGACTTTGTATAAACACCCTACTGATATTATAAGCGGAAGTTTGTAACAAAAGAGTTTGTTTCGTACCACGAAACGTTCAACTGAACAATCTGAGTTGAAACTGGTAATAATAGCAAAAATGTAGAGTAGGTACATTTTCAGAGTGCTTTATTTGCAGGCAACGGGAAAAAAACCAAGTTTAGCTGACTCACTCATACCATCCAGTGGATCCATCGGGCTTGATAAAAAAGAGTTAGAAATAGTATACAGGAATGAGAAATTGTGTTGGAAACCTGTGAATCAACACTACCTGTAGCAGTTGATTCACAGGTTTTCAATAGCACTTTGCCGGCCAGCGAACGATTTCATTAAAATTTTATCGGATTGAAAAAGCTAAAAGGATAATACAACTCAGCATTTCTCGGGCATAAAAGGTCAACTTCGAAATCATTCTCCGAAAAACAAAGATTATTTTAAATCTTGTCATAACTGACGGAGAAATCAACAAGATTTCTCCTCTCTTAAAAAAAATACCATAGTACATCTAGAACTCTTTTTTTTCAAAGGCGGTAAAAAATCTGCTCTTATTGACAGCAAAAATCCAACCAGGTTTTGTCCAACATAGCGTTGCCACAGGGCGGGCTAATAAACTTACGGAAGACCAACGACCAAAAAGTTGTCTAATGAAGGTCTGAGTGAAGTTATAGGTAGGGCCTTATACCCATCGTTTGGGGTTTTACCGATCAGACCTTTGTGGGTATCATGAGTCATAATTCGACAAGCCGTCCCGGAAGGCCGATACATGGGATCTACGAATAAATGACATTATAACCGCATTACTCTTTTACGTATATCGGATAGGTATAAGTGGAGAGAAAATGGCGAAATGTGGCTTGGAGTTTTTAACTAAGCCCAGCGTTTCTGATAATGTCTGACGAGCTTAAAGTCCTCCTGGTGGGTTATTTTACATAATTTTATGTAAGTATAAAGACTATGAAAAAAACTTTATTGGTTTATGTCAAATGTACTAATATTTCCCACATTAAAACATTAAACTGCACTAAGCACTAAGCAATGAAGATCTCCGAAATGACATCTCCATTCTATAGTGCGTGAACTCTCTTTCACAGATGCTCTCTTACATAGTTCACCATCCCGCTAACACTTTTGAATCAGTTTTAGTTTTATTTACATCCCTTGCTCATGCTCTCTTTTTCTGCTGCTTTTCTCATTAACTGTAATTGAGTGTGTTCATAGTATATTAGCTATCGTAAGTATATGTAATAGGTACATTATTAGTTAGATTAGTTATTAAGAATTTGGAGTTTGCTCTACTACTAGTATTATACTAATAGTACATTTGTGTTAGTTTACGTGACACGTCATTTGGTTTCGACGGAAGATCAGCGTTGAGATTACTACGCCCTCCGGCGAGTCATCACAACAAATGCTGAGTCGGACGCCATTTTGTAACATTTAAGTCTTATTTCTTTCTTTCTTTCTTTTAATCTAGTAACGTCTATGTTGTTCTTTTGCGTACCTAAGTTAAGTTACTAGATTAAATTACAATTGTGATGTTACAAATAGAGATTTCTTATTCTTATTCTTATTATTCTTATAAACCTTTGAACATAGAGTACAAACATGCTGTTGTCACGGATTACGAAAATCCTTCTAGATTTTTTCATCGGTCTAATAAATTTTACCACCATTTACTAATTATTATTTTTTTGCAACTAAATTCGACCATAAAGTTTGCTACTTTGCTTGTATTAAATAAAGCTTGTATAAAAAGCCCCTGACTGCTTCTTTCTATTGTCACCCAATTCAGCACATCTGTGCTTCTCTGTACCATTCAAACAGTTTTATGTTTGTCCGGCCTCGGCTGTCATATTCCGTGAAAGGGGTCGCCTTAAATATTTATCGATGTCATGATCTTCAAACAGTAGCCCTTTGGAAACCATTGATGGACAAAGCAAACTCGACCTTAAATTATTAGATAAATTTTATCTTTTATTTTATTTGTCTTACGTTCCCGTGCTCTACGATACTGCACGGTAATTGTGCCTTTACGCATTCACTGCCCAGCCTAGGCTTGGCATTTTTTTTCCTTTGATAAATAATCTACAGCATATTACCACCAAATCTACCACCCAATCTACGTATTAGTAGTGAATATTTTACCTATCAAAAAATAAACAACTAGACCAAGCAAGGTAAATAAAATAATCCTGATGACTAAAAAATATAATTAATACGTCAGACTTTTAGAAGATATTGGACACATTTCTTTAGTTTATCGATTAATCAAAAAATTATGAAGATATAGCCACTTACAGTTCCGCGTGAAGGAGGCGTGACGGCTCAGTAAAAAAAAGTGTCGCACTTTTTACTGAGCCGTGACGTGACTTAGCCCCCAAACTTTGACGCGCTATATTATTATACTTTTTTGTTTGATTGACATAAGAAAAAAAACATGTACAATAATCCTCTGTTATTCTTACTGACGGATTTATTAGAATTTTTGAGTCATCAGGCCTATTAAGATGATGAGAGATGAGATGAGATAATGATGTTAACCATACAATGGCAGCCCTTAAGACAAATTAGGTACCTACAATTACCTCAGTCTGATTATGTAGGGTTGAACAATTAATTCTATAGGTTTTAGCAATCTACACTACACTGTCATAATTCATAAATGGCCTAACTAACCAAACATGTCAATCAATCCATACTTTCCCAACAATATTCATCTGCAATGCAGTTTCAGTTCAAAGTCAAAGGAGCATTGATTCACTTTACTGCCGATAGAGCTTTGGTAAAAACCCGATTTTATCGCAAATTGTGTTGACAGACTCGCATGCCGTTTGCACTGCGATTTATGCAATTTTGCGACGGCTAGACTCGTCGGAGTAAGGTACTCGTGTACTAATCAGAATCATACATGACTTCCTTTTGTACGGAAACCTGGTTTTGTTTGATTTTATATACATTGCATATGCTGATTATGCACATGGATTGCCGGTAATTCTACCATGCCTATCTTCATGAATTAGCAAATGCGTTTAGTTTACCAAACCTTAGTTTGAAACGCGGCTTAAGCTCTCTATTTTCTCATGTTTATTTTATTAGGTTTGATTCGTTAACATGCAAAAATAAATAAAAATAATACTGGACTGGACAAAGCTAAAAGGATAATACAACTCAACATTTCTCGGGCTTACTCATACTCTAAAAGTAGGTCGGAAGTTGCCTGCGCAGCGGGCTGAAAGTTATACTTTCGAAACATCATCAGACTCCATAATAAGTACACCTTGGAGAGTTTACAGAGCCCGAGAGTAGCAAAGCTTGATGATGAAGGTAGAAAGGTAAAAGACTGTGGATAGTCTATTCACAATACAAAAAACCGGCGACCCCTTCCCAACTATGCAAACTGATATCAACAAAACTAAGTTCAGCTTGATTGAGTTTAGATCCAATTCATGACGGTAAAATACGCTGAACTCGTTTCGATTGAAAGCGCTAAGGTGTATAACAATTTCAATCATTTATCTATTAGTAAAGATATCTGTATAATTGTGTCATCTAACTTGTTACCATTAGGAATGCTTTGACAACAAACAACCATTTGCGAGTGTTTCACATTTCACATTAGTTTATTGATCATAGCACATTTCCCTAAACATCCGTCTGTTTGGTAAATCAGAAGTGACACGTTACGTGAAATATTCACAAACCGAGTCGCACATTGTATAGGGCATTGTAACTACAGGACAATACAAATATTTGAAGTAGGTACTTACATTATGTACTTAAAATTATTTTACAATAGCTAGAAATGGATTGATTTAAACTAGTGGCATATCGGTTTACTGTAGTAAATACAAAAAGCAACATCGGTTTTGTTCGATCTATGGGAAGATCGCAGACATTACCGCTGGGGTCTGACGCCGAACCTGTTTCCTTCGTTTGCCACTCGTCTTATGTGCTGGGGTGAGATGTGATGAATGATAAAAATATACATAAAATATAATATATCCAAGCTCACCCAAGATTCCTGGCGCAGCTCCTCGATGAATTTGTGCACAGATCACATTATTGTTTTGGATTTAGGTTTTATGTGGGTTTTTTCAGAACACAACACCGCCGCTCGTTCTTGTCACAAGTCAAGTCTTGCCAGATCGAATATTCATTTCCGACTTGGTGAAGTCCCTCGGCTTGACAGTTTGTCGTCCAAGCATGACAGGCTGCGTTTGGACGAACGGAATCCCCTTCCCATTCCGATATAAGAGGGGACAATTATATACACATACATACCTATTATTTATACAGAGTAATGTATGTGTGTGTGTGTCGCGTAATGTGACTAAAATACTTATAAATACTAAACAGGTTTACTTATCAAATTTTATGTGGATAGGTACAGCAGCTGGTTAAATTGTCTATGGGATAAGTTCAGTATAAAAACAAGCCAACAAATTAAGATGACACACGATTATGCTAGGAAATTGGTCAACGAAGGTTGCTGGTCTTTTAAAAATCACGCAGTAGGTACCATCCATCCATCCACAGCCTGTATCGGTCCACTGCTGGACGCAGGCCTCCCCCTGATAAACGCCTTATTGGCGTTTAACTCATGGGGGGTAATGCCCATAATCCCCACGCTGGGCATGCGGGTTGGGGATCGCAGATTGGTGGAAGATTTGTTCTGAGGGGGGCGCTGCTGCCCGCCCCCCAGAAGATATCCCTTAGTCGCGTCTTACGACACCCACGGGAAGAATTGGGGTGGTGCAAATTCTATGCCGCAGTAGGTACACTCCAGAATAATAAAACAAATACAAAATCGAATTTCACTAAGGATGACGTCACCGTATACAATTCTGCTCGTAAAATGATGATGTAAGTATGTCGTTGAAATGGACGTTGAGTAAATAAGTAATCAATTGATTAATGATTACATCATTATTTTCTATAATTCAGCTGCAGAGAGCAGGTGTACCCAACCATATTTTAGATACTTATCATAAATAGTAAATACATACTATTTTTACTTTATTACTACTACTTACCTATATGTACTAGATCATTAATGAAAGTTATCTCTATTCAATTATTTCATCGTCCCGTGGTTGCCACGTTGCATATCACGGGCAACGCGCAGTACAGTACACACACACATTGGTTAATTTCACGAAGTAATTAACCATCGTTATTGATGACTCACTGTATAATGCTCGTAAAATGATGATGATGTATCGCGTTGAAATGGACGCTGAGTATGTAAGTAATTAATTGATTAATGAGTACCTATTACTGTCCATAATTCAGCTACGAAGAGAACGTGTGTTCCACCATCTTTCGGATATTGTACTGCACATAATTTCACAACCTTAGTGACAAAAAAATGAAATAATGAATGAAAGATGTCAGAACAAAAATAAACGAACTTCTGCAATTATCTACCTCGTAAGTTTGGCAGGAATTTAATTGTTTTTGCACGCAGGCTGCGTCTTGGGCACATGTTGAAAATTATAGAAAGCCTCCATGTGTGGATCATTATCCACACATGGAGGCTTTCTATAATTTTTAATTTTTTGAAAACACATTTGTGGTAGTGGAAGACTTTTTGATGGAGTGTTCCCGGAGCGCGACTATGCGAGAAGAATTGATTGCAGAATGTGATACTAATGTCCTTGATGTGGTCTCATTTCAGAGTGCATTGGTGGAACAAACTCCTGTTGCCACTGTTACTCTGTATAAGTCCATAAGTCCACTTATGGAACGCTTGTAAATATTCATACGTTTTGTTTTTACGAACAGGAAGACATCCTGTTCGTTTACGCCAAAATTCCCACATCCTTTCTCTTCGTCATAAAATTCTGTATTATTATTTCACTCCCTTCTATTCAAAGGAGCGTTTTGAATTCCTCCACGATTTTCATCCTCATCCTTCCCGTGTCCTCCGGTCGTCAGAAAATCTGGTACTGAATATGCCATCTCACCGGACCAGTTTCTACGATAAGTCCATCTCTATCCAAGCCATAGGTTGTGGAATGCACTACCAGAATCCATTAGAAAAGCCTTTTAAACTTGTGTCAAGGAGTTTCTTATGTCAGAAAAGTGAATGTTGGTTCTATCTTTCTGAAGTTCACATAATACTATCCATCTCAAGGTTGCCTGGCAGATATCGCTTCTAAGCGATAAGGCCGCCCATTGTACTTTTGTTTTATGTAATTTCTTTCTTACTGTATTTTTGTTGGTGTACAATAAAGTATTTCAATTAAGTAGCATCAGAGCTTCCAAATCGATAAACCGAAGAAGTTCCTTCTGGGAAAGCGTGTTCCACTAAGATCACATCTTCACTTAGAGACTGAGTGTGGCCAAACTCACTATGGACAAAATAAATACTGAAAAAAAACAACGGGTTGCACTCCGGGAGTGCCGGCAGAAGTTAAAACTACACGCACACTCTTCCGATGAAGGTACTAAAGCACCACAAGTGGCAATTTTATTCTTTGCGATAGTAAATACTTTATACGGGGCGCCGTCGTTAAACCTGCGGCGACACTTCTCTCCTACCATGCAAGGTCATCTCAACTGACGCTGTGGGTTCTGTGTTGCTCCCTGAACAGCGACATCTTCTTTCAAGTTAGTGAACTATTTACACAGGTAACTGTAATGTGTGTTCCATCACCACGGTCACGTAAGGCTGATCTAACATTTTAGATCAGCATCACCTGACGCGAGTTTACCATCACCCATGCCAAAATAAGTGCACAACGCCGTTAAAGAAGTTTTCACTTTAAAAGGTGTAGGTACTATGAAAAAAAAGTAGTTTGCTAAACTAGGCGCGTAAGTTAGGTAGTAGTAGTAGTAGTAGGTGACTTCAATAGGAATCGAGGCTTCTTCTATGTTTGAAGAAAATCGATTTAACCGTTCATTTAAAGTTTCAGAGTTTTCTATAACATTAAACCGATATATAAAGTGGGTCCGGTCGCGCGTTCTTCAAGAAATGCAGGGCACCCTTACTTTTTTAGAAGTATAAATGGTTTTATCTCTTGTTCACTATTTAAGTGTAAAGTGTAAAGTAAAATAGGTACCTCTGTCTGAAACTAGCACCTAGGTAAGGTACCTGTATTGAGTAAACCTACCACATAACTGTTATCAACACCAGCTATTGCGTTCAGTTTCAGAGGCATAACCTACCCGAATAGCTATTTTAGTTCACTCATGCGCACGATAGATAGACACCGCAAAACACATGGTACAGCCTCAAGCTCAGGCTGCAATATCCTCGAAACCACAAATTATACACCGAATATCGTAGCCCGCCATAGATGCTTCAGGTGGTGAGATTAGAGTCTGTTCAAAAAGAGAAGAGTCGTGGCGTTACTTTACGTTACTGACACTTTTAGTCGTAATGCAATGACAGAGCAGTGTTGTCAACGCAACAAAAGTTGTCAATTGGCACACGAGCGCCCTCAATTCACACAATTCTTCTTTATTTGAACAGACTCTAACAACAAGTATCTCAAAACTTTCTAGTTATGCCTGGCTCACAAAATCGCGCCGAGGAGAGGGAGCAGAAAAAAGGTAATTTATACAAAACGTATTTATTTACAAAACATTAAAACTAAGAAGGTAATTTAACAAGGTTCACATTTATCAGGGTGAGGTATCTGCAGACTATTGCAATTAATTTACTGATACCTCAACTTATTTTAATACTAGCAGTGCCTCGCAGTTACACCCGCGTAGTTCCCGTTCCCGTGGGAATTTCGGGATAAAATATAGTTTATGACATTACCTGAAAAGTAAGCTTTAAAGTTTTTTAAGCTATTGCATAGCTTCTATCGCGGGCCTTGAGCGCGGGGACCGAATCCAGAAATTCCGTAACGCAAAAACCTGAGGTCCCCCCACTCCGCCGGGCAAGGAGGTGTGGCTTGAAGGCCGTGCATCGCATCGTCTAACGTCGTTTCAGTTCGGCAGTCTTCGGCACGGGTTGTGTGCGTCGTATAATATAATCGGACGAATACTTATGCAGCTGTTTATGAGAAAGTATATAGGTGTATAGGTATTTATGTACAACAGTGAATAGCTGTACTCGTAAAATTTGTGTATAAAGTGTTTTGAATATGAATGAACAAAGTGCAATTATTATTAATGAAGAAAGTCACGAAAAAATAGTGAAAGAAAATGAGTGAGTAGGTACCTACTCTATATACATACATTTTATTTAAGATCCTGTGCACAGTCGGGTTCCACGACCTCTAAGCAGATTTGCTGCAGTCCGCGTTCCTACACGAGGGTTTCTCCTGACAAGGTCCAAGACCCGTTCTTGCACCTGAACTCCTACCTCTCTGCCACCCCCGCGCCTTTGAGGAGTAATCCGGTCATCACTCAGAACCCTCTGATAGGCCGCCGTGATGACTCTAGCATCAACCGGATGTTGCCGGTTTGGGTACCTATCCCGGTAAATTCGCAAGGCTTGTGACGCATTTCCTCTAGCTTCACCGTAGCACATAAGCATTTGTCCATACTCCCTCGCACTAAACATAACGTAGGTAGGTAGGTACCTTCCTAACAATAATAAATAAAAATAACACTAACTCAATAAAATACTGAAAACTTAATAAACTAAACTGCTTCTAATAATTATCAAAAAATACACGAAACGGTCAGTACCTACGTTAACACCGCGCGCGACTATTCAGACCAGTTAGTGATCACGTACTAAAACAAAATAATAAAAACATTCGTGAAATTAGGTAAAATTATTTATATCCCTTTATAAAAGCCGAATACTTCTTTGAGTAGCCGCCGACCGAAATCGCGCTGTCATATCTCCTATGAGTTCTAAAGTAATAATCATAAGACTCAAGTTTCCTTTTTTTAAATTTTGTCGGTAAAAATCAAAGACGCGCGCGCGTAAGGCCTTCGGGTAGCCCCGCCGCCCGCGCCTGCGCCTCGCCCTTGCGCGCGCCCTGGCGGCGCGCCGCCGTGCGGCACGGGCACGCGGCATGGGCCGGGGCCCGTGCCGGGTAGTGCCGTCGCGACGGCACTTCATTGGCTGCTTCCATTGGCTGCACTGCAGTCGACTGCAGGCGACGACGACGCCTCGCCTGCAGTCGACTGCAGCCAATGGAAGCCGTCGACCGCAGTCGATGCGTGTACAACTTGCAGTCCGTGTCAACTTGTAGTCCGTGCCCTAGAACTCCCGAGACGAGACTACAAACTTATCTTTTCGTAAATAACTAGCTGCACCCCGCGGCTTTGCACGCGTTGTTCCTGTGGAAACGTTAAAAGGTGATTTTTATCCCACGGGACTGATTTATGGAATAAAAAGTAGACTATGTTTGATTCCAGGATTAGAATTATCTGTATGCAAAATTTCAGTCAGATCCGTCCAGTAGTTTTGGCTTGAAGAAGTAACATACATACATACATAGAAACTTTCGCATCCATTTTGAATGGGGCATAAACGTAAACATACGTTGGCGCGTCCGTATACGCATACGTAATTTACATTACTTGTCGATTTTAGATCCTGCCTTCAATAAAAATTGCTTACAATTATATCTGAAACTCGACGCCAAGCAAGTGAGATTTTGTTAATTGTGTCGTATTTTGTTAACTAACATGCTTCATTCAATATGGATAAACCATACGTACTTTAATTTGCAGCCATGACCTTGAAGTATGCCAATAATTCATTAGAAACTTTAACATTTTAAACCATTGATTAATTAAAAAGGGAAGATGAGGGACTAGTTTCTCAAAAATGGCAACCTCATATTGTGTAAAATTGTGTGCTCCAACCTTAGTCACCGTCTGACCGGCCGGCGGCGGCGGCGGCACGGGCGGTCGTGATTCGCGTGAAATATTGTTGTCTCGGTCTCACTTCGGTCTTAGATACGTCTTTCCGTCTATGTTCTTTGTATTGCACAGGGCTGCAAATATAACTGTGAGCGTATGTGTTTGCGTGTAGTTCTAACACATGCCAATTTTTGAGTAATCGCTGGGAGAACGTAACCTATCTTCCCTTTTTAATTAATCAATGTTTTAAACATGGACGTAGATAAATTTACGGACGGAATCCTACAGATTCAAAAGTGAAGACAGTTTTTGTTTTTGTTTTGATTTTTCTGTTGATAATAATTTTGTGTCACATCGAAGTAATACGTTGATGAACCAATAAATTTATTTGTGGATGTGATCCCGTGTTTTATGTTGACGAAACGACTGTGGTTTCCGCGACATTTCACGACAAGAAGACAAGAATGCATTTTTCGTTATTTACATTTGTTTACAACGCTGTACAACGCTGTTGACGTCTAATGCCGTAATGGCTGGCAGTCGATGGACAGACTATGATATCAATGTGTGAGTGTGTTCGTGTACGTACTGAGGGTGGACAGACTATCGAGTGCTTCATTTTATTTCTTAATGAGACTCCGTCCGTGAATTTTGCTAGGTCCATG
The DNA here is from genome assembly GCA_955876795.1 of Eupithecia tripunctaria. Taxonomy (NCBI): domain Eukaryota; kingdom Metazoa; phylum Arthropoda; class Insecta; order Lepidoptera; family Geometridae; genus Eupithecia; species Eupithecia tripunctaria. The sequence continues at coordinate 9,893,034 of OY041609.1, read as the reverse complement.
ATTTTAAACACATTTTACTTTGTCTACAATAAGTACTACCTACGTTTGTACATACACACATACCTATAACCTACGTTTGTACGTTTGGGGCATGGCGTGGCGCGGCGGGGCGGGCGGGCTAAGCAAAGGCCGCATACGCGCGTGTAAACTCTTTGACTTTTACCGAAAAACCATTTTAGTTAGTATAGTAAAACCATTTTAGTTAAATAAATAAAATAAAAATAAAAATAGCCTTTATTCCCTACATTAAAATTGTACAATAGTTATTTGTAAAATACTTATGTTTTATATGCATGCTTATCAAGAATAAAAATTACAGATTACAATTTAAAAATAAAAATCAATGATTAATTATGAAATAAAATATCTAAATTCATATATATATTTTTTAAGGGTTTATCCATTTCTGGATAAAGGCCTCCTCCATCTCTTGCCAGTTTGCTCTATTTTGAGCTGCTCGTATCCATTTGTTTCCTGCAACTCCGATGATATCATCCTTCCAGCGGCGCACTGGTCGGCCCGGGTCTCTCTTTCCATCTCGTGGCCACCAATGCAGAACTCTTTCGCTCCATCTGTTATCATTGGATCTCGCGATGTGGCCCGCCCACTTCCATTTCAGTCTTGCTGCCATTGTACCTGCATCGCTGAGCTTAGTCTTGGCTCTTATTTTAGAGCTTCTGATGCGATCCCGAAGTTTAATACCCAACATACTACGCTCTATCGCTCTTTGGAAGGATCTTAGTTTTATTTTGTTTTCAGCTGTGAGGGCCCATGTTTGGCATCCGTAGAGCAGAGTTGGTAGAATGCTAGAGTCAGCGAGCTTTTTCTTTATGTTTAATGAGAAGTTGTCTTTAAAAATTTCTTTCAATGACCAATATTTTTTCCATGCTATGGTTACTCTTCTTTCTATTTCTTTTTTAGTTCTGTCTGCGAGACAAATATTCTGTCCTAAGTAGATGTAGTTTTTAACGTACTCAAGTGTCTGGTTGTTAACATGAAGATGTAGAGGTTGGTCGTTAGTCATTGCTTTCGTTTTTTCGCAGTTCATTTTTAATCCACATTTTTGACTCTCTCTATCTAAACTTGCTAACATGTTTCAACAAATTTCAACGTAGAAAGAGGTGTTCGTCAAGGCGATACGGTTTCTCCAAAGTTATTTATAGCTCTATTAGAATATATATTTAAAAAACTGGATTGGACTCAAAAAGGTATAAACATTAACGGAGAATATCTATCCAATTTAAGATTCGCGGATGACATCGTTTTGCTCTCCGAGAGTTACAAAGAAATACAAGACATGTTAAACCATTTTAGTTAGTATAGTAAAAACCATTTTAGTTAGTATAGTACCTAGTACCTACGTGTTCGTTATTCAGTCTGAACAAATGCGCGGTGCATAAACATGGTTAGTATGTTTATGTTTCGTGATTTTCTTTTGTTAATTATTAGTTGGCTAGGCAGATAAGTTTATGTTTGCCGTTGGCCGCAGCCGCAGCGCGTTGGCTAGGCAGATCAGTGTGTGTACCTGTGTACCTATACCTATTAATTATTGGTGTTGTGTGTTTTATTATTGTGAGTTTGTTAGATAATAGTTATCCTTAGAGGAGGCATTTAATAAGGTTAGTGTTTTTTTTTATCATGATTACATTATGTTTAGTGCGAGGGAGTAGGTATGGACAAATGCTTACCTAGGTAGCTATCGATAAACTGCGGGCATCAAGTGAGATGTTTGGTTAACATCTGGGTAGGTAGGGATCCATCAGAGGACTATCGTAGGGCATGTGTTCCTGCCCCCCAGAATTAACGGAAAGGCATCATCACCATCATCAGCCTATAACTAATCCACAGATGCACATAGGTCGGCCTCCCTAATGAGCGTCATAGCGCTCTGTCTTCAGCTTGATGTATCCAGCATGCAGACGATCTTCTAAAGATTGCAGGCAGCTGCAGTCTTTATCTGATCATCATCCCACCTGGCCGAACGGTCGTCGGCTGTCGACCTTTGCAGTCGGCTGCCGTCACCTGCAGTCGGCTGTTGTCGCCGACTGCTGTTAAAGCGCATCAGGGCGCATCCTTCCGAGCCGCTTCCGCCGGAATCCGTGAGTCTAAAGGATTTGAGTAAAATGCGGCGGTGCGGATATTTGCGCGGGGTTGCCTATGTAGGTACCTACCTATTATTTTATGATGAATGATTCGAAAATGCGATGACTTCGGCGCCTGTGGCCGCAGGGTAGCGCGGACATACCTAATAAACGCTCGCTCATCTTTACGTGTCGGGCGGGTGAATGACCGCAGAATTCAGCTGTGGCTGTGGGTGTACGAGTGGGTACCTACTAGTGGGTAGGTAGGTACTTATTTAAGGCAAAATGTGAATGTGAATTAAATGTGTTTTACATTTTTAAGTTATCATCAATTATGGGCATGCTTTCAAGGCCATGGCCGCTGATTAAATAGTAGGTTAGGTACCTACCTACTAGGTAATTATTTATGCAAAGATAAGTTTGTAGGTAGGTACCTTGTTTCGCTCGGGCGGGAGTTTAGGTACGTGTCGGGCGGGAGAACAACCACGGATTTCAGCTGTGCTGTTGTGGCTGTGGCCCTACCAAAAAAACACATTAAATTTTATCTAAAATACTCTCGTACACCCCATAGCCTGCGGGTGTCCGAGGGTATTTTAGACATAATTAAATGTGTTTTTTTTTATTTCTAATCAATGATAGGCATGCTCAAGGCCATGGCCGGAAATTTAATCGTAGGTAGGTTAGGTAGTAGTTAGGTCAATTTATGGAATGATAAGTTTGTAGGTAGGTAGGTTAGGTACCTAGTCTCGCACGGGCGCGGGCGGCGGCGCGGCGGCGGGAGTTTTACGTGTCGGGCGGGTGAACGACCGCGGCGGATTACAGCTGTGGACAGCGAGTGCACGTGTACTAGCTTTCGAGTGAGAGGTTGGCAGTGTTTTAAATACATTGCTGATTTTAAATTTGTTTTCTTATCGGTCACCACGCTCGGCTCAAAAAGTGTAACTTGAATTAATATCAAAGAAAAAGCAATACTGCATGAAAAAAATAAAAAAGTAAAATTATAATTGCATAAGTTGATACAAAATGCTATGCAATAGCTTTACCGCGGCAGTCCCCGAGTGCCACACGTCTTTTTTTTTTTAATCGGTCCAGTAGTTTTGTAGCCTATTCAATACAAACAAACAATCAAATCTTTATGATATTATTCGTAGTATAGATATAAATAACAACCAGACGTGTCAAGATGCTGCTGGCCGCATTGCCTTGCTTTAAGGTAGTGTCCTAGGTGAAAAAAATATGTTTCTATTGAGTCCGAGTTAGGTTATCAGAAGATACTGACACATATTTTTCTTTTGTCTATAAAACAAATAATAATTTATTTTGTCTTAAACAACTATAAACCGACTTCAATTTTTATAGTTTTTTCATGAATTTTCATGGACCCACTGTCAGAACTGAACAAAATGAACATGGGACCACACGGAAATCACCAGCTTTCATATAAAAAAAGAATCATGAAAATCGGACCACCCAGTCAAAAGTTCTGAGGTAACAAACATAAAAAATACAGTCGAATTGAGAACTTTCTCCTATTTTTGAAGTCGGTTAACAATGACATAAATAAAGCGCAACAAAGTTTGGGAGTGAAGGCCTGTGACGTAACACCTTGCTAAAAAGTGTCACAAGGTGTGACGTCACTCGGTACTCTAACTGGATATCTTCATAGTTTTTTGTTTACTAGTAAAAATACGTGTCTTATGTTTTCTCATGTTCTATCTGAAGGGCTAATTAGAGTTTTTTAGAACACTAGTCTATTGCGATGCCACGCCAGTTGCTCCCCAGATCTTGATATGACTTACTCCACCAATAAATCCTGAAGATTCGCCGTGCAACGTGACAACGAATTCAGATCGATGCCGTCAGCTCGCGAAGACGGTGCCTGGTATTTACGGACATCTGAAAGCGGAACAGAATCTACTCATACCCAGATAAGGTAAAAGTTATTGCGAGAACATCTCGTCAAGTTAATAAAACAGTCGAACTCGTCAAAGACACCTCGTGAGCCGTCTCGTCCCGGGTCATAAAATATTCTTATTGAATTACTTTCCTTTCATATTCACTCGCAAATACAGAGACGATCCTGACGACATTGCCTGCCTTTGCACACCGTGTTCGAGCTCTTGAAATAAACTCTCAAAGGAAGTGGTGCCCTAATCGACTTAGCTATATTCTAATCCAGGTACCGTGGAAAAGGTACCTACTTTCAGTCTACAGGATTTGCAAGATTCGCGAGTAAAATTAGAAAATTAAATTAAAACAGCTTAACGAAGACAAAAAGAGGAGGAAAACCATTTAGTAATAAATTACTCGTCTAGATCTCTTCTATCGCAAGAGGTTTATCTGAATAACCAGAGTCTATTTTCTTTGCTTGCAGCTTCTTGGACTCAGATTCAGATTCAGATTCTGATTCAGATTCAGATTCAGATTCAGATTCAGATTCAGATTCATTTATTCCATTAAGATACATACAGTACACTTGGATAAGTAACATAACAAAATTTAAAATAAAATTATATAATAGGTACATTTTCAATGTAGGTATTAAAATTATCAGCAAGGGCATCGTCAAGTTTGTAATATGATTTGTCCAATAATAAGTTTCGTACCTTAATTCTAAAAGCAGTATTATCCATATTACGTAATTCTACTCTTTAGGTACCCATAAGTATTGGCCTTTCTGGAGCCTCATATAACATGACACAATACTTGATGTTTGTCATAGAGATTGTCGTAGATAGACGAATGAATTCACTCACATGTTATTGGAATTACCAAACTTACCAAATAAGAAGTAAAGATTCTCAGTGTATATCCACCCTAAATTTTAGCGTGACCTTTCCGACATCAAATTTTTATAACGAAATCAACAGTTCCATCTGTAGCTTTTTCATTTTTCTCGAATATCAAGAATTCTGTACGTGGTCTGTTTGTCAATATCTAATGTATTTGAAAAGCCGAGATGAAAATTAGCTGATTCGTACAAAATCTCAGTAGAAGATAGGCTCTCTAGTGTGGTAGATATACCGACTATGACGCAGCGCCGTGTTATTTTGATTTTTTTGAAAATGTGGCCTGCCATGTGGCCCAGGTTTAACTTGGAACTCTTATGTAGCTCAAAATTGCTCTACTGGATGATCGATTAAATTATTGGAATTATTGGTGCAAAAAGCAACTCTGACAGACCAGGCAAAACTCAAAACGTGCAATGACTTGCCAAGAAGTACCTACCTAGTTGTTTGGATCCTCTAAGAAATGTTGCACATAATCTGTGAAATGCAGTGGGGCATATCTTACCTCAATTTTATTACCTACCTAAGCAAGACAATACTATTTCATTAGCTCATAAAATAGTAACGTCTTATGAGCACTTTGTATAGCGCGCATTTTTGTAGAAAATATAAACTATTAGAACAACATTATAGATACTGTATCGTCATCACTTATTTAAATATTACAAATTCAAATCTTGCGCCAATCACTCAAATTCGAATCGATCAAGCAGCGTTTGTTTCGTTATCCTTCTGTTTTGAATTGGCACCAATGGGCGGCCTCGGGCCATACGATTGACCAATCAGAAGGCTCTTAAGCATCATACCTCATACATCAAACCAACTGTGTCACGAGAACCCCGAAGACAGACCTTCCTGCGCCGCCGCCGACGTAGGACAAGAGACACTTGCTTGCTTCCCTCGACGAAGAAAACACTAAACTTTTCCCTTGTTGAAATTAACGATAGCTATCGATTTCCGTGCGTGTTTATGGACCAACTCCTAGCCTTGTGAAAGACGTTCCCTCTGTGAATTGTGCTGACACCCGCTGTTCCCCTGGATGGAAGAAGCCGTAGCTGAGACCAATCAAGAGACTCCCTTCATTCCTTAGGTCCAGTTGTATCTATCCAGAGGTAAGCCAGTTTATTAACTAGAGTATAACTTAATAAACGTTGCAGTGACGACTCGAATACCTACCAATCCGTAAAGTCATTGCCCCCTGATGTGCGAGGCGTGTATCGCGCACAGATACCACCTATAATATAAATATCGCTTTTCTGAAAGTGTGACTACCTATAGGCTGAAAATAAACACCAGGACAGGCTAGTGCTATTGAACTTTAGATGTACCCAGCAGGGACCAAATAAAAGTTGTCGCCCAGTGATGCCTTTTGGCACGTCTGATTGTCCCAGTTTCACGCGTCGATGCACGCATGCACTTTGGCTCGGGAACGGAAAAGAACCTACTTATTTAGAATAGAAAAGCATTTATTTCACGCATAATGTACATTTAAAACATACAAACCTAAACAAAGAACAATAAGGTTTATAGGCAAGTACTAAAATAAATAAATGGTGGGTTTCAAATCGATTTTCGCTTCCATGACCCTGTGCCGAAATAGGTTTTGGCTCTGTATGTGCTGAGCGATTGCCGTTCAGCCAAAAACCTTTGTGTTGGCGTTACGGGCGTCTAGCCGGTCATAAGCTCTTAAAACAAAACAAATATTAAATAGGTCGCGGTTACACTAAACTAAAAACTTTAAACTCAAGGCCCTGAGTTTGGTTTTGCTTTTTTGGTTGAGTTTGGAATTATAGTGTCGAGACGTCGCCATCGGGACCTTCCATTTTTCTGCGAGATTTAGTGCAGCGCATCGTGGTGGCGTGCGGCTATGCAAATCCCATTTGACGACCTCTGTCGCGCAGCGGGCCTAGGTCCGCCTGCGACGTAGTAGGTTGCGGGTTCGATTCCTGCCTCAGGACAAATGTTTGTAAGCCCCGCGTCTCAGTAAACAAGGCTTAATTTTGTACCGAAATTGCTGAAACAGTTTTTCTAACTCATCCTAAGGCCTCTAAGGGTACTTTTAATAAGTAAACTTTATTATGACAAAATAATGTCGAAGTTCGACTGAAATATCTTCAGGATCAATGTATCTACCAAAACTGTAAGTTATTCTTCCTGCCACAGTAGTATTTCTATCACAGATCATCTCTGTTCCGTGATTGCTATAAGTTACATTCAATCTAAAGATTGTACCTACGGCAAACCCTCTATTCCGTAAACGGATTTATCATCTCCATCGTACTAAAGTACCGGTTGCCATGGCAACTGACGCATGCACGTGTACACTTCGCTGATAATCATATTATTGAGTTGCTTGTCGGATTACTTCTACCTAGGTACTCGTTGTAGGTAGTGTAGTTGGGATGAATATTGAATCGCTAATTCTACGTTCTTATTTTCTTTTGGTAGGTAGTTGGACTTTTTAGGACAATTGATTTTGTTTATGAAGAAGTTGTAATCGAAGAATTCGAAAATGTAAACCGAAAATTTGAAATGTTTAGAATAAGAATAAGAATTTATTCGTAGCCACACACATAACAATAATTAAGGAAATACAAAATATACGTTACTAAGAAAAATATAAACCTTTGGATTTAAATGTCGAAACCTATTCTAAGCGTGTAGTAGTCGAGTCCCAACTATGTGCGCGGCTAATCAGGTCCAGCCTCAGCTTGATGTCATTATCCACCGAGGTCGATAACGAAGCTGGTTTTCAGTCAGGACCTAAGTTGGGTGACGTCGCATCACGAGTAACAGTCCACAGATGATACGTAACAACACTCACAAAATAAAGGGGTGTTTAAACACGGACTACAAATAAAACCCCTCTCGGACACTCACCGAACGCCCTAAACTAGGACTAATCCGGGGAATTCCGGACGGATGGCAACCCTCGCCAGGACATGCACCTAAATCTCATTGCGACAACACGATTCACAATAGCAAAGCAAAAACAAACGTCTGAGGAAAAAGTCACATTACCTAAATTCTACTAATATTATAAACGCGAAAGTTTGTCTCATAAATCATTCCTGTGGGATAGGCGTGCGAATCCGCGGGGCCCAGCTAGTTTATTAGTATACGTAGGTACATCAAAATGCTTTAAAATAATAATCATCATCATACAAATTAACGTTGTGGCGCACACAGCTCATTACAAAGTTATCTCCTGAGCTGGCCTACGAGTGTCGATACGTAGATATCTAAGTATAGGTGGTTTTGTGTATAATGAGCGGTTTGGCCAACAGAATGATGACTATGACATCAGTACCACCAGATTAATGCAGGAAGAACAAAATGTAACAGTTTAAGGCTTACTTACCAACGAGAAACCAATTACCGAACGAACGATGCATCCCTAGTATTACAAAGAAACCTCATTTTGCGATGAGAACGCGCGGGTTGCTCTAGGCAGCTCTGTAGTCTGCACACTGTACACTGTGCACTACAGACATTGAATAATTTCCTGTCTGTTCATCTTTAGAGTACAGATTGCTTGCGCTATATCGTTAAATTGAAGTTTACGGTCAGGTGAGAGATTTACCATTCCAAAATCGATAAACTTATAAATTACCATATTGAAAACGAAGTATTCCGTCTTTATCAAACTGACCTGGCGAACGTTGTACCCCTCTCACCTTTTAAACCCTCGTTTGACTTCTACAAATATTTTAGAACCAAAATTTACCATATCAGTCCAGCCGTTCTCGAATTTTTGTGAGACTAACAAAAGTCAAATATTTTTTTTATAATAGAAGAGATTGAGTAGTTACCTATCTTATTATACATACACACATGTTTTTAACCAATTTGTACTCGACAGAATCTGTGAAAATTTAAAACAGCCTCAATAATATGGTATCAATATACATAGTATGTATTATATGTATTTTAGTTATTGTTTTAACACGCCACCGTCAATAAGTGTACAACTGCTTCGAGTCCATCCCAAGGTTTTCTGGAAGAGATCGCTGTTAGTGATAAGGCCGCCCATTGTGCACTTTGTTATATCTCTTTTCCTGTATTTTTTTGGTGTGCAATAAAGGGTATTGTATTGTATTATATTGTATCAATTAAAAAGTTAGCCTAAACACCTACTAGAAAACCATTGTATTTTCATTAATAAGGTGCCTCCAAGCTTAATAATTACGAAATTGAACTAAACAATAACTAAGTTCATAGAAACACATAAAAATAAGTGCATTTTACTAGATAGATAAATAAGTGTCCTCTTAAGATTTCGGAAGCAATAATAGAGAAAATAGCACTGCTCATTTATCCTGCTCTCGTGTGCTCGGGCCTTTAAGCCGCTTCTCGACGAGATGAATGTCTTGGGACAAAAAGGGAACGGACCGAACCAGACGGCCATCTAGAAGAAATAGGTACCTTATAGTAATGGAGAAACTACTGTTGGAAAAATGAAACGTTACTGACTAGCGAATTAATTTTGACAAACCCGCCCAAAACTTTTGGCCGCTGCTTTGCACATTATTATTCGGCTTGCATTCATAGTGATTTAATTATGACAACCAACTAGAAAACTTAACTAGACTAAACACAATATTAAAATACAATGACAGGGTTGTTAGGTATTGTGCTCTCCTATTTATAGGCGGCCGCAATATCCGATTTCACCGTTATTGTCGAGTTGGCAGATTTTGGTGACTTGGTGTATACCACTTTGGTGATTGTGCGCAAGCATTGCACGACCTTATCTCATCTTCTTCCATCCATCATAGGACTAGCAGACGCACAAAATCATGCCACCCATTCCTGGTCCACATATTACAGTGTCTGCTCTACTTTCTTAATATCCACAGCCAAAGAGTGAAATGAACTTCTTACGTCTATTTTCCCATTAGAGCACAATCTTGGAGTCTTCAAATCTAGGGTTAATAAGTTCCTTCTGGAAAAGCGTGCTCTATCTTAGGGTACATCTTCGCTTTCTTGAAGTTGGTGGTCAAACATTTGACCATCAATAAAAAAATTGACTTCCACTTTTTAGTCCAACTGCGTCGATCGATCGTCCCTTTTCCAGAAGGTTTTCCTTGATATTCAATTAATGATATTCCAGGACTAAAATTTCAGCAAGCGTTATCTTCAGACAAACACACATCTGATCCACATTTTCTTTAAATTAGTAGATAACGAGAACTTCTGATATTTTTAGATATAGATTAAGATTTAGATGTATTTATTTTGCTCAGATTTACTTACATACATGATTTCCAGCTTAGGCGACCTGTAGTGTACATTAAGGTAAATGGTAGTTCTTAAATAGGTAGTTATTAATTCATACATTTACAATAGGGTATATGCATGGATTTCTTTTTTTTAAGCGATTATTTAGGTTAATACATAAACGAAAAAAATCAATTATCAATTATTGAGGTAAAAAACTAAAAGTAAAACTACACTCAGTTTCGGGTGATAAAAACGCTGCCATTTATGACGGCACGGATCATCGAGTCCCATATATATATATATATATATATATATATTGTCAAAACTTTATGCCCATACAAAAATGTTCAAGTATGACGTCACGCTTCACATGCCAATAGCGTTGCGTTTAGACATTTTGCTGTTGAGACTTAAAATATCTACTTCTCAATGATTAAATTTCCCAATAAAAACATCATAAAATACAAAAATAAATATACAGATATACTATTTCTATATCAATAGAGAATACGTAAAAAAACATTAGATTTTTTGAAGTCACATGCATATACCCTATTGTAAAAATAAAATTTTAGAGGATAGGTATCGGCAACTATTTCAAGGTCAAGTAATTGACGACCTCTGTGGCGCGGTGGGTGAAGGTCCGCCTGCGACGCAGGAGGTTGCGGGTTCGATTCCCGCCTTGTGACAAATATTTGTACGATCTGCAGATATTTGTTCAGGGCGTTCTGGATGTTTTCTATGTATAATAAAAAAATATCTATCTATGTAGTGTATTGTATTATGTATATCAGTTATCTAGTTCCCATAATACAAGCTCTGCTTAGCTTGTGGCTAGATAATGCTGTGTGAATAGTCCAGCATTATTTATTATTTATTTATTTAATTTAAAGCAGAATTTCGAGGCGGTCATTCGGTTTCATAAAGCGTCAGGTAAGTTAATAAGCATTCTCGGTTCCAACGATATCTGAGCTAAAATTTGGTCAACGAAGCGCATAGTTCATGTTCTACCATTTATTTATTAATGGCCTGTGAGTATTGTCTGTTTTAAATCTCGTATATAGTCTACTAGCTGCGCCCCGCGGCTTCTCACGCGTTGTTCCTATGGAAACGTTAAAAGGTGATTTTCATCCCATGGGATAAAAAGTAGCCTATATTTGATTCCAGGATTAAAATGACATAATATATGCAAAAAAAAATCGGCCAGATCCGTCCAGTAGTTTTGGCGTGAAGAAGTAACAAACATCCATACATCCATACATCCATACATCCATACATCCATACATCCATACATCCATACATCCATACATCCATATATCCATACATCCATACATCCATACATCCATACATCCATACATCCATACATCCATACATCCATACATCCATACATCCATACATCCATACATCCATACATCCATACATCCATACATCCATACATCCATACATCCATACATCCATACATCCATACATCCATACATCCATACATCCATACATCCATACATCCATACATCCATACATCCATACATCCATACATCCATACATCCATACATCCATACATCCATACATCCATACATCCATACATCCATACATCCATACATCCATACATCCATACATCCATACATCCATACATCCATACATCCATACATCCATACATCCATACATCCATACATCCATACATCCATACATCTATACATCCATACATCCATACATCCATACATCCATACATCCATACATCCATACATCCATACAAACTTTCGCATTTATAATATTAGTGTGATAGTTAAATCGTTGTTCGTAAAAATAAAGTTAAATTTACATCCATACATCCATACATCCATACATCCATACATCCATACATCTATACATCCATACATCCATACATCCATACATCCATACATCCATACATCCATACAAACTTTCGCATTTATAATATTAGTGTGATAGTTAAATCGTTGTTCGTAAAAATAAAGTTAAATTTACCATAATCACTAGAAAACTACTCTGGTTTGGGCATAATCATGTCGTCAGCGTGCGACGTCTTTGAAAGGCGCATGCATTATACCGGACACATTGTTCGGCTGCTTCAGGCAATAGACCTTTCGTCGGGACTACTCGCCCAGAAGAATTTAATAAACTAAAACCCTTGAAGTACCTATTATCTGTACCCTCCACGTACCCTCGAAGGAAGGATGGGCGAAAGAGGTATTGTAGTAAAGTGAAGTAGGAAATTCTTTGTGGATAGGACATAGGACACGCTAAAAGTTTCCTTTCGCGATTACGTTACAAATTGTGTAATAGGTACTTTCATAGATTTCTTATACGAGATAATAACTGTATAGGTAGTTTATTGAGATGAAGAGCCCTTATCGTAGCTATTTACCCGACTTCAAAAAAGAGGTGTTTCTCAATTCGACTGTTTTTAGGGCTCCGTACTATTGATTTATTAAAAAGGGAAGATAGGTTACGTTCTCCCAGCGCTTACTCAAAAATTGGCATGTGTTACAACTACACGCAAACACATACGCTCACAGTTATATTTCCAGTCCTGTGCAATACAAAGAAGAACAAAGACGGTAAGACGTATCTTAGACCGAAGTGAAACCGAGACAACAATATTTCACGCGAATCACGACCGCCCGTGCCACCGGTCAGACGGTGACTGAGGGTAGCACTCAACTTTACACAATTTGAGGTTGCCACTTCCGAGAACCCAGTACATCATCTTCACTTTTTAATAAATCAATGCTTCGTACCCAATGGGTAAAACAGGACCCTATTACTAAACCTCCGCTGTCCGTCTGTCAGTCCTCAGGCTGTTTCTCATGAACGGTGATAGCTAGGCAGTTGAAATGTTCACAGATGATGTATTTCTGTTGCCGCTATAACAACAAATAACAATAGATAAATAATTTTAATAATTAAGGGGAACAACGTCCTTATCACCTTCTGAGAACCTTCGTGCGCGATTACGACTCGCACTTGGCCGGTTTTATGAAATTAGTTTGTTCTCTTACTTTTGGTTGGATGATCCGATTTTGATTATTCTTTTTTTTTGAAAGCTGGTGCATCCCGTGAGACCACACGACCAATTTGATCCAGTTCTTACAATGGCATCCATGTTAAAACCATATAACTGACCGGTTTAATGTTTTTTAAAACAAACTTAATTATATTAAGGACATTTACTTTATGAAGTACATACTGTCAGTCGTATCATAACCTATACTTACTAACATACCAAAGAAAACAACCACAAAATTAAACTATCAGTAGACTATAACGTACCTAAGCATTCGCATTTATTGGAACGGTTAGCTGTGGTTCTCATTAACACATTCACTGCCCAGCCTCCAGAAGATGCGCCCGTATGCGTACTATTCTTACATTATCTATGATGCGCCCCTGCAGATCGCACCTTGCCATTTATTTTCCACTTTTCCCCGATGAAGATTTATATCTATCTATGGGTAAGGAAAGCCTTCAAAATAAGCCTACCAGCATTAAAAGCAGTTACATACGAATTTAAATTAAGAACCATTGAAGTGACATTTCTGAATTCACTTACTCGGTTTTTCATAGAAAATTATGGGAATTGTTTTTATTAATTATTGCCAAAACTTACGATTTGATTTGATATGATACTTTGGAAAAAGTGTTCCTGGTTGGAAACAGAGTCGATTAAGACCAACTTGTTTTTTTGACAAATGACAGTTTTTGGGCGAACCGTACTCTTTTTCAAAAAACTCATAAAGGCAATATTTTTTTCTTCAAAATAAAACAGAAAGTTCCTAAGAACAAAACCTTCTTACTTAAAAAGCAACAGTAGCTACCCTTAAGGGGCCAAAAATTTGCCCCACCCTGTATACCCCACGTCCTCACCTCAACATCCTGTATTTGTCCACTGCTGGACGCAGGCCTCCTCCTGATAAGCGCCTTATTGGTTTTATGTCATGCGGGGGAGGATGAAACGCCCATAGTTCCCACGCTGGGCATGCGGGTTGGGGATCGCAGTTCATTGGTAGAATTATTCGCTGCTGCCCGCCCTAGGTGGATATCCCTTACCTAGCTGCCTCTTACGACACGTGCGGAAAGAGTTGAGGTCGTACAAACTCTAAGGCCCGTATTATGCTCGGCCATCGATCTATGCTTGAGCAACGCTTTCCTATGGCATAAACGTCACTCAAACATAGCTCTATGACTGAGCAAGCTTTCATAATACGGGCCTAAGCCTGTACCACCAGAGCTACCTACATTATACACACAGTGAAATATGTTTTTAAAACCATGGGTTCGAATCTTCATATCTTCCTGCAACGATTTTACGCTATGAAACGTTCGTGATAGCCCTGCCTGAAAACCAGGGCAGTGTTGGGCATACTGCAAGATGCTGAGGCAGGGACCCATTTTACCCTTTACCATCTACTATCTCAGTGTAAGTAAGATTGTTTTCAGTAACCTATCTGTACCTATTGTATACCTACCCAGAGTTTTTGGCTAAAATAAATTATATATATCTCTCTCTCTCTCGCTCTGATAGTGACGCAGTGGCGTTCTATTTTAGAAAAAGCACAATTCACTAATTTGCCGACTCCTTCGCGCTAGTGCAAACATTTTTAATGAGATTTCCGTCAGCGCCGTGCATTGTTGGACCTCGAATTAAAAAGTTTCTCATTGTATTTTGGCTGACCGAATGTGAGCATAATTTGAGAAAGTTTTGTGGCTTCATTAAATCCTTATTCAAATTGCTTTTCTGCTGAGATGATTCCGTTCTATTTTTGGACATGATAAGGTAATTTAAAATTTCTATAATTGACTTCACAGAAAGGAAGAATCACCAGGCGCACCAGCGGAAATTGCAAGAGCTGATATACTTACAATTTGATGCAGTTTAGTTCTTAGAATGATAGTTATAATAAAATAAAAAATAAAATAATCTCTCACAAGGTACTGTCTAAATGCTTATTTTGTAAGTCTAAAGAAAGAAATGATTTGACTCTGACTCTTTGACTTAGTCTAGATTACATAGGTAGGTAGGAGGACCTAACTCAGATGGACAGATGGACAGATGGACTGACAGCGGAGTGTTAGTAACAGGGTCATGCTACGCTTTGGGTACGGAACCCTAAAAAGCTACAAAAGAGACTCATTTATCTTTTTGTAGAACTGTGCGTGTAAGCATGTGAAAGCACAGGAGTCTATTTGACGTTAGTAACGAGGCGTGATCTGACATCTCCGTATAATTTACACCTCTGGATTAATCCGGTTTCCTGGACAGGGAACTACGCAATTCCCATACTAAGAGGAGACTTCACGATCACGTTTCGATAGGTACTAACTTTAAATAGACTCACCCCTCTGAAATTATATTGTTGTCAGCGGAGTTCAGACTGTTTTGCTAAATTTTCTGTAAATTTCAATGGTGTTTGTTATTTTGTAGCTCAGTGTAAAGTTTTCCTGGATAATAAATAACCAAATAAACATAATGTATCATGTTTTTTTTTAATGATTTTATTTTGTCTACCTTACCTTATGTTTCATGCTAAGTTTATTTTTATGCAAACACTACTTAATTTTTTTTGGAGCGCGGTAGAATTATGTTATCAAAATTGAATTGAAAACTGTGGGATTTGGAGCGGGTTAGTCGATTTGTTTTAGGCTAGATATCAAGAAAATTGTTGAATGACACTGTCCCTCTACTTGTGACAGTCGCGTTTTTTCCTGACCTACTTAGTTATCCTCTCAGTTGGCAAGGCGCCACGGATGGGCTTTTGGTTTTTCTTCTCAAAATCGGTCAAAAAGTTTGCTTAATCTGTACACGCACCGGATGGCAAGTGTGTCGATTACTTAAAGAAAATAAATGTTGCCAGTCAACAATAATAACCCATAGAGGCACAGAGGAACTTTAGTGAACCAATCAAAATTCAAAACAGGAAAAAAATCGCACTTGACGGCGTCCTTACGCTTTTGGTTTTTTCAAAAACCTTTTGGATAAAAAAAATTATGGTACCGTGTTCTCTTTTATTTCAATTGTAATAATAGACTATCTAATTATAAAATAAAACACATACTGTGCATCAAATTTGTTTAGAAGGAGTCATGCCATCGATTTATAAGAAAATAATAACTGCATATTTAGTAGTTTTTTTCGAGATTTTTTTTATTGTTTTCTTCTAATCTTGGCGTACATTATAATATGTACGCTAGTTATTCTTTCGAAGGTTACCCCCGAATACTCAATCGCATTTTCATTAATAACTGTCAAAAAATTACGGCGTGACACCTCAGACCAAATGAGCGTGAGACGCGCTTAAATCTGAGTTGCGTTTGAGTATTCGGGCATAAGTGTTCTAAATAAATTACGATAGAAAAAAAATATGAAAGTGCAGCACTGTTTTGCGCAAAATTTGGTGGAGATGCCGGGGACCTTGCGGTCTATTTAAATGATTAGCGTTTTTATTAGTAGTTAATTAGTTAATTCTTTGGCTACTTTAAACTGATTCTTCATTAGTTGTGTAGAGTTTTTGTAAAAAACCAAAATCTTGATTTTCGCTTACGCCGTTCTAAAAACGTATGCTCAGACCCGCTCCTATGCGAAATCCTATGGCTATCTTTTAATAAGACGAAATCTTGTTCCTATCTTTTTCACAGACTGCGGAATTCACCATTTTAAGAAGCCATGGGTTTGCAACTACCCTATGGCAGTGCCAGGCACCTTTATTAACCTCGTTTGGGTAACTGCCACGAATTAATCAGTTCGCGACAAGGTTCCTTATTATTGCGGATTTATTAGCGAAATGTCGCTTTTTTGTTACTTACTGTTTGCTGTCCCTTTGCTTATCTTACTAATGAAGGCTATGTTTTTGTCAAAGCTTTCTGTGTGTTCAATTTTTTGTGTGAGGAGGCTCTACCAAGAAAATTACAAATTGTTATTAAGCATGCAAAAGTTTGTAAGATTGTATGAAGATGTTTGTTACCTCAACACATAAAATTTGCATAGACGTAGTTTTAAAGCCGATGTTTAAAACTTAGTAATTAAAAAAAATGTAAAGTATTGTAGTTTTTTAACAGTTATATTATATAAGTACTAAAATACTTACTTATTTTAGTACTTTCGTATTATAGTTTTACGTTATAATGCTGGTAAATCTAAATTCTAAAATAGTGGAAGTTAGTATTTTATCGAAGTTAATAAAACATCATTTTATAATTATCAACACATACTATTATCTAATGTTCTAATCGTTCGAATTCGTATTTTGTCGAAGTTCATAAGCTCTAAACCTAGGTACATTATAATATAATCCTATCATGATAATACCATCGAAATTGTATCTCAATTTATTTAACAGATTATTTTGTCATTTCGTACGATTGGTCGTCTTAAAACGTCAATCTACCTAAAATTAAATCATATACTCGTATCTACATAATATGATTGTATCTACCAATACCCAAAGACAGCAAGACAAAGCCAGCCTCGTTCATCCAAACCCAAAACAATATTTAAATTTTTTGAAGCATCTAAACAGAAATTAAACTTCTGAAAATTTAATTTACATCTTAATCCAAGATAAAGGTTTAATTCTATTCGGAATAATTATGTTGTAAATAATTTTGAGTTTTAATTATACAAGTAATTATAGAGTATTAGCGAAATAATTTAAAAGGACAAAATTTACTTATTTAAAACACTCAAGGTAGGTATCATTTTTACATTACAATTTAGTTCTATTTAGTTCTGATCAAGACAGTCTGTTGAACACCGTAATTACAATCATTGTAAAATAATTACAGAGTTTAGAAAAAAAACATTAGTTACACTGACTGGATAATAATTATAAATAGTATCTAAATTACTAAATGATGCTGGACAATTCACACAGCATTATCTAACCCCAAACTAGGCAGAGATTGTGTCAAGTTATAGTTATTTAAACTTTGTGGGTTTATAAATATATAATATCTTTATTAAGAAAGAAAATATAAAACTAGATTAACAACGGAGCTAACTGCAGCCTGTTGCAATAGTTTAGTTAGTTAATTTATTTATTCTTACTAAATGTAAGCCAGTTCTAAATAGTAAAAAGTGGCTTTCATTTCACGGTGTTGGTGGTGTAAAATAGACTGGCAGATTCGATTAAACAATAAACAAGGCATGAAACTCGGTACACTCACGAACTTAATTGCAGCAACAATTTTAGACGGCTATTTCCGTCACAAAAGACGTAGTTTCCGTACCACATGCTAGTTAGTTAAAGTCGTGAAACTTGTCTTAAAACATAAGTATTTATAACTATCATGGTCCGGTCACAAGTTGGTTAACGAACTTTACCTCAACCACAACAGCCTGTATTGGTCCACTGCTGGACGCAGGCCTCCCCCTGATAAGCGTCCTATTGGCGTTTATATCATGGAGGGTAATGCCCATAATCCCCACGCTGGGCATGCGGGTTCGAGATCGCAGTTTGGTGGTATAATTGTTCTGCAGCGAGCGCTGCTGCCCGCCCCCGGTGGATATCCCTCAGCAGTATGGCAGTGCACACTCAGCATACTATGTCTAGTTAGACATAATTCTAGCGTTGTAATTTTTATTGGAGTACGTACATGATCGAAATGATGGTATGTTTAAAAAATCTAATCAATTATATTTTTATGTCGACAAAACAAAGTTATGAAGATATCGCCAGTTAAACCTTCCGCGTGACGTCACGCCTTGCGACACTTAGCTATTTGTGACATGACGAGACCCCGATCAGAAAATGTGTCGTGCTTTATTTTTGACATTTACTAACTATCTCTATCGACTTAATATCTATCTGCTGATAAACTATCTGACCGACTGACTAGAATAATTTTTAATAATTTTGTGTTCTGATAGTGACGCTCAAAAACACTGCTATCCATCCATTGAACTATATTGTCATATTCTTACACGGTAATTTTTTTGAAGAATGAGTAGGTAGATATTTTTATTAAAATACGAGTTTTGTTTTTCAAAACTTGTAAGTATATAAATTAAAAATAAATTATAGAATTTTTAAACCAAAACAAAAAATCTACTGTGAAATAAAATTACTCATAGATCCATCACAGATCTAATGAATCATCCAACTGTTGTTGCCTTGACAATCATAAACAATCTTCACTTTTGATTCAAATGCGATAGTAAAAAAACAAATACGCAAATTACTTACTTTACTCTTAGATCCTGAATTAACATCGACAGTCACCACACTAAAGCTCTTAGGGTAACAAAACCCACTTCGTATTACCATTCATCTCGTTTACAGCTGTCACAAGTCATAATTGCATTAATTTGTGTATTTTGTTTTTACAAAGACAGCGGACGGGTCTGCATTTGCATTGCTAATGTTTGTCGCGATGTGCCCCAGATGTCGCCTTGTCTGTGGCGCAGAACAATAGCTTGATACCACAAACCCTGTTAAAACCAGTAAAGACATAAAAATATCCTGTTTTTTTAAGTCTGAAAGCTTCAAAGAAAAAATGTTTGAGAGCAATTTTACTGGTTTTCGGTTAGCAAAATCTAATTTGCTGCAAGAGAACGAATGAACACTTCGATATCAGATAAGCTGGCAATCATGGTATCATTGTAAATTGAACCATGTTATTTCCACCCAGAGTAGGTAATACCGCGTTCTCATAGTATGCTTACTGCTCCAAGCCCAACCATTCTGTGGCCGGAGGCATTTCCCTACACGGTTTTGTAAATTTAGGGTTTCATCAAGTTTTTACTGAAAACACTCATATTTTACGCCTTTTGGCGCGGTGGAGTTATTTTTCAAGCACGTAGGGGAACTTTACGGTTTCTTGTGGAGTTCTTCTAAATAGTCTATGCCTCTCTCCCATTTATGGATTTACTGCAGAGGATGGTGAGTTTGAGGGGGCTTGCTGCCCTCTTGCTGATAAATTTCAACATTTTAACAAACTAAAGAAATTCGATAAAAACGTTAGGATAAAACTTTTTGAAGTTCTCCCATAAAACTTGAACTGAAACTCGATTAAGTAAAAACGTAGGTAATCACGTAAAAATGGCACGTTGGATGTCACGTTTTTTTTATTCATATTATTTTATTACTATGACCGCGCTAGTGTTTTGTTCTTGGAGCCATATGATGGAGTAGTAAGAGTAGAAGAATGAAATTACAAGTACCTACCTACAAGTGTTGTGTTTTGTTTGTTTCTGGCAACTTATTGTATTAAACAAAAAAGGTTTGAATTTTTATTGCCATCTGAATAGTAAGAATAAATTGGTTTAAAATTGATTTGATAACCGGCCCGATGATTTACTTACAATAGGTACTATTTATTTCCCTACATGTCCAGTCCAGGGAAAGAAAGAGAAAGCATCGAGTCAACGACAAAAATCGTCAAGCATACTTATTGCTAATTATAGCAAGGATACATTACGATATTAAATATCGATAAAAACCCAGTAAATAGGATGTAGAAATCTGTCCATCGCTTGATACGTGATATATCCAAAGAAATAAGCATAATGAAAAAAAACAAACCAAGTCAACATATTTATGAAAACTTGTTGTAGATCATAAAAATATCAATCGTTTCCAAAAAAAACGAGATATACATATTTTAAATACTAGAAATAAACATAAACTCGTTGTTCTTCTTCTCGTTGGCCCACAACTAGGCCATGCAAAACTTATGTATTTTTATACGCGTTTACTTATTGTAAACGCGTCTATAATGCATAAGTTTTGAACTTCTACTGAGTTACAAAAATTATCAGTAAATAAATTCCAACAAACTGTAAAAACCTTGCTGTGTAAAAAAGGTTACTATAAAATATCAGATTATCTAGACATTAGAAAAGATTGGGACGGATTTTACTTTAAACCCTAAAAATTATATCTAATAGGCTAAAGGTTTCTTATTCGTTGCTTTACTTCTACATGCCGAAGCAAATACCATTTTATTTCCATGTCAATGTAGTTTTATAATATATTTTGACCTTTTCTAAGTGTACCTACATTTATTGTATTTATGGAAATAAAGAATTTTTGACTTTAACTTTGACTTTGTGAATATTCCCAGATAAAAAATTTGAAATTTGCAAGCAGTAGCTCCCGTCTCCATCCACATTTAAATCCCTGAGGGCCTAGACAATATAACAATGGGTTTGACATTATGCCTCAGATATGTCACGTGATCAGCCGGCCGTCGTCATACATTGCGTAAATTATTGATGTTGAAGAAATGAATTTCAAACGTTTTACGCATTCGATGACAATGTTACGTAATTGTAATTTTGTCTATTATACCCTAGACTATTAGAATATCCCCTCACTAGGGCCTACTGTATTGAATTTTTCCCTATGTATCTTTTAATTGGTTTCGATTCGCTTCATAACGAATGCCGGTTGGCTAGTCTTTAAAAAGAAATAGTAGCGAGTTGTCAGAATCAGATAACACAAGAATACAATAGAAACTACCCCCGTGTCTGTGGCCTAAACGATGTCTGTGAAGCCTCTTGATTGCGTTCCAACCTTAATAAATGTTCTTAAATAGGAGCGGTTTTGTTCAATCTGCCCTCTAAGATGTTTACTTCACGCCTTATTGGGCATTTGTAGAGTAATTATGGAGTTTTCATTAATTTTCAGACTGAAACCGCTAGATACTTTTTAACCGACTACCAACGGAAGAGAGTTATGAGGTTGGCACCCTATGTTTGTATGTATGTTGAAACAACTCGTTGTATTTCAAAGAATGCGGTGTCGATTGATTTGTGCCAATACCCCGGTGGTTTTAGGATATAGGATATAGATATATAGCTGTGTTGTACTGGTTTAGAATTTGCACCACCCCGATTCTTCCCGTGGGTAAGAGGCGACTAAGGGAGCAGGGTGGGGATTATGGGCATTACCCCCATGTGGTAAACGCCAGCTATATATAAGGCGTTTATCAGGGGGAGGCCTGCGTCCAGCAGTGGACCGATACATGCTGTTGAGGTTGAGGTTGAGCTTATAGGATATATGACTTATCTTATAAGCTAACAAGAACATTATAGGGAAGAATCAATGACAGGCGCTGAACGTTAAAATCTTTTGTGCTCTTTATTTAAAAAGTATGCTGTGTGATGCCGGCACAAAATTTGCACCAACCCATGCCTTCCCACAGGTGTCGTAAGAAGCGACTAAGGGACACAGCAGCACTACTGTAGAACAATTTCTACTATCGAACTTCGATCCCTAATCCATGCCCAGCGTGGGGTTCATAGGAATTATCCCCCAAGAGATTAAAACCAATAAAGCGCTTATCGGGGGAGGCCTGCGTCCAGTAGTGCACAAATATACGCTGATGCGAATGAGGTTAAGATTAAAAAAAACATGTATTTTTATTTATTAACCATTGATTTAAAAAGGGAAGATAGGTTACGTTCTCCCAGCGCTTACTCAAAAATTGGCATGTGTTACATGACACGCAAACACATACGCTCACATTATATTTCCAGTCCTGTGCAATACAAAGAAGAACAAAAACGGAAAGACGTACCTAGGACCGAAGTGAGACTGAGACAACAATATTTCACGCGAATCACGACCGTGCCGCCGGTCAGACGGTGACTGATGTGGGAGAACACAGTTTTACACAATTTGAGGTTGCCACTTTCGAGCAACCAGTACCTCATTTTCGTTTTTAATAAATAAATGTTATTAACCATATAACATTGGAAGTCATATAAGACAAGTCATGGTGTACAAAAAACATTCAAGAAAATTTTAATCTTTTCATAATAATATGAATAAATACACAATATAATATTTCATTCAAATTAATTCAAATAATTCATTTCTTTTCTATGTCAATAACACAGGTTTTCCATAAATTAAACATTTCAAAAATTTAAATTAATAAATTGCTGCACATAAATTCATTATTAGTATAAAATGCATGTCTTTCAAAGAAAATTTTAATTATATGTTTAAAATGTTCCAAATTGAAAATTTCTGTGATGTTATTTGGTGGTTTATTATATAATTGTATTTTAATAGATTATCTCTGCTTTTGTACCTTCGCAAGACGTAGTTAACATTGGTTTGATTAGTTTTTCCTTATTTCGTAGATTATAATAATGTTTTTTTTTTAAATAGATTCCTTTGTTGCTATGTATTTCTAAAAGACTTTTATAAATATAGAGTGATACCACAGTCACAATTTTATATTTCTTAGCGCGCAGCAATAACTACTAGTACTTATTCTGTGGCGGTATCTGTTGTATTGTGTGCAACATACTTATACTTATGTTGGTACGAGCTGCGTGATATAATTCAGATGTGGTGCGGGGAATTTTCATTGGTAACGTCCATTCGAGCAAGGTCATTGACATAGATCGCCCTCTTAATCCGCAAATTTTTGTAATGGCCCTTTTCTGGCAAATCAAAAACTTGCTTATCAACAGTAGTGAGATAGCAACATACATATTTTTGGAAGCTCTACAACTATAAATAAGAAACTGAAACAGAAGTAAGTTTGTCAGAAAAAAATGCGAGCGTAAAAGTTGGAATATCGCTTACAATGCAAATTCCTATTTGCTCGCAAACCACTCAGAGTTTTTGGAAACGTAATCCGCCCGTCCTCCTATTCATATGATATAGATATAGATATACCTATACATACATACACGTTTTAGAATCTACAAAGCACCTTGCAAATGGGATAAAGCTCAGATATTGTCATTGACTTTAAAATATACTACCTCGTGTTATATTATTTATATCAGTTATCTAGCAGGCTGGTAGTAGTAGGTATAGCTTACCTAGCCTTGCAATACCTAGCAATGCTATGTGAATTATCCAGCATCATTTAATTTTATTCATTTACTAGCTGCGCCCCGCGGCTTCGCACGCGTTGTTCCTATGGAAAAGTTAAAAAGTGATTTTCATCCCATGGGAACTTATTTATGGGATAAAAGTATCCTATGTTTTATTCCATGTCTAGAACTGTGTCTATTTTAAATTTCAGCCAGATCCGTCCAGTAGTTTTGGCGTGAAGAAGTAACAAACATCCATCCATACATCCATACAAACTTTCGCATTTATAATATTAGTGTGATTTATTCGCACCAAATAATTCAGAACCCGTAATTTCAGCCTTCCCCTGACAAACTATATCTACTAATCCTGGTTCTAATTAAGAATGAATGGTCTCTACCACCAAGTTACAACGCTGCACCTGACAGGATCAGTCTTGAGGTTTCGCCCTAAATAAATAAGGGATTGTGTTTGTTTTAGTCCGTCGGGAACATGTTTTGAGAGCAATGGACGATGGTAAGCGTTTGAGCCACATTCTGTTGCTTTAGGCACACTTCAGGACCGTCTTTTAGAGTTTGATGTTCGAGTTCTGAGAATTTATTACATGTACGGAATGTTGAAGTACTTACTCTCTTTGATTGTCGATGTGGCTCGGAGGGCAAAGGTCCGCCTGCGACGTAGGTTGCGGTTTTGATTCCCACCTTGGGAAAAATGTTTGTATGATCTGCAAATGTTTGTTCAGGAGTCGAGAGTCAAATTTTTTATATCTAAAGACTTACAAAATAAGCACTTAGGCAAGTCATGTTTCTACATCATTCTTATGTTTAAATTTCCACCCCCCATATAAACAGCTTGATAAATAATAATTCCTATAAAATAAGAAATAAGGTGCAATTGACTCTAATTCACTTAAATTTTTTGTCTGATTATCTTCAATGAAGTATAATAAAAACGTCTTTCCATCATCATCAGTCCACTACGAGACAAAGGCTTAATGAACCTAATAAGCGATTAGGTACTACTAGATTCTCTAAAGTGGAACGCTCAAAATACGTTCAATTAGGTCCACCCACATGAGTCTTAGTTGAACTGGCGCCGCCAGCGTTGGTGTTTCGCGTATTGTGAGAAAATAATAACTGTCGAATTGATATCCTCCTCCTTTTTGAACTCATCTTCCCTTTTTTATAAATCAATGGTTTTGCTTCAACTTTTCATACTTATACACATAATAACTATACTATATCGTATCTTTGAGTTTAATTGTAACACAAGTTGACACAATACAGGGAAAGAGTACCATATCTAAAGAATTTTTATTTAACTATCCTTCCATTCTATGCATATTGTTAAGCTCTCGTGGCGGTACGATGAACTAACACTTTTAGTCGTACTGCAATGACAGAGCATTGTTTGTTAACGCAACAAAAACTGTCAATTGGCACACGTGCGCCCTCAATTCCCAGGACGCTTCTCTTTTGGAATAGACTCTAACACAGAAGGGTTTATTATTAGATATCAAGAGAAAAACTCGAGATGAAAGAGACAATTTAAAGGCTTTCTAAATATATCGTTTTTTCTTTTGTTTTATAAATAGAACAGAAAACAACCTACTGTATTCATAGTGAGGCACATGTGACATATTACGACAATAATAGGGTATATGCAATGCATGTGACCTCAAAAAAGCTAATGCTTCTTTTTTTACTCCATTGTTATATAAATATAAATATATATTTATCATTGTATTTTATGTAAAATTTAATCATTGAAAAGCATCGAGTTAGAAACCTATTGAAAAGATATTTTAGATCTCGTCACGGTTGAACATTTTTGTATGGGCATGAAGTTGACATAGGGGATCCGATGGTATGGGCATGAAGTTTTGACTTTAAGTTGACATATGGGATCCGATGAACCGTTTCGTCACCAAATGCAAGAACTAACAAGCGTTTTTATCACCTGAAACTGAGTGTAGTTTTACTTTTTGTTTATTACATCAATAATTTGAATTTTTTTAAGCTGTAATATTTTTTTTCGTTTATGTATTAACCTAAATAATCGATAAAAAAAAAAACCATGCATATACCCTATTCACACTGCATTGCTAGGTATTGCTAGGCTAGGTAAGGTATATACACCTACTACTACCAGCCTTATGTATTAACCTAAACAATAGATAAAACAAATAAAAAAACCCATGCATATTATACCAGCAAAAAAAAAACTCTGAACACGTTCAACGCCCAAAAATTAACGTATCGAGTTTTTGGTTCGATATGAAACTCTTACTCATCTATCGTATATGGTACTTTTTCATTTAAATGTAATTGCACGTTGAAACCCAATTATATCCATCCTACTAACAATCTAAGACTTAGCTCTCTAACATAGCTGTGTGGTGCTGTCTTAGAATTTGCACCACCCCATCTCTTCCTGTGGATGTTGTCAGAGGCGACTATGGGATATCCACCGGAAGCGGGAAGCAGCGCCCCCGGCAGAACAATTGTACCAACGAACTGCGATCTAACTCGCATTCCCAGCTTGGGGATTATGTGCATTACCCCCCCATTAGATTAACGCCAATAAGGCGCTTAGAGGCCCGCGTCCAGCAGTGAACCAATACAGGCTGTTGAGATTGAGATTGAGTTGAGAAAAAACTAAGTGCTACTACTATAGATCAAACATATGACACGTATGACCAAAATACGAATTATACGAACTATTAGCAGGTAAACACAGGCCTTATCGGCCGTCCTAAACAAAACAGGCAGTCATTAACTACTTAAACTGCTCAGGTTTTTGTCCATCTGTTAATTTTGCCGGATTCAAAGTTGCTTAAATTGGAATAGTTGGGAACAGGGGTTAGGATGTACAGTCAGCGGCTTATAGTTTATCTACATAAATAATTTTCCTCAACCATAACCTAGACAACATTTATCGTCTACCTAATCTCACGCCTCTAATGTCTTGTCTCAAATTGTCTGAATAATATTTTTATTATACCACCACTGCAAGCCTTCCACTGCAAGCGATTTATTGGCTTTTATCTCATGGAGGATAATCACACAATCTCCAGGCTGGATTTGCGGGATGGGGATCGCAGTTTCGTGATAGAATTCTTATGCAGGAGGCACTGCTGCCCGCCACGCGGTTGATATCCCTTAGTCGCCTCTTACGACACCTGCTAGAGCATTCTGAAATGTATAAATATCCTGCCGCTGCGATAAAAATGTCTCGGTAAACGGAGACAATTGTCTCGTAGCACTTCGTAGCGTATTTGTAGAGATTTTCGTAGCAACGTTGTTATTTATTTTTCTCATGGAATATTCTATCATAGACATAGTTCTAGACAGACATGGTATAATAATATCCGGCAAGTATAGCATTCCGAGACATCACGATCACGTGGGTGACACTTTTTACGTCATCGACGGATATGGCGGCGGTTATCAAACTTCTGGTTTGGGGAAAAAGTTGATGATGTCTGTCTTGTACCCACTTTTATAACTTTGTCTCTCTCTCTCCCAATAATGTTTGCTGGAAAGGAACTCTTTTTAGGATTAATCTCGCCTTTGCCATCATTTTTAACTGACTTCAAAGGACTTCAAAAAAGGAGTAATTTCTCAATACGACTGTTAATCGCGGGCTTTGAGCGTGGAGACCGAATCCAGAAATTCCGTAACGAAAATAACCTAACACAATGCAATAGCTTTACCGTGGCTGTCCCCGAGTGCCACACGTCTTTTTTTTGAATTTTTGTCACCTCAGAATTTTTATCGGTAGAATCGGTGGATGGGTAATTATAATTACCGATTATATGTATGTACATACGTACAAAAACGATCTACCTGCGACCGCTATATCCGCTTTTGTCGCAGAATTTGTAACACTCTCGGCCAGTTTAAGACCTTGTCTTCATGGACACTGGTTCTAAATAGAGTTAGTGGTTAATGCGGAGTTCCGCAGGAGTTACTCGCAGTAGGAACTGTTTAGGGCTGACTGTACCGGCTGTTCTGTATTCTGCGTTGGGATGTTTGCTAATTCGGGCACAGTTTATCTTATGATGTGTTTAGGTTGCTTTATCGTTTTGTTATTGTTAGTCTGTTTGTTCGAAATAACGGTGCTTATAAAGAAGGATGATTGTTTTGTTTATCTACAATAAATGTTTTAAGGAGCGTCCAGAAAAAGTAACAAAAATTGTGACAAGTTTTATAATGTGGACGTGTGAATAACATAATTTATATAAATTTTACTACCTTATCTGGACGCACCTTTATGCGATCAGAAAGACCTGTGACAAATAGTCAAATACAAATTATATTTGATCGGAGGAGATACATGAAACTTTTTTGATTTGATCTGAGACCTGAGTTTGATTAACGATATTACCTATCGAGTCGTGACGATGTCGTCTCATTGTCACATAAGTGAACTACGGAGAAAAATTTGTATCACGGCTCTAAGAATTTATGGACCTTACTTAGTTTTTGATGTAAATTTCAACTAGATACCTCCACGCGTTTCTTCTCTTTCTCAAAAGAGAGTTGACAGACGGACAGACAAACAGAAGGACAACAAAGTGACCCCATAAGGTTCCTTTTTTCCTTTTGAGGTACGGAACCCTAAAAACTACGGAGTGTCGCGAATCAAGGATGACTCAAATTCAATCAATTCAACTCGTAGCAAAAGACAAAAAAAGTTAGATCGTTATATCTGCCAATAAAAACTCACTCGCAGTGTCTTCAGTTATTCCGTGATCAGCATGAAACTATACCTAAATATAGGAAAGCTCAAAACTCAAATCATGGTAAATATCCCGTTGTAAATAACTTTAGGATGAAACTAATAATCTATCAATATCTCCGAGCAAATAGCACCGCACACACTGTAGTATTTGAAGTGTTAATTAAATGTAAAGCGCGCATTGGTGTCACCCTGCGAAGCGGGCTGAGCGGACTCAAAATTGGTAAACTATAGAAGGAAGGAGGGCTCCTTCCTTCTATAGTTTATCAATTTTGAATGAAGCATGTTAGTAAACAAAGTACGACACAAATAACAAAATCTCACTTGCTTGGCGTCGAATTTCAGATATAATTGTAAGCATTTTTTATTGAAGGGAGGATCTAAAATCGACAAGTAATGTAAATTACGTATAAAGGGTCGCGCCAACAAAGCGAATTTTAGGTTAAGTATGGGCGGTTTGTTTACGTTTATACTCCATTCAAAATGAATAAGATATAGCTTCAGGCAGCACGACGGATGCACGCGCGTGTCTCATAATAACTGTGTTTTATTGGCAATATGCCGAACAGTAATTCAAACCTCATCTGTGTCGTGCTGGCTCAGAATTTGCACCACCCCAAGTCTTCCCGCGGGTTGATTGAATTCAAAATTCAAACCTGGTGCACGCACTATCTAGACTCTATAGTGTATTTCATCTATGGAAGATTCTGCGATGATACCATTGTCATAGTAAAGCGGTTGGTTAGCAGAATTCGGCCCCAAAGCTTATGTATTCGCAGGGAGCTTTGGTGCTATTTCATAGCACTGTCATTACACATAATCCACAGGGAGGACTACTCCTTTGATATTTTTGGTGCGAGTTGAAAACGGTACCAGTGGAAATTTGTGCCCGTTGAGCATAATTATTCTTGTCACAGATCCAGGCATAAGGCTTAGCCCAAACTGCGAAAGCATATTTTTTCTAATGGCTTGTACAGATACAAAATAAAAATTGATTTAACTGATAAGTACTGTAGTTTTTATTGCTTCTATTGGCTTTCATTTCTCCAAGAGGGAAATTGAACTTCAAAGAAATGAATTCCAGTTTTCCCCTTAAGGGGGATTTGTCAAAGGGAAAACTGGAATAACCCCTTATGACCATGTACTGAAACTTATAAATCACGGGTTGATAAAATCTCTTACTTTTGCAATTTTTCACAGTTTCTCATGGAATGAGAATTATCTCATTGTATGAATGCATTCCATCCATAGTGCACAAAATATTCTCGCGAATCTAAGTCGCATCTATGCGCGGTGGATTCTACTACAAAGCACAGATTTAGTTAAGTAGTAAGTGCGTGCTGCTTCATACAATTTCCTTGTGTTGCAGAATTCTGCGGCTATAATCGCACGGTGATATTTCGTAAGGCGAGCTAAGCCTTGCGATATAAGAGCGAAACTGCGCCATCATATATTTATTGAAACTGCGACTGTAATATTTTCATCATTTCATTGATTTTTCTATTTCAGATCTCTCCTGCAATAAATATTGCTAACAAATAAATCGGAAACTCGATGCCAAGCCAAATGGGGTGATTCTGGAAAACAAGGATATTTTACTTGTAAATAACAATTTCTGAATTTCGAATATATATTTTATTGTTGTAATGTTGAAGAGTCTTATGTTTCTTCCTATGCGTGTGCTTTTACGCTTACTTATGCATTATTTAATTACAAAATACGTCATAAATGTGGCATGTCATGAATTTATTACAAAAAAGAATATGCTGAAATATGCAAAAAAATGGTTTGTTTGTTTGTATTGAATAGGCTCCGAAGCAAATATACCGATTTATAAAATCTTTTACCATTAGAAAGCTTACTTTTCAGGGAGTGACACAGGTTATACTTTATCCTGGAATTCCCACGGGATCGGGAACTACGCGGGTGAAACCACGAGGCGCTGCGCTGGTACTAAATAATAAAAGAGAAAACGTACACGTAAAATTAAATAAACAAAACTCATTTGAAAAAGTCGTTGAACATAATACGTTGACACGTTGTCACGAATTACTCTGTTTCAGCTTAGTACACCTTTTCCATGACACCCTGTATAATGCTCCTTACAAACTTTCAAATATTTATTACAGCGGGCGTTTTATTTTATTCCACGTTCCAGATGAAATTCTCGATTCTGTGTGCAAACCTGTCTAGGTCGTTTCTCGCTACACCCTCTAGAAATGAAACGTGTTCCGCCGTGTGACAAAAGACTGTTTGAAATAGCTATAGTGTAAGAGCTGGTACTTTGTTTTCTACAATATATCCCGCTTTTTCTCTTTACTTCTTGCTGCACATTATCCATTTAAAGAAATGTGGCGGATCAAACTGTCTGCAAAGGCTTAGTAGAGCATCCTTATGTGAGGTAAACTTCCTTTATTTAGCTCTTCGTCTATGTTTGAATCAACTGTTGTGTTTCCGTATAAAAGTAAGGAAATAGTGCTATGAAAGAGTTGAAAAACATTGATTTCGACGAATGGGTTTTATCAATGAGGAGTTTTACAATTTGGGAACATATTTGATGCGAACGGAAAATAAGATATTTGTTGAACTTTTATATACATTGCCCTGAAGCTTTTCGTTGCAGCATTTAGTTCGAAATTTGTATAAACATTTTTAACGTACACTTTATTTCTATTTTTACACCCTACACGCAACTTCGTTATCGTAGTAGGTAAGTAGCAGTACTTACCTACTACGATTTATCAATTTACGTTCGTAATTTGACCAATTCATTATGAATATAAAAGGGTTAACTACGAAATCAATTTGATTCGGAAGAACACCGACGTCCTTGAACGATGGACTTCATGAGGGTGAGTGCGGTTCAAGTCGCGTGCGTATTGCGTCTCTGCACTTACTGTGCAGTATGTACTTTCCCTGATGAAGAGATGAAACGTTGGTGTTCTTGCATTAATAACTAGGTTCTTCGAATGACAATAAGACAGATACATTTAACTAGCCTAATACTTAGAATAAATAAAAACTGAGTTTTTGTTTATTCTTTATTCTTATGCATAATAGATTCAGGCGTTACTTTGCGGAAATCCATTATAATATATTCTCATCCTTATATTTTTATGCTTAATATCCGATATCAAAATTTTTTTTGTCGTCGCTACGAAATAAAAAATATCACTTTATTTCAAGTATCAGTCTTTAATTTTATAATTTTACCGTTTTATAATGTACATATATTGATTTTATGGCACTAAAGAGTTTTTTTATTTTCTGCTTTATTTCTACCATCATAGTTTACGATTTTCGGAAATTACTTTCCGCAAACTTAACTTCAGAAATATATAAATCCACAAAAACCGCACCTGCGCAAAGTAAATCGTCCCACCTTAACTAGTGATGCATCTGCTAGCCTCGTTGGTATTCATAGTACTACAAACCGCTGTATTATCAGCCGTTGACTGCCTACTCGCAGTCAATACTCTCGTCTTATAGTACAGCAAGCAACAATTACATATTCAGAACGCTATTCTCAAACAAAGCACGTTGCTCTCAAACAACCTAATCTGATGAGCTTCAGGCACACGTGAGCTTGATGCATTTACACCGTATTTATCCAAATCGTCTCTTTTTCCATTTTCCTTTTACCATACACCTATAAGTGAAAATCTTTGATTGGTTCTCCGATCTTTAATTATTGCGGAAATCGATGAAGCACCTCTATCGTCGATATCTATATCGTAGAAACTAATATGCAGTTGGTAATACTATACTTTATTGAAAAAGAAAATTACGATCAATAAATACGAATAAATTTAAAATAGTGTTTACAATGATACAATTGAGCTAACTGGAGCAAACAATGTACAGGTAGCTCAATTGATCCATATCAATACCAGTCCCATGACGCTGGCTTCATTGCCCCGTTGTATGGCAATGCTGATGCGCTGCACCTAATACTCACCAGCTGTCGGGTCACGCGTCGCTTCGACCAGACGATCAGGGGCCTGATTCGACTAACACAATCGCCTCACTATGACAATATTATCGCTTCATTATCGCGTATCATTCACCGCCATTGACACCTTTTGGTATTCTACTAACACGATCTCTTTTTGTTTATGCCATAGCTATGAATATTACAATTATGGCAACCGTTTGATAATTTGAATGGTGTGGTGGGACAAGTGAGGCCATAGACATCATAAAATAAATTATTATACAGGACGTTTGGTACAACGTTTGGCATATAAAAACTGGGATCAAATGCAATAGCTTGGCGACTAAATAGTTCAACTGAATAGGCAAACAAAAAGTGATATCTACATGTTTTCATATTGTATATTGTTATATCAGAACAAATGTTCATTCATTCATTCAAATCACAAACAGAAAGGATATGTTACGATAACGTTCCGTTACCCACGTTAAACAGACTCTCCCCTCGGTGAACATCACCTGTAGAAGTGCCATTATGGAATCGGATTTACGGCTTAGAGCTAAGATTCTAAATAGGATAACCCTTTTTCCTACTCTACTAAGTTTAGAAGACGATTAAAATTTAAACTAAGGCTTTAATTAAAATTGAGTTAAGCTTCCAGTGGGTAATCGCCACTAGAATATGTGTGAAAGAGACCTAAGTACTATAGTTACACGAAAATTAAATAAAAAATAGATAAGTAAATGTGCTGGACAATTTACATAGCATTACTAGCTAAGTAGAGCTTGTGTTGACACAAAATTATCAAACTAATAATGACTTGTGTCATGAGGATAACTAATACGCTACACACTACATAGACAGATATTTTTTTATTGATCCATTGAGGTGGGAAAATGTGAAAGTTCTGTTTGCCTGTCGTCAAGTCCTAATCCTTCCTGAACAAATCTCAATAAAATTCGTCAAGCAGGTGATATCTACATATTTCGAAAAATATTTTTTTAAAATAACTAAGTAATAAAACTTTTATTTACAATGCCTATGCCTATCTGAGAAAAGAATATAGACTGCGTTTGACCCAAAAAACTAAATATTATATAAAACAGTAATATTATAATTTCGAAAGTTTGTATCTTTAGATGTAGGTAGGTATGGATGGATTGATGTTTGTTACCTTTTCACTGCAAAACTACAAAACGGATCGAGCTGAATGTTTACATACAGGTATTTCTAGGCCTCTAATAAAAGATAGGTAGGTACCTGGTCGAAACTAGTAAAGTTTTTTTGTACTGTGTCACGTAGATGCCCCTTCGTGGCCCCGTCGCGTCGTTGATTCGTAGTCGTCCCGTTCCCGCCGCGCCCACGCCTGTAAAACGCGAACTGAGATGCGATTTTTTTCAGGCTTGCAAAGGGACTTATTAAAGTGCTTCGAGCGCTATAATTAGCCGCGATGAAGGCCGGGTTTACCCCGCTCTGCGCTACGTATACAGGGTGATTAAATTAACCGTTGTACTGTGGTTATGCTGATAACCTTCACTTACGTACGGTATTTCGGAACAGTAACGTAACAGGTATGCAGTAATGCAATAGGTAGGAAGGAGGAAGAAGAAAAAATACTGACAACTTACCCCTGTAAACTCAAACACAACTCAGATACACATCTTAGTTGCATTACTTGACAGTTTTTCAATGAAATTCTGTTCGTCATTTGAAATAAAGTATAATGTATTCGGGGGTCGGTTACCTCAGAAATATAAATGCACGCTATGTAGGTAGGTACATGCTGTTTTTAGATCGAAGATTCTCGAAGATGTGCTGTCGCAGGAAGTGTCTAGCTCTCGCGAGGGGAGGACTCTTTTGTTTTAATGAATGCTATGTTAAAATACATGCTGATAAACAATTCAATAAATATGTGGTCGAAGCGACGACGCGTGCCCCGAGAGCTGGTAAGTAGCTGGTGCAGCGCTTCAGCTCAGCAGTGCCATTATAGCAAAGCAATGCAGCCAGCTAGAGGTCGCTTCCTGGTATTGATATGGATCAGTTGAGCTACCTGTAGGTTGTTTACTACAGTCTGCGGTTACCTCAATTGTGTGATTTGTAAGAACTATGTAATTCTAATTTGTTTTTATTATTTGATTGTAGTTTTCATGCTCATTGTATGTTGGTAGAGCTCTCAACAAACGATATTTCGTACATTAACCGATCATTTGTCAAATTCGTACCAAATTTCATTCAAAAATGTCGTCTGACGTTTAAGATGAATAACTCCTCCGTAAGTCGCATCAGAATTTATTCAGATTCGCCCCTGCTTCCTGTCAGTCAAGACCAAACTTTCCCGTCGCGAGTTGAATTATAAAAGTTGAACTTAATTAGCTTTAACTCCTTGAAGGTGTCAGGGATGATCGATTTGAATCCCTTTCTGAAGTTGGAGATCAAGTTTCGAGATATGTTATTGTGATTCTGAGGGGTTGACGGATTTATGAAGAAAGGGAAACTGAGATGTCTGATATTTTTATAAATAAATACGAGAGTAAACATGACTCAATTAAATTATTTAGGCTAGTTTTAGACATAGTTTCTTCCAACACAAACAAGGTTCGTAGTTAACCCGCTTACATTCTTAATGAACATAATTTAGTTTTAAGTAGTAGGTAAGCATTTAGCTTTTTTAAATACGGGACTGAAATAGTCAGCAATGACGCAAAGGCCAATGAAAATAAGAATAAATAAAAAATAGAAAGATTTGATAACAAGGGAGATAAATAGATAGAACCGATTTATAGATATAATAGATAGACATTCCTTATTCATAAATATTATACTGAACAACAATTTTTTTTACTGAAAAAAATATTGCTTAAAAAAGTCTTAGTGTAAAATACTGCGTGCCGACATCGTCTTGTCGTACCCAAAACCATACAGAATAGGCATAAAAGTGAAATTCAGAAAAAGTAGCAAGACTTGTAACGAAACCTAGTAAGCACTTAAACATCGATACTAATATTTTAATGAGGAAAGATTTGATTGTTTGTTTGTATTGAACAGGCTCCGAAACTTATGGATCGATAAAAAAAAAATCATTAAAAAGCTTACTTTTCAGGAAGTGACATAGACTATATTTTGTCCCGGAAGTCCCAAGGTGACGGGAACTACGCGGGTGAAACCGCGAGGCACTGCTGGCGTTATATATTTTAAAAACTTTCTTAGACAAATTCGTTATAAATAAAAGCAGGTTAACTACGAAACGCGTCCCTTCGAACACTCGAAGTGCGTCTAGAACCGCACTCACCCTGAAAATGTCCCTCGTTAAGGGATGAAACGTTAGTGTTCTTCCAACACAAACTAGGTTCGTAGTTAACCAACTTCCATTCATAATCAGTGTTTTATAATGTGGAGAATATTTTTAACATAAAGTCTTAAGTGCAGGTCGGTAATTTGACTTAAAGACCTATGTCCCCGGACCGATATCAGCGTGTGAATAACATAACAAACGCGATATTCCGATTTCATTGCAGTAGCGTTTACACACCAGATTCAGAGGAGCATACATTAAGATTTGCATATACTGAATTAGCACTACCCTTACAAGGCCAATAATCGTTACGTTACAAAATATGAAAATTGCTTCCATGTAATAAGTTGTGAATATTATAGCCGCAAGCCTCGGCAGCGATTAGAGAAGACGAATGACGATGAATCGCCCGCCAGGGTCTCCACGCATCCATTACTATGTTATTACGACACGCCTTCTGAAAGCAAATCCTGGAGAGATGCCTGGTGGGTGATCTGGCCGGAGTCTTTCCGGTTAAATATTAACCTCCTCAACCTCAACCTCAACAGCCTTTATTGGTCCACTGCTAGAAGCAGGGGGAGGCCCCCTGAAGAGCGCATGATTGGCATATCTCATGGGGGGGGGCCTATAATGCCCACGCTGGGCATGCAGATTGGGGATCGCAGTTCGGTGGTAGAATTGTTTTGCAGGGACGGTGCTGCCCGTCCCCCGATGAATATCCCTTAGTCGCCTCTTACGACACGGGAAGAGATGGGGTGGTGCGAATTCTAAGCCAGCACCACTCAGCTAAAAAAATAGCATCAGAAAGGAATAGATTTAAACAGTGGAGCAATCCACCCGAGCTATGGATTAGAATGGAATACATTTAAGCAGTGGAAACTTATTCACTCGACCTGTGGGAGGGATCAGAGTGAAAAAAAGCGAGACTCATGCATTAATTGATAAACAAAGTGGATCAAAATGGAATAGGGCGATGAATCGCCCACCGGGGTCTCCACGCTTCGATTACTACATATTATGTTATCACGACACACTTTATTTATATTACACAAATATTTGTACGATCTGCAGATATTTGCTCAGGGTGTTCTGAATGTTTTCTATGTATAATAAAAAATATCTATATATGCAGTGTATAGTATTATGTATATCAGGTATCTAGTACCCATAACACAAGCTCTGCTTAGCTTGGGGCTAGATAATGCTGTGTGAATTGTCCAGCATTATTTATTACTTTATCAAAGCAAATCCTGGAGTGATACGGGGTCTTTCCTGCTAAACATTAACATTGTGGAAGAGTGAAAAAAAATTGTGTGTGTTTACACTTTTTACTTTATTTTTTCACTTACACCCAGAAGAAATATCCGCAGATCCTATAAAAAATAATCCCGCGGAAAAATAATCATAATGCCACCAATCATAATTTCTTTTCTGCCTAAAATTAACATTATGTACTTACAAAGGATTTTCATTTCGAATGAACCAGAAATTTTCAACAATATTTTTATACTTAATTCTAAGCAAAAATTTAAGGTAGCGCTGGTTAAACGACTATCACACATAAGAGAAGTGACGACAGTTTCCACGAATTCATCGAAATCCTCGATTCGTTTTCAGATTCCGAAATGTCCATAGACATAACGAGTACATTCACTGTGTCAAAGTTCAACTACTTTGACACAGTGACTGTACTCGATTTGGCTAACTATTATTATTGAAGTATTATCTACCTTATAAGCCAAGTCATAATAAAATAACAGATGGGATACGACATTTATTCTTAGACCGGATATGTCATTATAAAGTCAAGATGGTCGACGTCTATATCATAATTTTATCCGACTTTTCTTGCGCTTCACTGGCCGAGAAAGAGAATCACATGATTGCCATTATAACGCTCTTAGGTGTCGTTTGTATAATGTATCGGTGTTTGTTTCGGGTTGCGGCTCATTTGCTTAATGCTTGTTTTTGGGTTTCAATAAACATTTTCTTTTATTTTTATGAATGACATTAACCGTTTTCGCGACAGTTTCGGGTAATTTGAGCAAGTTAATGGCTAGGAAGTAATTACGTTATGGTATTGTGAGGAACAGAACATACCTACACTTTCGATTTTTCTAAATAACTAGCTGCGCTCCGCGGCTTCGCACGCTTTATTCCTATTATAAACGTTTGAAGGTGTCTATCCCACGGGAACAGATTTATGCGATAAAAAGTATACCTATGTCATATTCCAGGACTAGATTTACCTGTATGCAAAACTTCAGCCTGATCCGTGTAGTAGTTTTGGCGTGAAGAGGTAATAAACATCCATACATTCATCCAAACTTTCGC
The DNA here is from genome assembly GCA_955876795.1 of Eupithecia tripunctaria. Lineage (NCBI taxonomy): Eukaryota > Metazoa > Arthropoda > Insecta > Lepidoptera > Geometridae > Eupithecia > Eupithecia tripunctaria. The sequence continues at coordinate 9,854,848 of OY041609.1, read as the reverse complement.
ATTTATAATATGTGTGTGATTTTTAGCACTGCTAAGCAAAGGCTTCTTTCTTCTCGATCTACTCTTCGCAATTCAAAGAGGTACAGTAAAAGGTCACGATGGAAGCTTTGCTTTCTGGAGCCTGTAGGTACCTACCTAAATACGTCGCGCGGTCAACATGAGGGGGCTAAGGTAGCGTTAAATGCCTAATGTGCTTGGATAGGCTCGCCTTAATATGACCATGGTATAAAATTCTATAGGGTTTCTCTCAGCTGCAGTGTTAACTCAACAAATAGCATGTGTTGTGTTAAACCTAAACGCAAAAACACGCTTTTACCTACCCATCTATTGGGATATTAACCTTATGATCAACAAAGATGGAAAGACGTTCCTTAGACCGAAGTACGACCGAGACAACAAGCGGCGGCGGTCCGACTATGACTGAGGTGGGTACTGTGGGTAGACCTAATTAGACCTCATTTATTCAATTCAATTTATTTATTTCAGACAACAATAAATTTATTAAAAAATACAAGTTAAAGTGTCCATATTCGAGTCATAATACATCATCATCATCAGCCTATACTAGTCCACTGCTGGACATAGGCCTCCCCTAATGAGCGCCATAGCGCTCTGTCTTCAGCTTGACGCATCCAGCATCTGCCTGCAGTCTTTCGCAGATCGTCATCCCACCTGGCCGGAGGGCGTCCTACACTACGTTTGCCGAGTCGCGGTCTTCACTCAAGAACTCGTTTACCCCAGCGGTTATCGGTTCTTCGCGAAATATGGCCGGCCCACTGTCACTTCAGCTTGCTAATTCTTTGAGCTATGTCGATAACTTTGGTTCTCTGTCGGATGTATTCGTTACTAATTCTATTCTTCAGAGAGACTCCGAGCATAGCTCTTGCTCGAGTCATAATACATAGTAAAAATTAATTACAAATAAAATTTATTTATGCGTTTCACTTTCGAGAAGCTACCCAATCTCCCGAATTTTACTAACGTTGATGAGCAAGTAAGTAAAAGTGTCATAGCCAAATCTACCTAAATCTAAACCAGTGTAAAAATTCAAATTGAACACACGGGTAAAACGTGAAAACTTTGTAGCCTTTTACTTTGAATGCGGGAGCGATGCTCAAGTACTTGTGATTCAAACTGCTCAGCTAAATTTGAAAGTAAAATATTCTGCGATTCAGGTTTTATTAAAAAACGTCGACTGTCTGTAGCAGGGGCGAGGGTGATGCTTTGGTTATGTTTACCAAGGGATTGAGTTTTGTGTGATACCTATAACGTAAGCACTAGCGGTAGTCACCCTCATAGAAGTAATAGGGTAAATCCGGGATATATGCCCAACTTTTTTTATTTTACTCAAATCTCCATAAAAACTTATAATACGCACATGGTTTTCATAGGTGCAGTCACTTTGGTCTTCTATTTATTCGGCTTTTTGTGCTTTTTGTAGACTAGTCAATGAATAAATCGTATGTTTTGAGTTAAAAATGAAACTGCATAATGGGATAGCCTCACATGAGGTATATATACCCAAGATCATTTTTTTTGGAGGGGATAGATGCCCTTTGCTAGAAAACAATTATTTTGAATATACGTTTCAATAAATATTATTATTTATTTAACATATAATATATTGTTTCAGCTATTTATAATGCACATTTTAATTAAAAACACGAAAGAACACCTTAATCAATTAGGTACAAAAATATAATCGTATTAAAAATTGTAAGCCTAATTCGTAATTAGACATTTGATGACGTTACTAATTTGCTAAACAAACATAGATAATTTAAATTAAAACAACTGAAGATATCAATCATCTACAACACTAAAACATAATCTACAAGACAAAAATGCTATATCATTGACAATTATGAGTTTATTCGTCATTTCTGCCATAGCTGCAGGGAATGTGTCCTCGGTCCATGACGCAGTCGGACGCCGGCTTTACGCTTGTATTTCCAGGGCATTTCCAATCAGAATCATATAATATAGAAGTACACTAAAGTACGGCATGGGATAAAATTTGTGTTTTAGTCAATTAAACTGTTAGTATTGCCATTTATTGTATTTTCACATTGCTCAAACTTTTGTGACCAAGCACACCACAAAAACACACAATTCCAATGTGAATTATTCCAAATGAGTGACCTAGATAAGTCTTTCCGTCTTTGTTCTTCTTTGTATTGCACAGGACTGGAAAAAAACTGTGAGCGTATGTGTTTGCGTGTAGTTGTAACACATGCCAATTTTTGAGTAAGCTCTGGGAGAACGTAACTTATCTTCCCTTTTTAAATCAATGTCTATAGATATCCCTTGGTCTTCTTTTACGACACCCGTAAAGGTTCGTAGAGGTTCAAAATAAATAGACTCGCTCAGTTAACTAAGTTCAAGACAACTGGCGGTAACCAGTTTCTCAGTAGGAAAAGGAACGCGCGATAAATCAAACGTTTGAAAACTTGGCAAAGATTTTTGACAGGGTTTTACTGAACTTAGAGATTCTAGCGCTAACCAATAATTGGACTGGAATTCTAAAGCTAAAGGTTTTATTTCTGGAGTTGACAAGGCACTGCGAGCTTGTCGTTTCTTGATTTTATTGCTTTGCTTTTTTATTTTTATTTGATTTTATTTTAAAGAAATATAATTGGATACCTACTTAACGCTTTGTTTACATTTAACTATGGGGAAATCAAAACAAAAGATACGCGATATTATACCCGATATTTATCAGATATAATAAGTAGATAGTTTTATAGTCTTTTCTTTTCTGTTTGTAGATAACAAACAGAAAAGAAAATACTCTCAACAGTAGGTGGCACTTTGCTTGAACAAATAACATCATGATAGAAGAAATAGGCAAACCGAAATTGCATTTCTATCGGATTCACCGGGCTTTGATCGCCTTTTTCCGATAAAACTTTATCGCAACAAAATGTTATAACTTCTTCGCTAGGGATGGCAGTATTGACAATTGTAACAACGATAGCTATGTTAAGTGTTATAATGTATACCTACTTCAATTATTATTCTACTTACAACAGGAAAAGGAAGCATAACATTACATTTAAACATGTAAACAGAATCAAAGGAAAAGTTGTTATGATGTTTGTAAGTTTGCAATTTTTCTGAGGGCGAATAAAAAAATGTTTAAGTTATAAAACAGATATTAAACATGTGTTTTACCGTCAGCGTGATAATTGTCGTAAATATAGAGGGTGTTTTTTTGAGAAGGGCGCTGATGGACAGGTCCGAAACCATGCTAGTTAAAGAAAATTCGAGAAAAGAGTCATGGCCTCGATTTATAAGAAAATCATAACTGCATATTTGGGTTTTTTATCTTTTACATTTGATGAAAAGTTTTCTCTAACTCACGTGGTTTCAGGTTTTGCGATCACTGCCCTACTCAAAAACCACCCTGTATATAATATAAGTATCACGACTTGATCTGGATTCACCTAAAGTTAACTCTACACCATCATCCGGGCTTTCCATGAAGTTGGCAAAACATGCCTACATACAAAATTCAAACACTGTCAGTCGGCTGACACGACGAGACGGGTTGGTGCGTTGAATCTTTTCTTTCTTTCTTACTAGGTACTCTACTCTCTACCCTATTCCACCTAAATAATATCTACAAAACCCTGACTAATCGAATCCCAAACTCAAATACAGCGCACAAAGTTCCAATTCCGCAAAGTGGTTGCCGCTTGCCGACTTTTTGAAAACACGATAACATCATCTATAGATCTGATTGTAGAGGGGGTGTTTTTTTTCAGCAAAATTCCTCAAAAATATACCTGTAAGCTTGACGTATCCTTTGAAAGTATATTCAGCAAAGTAATTTCCAAAATTTAGAGGTATCCTTTTCGCTTCATTTCTGCTCGACCTTTTTGCAGTATTGTGTTTTACCCCTGGTTTGTTCGTCGTTATGCTAAACCTGTCATAAAGTAAAATATTACCTTAGGTATAATAAAAACATGACTAAGGTAATACTCGTATGTGTGTTGAGGACACCATATATTTGATTATAGTATTAACATATCTACCAACAAATTTCATAGAAAAGTAAACATCAGGACAATCCCTAACAGTTCAATGTTTGAATCGTAACAGGAACTTTTAAGAGTGCTTGAACTGAATTTTCGTGTTCATGTTCCTTACCTAATAAATAAAGTTCATTTTCCATTACCAAGCTTTATTTGGATCCATTTTCTCAAGGATTACTTTCGGGTTCCTAATTGAGTGTCGATGTTCACTTTCTGTTTGTCCATCAAAAGAAAATGTAACGAAAAACAACAAAGTTTGCGAATTTCAACGGAACTTTACTTTTCTTTCTGCACTTGCCTCCAGCGACCTTTCACACCCTTTTCCTGTCGCCAAGAAGGGTGGGTGTTATCCACCTTGAAGATTCAGGTTAAAGTGATGCTCTAACTACACAGGCCTGGGGCCCAATCTTGCTAACCAATCGCTTTAACTAGACATTGGTATCGTCGTAGAATCGTATCGAAGAACCCTTAGATTAAAGAATCTCTAGATAGTATAGATATATAGGCGTTTGATGCGGGCTTAGAATTTGCATCACTCCAACTCTTCCCGTGGGTGTCGTAAGAGGCGACTAAGGGATATCTATAGGGGAGCGGGCAGCAGCGCCTCCTGCAGTAAAATTCTACCACTGAACTGCGATCCCCAACCCGCATGCCCCCCATGAGACAAATGCCAATAAGTACAGGCTGTTAAGGCTCAACCTCAGCAACAGCACAGCCTGCTGAGATAGTACCTATAAGTCTAGATAGTGCGTGTAATGCTATTTGCGGAGTGATTGATAGTTTGGTTTCAACCTCGACACTTCGAGTGTTCGGGTTGTTTACTCAACTTTATATACTAACTTACAAAAGAGGGCGCATGACGCGCCTTTTTTGAAAAGGATAGTCATAGGATTTGGCGTATCATAGAAACGGGACAGAGCATAAGTTTTTGGAACAGCGTAGCCGCAAAAATGATGTTTTTGTATATTTACAAGAAAACTACACCACTTAAGGAAAAACCCAACCAAGGGACCAAATAATTAGTAATGACCGACGAATCAAAATAAAAATCTTTTCTATAGACCTACCAAATTAGGTGCAAAACAGAGCACTTTCATGATTTTTTTTGTGTTATTTTTTTAATGAATCGTGAAAAAAAATTTTATGTGTTTCTTGTTGTTTACAACGTTATTACTGAGTTCTAGGCCTAGTTTTTTTAACAAATCCACTAGGTTCAAGCCTAAATATAATTTTTGATTACCTATACTCTAGGTAATCAAAAATAACTAATAAGGTAAGGTTAATAGGTAAGTATAACTCACTAACACCACCCATCTCTATTGTAACTTGCTGATATCGGGGCTGGTCATTATTGGTACTTAAGGATTTACTTACTTTACTATTAACGGTTAACATTTAAGTATGATTGTTTATTATCCCTAAGAGCTAAAAATCAATAAAAATAAAGGAGAAAGCCAAACTGTGTAATTCTATGACTATTATAGTCTAAACTATGTAAGTAGTCATAGGTAAACGATTGCTTTAGCAGAATTAAATACTAAAACAATCTTGGCAACCAAGTGAGGAAGCCCCGTAAGGTTTGAGTTCATAAAGTTTCGTTTTCTACAAAGTAATATTTTTAGGCTTCCGAACCCGAAAATTATGAAATTTTCTGACGTATCGGAAGTTTGGGAAAGTTTAAAGTACCTTCGTCTCGTAATAATTTGAATAAGAGGATGAAAGATAATATATGTGTTATTGAAATGTTTACTTAAGGCGGCGCATACATCAACAAAAAGTGGCACCCTCACCGATTTTATCACGTTAATCACAGAAAGTTTTAAAAATCTTTCGTACAGTTTATGATATTAATATAAATGATTTTTCAATGCATCTGTAATAGTATCATTTTGGAAAGCTTAGGCAGAGATTACGAAGTTGCACTTTTTGGCCACCAAATTCTATTTTCGCATCTCTTCCTAAACTATGTATGATAAAACTATTACAGAGGTATCAAAAAATTGCTTATAATAGATACCACAAACTGTAGGATGCATTTTTAAAATTTTCTATGTTAACGCTGTCATATTGGCTAGGGTATGCGCCTTAAATTGTTGCGTCTCTATTGTTTGAGTAATTTATGCCTCGCTCCTTTGTTTATTAAAATATTCAAAGATGGTGCCAACGAGATACTTAATTATTACTTAGTACCATCTAATTACCTTTAAACAGGTGATTTTGAGCCGTGGTTTCCCAGAAGAAAATAAGTACCTTTACAAAAATCGTCAGTAGTAAAGTTAGTTAAGAGAATAGTTTAGTTATTAATAACTGTTACGCTGCGGCTTAAAGTAACCTAACTACATTTTTACTTTGGTAGATTGTGCACACCTTATTAATCTGCCATCATCGATCAAAAATTTTCGCGGCCTCCCCCGTAGATACCTAGAACCCTTAGAAAATGACACTCGAAATTGTCTACATCTTGTTTTGACGCAGACAGTTTGCGCAGAGCCTGACAAGTTTATTGTATACGGAACAAGAGATACCTAAGTGGAGTAGAATTTATTTTATTTTGTAAGTAGGTAGATGGGTAACTGAAAATAATAAAACTGCGTTTTTACATACCTTGCACTTATCATATTATATAAATTTATTTAGTTCCTTCTAACCACATCACATCACCATCTGGATTCGGATATACGGATGTATGGATGGATGGATATTTGTTACTTCTTCACGCCAAAACTACTGAACGTATCTGGCTGAAATTTTGCATACAGGTAATTCTAATCCTGAAATCAAACTTTTTATCCCATAAATCAATTGCCGTGGGATGAAAATCACCTTTTAAAGTTTCCATAGGAAAAACGCGTGCGAAGCCGCGGGGCGCAGCTAGTTTCTAATAAAATAAATAAAAATATTTTCTTTCGGTCAGCCAGCAGGTTAACCATCTACATAACTATTTACGTAGATGGTTAAGAGAAGTCACAGAACTGTTTCTGTGTAGTCAATACATAACAAATATAGTGCAACAAGAAAAGAAAAAAATTCCCATATTTTTTATAAATGTTAAGAATAAGAATCATTTATTGTGTCCTGTGTTTACACTGTTGGTCTTATGAGCTACAATTGCAAAAAGCAAATAATTGTCCCACCAGTTTGTCCTTTCGGACATACAATAATTGTTACGTGCTGTACTAGTACAAAGTACTAGTACTATACTATACAAAAATAAACATTTAATGAATTGCACATAGGAAGTCAATATCAATATTTATCTAAATTTTGGATTATTCCTCAAAGAATTCTTTAATATCATAATGGGTTTGTGATACAAAGAATTTTTTTTTTTTATTTTGAATGTTTTATCTTCGATCTATAATTTCTATTGGTAGACTATTGTAAATTTTAACGGCAGAAATATAATATATGAATTTTGTGGAATGTTGCATTATTTACTTGAGGCATAAGCACATTATAATATTAAATGAAAAGTAGTCTAGTAGAAAAAATAAACGCAAAAACCATTGCTTAATTAAAAAGGGAAGATGAGGTACTAGTTTCTCGAAAATGGCAACCTCATATTGTGTAAAATTGTGTGCTCCCACCTCAGTCACCGTCGAACCGGCGGCACGGGCGTTCGTGATTCGCGTGAAATATTGTTGTCTCGGTCTCACTTAGGTCTTAGATACGTCTTTCCGTCTTTGTTCTTCTTTGTATCGCACATGACTGGAAATATAACTGTGAGCGTATGTGTTTGCGTGTAGTTGTAACCCATGCCAATTTTTGAGTAAGCGCTGGGAGAACGTAACCTATCTTCCGTTTTTAGTTAATCAATGGCAAAAACACATTCAATTAAAATTTATTTACAAAATTATTTATTTTCGAACAAAGTTAAAATCGTAACTTGCAAACCAACAAATAATTTTCAAGGCCGATTTCTTGAGGTCAGGGCATGGTCAGGGCAATAATTATTGTACATATAAGTGGTAAAAAATGCATTAACAATCTACTGAAAATAGGAAACCCGTCTTTTATGTGTCATGGACGTTTGATTTTTGTAATTTTGCTAGGCATCCTTTCTGTCCAAGCGCTGAAATGACACTAATTCAAATGCTTTCTTTAAGTACATGCCAAAAGGAAAGCTTTCGATACAGACGGTTTCAGAGCACTCATTGTGAATGGGGGCGTTGAAATTTTTGATCGATGTCTGCCATCTAAATATTTAATTTGAAAATTACTTATTCAAATCAGAACAGCATTATTCTAATATCCACAAATATTCCAAAAAGCTTTTTCCTCATTCGAATTTGGAAGCGTCAGTCGGTTGGCAGCGAATGTAGAACGTTCTGATTTTAAAAGGATCCGTAGGTAGGTACATTTTTGCTGTTGTAATTCTGATTTAGTATTACGCGTTAAAAAAACAAATAATTTATTTAAACTATAAAAAACCCTGACCTAGTCCTCATACTCACTCACTTCTTTCCTTTTTTCGCCAAATAAGAGGGCGACGGCCTACAAAACGTGGCTAAGAACCATAAAAGAGAACAAACGCATTTCGATATATAATTTATCACAATCGCTTGAGCTGTTTTGAAGCTAAGAGGTCATAAAGAGTATCTGCCAACATGGAAACCCTGAAAAATATAACCTCGTGAGTCGGTTATAATAGAGCAGCCATGCATAGCCAGGGACCCAATCCTGTTACCCAGTCTCTTTACTATGATAATGTTATCGTCGCAGAATCGTCACGTGGAATCCATAGATAAAAGAAAACCTACATAGTTTTTTTAATTTTTTTTTTAAGTGAAAACTTCTTTAACGGCGTTGTGCACTTTTTTGTATGTAATAAATTTGTGGGTAATAAATTGTAAACTCGCGTCAGATGCTGATCTAAGACTGATCTAACATGTTAGATCAGTGGTGACATAACACGCTTGCATTACACATTGACATTCTAAGCTACATGTGTAAATAGTTCACTAAGTTGAAAGAAGATGTCGCTAGTTCCGGGGGCAACACAGAACCCACAGCGTTTATTATAATGAAATTACACAGTAGTAGAGAAGTGTCACCGCAGGCTAACAGATGGCGTTATCGCAAAGAATAAAATTGCCACTTGTGGTGTTAGTTTTCACTTCTGCCGGCACTCCCGGAGAATAACCAGTTGTTTATTTTACGGTGCAAATAGCACAAACGTACAAACTATCTATTCACCTAGCTTGTTGCAAATACTCGTAGCATGCAGAGATTAATAGAATGGTTTCCTTGACATTTTTGACAAGCGTCTCTATTTCATCTTAGGTACCTATAGACAGAGGGCCTAGACAATGAAAACTCCAAAAATATATGGTTTGACATAATGCCTTAGATATGTGACGTGAATTATTTCGATTTTTTCTTTACGAATCTTTCAATTGGTTTCTGTTTGCTTCATAGCGAATGCTGGTTAGCTACGCCCTCTGGTCTTCTGTGGCGATACCATTGTCATAGTAAAAAGATTAGTTTAGCAGAATAGAGCTCAGTTTTGGTTGTTCTCATAAATCTGTTTAGGTCTGTGTACAACCTTCATCAAACCTTGTTTGCATTGGCATTATACCTTCCCACCTAATCTTGTGAAATAGAGATATTAATGTATCCGTCCCTGGGTACACGGTCCAGCTACGATAAATTCCCTGTAAAACTCTAGAATACCACTTTAAAATAATATATCGCAAACTTCTAAAAAGGTTTTATGGACGTCTCAAGAGCCCTTTTGAAATTGTAAAAGAAACGAAGTTGAAGCAAAATCAGAGTTAAAGTTATTTAGTTGCAAAGCGCACTGAAACATTTAATAAGTGTACATTAAAACCTCTCATCAACCTAAACAACCTGTATTGGTTCACTGCTGGACGCAAGCTCTCCCTGATAAATGCGTTGGCGTTTATCTTATGGGGGTAAAGCCCATAATCCCCACGCTGGGCATGCAGGTTGGAGATCGCAGTTTGGTGGTAAAATAGTTCTGCAGGAGGCGCTGCCCCGGGTGGATATCCATTAGTCGGCTCTTACGACACCCACGGGAAGAGTTGGGGTGGTGCAAATTCTAAGCCAGCACCACGCAGCTCTAAAACCTCTCGCAGTTGTCGTATTTGGAGATTTATTTCTCGGAATTTCGCCTAGGGCTACTCTCGGGCTACTCGAATTCCCAGAAGTTCAGTGACGTAGTTCTGTAAAGATCTACTGGGACTAAATCCTAGTTGTTCTGCATATTTGTAATTAATATAAAACCCTTGACAATCTAAAAATGTAAATGATTATTATATCTTGGCCCAATCTGGTTAGTGGTTACGTATGTGTTGGCCTAAACATCTTCAAAAACTTTAGCCTTTTTAATATTAGTTATAATAACGTCTAAATAAATAAATAAAATAAATAATGCTGGACAATTCACACAGCATTATCTAGCCCCAAGCTAAGCAGAGCTTGTGTTATGGGTACTAGATAACTGATATACATAATACAATACACTAACTAGATAGATATTTTTTTTATACATAGAAAACATCCAGAATGCCCTGAATACATGTCTGCAGATCGTACACACATTTGTCCCGAGGCGGAAATCGAACCCGCAACCTACTGCGTCGCAGCAGACCTTCGCCCACTGCGCCACAGAGGTCGTCAAAATATAACCGACCAGCCAAAATACCGAAGCGGCCAATTTACCAGCCGAAGTTTTGCAAGCATATAGTACCTATAAGCTATGTATGTAGTTTTTTAGATTGTCTAAGGCTGTGGTTCATGTGTCTTTGGTTCATTCCTTTCTTCGGTTTTTGTCCCATCTCTTTCCGTGGGTGTCATAAGAGGCGACTTAGGAATATTATACAGCGCCCCCTGCATAACAATTCTAGCACCGAACTGCGATCCCAACCCGCATGCCCAGCGTGGAGATTATGGGCACTACCCCCCATGAGATACGCCAATAAGGCGCTCTTCAGGGGGAGGCCTGCGTCCAGCAATGGACCAATATAAGCTGTTGAGGTTGAGGTTGAGGTGTTTTTGGTATTGATGCAAATCATCTAGGATATAATAGACAAGATCTATTGGGATCATTTATTCCCCAGTAGTTATTTACAGAACTACGTCACTGAACTTCTGGGAATAAGCGTAACTCGCAGTTACGTAACTAGATATCTATGGTTTATCCATTTTGAATGAAGCATGTTAGTAAACAAAGTACGACACAAATAACAAAATCTCACTTTCTTGTGTTTTTCTCCTTTGAGTTTCAGATATAATTGTAAGCAATTTTTATTGAAGAGAGGATCTAAAATCGACAAGTAATGTGAATTACGTATAAAAGGACGCGCCAACAAAGTGAATTTTAGGTTAAGTATGGGCGGTTTGTTTACGTTTATGCTCCATTCAAAATGGATACGATATAGGTGGGTATCTGTTTGGTGTCAAAATACCGTTGCTGCATTTGGAATAAATTGAAATAATTCATCCCGAGCTATAAAACATCGGAATTGGATACGATATTTTAAGTTTTGTAGAAATATGCTGAAATTTTAATAAAACATAAAATATGTAAGGTTTTTACGTTCAACCGCTCGAGTATACGACTTCAGTGGTGCAGCTGGCGAAGGTCCACCGGCGATGCAGGAGACTGCGGGTTCGATTCCCGCCGCAGGGCAAATGGTTGTATTGTAAACGATCTGATCAGATTAGTATAGCAAAAATGTACGTCTCTACCTCTTATTGCATTGGTTGGAGAAAGCATTCTTATTGGTTCATAACTTCATATTCAGTATACTTTGTTACAATGTACGATATTTAAAGCCCCAACGGATCCTTGGAATATAATAAGGATATAGCAAATTATATCTGTAGTCCAGGGACCAAAGGATGATTTCTTACATGAACACTGCTTTCCGTTTATCACTGTTTTAGAAACTATTACCTTTCTATTGTACATAGGTATTGCCCCCGAGTACCTATTGTTTATCCGTTTTAATTTCATGTTTTACATTCTAAAAATAGGAATCCGTTCCTTGATTTTTTTATAAAATTTGATATAGTTTTTACAATTTGTTTCTAGGAATCTGACTTTTTAAATGTTTTTCAGTTGTATAGATGGACTCTAATCGTATAAAAAAAAACAAAAATGTGGTAAATTCAAATTAATTCAAACAAGGTAAATTCAAGTAGGAAAAATTCCGGCACATTGCTATACTGCTTCAAACTGGTGCTATATGGATCAGTTAAGCTACCTGTAGATTGTCTGCAACAGTCTGAAACTAGCTCAATTGATTCAAATGTTAACACAAGTTGTAATCTATTCATATTTTTGATTGTAATTTTCTTTTCAAATTATTAATATCAATCATTATCATAGAGCTCCGTACAGAATTTTATAAATAAATGTATAATGTTGTTCAATTCACACAGCATTATCTAGCCCCAAGCTAAGCAGAGATTGTGTTATGGGTACTAGATAACTGATATACATAATACAATAAGTTAAGAGGGCGGCTTCTTGAAAAATGTTTTCTAAACTGTCAACGAATATCTAGAAATTTGAATAGTGACTAATATAATTTAATTTAATATATAATTCCTTACAGTAATATGACTTGCATAACATTTGAACACCTGCATGCAGGCTGAATACATTTACTAAAATTAGTTATAAGATCTGACATTGTATAATTTTGTATTCTTGCAAATAAACGATTTGATTTGATTTGAACAAGTGAGCAAAACGGTTTATTGTTGACGTGCCGATTTTAAATCACGAGCTAGCGAAGCAGTCTAGGTAGAGTCACGAGCGTAGCGAGTGGCTCTAAAGTAAACTGCTGAGCTAGCGAGGGATTTAGAAGGCACGAAACAAAAAACATTTGCTCTCGAGTTAAACATGCAACTTATCACCTCGTTCAGTGAGAAAATTATTAGGTCCATGTCACTTTTTAGTTGCGGTGCGTTCAAATACTTGGTCCATTCATTATGATATTTAGGTGCTACCAAAAAGTATTTTTTGGAGCGTAAAAGAGATATTTTTTTGTAGTATTTATATTTTAAATACAAATTTAACAAATTAACAAAAACATCCGTGTTTTTAAATCTTCTTTTCTGTCAAAAATAATAAAACATTGGTAGCAATAAAGTAAAGCATCGTCGTGCCAAAATAAGTTTTTGAACAAGGCGATGAGTTTTTTCTGTTTTTCGGCGCCGAGCATAGAGTATAATATAATAGCCTCTAGAGCCTAGTAAACCATTGAAATGCAGTAACACCATTCTAAATTCAAATTACTTTTTCAACTTGTTAAATAATATTCCACTTGTGAGCAAAATTCTATTCTGCTCACTGGTTTTGAGCAGCCAAGTCACTGTTTTCGAGCGAGAGGTGAAAAGGATCATGTTGTAAGAAAATCCGCACTACCTCTCGATCTTTTCTGTTGGATTATTCGCTTATTTTCCTGGGAACTAAATCCTCTCTGAAACGCAATTTCTTCACTTTGATGGATAATATCTAGCTAATTTGAAATATATTCGCAAAATGTTTCTATCTTGTAAGTATTGCATTGTATATAAGTCATTTAGTACCTACCCATAACACAAGCTTTGCTTAGGTTGGGGCTAGATGATGCTGTATGGATTGTTCAGCATAATTAAAATCAAAATCAAAAATTATTTATATTATATTATATACAATAAATGTAAGCTTATACAAGGTCACAAATTATAAAGTGATATTTTTATTTCTGTCGCTTCGGTACGTAGACTAAAGTAAAAAAAAAAGTGTATTGGTGGCATAGCCTTATAAATAAATAAAGAGGTAATGGATTTCTTGAGTGGAGACGTAGTGAAACGTAGTGTAGGACGCCCTGCGGTTAGATGGGGATAACGATCTGCGAAAGACTGCAGGCAGATGCTGGATGCGACAAGCTGAAGACAGGGTGCTATGGCGCTCATTAGGGTAGGACTATATCCAGCTGTGGACTAACATAGGATGATGATGATGATGATGAAAGAAGTAGAAGTGGGGGCGTTATAGTTCTACAATAACGCCTCTAGATCCGAATGCATTAAAGGAGGAAAAATAAGTATTCCTTGTCCAACTGTCCTGTAACTGTAAGGTCTAAAGGAAAATAAACAATGAGTTTTCTTAGTTTTCTGTTCTACGATGAGATCTTTAAGATTAAGGCGCATGCACGAGCCAATATGACAGCGCCACCTATTTTATCATATTATTACATTGATTAATTAAAAAGGGAAGATAGGTTACGTTCTCCCAGCGCTTTCTCAAAAATTGGCATGTGTTACAACTACACGCAAACACATACGCTCACAGTTTTATTTCTAGTCCTGTGCAATACAAAGAACAACAATAAAGACGGAAAGACATACCGTCTAAGACCGAAGTGAGACCGAGACAACAATATTTCTCGCTAGTACGACCGCCCATGCCGCCGGCCGGTCAGACGGTGACTGAGGTGGGAGCACATAATTTTACACAATTTGAGGTTCCCACTTTCGTGAAACCAGTACCGCATCTTCCCTTTTTAATAAATCAATGTATTATTACGTACAACAAAGGAAATTTTAAGAATCCTGTGTTAAAAAGTCTGTGATATCTATAATAAGCAATTGTTTATTTTATACCTCTGTAATAGTTATATCTTATATACCCTATGTAGTTTAAACGATGCGAAAATAGAGTTTGGTGCATAGATTGTTTGGTGGCCAAAAAGCGCAATTTCGTTCGTTCGCGCAATCTCTGTCTTAACCTTACAAAATGAAACTATTACAGAGATATTATTAAATAACTTATAATAGATACCACAAAATATAGATAGCTGGCTGGCTTAGAATTTGCACCACCCCATCTCTTCCCGTGGGTGTCGTAATAAGAGGCGACTAAGGGAGATCCACAGGGGGCGGGCAGTAGCGTCCCTGCAGAACAATTCTACCACCGAACTGCGATCCCCAACCCGCATGCCCAGCGTGGGGATTATGGGCATTACAATCAGGTTATGTATGCAGTAACTTTTAGGTACTGAGGTATTCTGAATCCGCACAAGGTATTGAGAGAATAGCAACCAGCGAGGTTAGAACTACGTACACGGTAGTGAAAAATTACCGTAGACCGTGTTTCAGCCAAAAATACCGTGCATCTACGGTAATTACCGTGTACCTGGTAACGCTGGGTGAGCCACCCAGGCTTACGCACTAATGTATAAAACATTTTAATGCATTAATTTTTCAGATTTTTGTTCTTATAGTGCGTAAGCTCTTGCTTTATACGAGTATTTACATATTTTATAATACTTATTATATTTTAAGTAGATTTCTTGTGTAAAATTTGCGCAGCGAGCAGCAGATGCGGCAAGTAGGTAGGTAACCCCAGTTCACGTTTTTACTAATAATATTATTGTTATATGAAGAATGAGTCTGTCTGTAGATACCTTAGCGAGAGCCCGTTCACCGGGCATCGCTGAATTACCCGCTTAGTTTACAAATCTCCATTGAAATGTGGCCGATCGTGCCGGACACGTTCTTACGTACCATAATACAGAGTAACCTCCCAAAATACGGTTCCATGATGGAACCAATGATGTTTTTTTCTATCGCTAGGTTCCATTTTACAAGATTCTGAAAATGCTGGAACTCTGTCCTTTACGACGAGGTGAGTTTCTAAACACCGACGCTAGAAATGGAAGCTTGACTAATTTGAATACCTACCCTATTTACTCAATGAACTTGAATTTAAAATAAAACTAATTGTAAGCAAGACGTTTTTATTTTAAATACCAAAATGTAAAATTTCATATGGTCTTCCTTTTGTATGTAATATGCTATGTTATCTGAAAACACTCTGTACGATTGAGCCTTGTGAATGCAGTTCGAATTGTTTTCTAAATCAAAATGAAGTCTTCTTTCTGTAACATTTCCTATCCTACTAATATCCTACTAGTCTGCATGTTTGTTGCTCTTTCACACAAAAACTACTGAACGGATCGGGCTGAAATTTTGCGTTTCAACTCGTTTTAACCAGTATAGCTGCTGAGAAACGTGCATATTTTAATAGTGTAGTTAATTTGCAAATCAATAATAGTAAATCATCTCTTATTCGAACTACCATTACATGCAGTACATGCATCGATTTTTTTATTGTTTTAATCGATTCTTTAGGTCATTCTTTCACCGAAAAATGATAAGACACTCATTGAATTTCGCAATAACAAGGTAAAAAAACAAATCAAAACTACAATCATTTTCGGGTGATAAAAACGCTGCCATATTAGCGCCATGTTTATTTGACGTCCACGTTCACACTCGATTAAAACCTTTTGTGACGACCTCAGTAGTAATCATCTCCGAAAAGAGGTTTTTCGAAAAATCTGAAAATAACCTACAATACGAAATGTGAAGTGGGCAGAATAGTCAAATCATAGTGCAGCAAGCAGAATAAAAAAAAAGAAATGTGAACAGCGATGTCACGTCCGCTCTAGTCAATGGCGTAGCGTTTTGAAACTTTGCGATTGAGGTTTAAAATATCAATTTTTCAATGGTATAATTCTACGATAAAAACATCTCAAAGTTCTAAAATAAATATGTAGATATGTTTCTATATCAATAGAGAATACGTATATATTTTTTTAGCCATTTTGAAATCACATGCATATACCCTATATGATTGTGTGTGTGTCTGTAATACCAAATAAATTTTATTTATCTATCTATCTAGTAGATTTAAACAGTTGAGCAGATTGCACACCGTTGTAAACAATGTTGAGGTAGTTATGGCATCAGGCTCTGTATTCAGCGTCCCATAAGATTGGACATCGCCTGTTTGATAACAGACGCCCACGCGCATTCTCGCAGCAAATCTGCAAGCAAAGCGTCTAGACATCCTTATCTAACGTCCTGTGATGCGAGAACTCTAGACTCAAAGCCCCAGTCGTAATTAAGTCACCACTGTAAAATCATTGAAATATTAAATTCAACTTCAATTTAAATATTTTAATTGTTTTTAAAAATACTTTCCACGCTTTCCCATACAAGTCTGGCGCAGCCGGTAGGATTTTTCACGCAATTCCCGTGAATCCGCACTCGCGAAAACCCCAAAATTGGTCTAGCGAAACGCGAAATTCTGGAACCGTCTCTACGCGGATGTGGAAACCAAGAACCAAATAAATTCGACTCCCGGTGATCGCGTGTGATTGTGACCCTGATTCGGCTCCTGGAGGACATGGGATCGAGCAGCTTGTGAGTAAACCTTTTCACTTCCTGTGTCATATTCCTGTGTCTTTTCCACCTTTTCCCCCGAACTCAAATCGTCGGGCTTATTAATTGCGTTTATCTGATTTTGTTTGCACTAAAATTGGCAAACTGGTTTGCACTAGAAATCGGCATTCCGTTATTCTCGCGATTAATTTGTGTAGTTTTAAGTACTCTGCTTAGCCCTAAAATAGGCTTATTGATTTGCACAAAAATTGGTGAATCAGTGTATTTAAGAAATTTAGTTAGTTTAATTTTTAAAAATAAAACCTGTGAATCTTAATTGACAAGTAGGTTACTGCATAGAATTGTACTTAATATATTAAATTAGTATAAGCAACATGTCGACTATCAAGGCAGTTCCGAAAGATACATTGTCGCTAATTCCTAGATATGACGGAGAAGAAAATCACTTGAATCTTTTCCTTTCGAAATGTGACTATGTGGTTAATGGCTCCTCTATTGAGGGAAACGCAGAACAAGTTTTGTACTTGTTTCATGCCGTATCAAGTAGACTTACTGGTAGAGCTGCGACTCTACTGAGCGACCATCCGAATATTCAGTCATATGATGTACTAAAGGAGTTACTTACGCAACATTTCGGTGATCCTCGATCAGAAGAGTGCATAGCTATCGAACTCGAACAGTTAAAAATGAAGAATGGGGAAACGTACATACAGTTTTGTCACAGAATTCAGAATGTGCGTAGTTCTTTGTTTGCGAAAGTGAATAGACTTACCGATGAAGGAATCAAAGCGGCAAAAATGATTGTGTATAACAATTTGGCTCTTAACACGTTTTTGTACAACTTGCCAGAGGACATGATTCGTATTGTGAGGTTAAAAGGTTGCTCTAATTTGGAAAATTCTTTGAGTATTGTAACGGAAGAGGTAAATTTCAAATATCAGTATGATGCAAAAACTAAAATACTAAAACAAACAGCGGCTCAATTACCAAGTGCACAAAATTTACAAAACACACCAAAAACCATGCCTACTCAACCAAATCCAGCGGTTCAAGGCCAAGGTTTTAAATTCGGCATTCCACAAAATAATTTCAGATTTGGCCTACCCCAAAACAACTTTAGATTCGGTATCCCTCAAAATCAAGGTGGATTCAGACCTAACTTTGTTCCACAAATGCGATTTGCACCGCCTCCTCAAGGCTTCCGTTTCGGAATACCTCAAAACTTACCGCAACGTAATTTTGGCTCAGGCTTCCAGGCTGTCCCGCAACGTGCGCCGTTCCAATATGGAGCTTACAAATTCGGTATTCCTTCACAAAACCAAAATAAATCCGGTGCGCCCCAACAACAGGTTCAAGCTCCTAGGCTCCAAGATACAGATGTATCGATGCGTACGGCTCCGATTAGACAAAATATGATTGCAAACGATCTGTATTTTATGGATGGCAATGGATTTGATAGTGAGTATGGTTATGACACGAGTATGAATGATATGTATGGCTATGTAGAGTATCCTGTAGGCGATTGCAATTACATCGAGCTCGAAGGAAATAATTCCTATAATCCGGAAAACGTCAACACGGATACGGGTTATACGGACAACATCAATTTGGACACGCAGAAACCTGAAAATTTTCAGGAAACTGCCTTGAAGGATACGGTGAAATGATAAATCTAAACTATTGTAATAGTATATTGAAATTGCCTCACATTGACATCCCGGAAATAGGCGCAAAGTTTTTGATTGACACCGGAAGTAGTAGGTCTTTTATAAGCCCTGCCAAAGCTTATGAATTTTTCAACGACTTCAGATACTACGAACCGTTCACAGTGGTAAGCACTCATGCTCAAAGCATGCACAATGAGATCATATACATACCACTACTATAAACTTTTAGGTGTGCGCTTCCTCATAAATTCTACGTTTATGATGTTGACGGACGATATGACGGCTTGATAGGGTCTGACCTCCTGAAAAAGTAAGGCGCTAACATAGATATGTGTAACCAAATGTTAGTAACACACAATGCGGCAATTCCAATCGTCTATAATCCACCTTATGAGGTTGATGTACCGCCACGGACTGAGACTAGGGTTAAAATTCCCACGACCCTGAAAACTGGTGATGCTATCATGGAATTTCTTCAGCTTCAGGAAGGCGTTCGCATGCCTAGCGCTCTTGTTAGGTGTGAGAACTATTTTGCCGAAACGGTTATTCAAAATATAACCGATAACACCTATAAACTTCAATTTAAGGCACCATTTGAAGTTACGTTATTTGAAAATCAGGAGTGCGAGATAAATTTTATGAAAGATGACTGTATGATTGATGATATTTTGAAAGAGAATTTAGAAAAATTACGGTTAAATCACATGAATAAGGAAGAACGCGAAAACATTTATAAATTGTGCAACGAATACCGAGATATATTTTATAGTGACAAAATACCTTTGTCCTTCACAAATCAAGTAAAACATAACATCAGGACAACTAACGAAGACCCGATTTATATTAGGCCATATCGACACCCACCTATTCTAAATCAGGAAATTCATAATCAGGTAGAAAAATTACTGGCAGATAACGTAATTGTAGACTCACACTCTCCATGGAGTGCCCCAGTTCACCTGGTCCCAAAAAAACTAGACGCATCTGGAGAAAGAAAGTATAGGATGGTAATCGATTATCGTCGTCTAAATGAGATCACAGTCGATGATAAATATCCGCTACCCAACATAACCGACCTTCTAGATAAGATAGGTAAAGCCCAATACTTTAGCACCTTAGATCTTGCTAGTGGGTATCATCAAATAGAAGTCAACGAGGCGGATAGATCAAAGACGGCTTTTTCAACTCAGACGGGTCATTATGAATTTAAAAGGCTCCCGTTTGGCTTAAAAACAGCTCCAGCGACGTTTCAACGCGCGATGGATAATGTATTGCGGGGTCTTCAAGGTATCCACTGCTTAGTATATCTTGATGATATCATAGTATATTCATCTAGTCTGCAAGAACATTTAGACAAGCTTCGAAAAATATTCGAACGACTCAGGGAAACAAATTTAAAAGTCACCCTCGACAAATGCGAATTTCTTAGGAAAGAGGTCCTTTATTTAGGTCACACCATCACCAAGGACGGCCTTTTACCTAATGACGACAAAATTAAAGCGGTTATGAAATTTCCTTTACCAAAAACAACAACAGAAATTAAAAGTTTTCTCGGCCTAGTAGGATACTATCGTAAATTTATAAAAGATTTTGCTAAATTGACACAGCCACTCACGTTTTGTTTAAAAAAAAGAAATAAAATTGATTATACAAAAAGGGAATACATCGACGCATTTGAAAAGTGTAAAGAGCTTTTAACAAACGCGCCTCTCTTACAATTTCCCGACTTTACAAAGCCATTCGTCCTTACGACAGATGCATCAAACTTTGCAGTAGGAGCTGTCCTATCGCAAGGATCTAAAGGAAATGATAAGCCGATAGCTTATGCGAGTAGGACTTTAAATGACGCTGAGACAAGATACAGTACCATTGAAAAGGAACTCCTAGCAATAGTATGGGCTGTGAAACATTTTCGCCCCTATCTGTACGGGCGAAAATTCATGATTTTCACCGATCATAGACCCTTAACCTGGCTTAAATCTTTAAAAGAACCTAATAGTAAATTAACAAGATGGAAATTAAGATTATCCGAATTTGATTATGACATTCAACATAAGGAAGGCAGGCTTAATTTGAACGCAGACGCTTTATCTCGAATTAGACTTAACGTGCTAGGAGAAGATGATGATGTGTCAATGAAGGTAAATCTTGACAGTAGGGAGCAAAAACTCCAACAGCATATAAATGACTTAACTAAAGAAATTGCTCGGTTAAGTAGAGATCACAAGGATGATTCTCGAGTCTCCACCCCTCGTCAAAGGACACCATCTCCGATAACAATATCATCTGGATCGGAGAAAGCAGCTGGTGGTAGGCGGTCACCTTATTCGATTCCATCTTTAGGTAGTAGCACTACCACTGCTTCTGAAGGTCGTGCGGAAAGTATAGGCACGATTCATTCGGCGCGGGATTTAGATACGGATGGTATTCTCATCCTCCAAGAGGCCATTGACACGAAACCGAACCAGATTCTGGTTCATACCTGGAATAGAGATGAGTTGTCCGTCAAAGATTTATCTAGGCCAAAACAAAAGGTGTTGGAAGTTCACTTACCAACAAATAACACGGCATTGGTTAAAAGATTTCTGAAAAGCTATATTCGACCCAAAATAAAATATTTCTTTTATTTCGAAGATGCATTACACCGCAAGCAGTTTTCAGAAGTCACCCTGTCGCTCTTTCAAAAGGGCACGGTTAAATTTTATGAGTGTACTAAGAGAGTAGTTTATGTAGATAGCGAAGAAGAACAACGAAACATTGTGCTTAAATATCACGAGGGTAAAAATAGTCATAGGGGAATAAAAGAAACCTTAGTACATCTAAGACGTACCTTTTACTGGAATAACATGGACCAAACAGTAGCCAGCATCATCAATGCATGCGAACTTTGTAAAAAAATGAAATACGATCGTAAACCCTTAAAACCAGAATTACAACTATCACAGACTCAAGTTAAACCTTTTCAGGAATTATTTATAGACACATTTTCAATTGAAGGAAAACATTACCTGACAATAGTAGATGCCTTCAGCAAACTTGGTCAAGCAATTGAAATCAGCACTAAATCCACCCCTGAAGCGATAAGAGCACTCATAAAATACTTCTCCTTATACGGAACACCTTGTAGAATAAGCTCGGATCCAGGAACCGAGTTTAATAATACGCTCATGAAGGAAATGATGTCATTTTATAAGATCGATTTGCACATCGGTACCCCCCATAATCCCAACTCTATGGGGATAGTTGAAAGATTCCATTCAACCCTTATAGAAATCTATCGTATTGCAAAATACGAACAAAAGATCACTGACGCTGCATCTGTTATGGCTTATGCTATAATGTCATATAACCACTCTATACATTCAACCACCGGTCTGACACCGTTTGAAGTAGTTTTTGGTCACACCGAATCCAACAGCGCATTTTAGTAAACAATTTACGCAACAATTGGTTAAAGAACACGCTAAACGAACAAAATTTTTGTATGAATATCTTACGGATAAAATTGTAGATAAAAAATCAGCGGAAATCAAGAAACGTGGCGGAGAAAAGGATTTTGACATAGATGTAGGCGATACGGTATTTATCAAAGGAGTGAATACTAGGCGTAGTAAAGATAAACCACGTTATCAGAAAGCTCAAGTCATCGGAGCCATTCAACGAAATATTGTACCAGTAACAACTCATAATCGGAATACTAAAGTTCCCATTAAAGACATAAGACGTCCTCCACAGGTTGGTCCTTCTGGCTGTCCTAGCCATCCGCAGCCAGGCCCTTCATCTGCAGCCGATTGACAAGAACCCGGGGCTGTTACCTGTAAAGCAAGGTCAAGCTGTTATTAGCCATGATACGTGGACCGTTATAAAAATCTTAGATCTAAAACACGTCCATGAGCAATTAGAAATACACATCAATAGTTACGTAAGATTAAAACAACAAATTCAAAGCTGTTACGATACTATAGCATTTGATTATGATTTTACTGAAGTGGAGTTAGAAACTGATTTTAACATGAATATAACTTTAGAAAAGTATGAGCAATTGATTCCATCGGTAAGATCTAAGCGCGGTCTCATAAATCCTCTTGGTACTGTTATCAAGACGATTACAGGTAATCTGGATAATGACGACGCTGTATTGTATGAAAAGTTAATTCGTGAAATAAAATCGAAACAAGACGGGGTTGATAAGAAAATGACCATTGTCGCCGAAATGGTGGGTAAACTTACAAATATAGCCAACTCTACCAAAAGTAATTTCATTCAAATTGAAGGTAGTATCCAAGATCTTAATCGTGGCTTAAATCATTCAAAATTAAACCAATTTGGTAACAAAATTATACACGTTTATAACGTATTTTTGCATAACTTCCAAACTCTCTACATGCGATTGAATGAAATTGAAACGGCTATAACCTTTGCTAGAAATAAAATATTACATCCATCTATTTTAGATACTAATGAACTTTTTGTATTGTTAAAAGAAATTGAAAAAACGAATAAATTAGTGTATCCAGTAAATCATGAAAATATTGTAAAAATAGAGCAGTGTATAGAGATGAAAGCGTATATCAAACAAAATCAGATAAAGTTAATTATGCAAATACCTTTGATACGAAATGAAGTTTTTAACTATTTTAAACTGACTCCTTTACCCGTTAACGATAGAGTAACTCACCAGACAGTCCTTATACTACCCAAATATCCTTACATCCTTATGAAAGGGTTGAAAACGAAGCCGCTCTCCCAGTCATGCCGAGAAATCGACGAAGCTCGTTTCCTGTGCTTTGAGAGCGATGAACCGCCACTAGCTGAAGACGAATGTATCACAGAGCTCATGACGTTCTCTACCAACACCTCTAGCTGTTACCCGGTTCCTGTTAACATCAACGAGATTAAGGCTTTTCCCATACAGCCTAATCGATGGATAGTTTACACCAAAACAGATACGTTACTCACCAAGTATTGCGAGAACGAGATATCCCAGGAAAACATCTGTGGAACGTATCTCATGACATTAGACGATGATTGTCAAGTAAAGATAAAGAATTTGAATCTAAAAAGACATCAGACTCATGGAAAGGACATAGTATTTACAAAGATTCCCGTAATCAACTTACCTAGAATATTGTCCAGTTCATCGGATACCCAGAGGAAACCCGTCAATCTCAACGGAATCGATCTTGCCGACATTCAGTTCTTGAATTACTTATTGCAGAAAAGTGGAAGTGAAATTAGTGACAGTGAAATTAATCATAGTGCTCTAGATTATAAAAGTGTTAGTATAGGAACTTTAACGTTTTGCTTTATATTAACTTTTAGCCTTTTATTGTTAGCATTTAAATATAGAGTTAAGAAATTATTTTGTAAAACTGGGCAAATTCAAGATAATCCCGAGGATAATCTCGAACTTCAGGAGGGAGGAGTTATGGCATCAGGCTCTGTATTCAGCGTCCCATAAGATTGGACATCGCCTGTTTGATAACAGACGCCCACGCGCATTCTCGCAGCAAATCTGCAAGCAAAGCGTCTGGACATCCTTATCTAACGTCCTGTGATGCGAGAACTCTAGACTCAAAGCCCCAGTCGTAATTAAGTCACCACTGTAAAATCATTGAAATATTAAATTCAACTTCAATTTAAATATTTTAATTGTTTTTAAAAATACTTTCCACGCTTTCCCATACAAGTCTAGGTAGCTCAACTCCTTTATTGTTAATTAACATTTTTTAAAAACATGA
The DNA here is from genome assembly GCA_955876795.1 of Eupithecia tripunctaria. Classification (NCBI taxonomy): domain Eukaryota; kingdom Metazoa; phylum Arthropoda; class Insecta; order Lepidoptera; family Geometridae; genus Eupithecia; species Eupithecia tripunctaria. Next base: position 9,830,194 of record OY041609.1, on the reverse strand, counting down.
TCAGCAGATGTTGTAAATGGTTGTAAGAAGCTCTCTATCTGACTTTTAACAATATATATATACGTAAGACGACGAGAATAGGAAACGTCCCACGTGAGATGTTGGGAATAACTCATATTATTAACACGAAAGTTTGTAGGAATGTATGGATGTATTCAATTCAATTCGTTTATTTCAGACAGAAAATTAATACAAAAATATAAGTTAAAGTGATCATAATTCGAGTCGTACATAATACAATTAAATAGAAATTAAAAATAAATATTATAAAACCAAAATAATCATTAAAATCAATGACATGGAGCACAGGTCAAGAGAGCACAATATACGCTCCTGTCCAGTGCTCCATAAAGAGACAGTCGGTGTCCAGCCTATCAGCAATGAGCTAGCTGATGCTCCGGGTGCGCGACAGCTCCTGTCGCGCACCCGGAGCATCAGGGACGCAGAACTTTTGCGCATTATCGCCGCGAACCCTCGATTTTATGGGAATTCCTGATGCGCTGTAGAAGCGCGGCAGCCCCAACAGCACCCTAAACGAGTTATTGTATTGGATCAGCAGGGCATTCCAAGACTTTTTGGTGTTTTGACCCAGAGGCTGCACGTAAAAAACGACTGGCTATAAGCACTAAAAAGCGTCGTTTTTACCTGCTTTGTGCAACGCGCAAACCTACGGGTCAACATGTTTGCTCTGATGGACAATGCCCTACGGTCCCTTTCTATATCCTGGTCATCCGTGAGAGACTCGGTGACCCAATGGCCCAGATACTTGAAGCAGGCTACTCGCTTCAGCTCGCTGCCATTCAGGAAAACCGGCGGAATGGTGTTGTACGTCTTTCCTGATTTAAAGACCATACATTTCTGAGAGCACTGATGGATGGGCTCAGCAGCACCATTATCATCGGCATAGCTTATGTTATTGACTATAACACCATCAATGGAGCAGCCGATCTCAGTGCCGTGCATAATCTCAGTATGTTTGGTACCCTACGCGCCTACATAAACTCTCTTTCATTTGTAGTCGGGCAAAATGCGTCCTCGACATTTTTAGTAAATGTTACGGCGCGAGAGGACGCAACTTCTTCACAGTAACAACTTGAAGTTTTTCCCGTTTCTAAGCACTTTTACGAGTTGTTTTAGTTGGTAGGTAGGTATGTAACTAACTTTTATAGCGCTTGTTAAACATCTGCTTATCACACAGGAGAGCGATTCGCGTGATATAAGGTGACATGTTTTTGTGTGTTCGGGAACTTTCGGTGGCATTTTTTTTGTGTTGTGTCGGTATTCCCAACAAAATAATATATTATATAAGCTATATTGGTTAGTGTCGTAAGCATTAAATAGAGGTATTCCAAGCAAAATAATAATATCATATGATATAACCTAAATCGATATAGATATATCGATTTAGGTTATATATCGATATAGATATATCGATTTTGGTTAGATTTACACAGACGTAAATGACGGGACGAGAGTCCAATGTAGGTACATTGCAAAGTTGAAAACCCTCTGAATAGCTTGTAGGAAATATTTTAGAGTATTGTGCCCCTGTGAAACAATACAGTTTGTTTTCTTAGGAAGCGCGTAAGGCCTATTTTGGCCTGGATTTTTTAGGCAACTGACTTCTTTACATACTAATTATAATTAATATTAATTTGAAATGAAAATCCTTTTCATCCAATAAACAGATTAGCGAAGGTCGTTCCTAATTCTGATCTAACCCTCCGAATACTCAAACGCAGCTCATATTCCAGTTTTCCCCTTTTGAAAAATCTTCAAGGGTGAAAACTGGAATTAATTTTTTCCAGTTACACATCCATTTTTTTAGGAAAAAAGTCTTATTTAAGGCCATAATATGTTAAATAAGATATACCTGGCCTCAAATAAATTATACCAGTTTTTTTTTTAATTAAATAAAATCTGAATAAAATCCACTTTTTCAGATTTTATGGGAAAACTAGCTGCGCGCCGCGGCTTCGCGCGCGTTTTTCCTGTAGAAATGTTTAATTTATATCCCACGGGAACTGATTTATGGGATAAAAAGTATATGTAGTAGTATGGGATTGAAAGGTTAGTTCCAAGATTAGAATCACCTGTATGCAAAATTTTAGCTCGATCCGTTCAGTAGTTTTTGCGTGAGGAAAACATCCATCCATAAAAAAATTGGCCACTTTCGCATCTATAATATTATTGTGATGCATTGATTTATTAGAAAGTTAATAAATCAATGGTGTGATGTCAAAAAACTACCTATCCTCTTTTAATTATACCTACTCGGCAAGGACTCATACTTATTACCTATCCGCTTTTAAACCATCATCGCGTGTCGTAGCCCGAGTGTTTTTATGCGCTTCCCCTCTATCAGGTAGGATATCGGGTTCCCGTAATTCGACAAGCGATGGCGTCTCGATTACCTACTTCTTATATTTTCCTCTTCAGTAATGCAGCTTCGCGATCACCGGGTTTTCCGGATCGGTAATCTATAAATGAATCGCTCTGATATTATAATGTGGAAGCTTTTACCTCCAAATACTCAAATGCAATCATAGAAAAAATATGTGGCTACGTACTACGTACTACACGCAACTCGGATATAAGCCCGTCAAGTGACGAATTATGGAGAGATTTTCATAAAAAACTGTCAAAAGGCTGCTAATTGCGACAAACTTATTGAAGTTCGTCGCAATTAGCAGCTTTTTGACAAACCCCCAAATACGTGGTTATACGGGGTTTGTCAAAAAGCTGCTACTTAACCTCAACTCAGATCGCTGAGTTGCGGTTAAGTATTTGGGGGTAAGTCTAACCCCGGAATACTCAAACGCAACTTAGGACGCATAGATTGAACGCAGTTTTTTTGACAGATTTTCATTGAAAACTATCAAAAAGCTACTGCTTGAGACGAACTTCAATCTGAGTTACGTTGTAGTTCTATTCTAATTTGGTTATATTTCCTAAAACTGTAAATATAATCAAAAACGTTCATGTTCCATAAACGTTCACTCATTAGTGGTAGCGTATCAGGGTTTCTTAATTGCTGCTAATTTGTTGCTATTTGTTAAGCTGTTCACGGTCTCTATATGCGTGGAGAAGTTTCTGGAAGTGGAATGTTACTGAGATAGTTAGGACTTCTTGGGGACAGTTTTCTTGAGTCAACCAATTTAGTTGGAGCTTTAGCTGACTGTTTTTAATATGTTATTTTTTTTTTGTATATTCTTCCGTCCTAATAGGTACAACAATTAATCTATAGGTAATGTCAAAATAACAGCTTTTTACAAAAAGCTTGACTAACAACTAACCAGCATTTTTTTTTTAAAGTACCTACAAAAAAAAACAAGTTGGTCTTAATCGACTCTATTTCCAATCAGGAACCTACCTAAATAAATCAGAAGTTTCCTAAGAACAAAACCGTCTAACTATAAAAGAAACTGTAGCTACCCTTAAAGGGCATAAAATTTGCCCCACTCTGTATATTGTTTCGCGTTAATAGAAAACATGAAAACGATAATTCTATACACACTTGAACGAAGTTCACGGAAACTACCTAGGCTCCTTTAATCAATCATTAGAACACTCTAATGGTAAAAAATTAAGATTTTAATTCTATGAACACTCATAGAAAGAAAATCTCTAAATACATAAATACCTTAGTTATAGTATTCAGCCACGTGAGATGGTTCTCCGAGGTTTTAGTAATGCTAAAGCAAAGTTATTTCGCCTTATCGGATCCCACCTACCAAATGGCAGTAATAATTCAAATATGGAACGGTCGATGGTGAATTGGAATTTGAAATAATTCCAATTCCAACGTTCATAAGCAATCAGGAATTACAAAGGTATATTATGTGTAATCTACGATTAGTTAGTTTATAATGTAGTGATTCTTGCATCGGAAAGCATGCTAAGCCGTTGGTCCTGCGCCTGACCTCTCCCCGGTCGTGTCGATCTATCGTCCCATCGGATTATGAGAGTGAGGGACTAGAGAGTGCACCCGTGTTTGCGCGCACACTTGTGCACTATAATATGGCAGGCCGCCGTGGTCGAAATTCGGCTAGGAGGACATTATTATAATGTAGTGATTATGGCAAAACCTCTTTGGGGGAGGTCTGTTTGCTGATAACTGATTTTAGTACAAGTCTTGAAGTAGATACAGAAAAACTCCAAATTGGTATTTAGTTTGTAGCTACGTAGTGCTCATCCAACGACAAATTCTTTAAGTTTGTCTTCTCTCCTTCGTCGAAGTGCCGGCAACTTTCTTCTACAAAAGGTAGAATATCTATAATAAATACATTGCGTTCCATCAGGGCCGCATTTAGGACCCTTTTTAACTTTTTTCGTGAAGTTGTTGGCATGTATGTATAAATACCAAAAATGCATTGCTTTGCTTATATTATCATGGAGTGGTTTTTCGTCAACAAAGGTTTTGATATGTACAAAACTACAAACACAGGAAAAAGGAAAACCGTGGCTCGCGCTCGTCCAAAAAAAGAAATCTTGAATAGTAGCAATATTGTCTCCAAAACACAGATCTCAGATTCTTAGTTACATAAAATCAGGGTCTGACCTTCTCCACGACCCCTTTTTTAAGGCATGGGACTTTTCCAGACATTGATAAAGAGAATACTGAGATTTCTAATTTTTTTGCGAGTTTGCCTCAACTTCCTGTGAGTATTTACTTATAGTTCCTCCATTCTGGCCTATTTCACGAGTCGGTTAATCAGAGATGCATAGTGGTTCTACAAAAACCAAGGAAACCACTGATCTAACAATCGCTTAGCTAAAACATAAACATAAAAAGTCTTTTTTATGAACATTATTGAGTTGAGGCAAATAACAAAATAGGCTGCGATACGACCGGCAGAAGTAAAATACTGTGTCGCAGATCGTAACGCCCTCCTTCGGGATTCGGTTAGATTAGTTAGATAGATAAATAGATAACTCTTTATTGTACCACACAAACATAAAAAACAGTTCCACGAACTGAAGGTACATAAGTATAAACAAGTTAACAATATCTTTTGTGTTTTATTCTAGTAAAGTTACATGTACAAAAAGAAGAGTTAAACAATAAAATTGTGTAAGCGAAATAATGTCTAACCAGATAAACATGATGGGTTCAACAAAAATTTAACTCTCGTTTAAACTATGTCTAAGCCGTGCCGAGTCTAACTGTAAACCGTCGTAAAACGCAATTATGTTTACACTTTTAATAAGCACGCGATCATCAGATGTCTTACTTTTTTGTAGTGAAACTGCTTGTGTCTCAGTCTTATCGAAGATAAGCCACGAACTTCCTAAAGTTTTTGCGAGTTTTTAACTCCACTTCTACCTCACCTACATGTAAGTATATACACATAGTTCTGCAGCTCTGATCTATTTCTTGAGGCCGATAATCTGAGACCTAGTGTTCCAGAGCCTAATGAAGGCTATGATCCCCTGGAGTTATAACAAATGTTTAACTGCACCTCAGCTTCAACTTCCTGCAATGTGAGTATTCACATAGTTCCCCTTTTCCGAATCATTTCTCAAGACTCATAATCTTAGACATGAGCTTCCTGGAGCTTGGACTTCCGCGAGTTTCTTCGTGTTTTAAACTCTGCTGTAGAGGTGGAAACTCAACTTCCAGTAATTATTCACATAGTTCCCCTTTCTGAACCATTTCTCAAGGCTGATAATCTGAGACTTGGTCTTCCAGACTCAAATTATATATATCATGAATATGCCAATATCATTCTTCGTTGTACTAGTTGTCTTACGATCTTTACTATTCATTTCCCCTTCCTTGTTTTTTTCTTTTTCTATTTGTAACCATTCTGTTAGTTTAAGTATCTGGTTTTGAAGCTCCTCTATTATTTCTACATGGCTGACAGAAGACTGTGTATTCCTAGGCGACATTAAGTCCCATTGTTCCTGTATACAAATTCTTGGCTTTTTTCTCTTCCTACTAATGAGTGGCCAACGTCTCATTAGAATCGCTCTGACCTATTTTTTTATATAAGTCTATAATCTTGTTACATTGTTCTAGGTCCTTTTTCTGCTTTTCATTCTCTTGTAGTAACTTATCTACGTCGTGGTTGGCTGATGAAAGACATTTTTCTAAGTCTGTAATTTTTTCCTGCAGTAAGGTTAATGATACTGTTTGGTCTAGTAATGCATTCGGCAAGCAATTTCCAGTCGTGTCTAGAATCAATGAGTCAGATAGATTCCTAGTGAACTGGCTCTCTGATGTTGTCGGACTCTGAACGTAATGTTATCGAAGTCCATCTTGATACAGTTTTCTACTCGGTTCCGATCTGTATTCAAAGCAATCGAGTCGAAGCAATTATAACCGAATCGGTGCAGGTTGCGCTGGCAACATTTTACCTGTCAAGTTGACATTTGCTAGACGTCTGACAGTAGGTACGAATGACATTCAGAATTGACCAATCAGCTGGTTTCTACGTAAACAAAGTTTTTATTTGGAATCTGCTACCCACCGCAGATTATAGATTATTTGCAAATCTGCTAAAATTGTGAGATTTGGTGGTTTTTAGGCAATTTGAAAAGATAACCGACCTTGATTTGTTCCGATGGTGTAGTGAATTTAGTGTTTTCTTACTCCATAATGTGATAATCTTCCAACGAAATGTAGCTCGCGGCGTCAGCTTACAGATGTGCTATTTATTTCCAGGAATCCGATGAATTTTCCACTCTTTAGCTAATTTCGTGATCAGGAGCTCCGTCAGTGAATGTTTACAGTTTGCAGAAGGGTCTAAGAAGGGCAGAAGGGTCGAAGGGTCAATCCCTAGAATTTTGCGAGCTTTTAACTCCACCTCTGCCTCAACTTCCTCTGAGTATTTCCAAGTTCCTCCACTCTGAGCCTCTGACCTATTTCTCGATTCTGATAATCAGAGAACTTCTGTTCCAGACCCTTATGGAGATAAGCCATCAGCTTCCTGGACTTTTTACTAATTTTTAACACTGCCTCGACTGCCTGTGAGGTTACACATAGGTCCTTCGCTCTGACCTATTTCTTGGGACTGATAATCCGAGTTTTGGTCTTTCTGACCCTAATAAGAAATCTTATTGCAAATTCTTAACTCCACCTCTGCTTTAACTTCCTACGAGTATTTACGTAGTTCCGGAACCGACGCGCAGTCACTAACTTCACAGTAAGTAGATAGTGGAAACGTCTGAAACTCTTCAGCGCTAATTAAAGTCCGACAATTAGTCAGTTCACTAATTACTTGTCATTTGTTTACTGACTGTCGTTAAACAGTATTTAAAATACAATCAGGGTGCATATAGCGCTTTCTCGAGTCGTTCGTCAACTCACATCAAGATTCTTGTCCCAACTGGTTGACGAATTGTATCGCGTTACCCAGCACTTTATCTTGGTCTGAGTGTTAACCTTGACAGCTCAAGCTTTTTTAATAAAATCTAAGTGTAAACGAGCTTCATTTTATCGAATGATTCCCATCTTTTTACACGTTACGTAGTGAATGTTATCCCTTGCAATTTTTCAGAAGAGCCAGAATTAAATAACCAATACAGTTTATCTACTAATTTGTAACAAAATTCAATAACGCAGGCGAATTTTCCAGGTTCTGAAAATGCCATATTTACATTTTCTGCGTGAAATTCTGTTGCTAAAAATAAAACTCAGAAGTTAAACAAATTTAAAATTCCCAAATCATTTTAAAAACATATTATGAGAAGAGTAATCCATCGATATGTTGATTGATTGGCTACGATGCGCGAGGCAAGGACGCCACTCGGAGTGTCCTTTCATGGCATCCTGTATACTGAGTGTGAACTACCATAGATTGTCATAGGAACTGTTAACTACAAAGTTTTCGGTAATCTGTGAAAAATGTGCGCTCAAAGCGAGAATTTATGAAAGTCGCGCTGTCACATTTTCATAGATAATAGAGTAACGCAAACTTTTTTACTACAAAGTAAACAGTATGGCAGTCGGTGGTAGTTAACACCCAGCATACTGTACAATGTGATTGAGAATGACGTCGATTATCATTATCTTTGCTCAGTTCTATAACGATTAGAACGTAAGCATGAGAAATGATGTCTTTTTCCACCCCATTCCTAAGCACGCTGGTTACACATTCTGTTGACCTCTTTGATAGAAGCCTCAAGGGTTCACTTATCCAACAACCCAGCTAATTGTAAATGTACATTTCAAATACGCCGTGCAAGATGACCACCGGTCTAAGAGCGTGTCTTGCTGTATAGTTTACATTCGATTACTTATCCATGTGCATATTGCGCATACATTTCAATGCATTGAGACAATCTCATTCAAGGCGAACCTTGCCAAAGACCTGGATTAGGACGCATTTGTTTAGAAAGCAGGTATTTAGTCTCAGTACAGGTATTATATTATAATATTGTATTTAGTTTTAGTACAGGTATTCAGTTTATAAAGCAGCAAAGCCTGCTTGCAAAGCCTGCTTGCTTTTATACTAAGACTTATTTGCCAGGCTACTTTTTATCCCATAAAACAGTTTCCAAGGGATTGAAATAATCTATAAACGATTCCATAGAAACAACACCCGTGGCTGCGGGAAGATAGAAACTGAAAACGTCTGTTGCGTTCACAAGCTTGATAACTTAACTTGAGGTTCCCATTCATAACCAAGACTTTCGAGGATGGAGGTTAGAAGATCAATCTTATAACCAACCAGATTCACCTCTTTACTCCTTCAAGGCGCAAAGAGGTCAATCTCTTTACACCTCGAAGGTCTTGGTTACAATGACACCTTTCCTGACAATGAAAAAGCCTTATAGTCGTACTGCTGCGCATGAAACCCTGTCGAATCTGACTTGATTATACATTATTGATTTCAGGTTAATATCAGGTTTACTCGTACACAATTTTTCTAAAAGCTTTTAACCAGGATTCTACGTAAACCGTATTAAGCGCCGAAGTACCTAAAGAGAGAGGAGAGTGGGGTGATTTGGTTAGGTGTGAATCGAGTTCCGTGGTGGGGAGATAGAGATAACAAGGGCAAAGAGGGCCTTGCGGTGAGTTTTGATACAATTTCGGTTCGGTAACATTGAATTCATAAGCTAAAATCAGCCTAAAATACGACGAGGAATTTGCTGAATCAATTCGTGGCGTTTACGTATAAAGTTCGTAATATTGTTACTGGAATTACGGATTATTTGAGTGTAACTAACGCTGCTTCCGTATTTTGTTATGTATCGAATTACTGTTCATTAGATCGCATTGGTATTTGGTAGAGCTTAATCTAATATAATGTAGTTGGATTGGAGCACAGCTGTTAATATAAATTTTCTGTAGGACTATGTTCGAAGCATCTAGATTTAATTAAAATCTGTAGACCAGAGCTGAGCAGAGCTGTGTTGCTGGCTTAGAATTTGCACCATCCCATCTTTTCCCTTAGGTGTCGTTATCACCGATAAAAATGTACAAAACTGCTAAAGTAGTAAAGTAATTTTTTTATTATTGACATCATTATAGTTTTACATACAGTTATGAGTCCATAGGCTCCTGAACTAGTAAGAAACTGTGTTTCAGGAGGATAAACACAAAGCGGATAAAGAAAATTCAAATTAAATGCTCCGCTTTTCTTATCGTCCCGACTACGCAAAAACCAACATTTGACCTTTTCTGAAAAAACAAAGGGCTATTAACATAATACACGGACTGCAAGTTTCCAACTATACCCGTCAACTCTCATTTATAAAAAAAGTAAGGTCCATATTCCTCGATAGATGGCAGTATCTCAATCGGCAATCAGAATATCCTCAACAGCCTATATTGATCCACTGCTGGACGCAGGTTTCCCCCTGATAAGTGCCTTTAGTGGCTGGTATCTCATGGGGGGTAGTGCCCATAATCCCCACGCTGGGCATGCGGGTTGGAGATCGCAGTTTGGTGACATAATTGTTCGGCAGGAGGCGCCGCTGCCCGCCCCACGGTAAATATCCCTTAGTCGCCTCTTACGACACCAGGACCCCAGGCAGGAAGAGTATACCTACCCCTAGTATATCAATGTCAAATGAAAGAAAAACCAATTTTTTTCAAGTTTCTAGTTTGTGTTGCCAATTTAGCATATTTTTTGTTGTTTTTTGTTTTCCTTTCATTTAACATTGAAATATTCAATTTTCCAATCCACGGCCCTGCCACCTATATTTAGTACAATTTTTTTTCTTCATAAATATGCCAATCGAAAACCCTCATTAATAATTCAGCATCAATATTTACGGTTATTTTCTCACTCATGCATGAGGCTAACCGCAAAGCACGTGCCTTCACACTATTGGCAGTCTACTGACGCGGCACGCTACAACTGCAATCATCGACTGCAGTCGGTGGCTGCCGTCGTCGCCTGCAGTCGACATCCGTGTATATGCGACGACTTGCAGTCCGTGTATAAGAGCCCTAAGACCTAGTTTACCTCCTCCAGTTTATAGGACTTTGTCTTTGTTCAAGCTTGAGTTGATACAGTCGTGGTTCAACTTGTCACGGGATTTCGTTCACGAGGAATTTGCATGAAAATCGCTAGCATTTTCACGTAATGAGTTTTACTGTAGCGTAGATACCTATGAAGTCTAGTCTGTTGTCTTTGTTATTCAGTTTCTTTGTTTTAAAAGCTGCGGATAAAATAAGAAACAAGGTTCCAACTAAGTGTTCAATATCTTTCCTATACCTAGTGTTTTAGGTTTAGTAAAGATTCGAGCGCTTTGTTTATAAAAAATCGTTTCAGATTAGACAATGGTTTTTTTATTTATATCCCATGGGCACTGATTTAAATAATAAAAGTGCCTTTGTGATATTTCAGGTCCAGGCCTAAATGTATGCATATACCTATGCACATTATATGTATAATGTATATTGGACGTTTCATTCAGCCCGAGCCGTTTTAAAATGAAGTAATTATAAACATTTTATGTTTAGGGGAGGCCTATGTCCAGCAGTGGACTAATATAGGCTGATGATGATGATGAATTATAAATAGAAATACCTATAGCCATCCATTTCTATCATACAAACTTTCGCACTAATAATGTTATAATATTAGTGCGATGGGATATAGAAGAACTTCATAGCTTTTTGTACTACGTACCGATTTCACCAATGATGAATTTTCTGTATCTAAAAAACTATTTAGACTAACTCTACCATGGAGGTATCTACAAACAAAGTGGGTTGGTATAGGTAACTTAATAAATGTGATTACTTACTAAAAAAAATCAGTGTAGAGACCCTCTCACCGACACCGGTAGACCTCTTACAGACGCACTCCGATACATTTAAGGCCGCCACACACAGAAACTGTGGCGGGGCCGCGCCGGAGGCGAAGTCAAGCGGGTTTCATTCATACGGATAAAACAAATCGACTTAAATCAAACAATTAAAAAAGCCTCTTAATCTTTCGTCTTTTTTAAATAATTTAGGAGAAATTAATCATAATTATAACATAGAGATGGTAAATTATCCTCAACCTCAACACCCTATATTGGTCCACTGCTGGACGCAGGCCTCCCCGTCAAAGCTCTTTATTGACGTATCTCATGGGGGGTAATGCTCATAATCCCCACGCAGGGCATGCGGGTTGGGGATCGAGTTCGGTCGTAGAACAATTCTATCCCCCCCCCCCCTCCCCGGTAAATATTCCTGAGACGCCTCTTACGATACCCACGGAAGATATGTAGTGGTGCAAATTCTAAGCCACCTAGTTTGCAAATTATCATTTATAGTAAAATAAACGTTGATATTTACTCTACATTTATTTATGCCTTCGCCTCCGGCCCGGCCACAGTTTCTGTGTGCGGCTTCAAATGTTTTGTAAATGTAAATAAACGAATCGTAATGCATTTGTTATCGTTATCGCTATGTCGATACATTCGTCGGTCATTCGTATTGGTATAGTAATAGAAATATCTTTGCATAATGCGTGTACTTTATGTATTCGCCTTCGCCTCCGGCCCGGCAACGGTCTCTGCGTGTGCCAGCGTTATTTTTATTTTTAATTTGTTTTATTTGGGATATATACAGTTAATAATACTTAATATTAAAAATTTAAGATAAACATAAACCAAAGGCATTTAAATGATTAAATCAAAATAACATTTTGAACTGAACATTTTGGAAGTTTTTGGTCACTTGTAAATAAGTCGTGTATAGTGTCCGCTTATTTATCTGTCGTTTTTTTCAGTGGGATTTTTTCAAGGGGAATCCAATTTTTTCAATTTTGTCAAGGGTGAAAACCGGAATAACCCGTTTTCTATGTATAATTAAACATATTTTATAACCCGTACTCTATGTATAATTAAACATATTTTTATTTTATTTTGTTTTATTTGGGATATATACAGTTCATAATACTTAATATTAAAAACTTAAGATAAACAAAAATCTATTTTTTTATTAAACATATCTTTAGGAAGTTGATTTGGTAAGTATTATTAGACCCATTACACTCTGATTACTTTGGGTCGAGCTAGGTGATGCTGAGTTGATTAAATAAATAAATAAATAATGCTCGACAATTTACACAGCATTATCTAGCCCCAAGCTAAGCAGAGCTTGTGTTATGGGTACTAGATAACTGATATACCTAATACAATACGCTACATAATTATTTTTTATTATACATAGAAAACATCCAGAACGCCCTGAACAAATATCTGTAAGTAATTGTCCAGCATTATTAATTATTTATTCATTAATCTTCTTCGAGAGAGCAAAACTAGTAGGTATTTTATCATAACACAAACAGTGCATAATATTCACATAGAAATACAATTCGCACCTAGTTTGCAATTTGAATCTCAATCACTGCGCGGCAGGCAAACAGATGAACTCTAATTTAGTCACTTACCTGCTGCGGAGCCTGTCATGTCAACCCCTGAGCTCATCTCCATATTAATTGTCATGTTACCCAGGTACCTACCTATACACCAAGTATGTAAGGCACGTGCAAAAATGGAGAGCATTCGAACACGCTGCCATCAGTTTAATAACGGCGTGAAAAAGAGCCCAATTGAACCAATTTGCCGAGTGATTTCATTCAGCTCTACCTGTGCTTTACTGAAAAAAGTTCATGCGCGTAACGACGGGGAATTTATTAAATTATCATAAATAATTAACAGCCGAAAGTTCTAGGCTATTGCTATGTTGTGAACATGTTTTTTTATTCAAATTGTTATTGTGACTTAACCTCGCACGTGTTTTTTCCCATGGAAACGTTTAAAGGTGATTTATATCCCACTATGGGATAAAATTTAAATAATTTATGGGATAAAATCGCCTTATTTTGATTCCAGGATCAGCTTACAGGTTAGCCTATATTTGATTCCAGGATGAGAATTACCTGTATGAAAAATTTCAGCCCGATCCGTTCAGTAGTTTTGGCTTGTAGAGGTAACAAACATCCATTATTGTGATATGACTAGCGGCGCCCGCGGCTTCGCACGCGTTGTTTCTATGGAAACGTTTAGGTAGAGGTGAATTCTACCCCACGAGAACTGAATTATGCTATATTAAAATAGCCTAAGTTTGATTCAGGATTAGAATTACTTGTCTCTTACCTGTATACAATTTTAGCCCGTTCATTAGTTGTGGCGTGAAGAGGTAACAAACATCCATACATCCAACCAAACATTCGCATTTATAATATTAGTGTGAAAATAGATTGTAGCTGCTATTAAAAAAAAACATGTACCTACTCTGTTAACATAAATTTAAATAGCCCGCGTGGTAATTTCTGTTTTTGCGCAACTTTCGAATTTTTTTCTTATTTTTCTCTCTCTCCTTCCTTCTAATAGCCTTCTCCTAACAATAACAAAGACAAAAGAATGAGCAAAATTGGTCCAGCTGTTCACATGTGGTGCCGTGACAAAGGGAAATAAGCATCCCTTCCTGCAATAGAAGAAATCATTTACCTAGCTTGTCATTTCGAAGCAAGGCAGCTACCTACCGCCCGAATAACGCAGTGTTCCATGAGACAAAAAAAAACACTTTGCCATTTATAGCATTAATCGATGAACGAATGTATTTTAAATGCATGAGTTCAGAGAGAACACCCACGTTCTATTTCAAATATTTTATTTTTTATAAAAGTTTATGAACTTTAGGTGACCTTGACCTAGATTTTTTTTTAAATTCTGTAAATGGAACTGTTTAAGATATTTTTATTAGATTTTTTTTTTTTTAATCTGAAGTAGACCTTCGTTTGACTGCAATCTCACATGATGGAAAGCGAAGATGCGGCCGACGATGTATCACGAAGGTCTAGAAGATGGCTACTCCGGACCACATTCCGAAACACAACAGAGTTGCTTCACGGACTGGCCCAGTCCGGAGGGTGGTGACAAGCCACGGCCGAAGCCTACCACCAGAGGTTACCGCTCTTAGCACCACCCAGAGGACACGTGTAGAGTATCAGAGGGTATCAGAGGAGATAAATATAGTCTGACAAAGGATGTTTAGGCGTAAATTTTTCAGTTTATATTTTTGAAAAATCATGTCTGAATCCCGAGTGTTTTTTTTTCAGATTTTCCTTTTTATTTTTTTGTCCCTTAAAACTCAAAAGCGGCTTGTGACTAGCACAGAAAGATTGCTCCTAAGATAAGGCCTATGACTCATAAAAAAACCAAGTTTCACTGTTGCGGCTCTTATGAGGAATTGAATTTGAATTGCTATAAATAGAATAGGGCAATTTTTTACTTCTCATGGAACGTTTCTGATATCTGTGCATGGAACACTGTGACACGGTACAAACTGTACCATCTAAAGCACGGTATAAACAATATTCCTAGGTACATGAGTACCTATATCTAGTAAAGTCAGGTAGGTAAATAAGAGAGACTCGCGTGTTCCCCAAAGACTAATTGGATGTCCAATTATTCGGCCTCCGGGGAGTGCTAACCTAAACAAAACATGTCATGTCGGATCGAGAATGAAATAAAAAACTTTGTAGGTATTATACAGGGTGTTTGGCATTGGGGCAGACATAATTTTTTGGGGAGTCATAAGGTTATGGGCTACATTTCTCCAGAATTAATATCCTAAGTGTCGCGGTTGCTAAGATACATAATGATATTTTTTCGTCTTTCTTACTGTTGTAATTATAATCGATTCCTGTAAACGCTATTTTGTATCTGTGCCAGCGATGACATGACAGTTGTATGACGGATGTCTGTCATTCCTCTTCTTCACTTTGGTTTTCTGTAAAACACAACCTCTCTTCCGTTTGATCTTCATCTAGCTTGATTAGCCTTGTATCCATATTGTAATCGTGAAATATTAGAGTTAGCATATGACCTAATTACATGCTGTTTATTGTGTAATAATAAATTGGCTGTAATCCATTTGTCGGACTTCATATTTCTTCTCGCCCACCTGTCAGACACACCACACCACAGCCGACAGTCCACACTTACTTTGCAACAGGTTATGGTCCCAGCTCATTCAAGTGGTGCTGAGGATTCGTTAGTGGTGTTGGTTGTTGCTGGACGATGATGGCGGGCGAAGAACAAGGCAATGTTGGTGGCGACATACAAAGCCACACTTCAGGGCAGCCGGCCTACATGGGCAACGGCGCCGGGAGTTCTCATGACAAGCTAGAAGGCATCGGCAATTACATTACCTGGAAATTTGTGATGAAGCAGATAGTCATACTGGAAGGATTGTACGAGTGTATAGACAAAACTAACCCAGACCCGATAAAGGATCAACGCGCATTGGCGCGCATTTGTTTGATGGTGAAACCGGCACTATACCAGTATATTAGAGACGCGAAGTCTTCTAAGGAAGCATGGAGCAAGTTGGCTGCTGTTTTTGATGACAAAAGCCTGTATCGGCGTGTTCTCCTGCTGCGGCAATTGCATCGTATAGATTCAACACATTTCTCAAATATGAGTGAATATATTTATTCTGTTATGACTTTGGTGCAGCAACTAGCGGATATTGGCCGCACAATCGAAGATGCTGAAGTAGCAGAAATCTTGCTAAGTGGATTACCAGCAGAGTATGATGTGTTGGTGTCAAATATGGAAACTGCGTGCATCTCGTCTAGTCTTAATAGTGATTTAGTGCGTACTCGTCTACTACAAGAAGAATTTCGCAAGACAAACAATAGTAGTGAGCAACCTATGGCTTTTGCTGCCAATAAGAATAATAATAAGAAGATTATTTGCCACTACTGTCAACGGCCAGGGCACATCAAATCGAAGTGTTTTAAATTAAAGAAAGACAAGAAAAACTCTGACAAAAAGGAAGAAACTTTTTTTGTGGCTGAGATGGCATTAAGTGTTCGTCAAAGTGACTGGTTGGTGGACTCGGGTTGTACTAATCACATGAGTAACAATAAGGACTTGTTTAAAGACTTTAAATATATTAAAAATAAAGTGTGTATTGCGAATAATGATACTTTGGATAGTACAGGTATGGGTACTTTAGAATTCAAAGTTGGAAATCATTCTATTGTGTGTAAGGATGCGTTGCTTGTGCCGGATTTATCTACAAATCTTTTATCTGTTAGCAAGCTTACAGAAGCAGGTTTTTCCATTGTTTTTAATGGGAATGGGTGTCACTTATATAAAAACTGTAAAGTTAATGGGAAATATTTAGGGAAAGCTGAGAATGTCAATGGCACTTTTAGGTTATGTTCGCAGCAGCTGAGGCATTCTTCCGCCTCCCTGACGGATGAAGGCCAGGGGGATAAGAGTGCGCTGATGGCGTGTGTGCCGACTGCGACATGGCACAAACGACTGGGACATCATGGATATGATGGTATGTGTACTCTGCGGAGAAATAACTGTCTTATGTTTCAGACTAGTTTAGATGAATGCATTGCATGTCTTGAGGGGAAGATGGCGGCTAGGCCCTACCCCATTGGTGATTCTAAGCGTGCTCATCTACCGCTGGAGGTTGTTCATTCAGATGTGTGTGGCCCGATGTCGATGTGCAGCTGGGGAGGAGCGAGATATCTCCTGACATTCACAGATGATTTTAGCAGGAAAAGCTGGGGATACCTGCTACATTATAAAAGCGAGGTAATGTCCAGTTTTATAGATTTTAGAGCCCTAGTAGAAAAACAATCTGGTTTTCCCATTAAGTGTCTCAGGTCTGACGGCGGCGCTGAATATTGTAATAATAAATTATGTAACTACTTAAGGTCAGAAGGGATTGTGCATCAAGTTACAGTTCCTTACTGCCCACAGCAAAATGGAGTTGCAGAGCGCCTAAACCGTACTGTTATAGAGAAGGCACGTTGTATGCTGCAGGAGTCTGGTCTTTGCCGGCGTTATTGGGGGGAAGCAGTGATGACTGCATTGTACTTAAAGAATAGATGCCCTACCCGCGCCTTGGCTGGATCACTGCCTGAGGAGGTATGGACCGGTTCCAAAGTGGAACTTAGTCACCTGCGAGTATTTGGTTGTGTTGCCTACAGTTTAGTACCTGAGCAGAAACGTAAGAAATTAGATCCCAAATCTACTATAAAAATATTTGTGGGTTATAGTGACACAACAAAGGGTTATAGATTAGTCAATTCTTCAAATCCAAAGAGAATTCTTTATTCCAGGAATGTTGTATTTTTAGAAAATAAATTTTTGAAAGATGTTCAGAATAATGATGCCAAGGTAGAGGAAGTGAATTCTTATAATTTTGACATGGTCTCCAATTCTAATAATAATAAGTGTAATGATGAAAATATTCTGAATATGAGTGAATGTAATAATAATTTAAATAATTCTAAGTCTAATTCTAATATGACTGAAAATAATGAAACACTCTGTGATAATAGTGATAAGCACAGTATTTCTGTAGTTTCAGCTTCAGATTCCGAGTACTGCACTGGAGATGAGACAGCGGGCTATCATAGCCCTGTATCAGCTGATGAGGACAACAATTGGACAACAGTTGAGGTGTCCTATCGAGGGGCAGGAGCCTGTAAAAGTCCCGAGCCGTCAGTGACCGTCACCTCGCGACCTGTGGATTTCGCGGTGACTAGTCCTGGGCATTCGGTGACCAACACTGGGCAACCCCAGTCCTATCGAGGGGAAGAAGCCGGTAAAAGTCCTGAGCCGTCAGTGACCGTCACCTCGCGACCTGTGGATTTTGCGGTGACTAGTCCTGGGCATTCGGTGACCAACACTGGGCGACCCGTGCGTAGTACTCGAGGCAAGCCACCAGTCAGGTATGATGAATATGATTTATCTTTGTTGGCGCATCGTGATTCAGATCCGGTTACCTATCGGGAAGCTATGTCGTCAAAGAATGGTAAGAACTGGTACTTAGCTATGGAGAAGGAATATAAGGCACTCATAGAAAATGGAGTATGGAGACTGGTAGATCGTCCTAAGGACAAAAATATAGTTAAATGTAAGTGGGTTTTTAAAACTAAGCAAGACTCTTCAGGTAAGGATAAGCATAGAGCTAGGCTAGTTGCTCGTGGTTTTTCTCAGCAGAGGGGGGTAGATTACAGTGACACCTTTTCTCCTGTAGTTCGCCATAGCACTATGCGTACATTATTTGCTCTTGCTAATGAACTTAACATGAATATTGACCATTTAGATGTAGAGACTGCCTTTCTAAATGGCAATCTTAATGAAGTAATTTATATGGAACAACCTGAAGGCTTTGCTAAAGATAATAATAAAGTTTGTCTGTTACTTAAGAGCATATATGGCTTGAAACAAGCCAGTAGAATGTGGAACTTAAAAGTACATCAACTCTTGTCAAATAATAGTTTTGTTCAGAGCAAATGTGAGCCATGTGTGTATTTTAAAAATAAGGACAAGAATTTAATTATTGTGGCTCTATATGTAGATGATTTTTATATTTTTAGCAATTGCTCTACACTAAAAACAGATTTGTTAAAACTATTAGAAAAAGAGTTCAGTGTAAAGGATCTTGGTACTTTGCAAATGTGTTTAGGCGTCAATGTTAAACGAGACACGGCAAAAGGAATTTTGACTCTAGATCAATCTGATTACATTAAAAGACTGTTGTCGCGTTATGGGATGGAAAACTGCAAACCTGTCAGTACTCCCATGATATTAAATTCAAAATTATGTAAGCAAGAGGGCAATTTACTTGATGACAACGTCTATCATTATAGGGAATTGTTAGGGTCATTAATGTACTTGTCAGTGTGTACACGCCCTGATATTTCGTTTGCTTGCAGTCAACTAAGTCAATTTAGCAATGGTTTTGATGCAACTCATTGGCTAGCTGCGAAACGCCTCTTACGGTATTTAGCGGGAACATTAAATTATGGACTATGTTTTTATAGGAGCTGTAATTTAAAATTAACTGCTTTTACAGATGCTGACTGGGCCAATGACATTGTGGACCGAAAGTCCTACACCGGTTTTGTGATCAAGTTAGGTAGGAACGTTATAAATTGGGAATCGCGCAAGCAACGCTGTGTAGCTTTAAGTAGCACTGAGGCTGAGTATTTAGCTATAAGTGATATCTGTAAAGACTTGTACTTTGTCAAAAATTTTCTATTTGAAATTTTGAATCGTAACTTTGATATTACAATTTACAATGATAATCAGAGTGCACATAAATTACTAGAAGCTAAAGAATATTGTCATAAGAAAACTAAACACATTGACTTGAGATACCATTATGTAAAAGATTTAATTCAGAAAGGTTTTGCTGATGTGAAATATCTATCTACTCAAGATATGTTAGCAGATGTACTTACTAAACCTCTAGGTTCCACAAAACACAAGCATTTTATTAATGAACTTAATTTGAAGTGTATATAGAGTTCTAAACATGTTAGTTTTAATGTATGGCATGTTAAAATAATATGGTATGACTTTGATACTATGTTTGTGTGCCTATTATGTTAAGATATGTTAAGCATGATAGGATAATTGTATGCAATATAGTATAAGAGCGTTTTTGAGAAATAGAGGGGAAGTGTTGTAATTATAATCGATTCCTGTAAACGCTATTTTGTATCTGTGCCAGCGATGACATGACAGTTGTATGACGGATGTCTGTCATTCCTCTTCTTCACTTTGGTTTTCTGTAAAACACAACCTCTCTTCCGTTTGATCTTCATCTAGCTTGATTAGCCTTGTATCCATATTGTAATCGTGAAATATTAGAGTTAGCATATGACCTAATTACATGCTGTTTATTGTGTAATAATAAATTGGCTGTAATCCATTTGTCGGACTTCATATTTCTTCTCGCCCACCTGTCAGACACACCACACCACAGCCGACAGTCCACACTTACTTTGCAACACTTACATCACCTAATATCTCGCTATATTTTTTTTGTTTGTGGTATAGAATATCGCAAAAGTTGCATTGTGACATCACAATGCAACTTTGGCAATATTCTTCAATTTATTTTAAATATATTAAATAATATTAGATTTTGATACAAATCCACTTCTTCCTTCAAAAAGTAACAATCAATCAAAGTCAAAAATCTGTTTAAAAATCATATCCCAGCATCTGTGACACTTCGGACATTGATTCTACAAGAGAAATGTGGTCCATGATAACCCCCTTAACTCCAGAAAAATTGTGTCAGTCGCAATACCAAACATCCTGTATAGTTATTCCGTTTAAGTAGTTTCGTTTTGTGTCTAGCTAAGCGTTTTTCGTTTTTCGTGTCCCTATGGCATAATTAATTTTATGAACCTTTTGAAAATAAAAAATGATTTATACAACCTCAGTAGCTCAGCAGGCGAAGGTCCACCTGCGATGCAAAAGGTTACAGGTTCGATTCTCGCCTTGGAACAAATATTTGTATGATCTTCAGATATTGGTCGTTTTACTAACCATGATTTTAGTTTTGAGCTTTCCAACGGCACAGTTTCATGCGTTTAAAGTATTTTTTTTATCAAATATATTATTTTATTATGTACCATTAACATTATTTAGTTAATTAAGTACCTACCTAGGTAGGTAGGTACCCCCAATTAAGCGGAGCTGGTAGGGTAGGTTGGTACCTACCCTACAAGCTTCGCTTAATTGGGGGCTAACATTTATACATTGGTTAAAAACCGTTGTTAGACCACTAAATAAAATAACAACGTCACATAAATAACTAGCTTTTGCCCGCGGCTTCGAGCGCTCTATTCAAGCCAAGTCCGTCCTGGGATACCATGATACCATTTACCTACCTCCCAGCCAAATCTCATCAAGATTCGTTCAGCCAGGAACGGGATAAAAATCTCCTATCCTCTGTCCGTATCCTGGTTCTAAGGTACAGCCGTGTGCAGCCGTTCTTGAGTTAGGTATAGATAGTGTAACCAACACGAATTTCTTTAACCGACTTCAAAAAAGGAGGTTCTTAATTTTTGTTGTGTTTTTTGTTTGTTTTCTCGGAAATTTTGACAGGGTGGTCCGCTTCATGATTCTTTTTTTATTTGAAAGCTGGTGCTTCCCGTGTGGTCCCATTTCTAATAGTTTATTTGGTCTAGTTCTGAGTGACTATGGGGATCCATGAAAAAACCATGAAAAAACTAAACAAATTGAAGTCGGTTTATAGTTTTTTAAAAAAAAAAACAATTACGAGTAGGTATTTATAAATATAGTTAAGAAACTACAGAAACTCGGGGACTAGCGATCGAACCTGCCATCTTTGAATGACAGCTACACCATGATGCCATCAGAGGTAAGTAAGTTTAATACTACTGTTTAAGTGTATTACAGACACGTAGGTAATCTAATTTCAAAGTTAGTCACACAGCTTAATGGAATTAGTTAGCTTTTCACAGACTACATTCAATGTTGATCTGATTATTCGACAGTCAATGCTAGATTGCATCCATTTCTCTCTACTAGCTAAGGGCTTATTACCCGAGCCAATATGACAGCGCCACCTTTTTATCATATAACTAGCTGCGCCCCGCGGCTTCGCACGCGTTATTCCTATGGAAACGTTTAAAGGTGATTTGTATCCCACGGGTTCAGATTTATGGGATAAAAAGTAGCCTATGTTTGATTCCTGGATTAGAATTACCTGAATGCCTGATTACAGCCAGATCCGTTCAGTAGTTTTGGCGTGAAAAGGACAGAGGTAACAAACATCCATCCATCCATCCATACATCCAATACAAACTTTCACATTTATGATATTATAGTGTGATGTGATTACGTTTAACATAGGATATTTTAAAAACCCATCGTACAGTTTGTGGTATCTTTTATAAGCATCGAGTTAGGATTTTATCCTAACTCGATGATTATAAGCAATTTTTGATACCTCTGTAGTAGTTAGTGTAATAGTTTTATCTTATAATGTAGCTCAGGAAGACATGCGAAAATAGAGTTTATGTGGCCACAAAATGAAAACATTACAGAGACAAAAATAAAAAAAAAAGACGTGTGGCACTCGGGGACTGCCGCGGTAAAGCTATTGCAATGCCATCTAGAGGCGAGTTGCTGAACTAAAAAGACAAACGTCAAGGTTTTTTCGTTACGGAATTTCTGGATTCGGTCCCCGCGCTCAAGGCCCGCGATAGAAGCTATGCAATAGCTTAATATATAATAGACACCACAAACTGTATGATATATTTTTAAAACTTCCTGTGTTTGATTGACGTAATAATAAGATAAAATAAGTGGGGGCGCCACTTTCACTGGTGTATGCGCCTTCAAGCATACCTTACTTATAGTCCTTAGTTACTCACCTCACCTAATGAAAAATGACGATGTGGCCGACCGTAAACGTTTTCATTAATATTTATAGTGCGTAAGCCCTCACTATGGGAAGGTAATTTATAAGAAGATTAAATAATTTCCCAAAAGCATTTATGACCCACGGATTTTGAACTCCTATGTCAGTAATCTCGTGGTGTAGTTGGTTATTATCACATTCCGTATCCGTACTGAGGGAAGGATGCGGATTCATGTCCCGTCGAATTAAAAGAAATGGGATATTATTTGATTTCTTAGGTTTTAATTGACCGGGAAAACACCAGCAGGCAGCGTGTTCCCAAGAAGGTGGAGGAAAACTGTTAAGTGCGATTGGAAGGCATTGGTAGGAAGAATCTGTCTAAAGGTCTCTACCCATTACACCGTATCATACCATGACCGTGCTATGAACGTGTCAGGCAAACAAATTTCTTTGTATTGAAAAGTATGGGACTATGCTCACTAGACCGTTCCGTCACCAACCAACAACGTCGCGTGTCATGCACGGAGCGACAACTATTCTCGGTACAGAACGCCGTCGGTCCGTACAGTGGACAAGGTAGACCGTGTCGTAGTATTTTCGTGTCTGACACGTTCATAGCACGGTCATGGTATGATACGGTGTAATGGGTACAGACCTTAATCCAGAATCTGTCCTACACCGAACAAAGGGTTTATCGCTTATCAACTAATAACTAATACAATCTTTGCTTATCTAAGTCTAACACAACTAATTTATGTTCTTACATACTGCGGATTTTTGATTACCTAATAGGCAGGTAATTCAAAAATCCGTAGTAAGAAAATTACCTTTACAAAAGCACCCCAGTGAAGCTACCTCAGCCGCTACCTGCCTAGTGCCTACGACAGGCCAGCGATAATCAGAATTCCTCTTTCCAAAGCTGATTGGACGGCCCATCTATCAGATGCGATACCGACCGACCGACGGACGCAATTTATAGGTATCAGGAGAACAAAGTTAGCAACAAACATAGCTTGCGAATGAATTTGTATGCTGGCGGCGAACCGCGGGCCGCGGTCTACGCTACGAGACATTCAAGCGTTTACACTTTTACCGAGACTTGGTTTTACCCGTCTGGAGAGGTGATTAATAATGAGATCATGGAATCATGTGGTATAGTGGCTGCCAAACAACTTGGCCAGTGACGGGCAGCAAGAATAAGTTGTTTGCGCAGGTACCTACCTCTAGTAGCTAACTCATCAACCTCAACAGCCTATATTGGTCCACTGCTGGCTTTTATCTTAATGCCCGTAGTTCCCTCGCTGTGCTGGCCAGCGTTTTGGGGATCCAAGTTAGGTGGCAGAATTGTTTAGCATTGTCACGTGGTTCGCCAGAGCACAAGAAGTTTGTCGATCATTATACCTACATACAATATTTGGGTGACCGGTTTTTTTGGTAAATTATGCTTATTATAAATTAAAGTACCTAGTACTATTCGGCAATAGATGGCAGGAAGAGTCATATTTTTCACTTTAATTCCTAAGGTGATTGGGATAAAGTCCATTATTGAAAACACGACTAAAATAGTATTACTATTCGCCAATAGATGTCAGGAAGAGTCTATTGAATACGATAAATCTAATTACTGAAAACATATTTAAACTAATAAAACGACATTTTCTGAAAAATAATCCTAGCTAGATCGATTTGTCGCCCCCGAAACCCCCTGTATACTAAATTTCATGAAAATCGTTATAGCCGTTTCGTTAAGATAAGATATATAAGATCCTAACGTTCCTAATTATCATCAAGAAACGCACGGATGTGATTCACGTTGCAAATGTGATTCGTTGGGTTTTTGTATTTTCCCACTTTCTTTTTGTGCCACGATGATTTATTCAAGTCCCTCTGAATCAGCGGTAACTTTGCAGTTACGATAATAGGTAGGTAAGTTTGCCACGAAATCCCACCAGGCGCCTCTTGTGGTGGTGAATCAAGCATGTACCTACCTAGGATTATGTAAGAGGGTATTTCCGAAGTGTTTTACAGTTTTTGCTGTTTGTGGTCAAACGTTGTTATTTTCGTTGGACGGTGAAATTGCCAATGCTTCTTGGTTTTACCAAAGTAGATAGGTACCTATACCTTATCCATCGAGCATATTAGTAAACAAACCACGACATAAAATCTTGCTTGGCGTCGAGTTTCTGATATTATTGTGAGCAATATTTATTGAAAGAAGGATATCAAATCAACAAGTAATGTTAATTACGTATAAAAGGACGCGCCAACAAAGAGAGTTTTAGGTTAAGTATGGGTGGTTTGTTTACTAACATTCTACATGCTCCATGAATACGGTATAGGTACAGATACCTAATTATAGGTACAGTACAGCGCATCTCGGTTTATCCAAACTGTTGAGCCATGCTCAATGCCAGCGGTTACGAGGAAGCGTCAAAGTTTCCGCCGAGAATTTCCAACGACATTCCCCAAAATAACTGGGGTATATCATATAATATGACCTAATTATTAGTAAAGCAGGACGATTCTGATTTAAACATACCCAGCCAGGGTATGAAAATGATTTATTGTTTGGAAGTTCAGTTGCAACAAAGAGTTTTATATAATGAAGGTAGGTCTAGGTATAGGTATTTGGGTATCTTGGTGGGCGTTTGGGTAGTAACTAACAAGTATGTAATAGGTATGCGACTTCAAAAAATCTAATATTTTTTTAACGTTTTTTCTATTGTTAATATAAATAAATCTGTACCTACTTGGTATATTTATTTTCGTATATAATCAATTTAATCATTGAAAAGTTGATATTTTAAATATAATATCAATATTCGCAAAATTTCTAAACCCAACGCTGCTAATGGCAGTCGAACCATGACGTCACACTTGTACATTTTTGTATTGTCGTGAAGCTTTGACTTTGAATTGACAGAGGTGATCCGGTGAATCGTGTCGTCACAGAAAGCAAGGGCCAACATGGCAGCGTTTTTATCACCCAACCTGAGTGTTTTTCACCTAAATAATTTGTTACATTTTTTTTGGTAACCTAAATAATCTATTAAAATAATGAAAAAAAAAATAGCATATTATACCCTATTGTAGACGCTCATTTTTTATTCAGATATTTTCAAAGGTTCGTTCTTTCAAACCTTAGTTATTGTCCGCTCTCCTCTCTTAACGTGGCCCAGCATCTACGAGAGACGTGCGCCGCCAATAAATGCGGGCACTCTGTTAAATGGCGCGCCCCTGGGACTGACCTCGAGATAAAACTGGCTAATCAAACTTTTTTCCCCGTGTTAAACTTTAAAAAGACGATCCAGGTAAGCGGCTGCAGTGGGAACTTGCACTATAAGGGCCGTGTTAGTGTCGCACGTTCTTTGGTGAGATTTTAAAGTTAGACAAACTCGTTAACTGTGAAAAGTTCTATTTGAAAAAAGACGGATTTTAAGCATGGATATAGGATTTTCTCTGTTATCTACCTAAGCCATTAAAATGAGAAAAGCAAACTTTTATAAGACTTGAAAACTGTCTGTTAATATCAGTCTTGAACTGAGTTAGGTAGAGTCAAATTCATATTCTTGTACGTCATCTTAGACGACGTTTTCCCAACGGCTTTGCTTTGCTACCGTCCACATTAGCTATAATCTTGGATTTTTGTAGTAGCGTTTCTGAAACTTCTGCTCTTCTATTTTATCTGTTCTATAAAGACTGGCTATAAGAAATACCTAGTCTCTGGTAATTCTTTGCAGTGGTCTGCTGGGGATTTTAAGTGCATTTTGCGCTTCGTTATGTAAATGCCGAGTCGTGGGGAATCGTGTTCCTTGATTATGAGCCTAGATAGCTAGCCTGCTGGTCCGTGTTTAGAATGTATGGCTGTAGGTATGTGCTTATGCTTTCTTTTGTTTTCTGGGTAGATACTCATTTTTTATGTTTAGTTTAAAAAATATCTATCTTCATTCGTAATGTATTTGTATCATGTAAATATATCAGTCATCTACCCCTAACATAAGCTCTGTTTAGTTTGGTCGATGTTTGCTTGACTTGATGACGCTGTGTGAATTGTCCAGCATTATTTATTTATTTCCTTCTTTAGTTATAATCAGAGAGGAAGGTTTTTATAGTCCCTCGTAGTCCTTTATTTGACCACAATCTCACCTAATGGAAAGTGACGATGTGGCCAACACACCGTGCCTATTTGTAAACTCTTTTAATATGTGCTATTTTTATAGGCTGTGCCTTTTGTTACATCAATTATTAGTTTTCTCTTGTTAGCTTTATTTTATATTTATTTTTGTCAAATGTGTATAATTGATGATGATCAAATGTATGTACTTACCTATAATTACCACTTAAGTACTGTGTGTTGCAGAAGCAAATAAATGTTTATCTATCTATCATCTATCAACAATGTATCACGAAGTTTTAGAAGGGGGGGACTGGGGACCTACTCGGAAAAGAAAAATTGAAGTTTCGTTTTCGTTGTCATGCAAAACCAACGCTTATGTCGCTTACATAAGATTAGCGTTTGCACGAAAACAAATCAGAAACTTCGATGACCCTGAACAGGTGTCTTCTACAATAGAAACGCAGGTTGTAATTGGCTTGGGGACGCTTTCAATTGGTTGCTATGGATCTCAACTCAATAGGCCAGGCCTTAACCTATCATAGCCGCGATGGCATAAAAGCCACAGAGTAAATAAAATCCCTCTGGATTGTTTGCAACAGTCTGCAGTTATTGCTTAACCGCTCAACTGTTTCAATGGCAAATAATTAGCTAAGAGAGAGAGAAAAAAGAGGTTACGAACCTTACGATTTAAGAAAGTTTCTATGGGTACCTAAAATAGTTCTAATTTATTTCTAGTCATTCTTATATTTTAATTTTCTTTGATAATAAAGTCATTAAACTACTTAGTAGGTTCGTACGAGTAAACACTGGCAACTCTAATCAACACAGACCGATGGATAACATAAACACATTCTTGGGTTTTCCAATCGCGTTCAATAAACAACACAATATTAAACAAGGGCATTCTAATTTGAAATTATCGGAAAACCCAGTCACCTCATTCTAACTTTAATGATGTAATGGACTATACTTCACGACTAATAACTTCCGTCGGTCATAAATTTTCTCAGGGCTATGTATATTTTACTCAAGATACAAGGTTCTTTCTTTTTAACCGACTTCAAAAAGGAGGAGGTTCACAATTCGTCTGTATTTTTTTTTTTTTTTTTTTTTTTTTTATGTTTGTTAGGTACCTCAGAACTTTTGACTGGGAGGTCCGATCTTCACGATTCTTTTTTATATGAAAGCTGGTGCTTCCCATGTGGTCCCATTTTAATTTTGTTCAGCTCTGACAATGGGATCCATGAAAATTCATGAAAAAACCGTAAAAATTGAAGTCGGTTTATAGTTTTTTAAAACAAAATTAATTATCTTCCATAATTTTACAACGGTTCTTTCTTTTGATGACCTCTGTGGCGCGGCGGGCGAAGACGCCTAAGACGCAGTCGGCAGGTTTGATTTCCGCCTCTGGGTTTTTACCATCTGCAGATATTTGTTTCGGGTGTTCTGGGTGTTTTCATGTATAATTTTAATACTCATAGTAGTGCATTGTATTAAGTATATCAGTTATCTAGAACCTAGAACACCTACTCTGCCTAACTCGGGGCTAGATATTTTTTGTGAATTGTCCACCATTATATAACTAGGCAGTGCTGTGTGGTGCTGGCTTAGAATTTTCACCACCCCATCTCTTCCCGTGGGTGTCGTAAGATGCGACTAAAGGATATCAACCGGGGGCGGCCGCATTGCCCCCTGCACAACTTATTTAACCGACTTTAAAAAAAGGTTATCAATTCGACTGTATTTTTTTTTAATGTTTGTTACCTCAGAACTTTTGACTGGGTGGTCCGATTTTCATGATTCATTTTTTATATGAAAGCTGGTGCTTCCCGTATGGTTCCATTTTAATTTTGTTCAGTTCATGGGATCCGTGGAAATTCATGAAAAAACTATAAAAATTGAAATCGGTTTATGGTTTTTTAAAACAATTATTTTCATTAGCACAAATGCAGTACATAGGTCAAAGCGAAAATACACCAAGCGACTTAACAACGCAAAATCTATCTACACGGTGTTAAAGTGCTATACGATCACTCTTACAAAGATCTCAGTGCTTACAAACATCTCAGTGCTTACAACACCGTCAGGAATAGAAATAGCGACGTTATACCTACTCGTATGTGACATAAAGGCAAAGCCCTGCGGAGCGCCCGCCATACTACGATAACTAGTGAACGCGGGCATCCATCATCCTACTCTACCTCCCCAATCCCAGTGGTTAGGGATGTGCCGAGATAAATCACACTGATATTATAGGCAAAATTTTGGATGTGCGGATGTTCGGATGTCTGTTACTTCTTCACGCCAAAACTGGTTAATCTTATGCATACAGCCTGTAAGCAATGATTTTTTATGAACAGATTATTTTTGGAAAATACTGATAGAAAAGAAATTGGACGATAGTTCGAGGCATTACTTTTGTCTCCGGTTTTGAAGATTGGATACACGAGGGCTTTTTTGAAGGAGTTCAGATATGTACCTTTGGAGATTGATAGTTTGAAGATATGATTTAGATTTATGATTTATTATCTCCACTTTGGGAACGCGGGTTGGGGATCGTAATTCGGTGGTAGAATAAAATTGTTCAGCAGGAGGCGCTGCTGGCCGGCCCCCGGAGGATATCACTTACTCGCCACTTACGACACCCACGGGAAGATATATGGTGTGGTGCAACTTCTAAGCCAGCACCACACACACAGCTACTATGTTTGTTTCACCTATTCGCACAAAATGGCTGAAATGCGAAATCTAAACAAGTTATGTTATTTTAAAAACCATGCTTTATATCCGTAACACCAACGACGACAAATGTAATTCATCGGTAGGTACCTGTACCTTAGTCAGTAGTATAGAATAGAACAAGGGTATTGGCAATGGCATATCAATGAATACCTACTTCGATTGTTAGGTCGAAGAAGTTTCATTGATATGCCAATTGTAATACCCTTGTTCTATATAATAGAAAGCTGAAAGGCCTGCTTTTATGACTTTAGCTATAGTTTCTCTATAAGTGAATTTGTAAATTCTTAAGAGAAAAAATAAATATCTCAAACCTTAAAAATGTCTGCCAACAGTGATAATGATATTTCTCGCGCAAGTAATTAATTATCCGGCTATCCGCATGTATCCGAGTATCCGTTCGTATCCGACCATGCACAAAGACAAGATGCCAGCCCTCAGCTGATCGATTACCGAATAGTCGCTGTGTAATGGATGCGATGAATGAGCGGTTCATTTCGACTCCACATCAATCACTCTACGACTGCATTTCGAATTCATTTTATGACAAGCTCGCTGCTAATCGTCATTACCAAACGCATTCTAAACAGAACGCGGCAGTAAATGGTGAAATTGGACCTCAAACTCAATTTTAACAGCCTGTATTGGTCCACTGCTGGACGCAGGCCTCCCCCTGATAAGCGCCTTATCTTATGGAGGGTAATTCCCATAACCCTCGCGCTGCTGAGAATGGGGGTGGGGATCACGCCGTTTGGTTTAAAAATATTTTTATATAATTTATGTAGGTACCTACCTACCTAAAAGTTTACGGTTTTCGAATTTTTTCCTTTAACTGTGATAAAAGACGTTGCTTCATAAAAAAAATTAAGTTTCTGAGTGCACGGGAAGTCCCTATAGGTTTAGATTCCCTTGCGAGTTGATTGCATTGGCTTAGGAGTTTTTCAGAGCTCCAATGGATAGACTTGAGTATTTGATAGAAATACCAGCTTGATACCTCCACGCGTTCCTGAGAAAAAGGTCTTGACAGACAAACAGACTGACGGACGGACGGACAACAAAGTGATCATATAAGGGTTCCGTTTTTTCCTTTCGAGGTACGGAACACTAAGGCCCGTATTATGAAAGCTTGCTCAGTCATCGACATCGATCTATGCTTGAGCGACGCTTTTCTATGGCATAAACGTCACTCAAGAATATCTCTATGACTGAGCAAGCTTTCATAATACGGGCCTACAAGTAGCAAATCCGGGTAGGAAGCGAAACAGCAATGTTCCACTTTGGAAGGTAGATAAACTCATACCTAAGCCGGCTGGTATTTATTATGTACCTTCCTACAAGATAAAACCAACAAAAAAAAAAATTGTTGTTCGGAGCCTACAAGATGGCAGAGGAGAAGCAGACTCAAGAACTTGGTAAATTTTGTTTGAAAGAACACTGTCTATGAAAAGAGAATGTCAATGAGAATGCGAGCATTAATCATGGGTTACTTAAAAGTACTCATATTTTCATACAAACGTGGAAGTGTAACTACAAGGCTGTTTGACGTTGACCATCCAAAACTAAGGATGAAATCAATTTATATCGTCATAAACCATTCATAAACTATGTTTGTATACAACTGAAACAGTAAAAAAGTATACGTTTGAAAAATACAAGCTTCTAAACTTTCGTATTTCAACACGAATTTTAGCTTAACTTTGGGTGAAAATAAATAACACACAGGGAAATTAAACTCTAAAATGAAGGATTTACCGATATAGTTTACTTATTAATTAGTTAAAATAATAATTACTTTGAAGAGATACATTCAATAGTTTTTCTGTGATATTGATAACCCCTGGGCTAAAATCTGTTCGGCGGACGTTTTACCAATAAATCATG
Organism: Eupithecia tripunctaria; assembly: GCA_955876795.1. Taxonomy (NCBI): domain Eukaryota; kingdom Metazoa; phylum Arthropoda; class Insecta; order Lepidoptera; family Geometridae; genus Eupithecia; species Eupithecia tripunctaria. The sequence continues at coordinate 9,798,830 of OY041609.1, read as the reverse complement.
GTGCATTTTATTCTATCGCCCGGGTATGTCTATAATGACAGGTGAGATAGCATAGGTACACTTAGGCCGCGCTCACTGATGACAATCAGTGTACTCAAGGCTGAAAACTCACATTAGTTAGTACGTATATGTACCTATCCATTTAATTTAACACACAAAAAATTGGAATAAATTTTCGAAGCTAAACATTGAAAAACATTAGTTTTTTTCTCTTCAAAAATCACTGTACCTACCATGTCCGCTGTTGGTATTCCTACGGTTATTTTTGAACGCTACCATCTGGTTATTTAAAGTGCCCTTCACTTTTCCGCGGAAAATTGAAAACATAGATTCAATACTAGAGTGTTTTCCGCTAAAGCATCCGCCATTTTGAAGAGCCGTGAATGGTACTCTGTGACCGCATTTTAGTGTGTGCCAGGCATTGATTTAATCAATGGTGCCAGGTATGGAAAACAACAAAAAAACAATATCAAACAAAGCGACCTCTTTGACCTAGGTATAGTCAGCAAAAATTGCGCCTTCAAAGTCACGATTTTTCTGTGAAGTGAATAGTTGTCAACCCCATTTTGTTTTTAACGCAAAGCAAAATAGTTTCAATCTGGATAGGCATTACGTTTGGCGATGGTACCTATTTTAGTGACCTACCTATTTTTGTTCTTGGGTATTATGAGTTAGGTAGGGTTGGTACGTTTCGTTCGAATCTAAAACTCGAAAGACATTCGGGCAAAAAGGTCTCCTTCACTTTTCACTTCTTCACCTACATTTCGTCCGAATCTAAAATCTCTTGGTTTTGGATTCGGACGAGTTGTACCCCAATGCAAAAGTGAAGGGAACAATAATTCGCTTGAATCTCTTCAATACTTTTCAAGGATCTATCATAAATACAAAATTTATTGAAAAAGAAAATTGCAATCAAATAAAATAAATAAATTAGGTAAAATAAAACTAGTATTTACAATTGAGCTAATTATAGCCTGTTGCAAACAATCTACAAATAGCTCAACTGATCCATATCATACCAACTTCCCCAATAGGTTTTTACCCAATGCCATATGATTAGTAGTACATAGTGTAGCCTGTTAGTAGGTAGGTTTAGTAACAAAATTAGGCAAAATTGTTGGGAATACACAGACAGATAACACTGACGGTTTTTGCCCGCGATCGGCATACATTATATACACATACACACACACAGGCCTACAGAGTACCTAACCTACCTAACTAATTTGTAGTGCTTCGATAAAATAGCCGACATAATCCATCATTTTCTAAAAAGCCAAGTTTGGCTGCTTTCCAATAGATTTTGCGACTCAGCTGTTTGCCTTTCAGAGTGGCTATTCTCTGTAGCTATCTTTAAGAAATTAATAATCTTGGTACCTACCTATTACGCTACTCTAAATACAGTTTAGTTAGATAAACGCCAACAGGAGGAGGCCTGCGTCCAGAGGTAAGGTAAGTTTTTAAACTCACCCAGATTTGCTTAGGCATTGAACATAGAAAACCAGTTTGAAAACCAGCTACGCTGCTACGAAGCCGCTACGATGCTACTTAGCCGCTGCGTTTGCTAGGGCTACAAAAAAGCTACGATGCTACGGAGCCGCTGCGTTTGCTAGGACTACAAAGAAGCTACGATGCTACGGAGCCGCTGCGTTTGCTAGGGATACAAAGAAGCTACGATGCTACGGAGCCGCTACGTTTGCTAGGACTACAAAGAAGCTACGATGCTACGGAGCCGCTACGTTTGCTAGGACTACAAAGAAGCTACAATGCTACGGAACCGCTACGTTTCCTCGGGATACAAAGAAGCTACGAAGCAGCTATGATGTGCTACGGAGCAGCTACGATGCTACGGAGCCGCTACGATGCTACGGAGCAGCAATGACGCCACGGAGCCGCAACGATGCTACGATGCTACGGTACGGAGCAGATACGTTGCTACAGAGCTGCTACAATTCTACGGCTTCGTAGAACATGCTACGGCTACAGAAAATACATTGAATAAATAGTTTTATGATTGATTAGTGCTTATGTCATTGAGATAAGTTTTTACCTTATCAGTTATTATTATTACAGTCGCTTTGTTTATCGTAGGTACGTATTTAACCTAATTTCTGGTTAACAATAAGCAAATAGCCCTAGAATAGAACCGAAATAAAAATGAAATCAGGCGGGATAACTAAATAAGAGTAATTTTGTAACGGACAAACAATGGCAACAAATGAATGGGGATGAATTATTTCGGGGCCGTACCCCAAACCTCACGTGCTAGGGTTGTCTCAGGGAACATTATGAAGGAGATTTACTTGACGTGTGTAAAACTCAGGGTAAGACTAGAATGCAAAATGCTAGGTTATTATTGAACCTTTTTTACGCTTGGGAATTGAGACTTGAAAAATTGCACACGCTTAAAACATGCCGTGAGGATAGGTTTGGCCCCACTAGGTTACCAGCATTTATTTCACATGTCTATCAGCATTTATTTCTATTGAAGTATCAAATATCAAGCAATTCAGATCAATGCTTGGACAATAATTATGCTCGAAGTGACTATCTTACCATACAGCCAAATCAATGCTGCCACTGAGAACAATTAATGCTGAAGTAATTTCCAGAAGTCTGTTACCTTTTCACGACTAAGCAGCTGATGGTGTTCACCTAAACCTACCGCGCCTCTTCAGGTCACAGAGACCAGCCAGTGATGAGTGAATTGGAATTGAGACGGGTGTACTACACGTACCAGTATTGAGGGGAAATACGTTTGCTACTAGGGAAGGGCACGTGATGTCGCGGGCATAACTGGTACTCATTGATTTATTAAAAACGAAGATGAGGTACTGGTTGCTCGAAAGTGGCAACCTTAAATTGTGTAAAATTGTGTTCTCCCACATCAGTCACCGTCTGACCGGCGGCACGGGTGGCCGTGATTCGCGTGAAATATTTTTGTCTCGGTCTCACTTCGGTCTTAGGTAGGTATTTCCGTCTTTGTTCTTCTTTGTATTGCACAGGACTGGAAATATAACTGTGAGCGTATGTGTTTGCGTGTAGTTGTAACACATGCCATTTTTTGAGTAAGCGCTGGGAGAACGTAACCTATCTTCCCTTTTTAAATCAATGCTGGTAGTCCATAAATTTATCCTCAATCCTCATCTCTCAGTAGATGCCGCGGGCGGAGATTGCCATAATCGTTTTGCCAGCCCGAAGGACGTATACAAACATGTGCACGGCTTATATCGACAAATTCTACAATTTACGGCCCTGCCCTCCTCACAAGCCGGTTATCCGGAGTTATGCTCTGTACACAGCCTCCAAACTTGCAACATTACCCGTAATTTACTGAATGTTACGGACTACCCGTTTCTTACTTCGATACCTTCTCTAGTCTGGATAAATAGGGAATAAAGCTTCGGGTTTAGAAGGTTCCAAAGTAATTGCAGCATATGAAGGCACATAGCAGATAACTAGAAATCCGAAACGAAAAATAATAACCTTCTAGTATTTAGTACAATACTAATAAATCTGTGTTCTATTAGGTAAGTAGTTAACAGTACCTACTGTTAGAAACATCTCTTCATTGTAATTTATTTAGGTAGGTCGTTAAAAAAACGGGTTATTCCTGGTTTGCCTCCTGAAATCCCCCCAAAGAGGGAAAACTGGACTTCAATAAATGAATTCTAGTTTTTCCCACGCAGTTTTGTTTGAGGTAACTGGACTTCAAAAACTGAATTCTGTTTTCCCCCTTGAAGATTATCCGTAAGGGGAAAACTGTTTATAAAAAAAATCTGGTATTACACAAGATTACTTACCTATACCTAAATGTCTCAATGATAAATCGTATAGATATCAAAATTCCCACCCAAGCGGCCATTTATTTTTACGATAACCGATTGGGCTGTTCAATAATAATAATCATAATAGGTACCTACTGGATGCTAGTATAATAATAAAACTTGTATGTAGAAAGACGCTTTTGTTTATCGACGTCCTAAGTGTGAAATAAAATTTTCTCAATATATTCCAGTTTGGTTAGTGAAGATAGTACTTATGTACCTATTTATTAAATACTACTAACCTTTGCCCGCGGCATTCCATACGGTTTTTTCGGAAGCCTTTACATTAATTCAGGTCTAAAATACCTATGATCTATTTGTCATAGAGCCGCAAATTATGTCAAAACATTCCAATAACATAAATTAAAATTCACATGCTTGGAGTCGAGATAAAGAGATAGAATTGGACAATATTTTATTGAAGAAAGGATCTCAAATTAGCAAGTACTTTCCATATTGACGACCTCTGTGGCGCAGCGGGCGAAGGTCCGCTTGCGACGCAGGAGGTTGCTGGTTCGATTCCCGCCTCGGGACAAATATTTGTACGATGTGCAGATATTTGTTCAGCGAGATGTTTTCTACGTATAATAAAAATATCTATCTATGAAGCGTATTGTATTTTGTACCTACCTTTATCAGTTATCTAATATATAACACGAGCTCTGCTTAGCTTGGGGCTAAATAATGCTGTGTAAACTGCCCTACATTATTATAATTATTATTATTATGTTTAAAAAACGTCAGCAAGAAAGTTAATTTAAGGTTAAGTATTGCGGGTTTGTTTATCATTTGTGCCGGGTTTAAAAAAATCGAATAATAGTAGGTACCTAGGTTACACAATTTCAGACCAATAGGTAACATGCCGCAAGTTTTTGCAAGAGGTACGAAACATCCATTCAAACTTCCTTTTGCTACTAAAAATGCGAAAGGAAAGGATGGATCTTTACTTAGGTAGGTACTTACCTAGGTCATTTTGGCTTGGGGATGTATCCCGTGGACACATCCTGGTGTCCTTATCCATAACTTCTCATTTTTTTGTTTAATCTTAGGCAACGTTACGGCTAACATTAAATAGTAAATTGTTGCCCAAGGGATGAAAGAACCTAACTTATTACGAGTATAGGTGGGTGGGGTAAATTTTTGGCCCCTCAAGGGTAGCTACCGTTTCTTTTGTAGTTAGAAGGTTTTGTTCTTTGGAACTTTCTGTTTTATTCTAAAGAAAAAATACTGCCATTTTTAGTTTATTAAAAAAATGTACGGTTCGCCCAAAAAATTACATTTGTCAAAAAAATCAAGTTGGTCTTAATCGACTCTATTTCCAACCAGGAACACTTTTCCTAAAGTAACATACTAAATCAAATCGTAAGTTTTGGCAATAATTAAAAAAAACAATTCCCATACATTTTCTATGAAAAAAGGAGTAAGTGAAAACAGCAATGTCACTCATTCAATGGTTCTTAATTTAAACTCGTATGTAACTACTTTTTTAAGTTGGTAGGCTAATTTTGAAGGCATCCCAGGAATAAAATTTATTAAAAATGGCAAATTTTTTTTCTTCAAAATAAAAAAGAAAGTTCCTTAGAACAAAACCTTCTAACTACAAAAGAAACGGTAGCTACCCTTAAATGGCCAAAAATTTTCCCCATCCTGTATAGTCCCGAAACAAGGTTTGGCGCCTGAGCGTAGCGATAGTTCGTGGGACTAAATAAGTAACTTTCACCCGAGATAAACGCTGTGCTTTTCATCGCGAATACAAGGGACGTAAAAATAAATCTATATTACCTATATAAAAGAAAGTCGTGTTTGTTACAACACTTATAACTCGAGAACGGCTGAACCGATTTGGCTGAAAATTGGTGGGGAGGTAGCTTAGAACCAGGAAACGAACATAGGATAGTTTTTATATCGTTCCCGGCTGAACGAATCTTGATGAAATTTGGTAGGGAGGTAAACGGTATCCCGGGGACGGACATAGCTACTTGAATAGAGCGTGCGAAGCCGCGGGGCGCAGCTAGTAAGTATCTAATAAATGGCTAAGAAATTCCTATAGGTTTGATTATAATATTATTATAAAAAAAAACTACGGTAAACAATCTACGATAGCTCAACTGATCCATGTCTATACTAGTCTGAAGCGTTAACGATCTAGAGGTAGCTCAACTAATCCATATCAATCCCAATTAAATGTACCTACTTACCTAGGTATTACCTTAAATACCGTTCTGAAGCATAAAAATAAAAACATGAATAGGTACCTAAGTTAAAGATGTGTGAAATCAGACGTTGTAGTAGGTACTATAATATAAATCTCTGCTTTATGGATTTACTAGCTGCGCTACGCGGCTTCGCACGCACTGCTCCTATGGAACCGTTTGAAAGTGATTTATATCCCACAGGAACTGATTTATGGGATAAAAAGTAGCCTATGTGTTATTCCAGGCCTAGAACTACCTGTATACTAAGGAAAATAATTATTTTAGTTTAAAAAAACTATAAACCGACTTCAACTTTTATAGTTTTTTTCATGAATTTTCATGGATCCCAGTGTCAGAACTGAAAAAAATTAAAATGAGACCACACTGGAAGCACCAGCTTTCATATAAAAAAAGAATCATGAAGATCGGACCACCCAGTCAAAAGTTCTGAAGAAGTAAAAAACATAAAAAAATATATTAATAATTAATTTTGTTTTAAAAAACTTTAAATCGACTTCAATTTTTACAGTTTTTTCATGAATTTTCATGGATCCCATTGTCAGAACTGAACAAAATTAAAATGGGACCACACGGGAAGCACCAGCTTTCATATAAAAAAGAATCATGCAAATCGGACCACCCAGTCAAAAGTTATAAGGTAACAGCATAAAAAAAAAAAAAATACAGACGAATTGAGAACCTCCTCCTTTTTTGAGGTCGGTTAAAAAATACAGTCGAATTGATTACCTCCTCCTTTTTTTGAAGTCGTTTAAAAAAGCGGTAAGCGGCAATCCGATCTTTATTTGTTTTTTCGAGTTGTAGAGTTTTGTTTATGTATACCTTCTAAGATATACTAGTAGTTCTTAATCTGGATTAAGTACTTTTTATCCCGCAAAAAGGCGTGGGAAGTCCCGGGCGAAAGCAAGTTTTTATTGTAACTGTTAATACTACGTACTTTGGTACTCAATTCAAACCCTTACTAGTACCAAGGTAATAAAATAAATCAGCACCTTGCCCAATTCGATCAAATCCCTTATTGTGTAAAGTTGTCGAACTTTTATGGCGCGAAATCGCGTGGGTAACAAACACCATTGCCGAATGTCGTTATGAATCAAAAACCCATTTGTGCACCGTTGTACTGTACCTACTCCTAACTGTTCTGTAATCTCTGGTTCGACGCTATTGTGAAGCGATAAGCTTTTTTGTGCCACCAAAATATCATTTTTCATGTACCATCATTTGCAGCAGGTAGCTTACATATTAGCTATATTACATACACAGATATCAGAAACTAAGACAGACTAGACCTCTGTGAGCTATTAGCTACCCACCTACATATTAGGTAGATACCTATATCGCTACCGCTATCTAATAGTGATAGCGGTATGCTTATTGTTGGTGGTTTTCGTTACTAATTGCCATACCTACCTAACAAGGGGACAGATAACAATGACCGCCACTGTAGGTACAGTAAGGGAACGGGGGGCTCAGTGAATCAATCAAGGGGCACATGAGATAGGCGCGTTACGGTTACACCGCGACGGGTAGGTTGCATTTATTTTTTTATTGATCAATTTCACGAACTTTTTTGTAAACCCTAATACCCTAATAAAATAACCCCGGAAGCTACGAATAAGAAAAGTCCCCGGAAGTATTGCTGTGGTCTTTGTTTTTTATAAAGCACGGTTTCAAAATAAAACTACATTTTCTAAAAATGAATCCTAGCTAGATCGATTTATCGCCCCCGAAACCCCCTGTATACTAAATTTCATGTAAATTGTTGGAGCCGTTTCCAAGATATAATTTATAATATGTATACAAAATACAATATAATTTGTATATACATATACAAGAATTGTTTGTTTAAAGGTATATTAAAAGATGTATAGGTACATAACACAAGCTCTGCTTAGCTTAGGGCTAGATGATGCTTTGTGGTTTGTCCAGCATTTTTTTTAGTATCATTGAATTTTTATTCATGTCGCGTATAGTGCAGTTATATTGTACTTATTTTTATAATTGGTTTATTAGCTTACCAAAGCTAGCAGTAGCTAAAGAGACCCCCCCCCATCTTAACAATTCACATACACAAAAATACAAATTCCTCCTTTATTTCTTTATTTATACAAGCTGCTTCAGCACACCCTGTCTTATAAGAGTCTGGCATTCTAAAGTAGGCAGAAAATGTCTACTATTCTTTTTTAACATTATCACATCACCATCTTCAAGCTCAAGCTTTCCATAGTCCATCATACACAACACTTCGATGTACAGCGACTTTGGAGGTTTCAGATTCTCTGTGAGATCTATTCCACTGTAGCCTATTTCTTGACCAATTGATCTCATGTAAGTGGCCAAGTTGGTTGAATACTTTGAAAACCAGCTGTACTCATCATCAGAGAGCAGTTCTCGGACATCTTGTGGGAGTACAGAACCAAATTCCCATCTGAGTGTTTTGATTTTATTCATTCTATTATAAAGGTAGGAGAGGAGACATCGCTTGTTCCGCTCTAAAGCTGAATGCCGTACTTGCACAGTGCTCCACAGAGATTTGTTCTCAGTAGTTGCATTTCTGAAACAAAATACATACAAAATAAATCACTTTTATAAAATAAACTAGAGTAAGTTAGGGTGATCAAACCATCAAAACAAAACTATGAAATGGATTGGGCTGAATTATTGCATTGATATAGTTTTAGACTGGACATATTGATGATTGAAGCTAGTAATAAAAATTGCTGGATGATTCACACAGCATTATCAAGCCCCAAACTTGAGCCTTGAAGACCTGAGCATCTACGAGACAAAGCTTAGCTTAGCTTGTCTTCATCTAGAGTACAAGCTAAGCAGAGCACAAGTCAAATAATAACTACAAATTCACATCAGAATTGGTAGTTAGCCAACAAATTAATCGGGGGATTTTTTTCTTGTTTTGTTCTTTAGCACCAAGAATTTTACACTTACGCATCACTCATGTTCATTTTAAAAAGAAGTTGCATTTCCTCAAGAATTTGCCGAATCTTTTCATCCTGAAAAAGATAAAGGGATGGTAAATAATGATTTTCAACAAAAAAATCTATTATTTGTACCAGGGTTGATATGTATGCCAAAATTTAGACATCTGCGGATGCAGATGCGGATGTGGATTATTAGAAGTTCACATCCGCAAATGCGGATTTGATGCGGATGTGTATGCGGATGCGGATATTGGTAGTGAGAGCCTACTTTTAATGCAATAAACAATGTTTTAATTTTAATTTTAACATGTCTAGAACAATACAAATAGGGTACTATATAATACAAAGGTTTAAAAGGCCAACAACTTACATTGAACTGGTTGATGGTATCTGGATTTCTTTCAGCTTCCTTGAGAAGTTCTATTACTTTCTCTGCAAACATTGGCCCAGAGTCTAAGCTGGAAAATAGAGTTATTACATGTTTATAAAGGGGAATTAATGGTAGGCTTAAAGTTATTTATGGATTAATTTAAAGAGATTATGAAAGGGTAGTTTGGGCACACCACTGAGTCTGGCTTCCTGCAAAATTTCATCCTGTTAGTCATGAAAAGGTAACAGACAAACAGAATATCTTCTTTAATAATTCCATCTCCTGCCCGCGACTACGCAAGCTTTTTTTGGACTTAAAGTACCCTAGCCTAGTGATTTCAGGTCCAAATCGTTTTAGGTGCAAAATTATAGCTCGATCCATTCAGTTGTCTGGCGATGTCTTCGGCCAAACATTAACAACGGTAGGTACAACAACGGCACAAACTTTTATCTTTTTAAAAGGAGAATGGAGGAGAATGGATAAATAATATAACACTTGCGCTACGTCTAAAACAACATTATCCTGCACATACCAAATCAAGGAATTGGTGGAGTTTTGTGCGTAGTTTTATTACAGATACTCCGAAGTTATCAATCTGCAAAACAAAAATAAGAAAGTAGGTACTGAAAAAAATATGAGTAAATAGTAAGAAATGTTCCAGTTTCTTTCAATTCGTTCTTTCGTTTTTGTTTTGGTAGGATTATGATTTGTTTGGTGGGCTTCAACTTCTTATTTCATGGCCATAGGTGAGGCAGTTCATGCGCTCCCGTGCGCTCGAGGGGCGTGGCGAAGTGGGCGTTGCCGTGCGTTCTGTCAGCGCGCTGAAAGTTAAAAAGAAACGACTTCATGCGCGCGTCAGCGCATTAAGCGTGAATCGGAACGTAGCCTAAGGGTACGTTCCAATTCAAGCTTAAAGCGCTAACGCACTGCACGAGCTATGCGCGCACGAAGCCCCGTTCCGATTCATCTGAGCGCGTTGGTGCGCGTTGGCGCGATTAATGAAACGAAACGCTCAGACGGAACTCACAAAGAAGTTGAAGGAACGCACGAGCTGCCTTGTCTCGAAAGGTGAGGCAGTTCATGCGCTCCCGTGCGCTCGAGGGGCGTGGCGAAGTGGGCGTTGCCGTGCGCTCTGTCAGCGCGCTGAAAGTTGAAAAGAAACGACTTCATGCGCGCGTCAGCGCATTAAGCGTGAATTGGAACGTAGCCTAAGCCATACATAAATATCAACTTATTCTTTTATGGCACCGCTTGCTGTATTCTATATTGAGTTCATGTACTTCAATGGTATCAGTGAATTCAAAAAATTTAGTTAAAAAAAATTGAAAATCAACGGATTCAATTTATTTCATTTTAGTTCAATTGAACAGTCATTTAATAGCTTTCTTTTATAAAATTCTTTAGATAATTATTACCCTTTCCAACGCTAAGCTACATGACAGAATTTATTTATCAGGGTTCGACATAGGAGATACTTCATTGCTTAGGAATAAGATTACGAAAACAGGTTTTTGAAGTAATGTTGTTTTTGTTACATTTAAATTACAAAATTTGCTCATACTGGCCGCCAAACTCACCTTATGCATGCACACACATGGCACCATTTTCTAATATCTGAGGTTGTGGTTAAAAGCCGCATTTCCTCTTGAATTTTTACCAATGCGGTGTTGATTCGTTCCACCAAAATTATGGATCACAGTTCTCTGAAATAAAAGAATTTTAATATATGTATGTATACCAGTTATCTAGTACCCATAACACAACCTCTGCTTAGCTTGGGGCTAGATAACGCTGTGTGAATAGTCCAGCATTATTTATTATTTATTAATTTGTAATTAACCTTTAGACTAACTCTCAATGAGAGCCATTTTAATATTTTCACTTATACGGGGTGTTTTGTATTTCTGCGACCGTTTCAGACCGGCATTTGTCCGCTAGACTCAATGTTCTTGTAGATGTCACGGTTACCTTCTAAGTTAAGTATTTTTTTAATGACTCAAAGTCTCGCATTGAAATAATTTTAAATAAAATGTTACGAGAAGAAATTATTGCGATAATTTCTAAGACAGTTTTTTTTTTATTTGTTTTCTAAACAATAGGGTTGCGTTGGGTTTGAACAAAGTGAGCAAACAGACAATTTGTACTTTTGTATAATTATATCTTCACAAATTTATCTGAAGAAGAAATACATATTTTACTGACGACGAAAAGGATTTATAAAATAATGGCTATTTGAAGGCAGAAATATAGGAATGATTTTCAAAAACCAATATTTGTAAAATATTAAGTACTACTACCTACCTACTACCTACCTAATGTTATAAAATAATGCAGGAGTGCGTGTAAGAGAACACGAAAAGGAAGAAAAAAAGACGTGTGGCACTCGGGGACTGCCGCGGTAAAGCTATTGCAATGCCATCTAGAGGCGAGTTGCTGAACTAAAGAGACAAACGTCAAGGTTTTTTCGTTACGGAATTTCTGGATTCGGTCCCCGCGCTCAAGGCCCGCGATAGAAGCTATGCAATAGCTTAAAAAAATATTTGATATAAAAAAAACAATAATGACGTGGATTCCGTCGTCGCGTCGGAACCGGATCAAGTGTGTATGTTTCTTTCCTTGGTCCGGATTCACCCCCTTTCTATGGCACTCTGTGTAAATATAACAATGACATAACGAATGACAGTTTCCCATCGAAAAAGAAAACTTGTTCCGAAAGCAGCCAAAGCGTCTACAAAGGTATTCTATTTGAATAAGAAGTTGAAGTTAAATTCTAAAATTCACCACAAAAAATATTTTGTTTTGTTTGATTGTTGAGTTTTCTTTGAGAAAGAAAGTCATAAGAAGATAGGTAGGTATTGTTTTCTCTTTGAAAGAAACAGAGTTTTTAAAGTACTAGCTAGAAAGAAAGGACATATAAAGTAGAACCAACATATTGTATTCTCTTTGCATTGGAAAACAACGAACACACTGCTATCAACTGGCTTACATACGGTAGGTACATGTAATTAATTCTTGCACCTGTCCAAATGTTTTACCTTGCGTTCCTTTCATAAAAGCTTGAGAAAAACCTAATTTCTATGATAGGGAGGCAACAACTCAATTCGTCCCATACCTTTGAGCATGGTTTGACAGCGTATCCGTAGTATTTTAATGTACCTATGCTACGTACGATCGAGGTCGATTGTACGTACTCGCCTACTACCTACCTACCTACTCAACAAAACAATCGAACAATTCCACCCAACGAGAGCGTAGCGCGTTGATTACGTTTCTGACGTGCCTACTGGTTGTTCAATGTTCATGCTTCCTCTATCTATATTCATTCCGCACGCGATCACTGTGCCGAACGGACGTGTTATATACAGTGGTTGATACAAAATACATGCTATCGTGACTATATTAGTGTTATTCTACTGTGATTTAGTGATTTGTATTAGTTTACCATAAAGTGTTCTATTTCAAGGCTGATAAAATGAGTGGAAACAAGAAGACCGACACCAAATCGATCATCGATGACTTGAGAGAAGTAGATTCAGGATTTGATTCTGCCCATCTGAATATTGACATAGATTCAGGTGAATATGAACCTGAACCTGAATTTGACCCAGAACCAAAACCACAAGGAAAAGATGCGGGAAAGAGAGTGGATGCAGTGGATATCTGCGGTATGGAGAAAGATGACTTATCAAAGTTATCTGAGGGAATATCAGACATAAACCTGATTAACCCACAAGGAAAAGGTGCAAAGAACATGGATTTAGTGGAAAAAAATGTGGATACCGGTGATAGTGGAGCTCTAGACTTGGACTCTGGTTTGGAGAAAGATGAGTTATTGGAAGACTGGTTGCCCGGTGAGTCAAAGCAGTCTACTCAGCCACAACCAACAATCAAGTTGCCTCTGGAGCTTCTGTACCAGCAAGACGAAGATGGAGACACGTAAGTTAATTTACCACCTAGATTACACCTACTGTCGAACGTTTGACTAAACCCTTAATCAAGAATAAAATATGAATAATATACCTAATTGTAAGTGACTTGCAAAATCTATGTACTAAGTAACTAAATGTATTGCTGACTGTTGTAGATTAATCAATGTCTTTTTGAAACCCATAGGACTACAGTCCACAAGTTAAAGACAGATATTTATCCTCGTTTTCTCCTAGTTTTCTCAATATGAGTATTATTCATTCTTCTGATTCATCTGAATTTTTATAATCTATACAAAAACTATTAGCAGTAGGTAGATTGGAAAAACCAGAATTCACATAGCTATGGCCTGTTCATATAAGACCTTGGATATAAAATTGGTTGATTAATTTGGATTCAATCAGCAAATCGCACATTTTAACTCTTTTCTTGTTGCCTGTCATGTTTTTTGAACTCATAAACCTAATATGGGTAACTTGAAGAGAATCAAATCAATAATAATCTACCTACTAATATAGTGTATTTATGATCTTTAAGTCTAACAGCTGCACTCAGATGTTTACTCAAACTATTACTAAGTAAAGTTTTATAATTTTAAATCTTTAGCTGTTTACCAGCCTACAATTGTACTCTATACTAAATGTTTGTTTCCAAATAAAGACTTTTGTATTTGTATTTGTATTTCTAGTAATAATTTGAGTAACATCTCTAAGTGTGGGTGTAAGTACCCTTTACTATGCATCAGCAATAAGCAAGCAACATGCATTAATCACCTTTATTTTACTAATTTATTTGATAAATTATGCCCTATGCATGACTACAGATCAGAAGAAATCAAAGCTTCGTAGCTAATCAAAACTGTTTCTTGCCAGGCAACTACACATCGCAGCAGCCCATGGTTACGAGAAGCCAATGAGTATACTGATTAGATTGTGCCCTAACAAGGAGATATTGAACCTTCGCAATGACTATGGGCACACTGCTCTACATCTGGCTGTGATGAGCACTAACGCAGTAATAACTCGGATGCTGGTCCTGGCTGGGGCTGAAGTGGGGATCCGGGACCGGAGAGGAGAGACACCCCTACATAAGGCCACCGCAGCAGGCGATGTCAAATGTATACATGCATTACTCATGGCTGTTGTACAAAACCTGCAGAGAAAAGAAAAGTCACCAGCACTGAACCAGAAAAACTATGGAGGTAAGTCTTGCCTGACTGTTTGTTTTGATTTACTTGTTATTAATTCCAATTTGTTTAGGCCTCCACGGAGTACTATTATACTTAACTGCTAAAAGCCTTCATCTCACTTTTTAATGAACTAGCTTCTACCCGCGGCATCGAGCGCTCTTTTCCTGAAGAAATCTTCCTTGTTTATTTATTGAGGATGCGTGAAAAATTTAAAAACAGAGTTAAATGTGTAAATTTACAATATACCTAGGTATAAATAGGTAAACCTACTATTTTTATGTACCTACTTTGAGACGAAAAGTTTTTATTTTTATTTTAACTATTAATTTGTTAATACAAAAAGTACCATTTTAACGTTATATGGGTCCACTGACATCATCCTGATGACCTCAGAAGTTTTGACATTTACTTTATTCCACATGAAATTTCTTACCTTTATTAAAATGAGGAAGTGTTTACAAAGTGATACACAATATTTCGTTTATTTAATAAAATAGGGAAGGGTTGGTACTAAAGGTACTTGTACTTACCTACCTAGGATATATTTCACTATTTATATAAATTAACCAAGTGTGCCTTGTGCTCCTACGGCGAATAAATATATGAGTAACTATGTCCATCATATAAATAAGCAAAGTTTGACGTTTACCATTATATGAATATGCATGTCATGTATACTGGAGTGATAAGCGCTTTCTGGATAACAGCTGGGCTAGTGGCGATAAAGAAGTAAAATAAAGTCATAATAATACCCTATTTCAACGCCCCACACTAAAGTAATAATAGGTAATGAATTAATGCGTAGATAACTAATAGGTAGGTGTAGGTACGTATTAAATTGACACGATATCTACTACAAAATAGTACATAATGCTATGTACTGTTTCGTCATTCATCATTGATGCGGATTAAAATTGCCCGCGCGATGCACGTGCCAATAAAAGATAGAAAAACACGGAGATACTCTAGGATGTCATTGTATTAGCTAAGGACCAGTTCATGTACATTGTTTACGTGTGAACGCACCTTGTCTGCCTCTGACGCCGCGTCGCATTCAAGGTCTATTCTACTCTCAATATCATCTGAAGTTTTTCTTAATAAACACTTCCTTAACCAACCTCAATTCACACAACGTGGAATTCCCTGGGTAAAACTATCTGTGAAATCGGCTTTTATCTTTTCTGGTTTTCCCAAAATTTGGTTTTGGCTAAAGCGACGGCCTTTTTATATCCAAGCTATTTTAAATATCAACCCGGTAGATTGACCTTGTCGTGATAGTTGGAAAACTTGTATTATTATCAGGGTCTGCTAGGTATTTTTCTTGTCGGTTAACGTTTTGTTACTTACAGTAACTTAGTGATAGAGAACAAGTAAAGTCTTGCTTACATGTCAGTACAATCTGTTACGTACCAACCAGACCACCTAGTCAGTGGCGGCAGCGGTCATCTGATGATTAAGAGGCTGTTGGACTCTTTTGGGAATCCCAAAGTTGAGTGTCCCAACCTCGTTAGTCGGGTGAAAGCACGCACCTCATTTGGGATATCCCAACTATTATTCCATTGTTTATATAAGCGTATGTGTTGACACAGGAAATTAATGTACTTGTACTTGTGTACATGCTAATAGGCATAACAGGCTGGGTTTTTCTTCAATAAATAACCCGACCTTCCGTGGTATGTGATTGTAAAGTTTGCTGTTTTGAAAACCAAAAAAAAAATTAAAAATAAAAATTTCAAATAAATCTTTTTCGGTTTTAATTTAGGATCACAGTAATTGAATTTGAAATTCCCGCGGAGATATTGTGCAATAATAAGCCTAATCATTGGGTTGCCCCAGGAAAACCGCAGCTGTGTGGAAGGTACGAACTGAATTCTCTTGATTTGGCACGTACAATGAGAAGGTGCCGCGGTGGGTTATCCCCGCGCGTGTGAAAGTAGGCATTACATGCAGCGGAATTCCCAAACACTCGTATCCAACCATGTTACGTGGACTTTACACTTTCTAATTCTATGGCTCTGAATTATCTTCCGAACCTTCTCAATCTATGAGTATAATATCTATATTCGGTAATACGTTGACCTGAGTCTGTCATTAGTGGTCGGTGTAGGTACATGCTGAGAAAACGCTTAGGAATTTCTGGAAATTCCTTTATCCGGTTTCTTAGGTGACCTGCTGCCAACATCTTGAGTCCAAAATTTCAATCGTTCTGTCAGCACCCGTGCTGTACTGAAGTTGAGTCATTTCTGAACTCATGATTAACGATAAGGTACCAAAAGGTAGACGTCGTCAGTCCAAGGACTTCAAGTTTGTAGAACTTACACTATAGTGAATGAGAGCTCTATAGATTGCTAGTTGCTCGACCGCTGTTCAATAATTGTTTACGTAGGCTTTTATTAGATAACTGATTCATTTCTGCTACCTAAGCGTGATTCTAGATTAGCTAATTATTTACGAGCGTCTGCCAAAAATCTAAAAATTAAGATTTAAGAGACGGAGACAATTATTTGCATATTGTACAAATCATTATTTATCCTTAGAGTTATTTATTAAACGAGTCTCTTGTCCTAATTTAATTCAAATAGCAACGAAAATATAACGTACCTACGCGTGTAACGTTATCTTTGCCTGATGTCGTTAAACTGATATCTCCAAGGTAGGCACACATACCATACCTATACACTTTAGTTATTTTTTATACGGCGTGGGGTTTTCCAGCGACCGACCCGCTTCTTTCGATGACCCTCGTTGTGATACAGCCGTTTCAACACATGTGTGCACGTAACACACACACAAGAGCTTGCGTATGTCTGTCATGTTAGAAGTTGATGTAACTTACAGTCCTAGCTTTTGTAATGGCTAAATAGTTTGTTAAATTAATTACAATGACTCAATACATCATTATGAGGCTGTCAGTGTTTAAATAAGCAATTACTTACAAAACACCTATTCTCTCCCTTTGACTCTTCAATTTAATAATAGTAGACCTACAATACGAACCGTCCTTGGATCATGATGGGTCATTGATTCTTCGAAAGTTGTAATGACAAAGAAACGGGCGCGGGCGCCATGCTAGTCACCATATTTGGCGTTGGGAGCGGATTGCGTTCGCGCAGCCGCAGATGCCATGCCGCCACATAGTTGGGAAAACCCTACCGCTCCGCCGCCCGCACCCCGCCTTTCGTCTCCAATCCCCCACCCAACATCGCACAGCTGATGACGTTAACGCTTAGAACACGCTAATATTGTGTGAATTGCGACTTTCAAATCGAGCGTCAACAAATCGAACATCATCGTCCAATGCTCGATTGGTGACGTTCTATGGATAAAAATTGCATCCTCAAAGATCAATGTACGCAATATTACGAATATGGTGTCGATTTACGTGAGCGTGACTGAATCGATAGGTAGGTAAGTAGCCGCTGCTGTGTAGGTCTGTTTGGTCGTCAATGTCGTCATCAGCTGAGCTTTATATCCTGAATTCTAGAGCCTATATCTTAACATAGGTTCATCGTCATTATAATATAATTTCATTCTCCTGCTGACACAAGAATCTTGCAACAGAATCAATATTAAACCTTCTTTTCAGACCAGCAGCGTGGCTTGTAAATAATTTTAGACAGAGCTGTCTATTTTAGCTCGAGTTAAATTAGACTTGGACTTGTTCCAAACTATCCGCTGTCGTAAATGATATACATTGCTCACGATAGTTACTGTAATAGTATTTGATTTTGTACTGGTTATGTAAAAAAAACTGTAGAACTACAGTTGTTTTTAAATAATCTTCATGTACCTACAAGCTAAAGTTTTTGGGGAACCTTCATTTAGACGATTTCTATGATCTTAACGAATTCTTCATTATTTATCCTTTCTTCGTTTTGTTATTGTGTGATGTAATGATCCATCCGTCTTATTATTTGATGGTCATATTCTACGATTGGGAACCTGCTGACGATTAGGAACCTGCTGCTTATTATCATCTATATAAATGAGACTTAACAAGTAAATCAATAAATATTTAAGAAGATTAGAAGGTTTAAACTCTAAAGTCTAACCATTCCATTAGATTCATTTGATAAAAAAAATCATTTTTGGACCGGTTTAAGGTAGCAAACTGAGCAATGAACGTTCCTAACGGAAATAACTCCTTCGATTTGTAATTTGCTAGCGAATACTGCGAATACAATAATCAATAATCGTAGTAGGAACGTTATACATTAAATTAACTTTTGTACCATCGCCAACTGAAATCATCATATATGCATGACCCACTTACCCAATAATTCGCTTGAAATTGTCTAAACTGTTGGTAGTTCATATCATATACATACCCACATTAAAAACAGTCGGTAAATGTTCCATGTCCGAGTTAAATAAATCTAGATCTGCAATTTGTTGTAAAAACAATGCACAATCTAGATAGAATTAAGAGAATACATTTAAATTACTTAATTCTAAGCCAACAAATATCTTTTATAGGAAAAAATAAGGAGATACATTATTCAATTCACCAATGAAATACCAAACCCATCTCATATCACACGACTGGCAAATTATAACTGTTAGGAAAAGCCTAATACAATAATGATAAATCCTTTATGATATCGTTTTGATCTATAGCCGAATTTATTACGGTACTATGTTGATTAGAAAAAATATTAGGTAAATTATATAGGTGTGAAAAATTTGGATAATTGTTCCAGGTCAAGCGTGTGTGCACGTGGCAGCCACTTTGGGACACTTCGAGTCGCTTCAAGCACTTCTCTTTTACGGTGCAGATATCAACTTGCAGGTAAGCACCTGCACTTCATCGTTCTTCTAAATTTCCGATCTACCGATGGCATTCAATTGTATTGTATACGATTAATATTTAATATATGTGAAGTCAAATCATCTCTGCATTTTATGTTCTTGCCGGAAGTTAAGCAGTCTTGTTTAAATTATTAGTAGATTCTTAAATCATATTGAAAAATGAATTGTTTACATTCAAATTTATTTGAATTACTACTATGGTGTGTCTCAGGGAAGTAACATTGGTTCAAGATATTATATCATGCATATTTATGAGTAATCCGCCGCCGCCGTGGGCATTACGTATAGTAAATTAGCTATCAGGAAATAACAATAAAAATATTCCAAGTTAACTGGTATAAAGTAATGATGATGTAAGGTTTTTTTATACTATGAGATATGTGTAGGCGTAGGCTGGCTATCTTTTGTAATGCTATTTCCCTTGAATCGAAAACCTATTTTGCACGTGGATCAGATGCTTCAAACTTATCGTTTACATACTAGTACTGTGGGAATCCCGCATGGCACTCAAAGTATTGCGCTTTATTTCGCGATGTTGTTGAAAACATTGACTGTGTCACGCACGCCGGCGTTCATCTCTTCTATGAATAAAAGTAGTATCGCGTTCTTGGAAATTATTGATGGCACTAACCTAACGCAATATCGTTTCGGAGGTAAAAATAATCTCATTATTTGTGATTGTTTATTGATCAAATAAGTCGTCATAATAAGAACGTGTGTTTTATTCAGAGAAAAGTACAATCTCCGAACTTGTTTTTTTCTTTTGATATGGTGCATGACGGTTAGTTAGTATTTGTTTATTTTCCTGTTTGTCTGAAAGGTTATTTATGCCCCACAAGAGTTGTGCTTATTTGTATTCTGTGATACTTTTATTAAACTCGGGAAAACCACCCGAGCTAACATTACACCGCAATCGTGGTTTTCTTGATATTAGCATGCGTTTTCCTTTCCAAGTTTCGTGAATAGCTAGGGTGACCTGGGATTAGTTTAATGGTTTTTTCCATTGTTTCGTTAAGTGCTTAGAGCGTGTCAAGGTCGACAACCTTGCTTCTTATCAGTTGAATGTAGTTAGTTGAAGTGAAATATGTAGGTAATCCCTGATAGTACCACGTTCTCCTTGGAGCCACATTATGATTGTGCATCAATGATAATATGTATCGGTTCTTGATCAAGTATATCGCAGCTTTGGTTCGTGGGTTTCCCACTAGATATTCTGATACCACTCTGTTATCTCTTCCGTCGCGGGTTTTTTTACTGTATTCTCTATCTATTACCCTATCGCTATTGTTTTTGTTGTACTTGCAGTTGTAGATACCTATTGTTAAATCGAGTACCTACAGTACTTATATCTTTCTTATTTCGTGATAAATATAAAATCAAACGTCACCTATACCAGTAGAGGTCATAGGTTATCTAGGATAACTAAACAGAAGACGTTTTATCCAAATATACAAAAAATTATGTAGTCATGGTTTCATTTTGTAGCTTTTTCTAGAATATGCGTCACACGAAACGCCTCATTGAAAATACTGGTTAAACAGGTCGGAAATTACTAAAACTAAACAGAGACACATCGGCTATCTTACTTTGCGTTTTATTTATCTGATTTTAATTTCCTAAAGATTGACTGTAGCTTTGTTCTGAATAAAATTATTCGACGAACCTAGCCTGGGATAGGTACATCATCACAGCACACACGTCACACATCTCAGCTCGCATACGGCGCCTGATCTATCGTGGAATATAAATGTCATTTCTTCGGGTTATCAGGGCAAAAACAACACACATGTCATGTTGTAAAATCAACACTACAACAACTCTTCGACCGTGAAGAGTTGATGTAGTGTTGATATGAGAATATACTGAACACAGTAAATTCTCATCATCATTTATGTTTGGTAAATGTTATGTTATGTTAAAGATTTGGGGGAGGTCTTCCAGCAGTGGGACGAGTCAGGCTTGTTAAAAATTATGTACTATCGTTGTATGTATTAGATAAATTACATGATACACTGTTTTAGTTATGATTGAATATGTACGATGTAATAAATAAGTTGTTTCCTTGTTCAGGAGAACCTGGCGGGAAGTACAGCGCTGCACATCGCTGCACGTCGCGGCGACGCGCGCCTTATACAGTTTCTTCAGCGATGCAGCAGCTGCAATCCTCGAACTGGCGACTTCACAGGCCGGACACCGCGGCGCTATGCTCGCCACAATCGGACTATCACGCTCTTCGAAAAACACGAAGACAGTGATTCAGACACAGACTCTGAAGCTGATGTAAGTTTATTGAGAACTCTTATTTTATCCTACTATTTTTAAGCTTTTTTGTTACCTAATGCCGCGTACACATCTACGAACCGCCCCTGCAATGTAACATGCAATGCAAGGCAATTGGCATGCGAAGCCAAAAGAAAAAAACCTTATTAACACAGCACAGGAACAACTATTTTATCAATCCATGATGAAATTATTTTACTACGTTATTAAAGGATTTTAAAAACTTTATCGTCAATTTGTTTGGGCGATAGCGATAAAATTAGGATAATAGGTATCTTAATCGTGGATCGATATGAAACCCTTCGTGCTAAACAGATCTTTACCATCCATAATAAAAATGAAACAAATAAATCAAAAGGAAATGACATCATTTGAGAGAAGATTAGCGAAAGCGTAACAAATACTTGCGCTTCTAATACAATAGAAGCTTTAAACCGAATAGGTCTGAAATACTCTGAATAAACCTTTCTAATAAGTAGTAGTATACTATAATAAATAAAATACTAAATGTATAATAGTATGAATACCTAAATAAAATACTAGCTGTGTGTCTACTACTATTCGGGGGCGTCGAAATAGTAAAGCTACAATGCATCTAAATGTTAGGTTGTTGAAACCGATGCATAATGCACCTATAGTTACGAACACTAAACAAAAAGACGTATTTTCCTAATGACTTCTAAAGGGCTGTGGGTTTCCCCGTACCTAACGGTACTGTATGCAGCTGGGTATTTCTAAAACGTTGGGTAAATCACTAGGAAAATTGGATAGGTTCGTGGAATTTTGCATAATTCTTTCTTTATTTGAAGGATAATGTAAAATTCGTTTATTTTGGCAACTGAAACATATTTTTCAACTAGTTCAGGAGCCTTAGGACTCATTACCATCTGTAAAACTATAATTATGGCAATAAAACAATTAACCTTTTACTTTAGTTTTCATCATCATCATCATCATCATCCGCAGCCCGACTTCAGTTACTACTTTAGTTTTACTTAAAAGAGTAAGATTTATCTTGCAAACATTTTAGTGCATACACTACGTATTTACCCGTAGGTATTCACAATGATTTATTTTCAGGAATGTCGGTACAATTAAATAGGTCTAAAAAGTAATAGTTTCCATTGATTCTGCCTCGTCAAGGCGCGTATTGTTGTGTAAAACATTATATCCGTAATCGTATAATTACTATACTCATTTTAAGTTAAACTGTAATACTCATTTTTTGTAGGTACCCTCATGGTGTGGAAACCCTATTTATCAAATTAATTACCGGCTGACTCTATGGTTTTTCCTGTTTACCTTGCCTCCGACATTTTTACGTCGCAGTTTTTTTATTTATTTACTTATACCTACCAACAACGTCAGGGTAAAGGCGCATAAGCTATAGATTCGAAACAAATAATTCACTTTAGCTTGACATTGATTATTATGAGAAAATTAAAAACCAACATCAAATTCCAAAAAAAATACACTGTTTTTGAAGTTTTGCAGGACAAATACGAATCCCTCTGTAGTAAAACTTTTATGAGACAATCTCGGGAACATTTTCAATACAATAGCAAAAATAGGTATCATCAAAATCAGTGTACAATAGACAAAACATACGTACATCCGAACACAGAACCTCCAGTAGGAGGTAAGTATATCTTGGAGTCTTTAAAAACATGACATCGATCAAGGGACATTTGCTAGCCGCCCCCAAGTCATGTTTATTTTGGTACACTCGTCTAGATTTGCATAAACAGATAATAGGAAATTTAGATAGATGATTGATGTAATTTATGCAACATAAGATTAGATAAGACAATAGATATTGACTGAACATACAACATCATGTTCTCATATTTTATACTTCATTTATTTTGCTTACATATGTACAATGTAAGCAAAATAAATGCAAGCATTTTTATGTCTAAGGTAGTAAGTTGAAACTGGATATATGCACCCTGGAAGGTCACTGCAAAACTGAGTCCGACATTACACAATGTCAAATAATTTAAAAAAATCATTGCTTAATTAAAACAATAAAGCAAAATTTCATACAATAAAAAAATCATACAAAATATAAGTAATAAATCGAATTTAGAATCAAGAAGCGAGAATTTTTGTTTATTCTTATTTTGAGTGGGAGAACGGTATGGGTTGGATTGGTCATACCTATCTTTGTACTATAATAAGTATATCAGTCGTCTAGTATCCATAACACAAGCTCTGATTAGCTTGGGGATAGATGATGCTGTGTGGATTGTCCATCATTATTTATTTATTGACTTCTCATCTCATGCGTATTTTTTGGACGTCATCCCCCTACCAATCCAGGATCTAGAATTAATAAAATATTCCTCTTCTGAATTAATAGAGATGGTTCTACAGATTAAAGTCATTAACAACGGGATATTCACCTTAATTTGAGTTTTGAGCTTTTATTCCGTGATCATGGCGCACAAAACTGTGCCTAATTTATAGTAATTATTGAGGCTCAAACTTAAGTTTTTCAAAATAAAACTTTACTTAACTTGAGCCTCAATAATTAGGCACAGTTTTTCATCATGGAAAATATTCCGTTGTAAATGACTTTAGTGTTAATAACTTAGGCCCGTATTATGAAAGCTTGCTCAGTCATAGAGCTATGCTTGAGTGACATTTATACTATAGAAAAGCGTTGCTCAAGCATATATCGATGACTGAGGAAGCTTTCATAATACGGGCCTTAATAACCATGATGAATTTAAAAGGTTCTAAAGACGACTTAGGTACTTTATCGTTTCGTCGTGATACTCAACCCATTTTCTTTTACAGATTGAGGAAGAGATTGCCTTCGCCGGGTTTATGGCGCAACAGAGCCAAACCTGTGCTTGAAATGGGAGGTCCTGTGACATTGACCACGCAGCTTCTGAGCCCGGGGTGCGCCGATGCAGCTCGCCGCGTTGTGGGTTCTCGGTGCATCATGAGTCGGAATACAGAACATACTGTTAGATTAGCATACCCCCGACCAAGGAACGAAATTAATTAACGCATTCACTGTTCGCCCTCCACGCGACACGGGGACGGAGACTGCCATCTGCGTCTTATCTTCTTGGGCCATGATCGTGTTAGATTGACAAGCTTTGATACTTTACTTCATACCTTAATTTTATTGATACCGGATCCGTAGAATTAGTTCTGAGTTAATATTAACACAATAAATTCCGTTTTTGTTATAAAAGTGTGAGCCCTCGTACTCGGGGTAATAAGTATAATATTTGATTTCCTTTTCGACTATTTACAATTTTTTCGTTTTTTGAGATTAGTTCGACGGACTTGTACCCTTTCTATGTATGGGAATGCGCACGAGGTCAAGTGACCGACGAAGTCAAAAGTTTTTGGGAGATTATTTTATATCTTAAAATAAATTCCATTTTTTGTCGGGTTAAGTAGATAACTTAATTCGTAATTATTAATTATTTTGATTTAACAATCTTGTTTTTAGTTTAAAATGCCGGTTCTCGTTCGATGTGAGCAATTGTAATGTTTGCTGATAGGAGTTAAGTTTTTTGGTCGGGGGATAAAATTAATTGAGGTCAATGACGATTATAATATCATATTGTATTAAATTAAAGTTATCATACACGATTATTTTTAAGAATTTAAAGCTAGTATTTCTTAAGACGGAAAGGAGCTTGCCGCTGAACATTCGTTAAATGATCACAACACTTATAGAAAACTAGTAAAACTTTATTCAGAAGTTACATGTTGTTGTTCAATGTGTCATTGGAATGTATATCTTGTCTTATAAAAATAAGATGTAAACTCGTATAAATCGAATCGCAGACATGCGAAAGAGATATAAGTTGTTGAACTGGCCTATCTTGTAACAAAGATTTTATTTAGTCTCTATTATTTACTTATAACCATGTTAATGTTTGAATATAATAATGTCTAAAGATGCTGGTTTTGTTCGTTTACGAATTTTGTCAAACTAATTTCGTAGGTCCTTCAGACTCATATAGACCTTATCTAAGATTATTAATTACTTTATAATATTGGAAACAAGGCTGCGCAGGTGGGGTGCTTTAAGCTTGTTGCACACGTGGAAAGCACCGCTGTAGCACAGCGCAAATGTGTAATCAAATATAGGTTTTAACTCATGAATTTTATATTGATGACAGACAACTCTCGGGCCACGTTGTTGCACGTCGTTCGAAGCTTAGGGGAAGCCATTTTGTCACTGTAAAATATATTTAAAGATAACGAGTTTAAGCCCATATTTGAATGCACGTCTGTGTGGTGTGTGGTAGCGGTTTTGGATGAATAAGCCCAGAGCTTTAGTCTGTCATCATACCTCATAAGTCATACTAGACTAAGAACTACATAATAGATCGATTAGAACTAAATCGCTTAAAAAACGCACACAACAGACTTAATGTAACCAACGCGGTACTATATGTGTACGAACAAAAGGCCCCGTCTGGCGCGTGCGTATAAAGTTATGCAAATAATCTGTAAAGCGAAGATTTTGTTATTATTCTTGCTCTACTTTCGTCTGAAAGCAGCAGTTAAGATACTTCGTGAACACGTGCTGTTATGTGCACAGAGATTGATATAATAGTGCCGATAATTATACCTACAGAGCTACACCCAAAGTACTTACAATACTAACTATCGATTAGACAACTCAAGTTTATTTTGGTGTAGCTTGTGGTAGTATCAAGGTATAGCCCGTTTAAAATCCCGTTTGGGATTTTAAACGGTACTGGTAAATACTGGTACTGGTATTGTACCTACTCAAGAAACCTTAAACCTTTAACTCTTTTAAAAACGACTATCCCATCTTTGATGAGATTCGCAACGTAAAACGATGTGCCAAAAGGTGTGCGTAAATGACAAGGGATGGGATTTGATTTAAATTCTTATTATGAATTGTGTTTTATTAATATTTTAACATATTCTTATTTATTTATTGCATGTCGTTTAGATATATTTTACTTCGTTTGAATAATAAAGGGCACAAGAATATGTCAAGTTTTTATAGAACTACTTTTATGGAATATTATATACTTACAGATAATTTATTGTTTAGGCATAGTATAGTTAATTCACATTATGTACTTATGTTATATTTCTTATTGTTGTGTACTTACCTATTTATCGATTATAATAATAACCTAAATCAATTATAATTCGGTGTTTTTATTCTATACCTTAATCTATGATTATTACAAATTTGGTGTTACCATCGTAATAAAAAAAACAAGTTCATGTGGTATATTGAAAGATTTAAGTACCTATTAGATATTTTATTGACAAGATAAAAAAATTACTGTTTACAGGCTGAACAGAAATAAGATTCGAAGTAAACACAAAATTGCATGCTTAGGCAAAACAACAAAATCTGACAGTGGTGTCAATTTAGAATAGGAAAATTACAATCTATTATTAGAAAAAAAATAGAACTAGTAGTTACAAATTTACAATTGGTTTAACTGCAGTCTGTTGCAAACAATCTACTCGTATAGTAAGCCAAACTGATCCATATCAATACCAGTCGGAATTTAAGCGTCCCCAAGACACTGCGGCTGCATTGCTCCTCTGCATAGCAAGGATGCTGATGCGTCCCAGATACCAGCTCTCGCATCACGCGTCGTTTTGGTCAAAGCTCTGTTTTTTTTTGAAAACCCTAAGTGCCCCGGTACCCGACGACGCGACGTACCGTACGCTCCAACGAACACGCGCGCCCGAAACGCGCGCCTACTACGATACGCGCTGTGGCGGGCTGTGGCGGGAATTCGAGCGTGCGGTCGGGGTCTACGTAAAATCGCTACTGTCGATTTTTTTCAATGGGGCTGTATAGTGACGGTTGGATCATTCAACTGTTTACAGCAAAAATATACATCAATATGTAAACCTTAACAATTAACTATTCTTTAGACTAAAAAAACTAAAAAACATGTAGAGGTTTATTTTGAACAATCATTGGCCACTTTGGCCACTGGTATCATTTGCTACCACGTGCATTTTAGCTTTTTATATTTTGGCATAATATTATACCATGAACCAAGTAGCGGTTAACTAATTTGACAGGGACAAAAAACTATGCCATCCTTTTTATTTTGATCGTTACGAAACAAATTAGTCAATTAACACCACTATGATCCGGCTGATACTGCCATTTAATCAAATAAAAATATTTACAATTTATTTCAATGAAATAGCTTATGTATTCATTATTTACCTAATTCTTATACCCTTACGCTACGGCCGAAATAAGGCACTAGGTAAGTATTGCCACCTACGTAATACGTAGGCCTAAGTAGGTACTACCCATTCGGAGGAGGCATGTTCGTTCAGCAGTGGACAAAGGCAGGCCATGGCCGCATTGTAGGATGGTGGGTAGGCGGCTAGGTTGGCTGGTTGCTTCGATTATAGCGTGGTTTAAAGTTAAAAATGCTAAAGCGGACGCCTGACACCACTATTTCCGTGTCTGACACAGAGACGCTTAGGGTCCCGTACCATATATATTATATCTTCATACGGAGTGGTGTTCGTTTTCTCGTCTACGTACCAGCCAAGCTACCACCCTGCAGTACCGACGACGAAGCCCTAAGGGCTTATACACGGACTGCAATTAGTACGTCGGCTGCAATCGCCTACAGTTTAGCCTTGGAGTCGGCAACTTGCCGTTCATGTATTTTAGACGTGCAGTCCGTGTATAAGGCCCTAAGCTACCTTTAACTGATAGGTAAAACTGACAATGGGCCCAATAATGGTGCGAACGTACTTAAATGTTTAGGTAAAGACCGCTGAAAATAATGCCATGATGAATAGTGTGGTCAAAATATTATAGGCTTTATCGTCATACATTATCTATTTAAACCACAGATATCAGAAACTAAGACTACACCTCTGTGATTTAAACCTTTTGTGGATTGTGTCCAGCTTTATTTATTTATTATTTTATGGTGGTGAAGTCACCAACGTTCATATCAATGACAAATGTACGTATGTAGGTAAGTATTTACCTCATGGGAATGCTGTAGTACCTACCTACCTTCCTACATGTTACTAACCCAAGATTCCCAGTAAATATCCGGGGTTGCCCAGCATTTATTATTATTAATTATCAGTGAATCATGTAGTATATTACTAAGTCTATGAAGTATGATGCAAACAAATTTGTAATCCACCTATTCTTTAAAATAGATAATTGGACGGTAATTTATACCAACTCAATTACAAAGTATCTTAAAAAAATTGTGCTAAAATCTCATACTTACCTACTTAAGTATATAAATATGGTGGGTTATAGTACCTACGTCAGGGGCGCTCCACATAGTGGCAGAAAAAGAACAGAGCTTAGCAGCGTTGTTTTTTCATGCAGAATAGAATGACCCTATGGCGCGGGAAGGCCCAACGTAATTAAAACCCGTGTTTATGGCACATATTTTTAAATATTAACAGGAGAGCATGCAGATACCTAAATATAAGGATAAAAATATTAAGTACCTACTTACTAAACAAAATCTAACAAATTATACATTTATACAAAATGAAAGAACATTTATAAAAGTTGGTCGTCAACTAGTTTCGTCTTTCCACGAGACATCATAAACCACTCGATCTTGACACTGAGATGAGAACGCCAAACAACAACGGCAGAGTCCCAAAATGGATTTTCGCAAAGTAACGCCTTAATCTATTATGTATGTATAGTATACCTACCTAAAATATGGTAGGTAGGTACTTATACAAGGTAACACGGAAAGGGTGTAGGTACTAAGCCGAAAGGGGGTGTGAATCTGGACCGAGAGTATCAAATTGCGAATAACGTAAGTATTTTTTTTCAATATATATATTTTTTTTAAATGTTTTTTTCGCAAGAACACGAATAAAGAGAAACACACTTGAAATTTCAAAACAATAATAATTTAAGAATAGACGAGAGACGAATAGAGAGAATAGAATATCAAAAAACTAGACTCAACTAACTTTTCTTAAAAAAAGGGAAAATATTATCGATGTTAAACTCTTGATGTCCAGAAACACCACCTTCCACCCTTTCGATTATGTAGACCCTTTCCGTAGCACCCTACATATTTTCAAAGTACCTAACATTACTGGCCCATCACTGGGCAGAGGTCGTCTACAAAAAAAGTAATTATGGCCTTCAATCATTTAGGACTTAGGTGGTTCTCTAGATTCCAAGTCCAAAGCCATCTGCCGAACTGCGTAGGTACCTAATTATTTTCCTCGTCACATTGGTCGGTATGTAGGTATTGTATTGTGTATTTTTTCATGATAAAAAACCCAAGATTCCAGTTAAAACGATAAACCTATATAAAAAAATAATAAATGGAACTGAGAGTACCTACCTATTCTGAATTCCCACGCTACAAAAATACGGGTAAACGGGAACATGCGATTAGCTTTAGTTTATTTTAAATCCTAATCTGGATGATAGGCACGTCACATGGGAAATAGAAAATCGGGTTTACTTTTTTCCTTTCTGCAATTAAAATAGCAGTTTAAGATATTTTGCGCAATTTTCAGGTAAGTCAATTGCTATGAACCAATGCTAAAGCAACGCAGATTATTTGAATATGCAGCATATCGTCTTTATGTTTCAGTAGATAATAAATAAATAATGCTGAACAATCCACATAGCATCATCTAGCCCCAAGCGAAGTAGAGAGAGCTTCTGTTTATGGGTACTGACTAGATACAGTATTATTAATTATTCTCTGATAGAGAACTGATAAATTTAATTTAAAAAAATGCAACTTAGGTATATATGCATATAATGTAAGTACCAACTGGATGGATATATATTTTTACTATAGAAGATCCGGAACTCCCGGAACAAATATTTTGCAGATCGTCGAAACATTGTCTTAAGGCGGGTATCGAACCCGCAACCTCTTGCGTCGCAGGCGGACCTTCGCACGCCGCGCTACATCGGTCGAATAAATATCTTACAATGGTGTCTATTTACTATATTATTGTTTTGAATTTGGTTTAAGCATGTGTTCATAGCAAAAGGATTACACTAATGGTCGCAAAACAACTTAACTGCTACCTAAAACTATGCATACAAAGTAGAAATCACAAACCAGAACCTTTTTCGAACAAGCATAACGTTTCAACTTAACGCATTCACTGCCCAGCTCTGCGGTGCGACCCGCAGGGGCGCGCCTCAGCTCCACGCAGATAGAGACTGGCACCTGCGTCTTGGGCCATGAAGGTGTTAGTGTATAATGTTTAGTGTATAATGTATAACGCATTCACTGCCCAGCTCTGCGGTGCGACCCGCAGGGGCGCGCCGCAGCTCCACGCAGATAGAGACTGGCACCTGCGTCTTGGGCCATGAAGGTGTTAGTGTATAATGTTTAGTGTATAATGTATAACGCATTCACTGCCCAGCTCTGCGGTGCGACCCGCAGGGGCGCGCCGCAGCTCCACGCAGATAGAGACTGGCACCTGCGTCTTGGGCCATGAAGGTGTTAGAGCTAATTTGGAATGAAACATATGCTTTATTGAGAATACTCATAATTTTACTCAATTTTTAATAGCATAGGGGTAATATCGTTAATCATAATTCTAGTAAACATAACATAAACTTAATAAAGAATGTATACATACCCGAAACAAAAGGTGAAATAGTGCTCATATTCAATAAGTACCTTACCTACCTACTTAGTAAACTTTCTGTGGAATAATTTGTGCTATTACAGCTTTGGTATTATTAATCTTTGTTCTGTATATAATTGTTCATAAACTTATATATTATATAAGACAACATGTCAAATAACATAAACGTACGATAATACAAAGATAACCTTAGCATGGTACTATACCAATAATATGATTACGAATTTTATATACTATATACTACTACACTTTAATTTCCAGCTATGGACGGACTGCGATTCACACTCATTGATATTTATAATTCAGTGAATTACATTATTATGAAGCAAAAAACCCAAACAACAAAAAATCCCACAGATATCTCATTTCATTGACGACTCAATCTATGAGTTTGATTGATCGCTATTTTTTACATTCAGTTTTCCTTGTGATGATTCAAGTACATTAAGAAATAACCATTGCAAAATCTCAAAGTTTTCAGGGCAATCTGTAGGTAGATTCAGATGCATTTGTGAGTGTATCATCCTACTAATATCATAAACGCGAAAGTTTGTATACATGTACGTATGTTTGTTTGTTGCTCTTTTACGCAAACTACTGAACGGATAGGGTTGAAATTTTGCATACAGGTACTTCTAGGCCTGGAATAACACATAGGCATTTTTTATCCCATTAATAAGTTCTCGTGGGATATGCGTGGGAAGCCGCGGGGCGCAGCTTGTTCATAATATTTTCACCGCTCCTTAGTTCATTAATTTTCTTTTTTTCGTATTCAAAATACAGCCAATGCTAGACGAAATAAAGCCGGCAGGTGCGAGTCAGCTAATAGGTACACAGAGTGTTCCGTACTATCGTAAAAAATGTTGACTAAAAAAACAAAAGCAAAAAGCCAAAACGCGGTGTATTATCCAAGTACTGACCGCGCCCAAAATTGCTTAACTTCGGTGATAGGTTCACAAAGTGGTATGGACGTTGGCCCCTTTATTATTAAATTTATCTTTCTTTTTTATTTGATGTTATTATTGCCGCAATGACAAGATTAATACAAATTATGTGTGTCCTATTACGGTTCAAAAGATAAAACCTCGACAAAACTGCCAAAACATTGTATGGAAGCACCTTTTTTTTTGTTATTTGCTGTGAAAGCGGTAAGAGAAATACACGATCTGTGAAAATTTCGACTTTTTACAGTTCGTATGACAGACGGACAGACAGCAGAGGCCCTATAATAGGGTGCCGTTTTCACCCTTCGGGTTCGGAACCCAAATAAGGATGACTTACACTCACGAATACATCCGAAACTTTCATAGGACACCTCGCCGCTTCTAAACAAGTGAATTGACTTTTTTAAAGTATCACTCGTAGAAAACGATGCAGGTTCATGATATTAAAACGTATCTAATGTATAACAGTATTTGTTACATTGATTCAGGTACCTTGAGTGATGTATGATATTTAAATAATATTTAACAAAAGTGTTTCACAGCGGAAGTAATTAATAAACTAATAATGTAAATGTGTTCTAAAATACATTTGATCACTAGGCGTCTATTATAGCTTTGTTAACGGTAAACATGTATGTATGTTTTATTTTCTTAAGGCACCGTAACGTAGTTATGACACTCTATGGTTCTTTTAAATTAATCTGTTCGATATTCAGACTAGAACTTAAATCTCTGTGTAGTACGTAGGCCTGTTGATTTTTAGCAAATCGAACACATTAGGTAGCACATACGTCGTATTAAAACCGATCATGGCATACGTGAAGTACTTGTAACTTAGCTCTACGATTATCTTGTTCTTGTTATCAATGCTGTCTTCGGAGTTGCGCAGTTCATTTTTCTTTTGGCCGAGAAGAGCGCAGACGAATGCGTAGGAGACGGATTTGCCGATTGCTCGCGTGGCTAGTACGCCGCAGAATCCGAGGATGGTTCTAAGGATGGTGCACCCCAGCATCTCCCAAGAAGGCCAGATGATCTTGTAGGGTGGTGTGAGTTCGCTGGTGACCATGTTGCCTAGCTGGTAGTTGACCCACGCGCCTGTCAAGATTCCAGCACAGACGCTTACGATCATCGTCGTGTCGCCTCTGGAATTGTGGAAACAAAATTATATCACAGTATCACATCACATTATGCGAATATAATATGGCGACCGATGTGGCATGGCGCCGAAGGTCCGTCTGCGACGCGGGAGTTTGCGGGTTCATTTCCTCCGGTGTTCTGGTATTTCTGTTTATTAAAAAATAACTATCTTTGTAAGTATCAGTCATTATTATTACGAATGCGAAAATTAGGATGGATGGATAAGTTGGTTACTTCTTCAAGCTAAACTACCAAACGGGCTGATAATTTGCATCGATGTAGGCCTAGACCTCGAATAACATAGGCTACTTTTTATCTCAAAAATCAGTTCCTTCCCATGGGAGCGAAAAGTAAACCTTTTCATAGAAACACACATGTGAACCTGCGGGCAGAACTAGTTATTCATGTTACTAATTAGGTATATTATGTACGTACGTATAAGATAAGGTACTGTTTTTATTATTACCCTGTGTGTCACGGAGGGCAAAAATCTTCCTTTCCTCTTTCATTAAATTCATGCGCCCAGTAACTAAACCAGGGCTTTCACATTTGGATCCTTTATTAATTTATTATTCATACCTATCATAAATAATCGAATATATTAAAAAATAAAAAAAAAATACTAAATTTAAAAAATACCAGAAATCCCGAGAGTGACTACATAATTTATAAAAAAAACCCAGATAAGCCAATTGGTAAATTTGTGGGTTTTTATAGCTTTCGGGAAAGAGGGACTTGATAATATTGATGATTGTTTGTTGAGTTATATATAGCATTGGGGTAAATAGGTACGTGGTTATACAGAATTTTATCCTAAAGTGTGTGTGCGTCTACTCTACTTACATACTTATTTTTTACCGACTTTAGTAGGAGGTTCTATTTTTGTCTGTGTGTTTTTATGTAAGACTTTCTGTTATTTGATTACAAAAACTACGTGCGTGCAATAGTCGCTTTTCCGACTCATGAGACTATAATTTTTTTTTTTAATATCTTTATTTTTGTTGTGGAGTTAAGTCACACAGTGACTATGACACTCCCGTTAGAGATCAAGAAGTGTTCTTTTTTTTAGACATTTATTCATTTTATTATCAATAACAGTATATATTATATTTGTACCATAAGACCTTGTAAGGTTTGTCTTGGTACTCGCATTCGTCAATCTAAGTGTCAGTAATAAAAAAGCGTTAGCGCTATTTATATCACCGAACTTTCAGAAGCTGCTTGTTTCCATTATATGAAATTAACAGCATTCATCTAGATATAGAAAAGCGAAAATAACATAATGCCTGTATATTTTGGCCTTTTAGCCGATAAACAACATATTATGTAGGTACGAAATACTTACTATTCACTAAACTAATAATCGATTTTCTTTTAAAAAACTATAAACCGATTACAATTATTATAGTTTTTTCATGGATCCCATTGTCAGAACTGGATCAAATTTAAATGGGACTAAGGAAGCAACAGCTTCCAAATAAAAATAGAATCATGAAAATCAGACCACCCAGTGTAAAGTTCTGAGTTAACAAACATAAAAATGCATGCTAGAAACAAACTTCGAATCGTTCGAGTCTATCGACGTTAGATTGATTTTAGTAAAAAAACTTTTACAATATACTCGTACTATACTGATTTTAAGATTGTTTTAAAATGGGTTCGCTTCCGTGTGGAAGATAACAAATGAATAAAAAAATAAGAGCATGGACAGGACCACAAAACAAAAGAACCAGAGTCAGACCAAAAGAACAAACAAATCAGCTGGCGTAGACTGGCTAATTAAAGCTCAAGACAGTAAAGCATGGAGTAAAATGGAGGTCGATGAGAGGTCCTTAATAATTAATTTACTCATTAATTTCAATTAAAATTTTGTCTTTTATTCATAATAGACAAACCTTACTAACTTAGCATTGCTATTTCTCACTTTGTCTTATTCTATTGACATACGTCAGACTGAGATATTTCTCGGCAGCAATGTTATTACATTGCTTTGCAACTGTTTTAAGTTAGCAGCCCGTTATGAATAAGGGGGTAACCCCCTTATTCATAATGGTCTGCTAACATAACACAGCTGCTAAGTAGTGTTATTTCCCAGTGTGACTTATGTCAATAGAAGAAGACAGAGCTAGATTTAGCAGCGTGCTAAGTTAGAAGACTATTATAAATATGGGGGTAGGTGTTTAACCATCATCGATTAAAGTATTTTGCGGCCTCCGCCGTAGATACTTAGAACCTTACGAAAATGACACTCAACATTGTCTACGTTTGGTTTTGACGCAGACAGTTTGCGCAGAGCCTGACAAGTTTTTTGCATACGGGACAAGATATAAGTGGAGCCGAATTTATTTTATTTTACAAGTAGGTAGTGGAGGGTAAATTTTAATCCATACTTATATTGTAAAGAGGGAAGTTTTGATTGTTTAATTGTATTGAACAGGCTCCGAAACTACTGAACCGATTGAAAAAATTCTTTCTTCATCAAAAAGCTTACTTTTCAGGGTGACATGGGCTAAATTTTATTTCGGAATTCCCACGGGAATGGGAACTACACGGGAGAAACCGCAAGGCGCTGCTAGTAAGGAAATGAAAAGGCCTTATTATTATTAGCATGTGTTCATCAAATAACTTACAATGGGCGCAAAACTACCTACTTCCTAGGCAAATCTCAGAGGTGTAGAAATTAAAAATAACCGGTAATGGTTAATGTCACAAACCACCTCAGTGTTAGTCTCCTACGTTACCTACATAATTATCTCTAGAGATGCAGGTGTACCATTAAAATAATTGTGTAAAATGTCTTAACAGTTATAAAATTTTATCCTTATCACAGTTATTTATCAAACGAGCTGCCAAAATACTTAGTACTTGTGTTGTATGTAGGTGGCAGTAGGCTCAATGTTGGCCTAGATACAAGATAAGGTTCTTGCATGCCAGACAAGAAAATGCCAGAAATGAAGACGCATAAAATGTTTGTTGACTTTTTACTATCTACCAAACCCATAAACACGAATTCGGTAGAATGAGCGCGTCTTTTTTAACAACTTCGATAAAAATAAGATATTTGTTGAATGTTTGTTTTGTGTGTGTTCATCGATTGTTACGTCGTCTATGGATCAATATTAATGATTCTTTTGCAGTTGTATAAAGGATGATCCAGATTTTATTCCTGTGGAATTAGTATATATCCTGCAAAACTTAAAAATAGTTTTACGTTAAGGGATTAGAAGTCAGGTTTTAGTTTTTCAAACAATAAAATTAGTCTCTAAGGTGGTTTTATGGTGGCTATGTAATCAGAAACACTGACTTTGATTTCTATGTTTGTTTAGTAATTTTTCAACCCATACAGAAATGCAATTGTTGCTTCAATTTGCTTTCTATGTGCTTTTAGTTTAAAAAGATCAGTTACCTGGTAGGTGTCCATTTATCAGAGTTTGGGTAGAACACAATGACTGCAATTGACAAGGCTATCACCACAAGTGGAGCATAAGTCCCGGTTAGCAAGAATCCATCCAGACGGTCCACCACAGGAATCAGGACCATCAGCAATGCTGTGGAGAGAAGCAGACCTGCTGCTATATCCTGAAACAAGTAAACATAACATTTTAGTTTGCTTTCATATAGACACATGTGCTCTGATAGACCCTAAGTGCTTATTTTGTAAGTCTAACGAAATAAACGATTTGACTCCTAACACAAGTCAGCAGGTTAAAGATTCTGTTAGTTAGATGTTGATAGATTTAAATTATTTTCGCAGCATTAGAATCAACAACTACAACTCAGACTGACTCTACTCAGTATATCAGTTATCTACTACTACCACCCATGACACAAGCTCACTCATAACATTCTAACTTACCAATACACTATGCATTCCAAGGTAGATTCGACTGACACAGATGAGAGTGCACCATAACACTGCAATTATCACACCTATGGGAATAGGATACTGGTACCTATCTATGGTATACAGCAGTATTGAGAATGGTATTGAGACGCCGACCATTGCATGTGTGGACGGCATTCCATATTCTATGGCCCATTTCTGTTGAAGTTTCTGTACAGGATAGCCAGGCCGAGGCCAGCGAATAATGTCTTTGAAGCCTTGACCTGAAATTGAAAATCAAAATATTAATTTGTAAGGTAGTGTAGTGATGATTTGGCGAGGCAGTAGCCAAGGTTTTTGTGTACTATTGACATTCGTGCATAGATGTGGCCAATAGTGTCACAAAAATCTATGAAACAGATCCCATTCACACAGTTAAAATACTTTACTTAAAAGGGGGTCTCAAACACTGTTGTATAGCGTATTTTAAGTTTCTGAATAAAGATTTTGTATTTTGTATTCACATTTGTTTTGAAGAAAGAGACCTGATTTGTAATTGATCAGATAAACAGGAAGCGAGTTGCATTCCTCAGCAGTGTGAATAATGAAGGTGGAGGAAAACTGCTTATTTACAGGTGCAGGAGATGTATTGATACATCAAAGATCTTGTGACTCAATGTGTACTATCAGTAGGTATTGAGTCATTGTGATAAAGTAGTTCTATTGACTCACCTATATACATAACAACAGTCCATACTAACACCACTCTTCTGCCGACTGCTCCGTCTACATTCCAAAACCAGAAAGGAATGAAGGTTGCATAAAAAAGCTCATCACCAAGCTCAGTCCCTATCACAAACAGATAGTACCAGAACTTATTGTTTACATGACACACATGTTGTTTTTTTTCACTCTCTGCCGAACTATCGGTGTCACACGAAGACTGTGAGCTGCTAGACGTATCACTAGGGATCCTCTTGTGCTGTTTTAAGTCCGAATCATCTTCATCATCGCGGCTAAGCCTGTCCGAATGCAGGATCTCAGTTGAATCAATTTCTTTTGGGTTATCACTTTTATATTTGACGCCGAAAAAATTTTGAACTTTTACTACAAGTAAAGGATCTTTCAAATATTCTATGATATTATCCCACATCGTGGACCTAAATTTAGAGTATAAAAATACAAGATCTATGAAAAAAATGTTTCGACAGTTTGGTTCCTTCCGTGTTTTGTAGGTAGTGTTGTGTTGGACTGCATAGGTAAATAGGTTTATACCGATAGTCGATGAATAAACGTCGGTAGTTTTATAACATAACTAGAGATGGGTTTTTATGCCGGGCATTTACAGGGCGGATTGAATAAATGCCTAATATAATAAACGTCTTTTTATGCCGATGAAGTATATAGCGTTTAAGGTTGTTGTTATATGGAAATTAACATTGGATTGCCATTATTAATTGTATCCTTGATGGGTCATATACATGTAGCTATTTTGCTTAATAATTAATTATGTTATTAACAACCAAAATCCATAGTTACCAGTTTTGTTGATAAATGAAATGTTTTAAGAACCAGTTTTGTTGATAAATGATAAAACTATAAAATATAATGTAAATTACGTTATTATGTATAATGGAGGAGTGGTGGTATTCATGCGCTACATATCCCCGGTAGGCCTAATATCAATATCCTAGCGCCACAGCTGACAGATGTGTTTTTATTTATTTATTTGGAGAAAATTTTGTCCTTTCCATCCATAAAATGACCTCCAAAACCTCCTAAAAATTCCTACTAGTCCTGAACCAAATACCCGGTATATTCAAATAATTTTAAAACGGAAAATAAAATTTTGAATAAAAATCGACCTATCCCAACTCTATTTCAAAAAATTATAATGATGGACTGCAAACAAAATTTGACTTTGAAATGTTTGACAATGACAGTTGCATAAACATGACCTAGCTTGACATTGACAAAATCTTTGACATTATATCGGACTGTAGGCTTTTGGCCAAGAAAAGTAATTTCGAGCTCAATACATAATAATAGACTCACGCACACGGGGCGGGGGGCGGCCGGCGGCGGCGGCTCATGCTATAAATTTCAATAACACCCATTGATTAATTATAAAGAGAAGATAGGTTACGTTCTCCCAGCGCTTACTCCAAAATTGGCATGTGTTACAACTACACGCAAACACATACGCTCACAGTTATATTTCTAGTCCTGTGCAATACAAAGAAGAACAAAGACGTAAAGAAGTATCTAAGACCGAAGTGAGACAGAGACAACAATATTTCACGCGAATCTCGACCGCCGCCCGTGCCGCCGCCCGTCCGACGGTGACTGAGGTGGGAGCACACAATTTTACACAATATGGGGTTGCCATTTTCGAGAAACTCGTACCTCATCTTCCCTTTAACACCTGTTAATATTGAGCATTCTATTTTTTATTTATTTTATTTTATTTTCAATGTTATGGAGAAACTTACAGCTACACACACTTAACAGCTAGGTTACAAAAATTAAGTTGATTAAGTAGAGTAGAACATGCCTGGATACATAGATTTCCTGGATAGACCAAAAAGAACATGTTTGTTGACGGCTAATTACAAGTTTCCGCAGATAGATAGCTATACCTACTTTAAAATTTGTATAATACAAAGTAAGATGAGGACTAATTAGAAATAACATAAACTTAATGAATACAAAAAATACTTAAAAACAACAAGAATTGATGTTAGTAGTTATCGTTATAGTAGTTCATAGCTAGCTACTCTTGAAAGAATAGATCACTACGTAAGGGTTTAAGCTTACTTGTAGGTACTACTGGTGTTGAATAATGTCTACCTCACTAGTTCTATTTACCTACTAAGGAATTAAACGAGCAAGATGCTCTATAAACAAATGAATACCGCCTATAATTGGACTTAACTATAGGAACGTAAAGGGTGTTCGGATTTCTCAGTGCAACCGGGCATGTCAATCAACAGTGCCGTTTGCTATGTTCATTATGTAAGTCAAATCAGCCATTTCTCTGCTTGTGAAGGGGAGAAAAAGAAATTTGCGGCGTCTAGTCTCGTAATCTGGCAAATAAATACGAGCTCGACACTGCAGGTATCCGAAAAATCTCTTTTGGATGAACTCTATTCGCGCGGAGTACCTGCCTACACATCGTACCTTGGATTCTACACCTGGGAGGCGTATTCTAGGTGACTACGTACGTACGCACAATAAAGTATTTTAAAGGTTTTGATACTTGTAAATTCCGACGACATTCTAGAAAAACCGATATAGTATCAATGTGTTGATTGAATAACAACTTACTGTCTAAGTTACACCTCTTTAATAGAATCAACTCTAGCTAGTGAAATACATATTATGAAAGTAGTCAAATAATATTTCACTAGGTTTACGAGTATATGTACTTACCTTACATTTAGAGACATTTAGGTCAATATTTTTTACAGTGCAATATTCTTGGAATCTAATTAAATCGTCTTGTAAGAGATGGGCATCATTGATATCTTTGACATTACTAAATATTTTCATGTCGTCGGCATTACAAGTATTTTGGAGTTTAAAAAGCAGGAAGCGGGATCGTTTACAAAAATAGTGAAAAGAAGGGGCCTAGTAAGGACCCTTGGGGTACGCCAGAAGGGATGTTCATATGGAAGAGAAGCCACCTAAAACTACTGTTTGACAGCGATTTCGGACGTAAGATTAGAACCATCTGAATAGATTACCTGTTATATCGATTCTTTGAAGTTTGTCTAACAATATAACATGGTCAATTCGCTTGATACACGCACGAGCGTTCTTACGCACGCACGTGTATTATATCATGCTATGTTTTACTATGTATTGTACAAGTAAATAAAAAACTAAATATTGCGACTGACGAGAAATTTGCCAAATGGAGGGATTTTTTTTCATAAGGACATGCGAGGACGTGCACAATTTGGCTTCATAAAAACGCACTTATCGAGCACATGCGTTGTAAATAAATAAACACACTTTCGTGCGGAGAAGGACGAAACAAAAACTCGCTCATTATTAATTTGGGCACCATTTTATTCTAATTATAATGAATTAAAAGTGTAACTTGTAAAATCTACCCTTAAATAATCAATTTTTTTTGTTTACGATTTATGACATGGTTATTAGTTTATTCCAGTTCCTCCTCCAATTCCTCTCTCAGAACAAGCCCTCCTAGTAAAGTTGTGTCTGGGGGCAACCACTCACAGCTAGTGTCTTCAGAAGAGCAAACCTGTTGACCAAAAGTAAAACAGTTATGTAAGGCACCTTTTGTACACTAGATAGGTACGTAATAAATCAGGTGACACCTCGACTGTTAATAATTTAAGACTCAAGATAGGCTTATAGGTAATTTAGTACCTATGTAGTACCTACCTGTTGGTATTATTGGCACTTGATGTGAGTATTTATCTAAATTAATGGTAAGTACCTACATACCTAATATTTTTTCTTAGATAAGTACTAGTCAGTTTCTTACCCTGTGGCTTGCGAATCTTCCTATCAAATAGATAAAGATAAAGATACATTTATTACATATATACAAATAGGAGTAAATAGGAATAAAATCAATTCCATGACTGAATATGCAAGTAATTTAGATTTTCACTAGATACCTACCTGTGGAGGTAAACATGTTCCAAGAAAAAAAGCGGAAAAGCGGCAATCCGATCTTCATTTGTTTTTTCGAGTTGTTGAGTTTTGTTTATACTTCCGAGTCTGTTTTAAAAAGAGAAGAGTCGTGGCGTTTAGGTGAACTAACACTTTTAGTCGTACCGCAATGACAGAGCAGTGTATTACTTCCAGGTATTTTTCTTTGTATTCGTAAAGTGTTTACGTCGGGTGAAACTGGTGAAAGTAATTTATTGAGTCTCTCGAACTATTAGCGCTCTCGCTATGCTCGGGCGCAAAACCCCTTCTCGGCACTAAATACTTTCATCCCTTGGGTAACAATGTACTATTACCAACCTGGCAATTGCAAGAAGTGGCTTCGACGTAGTGGTAAACTTCAGTCCCGGGCTCTACATTAGGGTCGCAATTAGTCAGCTTCTGGGATGCGTGCCGCCGCTCCGCATGCATGCACACCGGGTGGAAGGACTGTTTGTATGGGAACTGCCAGTCTGATATCTAGAAATATTTACAAAATGTATCAATACCTCGAATTAGCAAACTGAAGTGGCAGAGGGCCGGTCATATTTCTCGAAGAACCGACAACGGCTGGGGTAAACGTGTTCTTGAGTGGAGACCGTGACTCGGCAAACGTAGGACGC
Source organism: Eupithecia tripunctaria (assembly GCA_955876795.1). Classification (NCBI taxonomy): domain Eukaryota; kingdom Metazoa; phylum Arthropoda; class Insecta; order Lepidoptera; family Geometridae; genus Eupithecia; species Eupithecia tripunctaria. Next base: position 9,756,439 of record OY041609.1, on the reverse strand, counting down.
CCTCCGGCCAAGTGGGATGACGATCTGCGAAAGACTGGAGATGCTGGATGCGTCAAGCTGAAGACAGGGCGCTACGGCGCTGATTAGGGAAGGCCTATGTCTAGCCGTGGACTAATATAGGCTGATGATGATGATGATGAATGAATATCTACCCATACTCAATACTCAATATAATACTCGTATTAAAATATAACATTATCAATAACAATAATATTATTAGTAAAAACGTGAGAGTAGGTAATGAGTTCTGGGTTTACCTACCTACTTGCCGCATCTGGAGCTCGCTGCGCAAATTTTACACAAGAAATCTACTTAAAATATCATAAGTATTATAAAATATGTAAATATAAAGTAAGGGCTTACGCACTCTAAGAACAAAAATCTGAAAAATTAATACATACATTAGTGCGTAAGCCTGGGGCTGGGTGGCTCACACTCTGAATGAAATATTTTTGGGATAATATTTGATATTAATATTTTGGTATATTATAATATATAAAATAAAATAAGAAATCTTATAATTAAAATAAATGTGGTACTTTTTAAACGACTCCAAAAAAAAGAGGAAGTTATGAATTCGACTATTTTTTAAAATGTTTGTTACCTCAGAACTATTGACTGGGTGATCCGATTATGATGATTCTTTTAAGGTGCTCATTTTTAACCGACTTCTAAAAAAGGAGGAGGTTCTCAATTCAACTGTTTTTTTTATGTTTGTTACCTCAGAACTTTTAACTGGGTGGTCCGATTTTCATTCATTTTTTATATGAAAACTGGTGCTTCCCGTGTAGTCCCATTTCAATTTGGTCCAACTGACAATGACATCCATGAGAAAACCATATTTGAAGTCGGTTTATAGTTTTAAAATAAACAAAATTATGATCTTTTACCTCATAAGAGTGACAATAACCCCAACAAGTCATGATCTTGACCTCGTCCCAGCACCTTCGTCCGTTGAGATCCGTTTGCATCGCCTTGTGCGCCTGCCGCTTCAACTTGCAGCGTCCAACATTGGATGCGCCAGCGCACACGACGCTCAAAAATAACACTAACGCCACTGACACAGTTGTTATACCCAATTTCCACATTTTGCAGACTGTAAAACGAATACAATTATCAAAACTGAAACGTAGAATTACCTAAAACTACCAAGCTCTACAATGTTGCACCAAATTCTAAAGAGGCTTTTGTGTTTACGAGTTTCTAAGTATTGGTAAATGTCCGGAACTACTTGTCCGAGATAGTTTAATATTATAGCTGAGTGTCACAGGTTAGGTTTTTACAGGTATACCTACCCCGTGAATAAAACGCGTGCAAAGACTAGTATTAAGTAGGTACCAAATAAAATGGTTGGAGTCTCTAACTAACCTGTTGGAACTGTAGCCCAAACCAGTCTGTTAAAAAATCACTCGCGGATCTGTTTTATAAGGGGTGTGAAGACGACGTCAAAACATTTCTCTCGGTTGAAGGCACATTACATTCACAAACCATTGCTTTCGCGAAAACGCCGTTAAAACTGGGACAAAAATAGAAAAAAACCCATTCAGGGCTATGACTTGAATAATTAATGGTAGGTGTTGTTTAATTTTAGCACAAGACCTATACACAAATATAATACGTTGTACCTCTTTACTAGACTCTATACTTACTAGGAGTAGGTATGTACCTAATATGGATAGGAACAGACTGTTTGTAACAGTCTGCAGTTAGCTCAATTGTTTCAATTGTAAATACTAGTTTTAAATCTCTTTTAATTGATTCTAATTTTCTTTTTAAACAAAGATAAAATTTTCTGTTGTATGTTTTATTTAGTTTTATATGTAAAAATCCAATTCTTTCCTTGTTTAAACAGTTTGTGGTATCTATTATAAGCTATTTATTAATGTCTCTGTAATAGTTTCATTTTGTAAAGCTTGGGAAGAGATACGAAGTTGCGCTTTTTGGCCACCAAACTCTAATTTCGCATCTCCTCCTAAACTATATGAGATAAAATTATGAAAGAAGTATTAAAAATAGCTTATTTATAATAGATACCACAAACTGAACATAGGATTTTTAAAAATTCCTATGATAAACGTAAAAATATGATAAAATAGGTATCGCTGTCAGATTGGCTCGGGTATGCGCCTTATCACGCCAATACTACTGAAAATATCAAGATTCAATTTTATAAATGCTGGCTGGAATTAAACGTAGGCTTCTTTTTATCTCAGAAATCAGTTCCCATTTGATACGAAAGTTACTTAGTTCTTGATAAAAAGATTTAAATTAAAAAATTAAAAGATTTAGGGCTTGCTGCTAGTGTTTGCAAAGCTGGTGTTGCAATAAACATTATAAATTACGAAATCAGCATAAGACAAAGAGGCAGAAATTATGCTGGTTGACAGTCTAGCCAGGCCTAGGTTCATTGTGTCCCTACGAACTCACTCAGAATGGTAACTGCAAGTCCCTAATTCCTTTTGCGGACAACAATCATCGTTCTTTGGCTTTGTTCCAAAGCAATGTACCTGTATCAAATGTATCAGCTTACTCGTAGGTACTATACTAGTAAATGAAATGAAATAAAAAAAGTTTATTCAGCATGACACAAAACATAGTTAAATAGGACTAAGCTAGGAATTAGTGGTTTAATTTAAGAGATAAGTACTCAAAATTAAACGTCAAACAATATGGATGCAAGTTAAAATTTAAATTTAGCCAAGGCCTACCTTATTATTGCTTCATTTGACGACCTCTGTGGCGCGGTGGGCGAAGGTCCGCCTGCGAGGCAGGAGATTGCGGGTTCGATTCCCGCCTCGGGACAAATATTTGTACGATCTGCAGATATTTGTCTAGGGCGTTCTGGATGTTTTCTATGTATAACAAAAATATGTATCTATGTAGTGTATTGTATTATGTATATCAGTTATCTAGTACCCTACCCATAACACAAGCTCTGCTTAGCTTGGGGCTAGTTAATGCTGTGTGAATTGTCCAGCATTATTTATTTCATTAATTGTTTATTTGAGTTTACAATTCGAATTTACTCAAGTGTCTTTGTCCCTTGAAGGTTTAGTATAAAGCATTATGTATTACCCAGGAGAAAGTGTCCAATTCCTTCCTCGTGGATTTTATGGGCATACTCAAATGATAAACTCGATAGCAATTGGGCACTTTCTCGCCTAGATGTACAATCTACTATTTTACTAAAGATCGTAGAAGCCTACGTTCCATTGTGGTTCCATTTTATCAAATTAACTTGCATAACAACAAATGATTTTCTGACCCCCGACTTCTTACTCGTTTATACTATGTAATGCTTACAGCTACTCCTGCGCGGCAAATCAATAGTCCCCTTATTGTACTTACATAGTATACACTAATATATTATAAATGCGAAAGTTTGTATGGATGTATGGATGGATGTTTGCTACCTCTTCACGCCAAAACTACTAAACGGATCGGGCTGAAATTTTGCATACAGGTAATTCTAATACTGTAATCAAACATTACTCTATTACTATTACATTATAGGATACTATTTATCCCATAAATCAGTTCCCGTGAGATAGACATCACCTTAAAAAATTCCATAGGAACAACGCGTGTGAAGCCGCGGGGCGCAGCTAGTTTATTATATGCCTTAACGATTAACGAGGCATATAATAAACAAGCTGCGCCCCGCAAAATTCTGCTTGATCCACTATTCGCAAGGACCACTACTCCACAGTTGGATCTCGATCCAGTAGCACGCTCGAAGTTGCGAAAGTTTTGTGCATGACAAAGGGTTCAAAATCCATGCCGGTTTTATAAAGAACGTGTTTATAAATTAATTAGTCTACGAGTGCTTGATTTAGGTTATGGTGTTGGATTTAGGTTTCATTACAAATGGTTTTCTTTCTTATTTTCCTTTTAAATTTATTTGGTAAGTTTTTATACTTATTTAGTAAATTCAGATTTATGTACAAACTTGCCAATTGTTTTGAATAAAGCAATATGCATTCTAATATTATAAAAGCAAAATTAATGATGTCTATCACCTTTTCACACCTTAACAGTTCACCAGTTCGAAATGAATCTAAGCTAGGTTACTTCGGCTTACACTCGGGGCACAGATATTACAGTTGATACAATACAATGCAATACAGTAGATATTATAAATACTATATACAAGCTCGGGTTTTTTTTTGGTAAAGGTGTTGTTACGGAAGAGGGAAGCCTTGGGCAAAAGCTAGTATATGTGTACTTTCTTTAAAAGCAGACTTGTGACCAAATGGTCACAAATCACTAAATGTTCTGAAAAAAGTAGTGTTGGAATTTAGGTTTACACATGTACTAAGATTCGATCTCCATTTTCTATCAGCTCACTTATTACCTATGTCCCACAACATAATCTTAAGATTTATTTTCATAAAATATGAAAAGAAATCTCAAGATTTTGGGAATCTCTGTATCTCTGTAAATGTAAGCCAAATTGCGCAGTAATAGGTTATTCTCTTTTTTTATTCTTATTTTTAAGGGAATTTGCGTTATAGCTGACTAGTCCCATATTTAACAGACTTACTATTATACCCACTGGCCACTACTTAAAACAGCTAAATTATATCTAAAACTAACCTAAATAATTTAATTGCCACCTCACTCAGCAGAACTTGCAACCATTATAGAACAATTTCCCGACATATACCCGCTGCGGTCTCTGGCCGTGTTGGCCAGCTTGGTTACTCTCGTGTAGATCCGAATTCAAATCAAATAACTTCTAAATCATTCTTTGTTTGTAGAATTTTCATATATTCCAGAAAGTTCCCTATCCTTGAAGCTAGTAGAGCTGCGCGTACCGGCGTGCGTAGTTCAAGACACACATGCAACGCTGTCGTGTCGCTGGCAGCTAGACCTGTACGATATTCTCTACTCGGTGAAGTGGTATAAAGATGGCAAAGAGTTCTTCAGGCATGTGCCCCGGGATATAGAGCCGAGGAGGATGTTCGCGCTTCCGGGAGTAGACGTGGAGGTAAATTTTGTAAATAATGTCGTTGGTGGTGAAGGAGTCATGCAGTATACGATGCGTGAAACTAAAAGTAGGTAGGTACTTTTCAGGGGTGGTTAAAAATAAGTGAAAAATAATAAAGAAATGATTAAAATTTTGGAAAAATTACTTACTAAAACTACTGACCTGCTTGACAATGGACTGGCCTAGAATACAGAGTTTCATCATGCTCGACAAAAAATTGTAACGAATTTAAAGCACGAATAAGAAATAATAGTGGTCGGAGTAGAAACTTTTTCGATGAAAATATGCCCAACGTTGAAAATAATAACTTAAAATGAAGGCGGTATTTGAATAAAAATTTAAAGTTCGCGCATATTATGACGGACTCTGTGGCGCGGTGGGCGAAAGTCTGCCTGCGACGTAGGAGGTTACGGGTTTTGTTCTCGCCTTGGGACAATTGTTTGTACGATCTGCAAATATTTGTTCAGGTTTCTGGACGTTTTCTACGTGAAATAAAAATATATCTATGTAATGTATTTTTTTAATTATGTATATCAGTTATCTAGTACCTATAACAAAAGCTCTGTTGTCTTGCGGCTAGATAATGCTGTGCGAATTGTGCAGTATTATTTATTTATAATTTAATAAACAAGTCCCCGTCGAAGCTGTGTCGTGCTGGCTTAGTATTTGCACCACCATTCTTTACCGTTGTCGTATGAGGCGACTAAGGGATATCCGACGGGGGGCGGGCAGCAGCGCCCCCTGCAGAACAAACATTCCACCAAACAGCGATCCCCAACCCGCATGCCCAGCATGGGGATTATAGACATTACCCCCCATGAGATAAGGCGTTTATCAGGAGGAGGCCTGCATCCAGCAGTGGACCGATACAGGCTGTTGAGGTTGAGGTTGAATCAATTATATAATGACCAGCTGCGCCCCGCGACTTCGCACGCGTTGATCCTATGGAAACCTTTAAAGGTGATGTTTATCCCACGAGAGCTGATTTATAGGATGAAAAGTATATGCCTATGTTTGATTCCGGAATGAGTGCAAAATTTCAGCCAGATCCGATCAGTAGTTTTGGCGTGAAGGGGTAACAAACATCTGTCCATACAAACTTTCGCATTTATAATATTAGTGTGATTATACTTATTATATACTAATAATATTTATTATATAAATCTTTGCAGGAGTCCGATACAACTGGATCAACAATAACTTTGGCACCGGCCACCTTGGATACAGAGGGGAGGTATAGATGCGAGGTCTCTGGCGAAGGGCCGTTCTTCCCAACGGTCACCCATCATGCAGATATGTTCGTTTTCGGTAGGTATGCTGTATACTAGGAATCAGGGCCGGATTTACCATATAAGCTGAAAAAGCTGAAGCTTAGGGCGGCAAAATTAGGGGGGCGGCATAATTTGAAAAAAAAATTTGTGCGCCACGAGATGGGATTGCGGCGGCGCGGGGGAGCGGGGCGGCCGGCGGCCGGTGGCAGCAGCCGCTTCCCCACTCTTGCCGCCTCGGGATGCCCTGCTACTGCCGCCTCGACTGTCTACTTGTCCTTTTCGTTAGGTACTTAATATAGGTACATAACAACCCATACTTTGAAGTATAAAAAATTACTCAACATTATGCTTAGAAATTATTATAAATGATTAAAAAAATAGATATTGTGTTTGCAAGTGACGTTTCGATTTGAGAATTAAAAAAAAATTAGGTATGTACTAGACATGTGCGCCGATGCTCATTTCATCAGTGCGGTGGCGACGCCCGGCGTCGAATTGGTTGACGGAGGCGGCGTGATCGGCGTAATTGGCGTGGGATGTGAAAATAAGTAATAGACGCCTAAATCCTACTGAACTTTTAATGATTTACTCATAATATCAACAGTTGCGGATTATCCACGTAGCACGAGTAGCAAAAGCTACGGGCCCCGCGCCTAGGGGATCCGGGCGCTATTTTTTTACCGATCGCCCCGCTCGCCGTTCTTTTGTGTGTTTATTTCATACATTATTTTAGCGGCAGCAGGCTATAAAAGTGTGTCTACAAGTCGTTTATCGATAGAAGTTCACTAAAATCTTAACAAAAAAATTCGCGGCTCGCTCCGCTCGTCGTTATGTTGCTTCCTCTATTTTTGTCAGCGGCTGTAAAAGTCTCGAACATGTGAACAATTTTGCTTACCTTATTTTTAGGTACGAGTTCAGCTCGATCCGCTCGTTATTGTATTGGTTTTACAAGCTTTTTGTCACTATCCAAATACCTAGGCGCACAAAATGTTTACAGTAAAAAACACGTAAATTTTGCGAGGCTCGCTGCGCTCGCCGATAAAGCCGTTTGCCTTGATGTTGTTCCCTTTTCAGTTCTTTCTTACTACTACAGATAAAATGTAGCTACCTAAAAAGACACATTTGTAAAATCAAAACCCTCTACGGCGCGGCGTGGCGACAAACCAAACCATATACATAGTACAATGAAATGTCAAGTGCGATATTTGATTGTTTATTTGTAAGATCTTGTTTCTTGCCAAATATCAAAATTCTAGGTCAACGGGAAGTGGGTATAGGTACCCTATAGTGTTTGGTCTAAGGCGTGAACAAAACATATTTTTTTGTGAATAAGCTACAAGTGACATTTTAGTCCTAGCTTATTGCCAAATTTCATGATTCTAGTTCTACGACAAGTACATGATTCGCTTTTCAACAGCAAAATATTCAACCGCCCACTTTTGGATATTTTGACGTTGACAGGTGCATGGTTAGCAGTATCGGGCCTTACCTACCTATCTTCCTTAGCCTACCACACCTTTGAAGTTATAAGTAGTGCAGTAAAAACAAAGCTATGCTTTTCTTAGCTTAAAAATAAAAACACAACAAATAAAGTTGTAAAAATAATCTAGAAACAAGATTATTCCCTAAAATAATTGATTTACCAAATTCAACAAACCTACTTCAATTATATAGTTTTTTTTAAGATATTTCATGGATCCTATGTGTCAAAACTAGACCAAATTGAAATGGGACCAAACGGAAAGCACCAGCTTTCAAATAAAAAGAACCATGAAAATCGGACCCTTTCAAAAGTTCTAAGGCAACAAATACTAAAAAAAAGAAACGGTCGAATTAAGGACCTCCTTTTTTTTGAAGTCGGTTAAAAAAGGAATTTAATTTATTTAGAACAGTGTATCTAGCTATAGAGAGATTTAGAAGTCAGTAGGAGCGGCAAAAATTGTAAAGCTTTGGGGCGGCAAATGTGTAAATCCAGCACTGCTAGGAATACTGTACATTCTTGTGTGTTCGATCTGCAGATATTTGTTCAGGGCGTTTTGGATGTTTTCTATGTATAATAAAAAATATCTATCTATGTAGTTTATTGTATTATGTATATCAGTTATCTAGTACCCATAACACAAGCTCTACTTAGTTTGGGGCTAGATAATGCTGTGTATCCAACATTATTATTATTATTATTATAAATATTAATAGTCGTTTCTGTAACAATTCACAGTAATCGTAAAGGATTATAGTCGTCGCGAATAAAGTTTGCTAGTCGTGACTCTACCTTTTAGCTAGTCGCATAAAACGTTAATGAAGTAGATAGGTACTCTGTGCTCTAGTAAATGTAGGTAGAAATAAAAAGTAATTACAAATTAGAATTTTTATTGATGTACGAAAACGATGGTGGGGGTTGCCCAAATTGTCGCGGTGGTCATCTAAACAATTTCTCATATAATCGAGTTTGTTATACAAAACCACAAACCGAGTTCTTATGGTTTAGTAAGAGAATCATCAAATTCACCCAGTCAAAAGTTCTGGGATAACAAAGATAAAAAATAAAAATTCAGTCGAGTTGAGAACCTCCTTCTATTTTTGACGTCAGTTAAAAAGTTAACACTCTATACTCTTGAAAATGGTTCCTATTCCTAAATCTTCTTAAAAGTAAATAATTATATATGTACGTACAAATATTATATTTTTTTCTTTTTTCAGTTCTTCCCAGCCAAGGCCCTGTGATGTCAGGTCTGGGATCCAAGTACCTCCCAGGTGGCCGGTTAATCGTCAACTGCAGTAGCCATCGCTCTAGACCGCAAGCTAATCTGACTTGGTACTTGAACGGCGAGCCATTGCCTGAAATGAAAAGTATCAAAACTACTCATTGGGTAGAGCAAGGATTGGTTTCAAGTTATCTGAGTTTAGACGTTGAAGTGGATTTAGATTTTTTTAAGAATAACGTTTTAAAAGTCAAGGTTAGTGATACTTATGGTTTGTGTGGTGCTGGCTTACAATTTGCACCACCCCAACTCGTCCCGTGGTTATCGTAAGAGGCGACTAAGGGATATTCACCGGGGGGCGGGCAGCAGCGCCCCCTGCAGAACAATTCTACCACCGAACTGCGATCCCCAACCCGCATGCCCAGCGTGGGATTCTGGGAATTACCCCCCATGAGATACGTCAAAAAGGTGCTCTTCAGGTGGAGGCCTGCGTCCAGCAGTGGATCAATATCGGCTGTTGAGGATGAGGATGGGCTTCGAAATAATCATTAAGCTCAAGTTGAATAAGAAATGATTTTATTGGATGGTCGTTTACTTTACTCTAAGGCAGTACCTAACCTACCTATGAAAGTACTTCTACTCTAAGGCAGTAGGTTCCTATGGAGGGAGGTACTGGTTGCTAGTTAAACAGATGACTCTGTTTACCAAGCAACCTATCTTCATTCCTCATTAATTCATGCAGGTATATGGTAAATTTTATGAACCTATTATAGTGATACAATTAACGCATTAGATAAGTGAATATGTAATGTTGGGATTGTGTTCAATAAAGTGAATTGAATTGAATCACTACTGGTGCATTCAGTTGGATTCGTTCATCGATGGGCAACCCACCGTCATAGTTTCCAAGTGTCTTAATTACATTAGTTTTGGTATGGTTTTGGTTTAATTATTTATTTACATTTTGTTGTATTTTTATATAAAACAGCTCGTCTATGTGTGTAAGTGTCCATCTCCATTTTACTGAGAGACCCTGGCTTCCTACATAACAGGGGCCGAAGTCAACACCATAATATTAATCGCTTCACCATAACAATTATGTTATCGTCTCAGAAAAGAATGACACATTTTGTCATTTTACCTTTGACTAGCAATAACAACCCTGCCTGTCGTGTCGATTAAAGTTCTAATTTCGTCTAATAGACAGCTAGCTAGCATCAGAATGGCAAAAACAGTTTTCAGGGTTACTTTTAAAAGACCGGCAACCTTCGGTGATCAACTTTCCAGCATCATCAGCAACAATGTTTGTTCTACGACTTTTGAAATAACTCAATAGGTACATTAATAGGAATTATTTAAGTTTTTATTGTCCTGTCGTGACTTTTGTAGATCTATGTTGTATCAAACACGACGCACATTTGCGCGCGCTTTCACTGGTGATAATAATAACTAACTACCTAACCCTCAGTCATTTACCTACCTGTTGATATTAATTACTTGCGGGGTTTGTAGGCTGTATGTAGGTATGCACTAAGTCCACAATCCCTTCATACTTGACCAGGCTTAGGACTGGCTACATTAAACAATTAAAAACAAATACCTAAGTGGTATGTAGATAGGTCGGTACGACAGATATCGGTACCTATGTAGATCTTGTAGGTAGGTTAGGTACCCACTATGTTTAACGTAGGTAATCATTCATAACATAACGTCTTAAAGTTTAATTAGGTAAGCAGGTAGGTAATATCAATTGGTCACTAGGTAGCTAGAAAGCGTTTAGGTATTCACTTCCATTGTTTAATGAAGGCGTATTTAAAAAGTGGAATCAGCGTATTTACAATAATTAAACGATCAAAATCATATTTACAAATTAGACATTACCTCGCAGGTACAGACCTTGCGGGTAGCGGTGAGTATCGCGCACATAGCGTTCAAAATAGTCACCTTCAGACCTCTTCTGCAACTGGCTTCGCGACTTTCTGAGGGAAAGATCCATTCGTGTAGTCGTTGATGGCTGCTCGTCTGATCAATTGGCGATCAACGCCTGGGTACCTCAGGGGTCTGTTCTCTCTGCCACGTTGTTCCTGCTGCACATTAATGACCTGCTGGTACCCGGTATCATTGGGTACGCAGACGACAGCACCGTGGTTGAGAGGTACCTATCCAACGGGAAAGCCAGTCGGAATGACGTACAGGTGCAGAGAGAAGACATGCTGCAGCGCTTGAACTTAACTCTTAAGGCAGTCTCGGACTGGGGCAAAGCCAATCGGGTTAACTTCAATGCCTCTAAAACGCAAGCATGTCTCTTCTCTGCAAAAAAGAGTCCGCTTGTCCAGCTTCCCGTTTTCCGGAATGTACCGGGACCTATAAATGATCAACTGGAGCTCCTCGGTGTCACTCTCACACCAACTTTGAACTTTGGCACATTCATCGAGTCGAAGGCCAAAACAGCAGCCATGAAGCTAGGGGTCCTAAATAAGGTTAAGCGATACTTCACACCGGAACAGCTTCTATCCCTTTATCAAGCACAGGTCCGGTCTGGTTTGGAGTATTGCTGCCATGTTTGGGACGGCTCGGCCAAGTACCACCTTGCAGCCTTAGACTCGATCGAACGAAGAGCCTTTAGACTCATTGACGAGCAGTACCTTGCAGAGACTAAAGTTCAATGTCTCGAACACCGCCGCAAGGTTGCTTGTCTCTCGATCTTTTATAGGATACATTTTGGTGAATGCTCACTCGAACTACATGACCTGATCCCACCATCCCCCTTCCACTCCAGGACAAGCAGACGCACAGCGCACTACCATCCATACTTGGTGGATGTACCCTCCACTCGCAGTAAGCGGTTTTCCTCCACCTTTATTATTCGCACCGCAAAGGAATGGAACTCGCTCCCTGCCTCTGTTTTTCCGGCCAATTACAACCTGGGTCTCTTCAAGACAAGGGTGAATAGGTATCTTCTAGACCTTCGTGATACACCGTCGGCCGCATCTTCGCTTTCCATCAGGTGAGATTTCGGTCAAACAAAAGTCTATTTACCGTAAAAAAAAAAAAAAAAAAAAAAACCTTCACAACCAACGCAAAGACCACACCTAAAAATCAGCTGTTCGTTAACACGAGCTAACACCTCTGAATTTGATTGCACTTGACCAAAGGCCCACATTATTTTTCTTTTAACAAGTCTCGGCTTGTGATTTCGCCACCACTGTACACCATTGTTTTTATATGTCCCCATAAATAAAAATCCAGGGTGTAATGTCTGGTGACCTTGGAGGCCATGCACGAGGTCCGCCACGCGCACAAAGACGTGTGCCGCGCGCGCATCCGCTTTGATGACTGAGCGCCGAGTGGGCAGGCGGCGGCGCGGCGGCTGGCGTTTGAGCGGCAAGATCAAAGGCGCTAGCGCAGCGCGCCGTCCCAACCCATAGAGTTAGAGAACATTTAGACAGATATTTCAATGAATAACTATTTTTGTATGGAAATAAAAAGTAGCTAATTATCAAAAGTCGTAGAACAAAAGTTGTTGCTGATGATGCTGGGAAGCTGGTCACCGAAGGTTGCCGGTCTTTTAAAAATAACCCTGTATAAACTACGAGGTAAGATTTTTAAGTGACGTTATCACGTAAAATTATCATTCCTAAACCGATCTTCGAGTCAAACATTTTTTTTTACATATCATGAACGTCACTGTTTCTAAGAATGTTCAATATTTGATGAAATGATGATGGTAAGTTCTTTGTATGTCACCAGCTATTATTTATTTTCCCAGTGTCTCGCTACAATAAACCCTATCTACTGGAGAAGCATAGAAGAGACCATTGTACTGGACATAGGACCTCAGCACAGTCAGCATCAGCAGACAGAGAAACGGAATAACGTTTTCTCACCACCCAAAATTCAAGTCCAAACCAACTTCGTGGCTGATTTAGTTGCTTCAGATTTTTTGATTTATTTTACACTTTGCTGGATAATCAATTTCTTGTTGTAATCAATATGTACCTACTTAAAGTTATTCTGTATGTACCTATCTACCAATGTAGACCTATGTCCACAGGTTGAAAGTGGACTCTCTGACTGAACATTTGCCTGTAATGTAACATTTCCGCTGCGTTATACACGTTCTGTAATTCACGTTTTTAACAAGATCATCATCAGGCACCGCATAGCACCGGACACAATCTGATTAATAAGATATAATTAATTTTGTTTAAAAAAACTATAAACCGACTTCAGTTTATACAGTTTTTTCATGAATTTTCATGGATCCCATTACCAGAACTGAACAAAATTAAAATGATGAAGCACCAGCTTTCATGTAAAATAAATAATCATGCAAATCGGACCACCCAGTCTAAAGTTCTGAGGTAACAAACATAACAAAAAAAACAGACGAATTGAGAACCTCCTCCTTATATTGAAGTCGGTTAAAAACGTGGTAGGTAGCAGTGAAGTGGTATTTTGTTCCGTCGAAGTCGGCAGTAAGGGGCAGTACGCAGCGTACTGCGTACTCTGCGTAGTGATGATCTTTCTTCGAGCTTTCCAGACGAATCAATCCTTTGCTTTAAACTTGTAATTTTGATTGATCTACTGAACGTCATTTGTTTTTAGTTTTTACATTACTCATTACTTGATTGATTAGATAAAGTTGGTATTATAGGTGGGTAAGCATTTTGTTTCACCTGTTAAAAATGTTGGTATTAAATGACTTATCATTTTGTCATGTTTATAGTAGGTAGGTAGGTAGGTATAACTACGATTGTTTTTATATATTTTATCTTATCAGCATAACCTGAGATTCATCAAGCATTGCAAACATTTTTTTATACATACCTATACACATTACACCACAGAACTTGTAATATAAATAAATACATTTGTTTTATTAGTTTTCTATGTAATGTTATTTTAAGTTGATAAATTAAAAAATGCTGGACAATTCACACAGCATTATCTAGCCCCAAGCTAAGCAGATATAGTGTTATAGGTAATAGATAACTGATATACATAATACAATACACTACATAGATAGATATTTTTAATTATACATAGAAAACATCCAGAACGCACTGAACAAATGTCTGCAGATCGTACACACATTTGTCCTGAGGCGGGAAACAAACTATATCCACCGAACCACCAAATTGCGATCCCCAACCCGCATGCCCAGCGTGGGGATTATGGGCATTACCCCCATGAGATAAGGATGATAAAAACGCTGCCATGTTAGCCCTTGCATTTTGTGACGTCACGGTTCAACGGATCTCCTATGTCAACTCAAAGTCAAAACTTCATGTCCATACAAAAATGTTAAAGTATGACGTCACGCTTCACGTGCCAATAGCGTTGCGTTTAGACATTTTACTGTTGAGACTTAAAATATCTACTTTTCAATGATTAAATCTCAATAAAAACATCATAAAATACAAAAATAATTATACAGATATATAGAGAATAAATTAAAAAATATTAGCTTTTTTGAAGTCACATGCCTATTCACACAGTAATATAATTACTGTGTGAATAGGCACACCCTAAAATTATTTTTCAGTGTGTCTTTGAGTTCGCAAGTACCTACTCGTAGATAAGAAAAGTAACTATTGTCTTATAAAATTTACCTACCTAATCTATTTAAGAAAAAGTTTAGGTATATACACATAATAATTTATATTTCATATTTTAACTGTTATTTAAAGATCCATGCAATAATGCAAAAATCTGGTTTTATTAATCCTTGGATAAAAAATTACAATATGTCTTGTGGTTTTAATTTATCTTGCAACTTTCTGACATAATACCAAATTGTCTGTTGATAACATTACATCGAATTTGCCACTGTAATAATATAATTAAAGGCCCACTATCACAGAAATGATAAGAACCACACGATTGTTAAACATTTAGATACTTATATTTGAACAAACAGCTTCATTTTGGAATGAAATACAATTAGATAATTATTCTTAGTGATTGCGGCAGAGTGAACGAATGGTAGTGTGGACAAAACGTGTTACAATACAAAATAAATAAATTTAGTGATTAAATACATTAAAATGTTACACAAATCTGCGGTTTTGAGACCGAATATTCAGCTTTTGAAAAATGTGGCTTATTATTCTAGCACTAAGGTAAGTTCATTTTTTTTAATAAAGATTCCGGAAGTGACGTCTGAAGATATGAGTCGTTCGTCAACTCACACCATAAATCTTATCCCAACTAGTGTGAGTTGATGAATCGTGAAAAAGCTATCCCTACTGTTCGTTCTGCAACTTATACTCTGCGCTTTTACCTTGGGTGAATTTTAGCACCTACAGTCAACCACAAAAGTGTTGGTAAAATAATAGACAAAAGGACAATACTTAACTTACACAATTACACTTTAATTCAGCTATTAATTAATTCGTAAGCTAATAATTAATTGAAAAAAAAACCTAGTTTCGTCTAACGAGAGAAAGTATTTCGTGAAAAATAAATTAAAACTTAATTACGATTGGATTCCTTTACATTAAATGATGAAAGTATTGGATGGGTATCGATGTGGTGAAATAACCGATTTTTATTTGACGGTAGGTACTTCCGCCAAAAACTTCGCGCAATAACTTGGTAAAAGTTTTTCTGACAACCAAAGTCTTCAGGAAATTAATGGAAGTGGCTTTAAAAATAATAAATCTTAGAAAAGTTGAAGAAAACATTCCTCGCGTGATAGAAAATAGAGATGTAAGTACCTGCGGTTGAGTTATAGAGTTAGTTCAGCTCTCTATAAGTCACTTCGCCCACCCTTGATTCAGAATTACGGTAATCCGCAAAATGACTATAAGGTCTTTGAAAATTATAACTTCCCAGTTAGAACTTTTTGGTAGTCATTAACACAGAACTATACACTTTCGCGTGTAGGTACGTAGTACGTACACACCACACAGGTAACATTTTTGGTCGTTGAGTATTCACCCTGCCAGTCGCTACGAATAAAAGGGTTGGATCGAGTCACACTTTGGTTTTCAAGTTAATAAGCTGTTTGGTAACATTGTTCTTAGTATGGAAACATTTATCAGAAATAAATATTTTGTTCATTTCAACAAATACAAAATAATTACGAGCACATTTTGGTCAAATTGTGTGACCTGTTAGACCTCATCCAAATCAAACCCCACATGGTCGCTATGTTTAGTAACTTATTGAGACTGAAAAAATTGGTGATCAAAAAATACTATCTGGGTTAGGTACCATTATGTAGATTTTTGGTTCTATATGGCATAAGCTTCGGGGTAATTTATATGAAATCAAATACTATACATATATATAATATATATCCAAAAATTCTATTTTGACGGAGCTTTAATTGGATATTGTTAGATTTCCTATCTGAAATAGGCATGATAACCGAGGTTTCTATATATGGATACGCATCCATAAATAGTCAACTGTACTTGCTTAGGCTAGGTCATCACGTCATCAGCAAAAACATATTATTAGCATATTACAACATTCTGGGTTAGGTACCATTATGTAGGTTTTTGGTTCTATATGACGTAAGCTTCAGGGTAACTTATATGAAAACAGATACCTATATCTCAAAATATTTCGACGGAGCTTTTTTGGGTAGTTTTAAGGTTGTTATTTTATTTCCTATATTAGATAGGCATGATAACCGAGGTTTCTATTTAAGGATACGCATCCATAAATAAAAACCTGAGGGCCAGAGCCAGACAGACCAGACAATGTAACAATCGATGTCGAAAGCGATAGCAGAAATGTCCAAAAATTTATGAGTTTGACATTATGCCTTAGATACGTCACGTGATATGATTCGGTTGGCCTCTATACCCTCTGGTTTCTAACTTTTCGAAGCGAAAGCTGTACGTAGGCTAGGTCATCAGTAAAAACATATTACTGGCATATTACAACGAATTTGACACAAACAATGGAAAATACCCCCTGCGAATTATTATCTCTCAACTATATCAGATAAAGTGGCATAAATGATTAAGATAATGATATCTTGTTTCGAAGCAAACTCCGATGTAGGCACTTAGTTACACCTACTTAACATTGAATTGTCGCCTTAAACTGTTGACACTCAGCTTATCTTCAGGGCGGGAATAAATCAAGTGCAATGGGTACTGCAATTTGATAGTAATTTTGCCATTTTGCTTGCCGTCGTAACTAACATTCTGATAACGCTCAACGTAAACAGACGTGTGTTAATAACATGGTATGTGGTATTGCAAGTTTTTTTTATTGTTCGATTTTTTATGTAAGAAACTTGACACCTTATTTGTAGAGCTAGAAGTTTGATGAAGATCGGTTCATCAAACTTCGGGCTGTTCATTATTCATTATGAATGTTGGTGTTCTTCCAACACATACAAGGTTTGTAGTTAGCCCGCTTACATTCATAATAATGAAGAATTTAGTTGAAAGACCTTCCAAACTAAAATACATATAATCATTAAATTTTAATCATTTAATCAAAAACTCCGACGGCAAAAAAAAAACGTACAATACATGAGATTTCGTAACAATCGGTTGTAAAATACTACCTAAGAGTACGAACATACTGACAGAAACAAAAATTGGCTAGTAGGAACCTTATTCACTTCGTTCACTCGGTCAATAAATGGTCCAATGCTAGGTAGTCACTTAGATGCCTTTGAATATTTTTACAGTCTCGCAAAGTGATAGCGATCAGGAGGGAAGACCAATCAGTATGGGAGAGACGGGCGCCGTTCTCACCGTCCAACGTGAAAAGCTTCGTCAGGAAGGGAGTCAAGGTTATCGTCCAGCCTTCCAACAGACGGGCATATCCTATGCAGGTAAGCAAGTCATGACATGGTGGCTATGAAGCCTTGGTCAGGTTCACGGTCCGTCAATATTCTGTACCGAATTGGTGATTCACGGATACGGAACGTTTGCAGTCCGTAGCAATAATTTTACTTCGTGATTACCTAACATTTCGGAAAGATAGAGCCTTTGCCTTTAGTCACATAATAAGAGATTGAGATTGGACAATATTTAAAATGATTACGATTTACTCCAAAACCTCTACACAAAACAAGGGACCGTTCAACTGTCTCTGTTTTTTATGCATTGCCTCACCACACCTCAAAAGCCTATACTGGTCCACTGCTAGACGCAGGCCCCTCCTTGATAAGAACTTTTAATCCAGGAGGGTATAATTTCCATAATCCCCACGCAGCAGCGAGCGCCCATAGCGGATAAAAATGTTATGGAGCCTACTTCCTGGTTTAATAAATAACTGTAGAGCTGTAGCTTTAAATTTTTTATTACCTACCTAATTATTTATTTATTTTATTATTAATTCAAGCTAAATAATAAAATAAATAAAAGACACTCTGGTTGGGGATTGCAGTTCGGTGGTAGCATTTATTTATTTAAGGCAACCGACTAGAGATAACACAAGGAAAACAAATTATAAAACAAAATACATAAAATATAAATACCCCTGCATTATTATGCAGGGGCGCATTATTATATGTCTTATGATACCCACGGAAAGAGTTCCCAGCCTATCTATTATATCTATTTTACATTTTAGTCATACATAAACGCTGGAGCCATCATCCAAGAAGACATCAGCGAAGCCAGTGTGATCTTCGGCGTGAAACAGACCCCCGTAGACCTGCTCATTCCGAACAAGACTTACTGCTTCTTCTCACACACCATCAAGGCACAGGAGGCCAATATGCCCATGCTTGATGCTATTCTCGCAAAGGTATGGGACACAATCTATCCTTAACCAATATTATGTAAAACTACTAAAGAAAATGTCAATTAAATAATAGAAACATACTAGTAGAACTAGTATTTAAATTGGAGCTAACTGCAGACTTACTGCAAATTACTCATAAACATAGTTAAAAATCCGAATTCAAAGTCTTTAATTTAAAATTCCTTTGATCATTTTACACAATTTTAGCCGTTTCTATGAAGACAATGGAAATAAATAAAGTATTATTAGAAGTTAGACTTAATCTTCCATAGTTCCAAAATGCTTAACGTGTATTTTTTTCAGAACATTCGTCTTATCGACTACGAAAAGCTGATGGATGAGAAAGGGAACCGCGTGGTTGCTTTCGGCAAGTACGCTGGTGTCGCCGGCATGGTCAACATCCTCCACGGGCTGGGTTTGAGGCTGCTGGCCTTGGGGCATCATACACCATTCATGGTAAGCATACATTTTTAGGTTACGTAGAGTCGGTATCTAAAGCGCAGCTAAAAGCGCTCGATAAAACGTGCCGACGCGACGCTTCGTCGGCGACGAAAGCTGTCAGCCTCACGTTATATATTTTTGGTAAAAAAAAAGTTGCATCCTGTTTTTATGCTATTGGCTCCTGAAAAACACTGGCCTGCAAAACTAAGTAGGTATATCATTTTTTTCTCTAGAGATTAAACTATAGAGATTTCAAAAAAAAAAAATTCAAACGGATAGAAAATTCTATCAAAACATGTAAAACATACTTATAAAATGTTAATTGAGTTTTTGGACATATAATAGATTCGTGTTTTACTCTTCATAGCTTTCTTTCGTTGGACGACCATTAAGATGGGTTAGTTAAGATAAATCTCGACCGAATATAAAACTTCTCCGTGGACGAGTTGTTCACTTCACTTTTGAGTAGGGGTAGGTGCATATCATCCGAATCGGTTTTAGATTCGGACAAGTTATAAAGCTACAGCTATAAAGTGAAGGGGACAATTCGTCGTTAGTGGAAAAGTCGTTACTTTCAAGATAGCTACCTAACTCGAGATTGTAAATAACAACAAAGCATTAGAAGTAGTTTGTTTTAATATAAAAGAATGCTCATTGGGTTAAAAAATCCGAAACTATGGTAAATATGCAGCGCATCAGGATTTCCATAGCGGGGCAATGCAGCAAGCGTCCTTGGCACGCTTCCGACAGGGTCAGTTGAGCTACCTGTAATTGTTAAAGCAACAGTCTGCAGTCAGCTCAATTGATTCAATTGTAATTACTAGTTCAAATTTATTTCTATTATTTAATTGTAATTTTCTTAATCAAGGTTATATTAATATTAAGAACTTGATTGCAGCACATAGGACTTTTTTACTTTGAGGTTATATTTATATTCAGAATTTGATTGCAGCATATAGGACCAGCGCACAACTACCGGAGCTCGAGTATGGCTCGCCAGGCAATAAGGGACGCCGGCTACGAAGTGTCTCTAGGAATGATGCCAAAGTCCCTCGGTCCGCTCACTTTCGTGTTTACTGGATCAGGGAACGTTTCACAGGTATGTCTTCAGCGGAGAAAGTTTTTTAAAATCATAAAAAACTATTGTACCTACATATCGTTAAAAATTAATTTCTACGCAGACAGCTTAGATATACTTACATAAGTCAAAATTATGGATGGTATAATTTTTTCCCGATTTATGAATTTGTCACCAACAATTGCTGTAACCCTACCAAATGTGTTATCGATTAGGTGTGTTTAGAGATCGTAATGTATTATGTATCTTTAAGCACTATTAAAATTTTAGGGAAGCCAAGAAATATTCCAAGAGCTGCCGCACGAATATGTACCACCGGAAATGCTGCGAAAAGTTGCCGAACATGGAAGTAAGTGATTTTATACTTCATACAAAATAATCTACTATACTAGCATCATAGATAGGAGTGGATGTATGGAGTGGAATGCCACAGTCCGATTTTCACGAACAGTTGGGTATAAGACATTTTAAACTGATTCCTTTCACCACCCACCATCCTGTGTTTTCTTTCGCTGATCAAAAAGCTATGTTAGAGTACGTAACTGTCTACCATTTTCATATTATGCGTGTTTATAAAATTATCATAAAGAACTTTTAGATAAACCTAATATAGGATTTAAGACTCCTTACAAGAAAAAAAATCTGTTGTTGGTTAACTGTATGTTTTTTTACGGCTTAATGTTATATTTATTAACATGTCATTCCTATTGTATACATAACAAAGTAAATATAAGTTAAACAAAATAAAATATTACATAAAGTAATTCTCAGACATTATAGATACGTTAAAGATAAATAAATAAATAAATAAAAATAAGCATGGCAATTTCTTATACAGGTCCAAACAAAATCTACGGATGTGAGGTCCGGCGTCGACACCATCTTGAGAGGAAGAACGGTGGTGGCTACGACTACGTGGAGTATGATGAACACCCAGAGAGATACATTTCTACGTTTGCCCAGAAGGTGAGATAAAACGAATTTAATGTTTATTTTATTTTAAAACAGGCAATGCCAACAATACACCTAATAAAAAATCCTTAAAAACAATTATAAAGTTTCTTATAATAGAATGTGTTTTGACAGGAATGCTAATATAATAACTGTAATAACTAATGAATACAATAACTTATGAAGAAATCAATTTATAAATACCTTATAAAACTCCTCATAGAGTCCACAGGTGATCAGAATTACCTATTTCGGTCAACGAATTTGCATTAACATTTGGCTAGCGACTTAGACTTTTCTATTCCTAAAATAGATATAATGTATAAATACTAGTCGTTATCTATTTTTATACTTTAATTGTAATATTTTTTGTTACTAAAATTGATACACATCTAGTTTAATATGAAAAAAAAGTTACGATAAGACAGTTGACCAGCAGAGGTATTTTAATTCATATAATTCGGTTCCGTAGTTTCGTCGGAATAGAATTCAGATTAGAATCTGACGTTTCCGACTCGGAAACGAATCTATGTCGATCTCTATGTCGGGACTGCATCCCCTGGAGTGGTTCTGTTTCTGTTTAGTGCACAGCCTGAGATGATCTGGTGAAATTTAAGAGCAAATATATCAATTATGTAGGTATAAGTGACTTGATGGGTGATGTAGGACATCACCTATCAAGTCGTTTTCGCTGTAAGATTGCCATCGGAGATTTTTACTAATTCTCTATTCCCTTTATCTAGATTGCCCCGTACACTTCAGTGCTGATAAACGGCATCTACTGGGCAGTTGACAGCCCTAAGCTCCTGACTCTGCCTGATGCCAAGCATCTCCTGCTGCCTTCACATACACCATGGCTGCCGAAGAGTGTTGGGGCGCCTGCTTTACCTCACAGGTAAATTTTATGAACTGTTTTTCTTAAAATTACTTATTTGGAATGAAAATTGAGTAAGCCTAGGACTCTATCTTCTACCTGTTGGGTGGTTCTCTATAGAGAACCACCGGAACATGGAAAAGAAATGTGCTCTATAGAGCACATTTCTTTTCCATCGTCTTTTTTATGTTCTTGTCTGGTTTTGAAAGTATTCTTAGCTTTAATTTTTCTATTCTGTAAGATGTATACGTTTATGATGCGAAATTAATTTTTGATATGGTTTTTGGTAGATTCCAGGACCTTTAGCGTCCAGCCTTTAGCTTTCCTTATCCAGTTAATTCCTGGGCGTCTTATCCTAATTTCATAAACTTCTCTTTACCAGTTTATATCATTTTTGATTCATTTCATTGAGCTCTCTAAGGTCATCGGATACCCTGCTCCCCGCATCTCCAGTACAGAGAACATTTTTTTATAGCAACTCTTTCACTGCTCAAGCTGTCAGATTTTGGAACGATTTGCCAGTGGATATTAAGAAGTCCACATCACATCACGCTTTTAAGAGGATAGTCTTTCATCATTATTTAAATGTATAGTTAATAAGTATATTTTTATTTTATGTATATATTAGTTTAATAGTTTAGTAGGTATTATGCGTATTTATAGTTAAGATTTATGCAAAGAAGTACCGCCATCCTTTATTTTCTCACAATCGTTTTGGTTGACTGAAAGAAATCGCTTTAAATGATAAGGCCGCCAGTTTTATTGCTGTACTTTTGTATTATTATGTAAATTTCAGTTTTGTTTAGGTGATAAAATAAATAATTATCTCTCATATTTATCTATCTCTTTCTTCACCTACCTCAGGATGCTGGCTCTCTGCGACATCTCAGCTGATCCCGGCGGCTCCATCGAGTTCATGAACGAATGTACCACAATCGACACCCCTTTCTGCCTCTACGACGCCGATAGAAATAAGGATACTAAGAGGTAAGCTTTATACCCTGTTTGTTTGACAAATCTATATAAATAATAACAAAGCCTGCCTATGCGAGTAATTTGGAATAGAGACATGTGTATACTTAATTGCAAAATGGTTTCAAAAACAGAGTAGTATATATTTTGCGCTATTTTGTGAAAAGCGTAGCATCACATTAGAGCAACCTAAGATATGATCTTGAATTTTATGTAATTGGTGGTTTTTACCACGAGGATCCTTTCTGTGTGTACTGAGATCTAGATCTAGTTTAACAACCGAATTATTCGCCCCCTAAGTCGGCGGCAACACCAAAATAAAGAAAGTCTAAAAACGTCTAAGAAAGATTGAGACGTCACTAAAAATATATATACATTGCCATTAATTTAATAATCCGAGATTAAAACACTGACCTTGCTCAGCAGTATAAAGTTGCTGTGACAATGACAACGTCAGTATTATATCAGCGACATTGAATTAAAATAAACATTTTGATAAGCAATAGTAACATAGGTACATTATGAATGTTTGTTCGTTTGTTGATTTAATAATGATGACTAAATGATAACTAAATGATATCAGTATTGTGTATTTTTTGGCGCCAACGCTGTAAAATACTTGTCAAGACAAGAACCTCCATTCCTCGAATATAACTTCTTCTAGTATTTAATTAACTCTATCTCTTTATCGTATCTTAAAATTAATGGTGTCTATTCAGATGTTGCCAAAACTAGACTAAACAAATCTGACAGGACTAAAAATGATGCCAAACTTATTATTTTGATCGTTAAGACAGGGACAGCGACATTTTTAGTGCTGTCGTAATTAGTTAAGTTTAGTTTTGGCGACTTCTGATTAGATACCAATGTCGTTGAAATATAGACTAACTATACCTTAAATGGCCTCTACTTCGCAAAAACATTATCTAACTGATAATATCAGTCTAACGAAACAAATACAATTATATCTTTTAGTATGTAGATTACATTACATAGACAGTAGTTTTAAGTCTTACAATTAATTCATCATAGGTGGGTATATAAGAAATATAGAGTTCTAAAAGGTATATCGTAATCGTTATAAAATTGCCGTGTGGTGGCGGCTTAGAATTTGCACCACCCCAACTTTTCCCGCGGGTGTTGTAAGAGGCGACAAGGGGTCCTCAAAAGTGGGGTAGGTTGCGGGTTCAAGTCCCGTCTGAGTAGTACATATTAGGGATATTATTCAAAAAAATTATAATATCCTGTTTGTACCGTTAAATAGATAACTTTTCTGTCAGCTTCAAAGGTCCTGGAGTGCTGGTGTGTTCTATCGACAACATGCCAACTCAACTGCCACGAGAGTCCACTGACTTCTTCGGAGACCTGCTGTTTCCCTATGCAGAAGACATCATCAAGTCAGATGCTAGCAAGCCAATGGAGGAACACGACTTCGCACCTGTGGTAAAAGGGGTATGTACGAGTATGATATCTGATTCGACTTTAAGTTAATGATTCAAGTAAAACTATAACAATAAAATTTGGCACGTATTCGTAAAAATCGACCTTTCTGAGTTTGTTTTGCAAGAAAACGAAGCAGAAACTTCAATTTTCCTTCCGCGTTGGCTTCTTGGATCTAAAACAATAAGTAAATCTCTAAAACAGTAAGGAACCTTCTACTTACAAGAAATTAGAGCTCTGTGGTAGATGGAGTACGTTAATTAGATTTAGTTTCATATGCCACTCAAAATAGGGATCTACTGCTATTTCTAACGAAGTATTTTTTTATTTGTTCTAGGCAATCATCACAAGCAATGGAAAGCTAACGCCATCATTCGAGTACATCAACGATTTACGACAGACCAATACGTAAGTGTGAGGCCTTGGTAGAGTGTGTTTACGGAGGAATGATTTTACACGAATTTGTTTGATTTGACGCGTCGCACGCGGCCTCCACCGCCACTCTTCTCGCCCCGCCTATCCATAAACATCAACGTACATTGCGATATGTTTGTGTTTACGCGTGCTATGACGGGGCCGCTGCACGCCCCGCATCTCCGTAAATAGTGCAAACGCCGCACGCGCCGCTACACGCCCGTAAACAAAGCCTTATTCCTCTTCCTCACCGATCTTGTGCTTTATCAACTACGGTCTGTATTTATATTCTTCTGATATGATAGAAATTATTCTCTTGTATAAGAACTATTTCCCACAAATAAAATAGTAAGAACTGTTCAGTTAAACTCATTCATAAGTTCACTCGAATCGACTAATTTAAAAAAAAATTGATTCTTATATTTTCACATTACAGCACAAGACTTGACGAAGAGGCCATTAATAAATTTAGTTTGAATCGATTATTTGCGATGCTGCAAATTTTTAAAAGGAATAAAAAGAACTAAAAAATCCAGTTCGTTCACTAGTTCAGAAGGAGGTAATGTTGTGTCAGGCTGAATGGGATAAAGACAGACATAGACAGAGACAGCACATAATCCGCGGAAGTAAAAGAGACGGAGTTATGCATTTGGTTCTCTAGTTCAGTAGTAATAATGTTTCCCTCAAAGTTTTGCCGAGCGAGGTACTAATGGTATGATAAGTCCTGTAGTACCATACCATTATCTAGTACGGAGCGGTCCCTTTACAGAGCGAGCAAGAACAAGCGTAATAGAATTGTCCTTTCAGCCGTTCCCGGCACAAAGTGGAAGGCAATGACCAGCAAAAGTCAGTAATTATCTTGGGCAGTGGGCTAGTATCCGCACCCGTAGTCGAGTACCTCGCCAGAGATAAGAACATTCGTGTTACAGTCGGTAAGATATCCTCTTTTACTAGAATAACTATTCATGTCCTCTTGAACTTAAAACAGGGCGCTATGGTGCTGATACAAGGCGCTATGGCGCTGATACAGGGCGCTATGGCGCTCACACAGGGCACTATGGCACTCATTAGGGGAGGCCTATGTCCAGCAGTGGACTAGTATAGGATGATGATGATGAACTCAAAAAAATCTGTTGCTGCTGATTATGGTCGACAAATAGTAACGTTAAAACTTTTAAATCCATTACTAAAGTTATTTACAACAGGATATTTACCATGATCAAAACGCAAATCATGGTAAATATTCCGTTATAAATAACTTTAATAATAGTTACATGTTGTATTGGCTGCATGGATCGTCTGGTGCTGTGAGTGGCTTAGAATTTGCTCCACCCAGAGTCTTCCCGCGGGTGATGAAAGGCGACTATAATAAGGGATAATTAGATAAGGAAATCTGTAATTGAAATATTCACCATTATAGCATTACCTCATCCTCAACCTCAACAGCCTGTATTGGTCCACCGCTGGACACAGGCCTCCCCCTGATACGCGCTCAATCTCTCAATCTGATCCAGCCTAAGCGTGTCTAGACTCACTATGACTCGTCCAACATAATTGAGGAACTCGCATTCAAACCCCATTTTACTTATTTTACAGCCTCAGCATCAAAAGAAGAAGCAGACGCATTAGCAGAGAAATACGGAGTGAACTCTGAATACTTCGAGGCCAATGACGAGGGAGCGTTGAAAGCACTGGCTTCAAAGGCTCGCCTGGTGGTATCACTGCTGCCTTACGACCTTCATGGGACGGTGGCGAAGGCTTGTCTGCAATCTGGTACGCACATGGTGACAGCGTCGTATGTGAGGCCTGAAGTGCAGGAATTGCATCAAGCGTAAGTCAAGCGAATTAATCATCAAACCATACCATACCCATTGTTTTTCTTCAAAAAGTTGTACATAGTTTTTTTTGTAAATAGTATAATTATATTGACGAAAAAAATTTCGGCCTAAAAAAACTATGGCCTAACGTAAAAACGTTAGGCCATAGTTTATTTAGGCCACGGAAACCAAACTCTGATTGTATATCTAAGCTACAAATGATAAACATATAATGAAAAAGAAAATTAAATTCAATTAATACAATTGCCACAATCTCTAAGACGCTGCTGGCTGCATTGCCCCGCTGTATGGCAATAGAAATATAAAATTATTATACTATAGGTAAGAACATGATCAATTATGTCCGTCATTCATGGATTGCGTATTTTACAAAAGAACAATTGAAGACTAGACATGAAAAGTCGCAGTTGGCGCCATCGCTCGAAAGCTAGTTCCAAACATTTCAACTTGACATTCACTGAATTCTACAGGGCTAAAGATGCGGGTATCACATTCCTGAACGAAGTAGGTCTCGACCCGGGCATCGATCACCTGCTGGCGTTGGAGTGTATCCACAACATCCAAACTCACGGTGGCAGGATCGACTCCTTCGTCTCATACTGTGGAGGTAGGTGTAAGATCGAAAACAGAGCCACGAGTTCGGTTATTCGAAAGTATCGTTACAAGCCGTAATGTTCCGGGGTACGACAAAGTTTAACAAAACTGAGCCCTGAATTCAGAAAGTCGTTAATATCGTCTGGACGACGAAATGCTAGACGCGCAAGACCTATTCATCAGCCAAAAAAAATGCATTCCTATCCTAGTAAATATAAGAATCCCAGAATACTGTAAACCACACTTCCACGAGCAAAAAATCTTGACCTTAACGTCTATTTACGTACTAGAAATAAGTAAATTTGTAAGAAAGCACCCTCATTTCTTTCAAAAAATAAATGAACAGCCGCGTCGATATCAAAGTAGGTACAAACATAATCTTGTGACACCCGCTTCAAAATTAAAAATTCACCAAACTAGTCCGCACTCAATGCCGGTAAAAGTATATAATAACATTCCAGACTCAATAAAAATCCAAGATAATATATATAATAACAAATATTTTTTAAAATAGATTAAAGAGATGCTGTTGGAAAAATGCTACTACGAACTAAATGAATTTTTAAGCGATACTTTTAATGACTTGTAAATCTAACTGACCGACTCCCATTGCAACACCCTAAATGGGTACATATTATGTGTACTTACTATAATATAGTTTGATAAGTTCTGACAAATTGTATACTTACCATAATATGAAGCATTGAATAAAATAAAATGCTCTATCATTTCGTGGTAGAGACGATACTTTCGAATTTTGCTTGGGTTACCTAGTAGTTACGTGTTTGCAATGAAGACGCTCTGTACCAAACCCTATACAAAAATGGAACTTCTCGTTATCGAGACAATATTAACAACTCTCAGGGCTCAGTTTTCTTAAACTTTGTCGTACTCCGGAACTTTATGGTCGTACCGTAATTAGTAGAGCCGTAGGGCGCATGTAAATATGGGGTAACGTCGGGATCTTATTACTAAGACTACACTGTCTGTGTATTCGTAAGTCATAGGCCTAGAGGGCTGATCGCAATGCATATTGAGGAGACGGAGATATATCTTAGTCTCGCATTAAGTCTTGCGATGCACTGTATGTTTTTTTTATTTACCACGCCAATAAGTCATGGTACGAAACCCATATTGATATAATGTATGTGCTTCATTTTATACAAATTCATTGCAATGTTAGTAATGCTACCCTCTGCAATAGGTCTACCTGCACCTGAATTCAGTGACAACGCCCTTCGATACAAGTTCTCGTGGAACCCTCGAGGAGTTCTTCTCAATACTATATCGGCAGCCAAATATTTAAGCAGAGGGCAGGTGAGTTCTTAAACCTTACTTTGATAAATATTCCAGGAAACTCTAGCCAATTAACGGCCGCAGCGATTCCATTGCCGTAGGCAGCCATCTCTAGTGTACCCTGACTGTTTTCCTAGCTATGTCACAGATACAATACCTGCAAAGAAATATCGGGACAGCTTTTATTTAGTAGGTACATGTACTCGTAATGTTAACCAATATTGATAAGGGAGAAAAAAGCAATGACCCATCGAAATGATTTTATAGAATGAGACTGCTGAAGTAAGTTTCATTAGGACCCGCAGTCTCATTTCGTGAACACTAAATTATAAAGAGGTTGCGTTGCGTTACTAAAGAGGTTCAATAAATTTCCAGATCGTGGAAGTGCTGAGTGGAGGAGAGCTGATGTCGGTGGCCCGCGATTTGGACTTCCTCCCCGGCTTTGCGTTTGAAGGCTTCCCCAATAGGGACAGCACAAAGTATGCATCGCTATACGGCCTTGAAAACGCGCACACTATGTTCAGGGGGACTTTGAGATACAAAGGTGATTTATAAACTTTTGTAATCTTGATTACAAAAGTTTATTTTAAAAGTAGGTTTACAAAAAAATCCAAGCTTACTCGTGTTTACAGAAGTTTATTATAAAAAGTTGTTTTACAAAGAAAGTACTTTACATCTTGGCAAATATGCTATACGTATAGGTTACTCGCTAAACTTTCTTATAAATAATGTTTAGTTCCTATTTTATTTGTTTTATAACAGGAACTACTTTTTGGGAGTTTGGTTCCACATATATATTTTATTACAGAAAAAAAATCACATCCCTATATAGAATTGCCTTTCTAATACGACAAGGTAACATAAATTGTATGTTTCTTTAAAGGTTTTGCGGAAGCCATGAAAGCTATGCAATTGTTTGGACTGGTGGACCCGAACCCACATCCCTCACTACACCCGGATGGACCGAATCTTACCTGGGTGAGATTTTCACTAATTTCATTCGCTTACCAAACCCTTTTAAAAGTTTCTGTTCAAAATAATAGAAATGTTTTAAAAAAACTATAAACCGACTTCAATTATATGGTGTTCTCATGAGTGCCACTGTCAGAACTGGACCAAATTGAAATGGGACCACACGTACCAGCTTTTTTGGGCTGCGCTTTAAAGTATTATGTAAATTCATGAATATTTAAGCGTGTTTGTGATGTACATTGCTAGACTACATCAAAAACGTTACTTCTTCACATAAAACTGCCAGCTCAGGATGTTGTTCTAGACCTGGATAATAATAATAGTTACCTACTTTGAAAAACGCGTGCGAAGCAACAGGCAGTGGCTAGTTCATATAACGGGATTATAACTTTTTTTCTTACTATAGTCTTGAGTTTGATTGACCACCAACTCACTTTAAGAAAGTGACGATGGAGCAGCACGCTCTTCCAGACGGAACTTATTTACCTTGGATTTGAAGACTCCAAGATTCTTACCACCTTCTAAATGTTTCAGCGTCAATTCGCATGTGAGCTGTTAGGTCTCATGGACACCTCAATCTTCTACGAGAATCTCAGGTCGCGTCTCGCGGAACGCATCGGGACCGCGGGCGCGCAGTCACTGGAGTCTCTGGGACTACTCGACGACAGCGCCATCGTCAAATGCAACACGCCTCTCGACTCTATAAGTCACTATTTGAGCAACAGACTACGACTAGGTAAGTTCAAGACACATTTAGCAGACGCATTGGGTCGTGTAATCACTGGAGACTCTGAGACTACTCTACCACAGCGCCGTCGTCAAACTACGAGCAACAGACTACGATTAGGTAAGTTCAGGACGATTCTAGCAAACGCATTGGGATGCAATGACGTCCTCCTCTCTCTCCATACTATAGTGAACCTTGATTATATAAAATGTAAATACCTCTGTACACCTATGGAATACAGTCACTGGAGTCGGCCAATGTTATTGATGATAATATCAACGAATATTTCTTTCCGAATCAGCTATAAGCTATAATCAACTATACCATAAACATTTTTTTATTTATTTATTTCATACGCATTGCCATCAGCTTAACTAATTCCAAAATAATTTCCTAGTCCCGTCTATTCTAGATTTGTAAGGGATCTTTACTCTAAAACACAGGTACCATAAGAACCACCTCAAGAAAATTGCATTGCTTTCTACGCCCTAAAATCAGCAAGCGCGTTGATGTCTTTTGTATGGTAAATATAAACTGCTACGCTCGTAGCTATCCGTAGCAAAACGTAGCATGTTACGAGACAGCTACGATGATGACGTAAAATGAAACGCCTTATTCAAATTATTATTTTCTCGCAGTACAAAACAAGGCATAACCTGTAGTATAACTTTAAACTTGTTATAGACTAGTACGATTACAAAGTATGTGTATTGTGTACATATTTTTGTATGCGTAGTAATTACTAGTAACATTGTTACTAATACTATACGTAGTACGACCCAATTAGTTAGTAACAATGTTAGTCATAATAAAAATGTTACAGAAAACGGTGAGACAGACTTTGTGGTCCTCCGCCACGAGCTGGATGTAACCTGGAGCGACGGCAGGAAGGAGCGCCGGGAGGTGACCATGGCCGTCCGGGGAGACCCCACCTCGCACACCGCCATGGCCAGAACCGTCGGCTTGCCTACTGCCATCGCTGCTAAGATGGTCTTGGATGGTGAGCATTAGATTTAGCTTTTTTTAGTTTAAATTAAAACCCATTCTGGTTATCATCCTTACCATCCATGGTTATAATAACGGTGACGTCCTTTATGACGCAGAAAGCGCAATCAATTCGTGAAATCAATTCCCACTTTGGGACAAATGTTTAGATGTTTAGATTTGATAAAAATAATAAATTAGAATAAATTAGATTAGATTAGTTAAATCATTAGATTGGTGAACGATCTACAAATATTTGTTCAGGGTGTTTGTTCTGTTCAATTTTTACATTTTTACATTCATATTGTTTATGTCGTAGAAAGTATTGGGTAAATTAGGTATTTAGTTACCGTGTTAGGTGTTTAGTTATTACAAAGGTTTTGCATAGCTTGGGGCTAGATGATTCTGTGTGGACTGTCTAGTATTATTTATTACTTATATAATAATATATATATATATATATATGTAAATGATAAAATAACAAAATATTTATATTTCAGGTGAAATTCAAGAGCGAGGTGTCGTCCTGCCATTCTCACCTGTTGTCTACAAATCGTTGTTGTCCAGACTGCGAGCCGACGGCATCACGGCCAGAGAAACCACAAAGCCACTTAACTAAACGATAAAACTTTTAAAGATGTACTAAATCTTGTGTAAATATATCGAGTAAGGCATAAATTGTAAATTAGTTGTAAAGTAATATGTAAAGTAGTTTAATTTAGTTAATAGTTAGGTTAAATTTTAATAAAAACAAAATATGAAAGTCGGTTTTTTTATATTTATAAATTCATAAACACTTGCTCGGCGATGATGAAAAAGTTTTAATGCCAATGGATTAGCATAAAAACGAATGCCTGCGATTTCTAACTACTGCTGATGAACGTTACGGGTCAATTGTTTTTTAAGATAATCGTCTCATTCAAGCATGCCTAGAATCATCCGTGAATATTTTGACGTGACACGACACGTCTATTAAATCGATGAACATGGGTGGCATGTTCAATAAAGTGCCACGTTGTTGATGATTCACTGAAGATAAAGTTCTAATTTCGTCTAATAGATCGCGTTGATAGCTAGCTAACACCAGAATGGCAAAAACAGTATTTAAAATACGAGGTAAGATTTTCAACACACCAAGCAAATGACGTTATTACGTAAAATTATCGTTCCGACGTAAACCGATTTTAGACACAACCATTTTTATAAAGCAGCAAGCCATCAAGATATACGTGGAGTTTATAGCTGCCATTAATCCATTAATTTTTTACCATCAATTAAAAAAATAAATAATAACTCGCTGGAATTGAAACAGCATTATCTAGCCCCAACCTAAGCAGTTTTTTATTGTTTATATAGAAAACACTTAGAACACCCGTAACAAATATCTGCAGATCGTACAAACATTTGTCCTAAGGCGGGAATCGAACCCGCAACCTCGTACGTCGCAGAGCCTTCGCGTGTCTATAATAAATTAATCAGCGACAGGGTAGTGGCGGCATAAGTCAAGTCTATAGCCTACACAACCTTTTTAGAACTAAACTATTCTCTTAGACAAAATAACCATAACAACAGAAAAAATAAATTAATGTTTTTGATTCAAGACAACCATGAAAATACTGCTCTACAGAAATGTCAACTGGAAAAAAAAGGTGTGACATGTTTTGTCAATTTTTTGCTAACCTAAAATGTTTCATCAAATGACTTGATTTTGTTATTTTGAGATTATTTTTTACTATATTTTTATATAAATTTTGTGAGCTAAATCTCAACCGTTATCGTGACCTCGTGTGCGTTTTGAAAACAAGGTTTTATTTAATGCGCGTCAAGTTTGGTAATAATGAATTGGCGTTAGAGACGCGCTGAAATGGAAAACGACCCTAACAGCACAGTAAGTAGAATCACGGCGCTAGGACTGTGCCAGCACTCCTCGGAAAATATCAAAACCTTGCATGAGAACCTCACTGAATCACTGACGTTCGGACACTGTGTACAAACATTACTTGTTTCTTTTCTTGAAAAAGGTGCTTGTGTACCTGTAAAAAGATTTATCATCTCATAAATTGTTCTCCAACTAGTTGATGTTGATGTTGCTCTAGGAATTGAATATAAAAAGTATTTAATGTTGATGATTTCTGAGTAACATCAAGGACTTATTAGCTTTTTGCGTTTGCTCTACGCAACTACATAAATCTAAAGGCCTTTATTTGCAGCAGTGCTAAGAAATCACGGGTTAGTGCACATAACGGAAACGTCGACGCATGGCTCGAAATATGTACTCGAACTTATTACACTGAAACCCTTTGGGTGAACCCTGGGGAAGTTAATAAGTCCACCATACGTAGCCGTAAATTCGTTAGGCTATCATCAGGATGAGATGGAGGAAAATGTGGTGTGAACGATACGATGCCATCGTGATATACAGGGGGCTTGGCAGATCATGTGCCATCTGGGAACTAAGAGTAGGTGGAACCAAGTGCATATGCTTGTCGGCTTTAAGGAATCCCCACATGGGTCAAAATTACATAAAATACACACTCAAATTGGCGCGTTTTGTAACCTAATCTTCTCTCTTTGTTATAAATAACCATGTTAAGTTCGGTAAAACTTGTCGAAGGGTAAAGTGGGTATAGGTAAAACCTAGTGCAATAGTATGGTCATAATCGGCCTCAACTTTATGATTTTTTCGATGTTTTGCCGATATTTGAGTTACGTAATACAAATCGTCAACAAACAAACAATCAATAAAAGGTACTAAATGTAAGCCATGTTATTTCGTACAATAAAATTACAGCTCTAATTCAAGAAAAAATCGGAATAATAAAAAATAGCCGCCACATTTGGCTCCACCTAACCCCTGTTGGTTTAATTGAACCCTTACACTTGTTTTCTTTAAGGTACACGGTCTACCGTACACC
This sequence comes from Eupithecia tripunctaria, assembly GCA_955876795.1. Lineage (NCBI taxonomy): Eukaryota > Metazoa > Arthropoda > Insecta > Lepidoptera > Geometridae > Eupithecia > Eupithecia tripunctaria. The sequence continues at coordinate 9,722,254 of OY041609.1, read as the reverse complement.
CTGTATGACTGTTTTTCCACCGGCCCAATAACACAGGCACCACCGGCACAGAAATGTATGAATAACCAAGGATAACAAATCCTTAAAATCCTTAAACTTATGTATCCGTTTTTCAGTTTCAAAATTTCTTTATTAACATATAAAATATAGTATTACAAAGGACTAGTGTAAGTTTAATCCTAGTGCTTGTGAACATAACATTGAGCTGTTTTTTAAGCCATACTTGGCTCATTTAAAAACTTGAAAAATTTGCATAAATTGCATACGAACTGAGACTTAATGAACATACATTTATATAATTTTGATATACTAATACCACAAGAGAGATAATAAACATGTACATTTTTGTATAATTAATGAGACACTTATTAAGCTATAAATTTAAACAAAAAAATGATAGAATGAACTAACAGATAATTATTACGAACACTAATGCATGAGAGTATAATTTATATCATAGATAGAGGGTAGTGGTGCATTACTACTCAAATGTTCACGGACTCGTTTACAAGAAATACGCAGCTAGCAACTCAAACAATAGAATTTTTATAAAACAATAGAGCTCGGCCGGTTCTTATCTCTACACTATTGTTAGAGCTTCGCGCAGCAAACAAAAACTTATGTATACTGTTGTCTTCTGTGGTCCCCAGTTCATATTGCGCGAATGCGCTGGGCCAAGGTGTTGGTCCAACGACCTACGCGACCAAAACTTGTTGAAGTGCCAATGTGGAATGATCAGAACACCAATGTGTGAACGCAATCCGATCAGTTGGCCCAACACGCTGGCCCAGGGCATTAGTCCAATGTGGTCTACTTTATAATATGATGGTGTACGCAGACGGCGGGTCGCGAGACAGGTCGGTGCATGTCGGTGGCGGCGATGCAGGCGCTGCACCGGCTGCGCGAATGCCGCCTGCTATGCGACGCCATCGTACGCTCGGACGACGGTGCAGCCTTTCCCGTGCATCGTGCCATCCTCTCAGCCTGCAGTCCGTACTTCTTGTATGTATGCTTACTCACCATCATTTTACCATAAAAACTATCGCAGTTTGACGAATTCATTACGATATAAGTGGGTTAACTACGAGATTTATTTGTGTTGGAAGAACACCAACGTTCCAGGGATGAAACGTAACGAGGGACTTCATCAGGGTGAGTGCGGTTCGCGTTACGCCTGCACTGCGTCCTTACGCGCCCGCGAACACCTATCACTCAGCGACCCGAAGTGGGTCTTCAGTTGTGTCTTCAGAGTGTTTAGATTCTCACCAGTCCTCCACCTCTCCGTTTTCTCCATTCTCTTGTTTGTATGTATAATTAGTTCAAACTAAAAGAAGTGGGTACTTTTTCACTTGGGTACTACATGTATCGACATAGAATTTGATAGTTCGCATTGGCTCCGCTCAGATGACGCTAGTACGGTAAATAGAGCTTTTCGGATTGTTTTTCACTGGCTTAAAGCTATTCAGCGTCGAATGAATACAGTGTAACCCTTGTGGGCTAATAAGAGGACATAATAAGGATAATAGGCCCTAAACACCACAAGCACATCATCATTATGGTCACTGCGAGCGGCGATCCTACTCTGCCGTAACACAGTTTTTTAACTAACACGGGGGGTAGAAGTCAGGAGCAAACTATGTATTTAAAATTATTGTTAACTACCTCAATGATAATTTTGGCGTTCACCAGCCCAGCCAGGCCCTTTATAATTGTGATTTGGGGATGTCTCTGGCTGATTTTCTTGTAAACTTCACTTAAGTATCTCTTTCCTTTATTGTCATGAATCATGTTCTGCTTATAAGTTTTGTAATGTTAGTTTATATTTTGTGAAATAAAGAATTATTATTATTATTATTTTAGACGTTTGTGATCGCACCAGACGACCGGCATGCGTACAATATTGTTAGCTCCAATATTAGACAAATTTATAGATTCCCTATTTCCAGGGCGTTATTTACAACAACACTGCACTCACGAGAGCAGAGTGACGTGCAAATATCGGGAGTACGGTCCGAGATCCTCTTACTACTGATAGAGTATGCATACCTCAGACGTATAGACGTGACCGACACCAACGTCCACGAGCTGCTGATGACGGCCGACTACCTGGCATTTCTCGGCGTGCTGCAACTGTGCTGCGACCATCTCAGGACTTCGCTGAATCCGAAGAACTGCTTAGGGATTATGATGTTTGCCAGGTACAATGAATCCCATTCTTCTACATTAAACTACACTTGAAGCGGTTACTGAATGTCGAGAAATCCTTATAAGAACATCGTGCCATCGAAAGGACTGACTGGCAAGGGAGTGAAACAAGCCACGACCTATTCCATAGCCACGGCGCCACGCCAACTAGTAAATCGGTTCTAATTGAGTGACAAATGCGTTGCTATTGGTCGCTAATGTAGGACAAGGGATTTGAAATTGAGCCAAGAACAAAGCCCTTCAATTAATTAAAATTTTTATTATTGTGGACATCACCTTATATACATCTAATAACCACTACTAAACGAACCAGAGCGGATACAATAATTTTCTAAAAGACTTGAAAATTACAGGCGCGTCTTTTGCTACAAACTGGAGGCAGACTCGCGAAGATACTTGCTTCGTTACTTCGTGACCGTTGCGTCACAGAGCGATGAGTTCCTGCACCTGCCTCTGGATGAACTGAATTCCATCATTCTGGAGGATGAACTGAATGTGAAGAGCGAGGAGGTTGTGTGGGAAGCTGTTCTGCGCTGGGTTAACTATGATCCTGATCTGCGCTGGCCGCATACCGTCAAACTTATGGGCAGTATTCGTCTTGGACTCCTTGATACGCAAGTAATAATCTAATATTTTATAATATTTTATAAGGCAACGGTTGAATTCTTCCTTAGCATTATTTTATTTCTAACAATTTGTTTTAGTTTTTCCTAGAAAACGTGAAAGATCATCCTTACGTAACCGGAAACGAAGGTTCCCGTCCGATCATAATAGAAACCTTGAAGTTTCTATACGACTTAGAAATGATTGCTCAACGGGATGGTGAAGTGGCAACACCAGAAATAGCTAGACCACGCGTCCCACACGAGGTATATCAACATTAAGATTTATTATGTTAAAAATAAGAAACAATCCTTTAAAAAAGTTATATGTACAAAGAATAGACTAATTTCTATTTCTAGGTTCTATTTGCTATTGGAGGCTGGAGTGGCGGTTCTCCAACTGCTTTCATTGAAACTTACGATACTAGAGCAGACCGTTGGATTAAAGTAAGGTTCTATCCTTTTACCATTTCCTCTGTTGCTATCAATAGCTAAGTAAGCTTTCCACCAGGTAGAAGAAGTGGACCCAGCTGGACCTCGAGCGTACCACGGCACAGCGGTTCTTGGAAACTGCATCTATGTTATCGGTGGCTTTGACGGCATGGACTATTTCAATTCCTGTCGCTGCTTCGATGCTGTGACGAAAACCTGGCGAGAGGTAAGACCTTAGCTGTGAGGTATTATTTGTCTTAAAAACGGTTTTAAATCTACAGTTTTGTAGGTGGCTCCAATGAACGCAAGGCGTTGCTACGTATCGGTGGCAGTTCTGGGTGAGACGATATATGCGATGGGAGGCTACGACGGTCATCACCGACAGAACACGGCAGAGAGGTTCAACCATCGCACCAACCAGTGGTCTCTCGTCGCACCCATGAACGCTCAGAGATCCGATGCAAGTGCTGCTGCTCTCGACAGTTAGTAATTCCTTAAAACTTGTCATTATCAAAACTGATGTTCAACTCATAATCCAAATCGACCTGAGCCCTACAAAAATAATGGTAATATTTCCTAACCGTATTTAGGTAGGTACCCTATTTATCATGTCAAATAAATAACCATCATCATCATCCTATGCTCGCAAAAATAGATAGATAATGCTTTATTACATACCCTAATAAAACATTCGGTACCTAGTAGAAAGACAGTTGCTGTTGCTACTGAACACTTGATTATAATGCTTAAATACCGGTTTTTTAGCTAACTTCACCGCTTAGTTCTTGTTAAAACTCAATAACGGTTTTAGCCGCAATTTACTGCTTAAAGCTTAGACTAAAAGGTATTGTTTTCTACAGACAAAATCTACATCACGGGCGGCTTCAACGGACAAGAGTGCATGAATAGTGTGGAGGTGTACGACCCGGAATCGAACGGGTGGACGACTCTTGCGCCGATGCGATCGCGACGCTCTGGTGTTTCCTGCATATCCTACCACAACAAGGTATTCTAGGTAAATCTATGTAATAGAAGTAGTTCCTATAACTGCACTTAATTTAATGAATGAAGTAGTAAATTTGAAGCGATGATGGTTCGTGCAATATATTGTAACGAAATCTGCAGCTGTCAGATATTTAAACATACCAAAGTCAAAATTTTGTTAGCAAATAATTATTTTTTTCAATGCACGCTTCGTAAACATTTAAGTTGATCGATCTAATTAAACCTCAGGGGGCATTGCGAATACTTAAACAATGATAATGATTTCATAAACATTGACTATTTCTATCTCATAAACAATATTTTCTTATCATTCGCTAGTAGGTATTTGTATCATGCACATAAATTTGAGCCATCGACGGCGTAGCTTAGGGTTTTTATAAGTTATATCTAAATTGTAATAATTTTGCTTCTCTGAATATTCTGGAATACATGTAGCATTCAGGAATACATTAGCATTTGAATAAACTTCAGTTAATCGATACCACCTTTACCTCCAAAGGTCACCTGTCTTACTAATATATATATATAAAATAAGCATATATAAACGACCTGCCTAAATCAATAAATACACCCTGTGTTTTATATGCTGACGACGTGTCCCTGCTTTTTAGTAGTACACCAAATATTGACATAAATTATATTAAATCGACTTTATATGACTGCGAACATGGCTTAAGGACCACAACCTTGAAATAAATTATAATAAAACCAAACTCATTCAGTTTAGAACCTACCAAAAAAAACCACATGAGTTGAGTATACTCGAAAAAAGCCTTAATTTAAAAGAACAAGATAACTTTGAATTACTTGGAATCACATTGGACAACAACTTGAACTGGAAATCGCATGTTGAAAATATCAAATCAAAGTTATCACGATTTGTCTACGCGCTCAGTGTTCTCAAATCAAACACAGACTACAAAACTGCCCTCTCCGCGTATTATGCCCAAGCTTTCTCAGCATTTAATTATGGAATCGTCGGTGAAAGTGTTAATGTCATCGATCTATTTATTCTACAGAAAAAATGCATACGAATTTTGGTAAACATCCCAACCCGGGACAGCTGTAAGCCACATTTTATTGAAAAGGGAATCCTGAATCCCTGTATATACATACTAGCTGCGCCCCGCGGCTTCGCACGCGTTTTTCCTATGAAATCATTAAAGGGTGATTTTCATCCCACGGGAACAGATTTATGAGATAAAAAGTAGCCTATGTTTTATTCCAGTATTAGAATTACCTGTATGTAGTTTTGGCGTGAAGAGGTAACAAACATCCATCCATACATCCTATCAGTGTGATAGTGTGATGTGATTGCAAGCCTCGCTATTTGTAAGAAAAAATAGACACATGTTTAAATCGAAATCGGAACAAGATGACAAGTACAATAGACGCCACGGAAAAATGTTAATTAAACCACCTAGTACCCTAACAATAGTAAGTAAGAGCCCAGAATCTAGGCTAGTAACTATTTTTAATAAATTGCCTGCTGACATAAAAGATGAAAAATTAGACAATATTTTTAAGACTAGGTTAAAATTATTACTTATACGCAAATGTTATTATTATTACACAGTGAATGAATTCCTTAGTGACAAAAACTTTAAAAGTACCTAGTAGGAATATAACAATTTTATGACATTTATTTAATTAAAACACGTAGCATGAATCTTGACATTTTATATTTACTATTGACATTTTCACATTCTTTAATTTTTATAATTTTCCATTTATTTTAATTTTATTTCTGATATAATAATTATTATAGCCCTACTTAATGCTGACAACATAATATGTATTTCTTTTCCTTTGTATCGCAACTATAAAATTACTAACTTTTATACCTACATAAGAACTCTAACCCAGAATGTTGCAACGCCCTTACAGGGTTCATGTATATTCTACCTATAAAATTGTTAACAACTTTTAATGGACATGTATGCAATAAATAAATAAATAAATAAATACTTTTACCACCTTTTACCCAAGTTGTACCCAGAAGTCAAAGTGTCTTTATAAAAATGACAACCTGACATAATGGTAGAGTCAGCTGTTCAAAAAGATAAGAGTCGTGGGAATGGAGGGCGCGCATGTGCCAATTCATATCTTTTGTTGGGTTGACAACTCTGCTCTGACAATGCAGTACGACTAAAAGTGTTAGTTCACCGTAACGCCAAGACCCTTTTTGAACAGACTCTAGTAGTAACTTAAATATAATAACCACATGTTTTCTAGGGATGAGAATAATAGTCCGCTATGTTATTTTATTATAATCGACTTTTGTTGTTTGATGCAATATGTTACAGATCTTCGTACCTCTTTGAGATACCGGTTTCATCTAGTCCACAATCTTCATCAATCTTGTGGCACTTAGGTACCAAAGCATAAAGTTTTCCTTAGCAGGAAACGCTTTCTAGAATGGAAGTTATAAACATACTAAGATACCAGAGCTACGCATCGAAACGATCAGCAGAAAAACACGTGTTCGTTGTTATGTAGTGCAATATACATAAGTACTGTAGGGTCATGCAAAATGCAACAGTACAAACGCTTGACGATAATGATTCTTGATTCTCTATGATTTCGGGAGGTGCATTAAATTTATAACTATCTTTATAAACCAACACCGATCACACGTTTGTTTTGCGTCGCACGCGGCTTGCACCGCCACTCTGCACGCCCCGCCTATCCATAAACATCACTGTACATTGCTATATGTGTGTGTACGCGTGCGTGGGACCGTTGCACGCCCCGCGTCGCCGTAAACGGCCTAAGAGTTACCTTGACCTACTCTTTAATTTTGATCTTTCTTCTACAGATCTACGTAATCGGTGGCTTCAACGGCATATCTCGAATGTGCAGCGGCGAAGTATACGACCCAATGGCAAACACCTGGTCGCCAGTGCCTGACATGTACAACCCTAGGAGCAACTTCGCTATAGAAGTCATCGACGACATGATCTTTGCGATTGGTGGCTTCAACGGCGTTACTACCATCTACCATGTAGAGTGTTATGATGAGAGAACAAATGAATGGTGAGAATGTACTGTCTTTCTGACGGAGTATCCGGCGTAACAGAGAAACGTGACGCTTGTCACCCCGTAGAGACTATTACAGATTTGAATGGAGCGGAGGGAAGGTGAAAGGAGAAGCTCGTGTCCAGCAGTGGAATAGTCATCAACTCAACTGAACCACGTGACCTCCCTCAAAAGGTGAAGTTTACCAGCGCTTGGCAGGTCATACACACACACAAGAAGCCTAGCCAACCGGCATTCGCGATGAAGCGAATCGAAAACAATTAAAAGAATCTAAGGGAAAGATTCGAAACAGATCACGTGACACATCTAAGGCATATGTCAAACCGATACATTTTTGGACTTTTCTATTATCGCTTTCGACATCGATTGTTACATTGTCTAGGCCGTAAGGACTGCAAGTTGCCAACTATACTCTTCGACAGCCAGCCGTCGACTGCAGTCAACGAAAAAGAAAAACATGTGGGTAGAGATATTAGTGAATATTATCAAGATGGTCACTTTTTTACAATCTATCCACTATAATTCATTGATTTCAATTATTTTCGTCATAACGTCGACTGCAGTCAACAGCGTTTGCGCCTGCAGTCGATGTATGAAACAAGCAGTTCCCAGAGTTGGGGTGGTGCAATAGTACATTGTCACCAAGGGTTAAAAGTTTTTATTTGTTTGGCGCCCGAGCGTAGCGTAGGCGCTAATAGTTCGAAGGAGTAAAATAAGTTACTTTCACCTGAGGTAAGCACTGTGCTTTTCATTACGAATACAAAAAAAGTAAAAATTAATAAGTAATAAATAGTTAAAATATGGTAATTAGAAAAAACTGATCCATATAAATACCAGTCAGAAGCGTAAACGATCTACAAGTAGCTCAACTGATCCATATCAATACCAGTCAGAAGCATAAACAATCTACAGGTAGCTCTACATTAGTAGAGCTACCCGTGGATTACCATATCAATACCAGTCGGAAACGTTAACAATCTACAGGTAGCTCAAGTGATTCATATCCATCACAATTTAACCGTTAATTTTTAGTATTACAATAACTTCGAACCAATACTTTTCATCCCTAGGGACAAAGTAATACTTTCTTTCTCTCAATGAGTGATGAAAAGAGTATGAATATCTCTTCTGTTCAATATTCTTAGGCTAGAGTAATGAACCAAATATTAACTTAGCCTTATCTCTACATAATACGACGACCGCGGTAAGCGTTGGGGTAATGCAAAGTGAAGAAGCAAAAAGAAACTTGTAGGTATTGGCTGGTTTATGTTCTGATTGTGTAACCAGTTTGATCTGCATTAAGCATATTAATAGATGAATATATCCCACATTTGAGATAACGGAGAACGGGAGATACGTCGCAAATAAATAGATACTTCATATATTATTATTACTAAAGAACTTTGTTATTAAATTATATAATTATATAGTGCGCAGTGATTCGAAAACAAGAAGTAGATTCCTAAATTATTGACTCGTAGTTGCTTACCTAAAAAGTAGTGTGTGTAAGAGGCGACTAAGGGATATCTACCGGGGGTGGGCAGCAGCAGCAACCCCTGCAGAACAATTCTACTACCGAACTGCGATACCCAACCCACATGCCCAACGTGGTGATTCTAGGCACTACCCCCATTAGATAAACGCCAAAAAGGTGATTTTCAGGGGGAGGCCTGCATCGAGCAGTGGACCAATAAAGGCTGTTGAGGTTACCTAGAAAGAAATATCTATTTATTTTTTACACCTTTTTATTAGTTACAAGCTGATAACACATAGACTTGTCTTACAGTTTTAGTTTAAAGACTAACTCCAAAATACTGAACCGCAACTCAAGATAGAAACGTATTCGTCTAACGTCCAAGATGTTTACAAGTCTTGGGTAGGCAGGTTATAAACAAGACATTCATTTTGACGTGACGGGAAATCGATTGATATGTAATTTGTGTATTAACCAAACCAGGGAAATGTTAAATAATAAAAAAAAAATCGTATTCTGGGCTGAATTTTTTTTGATTAACCTATTTGGGATAAAATTTATTGACATATATTATCTGATACAAGCAGCCAGCGCCTCGCGGTTTCACCTGCGTAGTTTCAATTCCCGTGGGAATTCCGGGATAAAATATAGCCTATGTCACTCCCTGAAAAAAAGCTTTAATATTTTTTTTAATCGGTTATGTAGTTTCGGAGCCTATTCAATACAAACAAACTAACAATCATACTTTCCTCTTTATAATATTACCTAGTATAGATAAAATAAGTCACTTTGACAGAGTTTCATTGAAAAAAATTGTGACTTGAGTGTGAGACATGCTTAGTATTCCGAGGTTACGTCAAATACTCAAACGTAACTCCGATTTATAACTCAGATCAATATAAATTTAAACGTAATCAGTACTTCTTCGTAGTAATCAGTACATTACATGATATTAAAAGTGAGCATAAAGGGCGTGACGGGGGTGACACCTAAATGACCTAATTTGCTTTATCAATGAACGCCTACCGAGATAGATAATTTCTAAATTTCTTTCTGAACTTCACGCAAAAACAACGTGGGTATTTTAGGTTCACTATAATGTAATGTGTGTCCGGATAACAAACACTTAATAAAACTTGGCTGGTTGATAAGCTAAGAGCGAATCACACACGAACGAATGAACACATCAGGCATCACACACGAATGAACACATCAGCCTTTTTAGATACATTTTTATCTACACCAAAATGCTCTTTTAAATAGATGCCAAAAGTTTGGATGTGTTGATTGATGGATGTTTTTTACCTCTTCACGCCAAAACGATAAAATCACAGAACCGATCTGTCTGAAATTTTACATAAGGGTAATTCTAATGCTGGAATGAAACATAGTCTACTTTTATCCCATAAGACAGTTTCCATGGGATAGAAAACGTTATATAGAATAGAAACATCACGCGTGCGAAGCCGCGGGCAGAAACTAGTAATAAAATAAAATAGTTTATTTCTTTAACTTAATCTATATACTTAATCCTATATCCTTAATTGTTTTGGAAATCCCCTTTTAAGTATAGATTAAATCTGTTTTAGAGGGTTTCGCTCCTATCTTATGGAAAATAACTCCTAACAGATTAAGTACCAGTAGGTGCACAAAATATGATTTTCATTTCATAACATGATTTTTGCCATCTCCATCAAAATGTTCCTTTTTCTGTCTTTCATTATTACAAAATCAACAGACACAAACGAAATGTTTTCAGTATTCCATTCCCCCATGTTGAAGGTACGAAGCAACTGATATGAACATCTACCGGTCTGCGCTATCAGCTTGCGTGATCATGGGCCTTCCGAATGTATATGACTACATCCACAAGCATCGGGAGCGACTGATGGAGGAGAAACGACAGAAGATCCTGCTGTCGGAAACTGCTAGGCATGGCCAGCATCGCACCGCGCTGCCTGATGTTAGTATAGTACACTCTAGATTTAGACCTAAGCCTTTAACCACAGAAATGTATATATAGTCTGTCCATTCTCAATAGAGCATGTTTACCAACAAAGCAACTCACAGTTCAATCAGCTGATGAATGGGTAAAAACATTTTATTATTTAGGTTAGCTCTTGTCTGCGGCTTTGTTTGCGGCATAACATAATTGATGTCATAATAACATTATATTATTGAACCAAAGATAGCAAAAAAACAGCTGAATTGTTTGATAAGTAAAAATGCTCCACCCAGAATAGATAGGGTGCCTCAAACACACTACTGTGTCGTGTCGCGTCCGAAGCAAGGCTTGGACGCGAGTGGTGTCAATTGAGATTATTTGAGATGGCACAAAAACTACTGACTGATTGAATGCCAATCGAGTAGAGTCTGTTCAAAAGAAACGTGGGAATTGAGGGCGCGCGTGTGCCAATTAACATCTTTTGTTGGGTTGACAACACTGCTCTGTCATTGCAGTAAGACTATAAGTCTTAGTTCACTGAAACGCCACGGCTCTTCTCTTTTTCAACAGACTCTATCAGTGTTTTTTGTGGCAATTTTTAATTCGAAAAAATATTAAAGGAATGGCATTCGTTTAGTGCTGCTAGTAGGTATAGATTTTTTTTTAACACGTATATAAAGTTATACTTCTCACGCGACTCGACATATCTATCATGCACGACTCAGGTGTTTATCCAACACTAATTTCAACATTAAGAGGTGGGCTTAATCAGCCAACCTTTTGTATACTTTTGATGAATATGTGGAATGAAGTAAGTATTTAAATGAATAAACACGCTTTTGGGATGCAAACATAGTAGGCCTAGTGACAAGAATTCTAATTAGTCCGCTGTTAGATTATTAGGAGATATTGGGCACGTATTTTTTGAACCCACATTCTTCATAATTTTTTTGTTTAATTGACAAAAGACTACAAAAGGTGGGCCGATTAAGCCCACCCCTTAAGGCGGCCATTTCGAATTCCCAGGTTTTCAAACAACCGTATCTCTACTAAAATAAAAAAAGACGTGTGGCATTCGGGGACTGCCGCGGTAAAGCTATTGCATAGCATTTTGTATCAACTTATGCAATTATAATTTTATTTATTTATTTTATTCATGCAGTATTGCTTTTTCTTTGATATTAATTCAAGTTACACTTTTTTAGCGTGGTGACCCTATACACCTATATACTTTCTCATAAACAGCTGCTTATGTATTCGTCCGATTTCGGAGCAGCTCGTCTCGATTCGTGCGAGTTTCGTAGAGTCGTACAATACGTCTAATCGCACGCACACAACGCCGTGTCGAAGACTGCCGAACTGAAACGGCATTAGACGATGCACGGCCTTCAAGCCACACCTCCTTGCCCGGCGGAGTGGGGAGCGTGAGGTTTTTTCGTTACGGAATTTCTGGATTCGGTCCCCGCGCTCAAGGCCCGCGATAGAAGCTATGCAATAGCTTAAAATTTGCTCGATTTTTTTCATGAATATTATAATTAAACATATTCTAGCATTTTGTGATCATAGAAACGAAAATAATATTAGTTTACTCCATAAAAAAATCATAAAGATGACACTAAATCCAATTTAAAACGGTCGATACTAAGAGTTTACTAATTGAAATCATCACAAATATTATCTCAAAAGATAGGGATTTTTATTTACTAGTATTTCGTGGAAAAAAAAAGTTGAAATTAGTGTTAGAAATACACCTGAGTGATGCTGAGTGATGCATGATGGATATGTCGAGTCGCGTAATTTTTTTAGTTGTCGGCCTGACAACTAAAAAAATTATATAAAAAAAGACGTGTGGCACTCGGGGACTGCCGCGGTAAAGCTATTGCAATGCCATCTAGAGGCGAGTTGCTGAACTAAAGAGACAAACGTCGAAAAATATTCAAATAAATGATAGAACCTTAACGCTAGGTCGTCGTAGAATCGTCGTCGGTGCAACTACAGGTGCTACGCAGCTACGCTGCTACGGCGTAGAGTCTGCAGTCTGTATGCAGACATTGTTTTGCATAGCGAGTTCTGTGCGAAATCGTCGTCTACTTCTATACCTACAGGGTGGCACATTTAGATCGGTCAGTATGGGAAAGTCTGAATCTATAAGACATACGAAGATCTCTTCTTAGGAACCTGTCATTGCATTAAAAAAACTTATACTGAGCTCGCGAATGGAGCCCAGACTATTTAAAAATAAAACTTACACTATTTATATTTCCTATACTGACCAATCTAAATGTTTCACCCTGTATATAGTCTGATAGTAGATATCAAAAAGTAAAACTTTATTATGATAAGAAGTTCAAAGTTTAGTGAAATCACAAGGGGACAAAACTTATCCTTAACCGTGACACGAGTTGTACAGCTGATGTTAGAGTTTTAAGCAAATTCCTCGAAAACGGACGACGCGTTTCGTCTCTTTTCATAATATTCAGTATTCATAATATTCAGTAACATTTTCTGAAACGGGTGAACCGAAATGATTTTGTAACGATTTGTATTTGTAGTTTTTATTTGTAGTCTATGTATCAGCTGTGATGGGTCTTCAAATAAGCATATCACAGTTGGGGCAGGTTCGCCTAATGGAGGATAATGACGACATGCTGGAGCAGCTAGGTTTAATCGAGAACCAGGGGGCCAACGAGGCGCCACCCCCACCTCCCCTGCCACCGCCGCTGCCGCCCCAGCCGATGGAGCAAGATTAGATACGCGATTGGTTAGTGACTCCTGACCCAAATACACTAGAAAGCTACATTCTGTTAGGCCTAGGCTGATGAAACCTAATTTTACTGCTAGTAGTGCTGAAATTTTGTTGTTTTTTTCAGCCTTGCTTACTCTACCTACTTATCATCGACGTTAACACATTTAACGCTTGTGGGACTGAGAGACTAGGTCCCTCTATGCGCTGGGTCTTTTCCCTAATGCATGTTTTATACGTCATCGTTGGTGATTTGTTTCGCTGAGCACTGAATAGGTCTACCAAGCATCGTTTGATATCTTTTTCAGGTAATAATGAAACGGAAGCAAAAATGAAATGCCTACATAAAAAAAGTTCGCTGAGAATAATAATTTTAGAGCTATATACCTACCTAATCAATAGATAAAAAGTCAAAAGCAACTAAAGTCAAAAAAAGAATAGTGTAACGTTGGAAAATTAATATGTTACTGTACTTTATTTTTAAAACTGTTTACTTCCATTTATGATAGCGCACTTTTGGTATATTTATAATGTTGTGATATTTTCCTATAATGTGGATGAAACTGTATTTTTGGATTAATTTTGGTAGTATGAAATCTTTCAGACAAGTATACTAACGATGCTTACTACAAAAAAGTATTTTATTTCTTGCACCACTAACTCAATCAATAAAACACCAATAAAATGCTCAAATTTTACTCTGAATTTACATTGAGGACCCATAATCCATCAAACCAATAGAACTTCTAGTGTCGATCAATAATAATGTAATTACTAATTAGGTACCGTAGGTAACACGTATCTTTTAACAACAATAACAAAGGGCAGCTAACGGTCAAACATAATTCTTAAATCTAAAGAAATAAGTAGTGACTTAAAGCAACTTGAACTTATAATGTCCTTAAGAGCAACAGGGTCAGTCTATTAAAGTTTATTCTAGTTTTTGGTTGGATCACAAATCGTAATGCAGATCAGGGCTATCATGTAGCACCACCTCGCTGATCGCAGCCGCCTGTGCCAGCACCATACCAGTGTCTGAGTTGAGATGCTGCCACGCACGCTCTGTCCACACCACGGCCGTGAAGCACGCTCCATTGCTGATGAAGGCGCGGAGCGTCACGGCTCCGATACCTCGGCCCATACACCGCCAACCCTCCGTCTTTATAGACCGTCTAAAACAATGCCACGCCCCCGAGTACCGGCCCACGGCATCACCCTGTAGCCGCGACTTAACTACATCAATCGGGTACAGTAAAATCCAGGACAAGCAACCAGCCGCACCACCTGCTGCGAACACAGTAGTCATCGACTGATCCCCGCGCGTCAACGCCTCGTATGATGCAAAATAGATGGCCAGTGCGGGACTATCTCGAACTATGGTTATTCCCAAGCCTCGGTATAGAGCTCTTATACCCCCTGTTCTCAGTATATGCCTCGCGCCCAACCAGGCTCCGGTGGGCATTCCGTCCCCGGGACGGGCGAGTTGCTGTCTCGTCTTTACCAACTCTACAGGGGAACATGCGAAGCTTTGCAGAAATCCGGCCGACCCGCCCGCAATCGCATGAGTGGCTAATGAATCTGGGTTTGGTAGCGCTCGTCTGGTGTTACCATATGCGCCGAAAACTAGAGCATTCACTGCCGCCACACCGCCTAAAGGAGCGCCGATGCCACGATACGCACTGGATAATGTGCCTCCTTTCAAGAGAGCTCTTGTGCATTCCAAAGCACTGCCTCTCCCTGACTGCAAGTGCACTTTCAATGTGTCCAACGGATGCCCGGCTAGAATTCCAGCACAACCTGGAAAGTTGCACTAAGTTTTATTTTCTGTTTTCATTTAAATACCTAATAGATATCTAGTAGCTTTTATAGAAATATTAACCTACCTCCAACGCATCCAGCTATGAAGTCCAACGCCATTTTTATTGGTGGAGGGTATCTATCTTAGGTAAGATCCGACTCCTGAAAAGTAACGAATAACCTGTCACTGAAAAAACAAAGCACTATCACTCTTCCTCATCTCACAAATCCCTAACTATTTTTAATATAGAACACGTTTTAGTAGACCACATTTTCGAGAGTTGCTTTATTTCTAAGCTACTCGAGAAGCATCCAGTAACGCACTCAAAAGTCTATCTAGCACTATCGCTAATAGCTTTATTTGTTTGAACAAAGACCGGCCGGGTCACCTGATAATAATTTAAAAACAAAAACTCACCTCTTGGTAGTTCAAATAAGGTAATCGTAGTGAGAATTCACGTTGTCTCCGCTGGAAGTGATGCCAATGAACATGGTGATGATTGTGGCTGAGAGAAGTAGCAGGCCGGTCCAGCGTCTGAAGAGAGTAGCCTCGGTATGACAGCTTGACCGCCCGCACAACTTCTATCGTTGCACTATCTATTCTTGGGTCACCCTTATCTCCGGGGGCAAAATACTTCTTCGTAGGTAAGTACTTACCTAGTTCTAAATAGACGTTTTTCGTCTAGAGGGCGGGACACCCAATTTTAATGTAGAGTTTGATTGGACCCAAGGTATAATACCTAGATATCATTTAAGTCTCAATAAGTACAATCACACATACACCTATACCTTCCTACCTACTTTACCTACCTACTACTTCAAGCTAAAGTTCCTGAACAGATGCAATAATGCCGCTACGAGATGGATTTCAAGCGGGATGACAAGATATGGTTTTCTTGTGAGTGAGAAGTACAGAGCAGAGACGTGCACCGTATTTTCTATGCGCCAAAACTGTTTTTACAAGTTAATGAAACAACCAATCGAATATTTTAAAGATACTTCTATGATCGATTTGCCATAAATCACCAAATTATGACGACAGATTCCAATAACATAAATTATAATTCACATGCTTGGAGCCGAGATAAAGAGATATAGTTGGGACAATATTTATTGAAGAAAGGATCTCAAATCAGCAAGTACCTACTATCCATTACCGTATGTGTAAAAGTCCTCAACAAGGTAATTTGAGGTTAATTACTGCGAGTTTGCTTATCATTTGTGCAGGGTTTAAAAAAAATCTAGTAATTATAGGTTTCTTATCAAAACTAAAACCTCAGGGACAAAAAGTTTCTTTTTCCTGGGATAAATGGCAAAATGTGTGCAAAACAGGCATTATATTAGTTAAATAATATCCAGAAAATTTTCTCTAATTGCCATTTTTAAAAACGTAATCCAAGATAAAAGTTCAAAGGTATAATTTCCTTGAATATGAAGCTCTCACAGATTCCGAGATAAAAAAACGATTTCAAACCACTAAATTACTTTTTTCAATGTATTTTTAAAATAGCCGCTCTATCGTTGTAGAAGTGACGTCATCAGAAAATGATGTTTTTTCTTTAATTGTTGACTGGCAGCACCAGCATTGCATGTATTTATGACAGTGACATTAATCATGAACGAGGCCTTGACTGACGTTCTGTTTGTTTATTGACAAATTTAATTTCGATCTGGGAATTGAGATTGGAAAAACTGATTAATCTGTAAAACTAAACAATCTCAATAGAATCTAAAGCTGGAATCTGCAGTCGCGTCCCACTGCGTCTCTAAGGCCGGAGACGTCAAGATAAAAATCTTGCTTATGTTTGCATTGCATTGTAATTACAATTGAAATTCCAGCCATCCTAAGTAGATAGTGTTTATAGGATCTATCGGGAAAGAATAAACAAACCATCACACCAAACAAATGGAAACCGAAGATCACCAAAGCCAAGAAGGTGACAACATTCATTTGGAATTAGAGATTCCACTAGAATTGCTGCAGTATCTGAATTCTAAAGGTTGCGATCTACAGAACATATGCCGACTTTGTCTTTCCGCCGGTAATGAAGTTCCACTATTATTACCTAGCAGTCAGTTCTACGTCACGGAGGAGGTGTTCCAAGCTATGACATCGGTTCAGGTATGTACCAATCAGCACTATTACATCTACCTGCCAGTTCCAAACAAGGGGAGGTCTTCCAAAATCACTACACTGCAGATGGATTGTATTTTTAATTACGCTACTCCTTTAGTCAACTACCTCAACTTCTATGGGCTAAGTTGTATGGGTTGATTCTGATGCTTTGACTCCATGATGGATTTTAGATGTAGTAGTTACTATTCTCAGCCAAATGATAGATCTATGTAATGTATTGTATATGTATTAAGTAGCAATAGTCTAGTAACCATAACACAAGCTCTGCTTAGCTCGAGGCTAGATGATCCTGTGTTGATTGTTTAGCTATGTTTAATTATTTCGAAACTTTAATAGAATTTTAATATAATGTTTGGTCAGTAGTATTTGTTACAGTCTTTCCTTATGCTCTTCTATTCTGTAAAGTTGTTTGTAAACAGTCATTTTAAAAGAAAGAACACTACACTGTATTTTCGCCACACATTTATTTTGCATTTACACATTACTTAAGTAGTGTCAAAATAGTGATTTTGAATCACTTGATATTTTAGTTATTTACAATGGGATATTTACGATGATTTGAGTTTTGAGCTTTCCGTTGTAAATAACTTTAGTATTAATAACCATGATGGATTTAAAAGTTTTATCACTTGATATTGTGTACCTAACAATATCCTATAGTTTGTATTCTCTAGGTAGACCATGGGCAATACATTTTTAAAACCAAGTACATAGGTGAATCACAGAAATAAAAAAGTTCCCTTGGCACACCCCGTTATCTTGAGATGGACCATGGAAAGAAAAAAAATGCCCCCCCTATAACTAGTTGTACTATGTAGGTGAACCATGGACAGGGACCAGTATTTTATCAAAACTTATCTATTTGCTTCCTCAGATAAGTTCGAATGATGATCTTCCTAGCAGAATATGTTCGCACTGCCAAAGAGAACTGGATCACTACTTCAAATTCAGGAGTAAATGTGAAAAATCTGATTATCTACTTCGGTCCCTTTTTAAAGAAGGGCTCACTATTAAAAATGAACCTAAGTGCGAATCAGAGTAAGTTTATTAGATTTATCTTATAATTATCTCTCTGAAACTAAAATAATAAACTTAACTAATAATTTTTACTATATTGTTTCAGTGAGACTACTCCTAAAACAGAAGATAATAATGTTATAGATATTTCACTCGAGACAGATCATACAATTAAGCATTCCAGTAAGTATTTATAAAACAAGTATTTTAATAAAATAGGTTTCATAAGGATATCCACCAGGGCAGGCAGCAGCACCTCTGCAGAACAATTCTACCATCAAACTGTGATTGTCCACCATTAAGGCCTTACCCCCTAAAGTCAATAAGGCACTTATCCGGGGGAGGTGTGCATCAAGCAGTGAACCAATATAAGCTGCAATGAGGTTGAGATTGAGGTCTCTCAAGAATATTTTTGAAATTTATAAAATTTCAATTACTCATTTAGTTACCACTTACTTACCAATTTTGTGTCAATATTTTAAAGTAATTTGTTTTTACCCACCCACAAATTCAGAATCCAAGGACTATGAAGACATCTTAAAAATTGATGAAGGCTCACCAGAAAAAGTTTACAATTGTTATTCAGACTCCAACAACTACCATGATGACCTGAAGAGTATATTGAGTGAGGATGAAGCATTGTGCATTGTCCAGGACACATTGAAGAATGAAAAGTAAATATTGTGTGTATAGTGGCCTGTGCTTTCATAGAATAAATCTATAATATAAAAATGAATCGCTAAATGTGTTGGTAAGCGCATAACTCAATAACGCCTGGACCAATGTGGCCGGTTTTTTTTTTAAATGTTCGTTGAAGTTCAAGGATGGTTTTTACGGCGAGAAAAATTCGAATAATTGCCGGGAGAACACCTATAAGCGTTTCCATAGGAACAACGCGTGCGAAGCCGCGGGGCACAGCTAGTGTCTGAATAAAAATCAATAAAAGACCTATTATTGTGATCGCCACTTTGTGTCTTTAGCCTCAAAGCTGCGGCGTTTATAGTTCGCCGCAAATCCTTGTAGCTGCTAGGAGCTGTATGATACACAATTTTGATTAATTACCTAATTAATTATGACCTATTAGATTAGTGTCTGTTAAAAAAGAGAAAAGTCATGGGAATTGAATTAATGAATTGATGGCGCTCGTGTGCCAATTGACATCTTTTGTTGCGTTGACAACACTGCTCTGTCATTGCAGTATGACTAAAAGTCACGACTCTTCTTTTTTTGAACAGTCTCTAATTACTTAGACATCAGTGTTAAGGCCCATACAGCAGCGAAAGTGGCGCCCCCAACTATTTTATCTTATTATTACGTTAAACGCAGGTATTTTTAAAAATCCTACGTTCAGTTTGTGGTATCTATTATAAGCTATTTATTAATGTCTCTGTAATAGTTTCATTTTGTAAAGCTTAGGAAGAGATACGAAGTTGCGCTTTTTGGCCACCAAACTCTAATTTCGCATCTCCTCCTAAACTATATGAGATAAAATTATGAAAGAAGTATTAAAAAGTAGCTTATAATAGATACCACAAACTGAACGTAGGATTTTTTAAAATTCCTATGATAAACGTAAAAATATGATAAAATAGGTATCGCTGTCAGATTGGCTCGGGTATGCGCCTTAAAAATATTAAGTAAAAGCTGCTGTCCGCGCTTTGCACGCGCCGTAGCACATGTCCACCTATGCAGGATACCATTTACCTGCCTGCCAAATTTTATTCGCTCATTCACGCAGGAAAAGGTAACAGACAGAGTTATTTTCGAATTTATTATATTAGTAGGTATTAGGGATTTGTATTAATAATCGAACTAATTTTACGATATTTTGATAAGCTACCTAACCTACATATTCTCTAATCATTTTATATTTTTACAGGAAATTTACAATTTATGAAAGAGGTAAGGAAAGAATCTTCTTCACAAGTTAATTCCCTCTGGGTCCATAATCACAACTTTTCGACTTAGTGCATTTTGTTATGTGGCATGCTGTATACATAACATTGTTTATGTCAAAAATAAAACTGTATAATAATTTCTGTTTTAGGTTCAGAGGCCCTCACTGAAATGATTTTTCCAAAAACCCATAAAACGACAGCAACAACAACACAATTTAAATGTATGTTTTGCCCTCAGGTAAAGAAATTAAAGATATTTTATGTAAAAAAAACATAAACATAGTACCTACTCTTTTAACTTTTAACATAGTCCGCAAAAACTGCGCCCTACCACCACTAGGGTGATTTTTCTGTGAAGTGAATAGTTGCCAACCTCGGCTTGCTCGATATCTTTTGTTTTTAACGCAAAGCAAAATAGTTTCAAACTGGATAGGCGTTACGTTTAGCGATGGTACATATATAAACCATGTTTAAATTTTTAAGGTATTTTAGGCACTATTTACCAAAAACATGTATTTTACACGCACACTTAACAAAATATCTATATTCTATCAATCTATTAATGCGGAAAGTCCAGCAGTGTTTATTTAATTATTATTATTTTTATATTCATGTTATTTTCTATGTATAATAAAATTAATAAATCTATGTGTGTAGTGTATTGAATTAAGTATCAGTCATCTAGTATTTATTTATTATTTATTTATTTATCTGGTACCTATAACACAAACTCTGCTTAGTTTGGGGCTAGATGATGCTGTGTAAATTGTCTAACAATATTTATTATTTGTTACGTGACCAAATCACAAATGCAATAAATCTTAGCAATAACTGGGTAGTATTTATTGATTATGAATACAGAATTATCATTTTATAAATAGAGTTAGTTATCAGTCACATGTTTGTCCACAGCTGATTGATGGAGGTAATTCATAAATATTCCAACAATTATTAACAATTATGTAACTTAATGTCAGTTATATCAATTAACTAGCTTTTGTCTGAGGCTTGGCTCACGTGAGACCTGGATAAATATCCTGTAGGTACAATGGGGATATAGAATCAGTTTTAAAACTACTTAACTACTAACTGTTCTCTTCTTAAAATTCTTAAATTCTTTAATTTTTTGTTCAGAAGTTCGGTGTGTCGATAGACTACATTTTTTAGTTTTTTGTTATTATTATAGTGCATAAGCCCTCACACGTTATAAGAGAAAAAACACATGTAATGCAGAATAACAAAGTAAATTGGTCTTAAGCCAGTGTTTTTAAATAAAGAATGTGAAAGCGTGGACAAATTATGGGTCGACTATAGTAATTTCTTAGAAAACAAATAACATTCCATTTTTGTATGGGATAGGTACCACGCATTGATTTTCTTTGACTGCATGAATGCAATTTTTCTTAGAATGCATCTTTTTAACTGACTTTTTATAATGTTTGTTACCTCAGAACTTTTGACTGGGTGGTCCGATCTTCATGATTCTTTTTTTATATGAAAGATGGTGCTTCCCGTGTGGTCTCATTTTAATTTTGTTCCGTTTTGACAATGGGATCCAAGAAAATTCATAAAAAAACAATAAAAATTGAAGTCGATTTATAGTTTTTTAAAACAAAATTAATTATGAACAACAGTGGTAGGTACACTGGGTACGAACAACGAATCTATCGCCTCGTAAAATATCGGGAAGTACGAGTGTTCTTATATTTATCGAGCTGTCTGATTCAGTATGATATTTTGTATTCTTTCATTTACACTCTCATGTTCCAAGAAGTTCGCATTCCTTTTCACCTCCGGCGATGCCCATGCGTGTCGCACCGCCGAGGCTGGACAGTGATTGCGTTAAGTCATAGAAAATAAATATGTGGACGGAATATAGTAGTTCATATCGCCACGGCCTCTGCCATGTTATATTTTTGTATGGGATTCTTTGTATGGGAGATATGGGATTTGTACTCTAAGCTGTACCGAATCCCAAACAAAAATATTACGTCTCGTCGCTGAAATGTCAGTCGACTCTCTGTTCAGTGGTTCAATGTAACATAGGTAGGTAGGTACATTGTTCCAAAATATTAAATGTACATTAGGATTAGCAGAATAATGTTCATTTGCATTTCTTTGCAGGAATTCCATAATTCCAAACGCTTGGAAGATCATCAAAATCAACACATCAAAGAACATTCCAGATCCACTGATAAATACAGCACTCCATATCCTTGCAAAGAGTGCAAGCACAAATTCCATTCAGAGTTTGATTTGAGCCTCCACAGTATTTTACACAACACGGGCCCATGGAAATGCAGTAGTTGCTGTAAAGATTTTAATGGTTCGTAACATGCATTGCTACTTTATTAACTAGATTTGATATTGAAAGTCCTGTCTGAAGATACTGCCTCACGCTATCCTGGTCTGTTCGATTCCGGTCTCATCAGACAGCATCAGAAATGCTGTCATTCTCAATCCCATTCTTCAAATACGCAGCTTATTCCTAATTTCATAAGGCTTTCACATTTGATAGAGGGGGCGTCTATAGCGATAGACGCTCTCTCTATCGAAGAACTCCCTCTTTTACTCGTTTTACTATAAAAAAACAACAAAAAAAGGAACCCTAAAATACCTGAACTAGAGCATAGTTCAGGTATTTTAGGGTTCCTTTTTTCCCAATGATAATAACAACTTTGTCCGCCTATCCTGTCTATCCATATTCTTTTCTTTAATCCGACTTCCTCCCCTTCGAACTCATTGCGCGAGTTACAATCCCACTGTTTCTGTTTTAACCGACTTCAAAAAAGGCAGAGGTTCTCAATTCGACTGTATTTTTCTTCAGAAGTTTTGAAAAATATATACCTAATTGAAGTCGGGTCATAGTTTATTAAAACAAAATCAATTATTTACATTTAAAATGGATTCAATGGGAACTTTCATTCGAGTATAAAAATGAATTATTATATCGGTAACCTCTTCTACATTTTCATCTCGGCTCGAATCAAGCCGTTGTTAAACATTTTTAATTTACATTGGATTAGTAACGTGGGATAACGGGTTACGAACCCTGTTTTGTTTAAATATTGTGAGAAATCACATCACATCACACTAATATTATAAATGCGAAAGTTTGGATAGATGTATGGATGGATGTTTGTTACCTCTTCACGCCAAACCTACTGAACGGATCTGGCTGAAATTTGACACACAGATAGATAAATCTAATCCCGGAAACAAACATAGGCTATTTTTTATACCATAAATCAGTTCCCGTGGGAAAAAATCACCTTTAAACGTTTTCATAGGAACAACGCGAGCGAAGCCGCGGGACGCAGCTAGTATCTAATATTTTTTAAACCACTTTCTCTATATTAATTACTTGCAGCGTCTCCGCATCGTTCTTCGTGTTCCCGCGGGAATTCCGGGATAAAATATAGCCTATGTCACTCCCTGAAAAGTAAGCTTTTTAATGATGAAATACATTGTTTTAATCGGTCCAGTATAGTTTCGGGTCCTATTCAATGCAAATCTTTCCACTTTATAATCTTTATATATCAAAGAAAGTTGTGTTAGTTACACTATTTATAACTCAAGAACGGCTGAACCGATTTGGCTGAAAATTGGTGGAGAGGTAGCTTAGAACTAGGAGACGGACATAGAGTATACTGTTCCCGTGGGACGTAACAAAAAAATCTACGGGGGCGAAGCCGCGGGGCGCAGCTAGTATTAGTATAGATCAGTGTTGTTACAGAGAAGCCAGCCTTACGTCGTCACATCCAGCGGCATATGGACAGCAAACGTTACGCTTGCGACGCGTGCGGGAAAACGTTCGTAGAGCTGTACGCACTGAAACGACACGCACGTGTCCACACCGGGGAACGAACCGAGAAGAAACATGTTTGCACCGAATGTGATAAACGGTAAGTAGAAGTAAATAAGGGTTTAAGATCTTTAATGATTTCTCAAAAGATTAGTAACCAAAACAAGCTTATTATTGACTAGCTGCGCCCCGCGGCTTCGCACGCTTTGTTTATATGGAAACGTTTAAAGGTGATTTTTATCCCACGGGAACTGATTTATGGGATAAAAAGCCTATGTTTGATTGCAGGATAAGAATCGCATGTATGCAAAATTTTAGCCCGATCCGTTCAGTAGTTTTGGCTTGAAGAGGTAACAAACATCCATCCATCCATACAAACTTTTTGCATTTATAATATAAGTGTGATTGTTAGTAGTTTGGTACAAGCAAAATAATTAAAACTATGTGGGTTCAGCCTAAATCGATGTGAAATCAATGTAAAAAAGTACCAGCTTGGTGTAGTTTGAGATAAATTCTTAGCAATATTGAAGGAAAGATCTCGAATCGATAAGGACTATAAATTGCGTATTAAATATAACTTTACTAAGTATTAAGTTAAGATTTAAGTATGGTCTGTTTACTTATAAACATTTCCAATCAAGATGTAGTCATCTATCCGATGAGGGTATACCGATTGGATTCCCATTAAGTTCAGTATCATTATACTTATTGAATTCCTATTATGTTGAGGCCCATTACGTTGAATTCCCATTATGTTGAAAATCCACTATGAACACACTCTTATAGCACAACCAAGGAGAAAAATCAGAAAATCTTAAATATTTATGTCTGTCTAGCACTTTTCTGTCTAGGGCTTTTTATGGTTCCGTACCTACCTAAAAAGCATGGACAAAAAGTAGTACCTGTTCTGCAGGGGGCGCTACTGGCCGCCCCCTGTGTATATCTCTTAGTCGCGTCTTGGGTACTGAGTGTGCTAAACAAGTAGAGAATTAAACTATGTATCTGTAAAATGTAGTCTCCTATCTAAGCCATGAGGTTATTTGCCGGTGAATGCATAATACAAAAAAAATACGCAAGTGACATGTGCGGAAAATAGTTGATGCAGGGTAAAATCGACAGAGACTGAACAACGGAACTTAATTATAGGGATTTTATATTGCCATAAGATTCCGGTGGTGAAAAATCTCAGCTAAACAATCTGATGAAATGTAACCACCATTGATTGTACATAATGGTTATAATTTTTATAGTATTTTTAACCGACTTCCAAAAAACGGAGTAGGTTCTCAATTCGTCTGTATTTTTTTTATGTTTGTTACCTCCGAACTTTTGACTGGGTGGTCCGATTTGCATGATTCTTTTTTATATAAAAGCTGGTGCTTCCCGTGTGGTCCCATTTTAATTTTGTTCATTTCTGACAATGGGATCCATGAAAATTCATGAAAAAACTGTAAAAATTGAAGTCAGCTTATAGTTTTTTAAAACAAAATTAATTATATCTATTTCAGGTTCAGTGACAGCAATCAACTAATGGTTCACATGACTCGCCATAACGGAGAGAAGCCATTTCAATGCGTCATCTGCGGCAAATCCTTTCCGTCAGCGCGCCTCCTGCGATCGCACCGCCTCGTGCACTCAGACCTCAAGAAACACGCCTGCGAATACTGCGACAAGCGGTAAGTAAACCTTGTTGTAATGCGTCATCTGCGGCAAATCCTTTCCGTCAGTGCGCCTCCTGCGCTCGCACCGCCTAGCCTTGTACACTCAGACCTCAAGAAACACGCCTGCGAATACTGCGACAAGCGGTTAGTAAACCTACTGCCTTTATGATAAGGTCTACAGTTGCTTGTTCTAATGCGTCATCTGCGACAAATCCTTTCCGTCAGTGCACTTTCTGCGCTCAGACCTCAAGAAACACGCCTGCGAATACTGCGACAAGCGGTAAGTAAATATATTGCATACTGCGCAGGTAGTCTAGATGATAAATTAACTTTACACTACACCTGCCAGTTAAGTTGGTTATTTCTTTTAGAAACATAATTATGTAGAAACTCCGTCTTTGCCAGCGGGCGGCGGCGTACCGAAACGTTGGAGGAAAAACTCTATTGAATTTCATTTCTCACGCGTTTAGCGGAAAGGAAAAATGTATGAAAATCCATTTCGTATTTTTTTTCATTTTCCTAAATAAGAGCGGGTAGCTATGGTTATTTTCATAATAGGTCAGACGTCAAAAAGTTTTACTCAAAACTCGCCTTATGATATCGGCCTCTTTCGTATTCGGATCTATATTAAAAATACATTGTGGAAGTCGTACGTGCGCGTATTTATTGCTACATTGGAGTTTACAATTTGAATTTAATTTTGAAGATTCCAAACGATGCTTTTCCTCGATTTTGTAGTATAAAGCACTATGTATCGTGTATCGTGTGTTTTAAGGTCCTCGTCTGCGCCTCTTGCCTCAAATGACACACTCGATAGGAATTGGGCCCTTTCTCAACTCGGTGTTTTATGTACTTTTAATAATAATAACTCAAAATAAGGTATGTTTTCCAGTTTCCGTCACGAGTCGACACGGAACACCCACCACCGGACGCATACCGGCGAGAAGCCCTACGTGTGCTCGATTTGCGGGAAGAGTTTTATACAGGCTTCGAATCTACGCTTGCATATGCGGACTCATACAGGTACGAAGTCAAAATGAGCATTCATCATCATCATCAGCCTATATTAGTCCATTGCTGGATATATCCCCTAATGAGTGACATAGCGCCCTATCTTCAGCTTGACGCATCCAGCATCTGCCTGCAGTCTTTTGCAGATCGTCATCCCACCTGGCCGAAGGGTAGTACTACACTACTTTTGCCGAGTCGCGGTCTCTATTCAAGAACTCTATTACCCCATCGGTTGTCGTTTCTTCGCGAGATATGGCCGGCCCACTGCCACTTCAGCTAATGCTAATTCTTTGAGCTATGTTGATAACTTTGTTCTCTGTCGAATGTATTCGTTACGAATCCTATCTTTCAGAGAGACTCCGAGCATAGCTCTTTCCATAGCTCGCTGAGCGGCTTTGAACTGGTGGACTTGCAAGCATTGCGGTATGCTCCGTAGTCATCCATACCGCAATGCTTGAAAACTAAAGTGTTTAATCAGTGCGTCCTACCTGTCGTGACCTACGGAGCTGAAAGTGAGCATTACGTTCTTATAATTATGGTCTAAAATTAGGTAGCATTCCACCTCAAGATTTTCAGTAATGTTCACCGCATCCATTATGTTCTGTTTTGTTATTACAAGATGGATCCGCGATCTCTTCGGTATACGACAAATATCCCAGCGAAACTAGCGCCACCATTAAAATTATATGAGAAATAATATAGGGGCAGTGTAGATTCTATACACATCATTAATACACATTATTTTGTTGCACTTTTAACAAGTAGTAACAATTTATATAATATATCATGGTCTCAAAAAGTTTAAGACCATGAGATATTATAAATTGTTACTTAAGAATTAAGTAATTGTTGTAGGTATCGTATGTGACTAATATTGGTAGACAAAATATATGTAACTACGTTGTTGCTATGGAAACGTTTAAAGGTGATTTTTATCCCACGGGAACAGATTCATGGGTTAAAAAGTAGCCTATGTTTGATTCCAGGATAAGAATTACCTGTAGTCTAAATTTCTGCCCGATCCGTTCAGTAGTTTTGGCGTGAAAAGGTAACAAACATCCATCCATCCATACAAACTTTCGCATTTATAATATTAGTGTGATATTATAACTTGTTAATTTATTTCGTGTTTGTTTAAGGTGAGAAGCCGTATTCTTGTTCGCAATGTGACAGCAGATTTTCATCTGGATCGACCCTCAAAGCACACCTTCGCACACACACCGGGGAACGACCTTATAAGTGCAAAGTTTGTGGGAAGAGGTAATATTTACATGGAAAATAAACTGGCCAAGTGGGAGTCGGACTGGTGCACGAAGGTTTCCGCTCCATTATCTACAAAAACGGCATAAATATAATGTCTGTTGTAGGGAACCCCCTTTAATATTAATTCAACTCTGTTTTTAACCGACTTCAAAAAAAGGAGAAGGTTCTCAATTCCACTGTATTTTTTTTTATATTTGTTACCTCGTAACTTTTTACTAGGTGGTCCGATTTTATTTTTTTATTTGAAAGCTGGTGCTTCCCGTGTGGTCCCGGGTGAAACCGCGAGATGCTATGCTAGTTAATAAATAAACTACTGAAACAACATAATCCTATAGATGGTTTTCTTTTCAGTTTCGCCCGAGTTAACATGAAGCTGCACATGCGGCTACATTCCGGAGAGCGTCCATTCGCGTGTAGCGCTTGTCCTAAGAAATACGTGAGCGCGGCGCATCTCCGCTCGCACTGTCGCGCGCATACTGGTAACCTCATTTTAACAACCTATATATGTCCACTGCTGGGTACAGGCCCTGATAACCGCCTTATTGGCAACCCATGGGAGGTAATGCCCATAATTCCCACGCATGCGGGTTGGGATACCTATTACGATGCCCGCGGGAAGAATTGGGGTGGTAAAAATTCTAAGTCGGCAACACAAAGCTCACATGCTCGTAACTCTCAGTCATTCTACTGCAGCGGACCACGTACCAATACTGTCAAATCATCTTCAACAAAATGCTAGATATGGAGGCGGCTGGGGCACATTATATGTATAAAATAATAATAATAAATCAATTATTTTCCTTCACTCATAGTGTTCGTTTGAAACATGGCCTCAGTACTAGAAAATATGAAGTTTATCTAGATATACATAAATGTAAACCTAGGTCCAAGGCAAGACAGGAGAGCAACCAGTCTCAATTCTTTAGAAACGGTTGCTCGTATAATGCATCTATATGTGCTCGATGGCGTATGTAGGACTGTGCTATGTGTAAAGGTGACCAGGTTCTATAGAGGTACATAGTTATTAAAGTAGGAGATGGACCACAGGACCTCTTACCCTCTTTCTGTCACCCTGGACCATGAGTCTTCCATGTCAGCTACTATACTAAACAATACTCTGTTTTATCACATTCTTTTTCAGGTGAGAAGCCTTTTGAGTGTGCCAAATGCGAGTCGAAGTTCGCCACGAAAACTCTACTCATAAAACATTTGAAATCCAAGAAAAAGTTAGTCACAAAACCATCAGTAAAGCGAGAGCAGCAGAACAACTCTTCAGATATTTCTAGTGTTAATGAATCCTCAACAATGCCAGTCCCACAAAGTGATAATGACATACCAAATGCTATTGTAGAGTTAACTCTAGGCACGCACGAAACTTTAGACGTTAGTCAGGAATTGGTGTTTCAAGATAACAATGTAAAGACTCATGTTATAATGCTTGGCAGCAGTAACACAGTCAGTTTTGTGAGCAGCAATGAAACTGGACAAAGTGGCTTGAATATCGTCACTGTCAATGAAATTGGAGTCAGTATGTCTACGCAAATTGAGGAAAGGGCTTGAATATCGTCACTTTCAATGAAATTGGAGTCAGTGCGTGTACGCGAATAGAGAAAGGGGCTTGAATATCGTCACTTTCAATGAAATTGGAGTCAGTATGTCTACGCAAATTGAGGAAGGGGCTTGAATATCGTCACTTTCAATGAAATTGGAGTCAGTATGTCTACGCAAATTGAGGAAGGGGCTTGAATATCGTCACTTTCAATGAAATTGGAGTCAGTATGTCTACGCAAATTGAGGAAGGGGCTTGAATATCGTCACTTTCAATGAAATTGGAGTCAGTATGTCTACGCAAATTGAGGAAGGGGCTTGAATATCGTCACTTTCAATGAAATTGGAGTCAGTATGTCTACGCAAATTGAGGAAGGGGCTTGAATATCGTCACTTTCAATGAAATTGGGGTCAGTGTGTGTACGCGAATAGAGAAAGGGGCTTGAATAACGTCAATGTCAATGAAATTGGAGTCAGTATGTCTACGCAAATATAGAAAGGGGCTTGAATATCGTTAATGTCAATGAAGTTGGAGCCAGCATTTGTACGCAAATTAAGGAAGGGGCTTGAATATCGTCACTGTCGATGAAATTGGTGCTGACACCAAGCCTCTTCCTCAATTTTCGTTGACATACTGATATGTCAACGAAAATTGAGGAAGAGGCTTGAACATGGTCACAGTCTATGAAATCGGAGTCAGCATCAACTAAGTTGAACTTATGCTGATATAATGGATTTTGTCTAATTGAAACCAAAGATAAGAATTATGGTAAATACTCTTAGACTTTTAACTTATTTATTTACTCAATTCTTACAAACACTTTCACTGCAGAAAACGTCAAAATCATGAGCACTGAGGATTGTTGTACAGAATAAAATGTGCTATCAACAGCAAAATATCTTTTATTTTATTAACATAATCAAAAATACTTTAAAAGAACTAATTCTACCAAAATGCATTTCAACTTAAAACCAAGATGTTTTTTTGCCTGCATTGTATTTCTGGATATTGACTTGCATTGATTCATAAATCTCTTTAGCATTTCTGTTTTGGCCAAAGTAATCTACAAATTCACCATCAGGGTTTACTAGATAAATGATTATTGTGTGGTCAACCTGGAAAGAAGAAAAAACCCTCATTTAGAAACGTAATCATCACACTTTAAGTTTGGATAGGTGGACATTCTTTAATTCTTTCTGCCAAAATGATGGGCATCATTTTACGGCAAGGCAAAATTTACAATTAATTTTTGAGAAATATTCCAAACATACTGGAAAATAGGCTTGTTTTATCCCATAAAATTGTGGGCAGGAATTATGTCATCATTCATACTCATTCAACATGCGAAAAGGTGAAGAAAGGGGAAAGGCTATATTCATTCCTAAGCTGACTATAATTATAAAGCAATACTTACTATGTAATCATTGTCAACATCCTGAGGTCCTGCACTAAAGTACACTCTGTATGAACGGCATGCTTGTTGGACTTGTTCCTGCGTGCCAGTCAATCCCAGGAATCTTGGGGAGAACTCTTTGCAATACCTGAAAAATAGATATTTTGCTAATTAAGGTTTGTCTGTAGACATTATTATTAAACTCATCAACATCAAACCTAGACAGTCTAGGCTAGAGTCACAATAGGATTAGAGTTTTGAGCTTTCCAATATTTTAGAACAGTTTCCTGCTCCATGGTGAAATAACCAAGGTTAATCTATGATTTGGAAAGCTAAATATCCTGTAGTAATGTTACGGTTTTAACATCGACCTACTAAAAACAGTATTGTTTTAATAACTCTTTATGTTATAAAGGTATGGTATAAGTAAAGACAATGTGCAGATTCGAAAGAACTTACTTTCCAACGATTTCAGGGGTGTCACGCTGTGGATCTACAGATATGAATAGAGGTTGTAGTGGTGGCGCAGATGGCACTTTCTCTATAAACAGAAATTAGAAATAAATTTATAATAATATATAAATAATATATAATAATCAGTGATCGGAGTAGGCAGAGCTATTTTATGTACTTGCCATATGTTTGAATAATATGGATATTCCCCGAATCCGGGATTTGTTTTTTAAGTAGAAAAATGGATATTCCCCGAATCCCAGGATTTGTTATTTAAGTAGAAAAATAATAAAAAAGCTATTTACGCCTTTGGGAGTAATTAAAGCATACACTTCCTATGAGTATAAGGACGGGTTTAAGGATAGTATAATAAATAGATAGACACTTCATTTATTAAAGCACATTTATTTTTTTATGTAACAATTTCTTATATTTATACAAGAATCACTTTTTTATGAGTGCAATTACAACAGGAAACACAACACAAGTATTTTTAAAAAAAATTGCTGTAAGTATTATTTTTAATTTGCGACCAAGGAAAGTTACAAAGAATTTAAAACTGAATAAGGTCAAAATAAAATTCTTCTTGTGGCCGTTTGTAAGTTCCTCGATGTTGAGCACCTTCAATATGTCGATTGACATTAGATTTCTTTACTGTTAAATGGCTATCACACTTGGTACAGTAAATAGTATAGCTAGCAGCGTCAAAGATCAGCTCAGGATATTCACGTATCCACTTTTGAACTGTTTCAGGCTTGACAGAACTTGACGACGCCATGTCGAAGTACTTCATCAATCAAAATCGTTTAATTAGAAATGCTAAGAGTCACATAAACACTAAGTGGTCAAAAATACTGATTTGTTAAAAAAACAAAACAAAAGTAGTAAAAAATATTTATTCCTAGTGCGAGTTTGAAAATGCAAAGGCAGTTAAAAGTTGTTAATTTACGCTAAGAGAGTGACATACAACAAAGTGAAGAAAATACTGGATTGGAATACAATAACATTAGTATTAAAAAAGTTTAGCTAACAAGAAAAGGCTTTGCATTTTGGACGATTACCACTGTACCTACATTAATTTTTGTATTCAAAATGTTTACAAAATATTTATTGGTTTGACTTTAGGCAAGCTTTTCACTAAGCCCAAACATGGTTGAGTAAGATTGATACATTAATATTGTAGTGAAAATTTACTTTTTACAACAAAAAAACTTACCAAATGATTATCCAATAAAAAAACTCCAAAAATCCAATCCAATAAGGGCAAATCAGAGTCCACAAAGGCTAGCCAAAGTCGTAGTAGTAAGGAGATTCCAGAATCCAGTAAACAAGCCAGGATCGAAAGAAATTCACCACACAACAAAACACAACCGGAAACAAACAAGCGCACTCTGAGAAGCGAAGTAATCGAGTGAGACAACATTGAACAATAAGTTAATTTCGGTAAACAATTGAATTCCAGTGTTACAGAAATAGACCAAAAACAGGTGCGTCACCCTAGCCACACCTGTGTCACTCCCTGCACCTGTGACTTATACGCTCTTGCGTATAATGCAGCGATATCACGACGATAAATAATGCATTCAATGATACATTTATAACTTAAACTTCGATTTGATTTTAGTATGCTTACTAACCATGAATATTTACAACTTCTGCTAGCTTCTCAAGCTCATCTGGACAGATATCTGGACAATGTGTGAACCCAAAGTATATTAGAAGCCATTTTCCCAATAGGTCTGTGCTTTTGACTACTTTTCCCTGTGAAAATAACACAAGATTATGAAAGATCTTCGGTGCAAGTTCTAGGTAGGTTAGGTACATACCTACCTCCCTTGACTAACATACTTATGTGATTTAACAAATTCTTACCTGTGAATCAACTAGCTCAAAACTACCGCCTATCTTAGCTTTACCAAGCTGCCGTTTTCTCTCACGATCTATAGCCTCTTGTTTCTCACTCCTTACGTATAGCATGAACCCGGTGAGTCCGCCGCCAACGAGTGCCGTTGTAGCTACGGACTTCCAAGTTACTGGTGCCATAAACTTTTTTATAGGCCTTTTAGGTGGCTGCGCGCATTGCCGCACCACTGATGTACTAAACGCACGGCTTAGAAGCCCACCTCTCACTATAGAATACATATTCGGCAGATTTCAGTATCAGTCGGTGATTATCACCAAAGTCATATCAATATCACAATGAGCTAACTTTTCAACTGTCGTTAGGTTATATTCTTTCTTGTATTGATTTTTTTTAACAAATCTATTTAATAAAACCCTGGAATTAAGAAATTTGGTGATAAAGCGAAATCCAAATAAAATCAATAACCTCTCGTCGGAATGATTTTTAACTGACAGATAAGAGAGAGAGATGACAACAACAACTTCTTCTTTCCGGCCCTTGTGGGGGCACGGAGGGGGGCCTCGAGGCTTGGCCTCTTTACCCCGGCTTCAACTCGATGGGTGACGACCCCTCGGTCCTTGGGTTGAGGCAAAAAAGCTCTTTTTGCCTATTTTATTTATTGTTTTTTTTTTTTTTTTTTTTTGGCTGCATTTCTTTTTTGGTTTCAATTGTTTTTTTTTTTTTTTTTTTTTTTTTTTTTTCCTTTCTACAACCCAAGGACTTATGGGGGTTCCGGCGGAGTAAGGTCCCGCGGGAGAGGTCGCCACGGGCGGTCGTGGTCTGGGGGCCGGGTCTGGGGCGGCGCGATATGGTGGAGGTGCTCGTAATGACCGTTGTCGGCGCGGTCGTACATCCGCCGCGCCGACTGCACGACGAACTCCTCGATGGATTTGATCTGCAGGTCGCGGGCGATGACGTCGTTCCTGACGTATCGGCCCGCGCCCGTGCAGATCCTCAGGGCGACGTTCTGCAGCGCCTGGAGCCGGTCCCTGTTGGTCTTCGAGATGAGGGCGAACCAGGCCGGCGCTGCATACGTGAGTCGGGACCGGACGTAGCTTTTGTAGACCCGCACTTTGGTCCTCAGAGGCAGGCGAGATCCTAGGACAGGTCGGAGGAGCGCGCGGGCGACGCGCGCTTGGTGTAGCGCGCGGTCGACTTGCGGCTGCATCCTCAACGACCTGTCGATCTCGATGCCGAGGTACCTAGTGTGCGGGCTCCATGCCACGTTCTGGCCCCGAAGCGTCAGGAGTGGAGGGTGGCGGATGCGGCGGGAGACAAATAGCGCGGCCGTTTTTCCCACGTTGACGGCCATGCGCCATTTGTCCAGCCATGGCGGCAGGATGTTCAGCAGCCGCTGCATCCTGCTGGCTGCGATTGTGGGACTGGTGGAGGACGCGAAGTAGGCGCTGTCGTCCGCGAACAGCGCTAGCGACACATCCCTTTCCCCGGGGCTTAGGTGGCCCTCCAGGGTGGGGATGTCGTCAGTGTAGAGCGCGTACAGCGCGGGCGACAGGCAGCTGCCCTGTGGTACACCAGCTGAGATGGACCGGGAGGTGGAAGTGGCACCCTCAACCGCGACGAAGAACCGCCGGTCGTCGAGGAAGGATGCCACTATCTTGATGAGAGCTGGAGGCGTCGACGTCTGCAGGAGCTTGTACAGAACGCCGGGGTGCCAGACACGGTCGAAGGCCTTCTCAACGTCGAGAAAGACCCCAACGGTGCAGCGCCCGGCGTTGTGCTCGACTGCGAGGTGGTGTAGGACTCTGGTGAGTTGCAGCGTCGTGGAGTGGCCACTCCTAAAGCCGAATTGCTCCGGGCGCGGCTCGATGGTTGGAGCCAGGCGCACCAGGAGCAGACGCTCCAGGAGTTTGGCCACTGTTGGCAGAAGGGTTATGGGGCGGTAGTTTGCCGGATGGCGGTGGTCTTTGCCAGGCTTGGGCAGGACGATGACCCGCCCGGTCTTCCAGGCCTCCGGGAAGTGACCCGTCCGGAGGATGCCATTGTAGAGGCGGGCGAGTGCGGTTACTCCGCGGCGGGGCAGTTGGGCGAGGGCCATGTTAGGGACTCCGTCGTAACCTGGCGCCTTCCGCCTGGGTAGGCGGAGGACGGCCTTCCGCACCTCGGCAGGGGAGATGAAGTACTCCCCGCCTAGAAGCGGTGTTGGGCCCGACAGGAAGTCCCTTACGGCCTCCTCGACTTGCTCGTGGTGATCCAGGGTCTCGTTAGTGGCATCGGCTGCAACTGGATGGGGCGTGAATTGCTCAGCCAGGTGATCGGCCAAGATTTCGGCACGGTCGGCGGGAGCAAAGCGCCTCACTCCGTCTCGGTCCAGAAGGGGGTAAGTGGGTGCAGGCTTCCGCG
This sequence comes from Eupithecia tripunctaria, assembly GCA_955876795.1. Taxonomy (NCBI): domain Eukaryota; kingdom Metazoa; phylum Arthropoda; class Insecta; order Lepidoptera; family Geometridae; genus Eupithecia; species Eupithecia tripunctaria. The sequence goes on along the minus strand of OY041609.1, from coordinate 9,686,561 downwards.
TGAGCGCCCGGTTCAGCGCGTACAGGTTGGTGTCGTGTTCAGAGGCCCGGTCGATTGTTCGATCCCAGGTCTCCCCTCTCCAGGCCTGTACTGCGGCCGAGAGCTCCGCGGACACGGTGTTAAGCCTCGTCTTGAGACGCGGGCAGCGGGAGCGCGCCCATTCGCGCCGGAGCTCACGCTTCCCCGCGATGGCCCTCTTTAGGTGTGGTGGGAGGTCGTTTCGCCGGCCTTGGCGTCCTGTGATGGGCGTGGAGGCGGCCTCCTTGGCCTCCTTGATGCGCGCCATCAGTGACAGGGCCTCGGCTTCCACTTCGGCTGGCGTCTGGAGGGGTCCGACGTCCACGGACTCGAGTGCCCTGGCGTACGCTACCCAGTCTGTCCTCACGCCCAGGGGCCGCGGTGCAGTGAAGTCCGCAGCCAGGTCGAGCGTTATGAGGAGAGGGAGGTGTTGTGAGTCCAGGTCGTACAGCACCTCAACCTGGACGGGGCAGCGCACGTACTTGTGGAGCACGATGTCCAGGACGTCGGCGGCGTGTCGGGTAGCGGTCGGGATGTGCGTGGGGGCGTCAGGACCCACCACGGTGAAGCCGGTCGACTCACTGTCATCCAGCAGTTTGCGACCGGCTGGGTTGATGACGCGGGAGCCCCAGGCTGGGTGCTTGGCGTTTAGGTCGCCAGCAAGCAGCGTGGGGATGCACGTGTGAAAAATGGCCGCGGTGTCTGAGGCTGCGTACCGGGGGGTCGGCGGGCGGTAGCCGGCGAAAATTCTAAGTTCCTCGCCCGCCGCTCTCACCAGCACCCCGGTGGTTCTGAGTTCCTCAAACGGGGGGTGCTCCAACTCTTCGTGGACGAGGTCGCGTCTCACCAGGGCGGCCGTCCCTCTGTAGGCCTGCCCCGATGTGGGCGACACCTCGTCACGGCGGTAAGTGAAGTAGTTGGGCACGCTGAAGTCATGAGCGGGCAGTAGCTTTGTCTCGCCCAGGAGGATGATATGGACATCCTGCGACTGAGCGAGTAGGCGGAGGGGTTGAAGATATTGCCGTACCCCTCCGGGGTTCCAGTATAGAAGGCGTAAGGAGGCTCTATCCATACTGGATCCCTCGAAGTACGGCAAGTCCTCGCACCGCTGCGCTTTGGAGGTCTACTCCCGCGGCGATGGCGACCAGGAACTCGGCGAGGACCCCCAACAGAACTTCTGTAGGGTTTCCCACCGGTCTGGTCGTGCTGGTCCCGGTTGCTGGCGCTGTGGGTGCGCCTGCACCTTGGACGGTCTCGTGGTGTGTGAGGGTGGCGGCGGGACGCTGGTGGCCATGAGTGGCCCCGCGCTCACGCTGTGGGAGGGGTGGTGGTTGGGAGGGGCACGGGCGTGGCGGCGCTGGGCCCGGCAACGTGTATACCGGGGCAGGCGCCAGACGCTGTGCGGCGGTGGGTGGGGCCTCCCAGCTGGGAGCCTGAGGCTGGGCCACTTCTGGTTGCAGCGGAGTGGAGGAGGCCACCGGCTTCCTCTTCTTCTTCTTCCCGCCTCTTGCCCTTTTCCTGCGTCTGGGCACCGGCTCGCCCCGGTTCGTTGCGGGGTTAGCCGACACGGCAGGGGCGGTCGGTGCGTCGCAGAATGGCCGGTTGGGCACAGGCATGGGCGGGCGGCGTCTGGGTGCAGCTGTGGGCATAGTTGGGGGAGGGCGGCGGCTGGGAGCCGTTGCTCGGCTTCCTGAGCGGGGGGCCGGTGAGGGTGCCCGCTCTGCATTCAATGGGTGGTAGGGGGCAGGTGGGGGTATGGCTATACCCCTTTTCCTCGCCTCGCGCCGGAGCACTGGGCAAACACGACTGTTTGCCGTATGCTCTCGGCCGCAGTTAGCGCAGGTGGGTTTGTCTAGAATGGGGCGGGGGCAGTCGGTGGCGGCGTGTTGGGCGCCGCAACGGACGCAGCGCATCGGGCGGTGGCAGTGGGCCGAGGCGTGGCCGAACGCCTGGCACCGGTGGCACTGCGCCACTCTGTTCGCCGCGCCGCGCCAATGCTCCACGCACACGCCGGGCATGAAGAGCAGCTCTGTGATGCCATAAAGGCGCACGAGCTCCCCCTCGGGCAGGCGGTCGAGTTGCGCATGGAAGAGGCAGCCGGCGCGGCCCTGCTTCGGGCGGATCTGCTTCACGAACCGGACAGGAAAGCCCAGTTCGCTCAGGGCTGCTGCGATGTCGACGGTGGCGGTGTCAGCGGGAAGGCCGCGGATGGCCACCTTGGTGGGCAATTCGGCGGACACCGCGTAGCTGTACCAGCTGATCGCTGGGTTGTCCGCCATAGCGCTCACGAGGTGGCGCTGGATGACCCGGTATTCCTCCGGGGAACGGGGTGTGAAGCGAACCCCTAGAGAGAGATGACAGCGAGCGATCAGCTGTTCTAAACATGACATTTGAAATTGACATTTAATATTCCACATAGCTTTAGCAACTTAAAAAAAAACGCTGGAATCTGATTGACCTTCACGGTTCGACCTCTAATGAAATGACTTACGTGCGTGCATCTTGGTAATGAAGTCAGCTTCTGCGAATTCCACGAGATTCAATTCTAACGGCCGAATAGGTACCTACTCGCACGCAGCCTCAAGTCGCAATGTTTTGACAGTTTTCAATGAAAAACTGTAAAAAATTCGTCACATGAGATTTGCTAGTTGCGTTTGAGTATTCGGGGCAGAAGATGTTAGCACACGAATTATGCTGAGAGATTGAGCTAAGCCTATTACGGACCTACTCTGTGGTAGGTAGGGTAGCATTGGATGATGATAATAAAAGCTCAAAAGTCAAAGTCAAAATCATTTATTGTAAGTATGTTTAATATTACAGCTAAAGTTGGTAGATATGTCGCAGCCGGAACGTAGAATTAGCCCGTTTGTAAAACGGCTAGGCCGTTTACAAAACGGCGCCATTCAGCTAAATGCCTAGGCCGATTGTAGAACGATCGGTGAAATCAACGTTCTACAATATGGCTGATCATCTGAATTAGCCCGTTTAGGGAATGGCTAGGTAGTTCACCGTGCTTAGGCCATCGTCAAATGAAGATAACTGTTTCTGTGTACGAGGCTCCGTCTGCGCAGAATCTACAGTTACCTACATATTATATTTTATTACCGGCTATGAAATCAATTATCTGCCAAGGAAATTTGCTTAAAAATTGGGTTCGGAGGTTAGCTCAAACAGAGACAGCGATACCTAATTACCTACAGTAGAACACAATTTTAAAAGTTGGTCGTTTGGTTCCTACCGTGCATACCATAACATGCATTTAAACAGCTGTTACTTTATCTTTACTACATCCTCAACCTCAACAACTTGTACTGCTAGACGCAGACTTCCCCTGATTAGCTCCTTATTGGCGTTTGTACCATGAGGGTAGTGACCATAAACTTCACGTCTGTGCTCCACGCTTGGCATAGGGATTAGGGATTGCAGTTCGGTGGAAAATTGTTCAGCACGGGCACTGCTGCAAACCCTCGGTGGATATCCCTTGGGGTGGTGCAAATTCTAAGCCAGCACCACACGGCCACATTATTACATTACCTACCTACTTCAATTTTATTGAGGTATATTAAAGATTAGATTTTACAGAAGCTAAATTTTATGCACTGGTTTGATTATTATATAATATTATTAATAATCTGAGGCACTGTGACACTACTATGGGATTCTAATAGAATATTTTTTACTTTAATCCCATAAAATACATTTCTTTAGTACCTAAATTTCAGTGTTCTGAAGTTTGGTTAGGAAATATTTAGGCAGGTATTTCTCGCACAAGCAAAACCGCGCGCCATTCTACTAATTAGTAATCCATGGTATAAAAAGATAAAGCCGTTTTACAATCGGGCTAGGTTTGAGTCAGCCAAATCGTTGAACGTTGAGCGTTTTACAATTGGCCTAGCCATTTAGCTGAATGGCGCCGTTTTGTAAACGGCCTAGCCGTTTTACAAACGGGCTAATTCTACGTTCCGGCTGCGACAGATACACCATGTTAGATTGGTATAGCAATGTTTTCGTGTCTATCATCTTACAATATAGCTTATTATATATAGCAATTTATTACGAACAGTTTAGGTAGGTAGGAAAGGTACCTACCGTAGTAGGTACCACAGCTCCTTAATAGTAGGTAGGTAGGTTACCTACATTCAAAGGTAGATTACCAAATGTTTAAGAACATGTCTAGGTCTAACTTTGCTGACACCTAGCCCAATTACTCAATCGGCACCTAGAGATAATTGAAAGATTTCGTAATTTTCGTGTCTTTTTGTAATGAAGAATGCCAGAGGGCGGCACCGCAACCGCAGCCCTGCGACTTTATAAACTTATGAATTTAACGCAAATGTCCTAAATCTGTAGCGGTGCCCTTTGCAGACGGACCACTCTGCTTCAAAATGTGGAAAATCGTTTGTGTAAGTTTCTTTTAATTTTATACCTGATATAAAAAAAAATAAAAAATTTGAAGATCCAACTTGAAACGTTGACAACTTGGTTTTCAGATAACTCTTTTGACGCTTACATCCTTGTGGATCACCACTGCACAAGAATACCTTCCCCCGAAAGCTGGAAAGAAACCAGCTGCTGAACCAACGGTGAGCTAACTTATCTTCCTTCCTTTTTAGGAATCCGTAACCAAAGGGTAAAACGGAACTCTATTACTTAGCCTCCGCTGTCCGTCTGCCACCAGGTCATGAACCGCGATAGATAGACACTTGAAATTTTCACAGATGATGATATTTCAGTTGCCTCTATAACAACAAGTTATAAAAGTTAAATAATTTTAATAATTAAGGGGGGCCGATCACCAAGATTAAGCAACGTCGTCGTCGGGCGTCATTACTTGGATGGGTGACCGCGTCACGTTGAGTTTTTGTTTTAATACGAGGTAAGATTTGTATTATTTGATTTTTATAGATAATGGTACGGAACCCTTTGTGCGCGAGTCCGACTTGCACTTTTGTTGCAAAAACCTTTTCTACCTAAATTTATAGCTGTTTTCCAGCCTTCACTCCAAAAAATGAGTGGTCATGGAAATCTACTTATATCTGCTATTAGTTTATAACAAAAAACTCGCTCCGTCTTCTTACAAGTCTGTAAAATTTTCTGTTAGATACCAGCCAACTACGACTTCTCGTAGATATCTAACGAAATTTACCTTAACTCATAGATAAAACCTTGACTCATAGTAAAACCTATTCCAGCCATTCAGAAAGAACGCGCTGCTTCATCCTAACGTATTTTCAGTTTCCAGCTAACTCTATTTTCAGTTGCCAGCTAACTACGACTTCTCGTACGACGTGCAAGACAACGGAGTTAGTCTTGACTTCGGGCACAACGAAAAGCGGAAAGACGATCGTGCGACTGGATCCTACCACGTGTTACTGCCCGATGGGCGCATGCAGCTGGTGGAGTACGAGGCCGGCCCTGATGGGTACAAACCACAGGTACCTATACCTACTCGCCCCTTCCTACATAATAATTATGTCTAGGGCTCATGATATAGGTACACGGACTGTACGTCTCAAATACACGAAGAGCAAGTTGCCGACTGCAAGGTTCAACTGTAGGCGATTGCAGGCGACGGCAGCCGACGACTACTGTCGCAGTCGACAGGCAAAATTGCCGTCCGTGAATTTGAGACGTGGGCCTGATTTCACTAACACAATCGCTTTACTATGACAATATTTTCGCTTCATTATCGCGTTACAATCACCGACATTGACACCTTTTGGTATTCTACTAATACGATCTTTTTTTGTTTATGCCATATCTATGACTATTACGATTATGATTATATGCCCCACCACATTATTGACACGGTATTATAAGTCATGGAGATTGTAATCTTATGGTATTGGAATACCAAATAAATTTACGACTAAGTCTCTATCTTAATCGTATGGCGCCATTATGGCGCCATTATGGCATTTTCTTTAAAAAAAATAGTGGAATTAGGCCCCAGACCGTGTGAATGAGAGCTAAGAACGAAAACGGTTCAAAAAATATAGTTCGACCACACATCATAGATGGCGCTACCGTAATAGTCCTAATAACAGTTTAATATTTAACTCCTTGTTTTAAACCTTTTCCCGGTTTGGAAAAAGTCTGGTAAATAATATATTTTCTTTAAAATATTTGAAATCGGGAATTTAAAACCAACTGAGCTAATAACGACATCATCACAATCATCATCATCATTATCATCAAGGTAGGTAGTAAGTAGAATCTCAGAAAGTTAATTTCCCGTTCATTTTCTACCTACCTGTCTACTTATACATAGGAACATTAAATAGTTTGTGCATCATGCATGACTCATGACATAAGTCATGACGCGCAAACTTCATAAGTTGTTGAAAAAGCCTCGTAAAAACCTGTGAAGTCTATTATACAACAATAAATCTATTTCACTAGAGCGCTTCTAGGCTGTCATGTCACACTAACAAGCAATACCTTTATACCAGATAACTAGGTTGTATAAGTGCGCGAGCTGCAAGCAGCTCGCGTTTGTCCGACCCACGCCCGCCGCCATCAAATTCGTAATCCTTACCCCCAGATAATGTACATGGGCACAGCCACCTTCCCGAGTCAAGGCGCTACTGGAGACAAGTTTGACGGGTACCACTACAACGCAGCCTCCAACCGGCAGAGCGTGCGGCAGGCAGCTCCCCGGGGCTCCTCGAGACAGACACCGGCGCCGCCGCCTGCGCCCGCGCCCCCTATTGCCCACGCGACTAACTCTACGCAATAAACTGATCATTCCAAATGCCTGGACAAAATCGCTTCTAAGCGATAAAGCCGCCCATTGTACTTTTGTTTTATGTAATTTCTTTTGTACTGTATTTTTGTTTGTGTACAATAAAGTGGTTATTTGTATTGTATCGTATGCTGAGTGTGTACTGTCCATAGATTTTCTATGGAAATGTGACAGCGCCCCAAGCGGGAAGTTTCCATAACTTTCACATTTCTATATAAAATAGAGCACCTAACGCAACTTTTGTACTAAACTGTTGGCAGTACACTTAGCATACGCGACAGTAAAAGCTAGGTGGATATGCCTACATATTTCACATTCCGTACCGGAAAAGTTCGCTTCACTTCAGCTAATATAATGGATTATATAGAAATCACATCCTTCATAAATACTTTCTGTAGGAGCTATTTTTTAAGTATGACCCGAAAAAAGCATAAGTTATACTTACCTTAAGTTTGTGACTTACATATTTATATGAGAGATAATAAATAAATTATTGAGCTTTTTGAATCATTTATTTCCAATATCCAACAATATCAACCTGACAAACATTTTTATTCATTGGACGGCTGAATTACCTACATAGGTAAAATTGAACAAAAAATTGCACTGTATGTTAAGGATTTCTTTCAGTTCATTATATTGTAACATAAATAAATAAAATATTAATTAATTACATTCACATCAACATTACACCCATTAACAAAATAGGCAACTTCTAATTTCTTAAATGTTTTCTACTTATTTAATAAAAAATGTTGACCAAAAGTATTGAATCTACGGGACATAAACCCCATCCCTGGCTCATCAGCGTGGTTATAAGATCCATCGAAATGGAACTATCGGTACAGATAATGCAAAAATATGTACCTAATAAATAATGTGCCTCTTTCGGTTAATTACGTACCGAACTTAACATATTCATAATTCTCCTGAAGCGGTGGTGTCCATAAAAGTCTATAAACAGAGTTAAGTATGAATTATATCTATATTCTGATCGGACCAATGGACTCGTCTATGTGTAGAGCCGGTCTCAAAGCCAACGTTGTCGAACGAATGGTAATCCTTCTGCATACTTAGTTCTGCTAGATTCCGATATCTGCAACGAAATGGAAGATAAGCACTATGTAATAAATGATGACTATGTAATAAAAGAAATGGCTGTGGGCCGACCATATCTAAGGCCCGTATTAGGGAACCTTGCTCAGTCATCGGTCTATACTTGAGTGACGCTTATGGCATAGAAAAGCGTTACTCAAGCATAACTCTATGACTGAGTGACTCTATGGTTTTTATAATACGGGCCTAAGAACCGACAAGCGCTGGGGTAAACGAGTTTTTGAGTGGTGATTGCGACTCAGCAAACTTAGTGTAAGACGCCCTCCGTCGTAGATTGTCATCCCAGGTGGGATGAAGAAGAAAAAAAAAGAAAGAATTTGCGATAGACTGCAGGCAGATGCTGGATGCGTCAAGCTGAAGACAGGGCGCTATGGCGCTCATTCGGGGAGGCTCATGCCCAGCAGTGGACTAATACAGTCTGATGTTGATGATGAATAAAAGATAGGGAAAAAAAACGTATGAGCATAATATCCTCTTTATCCGATCCGATATCGATGTCGGACGACTATATCCGATAGCCTCGCATCGCATGTGCTATTTTCACATATTTCTGACAAGATAGTCCGATTCGGCCATTTGCTCGAAAGCTTAGTGCGGGGCGAGTCATCATGTCAAACTATAATAATTATAATAATGCTGGAAAATTCACACAGCATTATCTAGCCCTAAGCTTAGCAGAGCTTGTGTTATGGGTAGGTAGCTACTAGATAACTGATATAGGTACTATAATCTATTTGTATAACTTTCGTATGTGTGAATCCATACAGGATTCACACATACGAAAGTATATATAAAACTTTCTAGTTGCGTTTTGTAGCTTGCTAAAAAAGAGTCTAAAAAGCCCACACTATTTATTTAGAACGACGGCAAACAATAATTTCCACAGCACCATTGATGGTACTACCTAATGGTACCACGGTAAACACACGTTATTTATTATTTATCTCGAGGGACTTATTTAGGGTGAGTGCGGTTAGAGTCAACACAAGGTTTGTTAACCAACTTACTTTCATACAAATTACCTTTTGACGAGAACACAGCAGCCGACCAGCAGTAGAACCTGCACCGCGAGCCAGGCCAACGCAAGCGCCACTATGAGCAGCTCGTGGATGCACACCACGGAGCCATCCATGTCGCTTCTCACTTCCGCTGGAATATACGATTATTTTCATTATTTACAGCTGTTTATCTATAGGTAAACTTTATTTGACTTAAATCTATTCTTTAGATTTATTATTATTTATAATTTACGTCAGTAGGTAGGTATACAACAAGGTTAATTTCTTTAAATCAGATAGGTAAGAACACCTAAATAAGGTGTTGGACGAATTTCGTCAACGCAACGCAACTCAAAGTCGTAATTATTATTTCTAAAAAATACGATGCCAGACCTGACCTGCCTTCTATTTTTTAGCATCGAAATTGTGGTTCATCAAATTGCGGTTTGCGATATGGATCTTGTCTTCTATTAGAATATACCGTGCAGCAGTTTCACCGCGGGTGTCGTAAGAGGCGACTAAGGGAGAACCGCCAGGGGATGGGCAGTAGCGCACCCTGCCGATAAATTCTACCACAAAACTGCGATCCCCAACCCCTTGTTAGATAAACGTCCATAAGACGCCTATCAGGGGGAGGCCTGCGTCCAGCCATGGACCAATACAGGCTGTGTATGTTGAGGTTGAGGTGCAGCAGTTTTGAGATGAACTCCCTTCTATCATAGGACAGACGCACAAATTCATACCACCCATTCCTGGTCGACATACCACAGTGTCGAACCAAAAAATTCTGCTCTACTTTCATAATATCCACAGCCAAAGAGTGGAATGATCTTCCTGCGTCAGTCTTCCCAGTAGAGTACAATCTTGGAGTCTTCAAATCTAGGGTAAATAAGTTCCTTCTGGAAAAGCGTGCTCCATCTTAGGCTACATCTTCGAGTGAGTTGGTAGCCAAACGCTAATCCATCAGCAATAAAAAAAAAAAGAACTAGCAAGTAACTTACGGTCAGTAGAGCGATGATCAGCTCTGATCATGGTATCGGCTGATAGTACTTCTCTAGAGTCCACCTGCATTTCCAGATACATGACCACGTCTTTGCCGCCGCCGCTGCAACCGCAGTCCGTAGGGCCGCCTTGGGCGACCACGTTACTTCTTACACTTCTGTTCACTGCTTCAAGGTTGTTGGAAGTAGTGTTGGTATGCCGCGCGGCTCTTGCTAGAGTTTTGTGGCAGTTTGACTGGGGAGATAGGAGTTTTCATCATTATTGTTTGTGTGTGTTTATGTCCTTGTAAAGAATTAATTTTGTTTCAAAAAACTATAAACTAACAAAAATGTTATAGTTTTTTCATGAATTTTCATGGATCCCATAGTCAGAACTGAACCAAATTAAAATGGGTTCACACGGAAAGCACCAACTTTCATATAAAAAAAGAATCATGAAAATCGGACCACAAAGTTAAAAATTCTGAGGTAACAAACAAAAAAAGTGGAAATTAAAATATTACAGTCGAATTGAGAACCTCCTCCTATTTTTGAAGTCGGTTAAAAATATGTTTCATTATAGGTAAGTACATATAAAAATTTCTGATCTATTTATTTAACTTTAAACATCAAGCTTAAGTCAAATTTAATTATTATTAAGGTCTATTATAGATATGTAGTTTGTTAATAAATTGAACTTAGCTGCACCTAACTTTATCTTTCCTATGTTTGTTAGGCATATAGTAAAAACAAGTTAACAGTTATAATAAGGCACTCCTTAGGGTTCGTATATACGGACTGCACGTTTTAAATACACGGATGGTAATTTGCCCGTTGACTGCAGGCGACGGCAGTCGACGAGCCGACTAACGACGGGCGCTAACTCTGTGTGAGTCTGCATTTAATGCACAAACTAAAATGAGGGAAACTAAGCCCTATTTTACCAACGGAAGATGTGTTAAAAATAATCTATTTTGTATATTTTTCAAAACTTCCTTTTCGCAATTACGACCCTTATTTTAACAAACTGTGTAGTGAATTTGCACCACTCCATCTCTTCCCGTGGTGGGTGTCGCTTACGACACCTACGGAAAGGGGGATATCCACCGCCCACCACCCCATCTCGTCATCTCAGATGGGGTGGTGGGCGGTGGATATTCCTTGCCAAACAATTCTAACACCGAACTGCGGTCCCCTACCCGCATGCCCAGCGTGGGGATTATAGGCACTACCCTCCATTATATAAACGCTGCTTATCAGGAGGAGGCTTGCGTACAGCAGTGGACCAATATAGGCTGTTGAGGTTGAGGTTTTAACAAAACGGTGTAACTTTCAAACAAAACGACCAATTGCTTAAGAACTATTTATGTAAATGTTAATTGGTGTCGGAAACTAAAAAGTTGGAATACTCACCTGAGGGCATTTGCCGTCGCAAAAGCGGACCATGAGCGCGAATCTAACGACGTGAGACGTTGGGAAGCGGAAAGCCTTGAATCGGGCGGATAACCGCTGAGTGCCGCTCAGCCAAGATCGAGTAAACGATGGAAAATCCACCTGAAATACAATCACATAAATATGACTTGTGTTATAGTGTTTTTTTTATTTTTATTGCTGGTCAATCCACGCAGTTTGGATGTTTAAATGCATGGATGGATGTTTCTAACCCCTCGGTGTGACAACGACAACTTCACGTGTATTCTAAACTCGTTAATTTTCTAAGACTTATTCCTAAAATGTCAAATTCCTAATTTACCTCTTGACGCCAAACTAACTGAACGAATTGGACTGAAATTGCGCACCGGTAGTTTTAGACCTGGAATAAAACATTTAGGCTACTTTTTATTCCATAAGTCAGTTCCATAGTATAATGTAAAAACGTTTCTGATATCTGTGGTAAAAACCGTAAACCTTTCCAAAGAAAAGTAGTGAGAGCGGCTGGCAGAAACTAGTTATTTATATAAATACATAATTTAATAGGTAGAGGTACCTGTCCTGTAGGGCAACCTCTGCTATCGAGAAGTAGAACCGAGCTGTCGCCGAGACGAGACGACGCTACCAAATGATATACGTTGATCTCTGCTGCTTCTGTTATCAAATTCAGAAAAAAAAAATTAACTATTATAGGTATACTACTAAAATAAATCAGATAAACTCAATAATGCTTTATTTCCAAAAATACAATAAATGTACACTTAGAAATAAGATAATGTGCATATGCCTCGCCATTTGAAATCACTGTTTTTCTCCGACCTCGCCTGGCTCGCTTCGCTCTCTCCGACTATTGTAGTAGAACGAACCAGAAGTCTCAACTCTTGGTTCTAGAGGCTCTCCCGGAGCCACAATTGCAGCAAGCTCTGACCTCGCCTGGCTCGCTTCGTTCTCTGACTATTGTAGTAGAGATAGTACCAGAGAGGTCTCAACTCAACTCTTAGTCTGAGAGGCTCCCCCAGAGCCACGGCCGCAACGATCTGCGACCTCGCCTGCCTCGCTTCGCTCTCTCCGACTATTGTAGTAGAGATACGTACCCGAAGTCTCAACTCTTAGTTCCAGAGGCTCCCCCAGAGCCACGGCCCCAGCAAGCTCCAACCTCGCCTGGCTCGCTTCGCTCTCTCCGCCGCGGACCACGTACATAGTAAGAGGTGCCGAACTTGCTCCATAGATGGCGCTAGCGCCCTCTGGACCAGCGGCGCTTGAGAACTCGCTGCTAGATGATGGCTTTCTGTGACAAATTATTTACCCTTTGTTAAAAGTAGTTAAAGCGGGATATTAAAAAAATATGGTAATTTTCATTTAAATAATGATGACTATGTTTACCAATTCAAGCGCTAAACAACACAGATTTTTTCGCAACCGAAAGCTATGGTTTTGCTGATAAAAAGTAAAATGTTTAGTTTTTAAATTTTGACTGAGGCCTAGTTAGTTCCTAGATTTGGGGGACAGTATCGCTCACGTCCGTAGGTGTTGACCCTCTGATACCCTACACGTGTCCTCTGGGTGATGCTAAGAGCTACCCTCTGGTGGTAGGCTTCGGCCGTAGCTTGTCACCACCCTCCGGACTGGGCCTGTCAGTGAAGCAACTCTGTTGTGTTTCGGAACGTGGTCCGGAGTAGTCTTCTAGACCTTCGTGATACATCGTCGCATCTTCCCTTTCAAGTGAGATTGCGGTCAAACGAAGGTCTATTTCTGATAAAAAATGAAAAAAAAGATGGCACCACTAGCAACATTACCCGGTATCCCTAACTGAGACCGTGGCATCGACTCGAGTGGCGGATTGAATGCCGGGAGAGCAGCCCACCCGCACCCAACGGTCGCCTGCGGTTTGGATGATGGGGTTGGTTTGGATCATCACCATCACGTATGCCATTGTTCTGCAGAAAAAACCAGTGGAATGGTGATAAAAGAACAGTGGAAGAAAACAAACTATGTGTGTGCCACACCTTATGACTACTTTATAACAAAGTAGTCTAGGTATATTTCATGTAATGTGATTTTTCTGTTATGTGTCTTATAAATAATAAAAAAAAAGATACAAAAAAAATTAAAGATAAGGAGCGTTATACGACCACTTCCACTCCCGTATAGCAGCGGCGCACCCCCGGTAGTCGATCCACCCCGCGGACGCTGGGCAGTGAATGCGTTAAAGTTAACATGAACTTCAATGTTCTTACCTAGTTAGATGAAAATTGGTGCAACAGCTACTATACTATGATGGTAAAAAATAACGTCAACAAGAGGCTTCTAAAAAAGCTATTGTTAGGTAGAAATAAAATCTACTTTATAGATGGGTTAACTCACCGATTGATAACTCCAGTCGGTCCATTAGATATGCCATAAGCGAAATTCACATCGCAGTCGCCTTGCAAAGGCAGCGCCAGTCTAACAACGCCATCTGTTGTTCGAGCACTGCAACCCTCGCCATGTCCCGGTACGTACATGCGGCCGCGGAAGCCACCGCGCGGTCGGTAGGTTACCACGAGGTTTGAGTCGTCGCATTCTACTGACACTGTAAATAAACAGGAATAATCTAAATAACTAGGCTAGACTTGGACCGTACTATTCGGACGCTTTTATGAAAAACCAGCTGTGCCCCGCGGCTTCGCACGCGTTGTTCCTATGGAAACGTTTATAAGTGTTTTCCCGGTATTGATTAAAATTTTTGGGGTTTGTGTAAATTAACAAAATATAGAATTTCATTCATAAATTTTGATATTTCATTACTTTCGATTACAGATACTACCTACTACTTTCAATTTACTCCACATCCACATCCACATCCACAGCCTGTATCGGTCCACTGCTGGACGCAGGCCTCCCCCTGATAAACGCCTTATTGGCGTTTAACTCATGGGGGGTAATGCCCATAATCCCCACGCTGGGCATGCGGGTTGGGGATCGCAGTTTGGTGAAAGATTTGTTCTGCGGGGGGCGCTGCTGCCCGCCCCCCAGAAGATATCCCTTAGTCGCCTCTTACGACACCCACGGGAAGAATTGGGGTGGTGCAAATTCTATGCCGCCGGCACCACACGGCAATTTACTCGGTGGTCTTTAAATAAACTTATTATATTTCGTATAATAAATAGTATCTAAGCGCTACTCCTTGATAGATGGCGACTCGAGTTTTTTTATTGAAATGCTTTTACTTTTTTGTTTGATCCATTTTTTCTAAATATTTTGCTACCTTGGACCGTTTTTGTGAGAGTTTTATCGTTGAGATTAGAAAATGGCTCCTCACATGTGCGTTATTTTCTCAGTTCTTGCGGGCAAAGTCCGTGAATGAATTCAACTCAATAACTGGTTGGCCTGGAAAATCTCGTCCGAAGGGAGTCCCATCTCTTACTATGAGATGAGGCATCTGTACTAGTATAATATTATATTATCTGTGCCCATGCTAATCCGCATCACAGCTAATAAAATACTATAATAATAATATAAATTCGTTTATTAAGATAATAAAATCCATTGTGTTAGTTGGCTTATTTTAACTAGGGGTTAGTACTTAAACGTAATTAATGATTTAGTCCTTTGGACTAATTTGATTTACTAATTTGAATTTTTTTTTAATAACTAACCTCAGCATAATATCGCAAACACCAAAAAATCAAATCTTCGCTATGCAGGTCACAGGCACCACGCCACCTGCGCTCGCCATGTAAACCCACTGTATATGTGGCGAACTAAACACTAAATAATCAAAACTTAGTGGTTCTCACTGTTGAGACAGATGACCCGCCTGTAGTAGGTAGCGAGCGAAGTGCGCCGCAGCAGCCAAGAGCCCGTGGTGACTAGATCTTCGCTGTGCAAGTCACACGCGCCGCGCCCGCGCCCCTGCCGCCATGTAAACCCGCGGCATATGAAGCGAGTTTCCATTTCACATGCTCTTTTACACTGTGGAAGGTTATTTTCAATTTAGTACATATACATACCTGAAACTTGATAAAAATCAGCAAATAGTTTGCCAAGCTATCTAATATAAGCATGGTGAATTGGTGAGGTAGGTACCAACATCATTTGCACGGTTTTGGCGATCGCTGGTCTTTATAGATATAGATTGCACTACCTATACCTACAAGAGATGTCACCACGATTGGATACGTAGCGAATTTACTACATCGAATCTGAGGTGGTCTTTTCTTTTCCTCGATCGAAACCAAGAGCCTTAGAGGAGCTCTGCCTGACCTGTAGCTGATCGCTATTAGATCAATATCATATATCTTAGTAGGTACCTAACCTACACTCACTCTACACTTTAACTGTAAAATGTAGGTTAGGGCACTTAAAGTGTATGGAGTGAATGTAGGTTATATAGTAAGATAAAGTGCAGTCAAGTACAAAAATTACTGACTAGATACTATACTAATTAACCCATTACCACGGCAGAGAGTAAACCTGCCCAAACGTCAGGAAAAGAGATCAATACGCTTAAAAAGGAATACCTATTATAATTCCCTAGTAGGTAATGTCAATTCAGCCAGACACAAAACAGGGCTGAAGTGCCTCATTAAGGAATCAACCCCATCCACACCCACAGAAAAGCTGAAACGAAGCTGTCAGTCACCTAAAGTCCTGCTCCGATACTTCAAGGAGCTGGGCTGGTTAGGGCCTGTTTAGGCAGGGGGATAATGCACAATACACTCCTATGGGAGACGTCCGTGCAGATCTTACTTCCCCCACTTAGAATTAGAATTAGAATAATGGCAATTTTCAAGCAAATAGCGTGTTGTGGACGCTTCCGACTGGTATTGATATGGATCAGTTGAGCGTTGAGCTACCTGTAGATTGTTTGCATCAGATCAATTGTAATCGTTTCAATTGTAGATCATAGTTTTTCTTTCTTCGATTTGTTTCTATATTATTTGATTGTAATTTTCTTTGTTAATAAATTTGTTAAATGCATTATTTTTCAAGAGCAGGATATTACGCCACTCCGACGATTCTTTTGGAGCGCTGACTAGCTCGGCTATTTTTGTCCTTTACATCATTTTATACAAGTACCTAACTGGTAGATAATACAGGACATAATTTTGTTAATAATATAAATAATTAATATACAACAATTTAATCCTTATGTTCCGTGACTATAAATAATCTGTTATAAATAATTATATATATGAGTTTGTTTTTATTTTTGGAGAGTCCAGCATTATTTATTTTATTTACTTATAAGTATAAAATGTCTACTTATGGATGATGTAGGTATACATGTATTATACCCTGAGTAGCAAACCCTATGTGTTATCCCGGAATAACAAAATCAATGCGGCGCAAGAATCTAGTTTCAAATAGGGCTGATAATTTATTAAAATTTTCCTTAAAAATCATCAGTACTTTGAATAAAAAATCATAACTTCAAAATACAAACTAAATATACCAACATTTCTTGAATAAAACCATAATTAACGACACGATAATCAGTTAGTAGGAAACTTCCATTGACCTGGATTATGTCACGATAGCATTCAAAATACTAGGTGTATTGTAAAAGCTATAACCCAAAACCGGTGAAATTGTATAACAAAATGATTTGATGTTTAAAAAAGTGGTAGGTAATATTTTTAAGAGTGAAATAAGGTATCTTGTGTACCTACCATACCATTAACACTAATGCTTGAAGAAGTTCTGCCGACTTTTACAAACATATTCGTCGATAATTTTGGACTATCACCTGTTTTGGGGATTGCAGTTATTCGGGGGACTCCTGTACATTATATACTGCACAACACTACACACATTAGGTACTCTTTCCAAAAAATATATTCTGGTACATTTCAGGGGTGTGTGATATTGAAAACTTGTTTCCGCGGTTCGGGGCGCGTTTCCGAGATAAATAGTAGAGTAGGCTTTACTTTTTAGGGTAAACGAAACCCTTTACTGAGCTTCCGCCGCTGCCGCCTGTCTATCTATCAGTAGGTAGGTATCTCATGCACCGTAAGTGCTAAACAGTCAAAACTTTTATATACCGTGTATTTCTTTTGCCGCTATAACCACAAATACTAAAAATAAAATAAATATAAGAGGTAAGGGGGCTCCCATAAAAAAATACGAATTTTTGGCTATTTTTGCTCTAGGTAAGTTCTTGAACCATAATAGTTAGGTAGATAAGTACATACAACTTTATTTATGTAATGTAACAGTTCAACTTTATGACCAACAAATAGTAAACGTAAATAAAGTAGAAAACTTAAGGGGGTCTCCAAACAGTTGATGTGTTTAGAGTTTCGTTCGAGAAATAGGTTTGAACGATGCATTTCTCTTTAATGTCTATAGAGTTCTTAAGTTATTTTTAAAGACTTTAATATTTAGATGGGACGAAACCCTCCGTGTGCGAGTATGCTCGAACTTGACCGGTTTAAAGTTATTTCAACTTATCAAGATTTAAAATGAATTGTCAGATTCAGCTTAGCTTGGGGCTAGATAATGCTGTGTGAATTGTCCAGTATTATTTATTTATTATTAATTAATATGAGCAAATTGCGTAAAACTAGGACAATTGCGTAAGACCTTGGTAGCTTTATCTTCATAATTAATATAAGGAAAATATAATAATTGCCTATGATAGTGACCTGCGCTCACCTCGTCTCGACTGTAGTTCTTTAGAGTAAACTCCACGTGTTTCAGAGTTTGATTGTTATATTCTTCGTAGGAACATCGGTCTATCTTCTTAAGATCTGAAAGAGACAAAAAATTTTCTTTTAGTTGCAACAAATAAATAATTTATGGACAATTCACACATTGTCTAGCCCCAAGCTAAGCAGAGCTTGTCCAAAAAAATTCAAAAAACCATATAATTGAAGTCGGTTTATAGTTTTTAAAACTACGATGACTGTGCTACATCTTAATATTACATAGGTAGGTATTTTTTATTTATTACACATAGAAAATACCTAGAATAGTACACAATTATTGGAGATCGTACAAACATTTGTCCCAAGGCGGGAATCGAACCCGTAACCTCCATCGTCGCAAGCGAACTTTTGCCCACCGCGCCACATCGGTCGTCAATATAATTTATTTATCAAGTAATTTATTTATTACTTAGTACGCCACTGATTATTATATTAGATAATAAAGTGAGCGACTGAGAAAGAGAGTAGGTACGTTCTTATTTCTCTTCAATGCAGACCAACGAGAGCCGGCGACCATACGTTACATATCGAGCAACTTAACGAAGATTAGCCCTTGTTATACTATATCGATTTGCTTGTTTAATACGAATCAATCACTCAATATTTTGCAATATTTATCGAGTGATATGTAGCGACAATTATACTCTCCAGAGCCGACGACGTATTGAAATGTCACGTGTCGTAAGGTTGCATTGCCTGTGTAACAGGCCATTAAGGCTCGTTTACACAGGGTCAGTGGACAAGTCAGTAGAGTCGCCAATGCCGCCGGCGGCGCGGGGCCGACACTGGCTTCAACTGTTTACATGGAATCATAGTCATGGTTTTATAAAAGCGTAAGCGTTTTATAAAGTTGTTTTAGAGTGAAGTCAATGGGAAAGAAAAATGAATACGCGAAAACAGCAGAAACAACGATTGAATTACTTTCGTGCACCTACGATTCGGGTGCAAATATAGAAGTCAGGGTTGACTTCAAATCAATTTACATTAGGTTTTTTACGAGTCAACGCTCCCTTGTCTCTAATTCTGAGTTAATCACTAACCTTGTGTAAACGAGCGTTTATCTGTGACACGGAAGATTGGTGTCGAATACCTTATCATGTAAAAAACATATACAGTAAGTATTCCAAATTCAAAAGTGTCCGTTTCAATCTAGTAATTAATCGGTTATTGAGAAATTATAATATACTAGCTGTGCCCCGCGACTTCGCACGCGTTGTTCCTATGGAAACGTTTAAAGGTGTTTTCCCGGCAGTTATTCTAATTTTTCTCGCCGTAAAAACCATCCTTGAACTTCAACGAACATTTAAAAAAAAAAACAGCCAAATCGGTCAAGCCGTTTTCATGTTATGTCGTGACAACGGAAAACGGGTTTCATTTTTATATATATATATATAGATATAATAAAATTTTAACACGTGTTGGTTCGGGGGCAACTTTGATTGAGCTTCTTTCAATCCGAACCGTTCTGTAGTTTTGGCGTGAAGAGGTTACAAACATCCAACTCGCATTTATAATACATTGATTAATTAAAAAGGGAAGATGAAGAGAAAATGGCAACCTCATATTGTGTAAAATTGTGTGCTCCCACCTCAGTCACCGTCGGACCGGGCGGCGGCACGGGCGGTCGTGATTCGCGTGAAATATTGTTGTCTCTGTCTCATTCCGGTCTTAGATACGTCTTTCCGTCTTTGTTGTTCTTTGTATTGCACAGTACTGGAAATATAACTGTGAGCGTATGTGTTTGCGTGTAGTTGTAACACATGCCAATTTTTGAGTAAGCGCTGGGAGAACGTAACCTATCTTCCCTTTTTAATTAATCAATGTTATAATATGAATGATTACAACTACCAACCCATTTACCGTTAAGATAGTTTGAACGACGAACACCATAATTTCAAGGTACAATTTTCCTGGTTAATACCTACTATTCTGTACCCTGATAAGCATTGTATATTTAATTAATATGAAATATTATTATATTCTACAAAACAATACGTAGTGAGGACTTTGTTAGCAATGGTGCTCTGACAGTTACGTTAAAAATTTTAAAACATTGTAGATATATTCATCTAGATATGTACCTATCTGGGAATGTAGGAAAGTTCTAATTTAAGCATTTAACATGCGAAAATCGTTATCTTTATCAGTGATCGGACTGATTGTGTTGGCGGTCCAGACTAGAGCTGACACTTATTGTACAAAGCCGACTGGTGAGTCAAAACTTAACTATAAAATACAAATGCAAACAAGTTTATATCTGAAAAGCTTATAAAAACACCTTTATAAGCGACTTCGAGAAAAGAAAGGAAGTTCTCAATTCAACCTTTTTTTTATGTTTTGTTGTTACTTCACGTGCTTTTGACTGTATAATTCGATTTCGATGATTCTTTTTTATTTGAAAGGTGGTGCTTCCTGTGCGGTCCCATTTAAATTTGGTCTATTTCTTACAATGGCAGCCATGAGAAAACGACATAATTTAAGGCGGTTTATAGTTTTTTAAAACTAACTCAATTATTAATGTATTTTAACTATTAAGTAGTTAAACATTTGTATTGTATTAGTGTATTGATGGACTTAGTATAATTTTGAAAATCTTCTAATGTATTTCTGTAAAATTGTATAAAAAATGTAATTCGCCAATGCGCTATACATACAAACTTTCGCGTTTATAGATTAGATTAGATTAGATTAGATTATTTATTGGCAACAAAGTTACAGGTCTTGTATAATCATATTATAAACGTGAAAGTTTGTATATTAATATTATTATTAAATATAATTAGAAGTATAGATAAAAAAACAAGGGGGCGTCCATACATGACGTGAGGTGTTTAAGGGGGGGAGGGGGTCGAGTCAAATCTCTTCTAATTTTACGTTGGAGAGAGGGGGGGGGGGGTCTCGGCAAATATCACCCAAATTTTTTTCTGATTGAAACAAAAAAAAATACATTGTACATGCCTAAGGCGTAATCGTAATACGATTAAGGTCATTCAATCAATGATATCATTGCATTCAATAATTCGTTCGAAAGAAAATAATTCCATTCATATTTCGACGTTATACATCTACAGAAAATTTAAAAAACACCTCACGTAATCCCTCCCCCCAAGCAAAATTAATTAATTATTTATTATTATAAAGAGGAAAGATTTGTATTTATTTATGTTTGTAACGAATAAACTCCACTGATTTCAAATAGTTTCACAATTAGAATGCTATATTGTCCCTGAATAACATAATAATAGCATATTTTTAAATGTTTAAAAATAAATTTATACCCGTGCCAAGCCCGGACGGACCGCTAGTAAATTATGAATCGGCAATGTACCATTATAAACCTCGGAATAAAGTAAACAGACTTAAATTTTTATAGTTTTTTCTAGAATTTTCATGGATCCTACTGTCAGAACGGCACAAAAATTAAAATGGGACCACACGAGAAGCACCAGCTTTCATGTAAAAAAAAAATCATATATCAATATAGAGATTAGATTATATATGTTTTTTTTTTATAAATAGTGTAACTAACACGACTTTCTTTTATATATTATATAAAAAAGTCGACTTTCTTTCCGAAAGTCGTGTTATATTTATTATATAAAAGAAAGTCGTGTTAGTTACACTATTTATAACTGAAAATTGGTGGGGAGGTAGCTTAGAACCAGGAGACGGATATAGGATAGTTTTTATTTCGTTCCCGGCTGAACGAATCTTGATGAAATTTGGCAGAAGGTAAACGGTATCCCGGGGACGGACATAGCTACTTGAATAGAGCGTGCGAAGCCGCGGGCAAAAGCTAGTCATATATAAAAGACAGTCGTGTTCGTTACACTATTTATAACTCAAGAACGGCTGAAGTGACCTGGCTGAAAATTGGTCGGGAGGTAGCTTAAAACCAGGAGACGGACATAGGATACTTTTTATTCTGTTCCCGTGGGATGTGAGATAAATTTCCACGGGGGCGAAGCCACGGGGGGCAGCTAGTTTCATATAAAAAAAAATCATGAAAATCATGAAAGTTGAATTGAGAACCGCATTTTTTGAAGTCAGTTAATAATATAATTATTGAAATTTTCTGTAGATTGTAAACCTGGCTTGAAGCAGATGTATGAAGATGGAAAGGAGAAGACGGTATGCCTGGCATGGAGCGGCGACGCCGACCGCGCAGCGCTCGCCTTGTTGCTCCACGTGTTAACCGCACAAGGATTCTGTCGCATCTCACTATGCGAGGTGACATCTCTTTGCGACATATCTGCGGACACGCCTCAAGGCACCCAGAAGCCGTGAGTTACCTTCTCATCATCATCAGTCTTTCTTAGTCTACTGCTAGACATTAGGCCTTCCCTAACGAGCGCTATAGCGCCCGGTCTTTAACTTGACGCATCCAGCATCTGCCGGCAGTCTTTCGCAGACGTTAGGTCGTCTGAAAAAGAAAAAGTTAGATGTTAACTCAGCAAACATAGTGTAGGCATGTATATGTATAGGTACGTTTGCTGAGTTAAAATCTAACTTAGTTTTTTGTGCTTAGAATACCCGCCACTCTAACTCTTCCAGCGGCGGGTGTCGTAAGAGGAGACTAAGGGATATCCACCGAGGGGCGGGCAGCAGCGCCTCCTATGCAGAACAATTCTACTACCGAACTGCGATCTCCGACTCGCATGCCCGACGAATGCCAGCGAGCGGATTTTGGCATAACCCCCAATTAGATATAAACCTCTAAGGCGCTTATCAGGGGAGGCCTGCGTCTAGCAGTGGACTAAGATGGGCTGGTCGAGGTTAGATTTTTTTATCCCCCGGTGCAATTTGTTTCCCGGAGACGGCTTGTTTTCCGAGCATTTTTGATGTGTTATCTAATAGGTAGGTACAGGTACCTACTTAGTCTTTATCACCTTATACCGAAGTGTTCTTAGCTAATCGGCAGCTGTTCTGCTGTGAAAGTAAGTAAGTATTCACCCCTGTATCAGAGTTTGGACATACCTATCTACGACTCATGGATCGGAGAAGAATTAAGATACAATATATCAATGAAATCAATGACAAATTTTAGTAGGTATATAACGCTTAGCTAATACCTATACATGACCCAGTTCATTGCCTCTACCTATCGTGCGGTACTCCGTACGCAATACTTACGAGTATGTAGATAATATTATCGATCTGGACTGAACTCACTAGTTACAGCTAAATCATGAGTAGAATTAGGGTAGGGTTTTGTCCTGCATTAGGACAAGTATTTTTTTTATACCACCAACGTGCGGTAAACAAGCATGCGGTCCGCCAAATGGAAAACGGTTACCGCAGCCTATGAACGTCTGCAATATAAAGGACAATACTAGGTTACGTACCTAATATTAGCTTTAGGGTCGGCAATGGCTGATTATAATAACTTAATACCTACATGAAGGTATTTTCTGTTAAATTTAAAATAATAAATGTTGTTTGCAGGCTAATGGTCGGATACGGGTCAGTATCGCAGACGATTTGCGAAACGGGATATTTAGTGGACGTGGTGGGTAGCGAGCATTTCCCGGGGCCACGCCTTCACGCCGCGTTCTCGCATTACGCAGCGTTGGACGCAGCTTGCTTCTACCCCGCAAGAACCCCTTCCTTCTACTCCAATACCAGCAAACTACAAGCCTGCCACTTCGAACAACCACTGCCAGTCTACGTGGCCGACTCGCGCGACAACAACAAAACAATTGAAGAAAACTTAACAATAACAATTGTAGATCTAATACTGCAAGATATGAACCTGACTACAAGGATTTACAGGCCACGAGCAATGCTCGTCGATCTCTTGAACCGCGGTGATACCTCCTTCCTTTTCATAGACTACGAATTATGGTCCGATGCGCCGCGCGTGCGAGTCATCGATCTGCCCGACTCGCGTTGGTTCAAAGAGACATACCTCCAATCAGAAAAGGAGAGTCTTTTGAATTACGCACCGATATTGTTTGAAAACATCCACCAATACAGGCCGCAGCCACAAATTATACGTGAACTTCTTGCGCTGGAGGATAAGCAAACCAGCAGAACTAAGAATTCGGTTACGGCCATAAAGGCTGCCGCCCAGTTCAAAAGTCAAAATGAGACCCTCTTCAACCAGACCGCTGAACCTGCCAAATCACGCGCAGACCTTTACCGCATAAAAGTGTTCACGTGTAAACAAGACAATGCCACCTGGCAATTCATTGACTCATTCAATTACCTGTACGATCATATAAATAGAATCCATACCAAAATAACCTATATAACATATACTATGCTAGTCAATATACAAATTTCATTTCAAACTGTGGATTGCCTCGACCACTATGAGCTTAGCAAGGCCGTGCAAAACATGACCGAACTGGGATTCGTGAGAGTGCTCGGAGTGGTAGCGTCGGGAGCGGGAGTCCCGGAGGCGGCGCGGGTCGCGACTCTGAAGGGGATTTCTATAGCTGCGTATGACGCACAGCCGCCGCTCTCTGGCCCCGACTATGCAAGCCTGATAAGCGCCGGGCCGCGCGTATCGGCGCTGGTAAGCGCCGTGCGACAGGCTCTGGCGGCCTGCAACTGGCAACGCGCGGCGCTGCTGTCTGAAGACACTCCAGCGGCGGCTGCGGTGGCCGATGGTCTCCGCGCCAACCTAACTCTCAGAGAAAAGCCGCTGCCGAGAGATAACGCCACATTGTTCAAGACACTCCGTGAGTTGAAAGCGCTGGATGCGCGTGTCTTCGTGCTGAACGCAGGGGCGGCGGGGATTGCGCGAGCGCTAGAAGCTGGAGCGGCTTTGAAGATGACGCGCGAGGCAGGTTACGTGTGGTTGGCACGCGATCGGCCGGCGAAATGTCCACCATTGTTGGCGCTTTTGGCACCACGGCCAGCTGACCCAGGGTTAGCGCGCGAAGTAAGCAAGTGGAGCATCGCGACACCGATAATAAACGCGTTGGTCACGATGATGCTCGGATACACGTACCTTATACACGATTTCGATAAGGTGCGGCATGATCATCATACCAACGAAACCCTACAGTAAGTATCTTTAGGCATAAGGTTCATTAGCCTAAATATATTCTTTTCTGTTCCATTATTTTGGTTACTGATGATTTTTAGTTTTACTTTGCGAAATAGGTTAAATAAAACAATCTCTTTTAACAGGAAACTTCGTGAGCATTTGCAGAAGAATCTAACAACAGACAACATCACCGGTTATAATCTCACGTTCGACCACGAGGGGGTCGTGCCGCCCCTCTTCCAGCTGGAGCCTTACGATTATGAGACGAGCAACACAAGAACTGCTGTCTGCTTCACTGACGATGGTAGTCGTAACTGCACGCTGCGCACGGGGGACGAGTTCGCACCTGGCACCTGCCTGGACCTGGTGGTGGTGTTGGGCGCGCCCGCGGCGCTGCTCGGCTTTTTGGTCGCGTTGCGTAAGGTGGCGGGCAGGCGACGCAAGGCGCTGCGCCAGCGCGAGGAGCTGCTGCGCGCTGAGGCTTGCACGGCGCTGCTGCAGCGGCAGGGCGGCGCGGTGGTAGAGCTCGCCCGCTACCACGTGGAACGCGCGCGACTGCGTCTACTCGGCGAGCTGGGCGCCGGAAAGCACGGGCGCGTGTGGCTGGCGGAGATAGTGGGAGAGAAAGGCGCAAGAAAGGGGCGGTACGTCGCCGCCAAGGAGACGCACAAAAGATGCGCCCCCGTAGAAGAAAGCGAGCTGCTACGCGAGGCGGGCACGCTGGCGGGCCTGCAGCACGAGCACGTGCTAGCGCTGGTGGGCGTGTGCGTGGTGGGCGGACCGCCACTCGTGCTCACCGAACAGGCGCTGTTCGGAGACCTGCAGGGGTACCTGGTGCGGCGGCGCGCGCTGTACGGTAGCGAGCACGAGGAGGCGACGCACGTGTCGGCGCCGGCGCTGACGCGACTGGCACGCGAGGCGTCGCTGGCGCTCGCCTACCTGGCGAGCCGCGGGCTGGTGCACTGCGACGTACGCGCCGCCAACTGCCTCGTGGACGAGCAACGCGCACTAAAGCTGGCGGACTTCGGAATGGCGCGCGGGCAGGGCACGGGCGAGGGCGCGGCCCCCGACGAGTACCAGTGCCAGCGGCGCAAACTGGTGCCGGTGCGATGGATGCCGCCGGAGTCCCTCGCGCGCGGGGTGTTCTCTCCCGCGTCGGACGTGTGGGCGCTGGGCGTGTTGATTCTGGAGCTTGTGACGTTGGGCGAGCGGCCGTTCGGGGCGCTGGAGTCGTGGGAGGTCTTGGCGCTGGTGACGCAGGGCGGACACGCGCGGCTGCCGGCCTCCTGCTCGCGCGACACGCGGCACCTGGCGCTGGCGTGCTGGCGACGCGACCCGGCGACCCGCCCTAGCGCGACCGACACGGCGGCCTGGTTAGCAGACCGCCCGACCGCGCTGGCTCCAGCGCCCCAAATCCACACCACCTCTCAAGATAGCGACGTCGACAGTGGTTTTGGGGAAACGCCACCACCAGATATAACATAAGCAAGAAACGTCCCAAAAAGTGGAACCTTCGTTGTGGTCCGCTATCTGGCTTAATTGTAGTCCTACACCAAAATCTCCATTGTGAAATTCGTATTAGCTAATGCAGTAGAATTAGTATCTTCTTTATACTAATAGTAATAATGCGAAAGTGTGTATGGATGTATGTTTACTTCTTCTCTCTAAAACTATTGAACGGGTCGGGCTGAATTTTCTGCCCCGGAAGAGGCGTGCGAAGCCGAGGGCAGAAGCTGGTATTAGTGTGTATTGTATGACTGCATGACCAGTTTCTTGACGAGCAGTAATCCTGACACATGTTATCATAATGTCATTATGTAATACATATTTTCATTAGTACCTTAGATAGTTATTAAGATTTAACTCACAGTCATGTCTGCACTGATTTTCCATATAGTACGTGAAGTGATTGGACACTCTGTAGGATTCAGGTTCAGTAAACTTGTCTTCTTGGTGTAAGACGCAGTCGCCAACGAATGAATCCGAAATCCTTATAAGTTCTGTATTCGAGTTTTCTTCAGGTGCAATCCATTGTGCTGACCTGCCAATTTTAATTAAAATAAGTACAGCATTTAGACCTAAATATACCCAATGACCTAATAATAGAAACGACTAATAAGCTGCTTCGTTTTTACTAAGTTAAAGAACAATAGCATCGCGTTTTTAGTCATCCACGCTATGTTTATGAGAATAAAAGTGATTGTCTTGCCATCGAAAAGAAAGTACATATCAACGTGTTACTTAATTACAGCCATTCAATTATTATGGCATGTCATAGTGCACTGTGATCTATCTCCTCCACGACACAGATAATAAAATACTATATTATCCACGACTCCTTGCGCAGTCGGGTAAAAATTAACACCCAGCATTTATTTTCAGGTTTCCCACCCTGCCTATTACTACTGACATCAACAATAAAAAATACTAGAATTATAGAATATGTTTTTGAAGCTTGTAATGAAAAACAGGGCGCACGCAGTCAACCATAATGCCGCCTATGTACTGTACTGTATTATGCTATATTCTATCTATCTATCTATGTCTCAAGTAAAAACTCTTTGTAATGGTTTTTTGTTTGAGTGCAACAAAAAAAATTGTCAGAAGGATTATCTCTGAAAATACTGATCCAATTTTTGAAAATGTTTTAATATAAACTTTCGTAGTTTGACGAATTCATTATGAATGTAAGCGGGTTAACTACGAACCTTGTTTGTGTTGGAAGAACACATACGTTTCATCCCTTAACTCGCACTGGCCCTGAAGATGTCCCTCGTTAAGGGATGAATTATCCAGTATTTATTATTGTTTTTATAAATTTTCTCACCTATATAACTTCTCTCTATTAGGAACCAGTAAGGCCTCGTAACACTCTTGTACCGTAGTACGGGTGACCAACTTCGATCGAGAGCTGTCCGAATGTAAGTGGTACCCCGGCGTGGTGTCCAAGGCCCACCAGCGTTGGCTGCATTCTTCTGGAACTAGAAACATTAGAACTTTGAAACATCAAATATCAAAGTAGGTACTTTATTTTATTTATGTAGATCTTACAGGACTATGGGTCACGTCACAAACTTCAAATTACCTATGTAATATAATAACGCAACCATGGAATAACGCAATCAATTAGGTAGATTTTTTTTAATGCAATCTTTTTAAGATCAAGTAAAGAAGCAAATAAGAAACCTGTAGCTACACTGTTCGGTTGTTCGATTGCGATTTGGGGCCAATCTCGCCCCAAGGTTTTTGTATCCCGAAGATAATTAAATATTTCGTGAAAGCCTCTTTGCAAAGAATATAGAAATAGAAAATATAAATAGAAACGTTTCACAATTATATACCTTTCATCCATAAGCGATTGTTTATGTGGTGTTCGTTTCTCTAATCTGCCCCAACGGCCTAACAAATCATCTACGTAGGTAAATGCAGGATCGCAAGGAGGCCTATAGGTACCAAGTATTGTTATTTGATGATGATAATGACGCGGATTTATTTTACTACGTTTTGTTCTTCCAACACCGAACTGCCAGCCAGCTGAGCGCGGCAATCACAGAAATACCTAAGTAAATCTCGATAAATTTCTGTGGTGGCAATTATTGGAAAACCCCCAATATTGACTTTTGGGATACTTTTGACGCCTGTGCCTTTGTGGTATTTTTTATGCTCAAATAACTTGAATGGCGACGTATAATTTGACCAATTATCAATAAAATGTTTATCTGTTTATGTCTAGCAGTAGAGTTCATATCGTCACACACATTAACAGCCTTTACCAATCCACCGCTGGACATAGGCCTCCCGAATAAGCCTCTTACTGGTTCGTTAGAAGAGCGTAATAAAAAAGTTAAATAAAGCAACGGCAGGTTTCTAGAACGCAGATCATCTTCATAATTAACTAATCAATGATCAAATCTCTAATAAAGTGTCATGTGGGTTGCTTCACACAGATTAATCTGTGCAGCACACCCCTACGCAACCCACCCTCACCCCCATCCAAGAATTTGATATAGGTATCGTTATCGACTAACATTGAATCATCTTGATGATGAAAAATATTAGTTTAAGTTGAAAAATAAAAACCAAATACTAATACATACCTGGTAGACATATCTTTGTAAAATAAGCAGCATCATTATCCACCTTCAACTGAACATTTACCGAGGCTGCCAATCCATGGCAGTTCCCCTTGCTGTACATAACAATGACGGCAGCGCAGTCTTGCAGCTCCTTGCACCGCGATATACAAGCCCCAGTGAGGGAGTCTTCTTCGCCGCTCGCAGCGTATACGAAAACTGGTGTGGCGAAGTCTGGAGCCACGCCCGACCATCGCGCGAAGGTAGCAGACCGGCCCTGCCCGCATTGTGTGGCTACGGCTACGTCTGACAAAGGAGCTTCAATGGGACAAAGGGCATAGGAAAATTCGGAAAATGCTCATGTTTTAACGCATTCATTGCCCAGCCGCCTCGCCGCTCCAGACAGACCTGCGTCTTGGGCCATGAAAGTGTTAAGTGGAGCTAAATTAAAATAGATGGAAGATATTATAAAATTAAATTTTATAATTGTGACTAGGTACTAAATGAGAATGCTAAGTCATTTATATGTAAATTAATTTTATATCTATATTTACCCGAAGGTAACGATAATACGAGATTTGAGACTTGAGTACCTATTCTCTAGAAAATACCACATCATTTATTTCAAAACTAAATATACAAAATAAGTGGCAGTTGTTTAAGTTTAATTTAAACTGTATTACAGAGAACCAGTCTACTGCAACACAAAATTGCTTACATTAAAACAATAACAATAGAAAGAAAAATAACAAAATATAATCTTAAACAAACATGTACTAAAACTTCCTTTATTACCTACTTACAAAACCCTTGATTGAACACCTCGAATTTTCAAGTGTTTTGTAAGATGGTTCCTGTGATTTTTGGTATGAATTGCATCTACATACCTACGTTTAAAATAAACCATAAAAATTTGCCACTGATTAAACAATTTCGAATGACTTACCATGAATAAACATAAACGCAAACACAAAAGAAATTCCATATGACTTCATAATTAGTTACTTCATGCACGTTGCCAACATTTAAATCACTGTCTGCATAAAAACATGCACTTTAAACTTTGCCCAGGATCCTACGAACCGCGGAATCTTTGTGTTGTATTGTTCATAACTATTTTTCCAAATAGTTCACTGGCTGATCGTAGGCACCACTTAATTTTATTATCAGAGGCTTAGTACCGTAAAAGTAAGAATTCGTGTAGGTACTGGGACTTAGGAAGGATTTACGAACAATCGTCGTGAAACGCTCTGCTTACACCAACATCGGAACAACTGAATAAACATACCCAAGCATGTCTTTTAAACAGTTTCGATTTAAAAAGAATTTTTTCGACCTCGACTAATAAATTACACACACATCTATGCCTAAGAATTTATATGCCGGAGGAGTTGGAAATGGTCATTTTTGACACTTGCGATATTTTTTTATAGATCGATCGATCGATCGTAATTTAGATATGTCGAATCGTATTTATCGATAGATTTGACGCGCGTTGTCCCACTGAAACTTGAAGAGTACTAACTGCAGTCATGTGCCGACCCCCACTTTACCGCTACCTACTCCGCTTTCGACCTTGCAGTTTATTATTATGGGTTTACAGACTACAATTTACAATAGAATGACGAGTCCGACGATAGCGAAATCGAATGATAATAGCAACGTTAGACGCCCAAAAATGTCGTGTTTCGAAACAACCAGGACATACGGGTCTGGTAAACATAAACTCTGTTATTTATAAAATAGTTAAGCGCGAAAATAGTCTAATTTTAGACCGTCTTGGCTTGCTTTAGGGTAAACTTTTTTATATATGATTGTGACTTGTTGAACCAGACAAATATGTACATTACGTCATTAAACGATTACCCATTTCATTAATAATTTAAATGTTCATAATATTTACTGTTGTTTTTTAGTTTTGCTGGACAAATATTAATACCTTAAGAATTAAATTAGTATTATAGATTTATAGGACTAACTCAAGAATATTATTTTGAAATCATGTGAAATACAGTGTATACCTAAAACTTCTTGAAAATCGTTAAACGTCTTGAGCTGAGGCTGACATAATAGAATATGTTCATGTTCACAACCTACACAAGTTGACTGACACATAGGTAATACCAATTCCAGAGCCGCTTTCTTTCTTGCTTCGAAAACTATAAAAATCATCGGTATACTACCGGTATTGTATGTACGTACGTACCTAGTCGACATTGTAATGTAAACACATCCAAATCACTTTAAGCCAGCTTAACATGTGTTTCTCTTAACATGGAAACACCATCAAAGGTATCTATGCAGTATGCGTGTATTTAGTAACCATCCGAGCGGTTCTATAATTTGCATAAATGCCTCTCCGGAAAATCCGTTTCCAGCAGATGTCTCGATAACAGGCTAGCTGTTGCCTATAGGTACAAAGACAAACCTCGGCATGAGTACAAAGCTGTAATTTGTTTAAACTGTTTTGTTGTTTTGAGAACCTGCGAAACGACAACACTGAAGGATTTCTTTGCGCCCTTTCTTAACGTCGGACTTCAAGAAAATTGTTTTCAATTGGGTTGTAGATTTTTACATGTATAAGGTAGATACAGGGTTGAACAAAAAGTAAGTTTTAGAGGTGGTTCAGGCTCGATCGTGGAAAACTAGAAGTATTTTTTAAAAATCCCTGAAATAAGTCCTTAATTTTATTTGCATTCTGCATTTGATAACGATTTTGATGACACCTGCAGGAATTTGAAGTCGGATTTTACTAATTGTAAAAAAACATATGCTTCGTACATTTTCTACCAAAGTACTGTAATTTCTGTGAAAATACTCTAGTTTGGTATTTCTGTACCTATCTAGGTAAAAGATAAAGACATTACATAAGTGAACACAAGTAAATAACTGTTTGTATGATGTACCATGATGACGCAATGGTAAGTATACCTCAGTCATAAGTACTTAGTCATAACATAACCAATAGTTTTACTGTCGCTGCAATCTGTAAAGCAGATACCGCGTTCAATTATCCGAGACCAGAACGAACAGCCCTACAACTAAGCTTTCTAATGTGTTAGTAGGTACCTACTATACCAGGAACAGTTCACAATTTAACGGGTCAGAAGTACAAGTAAAATTGTATATGTAATAGTATAAACAAATTATAAGTAAAATTGTAAAATAAGGCGGTGATTCCGCTCGCAGGCTCGTTCGATTATTATTTATACAAATAGGCGTCATCGGTAAATTAAAAACTTTACAGCGTATTTAATTAAATGCGTAAACTGTAATTGTACTGCAGTAGGTATTTGACGAGTTTATAAACTGACTTGTTAAAATAACAACATAAGGATCACCCAATCTTACGGTGACACAATTATTTTTACTGTGAGTTTGCAGTCTGTTTAACGCTCCCATAGTTTCTGGTTTTCTCTTTCCGATTTTAGTTTTAGTCTACTTCTGCTGTGGGCGGGTTTGAGAGATTAATATCCTGTTTCGTTGGGGTATCACTCCTTCCTTTGCTAGTGTATCAGCATTTATGTTGCCTGCACAGGATCGACTCTCTGTCCATTCTATGCTTTATTGTGTTCAGAAAGCTTATGCAGAGTATGCAGTCTCCTGTGACGTGAATTGATCGTATACACACACCCATTTTTAAAAGTTTTTAGTAAAATACATATATTATCGGCATGCATCGTATATACCTAGCTCATCTATTGTCCCACCTGACCTACAAAGCAATGTGTTATGTTAATTAGACTACATGCCCAGTGAACTGTTATGTTAATTGTAAAACCATCATGTGAATGTTCCGAGAAGAATAGATATATTCTTAAGGCGCTGGTAGTCGCTATGACGCTCACCGCTCATCAGGTCAATAAGGTTGAAAACGGCACGCGACAGTAGTGTAGTGATTTATTCGAAAAACTACAGTGCGACTGTAGGTAGAGTCGCACTGTAGTTTTTCGAATAAATCAATGATTAAAATTATATATGAATCATTAACAAAAAACTATCTTAGCAGGAAACTAGTTAACATAAGCTATATCAACTATTGTTAAAGATAGGTAACATGTTGATATTCATTTTAGTTGTCTAAATATTTCGATTTAAAATTCTAAAATGTTTATAAAATATATTTTTATCAAGAAAAGTTTTTGCTGTAAAACAAGAATAATAAGCCTTAACTATTTTGTTTTGAAGTGACAAGGTTCCATTATGTGACCCCCTTATGTTTTGTCATCATCATCGTCAACATATTTGTCAATGGGAATATTTTAAACTGGATTACTCGTCGATTTTAGATCCTCCCTTCAATAAAAATTGCTTACAATTATATCTGAAACTCGACCGACGCCAAGCAAGTGAGTTTTTGTTATTTGTATTGTGGTTTGTTTACTAACATGCTCCATGCTGGATGGATAAACCATAGTTTCTGCCCACGGTTTCGCACGCGTCATTTCTATTTCAATGGGATAAAATTTTAAATCAACATCTATGCAAAATTCCAATCGCCAAGAGGTAACAAACATATCTACATCCATCCATACATCTTTCGCGTTTATAATATTAGTCTGATATGATTTAAAGATACTGGCTTAGTAATAAAAAAAGAAACGTTATTAAACAATAAATTTATTTTAGCTATTTTATAATATTCGTAAATATCGATTACAGGTTTAATTAACGTGCACTTGTAAATAAATAATTTGTGCAATTTCAATCACGCAAAAGCTGTGAATCATGACATTCGTGACTCGAATAACGTCATCCATCTTGTATGTTTTCTATTATCTTCAGGTACATTGAACAATACTTTGGTTGATATTTACTAGCTATACATTAATCGAATAATACATTTTGTAATTTTTTAGGATATTAATGAAATATATACCTTTTAAGTATATTTTATTTAGTTAATGACACAAAAACTGATGATATTGATAAGTTTAAAGATATAACTTATACAGGGTAAAATTTTCATAGGCCACTTTAGATATCTCAATATGTTTCAACGTTATGGAAGCCTGAAATAATTACCCCGTATTTTAATTTAATTATTAGTTACTTATGTTTTTAACACGCCACTATTTTTTTTAGTTAGGTATGTATGTCACGTATTATGTTAAAAATATCCAAAAATAGCATACATGTATCTTAATATTATTTTGGCAATAATATTTTACGTCAGCTTTCTTTTTTATTGTACTTTCATGTAAGTACTTATTTTTACATATTAAGTCACAACCTAATGTAATACATAGTTAATTATTGAAATAAATAATAGCCTCAACAAAAGCGTAATAAACAACAGAACAATAATATTAAAAAAACGTAACAAAATAATAATTATAACAGAATTGTATATTTTAATGTGTAATTAATCATAATCACATTTTGGGTAATAGCAGCAATAGTTTATGGCAATACTGGACTAAACTCGTTGCGTTTAGCCACAACGAAGTAAGATGAAACTTATTGCATGTTTATACATATGTACATACTACATATACATATGTTTTCGTAAAAACTTCAACGCAAGTGCAATTTTTTTTTGACAAGCTTTGACTAGCTTTGATTTTATTTTATTGTGACAAGTGAACTGCACTAAAACTGGGTTAGAAAAGTTGAATTGGATTTGATATCTTTGTTTCTGTTAGTCCGCTAAGTCACACAAACATAAATACACAAAATAGTAAATAATCACTAAGGACTTGAATATTTTTTTTTGTGTTGTCTAAAATCAATTAATTTTATCTATTCTATTTATTTATAGGTAAGCTCTTGCCACCCAGAGTGAGTGAGTTTCTTGTTTTCTATCAACATAAGGAATTTGTTTAGTCGTACGTAACTTATTAATAACTAGCTGTTCCCAACTTCGTTCGCGATTGCCATACTAACAGTTAAAACAATAATCTAGATTTTTTCTTCATTGAACTGATTTTTATGGACTTTCGCAAGATATTCTTTTACAACACTATTTCTAACAAAAACGCATCCGAATAAGGGTTAATACATTAGAGTCAAGGAAACATTTATACTTTCAACCAAGAACCGTACTGAATTCCGGGATAAAAAATATCTTGTCCTTTCTCGTGGTATGAACTCAAATCTTGTAAAGTTTCATTTGAATTCATTAGTAGCACATTTTGTCTTTCATCTTATCTCCCTAATAAAACCGTACTGAATTCCGGGATAATAAGTATCATATTTTATGTCTTTCGTCGTTGTATGAACTCAAATCATGCCATGTTTCATTTGGATTCATTCAATAGTTTCGGCGTGATACGCGGCTAAGAAACAAACAGAAAAAAATACAGTTCTGGCTTCAGTGTCGAAGAGTCCCTCATAATAAAAATATATTTCAATGAACCGAATAGGGTATATGCATGTGATTTCAAAATGGCTAAAAAAATATATACGTATTCTCTATTGATATAGAAACATATCTACATATTTATTTTTGCATTTTGAGATGTTTTTATTGTAGAATTTAACCATTGAAAAATTTATATTTTAAATCTCAATCGCAAAATTTCAAAACGCTACCCCATTGACTAGAGCGGACGTGACATCACTGTGCACATTTTTTCTTTTTTTATTCTGCTTGCTGCACCATGATTTGACACTATTCTGCCCACTTGACATTTCGTATTGTCGATTTTTTTCAGTTTTTTCGGAAAACCTCTTTCCTGAGATGATCACTACCGAGGTCGTCACCAAAGGTTTTAATCAAGTGTTTACGTCGACGTCACATAAACATGGCGCCAATATGGCAGCGTTTTTATCACCCGAAAATGATTGTAGTTTTGATTTGTTTTTTTTACCTTGTTAATGCGAAATTCAGTGAGCGTCTTATCATTCCTCGGTTAAATAATGACCTAAAGAATCGATTAAAACAATAAAAAAAATCGATGCATATACCCTATTGGATCTGTTACAGTTTTATTATAAATTGTTGTGATATTATATCCTACCCGAATTTTGTTCCCAAAGCACGAGTATGTGCACAAACACAGGTAGATTCTCTATTTCTTATTTCTTCACTTTTACAATCGAACGGACAAAACCACACGACCGGGGAGAGGTTAAGTGCACCAACATCTCTTAACGTACATCGCATAGCTAGAATCAAGACATTGCCATGTCAGGCTGAAACAAGTCTAAAATTCGGAATCGTGTGTTAAATTAAAACTGATTTTACTTCTCTTTCCGATCATATCTCTGAGCGGCAATAACTTACTTATATATCTGTTATAGACTATTTAGTGCAGTTCACCGTACTGGTGTCAATTTAGATGCTAAACTAAACTAAACTAATCTGTCCCTTTCATAAAGAGAGATGGAGATAGGAAAGCATCATTTTTAGAACTGTCAAATTAGTTTAGTTTAGTTTAGTTTTGTTGACATCTGAATCGACACCACTGTATCATATTAGTAAAGTGGGTTGCCTTACGACTATTTGGTGGGTATGCGATCGCGAAGATAAGAGAGGATGCTGTCCGTCCCTTTCGCGAGAATAGCGTGACGAGGATGACGGAAACTGTTGCCCATGATCTCCAAAGTCCTGCATAGAAAATATGTAAATAAATAAATCACACTAATATTATAAATGCGAAAGTTTGTATGGATGGATGTTTGTCACTTCTTCACACCAAAACTACTGGACAGATCTTACTGAAATTTTGCATACAGGTCATTCTAATCCTGAAATCAAACATAGGCTAACAAAAATCAGTTCCCGTGGGATGAAAATCACCTTTTAACGTTTCCATAGGAAAAACGCGTGCGAAGCCGCGGGGTAATAAATAATGTTGGACAATTCACACAGCATTGTCTAGGCCCAAATTAAGCAGAGCTTGTGTTATGGGTACTCGATAACTGATATACATAATACAATACACTAGATAGATATTTTTATTATACATAGAAAACATCCAGAACGCTCTGAACATATATCTGCAGATCGTACACACATTTGTCCCGAGGCGGGAATAGAACCCGCAACCTCCTGCGTCGCGGGCGGACCTTCGCCAACCGCGCCACAGAGGTCGTCAAAAAATACACTGTCAGCGGTACTACAGTAAAACCGGTCAAGTGTGAGGCGGACTCACGGACGAAGGGTACCCCGTTCGCGTCCTGCCCTCAGTACGGGGATGTCATAGCCCCTAGAACACAAAGACGCATACCGTTGGAGCCGAAAATCTCTGGGACTTTGTACGGCTTAAGCGCTTTTGCTTAGTTCTAAAGATTTTTGGTTATTATAGTTTTACTCTGTGGGTAATTTATTAAAATCTTTAGAATTAAGTAAAAACGATACCTCTCGTCAAACAAACTTTAGTCTTTGAACAGGATTGGATAAACGTCAATGTTGCATTGGAGCTAACGGCGCGTAATTGTACAAGGTCCCAGAGATTTTCGGCTCCAATGGTATCCGTCGTCGTGGTCTAGAGGCTATGTCGTCGCCGTACTGAGGAGAGGACGCGGGTTCGAGTCCCGTCGTACTCGTTTTTTTTTACCTTATTTAATTTCATACATATTGTTAATACCGTGTCTTTATACATCACATTCGTTGAGGGAGCGCTGGGAGAAAAATAGTAAGATCTTACCTATATCTATGCATACAAGTGACTGAGTTACAGAATTCTGAGAACCAGGTACGTCGTAAAAGTAATTACCTCAAGTAAGTGAAATTGCCGAGTTCCGGCGGCACGGAGCAAATGCTATTATTGCTCAAGTCCAGAACAGCAAGTTTCTTGAGCCGGGCGAGTGCGTCCGAAGATACGTTGATCTCCTCGACTCTGTTATCAGCTGCCAGGAAAATTTCGAGGTTCTCTAGTTCGTAAACACATCGAGGGATCTTTGTGAACCTGCAAATTACAAGGAGGTCAGTGCTGTGCCTATGTATAGCAAACCTTAAAGCCAACCTATGAACATTCAGAACATATTGACGACCTCTGTGGCGAATGTATACCAAACCTTAAAGCCTATGCACATTCGGAACATAAATAGACGACATATGTGACGTGGTGGGCGAAAGTCCGCCTGCAGGAGGTTTCGGGTTCTATTCCCGACCGGTTAAAATGTGTGTATGACCTGCAGATATAAGAATATAAATTTTCGCGGAATTGTTACTAAATATTTTTCATTCTTATATTTACAATGGATTTCCGCAAAGTAACGCCTGAATCTATTATTTATCTTTGATCTGCAGATATTTGTTCAGGGCGTTCTGGCTGGAAGTTTTCTATGTATATTTTCTATGGCATCATAATAGCGTGTGCAAGTAAAGTAAACACTCACCTATTATTAGAGATGACCAACTCCCTTAGATTTTTCATGTAACCAACTTCTGCCGGCAGATCGCTTAGGAGGTTCTTTCCTAAATCTAAATATTGTAATTGAACACAGCTACTTATTTGTGGTGGGAATTTCTCAATAGAGTTTGACGATATGATAAGCTGCGACAAGGATGCTTTTAAATTGACGATGCTGTAAAGAAATAAAATTATAGTTCAGTTTAAAATAACACTCATTCATACTAATATTATAAATGCGAAAGTACTCGTAGCTTCGTCTGTTCCTTTTCACCGTAGGTTACGGTTTCACGACTAAACGACAGCAGACCATAATGAAATTTGGCAAGCAGATGGATTATCTCTCTTTAGGAAATCAACTACTTTTTAACCGACTTCAAAAAAAGGAGGAGTTTCTCAATTCGACTGTATTTTTTTTATGTTTGTTTACATCAAACTTTTGACTGGGTGGTCTGATTTTCATGATTTTTAAATATGAAAGCTGGTGCTTCCCTTGTTTTTAATTTGGTTCAGTTCTGACAGTGGGATCCATGAAAATCCATGAAAAACCTATGAAAATTGAATTCGCTTAATTATCATTATCATAACATAACAGGTAGAATTACCTGTACGTCCGTTCACTAGTTTTTGCTTGAAGCTGAACAGCTAACAAACATAGGTACATCCATCGTAAAAAGTCTAAACATCCAAACTTTCTCATTTATAATATTAGTATGATACAATAAAAATAAAACTAAACGTTCCTTTTATTTTAATGCTGTATCAGAAGCACTTACCCTAAAGGTATAGACGTAAAGTGATTCTTCGATAGGTCTACCAAGTGAGCGTCGACTTCGGCCGCGGTCTTGAAAACTTCCTCGGGGATCTCCGCAAGTTCGCGGCCAGGCAGCATCAGAGCTTGGCTCTTTTTCAACGTGTATCTGAATATTTAATACTCTTAAAACTTCATACTCCGATTTAAAAACCTGGATATTTTTTGTATACAAAGAGGTTGCAAAACTTAAGAGTACACTGTTTGTCATCAGTGAGCGCGGCCTAAATGCATGCTATCTCACCTGTCATTCATTAAAGACATACCCGCGCGATAGAATGAAATGCAGAATGATTTATGCCGCCGAACAGACTTTAGCACATGGGTTATCATAGAAAAACGATTGAATGTATCTCTTCAAAATTAATTAATTTTAACTAATTAATAACTAAGGTATGTTGGTAAACACTTCATTTTAGAGTGTTCTTTCCCCGTGTTATTTATTTTCGCCCAAAGTTGGCTAAAATTCGTGTTGAAATACGAAAGTTTAGAAGCTTGTATTTTTCAAACGTATGTTTTTTTACTGTTTTGGTTATACAAACTTAGTCTATGACGGATAAATTGATTTCATCCTTAGTTTTGGATGGTCCACATCAAACAGCCTTGTAGTTACCCTTCCACGTTTGTATGGAAAAATAAGCAACTAGTTCAACCTTAAGGAAATAAGGTTATTATAAAATTTATTTATATAAAAATATTATTAGTGAAAAAAAAATACCGACATTGATATCATCTAAGCTCAGCACCGAAACTCGAAACAATTTATGGATTTGAAAGTTTTCATTCATCATTTAATTGATCTCTCTTTCGTTTGTACTTGTTGAAGTCAGTGTTTTAGTTTTTAGTGATAACCTTGCTGTGTTATTGTAATCAGATTTTGTTAAGTTTTCATTGATGAATATCATTGTTGACAGAAAATATCTTGGATCCTGAAGCGGACCGGTAGGTACGTGTGGAGCGGCACTATACCCTCTCCACACGTACCTACCAGTTGCCGGGTAACTAAGTAGATACAAATTACCTACGTCACGCAATTTTAGCAGATACAAACATCAAGCATTCATTTGCCCAAAATCTCGAAATTTACGAAAATTCTTCTTTGTTTTAATTAGTAAATAAAATATATCTAAATACATGCTGGATAATCCACACAGCATCTATCACTAACTAAGCCGATTTCTATGGATCTTAGATAACTGATACACTTTATAGACTGATGTAATCTTAAATACCTAGGTAAATAGATAGATATTTTTATTAAAAGACATCCACAACAAACATTATTCATTGTACGATGTGCATCGTACAATGAATGTCCCGAGGCGGGAATCGAACCCAGCATCCTCCTGCGTCGCCAGCAGACGTTCGCCCGCTGCGCCACACATAGAGATTGTCAAAATAACTAAACTATTAAACAAATAATGCTATGAATACTGTACGAATGAGCATCATATATGAT
The DNA here is from genome assembly GCA_955876795.1 of Eupithecia tripunctaria. NCBI lineage: Eukaryota > Metazoa > Arthropoda > Insecta > Lepidoptera > Geometridae > Eupithecia > Eupithecia tripunctaria. Next base: position 9,645,939 of record OY041609.1, on the reverse strand, counting down.
GCTGTGTGAACTGTCCAGCATTATTTGTATAGCCCCCAAGAAGGGCTGGTACGATATTTTTTTAAATACATAGAAAATATATAGTAGATAAATAAATCTTTGCACTTACTTATCAGGCCACTCAAACGCCTTACACCTATCATTGGTCTCGCCTATAAGATCCTCGCTGATGCGCTCGCGCAGGAATTTCATCATGCGATCGGTGCCGCCGCTGATGACGTCTTGTCTCACAAACGAGAGCTTGTTGCCGTCCATACTGATGCTGTTCAGTTGGGTAAGTAGCCCTAGGTTTTTCGGCAGCCTGTAAATCAATTTGAAAGGTAATGAAGAGTGAAATTACTATGAATAAGGAGCAAGGCACATTGGTAGTTATTTTTGATAGGATGTTGAACGTAGGGTTCAACATCCTATCAAAAATAACTACCTACGCAACGTAAGTAACTCATTTGAACAATTCACGTGCATTACGCATTTTTTTATATGAAAGAAATGTGCGAGGTAATGTTCAATATCCTATCAAAGTCTACAAAACATGCGTTTTGTAACCCTTTCAATGTACCAAGAGGAAATTGCTTGGACAACTTTCTAATTTTAAAATTATATAGTGATAGAAAATTGATGTGTACCCAAAATATTGCAAAAGCATTGTCTTAATAGTTTAACATTATAACAATTTACAGTGTTTGATATACTATTGGTTTATTTTAAACCTCACTATGAGACAAAATAGACGGGAGCACGAGAAGTCGTCAACTATCTACAAAGCGAATACATAGTAATTAAGTAGATTTTAATAAATCTGAAATTACTGTAATGATTTGATAATATTAATTATAATTATTCTTTTCGTGTATGATTTTTGGATAGATAATGATAAACAATGTTATTTTATTTAAACTGTATACTGATTTCTTTTCAATAGGTTTCTAGAAGACAAAAAATGAAAAATGCATGTGTAAAAATTGTAACGCTGTGGTTTACCTCAATAAATATAAATAAATAAATAGATAAAATAAATCGGTAAACATTACAAAAAGATAAAATTGGTTTCCATCAAAATATAGCGTCATGCGCTCAAAACATTTTACTCAATTAGTCACAGTCAAAAGCTAGTTACTGATACTGAAAGCAAGTATTAAAAAAACGATTTCTATCGATATCGATAGAGAGCATAAAGTCAGTACAACGCACGCCCTAGCGATCGTGTTCGGAATCTCTTTGAAATACTTTGGAGTACTTCGGAGCGATCACAACTCCCCCCGTACCGCAGCTTGTTGACAGACTTGTTTTTTTTTTAATTTGCGTGTATTAGGTCTCTATAGGGATAAGTGCTCGTTGGTACCACAACATGATGTCAATTCAAATTACAAATGTACAATGGTCGACAATTCCCATAGAATTGGGTATGAATGAGCTGGGTGTGGTGAACTCGAAAAGAGCAAAAACCTTACTTGTTCAAGCTATTGTTAGTGAGGTCGAGCCGTTTGAGTTTCTTCAGCAGCGATATATTTTCTGGAATAATTTCCAACTTATTGTCTCGTATGTTTAACACGTTCAGCTGTTGCATCTGATCGCAGAACTCTTCGGTGATTTCCTGAAAGTTCGATTAACCCGTTCACTGCCAAGCTTCGGTGATGCGAGGCGGGGTGCGTCGCGTAGCTTGTTGTCTTGAGTGTTTTCAAAAAGTATATTATTAGCATAACGCTATTTGTTAATGTTAACTCAGGTGCACAATTTCAGGTAGATAAAACCAGTAGTTTCGGCGTTGGTTTAAGGCCAAACATCTTCACAACTTTACAAATTTTCGCTTCTTTATTATTGTGTATTAGTCGGATGCATAGTAAAAACTTGCAATCTAAATAATAAGATCTGCCTAGAATCTCAATTTTTTGCACTCAACAGAAAGTATTCTACACATAAAAGCTACCGACCCGACGGCGGCGGCGGTAACACAGCCCACCGGGAAAAGCCGCTAGCTTTATTTTGGGACATTTTGCAGACGGCATGCACCCGCACGTCGCCGCCGCCGTCGCGCCGTGCCGCCGGCCTTGCCCGGCGGCTTTGGTGTGTAGACAGCTTTACCACCCAATTTTAACCTGTACAAATATGTACAGCGTCGTTTACCTTAATGTAATTATTCGCCAAATAAATTTCCTTCAAAGCTGTGCACCCATAAAAGTCAGGGAGGATCTCAATATTGTTATGATTCGCGTCCATGTACTGCATTTTCCTCAATTCACCGAGTGCTGGTAGAAACCTCAGGTCATTGTTGCTTATTTCTAACTTTTTTAGGTCTGAAACAAAAATACTTACCACCTTATTTTCCATTAAGCGAAAGTAATTCTGAACTAAGGGCTTGTACACAAAACTGCGATGCGACGTCGCATCGCAAAAATCTGCGAGCTCCCTCTACGCATCGCGTATCTACGCATACGCGTTGCGAATTCGCATCGCGTCGCATCGCAGTTTTGTGTACAAGCCCTATATTAGCACATTTCCACTAGCGTTTTCCCACGTTTTTTCGGGATAAGAGAAGCATCAACCTCAACAGCCTGTATTGTATGTATTGCCTCCTCCTGATAAGCTTATTGGCTTTATATGTACAGCCCACCGGGCTTTATTTTGGGACATTTTGCAGACGGCATGCACCCGCACGACGCCGCCGCCGCCGCGCCATGCCGCCGGCCTTATAATACATATTTACCGCTTTTACCTTATGGAGGGTAATGCCCATATCTCCACGCTAGGCATGCATGCTGGATTGGGGGTCGCAGTTTAATGGTATAATTGTTCTGCAGGAGGCGCTGCCGCCCGCCCCTCAGTGGATATCCCTTTGTCGCCTCTTACGACACTCGGGGAGAGTTGGGGTGGTACAAATTCTACGCCAGCACCACACAGCTTAAGAGAAGCCTATCATTACTTATAATAAAGTGTTTATTCAATCTTATCTATCAAGACACACATAAACACACAAATTCAGTAATGTACGATTTTGTATCTCTACTAGGATACAGTACGTACCTTTATACTCAGTAATCTACTTTAGTTATTGCGATCGATTTTAATACATAAATCAATCAAATCACTTAATCGAATAATTTAAATTATTAATTATTTCGATTACACCTTATTAGGTCATCCCCATAATTGTCATACTGAAACGTCCCTGAACGCGTCTTACGTGAAAAAGACTAATGTATGAATATTTTATGAAATCAACCTGCTTTGAACCATCGGCGCGCAGGAGAACGAATGAGAATGAAATGAAATTTAGTTTCTACAATAAGGGTGCTTTCTATACAAATCTGCGAAAATATCATTAAAAACAGTCCTTCATTTTACCGAAAGTAAGAAGACATTAAAAAAGAATGCCATAAGTTCAGTTTGCTTGCACATACCTCTTAAGTTGACTATATCAGGAGGTAGCTCTTGAAGCTTGTTGTGTGACAGGTTAAGCTCCACCAACCTGACCAGGTAGCCCATTCCAGGTGGTAATGCTGTTATTTCATTGTGTGATAGATCCTGAAAGAATACATTGGAATTTTTACACTTAAGTGTACTTTATGATACAATATCATATCAAATTCGATTAGAGAGAACTACCAATGTTTGATTAAATGACAATGCACACCGCGCCGCAAGCAGATTTATTTTAAAGCATTTTTCAACGTTTTCAACATAAAATACCTACCTATTTAAATACATAGAAAGAATCGCGCGGTGTCGCGTTTGTGTCAAGTCAAGGCAGGGATACTAACTATATTAATAATTATATTCATTATTATATTACACTCAATTAATTATATGAATCTTGTGCTTGAGAGATTTGCACGTTTCTTACTTACCAAAAAGTTCAACATAACCAGATCCCCAAAGCCACAATCAATTGTTTTCAATGAATTGTATGATAATCCAAGCCAACGGAGTTCTGATAACTTGTAGAATTCATTTGGTAGGTCTTCAAGCTTATTACGGTCTAGACTTAGATTTGACAGGTTTGTTAGTTCACTTATTTCAGCTGGCAAACTTGTAATTGCATTGTCATGGAGCTGTAACAAATTGGTTCACAGATAAACATAGTAAAACATACCTATAAAAACAAACATACAATTCTGATCCTAACCCCACCCACAGTAGGATTTCCTGCATTTGTAATCATTGTATAATTGTATAAGTGTTGTGGGCACAACAGGAGCTGATGGATTGAACTAACAGCATCATACTAATATTATAAATGCGAAAGTTTGGATGGATGTACCTTTTCACGCCAAAACCACTGAACGGATTAGGCTGAAATTTTGCATACAGGTAATTCTAATCTTTTTATCCCATAATTCAGTTCCCGTGGGATAGAACTTTTTCATAGAAACAACGCGTGCGAACCCGCGGGGCGCAGCAGAAATACAGAAATACAGAAATACAATTTATTCATAAAGCCAATTTACATGTCATTACCCTTTTTAACTTATACAAAGCGTACACAAGTTTTTAAAATAAAAATTCACATTGCACATTAAATTCATTACAGAAATTTGTAATGAAAAAGAAATAAATAACTCATTAAAAAGTCAATAAAAGTTAGCAGTTAGCAGCTAGTATGATATTATACCTACTATCTTCTACCTGCAGCTTCACAATTATTATTTGTTTGATAAAAATACCTTTTAAATTTGTGTTAATCATAGAGCTTGATTGGATAGTAAAAAGAAACAATGGTATGATCGCTAGACCAATTGTTTGAAATGAGTCAAACCTACACTAAATTTGCTCATAGTCAGAGACTGACCGTAAATGAGAATAGAATACCTAAAAATATAATCTTAATCCAGTAGGTCTACCACGTGAATTGATGTCTGGGATAGAATAGAAAAAAATTACGTCAGTTCATCATCGAATGCGTAAAAAGTTTGAAATTCATGCCTTCAACTTCAATAAATAATTAACGCAATGTATGACAATGCAATGTCATTTTTCTCTATTCTACCCTAGACAACAATACCCGTGCGAGGCCGACAGCCGGTCTGTAACTATCTATGCTGAATGAACTATCTATGCTGAATGAACTATCTATGCTGAATGAACTATCTATGCTGAATGAGCTCAACCAGTCATTAGTTTAGGCAAGAGGTAACAGACATCTAAACTTTGGTGTGACTACTGATACTCTGATGACTGTTCAGAGTCAGTCAGAGTCAAATCGTTTATTTCTTTAGACTGTCAAAATAAGCACTTAGACAAGTCAAATTTTTAATATATAAACAGCTTGATAAATAATTATTACTATCAAACAAGAAATAAGGTGCAATTGACTCTCACATAATTTTTCCACTAGCGGAAGAAGTGAAAAAGAAACCACTAGCAAGTTTATCGCTTATCAACTAATACAATCTTAGCATAACTAAGTCTAACTGTTCTTACATACTATTGTTGGTGTGGAACTGGGCGACATCCGGCCAAGCATTAACATCATTAACGTAATCATCTAAAGAGTAATAGGCTTTCTTGATAAGATTGTTCTCACTGTTACCCCAGTGTAACTGTTGTGTATGAAAGCCAAGCTCAGAAGAAATTATAGAGTACTTTACAAAAGTAAGGTTCACTCACATTTGTTTGGCAATGAAGATATACAAACAAAAGAGCATCACCCAGTGTAAATTATGTACCTATACAAATGGAATTTTAACTTCTTAGGGATTAAGAAGCCTCACTGTAATTCATGTGTAACATGAGGACCAAGCTGAGACAAAATTATAGTGTGTTACTAAATTATAAGGTATAATTGAACTGAGTTCTGAGCTATAATTTCCTCTGAGTTTTTCTTTTTGTTGGTTAATGAATATTGACAAACAAAAGAGCATCACCCAGTGCTAATTATACAAATGGCAGTTTAACTTCTCAAGAATTAAGAGGCCCGGAGTGCACGGCCAGCAGGTATTACAAGGCCCACTTCCGGCCCGTCATGCAGATTGTATGCAGTGGTGCAATCCTTGAGGAATATAAGCTAAGAACAGTAATAATCCCTTAGAGGTTAAAATAAATAATCTGCAAGACAAATGATTGTAGCTTGACTCAACAAATAGTAGGGTAGTTCCAACCCACACCAAGAATTCATTCCACCAGGCTCCAAATTAAAATAAGTAGAGTCAGAATAAAAGGCAAACCTTTGTTCAATGTTCTACCTGGTACAGCCTTGTATGAGTAGCAGTTGATCCGCAAAATATTACATGGATTAGTTGGTATTATCTGAGATAATACAAGTTAATAAAAAAACATCTTGTTGCGACTATGCTACATACTAACCTTGAGAGTTACCAATGCTTGCAAATGCTTGATATCAGATGATATTTTACTTATAGCATTGGAGCTCAAGTCAAGGGATTTGAGTGGTTCACTGTTCCACCAGTTGGTCATGTCAGGACGAGTAAAGTCAACCACATTGGTGTCTTCAAACACCAAATCATCAATCTTCCAAACATTTTCTGGCACTATACATAAAATAGGAAACTTAGCAATAAAATTAAATAAAAATCAGTAAAAAACAGATCAGAAGAGCCTTGTTTGACTCAACACAATCACACTTATATTATAAACACGAAAGTTTTTATGGATGTATAGATGGATGGATGGATGTTTGTTACTTCTTCACACCAAAACAACTGGACGGATCTGGCTGAAATTTTGCATACAGGTAATTCTAGGCTTTTTATCCTATAATCATACATAGCTACATCAAACCACTACAAACAATAGCTACTACCTTATATGTTATGTTTTACTTATGTTAAGTACTAACTACCTATGTTACATTGTACATCCCGTTGAACAAACTGTGAAACCTGTATCATTATTTTTGTAACACTAAATTGTACAAACAGTTCACAATCAAAATATTCTGATTCTGATTAAAAATTTTTGAGGCTTGAGGTAATAAAAGGATAGTATGCATTCGATGTGAAGTATGTAATTCATAAATTCTTACCTGTTCCGAGTCCTCTGTTGCATAAACTTAATTGTCCAGTTCGTTTAGCTGATTTGATAATTCCGTTGGTTAGTTCATTTTGATCGGCCTTTTTATCTTGAAGGTGAAAAACAGATTTATTGGATACTTTTACCCTAGGTTTGGTAACTGTAGGTCTACGAGACATTGTGCTGTTGCCGCTTTTGGTGAGTGTTGATATAAGAAGAGGAAACCCATCTATTTCTTATCCTTCACAACAACAACAACAAAACACCCAATTCCCAATACAATACAGTTTTGACTGGCTGCCTTGCCTTGCCTTGCCTTGCCTGGCTGGGCTGACCCACGACGACGACGAACGGAACGAGCGAACTGACTGTGACGTAACTTGCTTGACTGACAGCTGAGCAAGGAACATACATAAACAAACGCGCCAAGCAAGTGAGATTTTGTTATTTGTGTCTGTATTTGTGTCGTACCTACTTTGTTTACTCACATGCTTCATTCAAAATGGATAAACCATAAGAATTCATCGCCCTTTTTCTCGTGATCATATTTTGTCCTACTAGACCACGAGCGAGGAATCAGTTTTTCTTCGTCCTACCCATAAAAAAACTACTTGTAGATACCTAGATACATAAATAGAAAACATTATAATATATCTACACACTCCATCGATCAATGTTTTCGCCCACAGAAATCGTAAGAAATGTAATAGGTATAATAATTATTACGATTTCTGTGTTGTCCTTGCTTTAGTAGGCCTACTATAGGTACTTAGGTACTAGCTATGTGGTGCTGGCTTAGAATTTGCACCACCCCATCTCTTCCCGTGGGTGACGTAAGAGGCGACAAAGGGATATCCATCGGGGGGCAGACAGCAGCGCCCCCTGCAGAACAACTTTACCACCGAACTGCGATCCCCAACCCGCATGCCATGTGGATTAATTACCCCCCACTAGATTACCGCCGGCGTTTATCAGAGGGGATGGCTGCGTCCAGCAATGCCCCAATAAAGGCTGTTGAGGATACCTAAAAATTATAAATCTGTGCCCTTTAAATTCACAATGCGCGCCCTAAAACAGTCTGGCAGCACTACATTATTCGGCCGTGCAATAAATTGTCGTGCATGGCATAACCCCTCATCTCAGACGAGGAGTGGTCTGCTCTGTGGTCACCATACCACAAAAGAAGTTGAAATAGGTAGTTGAAATAGCAAGTAAATAAAAATAAGGTAAACAAACAGACAAACGATGCAGTTCTTTATCTATGAACGATGCAAAATTTGGAATTATACGAAAATAAGTTGCCGAGATTATACGTGGAAGAAAAAATTACAAATTTATTGTCAACCTGCACACGGTTCACAGCTGGAAGGGAATCATTCATTTCTTTTTGGGCGCTACTCGCCGTTCTTCAATTTCAATGCCAGGCGCCGCCAGTTCCGAGGCTAGGACAGGCACCGCCGATAGCTGCGAAATGCTGGAAACTCTATGGTGAGATCCGTCAGCGCCAAACACATATATGAAGCCCTTCGTCACACCCGAAGCGTTTCCGCGTCTTCATGAACGTATCGTGAAGAGACTTAGTCAGAAACTCTGAGAGGGTTATCCCGCTGCTTCTTCAATATTTTCCTGGTTGACCTCAAGAACACCGTGGATGAGAAGAATTTTGCGTCTGACATACATCTTCAATCTGTCTATCTCACCGGCAAGCAACAGCACTTGGTCCTGTTGGGCTCTCAGTGATTTTGAGATGAATGATTTGAAGACAGCAAACTCATTCGCAAAAACAACAACATCACTAAGTGGTGACTTAGTTTGTTAGTCTTGTGCAGCTTTCCTTCAAACTCAGCCATCGGAGAAAATAGTGCTCACCTGGGCCATGGCTTTGGATAGTGGTGGGGTCCATACTTTCAGATTGGAGGTTATGAGGTGCAATGAATCTAACTTTGTGTTATGTTCTTGTTTGGGAAGACACCAATGGATGGCAGGTAGGGTGCACTAATAGTTAGTTTAGTTCATGGGTAAGCTGAATATTTAACCTTAAAAACTATTTTTAATGACCTATATTATAAAATATCTGGCAAAAACAAACAATGCTTATATTTACACACCTATGCTGAAAAAATCCTACCTATAAAAACTTTTAGGTATGAAGAGTGACATGTGTTATCGGCTTGATGTAAAATAATTTTCAGTAAACAAATAGGTGGAAAAGTTCATTTCCAATTCGGATTAAAAAGGTATTATATAGGTTTAGAATAGTATGTAGTGAATTTAGGTATATAATTATATATTAGGTTTAGTGCGTCTCTCTTTACATTATAGCTTGAAAGTTAGTACCTAGTTAGTACATAGTTTGGATGTTTTCTTGCTTAGTTGGTGTTTCTCGGTAGTATTTTTAATTGGCTTTTATTTCTGATGTCAATATATTTTTGTTTGTTCTATTTAAGTACTTTCCAGACTTTTATTTTTCAAGTTTTTTTATATTTGGTGTATAAACCAAAATACTGTAGAAGTATTTTTTGGTAAATTTTAGTATATTGCGGTATCTAGGTTTAATTATCCATTGTAAATTTTTTCTGTAAATAGTTTCTGTACATGAGTGGTATTTTTTCGTTTGTTTTTTAAGTAATATCCATTAGGTATACTAATTTCGAGGTTAGTTTAATTGTAGGTAAGTTAAAGTTTAGTTGTAGCCAAGTTTAATGGCTTTGCTAGAAGGTCGGATTATGAATCCAAAGGATTTGGTGCTGGCCCGTAATTTCAGCCTATGGAATTACGGGGCCAGTATCTCTGACGAAAAGTCGGCTCTAGAAGCTGCAAAAGTCTGGCTCCTCCTGCCGAGTCCGGAAAAACGTTCGCGTTGTCCGGATTGCTTGCAGCCAATGTCGGTAGAACTGAGGGCCGATTATAACATCGGATTTCGCTGGCGGTGCCGAAAGAGAGGATGCACAGGTGCAATAATATCGCCAGCGAAAAATACTTTGTTCAAGAAGTCGCGGCTCTCCCTTCTCCAAACAATGAGGATGATTTTCCACTTTTTTAGGAAAGATCATGTATCAGTGGCTGCCCGGGAAATTGTTGTAAAAAAGAAAACCGCCATCAAACTTTATCACTACCTCAGAGAGGTATGCGAGGTGGCGGAGGCTCACGACCGCGAGTTGATTGGGGGCACAGATGACGTTTTAAAAAAGCTCTCTGAGGCAGCCAGGTTCCGACGTTTCCTTCGGAATATACACCGTGTATATCCCGGATACGGTAAAAAGGGGATAAAAATAATCAACTGCCGCTGCAGCCCGAATTGCCCTAGAGCGTAGAACGGGGTACAAGTCCAAGGGCTGGCAGAAAAATTGCACCCCTCATGGCCCCTCCAAAATTGACGCCTAGCGCCCCGCCGCCGCCGCTGCGCCGAGGGCTTTGAACTAATGACTATGTTGATGATGAGTCAATTGAGGTCAATGTGCTGAAGAAAAGTTGCACCCCTAGCGATGGCATTGTTAACAATAGGCGTTAAATGTGATTAAAAAAACGGACCTAAGTGTATTTCGTTGCTCAGTACCATCACTACACAGTATAAAACAAAGTCGCTACCCGCTGTCTGTCTGTTCCTATGTATGCTCTCTAAAACTACGCAACTGATTTAGATGCCGTTTTTTAAAAATAGATAGGTACGAGGGATTCAAGAGTTCAAGAGGATGGTTTTTATGTATGGTATAATACATCAACATTGCACCCGTGCGAAGCCGGGGCGGGTCGCTAGTTCAGAGTCAGAGTCAAATCGTTTTATTTCTTTAGACTTACAAAATAAGTACTAAGACAAGTCAAAGTTAATTATAAAAACGGCAAAAAAACATGTCTGTTGTAGGGAGCCCCTATAATATATGTTTGGGACGCTAGTTAATTATAAAAACGGCAAAAAATCATGTCTGTTGTATGGGAGCCCCCTTTAATATTTATTTTATTCTGTTTTTTAGTCTTTGTTGTTATAGCGGCAACAGAAATAAATCATCTGCGAACATTTCAATAGTCTAACTAACCCTGTTCGTGAGACACAGCCTGATGACAGACGGACAGACAGATAGACGGACGGACAGCGGAGTCTTAGTAATAGGGTTCCGTTTTGGTATAAATACTCACTGCACGTTCGCAGACGACATTTTAATGGAGCGCAGTGAGCGCTTAGCTGATGGGTGCTGATGGTTAACTGTCAAATCGTTTTACAAAGCGGCATGGGGCAGCCAGCGAAGCGGCAATAATACCAGGATATACATGATCCGAACATAGGCCCTCCCTGCCCACTCTTTATTCGTAGTTGGTTAAAAAAGCTTACCTTCAAATTCGTTTCTGCAATTATTACTTGGATGTCTGGTATTTTCAGTAAAGTGCATTCTGAAGGCAAAACAAATGTATAATAAAAAAAAATCAGATTATAACACCAAAGCTCGAAAACTATTATAAATACCGAGTTACTTACCTACTTATACAGAACTTAGTAATATTTCTTTATTAAAATAAGCAATGTTTTTGCGCATAATAATTTAGTTATAATTATGTTTTCCTGTTTGATGAAACTGTGAAATTCTGTGAAAGTACTACACAAACTATTAGGGATACTGCTAAGCTGTCAGTAATTGTCAATTTGTTTGTACCTTTTTTCCACGCTTTTGATTCTTAAAGAATTAAGCTAAGTTTTGATTAGCTATAGCTATCCTTACTTACAACCTCTTAGCATTTTTTGTAGAAATACTTCTTCAAAAATCCTACATTCATAGAGAGAGATTCGAAAGACGGCTCCTCTCCGGACGCGCGGGAAATTTAAATATTTTATAGCTTTTCACAGACATCCGAGCTGCTCGCGGCGGCCGGCGTTCCACAAGTAGTACAGGGTGTCCCTTAATACGTTGAACAAAGGAATTTGAAAAAATTATAAGGCAGTTTGTGATACCTATCATAAGCTTAATACTCGCTTAATACCTCTAATAGTTTTACTTTCTATAGTTTAGGAAGAGATGCGAAGTTGCACCAAGTGCAAATTAGCATCTCCTTATAGGTAGGTAGGTATGTACGTACAGTCCGACCAGGAAGAGTAGAAATTAATTAATTTGGAACTAAAATTTACTATAAACTGGCAACTTATTTTGAAAGACCAGTGCGGCCGCAACCGTGCCCTTCAACATCGATTAAGACATATGTCTTACTCCGGAAGTGGTACGTCAGCATCGATTAAGTGAGTTTGTCGCTAGATTCAGCTTTTCCTTGCAAAATTGAACTTTGCACGTATTTTTTGATAACGTATCGTCATGCTTAGATACTTACCGGTCAGACTGTATGTCAATATGTTTTATTATAATTTATTTATTTTACTCAGGCTGAAATAGTTACCTACATATAGATGTTTGGGGCCCCATACAAAAATCTTCAAACCCCGTTTTCAAAACATTTTAGTGTCGTCGACGTAAAGGGGGCGATTTTCTTCATTCGTGGGGAGAAGGCTAATGAAAGAGTAATTTCGTACGTCCATGCTCCAATAAAAATAAACTTCATTCATTCATCTAACACATCTATGTCAAAAAATAACTAACTCGTTAAAAAAATTACACGACCGAAGTCGTGCTCAAGTAGGCGGGGCTTAAACTCGTGTCCTGCGCGCCATCCATCGTTAGGATCTTGCATTGCAAGCGAGTACATACGCGTTTATTTTTCACATCATTTTTCGTTTTTAACTTTGAGAAATAGCTGTAAATCATCATACCAACATGTCCTGTGTTGTAAAGTGATGCAGGAGCCATACAAGATTAAAATGTCCAGGAAGCACATTTCACTAATAAGTAGGTACGTACATATTAGTAAAATTATAATTAGGTATATTCAAAGATGTTGAAATACATTGGCAAAATAAATTAAATTAACCAACCAACTTAAATACATAACAACAACTTAAACAACTCAACCAACTTAAATACTCTGCACATAACAACAACATCATAAAAAAGCTGCCCGAATGTCGGGGTTCATAAGCGTAATACTAAAGACTTTAAAAAATCTATTACTAAGATCCTCTATTTAACACACTTGTTATCTGGAATCCTACTTACAGCATTAACTCTCAAAGAATTGAAAGCATACAAAGATCATTTACAAAACACATAGCATTTCTTTCTCCAGATTTAACCCATTGATCTCCATATCACATTAGACTTCAGTACTGAATCCCTATATTCCCGTCGTAGATTAATAGAACTTTCCTTTCTGCATAAAATATTAACATTACAATTTTATAAATACCAAAATAAAAGACATAGACATATTTTATGATTATCCCATTATTTTTTAAAATAAGCTGCTGATGTTTCAGGAGTCCTCATTAGATGAGAACTAACATTGTTTACTAGGAGCACTCGGTGAAAATCTATTAGTTGTTATCACCGAGGTATCTCTCCTTACTATTTTAATTAGTTTTTATTTGTTTTAAGTCAGTCATAAACTGCTTTTTAAGATAACTCTTTAATTTCTATTTTATGTATAAAATTGATCTCAACAATTTATTAATGTAATTATCTTTAAGTTAATTTCTAAAGAAATTTGTGTCCACTTATTATAGGTACCTATTATGTAGAAGAACAATAAGTACTGCCATTACATTAAGTTATTTATATAAGCTATTATATGTATACTTACTGTTGGTTTTTGAATAAATTTATAAATAAATTTGTTGTAAATTTTATTAGACATAAAATGGGTTCCGGAATGAAAAATTTGAAGTTTGCTGCGATTTCTTATAAGCGCGAAGATTTTGATAGATTGTGAGATTTGCGAAAGTATTCTTACGTTTGTAAATACCAATGAGTGTTAGGATATTTTGGGTTTGCAGCTTTCCATTTTGGAAAGGAAAGAAAAATTAGTTTTTAGGGTTCCGTACCCAAAGGGTAAAACGGGTCCATATTACTAAGCCTCCGCTGTCCGTCTGTCTCTCTGTCCGTCTGTACGTCTGTCCGTCTGTCCGTCTGTCACCAGGCTGTATTTCAAGAACTGAACCGTGATAGTTACTCTTGTTCCGTGTGCAAAAAACTTGTCAGGCTCTGCGCGAACTGTCTGCGTCAAAACAAGTCGTAGATAATTTAGAGTCTCATTTTCGTATGATTCTAGGTATCTACGAGAACGGGGGAGGCCGCTAAATACCTGATTGATGTTCGTAAATAATTACTTGTATTTGGTTTCGAGGGACAGTCGTAAAACAGGGGATATTCCTTTTTTGTAAACGCCTAAGTACCTATAGGTATTGACGATACTAAAGATAAAAATTAGTTGGGTTTTGGTTTTAGAGCGTTTATTGTTATGTCACATGTCATGCTAGAGCTATAGGCATTGCCGCGAGCCGCATTTATTTTTGTAAGGTTGTATTTTGTAAGGCATGTACGCCGTACCTATACCTACCTACATATTTATTTTTGAACCACCAACAGTTAATACACAGCAAAGTTACACAATGGAATAGAGTAAGGTTTAGAGCGCTTGTGCTCAACTAATTAAAGGCGGTTACATGGAAAAACATTTTTTAAATAGAGTTGACAAGGAAGTTACAACTAACGGTGACACAGTTAATCTAATACTATACCGTGTCCATTTTGAATGAAGCATAAACGAAAACAAACCGTCCATACTTAACCTGAAATTCACTTTGTTGGCACGTCCTTTTATACGTAATTTACATTACTTGTCGATTTTAGATCCTCCCTTCAATAAAAATTGCTTACAATTATATCTGAAACTCGACGCCAAGCAAGTAAGATTTTGTTATTTGTGTCGTATTTTGTATACTAACATGCTTCATTCAATATGGATAAACCATAGTTATTACTAAGGGCCTCGTTCACGATCTCCAAGTAAAGTGTTGAGTAGGTAGTTACTTCTTAGATAACGTTAATTGGCAAGTAAAAGTCACGAGTATCTTTTGTCCATTTCACAAACGAAAATTGAGCCTCGAGTAACAACTTACCCCGAGCCAATCTGACAGCAATTCCTATTTTATCATATTTTTACGTTGAACGCAGGAATTTTTAAAAATCCTACGTTCAGTTTGTGGTATCTATTATAATTTATAAGCTATTTTTAATACCTCTTTTATAATTTTATCTCATATAGTTTAGGAGGAGATGCAAAAATAGAGTTTGGTGGCCAAAAATCGCAACTTCGTATCTCTTCCTAAGCTTTACAAAATGAAACTATTACAGAGGCATTAATAAATAGCTTATAATAGATATACCACAAACTGAACGTAGGATTTTTAAAAATTCCTGCGTTCAACGTAATAATAAGATATAATAGTTGGGGGCGCCACTTTCGCTGGTGAATGACGTATAAAATCATACCCTACCATTCGTTCAATCATCGTTCAATAAACGTCAAACGTCATAGGCCGTTGTCAAATGTCTTGTCATTTGTTTTGTTTTAGTGTTTTGGAGGGAGTTTTTGAAAAGCGTTGTGTCGTGCGTATGATTATTTCTCATTATTTTCTATCATGGATAAAGTTCAAAGGGAAAGAAGTGCAAACTTTTCTATTAATGAGAGGGATATTTTAGTGCATCTTGTGCAGAAATACCAAGATGTGCTGGAAAATAAACAAAGCGATGCTTCGACGAGAATGTCAGTAGATTTTATAGGTAAGGTATTAATAAAATCATGTGATTATTGACAAAAAACCACTCACCTTTGCGATTTAAGGATTATTTTGTGTTTTACTAAGATAAGCACTTTGTTTACTGCATATTTTGATAGGCGAAATCTAGCAAAAAAATCAGTTTCATCTAGATCCGTAAAATAATCAACACGGAATTTAAATACACGAATCCTAGGTACTCTTTGCGTCGTAGAATCTTCTAATTCATCTAATTAATGATCAATTAGGTCAAATAATCCACTTTTATTAATATATTTTAAATAATCGTTGGATATCTGACAATTAGTATTGACACGAAATGAAAACTTACAGCTTTGAAGTGTAAAGTAAATACGCTAATTGGCAGATGTTGTGACGAGTAAGTTACTGGTCAGATAATCATTGTGATTAGTACTACTCGAACATCGTGAAATGGGCATGTGAAGTTACGGGTGGGTGACTTTATCTAGTGGTTAGCCTACTCAAGACTTTACTTGAGGGTGGTGAAAGAGGCCCTTAGTCTAAATTTTATATAAAAAAAATCTATGTATTGACACTTATATAAAGTACATTTAGTTAGGTACAAAGCAAGACAGATTGATATAATAATAATTGACAATAGGGTATATGCATCGATTTTTTTTATTGTTTTTATCGATTCCTTAGGTCATTATTTAACCGAGGAATGATAAGACGCTCACTGAATTTTTCATTAACAAGGTAAAAAAAACAAATCAAAACTACAATCATTTTCGGGTGATAAAAACGCTGCCATATTGGCGCCATGTTTATGTGACGTCGACGTACACACTTGATTAAAACCTTTGGTCGACGACCTCGGTAGTGATCATCTCTCAGGAAAGAGGTTTTCCGAAAAAACTGAAAATAATCGACAAACGAAATGTCAAGTGGGCAGAATAGTGTCAAATCAAGGTGCAGCAAGCAGAATAAAAAAAGAAGAAATGTGTACAGTGATGTCACGTCCGCTCTAGTCAATGGCGTAGCGTTTTGAAATTTTCGATTGAGATTTAAAATATAAATTTTTCAATGGTTAAATTCTACAATAAAAACATCTCAAAATGCAAAAATTAATATGTAGATATGTTTCTATATCAATAGAGAATACGTATATATTTTTTTAGCCATTTTGAAATCACATGCATATACCCTATTATTTAAACAAAAAGATGAGAGAAGAACCTTATAATTGCTATAAAATATCTGTGACTATGACATCTACATTGATGTCTACAGATCTTCTGAGGAGCAAAGAGATGAAACTACTTTTTTGTACTTACTTAGTGATTGACCTAGGTCAAGATCACTTTTTTTGGAAAATACATTATAGGATTTACAGAGTCTTGACATGACAGCATTTTCACCAGAGTTAGTTCGTGAGAATGGAATGGAGAATAAATCATAATATGATTTATTCTCCATTCCATTCTCACGAACAAACTCTGGTCTTAAGGGGCCGGAGAACACCGGGCAAAGATTCTATTCGAGTCGCGTACAAAACTCCGCTCCGAATATCGCTATCTCAGGTTAGCTGATGCAGGCGCGGGACGCGGGACGCGGTACTACAATACGTGAAGGGAACACACAACCATAGTGCCGTGCCGTCTTATGCGTGTGTGTGTGTGTGAGTAAATGTAGGTTGCTAGGTATCTATCTATACATCTGCCACTGATAACAATTTAAAGGCGGTAGCTACCTATTTCTTTAGGGATGTGTATTTATTGGTTAGCGCCTTATTGGTTTTTATCTCAGGGGTAGTGCCCATAATCCCCACGCTGGGAATGCAGGTTGGGTTGATCGCAGTTCGGTGGTAGAATTGTTCTGCAGGCCGCCCACCAGTGGATATCTCTTGGTCAAGACGTGGTGGGTGGGACATATGCGTCATGGGCCATGAAGGTGTTAGCATGTATAGTAATATACGCATTCAATGCCCAGTCCGCTATACGGGGAAAAGTTTCGACAGATAGATAGATAGATGTTTATTACTTCTTTACGTCAAAAAGAGGCAGAAATTTTGCCTAGATAGAAACTTACAACAAAAGTTCTGCTTTGCTGGAATTACAACACAACAAACTTTCGTTATAAATATCCAATAATTTGTTTGTACCTACTTACCTAACTACCTACCTATAATTTGTGCAAGTGTGATTGAAGCAGGCATAAAATGCCCTGTACTTATTTTTTAGGAGTTTTGTGAGAATATTTATTTGTTGTGTAATGAATGAGTGATCTGATTACATTACAATATCATAGTAGGTAGATCATTTACAACTCAACCTTACCTACTTACACACAGGTACCTGAGTAGGTGCATGGTTTTTACAATTTATTATTACTACGCACTTTATCTACAAATATAATTAATTAACCTACCTATCATCCTATAGTAATTCTAATAGATACCTACATAGGTAAGTAAGTAAATACTAAACTAGTAGCTAGGTAGGTAAATGTGAAACATTGCATTTAGTTACAACAGAGGTATAATTACCTAAACCTAGGTAAGGTAGGTCCCCATCTCATACATAAAAACATCAAAATTCAAAAATCAAAATGCTTTATTATCATAAATACAATAAATGTAAATGTACCTACACTTAGAAAAGGTCAAATCATATCAAAAAAATACACTGACACATTTTTGATTTCAGTCGCTTCGGTATGACTAAAATTAATGAAACAACGAAGAAACCTTTAGACTGTTAGTTGTTATTATTTTTCGAGTTGACTCGAAGACAAATAAGTTACAAGAAAAGAAAAATAATTATAACGCCGCGACGCGACGTGGAGATTTGAACTCGGTTCTTCTCGCGTCTGAAGCAGGCAAGGTCCGCCTTCGCCACGGAGCGGTTGCAATTAGTGACGAAAATAAGATTTGCACCATAAGTTCACCTTATGTGTACGTACCTAGGATGACGTCACAGAAAATGTTTATTATAACCTACACCTACATTTACTTAGATTTTTTTAACAAACTCCTGGATTTTATAAAACATACAATTCCTACATTCGTGCCCGAAGTATCTACCTACTAGTTTGCTTATCCGTTTTTTTCCAAGTTTTTCTACAAGGCCTAATAGGTAGGTACGTAGGTACTTATATCTCAAGAAATCTACCAGGAAATGCCTATGTAGTAGTATGCAGTTACCTACCTATACTTCAAAAAATTAAAATATAATTCAAAGTTTGGATAGATAGATAGATGTTTGTTACTTGTTTACGTCAAAAAGAGGCAGAAATTTTACCTAGATAGAAACTTACAACAAAAGTTCTGCTTTGTTGGAATGACAACACAACAAACTTTCGTTGTAAATATGTTTGTACTTGTACCTGCATAGGTACCTACAATTTGTGCAAGTTTGATTGAAGCAGTAAAACAGCCACTAACGTATTTTTTAGGTGTTTTGTAAAAATATTTATTTGTTTGAGTAGGTAATGTAATGAATGAGTGATCGGACTACAATGTCATTGTAGATCCTTTACAACTACCTTACCTATGGTTTATCCATTTTGAATGAAGCATGTTAGTAAACAAACTACGACACAAATATCATAATCTCACTTGCTTGGCGTCGAGTTTCAGATATAATTGTAAAAAAAAATATTGAAGGGATGATCTAAAAGCTACAAGTAATGGAGATTACGTATAAAAGGACGCGCCAACAAAGTGAATTTTAGGTTAACTATGGACGGTTTGTTTACGTTTATGCTTCATTCAAAATGGACACGGTATAGGTACTTACACACAGGTTTATAAAATTTACTATAATACGTACCTTATCTACAAATATAATTTATCTACCTACCTATCATCTTATAGTAATTCTAATAGACATCGACATAGGTAAATACTAAACTAGTAGCTAGGTAGGTAAATGTGAAACATTGCATTTAGTCATAACCACAACACATGTATTATTATTATTAAAAACTAAACGTAGGTAGGTACGCCAACACTACATAAAAACATCTCAATTACCTGAGTAGGTACTATACCACCTAACTAACCTTCCTATCCCAATCCAACTAATTATATACCTACTACTGTACTATACTCTATATATCTTTTTTATTATACATATAAAATACACAAATCACCCGATCTATAGAGAAATTTGTCCCGAGCCGCAAATCGAACCTGCGACCCCGTTGCGTTCCGGCGGAACCTCGCTTGCCCGCCGAGGTCTTCGTGAATAGTGAAAACAATGCACCTACTCATCCAACAAAACGCCTTACTGTTAGAAATTGATGACATGACATTTGATTGAAGCATGACATTGTCCCACCTCACAAAATAGAATGAGGCCCTCATACAAACTCGTTTTGAAACCATGTACCTACCCAACACTTGATTTAGTTTAGAAAATAGTAAATAAGAAGTACTCTTCCTTCTATTCTAACGTCCATCCATAGTAAGTACCTAATAAGGTGTCCCTGCGACAACGACCTCGGAGATCGTCGTTCGTTGTCGTCACGTCGGTCGTCACACGGGGCTGAGCGGCGCGGCTGCGGCGGGCGCACCGTGTAAATACACGTTGCATTAGCGTGTGTGCGTGGCGTGCGTACCTGTCCGAGCGATCACACAACCGAAGTAATCCCGCCCCGTGCGTGCGCGATAGCAATAGTAGCCGTTCAAAAATGGTATGAATTTGGTTGTGTTCCGTAATACCAAAAATGATGAATGAAAACTTTTTGTATTCTTCACATAGTATTGTTATTCTGGAACTAGATAATATAAGCTATGTTCGACCGTTAAGAACGCGTAAGATATTATTGTTTTTAATACGAATCAAATAGGAAGAAAACTGGTCTATTTTGGCATAAAAATGTGCATAATGCGATTGTCTATATTTCGTTTTAGGTAAGTATTTTGAAAAAAAAAACAACGGCGGGACCTAGATAAATACGATTCAAATACAAATAATACAATGGTATACTGCAAATATGGTTGAATTATAAATCATTTTGGTATTGCGTTTGTATGGGCAATTCACCCTTCCCCGGGATTCTAGGTACCGGTAGAATGGGGTGGCTATGTGCCAGGCAGGTGAGAATGTGCCACGGGGGTCATCGGCAAGATTATTGTCGATTTCTTTTTCTGCTTTGACTTATAGAGATTATTTCTTCGATTAATCGATTTTAAAAACATTTTCCCATCTCTAATTCATTTTGCAAAACATTTACTTTCGTCTATCAGTGTCATTCAGTCTGTAGAAGTTTTTAGACAAAGCGGACGAATTTAAAATCAGGTGTAAACTTTATGTTGTCCAGCTGAATCTACGGAAGCTGTCGTAATCGAGGTATTTTATGCTTATTGTATATTTTATTGGCAATTGAATGAATGTAAATCAATAAGATTATGTTTTGTTTCTACTGAAATACGAGAGTTTTGTCAAAATATCGAAACTTCGCAGGTGACAATGTGCCACAAATTTACCGCTTAAAAATTGACTGTGTTGCCATACCATTAGAATAGAATCCTATTAATCTTGTTTTTTTTTATTATTTCAGTGCTTACTTAGTGCCAAGGCATTATAAACGTACGGTTGGGGCCAGGCCTTACAAAAACTACACAGACGAAACATTTTAACAATAATAAGAAAATATAAAGTTTTATTTGAAATATAACGCATTTTAACGATCAGGTTGCATTCTATTTAGTGTCGTTTTTAAATCGGTCATTCCCTAAATCACGTAGATACGTTAACTCTCAAGAGTTTCTTTTTAAACCTTTATAAATGCTATATTTTCAATATTTACGTAGTTACTTCAATGTAGTACCTACGTAAATTTTTAAAACATAGGATTTCCTATTATAAAATTTAATGTTATATTTTGAAAATTTACTGCACATTTAATGCGGAATTTAGCACTATAACTTATTTTCCCCCAGCAGGGCCCAGTCGCGCGGAGGTTGACACTTAAGGGCAAACTAAGTTTTGGGCCTGACCTGATACGAGTCCGCAGAAAAAATCGTCCTTATTTGTGATTTTTTGATGGCAACATTAATGTTTTTGTTTTTAAAGTTCTCTGGAGGACCATTTTCGAAGTACAGATAGGTGTCAACGTGCCTTTTCATTAATGTAAAGAGATATGAAGGGAACTGTGCAGTGGCACATTCTCACCCCAAGTGGTCAGGTGAGAATGTGCCACATTTTTTTTCATTTTTTGTCCAAAGTATGGTTCATTTATTAGTGGCGAGATAAAGAACATGTAAACAAACATATAAAAAGCATTATCTGATCTATTTTCTTAAAAAATAAGTTATTTTGGCTTTGCTAGCACTAAATAACCTTGAAATGTGGCACATAGCCACCCCATTCTACGGTAATCTAGAGGGAATTTTAATATGAAACCTACTTGACAATTCCGAACAATCTATGCTACCATTGTATACTTTATGCAAAAATTCGAGGTCAAGTTTTTTTCTACGGGTAGATAATGAAGTCATTTTGTACTTTTTGAGTCTATTGTCATAATTCTTAATTTTCTTAGCAATTTTATCACTGTAACTTACATGGTAGAGAAAGCGTCTTTGTACACTTTCTATTCTTTTAGAATACACACATATTTATCTAACATCTGTGTAAAAATTCTTGAACGCAAATGTAAAATAATATTTGCGTTCAAGAATTTTTATACAGCTACCTACATATTATTTACTTACCTTCTTGTTTGTAGGTAAACAATTAGTTGGGTTTTGGGTTCGAAGCGTTCGTTTGTTTATATTTGCCGCCCCTTTCGGCCGTCTCTGGGCTTTTTTATTGTCAAGCTACTGGAGGGCTGACAGCGAAACGCCGCCCCCCGGCGTTCTTGGCCAAAGGGTAAATACGCCCCTGCCTGTAATACGGATTTCGTACGGACTTTTTGTACGAAAATACTGAATCCATGCCTTATCCATATGGCAACACTGGGAGGCGCGGTCGGTCAGTCCATCCATGACGAAGTTAAGCCCTCCGCAGACAGCCACTAATTAGTTAGCGCGTCTTGCCGTCCCACCGTCCCGCCACCCCCCTGCCACCCCCCCCGCCACCCGCAAAATCGCAGGGCCTTATTGTATTCTCTTTGCATCCTTGGTTGAATCGTTGAGTCAATCACATGCGTTAGCATCCCTAGTTCAGACGAGGCCTAGGTTCCGTTCAGCAGTCAGACAGACAGACAGATACAGCGTTGCCATAAGTACGGTAATTACCGTTTCATACGGTAATTAGGAGGAAATTGCACAATGTACGGTATACGGTCAAGTGGTTACTACCATACGCTAAAATACGGTTATTTCATCACATTAAAGAAAAAAGTATCTTTCACACATAGATATAAAACATAGATGAGTAGCATGCGAGCCGGTGAGCAAGACCTAGTATATGTGGTTGGTGGTAGGGGAGAAAGGTGTTGCCCTGCTATTTTCTTTCCCGATTTAAGGTTCATTATTTCACGCCTGATTGGATTAGATTTGCGATTTTCCAGTTCATAAATTTGGAGATAAGAATTCAGGCATTCTTTCTAGGTACCCTAGAAAGGTACCTTTATACACACTATTAGGAAAACATATACTATTGGTTTAATTGGTGGTTTTAGGTACTTACTTTTTGTTGCAGCCTGTAAACATAAATCAATTTGTCTGGACCTACTACGTCCATTCCATCCCTTTCGTGCGTAACTTCAACATAATATTTCAAAATGTTCAGAGCATTAATAGTAAAATCCACATAATTGAAAATGTCCTAGAGGAACTTAACTATGATATCCAAGCAGTTTGTCTTACAGAAACATGGTTAAAACCTGAACGGGTTAACTTGATACAAATAACCAATTATGATATAGCAACCCATTATTGTAGGTCTCATAGGTCAGGTGGAGGTGTAGCCATCCTTACTAAACAAGATATTGAATTCGTAGAAAGACTGGACATATCAGATCTTTCAGTAGAATATTCTGTAGAATGTTGTGCAATTGAAATACCTGAACTAGGTATGCTTGTGGTAAATCTGTACCGGCCTGATCGAAACATGGCAACATTCTTTCATGTATTAGAAAATCTTCTTCAGATCTTAAAACCCCAACTAGCAAAAAAACACATTATAATTGGAGGTGACCTAAATTTAGATAAAAACAAATACCCAACCCAATATAAAAAACTAATTAATTGTATGCTTGAACATGGAATGTATCAAAAGATAAATGATATAACGAGGCAAACTTCAAAAACAGCTACATGTATAGATTTATTATTTACAAATTATCGAGGAGAATACTCAGCAAATGTACAAGACTATGGCATCTCCGACCATAAAGCTCTAGTATATAATTTTCAATTTAACCAAAAGACACCTAAAGCTGCAATCACTATAACAAAAAGATTTTTCAGTACAAAAAACATTAATAATTTCAAAAACGCCCTAATTGACACTGACTGGACAAAGTTTATTAACCATAATCATAATTTAAACCAAAATTACAACAATTTTGATGACAAACTAAGAGAACTCCTTGACACTCACATACCAAACAAGAAAATTAAAATAAGAAACAAAGGTAACACTTGGATGACCAAAGGCTTAAAGATATCATGCTGCCATAAAAGAATGCTAAAAACCTTAACCAATGAAACTAAAAATAAAATCTTAAAATCGCATTATCGACTTTACAGAAAAATCTTAAAAAAATGTGTAAAAAATTCTAAGAGAATTAATAACATTAAAAATATGATAAATTCAAAAAATAAAGTGAAAACCATGTGGAATATAATAAATACTATTACTAATAAAAAACCCAAAAAAATCCAAAACATTAAGTTGGTCAAAATAAATTAACCATAGAAGCCCCCAATACAGTAGCTAACACTTTTAATGAATATTTTGGTTCAGTTGGAAAAACATGTCTTTCAACTTCAGTTAACAAAACAAGCACTAACATAAACACCATGTTCCTTACCCCAGTCACCAATAAAGAAGTAAGCCAACTCATTAATAAACTTAATAATAAATACAGCTGCGGAGTAGATGAAATCCCCCCAACTTTGATAAAATCTTGTATTATAGAACTAACACCTCCGTTAACTTTCTTGATAAATCAATCTTTTAATGAAGAATGCTTCCCAGAACGCCTCAAAATAGCTAAAATTCGACCAATATTAAAAAAAGGAGGACAGGCCTCTAACGTGAGTAACTACAGACCAATTGCCCTACTACCGGTTGTGTCTAAAATATTTGAACGTGCAATATCAGATCGTATTTATAACTATTTAGAAAAATATAACCTCTTAAACGAAAACCAATATGGCTTCCGTAAAAACTCCTCAACCACTCTTGCTATTTTTAAGTACAACCATGAAACTCTTAACTATATTAGAGATAAATACTATGCAATAGGTATACTCTTAGACATGAGTAAGGCCTATGATAAAGTCTCCCACAAAATACTCATAACAAAACTTTTTGAAATCGGGATCAGGGGAAAGATACTAAATTGGCTAAAATCATACCTCCTAGACAGGAAACACTTTGTTCAAATTGAAAATTGTTGTAAAAAATCTGGAATTATACAATCTGTAAAATCAAAAACAATAACTATAAATAACTCAATTCCACAAGGAAGTGTCTTAGGATGCATTCTGTTTCTAATCTATATAAATGACCTGCCTAAAATTGCTGACTCCTTTTGCGTACTTTTTGCAGACGATGTATCTCTTCTTTTTAAATGTCCCCCTAATAAAATTTCACTTAATAGAATAAAAGAAACTTTCCTTAACATAATAACCTGGTTAGAAGCTCACAATTTAGAAGCAAATACAAAAAAGACCAAAATCATACAGTTTACCCCACACCAAAAAACACCTTTAGACCTATCTCCACTAACTAATAGCCTTAATATTGAAGAAGTCCAAGATCATACACTTTTAGGCCTAAAAATCGATACCCATCTTAATTGGAAAGGACATATAGAGAAAACCAAAACCAAACTATCACAATTTATTTATGCCTTATCTATCTTAAAGAGCAACACAAACATTGAAACAGCTTTATCTGCCTACTATGCATATGCTTATTCATGGCTACGCTATGGCATAGTAATCTGGGGCAACAGTGTAGATATAAATCAATTATTTATTAAACAGAAAAAATGTGTACGTATTATTGTTAACATCAGACAACGCACCAGCTGTAGACCACATTTTATCCAGCAAAAATTACTAACTTTAACTAGCCTTTATATATATGAAACTGCATTATTTGTTAGAAAAAACATAAATTTATACCAATTTGATAAAAATCCACGAAGAAAAACAAACATTATCCTTCCGATACCTAGACTTGAATTATACAGACAGAGCCCTTATTACATGTCCATTAAAATATATAATAAACTACCAACATCCCTTAAATCTGAACCAAAAGACAATATTTTCGCATCTAAACTACAAGAACTTCTTATTAAAAAATGTTATTATGACACAAAAGACTTTCTTGAAGACAAACTACTAAGATAGAATACTTTTTTAACAAAGAAATAGCTTTGAAACTTCCTTTACTCGTAATAATATATAGGTATATAAATATAATAATT
Organism: Eupithecia tripunctaria; assembly: GCA_955876795.1. Lineage (NCBI taxonomy): Eukaryota > Metazoa > Arthropoda > Insecta > Lepidoptera > Geometridae > Eupithecia > Eupithecia tripunctaria. The sequence continues at coordinate 9,619,736 of OY041609.1, read as the reverse complement.
AACCTTATTTATGTTAAGTTTATCCTAGTCACAAATGTATAAAAATAAGCTAAAGAAGTGATACAATATGTACCAACTAAGTTAACCTAAAAGATCTCTGTAATTTTGTATGAAATACAAAATTAAGTCCTTAAGATAAGTCTTAGATTAAGATCTATTGCCATACCCTAATAACAGGGTACATTAATACTTACAAAACTGTAATATTTTTTGTAATGTTTTTGTTTGCAATAAAGATACTGAATACTGAATACTGAATGTTCTAATCTATGGTCTTAATCTTAACTGTCAGTGTCAAATATGGATGACACCTGACAGCCGCGCATCGTGCGTGTGTCTTCTACTTGACTTGTCTTGTTGGTCACACATAATAAATGATGGTCTCCATCTCCAATCCTGCCTTTCTTTATTTGGAACGTCCCAGCCTCTGCCAACGACTAGGCGAATAAATAAACATGGTGTCAGAAGAAACGAAGATGTCGATGGAAGATCCAAAGTTCAGCGTGGTTATGACTGCCACGATCAAGCCGCTAAAACTGGATTCAGATCTGGCAGCGATGTCGAATGCATGGAGATTATGGAAGCAGAAGTTCCTCATCTACCTCGAAGCGAATACGATTGATAAAGAATCGGTAAGCCGTCAAATAGCCATTTTTCTAAGTCTTATTGGAGATGATTGTCTAGAAATATTCAACTCATTTGGTCTAGATAGAAAAGATGCATCAATGACCCTTGAGAAAGTCATTCAAAAATTCGATGACAAATTCCTTCCACACAAAAATATCACAGTAGAGAGATATAACTTTTTCACAAGAAAACAGTCAGAAGAAGAGTCCATTGAAGAATATGTCACAAAATTAACAAATATAGCAATCAGATGTGATTTTGAAACTCTGAAAGAACAACTCATTTGCGACATGTTTGTAATTGGAATAACTAACAGAAAAACACAGGAAAGATTACTGCAACAAGAGTCACTAACAATAGAAAAAGCCATAAAAATTGCTAAAAGCATTGAGATTTCGCAACGAGAAACTGAAAAGCTTCAAATGGCTATCACAAAACTAGAAAAAGAGAGTACAGTTCAAGCCGTCAAGTCTCATCGACAAAATCAATCAACAGACTTGAGTCAAAAAAGTCAGCCAAAGTCTTCGAATAACCATTCTAGATTTCAGGTCTCAACACAGTCGCAATCACCTATACAAAAATCTTGTAAGAGGTGTGGTCAAGTCCACAGGTTCAAGTGCCCAGCTGAAGGAAAAACATGTTCAAACTGCAAAAAACAGAACCATTTTGCTAAATATTGCTTCTTCAATAAAGATACCAACATAAATGTAAGTATGGTATGTCAGTCAGAAAATAAAAGTAACAATGAAACGAATCAGTCGGATTACTTTGTCATAAACTCCATAAATAAAGTGTCAAATGAATGGAATATAACCATTAAATGTCATAATCATCCATTATTATGTAGAATTGATACAGGTGCTGACACAAATGTTATTTCTAAATATACATTAGATCAAATGATGTCTAAAACAGGTCAGGAAATCAACATTTTTAGGACAAATAATAAAGTCTTTTCATTTTCAGGACAATTAATTCCAAATACAGGATCATGTATACTGAAATGTAACTTTGAAAATGGAACAACAGCAAACATATGCTTTGTTGTTGTCAATGCCCAATGTCAAACAATCCTAGGTTGGAAAATATGTGAAAACCTAGGTATAGTAAAAAGGATATTTGCATTGTCTGAGGAAACATGTTATGATAATCAGAGGTCTGTTACTGATATTGTAAATAAGTATTCATCAACATTTGAAGGCTTAGGATGTCTTCCTACTCAAGCACACATAGATGTTGATTCTAGTGTCACACCAAAGGTATGTCCAGTTAGAAAAATTCCATTTGCACTTCATAATAGGCTAAAAGATGAATTAACTAACATGGAAAAACTAAAAGTTATTGAAAAAGTCATAAAGCCAACAAAATGGGTAAATTCAATTGTCTTAGTCGAAAAACCCAACGGTAAATTGCGTATGTGCCTTGATCCGAGAAATCTTAATGTAGCAGTCAAAAGACCTCATTATCCATTTCCTACATTTGATGATTTACGTTCTAAAGTTGCAGGTGCCACAATTTTCTCAAAATTAGATGCCAATTCAGGTTATTGGATGATACCACTAGATTCGGAGAGTAGTGACCTCTGTACATTCAATACACCTTTTGGTAGGTATAAATTTCTTAGGCTTCCGTATGGAGTAAATTCAAGTGGAGAAATATTTCATAGAATAATGACAGAACTTTTCGAAGGGCTACCAGGAGTAATTGTTTATATTGATGATATCTTGGTATACGGGTCAAATGAAAATGAACATAAGCAACGTCTAGAAAGTGTATTTAAACGAGCAAAAGAAGTTAATTTAAAGTTTAACAAGTCCAAATGTCAGTTTGGGGTAACTGAAGTAAAATATGTAGGTCATATTTTCAATAAACAGGGTGTTTCACCTGATATGTCAAAAGTAGAAGTCATAACCAAAATGTCCAGTCCGAAAAATGTCAAAGAGCTACAAAGATTTCTAGGTATGGTCAACTATTTAGGTAGTTTTATCCCAAACTTGTCAATAGAAACAAATTTGCTTAGAGATCTCCTCAAAAAACAAAATGCATGGCAATGGTCACCCATACATGAACAACAATTCACAAAGTTAAAATCAATCATTTGCCAAACACCAGTACTAGTCCACTATGATGTCAGGAAACAAATTAGAATGTCTGTAGACGCATCAAAAGATACAGTAGGTGCAGTAATTTTTCATGACAAAAATCCAATTGCATATGCTTCAAAGTCACTAACGCCATGTCAAGAGAACTATGCTCAAATTGAGAAAGAATTATATGCCATTGTATTTGGTTGTAAGAAGTTCCATCAATATGTTTATGGAAAACCAGTCTATGTAGAAACAGATCATCAACCACTTGTAACTTTATTCAAAAAACCTTTGTCTGATGTCCCAACAAGACTTCAAAGAATGATGATCACATTACAAGCATACCACTTAATCGTCACATACACAAAAGGCACAGAAATGTATATCTCAGATACTTTGTCAAGGTCAAAAGTCAATAACATAGAAGTCAATGAAGTTCTCGAAGAAATAGAAACTGGTATAGAATGTCATGTCAATTTATTAACATCAAATTTAGCTATCACACCTGAAAAATTAGAAAAAATCTTGATGAATACCAACTCTGACAACACCTTACAAAAGTTGAAAGAATTCTACATACAGGGATGGCCAAACTGTAAACAAAATTGTGATCCAAACACATTACCTTACTGGAATATTAGACATGAAATACATGTAATTAATGATTTGATCTTCAAAAGCAATGCCATTATCATTCCATCTACAATGAGATCAGAAATATTGTCAATTTTGCATGCAAGCCATATGGGTATTGAAAAAACAAAGAATTTAGCCCGAGGAATAGTCTATTGGCCTAACATGAATCATGAAATTGAGATTCTTATAAAACAATGTGAGTCTTGTCTAACATTTAGTCCAAACAAAACAAAGGAGCCTTTATTGCCACATGATCAGCCTAAACTTCCATGGCAAAAACTAGCCACAGATTTATTCGAATACAAAGGAAAGAAATATTTGATTGTTGTTGATTTCTATTCAAATTATTTTGAAGTAGCACACTTAAACCAAAACACTACACATTCAATTGTCATAACACAATTAAAATCAATATTTTCTCGTCATGGAATCCCCTTGCAACTAGTCAGTGATGGAGGTCCACCATTCAATTCAACAAATTTCAAAGAGTTTTTAAGTGATTGGGATATTGAACATATTGTCTCAAGCCCACACTTATCCAGGTCAAATGGTCTCGCAGAAGCAACTGTGAAAATAGTCAAAAATATTTTTAGAAAATGTGATGATTCTAACACAGATCCTTATCTAGGCCTATTACAATATAGGACCACCCCAAGAGGTCATTTAAACTCACCCTCACAACTACTAATGTCTCGTCAACTAAGAACTAAATTACCAACTCAACTGTCTAGTCTAAAACCCAAAATTATCAAATATTCAGAACATAATCAAAAGAAACAAACAAACACACATAATACAAAAAAATATTATGATAAGAGTTCCAAAACCTATCCAGAGTTCAATATTAATGATGATATCTATTTCAAAAAAGACCCAAAAGGCATCCAATGGTCAAAAGGTACTATAATTTCTAAAACAAAATTCCCTCGTTCATACATAGTCGAAGATGGAGTAGGAAATAACTATCGACGAAGTTCTCAGCATATTCAGCTGAAACATAAAAATATATCAAACACTCAGCCACAGTCGAGTCAGTCATATACATCACAGTCAGAGAGTCATACTCATTCCAATAATTTACAGCCAAATAAAACATTTCACTATAAATCAAGTCAAAAAATAAAGTTACATACTCAGTCAATGGAAAAGGAAGAGGATGATGAGATAATTACTTACCTTATCCATAAACCAACTCAGGCTAGGCCAAGGTCAAATAGTCATTCATCAATTTCAAATTTCTCAAACCAGTCTACTAACTCATTCTATGAATCTATAAACTCTGATCATATGGAAATGGAATCTCCAATATTTATGGATTTAAGACAAGAAGTAGAGAGTCATGATGATACGCTTGTAGAGGAAACTAGTTCAAGTAATGATTCAAAAAACAGTGTAATCTCAGTTCACTCTTCAGAAACTCAATCACCATCAACCTCTTCAAATGTCCAATCTGACAATAGTTCTTCTGAGTGGGTGAACTACAGCATCTCGACACACGCTATCTCGATGCACGGAATCTCGACAAATATCGACAAACGTTATCTCGATGCACGGAATCTCGACAAACGTTATCTCGAGGCACGGAATCTCGACAAACGTTATCTCGACAAACGTTATCTCGATGCACGGAATCTCGACAAACGTTATACCGATGCACGGAATCTCGACAAACGTTATCTCGATGCACGGAATCTCGACAAACGTTATCTCGATGCACGGAATCTCGACAAACGTTAGCTCGATGCACGGAATCTCGACAAAAGTGGGGGGCGAAGAGTGTTCATTGCACCATCTATATCCTATACCGGTCCTCAGTGTTGGATGCTGAGACCCCCCTCTGATAAACACCTTATTGTTCCCATTCGTTAATACCATGGAATATTAAAATAAATCGAAAATTATACTAATAAAGATAAAATAAAATGAAAACTTTTTATAATAATATATTAACATATAAAAAAATAAAGAAATAAAATTTAAGTGTCTTGCAAATTATTGCATATAAAATTATATACGGGATAGTGCGACCCTGTTATGACAAAAAGCTGCAACCCGGGTTACAGCGTTTTGTGACAATAGAGCTTAAAATATTCTACTCAATGTAAGCAAGGTACTAAATTGATCCATAGTTCAATACATAGTTTCAACACGAAGATATTCTAATGTGACATTTTAAAGTAACCTAAAATTACGATCCAATATTTTGGCAAAACGATGCAAGACTCTAGGTTGCAGCGTTTTATCGTGACAGAGGAGCACGTGCGCGTGTGCCCGGCCGATTGAGTGACCCTGTATTTTGGTAAAACATTGCAAGCTTAGGTTGCTGCGTTTTGTCAAAATAACCAGAGAGCAAGCGTTTGTAAAAAATAGGTACTTACTGGTACATATTATCATGTGTAGCTGATTCATTTCATTAATAGTCATGCGGTCTAGGTAGTGCAAGTGTTGTTCGTGATTATCAGATGATTACTTCAGTGAGGAGTAATTATCAATGCCAAAATATGAACGAATTAATAGTATTAATAATAAAATAAAATAAGACAAAAAAAAATCTAGCCCTAGATTGTAACTTAGACTTATTAACGATTGCTGCAATGAGATCAAGACAATCATAATTGAATACCTGGAAACTGGCCACAACTACCATGTCTACCGACAGTGTACATCTAATAAAATTAACATTCACAGACAATCTGAAAATGTCTAAGACTTAGACTAGACGGACTACGTTCACTTCACACGTAAGCATTCTTGAAAAAAATTTAAAAAACATGCCACCATGACTTTATTCTGGTCAAAAATGAATTGAAATGTGTTTTTCCCAAGAATACTTACAATATTTTAAAATTAAAAGCTGTTGAATTTTACGTTGAAGACATCAAAACTCAGTAAAGTAGTTATGAATAGTGCACGAATAGTAGTAGTATATGTTTAGAAATATAGCAAGAAAAACTGAACCAGAGGGTATTTCCCAGAAGAAGAAAGATAAATTGATGAAATTTCTGAAATTTATGCCGAACTCCAATCATCGGTTCTAGGAACATTTTATTGTGAATGGAAATATTACTGAAGATTCGGACGAGAATCTGCTCCTGAAATCCATACATAAGGTGTTATGCTTTTCAATAATAAAACTTACAATTAAGTACATATCACTTGCTCTTTATCTTATTATAATTTTTTGCCCTTAAACTACGTATTCCGATCTAATTGGTATAAAATAAAAAAAATAACGTTAGTTTATCGAAATAACATAAACTATTATTTACCTAACTATTAACTATATATATAAGTAGGGAGGTGGTAATATTGTGTAGATAGTTAAGGTAGGTATATAAAAAAAACAAATTTTAAGCCAGCGCCACACAGCTAAAAATACATGCTAGGCTTTAATTGAAATACAATTTACAAAATACTATCTATGAAATTACCTGGCGTTTTTGACATTATTTGTCATTTTTGACATTAGCTGTCATTTTGACATTTTCTATCATTTTTGACATTAGCTGTCTTTTTTGACATAAACTGTCATTTTTGACATAAGTTGTCATTTTTTACATAAGCTGTCATTTTTGACATAAGTTGTCATTTTTTACATAAGCTGTCATTTTTGACATAAGTTGTCATTTTTTACATAAGCTGTCATTTTTGACATAAGCTGTCATTTTTGACATAAGCTGTCATTTTTGACATTAGCTGTCATTTTTGACATTAGCTGTCATTTTTTGCTTATATCTAATGTTATTAGTCGGTTGGTCAGAGAACCATTAAGATTTGTCGGGATTCTGTGCGTCGCTATAACGTTCAGATAACATTTATGTTATTTGTTTTGTCGAGATTCCGTGCGTCGAGATTGCGTTCACTTTTTGTTTTCTGTCGAGATTCCGTGCGTCGAGATTGCGTTCACTTTTTGTTTTCTGTCGGGATAGCGTGTGTCGAGATGCCGTAGTACACCCCTTCTGAGTTAACTGAGAATAGTCCAACTCAGAATGTACCTCTACCTGACACGCCGAAGTATAGCAGTCGAGGAAGGATAATTAAGAAAAAACAACTGTTTGATTTATAAATGTAATGAAAACACTATCTAATCTAAGTACTATGTGCATGAAAACATAAAAATGTAATAGGTAGTCACTTCACTTCTTATAATTAATGTTTTATATATAGTTTAGCCGATAATTAGTTTAATTAGTATATTAGACATAAGCACTGTCTTCTTTCTATTTGTAATTTAAGGATTTTGTCTAGGAAAAATATTTTGTTTTGTTTTTGTAATATTGTAAACAAGTTTGAAGTACTTGCTTTATGTCAATGTCAAAGTAACTTCACTTTTGATATTTGTCTATGTCTCAAAAAGGGGCATGTTCTAATCTATGGTCTTAATCTTAACTGTCAGTGTCAAATATGGATGACACCTGACAGCCGCGCATCGTGCGTGTGTCTTCTACTTGACTTGTCTTGTTGGTCACACATAATAAATGATGGTCTCCATCTCCAATCCTGCCTTTCTTTATTTGGAACGTCCCAGCCTCTGCCAACGACTAGGCGAATAAATAAACACTGAATACGTCCAGAACTTACGTCGAAATTAGCCTGGATATATAGACTGGGTGTACGAGTACTACTGACCTAATGATCCTGCCTGTTTTTAATTAGCGCCGTTAATTTATTAAAAACAAAATCTCGAAACCGGCTCTTAATATCCACCATCAATGGGACGCTTTTGGCAAAACAATGCATTCGTAGAAAACCGAAAGTTGCGTAAATTTCAAGCCAATACCCGAAATGATTACAAAAATTAAAAACCCGTCTTCATACTACAAGCCGGATGAAGCGAATGAAGATGCCGTGAGAAACGTCGTAGATTTATTTCGAGAGAAGAGTAGAAGTAGTGTTTTATATTTAAATAAATGTATTATTTAGAGCGTACGGTATTTTTCTGTCACATACGGTGATTTTCCGACTTGTGTACGGTACGACCGAATTTAGGTAGCGGCAACACTACAAATGACAGTGGTTGATCAATGGTTGATCATTGATCAGTCAGCGTAGTCAGTCAGACGACAGTCAGTGTGTTGTGTTGTTTGAATGTGTGGTGTGGTGGGTGGTCTGATCATTTTAGTAAAGTACCGAATACCTACTAATAAACGGTATATTACGGCGGCGGCACGGTGATTGGGCTTGAATTGTGCAAAACATACTATAGAGGTGTTCTTCAGTCATCTCAATAAATTAGTACCTTCGATGTTATTTGTTGCTCCAAAATGTTTTTAGTGTTCGTAAAAAATACAAAGTAATTGAAGTGCCTACCGATCCAAAAATGGCTTGCTTCCTGTCGGAGGATAAACTGAAAGGATTTGAGAAGTACAAGGTAGGTAAAATGTGAAAACACTATGTTTATAACTCTAGCAAGATCTGCTTTATGAGACAGGCAAGATAAATCCATAAAATATTAAATTGAACCATAAATTATTTTTTTTGGGACTATAAAGTTAAATTATGTGATGTGAGTGTGACCGCTGAAGGCTGCTGCAATAATTTTATTTTTTCAGTACAACTGTGTGGATACGAGTGTGCTTAGTAACTATGTGATGCACCCATTTTGGAACTGGTGTGTGCAGGTATGATTTATCTTTCTTTTTCATTGTAACAGAGTGATTTAACACACAGCGCTTGAATTAATTTTGATGTGAAATTGCAAGTTTGTAGATGTAGGTACAGAGAGCTAGAATAGTTAACTTCCTGACAAGTTCCAAGTCATCATATTACATATATGTTCTGTCTCCGAAGAAAAGTTTGTGTTCTTCATTTTATAGTAAGATTCTAGTTGGAAAATATTTCTATATTAGTAGGAACTTACATAGCCAGGTCTAATATATAGGTACTGATTAAATAGTATGGTTTCCATTTATTATCATTGAAACCACCTGGAAAATGTGTTAATAGTTCTGAGTAAACAAGCTTTGAATATTAACAATAAGATTAGGGATTATGTACTTCCAAATTAATTGCATTTGATTGAGCTAACATAAGTGCTAAGTAATTTGTACCTGCTAAAATGTCCTTTAACATGTCTTTACAATAGGTATTTAACATTTCAGTTTTGTCCGACGTGGGTTGCACCGAACCTGCTAACATTCACTGGTTTTTTACTCACAGTCTTTAATTTCCTGCTATTCTCCTACTATGATTTTGGATTCTATGCCCTTACCGAGGAGAATAAAACAAATGATCACATACCATCCTGGGTTTGGGCTGTTTCAGCTGTCAACTTATTTGTGGCATATACTTTAGGTGAGCATGACCTTTCATTATTTGTTACACACACAGCTGTTTCATAATATGTGTCCAAAGCTGATTAGCAGAGCAGGCTAAGCCAATTATGCTACTTATGCTTGTTTCAAACTTAATTATGTATTTCTGCCTTGCTTATGATTTTTTAATACCTTTTAATATACCTTTTTAATTAATACAAACAAGTAAATGCCCCAGGGCTACTAAGGTAAGCCTGAACTGCAACACCATTGGATTTAATATCTTTAATGTTTCCCCTGTATGTATGTAGGAAACAGCATTTGGATCTGTACAAACTATTAAAGATTTCGTCTATATAACTTGGTTTACAAAATTACAAGGGTCACAGGATAGAATGTATACTTTAAAATAAGAACCAAGTTAACAGATGACAACGGATTGGACCAAACGAAGGATGGCCATGAAAATGATTCTGACATTTAGGTATTTCTAAGAGATCTGAAACGAAATGTGTAAGTTAGTGTAGGTGAAGTGTCCGAAGCAACTTGTTGGTAATGTTGTTTGTGTGATCAACGTCACCCCATAACAGTACCATAAACCGTCATCTGTTTTTGAAAGTAAACCTCCCTAACAGAGAAAGCCGAGAAAATTAACAAAGCCTTTAATCACCCCTGTAAGTAACAGCATTAGTATGTGTTGATGATGATGAAAATCGCGTTCGAACTAGCGCCTTGTGATTTAATTATGGCTCATTTGTAATAATATAACTTTGTATGTGACGATGTAGCATGACATGAATTACCTGATAACAGTTGCTCGCCTGATTAGGGTTCGTCTTATATCAGAGAAAACTAAAACCAACAGTGATTTATTGGAAATATCCTTAAAATAAAAATCACGAACTCTGTAAGTCTGCTATTCGATAACACTGCCCTAAGATTATTAATTTAATTGTTCTAAAAAGTTTGAATCAATTATGTATGATCTATCTATCTATCTATATCCAATAGTCTGTCGACAATGTTGAATGATGATGGGAACTATTGGGAACCCTCCGACCGTATAAAGTAAAGTTACGCGTCTACTGGATCGGATTCGGAGCGTACGCAGCGTCGGTATTTACAATATTCCGATAGGGTAATCCGATAGGCGTCTCAGTAGACACACACTTCGGATTTTGCATCGATAAATAGACGTATTTTCAAATCGCTTGAGGTTGCCCATGACGATATGCGAGGATATTGGTGCGGATAACATCGGCAGAAACACAGGCATCCGATACCGATCTGTCAGGTGTACCTACTATCGAAATCAAAGCAACAAATCCTTACGCTCCGTACGCTACCGATCACGTGGAGTACGGAATTCATCAGGAGACAGAGTTAACACATGAAGTCATTGCACCGTTCTAAATACGCGCATTTGAACATTTGTCTGTAACATAGTGCCCTTTGTTATCTCATGTAATAAGTCAACATGATAATAGTAAACAGATATTTATTATTTCGTCTCCGATCACATCCTGGTATTGTTATCGGTTACGTATAATGTACAGTACCTAACTACATTGATTTGGTATTACTAGATTATATATTTTTATCGTGCACCAAAATGATAAACAAGGTAGGTACCTATCTAACTAAACTATGATAGAGTTATTTGATTTTTTATGATAGAGTATTGATTTGTTGCATAAAAACTAGTATCTCATTCGGGGGAAGCGGCGAACACATTAATTGATGTAGAGAGGGTATACCAACTATTTTTAACATCTTTTATGTGATAGATGATATCTAAATAACCTTCCACCGGCCGCCCGGTAGGTGTGTAGTCGTGGGGCGGCATAAGTATCGATCGATCTGCAATTCAGCCCGTTAATGTCGTAAGAGCAGATTAAGGTAACCTACCAGAGAAATAGAGAGCTTCCAGTGCATTTTTAACACCTTAACTGCGATCACCAATCCGCCTGCCAAGCGTGGTGATTATGTCAAAAGTCCGTTTGTTGGAGGAAACTCGTCAAGCAGGCGTTAATGTGCTGATAGGTTACCATAGCCTATAATTGTTTGTACGAATAGGGGAAGCCCGGGCAGCACGAATATGTTAAGGGAAAGGCTAAAAAAAACACACAAATTTCTAATAAACAATAGTCTTTTTAATATTAATTTGTACTTTGGTTAATCATCTTTGAAAAATACTACTAAAAACTTTGAAACATAAACAACTTATACATAATTTTTTGAGATCACAAAAAAGTGCCCACTATCCGTTTTGCCCGACCCCCCCCGGGCAAAAAGGATAGGTAAAAGCAATTCGTGTTTCAATTGTCGCACTCATCACAGTAGTAGCTGCTTACCCCTGAATAAGAAGTACAGTCCTCGTGTGCCCACCTCTTGCATTGGTTACACTCAATCCATTCTTCGATAGGTGGATCAATATATTCTTCTGAGTACACTAAACATACACAACTTGTGTACAAAAACCGTTGTCTACCCAGTTTCTTTGACGTGTTTCCAGACTTTATATGTATCTAAAACAATTAATTATGTTTTAATGTAATACTAATCATGACACTAATTACTTACAAACTACTATGCCTTATATAGACAGCTATCCGTTTTGCCCATATCCATCTTGCCCAAAGTACTAATATTCAAAAGTTTTATCACCCTACCGCAAAACTTCTACCGACGAACGACTAGGTACCGAATAAAAAGTTACAAACAAAATTTAAACTTAAAAAAACACGCAATCGATTAAACAGAGTCTACTCGTTAACACTTAATGCATAATACAATCAATCAATACACATACCTTGTCAAAAATCGTAACGAAACAGCAAAAAACTTGTATTTTTATTTTTACAGCAAATGATCGCATCTATTGTTTTGGTTGAACTGTCATGGCGCCGCCGATGAGCTCCTGCTTTACCAATACGAGCTTTTCCAGTAGTGCGATCTATTGTTGTTTTTTAATAAATCGAATATTCGTCTTACCCACACTATGCGTCTTGCCCGGGCTTCCCCTAGCTATCTATATAATAGCTAGCTTCTCATCTCGCAAGTCACGCACCTATGGAACCAGTCCTTCATTCAAATACCTAATAACAAAGATTATCTTGTCGGCCTTGAAACGACTCGCAAAATCTTAGTAAAGGTAACCTGTGGTATTATTGTGTGCCTTTAATTTGATAACTTCTGCATACAGCACGCTTAATAAACTTGTGGTATCTACTTAGGTAATAAAAATCCTGTAATAGGGTATATGCATGTGATTTCAAAATGGCTAAAAAACGTATTCTCTATTGATAGAGAAACATAATCTACATATTTTTTTTTGCAATTTGAGATGTTTTTCTTGTAGAATTTAACCATTGAAAAATTGATATTTTAAATCTCAATCGCAAAATTTCAAAACGCTACGCCATTGACTAAAGCGGACGTGATATCACTGTGCACATTTTTTCTTTTTTTATTCTGCTTGCTGCACCATGATTTGACACTATTCTGCCCACTTGACATTTCGTATTGTCGATTATTTTCAGTTTTTTCGGAAAACCTCTCCTGAGATGATCACTACAAAGGTTTTAATCAAGTGTGTACGTCGACGTCACATAAACATGGCGCCAATATGGCAGCGTTTTTATCACCCGAAAATGATTGTAGTTTTGATTTGTTTTTTTTAAGTTGTTAATGCGAAATTCAGTGAGCGTCTTATCATTCCTCGGTTAAATAATGACCTAAAGAATCGATTAAAACAATAAAAAAAATCGATGCATATACCCTATTCGTATTATAAAGAGGTCCAACCCTGCATAAAACCGGGAACACCCTTTTTTTATCTTCTATCACTGTTCTATAGAGGTAACTTCACAGTTAACTTAGTACATACCGAGGCCTCCCTAAAAAATGAGAGACAGGCTGGCGCGGGCGTTGCAGTTTTATGGTGGGTCTGTTCCGCAGAGTGCGCTGCTGCCTGCCCCGGTGATTTACTTTGTTATTTCACTATATAAATCGATTATCCGAATTTACGTCGAAAGTAGCCTGGGTGTACGAGTACTTACCTTCTACATCATACAGTAACTTAGTGCTCCGATAAATTCTGAAACAAGGTAAATAAGAGAAATTATCTTGTTACGGGAAAGAGTTACCTGAGAAAATAGTCACTTAAAAAATATAACTACATACTTGAGAGGTCATACTTGAGACGTCCTGCAAATTTTGTTACCATATGCTACCAAAATCTACTTCCTTCCTTCTACTACGACCTTCCTTCTTGTCCCAATTTGACCTGCAAGCTGCATGACGTGATCGTGAATAACACCGTGTGAGTCACTGGCACTCAAAACATTTCTTAATAAATGAATATGTTATGAACGAGAATGTGAAATATTTCAGATGGCATTGACGGCAAGCAAGCTCGACGGACGGGCACGAGCGGACCGCTCGGAGAGTTGTTTGACCATGGACTGGACTCTTATTCAGCTGTTCTCATCCCTACATGCCTTTACAGCATATTTGGAAGGTCAGTGCCTTGCTAAAAATCGTACTTACCCATGATAATAATAATAATTCCTTTCTCTTATTCAGACACTTATCTTTAGTTTACAATGAAATTTAGACATCGGGATCGCCTGTATTTTCTTTGTCGAAGAAAAAAAAAGGTATATGTTTGCCCGATTTTGGCAAAGGCCTCTTCTAACTGCTTCAAATTCCTCCCCTTGCTCGTGCAGTTCTATACCAAGTCTCTTACTTCCTCTTTTTGCCTTTTGGATATCAGGGGTTTACTCCATTTATCCGAACCGCGTAGAGCGTGTCCCGTCCAACTCCATTTTTTTACTACATATCCATAAACTCGTCCACAAATATTAAAAATGCGAAAGTATTTTTCTCTGTCTGTTATCTTTTCACGCCTACTGCTGAACGCATCTTGGAATAACAATATTTTTTTTTTGTGCTTAGGTACGCCTTTCCAAAAAGGTATGTTTTGTCCCACTCCTAAGACCGCGAATCCTCCCCTGTCCTATTTACTCAACTACATGATATTAGAAACTTATAGTTATCAAGGATAAGTGTCTACCTACAGGTCTGTTTTGATCCTGAAAAGGTGAAAGTTGGACGGAATTATAGATATAATTTGTCTAGTACCCTCAACACAAACTGTTGTTTACTTTGGAGCTTGATGATGCTCTGTGTGGATTGTCCAACATTCTTATTTTTGAGGAGTTAGCTTTTTTCGGCTTCTCGCGCCGTTTTTCAATACCCTATCTGTTCTTGGGTTACCGTTTACTTCCCTGTCAAATTTCGTGCAGCCGTTTAGGCCTGAAAAGGTCAGTCAAGCAGAATTACTTTCACTTTTATAATATTCGTATGGATGTATTTTAACTGAACCAGTTTTGCCTACCTACCTACCTTTTTGCTTTCGTCATCATCAAGGTTCTTAGGGTCGCACTTAAAAGTCTTTTGCTCTTGACCCAAGTTAAATACAATCTATGTACTTTGTGCCTTCACTCCTTCCTTATATACCTAGACGGATATGGCACGTTGTTGTCGACGGGCAACTGCACCCGTCGACTGGCTGTCGACTGGTCGGCGGGCAATGGCAGCCGTCGACGTCGTCGGGTGCAGTTTGCCTTGCCTCGCCGCCGACAACGTCCTTTATAATCTACTAAGTCACTTTTCACTTCATAGAATATTAAACCGCACGCGGCAACACGCAGGTCGCGCGCGACATGCCGCGCTAATGGGTTAAGTTATGGCCACATAAATCGTAATAATATTAGGTACCTTCTTATTACGATTTCTGTGGAACTTTTCTGTGGCGTTATGGCACTTTAGGTTAGAGAAGAGTAGGTACAATACAATGAGGAGACGAGCGAAGACTCTCGAGTTGGCCTAGTTGGTGTAGGTACTTGTTAAACCATTTATTAAAGAAATACTTATTTCGTGCGGAAAGACCAAGGAGATTGATATGATGAATAATTCATGATAAAATGACTATTAAGCATTGATTTAAAAAGGGAAGATAGGTTACGTTCTCCCAGCGCTTACTCAAAAATTGGCATGTGTTACAACTACACGCAAACGCATACTCTCACAGTTATATTTCTAGTCCTGTGCAATACAAAGAAGAACAAAGACGGAAAGACGTATCTAGGACCGAAGTGAGACTATGACAACAATATTTCACGCGAATCACGACCGCCCGTGCCGCCGGTCAGACGGTGACTGATGTGGGAGAACACAATTTTACACAATTTGAGGTTGTCACTTTCAAGCAACCAGTACCTCATCTTCGTTTTTAATAAATCAATGCTATTAAGCCAAAGATTTAAATCATTAGATACGCCCTGACGTCCTTACGCCCTAAAACTGTGGCCATTGTCTTTAAATGAGTGCGTTAACAAAACACCGACGACGAACGCACACATACGATACGAGTAGATAAAATTTGTATTTTTGTCAAAAAACCTTAATGTTATTATGGCCATTTATTGTGCAATCTGCACGAACTTTTGTGAACAAGCACACCACAAAAGCACAATTCACTAATTCCCAATGATAGAGCTCACTCAGTTCGCTTGGCCACTATAAAAAGGGCCTGTCTAATCATTTAAATCTTTGGAATAAGAAATCCTTTTTTATTTCAGGGATGAGTTGAGTCCGCTCCGGTTTTTTTTCGTCGTGTGGAACATTTTCTTTAATTTCTACCTGACGCACTGGGAGAAGTACAACACGGGCGTGATGTTCCTTCCATGGGGATACGACTTTACGATGATTGTAAGTACCTTTTGCATTTCGTATTTAACCGACCTCAAAAAAAGGAGGAGGTTCTCAATTTTGTGTATTTTTCTATTTTTGTTACCTCACAACTTTTGACTGGGTGGTCCGATGTTCATGATTCTTTTTTTATATGAAAGCTGATGCTTCCTGTGTGGTGCCATTTTAATTTGGTTCGGTTCTTACAGTGACAAATTAAAAACCGACCTGTATTATGAAAGCTTGCTCAGTCATCGATCTATGCTTGAGTAAAGCTTTTCAAAGGCATGAACGTCACTCGAGCATATATGACTGAGCAATCTCTTATAATACGGGCCTTAGTCTAATATTGCAAAAATATTGACTCTTATGCGACGCTTAATAACAGTTCCATATACAGACACAATAAAACACAGTTTTGCATACAGGTAATTATAATCCTGAAATCACACATAAGTTACTTTTTATCCAATAAATCAGCATGGGATAGAAAACGATTCCATAGAAAATGCGAAGCTCGGGCCGAAACAAGTTGTAGGTTCATAAATCTATGTTATCTGAAGTAAAGTACTTTTTAATAAATACAGATAAATAGAATATCCTTCTTCCCAGCTAGTGTGTAGTGCTGGCTTAGAATTTGCACCACCCCGACTCTTCACCTGGGTGTCGTGAGAGGCGACTAAGGGATATCCAACGGGGGGCGGGCCGCAGCGCCCCCTGCAGAACCATGCTAACACCGAACTGCGATCCCCAACACGCATGCCCAGCGTGGGTATTATGGGCGAAAAGAGATAAACGCTAACAAGGCTCTTATCAGGGGGAGACCTGCGTCCAGCATTGGCCAATACAGGCTGTTGAGGTTGAGGAGAATATTCTTTATTGCACATTTAACGTTAATCTAGTAGGTTATTTGTTGAATAATAACGTTTTTATTATAGCAACATAATTAGGTATTAAAGATTTTTATTGAAACATCAATACATGTAATTAAGGTGACATAATTACGTATTTTTAACCCAAGGTGATGTTATCTGTATAGCAAAGCTGCTTATAATTTATTTAGAAGCATTCAATAGGTAACTTATGTTATCAAACGTTTCTATTATGAATTATTATAAGAGTTTTATTATTTTATTGTAATCCTAAAATATTATAAACGCGAAAGCTTGTAAGAATGTATGTTTGTTACTCTTTCACGCAAAAACTACTGAAGGGATCGGGCTGAAATTTTGCATACAGGTATTTCTAATCCTGGAATCAAACATAGGCTACTTTTTATCCCATAAATCAGTTCCCGTGGAATAGGAATCACCTTTAAACGTTTGCATAGGAACAACGCGGGCGCAGCTATATCGTATCCATTTTGAATGGAGCATAAACGTAAAAAAACCGCCCATACTTAACCTAAAATTCACTTTGTTGGCGCGTCCTTTATACTTAATTTACATTACTTGTCGATTTTAGATCCTCCCTTCAATAAAAATCGCTTACAAATATATCTGAAACTGGACGCCAGGCAAGTGAGATTTTGTTATTTGTGTCGTACTTTGTTTACTTATTAGTAAACAAAGTACGACACAGCTTCATTCAAAATGGATAAACCATAGTAAAGAATATTTTGTTCCCAGGGCTCCTGCATCCTCCTTCTTATAACATCGGTGATCGGTCCAGCGGCGTGGCACGTGACGCTTCCTGGGGGCGTCTCGCCCGGCTTCGTGTTCGAGCTCACTCTCTACTTCTCAGCCATGCTCACCAGCCAGACTGTTATATTGTGGAATATTTATAAGTAAGTTATGTTATATACAGCCCCCCCCCCCCCAAATAGGTAAAACAAGAACAAGAAATATCGACGACCATGTTTGAAAAAGTGGCCAGAAACTTATCTTCACTAAATGGCGAAATTTCAAATGACTGCCATTTAGTGTAGAAGTGTCGGAAGACGAATTAAGTACTTACTTAACGTACTTAATTCGTCTTCTTATATCTCTTGTAAGTAGTCTAAGTTGGTACAAAAATTACTTTAGGTATTTTCTGTTTCTCTTGGAAATATTATGAATCTTTTATCAACAAACTAATGTAAAACGACTTAGTGAAGTTTTTAGCTACTGTTTAGCAGAAAATTACTGACGCACCACACAGTTCGGTACTCGTTAGTTCGTCTGACGACTTAATTTTCCATAATATATAATTAGAATTTGCGTAGTTCCATGTCTAACTTCTCCTAATCTAACTCTAACTAACTCTCCTCACCATGTAGAGGCGCTTTGCTTAATCCCATAAAAGAATGGAACGTCTCGATATACGTATTAGTACCTATATTTTCTTTATTTGTAAACTGTCTTTAGTTATCTGACTTTTTTTCAAGCAAACGACACCAACAATTCATTTCTTCCATTATATAGCTAATGGAAGAAAAGCATTGTTGGTGTCGATACTCAGTTTTGGGCTTGGGCTTTGTTCTGCCTCAATAGGCCCAACGACTATAATTCTAATGAGTCCGTTAAATTATCAGAAGATAGACACGGTATTTTTTCTTTTGTCAATCAAACAAAAAATACCAAAAGTAAAGCACGTCTAAGTTTGGGAGTAGGGGCTAGTGACGTCACGGCTCAGTAATAATTGACTTTGTTTTAAAAAAACTATAAACCGACTTCAATGATATAGTTTTTTCATGGATGCCCTTGTCAGAACTGGACCAAATTAACATGGGACCACACCGGAAATACCAGGTTTCAAATAAAAAAAGAATCATGAAAATCGGACCACCCAGTCAAAAACTCCGAGGTCGAATTGAGAACCTCCTCCTTTTTTGAAGTCTGTTAAAAAGTCGTCAGTAACTTTATACTGAGCCGTGCCGTCCCGCGGAACTTTAACTGGATACATCTTCGGACTAATTGACAACTGACCAGCCGGTTTCTCGAACGCTGGTCACATTGAATGGATAGTGAACGGCCTGTTATATATCTGACATCTGACAGCGTGAATTTTAATCTCACGGAATATAACCTGCGTACTTAACTTAACTTACACGTACGACGAATAAAATTCCTTGCTATTTTAGCTACATGCAACTTTATAGTGCTCCAAACATTCATATTTTTCCGCTAGTGAACTTCCATTAAGGCGCATACCCGAGCCAATATGACAGCGATATCTATTTTATCATATTTTTACGTTTATCATAGGAATTTTTAAAAATCCTACGTTCAGTTTGTGGTATCTATTATCAGTTATTTATTAATGCCTCTGTAATAGTTTCATTTTTTTTTAAATTTCTATGATAAACGTAATAATAAGATAAAATAATTGGGGGCGCCACTTTCACTGGTGTATGGGCCTTAGTTACAGAATTCTGCAAAAAAAACCACGCGAGTAATAAAAGCAGTGCGTGTACAGCCTGACAAATTGTCAACAATTTGTCAAAATAATAAGCGTTCGAGAAACCGGCTGCAAGTGTTTCTATGTAGTAAGTACCATCATTGAATTATATCTTTATATGTTACAGATCATACCGCAACCGCACGGGTAAAATGCGTCCCCTACTCGAAGCGGTGCGGCCGTTGATGCCTCTGATCGCGTTTTTCATACTCAGTTCCACGTGGGCGGTCTATTCTCCCAACGACATCATCAACCGAGTGCCGAGGCTTTTCTACATACTCACTGGGACTATCTTCTCCAACATAAACGTAAGTTATGGGGGTTATAGGCATACAAGTTCATTGATCTATTAAGTCCCCAATACATGTTGGCTGAGCTAAGACAAATGACAAATGACCTCTATACACGTTGGCGCTTGTATTCACTAACTCTTCACACTCACTTCGGTCAGCTAGGACGAGCGATACCGAGCGATACCGAGCGATGGCAATGCAAACGTGCCGTCTACATGTTGGTATTGGCTTTCACTCGGCAACGTTGGGCCAACATGTATTGGAGGCTTTACATTACACACTTGACACACAATGACTCACTGGCTCTCAAACGAATGATCTGATAATCGCTAATCAAATTAATTGAAATTATTTTATAAATTCTGCATAATATTTTAAATCATCATCATCCCTATGCGGTGCGCGTTAACGTTCTCTCTAGGTTCGTAGTTAACCCGCTTATATCCGCAATTAATTGTTTGCACATCTTCAGTGATTCCTCCCTTCTTCAAGAAAAGAGCATTCTTGTTTAGTATGAGTTCCGGTGCATATTTATTTTTAAAACGTCTGTCTATTTAATGAATTTTATTAAGTAAGTATACCTACTAATAAATACTACTACTACTCATAATCATAACACAAGCTCTTCGTAGCTTGGGGCTGGACGATGATTTGTGGATGTTTCATCCTTATTTGCCATGATTCACACGTAGTAGGTACTACCTACGCTAAAAGCGTTTATTGACTCGCAACTAAAGACTCAACAGCCTAAATCCGTCCACTACTGGACGCAGGCTTGCCCCTGGTAAGCAGCTTATATGCTTTTATCTCATGGGGGTAGTTACCATAATCCCCACGCGCTGGCATGCGGCTTGGGATCGCAGTTCAGTGGTAGAATTGTTCTGCAGGAGGTGCTACTGCCCGCCCTGGGTGGATATCACTTAGTTGCCCCTTACTACACCAACGGGAAGAGCTGCGGTGGTGTAAATTCTAAGCCGGCACCACTCAGCACTAAAGACATACAAAGCTATAATAATACTTACATACTATAAATAATGCTGGACAATTCACAAAACATTATCTAGTTCCAAGCTAAGCAGAGCTTGTGTTATGGGTACTATAAACTGAATATGTGGTATTCTGGATATTGATCCAGAACACCCTGAACAAATATCTTCAAATCTTACTAACATTTGTCCCGAGGCGGGAATCGAACCCGCAACACAGAGGCCTTCTAAATAATAAGTATAACATTGTATAACATTTTGTATTAAATAAGCTCCAAAACTACTGGACTCATAAAGAAGTCTTTTACCATCTTTTACTTTTCAGTCACTCCCTGAAAAGTAAAAGATGGTAAAAGACTATATTTTATCCCGGAATTCCCACGAGAACAGGAACTGTTCTCGTGGGGAAAAATTCCGGGATAAAATATAGTAAATATAATATAAAATATAGTAAAATATATATAAGCGGACGAAACCGCGAGGCGTTACTAGTAAAATATATAATATAATAATTATAACAATTTGTTCCAGTGCCGTTTAATCGTAGCTCAGATGAGCGACACGCAATGCGAGACGTTCAACGGTCTCGTGTTCCCATACTCTGTGGTGCTGAGCGCCGTGTTCGTGCTGCGAGTGACCGCTCTCACCGAGGTGATGCTGCTGACTGCGCTCACCATCGCCAGTTCCGTCGCACATATCTACTACGGCACTAAAGTGGTAAGACAACACCGTTTGTCAACCAGCTAACCACTAGTTAGCTATTTTACTATAGAAACTTTTGTAGTTTGACGAATTCATTATGAATGTAAGCGGGTTAACTACGAACCTCGTTTGTGTTGGAAGAACACTTGACGAGGGGCATCTTCAGGGCGAGGGCGAGTGCGGTTCTATAGGCGGGCGAAGGGATGCGAATGACGTTCGTCAAACTACGAGTTTCTATAGTAAAATAGCTAACTAGTAGTTCTCCGAACAGTAGACCTCATTAACTTCAAACTAGTGGGTTACAAATATGTACTTATAGGTGGCGCTGTTCTATCGAGCTATTCTCTTAGACAAGCCAAAAAGCCAGATTAGAACTTTACCAAATTTTTATGGGAAATATTATTTTTTTTTACTTTTCAGTTAAAAATGGAATCATTGAAATCAGCTGGGCGGAGATATTCTATCTAGCCTCTTTTTTGCCTTTTTTTTTGAAGGGCACCTTTAACCAAATACCCTTGACGACAAAAAAACTATAAAATCGTGGATTCGATACACATATACACGGAGGGCAAGTTGCCGACTGCAAGGCAATTGCCCTCCTGTATAAGGCGTGTCAATAATAAATACTCATTGACCTTTGAGGTCTGTGGTAAAGGTGTGGGT
Organism: Eupithecia tripunctaria; assembly: GCA_955876795.1. Lineage (NCBI taxonomy): Eukaryota > Metazoa > Arthropoda > Insecta > Lepidoptera > Geometridae > Eupithecia > Eupithecia tripunctaria. Next base: position 9,597,354 of record OY041609.1, on the reverse strand, counting down.
AAAGGTCCGCCTAAGAGGCAGAAAGTTACAGGTACTTTGCTGCTTCAAGCAAAAATGTTAGGTATATTCTGATTTGTTTTTTTTGTCCTCAGGTACAGGAAATGTGTCGTCATTTTGATATCAATTGTTTCCATATCAAGCAAAAAGTTAAATAAGTAGATTAAGGTTTAGTTAAGCTGATCAATTAAGGTAAAAGGTACGAGTATGCTAGATCTGAAGATTTTTATAACCCTAGGTTTTGGTTGTTGTTGTCTTTCCATTTATTGTAATGGTAGAGGTAGTTTGTTAAAATACTTTTAAATGATGAGGAATTTTTACCATATTTTATAATATCTCATACCGAGTCTGAAATTTATTGTAAACTAGCTCAAGAGCTAAAACAAGCCTCAGGCTTTTTTAATGCCTGAATACAACAAAGCCTCAAGAAAAATGTCTATCTGTTTAAGTAAAAGAATTTATTAGAGTTGGGCTAGTCATTCTGGAGAATCAATTTTTGACAAATAACTGTGCGTAGCGCTCATAAATTAGAGTAAGGTTGTAAAAAATAATTTCCTGTGGTAGGAGCTACCTACCTAATGTTCAATTAGTTTTTAACTATCAATTGGTATACCTTCCTGCAATACTAACGCCCGAATTCTTGTGTCAAGCAAACGCAACTTATACTTGAGCGCGTCTCAAGTAGCGATTTTTTGACAGTTTTCAATAAAAATCTGTCAAAAATTTGTCATCTGAGTAGTGTTTGAGTATTCGGCGGCTAGGGCTTTATGATAGCATGAAATCTGAGTCATATATTAACGTTTGAGTGACGTTTATTCTATAAAAAAACCGTTACTCAAGTATCGATGGCTGAGTAAGCTTTTATAATGTGAGAGCCTAAATACAAAAACATGATGTGTTCATAATTTTACCTGGAGCGACAGATTGCCAAAATGTTACTAGTAACACTAGTCATAGTTATTTAGGTTTAAGTAGCCATGTGCGTTCTTTTATTTGCAATCTCATGCCAAATTGTTTGATATACCTATGTACTTGGTGTTGGAAGTGAATGGCGGTGGGTTGTTGATTTATATTTATAGATTCTAAAATAGGTCATAGGCCCTTATTATAAACGCTTGGTCACTCGTCGGTCAATGCTTGAGTAACGATTCTCTATGGCAAAAGCGTTACTCAATCTTAGATCGATGACTGAGCACAGTTGCATGAGGACTCGTATACACGGTCGACAAGTCCATCGCCTGCAGTCGACGGTTGTAGTTGCCTTACAGTTGAGATGTCCAGTCCGTGTATTAAATCCCTAATATGGGCCTGAGATTCTGTTTTAATAACTAGTTAGGGAATTTTGATGGCTTGTTACTGTCTAAACTGTTATATCTGCAAATAATGATAACTCTAAACTAAGGTAATACATAAGATGGAATAGGTATAGTATTTAGTAAATAGTAGGTATTTACTGTGCTGGTTCATAGTACATTTTGTACCTAACTAACTACAAAAATATGGCAGTTATTAATTTAGTAATTACCTTCTTTATCAAAAAATGTTGACTACAAATGTCAATCCACACTACATCGTATTATAAATTCGCCGTCCTTCTGATATAGTTTGACCGTAACCGCTGTACCGCGCCTGAGGTATTCGCGCGGCGAAACGGGAGGGAAGTAGTAAGACGCACACGAGATAAATATCCAAAGATGGGTCGAGCTCTGTTCTCTCGTGATGTCAAGACAATATTTTTTAAAATGGCCAAATATTTTAAGAAAAGAAGAAAGCTTTGAATATAAAAGTGATCGCGATAGGAGAATTATTATTATCGATCCAAATAAATTTGCAGAACGACTCCGATTCAGATGAAGTTGAATAATGTAGATAAGTTAGTTATAAAAAAATATAATCGTTAAGTACATAAAATAAACATTTCGTTTACCTACGATATCCTAAGATCTATCCGACAATATCGATCTCATGTGTATTCTTGCTCTTTTTTTCCCCGGCCCCCACCTCGCCGCACTTTCCTAATAGTCTAGTCAACAAGTTCAAAAAATCATTTTTTTTTCATCTTATTTTGTTAATAACAATTGCAATTTTTAACCTGCACCAAAATCCTTCAAAAACATTTTTCTAGAGGTGATTCCGAATCGAAAGAGCCATCGCTCATATTTTTAGGACCTTTATCTCTATTTTTCACGTTTTTGAACTTGTTGACTAGACTATAAGGAGCGGTACAGCGGTTTCCGTCAAACTATACCTTTAAACGCTAGACGGCTGAATGGATCGCAATGAAATTTAGCAGGGAAATGTTATTCCGGGGACAGACATAGGCTACCTATTTGAAAAGCGTGTGATGTCGCGGGGTGCAGCTAGTAATTTATAAAATTGAAAATCAAAAATATACATGTATACAGAATCCCACGGAAAGTGTATACTAAGCCGAGTCTCCCAACATTCGTCAACATTTGTTGTAGGATTTGTTTTCTTCATATTATTGTTCTTTTACGTGTATTCTTACATCATTATTATTGTTTTGAAATTTCCAAGGATTTACATAATTTGTTGTAGGTACCTAATTATTTAATAACGAAACAATGGTGTAATGTAAGTGTGTGTGTAGTTTTGTAAAAATAATGGAAAATATAAGTAAATAATTCCAAAAAAACATTTACAAGTCGATCCCCTCGGGGTGCAGAATTTTCCCTTTGTGGCTTAGTACACCTTTTCCGTGGGACCCATGAATTTTGATGTAGGTACCTACCTACTTGCACATGAAATCTGAGAAAGAAAAATTATGTTTACATTTTGTAGTTCCTGAACCTAGACACCACTACTATGGTTTATCCATTTTGATCGACAAGTAATGTAAATTATGTATAAAAGGACGCGCCAACAAAGTGAATTTTAGGTTAAGTATGGGCGGTTTGTTTACGTTTATGCTTCATTTAAAATGGACACGGTATAGACTTCCATATCATGTCTATTGCTATGCAAGTTATTTATATACTCTGTTATTATAATATTAATTGTCATCCAATACTTTTTAGTTATCTATTGTATTGTATGTGGCATCTAGGCAGATTTTACTATCCTGCCCCGCAATAGTAATGTTCTATCTAATGTTTTTGTTATTATGTAAACCCAGAGATTTCAATTGTTAGATCAGCCCTTTCCGTAGTGAGACCGCGCCAAGTTTGTTGCCAAGTGAAGTGACTGAGCTCACTCATTTGGAATGAGTGAATTACTTGTTTTAGCCTGACAAATTGTTAACAATTTGTCAAAATAATAAGCATTCGAGAAACTGGCTGATAGTTTACATTTTGTTAACGCACACATTCAAAGACAATGCCACAGTGTTTGGGTGTAAGGGTGTAATCTAACAATTTAAATCTTTGCCTATACCTATCTTATGTAACAAATACTTGCCTCATAAAAATGTTATGCTCAAGATTGTACCTGTTTTGAACTTTACCATGAAACCAAATGTGTACTTGCAACTTTTACCGACACTGCATTTTACTTGTTTTATTTATTACAATAAATCTTTGTAAGTAAGATGCAATTTTTTTATTAAAATAATAATTCTCTAGCTAAGAACTGTAGGTACAAGAATTTCGCCCTACCTTTATAGGATAGTTAGAGTTTTAGGGCCTAGTGACTAGTGTTAGAGTCATGATTAAGTTCTTTGAAAAGAAATTACAATTTGACAATTGTTTATATTCTTAAACACATTAAACAAAGTTTTTTCCAAAATACAAAAAAGAAAATTCACACTTTACATAAGTACTCAATAAACAGTTAGCACTTAGAGCTAAGGGTTTCTGTGATTTCATCACCCAAAGACATGATCATGCGCCATTGTTCAGGAGTCAAACTTATTCCTTTCTTACCCGGCAGTAATTCACCATTTTTCTCATAGAACTCTCTGATGTCTACATACATTTTCCCTTTAAACTCCCTAATTTTGACAAATTTCCTATTAGGGAGTGACCATGTAGGTTCCTTATCATCGGTCTTGCTTCCCACCTTGGCTTTTTTTTCTGGTGGTGGATTTCTCTGTAGGAATGAAAATTTAGTTCATTAATAGAAATATTAATAACTAACAATTATAATAACAGTATGACCCACATGAAAAAAAAAACAAAGTAAAACATGAAAAAATTCTCATGAAAGTTTCTGGAACTGGTCCATAAGAATGCTCAAGTGCAGCATCAGTAGGTATATCACGCTTTATTTAACTATAATATAACTATAACAAGATACATCAAAGTGCCTACTTACATCAACTGGACCTTCATCACTGTCACTTGAACTTTCTTGCTTCTTATTTTTCGGCATGATGATTTCTGAAAAGGGTGAACAATATAATTGTTAAGGTTACCAAGACCTATTGAAGAGCTTTCTTATTTTATTATGGAAAGTCAAACAAAAAGAATACACGAAGCTCAAAATGAAATCTATTTTCCCAGGTTCCCAGGCTAAGGTAGGTAAATATTTCGTTCTCTTTGGGCCTACGTGTCATGTCAACTGAAGAAAAAAAATTTAATAGTTGCTTTATTTGTTTTCCTTATTCCTTTACCAACTAACAAGATAAGAAAATAAGTAGGTAACTATCATAGATTATTAGCGGTAAACCCGGTACACCGAAGCGGTAATTGATTGGTTGAATGAAAGGATAATACAATGATAGTTTTATGGTTAGGAGTTTATGAATCTCGAACTAGGTTAGTGTAGGTAGGTACTTACAAAATAATTCGTGTATTATAAAGTGGTCCTCTCTCTAGTCTTGTTCCAGAAATTGTACAGTACACACTTTGAAATGAAATAATTCTTGTAGTAAATGAATGAAATCATTAACAGAGACTAGTGTTGCCGGCAGTAAAAATGATAAATCTCCGATCCGAACGCCAAAATGGTCTGAAATGTGACAAAAAGATCCATTTTCCAAATTTTATTTTTATTTTTTGCTATTTTCTTTCCCTGATTTTAGGTTCCTTATTTCACGTCTGATTGGATTAGATTTGCGATTTTCCTGTTCATCAATTTGGAGATACATCTTCAGAACAGGCTATTCCACCAAACCTTTGTAGGTACCTTTCTACACTGGTCACAGGTATAATAATAGGTCCATACTTTTTGTGACAGCCTTTATGTACAAATTCGACCTAATGGTTCTGTTTTTCCTAGAAGTCAACAAGTTTGATTTTATATTCATCCTGGAGATCAACCCTTGTCAGCTCGAAGCTATAATAGGGAAGTAACCCTTAGCTTCTACTTAGCTCATAGCTACCTCTAGCTCATCTCAGCTTACATTACTTACTGTTCAGTAAACTGCCTCAACACCCACAACCTCCTGCATCGCAGACGGACTTTCACCCGCTGCGCCACAGAGGTCGGTAAAACATTTAATTTAGGTAAGCATAAAATTAAAACAACTTTTTGTGAGGTGGGTAGTTTTAGAATATAGAAAAACAATGTAGTTATAACAATAATATTTATGTAGGGAATTAAATTTTAACAGTAGACTTCAAAATAACATTTTTGCAAATTAACTAGTTCTCCAAACAATAGACCTCGCGAACACTTACTTTTTAACCGACTTTAAATAAAGGTGGAGGTTCTCAATTCAAATCTATTTTTTTTATCTTAGTTACCTCAGAACTTTTGACTGGGTGCTCCGATTTTCATGATTATTTTTTTATATTAAAGTTGGTGCTTCTCGTGTGGTTCCGTTCCCGATATTGATGAATATTTTTTTATATTAAAGTTGGTGCTTCTCGTGTGGTTCCATTTTAATCTGGCCCAGTTGTGACAGTGGGATCTATATTTGAAGTCTGTTGTGGCGCAGCGGGTGAAAGTCCGTCTGCGATGCAGGAGGTTGTGGGTGTTGAGGCAGTTTACTGAACAGTAAGTAATGTAAGCTGAGATGAGCTAGAGGTAGCTATGCGCTAAGTAGAAGTTAAGGGTTGCTTCCCCACAGCTTCGAGCTGACAAGGGTTGATCTCCAGGATGAATATAAAATCAAACTTGTTGACTTCTAGGAAAAACTGAATCATTAGGTCGAATTTGTACATAAAGGGTGTGACAAAGAGTATGGACCTATTATTATACCTGTGACCAGTGTAGAAAGATACTTACAAAGGTTTGGTGGAAAAGCCTGTTCTGAAGATGTATCTCCAAATTGATGAACAGGAAAATCGCAAATCTAATCCAATCAGACGTGAAATAAGGAACCTAAAATCAGGGAAAGGGAACTTGGGTACCTATAAGTTCCTTGGTGCCAACATTTTGCAGCCAATCAAAATACAACCAGGGACGTTAAGGCCCTACTCACATCAACGCTAATTTTTAAGCTGCGATTTTGCGGGTGGCATTGCGGGGGGGTGGCGGGGAACGGTGGGACGGCAAGACGCGCTAACTAATTAGCGGCTGTCTGCGGAGGGCTTTAAGCCCAGGAAAGTGTGTACGTTGATGGTCGCAAATTCCAAGGCTGTAACTTCTGGGGCTGTAATTTACCAGCTGTACCAATATTACACAGCCCGTTCAGTTACCACATTTACCACTGTTTACCACCATGGAAAGTTCTGACAATTTGGTGCTATGTTTCTACCAGCGTTGCCGGTGCGGACCTTTTTGGTCCGTTTTGGACTTTTTTCTGCCTCTGTGGATCTTTTGCGGACCATGACTCTTTGCGGATCTTTTCGGACCAAAACGCCTATCCAAGCCACGGTACATCCTAGAGCAAACCTCAACATTTGAAAAAAAGGCAGTATGGCGCAATAGGTTAGAGCATGTCCCGTAGTAGGACACATTCATTAAAAAGTAGAAACTTTGCGCTACGTCTACTTAGGTGACATTATCGCTTCTTCTCTCTTGTCTATTTTTGAAAAGTAATTTTGAAAAAATGCTTTGCTATATAGAAGCTTATAAAGAAATCAAGCAAAGATTTGATTTAAAAGATTTACTACTATGAATGCCTCGAAATAGTTACACCAGCAATAGGGTATATGCATCGATTTTTTTTATTGTTTTAATCGATTCTTTAGGTCATTATTTAACCGAGGAATGATAAGACGCTCACTGAATTTCGCATTAACAAGGTAAAAAAAACAAATCAAAACTACAATCATTTTCGGGTGATAAAAACGCTGCCATATTGGCGCCATGTTTATATGACGTCGACGTACACACTTGATTAAAACCTTTGGTGACGACCTCGGTAGTGATCATCTCAGGAAAGAGGTTTTTCGAAAAAACTGAAAATAATCGACTATACGAAATGTCAAGTGGGCAGAATAGTGTCAAATCATGGTGCAGCAAGCAGAATAAAAAAAGAAAAGATGTGCACAGTGATGTCACGTCCGCTCTAGTCAATGGCGTAGCGTTTTGAAATTTTGCGATTGAGATTTAAAATATCAATTTTTCAATGGTTTAATTCTACAATAAAAACATCTCAAAATGCAAAAATAAATATGTAGATATGTTTCTATATCAATAGAGAATACGTATATATTTTTTTTAGCCATTTTGAAATCACATGCATATACCCTATTGCTCAAAAATTCGCAAACAATGATTTAAAAAACGTTTTGATACGAGTCTCGTTCTTAAAAAAAATGTCAACGAACAAGAGCTAGTCGACGAATGGAGAGACCACGCGTTTCTTACACTCAAGACAGGAGCTCGGCATATCTACAAGCCTGAAAGCAGCAGATTATTGGCAAAAGATATTTTCGCGTAAAATGTATTGGGGGACAAGTGATTTTCTAATCTTAAAAAAGTTATCACCTTGCTAATGGTGCAGCCATTCTCCATTGCTTGCGTAGAACGGGTTATTAGCCACCTCAAAAGTATTAAAACGGACCATAGGAATCAATTGCAGACTAACGCAAGCTTTTTAAGAAGTATGTTGCATTTCATGCATTTTATTGTATTTATTAAACTTTTACAGATTCATTTGATGAATCATACATAAAAATTAATATATGATGAATAATGATGATTATCCAAAATCTACCCGACAAAATTAAATCTTACGTAACCATCTACATTTTGAAACTAACATTGGCCCTTCATCGAAAGTAATGCACGATTTCTTAATATTATTCTATTCTATGTAGGTGTACTTATTATCCCTTATTCCATATGCATATTGCTGGAAACATTTTGACAGCCACGATAATTTATAAAGCATTATATTTTAAAGCTATCTATGTATAATAGATGAATTTAATTATGATTGTGATGAGCGGTAATCAAGGCCAAATTTATAAAATATAACAAATTGAACTGATTAGGTATAGTTTGATTTTTAGGCGTAGTCCATTATTACGACTATTAAGTTAAAATGTTTATTTTTTGCGGTTTATAATTTCAACGTTCATTCAGGTCAGCACTTATAATTTTGTGAATATCGAAAAATGTCAACCAACTTGAGTTTCAGGATTGGATATTTTCCATATTGTTTGGCGCTTCTTCTGCTCTACATGAACGAACGCCTTTCAGTGTGCGGAGTATGAAAAATATGGCAATTTTGTGGGTAGGTACAAATCAATTGTATTTTCAGTAAGTCACAATTTTTTTTTATAAATGATTTTCCAACCTTTATAATATTAATAAAGATAATAAAAAAAAACCTTTATAATACCTTGTCATTCGATTTTTAGGTAACGATCGATATTTAAAACTGTCTTGTAAAAAATAAGCGAAGATTACTGAAGTTCATCCTAAATGAAGCAACATAAAGTACAATTCATAAGGAAGACCTATTATTATCCGATTTACGTTTTTTTTACATAAAATTTTCAAAACGGATCTTTTTGTCACCTTTCGGACCATTTTGGCGTTCGGATTGGAGCTTTATCATTTTGACTGCCGGCAACACTGGTTTCTACTAAATTCTTGATTTATTTATTATGACGTGTTCCGTCTGTTGGTTGAGTTGAAGTCAAAGAAAGCGTACCTGGCTAGATCTCCTAGGGAGAGCATTTAGAGTATAACAAGTAAAAACCATAGGGCATGAGCGAAGGTTATTTTTTTCATTTTCATATTGTGGCTGATTTAAAATCACGAGGACGACTAATTTTGCACGGAACGCAACCCAGTACCCCAGAGAAAGATGTTGGAACCGTGGATGATGATGTCCATACCACCGCCACCTGTGCAGACAACTAGATTGGTTCAAATTAAAGGTTTTATTTTCCTCTAGTCACCTGAGAATTTTTGAAATTTCCATTTATCCAATAGTAATAATAGCTTATTTTATTTACAGATTGCACAGGGCTGGAACATGCTTGTCAAAACATCATTAAAGTGCTTTCCAAACAATCCCCACTCCACAAAGAAAGTGCATTACTTTCAAGATTTCTATACAAGTATGATAAGAAATTTAGAAATGATATTGGTTACAGAAATATCAGAAAAATAAATACATCCTTAAAAAAATATTTGCAGCTGAATCTGTACAAGGATGTAGAGAATTTTATGGCGATCCTGCCTAACGATGATGATTACTACCCAACTAGGCAGATGTTAGAGTATGTACTAGTGAGAATAATAGCATTTTCTAAAATAATGCTACGAGTATGTGTTTGCTCCAAGCAAGCAGCTGTTTTCTACTTTGATAGAGTGAAACGAGGCGAGAGCCATTGGATGAGTTTAGTGCCTTATGCATTACTCAGTAGAGTGTGCTCATTTTGCACAGTTCTCCTCCATCATGCTACATCTTGGTATGCCTCTCTGCATATTTACTTGACAGAGCTTCAGCCAAAGGGTTTGAATTTTCTCCCGCCTCATTATGAGCTCCCTGATGATTTGAGCAAATGGCTTGACTTGAAGAATATGGACAACTTTGGTCGATTTAAGTGGTCTCAGAAGAAAAGGGTGAATGTTGACATGTCAGCACTGGATGAAGAAGAATTCAATACTTTTGATAATATTCTTGGTTACATTAAAAACATCAATAATGATGATGATGATGAAAACTTAAGTAGTTTAAATGAATTTGATTCATTGCCTGTTTTGAGCACTGATAGTAGAGTTAGAGCTAGAGATGAATATCTCCCACAAATTCCTCGAATGGTAGACCAAGGAGAAGCTGTCTCTCGTGAGAGTTTTCTCAAACCACTCACTGCTAAAGTTAAAGAGAACTCTGTTGATGTGGCTTCTAAAGAAAGTTTATCTATTTTAAATAAATTCCAAAAGAAAATAAGTGGTCAAAGTAAAGTCAGTCACTACTTTGGAAGAGTGACGAACCTGCAATCCTTGACCAATTTTATTGATAAGGAGCAGGACTACAGAAATGATAGTGATAAGAGATCACTGACATGCCATTTAAGTTTTATGCAATGGGAAACTTTAAAATCATCATTGGTAAAAGTGTGTGATGGACTGTCAAAAAACAGAAAGGTTGAAAAAAAGTTACAAAAGGTTTGGAAAGAAAAATGTTTAGATTGTATTGATTGAAAATAACAAAAACTTTAGAAAATGTTTTTACTAAGTATAGTTAGTTAAATGTTACAGCACCATTTATATAAATAAAAAATCGATTGTAACAATGAAAATTAATAATTTACACCATCCTACTTTACGACATCAGTTAAATTGCAAAACAATGTACTATAGGATATAAATGAGCGATTATAATATTTAATTTAATTTATAATGTTCCAATATTCAGGTACAGGACATAAAGTCATCACACAAACCCAACATTATCTATGACTACACTGTCATACTATCCAAAATTATAATAATTGTTATACATTATACATATAAAATAGTTATTGTTAAATACATTATTGGCGCATTGCATGAATATGTTGAGTTCAACTGTTCCATTAATAACAGAGGAATCGATTTGAGCGCTCACAAAAAGGGTTTGTGTATCCGTTAGCGCGTCTACAGTTGACAGCGTCATAAATGACGTCATATCCGGCGCCATCTTTGCGCTCACAATAACGCCCATGCTACCAAGCATGGTCATTGGTCGCTGTGAACGATCTTTCAAATTTATATATAACCAGATATCCGCGCTAAAAGGATTCGGAACGACTTGAGCGCTGTTAGCGCTGATAGTCTTGTGAACTATAAACGGACCATGAGAACTTAGTTGTTAATACCATGATTATTGAACAAAAACCTAATATTAAGTAGTCTCATTCACCTTTGATTGATCAGAACATGATAAACAATTATAAACTTTATGTAGTTATTTGCATTTTTTTTGTTATTTGTGCATAGTAAAATGGCACATGGGAATGTTTTTCATATGGAATGTTTATTTCTTGGAATTAGATAACTTTTGCAGTCGCGCTTTCAAGCCACCTTCCTTTTTAGGTTGTGTGAGAGATTTTCTTTCTCCTTGAAGCTTCTTAGCTTCTTTTAATCTGTAAGCAAAGAAGAAATTTTTATGAGGCAATTCAAAGTGCCTAAGGCCTTTCCGAACTTTTGGACACATCATCAAAAAATTACATAGGAAAAGTAATATGACAACAGATTATAAAAGTACGAAAACCAGATTCGTAGAGTGAGAAAATCCGATAGAATTATTACCTAGCTCGATCAAAAACAAGATAATGGTGTCTATTATCTATTATAGATGTCGCTAAAACTAAACTAAACTAATTTGACAGTACTAAAAATGTTGCTGTCCCAGTCATAAGCATCAAAATAATAAGGGTTTAACATCAATTTTAGTCCTATCAGATTAGTTTACGTTTAATTTTGTCGACATCTGAATCACCATTGACCTTATTTTGCTGTAAAACAAAAATAGGCAAAGGAACAGAAAAATAGTGTATTTCCTTTATTATGGTGCGTATGGTGTATTCAGTTTAGGTAATAGGTACATACTTTTCCTTTATAGCAATTTGTTCCTCTTTTTTGAATATGTCTTTAAAATCACAGCAGAATGATGTCCAAAGTGAAAAGAACTCTTTCGGTTCGCATTCCTCTAACTTCCCGCATTTCGGCGAGTATTGGTAGAACCGAACTGTGGCTATGAACTTAGATCTACACTCTTCTAAGTTCTCATTTTCAGTCTTTAGTTTCTCTTCAGCTGCATTTAAGAATGTGGTCATTTTGTCTATGAAAACCTCTAGACGTTTGTTGCTCTCGCAGCTAGACGGCTCGTCGCCTTGGCTTTTGATTTGGGCGTCGGTTTCTACCACTTTTTCGTATTTTTCTTTGCAGGCTGTAACAAAAACAACTTATTAAGTATGTTGCGGGGCGTCACTGGATACGGCTTAGGTAGGACCGGGATGAGTACACATTCGGGAGGAAAATAATTAAATTATTATATGGACAGTGTCGCTGTCTATAGAACCAAATTAATCGATAGAGCTCTAAGAATGAACTAGCTGAAGTGACAGTGGGTCGGCCATATCACGCGAAAAATCGATAACCACTGGGGTAAACGTAATCTGGACTGGACACCAAGACTCGCCAAACGTAGTGTAGGATGCCCTCCGGACTGGTGTGATGAGTGTTATGATGACCTGCGAAAGCTGCAGGTAGATGGATGCGGCAAGCTGTAGATAGTAGGGCGCTCATAAAGGGGGTACTATGTCCAGCAGTGAACCAATATAGGCTGATGATGATGAAGATCTAAGCCTCTGCCTCTGTCATGCGAGGCCTATGCCCAACAGTGGAGTAATAAAGGCTGATAATGATGAAGAACTAAGTCTCTGCCTCTGTCATTTTGAATCCCCTTCTTTATATACACATATAGTGATAATTACTCGAGAGTTGCTTAGTCAGCGAGTCGAGATGCTGCGATACATCTGCGAAGTCGAGTGCGCTGGCGCGCGTGACGTCACCGGGCTCTGGTACAGGCAGTACGCATGTGTCCGACAGCGCGCCGCCTTGAGAGTGGATGTATGTACGCACTATGAAGTGTAGGAGCGTTATATTCGACTGCTTCGACTGGAAAAAAAAACAAGCTTAATTTTAATAAAAATCTAAAACACCCGAAGATGTTAAAATACACGTTAGAACGGCTGCACTAATATTCTCCAAGCAGAAATCTGCATAAAATGAGGTTAACGATTTATTTTAAACTGTGTTCATAGTTGCGAGTTAAATCGAAAAAAAAACAAAAGGTTAACGTGACGCGGTCACCCATCCATGTACTGACCGCGCCCGACGTTGCTTAACCTCGGTGATCGGTGTTCAAGGTGAAAAGGACGTTGCCCCCTTTTATTGTAAAAAATATTTAGTTTTTATTATTTGTTGTTATAGCGGCAACAGAAATAGATCATCTGTGAAAATTTCAACTTTTAAGCTATCACGGTTCATGAGATACAGCCTGGTGACAGACGGACAGGCGGAGGCTTAGTAATAGGGTCCCGTTTTACCCTTTGGGTACGGAACTCTAAAAACCAAAACAGTTCATCCGTGAGTTACGTGCACACAGTTAGAAAACTCGTCCAACTTATAACTAACACTCCTCTTTTGTCTTCACGGCCTCATGGGTAAGTCGTTGGGCTAGAAATAATTTGAAGCCTATAGATGTTTTCATTACGGATGTAGGTTAATTACGAACCTTATTTGTGTTGGAAGAACACCAACATTTCATCCCTTGTACTTTGTGGCTAGGTAATGCTGTAAAGCTTTACTTAAAGTAAGCTTTTTTTAGTATTATTGACTAAGTAATATTATTTTTAAGTATTATTGATTCTTTATTGGCGTTTGAAGGTTCTTGTTCACCACATTTATTCTATAAATATACGAGGAATCGGGTCGATTACGCCGGGTCGTAGAAGCAGTCCCTTTTTAGAATGGCTTGACCGCTCACAAAATGAACACTGATTTGTTAGGAACCCCTTATTAATTTAATTCAACGAGATAGTGATGGAAATGACTTCGCATCGTCCAACCCGATGAAGTATCCATTTTCTGGCTAGTTTTTTGAGCCGCCTCAAAAATGTACCGATGTTTAACTGTACCTAAGCATAATACAGTAGGTACCTATTATGGTTAGGTACATTATGCGCAACTTTTTTACGTAAGAATAATTTATTTTGTTTTAAAAAACTATAAACCGACTTCAATTTTTATAGTTTTTCATGGATCCCGGTGTCAGAACTGAACCAAATTATGGGAATCACCAGTTTTCACATAAATAAAGAATCATGAAAATCGGACCACACAGTCAAAAGTTCCGAGGTAACAAAAATAAAAAAACAGTCGAATTAAGATCCTCCTCATTTTTTGAAGTCAGTAAAAAAAACTGGTATCAAACTTACCTTGACATCTTTCAGCTTAGCAAGGATCTCGAGGCCAAAACCGTCCGCCTGCCCGCGCTGGCCGTTTCCTCCGTTCATGTAGTTGCCCAGAGTCAGTATTATAGCAAATAACTTCTTAAGCGGCTCACTCGTTAAAAGAAACTGTAATAGAAGCAAAGTTTTTCGTTATTTGAGAGCCGAACTTTGGGTACCTACGTAGGCCGAACGTGCATTATGTCCGCGTTACACGCGCTGAAGTTATCGCATTTGAAAATCAATAAATGTATGAAAGTATGCAACCCTGCGCACCTATCCTTGCCACATTTTACTAAAACCCTACGGTAGCGGAAATGGATGTGGCGCGTACAGGTGCGCTTTATAACACGATTTCGTTAGCAAGGAAAAATTATTCTAATATTATATAATATAATATTATTGACGACTTCTGTGGCGCGGTGGGCGAAGGTCCGCCTGCGACGCAAGAGGTTGCGGGTTCGATTCCCGTCTCGGGACAAATATTTGTACGATCTGCAGATATTTGTTCAAGGCGTTCTGGATGTTTTCTATGTATAATATAAAATATCTATCTATGTAGTGTATTGTATTATGTATATCAGTTATCTAGTACCCATAACACAAGCTCTGCTTAGCTTGGGGCTAGATAATGTTGTGTGAATTGTCGAGCATTATTATTATTATTATTCACCTCGCATGTATGTTTCAAATTGTCAAGCTTGTGCATAGTTGTGCTAACAGAATCCTCGAAATCAGCTTGGAACATAAAACAGGAGATTCTCTCTGCAAAGTTTGGTATTCCAGAAAGATCGTGAAGAAAGGCTTCTGGCTTGTCCAATGGTATTTCCGGTTTGGATTGTTGGTGGGCCTTTATTTGAGATAGCTCTTCTTCATTTGCACGCTGAAAAAAAAACAATCATTTTATTCTGGGATTTCACAGCTATTAATTTTTATGAAAGTTTAAAAATGAATGAATTAAAACTCCTTACCAACTCATAAATCTGCTGTAAGGCTTCCAAGCTCACAACGGATGTGTCAAAATTATAGATAGCATTTTCTATTTCCGAAAATTCGACGTGTAAGCTCTGAGCAAGGATGCCCACATTTTGCGATCTTTTGCTGTCTAGTATTTTCACAGGCTGTATCTTTGTTTTAACTTCAACCTTTTTTTTTACAGGTGCCTTTACAACTTGCCGTGAGAATAAGTCCGCAAACTCGTGAATATTGTCCAGTTTTGTCTCATCGATTTCTAACCACAGAGGTTTTACATTACTGGTTTCGGATTCATGAATGTTGGTTGGTTTCGGTGTAGCTAATATGCGCGTCCAATACAATGGTTTCATTGGAGCAACCGGTTTTACTGGGGTTTTTCTTAATGCTGAAAAAAGCGGTACACAATTAATCAGATAGGCAAAGGCCCATACCAACTCATGAGAAAATAAAGTTGAGTTCCTTACTGGCTCTATGCATGCCCCACCCCCCGACTGGTGGCGCAGGAAAGGGAACCGGTCCGGACACTGGCGGCGGCGGCGGTATGCAGCCAGGTGCCGGAGGCGGCGGCGGTCCAGGTGCTGCAGGCCCCATGCCAGGCATAAAGGGTGGTGGTGGGGGCCCCATTCCTGGCATTGGTGGTGGTGGTGGCCCCATTCCTGGCATGGGCGGTGGTGGGGGCCCCATTCCTGGCATGGGCGGTGGTGGGGGCCCCATTTCTGGCATGGGCGGTGGTGGGGGCCCCATTCCTGGCATGGGCGGTGGTGGGGGCCCCATTCCTGGCATCGGAGGTGGTGGTGGCCCCATTCCGGGCATAGGAGGTGGTGTAGGTCCCATTTCTGGCATGGGCGGTGGTGGAGGTCCCATTCCTGGCATCGGAGGTGGTGGTGGCCCCATTCCGGGCATAGGAGGTGGTGTAGGTCCCATTTCTGGCATGGGCGGTGGTGGAGGTCCCATTCCTGTCATGGGCGGTGGTGGAGGTCCAACATATACTATAGGAGGCGCTAACGAAACCATATCCGGCATTGGAGGTGGAGGAGGAGCATTTTGTAAGGAAGGCGGTGGGAGTGAGGTAGAAGTCAAAGGATGGTCAACTTCTGGCATAGGAGGTGGTGGCGGTGGGGCAGACGCTACAATGGTGCATGGTGGTTCAGTACTTATTGATTCAGGAGTATTGTCTGAAATCACAAGTGCCTCTTCTTCGGGGTTCGTTCCTGGCATGGGCGGGGGCGGCGGAGGCACCCCAGGCTGTGGAGGCGGTGGGCTCACTATTGATGACACTACAGACATATCACTCAGTATGGCCTCGGACCCAACAGGCTCAGTGACTAATGTTTCAGATGATGTAAATACTTTTTCATTTTGTTTCACTTCTGACTCAGTAAATATCAAACTATCATGCTCCAGTGAACTGATGTTATGTCCATCATATGCAACAGGTTCTGCATACTCTACATTGGCATATAGCAATTGTGTTGTTTGTGGCAGTGAGTTTGAGAAATTTGTCAGCTTTGTTCTTTGATCATTTTCTATTATACCTTGTGTGCCACTTATTAATTCACTTGAAGAGCATATGATGCTGCGGAATGATGATTCAGATAAGCTGTCACATCCTAAGGCTTTTTTAGGTTCAGTATCTGGTTTAAGTTCAAATCTATTTTCATTTAGACTGTCTTCAATTTGCATGCTGGGCTCATTAGTAATCTCTGTATCTGTTAATACATTATTTTGCAATTTTATATTATTTTCTCTACTTTTATTTAACTTACAATAATTTTCAATTTTTTCAGATCTTGTTTCAGATGTTTTTGTTGCATCTTTAATACATTTTTCATATTTTAAGCTACTTAGATCTAATTTGTTATCATTATTTATAGTTGTTCTTAAATGGGCATATTCAGGTATGTTTATCACAGGTTTATTTTCTTGTTTTTCTAGCTCATTTGGTATGTTAGAAGCTTGTATGTTGCATAAGAGTTGAGCTTTGTACTTGAGTTCACTGATTGTGCTGTAATCTTTGTCTAGATTTTTGTTGAGAGCTTCAATTTGAGTATTTATTTTATGTTTCTCTAATTGATATTGTAGCTCTTGCAGTTCTTTTTTCAATTGAGATATAACTGTTTTAGCTTGATGTATGTCATTGATTTCATCATTGTTATTTGGGCTGAAGAATTTGTTGTCAATTATTCTGTTGTCCTGGGAAATGTACTGTGTTTGGTCTTTTTCAGGCGGCCAGGCATCCATGTGTAGTTTGCCAGGAGTCACTGGTTGAGACGCAGGAACCTCCATGTGTGCCCAGTAGTACATTAAACTTGGCTGTAAGTAATAAAATAAATAAAGTAAGTACTTACAGTCTTACATTAATCTTCTAAAATCTACAATATATGTTGAGAAAAGAGGATTCTACATAATAGTATTTTTTGTTGAGATAACAATGTGAAATCCAACTCGAAAGTTGTTCAATGATATTGTGTTTAGTTCATACCTACCTTGAATATGATTTCTGTAGGCGCATCCTTGTCAGATATTTGTCTTAGCACTCCTGCGGCAAGTAGGTGTGTGCAATATTGAATTCCAATGTGCTTGAGATCCTGCTGGTTCACTGGATTCTGCAAATTGCTATTTTCCGCCACTGATGACATAAACCAGTTCAAGAGCATCTGACCTGCAAATAGGGGGACTCTATTGGAAAACAAGTTCAAGTAAAAGGTCTGAGAATTAGTAGACACGCTCTGTAGATGGTGTACCTACATATTGGCATAACAACAGGTAAACAACACAAGCAGGCATTCCTTTGGGTTGGTGGTGGTCAATACATACATTTTTTAGCTAGCTGAATCAATTCGTGACGAATTGATGGGGTTTACTGTATCATACTTTCAATTTAACAGCCAAATATGGAATAAAAACAAAGAAATCAACCAACAACAACTTGTTAGAATTAGAGTTTGACGACTGACTTTAATTCTGTCAAATTGGACAGCTTTGACATAATGCTGACATGGCGTTAATGACATTGACATTGGTTGGACCATTGCAAAGGTGATTTGCCAGGCAAAAGGTTATACATTGCTATACATTGTTACATGGTACCTTCCAGTCACCCACTTCTTGATTTTATTTATCAACAGAAACAATCATAATGGCGGGAAAACCAAATCATAGCCAGGTCGCTGTGTACTTTACGGGACGCAAGTTTTTTTTAAGCTATCGCATAGCTTCTATCGCGGGCCTTGAGCGCGGGGACCGAATCCAGAAATTCCGTAACGAAAAAACCTTGACGTTTGTCTCTTTAGTTCAGCAACTCGCCTCTAGATGGCATTGCAATAGCTTTACCGCGGCAGTCCCCGAGTGCCACACGTCTTTTTGTTTTTTATTGACCTTTGACCCTGAGTTAGCAGTCAATGATGCCCCCCCCCCCCCGCTACGTGGGGGGGGGGGCATAGGGCTCTGGGTGCAGTTATACATATACACAGCATAAAGCAGCATAGCACCAAGGTTATTCAACTTGGAGGTCAATGTCAAGAACAAAAGTTGCATCCCTAGGGACCCCCTCCAAGATTCCACAAAAAATATATATGTTAATTAAACATAAAAATTTTCGTCAAAAATTTCTAAGTTATTTTCGCCTTGTAATTGACTGCGTCCCGTAAAGTATACTCCAACCGGAGAGGTAGATGCTACGGGCCCCGCGCTTGTGTCTAAAATATGTTTCAAAACTATTACCTACAGAAACCTGTTTCATTTAAAGTTAAGTTAAAAATAAGTTAGTAAAGTAATGTAAAATTCAGTTATTTGACACGTTTACTTGTGTCATACTCTATTAGATTTTTTTAAACCCTGCACAATAATAAACAAACCCGCAGTACTTAACCTCAAATTTACTATAGTTTAAATGAATCTATAGACTCCCGAACTAGTATTTCAGGAGTCAGTGGCTTCTCCCATGTAAAATACATTTTGTTTCCTACAACATTTATGTCGTTCAACAAACATATCAATAAAAAACAAAGATAATGGGATAGACATATAAGTCGTTCAACAAACATATCAATAAAAAACAAAGATAATGGGATAAAGAGGAATGGTTTCTCTCTACCACTCACTTGCATGACCTCTTATTGAACAATGTTTGTATGGTCTGTCTTGATATTAATTAAAATTAAAAATGAGGTTAACTTAGAAACTCCGATTATCGAGTTTTAAATAAAATAATTACGTAAAAGTTTAAGGGCGTAGATTCATAAGCATTTCTTCGGCATCATCGTAATCAAGGTCTTTCAACCATTCTGTAATTCTGTAATTCTTTAATGTACACAAATAATACATAGAATGAACTTATATTAAAATATATGTACAAAGGCGAGCTTAACCCTGATAAAGAGTTTTCTTCCAGCGAAACCTTAGTTATAGGAGAGGCTATGGAATAGGTAGAGGAAGTGTACAAATTACAAATATAATAATAATATACTTACATAATAATGCTTATTATAAGCATACAAAGAATAAAATAATAATAACTAAAATAAACCTAATAAATACCTATATAAATAAATACACATTTATAATATATATTCTATACTTATATCATAGTATTTATGATAATAGAAAGTGCTCTTTGATCTTAGTTGCAGTAACCATGTCTGTATAAACTTTTTGAGTTGGTTTGCTTTACTGTTCATGACATGGGCCCCCAGATCACATTTGCTATGGGCCCCGCGCTGGCTTAATCTGCCACTGTGAACCGGCCAGAACCCCTGTAGGTTACTGTACCTACATAGGATCTTTCTTTGGCCAGAACTGTTGGGTCGGAGTAAGGTAGGAGTTTTCTTTCCTAATCGCACGGGTGTCTTTAACTAGATGTGGTTGCGGCTTTTGTTGCGGTGTATAGTAATCCAACAGTAGGTATTATCTGTCACTTTATCTATCTACAGACATAGGCATTCTAACCAATAAGCACACATGTGGTACCCAGGGTACTAAAGGGTAAGGAATTCTACCTACCACACAAAGATCGATCTCCATTCGAATGAAAATCATTCGAATCAAAGTCGATCACTAATATAATAGGTAGGTAGGTAGTTCGATGTGGGTCCGGTGACCTACACTTGCGTGAAACATATTCGCGTTTTCTTACAATTTGCACGATTGTCACAAAAAACTTATGCAGGGTTGCTATCTTATTTTTACACCTACGTACAATGCTAGATTTAAAAAAAACAGGATGTAGTATTACAAAAAAAATATAAAAAATATCGCTGGCAGGACAGGCGTAGCATGAGGCGTAGTATAAAAGTGTACCATAAGCAATTTACTTTAAAAAATCTTTATTTATCTCAGAACCTGTAAAAGCTGCCTTTATATAAATGTATTTAGGAAAATGTTACTTCGATCTTTTATCTTGAATTACGTGTTTTAAGAACACGATTGGTGCAAGTTATCTCGATAGTTAATTTTTTTAAAAATATATGTTATGCACACATTAAGCTATTTACCACAGCATTAAGCTCTGTGGCGCGGTGGGCGAAGGTCCGCCTGCTACGCAGGAGGTTGCGGGTTCGATTCCCGCCTCGGGACAAATGTGTGTACGATCTGCAGATATTTGTTCAGGGCGTTCTGGATGTTTCCTATATATAATAAAAAATATCTATCTATGTAGTGTATTGTTTTATGTATATCAGTATAACTAGTACCCATAACACAAGCTCTGCTTAGCTTGGGGCTAGATTAGATAATGCTGTGTGAATTGTCCAGCATTATTTATATTACAAATCCATCTCGTAGCGCTGTTATTGTTCACTCATAAGGCCCATACACCAGCGAAAGTGGCGCCCCCAACTATTATATCTTATTATTACGTTGAACGCAGGAATTTTAAAGAATCCTACATTCAGTTTGTGGTATCTATTATAAGCTATTTATTAATGCCTCTGTAATAGTTTCATTTTGTAAAGCTTAGGAAGAGATACGAAGTTGCGCTTTTTGGCCACCAAACTCTATTTTTGCATCTCCTCCTAAACTATATGAGATAAAATTATAAAAGAGGTATTAAAAAATAGCTTATAATAGATACCACAAACTGAACGTAGGATTTTTAAAAATTCCTATGATAAACGTAAAAATATGATAAAATAGGAATTGCTGTCAGATTGGCTCGGGTATGCGCCTTAAAGCACGGTCTACAAAGCTCTTCTGGGTACACTATACATATTTTATAGCACCTCTGCAAATTGCTCCGGTTATACCAGTGCAGTGCCGTTAAATAATATCCTCTAAAATTTCTTTGGTTTCTAATATATAAGATATTAAAATTGAGAAGGTACCTACCTACCTAGGTATAACGTTTATTGGTTTTTGTATACATTTAAGCAGGTGCACGTTGAATTATTTTCCTTACTACGCAGGGCCAGCGTAGCATCGTAGCACATGCGTCGAAGGTCTACGACAAAATAATTTCTTTTTATGGCAAGGTACCTATGGAGACGAGTAGGAGGCAAGAAAGGTGAATAAAATTAAAGGAAAAGAACACCTCTATATCATAGTGAGTACCGCAACTAGGTACCTAGGTCTTCTAGTTTCGGACCTACTAGAAGTAACTTAGTTTGAACATTGCTGCATTAGTGTAAAGAAGTAGGTGCGCGTTGAAGTCTTTTGTATGCTACGCGGGGCGTTGTCGTAGCAGCAGCGACTACGAAGTTGTGGCATGCGATATATTTTTACCACTCTCGCTCGAGAACGATGGCTGCGGCTCTAAAACAGTGATTACTATTTTTGCTCTCGTGTTGAAGAACTGACCATTGTCTAAGAATAAAGAAACCCTTTCTTTATTCTTCACGGAGAATAAAAGGTTATAGATTTTGACGACTGATGTGGCGCGGCGGGCGATGTGGCGCGGCTGGCGAACGCCTGCGACGCAGACGGTTGCGGGTTCAATTCCCGCCTCGGGACAAATTCAATTCAACTCAATTAAAATCATTTATTTACCGTAAATTCACCAGGAAATCTTGCTCAAGTCAAAGTGCTAGTAATTATATGTTTGGTACGATAAGAAAAAATAACAGTAATACTAGCAGAAAACAGTAGAAAAGATAATGAATGGCTATAAAAAGGCCATGGACGTAACAATTTTAAATAATCAATATCTATAAATTTAAATTTAAATGAGTGCGGCTGTAAATATGTGCAGATATTTGTTTAGGGTGTTCTGGATGTTTTCTATGTACTTATAATAAAAAAATATATCGATCTTTATAAACTGTAATTGTATTATGTTATCAGTTATCTAGTACCCATAACATAAGCTCTGCTTAGTTTGGTGGAAATGCTGTGTGAATTGACCAACATTATTTATTTAATATCTGGGTGACCGAGCTTCGCTCGGTTTTTTATTTTGGTAAATTGTGCATATTAGAAATTATAGTAGTACTATATGCCAATAGATGGCAGGAAGAGTATTATTTTTCACTTTAATTCCTAAGGTTATTGGGATAAAGTTCATTATTGAAAACACATATAAAATAGTATTAATATTCGCCAATAGATGTCAGGAAGAGTCAATTGAATACGATAAATCTAATTATTGAAAACATAATTAAACTAATAAAACGAGATATTCTGAAAATGAATCCTAGCTAGATCGATTTATCGCCCCCGAAACCCCCTGTATACTAAATAACATGAAAATCGTTAGAGCCGTTTCCGAGATTCAGATAACATATATATTATTTATATACAAGAATTGCACGTTTAAAGGTATAAGATAAGATGCATTTTTTAATTAACAAAATAATAATCACATCTTTTTTTAAAGATATAAAGTAAGCTATACCTATAAGAGGAAAGGCTTAGCACCTTTCCTCTTATAGGTATAGCTTACTTTATATCTTATTGTATCTAGTGAGATATTATTATTATGAGGATAATGTCGACTGGTCTCCCGTTAATACCTACTCGCACAAATTTCTTATAGCTCAAAATCCCTATTCTATCATACGTATTAGATGAGATAGATAGAAGATGTTTTTATACACACGGCTGATCTGAATTATCACACGATTGAAAAGATGAATGTTTGTTACCTCTTCCGCAAACTACTGAAAGAATCGGGCAGAAATTTTGCATACAGGTAATTCTAATCCTGGAATCAAACAAAGGCTACTTTAACTTTTTCTTTGATCAGTTCCCGTGGGATAGAAATCACATTTAAAAGTTTCCATAGGAACAACGCGTGCGAAGCCACGAGGCGCAGCTATACTCTATCTATACAAATATTATATAGAGGAAAGATTTGACTGTTTGTTTGTTTGTTTTAATAGGCTCTGAAACTACAGTACCGATTTTAAAAACTATTTCATTATAAAGCTTACTTTTTAGGGAGTGACATAGGCTATATTTTATTCCGGAATTCCCACGGGAACGGGAACCACGCGAGTGAAACCGCGAGACGCTGCTAGTCACACTAATATTATAAATTTTAATGCGAAATTTTGGATGGATGTTTGTTACTACTTCACGCCAAAACTACTGAACCAATGTGGCTGAAATTTTGCATAGGTAATTCTAATCTTGGAATCAAACATAGGCTACTTTATCCCAAAAATCTGTTCCCGTGGTATAAAAATTACCTTTAAACGTTTTCGTAGGAACAACGCGTGCGAAGCCGCGGGGCGCAGCTAGTACTTATAATAAAAAGCAATATCCACATCCACATCCACAGCCTGTATCGGTCCACTGCTGGACGCAGGCCTCCCCCTGATAAACGCCTTTTTGGTGTTTAACTCATGGGGGGGTAAAGCCCATAATCCCCACGCTGGGCATGCGGGTTGGGGATCGCAGTTTGGTGGAAGATTTGTTCTGCAGGGGGCGCTGCTGCCCGCCCCCCAGAAGATATCCCTTAGTCGCCTTAGTCGCACAACCACGGGAAGAATTGGGGTGGTGCAAATTCTATACCAAAAAAGCAATATAATGGAAGGTTACTTTATCTTAGGTATGTGTCAAAGTGACATTGATTGGTTGGGTATAAGTTACCTACGTTGTATTCTGCTTCGGATAATTATTCGGGGTTCTGATTTTTGCCCTTGAAGTCTTTTGACGACGTCACCTTTGCACAGTATCGTCATCGTTCTCGTTCTCAAATCACAAATAATTCTAGTCACAAAATTATCACGTTTCACATGCAGAACAACACATTTGTACCACCGAGGAAATTTTTCCACATTCACAGTTAATCTCTTGGAGACGCACGGCACTAACGAGTTGACGTTATTAATTTGAACAACATCATTAAATTTTGGAAACACATGATCATCAATGAATGTACCGAACAGAGTTGGGTTTGCAGTGTGTAGGCTCAGAATGATCTTTATATCTTGCACATCTTTATGGGACGAACGGAATTTGCTCAAAAACTTGACATAATTAAACTGCGATACTGTTGCATTAGTGAAGTTGACTCGATTGGTTGATAATTGCATCTTATTGCACTTATAGAGCACTGCGGTCACGTACGCACACTGCTAGCAAATGGACGCTATCTCAAGAACGGTGATTAGTTAGGTAGGTAGAGATAACGGACAAGGAGTTGTTTTGCTAGAGATAATTTTTATCTCTATGTTCATTCACCTGTTAAAATTATGTTTTGAGCTAATTTGTAAGTTATGTAAGTATGTTTAAATACTTACCATATTTTCTCCTTTTTAGGAAGGTACTTGTACGCAGTCTATTTAGGTCAGCTTTCATGTTGCTACGAGTAATTGATGGAAGGTATTTCCCGCATTGAGCTATTTCTACTTTTTAACAGACTTAATTTTTTTTTATGTTTGAATAAGAATAGAAGAATAAAAAGAATAAAGAATAAAATATATTTATTTTATAGACAGAACATAAGTAGGTATACATTTTAGAGCAAGGCAAAAGAAAAAAAGTGTACTTAGGTCCGTCTACAAAATTGGCTCTGACTCAGCATGAGTTGAATGGCTGGCAAGCTAGCATCCAACGCTGGTCTTCCGGCAGAGCCACTTGTTGGCGTTACGGATAAAATACTCACATTACTAAAAATAAAACCAAAAACCACTTATAAAAGAAACAATAAAATACAAATCAAATAGGTATTCAAACACACAAATTTAAATAAAATGGAACTTATTTGGTGCACAAATAGAATTAAAGATAGAGGAAAAACAAGAATAAAAATACGATCTACAGTACATATACATACTCTTCAACCACTAAGTGGCCAAACCATTCATGGTTGTATTCACAAAAACAAAAAAAAAAGTCAATAACAAAGAAAGATAGATAGTTGTAGATACAATCATAAAACACTTGTGTCGTGTCTTAAACTTTCCTGCTCCTTCTGGTGATCAAATAGAAATTTCTTTAATTTTATCTTAAATCCATGTAAGCTTTGCACGTTCCTTATCTGCGGCGGGATATTGTTCCAGCACTTGGAAGCTGCACAGCGGAAGCTGCCTCTGAAACAGGCAGAGCTGTGCCGCTGTGTCTCGAGCTGCTTCGAGCACTGGCGAGAGCCACAAGATTTGGAGCTGGACAACCATGACAACTTCTCGTAAAGATAAGACGGTGACTTGTATTTTATTACACCAAACATAAGACATGCAAGGTGTAATTTACGACGATGCTTCATTTTCAGAATGAAATTTTTGTTTAAAAAGGGTGTTTAAAAAGGGTGTTTGAACTTTTGACTGGATGATCCGATTTTGATGATTATTTTTTATAAGAAAGCTAGTGCTTTCCGTGTGGTCCCATTTTAGTTTAGTCCATTTCTGACAATGGATCTATGAAAATCCATGAAAAAACTATAAAAAAAGAAGTCGGTTTATAGTGTTTTAATTATTAGAACACCATTTTTATGTGTTATTCTATAACAAGCTAGCAATCCGAAACTTGAAACCACTACGTTCATTTATGGAAAATACTTGATAATCTATTCAGTTTTTTTGAGTTTTACAGCAATTCATTATGTAGTAGGTAATCACCACTGGCTTAGAATTTGCACCATCCCAACTCTTCCCCAGAGTGTCGTAAAAGACGACTAAGGGAAATCCACCAGGAGCGGGCAGCAGCTTCTGCAGAAAAATTATACCACCTAACTGCGATTCCCACCCGGCATGCCCAGCGCGGGGTTTTTGACATTACCCCCCATGAGCCCCCATATGAAATAAAAGCCATTAGGCATTTATCAGAGAGGCCTGCGCCCGGCAGTAGACCAATATAGTTTAGGCTGTTATAATGTGTGGTGTATATAGTTATTAGTGACCTACCTTCGAATTTCTCGTAAAGGCGAAAGTCCAGTTTATCAGGCACGAACTTAGGCCTCTGGGTTCTGGTCTCCGAGTGTTTGTCGAGTGTCAGAGAGGCCACTTTCCGAAGCACGTTCGACTCCCTCAGAGGCAAGTCGTCGCTCAGGCTGGAGTGTCGACGGTCTTCCTCTGAAATTGATATGGTTTATTTCAGCACTTTGCTATTTTTATATTTGCTTAGCTTGGTGCTAGATGATGCTTTATGGATTGTCTAGCATTCTATATATATTAATTTATATGTTCTTACAATGCTTATGTAACTTTATTTAGGGCCCCAACAACGGCTATAAGAGCTGAATCCCAAAACATTAACTAATTATTAATGTAGGGAATACAGGTAGAGCCCTCCAGTAAGGTTCGTTATGTATCTTTTCATTACGCCCGGGAGAAATTCTCGCTCAAGAGCTATAAGTCCGCCAATTTTCGCTTATTCTGTTATTATTCTTTTGATAAAACTTTTAAATCCATCATGGTTATTAATATCTACTAAAGTTATCAAATCATGGTAAATATCCCGTTTTAAATAACTTTAGTATTATTCTTTTGGATACGGATGTGGATCAGTTGAGTTATCCGTAGATTGTTTGCAAAAGCCTGCAGTGAGCTCAATTGTTTCAGTTGTAATTACTAACTAGTTCTAATTTATTTCTATTAATTCATGATTATTTTCTTGGTCCCTATAGTTATTTCTTTTGTAAATAAGTTGTAAGTTAGAAATACCTGTGCAATAAAATATTTGTTATCTCGTTTGTACCTATCTTTTAGTTAGATAAACCTATCCTTTACCGAATGCAAGCGAAACTGAAAAGCTTGATCTACTTAGTGGGAATAAATAGGTTACGTAGTACAATTTTACCACAATTACGCAGTACAATTTTATGATTACAGTTTTTTACTGTTATAAAATTGTGCTTTTTGTTGCACAAAGCGACGTGAGTAGGCACCTAGGTACAATTCAATGGGCAGCCGAGCGAGGAAAGTATCAACAAACAAACTGGTTTCTGGCCATTGCCATTGTGTAGCGTCTAACTAAACGGTAACAAAATTGGTTTACTTTGTATCAACATTATGTAGGTCTTCGGAGTAGGAACATATTGTGGGACTAGCGCCCTATGTATCACATAATGTGGACACAAATGTTTACATTTGTTTACCAAAAAGGTAGGCAAAAATAAGAAAAAGAATGAATAGCCTGTGTGATAAAACACTGAATTTCGATTTCTGTGATTCCAGAATATAATAGGGAAGTACCTCGGTACCTAAACTATCTTTTGAGTAAAGTTTTCTTGTAAAAGTAGACGTGTTTTTTTATTCCTAGTTTCTTATATTACCTATACTTAATAAGTAGGTACTTAATTCAAGTAGACATATGCACTTTAATCTAAGGCCTCATTAAAATTATCTCAAAACTTACCGCTCTCATTGCCCAGTAACAAGGAGTCGCAGTCAACCCGAGGCAGTTCCACCCTCCGGTGTTTGGAGACCTTGAACGAGGTCTGACCAGGAGATGCCTTGAGCCTGTTGTCAGCGAAGTCATGGTCGCACTCATGGTTGTCTTTAGGCCCTGGTTTTGAACGTATCCAAGAAATTAGCGCACCCATATCATTTTCATTGTTTTCATCTTTGTCAGCCGCACTGTCAGCGTTGTCATCGAAGACGTATTTATTTTCGTCTTTGTCAGTGTTGGTCGTGAGCAAAGAGGCTGCATTATCGTGAGGCATGTCTGCGTCGGCGAGGCAGCTGAGCTGCAACTGCGCGGGCGTCTCCTCGGGTGCACTGTCGCTCTCAGCGGAGTAGTAGCACTGGTTGAGCTCGACGGCAGCGGCGAGCGGCGTCAGTGGCTCCGTGAACACTGACTCCGAGGTGGAAGGGTCTTGCGGAGAGACGCGTGGTGGCGGCGAGCGCGAGCGGCGGCGGGTCGGTGACCGCCCGCACCTGCTCACCGTTACCTCTGACTGCGAGCGCTCCTCGCCCTCCCCGCCGAGCGCCGTCCGCAGAGAGCACTCGACCGTATCGTTATCAGATGTCTCGATAACTTCCACATTATCTGATTCAGGCGTTTTATCGAACTCTCGGTCGATTGCGTCGCGTTTTGCATCGCTCTTTTTTCTGCCATGTTTTTTGCTTTCCCTGCCTTGAGATTTTCTATTTAAATTCCTGATGAAATTTTTACTCTTTGCCGGGGATTTTCCTGTTTTCGATTGTTTATCGCTTGCTTGTGTGTTACCCATGTTCGTTTTATAAATAAAAACATTTATTCAAAATACTACACAGGCCTATTTGTTATGCTAACCTAACACCACTCAGTAAATAAACATCACACATTAGAGTAGGAGGTATATTATATGTATACTTAGAGGGAGATATTTATTTAGTCCGATTTTAAATAAACTAAGTCACAGCCTTCGTTAGGAGTGCAGAGGGTCGCACACCCTTATTATTTTTATATGGAACCATTTTCAGGCATGCGCACTGCTAAAGGTAGAGCTTTGCTCTACAAATCAATAATTATAGGGATGCAATGTTATTTCTTGGGGACGCTGATAAATAAAAATGTGCAAAATATTTATTTATTCTAATAATAATAACATTAGTTCATCTGCTTTACTTGTTCTGCAGTAAGTAGAGTTCCATAATACGACTTTTGAGTTTGTGACTGCTAACTTAGCGCCATCTCTGGTTTTTATGAAGAATTAAGTAAGTAAAGATGATTTCTCTCTCATGCCACTCTTTATATTTTGCTCATAACACAGATGGCTTCGGGGCTTATAAAATTTCCCGGTATGGCAATGTTAACTTTTAGTTCTATTTGTGTCCATAATCCTTTACATCTATTGTTTTGTTCAGATTATTAAGATGAACGGGACATTTTCCATAATCGGGTTTTGCCATTGAGATTACTAAACACACGAACCGAGAAGGTTTCCAATTATCCGGAACCCTATTGTGAAGGTGTGAATACCAAAGAAAGTTGGCCGCGTTCAGATACCGAAATAATGTAATGCTCAAAACCCAAATCGTGGTAAATCATTGTAATTATAAATGACTTTTGTGTTAACAATGGATTTCAAAGATTCAAGATGAAGTATTAATTTAAGTTTTAATCAATTCCGATGATTTTTCTAGAGCAAAATTAGGTGTCTCGGTAAGTATTAGGTATGGTGTCAGTCATGCAGAAGATAGATATTATGTAGTAAGGAGTCAGAAAATTATTTAGAAAATCCATCAAAAAACAAAAGCGCGTCGCACTAGCTTTCCATGATCTGAGCTACGAGTCCGGTTGAAGATGGTATCGAGACGTGATCGTGACGTCTCCTTTTTAACCGACTTCGAAAAAAGAAGGAGGTTCTCAATTCGACTGTAAGTTTAAATATTTTTTTTATTTCTGTTACCTCTGAACTTTTTACCGGGTCGATTCGTCATGCATGATTGTTTTTTTTTATATGAAAGCTGGTGCTTCCCGTGTGGTGTTCTTTATGAAACTTGAAGGTGCAATGTTTATTATACAGATTAAATGTTTGCTAGCAACACTCTAGTTCGTACGTTTTTCTGGTAGAATTTCCGTTCTGGTAAGCATGCATGAAAGTAGCACGATAAAGGACGTTATTTAAAAAACTAAACAGGTTCCCCCGGGAGCCATATCTAATGGAAACAATTTCCTGCGCCAAAGATTTTGGTAGATTTACATAACCAACCACCTTGTGTTATAGAAGTTTTCCGTGTATTCCTGCATTTTCTTTATTTTGTTTGTGCTAAGGTTTAATTTTTTACATTGAGAATGTTTGTTTTTCTGATCGAGTACCTACCAATAGTGCCGCGATTTATGAAATTGTGACTTTTGCCTGTAGTTTTGCAGATATTAAAGGTACCTCACAGGTAGCCCGTATTGGTCCACTGCTGGACAGATCAGGTCTTCCCCTGATAAGCGCCTTGTTGGCGTTTATCTAAAGAGGGGTAATACCCATAATCCCCACGCTGGGCAAGCGAGTTGGGGATCGCGGTTCGGTGGTAGAATTATTCTACAGGGGTTGCTGCTGCCCGCCCCCGTGGAAAGGTACGCTTTATGTCAAAATGTGCATCTGCCAATGAATTCCCAAAACCAGTCCGTATCTTTCTGAGATGTTCCAAAATTTCCAAAAATATTCGCTGAATTGGATCGAGAATTTCACAATAACTTTTTTTGAGATCGCTATTCAAGAAAATATACGAGTACATAAACCTCGAGATTGACACCCGTATTCAAGAACAAAACTTATGTAAGGTAGCAAGCAACACTGTGCTAAGTAAGACATTTCGCACAGCGTTCGCCATGGCAGGCCTTTTCATTCACAAACAACACTCAAGCGACACTTCACTAAGTGAACGCACTGCGTCGAATAAAGATCTGTGATTGGTCGATTTCTGTTGCTAAGTTCTCTCCACTGTTTGGCATCTGTTTGACAGATGTGCCGATGACATAAATCTAACCTAAAACGTGTTGTCAGTTGTGAGCGGTGAATAACAACAAACAAACAATTATTAAATATTCTTGTATTTTAAGCTAACAATTCAGTTTTCGTCAATTGCGGTACCTAATAAGGTTTTAACAATATAATCAATGGATGTGGATACGAGTTCGGTTTCTATGAAGGATACAAAGGAAGACGTAAAATGGTACGTGGTATTTTTTTAAGAAAATTACAATCAAATAATAGAAATAAATTAGAAATTTAACTAGTAATTTAAACATTTGAGCTAACTGCAGACTGTTCCAAACAATCCACAGGTAGCATCTGATCCATATCAATACAATACCAGTCGGAAGCGTCTCCAAGACGCTGGCTGCCTTGCCCCTGTGTATAACAATGCTGATTATGAGAATTAATTTTATAATACGTACAGACTATTACTTCAAATATTAATTGCATATCATTGTATTTTGCTTCAGTTTGAGGAAGTTGCCATTTTCTGCTTCGGAACGAGAGCTCATTGTAGCATTAGTGAGGGACCGGCCTATCATAGAAGACAAACGCACACACGCCAACAACATTTTACTGAAAAAGCAAGCCTGGGAGGCTTTAGCTGTGGCCTTTAATGCACAACCGTATGTGTCTCAAAGGACATCTGTGCAGTTAAAGAGATGCTGGGAGAATATTAAATCCCAAAGAAAGAAGGAGCTTTCCCAGGAGTCCAGGAGTATGATAGCCACTGGCGGAGGCCCTCCTCAAGGTGGTTCTGCAGCCTCATCGAACAACATTATTGACATAATATGTCCCTCCATTAACTTAACAGTACCTGGAGTCATTGACTCTAATTCAATTGAAAGTAAGTGGTAGTTTCTAAGGTAAACATATTATATTATAAAATAGAAACTAGGGATATCATAAATTACAATACTGGATCATGACAATTATGTGTACCTATGCCCATAATAGGCACACACAGCATTCACATACCATACACATACAGTGAAATAACAAATACTCAAGAATAATTTTTCTTTTTCAGTTTCACAAGACCTATGCTTCAGTCCCACAAGCCCAGACAATGATTTAAAAGAAATTATTGAAAGAAAAAAACCGGAAAGAGGTAATTTTTAAATTAATACTATTTTATTTGTTTAACTTTAAAGGTACAAATACACTATGGTTAAAGTGAAACAATACTTACTGATTTTTTATGTACTTATTATTGTATTTATAATACAACACAATAGCACATAAAATATAATATAATTTACACAAACTGTTTACTTATTCAAGGTATAATTATGAATTATTTCTTTTGCAGCGAGGAAGATCCCTTATGAACAAGATAATGAAGTGGAAAATACTTCTCCGTTCCAGCTAAAAAGAAAATTTACCAAAGAATTTGTGAATACACCTACCAGTAAGTGTTATTGTAATAATAATGTCCGTTAAAGATGCATGAGAAAAATGATGCACTTATAGCTAATTGAAGGGTAAAGTAACTGAACCTAATCAATGTAATTTGTTTTACAGGTGTAAAGAAGTTGGAAAGTGAAATGGATGCAAGGAAAAAACGGTGCACCATAAACATACAAAATGACCAGGCGTTGCATGAGTTGCGGATTCAAAGGGAGAAAATATTAATTAAAAGAGAAACCAACTTGATGGAATATGAGAAAGAAATACACGAATTACAGAAAAAAAAACTTAAATTGGAAATTGATCTGCTAGGTAGAATTAATAAGAATTAAACTCATGATAAATAATAACTAATTTTTATTTATAAACATAATAATTATTATAATAAGCTTATTACTAGGTCTGTACCTACTCACTAGTGTGTATTCACTTTTACTAAAAATGCCGCGTTATAAACATTCTCCTGAAAAGCAGTCCTTCTCTGTTAGATGATGGAATGTTCCTAGCTGTCGGTTGATTATTTCTTAAGACTGGTTCATCAAAACCTTCAATGACACCATGACTCCTGCAAATATTATATAACACTGCAGTAGCCACAATAACACGGCATGTTGTGGTCAAGTTAGTGGTCATCTTTTTAGAAAGACAAGGAAAAACTCTTTTCCAGACGCCTATAGTTCTTTCTACTGTATTTCTAGTTTTAATGTGAGCTTTATTATAATTTTCATCAGAAGGTGATTCTGGATGTCCAACTGGTGTCAATAAATACTTTTGACAGCCGTAGCCACTATCTCCTAAAAGTATGCCTTCTATGACACCTTCTGCTAACTTTCTCTTCAGGGCACAGGCGTCGAAAATTCTGTTGTCATGTACCGACCCAGGTCTGTCAGCAACAATGTCATAAATTTGTAGATCAGGGCCACATACTATTTGTGTATTAATAGAAAAATATTTTTTTCTATTTCTGAACAC
Organism: Eupithecia tripunctaria; assembly: GCA_955876795.1. Classification (NCBI taxonomy): domain Eukaryota; kingdom Metazoa; phylum Arthropoda; class Insecta; order Lepidoptera; family Geometridae; genus Eupithecia; species Eupithecia tripunctaria. Next base: position 9,563,976 of record OY041609.1, on the reverse strand, counting down.
TTCAGCATACGGTCCACCAGGATTCTGTATTGGTATGTGCGTACCATCAACAGCACCAATAACACCAGGAAAATGTGTGATTCTGTAGAACTGTTCCTTAATCATTTCTAGATTATTTGGAAATTTAACAAATCTTGATATCTTCAAACTTATGAGATGAGAAATTTTTTTTACTATTCTTGAAACCGTTGGTTGACTGACTTGTATAAGATCTCCGGTAATCATCTGTAAAACAAATATTCATAAATGAGTGCCTAGTTATGTAATGATTTTATTTTGAAAATGATTTCATAGGATTACTAAGGTAAATTATAAGTAGGCATCTTCAATCAAGAATTTCGCGGTGGGGGCAGGCGAAAACCTTGGTCGATGATGGTAGGCAGGCACCTATAAATTTATGTATATTATATAATATATATAAATTTATAGGTTATAGCCTGCCTACTATATTAATGTTAAATGAAGATAGATCCTGTAATATGTGATTAGCACACCTACGTAGGTACTTTTAATCAATATACTACGGGAGCAAACCCACGGGCGTCAGCTAGTTTCGTAATAAGTTACATATTGAAATACCTACATGAAAAATAGAAACATTATTATGATGTACTTACTTGAAAACTCCCAGAAGAATAAAATCGTAAGGCCACTAGTAATTGATAAACAGGAGGCACTGGAAGACCTCTTCCCGTAAGTTTTGTCAGATCTTCATCAACAAGTGGCAAAAGTATGGAAAGTACAATATCCTTGGCAAATCTATACCGTCTTCTAAATTCCTGTTCACTGTAATAATCGAAAGGATTTTGAAAATCCCGCACCACTTTTCGTGTAGTAATTGACCTTCGTTCGCTTATCACATTGTTGACATAATTATCAAACTCCTCTTCACTGCTATAATCCATTGCGTTTAGAATAAAATATTGCAAAGTAGGTATGTATGAAGGAAGGAATACAAGTAAACAAAATCCCAAAGTGTAATTTACCACAGAATAACAGAACATAACCTAACATTTTGTGACATAGCTACACTATGCGTTCGCTAAAATAGCCGTCGAGCTACTTTACGTAAGGGTCGTTCCAAGGGAGTGCATAGCATCGCACAGCACTCAAGTATTGTCTATGAATCGGATCTACCGGCCCTATGCGTTCGTGTGCACTGTGAGAACTCATAGTATTGTTCTTGAATACGGGTGTGAATTCAGCTACTGTTTTAGCCATCTTCGGAGGCGGGCGGACCAAAACTGTAGGCGGCTACGGTTCCCTCTTACGCGAGTGTGCTTTATTTCTAAACTAGCTGCGCCCCGCGGCTTCGCACGCCTATCCCACGGGAACTGATTTATGGGATAAAAAGATAATCTATGTTTGATTCCAGGATTAGCATTAACTGTATGCAAAATTTCAGCCTGATCCGTTCAGTAGTTTTGGCGTGAAGAGGTAACAAACATCCATTCAAACTTTCGCATTTATAAAATTAGTGTAATGTGATGTGATTACATACATATTCAATACCTTTGATAGTTGCGTGTGGTGTGAGATCTGTAGATTTTTTTATTTAAAGAACTGTTTTCATGTGGTTAATGTAAGGTTTACCTACTTACTCTACAGCTGCATTTATCCCGCCCGGCATCGCAGAGCGCAGAGCAGTTTACCTGAATACTTTTAATTAATAATGGATATGATTTTCGTTACAAATAAAATAAATCTAAAAGATAAAATTCATTTATTAAGCAATTTATTTTACACCAAACTTCTCCAACGAATGCGTCATGGCTAAAGATTTAAAACTAAATGAGTTTATATACAATCTTAAGTGTTTAAACATACCTAATTGTAAAAAACGGCACTCATGTACCTAAGTAGACATGACTTTTAGTGGAAAAAGAATAGGTATATTACCAGAAAATGCCTCTATGATTTCTTTTTAATCTCGAGCAAGAAGAATGCAATTCCATTTTGTATGGATTTGTATTTATAACTTAATTTTATTTTAGAAATATTCTTCACATTTTAAGAAATTGGTCGATGATAGATTTGACTAAACAATAATTTCTTGTGGACAAAACGATTCCATCTTATTTATCAAAGTGGTTCACATAGCTGCTCGGGAAAACCGAGAATACAGCTAAACCGAAACTGTACAAGGTAATCCACTTTTATAAATAAGACTTGATATAATAATAAGGTAGGCATATACATATACCTACATACACTAACTATGCTTAAAAATATTTATAGATAAGTAATTAATTTTATATATAAAGTACGCTTATTATATGAGTCAAAATTATAAAACGCTCGAAGGCCCGTAAACATGGCTTTTACCTAAAGTATTAACGGCTTAAAGTTATTTGTAGGTGGGCTATAGATTTTGAATTACAAATGGTCGAAGTAATTAAAATTAAATTCCTAAAAAATATTCCAGGTTTTACCTATAAGTACTGTTTTTCTTAAGTTTCTAAGATATCATCAACATAAGTAATTAAGCCTTTATTTATTATGAAACCACACGATTTAGTTTCTACTTAGTATAAGTTTCTATGAAACTAACACGGGTGGTTTCACTTGTATCTATTTTGGACCTTCTAGACCCAAAGATATTGGCGCATGTTTTCGGATAAATGTCATCCCGAAGATAACGCTATTTGGGTAAAAAAGCTCAGGGGTTTCGTATCTCAAGCACAAGATTTTTCAAAAAACACAGGCCAATTGATTTTATACCAAAGTACTATAGATTTCAGATCATTGGCGACTAACATTAATTGAGTAGGTAAAGTACATGTGACGAACAGTCAATACAGTGCTTTGAATTGATCTAGAAATATTACCTAAGGATACTATGAAGATCATAAAATAAATCTATATTTTACAAGTATAATAACGTAAACCTAAATAAGTACATTATTTATTAGTTAAGATAATAATCGTTGCGTTGAAATAGTCGAGCACCTTTTTAAAAACCCTTAACATTGGCGAACTTATATGACTTTTTTTGAGATAAAAAAGTCTAGCACAATGCTTTTCTGGCATGATATAAAAAATACCGCACATTAAGTACTTAATTAATGACGATATTCAAATGAAGCCTTAGAGGCTTAGATTAAGTGACATGATTTATAACATGTTACACGTAGGTACACATCATAAAACATGTTAACTAATTATGTTTTAGTGCATGTTTTGTTACCTAATCTGGACGCACCTTTATTAGATAGAGAAACCTGAAGGTGGGTACTGACTGACCCGCGTTACCTCGTAAAATAACGTGTTACACAGCGAACGTTCGTGCACTCAGCCAGAACCGGGATAGAAGGTGCTCGCAACGAGACAGTACACGTCGTAACGTATCATGCTCGCTCTACATTACTCCCCGTAACACGGGTAAGTACCTTCAGACAAATTACAAATCGGGCATAATGCGTAGGTATAAATCAGCCTACCCGCCATCGTTCTACATCATCTTATTTGTGGAAAGGTTGATAATCTTTGTAGGCGACGTGTAACTCTATATCTATTTAGAGAACAACCAGTTTTACTTTTTTATTGTACGAGTAAGTACATCGTTTTAAAATAAAACTCTATTGTTTGAAAATGTATATTTTATTTTGACGCGAGGGAAATGGGAGCGCATTGGAGGTGTGTTCAATTTCATTATTAGAACACATAAAAAAGTATAAAAATAACAAACATATTGTATAAAAACAAAATATAACAAGTACCCAAGTACTATCATTGTCTTCAAATATGCACGTATGCCAAAGAAAACTTCCACGACGAAGAGCTTCTGCCAAAAATTTATAGGTAGAAAGTTCAAATCCATACATGAGAGTAATTCATACTATAGTTGCAGGTAGTTTTGTAGCAGAGCAACTGTTCAATAAAGATAGAGTTGCTACACCGCCGTCCTGTAGCCAATTCTATGCGACTTGCTACGTAAATTGATTTTTCTCTACGTCTTCGTCGTAGCAATGTCTACGCGACTTGCTACGTCTGCGCCGCCGCCGTCCTAGCAATGTCTACGCGACTTGCTACGTACGTAGAACTTGCTCTACGATGTCGTAGCCATGTCTACGCGACTTGCTACGCACGTAGAACTTGCTCTACGCCGTCGTAGCAATGTCTACGCGACTTGCTATTGCACGTATGTACGTGAAACGTTTTCTACACTGTTAGTGTATTCGACATGGACGTAGAATGTACTCTATTTCGTTAGAACATACTTAATAGATGTCTATTCTATTCGACCTCGGCCCTAAATTTAGTTCAGTTTAAAGTTGGTCCTATTTACTCTGATATAATGGGAATTGAACCCTTTGTTATTTTACTCAATTGGACAAATCAGTCTTTTGTAAGAACAACGCTAGAACGCATTAATAATTTATTACGTTTTCAGAAATGTATGTCTTTGTGTTGTTTTTTTGTTGAGTTGTTTGTCATATAACGTTAAACTCATGTTTTTTTCTTTCCATTCCTAGGTTACACACTGTATTCAGTCTTAGTTTAGAGTAGTATGTGTGTATGTATGATAAAATAATGCTTGCTAAACATCAACTCTCCGAAATAAATTAAAAACTCTAGCTTTGTCATCTTCTGCTGTAGACATATGTAAGCCAGAATAAGAAAAATACTGCTTAACCAATTGCCGGTCGAGCGATTTTAAATTCGAATTCTACATGTATAATATTTTTGCGATGCACCCAGCTTTATTGAGCAGACAAATGAGAACTTAGTGTCAATAACTCTTTAAAATACTGGGACACAATTTTGCGAATGAATTCAACCGTGGTCGCGGTGGGATGAGTCGAACGTGCTGCGTAATATCACGTTTAATTAGTTCGTATTATACCGAAATGACAATCGAGTCCATTATCGATACTCCGAGAACTATATATAAAGCCATCGGAAATTATTATGAATCGAATTCATTAATAAAGTCAGCGCGGCGCTGTATTCGTATAGCTTTGATAGCCAGCTACCCTAAATTCTCTCGCACTTTATCTTTTCTTAATCAGTCGTTCAGTCTCGTGTGTGTTTCACTTTTGTACTGCTCATCGGTTTAAGCCCCGGATTAAATTATTTCCACCGAAACAAATTCAAATAGGCTGCTATAATATAATGCTTTATAGGCAAACAAAAAGGAAAATGAAAATCATGAATATTTTAGTGAATAGTTAATTGCACGCAAGTCAAAAATACATTTAAACCTCTACGTATTTGTCACAATCTATTTTAGTTACCGCTATTTAGGTGGAATATTGATAATTGGAAATAATGGATTCGAAACCAATCTAATACGATTATTACCCATAAGGTATATCTGGCTTACCTTTAATTGGTTGTGCGTCGAAAATGTAAATTGAACTGTGTATTTATGTAGTTACACAGGGCTACTGATTCTTTGAAGAAACGCTCCTGTTGATCATCCATGATTTCTTTTAAAAAATCAACAAGAAGCAAACCGATGGCTCTAATTTTCTGTTTAATAAATGTCATATCTTTTATCATTCAAGTTTAATCGTAGTTTTAAGCCTTTCCCAGACAGATGTGGCCAGCAGCCAGTTGGTGTTGTATTTGCTTGCTACTGATGGAGTATAGTTAAGAACCACTGCTGTTAACTCACTGACTATGGCATAAATACACACAGCTAGACCGGGCAAGTTCATTGGTAAACTAAGGAAGGCCCCTTGTGTTATGGTCGTCTGGTAGAAACCTCTGCCAGGGATATGACCGCAGGATACGGTTTAGTTAGATTTCAAGAACTTCTTGTGAACATACGCATTGTTCCTGCAATACAAGCTTTTGTTTATTGATTTTTATTTGCCACTCAATTCATATGACACCAATACGAAGCGCAAACTAATTTGACAGCGCTATAAATGTAGCCATCCCTTTCATGGTGATCGAAATAAAAAGGATGGCATCATTTTAAGTTAGTTTAGTCTAGTTGGCGACATCTGAATTCACACCACTGGCCGTTATTCATCGCCGCGTCTACATGGGAGAGGATATAGCTACAAAACTGAAAAATTAACTAAGATAAAGCACTATGTTACAATAATGTTTTATAGCACAACTGATAGAGTGGTTTATACGATGATTTCGCGTATGACACGTTGCGAACGGGTGTTGGGCGTGGAATAGCCGGACTCTAGAGACTCGTCGTAGCTGAGGGAGAGATGCGCTGGGGGCTTGTCTTCGCCGGCGTCTTCGCCGCGGTAATCCGGCAGTCCGCTCACCTCATGGTACGGAGATTCTGCGAACAAACATTACTTTCAATTCAATTTATAGTCATTTTAAACTTATTGTAATTATTTTGTAAAATACGGCAGGAGCACTGATCACTGATTCTGGTAACCGGCTACAAGTTTTCACTATGCGATTCGGCAGTATGTGCTCTCTCAACGTTTAACTGCTACGATGAATTTTTTCCCTAAAAAAAATTCTGCGTTTCGGTCGCATTTGCACCACCCCAACTCCCCGCTATTGTCGTAGGAGGCTATAAACGATAGGTATACGGGAGGTAGAGCAGCGCCCCCTACAGAACGGAAGCACCACCAAACTGCGATCCACAACCCGCATGTTTAGCGTGGGATTATGGGATTATCTCTCAATGATAAGTGCCAATAAGGTGTTTATAAAGGGAGCCGTGTGGTGCCGGCTTAGAATTGACACCACCGCAACTCTTTCCGCTGGTGTCGTAAGAGGCGACTAAGGGATATCTACGGGAGGCGGTTAACAGCGCCCCCTGAAAAACGATTCTACCACCGAAAGCGATCCCCAACCGAAATATGTCCAGTAGTTTCGGAGCCAATACAAACAAACAATCATATCTTTCCTTACGGATGTAAGCGGGTTAACTACGAACTTTATTTGTGTTGGAAGTGTTGGATGTGGAACGCGCGCGTCTAGAACCGCACTCGCCCTGAAGATGTCCCTAGTTAAGGGATGAAACGTTGGTGTTCTTCCAATACAAATAAGGTTCGTAAGATAGTTTTTATAATATAACATATCTTTCCTCTTTAAAATAATATTATAAGTATATTAGATGTGTGTTATATTAGTATATTAGTTGTGTGTAGTTAGGTAGGTACTTAATACATAATATTGCGTGAGCTACGTTTTCAATCATCTGTTATCTATAAGACATGCTCTGCCCTTTTGGGGCTAGATGATGCAATAAGGAAATGCATTTAATTGTTTAGGCGACACAAAACTTTTCGAGGTGGTTTCAGCAAGGACAAGTTACACTTCGTTAAACTTTTCGTTTGTGGAGTCTTCTGAGGTCGCTTCCTAAATTTACTGAGTCAAACTGTTCATTAGAATTCTCTTAGAATTCTGTCTCAAAGGGGTCTCAGCGAGGGAATGAAATCTCGCGAGATTCGGACTCAGGCGAGATCTCGCGAGTTTATGAATAACAATACCGTGAGATCTCGCCAATTTCGAGATTTCGCGAGATTGGCTGTTCTGTGTGTTTAGTTCGCGTCCTCCCGTAATGAGGGGAGGACGCGGGTTTGAGTCCCCCTCAAGGACGAAATTTATTGTAAATTTATTTATTATCTATATATTAATTTCTTAAACTTTGACGTATCTTATATAATATAATGAAATAAACAACCAGTCTTTTCTTCTAATAGCAAACAAAAGTATTTTAATAATAAATCAATTCTTTTATAACAAAACAACAAGTAGTCAAAAAGAAAAAGAAACTAATTAACTAACTTTGGTAGACTATTAAGCTGGGATATTATTATAAATTAAAGAAAACTATACCTACTCAAGAGTCTTAGATCTTTAAGAAATAAGAGATAAATAAGCAAAATATACCAATTAAATGAAAGGCTTGTTCAGTTGACATCACAGGCCATTATTACGAATTATTTTGAAAATAGCTCCTAAATGTCTAACGAATCGTCTGCTAAACAGCTTCTTATTTTGCTAGCCAGAGCTGCTGAGAAGGTGTTTTCGGATTCAACGCTAGTTGGAACCACAGATACCTAACCGGCAGTCACTCATGCAAAGTACAATTTCGCCATTTTTCGGTTAAGATCAACCTCACAAAAAAGGCCGAGATCTCGCGAAAACGAGATCTCGCGAGAACGAGATTCCATTCCCGAGCTTTAGGACGTACCTTTTAAGACATGTATCTAATATTAAATTAAATTATTCTTTAAAAAAGATCCTTGACTGTTTTGTGGATTTATTCTATAAATGTGTATATTAAACTTATAAATATTTTAAGAGTAAACTTTGTATTCCGTACAACTATACGATTATGGAAATACTTACTTTGGATTATGTCCAAATAGGGTATATGCATGTGATTTCAAAATGGCTAAAAAAATATATACGTATTCTCTATTGATATAGAAACATATCTACATATTTATTTTAGCATTTTGTGATGTTTTTATTGTAGAATTAACCATTGAAAAATTGATATTTAAAATCTCAATCGCAAAATTTCAAAACGCTACGCCATTGGCTAGAGCGGAAGTGACATCGCTGTCCACATTTCTTCTTTTTTTATTCTTGCTTGCTGCACTATGATTTGACGCTAGTCTGCCCACTTCACATTTCGTATTGTCGGTTATTTACAGATTTTTCGGAAAACCTCTTTCCTGAGATGATCACTACTGAGGTCGTCACAAAAGGTTTTAATCGAGTGTGGTGAACGTCGACGTCAAATAAACATGGCGCCAATATGGCAGCGTTTTTATCACCCAAAAATGATTGTAGTTTTGATTTGTTTTTTTTACCTTGTTAATGCGAAATTCAGTGAGCGTCCTATCATTTCTCGGTTAAATAATGACCTAAAGAATCGATTAAAACAATAAAAAAAATCGATGCATATACCCTATTGCTCGACTAATCAAATATAGCTGATACCCTAAATTCTGATACCATTTTATAGTTAACCTATATTTAGGCAAATGAATACTATTTCATTTCAGAGCTTGGCTTGAGGTTTTATTCATTATTAAGAGTACCTATAGTTTTAACCGATTTCGAAAGAAGGCCGCCTCCTTCTTTCGAAATCGGTTAAAACTTCTTATGTCCGGCAGTTTGTAGCGATTTCTCGATTCTGATATCTTTTTGATTTTAAATGGAGAATTATTCCAGCTTTCGGCCGGTTTATGGGCTTGTCCCATAATCATTGTACTCGTGGGTGGGTCCCGCAAAATATAAAATCTATGTAAAATATAATTTCAAGTCGATTTGTAGTTATATTATAATATAAAACATCAAAATATTGCGTCAGTCAGTACCTACATACAGCTTCTATTCTGACATCAATTTATGATGCCTATTTAATATTTCCTATATTCGTTTTGTGGTTATTTTATTGTGAACAATAAAGAGTTCATCAGTCATCATTAATCAATCGACAACCACCTCAATCCATCAATCAATCGACGCTATTATAATGTAATTTGTTATCACGTTTGTTGTGTAGTCTGTAAGGTATTTATTTATATTAAGTAGGTATTTCTATGTTTGTTACCATTTGTCAGGCAGGACAAAGTAAAGTTGATTAAAATCGACGCTAGCTAGCCAAAGTCAGCTCAGACTAAAATGGCTGGAAAAGTCTTGTGTCGCAGGCTAAGATGTACTTTGTTCGCTAAACCACAGTAAGTAAGTACCTAAGTATTAAGAATGCTTTATATTAAAGGTACCTACGCTGTAACACTTTTATTAATAAACCATCCTTATCCTTTTAATAAATAAATTGTATTATTTTCTGTATTGTGTGATTTTTCTAATTTTGACTCTTGTGTTTGTACGTACCTATTTCTGTTATTGTTGTTATAACTTTACATATTATTCTAACGACTTAGTTTATTCTTGAAATTGTAAAGTTACTATAATGATGATAAACAAACGGGGACTGAATAAGTAATTTACGACAAAAATTCGACAAAAAATTTAGTGTTCACACTTACATGTATGTAGTTTATTACGATTCTATTAGCGAATGCCTATTATTAGCTTTCTGTAACTATTTTAATTTCTATTGTAATTATTTAAGCTGATGGCAATCCGAATTAAATAAATAAATAAAAATAAATAAATAAGTAATTCCTATAAACTATCCAAAGTACTTGGACCAGTTGGACCTCACTGTACAGGCTCGGCCTAGTGTGAGATCGATCGTTAAAATCATAGTCTCCAAACCAATAACTTTTTTTTACTCTTCTATAAGTTTTAATCAATACTAATCATTGATTTATTAAAAAGGGAAGATAGGTTACGTTCTCCCAGCGCTTACTCAAAAATTGGCATGTGTTACAACTACACGCAAACACATACGCTCACAGTAAAACATATTTCGAGTCCTGTACAATAAAAAGAACAACAAAGACGGAAAGACGTATCTAAGACCGAAGTGAGACCGAGACAACAATATTTCACGCAAATTACGACCACCCGTGCCGCCGGTCCGACGGTGACTGAGGTGGGAGCATACAATTTTACACAATATGAGGTTGCCACTTCTGGGAAACCAGTACCTCATCTTCCCTTTTTAATAAATCAATGAAACTCATATTATAAAGAGGAAAGATTTGTTTGTTTGTATTAAATAGGCTCGGAAACGAATGGATCGATTGAAAAAATCTTTCAGCACTAAAAAGTTTACTTTTCAGGGAGTGACATTGGCTATATTTTATCCCGGAATTCCCACGGGAACGGGAACTACGCGGGTGAAACCACGAGGCGCTACAAGTAGGTTATAAAAATACTGTCTCATATGATAATGTTACCTCTACCTACGTATCTATTAAATAGATAGGTACCTATGTAGAGTTATCCTAGGCACCTGCCTGTGATACTGGGAGCTGTGGTTGAAATTTGGCAAAAAGGACATCATCATCATTATAGTATTTGTCACCTAGGAATTGTTCAGTGACGTTTCATTTCAATTGATTAGGATTTTGTCTCATATATATTTCGAAAATTCAAATAATTGCATTGTATGTTATATAATTGATGCATTAATTAACCTATCGAATTTCAGTAGGTACGCCACTCAATATATGTATATACATATACTACTACACTATAAACTAAATTATAAATGGTACACGTACCTAATAAAAATTGTTTTTTTTTTAAGTTAGTTATTAAACCTCAACCTCAACAGCCTGTATCGGTCCGCCTTCTTGGCATTTAACTCATGGGGGTAATGCCCATAATCCCCACGCAGGGCATGCGGGTTGGGGATCGATCAGTTTGGTGGAAGATTTATTCTGCAGGGGGCGGTGGCCCCCGGTGGATATCCCTTAGTCGCCTCCTACGACACCCACACGGGAAGAATTGGGATTATGCAAATTCTAAGCCAGCACCAAACAGTTAGTTAAGCATAGTTGCTTAATTAGTTTTACGTAGAGCGGAACGTAATAGATGTGCATAATGTGCTGTAATGAGCGATTTTGCTGAAATTATGCCTCACTCTGGGACTCTGCCGTTGTTGTTTGGCGTTCTCATCTCAGTGTCTAGATCGAGTGGTGTGGTGTCCTGATGATTTCTCGTGGAGAGACGAAATTAGTTGACGACTTACTTTGATAAATGTTCTTTCATTTTGTATAAATGTATAATTTGTTAGATTTTATCGCAGAAGGTTTTTTCTCGGAATTGTTACTAAATATTTTCATTATTATATTTACAATGGATTTCCGCAACGTTTTACGTTTTAAGGTACTCACCCATATGCTGATCCCGACGTGGTTTCTTAGGCTTGTGCACAGATGCGTATGGGTCGGAGCAGTACTCCTGGCGCGAAGGATTCTGACTCCGCATGGCAATGCCGTAGTCTGCCGGCGGCGCGTGGTGTGGTAACCTGTCATTAAGGTTTACTATGGTTAAATTAGTTCATTACTATCAGTGGAAACTGTGACTCGGCCAACGTAGAGTAGGACACCTTCTGACTAGGTGGGATGACGACCTGCGAACGACTGCATGCAGATGCCGGATTGCTGTTCGTTAGTCTCGCTAAAACTTGAAAACGGTATGACCGATTCGTTTATTTTGTTTGTTTCTGATGGTGGGTACAGACCAAACGAGCGAGAGCGAGCGAATGCAAACGAGTGGGATTCGATGATTGGTACGTTCGTTCAATTTTTAACCGACTTCAAAAAAAGGTGGAGGATCTCAATTCGACTTTTTATGTTTGTTACCTCAGAACTTTTGACTGGGTGGTCCGACTTTCATGATTCTTTTTTTATTTGAAAGCTGGTGCGCTACCCGTGTGGTCCAATTTCGTTCAGTTCTGACAGTGGGATCCATATAATTTAGCTCGGCTATAGTTTTTTTAAAACAATATAAATTTTCTTTGATGTAGTGACAACCGCCAGAGCACCGGGCCCGATTGATAAAAGATAAAAAGATGAAAAAAATATTTTCCCAATAACAAAAAATTTATTTGAAGTCGGTTGCAACTAAGATTACTTACCTTGAGTACTGCGCAAACTCGTCCCCACGGTACCCGCCGTGCATCGGATCGTACTCGTAGTTGCTCTGCCTGTCCAGTGCCATCTGCCCCCCCATGCTGTCGACCCCCTGCGCCTTCTGCCACAGCGACTCCTGGGAGTTGACGCTGCCCCCGTGGTTGCTGTTTGCGTAGCTGTCCACAAATGCCATGTTCCCTGTGGGGCAGAAGCAGAATTTTCGGAATGTGGGGCGAATAAGTGAGGCGAACGTGGAACAAATCTAACGGATGGTTCAAGATGTTTGTGAACTCAAACTCAAACTAAAAAATGCTTTATTTCCATAAATACAATAAAAGACACACTTAGAAAAGGTCAAATCATATTAAAAAAATACACTGACACGGAAATAAATTGGTATTTTTGAATTCGATCGCTTCGCTATGTAGACTAAAGTAAATAAACGACGAAGAAACCTTTAGCCTGTTAGTTGTTATTTTTCGAGTTGGAGCAAAATCCGACCCAAGCTGTTTTATCCTCTAGATAATCTGATATTTTATAGTAAGCCTTTTTGCATAGTAAAGTTTTGACAGTTTGTTTGAATTTATTTACTGATAATTTTATTTAAATGTAGGGCGAATAAGTGAGGCGAACGTGGAACAAATCAAACGGATGGTTGAAGATGTTCGTGAAAACTAGAGTGTTATGCGCTAACTACAGAATTGAAATGGTATGCTTTTTTTATATTGTATTGAAAATCTAAATGTAGGTAAGCACAAAAACCGAAATAAAGATTATTAAATAATTTTAAAAACTTTAAAGGACTTGTAGTCCCTGCCACGACCACTGAATGGATCGGCCTGAAATTTTACAAAAAAGTAGTTTTAGACCTAAACGCGTTTTTAATTTACATCTGTTTTTTTTGGCAGTTCGCGCGTTACCATCCTGAGTGGAAATATTTGTAAGACGCCTTTTCCCATCAAAGGACGAACCAGGATATATAAAAAAATATGTATTAAAAAAAAACTAGCAGTAGGTAGGTACATATAAAAAATAAAAAATTAGGGAAATAGAAATAGAAGGCTTATAATATTAAAATGTTTTCACAAATAACAAAATGTGAAAAGCTTGTATGCTAGGTTTTTAAGAATACGTGCTTGAAGCAGCTAGTATGAAATAATGAACTCACAATCGTTGTGCGGCATTGGCTGGCCAGGATGCGAGGGCGTCTGCCGAGGCACGTGATACGAGTACCCGCCCTGCGAAGAGTACATCGGATTCTTGGAGTCATCTATACCCAGTCCCATATCCATGGAATGTTCCAGGGCTTTGTTCTCCATCCCCGCGGTATGCTCGTATGGAGGCGGCTGGTCCTTGGGCGTCACAATCGGGCTGGGTTTTACGGAACCCATCTCGAAGTCTTTAGAGCCGTTTTTGTTGTTTCTGTTGTTTCTTTTTCGGAGTACCACGAAGAGAGCTAGGCACAGCAGTACTACGACTAGTGTGACCATCACGGAAACGATAAGTGACGTCATTGTGACTATGTATGCTTCTTTAACGTATGCTGCGCCAACTGAAAGAAAACGTTATTTTAATATATTTTTTTATTAAATAAATAAATAATGCTGGATAATTCACACCGCATCATCTAACCCGAATCTAAGCTGAGCTGCTATTATGGTTACTAGATAACTAATAGAATTACTATGGTTTATCAATTTTGAATGAAGCATGTTAGTAAACAAAATAATAATAATAATTATAATAATAATGCTGGACAATTCAAAATACGACACAAATAACTAAATCTCACTTGCTTGGCGTCGAGTTTCAGATATAATTGTAAAAAATCAGACACGTTTGAGTTTTATTACGGGGAGGTGTACTAACTTACGTACAAACCGCTAGGTAAATGTCACGTGCATAATAATATATTATGGTAGTAGGTCTAGTTTATATAAATCAATGGATGATATTGCAAGCTCGGCTAATTGCATTGGTTTATACGTTTGAAAATCGCGGTTAACCCTAACATAACCATCGATTTATTTAACTAGGTGATTATAATTGTAATTGCACATATTTTACGGTATCATGCTGGGTTGTGTTGTGATGTGAGGCTGGAATATCAAATTCGTAATGAGTTGAATCATTTCAGCTCCTGTTTACTGCGGAACTTGGCGGTGTTACCCCCCGGTCCTCGGAAACGAAGTTTAGCCTTGGTCCTACCAAGGCCTTCGTTCGTAAGGCTCGCTTCTCCCTGGTCGTGTCAGTCAGCCGAATCCATCGGATTATGAGTGTAGGAATAGAGAGAGCACATGTATTTACTAAGCTGGTTTTCGTTGAGACTGACTACCGTGGCCGAAATTCGACTACGAGATTACCTTACTTCTGCCTCGGTGCAAACATCCTGGTTCAATTGGACCCTGGCGGTGGCTGGAGCGGGCCGGCTTCACAAATACCTCTACCACTGTCGCGTCGCCATCTTGACTGCCACTGTTATATCTAGACCTTAAATTACGTACTCTCTGCCTCAGTGTACTTGGTGCAAACATCCTGGATCAGCTGGAGACACAGCTTGACGCGGAAACTTGGGTTCAGTTTGACCCTAGCAGTGGCTGGAGCGGTCCGGCTTAACGACTGCCACCATTACTCTTGCGTCGCCACCTTGAATGGTACTTGGTTTCTATAACTTACTCTCTGCCTCAGTGTACTCGGTGCAAACATCCTGGTTCAGTTGGAGACACAGCTTGATGCGGAACCTTGGGTTCAGTTCGTCCAGTTGTTGCGCGGGTCGCTGACCCTGCCGGCGGCTGGAGCGGGCGGGCTCCACCACAGCCTCCACCACTGTTGGGTCGCCGGACATCTTGAGAGGCACTGTTTCGACCACCTGTACGATAAACACGAATGGTAATTGACAGATCTTAGATAGACGATGCGTCTTATAAAAGCCAAGAATATGCCTGTATGAGTGCCTTAATCTCTTCCCGTGGGTGTCGTAAGAGGTTACTAAGGGATATCCACAGGGGGCGGGCAGCAGCGCCCCTGCTGAAAAATTCTACCACCGAACTGCGATCTCCAACCCGCAAGCCCAGCGTGGGGATTATGGGCATTACCCTTCACTAGATAAACGCGAACAAGGAGCGTATCAGGGGGAGGCCTGCGTCCAGCAGTGGACCGATACAGGCTGTTGAGCTGAGGAGTTGGTTAAAACTAAACAGTTAAACTACTTTTAACTCAGTTTACCTGCCAGCCAGTGGTTCCTCCCACGTTGCCCAAGCCCTCAGCGACTGCCACCAGCGCCAAGCAAGTGGGCGGGGCAGTAAACGTCACCACGTTGGTCTTAGGATCGAAAGTCACTCGTTCCGCGGGCGCTATACTGTCCACTTTCGTCGTCACCGTGATTTCGTTGGAATAGTTGCTTTGTCCTTTCGTATTTACTGCTTTTACCTGTTATCAGTGGATTGGATTAGATATTGCAATTCGTTAAAGTAATCGAGAAAGCGACACGCCACAAACACAAAGAGAGAGTCAGTGCAGTATTTGATTTAAGGACCTACCTAGATATATTTTAAATTATATTTTATGAAAGTCAACAGTCAAAATGGGGGCGGGCAGCAGCACCCCCGCAGAACATTTCTACCACAAATAAGCTATTTCAAGTTACCCACAAATCATTACTAAGATAGTATCTAGATGCAAGCTAACTTTAACTGCTCTGCAAAACATTGCATAGGTATATTTTTTAGTTCGATGACAACAAAGACTAACGAAATACAGTACCTTCTGTCTCAGTTTTTACAAACTTACACATAAGACAGAGCTCCTCAGAACTGAGTTTGTTATTTGTGGACAAAAAGTGGTAGAGTCGTATAAAACGAAAATATTAATGCAAAAATGTCGCACTGCGGTAAATAGGTAGGTGTACCATTTTAATAAAGTGTAGGGTTTACTCTTGAAGCTCGCTTGAGGCGTGTATAACAGGCTTAACTTGTTTTGCATAGGTAGGTACCTACTGCACTGACATCCCCATTAGGAATGTTGATATGATTGGGGTAGGCGAATGATTTACCTTGAAAACAAATGTCATTTGCTGTCGGTAGCAATAAAATGGAAAAAAATGTTAATAAATCAAATATTTGTATAAATGCAACAGTAGCTAAGTAAAATGAAGATATCTATTTATTCATTATGGATGTAAGCGGATTAACGATTAACTACGAACTTTATTTGTGTTGGAATAACACCAAGGATATCTTCAGTGTGAGTGCGGTTCTAGACTCACCCTGAAGATGGCCCTCGTTAAGGGATGAAACGTTGGTGTTCTTCCTACACAAATAAAGTTCGTAGTTAACCCGCTTACATCCATTATGAATTCGTCAATCTACGATAGTTTATTAGTAAAATATCTATTTATCGCCACGAGATCGTAGACTCAGCCCGTTTGATGCATGGCTAGACCGCTTACAAAACTAACGTTGATTTGATGGACAACCTAAATAACCTAATTCGACGAGTTGCTAAGTTATACTTATTTTTAAGCGTATTTCCTTTAATTACCAATCGGCATTGGCATTTCATTGAATGTCGCTGTTTTATAATAACCTATACATTTTACAGACGGGCTGATTCTACGATACGGAGCCGATATATTCAAGTCATACCAAGTCTTATGACTTGTTTTGAAACAAGTCTATGTGCTCCTTACAACCGTTAGATTTTATTTTTTGCTCTAGCTCTCTAGTAGAGCCGTTGAAAGTTGGTTGTAAACTTTTATGAGTTAAGTTGAAGTAGGCAACTACAGTTTAAGTCGACTGCAGCAAAGCGAGGCCTTGGAATTTCGAGACCACTTTGCTGATAACAAACAAGTAATGAAAAAGTTTAATCAAGTAGAGATGACGGCTCCACCACTCCAAACTTGCGCTCATTTTACGGAATTTTCACACTAAAATTTAATTTAAAGAGTTGGATGCGAAATAACTTTCAGTGCCCATGATGCACAGCCAATTCAGGGCCCTTAATCTACCAAATTAATCTCTTCACTTCATCATAATAATGGTATAGTCTGAGACAGATTCGGGTTGCACCCGTGTGGGCAGTGGATGCCTTAATTTTTATTGAGGTTTTCTTAGCCACTTATTGGAATTTAGTTTTTATTCATTACTTCTTTGCTTTGGTCGTATATTTTTCTTATCTAAAAAATTATATCTGTCATAAAGTTTATAGTTGCGGAAAACCGTATTTTACTACTACAGCTTCTACGTACATATATACCTATAGGTAATACAACCGACGAATGCAATCTAAAGTCCTTACCTTGAAAGTATAAGTATTGTGCTGGTCAAGACGAGTGACATTGCAAGGGTTGATCCGTCCGCAGTCGTACTCCAACCACTCATTTTCGGAGGCCCTATCAGCGACGCAATGCGAGCCCGTCTCAGCGCCTCTAAGCGTAACCCGTCGGTAGCTCACGAAGTACTTCGTACTGGATAGGCCTCCGTCAAAACCTGCCTCCCACTTCAACGTCACAAAGGAAGCTCCAACTTTCTGAGTCTCGAGTATACGCGGCGACTCTGGCGCACCTTTTGGCTGCAATTTAATTTGCGGTCGGATGCTACCGAGCGTATTCTTTACTTTACAGTAATACTCTCCATAATCTTGCGCCCGGACGTTCCTGATCCTCAAAATGCTCAAGTAGGAGTCATTGTTGTCGTCTGTCGTGTTGATCTCGTAATGGCCGTCGGATGACATCTGAAGCGAGGCGGTGTTGCTACCGTAGAACCATTGGAATTCAGGTCTCGGGTACGCTTGTACTCTGCAGATTATATCTGCGACTTCCATTAAGTCGTAAGCGACTTTCTGGTGATGTTTGATCGATATCGGTTCGTCTGAAAGAGGAAACAGTTTTATAATGCTAGCTAGGAAATTGTTCGTACCTGTAGGTAATATCGTAATATTATTTAGTCGCATACTTACGTTCGATTTTCAAATGCATTGTCGACTCGATTTTCTTGACTTCGTTTTCGATAATACAAGAGTAAACGCCTCTGTCCTCTGGCAGCAAGTCGTTCGTGTTAGGTCTCGCCTTCCCCCTGAACTTCAGCGTGCTCTGAACACTGTAGACAGCTTCCCTCTCCTCCGCGACGTCACTCTGAACCTCGTACAGGTTGGCGTCTGGTTTGATCTCAGCGTTGTTCTTGTACCACTTCACGGAGGGTTGGGGCTTGCCAAGCGCGCTGCAAGTGACGCCGTAGTCGGTTTCCCCGGCGCGCTGCGTCGCGTGCGTTTGCAGTTTGGTCTGGAAGCGCGGAGGCTGGTGGACCTCGAGGGTTACTGACGCGATTTCTCCGTGGCCGAGCTCGTTGGTGGCCTGGCAGTGGTAGACGCCCTCGCTGCCGAGGTGCACGCTCGGGATGGTGTAGGCGCTGCCGGTGGCCAGCACTTTGGGCTTGTCGTCCGCCGGCTCGGTCTCGCGGAACCAGCGGTACTGCGGCGCGGGCCAGCCCGGCGGCTTGGCGCTGCAGGTGAGGGTCACGCCGGTGCCCTCTTGCGCCACCGGCTTGTCGGGCCGGATGTACGCGCGCCCCGGCTTGTGCCGCACCAGCACCGCCACGGATGCGCTGCTGGCTCGCTCCACGCGGTTCCCGTTGCTGGAGGATATGACGTTGCTCGCTTTGCAGAGGTACATGCCTGCCATGTCAGCGTTGACCCTGGTGAGCGTCAGCGTGTTCCCGCTTTGATAAAAGTCTGGCTTTCCCTCCATGGTCCACTCGATGGAGGTGGGCTCGGGGTTGGCGGAGACCTGGCACTTGATCTCGACGTTGCCGCCCTCTTCGGCTTCGTACGTCTTGGACTCGACGGTGACTGTCGGCGGGTACAGTACGTCCAGGTACATGTCGCGCTCGCCGGGCCGGCCCAGCCCGTTGTCGGCGGTGCACGTGTACTTGCCTGCGTCTGTCACCGTGACCTTCTGAATGGAGTGTGTGAAAGAGTTCGAGATGAATTTTCCGTTTCTAGTCCATCGGACGGATGTTACTTTCGGTTTGGCGTCGACTTTGCACTCCATTATAGCGGTGCCGTCGATTTCTACGCGCAGGGGATTTTCAGGACCCACCTCGACTCGCGGGAAGTCTGCAACAATCATTTGATGTAAAGGTGCGTCCAGGTTAAGTAACGAACCCTTAATAGCAAATTAAAGTATACGTAACGTGATTTTACGAGTCTGGGACAGAACGGGACTATTATTGACATACAAAACAATGAGCTGTCGCGTTCACGCTACCGTCGCGTCGTCATCGCGTATTTATTACTAGAATGTACTCTTACTTTTGTATGTAACCATTTTTTTTTAATTGTCTCGTTCCGTCTGACGGGTAGTCACGTTACGTAATACAGAGTCTTTATATCTAAACGCACTGAGAGATGAGTCCAGATAGATAACGAAACATGATAGGTAGGTATAAAGTTATTAAAACGTAATTAAACATGTTACTTAATCTGGACGCAACGTTAAACAGCAAGTTATAATAAGCATAATATAGAGGATGGAACAAAGGTAACGTTTCTTTGTTAGTATGGTCAGTAATTTTACTAAATCTGTGAATGCAGTTTTATCTAATCAAGAAAATAGAGAAATGTTTCGTTTTATTAAAATTTGCTTTCTTGAATATTTTGGGCCCTGCCCTCCAAGTAACTTTCGTTTGTAGGTAAACCTGTAAAAGCACACTGAACACACTTATAATATAAATGCGAAAGTTGCGATTGATGGATGGATGTTTGTTAATTCTTCGGGCCAAAACTACCGCACCGATTGGGCTAAAATATTGCATATAGGTACGTCAATATAATCCTGAAATCAAACGTGGACTACTTTTTATCCCTTAAATCAGTTGACATGGGATAAAACATTAAACGTTTCCATAGAACAACGCTTTCGAAGCCGCAAGCATAAACAAAGTAAGCAATATATAGAAAGGTAAATATGTAAGTACTTGTTATGTATTGTATCTATTATGTTTCACACAGGTTAAAGCTCCATTATTTCTGTACTATTTTTTTTACCGGTGGAAACGCTTATTGGTTTATGAATTAATTTTATGTCTCAATTGTATTTTATGTATGTTATAGGTACCTAATAACTGTTTGTTTCCTAAATAAAAACAAAACTAAACACTAGTTTATGCCCGCGGCTTATCATAATCTAACTTACTAACTCACTAAATCTAGACGCAAATTTAAGACATACCTACATAAGAACATTTGTAGAAAAGTTAACCTTTATACGATACGAGCTTGTATCTATCTACGCGTATTGGTGTGACAAGACAGAGTAATTATTTAAATTTAAACTGATTCTAAATTGAACCTAGATGTTGGAGCGTTTTACCGAAATAATAGACTAGACGACGGCCAGACAATTAATAAATTCTAATTAGTGAGTCGGTTACATTATCGGACGATATTGGACACAAATTTTTCTTTTGTCAATAAAAAAAAATTACAAAAATAAAGCACGTCAAAGTTTGAGGGGCCAGTGACGTCACGCTTGCATCTTCATAATTTTTTGTATAATCGACAAATGAAAAAATATGTGTCAAATATCGTCTGATAATCTAAATGGCCGACTAATTAGGATTTTTTTAGTCGTCAGGCCTATTGAGTTTCTAAAACACCTTCATGGCCCAAGACGCAGGTGCCGGTCTCCAGCTTCGTGTAGCTGTAGAGCTAGGCAGTGAATGCGTTAAGCGCATGAAATCCGATTGTTGATGTTACTCCATAATTCTGTTTACAGTATTCCCAAAAGTTAAGTAAACATACACTGCAACGATTCGTTAATGTTCCTCATCTGGTCAAAGATCCAGGGCACGTGATGATAAACATTATACAAAGTCCGGGAACGATTTTGTAAGACTTTAATTAAAATAGGTCGCGTAATCAAGCACCGAGATAATGCCGGAAATACATAAATATATTACACAGACTTCCGTAATGAGTTTCATAAGTTGAAGCTTAGAAATAGATAGATGATTCGAAGAAAGGAGAAGTTCGGTCGGAAATCTTCTTCAATCGAAGTTTATAGCTACTAGCAACTAACATGTACATATGTTATATGTCATTTCACTTGGATTATGCGAAAATAGTTTCTTTGATGTTCTCTCAAATTATTTATTTATTTATTTCACAACCAAGGAACCGAAGAATTTATTTTGAATTTTATGTACGTAATTCTTGTTTTTTGACTACGGGGATCCCGTGATATCTAGGTCTAGTTTTTTTTTACAAAACTGCTAGGAATTCATAAAAGAAACTGTTAGTCTTCTACTTGATTTACTGGATTAGTAAGTATTGTTTTGTTTATTGATTCATGAGCAGAAGCTATAATTCTAGAAAATAGATTCAGGACTATAAGTTATAAATAAGGTACTTACAAAAAACTCATTTAAACAAATTTTACTGACACGGTACTTAACAGAGTAAGGTACAAAAATATTATAATCATTATTCATTACATTATTCGTAGGAATCCCCGAAAATGCTTTTCGTTTTCAAGCATAGACAAAGAATTGGTTGCCATACCTATGTGTAAAAAAGTAAATAACTACGGATGACGTAGGTAATCATCATCTAGATCTCCCACCCCCCCATGTCATCAAAAATAACCAAAACCCCCCGCCCCCCAATAATGCTTACATAATACTTGAATGCCTAACGCAGTAGGTAAGTGGGAAATAACAGGAAGGTTCATGTTAATGAGAATCAGTGTCATAAATTATGTAGGATTCGTAATTATGCGTAGGTTATTTTCACTCGTCACGGTGCTGAAAGATACCCATTTCAATTTCAGTTTATTTGCCGAGGGGCTTCCCAGTTTTGAAATGTCTCGAGGCACAGGACATAGACGGACTCTGTGTGTCGGAGAGGGTTATTTACGCGAGAAAAGCCTTTGCAACAGCTCATTTCTTTTTAGGCGTCCACAGTGGAATACCGGAAAGCGAAACCCTTATAAATTTGTTATGTTCATCCATGCCTCGTAGAGATAGGTTGAATTCTTCGGGGTGTAGAGTCGCTCTTTAAAAATAGAAAAATATACGTAAACTTTCCAAATAAAAGCTTAATAAAAGCTTTTTACAACAACTTTATATGAGCGTTTGATTTAAGCTGCAAAAAAATATGCGTAAATAAATTCAAGCCTTTTATCCTCTAGATTATCTGGTATTATATACGAAGCCTTTTTTACTATAAAATATCAGATTATCTAGAGGATAAAAAAGCTTGGGACGGATTTTGCTCCAACTCGAAAAATAACAACTAACAGGCTAAAGGTTTCTTCGTCGTTTCTTTACTTTAGTCTACATACCGAAGCGTCCGAAATTAAAAATACCACTTTATTGCCGTCTCAGTGTATATTTTTCTAAGTTTACATTTATTGTATTTTTGGAAAGAAAGCATTTTTGAATATTAATTTTAATTTGAGCTAATAAATACTGAAGCCATGTCCAATATTGTCGAAGCGAGGTACACTTAAAAAAATAAATGGACAAACTGAGTTTATATAGATACTATTATACTCCAACTCCACATATTAAATATAGCATTGCTATTTATGCAGATTTAGGGAAAGGATTATGTATGCGATGGAAACATGCTTGTATGACTAAATAGCTGTTTATGTGACGGAATTATTTACGCCTGGTGTCCATGTCGTGTGAATATAACCAAGAAATATCGTACAAGCTTTTTATCAGCTTTAGTAAGCAGCTTCATTTATTATATATATATATTATAAATAAAATAAAATAAATAATGTGGGACAATTCACACAGGCAAGCTCTGCTTAGCCCCAAGCTAAGCTGAGCTTCTGGTATGGGTACTAGATTACTTATATACATAATACAATACACTACATAGATAGTTTTTTTTTATTATAGGTACATATTAAATACCCAGAACGCCCTGAACAAATATCTGCAGATCGTACAAATATTTGTCCCGAGGCGGGAATCGAACCCGCAGCCTTCTGCATCGCAGGCGGACCTTCGCCCACCGCGCCACAGAGGTCGTCAAGTATAATATATCTCATATGCGTATCTAACTATTATATACCTAAGCATTAGATTTTTCACATACCGCGCCTATATGTCTTATCCCAGTATTATGTTTTAATCTTAGGTACCATACTACGTAGGCAGATAAAGTGCGACGGATATCAAAACTTGTATCTTTTTATTGCGTTTGCATTGCATAATGTATAGAGAAATAAAAATCGTTTTATTGACACGTGTTTCCGTTCCCTGTTTATAAATAATGTTTTCTCTTATTTCATCAGCATCTCTCAGTTTATGTTTCAATGCAAGGAAGTAGTAGAGGCGAATCGCGGCCAATGAAAGTGTTGGACGAAACTGCAATCAATGAGTTACTTACCTACTTAGTTACTCGCTTTCTATTTTTGCTGTCAAAGGCCTGTATTATGAAAGCTTGCACAGACATCCTACTATGCTTGAGCAACGCTTCTCTATGGCATAAACGTCACTCAAGCATAGCTCTATGACTGAGCAAGCTTTCATAATAGCTGACAGCATCTGCTCACGGTGAGACCTTTACTTTACTTTTTACCGTAGGAAAGCAATGTGACGAACTTACAATAATCAAAATTATTAAACGGAGTTACTTTTCCGAAAGTATTGAGTCACGCTTTTTTCGTAAAGAAATTAGTTTTGTGGCAAAAGTACAAAACCCCGAGATTCCTACTGAGTTCTACCTACTGTCTCACTATAAACCGACTTCAATTATATGTTCATTGTCAGAAAGGGGAACAAACGGGAAGCACCAGATTTCAAATAAAAAAGAATCATGAAAATAGGACCACCCATTGAAAAGATATGAGGTAACAAACATAAAAAAAATACAGTCGAATTGAGAACCTTTTTTTAAGTCGGTTAAAAAACTACTCAGCTCGGAAATCGAACCCAGACGTTTGAAAAATAAAACTTACCATAAAACATGATGTCTAAAATGAATAAAATTTTATACATACTAGCTGCGCCCCGCGGCTTCGCACGCATATACCACGGAAACTGATTTATGGCATAAAAAGTATGCAATATAGCAACACCTATGTGTTATTTCAGGCCTAGAACTACCTGTAGTATGCAAAATTTCAGCCCGATTCGTACAGTAGTTTTTGTACAAAATCATCAAACATATATGTTTACAAAGATTCGCGTTTATAATATTAGTAGGATGTGTATTCTACACACGTGTTAAGTTTCAGTAGTTCTAAAGCAACAAACATCCACCTACCAATCACATAATTAGGCTCCTACTTTCGCTTTTACCAATTATAACCTGAGAAAGATTTCGGCGTTTCGCTTTAGAAAGTAGTAGATCCACTTACAGCTGACATTGAGTTCCACCGTGGAGTCGAGTTGTTCACCCTCGGGCATGGCGCGGTTCCAGACCACGCATCGGAAGGTGGCACCGTCATCATCTCTGGCCGGCGTCACCGTCAGCAAGGCGGTGGTGGGCTCCGTGCGAACCTTGGCGTGGATAATCCGAGCTTCCATGGGGTAGGTGGACCCATCGCGGTACCATCTGTTTGAGGAATGAGAATCATGAATATTGAAGAACCTTGATTGCTGCTGTGACTGTAATCTACTAGAGGTCAAAGATATTTAAATCTTTAGTGGAGGTCTTTTATAAGTTTCGATTCTTGATTAAATAAATAGTGCCTGACAATTCACACAAGATCTTTTAGCCCCAAGGTAAGAAGAGCTTGTACCTATAATGGGTATTGGGTATATCGTCGGCTTATTGCAAGAAGTCATTAACTGCATAAACCAAAAGTTTGGCAAACGCGGTTTTTAACTTTTTATGACTTTAAGAGCCTATATCATCCAAACTACGACAGTTATCAAAATAATTTAAACGACAATATATAGAGATATGTAATAATTTTATAATTCACTGAAATCAATAAAAATCCAACCATTGAATTTTTTTTAAAGGTAAAAATGCAAAGATAATGACTTCTTGCGATAATTTTTTTTGACGAAACTGGAGTTAAGTATTTCTGCAACGAAGTTTTTTTGGCCTTTTTCATGTATTTAAAGACAAAATAATCATAAAATAATATATTTTATTAGTAAAAGCTAGACATATTACTTTCTTTGTCCAAAAACACTTGGTAAAATAACTGAAATTTGTAATAATGGCACATGAATCAGTCAAAAGCACAATTATTTGCTAAAAACTTATTTTAGCAAATAATAACCAGTAAAGAATTATAAGCAGGTAAATAGGTTAGAAAAGACGCAAAACGGTCGAATAAAAAGGTTAAGAAAACTATTATTTAGATTAGAAAATATTAAGTAACAGACTTTGAGCTTTACCTAAAAACCGTATCGTTACGTTATTTAAAAAATAAACAAAATTACTTAAAAATTTAACTTATTACAATCAACTCAGACTTTAATCATTTCTCCATCTATAAATAATCAGAAATTAATATTATTTTAATCCTAGTCACCGGAAGTTCATCAGTCATCTTCAGGTTAATAATCCAGACCCTCTTTATCTGGTGAATTCTCGTAACAATGATGGTGCAGGTCGTGGGGTATTATTTTTTCAGTGCACATTTTCATTAAATCTTTCTTCTTTGCTTTCGTAATAGAAAGCTTTTTGCTGTAGGCTTTTTTAAGGATGTAAGCGCTATCTAATTCTAATTTTAATTCTTAGTAAGGGGAACTGAGATCTGCACGGACGTCTCGCATAGGAGTGTATTGTGCATTATCCCCCTGCCTAAGCAGGCCCTAACTAGCCCAGCTCCTTGAAGTATCGGAGCAGGTGACTGACAGCTTCGTTTCAGCTTTACTGTGGGTGTGGATGGGGTTGATTCCTCAATGAGGCACTTCAGCCCTGTTTTGTGTCTGGCCTCCTCTGTGGCCGTGCAGTGTACCACAACGTGTTCCACAGTCTTTTCTTCTTGGAAGCAGCCACGACATAAGCTACTGTCTGTGGCTCCGGTCTAGAAAAGATGATGGTTCAATTCACAGTGACCTGTGATGATGCCCACCATCGTTCTGAGGTCCTCCCGGCTCATCTTGAGCATCGTGTTGGTGGTTTTCCTGTCTTTGGAAGGGACGACGAAGAGCTTTCAGACTCATTGACGAGCAGTACCTTGCAGAGACTAAGGTTTAAAGTCTCGACCACCGCCGCAAGGTTGCTTGTCTCTCGATCTAATTCTAATTCTAATTCTAAGTGGGGGAACTAAGATCTGCACGGACGTCTCGCATAGGAGTGTATTGTGCATTATCCCCCTGCCTAAGCAGGCCCTAACCAGCCCAGCTCCTTGAAGTATCGGAGCAGGACTTTGGGTGACTGACAGCTTCGTTTCAGCTTTTTTGTGGGTGTGGATGGGGTTGATTCCTCAATGAGGCATTTCAGCCCTGTTTTAAGTCTGGCCTCCTCTGTGGCCGTACAGTGTACCACAAAGTGTTCCACAGTCTCTTCTTCTTGGAAGCAGCCACGACATAAGCTGCTGTCTGTGGCTCCAGTCTTGAAAAGATGATGGTTCAATTCACAGTGACCTGTGATGATGCCCACCATCGTTCTTAGGTCCTCCCGGCTCATCTTGAGCATCGTGTTGGTGGTTTTCCTGTCTTTGGAAGGGAATATTGTTTTGGTATGCTTGCAGTCTATCCGACGCTCCCATAACTTTTGGTGTTCTTTTTCAGAGTTAAGTTTTAGTCTGTTTTTGACTTCCGCTGTGGGCGGGTTCAAGAGACTTACATCTTGGGGTGTTACAGTTAGTTTCGCTCCTTCCTTTGCTAGTCCGTTTTCTTTCATGTTGCCTGAGCAGGATCTACTCTATGTCCATTCTATGCAGACCTTACTGTGTTGAGAAAGATTTTGTAGACTCTTATGGCATTCTACAATTTCTTTTGATCTTGTGTCTGTCCGTTTGAGTGCGTTTATTAGTGCAGTGCTGTCTGCTTTGAAGACCAGCTGCATGTTTGGTTAGCTCTCTGTTGGTCGTTTCCAGAAGCATGTCGGCTGGCTGCTTCACCTAATGGCCAGTGGCAGTTTCGGCGGCGGTGGCCCAGGAACAGCCCAGCTTTGCGAATGTGCTAAAGATGGGCAAGGGGCAGCTGCCGAAACTAATAAAAACGCAGGATCCGGTTTTGACCTTCTACCCAATGGAGTAGGGTGAAACCAATACCTCGGAACTCACCAAGGCCGAGTTGAAGCGGACAGTAGACCCGCCGTTGCCCACAGTAGCCCGCCAAACATTTACCGGATGTTGGCGAGCTACTTCTCCAATAGCAGGGTGACCGACACTCTGGGACGTTTTGCTAGACGACTTGCTCCGCCTACTGGTTCCAGCTGGAGTTGAGTTTATGGCGTACGCGGACGACGTGACGGTGTTGGTGACAGGGGATGCTCGAAGAAAATTGGAGGCGAAAGGAGCGGCCGTTCTGGGACTGGTGGAGGAACGGGGAGCGCGGGGCAACACCGAGCTGGGGAGGAGCAGCCCGGCAATGAAGTTTGTGATATGATGTGGCTTGCCCCAGAAGATTGAGAGTGTACGGGACACAGTGCGTAGGATTTGTAGAGTTTTGAGTCACCCGAGTGACTCTTTTCTCGCGATTCGGTACGTATAACCACAAGGTTGGGAGGACCATGGGAAGGTGGAGGGAGTGCCTCGCTTCCGCGACTCCGATCACGCGGTACGCGGTCTCATAAGTAGCATAGCAACACGTAAATATATATGTGCAAAAGTCATTACCTTACATTTACCTGTATAATTTTACAATAACAAAAATCACTAATAAAACAATACCTCATTCAAGCGATTAGCAGTCTAGTATTAAGTTTAACATAATCATTTAGCAAAAACTTGTTAACGACCTATAATTAATTTTACCAATCCAATAGTGATGGTACCTATAAAAGTAACTTGTTCTGAAAGAAGTCATCTAATGCGAATAGTATTCTTTTACCATAAATTATGTTTCGAAAAAAGAAATTAAGTGTAAATAATGAATTCTATAAAAAATAAAAAACTCAGTGTAGACGTTACTCGTTTTGATAGAAGTCATTAAATACCGTTAGTGTTTTTTTTTCCAAACAATATGATGACGAAATGATATGACAAAACTAGCTAAGTGCAAATAATGAATTAAAGCAATACTTATTCAAACGTTTGTGAACGTAAAAGCATTTTTAAAATGTTGTTAAGTCACATAAACGAGTTACGTATGAAAATAAAAATGGCATTTGTGTTTTTTTTCTATTGTTAAAACCTATTAATGTAAGTTAATGAATTTTATGAAACCAGATACACCAAAAATGAAGTTAATGACTTTATTACCAAGCCATAACTTCTAAGTTTGAAGAGCTATAAATAAGTTTGTTTTACCAAAATGTAGAGCTCATCGAGACGAACTCATTGGTGTACTTAACGCAGTTAGTGACTTCTTGCGACTAATGACTTCTTGCAGTAAGCCGACGATATACTGGTAGACTTAAATGGGTACTTAATACAAAATATTACATAGATAGATATGTTTTATTGTACATATAAAATTCCCAGGACACCCGGAACAAATTAACCGAAGCAGATCTTACAAACATTTGTCCCAAGGCAGGAATCGAACTCGCAAGCTCCAGTGTTGGAAAACTGTACAGCCAGCGTTGAAAAACTGAACAGGTTGGTAAGTTGTATTCGTAGATACTCCCCCGACAAAGGTACAAATTTTTGCATAAAACTATTCGACTACTAAAACAAAAGTCTATATTTTGACCAGAATTTACTTTAATTTGATTTATTTATGGTTTCATTCACTTTTAATAAACGGTATTTAGTAAGCTGCGGGGTATCAATAATTTAATTAATTTCGGTACTAGGACCGACTATAACATAGCTGTGCCGTGAGCTGGTAGGTAGATATGTATGTATAATAAGTAATCCAACGAAATCGGTTAAATACACGACACAACCTAGAATAATATAATTAATGTTGTTTTAAAAAACTATAAGCCGACTTCAATTTTTATAGTTTTTTCATGGATTTTTTGGATTCAATTTTAGAACTAACTGGACCAAATTAAAATGGGATCATACGAGAAGCACCAGCTTTCACACAAAAAATAATCATGAGACTCGGAACACCCAGTCAAAAAATTGGAGGTAAGAATATAAAAAAACGGTCGAATTGAGAATCCCCTCCTTTTTTTGAAGACGATTAAAAATAATAAAGCATAATGTATATAGGTACTCGGCTACTCGGTTCCTTGTCTAAGATTGCGATGAGATGTGTGTGGTTGACAGTGAAAATGTGGGACGAATCAGAAATGATTGCTGCATAAAATTTAATTTCCCGCAATTGGAGTATGTTACTCCCACAGGTTACTCCGAACGAAGTGGGACAAAATGCTGAATTACTCGTTAGGTAGATGGAGACCCATGGATTTTCAAAACAGTCACGCATGTTTCCGGAGTGAATTTATCAGGCTTTGAGTAAAAATAGGTACCTACATCCTGCTATTGTTTATCTTAAAATCCTTTTCTACTGAGCTATCCTACATAAGCATTCCGTTATTTGATTTCATCATCTACGCTGAGTTTGCATGAGAGAATCATGCCAAAGTCGGAACCGGTTTTGGTGATAAATAATATCAAATACCTATATTAGTTCAGTTTTGAGAACTTCCAGGCACTCGATCTCAGACACTGAAAGGGTTCTCAAATATGAGGTAGTAGGTATTTCAAAGTATCCATTTCAAAGCATTGCATTTCAAAGTGACCTATATAAGCCTATACCGTGCCTAAAAAAGTATATTTTTTGGCACAATGCACCACTACGAATCCCTCTAATATATGCATTGTTTTTTTTTATTTTTTACTTGATTATTTAATACGAAAAAAATATAACACGTACAATATTTTAGATTATTCAGGAAAAAAACAAAAAGTAAAACTGCACTCAGTTTCGGGTGATAAAAACGCTAAAATGTTATTAGACCTTGGATTTTATGACGTCACGTTTCATCATATCACCTATGTATGTCATCTCAAAGTCAAATCCATATCACCTTACAAAAAAGTACAAGTGTGACGTCACGGTTCAGCTGCCAATAACGTTGCGCTTAGAAATTTAACATATCTACTTTTCAATCATTAAACTTCACAATAAAAACATCCAAAAGTACAAAAATACATTTATGTATATATTTCTATTTCAATAGAGAATACGTACATTAGCTTTTTTGAAGTCAAATGCATAAACCCTATTGTTGACAAGTGAACATCTGTCAAAAGAAACTTTGTCTATGAAATACATCATTCTCTATACGAAACTGTGCCGAAATATTTAAAAGCTCCAAACTCAAATCATATTCCGCTGTAAAATAGACTTAAGGCGCATACCCGAGCCAATCTGACAGCAATTCCTATTTTATCATATTTTTACGTTTATCATAGGATTTTTTAAAATCCTACGTTCAGTTTGTGGTATCTATTATAAGCTATTTTTTAATACCTCTTTTATAATTTTATCTCATATAGTTTAGGAGGAGATGCAAAAATAGAGTTTGGTGGCCAAATAGCGCAACTTCGTATCTCTTCCTAAGCTTTACAAAATGAAACTATTACAGAGGCATTAATAAATAGCTTAGAATAGATACCACAAACTGAACGTAGGATTTTTAAAAATTCCTGCGTTCAACGTAATAATAAGATATAATAGTTGGGGGCGCCACTTTCGCTGGTGTATGGGCCTTAATAACTATGATGGATTTTAAATTTATATCCGGAATGCAATACTTTTTGTAAACTTATTAGAAAATATTTTACGGCACTAGTTGATAAAAAAACTCAGATTCTAGAACAGAGTAGGTATAGGCATAATATGAGTATAAATATAAGATTCAGCTAAGTAAACCATGTCATGTTAGGTACATTTTTAAAAGCTGGCGCGATTTTGTTCTTTTTGGAACTGACCTTCAAAAAGGAGGAGTTTTTTAATTCGCCGAAGATTAGATTCTGTAAAGGCACATATTATATGCCTTTACAAAATCTACTCTTCCAGCTAAATCAGGCAATGAAACAAAAAAGCACGCAAAAAAAACCTAATTGAATCGAATGGGACCCCAGACATTTGGCAAATCTATCGTTATTTTTTGAAGGTTTTTACTGCTATCTGATACCCTACGGAAAAATATCGTTCGATCATTCTGTGCTTATTTGAAATAAAATGAAGATAAGTATGACAACTGTATTTTTTAAATCCCTGAACAAATAAATTATACGGCAGATATATTATGCAAACTGATTTAAAATTCCTGGATTATAAAATACGGGCTAGAGGGAATTGGAACATCAAATAATCCTGTACAGTATACCGTGTATCCGTTTTTTTGAACAAGGGGTAATTATTTAATTGTAATTGCGGTTTTTGACGTGTGTTAGCTAGCAACATCCCCGAATCCGTAATGAACTAATGAAGCATAACTTTACGGATCAGCCAACCGGTTTGTGGCGAAAGGGGTAAATGTCCTTGGTTTAGTTTCGCTAAATAAGTGCCTTCTAAAGAATCTACTTTTCCAGCTGAATCGGGCAATTTTTATAAAGATCTGCAAAATCTTACTTTATTTCAGTCTAACTTCGTACCATAACAAAGTAGGTATGTATTGATACATGTATTTTGTTAATCAGCAGAAAAAATAAAATTCTCTTCGGAACATTCGGAAATCGGAACATATCCGATTTTTTCAGATAAAAACGGAAATTTGAGGCATTTCTCAGTGTGAAAGACGTGTGAGCCAGCGATTTGGCTGGATTTGTCAGGATTACCTAAGTATTTTAACAGACTTCTTTACGAACTTATCCAACTATTCAAGTTATTCTGTTTTGTACTAAGAAGGGATTACATCGCTCAAGCTGTCTCATCCATCACCGGCGAAGAGCCTTGCAGCCCGAAAAAATATAAATAATAAATTCGCCAGCATAGTTTTACGGAATTATGATTCATCATACTGATTTGATTAAAATAAAATCAAATAAACGCAAATATGGGTAAAATAATCAGGCACTTACAGTTTCAGAATTATAATCTTTTAACTCACGATTGAAGAGATCTGTTGCAGACTATAACTATGACTATTACTATAAGTCAATTGACTTTCTGACACATTAAAACTTTTATCTTTTCATGTTATGGTGAACCACACGTTACCATTCACTTATAATGACATATGGGATTCAGTTCTGGGGAAGACTTGGATGGGCATGTTTACAATACAAAATAACTTGGTTGTCCCAAAAACGAGGTTAGCTAAAATTTTAAAAAGTTTTATTTGCAATTCAATCAAATTATACAATAATGTTCCCAATTAATGTAAGATCTAATGTCATATAATTTCATTTTTTTTTATCAAAAATAGATTAATAGATAAAAGCTATTATCGATCAGACGAAGCTTTTGCTGATAAAAATATTTTTACATTTAATGCGATTGATTAAGCATTCACATTGACATTTAAAATTTGAAATTAGACATTTTTATTTTATTTTACATTTTGACAATGCTATTGCAGCTATGATTGTATTTAATCTGTATATTATCTGCACCTATAGGTAGGTACCTATTTTGAGTATTTTTTTTTGTGTTATAAAATGAATTGAATCTATGGAACTTGACTAAGAGTTCCCTGTGAATCTATGTATGAATAAATTAATGATTTGAACTGAACGTTAACGTCATCCTTAGGGGAGCCCTATGTCCAGCGGTGGACGTCGATCGCCTGTATCTGTACGTTGTAATTATTTGATGTAATTTTGTATAAGTAAGGTGGGTACCTAGTAGCAATATACCTACTAAGTAGTTATTATTCTTTAAGTACTTACATGTTGTAACGCATTGGTTTTTTTGTTAAACTGTATGTAATGTTACATTATGATGATAAATAAATAAACTATAAACTAATCTGTGCTGCGCTGTAGTAGGTATTATGTTATGTTATGAAGTATGAACGTAATAACGTAGTATTATATAGTGTAAAAATAATATTAATAAATTAATAATATTGGAGAATTCATACAGCATTATCTCTAGCCCCAAGCTAAGCAGAGCTTGTGTTATGGGTACTAGAAAACTGATATTATTAATACTACATGGATATATATTTTTTATTATAAATAGGAAACATCCAGAACACCCTGAACAAATATCTGCAGATCGTACAAACATTTGTCCCGAGGCGGGAATCGATCCTGCGTCGCATGCGGACCTCCACCCGCTGCGCCACTGAGGTCTTTGCATAAGGTAAAAAGTAAAAGATATTTGATCCTTACTTGATGACAGGTTCAGGCGAGCCCCCAGAGCTGGAGCAGGTGAGATTCAGCTCCCGGCCCTCATACGCTTGTGCGTGCGACCCTGGAGACAGCAGGGGCGCCCTGGGCTGCGTGAGCACCGTCAACGCATGCCCCTGGGCGTGCAGGTTCTTCCCTGTGCCCCCTGCTTTTATCCTGCACTCGAATCTCCCGTTGTCCCGTTCGTACGACACGTTGGCAACCATCAGGTCGAATCGGCCCTCCGTGGGCTTGTAGATTACTCTGGAAAGGACAGTATGAATTAATTTTCTAAGACTTGTTTTTGAACGTGATCGTGTTGTTTGTTCATGTAAGTATATTTTTTATGAGTAAATAAATAAATAATGCTGGACAATCCACACAGCATCATCTGACCAGAGCTTGTGTTATAGGTACCTCTCGATGCTTAATACAATACAATTACACAGATTAATATTGATTATTATACATAGAAAACATGTTATTTATTTACGAACTCGCAACCTCCTGCATCGCAGGCGAACTTTCGTCCGCCGCGCCACAGAGGCCGTTGGAGAAAGTAGAAATTTCGCAAAACAGTTTGAAATCTTTCAAAAATCTCGCTTCGCACCTAGGCTGGTTTCGTCTGATGGTGCACAGAAAGCATACCATGTCTTTATTAGTAAGAATAGCTAGTGAAATAATAAGAAAAATAGATCAATAATCTGTGTGAATTTAGCTGTGCGATGCTGGCTTAGAATTTGCACCACTCCATCTCTTCCCATGGAATTCGTAAGGGCGACAAAGGGATATTCTCCAAGGGCGGGCAGCAGCGCCCCCTGCAGAATAATTCTAGCACCAAACTGCAATCCCCGACCCATCTACAGCGTGGGGATTATAGGCATTAGCCCCCATTAGATAAACGCCAACAAGGCGCTTATCAGGGGGAGGCCTGCGTCCAGCAGTGAACCAATACAGACTGTTGAGGTTGAGGTTAAGATCAATAAACTAATTTTTTTACCTACCTCTGAAGATGAGGCTTTCCTATCTACCGATCTACCTGGGTATCAAATACGCAAACTAAGGATTTGAAATTCCAAAGTTAATTGATATAAGTTTTTGTTTTCTCAGGAATAGATTAAGGGTAATCTAATTTATGACCTAATTAAAGCATTAAAGCTTGTCAAAATGTTGTTTCCAAATAACATAATCTATTTAAAATTTGCCCGAAATTTAGTGTCGATAAAATTTAAGGCAGATTATGATGAAAGCAATCTCATTTTAGAAATCAAACCCAATTAAATTCGTCCTCGAACTAATTACAAATAATATCGTTAAAGATATAAACATCAGGTTAGAAAAGGTAGGTATCCAAACTATTACGCTCTTATTCATAATGATCTGCTAACATAAAACAGCTGCTAAGTCGTAGTGTTATTTCTCAGTCTCACATTATGTCAATAGAAAAGACAGAGCGGGATTAAGCAGTGTGCTAAGTTAGCAGACTATTATGAATAAGGGGGTTATTATTTAGCCCCATTTCTAAACAATACAGTTTACCATTTTACCTACACTTATTTTATAAATACCGCTAGGACAGGATTGTCCACATTCAATATTATCTTAAGAACAATAAATTCATGGCTCGCTAACTTAATTTCGGACTCGACGCTGTAGAATTTCGGACGGTCGAATAATTATTCAGGCATGTTCAGTTGCTCAGCAATTTTTACCAGTGGTGTCCATTCAGATGTCGCGAATACTAAAATAAACTAATTTGACAGTACTAAAAATGTTGCTGTCCTGGCTTAGCAATCAAAGTATTAAGGATGGCATCATTTTTAGCCCTGCCTGTCAGATTAGTTTAGCTTATCTATTTTTTGAAGTCGGTTAAATAGGAAAACGATGAGACAACGTCTGCCCCTCATATCAGCCTAAGTTAGTAATAGTTTATTATTGCACATTACAGCGATGCAGCGTTACAATGTAAACGGGGAAATATTTGAAGTAGGTACCTACACGTATAATGTAATAGGAACTTACTAAGTTCAACTTAGTAACAGGTAGGTCAAGCTACTCACTGGTAATCAGTCTCGAGCGGTATGTTCCCGATGGCCACATTGGAGTGCTCCGGACCTAGTAATTGGTACCTATGTATATATAAATACAAGAAAGAAGCGGCACTGCATGGTAACTTTGTGCCTTACTACTGGTCTAACTTATGTTCAGCCTCGCTTAGAGGTAGGTTAGGTATAGTATATACTCACTGGTAGTTAGTCTCGAGCGGTATGTTCCTGATGGCCACATTTTCGTGATCGCTGGCGGTGCTCCGGACCCATTAGTATGTGAACGGGTCTCCGTTGGCAGGATCCAGAGAGAAGCGACACTGCATCGTGACTTTGTGCATCACCAATTGTCTTACTTAAGATTAGCCTCGCTTAGAGGTAGGGTTAGGTTTAGGTATAGTGTACTCACTGGTTGTTAGGCTCGAGCGGTATGATCCCGATGGCCACATTTTCGTGACCGCTGGCGGTGCTCCGGACCCAGTAGTATGTGAGCGGGTCTCCGCTGGCAGGCTCCAGAGAGAAGCGGCACTGCATCGTGACTTTGTGCATCACCAATGGTCTTACTTAAGATTAGCCTCGCTTAGAAGTAGGTTAGGTATAGTATATACTCACTGGTAGTTAGTCTCGAGCGGTATGTTCCCGATGGCCACATTGTCGTGTCCGCTGGCGGTGCTCCGGACCCAGTAGTATGTGAGCGGGTCTCCGTTGGCAGGCTCCAGAGAGAAGCGGCACTGCATCGTGACGTCGTCGCCTTCCCTTGCATCGTGCTGCTCGTCTTCTGCTCTTAACATGCTCACTGTGGACAAATCAAATCATGATTATTAAAGTGTACAAGAAGTTTCTAACGTAGTAAAGTAAATGGGGTTGGTTTTATTAAAAAAACTGGACAATTCGCACACGATCACCTAGCTAGATCCAAGCAAGCAGAGCTTGTTTATATGTCCCTGAATACCTAAGAATTGGTGTTGTTTACATTATTTTTGACAAGTATCATAAAGAACAACGCCTCCTCTCCGTATTTCCTTCCGATTTAATTTAATTTGTTGTGGTAATAAACATCCGCTAAAATAAGGTTAAGGATGGGATAAAGATGGGCTTTAAATGTTTTATAACAGTAGAGTATATTCTATAACAGTAAAGTTTTGTATCGACTTCGAGCCTTGGAAAAAGTTCTGCTATCAATAATTTAATTGGGTTAACTTTAGATTGCATATCGCTCGCTAGCTGGCGATTTTACCGACATGTTTTTAAACGTGTGTCAGTAAAATGCGGCGCATTGTAGATCCCTGCGGAAATGAGGACGAAGCCCTATAAAGTAGTCAGTCGTTTTGGTTCACTAGTTCTTTGTTATCAAACGAACCAACCTATTAAACCAATTGTCATAATTTGGCTTTTCAACTCAGGTAAATTATATTTTTTTATGTGTTTTATGAGCAATTACGTCGATGTCAGCGATTATATCGACTTGTATAGTCTATTGTGCACATATTGAATTGTTAAATAAAATATAAGCAAGAATTATAAAAGTATCGTGTAGGAGTATGATACGATGGATAAGTTCACTAATAACTAGATATTTAGTTATAAGTGGTCTGACAAAGTTCATAATAAATATACCTTTTTTTTACCTACATAATCTAACTTTCAACAGTTGTAGATAATGTACGAAGCCAAATAGGTTAGATACCTATTCATACAATAGATTAAATAATCTTCTAAAGAAAAGTTAATTAGAAGATTATTATATTATTTACTCTAATACAAATAATTATTAATTTATTGTCTGAAACTTTTGTTTGCTTGGTTCTTCGGTAGACGTTGACTATATTATTTACCCTTGAAAACCTAAAAGGTAAGAAAATTACTCGGGGTAAGCTCTTGATGAGATTCAAGGCACAAGTCGACAATGTAGACATGTGGGATGAAAGAGATAGAAGCTGGAACAGTTTAACAAGATTCCATCTCTGTTACTCCTCATGAGCCTCTCAAGTCATTGTGGCGTGACGTCACCGTGGGTGGACGTCATCAGGGTTTTCAAAAACGAGATTTGGAAGCTACTTCGAAATTAATTATTTTATTGACCTACATAAAATAATATTCAGCTCAGCGTGGGTGAGTTGAGATTGAGACGAAGGCGTTTACCATACCGGTAAGATTTTCGCTACGGAATCGTATGGCTTGGTGGTTCCTTTCTTATTGGATCGACGCGCGACGTGTGGGTAAACTAAACGCCCGGACTCGTGTAGTTATTATAAAATCGCAACTTTTAGCTATTTACCACTAGTATTATGTCATCTATTATTATGCGCGTCTCATGGACTAGAACCTAAATAATAAAGGATTTAAACCTAAACCTAAATAAGAGAAGACATCTCTCCCTCACATTTTTTTGGAATAACTACCTATTTCTTACTGAGAAACAATGTTGTTCCTATTTTCTTTTTTATCAGACCCTTAAAACGTTACAATTGACAAGTGATAACCCTAAGACGTCACCCAATGGAGGACGCAACGAACGGCGCGGGCGCAGGGTCAACGACACGAGGTCGCGTGCGTGTAGAGGCTTCTGAGCGGCTACCTACGACGACCGACGGAAAACGCCACAGCATACTTATTAGTCAATACGATCGTCAAATCAACTGAACATATTCAAAAAGTAGGCTGAATAGCATTTGAAAAGCTTCTGCTTTTGAATAGTTTAAATGTAGAGTAGGAACCACACTCACGTGCAACTGAATCGACTCAGGCTGTTGGTAATTTTGCATAGAAAGTAGATTGAGCAAAACCGCACTGGGAAAACCGTTCCCCTAGCTATATCGTATCCATTTTGAATGGAGCATAAACGTAAACAAACCGCCCATACTTAACCTAAAATTCACTTTGGTGGCGCGTCCTTTTATACGTAACTTACATTACTTGTCGATTTTAGATCCTCCCTTCAATAAAAATTGCTTACATATCTGAAACTCGACGCCAAGCAAGTGAGATTTTGTTATTTGTGTCGTACTTTGTTTACTAACATGCTTCATTCAAAATGGAATTACCATAGGTGCCTGTATACTCGGCCTCTTCTGTCGTTACCATGGAGACACATTCTGGTCCGTCAGTAAACAGGACCAGAATGCCATGCTCCATTGCTGAATGAAATTGAAATCTTTTGTATACTCGTAAAACAACAGACTCGTGCTTAATTTAGCAGCGACTTATAATTGCTTATAAACATTTTGTAAGTACCTGCTTGTAACAAAGCTTAAACTTGAGCTGCTTGTATGCAAATCGGAACAGCCAGTTCCCGAAAAATCAACTTTACGTGCAAATGTCGGCTTGAGTCAATTCAATTGCACGTGAGTGTATGTTGATATAGTATAGAGTCTGAGCAGAAAAACAGTTGAAGGAGAGGTTATGTATTAGTTATTTAAAAAAACATTTGTGAAGACCGTTCCCAAAATTATGAAATTTGTCACCCGCGGAAGATTGCATAAAAATCTTAACAATGTCGATAGAGCTAAAAATTAAACGTATTTCGTGCTAGATGATGTTGTGCGAATTGCCCAGCATTATTTATTATTTTTTTCGATGTTTCTTCAAGCAAGTTTCCGAACTTACATCTTATCTTACAGATTATCCTGGGCTCTAGGTATTCAACCAAATAGGTACCGACCTACCTTCCTACTATTCTGACAAAAGAAACTTACCAACCAGCAAAATACTATTATGTTGATACTGAAAATAGCTTACATTTGTAGGCCCATGGGTTTATTCAAGTTGAAATCAGGGTTACCTTTCACGCGAATTTATCCGCTTTTTTCAACAGATTTTATCAGGATTGGTTTTTTCCACTGACGGACGGACTAAAAAGGTTTTTGAATATTGTGTTACGTACTATTTGATGTTTAAAAATATGTAATTCGGTTGTTATAGCTCGGTCAAATAGGCTTTGAACTGGAAAATTAATGTTAACTCTTGGTACAAGATATTTCGTTATATCATCAATCATCATCATTTTGTTTAAAAACTATAAACCGACTTCAATTTTTATAGTTTTTTAATGGATTTTCAAAGATCCCACTGTCAGAACTGGACCTAATTAAAACGGGACCTCACGGGAAGCACCAGCTTTCATATAAAAAGAATCATGAAAATCGAACAACCCAGTAAAAAGTTCTGAGGTAACAAACATAAAAAAATACAGTCGAATTGAGAACCTCCTCCTTTTTTTGAAGTCGGTTAAAAAGCATCTCTCTTTCTAGCTATTATTCCAAAGTTGCTTACTACTAATCTTATCAAGCCGGGCAATCGTCCATTATCAGGGTCTAGGGAAGCTGTTTTATTTCAGAGGGACTCCACAGCCAAGAGGAAAAATATTTGTTTAAAGAAGGTAGGTACGTAACTTATCTATAAAAATCCGCAAACCAGTATTTCACAGAACTTTATCAAAAATCCTTTGAACTAAAAATCCGCTTGTTTTTGTTTTTCGCAGAACCTACCTTTAGCCAAGTCTTCCCAGAACGCGTTTGGGAGTATTGTTTATAAGTAGGTACCCTGCCTTCCTACTAAGCGAACGCCTGTAGCCCGATAGTCATCTCAAACCTTACCTTTAACTTACCTAAGAAAATAACTACATCCATATATTTTAGGGGTCTAAGCAAAGCAACGCAATATGGCTAAATTAAAAAAATATGCATCATGGCCTATTCTGCTACCGTTTTTTATTTACTGCTACGGACTGGAAGGGATCTTACTTTTCAGCCCTAACGCATTCACTGCCCTTCTCTGTGACTTGCAGGGGCGCGCCGCCGGCGCGCCGCCAAATGGATAAAAATAAATAATAACTGATATTAAACAATTGGGCTATCAATATACTGTTTGCAACAGTCTGCTCTTAGCTGAACTGATTCAATTGCAATTACTAATTAATAGTTATTAGATATTAACTGATAATGAAAATAAACAGTTAGGCTACCAATATAGGCCTGGAATATACATAGGCTACTTTTTTATCCCATAAATCAGTTTCCGTGGCACAGGCGTGCGAAGATGCGGGGCGCAGCTAGTATATACTATAAATATACAAAAAATATACTATATAATATATATGTATATTTTGTATTTAGAAGTCATGTCATATGAAGAACATACGGCGATTTAAGTCAACTAAAGGATCGTGCCTTTAGTTGATACCACCCCCTCTATTCATCCGTGAAACGCTACCAAAAGTTCCCTCTACAAAGGGAACCGCTTGTTGTTTGCTGACGTATGCCATGCCATCATCAGTTATGCATGCACACTTTATGCTACATTTTGCTTTATGAATCTACATAACTCCATAAAGTAAAGTTGGCGCCGCTCAAAGCACGTGTTCAAATCTATGACGTTTATTTTTTGCCCATTTTGTGAAAAAGATTGTGATAGGATTTGGCGTTCATAAGAGCGGGACCAAGCATATGTTTTTGAAACGGCGCGGCGTAGGCGCAAAAATAATATTTTTATAAATTTACAAGAAAACTACACCACTTTTGAAAAAACCCAACCGAGGGGGACCAAAGAATTAGTAATGACCTACGAATCGAAACAAAAATATTTTCCATAGACCGCGGGGTTCCTAGCAAATTAGGTGCAAAACAGTTTCTTGTTTTTTATCGTAAGTTTTTTACTGAATCATGTTTTCACAACCAAGGAACCGAAGAATTTTTTTTTAGCAAATTCACTAGGTTCGAGCCTTAAACCTTAAAGGAATCAACTCATGCTCATTTATTCCTCTATCGCAGGCTAGGTAATGTTTTCATATTTTATTTAATTATTAGGCTTAAAATAGAGCCGTTACTGACCCACAGGTGGGTAAAAGCTAACCAGAAACGGTTAGCTTTTACCATTAGCTCCTCGCGGTATAAACGATGTGTGTTTTGGGTTGCCATTTTTTTTATTTGTAGTCTTCTAATTTGATTAGTATAAAAACTTTGCACAAATTTATATCAGAATTCCAGCATAAGGTAGGTAGCTACTTAATTAATTAATTTGGACGCTGACTGACCGCACTCATACGATCGGCACATCACACATGCCAAGAAAAGTATTTACCAATTTATTATCTGACTCGCGGAAAATCGGAGCAGAATTTTCCTTTCCTTTTACTAATTTTTACATTCGATACAGACCGTCATCGATTCAATTTTGTGAATGTGGACCAATGAAGTATAATATTATTTCTATAATATAAAAATGAATCGCTAAATGTGTTGGTAAGCGCATAACTCAATAACGCCTGGACCAATTTGGCCAATTCATTTTTTTTAATGTGCGTTGAAGTTCAAGGATGGTTTTTACAGCAAGAAAAATTCGAATAACTGCCGAGAAAACGCCTTTAAGCGTTTCGATAGGAGCAACGCGTGCGAAGCCGCGGGGCACAGCTAGTATTATTTTAAAAATAAAATAAAATTCGTTTATTTCAGGCACAAAATACAAAATTAGGGACCCATATCACAAATAGAAATTAGGTACGGACCTATATTGTACGTAGTGTATGTACCTATATATTCCCCAACCCACATGTCCAGCATGAGGATTATGAGCATAACCCCATGGGATAAACGCTAATAAAGCGCTCATCAGGAGGAGGCCTGCGTCCAGCAGTGGACCAATTAAGACTGTCGAGGTGAGATTTATTATTAATTGGTCTAATCTAATACATTGAATTTGAGTAGGTGCCGATTTGCAAGAAAAAAGAAAGGAAACATTCGCTTGCATACAATATGTGTAAAGTCAATGGAATAACGCACAGAATACGGTTTAATTTACTGATGCAAAAACATTATTCTTGTAAATACGACCGACAATTCATTTTTATGGTGCACGTAGGTAAGGTAAACTGCGTAGACGATTCAAATAATTATTTAAATGTTTCATGCCTTTTGCTACTTTGACTGAAAATATCACGATGCTTTCGAAAATAAAAAAGATTAACTTAAGAAAAGGCTCTTACTTATTCGACAGGTAGGTACTTCTATTGCTCGGCATAGTG
Source organism: Eupithecia tripunctaria (assembly GCA_955876795.1). NCBI lineage: Eukaryota > Metazoa > Arthropoda > Insecta > Lepidoptera > Geometridae > Eupithecia > Eupithecia tripunctaria. Next base: position 9,521,142 of record OY041609.1, on the reverse strand, counting down.
CCATAGTGTGACTAGGAGCGCCTCGCGGTTTCACTCGCGTAGTTCCCGTTCCCATGGGAATTTCGGGATAAAATATAGCCTATGTCACTCTCTGAAATGTAAGCTTTTTGATAAAATAAGAATTTTTCAAATCGGTCCAGTAGTTTTGGAGTCTATTCAATACAAACAAACAATCAAACATTTCCTCTTTAGAATATTATGTAAGTATAGGAAAAAGTACAAAGAAAAAGTGTTTGATTCCATAAATCGGTTCGCATGTGAAAAAATTATAAATAAACTTCTGATTTTCCATAGAAACAACGTGTGCGAAACCGCGAGCAGAATCTAGATTTCTGCAAGGGTTTCCTTTACCTACCCTACCTACTTATACACATTGTTGTGTCACCCTGTATAGACAACCAAAATTATTAAGTTAAATAGGTGACTATTTAAAATACCTACCTATATATACATTATATACACGGATGTCGGAAACTGCTCCAACGATTTTCATGAAATTTAGTATACAGGGGGTTTCGGGGGCGATAAATCGATCTAGCTAGGATTTATTCATCCTAATCACCTTAGGAATTAAAGTAAAAAATATGACTCTTCCTGCCATCTATTGGCAAATAGTAAGTACTACTATAATTTCTAATAAGCACAATTTACCAAAAAAAAACCGAGCGAAGCTCGGTCACCCAGGTACTTTATAATTTAAGCAATAAATAGCGAGGATTCAAAATTTTTCCCAATATACTAGGAAATTTACAGTTGTTGTGATTTTGTGTGATAACATTATAAATAACTTTTGTTCGTCCATAGAAACATCGCGAAACCGCAGCAGAATCTAGATTTCTATATCTATTTATTCAACTCAATTCAATTAAATTATTTTATTTAAAACCAGACATAACATTACAGAGTACAGCAATCATTACTCCAATGCGTTACATCTAGGACATCTAGGTACTTGCTATAAAATTACAACAACATACCTAACAGGTCTAAAAATTCGTCCTTATATGTTTACCAGCAAGCAGGATTGAATAACAAACAGTAGCTTTGTTGGAGCTAGTACACTTGAAACACGTGTTTGGCATTATATTGGTGTGTCACAAGCGGGAAACGCTGTGGGAAGGCGTTCATTGTGGAGCGTAAGACGAGACCGTGTGACCATGCAGGCGGTTTCGAGTTCTCGCCTCTCGTCACAGCCAAGAGGAAAAATATTTGTTTAAAGAAGGTAGGTACGTAACTTATCTATAAAAATCCGCAAACCAGTATTTCACAGAACTTTATCAAAAATCCTTTGAACTAAAAATCCGCTTGTTTTTGTTTTTCGCAGAACCTACCTTTAGCCAAGTCTTCCCAGAACGCGTTTGGGAGTATTGTTTATAAGTAGGTACCCTGCCTTCCTACTAAGCGAACGCCTGTAGCCCGATAGTCATCTCAAACCTTACCTTTAACTTACCTAAGAAAATAACTACATCCATATATTTTAGGGGTCTAAGCAAAGCAACGCAATATGGCTAAATTAAAAAAATATGCATCATGGCCTATTCTGCTACCGTTTTTTATTTACTGCTACGGACTGGAAGGGATCTTACTTTTCAGCCCTAACGCATTCACTGCCCTTCTCTGTGACTTGCAGGGGCGCGCCGCCGGCGCGCCGCCAAATGGATAAAAATAAATAATAACTGATATTAAACAATTGGGCTATCAATATACTGTTTGCAACAGTCTGCTCTTAGCTGAACTGATTCAATTGCAATTACTAATTAATAGTTATTAGATATTAACTGATAATGAAAATAAACAGTTAGGCTACCAATATAGGCCTGGAATATACATAGGCTACTTTTTTATCCCATAAATCAGTTTCCGTGGCACAGGCGTGCGAAGATGCGGGGCGCAGCTAGTATATACTATAAATATACAAAAAATATACTATATAATATATATGTATATTTTGTATTTAGAAGTCATGTCATATGAAGAACATACGGCGATTTAAGTCAACTAAAGGATCGTGCCTTTAGTTGATACCACCCCCTCTATTCATCCGTGAAACGCTACCAAAAGTTCCCTCTACAAAGGGAACCGCTTGTTGTTTGCTGACGTATGCCATGCCATCATCAGTTATGCATGCACACTTTATGCTACATTTTGCTTTATGAATCTACATAACTCCATAAAGTAAAGTTGGCGCCGCTCAAAGCACGTGTTCAAATCTATGACGTTTATTTTTTGCCCATTTTGTGAAAAAGATTGTGATAGGATTTGGCGTTCATAAGAGCGGGACCAAGCATATGTTTTTGAAACGGCGCGGCGTAGGCGCAAAAATAATATTTTTATAAATTTACAAGAAAACTACACCACTTTTGAAAAAACCCAACCGAGGGGGACCAAAGAATTAGTAATGACCTACGAATCGAAACAAAAATATTTTCCATAGACCGCGGGGTTCCTAGCAAATTAGGTGCAAAACAGTTTCTTGTTTTTTATCGTAAGTTTTTTACTGAATCATGTTTTCACAACCAAGGAACCGAAGAATTTTTTTTTAGCAAATTCACTAGGTTCGAGCCTTAAACCTTAAAGGAATCAACTCATGCTCATTTATTCCTCTATCGCAGGCTAGGTAATGTTTTCATATTTTATTTAATTATTAGGCTTAAAATAGAGCCGTTACTGACCCACAGGTGGGTAAAAGCTAACCAGAAACGGTTAGCTTTTACCATTAGCTCCTCGCGGTATAAACGATGTGTGTTTTGGGTTGCCATTTTTTTTATTTGTAGTCTTCTAATTTGATTAGTATAAAAACTTTGCACAAATTTATATCAGAATTCCAGCATAAGGTAGGTAGCTACTTAATTAATTAATTTGGACGCTGACTGACCGCACTCATACGATCGGCACATCACACATGCCAAGAAAAGTATTTACCAATTTATTATCTGACTCGCGGAAAATCGGAGCAGAATTTTCCTTTCCTTTTACTAATTTTTACATTCGATACAGACCGTCATCGATTCAATTTTGTGAATGTGGACCAATGAAGTATAATATTATTTCTATAATATAAAAATGAATCGCTAAATGTGTTGGTAAGCGCATAACTCAATAACGCCTGGACCAATTTGGCCAATTCATTTTTTTTAATGTGCGTTGAAGTTCAAGGATGGTTTTTACAGCAAGAAAAATTCGAATAACTGCCGAGAAAACGCCTTTAAGCGTTTCGATAGGAGCAACGCGTGCGAAGCCGCGGGGCACAGCTAGTATTATTTTAAAAATAAAATAAAATTCGTTTATTTCAGGCACAAAATACAAAATTAGGGACCCATATCACAAATAGAAATTAGGTACGGACCTATATTGTACGTAGTGTATGTACCTATATATTCCCCAACCCACATGTCCAGCATGAGGATTATGAGCATAACCCCATGGGATAAACGCTAATAAAGCGCTCATCAGGAGGAGGCCTGCGTCCAGCAGTGGACCAATTAAGACTGTCGAGGTGAGATTTATTATTAATTGGTCTAATCTAATACATTGAATTTGAGTAGGTGCCGATTTGCAAGAAAAAAGAAAGGAAACATTCGCTTGCATACAATATGTGTAAAGTCAATGGAATAACGCACAGAATACGGTTTAATTTACTGATGCAAAAACATTATTCTTGTAAATACGACCGACAATTCATTTTTATGGTGCACGTAGGTAAGGTAAACTGCGTAGACGATTCAAATAATTATTTAAATGTTTCATGCCTTTTGCTACTTTGACTGAAAATATCACGATGCTTTCGAAAATAAAAAAGATTAACTTAAGAAAAGGCTCTTACTTATTCGACAGGTAGGTACTTCTATTGCTCGGCATAGTGCCATAGTGTGACTAGGAGCGCCTCGCGGTTTCACTCGCGTAGTTCCCGTTCCCATGGGAATTTCGGGATAAAATATAGCCTATGTCACTCTCTGAAATGTAAGCTTTTTGATAAAATAAGAATTTTTCAAATCGGTCCAGTAGTTTTGGAGTCTATTCAATACAAACAAACAATCAAACATTTCCTCTTTAGAATATTATGTAAGTATAGGAAAAAGTACAAAGAAAAAGTGTTTGATTCCATAAATCGGTTCGCATGTGAAAAAATTATAAATAAACTTCTGATTTTCCATAGAAACAACGTGTGCGAAACCGCGAGCAGAATCTAGATTTCTGCAAGGGTTTCCTTTACCTACCCTACCTACTTATACACATTGTTGTGTCACCCTGTATAGACAACCAAAATTATTAAGTTAAATAGGTGACTATTTAAAATACCTACCTATATATACATTATATACACGGATGTCGGAAACTGCTCCAACGATTTTCATGAAATTTAGTATACAGGGGGTTTCGGGGGCGATAAATCGATCTAGCTAGGATTTATTCATCCTAATCACCTTAGGAATTAAAGTAAAAAATATGACTCTTCCTGCCATCTATTGGCAAATAGTAAGTACTACTATAATTTCTAATAAGCACAATTTACCAAAAAAAAACCGAGCGAAGCTCGGTCACCCAGGTACTTTATAATTTAAGCAATAAATAGCGAGGATTCAAAATTTTTCCCAATATACTAGGAAATTTACAGTTGTTGTGATTTTGTGTGATAACATTATAAATAACTTTTGTTCGTCCATAGAAACATCGCGAAACCGCAGCAGAATCTAGATTTCTATATCTATTTATTCAACTCAATTCAATTAAATTATTTTATTTAAAACCAGACATAACATTACAGAGTACAGCAATCATTACTCCAATGCGTTACATCTAGGACATCTAGGTACTTGCTATAAAATTACAACAACATACCTAACAGGTCTAAAAATTCGTCCTTATATGTTTACCAGCAAGCAGGATTGAATAACAAACAGTAGCTTTGTTGGAGCTAGTACACTTGAAACACGTGTTTGGCATTATATTGGTGTGTCACAAGCGGGAAACGCTGTGGGAAGGCGTTCATTGTGGAGCGTAAGACGAGACCGTGTGACCATGCAGGCGGTTTCGAGTTCTCGCCTCTCGTACTGAATAGATATCGGGCACATGTTACTACGATTATGTTGTATTAAATACGTACATTTTGCACTAATACAATAAGGCATGAGCGTTGCAATTTGCAATGAATGACGCACCGCCGCCGCCGAGCCGCATTGTGCCGCTTAGCCCGAATTAACAAAACACCTTAGTAATATGTATTTACTAAATTACTCTACCACAGAATTCAAAGTTGTATTTATTAGTACAGGATGTAGTTACTATTTACAATGTGTCATTATTATTTTGTCTTATCGATGAGAGATACAGTGATCTTTTAAAAATACGAACACTTGAGAGGTTTACAACGTACCTAAACACGAGCTGCGACTCTATTCAAAAAGGTTTTTCATTTCACTCCTTTACACTTATGTACTAGCAATTAACACAAAGTAAGTTCTAAAAGGTGAGTTCTTATCAGAAGGTGATGTTAGTTTCTGATTTCTTTCGATCACGTAACTCCGAACCATTGATGAAACAAAAACAAAACATTGATGGATGAATTTAATGTGATTATGATTACCCGTTAGTTTTTGTTACGTGACCTTATTGCTTAGCTTGGGGCTAGGTGATGCTGTGTGGATTGTCCAGCATTATTTACTATTTACCAGTCCCCTTTCAGATTACTTGTGGATGTACACATGGCCAATATGCCTGCAATCTGTTAAAAATAACTGGCCAATCTAGAAGAGTGTGAGCTATAGCGATTATAATTTACATTAATTCAAACATGGCCGAGATGACCTGATTGTATACGGTATTCTCAAGAGTGGGTAAGCCAGATTGATTGCTTCTTGAAATATTCATTTTATGCGCATAAAACAGATGGCTCAGAAATTATGCCCAACATTATTTATTTATCACCAAAGATAAACATTATTTATAGGAAGCCAGCCACTGCTACTTTAAGCTCTATGCCTTTGTAATGGAGGTGGTTTTCTTTGAAGCTTCTAGGTGTTTACAGGATTAACCTAATTTAGAAAATAAGGTCAGAGATTGTTTTACTTTATGTAATCTTCCTACAAACGGAATCATTTGAGTTGTAATCTTATATTTTGAGCCAAATCAATAATAGTAGGTACTTACCTACGGTACAGACGGACAAGATTAGATTTTTTTGAATCCTTACTGATGTAGTTATTCAGTTCATGATAACACCTAGTACGCGGCGCTTATGCTTTTTATTTATTCCGGCTGTCACCACTTTAGTATTTAACGCATTCACTGCCTAGCCCAGCCTCGCCGCCGCCGCGACGACAACTCACTACCTTTTAAAATCATGTACCTACCCATAAACCTATTAAGGCCCATACACCAGCGAAAGTGGCGCCCCCAACTATTATATCTTATTATTACGTTGAACGCAGGAATTTTTAAAAATCCTACGTTCAGTTTGTGGTATCTATTATAAGCTATTTATTAATGCCTCTGTAATAGTTTCATTTTGTAAAGCTTAGGAAGCTTTAGTTGCGCTTTTTGGTTGTCAGATTGGCTCGGGTATGCACCTTAAGGCGCATACCCGAGCCAATATGACAACGATACCTATTTTATCATATTTTTACGTTTATCATAGGTATTTTTAAAAATCCTACGTTCAGTTTGTGGTATCTTTTTTAAGCTATTTTTTAATACCTTTTTTATAATTTTATCTCTTATAGTTTAGGAGGAGATACAAAAATAGAGTTTGGTGGCCAAAAAGCGCAACTTCGTATCTCTTCCTAAGCTTTACAAAATGAAACTATTACGGTTTTAGATATTTTTATTCTCAAAAGAATTTACAAAATTCGCTTACTGAGAACTTAACACTTAAACTTAGTCTAAATATTGTGCCCTAATGCGTAGTGTGATTAAAATTAAAATTTAAACTTACGTAAATGTATTAATTACATTGCTTGTAAAACATTCATTATTGACAACAAAAGATAATTAACTACGTCTATTTTTAACATCTAAAAAAAATTGCGGGTAGCTGGTGATTAGTGTGATAACATTACAAGTACAATGGTCCAGCGCTAGAAATGTAAGCCAGTTAGGCCATAGTGCAAAGAATACAGAAGGCCAATAACAAATTTGACTTATAAAGACTACAAACAAATTGCAAGAATATAAAGAAGTGGGTTAGGTAAATGCAAATTGTAAGTATCTAAAATGTGTAGTATAATATATGAATAGTTATTGGAAAGAGCCAAATATTATCTTTTTTTTAAATTAATAATAACAAAATTAAACGATTTTTTGTCTTTTATGTTGCCTTAGCAAGGCTAGCATCGCCGTGGCTTCGGATGAGAAAATACAGAGAAACTTTACTATTTAAAATATATACTTATGTGGATTTTTGAATTAATTATCTTTTGAAATGTACTCTTTTAATAGTCTTTTGAATGTTGTCATTGATTGAACCTCTTTTATGTCTTTTGGTAAGCTATTGTAGAGTTTAGCGCCTTCAAACATAATATTTTTTTTACCATAGTTAGTTCTAGGTGTTCCTAAATGAATGTTGTTCGCTTGTCTAGTTAAAAGTTTATGAATATTTATTTTCTTTGTAAAAATTATCTGAGAGTGTATGTCTTTTGTTAAAATTTTTCTTATTAATATGCATGTATTGTATTTGTAAATTTGTTTTAAGTTCATTAGTTTAGTATTTTTGTAGATATTAATTGTTGGTTCTAGATAGTTGAATACAAACAACGTTTTAATTATTTTGTTTTGTGTCGTTTGTAGTACTTTTAAGTTTGTTGTAGCAGCTGTTCCCCAGACTTCTATTAGGTATTCAAGATGAGATTTTACCATTGAGTTGTAAATCAAATATCGTATACGTTTTGGTAAACAGCTTACAATTCCACGCAAAGAGCCTCTAAGAGATGTAAGTTTGCTTCTGATCGTTTCTAGGTGAGGTTTCCATGGGAGTTGACTATCGAGTGTTAGGCCTAGGTACTTCTCTGTGTATACTTTATTAATCATCTTCCCATCTATAGTTAGAGGATTGTGGTGACTAATTACCTTATTTTTCGGAACGAAAATAATATAGTTTGTTTTTGATATGTTAATAGTTAGTAAATTCGACCGTAGCCAGGCACTTAATAAATCCAAATCATGTTGTGCTTGTTGTACAATTGATTCCATAGAGTTAACAGAGTAGAAAAGACTAGTATCATCGGCGTAAAGGATGATTTCTCCATTGAGACCGATTTCGTGAATATTATTAATATAAATTAAGAATAGTAGGGGTCCGAGGATCGATCCTTGAGGGACACCGTATGTTATTAGTTGGGGGTGACTCTGATGGTCGTTTAGTTTGACTATTTGGTACCTATTGTTAAGATAAGATCGAAACATTGCATGTGCACTTCCTCCAATACCGATTTGTTTTAATTTGGACAAGAGATACTCATGGCTGATTGTGTCGAATGCTTTTCTTAAATCTATAAATATACCAAGTGTAATTTTCTTTTGGTCGATATTGGTTTTGATCATCGTTACAAGGTCTACAGTAGCTGCTAGCGTATTTGATTTAGCTCTGAACCCATATTGTTTTTTAAATAGATAATCGGTAATTGTGAGGAAATTACTGAGTCTATTATGTAGTATTCTCTCAAAAACTTTTGATAGAATAGGAAGTACGGATATAGGGCGATAATTTCCGGGGTCCATTTTGCTACCTGATTTAAAAATAGGACTTACTTTGGCTGTTTTCAACGAGTCAGGGAATCTACCAGATTTTAAGCAATCATTGATACATTTGGTTAGTTTCTCAAGAATAAGGTCTTTGATACATTTAAGAACTTTAGCACTCATCCCGTCTATACCAGTGCTTGTGTTAGTTTTTAGTTTAGTAATTATTTTGCCAACTTCTATTGTAGTTGCTGGTTTAAGTGTTTGAAGGTTACCGTTATCTTTGAGTTGTTCATTAAAAGAAAGCGTACTAGTAAAATTGTTTGAAGTTGTCGTTAGTATTTTATTTGCAAGTTCAGAGCCTATGGTTGCGAAAAAATTGTTGAAAGTTTACTGATGTAGTTATTCAGTTCATGATAACACCTAGTACGCGGCGCTTATGCTTTTTATTTATTCCGGCTGTCACCACTTTAGTATTTAACGCATTCACTGCCTAGCCCAGCCTCGCCGCCGCCGCGACGACAACTCACTACCTTTTAAAATCATGTACCTACCCATAAACCTATTAAGGCCCATACACCAGCGAAAGTGGCGCCCCCAACTATTATATCTTATTATTACGTTGAACGCAGGAATTTTTAAAAATCCTACGTTCAGTTTGTGGTATCTATTATAAGCTATTTATTAATGCCTCTGTAATAGTTTCATTTTGTAAAGCTTAGGAAGCTTTAGTTGCGCTTTTTGGTTGTCAGATTGGCTCGGGTATGCACCTTAAGGCGCATACCCGAGCCAATATGACAACGATACCTATTTTATCATATTTTTACGTTTATCATAGGTATTTTTAAAAATCCTACGTTCAGTTTGTGGTATCTTTTTTAAGCTATTTTTTAATACCTTTTTTATAATTTTATCTCTTATAGTTTAGGAGGCGATTTACAAAAATAGAGTTTGGTGGCCAAAAAGCGCAACTTCGTATCTCTTCCTAAGCTTTACAAAATGAAACTATTACAGAGGCATTAATAAATAACTTATAATAGATACCACAAACTGAACGTAGGATTTTTAAAAATTGCTGCGTTTAACGTAATTATAAGATAAAATAGTTGGGGGCGCCACTTTCGCTGGTGTATGGGCCTTAAACAAAAAACAGTTCTTCCTCCTCAAGTCAACATCAGTATAAACAGTCCAAAAAGATGCCTGTCATATAATAAAGTAAAGACTATGTGGCACATTGTCAAAGAAAATACTAATAAACTTCCCTCAAAAGTAAGAAAAAACATTAAATTATACATAAATAAAAATGAAATAGATAACCCTGAAATAATAGCAAATTCATTTAATCGGTTTTTCACTACTATAGGAGACAGTGCAGGATCATCAACGCCAAGTGGTCGGCCACCAATAAACCGAGCTAAGAACTCCATGTTCCTACAGCCTGTTACTCCATTCGAAGTATTTAAAATCATAGAAAATTTAAATAAATAAAAAAAGCTTTGGCCATGACGAACTCCCACCCCTACTTATTAGAAAATGTGCAGAGCAACTAGCTCCACCCATCTCTTACATCATAAATCAATCTTTTACCGAGGGTAGTGTTCCAGATTCAATAAAAAATTCTGTCTTATAGCCACTACATAAAAAAGGAGATCAAAAAGATGTGAATAACTATCGACCAATTGCATTACTACCAACCTTTTCAAAAATTATAGAATCCGCCATGTCCATACGACTCTATTCTTTTTGCGAAAAATATAAGATTTTTAATGACTGTCAAAACGGCTTTAGAAAAAACAGATCAACATCTTCTGCTGTCTACAAATATGTTAATCATATTTTAAACATAATAGACGGAAAAAACTACGCCATTGGAATATTACTCGATATGAGTAAAGCCTACGACAGAGTCTTGTACCCTATTTTACTGAACAAACCACAGTCAATAGGTGTCAGAGGTCCCGCATTTGACTGGTTTGTCTCCTAACTTCAAAATAGACGCCAATATGTCCAGATAGATCACCATGATCAGTACACCGGAAGCATAAGTAAAATTTCATCTACAACAACAGAAGTAACAAATCTATACCCCAAGGTAGCGTTCTAGGCTGTATTTTATTTCTTATATATAATAACGACTTACCACAAATCAAAAAAACCCCTGCTCTTTGTTCGCGGATGATATATCCATTGTTTTTCCTTGTAAATCGAATTCAACCCTAAATCCCCTTCTCAACACTACTATTACTATTGTAAATAATTGGCTTAGCGATCATAACCTTCAACTAAATTTAAATAAAACAAAACTGCTCCAGTTCAGGGGCCTAATTCCACTATTTTATAAACAAAATGCTATAATGGCGCCATACGACTAAGATAGAAATTTAGTCGTAAATTTATTTGGTATTCCAATACCATAAGATTACAATCTCTATGACTTATAATATCGTGTCAAGAATGTGGTGGGGCATATAATCATAATCGTAATAGTCATAGATATAGCATAAATAAAAAAAAGATCGTGTTAGTAGAATACCAAAAGGTGTCAATGGCGGTGATTGTAAGGCGAAAATGAAGCGATAATATTGTCATAGTGAAGCGATTGTGTTAGTGGAATCAGGCCCCAGGCCGTATCAAAAAAATCCGTTGAATATTAAATTCTCCTTCCAAAACACAGAACTTGAAAATGTATTGTCCTACCCCCTCCTAGGCCTAGATCTTGACTGCAATTTAAATTGGAAAGAACATGTTAAAAAAATTACATCTAAATTATCACGATTCACATATGCCCTTTTTGAACTTAAGAAAATCACCGACACAAAAACAGCTACCACTGCCTATTATGCGTATGCCCACTCCTGGCTACAATATGGCATTATTCTTTGGGGAAACAGTACGGATGCAAATAAACTTTTCATTTTACAAAAGAGGTGTATCATACATAACCTAGATGAGATGGTTAGCTGTAGACCATACTTCATTAAATGTAACATATTAACCCTTATAGGAATATATATATTAGAAATAAGTTTATTTGTAAAAAAAAATCTAGACCTCTTTAAAGTTTATACAAGACCACCAAACCTCCGACCCAACAATAGACTAGATAATTATACCCTTCTCTAAAATGCAAATGTATCACTCAGGACCCTATGCCATGTCTGTAAAAATATATAATAAAATTCCTTCAGAAATTCAAAATGAATCCAAAATAAACAAGTTTAAGTCTATTGAAAAAAATCCTAATAAAAAACAGTTTTTATTCTCTACAAGAGTTTTTAGATTTCTAATTTCTTTGTTAAATTATATTACTTTAATAAATTAGATCTCATTAGTAATAAGGAAAGATAAAGCCTATTAATATTATGTTTGTGAGTAGAATAATAATTAGTTAAGACATTAGATTATAAGCCACCTTGCTAAATATTGCCGCGCCCTATCCGGGTGCATGTTTGATACCCTTTATCCTTAAGATCCTATGTACAAAATGTTGCAATAAATATATTGAGAAATAAAATAAAATTGAGAAATACTTCGTATCAATAAGTTGAGCAGTTTTCAGAGAATTTGAAAAAGAAAAAACTGAAATTGTAACTCGCTTCCACAATAAAACAAATAAATCACTCGTTTTACTAGATTTTTCGTGGTGAATGGTGTAATGTAACCTGCAAACGGTGGGTGTGGGGTATCTACAGCGAGTCTGTAAGTAGGTCTTTAGGACGCGAGGTTCCGTGTGGCTGTGAGTAACGGTCGTGACAGATCTCGGCAGATGAGCCAAACAGGTTGACTCTATGGCTTGTTAGAAGATGGCCTAGGGGTCAAAGTCAAACATTAAGTTTTGTATGGTATTTAATCACTCACGTTTTAAGAGCGGCCAACCCGTCTTACTTTTCATACAAACGCTCTTACAGGTTACTTATCGGAGGAAAAAACGGACCCGTGTCACTTCGGTGCTCGACTGTCTTTTTCAGGAACGCGTAGTAGGTATCAAGTTGAAATTAATATCAAATACCGACTTATGTATTTTCATTAGTGAAAGCTCCGGCTTTACTTTAATAAGTTTTCTATTATATTATATTCAACGTTCTTTATTATTCATTTTTATACCTGACAGTTATAATTTTAACGATAAAATTATTTGATTGTAATTTTATTTGTTGACAATTATATTATACACATACACAGTAATATTGTAAATGCGAAAGTTTGGATGGATGTATAGATGGATGGATAGATGTTTGTTACCTCTTCACGCCAAAACTACTGAACGGCTGAAATTTTGCACACAGGTATTTCTAATCCCGCAATCAAACATGCTTATGTTTGATGACGGGAATTGATTTATGGGATAAAAAGTATCTTTACTTATTATTCCATAAATCAATTCACGTGGGATAAAAATCACCTTTAAACGTTTCCATAGGAACAATGCGTGCGAAGCCACGGGGCGCAGCTAGTTAAAACATAATCCTGATTGATCTATGCTGCCTCACTTTGTAGTCCTGTCTTTGCTGACAACCAAAGAGACAGTATATCCAGTGCTGTCACTCATTGGTGTGGTATCAATCTGCTAAAGGTAAGTAGGTACTTACATATAACAGCTGTCACGGCTTAGGGGGACTTTGGCAGTACACTTGATAGATATTAAGCTATTTATTAGACCTAAAGGTACGTCCAGATTAAGTAACAAAACCTGCTGTAAAATATAGTTATTATTTAACATGTTTTATCATTTGGATGTAATTTTATTTAACATTTTAATACAGTAGATGTGTTATGTAACATCTGAAATAATCTGAATGCACTTTAGGACCGAAGCGGCGACTGAACTTAAACTTAATGCAGACGTTGAAGTTGACCAAGAATTCTTTCATAATTGCTCCTAGATTTCTAGTTTGTTTCCCACCCGGGACAAATGTATTTTGTTTGTACAATCTGCAGTATTGTTCTAGGCTAGGTGTGTTAGTATAGTTTTGTAATCTGGCATCCATAATACAAGTTATACAAGCTCTACTTACTCTAGGGCCAGATGACGCTATGTAAAATGTCAATTATGTATTATTTATTTCCGTAAATCTTTGTTCTGCAGAGTTGTAACACACATGTTATGTAAACGATAGGGTGTCACCAAACATTAGTTCAAAAATATTTCAAGATACATATGTAGAGGTATTGTAAGGGCAGCAGAGCCCCCTGCTGAACAATTCTACCACTGAACTGCGATCCCAACCCGCATGCTCTGCGTGGGGATTATGGACATTACTCCCCATTAGAAAAACGTCAACAAGGCGCTTATCAGGGGGAGGCCTGCGTCCAGCAGTGGACTTATCTAGACTGTTGAGGTTGAGGTTGCGGTTATCCTTTATATCTAGTAAACATCACATTAAAATTCATAACGTTTCCTACAAGTTAGTAAGGCATTCCAAATGGCTTCATTTCCTGGTATCATCCCCTGTGGAATTAAAAGGTGAGAGTATCTGTAGATGTTTCTATCTATGTGAAGGTAAAGCCTTAATATTGGGGGTACGCAGTCGTTATGAAACTTGTAAATCTATTTTGACATTTCATATTATTTGATTATAAGGTTTGGAGCGTGTGCTTTGAATAAAGCATTCAATAGGCGGCATTACTACATAATAGAGATTAAGTTATATATCGATTTTGATTATGACAGACAATGAAATGCGATAAGTTGTTACTACAGGGTTTTCCCGGAAAACCTACATTCCCAAGACTGGATGAAAATTATCGACGAATTGTGTTTCAAAAATATTTTTCACATTTTTCAAACATATTCGTCGAATATAACATAAAAGATAGAGCTAAAAACAACATCAGTTTTAAATTGTTTCAATTTACATAAAGCGTTTGCAAGTGTTTGAGTAGGTAGGGATTTTCATGAATAATGAAATAAGAGCAATCAAAAATGTTTCGACTAACACAGAGTACTAGCTAAGTGTTTGAATAGCGATTTAAATGAATAATTAAATACAAAGGTATTGATAGAGCAGGTAAAATTCCCCAGCTCCGCAAAATGGCACGAATGACTACCTGGAGGAGCCCATTAGAGGAACGTACTATGAACACAATACAATACGGCTCTGTGGAGTCGACCCTATGGAATAAAATAGGGTGCTCGACAAAAACGATTTATTCAATAAAAACTTTTGATTCCTATTGTTGTCATAATATAAAAGAATGTACGATCTTGTAAATATTCAACTCGTAACAAGACGAGGATAGAAGAGATATATATATATATATATGATAGACTAGCTGTGCCCCGCGGCTTCGCACGCGTTGTTCCTATGGAAACGTTTATAGGTGTTTTCCCGGCAATTATTAGAATTTTTCTCGCCGTAGAACCATCCTTGAACTTCAACGAACATTTAAAAAAAAGAATTGGCTAAATTGGTCCAGGCGTTATTGAGTTATGCGCTTACCAACATATTTAGCGATTCATTTTAATATGTATTATAGAAGATATGTATGTACTTAATACTTATGCATAAGTCGAGCGCGCCGTGCTCGGCATCATATTGCTAGATCGAGTTCCTAACACTGGATGGATAAAGTAACGCAAACTTTGAAGTAAACAGTGTAGCAGTCAGTACACACAGCATTTCCCGAGTACATTACGGATGTAGGTAACTTGTTTGTGTTGGAAGAACACCAAAGTTTTCCCGAGGCGGGAATCGATCCCGCATCCTCCTCCGTCGCAGACAGACTCTCGCCCGCTGCGTCACAGAGGTCTATAGGGTCTATAGGTATATATTATTATATACCTACAGAATAACTGAGGGGCAATTTAAGAAGCTTTGAAAAACAACTTATTATATTATCAAAATAAGTACCTCTAGGTACATAACAAACTCATCTCCGAGCACTCGAACAAATAAGATTAATTTTTCCATCGTCATAATTTAGATATCGACATTAGATAGGTTAATGCCCATATTATAATACTTATAAATAATACAAATAATAACGTTCATTTGGTAAATTAGGTTGGAAAAGAGATGTATATATATACTCGTATTTTCATTCGAAAATTATTATGATTCTATTGATGAATGTTATGTTTGTAAATTACAATCACACAATATAAATTCGGCAAACGTAGTGTAGGACGCCCTCCGGCCAGGTGGGATGATGGTCTGCGAAAGACTGCAGGCAGATGCTGGATGCGTCAAGCTGAAGACAGGGCGCTATGGCGCTCATTAGGGGAGGCCTATGTCCAGCAGTGGACTAATATAGGCTGATGATGATGATGAATATAAATTAATTAGAACCAGTATTTACAATTGAATCACTTGATCTAATTTCCGACTGTTGCAAACAATCTAGCTACTGATCCATATAAATACCAATCGGAAGTGTCCCCAAGACACATTGCCCCATGCTGATGTTCATTTACCAGGTAGCGCTTTTCACCAATCATAATCTGGACCTGTTCCATCGACGTGGAGTTAACCCTAACCATGCTCTCCGTAGAAAAAAGCACCATTACAGATGCATTACAGTCATTGATAAATTTAAAAGGGAAGATAGGTTACGTTGTCCCAGCGCTTACTCAAAAATTGGCATGTGTTACAACTACACGCAAACACATACGCTCACAGTTATATTTCCAGTCCTATGCAATACAAAGAAGAACAAAGACGGAAAGACGTATCTAAGACCGAAGTGAGACCGAGACAACAATATTTCACGCGAATCACGACCGCCCGTGCCGCCGGTCCGACGACGGTGATTGAGGTGGGAGCACACACTTTTACACACTATGAGGTTGCCATTTTCGAGCAACTAGTACCTCATCTTCCCTTTTTAATTAATCAATGATTACAGTACAGGCTTATCACCCCCCACACAAACTATCTTTGTCGGAGAGATCTGTATACATAATGGGCCCCACAGTGTACAAGATTACCCGAAAAAAAAGGGATGCCTCTTCCTCCAACATATTCAAGCACAGGCATATGTCATGATGGCTTCTAGAGTGTTCTACAACTTCGGTGAGTTACTAGAGCTACCCGAACTGTAGAATACAATTCCCGTGCCTGATTTAACGATCTACCTACTACCGCTAAATCCTGTAGGATTTAGCAGATTAGATTAGATTAGGTTAGGTATATAGTGAAGCAAAATAATGATTTGAAATTAAATAATGCAATTTAAAAATAAGTTAACAATAATGTAATGTAACTTGATTATACATGTAAATTTAATATTTATCAATAAAATCTTGTATCTTTGATGTGCTGCGAGCACTCACTAGATTTCGGGTCACGCGTCGAACAGACGCTCAGAAATCTTACGTCTCACTACAGAAAGGGTCTATCTAATGATTTAATTCTTTGTATTCGGTTATATTATCGACGACATAAGATTATTTTTTTAAAACACTTTTAGTTATTTATTTACGTTGTGCCAACGGAGCAAAAAAAATCCTTGATGCATTCCGATCCGATGGAATGCCAGCTACTGTTTTTTTATTGTTAATTGTCAAGCGTTTAGCCGTACCATCTCACTCAAGTAGGTAAGTGAATATTTGGAATATGATGGGGCACGCCTTCCCAGAAGGAACTTATTCACCCTAGATTTTATTACTCCAAGATTGTACAACGGGAAAACAGACGCAGAAAGCTCATTTCACGCTTTGGCCGTGCTTATTATGACTTTGTGGAGAGAAGGCTAGGCGCAATCAAAATATTCAAAGATTCCTTCCGATTCGCTTTCAGATAACATGGATCGTGTGGTATAGCCAGGTTAATGTTTATCAAGGGACTGCTTGGAAACATTAGGCATGTTAAAGGGATAGGTAATTAAATAATCAACCTTCGACCCAACATAATTATTCTCTGAAGACCAAATATCACTTTGTTAGTCCTTGTGATAAGCTTTCGTCCTTTGTTTCATGAACCGTGATCAAATAAGTGGATTTCCGACGCAGGTCATTTTACATTACCTTACATAAATCCTTTTATAAGCTGTTAATGTTTAAAAAGAATTTCATTAATGTTTGAGTCAACCTTTTAACAAAGTCTTTGTTTTCGAAATTGAATAGCATTGATTCAGTTTAGATTGATTTGCAGATGTTTCTTACCTCGACGACCTCTGTGGTGCGGCGAGTGAAGTCTGCGACGTAGGAGGTGGTTCGATTCCCGCCTCGGGACAAATGTGTGTACGATCTGCAGATATTGGTTCAGGGTGTTCTAGACGTTTTCTAGGTATAATAAGAAAATCTAGTAAAGTCGTTTGTAGAGTATTATTATAAGTATATCAGTTATCTAAACACAGCTCTGCTTAGCCTGGGGCAAGACGATGCTTACAAATAATGATAATAAACAAATAATGCTCGACAATTGACACGGTGAATTATCCAGTATTATTTATTGATGTATCATCATTATTATTAATTGTATTTAGGGATATAAAAAGTTTTCGATTTGATTTGATATCTACAGAGATGTATTATCATGTAGTATCTACATCTCCTAAATATGAACGTATGATATGGAAATAATTATTCAGAACATGACAAAATAAACCGCCGGACTTGTGTTTGGTTTGGATAAAGCGTATACCTATTTGAATTAAACATTTGTGATTTTTATAAAAACCTCTCGCATAATTGAGGTATTCCCATTTATGAAAACAATTTGAAGAGTAACACGTTTAGGGCACGTATTTTATTCAGAGTAAGAGCATCCACAAAGAAGTAGGGTCTAGTGATGGTGTTTTGATAATGACTAAAGGCGGTACATACATACACGAATGACAAGTTGCTGACTGCAAGGCGACTGGAGTCAACTGTCTACGGAACCTTGCAGTCGGCAATAGAGTATATGAATGGATTTTTTATCGATTATTTTGGTTAATATAATACATAAACGAAAAAAATATAACAGCCAAAACATTAAATTATTGAGGTAAAAAATAAAAAGTAAAACTATACTCAGTTTCGGGTGATAAAAACGCTGTCATGTTAGCCCTTACATTTTGTGACGGATCCTCGAGTGATCAAAAATGTTCAAGTATAACGTCACGCTTCCGGTGCCAACAGCGCGTTGCGTTTAGACATTTTGCGTTAGAGATTTAAAATTTCAATGATTAAATTTCACAATAAGACATCATAAAATACAAAAATAAATATACAGATATTTTTCTATATCTATACAGAATACGTAAAAAATATTAGCTTTTTTGAAGTCATATGCATATACCCTATTTGCCGTCCGTGTATTTAAGACGTGCAGACCGTGTATAAGAGCGCTAACTGTTATTTTTGAAATAAGGTCTTATTCTGAATTCATACTGAACTAAACTTATTTACAACGGGATATTTACCATGATTTGAATTTTGAGTTTTCCAATATTTCGGCACAGTGTCATGCGCCATGATCACGGAATAACTGAATGTCTTGCGAGTGAGTTATTATTGGTTAAAACTCAAAATTCAAATCATGGTAAATATCCCGTTGTAAATAAGTTTAGTATTAATAACCATGATGGATTTAAAAGTTTTATCATACTGAACTGGCGGTATTCTAGCTCATCTTAGAATAACTTGATTGTTGCGTTGTTTTTATGTGACGACATGTGCGCGATTTCCGCATATATGTTGGCCATGTGGCGCGCTCGGCTAGGTACCCCGCATCCTGGCAGGGCTGCGTAGGGCTGCCACGCGACCGTCTGTGGGACGCCCGCATTGCATGGAACCGGACCTACAAGACTCGACTTTTGTTATTGGTTACTTTTGTTTATGGTTACCACAATTCTGCTAGAATAGTATATAAAAATACTATCAAATTTTTTAACTCGGATTGGGTTCAAAATTTTTATAATATTTTAATTTTACTATAGAAACTTTCGTAGTTTGACGAATTCATTATGGTGTTATTCAAACAAAAACAAGGTTAAGTTAACCCGTTTATATTATATTTTTATTTTTTTAGTCGTTTCTTTGGATGCATTAAATAACTATGTAATTTAATAAAAATATAGGTAAAAAACACAATTCAAACCTTGAAATATAACTTGTAGCTGTGTTTTAGTTTTTTTTCGAAAACGAATGAATGAATGAACATAACATACATTGCCCGCTCCTTGCTCCGGATAAAAAAGTCAAATCAATTTTTTGACTGGATGACAATTAAGTCAAAATATTAATTAAATCAAAAACGATATGCAAGAACAAAGAGAAATCTGCGAGGCGTAATTAAACTTCGATATAAATTCCTACTTTTTTAACTGAGTCGAATGCTTACAGCTTGTTTTATTACATTTGCTTCTACTAGGTAGTTAGGTACAATACCTACCTAAATAGATCGTAGATATTTTAGAAAATCTATTGACTAGTTTTTTGTATTTAAAGAACAAAATCTTCGATCATTCGATCGTTATTCAATTGACTGACAACGACCAAACATAAAAAAACATGGCACTGTGGTACTCGTAGTTGGGTAACTGACAATGACAACACAACCTACAAGTAAATAAATAAACTATGTAAGTTAACCAATTCCAAGAGCAGAGATCCCGATCTTTGACAAAACTACAAGAGGCAAACGTGTAGGCTTAAGGCGAGGCAGGAGAGGATGGCCCCACTTTTGTGATTTTTAAAACCATCTGATACATAAAATATAGTCCTTATAATTCCGAAAAAAATATATGTATTACTTGAGGATCTATTCTAGTCAAAGTCGCAGTCAGTTACATGATCGAATGAACTTCACTCGATAGAAAAAAATCCCAAAGTTACCTCTTTTCGTCATGTTTTTTCAATATTATGACTAAACTACTGATAATTTTAATATTTTTTTTGTACTAACCTAAGGACACTTAACATTTCTAAACATAGTCGCAGAGTTTGACTTGATAAAATGATTAACTTAATGACTATGCTTAAATACCTACAAAATCCACGAGTCCGGCAACTTGGCGGACGTGATCAGTCGCGCGCTGGCGCTCACGGACGACGGACCTGTGTCAATTTTTTCCGCGGCAATTTAATTTTGTCGAGTTTTCGTGAAGAATTTATAATTGTTGCAAGTTATCCATAATGGGTAATTGACCTTTCATTCTTAGAATCTTCAATTTCTGATCGATAAATTCCTAAAGATTATACTCGTATTATCATGCTTCGAAACTTACGGTCATAGTGCCGACCAGAATATCAGTAGGTATAACTACTAATCTCGCTATGTATGATTTATAACCGACTTCGAAAAAAGGAGTAGGTTCTCTGTTCGGCTGTCTGTATGTTTATTTTTCTATGTATGTATGTATGTTCACCGATTACTCCGTCATTTATGGACCGATTTGGATAATTCTTTTTAGTTGTATAGAGGATGCTTCCGACGTGGTCATAAAAAAATTATTACCGAAAGATTCGTATTTATCCCATCTAACTTAAAAACAGTTTCAAAGTAAGGGATTCGAAGCCTGTTTTAAAATTTTGTCTAGACCGGAACTGCGTGCCGTTTGCTAACGAAAAATAAATGTGTGTGTACTTATATCTAGAAATGAAACCTGTGCAATAGGTGCTATAGCTGATGATGATTATAGGTGGTGGTGCAATAGGTGGCCTACTTTATTTACTTTTTATCGTAGGACAATGGGGCAGCCCAGCAACACCATCAACAATAAATAAAAACTAAAAATTGGTTCTATCAAATACAGGGACTTTACGTTACTGAAAGACGACTCTGTGCTCGGAATCTGGTCTGGAGAAAATCAACCCTTACTTACAAAACGTCCTCTCATCTCCAATCAGATTTGCAACCACGTACACAACAAAATGAATTTTAGAGAATTTTGAGATAATATCTATTCAATTTAATAAATTTGTAGTTTTTTTTGTTTATGCCAAACGGAATTTGAAATCAATAACTAAATAAGGACGTAGTTATGCAAACAGGGACCAACCCATAAAATGTTACTTTCGAGATAATAGGGTATATGCATGTGACTTTAAAAAGGTAATATTTTTTTTACGTAATTGCTATTGATAAATAAATATACCTGTATATTTATTTTTGTATTTTATGATGTTCTTATTGTGAAATTTTAACGCAACGCTTTTGGCTCCCGAACTGTGACGTCATACTTAAACATTTTTGTTCGGGCATGAAGTTTTGACTTTGAGTTGAATGTAAAATGTTGTGAAATGAACTGTGATGTCACAAAATGCAAGGGCTAACATAACAGCGTTTTTATCATCCAAAACAGAGTGTAGTTTTACTTTTTGTTTTTTTACCTAATCATTTAAATTTTTTGGCTGTTATATTTTTTTTTCGATTAACCTTAATAAACGATTTAAAAAAATATCCATGCATATACCCTATTTAGTTTAAAGAAAAAAACTTGTGAAGATGTCGAGGTAGCTCATATGTGTTCAATTAATTTACAGTCTTGTGTGGGGGTGTTAAGGGCTTTATAGAGAGCCTAAATTGTTTAGATTTTTTTATGCTCAAACAAGTAGTATTATTTTTGTGGGTTGTTTCCCCGTAACAAAAGGTTTGTCAGGTTCCTTTGTGTAAAAATAAAAGTAAATCATTAAGTTTATTTATGTTTTACTAAAAAAAAACTTACAAACTAAATATTTAACACAGGTAAGTTAAGTGGTTCAAACAATCATCAAAAATTATCACTATGACTCGGATACAAGCTAAAATTAGTGTGTCTTTAATCCATTATTCCAAGTTGTAATACTATTCGTATATGATTATTTAAATGTCTATGTAAATCCGGGTTCTGACCAGCGCGTAAATAGTGCTGATACCCATACTGATTTTGTTATATATAATATAACAATATCAGTATGGGTATCAGCACTATTTTAATGAAGTGTACTTATTGTCTTGTTTTATGTTACAATGTTAAACAACAAGTAGTAGTTATATTAATTAATGATTTTATTGGTATTATCGCGCCTTCTGTTATTACCCGATAAAATCATGAATTATGTTAACAAATCGCGATTTTTTAATAAGTTTTATTAGTTATATTACATGTTAATAGATTTCTAAATTTCCAATGCTCCAAAAATTATGGTATTGTCTATACAGATCTTTAAAATACCATTATTAGAATGTTTTTGAAAATCTAAAAACCTCTCTGTGTTGAGTAGTTGGGTGTTGCTGTGAGCAAAAAATGTTTTTTTTCGGAAATGTTATTTTAAAATACTTCTTGACATGGATCAAACAGTTCATCCATTTGTATGAGAAATCGTTTAGAAATTCAAATCGATACCAGTTTAAAAGCGATAAATTTTAATCATGACCTAATTAGATGCCTGCTAAAATTAGGTAGACGTTGAAAATATAATGAAAAAAAGAGTTAAAGCTACTTTCACCTAAATTGAGTGGTTTTGGATCTATCGATCTTTTTTTAGAGATGTTATCCTAATTTTAAATGTGTCAGTCTAATTTTTAAACCATAGAATAAGTAGCTTTTATTTATTTGAAATTCCTAAATCCGAATTTTAGCTAATCCTAAAACAACAGAATCGGCTCCACTGTCGTCTTCTTCTAAAATCTATTTATGATTAGATTTGTGTCCAGCTTGTTTATCTCCCCCCCCCCCCCCCCCCCCCCCTGTCAAGGAGGAGCGTTTTTTTAATAGAGTTGTATTTACCCTCTTTTTCTTTGAAGATACCTTAAGAGTTTTTAAAAACATGAACTTATCACACACAAAATTATCTTTTAGCTAATACTCTCGAGAAAACGTTCTAGGCCTGTTTTTCTTTGAAACATCAGTATTGAGAAGGTCCCTTCACAGGTTTTTCTTTTACGCAAGTTATGTACTAGACATAGGTTCTAGGCTAAATATGAACCCATTTCATAGAATTTTATAAATTTCGATCATTTTTCCTGTTTTGAAACTTTACTGTTGCTTTACTTTGGACAGTCACAGCGATAATCTAAAAATGCTGGTTATCGTTTTCTTCCTTGAATTAACATAGGATAAATTGAGATAATTCCCCTTTTTCTCGATTACATTGACCGTTTTTCAGTTTTTTGCCCTGTTTTGGTCTTCCTAGACACGATCCAGTGGTTTTCTTGTGGTTTGGTTCTAGTTTGTATTATTGAAATGTCAAAGTTTTATGGGTACCATATGCTATGTTTCCATTTAAAATATTAAATCGGCTGATTATTGTAAAACACGCAGCATGGTTCTAAAAATGCTGGTTTGTAGCTAGTTTAATGCTAGTTTGTAAAATATGAAATTACCAAATGTGGGTTAGTTCCCGTGTGACCTACTCATATCTTTGCTGCTTTCTTTGCTAGAATCGTTAGATAGCCAGGATCTTATTTGAGCACATAGAATACATGACTTGGAACCTCCCTGTGCACATAACTCCATTTCGACCAAGTTGTGGGTTGGTCCCTGTTTGTATAACTACGTCCTAAAGAAGATCAATAACCAATTAGACAGTATAACAAACGTAGTTAGACTTACTACTTTTTATTAAAGGTTGCACTAAAAATCATTAACATAAATAAATAATGTTGGATAATCCACACAGCATCATCTAGCCCCAAGCTAATCAAAGATTGTGTTATATTATAGGTACTAGATGACTGATAGGAACCTATCTATACTAGAAAACATTACATAGATAGTTAAATTTACCATACATAGAAAATACCTAAAACACCCGGAACAAATATTTGCTGATCGTACAAACATTTTCCCAATGCGGGAATCGAACCCACAACCTTCTGCGTCGCAGGCGGACCTTCGCCGCTGCGCCACTAATATCGTCTAACAGACAATAACCGTAATCATACCAATAACTCATTCCGTCTCCATGTTGTAGGTATATAAATATTTTTTTTTTATAATCCTACATTATAATAAATATACAGGTTACTTTTTTTATTTACGAAACTTACGAATATTTTACTATTCTATGAACAAATAAAATCTAAAAAAAAATATCATAAAAAATGCATAAAATTATCCTACTGCATTCTATACATACTGTGACGCTGGCGGAGTTACGCAAGTTTACCGGCGCTGCGTCCGCGCGATGTATTTTACGCGCGGCCCTGGACAGCGCTAAATGCCTACTAATGCAAGTCTACGCGGCCTTAATTCATTAATAGTAGTATATCACTATACGACGACCTCTGTGGCGCGGTGGGCGAAGGTCGATTCCCGCCTCGGGACAAATTTGTGTACGATCTGCAGAAATTTGTTAGGGCGTTCTGGATGTTTTTCTATGTATAATAAAAAATATCTATCTAAGTAGTGTATTATATTATGTATATCAGTTATCTAGTACCCATAACACAAGCTCTGCTTAGCTTGGGGCTAGATAATGCTGTGTGAATTGTCCAGCATTATTATTATTATACATTAATAGGTATACTATACATTAATAGGCATACTACCAGATACACACTCCACCTGTAAGAAATACTCAGGTATATATTACTCATATACATACATTAGGTCTGAAATAGCAAATAAAAAAAAACTATTACGTATTAATCAATTTATAATAATATAAAATAAGAAGGAAAGATTCGATTGTTTGTTTGTTTGTATTGAATAGCCTCCGAAACTTCTAGACCGATTAAAAATTATATTTCATCATTAGAAAGCTTACATTTCAGGAAGTGACATAGGCATATATTTTATCCCGGAATTCCCACGGGAACGGGAACAGCGCGGGTGAAAACGTGAGGTGCTGCTAGTAGTGTATTCAAACCGAAGCGAAAAACATTTTATCGCTAACGTTATGCCTTTGCGGAACCTAACCGTAGCATGTGTTATAAAAAAAGATAAACGAGATATTATTGACAGAAGTTTATTAATATTTAACGTTTAAATTAACAAACGCAGCTTCTTGCTGACCGATTATGTTTTCGTGAACACAGAGATTAAATATTAAAATTAAACTTATTGATCAGTATCGATAATTTCATCGAATTGGTCTGACCCATAAATAAGTTATTGACATCCCTAGCACAGTTAATTTGGTAGAGAAGAGCTTTACTACCACTACCATAGAAGAAATATATAGTGATGCCACAACTTTGTTCCTTAGGTACAGGCAGCGCCAAAAAGAGATGAACAGATGAAGACTCCAAAACACACGAAGCACCAGAACTCACTGAACTAAACCACATTAGTAAACCTAACTGTTAGTAGGTAGTGTGTTTAATTTCTATGTACTTACCTGTGTTTTATAATGTTTCTAATTTTATGGACTGAGTAGTGCTAGGTATATCAATACGAGTATAATAAGGGAGCTAGTGACGTCACGGCTAAGTAAAAAGTGTAGGTATATAAATTATATTATTATTTTATTTTATTTAACTTATCTGCAGAGAATTTTACAATTCTTTAGTCGTCAGGCCTATTATATGCGTTGTCTGAAATAATTGTCATTTTAATTTAATTTAACGCATTCCTACAACTGCTCAACTCACAAGACAGCAACCCTCAACGGTTTAAGGCGGTGACGGTGCCTACCTCCACATTATCTTAGGTTCATTTACGTTTGGTTCCATATCTTACTTTGTTTTCCATAGGTCGTTGCTCGGTCGGTGAACTTCAGGGAATCTGTGAGGACTTGGCCTCTTATCAAAAGCTATTCTTTAAATGTGAAGTGATCGGCGACTCTACTCATGACTTTTCCTGTGAGAGTTGATAAACAAAGTTTGTTGTTTATCAATTCCGTCTTATACTTGAAATGGAAATGCCTATTTACCAGTTTTATTATGTATATGAGCTGAATATCGATCGTGTTTAGAAAGCAGATACCGAAAATTAATTTGTCGTATTTATACATATGAACAATTTGTTTGAAAAACGCAATAAAAAACCATCGCGCAATATCAATAACGAACAAAGTAGGTACCCTTTAGTACCAATTAAGTAATTTAGTGAAAACTTCTGGTTAAGTAGTAAGTAAATTCTACAACGTGACTCGACGTAGGATATACCTTATCTACGTTCGACCGAAGTCAAAATCTCAAGCGTGAACACTAACCTATCAACTTGAAAAACTAAAATCGAATTTTCTGATTCGTTTTCACACAAAACCTACTAATAATGCGAGTGTGAGATGCCACCACATTTTATTACATAATAGTAGATTTTGCACGATAGTGATTAATCAAACATAGCATACAAACGAATCAGAAACTTCGATTTTCAATTGTACTTAACTATCTAATAAAACTGAAACTAGCAAATTCTAGAGTAGGTACCGCATTACAAAATACAGCGTCGGAAGTTAAGACTTACAAGCAGGAAAGTTTGTTTGCAAACGCTTTGTATATTTGCTTTATTCCGGAGGTAAATTGTAAAATATAGATTAGGCACCTAAACCTACAACAAACAATGAAAGCAACTGTTCAAACGAGACAAAATTCCGTCTATTAAATTCACCATTTTCTCTTGATATAGAGGTAGTAATCACAATAAACTTTTTAACTACTCATAAAACATTTAAAACTGCTTACAAAACCTACCTAATATTTTCAGAATATGTACTACATGCACCAAATTGTATGGAATAATTAATTATGTTTTAAAAAACTATAAGCCGACTTCAATTTTTATAGTTTTTTCATGAAGTTTCATGGATCCCATTGCGAGAACTCAACAAAATTAAAATGGGACCACTCGGAAAGCAACTGCTTTCATATAAAAAAAGAATCATGAAGATCGGACCACCCAGTCAAAAGTTCTGAGGTAACAAACATAAAAAAATACAGTCGATTTGATAACCTCCTCCTTCTTTAAGTCGGTTAAAAAGGAGATGTCACGATCGCGTATCGTTACTAACGTTAAATAGACTCACCCCTTGGTTATTTAGTTTCTATAATAATTTTAAATGCTGAACACATTGAATGTAAGGGTTATCGTTCGTTTAGTATCTTAACATAATCCCGAGTCACAATGGTTATATTTATTTTACAGAAAGGCAGTCGTGTAAACTTAACTCTACTTATCCGATACTAAATAAAACCCAAACAGGCCTGAGGCTTGCCTGGTTGGAAGCGGGTACAGGTACTACTGTAATATCAGAGACATTACATGCGAATGCTTAAATATTTCCGGGACAACACCGCAACCGTCGAATGGAGATTTGCCTATTTCTGTACAAATGTGCGTAACGATCGCACCACAAGATAGGTACAGTCAGCAACGAAATCATTGCAAGAACATGAGTGGTTTGTAAATCGCAGGTACCTGTTAATACTGTTTTGAGTTTTTTCTATAGATTTTTAAGTTGCAATCTCGAATCACTTCTCACTAATAAACTAGTTTCTGCCCGTTCAGCGGTTTCGGAGGCGTTGTATCTTTTAGAAACGATTTAACCTTTAATATTATAACCCCACAGAAACTGATTTATGGGATAAAAAGTAGCTATGTTGTTCCAGGTTTAGATATCTACATCTATGTGAAATTTCGATCATACGCTAATATTATAAATGCGAAAGGGTATCAGAAATAGCTGAACACACTATATGAATGCTCACTATTGCTCAGTCATCGATATACGTTTGAGCAACGCTTTTCTATGGCATAAACTACACTCAAGCATAGCTCTATGACTGAGCAAGCTTTCATAATACGGGCCTAAGTGTGCTTACTAGTTGTTAAGCATTATCTCAAGTTATTACGGTTTAGGCAATATTGTTGCTGACTATACTTACCCCTCATCGTTTTCTGCCATGTCAGTCAGATCACGAAGCAAGTAACGTCATAGTGTTGACGAGAAGAAAAGGGTAAAGTTGTCGAACGAACCCACTTATTTATTTAGCGCAACTTACAAAATGGTGGCTGGCTTCAAATAACAGAATACAACGCGGTCACCAATCCAAAAAGGTTAAAAATTATATAACCTTAAACTTGCACTTTATAAATATTAACTTTTGCACTTAAGGACAGAACGGATACCTTAGCTCCCATACAAACGTACTTCCCGATTCATTTGGAAACTACGTTTCCGATCGTATTGAAATTTTTCATACATAATCGGATGACAAATAGCTATGTTTGTAGTGTTTTCGTTTTTTAAAAAACATTATGATATTTGAATGAGAGTGAAACTAATTTGCCATATTTTGACCACCATATCGAGTCATTTTCAAGCTATTTTTTATGCATGTTAGACACCTTTATTCGAAAATCTGTCACGCTGCAAACATCCTAAATATATTCACCATTACAAATAAACAAAAATATTTCTGAAATCAGTCGTTTATTTAAAATGAATCGCAAAGTACGAAAAAATATAAAAAATTGAGAAATTCCTTCAAATTTCTGCAACCGCTCGCTCAAACGCGGGGGGCAATGCGACACAGGGAGCACAATTCCAAAATAAGGCGAATGCCGCGGAATGGCCAACACGATGCGATTCTAGGTGAAACAACAACAAATTCACTCGGGCCGGCCGCTGAGATTTGGGAGGGGTTCGTAGCCTTCTTAAACAAAGATAGATAGATTTGTAACATTCAATAACTGCTTAAATAAAGTATTTATATTTATTATGCGATTTGCCTTGAATGATTGGTCTCATAAAAACCATCAAACAAAGGAAAACGTTCCTTTTTTATAAATAAAAAAAAAAAATTGTGTTTCTTTCGATATCTCTCATTATGTTCATAGCGAAGCTGGGGCGAGTTTGTAGGTGTTTTTGTATAAAGAGTTGTCTCAATCCATTGATTAATTAAAAAGGGAAGATGAGGTACTAGTTTCTCGAAAATTTCAACCTCATATTGTGTAAAATTGTGTGTTCCCACCTCAGTCACCGTCAGACCGACGGCACGGGCGGTCGTGATTCGCGTGAAATATTGTTGTCTCGGTCCCATTTCGGTCTTATATACGTCTTTGTTCTTCTTTGTATTGTACAGGACTGGAAATATAACTGTGAGCGTATGTCTTTGCGTGTAGTTGTAACACATGCCAATTTTTGAGTAAGCGCTGGCAGAAAGTAACCTATCTTCTCTTTTTAATTAATCGATGTCTCAATCTATAATCATTTTATCTAACTAAAGCATAAGACGTCATTTCCACGCATAGCATTTCTCTGAGGCAGTTTGCAGCTTCTCGCAGAATATTATGCACGAAAGGCAACGAGCCCCGTTCGTGATCTTTATCCATGCAAAAACTCTTGTGGTCCTTAATTACTTTAAACTAGCTACTAACCGGGGCTTTGCGCGCAGTTTTCATGAATATAATTAATTTCGTTTTAAAATACTATAAACCGACTACAATTTTTATAGTAACTTCATGGTTTTTATGGATCCCATTGTCAGAACTGGACGAAAGTAAAATGGGACCAAAGGGGAAGCACCAGTTTTCATAAAAAAAAAATCATGAAAATCGGACCACCCAGTCAAAAGTTCTGAGGTAACAAACATAAAAAATTAAATAAAAAAATACAGTCGAATTGAGAACCTCCTACCTTTTTTGAAGTCGGTTAAAAAACCGGTAAAGCTGTAAGAGGAACAATAGGAATAAGCTATCTACTTACCTTATTTCTTCGTCGAAACTTAATTTTATTATTGCAGACAGCGCTAGATATTTATTGCCCGCTGTAGTGTTGTTAATCTTACCTGAAACAAGAAAATAACCTTTCATAATTTAATTCAGGAAATAACACCTTTCGTAAATGCTTGTGATGCGTCATTCCATTCCTCATAACAAAACTTTTATAGGTACGAGTAGAGTACATTGTTACCCAAGGGTTGAAAGAAACTTATATAGTCGAGACTAAATAAGTTACTTTCACCCGGTAAACACTGTGCTTTTCAGTACTCATATAAGAAAGTAAAAAATAAGTAATAAATAGCTAAGCAATGAATAATTATAATATGTAATAAAAAAACACATTTAACTAAATACTACCTAGTCGGAAGCGTAAACAATCTACAGGTAGCTCAACTGACCCATATCAATACCAGTCGGAACATTTTTTTATAGTTTTTTACTATTTTCTAGGTTTTTTAAGTTATCTGGATAGCAGATAGCAGAGAAGAAGCTTTGCGCACGCAAAGCCATTTGATAATGAATCTTTGCTTACACTCAAGAAACTTTGAATCAATTGTAGATTAGGTACGTATAAATTATTATATATTCTCTGGTTTAGGTTAATCTATCGAAGTAAATTTGATTCTAGTAAAAAATCTCATAATGTCAATATACAATTGATTCATAGATTGTTTTAGTGGGTTCATAGCAATTTCCCCAATTACCCATTTAATGGCCTAACGTACCAAGTGCGCAAATAAATATGCATTCTAAATTACTGAAAACGTAGAAAATTAAAAAAAAGTTTTTTCTAGCTTCGAGCTTGTAACACTAAAGCTTAAAATTAAGAAACAATTTACAAATAAACAAGGAACACTTACCCCCTTGTTCATATTGGTCTGCTATCTTAAAACATTGTTTTTTCTCTATGTCTTCTTCTATTGACCTAAGTCAAAGTGAGAAATAACAGTGCTTATAGCAGCTGTTTTAAGTTAGTAGACCATCATGAATAAGGGAGTTATAGTATAAGCGACAATTGATGGCCGTAAGTGTTTACATATTTGAAAATAATATGGTATGACATGTAATTAAAAGCGCTGGCATTACTGTTTACGTAAATAATAGCATACCTAGCTGTCAATCATTTTATGACAACTGGAATCCACCTTGTTTTCAATAATTGCCCTTTAACAACATGTTAGGCTAGCATAAAATAGAATTGAATTGCTTCAATATAAGGACAGTGTGCCCAGAATAGATTTTTATTTACAAAAATAAACACAGAATAAAATGTTGAAGTTGAAGCTTTGAAACTACACATTTTGTACTTTAAAACGAATATAAATTTATCTATTCTAAAACTGGCATGCATGTGAGATTAACACATTTTACTGAATTGGTAGGCTAGGCGGGCCAGGCTGCCAAAAACTGCAGGCAGATGCTGGATGCGGCATGCAGGAGACAGGGCGCTGCTATGGCGCTAATTAGAGGAGGCCAATGTCCAGCAGTGGACTAACATAGGCTGATGATGATATTGTGACAAAAGGTAGAAAGACTGTGACGTGTTAAGTCGGGAATTTTTGAGTCCCTTTTGGCTCGATTTATTACTCGTGCCATGCCCGCCCGCTAGTGGCACTGCTGGATTGAATCCCATACAAGAATGTAAAGTATCGAAGAAAAATATCAGGTTCAGAAATGATATTTACTGTAAATAACTTTCGGCTCTATAAAAACAAACAAGTGACGGTGACGGAATGTGTTGTATACTCGTATAGACAGCCTGATAAGTTTGTAGCGATCCTTCACCGAAATCGTAAAGATGGCGGTCGTTAGCGACCGCCATCTAAATCAATATGAATATCAGAAATTGAACCTTTTCTTTATGTTAATCTACTGTATTTATGGAAAAAAATTGTTATTGAATCATTTGATTCTTGTAAAGAAAATCAAAATATATCCGGTAAAACTTTGCCACCATCTATGTCGAGACTGCTTGCCCTGTACCTCAACAGGTGCTACAGTAAGGACATACTGACAACCAAGCGAGAATGTTGAACCAGGAACTTTCGTTCACTGACGTTCACTCGGTCAACTAACGTTCACTCGGTCAATTATAGATAGTCTCCTAATACTGTTTTCCTGTAGCTAAAGTTACACCTAACTGCCCCGTTCAAAGAACGTGTGGATTCTTTGGACGGGGTATATTCCGTTATACGTGATTTTAGTATTAATTTCAGGCCTGAGAAGAGTTCTACAACTCAGCTAACCTGTTTTACCTTACTCTTTATTATTCTGCTAAGCACGCAGCTAAGACTATCAAGTTTCAATATGGCTGCGCCAGCGACGACGGTGAACGAGACGTGGACTGAATTCATTGGCTTGAATGAAGCAAAATAAAAATGTTTCGAGAATCGAAACACTTGAGAATGTGTCCTTTTTCAATCGCGTGGTGGTTGAAATCATTGGATATGACTACCTGGTCATATTATATCATTTTAAGTAGAAGCGGGTAGGGTTCCACTGTATTTTAAGGGGATCCTTAGTTCTGTACGTGTGTTAACTTAAAACTATATACCTACCTACCTATGTAATGATCACTGAAATGTATATAATAATAACGCATATAAAATGTGTACCTAACGTTTGTTATATGCGTTATGTTATTTGAATCTGTGTGAATGTGCAGTCAATTGTAAAGGGCGAAAAAAACGTACAAACAAACGAAACATCTACTTTGTAAAGAATCAATCTTTACAAAGTTGCCGTTTTGTTTGTAGGTACGTTATTTTTCGAAAGCACCGTTTCAACTTACCAAAGTGGAATTGATACTTTGTACAGGTAGACTGGCTAACGGAATAGTAGCCTTATATGTGAAGAACGTAATATCAAAATGGCAAATCAAGCCGTTCGCCACACATGCGTTGTGCATGTGTTGCCTGCACTGCAGATGCGGAGAAAAATGACAAAAACATGTTTTGCTTGCGCTTCTTCTTGATCTAATTTTAGAGCCCCGTTTTCTACCAGTTCACTTTATTAAACAAATTTTCACATTTATAAAATACGTTTACATTTATTTATTTAATAATAGGAGTAAACTAGTTTCTGGCTGCGGCTTTGCGCGTGTTGTTTCTATGGAAACATTTTAAGGTTAATTCTATCCCATGGGAACTGATATATACTTTAAACCCAAGTTTCAACTACTAAGTTTGAAATTAAATCCTGGAATCAACTGCGTACTTTTTTAAATAATATAATTCAGTTCCCGTGGGATAGAAATCACCTTTTAACCTTTCCATAGAAACTATACCGTGTCCATTTTGAATGAGGCATAAACGTATACAAACCGCCCATACTTAACCCAAAATTAACTTCGTTGGCGCGTCCTTTTACACGTAATTTACATTACATGTCGATTTTAGATCCTCCCTTCAATAAAAATTGCTTACAATTATATCTGAAACTCAACGCCAAGCAAGTGAGATTTTGTTATTTGTGTCGTATTTTGTACACTAACATGCTCCATTCAAAATGGATAAACCATAGTTAATAATATTCGAGTAAAGTAAGATTTTTACAGCAAATTCTGAAAAAATAAAGAACATGCAAACACTTTCACAGCCAGTAGTCATAAAATCTTTATTACTTTTTCTTTTGAATCGACAGCGCGAGTCAAACTCAATTTAAATCATTGCATAGATTTATAAAGTTAGAAAACAGAATTAATTGTACCGGAAGTACGGACAAACTCTTCCAACAACTGGCAGCTGTGGCCAGACTGTCGTCGGGCCGCTTTATGATCGATTGCTTTCATAATGCGGATGGAAGACCGAAAGCTAAGCTAACTTAGTTTATCTTAACTAACTTAGTTTAGCTTAGCTAACTTAGTGTATCTTAGCTAACTTAGTTTAGCTTAACTAACTTAGTTTAGTTTAGTTTATCTTAGCTAACTTAGTTTAGCTTAACTAACTTAGTTTAGTTTGGTTAACTTAGTTTAGCTTAACTAACTTAGTTTAGCTTAACTCGCATAGCAGACCCAGTTTTTCATACTACATTACAATAGCTTGGTTGGAGCTTATGCATGCTACAAGTACGTTAGCTTAGCTTTGTGTCTGCAACCCGTATTATTGCTAACATTTTATAAGTTGTCATTTTATCTTTATCTATACTATACTAATATTATAAAAGGAAAGATTTGATTGTTTGTATTGAAAAGGCTCCGAAACTAAAAGACTAATTAAAAAAATCATAATCAGCTTAGTTCTCAGGGAGTGACAAAGGCTATATTTTATCCCGGAATTTCCACGGGAACTAGAACTAAGCGCGGGTGAAACCACGAGGCGCTGCTAGTTTAAGATAAAAGCAAAGTTTTTGTGATAAATATATGAAACATAGTAAAAGTAAGTAAGTACTTACCTATAGTTTGGTCAGTTCAAAAGTATACAAAATAAATATCGGTTTAACTACGTTGTTGAATGTTTTTAATCACGAAGATAGTGCATGATGGTTACTTCGTATTTTCATAACAACATAATAATTCTAAACTCTTGTCCATCATTTACTTGTGACAGCAATCGCGACCAGTGTTAACGACAGCAATCGATACTAAATCAGCACATGGTTTACCTGCGTTTAGAGATGGGTTTATGCCGGGCATTTACAGGGCGGATTGAATAAATGACAGGGCAGAAACTACGCTTGTAGTTTTTAAACATTTTGATTTTTTTTCAGTTTACAGTATAACAAGCTACGCTACGTACGTACTTACGTATTAATGTTTTATTCTTAAGACGTTAAGTAGGTACATGGTTTTTATTGCTTCAAGGTACCACTTATTCATACTTACTTAATAATAATATAATTGACTCTCAGACATCACGAAGTAAACATTATAATACTTTAAATTGAAGAAAATTCTTGAAAAAAAATCAAAATGTTTAAAGACTAGAAGCGTAGTTTCTGCCCTGTCATCGGGCATTTATAAGGCATAAAAAAGACGTTTATTAGGCATTTACTCAATCCGCCCTGTAAATGCCCGGCATAAACCCATCTCTACCTGCGTTACATTTAACTCTCGGTGTTGGTAACATAATAAGTACGGTCCAGAGCCGGGAAGGTCGAACCATGCGCCGAATAATAAACTTTATGTCAATATCCATAGTATCCAGTGTACTTTAAAGTACCTACGTCGATTATAACTGCTCATTGGCTGCATTTCAAATACGCTAGCAAAAGGAGGTACAAACATCGTATGAGTGAATCACACAAGTTTGTATAATAAGTTTTGGAATCACATCACTGTTTGTATATAGGTAGAGATAGCATTGCCATAGTTTAGAATTGTATGAAACGCCATTTGTTATTTGTTATTCATTATTACAAATAACAAAGAAAAAAATGTACTTAGTTATTTTAAAATTGGAATACGATTTCATATATAAAACTATACACGTTACAAAAAAACAACCCTTTTGAAATATACTCAACTACATTCCTTAATCCCTTCACTTGATTTAATTGATTGATTTTAATCCCCTTTGGACCTCCATATCCCAAAAGCCTTTCCACGGATTTGACCTTACTAAAATACCAGTACATTTTAAAAGTCTTGTCTGTATACCAAAAAATTCACGAAAGTCATCTCAATGGTTGGACAGTGACTTTTTAACCATACAGCAATATTATCCAAGCTGCACCGAGATTTTCGTGAGTGAGAGGTTTATGCTAGCAAATAAATAAATAACGGATCGCAATGCAATTTGGCAGAGAAGTAAATGTATCCCGGGGGCGGTAATAGGCTGCTTAAAAAGCGCATACGAAGCCGCTTGCTGCAGCTAGATTTTTATTTTTAACCGACTTCAAAAAAAGGAGCAGGTTATCAATTATGTTTGTAACCTCAGAACTTTTGACTGGGTGGTCCGATCTTCATAACTCATTTTTTATATAAAAGCTGGTGCTTCCCGTGTGGTCCCATTTTAATTTTGTTTAGTACTGACAATGGGATCCATGAACATTCAAGAAAAAACTATAAAAATTAAAGTCAGTTTATAGTTTTTTAAAACAAAATTAATTATTCCCCATAATATTTGTTTCGTAGCATGTCTATGTCTACGGCGTAGCATAGGTTGTTTTGCACTGAAAAGACATTAACGCGTTATAATAGATATGCATAAATGCATATTGTAACGTAATTCGTTACATACTTTCGTAGGCCTTTCTAGGCCGGACAGTTTCTAGTTTCTAACAGACTGTACAGTTTTTTAAGCGGGACAATATTTATGACGGACGAGTAAAACAATAAACTCAATGCACCAAGCATCATTCAATCGCTCGCCGTTTTTTTCTACGGCAGTAGGTATGACGCTGGATTTTTATGAAGGCTACTTAAATAAGAGTGTACTGTACATAAATATTCATTGACTTATATCGAAACGTGATAATGCGTCAGTTTTGCTTAGGTATTTATTCCGTGTTTATCGATAGTGTCTTGTATGTAAATGAGCTCGAACAACAGCTTGCAGCTTGTGCCTTAGCATACAAGAGTGTAGTGTGCAGTAGCGAGATTAGAGAAGGACAGAGCTATTAGTTGAAGGGAGTCGGTAAAAACCGGCAGGAGTACCGTACTGGTTGCTATTCTTCTGTGGCGCAGGTAGCGGGCTCTAAACGTTTTAAAAGCTTTATATCTATCGTTGTATTCAAGCAGTTTTTCATATTTGAATTATTTAAACCACTTTGCAAATGCGAAATGAATAAGTTGCATTTATAAGCATAAAACAGATTCGTTGATATAATCAGACCTGCAACCTTTTTAGTTCAAAACATGATAAAAATACTTGTAAATGTAAACCCGAACACAAAATGGCCTCTGCCCCCACATGGGCTAGTTGCTACTTGCTAGCAAGCTAGCAACCAATTCTGGTCTTCAACCACAGCCATTTTTTGAAGTTGCGCAATCTGTCCAAAAAAAATGAGAAAAAATACTATTTACTAACAAAGTACCCAAATCTGCCTACTTTGGTTTGCCAATAACAGCCAATGAGCACAAGGATTTTTATCAAAAATTGCTCTGAAGAATCCTAATAAAAATCAAAATCGGTTAATCCGTTTGAGCTACGAGATGGCAAAGGCGGGGATATAGACACATTAAACTTCTATCAACCTGTGTCCGTTTGCGCCGGGATTTAAAAAGTGTAAAAAGATACTAGGTACCTAAGTACATTTCACATAAAAAATATGGAATAAAATGTATGTAGGGAATCTAGGAGCCTATTATAAAATTAAATCTAAAATATATTTGATAAAATGCTCGAGGTTTTGTCTCAGACTTGCGATGTAAGCTTTTACTGTGGGAATGCGGCTCTATCATACCCGAATCACAGAAATACCGTCACAGAATAAATTTTCCAATTCAATTCCCTATAGCACAGTTACATTTGGCTTTAATTATCAAGTTCAGACGTCGCAAAGTAAGAATACTGGAACGGTTAAATTGGACCCACAGCGGAACCGCAAAGTGAGGCTTTAAATATGCTGATATTTGGCATAGGGATGTACCTACCTACTGTATTTCGGAATACGAAATTTCCACCATGCCTAACTCAGAACCTAAAATTAGGAAAATACACTAGAGACTCCGAATCATTCAATCAATCATCATTCATCCATCATCGATCGATCACTAGGTTTAGTGATCGATCGATGATGGAAATTAAGACATCTGAAAATCCTGTGTTCATTTTCAGATGTCTTAATTTTGACGTATGATTTGATGAGACAATAATCATAGTCTACCTATTAAAATGAATGAATGAATACTATATTGAACTAATATAGTAATTTATACACATAATTGTCGATTTGAATATGTTATATCAATATGTTTAATATATTTGAGATCAATATGTCAATATGTTCAATATGGTTTTTCCGGATTTTCTGAGCTTTAGGTAATGTTCAATTTAAGATACATAACTAGCTGCGCTCCCTGGCTTCGCACGCGTTGTTTCTTCCCACGGGAACTGATTTATGGGGTAAAAAGTATGTTTGATTCCAGAATTAGAATTATCTGTATGCAAAATGTCAGCCAGATCCGTTCAGTAGTTTTGGCGTGAAGAGGCCATGCATTCATCCACCCATCCATCCATACATCCATCCATCCATCCATCCATCCATCCATCCATCTATCCATCCATCCTTCCATCCTTCCATCCTTCCATCCATCCATCCATCCATCCATACAAACTTTCGCTGGTGGTATCGTGAATACATCTTGCACGAGATATATTCCCACTACTGGCCTTCCACGTTTCACGAACCTACCTAGCCTATAACGGTGTATACTATGGATTCTATGGACGAAAAGCTTTAATATTCCTGATTTACCGACATCATTTATTTCTGTTCATTTCATTTCAATTTTATATAATTAGATATTCTGCAAATACAGCTACGGACGTCACGATATATTTTCTCTTTATTCCTTAAGTAATCTCAATCTCAAAAAACATTCTTAATTATAAAAATAAATAATTTCGGAACTTTTTATATGATGCTGGTGGGATTACGTCTCTACGCAAAAGCGCCAAAAGCGGCGCTGGAGGCCATAAGCTTAGCGAGTTGACTTCGAAGTAGGTATACTTAATTTTTTACATAATGTATTTAAACTAACGTACCTAAATACACTAGAGTGTCAACTTCAGTTTAGCCATAGAATTGGCTACTGACTAATTTTGTATGAACCTAGTTTTATAAAAATAAGTGGTTTTTAGAGTTGGAAAATGAGTGCTTATATGTATATACTTAAACTAGCTGCGCCCCGCGACTTTACATGCGTTTTTTTTATGGAAACGTTTTAAGGTGATTTCTATCCCACGGGAACTGATTTATGGGGTAAAAAGTAGCCTATGGTGATTCCAGGATTAGAACTACCTGTGACCAAAATTTCAGCCCGATCCGTTCAGTAGTTTTGGCGTGAAGAGGTTACAAACATCCATATATCCATCCAAACTTTCGCTTTTATGATATTAGTGTGATTAGCAATAAACGAACTCCGAAAGTTGCTCAGTAAAACAAACAAAAATATTAATACCTTCAAGTTTATTACAAACATTCAATGTAGCAAATAAGCTATTTGTGCTTATGACATTAAAATTGGATTTCTGTAAATCTCTCCTGGCCCCAATGGGAGTCGGGAATTTATACAAAATGCGTATTTAGTACGTTTTCATTAGCATTGAATTTACCTTGTCGACGCCAACTCGAAAATAAAATGGTACCCCAGAAAGTAAACTAAATCACAAAGCAAATTTACTGCAGTTGCTATGCTACCACGGGTTTAATAATTAATTAGGACTTGGCCCCAATAATTCAATGCGGTAAGGTTTTTCAGTAATACATTAAAAAGTAATAAATATTTGGCTTTTTTTAATAAACTGACATGTGCTGGCGACTTTGCACTAAATATTGCCCATAAATGATATTTCAGGGTTAGTCCTATAACTTGTGTGTTTGTGTTAAGTTTAAACCTGAATTATTCAGAAGTTTTGGTGTGAGGGAGTAATAAACACCCATTAATACATTCTAACTTTATAAATTACACTTCTAGCCTCAGCATCCTATAATCACTGTTTTGACAGGATGAAACGTTATTTATATATTAAATTTTCTATATATTTTTTTACTATCAAAGTAGGTAATGCTTTATTTGGCCTTAATTTAGCGGGTATGTAATATATGCCGCTGTTAGTATACTTAATTAACCAAAAATAAATATTTACTATATTTATAAATAAATATTTACTATTTACTATAATATTTACTACGAATTTCAATTGTATAAACCATGTTTTGTATATAAATATATATAACGGCCCTCGACTTTCGTCAGAAGGAAGGAAGGAAGGTGTTGTGTGTTTAGGACATAGGAAATAAGCGTTTGCATAGGCCAGCGTCCAAGCTAAGCAAATATAGAATCTCGAAAATACTCGGTGTACAAGGAAAAATCTACCATTTCACCAGAGAAAGCCGTGTTTTTTGTGAGTAATTGAAAAAGCAGTCAGTAGCTGCTTATTATAAAAATAAATAAAATAAATAGACACGTAGGCATCTTCCACGGAAGGAATAAGTAGAGCACATGCATACACAATCTGAGACAGGTAATCCAGTTTCCATTCCAAAGATTTAGCAAAGATTCATCTCACACTGTCGGCCGTTGTTCACAATACAAATGAAGAAAAAGTTGTTGAGCTAGTCATAAAAATAAACGAAAAGTAGGTAACTTACATTCGATCGTTGGGTCGTACTTTTAAAGTAACATACCTAAAAAGCAAATGGAATCCCAGAGGCGATATTCTATTATATTAGAAAGGACCTAAACAATTTTACTTTTGAAAGTGCCCCATTTTGCTTACGTAACTACCATTCAAATATTTTGTGTCGACCCTTTTCATTTGAAGACTTTTGGTAAAGTATAAACTTTGGAATCTTAAGTGCTTTAAACAAAAACAAATTGTCGCGATGAAATTCCTGAACTTTTTGGTTCGTAAGGGTATGGTAAGGACCGATAAGAGCGTGTTTAAAAACCTCTAAGTTC
Source organism: Eupithecia tripunctaria (assembly GCA_955876795.1). NCBI lineage: Eukaryota > Metazoa > Arthropoda > Insecta > Lepidoptera > Geometridae > Eupithecia > Eupithecia tripunctaria. Next base: position 9,480,380 of record OY041609.1, on the reverse strand, counting down.
ATTTCACATTTAGATCTATGGTTTTTTCATGCCCGAGAAATAGTAGATTACACACCGAGTGTGAAAAGCAGTATTTGACGTTCGGGCGTGATTGAATCGCGAACGCTACTTAGGATCCTAGAATCACTCACGAGCCAAGCGAGGTTGGGAGTTCACAAAGCTGCCTTCGTCGACGAAGGCAGCTTTGTGCACAAGGAGAATACTCTACGAGTACTTTTCACACTTTCTGCGAGTAAATAGTAAAAGTTTGGTTACGTGTTTCGCGGCATTCATTTTTTATTCCGCCTTCTGAAACGAATCACGAAGATCTCATTTGTAAAAAAATCACGCATATTTTGATGTTCCGAATTCATTCGATTTATTTTAGGTTATTATTAACTATAGGTATGTTGTTATTTAATGTTGTTGTTAACTATTTACCTTTAACACTGTGGCAATGTAGATAAATTATTTTATTTAGTAAATTTCTATTTAGAAACAATACATTACGGATGTAAGCGAGTTAACTACGAACCTTATTTGTGTTGGAAGAATACCAACCTGTCATCCCTTAACGATATCTCTTTTGATACAGTTCAAATACACATATAATGAGATAAGTACCTATATGATATTGATTTTGATTAGACATGACTAACACCTAAGACTTGTTACCAAGTATTTGGTTACAAATCTTAGGTGACGAATAAAATTTCAAACATGTACCCCGTTGGAGCGCTACAAAATCACATATACTTACTAGTTAAAACTTCATCATAGCCTTGGGAGTTATTTTAATTATTCCCAAGGGAGTACTAAGTTTACCAAGGAGCGAGGAGGATTTGTTAGTTTTTTTGGTAAATTTGGTAAACCCTTCACTTTTCAGTACATAGTTGCTGGCACATTGTACATATCTTCTCTAGAAACCAATATCATCTATATGTGGTCTGTGCTAGACACGAAACAACAAATAAACGTTGTGGTCATTTACTACAGAGCCAGTAAATTTTCTAACAAAGCGATTTGTCTTTCAGACTGTAGGTAGTTCCAGTACATAGCTTACATTTTTTAGAAATGAGAAAAATTGTGCGAACCGTGCAGTGAGAACCCAGATAAGCAAACAAGCATTGTTTCTCGTTTGCGGCACAAATAACACTATTGTCTTGAGAACTGCATGCACTGTCTCCTTTAGCCTCATTGTGATCTAGATTCGTACCCACTCACACAGGTCACCTGTTGTGTCACTTGTAATTTCTGAGGTCATCTTTCTTGGCTTTATTTGAAAATAGTGAGTCGCCTCGCATAGCAGGACGATATAAAATCGACAATTTAGATCGATTATTTGTTGACGCTCGCCCCGCAAAGCTCCTATCCCAGTCAGCATGATTTATTTATCAGTAGATATTTTTAGCCTCAACTCCAACAGCCTATATTGGTCCACCCACAATCAGTATTGTATTGTCTGATCATTGATGATTATTGTTAGAATATTGCGTGTAACGTGTGGTGTTGGCTTAGAATTTGCACCATCCCAATCTTCCCACGGGGGTCATATCTCAACAATTCTACTACCACCTAACTGCGACCCCAACCTGCATGCCCAGCGTGGGGGTTATATACAATACTCTCTTCAAGACAAGGGTAAATAAGTATCTTCTAGACTAACGTGCTTCATTAAAAATGGATAAACCATAGGTTAGGCACTTGTGAAGGTACGTGTACTTACAATAATATTTTGCTTCAAAGGAAAGGAATGAATCGATTGGCATAATAGTATAAAAACTAGCTGCGCCCCGCGGTTTCGCATGCCTTTCGGGAACTGATTTATGGGATAAAAAGTAAAAAAAACCTATGTGTTATTCCAGGCCTATATGAACCTGTATGCAAAATTTCGCGTGAAACAGCAACAAACATATCTACATGTTTACAGACTTTCGCGTTTATAATATTATTTTTTATTTTTATTATTAATATTACAATCGAATTTTCGAAACAAAATTAGAACTAGTATTTATATTTAAAATCGAAACAATTGAGCTAACTTAAGACTAGCAAACAAACAAAACCATTTCATTTTTTCCTCTTTTGAAAACGCCTTATTAGGTAGGCTGGCTGAAGTTTTTCTAAAAATACTCGAGCAATAAGCAGATTCCTCCTAAATTTAATGTATTACATATTCAGTGTCGAATATATCGAATGTAGGTATAATAAAGACCTAAATTATATAGGTACCCCCGAAATAGGTATCCCATATGGATACCTATTTCGGGGTAAGTACCTATATAAAAAAGAATTATTAAAATCGGACATCTCTGTAAAAAGTGATGCCTGGTTGGTCATACATAGAAAAATACATATTATGTAACATACGCGTGGACTTGAGAACCTTCTATTTTTTCGTTGGTTGAAACTTCACTATGTTATTTTTAATACAAAATTTACAAACAATATGCAGTCGTAGCGCTACAGACAGTGTAGCAGGAAGCCTATTTCTAACCGACTTCAAAAAAGGAGGAGGTTCTCAATTCGACTGTTTTTATAATGTTTGTTAGACTCTGTTCAAAAAGAGAAGAGTTGTGGCGTTACGATGAACTAACACTTTTAGTCGTACTGTAATGACAGAGCAGTGTTGTCAACGCAACAAAAGTTGTCAATTGGCACACGAATACCTCCAATTCCCACGACTCGACGATCTTTTTAAAAAGACTCTACCTCAGAACTTTCCACTGGGTGAACCGATTTTGATGATCATTTTTTTATTTGAAAGCTGTGCTTCCTATATGGTCTAATTCGGTCCAGTTCTGATAATGGCTTCCATAAGAAGACCTATAATTGAAGTCGGTTTATATTTATTTAAAACAAACCCAATTATAAATCTCTAATATGCAATGAGCGGTTTTCGATTTTGAGTTTTGTAAACTACAATATTTGTTTTAAATCTCTCGATAGGTGGCAGAGCGTCAACTGGAAATTAGGGTATGCCAGTATCTAATGAAAAGAAAACAACCTGCGAGTTCGAAAAAGTTCTTTTTCTTTTTCTTCCTTAATGGCATCTACTTCTGGTCGATATCATTTTGCCAATGTCCGTAATATTAAATAGTTTTCCTTTTATTTGACATTGACATTACTAATTTCCAGTTAACGCCCTGCCACCTGTCAAACTATTTGTAAACTTATTTTTATTGTATAATGAAAACTACATTGCGTTGTCGATTTTTTAGCCAATATACTAGATTTCAGAGTAGAGTAGAGGATTTATTCTCATCTCAACGCCTCACGTAAGACGTGATTACCCACGAGTGACGTACCAAACCAACAACCCAACAAAGTCTCACTAAAAGTATCCCCAACGTAGACGTCTCACGAAATTCAGAGCGTCATCGTGATTTACAATCCGCATCATCGAACTGTTTATCCCTTTCTACAGAGCATATTTGTCAAAAGATGAAATAATAACTTTATGATTTTCAATAACTGTCAAAATGTCAGTTACTCTCATCAAAAAATACGAAACGAAACAAATAATAGGCAACCAGATACGTAAATAATAATCATACATGGAATCGAGTATAAGCTCACTCCGTATTTGATGGTACTTAGATAAGTAATACATTGTTTTTCTTACCTTATTATTTTACTACAAGAATATCCAACAACCATCCAATAACATCATAAGTAAACATGAAACATCAAGAAGGTTCACATACTGTCATAATTATAAGTAGGTACTACCTACTTCATCCTAATATATACGATGACAACATTATTTATCTTCTTTTACCCGAATTCTCAATTTTCGGCTATAAGAATAATTTATACATCGAATTCTTGTATTTACGAGATCATTCTAACCTATCCGTGGCTTCTGATAGAATATAATAATGATTGATTTGTTTTAAAGAACTATAAACCAACTTCAATTACCTACTTATGTAGTTTTTTTATGGATCCCATTGTCAGAACTAGACCAAATTAAAATGGGAACACACGGAAAGCACCAGCTTTGAAATAAAGTCAAAACCACCCACAGTCAAAAGTTCTGAGGCAACAAATATTAAAAAAAAAACATTCGAATCAAGAACCTCATAATTATTTTTAACTCTGATAAAAAAAAGTATAAAACATACATACATGTAAGTCAAATTTGTAGATATGGTACGTTTTCCCAGGACTGGGAGGTTGTGCTCAACAACTGGCCTACAAATATTGTATGTGTGTATGTATGTTTGTTGCTTTCTCAAGCAAAAACTACTGAACAGATCGGGCTTAAATTTTCAATATATGTAGTTCTAGGCCTGGAATAACACATAGGCTATCCCATAACTCAGTTCCCGTGCATAGGCGTGCGTAGCCGCGGGGCGCAGATAGTATAAAATAACTAATTTCAGATCAATCAGTCAACAAGAGAAGGGTCAAATTTGAATAACAGTAGATTTGTTTGACCCATACAAATAATCAAACAGGTCAGGCCTACGAAGAAGCATTTGTCGGTCAGGCTAAATAAAACCGTTTATAAGAAGGCTCTGCCTTCATGAGCCGATACGGCTAAAATAAGGCTTTTCAAGCGGTATAGTTACAAAAATATTACTTAGTAAATTACTTACCTACTTATTTTATTTAATTTATTTTATTTTGACGTGTAGAACAGTCGATCTCGCTATTTAAGTAAGGTAATTATTAAAGTCATCCTTTAAAATTATAGGGACGTTAGTGACTATACAGGGTGGGGCAAAATTCTTGGCCCCTTAAGCTACCGTTTCTTTTGTAGTTAGATGGTTTTGTTCTTAGGAACCTTCTGTTTTATTTTGAAGAAATAAATATTGCCAATTTTAGTTTTTTGAAAACATGTACGGTTTGCCCAAAAAATGACATTTGTCAAAAAAAACAAGTTGGTCTTAATCGACTCTATTGCCAACCAGGAACACTTTTCCCGGAGTAACATACCAAATCAAATCGTAAGTTTTGGCAATAATTAAAAAAAACAATTCCCATATATTTTCTATGAAAAAACGAGTAAGCGAAAACAACAATGTCACTCATTCAATGGTTCTTAATTTATACATCTAGATATTAGCGTCAGGGATGTTTGCGGAATATCAAACGGATGGTTTTGACGCTATTATCCGCAAAAAAACTGCATCCCTGATCCGCAGAATACGGGACAGTCGCAACGGCATCCTGAGGACGTTATCTGATAGATGTTCCTCATCTTTCTGGGTAAGCCTTATCCAGAAAGCAATTTAATGAGGACTATTTTATTTTAATATTATATTATATAAGTACTAACATCTAGGTTAATTATTGTATTTTCTTGTACTAACATACTATGGATTTCAAATTGTCCGAAATAAACAATTTTTATTTTATTTTTATTTTATTTTATTAGGTTAGAAAGACATTTTTAGGCACTGCATACGGGTAAATTAGATTGGGGTTACAAGGGGTTACATATTTTATTGGATACGTAAATTTTTTGAAGTCCAGTTTTCCCTCATTAGGGGGATTTCAAGGGGGAACGCTGAAATAACCCCATAATAGAAGTCATGTTCATGAAATAATTTTCGGCCAATCACATACGCAGGAATTTTGAGCAGACAACAAAACTAAGTTGATGAAATTGCCAAGTATACCAAGTAAAATCAGTAAATCAAAATACCTAAGAACTACGTGAGGTAGGCCTGCCTAGGTTATGCGACTTTTGTGAATGGTATGCCGTCAGTAACTGTGTCCAGTTAAACTTAACTTACCTACCTACATATTTGGCACTTCTTACCAAAATGTAATTAACGTTAACGTAATGTTAATAACGTTTTTAACCTGAATAAATAATTATATTCTAACTTAGGTTTTCTTGGAATCAAAGCAGATGAACCCCAGAGATTAGTAGGTACCTATTGGTATCCATTTTGGTCCAACCCACGCCTACCTACCAAATATTTGTGTAGAAACACAACTTTGGTCGTGAAAACCAATACCTACCAGGAAAGAAAACGTTTCGATCACTTTTCCTTAACTTTGTGTGAGAGTCAATTTATTGGCTCGAACTAAAGAATAGCTATCATTTACAGCTGTTCATATATTCACGTATAAATTTCAGAATTCTGCGATTGTCAAGACCACGTCCATAGTTTTCTCGTTATCGACTACACAAACGTGACATGACGGTCCTTTCCGCAAAATCTGATTTATGTTATCGCACAAAGTTGACCTGTGGAAATGCTAGTTTGCATTTTTCTGGAGTAGAAAAAACGTTAACAAGGTCTGCAAAGTATGCACATTACATAAAACATGCACGCTTGACAGGGTGAATTGTGTAATTATTGGCACGGAGAGCCTAACTGCGCTAGCCACCACTGGCCGATATAAAAACTGCAACTGAATTTATTTTTACAACCGTTAGCACCGTGTTAGGTTTCCGTTTTTATCCTTCTGTCTTTAACCCCTGAAGCCTGACATGTATGACATGTTTATGTCTATGTCTAGCTAGAGTAACCATAGACAAAAAATTGAAGTGAATTAAAGTCAATTGCATCTTATTTCTTGTTTGATAGTAATAACTATTTATCAAGCTGTTTATATAGTAAAAATTTGACTTGTCTAAGTACTTATTTTGTAAGTCTAAAGATAAACGATTTGACTTTGACTTTGACTTTGACTTTAACACTTCAACAGATGTTTAACTTTTTTGTAGTAAGTGTTCGACGTTTTTAGGTAAGTACCTTATAGTTATTATGTCCTTTAGAAAAGATCAATGACTAGTTTCGTACAAGGAAGAATATATTATGTAGACATACATACATTAATTATTTACTTTTGACACAGCAATTTCGAAAATGTAAAACGAATAAATGAAGTGTATTTTTCGCTGTTGGCTCAAATTTTGTACACGGAATATTTTCAACACCACGCAGAACAATTTTCCCGTTAGTATGCGGTTAAAGAACTTATCCAAAAATGAATTGAATACGAATATTCCTAGTAAAAAGGCCTGAAAAAAAATATTTATTCGCGGCACTAGCGGATAGCCAGTGGGAAGGAAACATTTACTTACTTAAACAACCTTCAAATCAAATATATTAAATAAGCGACAAAATGTTCATTACAAATAACTCTTAGAAGTATGCACGTAGGATTACAGTGAACATTACGTTATTTGGTAATTCCCGTTATGTTGCTACCTATTTATAATTAAGTAATAAAGTATTTAATTATATTCTTTATATGTATGTATGTATAGGTACCGTTCCCTACAGTCTGAGTTAGTGGTATTGTTTAATCTTGTCTACTTATAGTTGTAGGTAAATATGTAAACTATAAAAGACATGGTGTCTAATGTCTATTCAGATGTCGCCAAAACTAGACTAAACTATATCGTTTCCATTTTGAATGGAGCATAAACGTAAACAAACCGCCTATACGTATGTATTATATTATCTGTGGCCTATACTTAACCTAAAATTCACTTTGTTGGCGCGTCCTTTTATACGTAATTTACATTACTTGTCGATTTTAGATCCTCCCTTCAATAAAAATTGCTTACAATTATATCTTCGACGCAAAGCAAGTGAGATGTTATTTATGTCGTAGGTACTTTGTTTACTAAAAAACTAACATGCTTCATTCAAAATGGATAAACCATAATTTGATAGGACTAAAAATGATGCCATCCTTTTTATTTAGATCGTTATGTCAGGGCGACTTTTTAAGCCCTGTCAAATTAGTTTACTATAGTTTTGATAGCATCTGAATCCACACCAATATTACCTACTAGGAGGAACGCGCCCCAACTTCGCTCGCACGGAAGCTTTTCGAGAAGAATAGTTCCGAAATACATTGTGTATTTCGGAACTATTACACAAAAATGTAACAACTATTCATAGGTAACACCTTGTAATCTTAATGTCAAATAAATTATTTTGTATTTTGTAGTTTTCACATAAGTTAACTTATATTTGTTTACGGTGGCATACGCCAGCAAAACTCCCAGTCTAGGCTATGTGTGACTTTTTCCGACATCTTCAACAATCATCGTCATATTTTTGCCAGTTTATCAACAAATCCTTAATTAATACAGTTACAATTACATATTTATATATTTAATAAAGCTACCTCTTGAATCATTGTCGTAGTGTGCGGAGTTAACAGATTTTCAAACGATTTCCACCAACCAGCCGCGTCTGTGTGTCTGTCTGTATTTCACGGCTATGGACTCTGGCGGATAATTTAGTAGTGACATAATTCTACAAGAGGTATTGTATATTATTTGTGTGTTCAAGTAATTAGTCGTTTGTTAACTAGGCTAATAGGGTATATGCATCGATTTTTTTTATCGTTTTAATCGATTATTTAGGTCATTATTTAACCGAAAAATGATATGACACTCACTGAATTTCGCAATAACAAGGTAAAAAAAACAAATCAAAACTACAATCATTTTCGAGTGATAAAAACGCTGTCATATTGGCGCCAGTTTATGTGACGTCGACGTACACACTCGATTAAAACCTTTCGTGACGACCTCGGTAGTGATCATCTCAGAAAAGAGGTTTTCGAAAACAGTTTCTATTCATTGAATTTTGACGATTAAACTCCATGAACATAAATGACTGTATCAAATTCTTTATGTTATTATTATTATTACCCTACCTTATTTAGTTAGTTGCCCAGGTGCTTCGATCAGAAATAATGCTATAATAAGTACCTATTAAAGCCCTCCGCAAACAGCCGCTAATAAGTTAGCGCGTCTTGTAAAGCGCGATTTCGGCGATTTTCCAGCGTGATTCCTTATACAAAGCGGCTTATTATTAAGCGCGATTTCGCCGCCCCTTCCCCGCCCCTTACTGGCAGCGCGAACGACGAAGGCCGCAATATCGCAGGACGCGGAAACGCCTCTGACAAGCTGAATCGCGGCAGTGTGCGTCAACGTATGCGTTTTGGTACAAAATGTTCCGCAAGCAAATATCGCAAAATCGCGTGACACAGGACGCGCTTGAAAATTAGCGTTGATGTGAGTAGGGCTTAACATGAGTGAGTGGTTTTCCTGTACCTATCAATTTCAAATAATTTAATATTAACTTCGAATCGTAAACCGCCAAGTGCGTGTCGACTCACATACGAATGGTTCCGTACCGTAAAAATCAGGCAGCTTATTTAACGGACATCAAATTGTTCGGAGACCCCATAAAGCCCTACTCACATCAACGCTAATTTTTAAGCGCGTCCTGTGTCGCGCGATTTTGGTATATTTGCTTGCAGAACTTTTTGTACTAAAACATATACGTTGACGCACACTTTCGCGATTCGGCTTGTCCTAGGCGTTTCCACGTCTTGCGGACGGCGCGGCGGCGCGGGGTGGCGGGGCTGAAGTGCGATCGCAATGTCCTCCACATCGCCAGTCGTCGTGTCGTGAGCCATATCCAACGGCGGCATCGCCGTAGGATTCTCGTTCGGATCTGTCATATCATAACATAACAAAGATAAAAATGATTGCCTGCTTGAAATATTTCTCGTCTAACACTTACAAAACCGTGAATAAGTTATAGGTACCTAGGTAGTACCTAGAGTACCTACCTCATATAAATATTTTGTATAGAAATAGGTAAGTAGGTAACTTATTTACCTTGCGGCTTTTACTCCTCTGAGTTCAGCAGATGTGAATTCCGAATTTGATGCGAAGAAGGTAGACATCATGAAAACATCTATTTTCGGAAGATTATCTGACTGCGCTCTTACAAAACCGCTTTCAGTCATTGTTTTTAGTAAGAAGGTTGAAAAACTTCACAATATTTCTCAAGGAATCAACTTTGCTTACGCTCTCCGGAAAACACCAAACAACCGCGAAATAATACCTAGGTACAAAAAGATATCCCGCCGAAACTTCATGACATAACGAAAAGTGAAGTAGGTAGAATAGTGTCAAACCATGATGCACCGTCAAAAAAAAAAAAGAAGGAAGTGTGTACGGCGATGTCACGTCCGCTCTAGCAAATGGCGTAGCGTTTTGAAATTTTGCGATTGAGATTGAAAATATCAGTTTTTCAATGGTTAAATTCTACAATAAAAACTTCTCAAAATGCAAAAATAAATATGCAGATATGTTTCTATAACAATAGAGAATACGTATATATTTTTTTAGCCATTTTGAAGTCACATGCATATACCCTATTGATTAAGAAACATTGTTATTGTACCTTCATGATGATTTATGGCGCCGCATTTCAGTTCACCTCCATACTACAGTAGTGTTATGTAGAGATGGACACCAATAGAATTTTAATTTCTCAGAAATCACATTGATACATTTCACCAGCTCTTGAAATCCTACTTAGTTATCTTTTCACCAAACACCCTTAAGTACAAAGTTAATGTAAGTTTCTAGGTAAGGTATGTACCACCTACTTAACTTATGCGACATTAATTTAATAATTCAGTCTCTAAGTAAATTCTATTATTCACATTATAGGTTTGTTCTGATATTTTAGCATAGCAGACAGAGCTCTCGACTTAATGGTTACGGAAAAATATTTAATATAAGATAAGAAATGCTTTATTTGTAGCTAAAAATTAAACATTAATAATGTACTAAAACTAATTAAATTACCAACACCATTATAAACTATATACTTAATAATATTTCATTTATTATCATCACTACGAGATAAAACCATGGCATTAAATCACCGTAAAGCTTCTAAAATCTTAGATGTCCTTCCTAGACTTGCGTGAATTACAAAGTATTTCTGTCATGTCTTAGCAAAGAAATAGGTATAGTAGAGTTGCGTAGCTCATGTCATATGTGGGAAATAAAATAGATATTTTGTAACGTTGTAAGTCAAAGAAATAAACGATCTGACTCTGACTCTGCATAATTTGATGGAGTGATATGATATGCGCGCATCTAGTAGGCAGAACCTATATTACTAAACTATTCTAGTGTCAAGTTTGCCCGTGGTAAAGTTGGTCGCTCGCCGCGTAAACCTACCATAGAACGTGCAACAGTACACACCGCAGCGCCACAGAATTTCAGTAGTGACTACACTAGAGCACACCTGCATTCAAACCAGCTAAACCGGTTTCACTCTCTACTTTAGACGCGGGCACGCTGCGCTGACAGAGTTGCCTAATTTACCTATTCAAGCGTTTACTTTGTAGTTGGTAACTTGGTAAGCCCCCGCTAAATGAGAGTTGGTGAAAAGTTGTGTGCTTAGGTGCTTACTTTAATGCTTTTCTGTGGTTCTGATAATGGGCTCTTCAGTTCAACCTTTTGGGTAACGTTTGTTGAGTATGATGTGAAATCTTATGTGCTATGTTAATTAGGAAAATTGAATCTGTGGTTCTTGGAAAAAATTACAGTCAGACGAAGAAAATATTTCGCGTAAAAACCCCTAGGTCCACTAAAATAACCCATTGCAGAGATCCTTTGTCTACAAATTCATGGTCCTAATTTCTAATTATGTACCTATTTGGTACCTATACCTACCTAATAATAATAAATGAACGACAGATCTCTTGAAAATCTTTAAAATTAAATATTTAAGTATCACTTGTAAAGTGAGAAAAAAATCATTGATTGCTTAAAATAATATTGCATTTTTTTACCAACAAACCTCTCTTATCTTAATTAGGCGTTTGCTAAAATAAGTAAAACCAATGAAAGCACTGTTCCAAGCAATTTCTTTTTTTAAGTAGGTAGGTACCTAATAGACATTTTAGTTAAGTTAGTAATTAAGTTAAGTACCTACGGTATAGATTGGGCAATTTGACTTTTGGTAATAAGTAGGTAGATTAACTTATTATCGTATTACAGAGCCCAAATTAAATTAAGTCATAAAATGTGAGATAATGGACAAGCAGGAACGTACCTAGTTATTAATAATTAGGTAGGTTAGGCACCTACCTACCTACCTTACTTACCTGCCACAACTGTCACTTATAAAAGCAATTACCCACCCATAAGTTTTATCATTGGCGTTTCAGGGTGCTATTCTAATACGATTTCATGCTCAGAGGTAGGCTAGGTATAGGTAGATTAGGTAAGTACCTAGGTTAAATTGTCGATTGAGTGTCCTTTTTCAAAATTCAAGAAATGTACCTAATTAATTACACACAACCTTATTTTTTTATAAATGCATGCAAATCAAAAACCGTAAGGTTTACGTTTAGATACAATAGGTATGCTGACAGTAACCGGGTTAGGTAGGTACCAAATTATAACTTAGTTATAGAATAACTAAATAATTAAATATAGTTAAGTAGGTTAGGTACATAACCTAGTACCTAGCTAGGTACATAGTAACAAAAAAAAATACTCGGCATCTTTCTCATCACTTTTTTTCATCCCTCCTTATCCCCATAAATATTTATCAAAAGCGATCGGTGACCAAAAGTCCAAAATCTTTCTATTATACTTTTAGACAAAGATACCTACCTTATATTTTAAAAAAGCTACAGCCGAATTTAACCCCAAAGAAAAAGCACAAAACGGTACAGCAATCCCAGAGAACCTTTACATAATTTAATAAAACAAGAGATTAGGCAGGTAAGTATTTAATAATGCAAACAAAGACGAGAGAGCGAGGTAGGTAGGTACCTTGGTAAATCCTTCTTTAAAAAGGTTTTTTTAATTATTTAAGCAAAGGAATAATAAAATTAACAGCCTTCCTCATGGAGGCAACAAGTTAGGTACTTAACACGGTACCGGTATTGCTTCCGACTTCCATACAAACTTCCAACTCTATTTTAAAATGTAGCAAAGCAACCACAGGCCAAAACTTTCAAAAAAGTTTCGTTTAACCCTGAATTGCTGCACACAGAGACTTTGTTTACCCACCTTCCCCTCGCATACAGGCAGTAAAGGCACGCACACAGACACAGCGTGTACCTGGCTCTGCCGTTGATGTTGATACAACGACCGACACGAGACGCCACGTTCAACAAGCTGAGTTCTAAAGCAAGGCAAGGTGAGTCAGATCTTGAATCAGCCTCTTACCTGAGCAAATCACTAGCAGCAGCGCCGTTTGTGAAAGCCATTTCCACTCCATGGTGACAAGACTTTCTTTTTTCTCAACTTAACTTAGCGCCCATCACAACTATTTATTAACATTCCAGACGGTTTGTAACAACACTCCACTATTTCACTTCACTAGAATAAACACGCATTTTTGATGGTAGTCTATGGAACATTAACTTCACAAGTTATACACAGAACTTCGTAAACATCCTTCCCATAGTTAGGGAAAAGTTTGGCGCGATTTTCCAGTTATGCGGGACTAGTTTAGCGGCACGTTTATACGTATAGACGGGGCAACGGTTAACCCAGCGCTGAGTGTATTTCAAATCACGAACACGTTTGGAACCGAGCGAGCGTCGGCTTGTGGGATAGAGAGAGAGGTACGATAAAACGAGCGAGAAACTGGTCCGGTGTAGCGAGAATTTAGTAGCACTGGTACTTAGAACTGACTTATAATAAACTTGCGTGTTTTTCACTAGATGGCGCGGTTGGCGTCTTGGACTAAGTTAAATCTAAGTTATTGGGACCGGATGGACCGGATCCTATTTAAAAATTAGCTTCTGCAAATGGTTTCGCTTTGATAGCAGATATTTTATTAAGTTAACCTGTTCACTTTACAAAGAATCAGCACAATGTAAACAGGGTAAAGACGTTTAAGTTAAGAAGCGTAAGGGGTTAAATCTTATTTTATTTAACGAGTCCAATATTTTTTCTTTATTTTTCTTTAACTTGCAGTGAGTAGCGGTAAGCACGAATCATACTTATGTAATGTAGGTAATGTTTTGATTTTAGTAAACGTAATTAATATGTTGGTAATAAAAAGTGAAATAAATTATGATAATAACGGTAGAATAACGGTCTTCCTTTCTATAAATAAAATCTAATTCATTAAAATTAAAAACAATCAAAGAAAATCTCATACAACATACAAACAACATGAAAAAAGTTTTATCACAAGATTTTATCATTTTTAAAATATTTACCAACATCCAATCCTATTAGGAGTACACTCGATCGTGCTTACTTTGAAGTTAAATAAAGCAGCAACGAAATAAAAACAGTCGGCACCATTAGCAAGTTGTAAAACACAAAGAGGATTCTTCTTCGAAGTATCTGGACTTGACCCACAGGGCTATATAAAACAACAATGCGACCCCGGTACCTACATGAATTTTTAAGAACCTCTCTGGCTCTAGACCTTTCTTTGATTCTGATTAAAGCAAATGTATCAAAATGTTATTTAATAAAACTTCTTTGTCTAGAGATATCCTATTTTACTTCTCGAGTGATATCAAGCTACCTCCCCTTATTGCCTTATAAATTGCTGCTTTAACGTGGTAGCGAAATAAAGAGAACAAATATTATTACGTGGAAGATTTTCGTAGTTTTCACAAAGAAAGCTGAGGGTGAAATATCTTGGATTCTACGGATAGTGACTCGCGGAGGGATCATGGGTAAATAAAAAAAGACTTTGCCCAGCTGTAGGCACACACATCAGACTTATCTAAAATTAAAAGCGAAAAAACAAGCGTAAAATAAAGTAAGACCATTATTTCGCAACTCGTAACAAAAACATAAATAAGTCCTAAGGTTTTTATTTATATATAATACTAGCTGCGCCCCGCGGCTTCGCACGCGTTGTTCCTATGGAAACATTAAAAGGTGATTTTCATCCCACGGGAACAGATTTATGGGATAAAAAGAAGCCTATGTTTTATTCCAGGATTAGAATTAACTGTATGCAAAATTTCAGCCAGATCCGTCTAGTAGTTATGGCGTGAAGAAGTAACAAACATCCATACATACATCCATACAAACTTTCGCCTTTATAATATTAGTGTGAGTAAATATTATGTGTAATTTCAATTTCTAAATAATCAAACAATATCCCAAACATTTTAAGAAGAATGAAGGAACCAGGTTTATATCCCGTAGAAGTCAAATTGTTTTGGGATATTATTTGATTTCTTATAAATAAGTCGTTAATAAAAATGTAAAAGTACCAACTTAGTTACTTATCTAATAAGTAGGTAGTACTTGAAGAAATGTTCAATGCAGAAGTCGTCGTTCAAGATATTATGTGGCCGTAACTGACCGTATCCAGGGCAACGACAAACTTTTGCTATCTATCAGATAACTACGAATTCACTGCAGAAAAAAATACTCAGGACTGTATTCTTTCATTCTATTTTATTCGCAATTTTTGTTGGAGTCAGAAAGAATAACATGTCATCGTTACTAAATAACAAATCATGTCATTATTATGTAACAAAACACGACTTTTGCTATAATTCTTCCATGTCTCTCCAGATATAAGTTTTGTATGAGGCTGGGTACATTTATCATTGAGATCTTAGGCACCGAATAATGGGCGGAATTTGGAAACTTCCAAAACTCCTACATATTATACAATACTAGCTTCCGCAGATGGCTTCGCGCTCTTCCTGTTTAAAGAAGTAGACAATATCTTTCCTTTTTTGGAATACGGGTGCCATCTAAATATACCCCTGCGTCGCTGCGTAATAATCAACCCGTCCAACTCCACCCATGGATGTCTTAAGAGTCGAATAAGGAAACCTACCAACGGACGATCTTTTTTTGCCGAGGAAAATCTTTTAGGAATAAACTGGCATGGGGGGGCAGAATTATGTGAGATTCAACGCCCTAAGAAGGACGTTATACCCACTAAAACCTCTCCACTCCAGTGACCCTCTCTTGCTATTTTCGCCGAACCACGGGAACATTTAAACCATCCACCACCTACCATAGAAGGAGCTTTATTCTGTCTATTTTTATCATCTCATCTAAGATCACCAGAAGTTGGCGGATATACAGACAGACAGACCGACAGACAGACGCGGAAAGCGACTTTGTTTTATACCTTATTAATTTCCCTGTTCCTGAGTTTTCTAGAGATATTTTCGTGGCTTAATTTTATTGATATTGTATTTCAACCCTTTTTTTCATACAAATGAGCTAACATTTATGTGTCCTCACAAATAAATTTACCAAATGGATTTAATTTAATAAATTGGATATCGTTATCATCTCGTTACACAAATTGGTAAAGAAGAGAGATAAATATTGAATTATTCGGTATAATTCAAAATACAAAACTTCGACACCGTAACTTTCAACCTAATTATTTTTACCTAAATATTATATTGTACCTACCTACTATAGTTAAATTTACAGAATCAAATAAATGTTTATGTTTATTTATATCTACGTAGGTGTAAATAACTGTGGTGATCCGGACTGAGGCCCGTGGATTTCAAATTCACGGTCTGCTGAGACTGACTGAAAAGCCTCCTCAACCTAAAACTCAACAGCCTGCATTTGTCCACTGCCTCCGCCTGGTAAGAACCTTATTTGCGTTTATCTAATGGGGGGGGGGGCAATGCCCATAATCCCCACGCTGGGCATGTGGGTTGGAGATCGCAGTTCGGTCGCAGAATTGTTCTACAGGGGACGCTGCTGCCCGCTCCCCGGTGGTTAGCCCTTAGACACCCATGCGAAGAGATGTGGTGGTGCAAATTGTAAGCCAGCACCACGCAGCTGAAAAGCAAGCTAGTAGAATAGAAACCTACTCGCTAGGAGCTCCTTTATTAGAAACCTAGTAGAAGAAGTACAGGAGCTTGCTTTTGTTGAACAAACAAAGAGCATGAAATTATTTAGCCCCCAATAATGTTGGCCGAGCTAAGGCCAACGCGAGTGTAGGCAAATCGATACAAGCCAAGTGCCACCGTCTAGACGTTTGGCAAGTCTACGCAAACTATTGCACCACAAACAAACTACACAAATATGTGGACACGATTGGCCGAGCGCAGGTAAGCCGCCTTTGATTTGTGCAGAAAAACCGACACGGCTCCGAAGTGAGGAGAATGGCCCCCGTTCTATATATATTGGGGGACACTATCGCTCACGTCCGTAGGTGTTGACCCTCTGTTACCCTACCCTACACGTGTCCTCTGGGTGCTAAGAGCGGTACTCTCTGGTGGTAGGCTTCGGCCGTGGCTTGTCACCACCCTCCGGACTGGGCCAGTCCGTGAAGCAACTCTGTTGTGTTTCGGAATGTTGTCCGGAGTAGCCATCTTCTAGACCTTCGTGATACATCGTCGGCCGCATCTTCGCTTTCCATCAGGTGAGATTGCGGTTAAACGAAGGTCTATTTCTAATAAAAAAAAACTTTCACTTAAACTTCTTGTGAGATAGCTTCTGCGTCTGGTTTGACGCAATAGGGTATATGCATCGATTTTTTTAATTGTTTTAATCGATTCTTTAGGTCATTGTTTTACCGAGGAATGATAAGACGCTCACTGAATTTCGCATTAACAAGGTAAAAAAAACAAATCAAAACTACAATCATTTTCGGGTGATAAAAACGCTGCCATATTGGCGTCATGTTTATGTGACGTCGACGTACACACTTGATTAAAACCTTTGGTGACGACCTCGGTAGTGATCATCTCAGGAAAGAGGTTTTCCGAAAAAACTGAAAATAATCGACAAACGAAATGTCAAGTGGGCAGAATAGTGTCAAATCATGGTGCAGCAAGCAGAATACTAAAAGAAAAAATGTGCACAGTGATGTCACGTCCGCTCTAGTCAATGGCGTAGCGTTTTGAAATTTTGCGATTGAGATTTAAAATATCAATTTTTCAATGGTTAAATTCTACAATAAAAACATCTCAAAATGCAAAAATAAATATGTAGATATGTTTCTATATCAATAGAGAATACGTATATATTTTTTTAGCCATTTTGAAATCACATGCATATACCCTATTCATACAGCCACTCAATTACAGCGTGATTTAAAATTGATTTAACAAAGTTTAATATTAATTAAAGAATATATATTTTAATTACCAACCGTTTATAATTTCCATGTAACTTTTTATTTTTAATAACACAGATTTCGTATATTTGCCATTTTTTCAATGATGAAAATGTAAATTAACAACTGAACAGAAAAAAGCGGGAAACTGCAATCCAATCTTCATTTGTTTTGTCGAGTTGTAGAGTTTTGTTTATACATTCGTAATAGCAAAGATTTGTATTACAATGAGTTTTATTTGATTCAGTTAAACGCCTGGTATCACTCTTTTTTTCGTTAGCTAAATTCATGTTTTTATGTTTACTTTCCTTGTATTCGCAATGAAAAGCACCATGTTTACCTCGAAAAGTAACTTATTTAGTCCCTCGAACAATTGGCGCCCTCGCTAACCCCGTTTGAAGACAAAATAAGTTACTTTCACCCCAACAACGGTAACAATGGTAGGTATATTACATTTTTTAGCTACGTGCTTCCTTGTTATTTCAAACGAGAAACAATTAACAGCAATAACATAAACCGTCGCAATCCTTGACTTAACTCGTTTCGATTAAGCACAGACCATTCCCCCGCCAACTTGAAATAACTTATTTCAGGGTCTTGTAATTAAATTATGAGTATCCCTTTGGTGGGTCCTGAGCTCAATAAAAGCGTAATGGGTAGTTATATTTCGGTGTAGGGTGGTTTGGTTGCACAGTTAGCATGTTGCCAAACAGTTATTCAAGTACACCGTGGGAAAGATATACTTGAACTACTGTTTTACTTTTGTTATAAGAAAAGGTAGGTTCCCTGCATGCAAAAATTGTACGATCAAATGATGCAAATATTTGTTACGGATATTTTCTATGTATATATTAAGAAGGCGCATTGCGCGCCATTTTGTGAAAAGGATTGATGTTTGTGTATAATTACAAAAAAACCCAAACGAAGATTCCTGGACCTAAAAATCAAAACAAAAATCTTTTCCATAGACCGCGGGGTTCTTGAGATCAAGATCAAATTAGGCTTTCATGATTTTTTTATAGTTATAATTTTTTCTTTTTTGTTATTTCTTGTGGTGAACTGAACTAAGCAATACGCGCCATCGTGCTATCACACATCAACCATTCGTGCAATTTTTTTAAAGATTAAAGATTATGAGAAGAAAAGGTAGGCCCCTTACACTCTCTCGGCGGCCGGCGGTGCTGCGTCCATCCCGCCGTCTGTATAAAATATAGGCCTTACCTACCTAGCACTAAGCCGCAGTAAAAAGTTTTCATAAATCACGTCTATAAATCCCTTACCGACCTAAGGCGGCTTTAAGTAAGCGGTTACAGCCTCAAAAAAACTATTACCGACTCAAATATTTTGTGCACTTTTTGTTTATAATATTCACCAGCCACTTCCGATACTGACTGTGGTACACTCAGTATCGGAAGTAGCTACTGTGGCTAGTGAAAGACTCAAATATTTTGTGCACTTTTTGTTTTTAATATTCATCAGACACGGAAGTGTACTGACTGTGGTACACTTAGGCCCGTATTATGATAGCTCGCTCAGTATTCAATCTCTGCTTGAGTAACGCTTTTCTATAGCATAATTGTTGCTCAAGCATAGCTCGATGACTGAGCAAGCTATCATAATACGGGCCTTAGTATCGGAAGTGGCTAGTGAATGAATCAAATATTTTGTGCACTTTTTGTTTATTCATCAGCCACTTCCGATACTGACTGTACCAACCCCTTAAAGGGTTGTTATCACCGAATACCACTACTACCGGTTACTTGTGTGGATGATGCTCGGCTGGTTGCGCAATTACGAGCCAGACGGAGATGTTATTTACACGGGCATGGTGCGAGCTTCCAGTTATGAGCTCCTTATCGAACAAATGGGCTCACATTATTAAAAATCTGAGCTGAAAATGTGCTTACAGGTTTACCGAAAATGAGCAGCAAAATATAGGTTTTTTTCTTGCCTTTCTTCGGTTTGTGATATTTAGCAATGATTCAGCACTCATACGTGTGCTGTTGAAGAGAGATATACATATGTATGCATTTAGTTTTTTTTTTAACTTTAATCGCGTTTAGAACGTACGCGATATATTTATTTATTTATTACAAGGAAAACCAGATGCTTTTATATACAGAGTTACAAATTGATAAATACCAGTAAGCTCCTCGAAGATTTTCACGGGTAGTTATACTATCCTATAGTGCAACAAAAAACAATGTGACTAATCTACATGTATCACCTATAGATAGTGTTTTTGAGTTATAGTACAATATTTTTAAGTTAAGCTATTTAAATTATATTATATCCGTAAATTTATATTATAAAGTTTTTTTCTTATTAATTATTTAAGCTGAGCTTGGTTTCGAGTAGGAATAGAAAATGTTCTTCGTTCGCGAAGAAACTTTATAAGAAAAGTGGTCACGCATGATTGATGCGTCGGTAGTTACAATAATATCTACTCGTAAATAGATTGAACGAGCACAAAACGAGCTCCCGATTCCTGTATATTATCTAATAGCTGCGCCCCGTAGCATTGCTGGCGTGGAAACTATGTTTACAACTTTCTTAATTTTCTCTTAGAACCTTCTCCTGACCATAACAAAAACAACAAAAAATCACGAATTTGGTCCAGTCGTTAATTTTTGTTAATTAAATAAATTGATTTACCTGTGCAAAGCACGTAGTGTCTATCAGTTTTGAGAGAACTCAAATCGTAAGTCGAAAGTTTGTTACTTTTTAACCGATTTCAAAAAAGGAGGAGGTTCTCAATTCGGCAGCATGAAAAAACTATGTAATTGAAGTCGGTTTATAGTTTTTATATATTTTAATACTATATAGTTTTTTTATAGTATAGTTTCGACTTACGCTAGGATCTATAATCCTAATAAAAAATAACATAATTTGATTTTCTATCAATCTTGAATTGATAGAAAATCAAATAATGTGTAAAGTAGGGGCCACAGCAGTTATAATTAATCTATATTTAATAAAAGAAAGTCGTGTTACACTATTTATAACTCAAGAACGGCTAAACCAATTTGGCTGAAAATTGGTGGAGAGGTAGCTTAGTACCAGGAGACGGACATAGGATAGTTTTTATTTCGTTCCCGGCTGAACGAATCTTGATGAAATTTGGCAGGGAGGTAAACGGTATCCCGGGGACGGATATAGCTACATACTTGAATAGAGCGTGCGAAGCCGCGGGCAAAAGCTAGTTATTAATAAATAAGAATAACCATTTAAGCTAAATAACTAAATAAACTCTGTACTGAAAATCGACAGCTGGAGTAGAATAGAACCTATCGCTACCATCATGCTATAGGTCCAATAGTGATGGGTACCTACAAACATAAAAACTTAATCAGGGGCCGAATTTTGCTAGCCAATCGCTTTACTTTACTACGAGTTGATAATGGTAGTGTTGTTATGAATAACAGGTAGTTTTCGAACGCAGAAATGACACAGAAACTTCTATAGGTTTTATTGAGTTTATTTTGCTATATTTTATCAACCTTTTTTATTCAACCTATTCTATCAAAAACCGGTTTGGTTTGTCCGTAATAATGTAGGTATATATATTTGGTGGGTAGGTAGGAAAGTACCTAGATAAAACTCTTGATAGTGCGTGTGATGCTTTTTGCACGGAGAAACACTTGTGATTGTGACATTCATCCCTCCATCTGTGCTTTCTTTCATCAGAGGTAAAATGTGTAATTCTGATATCATTGTCATGTTGAAGCAATTCATTTAGTTGAATTCGCCTACAGAAATGCTGAGTAATTTTGAGCAATATCAACCCTCGCACTAGTTACGGCGATGGAGAGGCGCTGCGTGCCGAATTGACACAATTTATGCATCCCAACTTTCTCCCCCATGATTATACTAACACATCAAATATCATAATTGAAGGGGCAAGGGAATTTCAATGAGTTATAACTGTGAAATATAAATTCGGAATTGTTTTTAGCACTTTGTGCCGATCGATACAAACAAAGGCGCATCTGGTTATTCTATTAGGTTGGTGATACTCCCTTAATCATAAAAAAATTGTTTATCTATGCTTTCAATTAATTAATGAAAAAGTAGGTAAAGTTTTACATAAACTAATCTAATCTATTCTATTCTAATCTTGTTATATAATAACGGCGACGGTGACAGCAGCGCGAAAACTGAATAGATTGAGCTGAAATTTTGCATACATAAAGTTCTAAGCCGATAACATAAGATATTTTGTATTTTCACAAACCCGAGGAAAGCCGCGGCTAAAAACTAGTTATCTTTGTGCAATTTTGGCAGTTTTGAACTTCGAAATTGTTATTTATCTCGGAATCTGTGAAAGCCACCTTCATATTTAGGGAAATGTTACTTCGGTCTTGAATTACGTATGTGAAAACACGTTTGGTGAAAGTTTTCTCGATAGTTTTTTTCAAAATAGGTTTTGCACACATTTTGCTGTTTATCTCAGGAACAGAACACGTTTTTCTTCGGTTTCTGTTTTCTTAGAAAACCTAGAAGTTTAATTCTGTCTTTGAATTTTTCGACTGGTTGTTTCTTAGCTTGTATTTAGGTAAAAACAGTTTTGGTGCACAGAAAATTCGGTGCACGCTGTGTACTTCTCACTTGCGAGATCGATCTCGTAGCGGCGTGATTGCACTCTCTTAAAATTATAATTAAATTTATTTCTTATTATTGAAATTCTTATTGCTGAACTTATTATCATTAAACTTGGATTTGATTCGTTAGTTTCCCGTCTATCGGTTATATTTTGTACTCTCCGGCTCTCTTTTGAATAGTAGTCGTTACCTAAATAAAATCTAGTCTGTTGAAAGAGCCTATATTGATTTAAATACCGTATTTGAAAGGCACCGAGCTATAATCGAGGCATCATTATGCAGTGTTTTCGTTACGACTCAGATAAATAACGTCTCTCAAAATAAACATCATTATAAGTATTACGGAGAAATTTCCCTTAAAGTTATGCAGCAATTCTGAGGAAATAAAAGAAAACTTACCACCGTACATCATTGATTTCATTTCACCCTGAAACAAGAACCAATAGAAAAAAATATATTTTGGGGTTCCATTATCTGTATTATAATAATGCAAACGTAGGTAGGTACCCTCTTTTGTCTCCCTGCATTAATTTTACAAGGACCAGTGATTTACGTTAACGTAGAATGATAGGTCCCGTATTCTGAATACGGGCCTTAGATATCATTCATATTTACTTATAACTTACTCTATAGTTAAGATCATCTAGCTACAATCTCCAATTTATTATTAGGTCGAGCTATTTAAAGCCTGTCGGAAGAACGGTTTCTTTATCAAAATTTCGATTCAAAGTAAGTATGTTCCTTTATTTTCGCTAATTTACCGAAACATTGTTTGTTGTTGTTGCTCCTATTGACAAAACAATATGGATAAAATACTGAAAAGCTTTCGAGGGTTGAGGTAGAAAACTTTCTCGGTCTAATGAACCGCTGGCGCTGTGAACATTTAATTTCAAAAATATTAAGGAACCCTTTGCCAATTCCTTTACTTTGCCACTTCTGATAGGACTGTAATAAAATTTGGGATGCTCATCTTGAACAAGCACGACTGATCTTGCTCCCCCTCGAGTTTTTTACCCTAATGATTGGTCTGGGGTTTTCCGAACAATTGTTTATTCGGCAGAGAGAGTGCAAGTGAAATAGATCGCGGGAAAATAAACATTAGCTTTATGGGTTGTTTCATGGCAATAAATTTTCGCCCTACGACACATGGCGCTATTATGACACAAACCATAGAATACAGTGGAAGCTGATATAGCTACCTGCTTCCATAAAGCGAGTAGTATAAGATAATAACTAATTTATGGCACTTTACTTAACTATTTTACTTGGAAAAGTAACAGTATGTTGACCAAACCATCGTCTAAATATAATAATAATAATAATAATAATAATGCTGGACAATTCACACAGCATTATCTAGGCCCAAGCTAAGCAGAGCTTGTATTATGGGTACTAGATAACTGATATACATAATACAATACACTACATAGATAGATATATTTTATTATACATATAAAACATCCAGAACGCCCTGAACAAATATCTGCAGATCGTACAAATATTTGTCCCGAGGCGGGAATCGAACCCGCAACCTCCTGCGTCGCAGGCGGACCTTCGCCCACCGCGCCACAGTGGTCGTAAATAAAACCGCAAAATGTACAACGTACGAGTAACTTTAAATTAAATCTATATTATGTAAGTATTTAGACCAGTTTTTTAATTTTCATTAGTATGGTGTACTCAGCGACAAAGCCCTTTGTTGAATGGTCTCAAAAATTCAAATTAATAAAAACAGTATCACTTACAGCCGTATTCTAAGGAAATCAGTTTCCGACGAGCCTGTTTCGTTAAAGTTTTGTTTTCAATACACTATGGATATACTGTATAAAAAGTTAATCCGTTTCTGGTCGTAAGTTATAATAATGTAACATGTTTGTAATAAAATAAGGGCTGTGGATAAATGGTAAACCAATAAATAAATATGTCCCATGATAACTCTAATGGAGGAAAACTTTAGAAATGTAGATGTACCTCTATATTAGAAAGGTAGATATGTAGCGAATGTAAAGCAGTATTATAAGTATACTCTCAACGTCTGAAATATGTGCGTCGGTTGATGTTACCAATTTGTGTACTTAGCCAAGAATAATGTGGACACGAGAGCGGGTACCACGTGCGGAGCCCCTCCGATGTTGGATGATTTTACCCCGAGGACTAACATGGTTCTTTCGGTAAAGACGTTTGAATTTCACTGGAAGAAACATGCGATAAAAATCACAGTAATATCCTGTTTTTAAGATACTTAAAAAAATGAGGAGATGATAACCTCCTGTTTTTTTTTAGTCTGTCCGTCAGACTGTATTTTTTTTATGTCATCGGACATCATCATCATCAAACTTTTTACTGGGTGGTCCGATTTTCATGATTATTTTTTATATGAAAGCTGGTGCTTCCCGTGTGGTCCCATTTTAATTTTGTTCAGTTCTGACTATGGAATCCATGAAAATTCATGAAAAAACGATAAAAATTGAAGTCTGTTTCATCATCATCATGTCATCACGTTTATAGTTTTTTAAAACAAAATTAATTATTATTAATAAAGGCCTCTTCATATATTTTTTAAATTTAATAAGATACATTTTTTTACTTACTAAGTACAGAAAATAATACTTTTTCCGTTCGTTTGAAGCTAAATAGATCATATAAAATGTTTAGGTTTAACGTTTTAGGAACGACAAGTGTATCATTTTATTTATGTTATTCTAGGAATGAAACTACATCCATTTACAATTCCTGCCCATGCATCTTTCTCATAACTATACTATTATTTTCAATTAAATCCGTAAGTCACACACGTTTATTATTTTGACAAATTGTTGACAATTTGTCAGGTTGTACACGCACTGCTTTTATTATCGCGTGGTTTTTTTGCAGAATTCTGTAACTTAATGGAAGTTCACTAGCGGAAAAATATGAATGTTTGGAGCACTATAAAGTTGTAGGTAGCTAAAATAGCAAGGAAGATTATTCGTCGTACGTGTAAGTTACGTTAAGCACGCAGGTTATATTCCGCAAGATTAAAATTCACGCTGTGAGATTCCGCAGTGCGTATATAACAAGCCGTTGACTATCCATTCAATGTGACAAGCGTTCGAAAAACCGGGGGTTAGTCTATAATACTTTACTAACCCACATAAATAATAAAGCAACTCAACACACATACAGAATAGGAACACACTACTTAGCCAACCAATTACTTCTTCCGCTTCAGTGCAAAAAATCACTGGAAAAAAGCTGAGAGCGTGCGTGCGAGTCAGTGTTTAAAAACCTCTATCTTTTGAACACTGACTATCCCACGAATCCTGCTAATATTACAAACGGGAAAGTTTGTAAACATGTATGTGAACATGTTTGTTGTTCTTTCACGCAAAAACTACTGAACGGATCTGGCTGAAATTTTGCATATCATACAGGTTCTAGGTCTGGAATAACACATAGGCTACTTTTTATCTCATAAATCAGTTCCGGTGGGATAGGCCTTCGAAGCCGCGGGGCGCAGCTAGTTTATAATAATTATCATAGACAGAAAACGGGCTAACTGGAAACAAATATTTGCAGTCCATACTGAAATTTTGTAAACTGCAGACTGCAGGCAGATGCTGGATATGTCAAGCTGGGGACATAGGCAAGGGGAGGCCTATGTCCAGCAGTGGACTAATATATGTTGTAGTGATGATACTGAAATTTGTACTGCGGCGAAAATCATTGTGCAGACTTTTGTCCACTGCGCCACAGAGGTCAACCATTTTAGTAAGAAAATAGAAAAGCGTGAGCGCTGCCAAATAAAAAAGTTGCCGCATGAATAATGATCGAATTCAATAATCGCCACGACGACTACGACGACAACGACGACGTCGGATTTTATGTAGTCCTTGCTACGCCGTAGCTTGTTCGTAGAATATGCTACGCCACAGCTTGTTCGTAGTCAGAGCTACGCCGTAGCTAATTCGTAGTGAGCTACATTGTAGCTTGTTCGTAGTCTGAGCTACACCTGTGCTACGCCGTAGCTTGTTCATAGGCTGTGTTACGCCGTAGCTTGTTTGTAGTTTGAAGCTAATTCGTAGTGAGCTACACTGTAGCTTGTTCGTAGTCTGAGCTACACCTGTGCTACGCTGTAGCTTGTTCGTAGGCTGTGTTACGCCGTAGCTTGTTTGTAGTTTGAGTTACACCAAAGCTTAATCGTAGTCTGAGCGACACCATTATTCGCTATAGTCTATGGTACGCCGCATCAAATAAATTAACAATGTTTGTACGATCTCTTGTCTTGTACGAGCTGTGTGGTGCTGGCTTAGAATTTTCACCACCCCATCTCTTCCCGTGGGTGTCGTAAGAGGCGACTAAGGGATATTCTCCGGGGGGCGGGCAGCAGCGCCCCCTGCAGGATAATTCTACCACCGAACTGCGTCGGTAGTGCTACTGTAGTAATTTGAAATTATAATAAAGTAATAATATGATAACAGCGGCCCCCTAAACAGATGGTCACAGCCCCAAACTAGATCCGTCAAGACATCAAGCGACCAACAAAGAGGTGGTGCGATGACATCAGAGAACTACCGGGAAGCACTTGGACCAAAATAGCAAGGGACAGGAAATAATGGAAAAGCTTCGAGGCCGCCCTCACCGCCAAAGGTGGCCAAAACTACTCCAAAAATGAAAATAGTTAAGTTTTAGATTTACTTTTCTATTACTTAGGTTATACATACTACCACCCACATTACTCACTCTATAGGAATCAGGCACTTTCTCATCTCTACTATTATACACACCTGCTCAGAAAGTTGCTTATTACTTTTCTAAACATAAGGTAGAAAACACGTCTTTGCCGTCGGCGGCGGCGCGGCGTAACGTAACGCGGCGCGGAAGGAAAACCCTTATAACATTAAAGTTTACAATTAGAATTTACTTGGTAGATTTTGAAGATTTTAAACGATGATTGTCCTCGATGTAGTTGTATAAAGCACTATGTATCACTCGGGAGAAAGTGCGATTCCCACCTCGTGTGTTTTTAAAACAAACTCTAAAGGAATTGGCCACTTTCTCAACTCGGTTCTCTATTAATGTACAGAGTTAAACCTGTTACCTACCTATTGAATTGAATCCTACCTGTTACCTATTGAAGATAATAAGTAATAAATAAAATAAAAATAAAAAAGCCTTTTATGCCGTTACCTTAAATAACGATAGTCAATCATGCTTAAAATAATATGGATAATAATTGCATGAATTAATTTAAAAAATAGTTATGTTAAATATTAGAATTTGTGTAACAGGTTTGATTCATTAATTTGGATAAGTATATCGTTTATTATTTATAAATTTTAATAATATATATAATATATTTCGTAATATAATATATTTCGTCAATAGTCAGGTTAGGACCCCTCTCGGGTAAAGGCCTCCTCCAGTTCTTTCCAGTGTTTGCGGTCTTTTGCGACGTCTCTGTCCAGTTTTGTGTTTTTAGGTATTTCCTAATTTCGTCTGACCATCTTGCTAGGGGTCTACCAGTTCGTCTTTGCCGTTAGGACCTTTCCATGAGGTCACTAAGGTAGCCCACCTTTCTTTTGGCCTTCTTGCGACATGTCCGGCCCATCCCCACTTCATTTTAAGAGCGTGTTGTAGAGTCAGTAGAT
The DNA here is from genome assembly GCA_955876795.1 of Eupithecia tripunctaria. NCBI lineage: Eukaryota > Metazoa > Arthropoda > Insecta > Lepidoptera > Geometridae > Eupithecia > Eupithecia tripunctaria. Next base: position 9,452,321 of record OY041609.1, on the reverse strand, counting down.
AATAAGTACCGATAGAATAATATTATTTTGTAACCGCTGCCATTCCAGTATCTTTATGTACGTATGAGGGTGCCTACTCAGCAGAGGACTTACTTGAACCTCGTTAATGTTTCATCTTTTCTCGCGTCTCAATAGAAGCCGGCAGAAAGTGTTCAGACTTTCGAGTTTATCACGTCCAAGGGATCCATTTGAAATATCTACACATAATTACTTGATAAAGTGAGCAAGTCTTACAATTTTAAGGTATATCGTCATGTATAGCTGAGTAGTAGGCTTAGAGTTTGCATCACCCCAACTCTTCCCGTGGGTGTCGCAAGAGACGACTAAGGGATATCCACCGGGGGGCAAGCAGCAGTTTTCCTGCAGAATAAATCTTCTACCAAACTGCGATCCCCAGCCCGCATGCCCAGCGTGGGGATTATGGGTACTACCCCCATGAGTTAAACGAAAAAGGCGTTTATCAGGGGGAGGCCTGCGTCCAGCTGTGGACTGATACAGGCTGTTGCGGTTGACGTTGAGGTATATAATACCAACCTATACCTATTGAGATTTTACTTATCTCAATAGTACGCGTATGTACTTAGATAATTATTTTTGTTTTAAGAAACTATAAACTGACTTCAATTTTTATAGTTTTTTCATGGGTTTTTATGGATCCCATAGTCAGATCCGGACCAAATAAAATGCGACCACACGGGAATCACCAGCTTTCAATTATAAAAAAGAATCATGATAATCGGAACACCCAGTAAAAAGTTCTGAGGTTGAGGGCTCAAGACCGTCTAGAGTGGAGGCGTTTAGAGGAAGCTTATATCCAGAAATGGATCCATAACAGGCCGCGATGATGATGATGATGATGCTGATGATAAATGACAAATGAATGTATTACTGTAAAACTAGGTGGTAATGTGTACAATTATAGAAGGTATCTCTAGTCTACCATCATACAGCGGTTACACGCATAAATGAAAGATATCAATAAAACAAGCTGAAGTTATACAAATCCAAAAAAAAACAATAAAGATAGAGTCAATCAATTGCACAATAGTATTACCTGAATTAGAATGTCAATAATATATATTTAATTAATGTTAATTGATTGATAAAGTAATAAAGTTGATGCCAAAAGTACATAATAAAATAGTATATAATTTTACAATTTATCATTTAAAAACTTCTCAACCGTATATACAATATACATATATATATATATATATACACAATATACATTTTCTTTCAATAGCTTCGGAGCGTGATGATTATGTTGTCAGTTATCATTTTCAAGCTCTGTTTAGTTTAGGGCTAGATAATACTGTGTAACTGTCCAGCATTATGTATTAAAGAAATTAAATAAAATCCCAAATATTTTCGTCATCGACGGGAATCGACCGACGGGAATCGAATCCGCGTTCTCCCCTCAGTACGGGTATGTCATAACCGCTAGACCACGATGTCGGATAGCCCTCGACCCGAAAAACTCGGGGAGTTTTTACGGACTATAGCAAGGTGAGCTTATTGAAATTACCCATCGTGTAAAACTATAATTACCAAAACGCAGATCTATCAGCTACCTCGAAGGTTTCGAAAGTTGGGACTAACCGACCTGCGATGCATTTCACCTGCGGTAAGTATCAAGGTAAGTACAAGTAAGTACCTACCACAAATATCAGAAACAGGTCTACATTTTAAACTAGCTGCACCCCGCGGCTTTGCACGCCTATCCCACGGAAACTGATTTATGGGATAAAAAGTAGCCTATGTGTGTTATTCCAGGCCTAGAACTACCTGTATGCATAATTTCAGCCCCATCCGTTAAGTAGTTTTTGCGTGAAAGAGCAACTATTAAACATACAGACATGTTTACAAACTTTCGCGTTTATAATATTAGTAGGATAAATAAGCAAACTTAATTGACAAACAAATGTACAATCAAATAATATAAATAAATTTTAACTAACATTGTATAAACAATTGAGCGAACTGCAGAATGTTGCAAACAATCCGAATATAAATTGAGTTACGCAACCATAATACTTGTACTGACCGATCCTGTCCATCCAAATGTCTGGAAGACGTGGCTTTTTAGCGAAAAGGCCGTCGATTGTGCCTCACTACACTGAATACCAAAACTAAGTACCTAATAGGTATTTTTTTAAAGATACAATTTTTGTCAATTTTACTATATAAATTATCGATGGAGCATTAAAATAATTATCTATCTAATAATAGATCTCGATCGTATCATCTCGCAATCTAAGTGCTCGATAATATCTACTGAGAAATATCATATCAATTGTTCTGCATGTGTTTGGAGCTATATATTATACTCCAGTGCGTACAATAATGCACTTCTCCCGTCCCCGAGGCGATATTAGGGTCGGCAAATAACGTTTGAAATTGCTTAGGGCAGCACTTAGGGTTGTATATTGCACGAAGTGACTTTGTCACTAGGAAGGTTTGCCGCACAGTACTATCTCGATATAGTTCTGTGGTTTGCCGCTTTGTACAATGAGGCTAACGTGTGGTATTTGCGAGCCTGCCCAAACACAGAAAGCAAGCTTTAGACTGTTAAATAGAATCGTGTAAGGAGTTAATTAATACAAGGTAGACTGGTTCTACGAATTACGTGATAGAGATCTACCTACTTACATACTCTTCCCCATATCACTTACCATGAGTTGAGATCATTGAATTAACGTATTCACTGCCCAGCCTCTGCGGTGCGACCCGCAGGGGCGCGCCGCAGCTGAACGTGCTGCAGACTGGCACCTGCGTCTTGGGCCATGAAGGTGTTAGTGTTTAGTGTATAACGTATTCACTGCCCAGCCTCTGCGGTGCGACCCGCAGGGGCGAGCCGCAGCTGAACGTGCTGCAGACTGGCACCTGCGTCTTGGGCCATGAAGGTGTTAGTGTTTAGTGTATAAGTCTACTGGAGCTATATTTCCCAATTTGCATGCCTTCTTAAGGCCCATACAGCAGCGAAAGTGGCGCCCCCAACTATTATATCTTATTATTACGTTGAACGCAGGAATTATTAAAAATCCTACGTTCAGTTTGTGGTATCTGGTAAAATTCCTATGATAAACGTAAAAATATGATAAAATAGGAATTGCTGTCAGATTGGCTCGGGTATGCGCCTTAATCATACGTAGCAATTTTTATACAATTTTGCTCACACTTTAATTCTCTACTATATTCTATAATGGTAAGTATAATACCTGAATAGAGAAAAATTACGTTACCCTATCATCGAATGCGTAAATTATTTGAAGTTCAATCCTTTAACTTCAATAATGCACGCAATGTATGACGATGCAATCATTTGTCTAGGGTGGGGATTCTTCTCTAGGGTGCATTATATTGGCACACACATTGCGACTACATTGCGTAAACTACTGAAGTTGAAGGAATGCATTTCAAATCATTTACGCATTCGATGACAAAGTGACATAGGTATTTTTTCTTTGATATAGCCTAGGAAACAATCCCATGCTTACCCAAATGATATTGTGCAGAATATAATACCTAATACCCTATCTTCCACTACCTACATGCCGGCACATCTACATGAAATGAAAACTGGTCATGTGAAAACGCTTTCATTGCTTTTTACGCGTTGCTTGGGGCAATTTAGACGCGGTGTTTTTTGAGTTGGTATAGGGGAGAGATGGGGAAGAATCCCTTGAGGGATCGGGCTCTTTTGATAACCCACAGGAGACGTAAGCTATTTGTATTTATTTTTGTGCATCATTGATTTCAATACGTTGCGTTTTCGATGGAGAGTAGCCCGTAGACAATAATCTTAAAATAAATCGAAATTTTCTGATAAGTTTTAGTACAATCTTATGCAAACGGAATAAGGTGACATAAGCGACATGGTTTTGCTTTGTACAATGAGAACGAATATTAGATTATTCTTTTTTTACGAGTAAGCCCTCAGATTTTTAACCAACTTCAAAAAAGGAGAAGGTTCACAATTTGTCTGTTTTTTTGTGTTTGTTACCGCAGAACTTTTCACAGGGTAGTCCCATTTTAATTTGGTCCAGTTCTGACAATGGGATCTATACATATAATTAAAATCGGTTTATAGTTTTTTTTAACGGGTTTAAAGATTTTGTATAGGTCACCCTCCAGGTGGCCGTAACATAATATTTATATTGTTTTTTTAATTCACACAATAAACGCTATCTGGCTGGATAGAGAACACTGAAAACATTTTTTTTTTATATTACCTACACCAAAAATCGAGTCTAGGTCACCTACTTGTTTTTTGCGCATGTTGTGGCTACCTGTAATTTGGAGTGCACAAGTTTTAAGTTTTACTGTTATAATTTTGTGATATCTTGTGTTACTTCTAGTTGGTTGCCCTTATTAAATAAATAAATAAATAAAATAATGTCCTAAAGCGTCAGTGAGGTTTTTGAGATATTCATAGATGAAAATTTCTAAGTATATTTTTTCTTCATATGTGAATAGGTAGGTACCTCAGAAAGGTTTATTATTATTATGATGTTAAAGAACATTTTAAGTTTATTTTTGTGTTTTCCAAATATTATACGTTTAGTGTGAAACAATGACGACCGTTTTTAGGGTCAAAATCTTCATACCCGTTCAATAGGTAGGTTACATTGAATGTCAGGGACAATTCAATTCAATTCAATTTGTTTATTTCAATAAATTCTGTTTTAACCAGTCCTATGTATATAGCAGAGTTCTCCAATGCGTTACGACTAGGATCGTGTCTAGGGCACCTACTTATTAGTTAGTAAAAAACATATAATAAAATTACATTTTAAAAACTTAAACAACTAGGATTGTATAAAACATGTCTCGCCTTAAATTTAAATCATAGATACAAAGTAAAATAGGTATATTAATAAACATTATAAAGAATTTCATTAAGAGTGTGCCGTAAGCAATTTTGGCAATTTTGTACTTTAAAATCGTTATTTATCATAGATATATATGAAGGGAGCTTCATAACTACCTTCATAATTAGGGAAATGTTGCTTCAATCTTTTATCTTGAATTACGTGTTTTAAAAACACGTTTAGTAAAAGTTTTCACGGTAGTAATTTTTTTTAATAATAGATGTTTGGCACACGTTTTGCTATTTATAGGAACAGCACACTTTTTTCTTCGGTTTTTTTGTTTTGCTAGGAAACTTAGAAGTATTTTTTTAGTTCTGTCTTTTAATATTTCGATTCGTTGTTTCATAACTTGTAGATAAAAACAGTTTTGGCGCATAGAAAATTCGGTGCAAATCTCTGCTCTGTACCTATTTCTCACTCGCGAGAATCTTTGAGACACGCCACTTTCGCTTTCTGCCGTCGATATCTTGTCATCCCGCTCGAAATCGATCTTGTAGCGGCGTTATAAGACCTAGTGGATTTGCTAAAAAACTAGGCCTAGATCTCAGTAACCACGGAATCTTCGTGGTAAAATGAAAAAAAAACAAGAATTACATAAAATTCAACACTGTTTTCTTTGGTTACTGGTAGTGAAAAAACGATTACGATAAAAAAATCATGAAAATGCACTGTTTTGCGTAGATATAAATCGTCTGTTTTGCACCTAATTTGGTTTTGATCTCAGGAACCCCGCGATTCTATGTATAGAAAATATTTGTGTTTTGATTCGTAGGTCATTTCATTACTAATTATTTGGTTCTTCGGTTGGGTTTTTTCATAAGTGCTGTAGTTTTGTTGTAAATATATAAAAACAGCTGTGTGGTGCTGGCTTATAATTTGCACCACCCCAACTCTTCCCGTGGGCGTCGTAAGAGACGACTAAGGGATATCCAACGGGGAACGGGCAGCGGGCGAACTATTCTACCACCGAACTGCAATCCCCAACCCGCATGCAGCGTCGGCGTCGGGATAATGGGTATTACCCCCATGAGATAAACGCCAACGGGCTTATCAGAGGGAGGCCTGCATCCAGCAGTGGACAATACAGGCTGTTGAGGTTGAGGTATACAAAAACATAATTTTTGCGCCTACGCTGTTCCAATATGTTCAAGTATGCTCTGTCCCGCTCCTATTAACGCCAAATCCTATGACTATTCTTCATCGAGTTAGAATATTATTAGGATTCTAATTCGATGCTATTCTTTTTACAAAATGGCGTGCAATGCGCCCTCTTAACATCAATTTCGGCTGTAATGACGAGCCCCTTCAGCTCGCATCGCTGAAGCTTGGTAGTTCCGCTCGGTAGGTTTACGTACACGTAATGTAATGAATTAGGTAACAAACATCTATCCAAACTTTCTCATTTATAATATTAGTCTTTGATGCAACGTAGTGCAAGCAATTATTCACTGTCTCTAGCGGCTCCGTCAGCCGCCGTACATACTATTGGCAGAGATCCACATCCCGAGATGGAAGAAGCATATGGAAGCGGTTTTAGATTTGTTTTTATAAGCGAATCGTTTTGGCCCGCGGCTTCGTCAGACAGAGTTGTTTAATGAAATTTAGACATACTTTATACTTGTAATTATACGGCATGGCCTCGGTTTTATTTCAGCAGCGAAATGAAATAAAACAGGCAGAGATAAAGTTAACCTTCAGATCACACATGAACACTGAATGGAAGAAATCTCTAAATATGGTAAACGAGCGGTCTTGCCGTAAATCAAAATAACCCTTTAAATTATCTATTTAGGTACTTATTTAAAGAGTCACGACCTACTAATATGATAAAGCCGAACTACTACTACCCTGTCATCTCGCACGTCGGCGGCATGGGGGGAGGGAGTTTCAGGATTCTTGCATTTGACTGCGGAGCGCATCCGATCTCGCCTAAAGACGAGGGGTCATTGGGTCGGTCCATTCTGGACCTTCGGGTTGCCGTTCTCCTGTGGAGCATGGCTGCCTGCGTCTTAATGGATTCTTGGTTTTATGTGCAGCCCTCTCTAGGTTCGCTTCCGCTGTCCTCATTAGCCGGAGCTTGGCTGGTTGAGGTCTCTAGGCGGGCGGACTTGGCTTGTGCTACCTGCGTTTGTGTGCGGCTTAGCGGACCTGCAGTTGCACTAGTCTCGCTATCCCGCTTGAGCGGGCTCGGGTTCGTTCCCGCTTTTAGTACACCCAATGCCACTTCCAGGACTCCCAGGGAGGACTGGTCCTGTGCTATGGGCTGGTAGTGCTGTGGTGGTGGCGCCTCTTGTGGTGTTGGGATGTTCCAGGGGGAAGGGGGTCCCCCGGACGGGTGCAGCTGGCACTGGTCGGCTTACTGCAGGCGGGCCCCGCCGAGAGTCGGGTTGGGCTGTGTCCGTTTCCGACTCGGTAGCGGTCCTCCTCGGCTTCTTCTTCCTCGTTTTTGGCAGGCGGTTTGTCGTCGGGATGTTCACCGGGGCCATCAGGTTTAAGTTGTACTCCAGCTGGGGCTCTGGCTGAAGTGATGATGATGGGGCGGCCTGTGTTGTAGGTGGTGCGGGTTTGGACTTACTGCGTACCTACTGAGAAGGCCGTCAAGCCGGCCTTTTTGTTCCTCGACTCCTTCTTCAGTACGGGGCAGCTGGTGCTGTTTGCCGTGTGTGGGCCCTGACAGTTCGCGCACGTGGGGGGCTCCTCCCGGCTCCGCGTGCACTCACCTGCGTGGTGCGATCCGCCGCAGCTGTCAAAAATGTCTTGGATTCTGTCATTTTGCAAGGTACGTTTTCATGAAAAAAATATTATAAATACACCGGAACTATTCCTAAAACCATCAGGAACTGTTCCTATTATACGAAAGCTTTTAAATACGTTGTTTTTATATTGATTTATATATATACTCGTAACATAAATAGGAACTACTTAAATTCCCATGGATTGAAATACCACCTTACCAATAAACCTTTAAATGTTTCCATAGAAAGAAAGCCGCGGGTAGAAACTAGTTTGCTGTTTTACGACGTTGTCGTTCACAATTTCAACCATTTCTGGCATAAATAATCTGTTAATCGCCAGGGCAATACAGTCGGGATATAGTTCAAAGTCGATTTAGGTCCTGACCTCATTTAAAATTACGTTTCATCATGCAAATTGGTATGCTATTATGTACTAGCTTCAGCTTACGACTCGCTTGCTTGTTGATTGTATTGGAACTGTTCATATTTTCGCCCTAACAATATTTTGTCGTGCTCTCATAGATTGGACTGGAAAGTTACACACGTTCGTCCTGACAATATTTTGTCGTGCACTCATAGATTGGATTGGAACATTAATTCATACTTTCGCCCTAAGAATATTTTGTCGTGCTCTCACAGATTGGATTGGAAAATTTCATACTTTCGCCCTAAGAATATTTTGTCGTGCTCTCATAGATTGAATTGGAATATTTCATACTTTCGCCCTGACAATATTATTATTGTGCGCTCATAGATTGGATTGATTGGAACATTTTATATATTCGCCCTAAGAATATTTTCTCGTGCTCTCATAGATTGGACTGGAACGTTTCATACGTTCACCCTGACAATATTTTTATCGTGCGCTCATGGATTGGATTGGAACATTTCTTACTTTCGCCCTGACAATATTTTTGTCGTGCGCTCATAGATTGGATTGGAACGTTTCATTCTTTCGCCCTGAAAATATTTTTGTCGTGCGCTCATAGATTGGATTGGAACATTTCATACTTTCGCCCTGACAATATTTTTGTCGTGCTCTCATAGATTGGATTGGAACAGATAATACTTTCGGTCTGACTATACTTTTGTCATGACTAGAGACTCCTCATCAATGCTGATGAGGAGTATCTAGTATGTATGCACATACAAACGTCCACTGGACATACCAAAAGGGGGTTTACGTTTGGGAGGCGGATTGTAGTAGGCCTTTCTTCAGAAGACTCTTACTCACACTCTTACTGCAGGTCGAGTTGAAGGGGTCGATTCTTACGTATTCGCAACCGCCACGTCTAGACTAGTTAAACCTTTAATAAAACTTATCTAAGAGAAAGATAAACACGAAGAATTATCTTTTATGCCGTGATAATGATAAAACAAAAGTTAGTTGCATTAAATTCAGTTGTAACTGTAATCGTTTTATAGCTCCTCGTGTGCTATGCTATGATGTGTTAATGTAAATAATCCTTGATAAGATGAGTTGGAGATCTATTTTGTGTTGTTCTACTGAAAAAGGTTTCAATATAAGCAATGAGTGAGTTTTTTTAATAATTTCAATGTTGTTGTTAGTTTTATTTTTATTTCTCTATTTACCTGTACCGTACTCAGTTTTTTTTTATTTAAGGTGTTGTTTGTGCACCCCTAATGCAATGTTATGAACACATATTCTATTGTATACCTAATCTTTGCACGGTTGATATAAAAATGTTTTATTGTGTTTTGTTGGCACTGCCTTAATTAAAAAAAAATATAATTAGGTACATCCCAGAATCTTGCTTAGACTTCTTTTTGAAGGAGGTACCTAGCATCACGACTTTAGTCAGACCGGAATCTGACTGAAGTCCAGGAGGTACTGAGGTCCTCGTTGCCAAAAACTGATAACAATAACGGCGACTGTACAAAGTACCTACCTAAACCATTGATTTAAAAAGGGTAGATAGGTTACGTTCTCCCAGAGCTTACTCAAAAATTGGCATGTGTTACAACTACACGCAAACACATACGCTCACAGTTATAATTTCAGTCCTGTGCAATACAAAGAAAAACAAAGACGGAAAGACGTATCTAGGACCGAAGTGAGACTGAGACAACAATATTTTACGCGAATCACGACCGCCCGTGCCGCCGGTCAGACGGTGACTGATGTGGGAGAACACAATTTTACACAATTGGAGGTTGCCACTTTCGAGCAACCAGTGCCTCATCTTCGTTTTTAATAAATCAATGACCTAAACATAAAATTTAAAAAAAATCTTGGAAATTGAACATAACTAAGGATAAATCTATCAAGATCGTAATCAAAAAAATCTTTGTTTCCATAAATACAATAAACGTACAATTAGAAAAGTCAACTTAGGTCAAGTTATAAAAATAAACACTTACAAGGAAATAAAGTGATATTTTTGTTTTATTTCTCTACTCACTAAGGCCCGGTATTATATCATCGAGTTTAGCTTGAGTAACGCTATTCTATGGCATAAGCGTCACTCAAGCATAGTCCGATGACTGAGAAAGGTTCCATAATACGGGCCTTAGAAAAGGTAATTAGTCGAGTCACAAGTAGGTAGGTACTATGAGTAATCTAAGGTACAAACTCCACTGACGTCAATTAAGTAGAACCTACCTACTGCCATTAACTATATTGCGGGCAATAGGTTAGTCGAGCTTAGGTAGGTAATAATTTAACACAATAGTTATTTATCATTATCCTTGTTAGTCTCCATAAAAGAATTGTTAGAGCACTACGAGTATATGGCAACCTCAGAAGAGGGAATTATAATTTAATGGCAACAATCCAAGATCTGTAATATTGTTGTCATGGCGCGCTATCAACAAACATAAATAACCTTGAGTAGATTATGTGACGAGTGACGAACAGCGCGTAAGAAATAAAGTCATTTTATAATTGCAGTGGCGGCAGTCACAACATGGCTGTTCCCCTGGTGAACACCGCTCAAGGCACTCTGCAAGGTGTGAACTGCAAAGTTATCGAAAATTACATCGCTTTCAAAGGGATTCCGTACGCGAAACCACCGGTGGGGAAATTAAGATTCAAGGTGAGTGCCAAATAAAACTCCGCTACCGAACCGACATCGTCATTTCTTCATTCGAGATGCGTGCTTACGCAAATAGATGCCGCATTAACATTCAGCGTTGTTATCCAAGACAAGCATTTGACTTGCAGACTACTAGCGCTGATTCTGGGAATTCAACCTATTTCCTGCCTATGCCAATGTTAGTTACCTATAAGGTGATTTTCTTGTAAATATTGCCCCTAGTTTAATAATTTTCTGAGACATTCAAGACCTCTGATTATCCTACAGGCACCAGAACCACCTGAAGCATGGACAGGGATCCGAGACGCGTCTGCACACGGACCTGTTTGTCCGCAGTACAACGAGCGACTGGACCGCTTGGAGCCCGGCAGCGAAGACTGTCTCTACCTCAACGTCTACACGAAGACTATCACCCCTCCCCAACCCCTCCCGGTCATGGTCTGGATCCACGGAGGAGGGTTCTACACAGGCTCCGGAAACTCAGACTTCTACGGACCTGACTTTATAATAGCTCACGATGTAATACTAGTCACCATCAACTACAGATTAGAGGTACTAGGCTTTCTCTGCCTAGACAACGAAGAAGTACCCGGCAATGCCGGACTCAAAGACCAAGTTATGGCTCTCAGATGGGTCAAGAATAACATAAAAGCTTTTGGAGGCGACCCTAATAATGTCTCTATTTTCGGATGTAGCGCCGGAGCTGCCTCCACTTCACACCACTTGATATCGAAAATGAGCGTAGGTTTATTCAACAAAGCAATTTGCCAAAGCGGCGTAAGTCTCAACGAATGGGGTTACAGTACCTACGGTCGGGACAGAGCGTTCCAACTCGGAAAGTCTCTCGGGAAAGAAACAGATGACCCTAAAGAATTGCTGGATTTTCTCAGAGACGTTCCAACGACCTCTCTAGTCAGAGTACAACTACCTCCATTAGATAATAAGCACAAAGATATAACGGACAGCATAATGTTCGGGCCAGTTATTGAGAACTCTGAATTAAGCATTGAAAAGTTTTTAAGTGAATCGCCTCCTGAAACTGTGAAAAAGGGTTGTTTACCTAAAGTACCTGTCATGCTGGGATATACCTCTGGAGAGGGAATTGAAATTGCCAGAAAACTTCAATACATTATTGATTTCGTGTCGACAACGGGGAGCGTAGTGCCAAGAGAAATAAAATTATGTTCGTCACCGGAACAAATAGAACATGCAGATCAGAAAATAAGGCAACATTATTTCGGCAAGCGAGATATATCTATGGAGTTAATACAAGAGTACGCAAATTTGGAAACCGATAAATTGTTTTTCTTCAACATCGCTAGATTCGGTCGTCATTTTGCACATCGTACTTCAATGCCGGTCTATTTGTATAAATTCGTTGCCGATACTGAGAGGAACATCACTAAGAAACAGTACAATATGGAATCGTTACAGGGAGTGTGCCATTCAGATGAGTTAACATACTTGTTTCATATAACAAACTTGGATATTCCATTGACAGAGGAATCCAAAAGCATTATAAGTAATGTAACGCGACTCTGGACGAATTTCGCAAAAACTGGGTAAGCCTAATTTACACTGAATTTTCCTGTCAGTCAGGCCTTGGCTTATTTTAATAGACTTCAGAGGATGAGGTTCTCAGTTCGACTGTATTATTTTAACTCAGAACTTTCGACTGGGTGAACCGATTTTGATGATTCTTTTTTTATTTTAAAGCTGGTGCTTACCGCGTGGAATTAGGTCCAGTTCTGGCATTGGCATCCATAAGAAAATAATATGATTGAAGTGTTTATAGTTTTTTATAACAAACCTAAACATAAGATTCCAATAGAATAGGTAGCATATTATTATAACCTAAGTTTTCCTTTTTGCACGGTTCCTAACTTCTATCTTAAAACGTTTTTATATTTCAGAAAACCGACATCATCTAATGAGGAAAATGAGTGGAAGCCTTTTACAGACTCCGATCCATCCTGTTATATTATAGGAAATGAGCTGAAATGTGAAAAAAACGTTGATAAAACAAGCATAACATTCTGGGAAAGCATTTACGGAGACGCGCTTTAGTATTAATAATACCACCCACGTCAATTATTTGTAACAATATCAGCGGTAGGTGCACAAAATAAAACCATACCTACCTCATTTCACTTAACAATGTCCGGTTAAAGTGTTAAATAACTATATAACACCCAAATTATTTGGAGGATAAAAGTTCCGGATAAAAAAGGTTCCGGCGACAGTTAGCTATTTATAGTTAGTCGTTAGTATTTAGTTAGACAGATTTTTGCGCCTAGTATCTACCTATGTAGCCGCCCCACCGGATTGTAGAATCAGCCCATTTGAAGAATGGCTAGGCCAGGCCTACCTTAGGGCGCTTATACACGGACTGCAAGTTACCGTCCGTCCGTATTTGAGTGAGACGTACCAGAGCGCTTACTAAACGCATGCTGGTTTGTTGTGTCCGTCAAGGTAGCGTACACATATTACGTTTATTGATATGCCAATTAATTTGTGCTATTTTTTGGGCTAATTCGGAATAATCCTTTTAAAATCGTTTTCCTATCTCGTGTGACGTTCACCGAGACCCTTGCATCTGATTTGAGCTGGTCTCATTCTCGACTATTTGGTAGTTTTTGGTAAAATATCGTTGACCCACTAGCCAAACTTGATGTAAAGTGAATAGAAACAAACCAATTTCAGCCCGATCCGTTCAGGTAGTTTTTGCGTGAAGAGGTATGAAACATCCATCTATTTATAGTACCTACCTAATAAGTAGAGATTATGATTACGGATTAGTGATTAGAGTCAATAGTCTCATAATTGTGTGATCGAAACCTGCTCAAATCTGAATCTTAATAATAATAATAACACAATAATAAACTGAGTACATGTGAGTGGTAGGTAGTTCATACGGCATAAAATAACTTATTCCGCGGGCAAAGTGCATTATCGTGTTCTAAAGTGGTTAGGTACATAATAGTCTATAGATAATTTCCGATTTGTGAGTCGAATGCGTTTTCGTTAATATTTCAAACATTTAGCCAACTCGCTCGTACGAGTACAGTCAGTATATAAGAAATAAAACATGTGCGTAAAAAATATAATACTTATACTTACACGCAATCAGATTTATATTTATTTACAAGTTGCGCCCCGCGGCTTCGCACGCGTTGATTCTATAAAAACGTTTCAAGGTGATTTATATCCCACGGGAACTGATTTATGGGATAAAAAGTAGCCTATATTTTATTACAGGATTAGGATTACCTGTATGCAAAATTTCAGCCCGATCCGTTAGTTTTGGCGTGAAGAGGTAACAAACATCCATCCATCCATCCAAACTATCGCATTTATAACATTTAGTGTGATATGATGTGATTAGTGTGATTTACGATATCGAAGATCCCAGCAAAAAAACTGAGTTCTGCTAATGTGTGCGTCAAGTTAGCAGCCCCGCCATGAAATTTGGTGGTTTCAACTATGCTAATAAATGTGCCATAAAATAGTGCTTCTCAGTGCCTAAGTAAAGTAAATAGTGTCCCAGTACTTTAGGAGATATCTAGGTCTTTCACTGTGCTACCTTGACGTCAATCAAGCTGACAGCCCCGCTGATTTCGACGAAACTATAGTGAGATAAAAATCTTGAACTATGCTTAATAACTGTCCCACACCATATCTATACCGTGTCCATTTTGAATGGAGCATAAACGTAAACAAACCGCCCATACCTAACCTAAAATTCACTTTGTTGGCGCGTCCTTTAATACGTAGGTAATTTACATTACTGGTCGATTTTAGATCCTCCCTTCACTAAAAATTGCTTACAAATTATGTCTGAAACTCGACACCAAGCAAGTGAGATTTTGTTATTTGTGTCGTATTTTGTTTACTAACATGCTTCATTCAAAATGGATAAACCATAGTTCTCCTCAGTACTCTTCCGTGTTCTTTACTACCTAATACCAAACGCATCTCAGATTTAAGGAATTGTTCCCTGGACACGGACATCACATTAGTCGAATACCGCAACGTCAACTCTTTGTTAGGGTTCATATATTATATACTCGTACATGGACAGCAAGTTGTCGCCTGCAGTCCGACTGCATTCAAGGGCAACAGCAGACGACGGCTGCCGTCGCCTGCTGTCTACTGCAGTCGTTAACTTGCCGTCGTCCGTGTAATTGAGACGTGCAGCCCCTGTATAATAGCGCCTATGGTTTATCCATTTTGAATGAAGCATGTTAGTAAACAAAGTACGACACAAATAACAAAATCTCACTTTCTTGGCGTTGAGTTTCAGATATAATTAATAAATTGTAAGCAATTTTTATTGAAGGGAGGATCTAAAAATGACAAGTAATGTAAATTACGTATAAAATGACGCGCTAACAAAGTGAATTTTAGGTTAAGTATGGGCGGTTTGTTTACGTTTATGCTCCGGTCGAATATGCGGTCTCGGTCGAAGCCACGTGGTACTTACAAATTCACGCACATCTGAAGTTCCGTTTTTTTACTATTTATAATATAAATCTGTCAAAAGTTCGTGAGCATTCGGGAGTAAGGTATTCTGTCAGTAACAGCATTACTTAACTACATTCTAAACCAGAAAAAATTAGACTAAGTTAGAATGTTATTAGGTAGGTATATACCTAAGCTAATATTAAGATAAATTATGTAAAGTACACAAGGAAGTAACTGCTCTCCTGTAACACAGCTACATCGTTTGCGGATGTAGGAAATCAACCCCATCCGCAGCACTGGACATCATTCTAGGACTAACGCCCTTGCATGTTCACATTCAGCAAGAAGCGATGGCGGCGTCTCTGAGAATAAAATCAACGAACCAGTGGAAAGGCGAGACAGGCCTCACAAACCATAGTAGAATACTAGACAAAGCAATTGCTGCATTTCCAGAAGCGGCGAATGGCACTGACAGAATAGCGACTACCTACTTAACTGGTAAGAACTATGAAATAACACATGAAGAGAACGCATCAGCTATCACCGCACATGACGTTACCACATATCACATATACACTGATGGGGCCAAGAACAGAACAGGAGCTGGATGCGGCTATTCCTGTCCTGAAACTGGACTCTCAAAAGCCCAACCACTAAACCCGGCCACGACAGCCTTCCAGGCGGAAACAATGGGACTCAAACTAGCGGCAGACGACATGCTTCTGGAAACGACCAACAGAGATATAGCCAGACAGATGCAGCTGGTCTTCAAAACAGACAGCGCTGCACTAATAAACGCACTCAAACGGACAGACACAAGATCAAAAGCAATTGTAGAATGCCATAAAAGTCTACAAGATCTCTCTCAACACAGTAAGGTCTGCATAGAATGGACAGAGAGTAGATCCTGCCCAGGCAACATTAATGCGGACAGACTAGCTAAGGAAGGAACGAAACTAACTCCAACACAACAAGATGTAAGTCTCTCGAACCCGCCCACAGCGGAAGTCAAAAACAGACTAAAACTTAACTCTGAAAAAGAACACCAAAAGCTATGGGAGCGTCGGATAGACTGCAAGCATACTAAATCAATATTCCCTTCCAAAGACAGGAAAACCACCAACACGATGCTCAAGATGAGCAGGGAGGACCTCAGAACGATGGTGGGCATCATCACAGGCCATTGTGAATTGAACCATCATCTTTTCAAGACCGGAGCCACAGACAGCAGCCTATGTCGTGGCTGCTTTCAAGAAGAAGAGACTGTGGAACACGTCGTGGTAAACTGCACGGCCACAGAGGAGGCCAGACACAAAACAGGGCTGAAGCGCCTCATTGAGGAATCAACCCCATCCACACCCACAGGAAAGCTGAAACGAAGCTGTCAGTCACCTAAAGTCCTGCTCCGATACTTCAAGGAGCTGGGCTGGTTAGGGCCTGCTTAGGCAGGGGGATAATGCACAATACACTCCTATGCGAGACGTCCGTGCAGATCTTAGTTCCCCCACTTAGAATTAGAATTAGAATTAGCTACATCGTTCCACACGAGACAGTGCTCCAACTCAATTGTTACACACATTTTTGAAATAAACGTTCTGTATTATTTGTATGTTGGTAATTGATGAGAATAATATGGTTTTGTCATCAGTCCTGTCTACCGGGTCTTAAGACTATGATAAAAAATACAATACCTACGACGTCGATTGAAAAATTAATAAACTTATAAATATACATGTAGAGTCTGTTCAAAGGGTCATGGCATTACGGTGAACTAACACTTTTAGTCGTTCTGCATTGACAGAGCAGTGTTGTCATCCCAACAAAAGTTGTTAATTGGCACACGAGAGCCACACGACTCTTCTCTTTTTAACCGACTTCAAAAAAGGAGGAGGTTATCAATTCGACTGTATTTTTTTATGTTTATTACCTGAGCACTTTTGACTGGGTGGTCCGATTCTCATGATTCTTTTTTATATGAAAGCTGGAGCTTCCCTTGTGGTCCCATTTTAATTTTGTTCAGTTCTGACAACGGGATCCATAAAAATTCATGAAAATATGTACTATAAAAATTGAAGTCGGTTTATAGTTTTTTAAAACAAAATTAATTGTTGAACAGACTATATGAGAATATAATGTAAATAAAAGATAATGCTATATGCAAATGTCACTTATAATATATTTAATTAAAACATTGTTTGGGTGTTCTTACAAAAAATATTAATATTGAATGGTACTTCTAACACAGCTTAGATCGTTTATAGAAAATACATACATAAAATGGATAACGGCCTTAGATTTTTAAGCTATAGTTGTATATCTATAGATACTTAAATTATATCTGTTAGTAAAGTAATCCTCCTATCAATTAAACTTATCTTGTGCCGATGCGATATAATGGTGTCGATTCTGTTGTTTTAGGATAAGCTAATATTAGGATTTCGGAATTTCAAATAGATAAAAACGATTCTATGGTTGTAAAATTTGACTGACACGTTTAAAATTAGGATGACAGCTCTAACATGAAGCTGACGGACCTAAAACAACTCAATTTAGTTAAAATGGCTATAAACATATTCCTTGAAAAATTAAACAAACGGGTTTAAAATTAGGATGACAGCTCTAAAATTAGATTGATAGATCTAAAACAGCTTAACTTAGTTATATGTAGCTTTAACCCTATTATTTGCATTACATTTTAGCTATGGTTAGAAACGTCTACCTAATTTTAGAAGGCATCCAATGAGCGCGATATCGACCATGCTCAGTAACATTGTGAGCGCAAAGATGGCACAGGATATAAAGTCATCTATGATTCACTATCAACTGTAGACGCGCTAACGGATTAAATACCACTTTTGAGAGCGCTCAAGTCGATTTTGTTTATCAACGGGCCCGCAGCAATTAATTTATGGGCTTTTTATTCAGACGTATTTAATATTGACCATATTAGATCATATCAGATAACAGAAAACTCACGGGCCACTCATTTGAAGTTTACGGGAAAGACGTAGCAAAAAGAAAGCGGCGCCGCCCGTAAGAAAAAAGTTGATACTTGTGGGAATTTGAATGCACATTTTTGTGATGCGCAGTAGCAGCGTAGGATTAATGTGCACAGAGCTTAACTTTTCTTAATCCAATCCCACTGTTACAGTTCTTGCATAGTTTTTAATGATTATACATAATAAAATATTATATAACCTATTTACGTTAGTGTATACTAGTAATGTTGGTCTGTTTTCTTCTATGTTGGTACATTCTCTCTACCTGCCCCGTCGCCTCTGCTAGAAGGTTTGCTGAAAAAACTCATACAGGTCAAGCTCGCCTTCGTGAATATGTTCTGATTACGTCGTGATATTACTGTGTATGTTAAATAAAGTAGTACTGAACCTGAAGTCTTAGTGACTGTTGGTCTTAATAATGGGGACAGAAACTAGGCCAAAAATTGACCTGTCTTACGTCAAATACACTTAACTCAATCTTACTTTTGTTTTATTACTCGCAATCGTTTCTGACGATTTGCAGACAAAATTTGATTTGATAAGGTACTGATCAGTTTTTAAAATAGAAGTAGTGTCGTGAGTAAAGTAAAGTGTGACTATGATTTTAATGAACGTGTATATAACAGGATGATTCATTAATTGCATATAAAATAATGCCCACACGGGCCTTACGCGAATCGAGTTAGATAGATGTTCTCAAAGCATATCGACTGATAAGGGCGTTAGTTTCGTCTTTATAGCACGTTCATAAAGATCGTGGTCACACTGTAAGGGCATTTGTCCACCACCACCGTCGCCGAAACGTCACAGAAAACGAAATGACATCGGCATAGCGTAGACGTAGTGGCAATACATAGATTTACTACGGCTATGTGACCATAGGAATTTATCCCGGCTACCGACGGTTCGAACAGTCTCGTTTTCGACGTCCCGGTGACGGAAGCGTTTGAGGAAAGCCCTCAGTATGTGTCGGTCAGTACCGGCCGGAGCGCGAGCTGCGCTGCGGCTCACGGCGGCGTTCGCGCGAGCGGGAGCGCCGGCGTCGGTCGCGCGACCGACTGCGGGACCTCCGTCCACCGCCACCGCCACCGCCGCCGCCTCCACCGCCGCCGCCACCGCCGCCGCCGCCGCCACCGCCGCCGCCACCACCACCGCCGCCGCCGCCGCCGCCACCACCGCCCTTGCCGCGACGAGCATACAGATATCTGCAACACAAGGGATTATGTTCATCTTACAAAATCAGCATTGCCTTCACCACCCATCTACTCATAGTTCTTTGTGGGAGAACTGTAATTGCATCAACATCTCACAAATGTTAACTGTGTTTTTTGAATTGAACTAGACTCATTTGGAAATCTTAGTATTATCACACCGAAAGTTCGCGAAATGTGGATTTTATTTTGTTACCTAAGATCTCCAAAACTACTGAACAGATCAAGATGAAAGGCATTACAGACTGAGTCCAGCAGTGGCATACAGGCTGTTGAGGTTGAGGTAAATAACAGGCACCAGTCTCTCACAACTCAGGTTAGTTCAGCAGTTCAGCATAATTTAAGTAGTTTTGCTGCAGTTATTGTGGTGTATGTGACATGAGCAATGAAAGAGTTAGGTACCATTTTAGCTAGATTAGGTATCTTTGTGAGAGAAAATAAACATTTCATCATTGTTATTATTATTAATTA
The DNA here is from genome assembly GCA_955876795.1 of Eupithecia tripunctaria. Taxonomy (NCBI): domain Eukaryota; kingdom Metazoa; phylum Arthropoda; class Insecta; order Lepidoptera; family Geometridae; genus Eupithecia; species Eupithecia tripunctaria. Next base: position 9,432,514 of record OY041609.1, on the reverse strand, counting down.
GAATCAGTGCAAGCAAGTATCTTGTACACATTTTCATTTACCTTCTCAGTTCCCTCGAGATAGGTTTCAAGTGCATGAAGTTGCAGAATCCACTCCTAGTGCATTCTCCCATCTCATACTGGCGACAACAGGCCTCGCGGAAGTCCGTAACAGGGGAAAGCTCGGCATATACGGGCCGGCCACCAAACCAACGGTTGTTTAGATCATTAACCGCTTTCTCGGCATCCTCTTCTCGGCGAAACTAGAACATTCCAATTAAATAATAAGGATCTCTGCAATAAATAAATGGAACTCTCCTGAGGTTTGTTTTATTTTATCAATTGACTATTTATAGATCAATGTTGGGTTCAATTCTGAAAGATTTTAGTAAGAAATAAAGTTGCTTATCTCTGAGATGATTGGTCTACCTCAGCTAAGCCTATCAGAAAAGATTAAACCGCAGTCTATATTTTTGTGTGGTACAAATAAATCCCTTGTGCTGTTACGCATGTTAAATGTGATTTTAAATATAGCCTTAAATATAGAAAAATGCTAGAATAAGATAGACTTTCAGACTTTCTGTGAATGGTAAAATAATGCAATTTATATAACTGAATATAATTCTGGCTATACTAATCACTATTCTAGGTCTTGGTAAAAAGAAATCATACTAACTTTGATATATACATTGCCGACTAGGTGATCACCAAGGTTATCGCACACATTCATCTCTTCAATCTCCCCATATTTGTCTTCACATTCGACAAAAACATCTTCAAAGAAATTATCGTAGTGCTCCTGCATCTCTTCATCAGACACATTGGCCACAACCACTGAAAATACATAGGGCAGAAAATGACAGCATGTTTTTATTGACATAGGGTTTGTGTATCATGTTATTTGAGAATAAACTACAATAAATAAAAATTTTTTTTTACTGACTTTTAACCAGGAGGCAGTTCTCAGTTAATTTGGTTTTTAAAATATTATAGTTTGGCAAATTCATTATAATTTGGTAACTTCTTGACTGCCCTTCCATAAGCTCATTTAACTAAATACAAATCAGAAAGCAGCACAGGGGGGGCAGTAGGAAGAGGTACTTAACTAATATTTTTTATAAAACAAATCTGTTATAGTTAGTTCACAAGTCAGCAAAAAAATGGGTATTTTACCCAAACCTTCTTTTGATGCCAATCGATCCTGTTTCTTCGATCGATAACTTCTACCATCCAGTAAGTGTTTGATCGAAGAAACATCTGTGTCAAACACTGAAACAGTCAGAAATCCCAACAAATTTCCCACACATTTTATGAGGACTCTACTTACAATGACTGCCATCGGCAGATTTGGCTGAGTTTTGAGGATTCACATACAAATTCTGCAGCAGCACAGTTTGTGAGAAAGTAGGCTTGTTGTGAATACGTGAACAACGATCCCCATGGCGACATGCTCCGATTTTGAAGTAAAATGAACAATTGACTCTGAAAAACGTTGGAAAGCAGTCGTTACTTACTTCAACTCTTGAAATGAGCGTAGTGGACGTATATTCGAAGGTAACCTCAAAATATTTTACGTCCAATATAAATTATATTTCGTGAGTGATACGAAGCTTAAGAAATATGTAGATTATCAAATAATATACGTACTTGTCCTTTTCTGTGCCGAAAATAGCAGCTAAATATTCTGCCATTGTAAATCACTGCCAGACAGCCCGCCGCTCGTCCTATGTGGCGGTAATTATTGTTTTTCTCTATTCTACTTCTATACACATGTGTATGGTTACAAAGAAACAGTCTTCTAGTGTATTTTTCATAAATTTCGGTGTAAATGAAAAACAAGCAGTGAAATAGTGAAAAATCGGAAATGAAAGTCTTGTGATGATGCGATGCGATGCGAAACCAACGAACGACGTGCATGAGTGAAAGAATGAATGTATGAATGAAATAAATGCAAATGAAACCAAAGAGTATAAAGCCAACGACGTGAATGAGTGAAAGAATGAATGTATGAATGAAATAAATGCAAATGAAACCAAAGAGTATAAAGCCCTACTCACATCAACGCTAATTTTTAAGCGCGTTTCCGCGTCCTGCGATTTTGCGGGGCGGCGCAGGGAGGCGGGACGGGGCGGCGCCAGTGGTCTGAAAATCGACCTCCATACTCATAGAATTTTTTTGTTAAGTATTAAAACAAAAAATATTGGAACGTCTCTGGTTTATCTCTCTTTATTCAACATTTAAGCATGAACTGTGTGACTAGCTCCATACGTGAGAAAAAAAAAGTTTATTATTTTTTTGTATGGGAGAAAACACTTAAAGTGCTTTATTTTTAAACTGAATGAAACTGAAGGGCTGGTACTCACATGAGTTAATGCACCTTACATGGCGATTAAGATGACATACAATTTATATACCTATCGGTGCCGCTTTGCGTGTAGTAAACTTTTGAAATGTCAAATTCTTGGTATGTGATTATCCAAGTATTAGGCGTAATTAAATGAAGTTACCATTCGTTTTACTTATGTTATTGTTAGTTAACAGTCTCCTAATGATATTCGTAATGACAAATCATTAGAAAATTATATTATATTTCACGAAATTACATTTAAGAACCTGAGGTATTTGGTAATCACCGTCATTATGGTTGAATCTTAATTAGTTACAAGTTATATAAAAATTAATGAGACAGTGAGTAATAATGAGGATAGATACATATAAATAGGACCATTGAGTTAAATTCCCTCAGTAGCTAAGCACTCGTGCTTGGTGACTATACTTATTACATTTATTTGTTTTCGTGTTATGATGGTAGGTTTCGGTTCTAACTTAGACATTTTCATGTTTGTGGCAAAGAACAGATGTTTCTCACAGCCCAGTGTGTTATTTGAAGTTTTTATGAATGCCGTTGATTTATCTGATAGTGAAAAAAAGAATTGAAGCAATTCTGTCAAACTTTTTTTTTTTTTTTTTTTTTTACGGTAAATAGACCTTTGTTTGACCGCAATCTCACCTGATGGAAAGCGAAGATGCGGCCGACAGTGTATCACGAAGGTCTAGAAGATACCTATTCACCCTTGTCTTGAAGAGACCCAGGTTGTAATTGGCCGGGAAAACAAAGGCAGGGAGCGAGTTCCATTCCTTTGCGGTGCGAATAATGAAGGTGGAGGAAAACCGCTTAGTGCGGGTGGAGGGTACATCCACCAAAAATGGATGGTAATGCGCTGTGCGTCTGCTTTTCCTGGAGTGGAAGGGGGATGGTGGGATCAGGTCATGTAGTTCGAGTGAGCATTCACCAAAATGTATCCTATAAAAGATCGATCCACTTATGTGTGTACAACAGTTGTCACTGATGATATGAAACCTCTTATCATCAGTGACGATTTAGATGTAGACAAAGAGACAAAGAGAATCCGTGAAAAAATCCGTGATCTCATAGACGTGGACACATCTAGACTAGTTTATTTCAGCTACTTCCATAGTATTATGTCTTATGGTATACTGCTTTGGGGGAACGCTGCAGATATTAACACCATATTTGTGCTGCAGAAGCGGGCTGTTTGTGCCATCTATAAAATGGGTCCCAGAGAATCCTTACGTGAAAATTTCAAAGAAATAAATATAATGACAGTACCAAGTCAATATATTTATGAAAACTTGTTGTACACTCATAAAAATATCAATAGTAAAAATAGCGATATACATAATCTAAATACTAGAAATAAACATAAACTCGCTGTACCCACAACTAGGCTGCATAAAATTAATGTATCTTTTAAAGGGCAATGTATACGCTTCTACAACAAAACCCCTACTAAACTGCAAAAATTATCAGTAAATAAATTCAAACAGACTGTCAAAACTTTACTATGCAAATAGGCTAACTATAAAATATCAGATTATCTAGAGGATAAAAAAGCTTGGGTCGGATTTGCTCCAACTCGAAAAATAACAACTAACAGGCTTAAGGTTTCTTCGTCGTTTCTTTACTTTAGTCTACATAGCGAAGCGATCAAAATCAAAAATACCACTTTATTTCCGTGTCAGTGTATTTTTTAATATGATTTGACCTTTTCTAAATGTACATTTATTGTATTTATGGAAATAAAGCATTTTTGAGTTTGAGTTTGAACATTGAACTTGTCGATGTTAGTGCGTCAATGATGGACTCTGATTTGGAGGCCTTTAATGATGGCGAAGATAATTAATTCAATTAGTAGTATTTTTTATGTAGTTTACTAGGATTGTTGTTATTTTTATTATGTAGTTGTTTTTTGTGTTAAAATCAAAATTCAAAATTAGAGACACTTTATTTCCATGAGTACAATACTTAAATGTACATTTAGACAAGGTCAAATTATAAAATCAAACACTGACACGGAAATAAAGTGATATTTTTTTATGTAATTAGTAATTTAATTATTGTAACGTAAAATAAGCAATGTAAAATAGTTAATTTTATATTTATTGTCCTTGTTATATGTCCTGTGGCGTATCATTTTTTATTTTTATATCATAGACGAGTTTTACATTAAACAATATAAGTATTTGCAACATAATGTTGATGATTTTAATTTTACCATATAAATAATGTACACCCTGTATAACAATAATTCATAAGTATATGAATGTCTATTATGTTAATAGTAATTTTCACATATGAAGAGGTTGGTAACTTCATTTAATTATGCCTAATACTTGGATAATCACATACCAAAAATTTGACATTTCAAAAGTTCACTACACGCAAAGCGGCACCGATAGGTATATAAATTGTATGTCATCTTAATCGCCATGTAAGGTGCATTAACTCATGTGAGTACCAGCCCTTCAGTTTCATTCAGTTTAAAAATAAAGCACTTTAAGTGTTTTCTCCCATACAAAAAAATAATAAACTTTTTTTTTCTCACGTATGGAGCTAGTCACACAGTTCATGCTTAAATGTTGAATAAAGAGAGATAAACCAGAGACGTTCCAATATTTTTTGTTTTAATACTTAACAAAAAAATTCTATGAGTATGGAGGTCGATTTTCAGACCACTGGGCGGCGGGACGGCAAGAAGCGCTAACTAATTAGCGGCTGTCTGCGGAGGGCTTAATGCGTTTAAAGCCCTCCGCCAACAGCCGCTAATTAGTTAGCGCGTTTTCAGCGATTTTCCAGTGTGATACCTTACACACAGCGGCTTATTATTAAGCGCGATTTGGTCCTGCGATTTTGCGGCGCGCGCCTCGCAAATTCGCAGGACGCGGAAACGCCTCGGACAAGCTGAATCGCGGCAGTGTGCGTCAACGTATGCGTTTTAGTACAAAATGTTCCGCAAGCAAATATCGCAAAATCACGTGACACAGGGCGCGCTTAAAAATTAGCGTTGATGTGAGTAGGGCTTAAATAAGGTTTATACAAAACTTTGTCTATGGTATAGGCTACCTCATGCAGCCCTTCACATCGGTCGGCCTCGGCCCTAATGTTTAAGCACGACCTGTGTCGCGCGATTTTGCGATATTTGCGTGCAGTACTTTTGTGGCGCGGCGCGGGGCGGCATCGTGGAACGGTATACGTCGTTCGCGCAGCCCGTAAGGCTGGAAGGGGGCAGCGCGGCGGGGACGCGCGGCGGTGGCGCCGCGCCGCCGCCGCCAACATGGTTTAATAATAAGCCGTAAAGAATCGCGCTCGAAAATCGCCGAAATCACGCTTCGCAAGACGCGCTAATTAATTAGCGTCTGTGTGCTGAGGGCTTTAACCACTTTTTTTTAAATTTGACGACATAATGGCGCGGTGGGCGAAGGTCCGACGGCTGCGACGCAGGTGGTTGCGGGTTCAATTCCCGCTTGTATTCTCTTTGTTTGCTTGTATCCGCCTTGGGCGTTCTGCATGTTTTCTATGTTTATTAAAAAATATCTATTTATGTAGTGGTAGGTGAAAACTCTGCTTATCTTGGGGCTAGATAATCGAATTGTCGTTATTTATTTATTTGCCTCATTTTTATTATATTACGACGGAACTTTAAAACGCTATTTTGATTTGTCAAAAATTTCCGATATCGAAACCGATGGCCTTTCCGACGAGTTAAAATACCCCTGCAGGTACATTTGGCTTGGCACTATGTTTGCCCCATTAGCCTATGCCATCCATTAATCAAAACAGACAGCGTTAATAATAATCTAGATTTAAAACAGACAAAAATTATTATTAGAACACTACCTGACGGGTGTTAAAAGAGTTCCTACTGAATAAAATAAACAAACTTAAGTAGGTGTGTAATTGAAGGGTATTTTATTTATTTATATCATCATCATCACTTTCAACAATAGACACGATTTTTGTTTGTGCCTTATGCTTCGTATTCCTGGCAATTATAGCCAATTCCATTGTAGTGAAAATGAAGCCACTATTGTGTTTTTTGAATATTTTCTTGTCATGGAATGCATGCCCGTGGATTCCTATTCTGTAAATAAAAACTCAGGTAATTAATTTTTCTATGGAATAAAAAGCAGACCGTCACACATGTCCGTTCTCGGGATACCGTATAGCTGCGTGCGTGCCTAAGATCCATTCAACTATTTGGGCATGAAAAGGCAATTATATGCTATAGTTACCAAAGTCTCAATAACACCTTCATGGCCCAGCGCACAGTGTAAAATAAACCCCAATTTTGTTTCATCTCAGTTTTATCACGAATACCAAAAGTTCATTCATTTTAATCATTTTATCATTTAAGTACCTGAGTAGAACTCCGGCATCGAAAGATCATGTAGTTTTTTTATTAAAAATTATCAAAGTTACCCTATATCCCATGAAATATACAAAAAAAATCGTAGAAAAAAAACTACGCTACTTATTTAACTTTATCTATATGTATACAACGGTTATGCACATAATAACCGACCATCAAGCTAATTTTTAACTTTGTACTATGAATAGATTATGAAATATTAATATTTTTACCATAATTCTTTTTTTTTTCTCCACTATAATGCCGTATTAGACGGAAATTTCTAAACTAAACGATAGTATAAACAAACTTTTATTTACAGTATTAAAATCATAATTTTACTCCGCGGGACTTGCAGTCAATACGATACACTTTAGTGTATCATATTCACTGCCCAGCTCTGCGGCAGAAACTATTACATGATAATACACTTGTTTAGTAAACTAAACAAGAGCATTATCATGTAATAGTTTCTATGCCATGTAACCATGGCCTGTCAATGGTGGTTATGGCCATTTGCAAGATCCTATTGCCATCTGCTAAACTCCATAGAAGACCATAGATTTACCTACCTGCGTACAATAGCCCCATCTGCATCAGTATCAACTAAAGCAGGACAAGACCCTCTGCGGTAGTTAATGCAACGCCACCTCTGCTTTTTAGAAGAGGTACCGTGGCAGCAGTAGATGTATCGATTCAGAATCAGCTGCAACGCTCCTCTTTCTGTTATAGAATACTGCGCCATGTTTTCTGTAAAATAATAACATAAATTTAACAATATTATACTAAAAAAATTTAATAAATGTTTTAAAATTATTTAATCAAAAACTTACTCATATCGTTTAAAGTAGCATTAAAGCTTGATTCTCCAACATCCTCTCCAACAGTTACTGCATGTTCATCATTTCTAAGAATATTTATAACAGGTACTGATTGCTCTATATTATTCTGATCTAGATTTTTATTTGCTGGAATTGATGGTTGGCTGACTTCAAAACCTGGTGTATCATAATCTGCTTCTGCACATTTTGGAATATTATTTTTAAGAATTTTTAAAACTGGTTCGTCTTTTCCTTCATTAACTTGGACTGGAATGCTGCCTATCTCAATCAGTAGTTGTTGGCTGACTTGAGAAGACTGAGTAATAAAGTCTTTTCCTGATGTTTTAATATTGTCATCCGTAGGAATATTAAAAACAGGTAGCAAGCTCTCTAAATCATTTCGGTCTGGAGAGGTATTTGTGAGCATTGAAAGTTCATTTGGTAGACCAATTGTTATACTGTTATCTTGTTGGCTTGGACAAGCCTGTATTTCTATAAGTGGAATATTATCTGTGGCTTTTGTTTGTTCTTTTGTTGGCTTCACAATGATTTTATAGCTTTGAGCTTTAAATGATTGATCAATTAGTGGTATAGTTGCTATAGGTGTTTCTACAGGTTGATCATTTTCAATATCTATGCTTGGATTATGTTTTTCTTTTCTGGTGTGGAATGTTATCAGATCCTTATTAGTATTCTTTACATTAAGCAGTTTATTTGAATCTTGATTATACTTGGTATTAAGACTGCAAAGTTCAAACTCATTTGATGATTTATTTTGATCTTCCATGCAGTCATCATCATTGTTATAATTGTCAATGTTAGCACTTTCACACAGCTCAGTTAAATTATTACAATCTGTAGGTTTGGTTTCTTTAATATTAGGAACCCTGTGGAATATACATCCATGTGAACAAATTTTTCATACACAAAAGTTATTCAAATGGATCAATCTGTGTAGATAAGTAGGTAAGAATAGAATAACCAATGCACAATGAACTAACCTGCCTAATTTTCTCTTTTTAGCCTGTTTGCCAATACTTTTAAGAGGTTCAGGCGACACCTTAAAAACAAAAAATAGACAATGTAAGGTTTTCCACCCTGCACCTTTAGATGATATTGATAGGAGATGTAGGAGTGACGGAGAGATTAACTGATAACTTGATTTATTGCTAATCCATAATGATATGAATACACGGGACTGCGGTCGGACGCGTACTGACTGCTTTAGCTGATATAGGTAAAAATGCACTGCTTGTTAAAGTGCAATTGTGCGGTTTATACATTAATCATACAGACAAGGTTCATGTGGGTCTGATATTTATCATAAGTCTTGTTAGAGCCTTTTCTTATAAATATGAGAGAAACGTTAATTGTTTGGTCTGATACAATTAAGTGTTATTTTAATCCATTCAAGCTTATGATGTAAGAAAACCCTCGAGTATTTATTTTGAAAACATACCTTTAGTGGTTTATGGTCAGCAATACCTACAATATGCAAGGACTTGGAAACTTCAATAAATTCTTCAATCAATTGTACTGGAATGTTAACTTCACCTTGGTACATATACACTAAAATGTGTTCAAGGATTTCCTTTCGAATTTTCTGAAATAATAAAAAATAACAATGAAGGTTTCATAAAATAAAAAAGTTCAATACATAATAATTCTATCTATTTATCTGTTTGATGCATTTTCACACCTTGTACAGGAGAGGATATGACTAATTTAATCACGGAACAGCATGTGAATCCGTGGGCAGAAGCTATAATTAAATAATTGTAACTTACATTTCTTCCAGTATGTCCTTCGACATAGGCCTCCTCTAAGGCTTAGAGGAGGCCTATGTCGAAGGACATACTGGAAGAAAAAAGAAGAAATAGTGTTAAGGATAAAAGTTTAAATCAATTGTAATCCAGAAATAAAGGCTTATTTTATTTATTTTTTATTTTATTTAACTTACATTTAGATATATAACAGGAGCACTTCCATGCAAATTTCTTAATATATCCCTCAGATATGGACTAGCTAAAGCTATCACACTTCTGTGTACCTTGCAAAAGCATCCATCTGCTGCCAAGGTGAGATCAACAAACTCTTCCTCCTGAAAAAATGAATCAATAAAATAACTACCTAGGTACCAATTATTTTAGAATATTGTACCTACAACTACCTACAGCTACACTTAGGTCACTTTGTATTGTACAACATAACACTAAATACCAGCTATGTAAGTTACTCTATGCATAATGATTAATATTATATTACTGATCCGTAAGTCAGTGCATATCTATAAATACCTTTTGTAATTGTGAAAAACCAGCCAACACATTGCTCCAATAAGTTTCACTACTCAAATTATAATGCGTTAGGGCCATTTTCAGAAATATTGACTTTATTGTTTTGTTGAGTAGTTTTGACAAACAATTATTGTTATTGAATGAATGGAACATACATTAAACACACAGATGTATATTGGAGGATATTGATACTATACATAAAGAAGGAGATGCATCCACACCACAACAGATTTCAAGCATCAACGAACGTGACAAGTTATTGTATTCTCCATTGATACGGTATTCTCTTTGAACGTGACATCCAAAGAGAATTTAAATTATTAAACCTAACGCTATGTAGCTACATCAACTTTTATTATTCTTCTGTGCTCAAGCTCAACAACAGTTCATTCAACACAACAAACAATCAGCGGGTACGTTCCGATTATCATTCAAGCGCTCACGCACTGCACGAGCTATGCGCGCACGAAGCCCCGTTTCGTTCCGATCCATCTGAGTGCGTTAGCGCGATTTTTGAAACGAAACGCTCAGTAAGCGCTTACATGACGGCACTCACAAACAAATTGAAGGAGAATAACGCACGAGTTAGGGTGACCAAAAAAATGACGTAGGTAGATACTCATAGGATATAATACAAAAAACTGTGGCGCGAAATTAATGTATTTTTGCGGTTTTTCGTAATTTACGGCGTCAATTCTAATTATCATGCGTGGAAACTGAATTCTCGGCAATCGGACATTATTTTCTACGAATTACAATATATTTTTTTTAGGAAAGAACTTGTAAATTATATTGGACTTAATAATGTCCGATTGCCGGCAATTCAGTTTCCACACATGAGGATTAGAATTGAAGCTGTAAATTGCGAGAAACCTCAAAAGAGAAATAATTTCGCGCTACAAAGGTCAGGATTCCCCTTAACCAAATAAGTTCCTTAAGTTCCTTTATTTTGGTGTCCAATAAATAATACTTACTTACTTCTTTCCTTGATTAACCAATAATTTAATTCCATAAAATAACTAGCGGCCCGTCCCGGCTTCGCACGGGTGGCCATGTATTCTTCGCTCCTATTGGTCGCGGCCAGCTTGATGTTATGTAACCTAAAGCCTTCCTCGATAAATGGACTAACTAACACAAAAATATTTTTTCAATTCGAACTAGTAAGTACGTACTTCCTGAGATTAGCGCGTTCAAACAAACTCTTCAGCTTTATAATATTAGTATAGATTATGCACTAAGGATGGATGGGATAAAGTAAAACGCATTAAGGAGAATTTATAAATATTTATTTGATATAATAAAACAGTTTTATGCAATTTCTGTCTTTAAGATTCGTTCATTATGGGCATCCTACTTCAAGAATAGAAAAATACTTAGTTGAATAAAGAAACAAATAAAAAAAACTACGATACTTGCATGAATGCAAATAAAATTTATTTAGACATGGGTTATTATTTTTTGGAGTGCTCTTACTTTTTTCTCACGAAACTAGGTATGATATTCATTAGTATAGGATCTATCATCTATGTTACATAGTTCCTTTAGAATTAATAATATTGGTATAAACACGTCATATTCCCCAAACAATGACGCAAAATTTTATGGCTTGCTCCACTCGCCGTTTCATATTATTTTGTGGCTAACAAATTTACCAAGAGTAAAAAAAAAATAAAAAAAAATAAAAGCTAAAATTTCTGTCAAATTTTGTATTCTCGCTCCTTTCTCATTCTCCTTTCTCATAATTCCATGTCCAAAAGGGATCCGTTGCTAAAAAACTGTGAGAACTACTAACCTAGTGAATAAATGGTTAGTTTTTTTATATTATTTCTCACTACATACGAGTACATAGCAGGTTATTGTTGCATAAATAAATGCAGGCGGCCAAGCTAAATGGCCTGGGGCGCTGAATCTCTAAATACACATCTGATAAACGGACCAAATAATATTAATATGTGAGCGCTCAAATCGACTTTATCCATTTATATACGGACCGCAGCCTAAGATTCGTTCATTCATTCGTTCGAGTTTGTTTGTTTTTCTTTTCAAGATCAGCAAAATTCTTTGCAGAGTTTTGTTTTGTTTAAATTTTTTGATTTGGTTGAAGTTTATTCTCTTTGCTAGTGAATGAATTCTCTTTCGCATCGCAGTTTTGTCATAGGAGTTGCAGAGTACTATTCTTTACACTGAAAATATGGTAGAAATAGTACTCTGTGACTGGAAAAAACCAAGTTTTATATCCCTTTGAGCGAATTTCCATCTTTTACACTGTCGAACTAGTCCACAAAGAGAATACAACGACTTCGTAATTTTGGCCAAGGGTGTTGCGACAGACTGCTGGTCCACTGCTGTGGCGAACCAAGAAATTCCATATCTTGATGAAATAACTTTTCAAGATGACGATGATGAAAATGATATCGAAATTGTCTGGCTTAGCACCACATACTACTGTTACATCAATTTCTTCAGTGCCGGCCGTTTATTCAAAAAGGTAGGATGTTTCTAATAGTGAACCTATGCATTTGACTTTGAATCTTGTTTAACATGTAACAATCTGGACACCACTGACTGTAGAGTCTTACACCTGGTACATCAGGTATCCCTAGTTCCTGTTCATACTGTCAACCATTAATAAGAAGGCTAGTATTTAATCAGATGCAAAACCATGTAAGTTCTCAATTATATAGAAGATCAAGATGTGTGTAGAATGTTGAAGAGCCCAATCTGCTTGGAATTAATTGTTTGTATGCATTTTTGCCATAAGGAGTTAATTATTGTTGAAATGTCCTTGTGATTTATTGATCATCAAATGTGTCCTTTTCAGGTTTAGCTCTGACAAAACAAGATATAATTTTGACATTGCTGTCATTGGAGGAGGCATTGTTGGAGCAGCATCTGCACGAGAACTAGCATTAAGACACCATGGTCTTAGAATAGCTATTCTTGAGAAGGAAAATGGATTTGCCCTCCACCAAAGTGGAAATAACAGTGGAGTGGTACATGCAGGAATTTATTACAAACCTGGCTCCTTAAAGGCAAAGCTTTGTGTGGAAGGATCAAAACTTGCATACAACTACTTTGAGGAAAAAGGAATCAATTATTCCAAGTGTGGCAAACTTATCGTCGCCACATCAAGACCTGAAGTACCCAGGCTACTGGATTTATATGAGAGAGGCCTAAAGAACAATGTAAGGAACATGAAGCTATTGGATGCTAAGGAAATTCGTCTTTTAGAACCAAATTGTTCAGGTCTTCAGGCCTTATGGTCTCCAGAAACAGGAATTGTAGATTGGGCAGTAGTCACACACCATTATATCAATGACTTAATGAGCCTCAACGGAACACCATTCCTTAACTTTGAGGTTAAACGATTTGCTGAGTCAATAGATCCAGAGTATCCCGTCATGATCACAAACAACAGTGATAAGACTATACAAGCAAAATATGTTCTTACATGCTGTGGCTTACATTCAGATACTGTGGCTATGATGACAGGCTGCCCTGAAGAACCTAGGATCATACCTTTCAGAGGGGAATATCTATACATTGTCCCAAATTTTAGTGGCTTAGTAAAAACCAATATTTACCCTGTGCCAGACCCCAGGTTTCCATTTTTAGGTGTGCATTTAACACCTACCATAGATGGACGTATTATTGTTGGTCCGAATGCAGTTTTAGCATTATGTAAAGAAGGATACAAGTAAGTAATTATCAGTACATTTTAGAAAGTAGTTAGTTTTACTTATTTTACAAATTTATTTATTAAGCCATGTTGATCTGCTAAATAAAGATATACTTAGGTATTTGGTAACATGTAAAATTTCCATAAATTATCTACAAGGTCAAATGAATGAAAACAATGTTGTTTTTATGAGGAGTTTTTATCATGCCTACACTTGTGATTCTGATAGGATTTCTCTTGCTTGTTATATTTTAAACAGGTACACACAAGATAATGTGCATATTTCTAAGAAATCAAATTAAAAAAACCCTTAATGTAAACTATAATTTCCAAAACTTGCATACTAATGTCGAATGGTCCGTGTATGAAGTTGTAGTATAACTTTATTCTCTGATATGCCTAACAACATGTTGTAATGAATAGTTTCAAACAATTTAAAATTTCCAGGTGGACAGACACAAATATGAATGAACTTAAACAGATAATAGCATATCCAGGATTCCGAAAATTAGCTCTACAGTATGGCACTTTCGGCATGAAAGAGATACTTCGATCAGCAATAAAGCCGCTGCAGGTCAAACAATTAAAAAAGTTTGTAACTAATATCTCTTCTCGCCTCTGTGAAAGAGGCCCTAGTGGAGTGAGGGCCCAGGCTATGGCGAAGGATGGTAAATCACTCATATTTTCGCTAACTTAATCTTCTTCTTGCTAATGATGATGGATGTCTAAATTTTGACGAGGGTTTAAAATTGTGCATCGAGATATCCTGGGGACCTACTTGGAAAAAGAAAATCTAAGTTTTGTTTCTGTTGTCAACGCTTGCATAGATTACGTTTGCATGAATCGGAACCTTCGATTTAGCTTTTAAGAGTATGAGATGGGTGATATAATGTGTCTCTTTTAGGTGGAATAGAGAATAATAATTGCATCTGTTTCCAGGAACCCTGATTGAAGACTTCGTGTTTGATACTCAGCCTGGTTCAGGGACAATCAGCAGCAGAGTGTTGCACTGCAGGAATGCACCTTCGCCGGGGGCTACCTCCTCACTAGCTATAGCAGGCATGATCGCTGATAAAATGAATGACACATTTATATTTTAAGACTCGAGCGGTCGAATAAAATTTCCATTCTCCATTCCTAAGCTTAAATTTTCAAAGGGTACAAAGGTGTTCTGTAAGAACTTAAAAACCTTATGTTCTGTGCTGACCAAGTGTCGAGAAGTTAGACACATAAAAACTATTGTAGTTTGATGAGTTCATTACAAATAAGGTTTGTAGTTAACCAGCTTACATCCATAATGAAGTTAGACACATTTTAGCTTGGAAACAATCTATTAAGCTGTTGGTTTTGCGCCAGACTCGAATTCTAGCCATGAAAAATGTACAGGGGGTTAGATGAATATAAATCTAAAATACAGGTCAAAGACACAGGACATAATAATTTAATATCTGCCTATTTTAATTATTAGTTACGAAATTTCTATCAAATATACCTACATATTTTTATACTTCAGTTACAAAGTTATAAACTATTATTTTTGTTACCTTTTGACAATAAGTTTGGTACTTACCTACTTAGTAATGATAAAGAGATATAGTCTGCTTAACTTAAAAAAAATTAAATGCTTCTGTGGCTCCATTTAGTTACGATAATATTCTGGTTATCGCTACTAAATGATTAATTTTGTGTTCCTTTTGATTAATTATGATATGTATGACATACTTACCTATTTTTGTGATAATCATTTGTTATGAAGAGGTGAATGATCTATGCATTAAGAGAGACTTATATTAACCTATTTGTTGAATCTAAAAGGAAATGGATAGTCCACAATCCAGTGTGAGCCTATATTAAGTGCATTATACAATGGCTCTCCGGAGTGCAGACCATCTGCAATTTCTACTGATAGGTTTAATCTATTTATCACTTACTTACTTATAATGTATTATCAGTGTTTTCATTGTACTGATAAAATAACCTATTGGGTTAATTGATAAATTAATTTAATTCGGCAACTTTTTCCTTTGTTACCCCTTTGTACTCGCACTTTAAAGACATATGGTGTATGTCAATATTGTAATTCCTAACTAACAACTGTGAATTAAAATCCATTTTAAGGTGCTCTTAGAATAGTCAGAATAATATAGGTACCTAACTCATAGGTAAGAGAATTCGATCCCAGCCCTTTTCACAGTCAATTTACTTAATTTCCAAGTATCCTATTATTAATCAATATTGTTAAATATGGGGGCGGAATAAAAAGCTGAATACGGTTTTGTAAAACCCTTAATTAACAAGGTGGGGTTTTATTACCTGAAAACTTCGATATGGAATAGGGCCGGAATTTCAGGATCGAATCCTCTAAAATTTAGAAATACGAAACTCTAGTATGTGTCACAAAAAAAGACAAGCCATTTTGTTGATTATATTAACGAATTTTATTATATTGTTTTACAAAATACGTTATTCATAAGATTTTATTAAATAAACACGTTTTATTTTAATAGATTTTTTAATTTCAGGACTTTTATTGGACAGGAAAAAATGGTTTTAGTAGGCACAGGCACTACCCTTCTGGACCGAGAGCCCGTATAACTCAGCAAGGATCGATAAAGCAGCGAATCTGCCTCTGATATATCTTTGCCTCTGATCGATAAAACTGCAAAAACGGACCGTTCTTACGATATCAGAGACAAAATCGGTGCTAATCAATATCCGCGCTCGCACTCTTGGGCCTAGGTCTTTTAATCATTACGCAGTATTCTGCGTTCTGCTGACTCTGCTCTGCCCCTTACCGCTGCTGACGCAGACGTTGTTCATACGATTATTGTCTCCGGCATCGCAGCGTCCTGCGTTGTGATCAAGCGACCAAGGCTTTATCAACTTATAGTCAGCCAATCGTTATTGTTCTCTGTCATCGGATCCTGTCGCTGTACCATAGAAATAATACAAAGCAACAAATCCTTACGCTGCGCTGCATAGGCTCCGATCCCGATGCAGGTGGAAGCATTAAGTATCTATAATAATACCATTGATTGATCGAAACGGAAAGATGAGGTGCTAGTGTATCGAAAATGGCAACCTCATATTGTGTAAAATTGTGTGTCCTCAGTCACCGTCGGACCGGGCGGCGCGGCGGGCGGCGGGCGGCGGCACGGGCGGTCGTGATTCGCGTGAAATATTGTTAGATAAGTCTTTCCGTCTTTGTTCTTCTTTGTATTGCACAGGACTAGTAATATAACTGTGAGCGTATGTGTTTGCGCGTAGTTGTAACATATGGCAATTTTTGAGTATGCGCTGGGAGAACGTAACCTATCTTCGCTTTTTAATTAATCAATGGTTAATACTGTTTGTTTTATTATGTTGACATCTGCTAGAATAAAACACCGTTTAACCATTGTAGGTAAACCTTACCCTGCACAAGGGATAGGTATAATCCGCGTACGTACTGAATCGTGCGCGACCTCGGTAGGTTAGGTATGCAGGTTTTATTCCGCAAGTGCGGGTAGTTAGGTTCATAAAATTTTCATATATGTTGCAGAATCCTGCGTAAAAAACCTGTTGCAGAATCCTGCGTAAAAAACCGCGCGGTGAGAATCCGCAGTGCGGGTTAGGTAAGCTATTCATTTGGGTCTTTTAGTAGAGGATCCAACCATTTTATGCTTGTCCGCTTATATAAGTAGGTATGATTTCAAATTCAGTCTCGTTTATTGACAGCCTTATTTTACCACTTGACTACCATCCAACATAATGCAAAATAAAATATCATAGGTATAATTATATCCTTACTACAAGTACATTTACCCACGAGCAGTCAACCCTATATTTTATTGTTCAAATTCTATTTCAACTAGGTTGGTTAAGGTTATCATAATCCCCCTGTAAACTCTGTGAGATTAAACGAACACTTTCAAGGTCCATCTGCAGGCAGTGAATGCGATAAAAAGAGAGAGAGAAGAGCTGTTGACTAATTAGATTTTATAAAATTAATAATCCTTAATACAATTTAATTTCTGCATCTTTGTGATTAGACTACTAATTAGCTAGGAAGTTCATACCTAATAATTATTTTTATTTAACTTTGGAACATTTTTAAAACCTACTGCAATTCCATTGCTAACTAAAACCTCTAAAAGAGGTCCGATGTGATACCTTGTTTTGTAAAATAAATGTAGTTTATTTGAAGATCATAAGCTGTGGTCAAATGGAAAGCAATATTGCTTACAACCACTACATATTCTGCCACACCAAACATTGAATACACTGAAACAAAAGACAATTTAGATAAATAAATTTTGAGTATCATAGTTATTTACACACAAAATGGTAACAAGAGTTGATTAAACTCTCTATAATTTAATAAAGATTTAAAAAAAAAAAAATGGTAACAAAAAAACTGAATTTGAATTTATGATCTGTGGAACTTTAGGTGGGTAATTTACTATATGCCTGCGTTGTCTCACTGCAGGGCAAAGGCCTTCCTCACTTCTCCCCTAGGTATTTACTGTGATAAAACAATATTTTAAATTAACACCTTTATAGTAATATAATAATATGTGAGTTGGATGAGTATGGCCACTAGTTACCTAAAACTTTTGCAAAATATTTTTATCATACCATAAGGTTCACAGATTCTATTATGTCTCAGGAAGAAATATGCAGCAAATGCAAATGATGTAATATTGATGGCAAAGAATCTCCATTTTAATTTCACAGAATGTTTTTCAGTTTGTGTGGGAGGCCTCCTTCTGCACTTGCTTAGTAGGGCGCTGATGAATAGCATGTAGAAGACTGATGTCCCAATAAATGTTTTGAAGCACTTTTCATGGTACGCTGAAATATATAATAAATTTATTAGCTTCGATTTTGATGAATTATTATTATTTGATATGTTGATACCTAGGTATTCAGTTCATGTGGGTAACTGAAATACTCACAGTAGTTTTTTGATGAAGTCCAATGAGTAAGTCCCAACAGTGAGAGATTTTCTACTACATTTAAAAATACTGCTACTCTCACGATTATGTCGAAATCTTCTCTTATAACTTTCTGATAATATTTCCATCGTAAATATATCATTGTGAATCTCACTGGTGCATTAAAATATATAGCAGTTTTCCAAATAGTACTTTGTGGCTCATAGTTTCCTATCGAAGCTGATATTGAAGGAAATATGTTCGGAACATTACAGTGTGTCTTATTTGCATTTTCAAAGTCCTTGTACATGGTAATTATGACACAAGATATAAATGCATACAGTGGAACTGCTACAGCATAAAAACACACTTTTCCGGGTATTTTTAGTAAATATTTTTTTTCTGGCACATTGTGTAGGGGAAGGTATGGTATCATGGTGACTCAGATAATGTTTATTGATTTTATTACATAGGTCAAATCGAATCAGTGTTTATTGATTTTATTACATAGGTCAAATCGAATCGGAAAACAAAATAATAATAGAAACATCCATTCGCGCAACAAAAACAAAACAAAACATGAAACATGTGTTTTTGACATTGACGTTATTTTTTTACAAAAATTACGTTTCGTTTACAAAGATTATTCTTTCTACCTACCAATGATAATCGCTTTCCGCCTCTTCGTGATTGTTACAAGCATGTTACAAGATTTGTACACAATGCAAACTATACAATAATGCAGTTAATAAGAGTATTAAGTCATAAGGTTTTTTTAAGGACCCTCTTCCTAAATGAAAAATTCCTATGAGATTTTTATTCGGGAGAAAAAAAAATCTGCGGATTTACAACCAATAGAGGCATACAGAGGATAATGCGTAGAAGGTAAATCTATGGGATAATGCAACACTGACCATAACCGACTAAATAGCGTAAGATGGAACGTTAAAGTACGTTTCATTTCATCGACTCCTAACCCTACCCTACGTTCCTTTCCATTGATAAAACAAAAACACTATCTTCATAGCAACGGGATTTGGTTTCAAAAAAGGTATGGAGGACCTTTTGAATAAAAATATATTTGACGACGATGAACTGAATAAACTTTGTCCCGACTATGTTCCTACAATACCCCTGCGGATGGAAATGAGAAGACACTCGGTAAGCTTTTTTTAAATAGTTCGATGGTGCTTCATAATCTAGCTAGAAAAAGGTATTTATACCTACCTACCACTAGAGATGGCCCATAATTATGTTATACTGCCCCTACCCCTATCTCTAACTAAACAGAGTGCCATGCACGTTACATGCGAGTAGGTACTTAAATCGTATCCATTTTGAATGGAGCATAAACGTAAACAACCCGCCCATACTTAACCTAAAATTCACTTTGTTGGCGCGTCCTTTTATACGTAATTTACATTACTTGTCGATTTCAGATCCTCCCTTTAATAAAAATTGCTTACAATTATATCTGAAAATCGACGCCAAGCAAGTGAGATTTTGTTATTTGTGTCGTACTTTGTTTACTAGCATGTTTCATTCAAAATGGATAAACCATAGGTACTAAGTAGGTACCTAACCCGAAAGCCAAGCGGGGATCAAAGTGTGAGATAATTTATGAATGTGGTTTATTTTTTAAATAAAGTTATTGTTTCTTCCTATTCGTGTTCAAAAAGTTGGTAGATACTTACCTAGTTACCTACCTATTCCCTCTTAAAATTGCTTTAGGGAAGATCCGCCGTTTAGGCGTGAAAATGTAACAGGCAGTGCATGTATGATACCTAGGTACCATAATATTAGTTGCTGCCTGCGGCTTCGTTTGCTCGTTTCCGGAAGAAGTTCTATCTACTTATTCCCGGTATATCATCTTTCTCGACGCCAAATTTCCTTCTGATTCGTTCAGCCGTTTCAAGCAAGGTTTCAACTTCGACTTCGAATACTTTCGAATTTATACTTGTAAAACGAAAGAGTTTGAAAAATTAAGGAAATGAAACCCCATACAAAATTACTTGAAACAGAAACTACATAATTTCAACAAGGTCTAAAATATACAAAAATGCAGCATAAAAACGTAATATTTGAGATTTAAAAATGCTTGTAAGAAGTGGGGTAGCACTTCGATTTTTGTATGAAAGTTGAAACGCTTTAAAATAAAAACTTTTTTTATATTAGTTAATTATCATGAATAAGTTATTTATTCTTCGTAATATTAGACCTAGATTTCCCTTCCTTCAGAACGATGTTTTGTTTTCTTGCATTAATAAGTGACTCCCTTCGTTTTTCGTAAATGTTCATTAATTTTAAGAATTACTCATAGGTACTCACCTACTAGACGCAACCAGCAGTACTTATATCGTATCCATTTTGAATGGAGCATAAACGTTAACAAACCGCCCATACATAACCTAAAATTCACTTTGTTGGCGCGTCCTTTTATACGAAATTTACATTACTTGTCGATTTTAGATCCTCCCTTCAATAAAAATTGCTTACAATTATATCTGAAACTCAATGCCAAGCAAGTGAGATTTTGTTATTTGTGTCGTACTTTGTTTACTAACATGCTTCATTCAAAATGGATAAACCATTGGTATGGTAAGGTGCCTACGCAGGTAACGTGTCTAAGTACTTATTGAACACGATGATATGATAAACATTCATTTTACGTGACCTGTCTACCATAAAGACTGTCTCTTCGTCGTTCCTATACCAATAAAATAGGTAGGTAGGCATTCCGACAGTTTTATTTCAATGCTTTGCTTTTTACGAGGCACTGATTGCGCGATAGGATAGCATAGCTTTCTAGAAACTTGAAATGCTTCGATACATACTGTACATACATAGTACCAACAAGCATATGCACTTGTACCTTAGTGGCCAGGCTCCAAAATTGACCTGAAACTATTCTCGATATAAGTATGACATATTTGTGGTGATACACAACATGCTATTTGTAGTAGCTCCCGTTGGCACGCTTGGGAACCTCAACCTCAACCTCAATAGCCTGTATTGGTCCACGTTTGGATGCAGGACTCAGGACACCCAAGGGAAGAGTTAGGGTGGTGCAAATTCTAAGCCAGCACCACACAGCTTGGGAACGGAATCCTAGTAATAAAATATGTAGAATAGGCTTAGAGCAAATTCAAATAATCTTTCAGATTAAGGACACGCACGGTAGCGGCACCATCGGAGGAGGAATCCTAAAATCAAATATATGGCAAAGGTAGGTATAGTCAATCAATGGGTAACCCTACTACCCGGTATAAGGTAATTTCTTTAAAACCTATTTTTTTCAGAAAATCTATGAAGAGACCCAAAGATACTTGTAAATACAACAAAGAAATAGTAAAGATACGCAACAGTTTTCACAATATCGATCTCAAGAATAGGATTATGTTAAAATATATCGATTCAGGAAAACCGAGACATTTTACGAAAAATGAAATTTCTTTAGTAAAAGGCAATAAAAAGGACATTGAAGAAGAAAAGAAATACTTACTGCAGGAAATCACCGACGAACTGAACAATTTGGTCATAAGCTGTGACGGTGATTTTAAAATTAACAATAAGCCGAATGAAGTAGTCAGGTATCACCATACTAAACATTTTAATAGGATACAAGCCGTTGACAGAGACTCGCCAGTGTTAGATGAAATACTTGTTCATGAAGTTATGAGAGTAGAATTAAAACATTCCGATCTTGTGGAATCGCCTTTTGAAGAGATTGTTAATGACGACAACCAAGTAGAAGAAATACGTACTTTCAATAATACAGAAGCCACTACAGAGGACAATCTTCAGTCATTGTTAATCATGATGGCCCTGACTCCTAAATCTAATCGTAGTAATGGCAATGAGAGCCGAGCAGAAACCAACAGATCTGATCAAAATGATCAACTTAGAGTAGAAGAAAATGCAAAATCAAATTTCGTTCATTGCACTAAGCCCCAACCACAAGAAGAAATTGTCATGAGTATGGACAACTTTTTATGTATCAATCCAATGAAAATAAAGATCAGTAGTCACAAAGAAGCGATTCTTAGGAAATATGTTGATAAATGGAGACAATATGTAAATAAAAAGAAACAATATCTTAAAAATGAGAGACAAGCAGCGCTTGATAACTTTTTCGATAAATTGACTAAAAAGAAACAGAACATTGATCAGCCGCCTGCAGCAAATAAGAAAACAAAGATAATGACGACAGATTACACGTACCAACGCAAGTAAGTTTTGATAAGGCCAAGGCACATTTAGTAGAAAACTTTATTGTAGGTACTATTAGGAGGGGAATTTGTACCTTTTTGTTACATATTAATAATATTAAAACAAATTGTAGGTATAAATGGCAAAAACATATAATCGCATTGCAGCGAGCAAAACTAGAGGAACAGAACAGGGTGATTGAGGAGCTGAAATATAACAAAATAGTTGCAGCTTCCAAAGACTCTGTCGAGAATATGAGAGAAGAAATTCGAAAAGCGTACCACGAAGTAGACCGACAGCTGAGGCCAAAGATTAAGTGCATGACTAATGAATTGAAATTAAATGATATTGAAGGTAAGTTACCATGATAAATTTAGAAGCTAAATTAAAAAGTTAAATAGGTACGCTTAAATAGGTAGGCTTTAGTGGTAAGTAGATGAAGGAACCGCTAAATTTTTATAAGGGTGGACAAAGGATATTAATGGTTTTTTTTTGCTGGGCCGGGGTGGGACGATGTTCATTACACTTTTTTGTTCTACTATTTGTACATTATAATAACGCATTGAATCAATGTCGAAGTACCTACTCATTAAGTATTGTTCTTAGAAACCACTCTCGTACTACATTGTCTGAAAGTGCCCCAGTTTCTGAGGAGGATGGAGAAGCGAGCGAGAGAGCGAGAAGAAAAACACGCAATGATCCGCGAGAGAAGGAGACAAATGGAAGAAGAAAGGATAAGGTTAAAGCAGCAGGTAAGGATTAAGTACTTACCTACAAAGACACGAATGTAATTTGTCATGTAACGCAAAGATTATCAAGGTTGAATGTGGAGGGATACAAAGGGAGAGAAAGACCAAAGAAAAGATGGTAGTTGTGGATGGAGGTTGTTTGAAAGAAGACGTTGTTTGTAAGAAAAGTGCTAATACGGAAATTGTGGCTGATGGAGGAGAATCCATCTCGCATTTAATGTTTTTTTTTGTTAAATTCCAATTCGACACCATAAAGATTTTAAATATTACTCTAGAAATACACAAGATTGAAGATAATCTTTGTTTACAGGCTGAAATAGCTAAAGCAGAAATGGACAAAGAAGAAAAAATGCAGCACTTAAAAGAACTAAAAGATAAACGAAAGAAGGAGAAAGTTGAAAGCATTAGAAAGAAGCAATTCGCCGCCAGACTTCGAGGTCTAATAGTCATGGCAGATTTACACTACGAAAAGACTTTAAAAGCCAAATACGGCATAGCCCCATTCAAAATACTACTAGCTATAAGATATGATAATATAGAGAAAGCGAAAGCCCACTACGAATTTCAATTAAAGAATAACGTCTTTTTGAATTGGATGTGGTATACCGAAGATATGTGGTATGAGAGGAATTTCCAAGC
This sequence comes from Eupithecia tripunctaria, assembly GCA_955876795.1. NCBI lineage: Eukaryota > Metazoa > Arthropoda > Insecta > Lepidoptera > Geometridae > Eupithecia > Eupithecia tripunctaria. The sequence continues at coordinate 9,408,516 of OY041609.1, read as the reverse complement.
TGCTGAGTTATATCGGAAGAAAACTTTGCAGAGAGGTATTTCAGCCTTCAAACGGGTCAGTAAATGTGTTAACTTTTACTTATTATATGAATATTTATCTTAATAAAACTTGCATTGATCCAGAAATATTTGTTTTTACAGAATTGCTACCAATACGTTCAGAAGAAGCAGGTAGCTGATGATTATTATGATCTCTACGTGACTCAACTCGTTTTTAGGAAGTTCAAACAGGGGATCGAAGTTATAAGGGCTGAACAACAGATTAAATGGAACAGATCCGTTGCTTATCATAACAGGTACCTGCTGGCTTCTACAACAACATTATCTAACCGCCAAAAGTTTACCATCTAAGTAGTTAGGAATCCTACCTATTAGTTTAGGAGGAATCACGACTCCATGTCAGTAATAAAACTAAGGAAAAGCAGGAGTCCCAATATCGATCCCTGTGAAACACCACCCACCCGACTTCGAAAACTTTTCGAAGATTAAAGATGACGAAGCTTAATGCATTTTTTTTTCTAGTGCCTTGTTATACAAAGCCATAACGTGCTGGCGGACGCTACCAGCTCTGAACGCACTGAAGCGGGAACAAGACGCGAGAAAAGCCAGGTGGCGAGACAAGGTGTTGCAGGTTGTCCCAGATTATACGCCTCCAGAGGATTAAGCGATTATTCAGCCAAGCTCATAAGAGGATCGTGTTGACTCTATGGACGTTTTATTACATAACAAGCTAGTTTGCCATCGATCAAAGTTTTCGCCGGCCCCCCCATAAATTCACAAAGCGCGCTCTGAAACCGTCTGTATCAAAAGATTTCCTTTTTGGCATGTATGGAAAGCATTTGAATCAGTGTCAAAAATACGGGTTTTCCTTTTTTCAGTAAAGCTAGGTAAATAAAATGTAATATACTTAGTTACCATTATTGCACTTACCTCAAGAAATCGGCGTTGAAAATAATTTGTTAGTTTGCATAATTTATGTTACGATTTCAACTTTGTTCTAAATTCATGAATATAAAGGCAATTTTTTTTTATATTTTTATTTTATGTATCTGTGCGTCATTTTTTTAAAATCTAAAACACTAGTTTTCTTTAAATACTGATTCAAGTACTCATGGATTCAAGCATGTATAAATAAAAGACGTGTGGCACTCGGGGACTGCCGCGGTAAAGCTATTGCATAGCATTTTGTATCAACTTATGCAATTATAATTTTATTTATTTATTTTATTCATGCAGTATTGCTTTTTCTTTGATATTAATTCAAGTTACACTTTTTGAGCGTGGTGACCCTATATACCTATGTATATACTTTCTCATAAACAGGTGCTTATATATTCGTCCGATTTCGGAGCAGCTCGTCTCGATTCGTGCGAGTTTCGTAGAGTCGTACAATACGTCTAATCGCACGCACACAACGCCGTGTCGAAGACTGCCGAACTGAAACGACGTTAGACGATGCACGGCCTTCAAGCCACACCTCCTTGCCCGGCGGAGTGGGGAGCGTGAGGTTTTTGCGTTACGGAATTTCTGGATTCAGTCCCCGCGCTCAAGGCCCGCGATAGAAGCTATGCAATAGCTTAAAAATATTATTTTGTTATAGATTTTTTCTTTTCTTGTTGCTGCTCTTAACGTATCTATTTGCTGTCCGATTTTTTTACAGTAATTAGAAGGAACCTAATGAATTTAAATATGATAAGGGGTTGTCCATTAATCACGTGATCTTTTTTTAGCATTTTTTAACCCCCCATCCCCCATTGGTGATACATAGTGAGGTTTAAGACCACCCCCCCCCCCTCCCCCTTCTCAACATCACGTGTATTTTTAGTACCTACAAAGAATCTTAAAATTTTCTGAATATTATCTTAATTTAAATACAGGTATAAACTATAATCTTATTTTATTCTGAAATTAAGGACCATAATAAAAATGTCTACACCAGGTTGAAAGTTTTTTTTGATTGCCATAACAATAATAATAAACGAAGAGTGTAATCATAGGAAAAACATGTATTGTACTAGTACATGCATATTTTTAATGTATATTGTCCTCGGACCACGGATTAGCAAGACATTCTTCAACACTAACAACTGGATAGCAAGACGAAAAAATAAATACACGAGATATCTTACTACACCCCCCCTCCCCCCTCGTGTTATTTTCGTGATTTTTATCAAACCCCTCCCCCCCTTTCAAGCCTCACGTGATTAATGGACAACCCCTAAGTACAAGGTAACGGTATGGTTTACAGATTGTTCCTGTAAAAACGCAGGTAAATTATTTTCAGTTATCTACCTCCTAATAAAATGAACTAAACTCCACTTATGTCTTGTTGTTCCGTATGCCAAAAACTTGTCAGGCTCTGTGCCAACTGTCTGCGTCAAAACAAGCCGAAGACAATTGGTTCTAGGTATCTACGGGAGGAGGCCGCAAAATACCTGATCGATGGAGTTTGCTCATAAATTAGGGTCACTTGAATAAGATTCAAAGCACATTGAATGAAAGGGAATCAAAGAAAATTTTCTTTGCGCGCATTCGTCGGAATGCCCACAACTTCTTTATAAATTCCTTACGTTATAGGGTTTCCTATCAAAACCTCCAAAGAATTCGATGATCAATCTGTCAACTGTTCTTACACAACATAATAAGGCTTCTTGACTATGCACTTAGCTATGTACACCTAGCTATCTATAAATAGATGTAGTATTGAATGTATGAAAGTTACGAAAATAGAAACTAGATTAAGAGTGTGGAATGCTTTTATCATAAAAAAATAGCCAGTTAGCCTTTTTGATATCTTTATGTCATGCGAATATTGTTTTCTTAGGTGTTTTAACCAAGTCAAAGTCCCCAAGTCAACTGTGTTCCTTAAGCATTATGAATTATACTCAAAATAACGTTATAAGTATGTACCAGTTTTCTTTAAAATATATTTTTATTAAATAATAACATTTATACCCAGGTACATATAAATAATATTACGCTACATCAATTTACTTTAGGTATGGTGAAAATAAACATAATTTTAAGTTAAAAAATATATAATAGTTGCTATGTAATCTCAGGTAATTTTATGAATCAGCTAGTACCACTATAGACTGAATTCATCATTCTGATTCATAAGCCTATAGGTATTATTCCACTGCTGGACATAGGATTCCCTGATGAACGCCATCTTCACCTTGTCGCGTTCAGACTTAAGTACCTACAACATAAGTGTAATTTACATCAAATTTTGAATAATGAAATATAGCAGATTCATCTGTTTGGCAGGGTAGCTTTATCTTCATAATAGAATTGGTAGTAAAATACCTACTTTTTTCTATTAATTTCTTAACAAAACTTATTACCTAGTTACATTTAACCTTTTTAAAAGTTTTCGAATTAAATTGTGTAAGTTATACTTAACGCAGTTAGGAGAGGTGTAAAAACTTACGTGAAAATACTGTGTGAATAATAAAAGGGGTTTGAAGATTTTTATATGGAGGATGGCTATCAGTTACAATTTTGTTTTTTTTTAAATCGCCACGCGAATTTTTCAAATTGCGCGCAATGTATGTTATACATATTATGTAAGTATATTTTGGTTATAGGACAGTAAAACAAAAATTTCTTATATAATAGGATATCCTTAATAAGGATTTTGTTGTTTACCTATTGTAACGCATTGGTTTTTTGTTTAACTGTAATGTTACACTATGATGATAAATAAATAAAATATCAAAAACCTGAAATTATATCAAAACATATATACCAAACCATATAGGTAATAAAATAACTTCTAAAGTATGCGGCGATTTTGAAAAACAATGGTTACCGATTTTAGGGCCAAAATCTTCAAGCCCCTATCGATTTACTTACTATTAAGTTCATTAAATAAAATGTTTGTGTTATAATGTTAAAATGTTTCCTATTTTTGTAATAAAATTGTGATGTAGAAGGTAGGTCCTAGACAAGATTATATCGATAGATATTGTCTAGCAGCTAGACAATACACACAGCATCATCTAACCCCTATACTAAACAGTGAGAGTTATGGGTACCTACTAGATATCTAATCTACCACATATAAAGTTCTACATTATACATATAACATTACACAGATATATATTATTATTATAACGGAATATACACAGAACAAATACATATAATATGTACATATTGTACCAAATTTTTTCCCAATGCGGAAATCAAATATCTGTAGTTTTTCAGTTAAATAGAATTCCTCAAGTGATAGACAATTCTCTCACAATACTAATTTGGCAATGTCTTAATCATTTCAAAAATCCAAAGCCCAGAGAATACTCATATGTTGATAATACTATTTACTGAAGGTACAAATTTAGGCATTATTCTAATGTTATGAGATTTTAGTTTATTATTCCTCTTCACACACAGCCTCGGATTGAAGCAATAAATGGAGACACACATGTTAAGAGTAACATACCAATGTTGCATCTTACTTAATTGAGTAGCAAAGACGTCATATAGTTTTGTTTCATACATTTAGAACATTTACTAATTTCCTCCATGATGGTTCTGTAAAAAATACGTAAAATTATAGAAAAAACGAACCACAGAGACACCCACTCAACCTCAACCTCAACAGCCTGTATTGGTCCACTGCTGGACGCAGGCCTTACCCTGATAAGCGCCTTATTGGAGTTTATCTTATGAAGGTATGCCCATAATCCCCACGCTGGGCATACGAGTTGGGGATCGCAGATTGGTGGTACAATTGTTCTACAGGGGCCGCAGTTGCCCGCCCCCGATGGATATCCAACAAATAACTATTTATGTAAGAAAATGAAACAAGTAAAAAACAAGAATATGAAAAATACCCTAATTGAAATTGAAATTTAAAAAGTTGTTGAAACTATGATGAACTCCTCCATGCCCTTTTGGCTTAGAAAACATTTTTCTTGACACCATATATCGATAGGTTACTTTTATCCCAGCAGAAGCGAAGCAAAGTAATGCATGCAAAGCAGCAGGCAAGAGCTGGAAATAAATATATCAGAAAACTTACCACTATATCGAGGGATAAGGTTAAATAATATTTGATGGAGCAATATCGCAAGGATGACTATCGCATATCCTAGTGCATAAACGCAGGATACAAAGCATAGCGCCACACTGTAACAAAAATCATTGATCAATCCTCGACATTCTGAATTTCTGACTGTTTTCATCAGAATAAATCAACATCCCAAGTCTAATGAAAGAATTAATAAATAAATTATGCATACAGCATTACCAAAGTCGCAAGCTAAGCAGAGTTTGTAGATTTAATGAATCTTTCTATTCTTCAGACAACTTTAGTCTTTAAATAATTTAACTATTAAAATTTAATTAATTTAACTAAACATACAAAATAGGAACATAGATTATATACTATCATATACAGCAGCAGCAACAGCACCCCCTGGAAGGAACAATTCTACCACTGAACTGCAATCCCCAACCCGCATGCCCAGAGTGGGGATTAATGGGTATTACCCTCCATGAGATAAATACAAATAATGCGCTTATCAAGGGGAGGCCTGTGTCTAACAGTGGACCTATATAGGCTGTTGAGGTGACAATGATGAAGAACTAAGCAACTAGCTCACCTAAATTCATAGTAGACATCGTCACAATTCTGTGGTAGCAGAATGTTATGGTATAGTATTGGTTGACACAGTGTAGTCAGGCCAAGATTGGCACCAAAAACTAGAGTTGCCAGTGCAAAACTATGGCCGGCGAGGTAGTGAAGGTAGTTAGGCCGGAGTATACAACAGTCCCACCTGGAAATCACAATATCAATTAATGCTAAGTATAAAAGCCTACAAGAACATCTCATATTATAAGGTACATACCATATTGAATGGAAGAATTTATTATTGACTTCTATTTGGCAAATTTGGCAATAAAGTGAATCTGCTGTCAGAACTGGACTGAAACGTAAATGTACACATGAGCTGGTAGAAAGCAAAACCGATGGATAATAAATAAACTAGCTGTATTATTTATTATACCTGTACTCTTTGCCTTTTGATGTGCCAGTAGCTAGCTCAAAATCAGCAACAGCTTTCATTTTGTAAAAGAAATAGCATGTGCATGCCAGAAGCATTAGAAAAATAAAGTTTTCTAATTGGGTGATCTCCAGTAAAGGCAGTATTCCAAATTCAAATATGATGAACATGGTTACACCTGAGGATATAGTCCATGAGAAGAAAAATGGTGATCTGCAAAAAGTTTTCAGAACTATTATAAAATCTCCTATAAATCCAGATTATAATTTATTTCAGATTTATAAATCATAACATGTTATGATGGTGTTTAGATAGTGGAATGAGATGTTTGCTTTTGTGACACATTATTTTAATTCATTGTGTAATGCTGTGTTCCTCTGTGTGTCTAAGCATGATCTGAATCTGCTCTACTAAAAGATTATCTGCTTATGATTGTTTTGATGTCTATTTGTATATGGTGTTCAGGTTCATTTCGGTATTATAATTATGAGAATGTCTGGCCACAAACCAGTTTGATATTGATGTGACACTTTCTATGAAATATAATATCAAAAATCTTTTATTTAATACAAAGGAGGTACCTATTTTTCGCTCTTGGCCTGGACTGTACATATAAAGCCGCCATTCCAATGAAAACAATTACTGTTATTGTAATCGGTGGTGAAATTGAAGCTATGAGCAGAGAAACAGGTAGAATAATGTAGGGCAAAATTGCATCCATGTCGACTTTCTTCGCTGAAGACTTGTTTGATCCATATGGCCAGATATCTTGAACGGTAAGCGTAGTGGTCACCATCTTTGTGAGGCTTTCAACTTAGTACAATTATTTAGACTTAGCGCAAATATATTCTTGTGATTTTTGTGTTGTCGTTCAATCGGAGTCGTTTTCAAAACAAATAATAATATTTTTGTTCCAATCCAACTTCTTATTTTATGGCTTTTTGTTTTCCTGTTTGCTTTGACATTGACATGTGAATGACTTCATTATATTTTGGACGAAGGAACGGTACGGTACGTTCCGATTCGCTTAATGCGCTGACGCGCGCATGAAGTCGTTTCGTTTCATCTTTCAGCGCGCTGAAAGAGCGCATGGCAACGCCCACCTGCCGTCATGTAAGCGCTTACTGAGCGTTTCGTTTCAAAAACCGGACCAACGCGCACCAACGGGCTCAGATGAATCCAAAAAAGGGTACGTTCCGACGTTCCGCACACAGCTCGTGCAGTGCGTGAGCGCTTTAAGCTTACGTCGCGTCGGAACGTACCCATAACTCATTCATGTTTGTTTGGCTACTCCACGTTGTTGGCGTGTGTTTATTCGTGGCCGTTTAGAATCATAAAATCAGCTTACGTATATATATATATATATATATATATATCTTGGTATCCCTACTGATGGATTTAACCAAAAAATCCAAAGTTTTCAATTCTCAAATGGTACTTACCTGGAAAAAACCTTTCACTATCTATAACTAATAATTGCTCTAATTTTACCATAGACTTTAAATAAATATCTCACCTAAGTTCATCCTAAGTTGTTGATTTATGTAAAAAAAAAAAATTCTCATTAATTTTTTATTTTTACTTTTCTTGTAGGAATTCGCAAAGAAAAGCAGTGTTTAGCTCGGGTGAAAGTAACACCTAGTCCCTCGAACTATTATGGTGCTGCGAACAGGGTTTGGAACGAAATTGATTCCTTGTCAGTCAGTGCTTATTATTAATTGATTTTGTTTTAAAAACCTATAAACAAACTTCAATTATTTTGTTTTTTCGTGGATTTTCAAGGATCCCATTGTCAGAACTAGACCTAATTAATATGAGACCACACTGGAAGTAGGTAGGTAGGTACCAGCTTTCATTTATAAATGAAGAATCATGAAAATCGGACCACCTAGTCAAAACTTCTGAGGTAACAAACATTAAAAACAAACAAAAATATGTCGGTGTACGGTCGAATTTTGAACCTCCTCCGTTTAAGTCGATTAATAAAATCATCGTTTGTCTGCACACTTAATGCTGCTGTGATGGCTGGAAGTTCCAGCCGTCACAGAATCGGAGCACTATGACCTCCTTGGAGTATTTAAGTTCCTAGGCTATGCCTGCCAGCCTGCTCTCCAGCAAGGAAGGCCGGCTGGCATAGTACCTACCGATTCTGCAGGCACTAGCACCGACGACATACCTAGGCTGCTAACCTACATGCGCATTACTTATCAACAGCATGCGCGCGCAAGATTACCTACCAACTCTTGTTTTGTACCGCGGCGCCGCCGTCGTCGGCGACCAACAAACCGACAGTATTGATCGCGACTCCGCCGAGGAAAGGCGTTTGAAATGCTTCTTTGCAAAAAACATTAGCGCGGTTTAGCATTGTTTTATCTAATTTACTCGCTTTTCCAACTAATCAGTATTGTTCTCTATACCCGTGATGGAATTGTGAGGTGTTTGTGGATAGAACGAGGTTGGCATCATGTCGAAGGTGAGCAACGCGCCATAGGCTAGTTAGTTCTAGGTTTGTAGGTAGTTGCGAAAATCACTGTCAAGGACGTTAGCGATTTTCTTCAATTAAGAAAATTAAACATCGTAGGTACACATTTTGCTGTAAGTTGTAACATTCCATTCACCTTGGTGCCTTCTTAACCCAATCCTGTGAGGTAAGGTAAGGTAGGTCAGTCAGGCTTTGTTGTAGATACCTAGATGAGGAAGCCTATTGATTTTACTTCGACGTTGTAGTTCGGTAGGTAGTAGTTTCCTGTCAGTTAGGAAATTGAAAACCTAAACCGCAAATCGCATCCTTATTCGCTTGTATTGCGTTACTTCCACTAAGGTTCCATAATGGTATAGGTACAACTACATGTTATGATCCTACAATACAAAGGTAGGCACTTAGGTATATTCTGCACTGAAAATAAATTCCGATAGTATAGCTACCTATTTCATCTTAAAAGTACCTACCTACCTATTTACATAAAGTGGTTATTTAAGTACTTACCTACTATCTACACTATCACCTATTGGGTGAAGAGATACATAATTCAGCACCGGTAGGTAGGTACTTTCCTATTCTAATGAATGAATTACAATAAAATTAGTAACATCCTATGTTAGACCACTTCTTTGACCAATAATAAATAACTCTTTCAATAGGTAGATATATCTAGGTATAAGAAGGTAGGTACATACCTACAGGATAGACTAGGCACGGTAGGCCTGACTTCTAGAGTTTGATTATTGAAAGACTACCGGGCGGGTAGGTAAGGTAGGTATCAGCAGGATTGACTACCTAGGTAGGTACTTTGACTAGGTATACTGTCACTGAAATGGCTTCCTAATTTGATCGTATTTTCACAACTACCAGACTGAACTGGCTACCTACGTACCTACCTACCTAATTGGATTTGTCCATTCCGTTTTACTTAATTCTTCAATGCTCTATGCTCTACCTACCTAACCTAGGTAGGCCTACCTACCTAATGTTATATTATACATGACATGTGTTTTTGTCTATGGAGATATCAAAGGGAGGATACCTTAATAGGTATCCTATTCCGAAGAGAAATTCCGAATTTCGAAGAGAATAATCTAATGATTATTCTCTTCGAAACTAGGGTTGCCAGATGTCCGGTATTTAAGCGTACAGTCCGGTATTTTCGAGGCCTGTCCGGTAAAAAATTAATGGTCATACCGGACAGAACAATGTCCGGTATTTTGAGGAAATTCGGTACTACTAGTCAGAAGCGCCTACAAAAGGAGTCATATGATATCCCTCAAACGCAAAACTCACGAGCGTATCGAACGCCGATGGGGACGCAGTGTGATGGGGAATATATGGACCAATGAACGAAACCGCCTTGGGTTGGGAAAGAGACTGAAAAGTGAACTGTGTGTTTTTTTTTTCAACATAAACTCGAGCTGCGCTGATTTTAAAGAACGTGTTGTATCAAATAAAACACTATGCGGTTGCGTCAAATGCAATATATGTTAAAAATAAGAAAGTAGATAGTACCTAAAAGTACCTAGGTACAGTACAAAATACCTAAATTAGTTTTAAAAGAATGATTTTGAATGACTTTTGACCTAGCTTACACCCCCCCCCCCCCCCCCCCCCCCTCCTGCCCTGTGGGGTCGTCCGGTATTTTTTCGCGACTCTCCTGGCAACCCTATTCGAAACACATAGTTGTCGAAACAATCAAGGTTTAGCTAAAAAAAATGGAGGGTAGCTAGAGAACTAGGTACCTACCTAATACTCGTAAATAATTGATCTGAATAATCCTCACTTTGAATTGAATACGATCTCTGTGGCGCGGTGGGCGAAGGTCCGCCTGCGATGCATGAGGTTGCGGGTTCGATTCCCGCCTCGGGACAAATATTTGTACGATCTACAGATATTTGTTCAGGGCGTTCTGGATGTTTTCTATGTATAATAAAAAAATATCTATCTATGTAGTGTACCTACTCGTATTTTATTAAGTAGGTATATCAGTTATCTAGTTCCCCACACAAACTCTGCTAAGCTTGGGGCTAGATAATGCTGTGTGAATTGTCCAGCATTATTTATTTAATATCTTAATATTAAAATCGTTAGGAAAATCTAAACACGGTGACTTCACCGCAGCAAAAATAGGCATTTTATATAAAACTAACACATTAATTAAAAACAATTGTTTGCAAATTGATAAACCGACTTTTAACGAACTCAAGACAACCAGCAATTTGCTTTAAGAAAAGTCATATAGGTACCTACATTGTACGTAGTACGTACATGTGTAGGTTAGGTAAGTGTCTCATCCATCATTCATTTTAGCAATCAGTTTTATTGTTTTCAGCGTAAATAAACACTTTCATAATAATAGGCAATCTATAATAGTATTATAAAGAGGAAATATTTGATTTTTTGTTTGCATTAAATAGGCTCTGAAACTACTCTACCGTTTTAAAAAATTCTTTCATCATTAAAAAGCTTACTTTTCAGGGAGTGACATAGGCTATACTTTATCTCGGAATCCGCAAATTTGATTGTATTGAAGCTGAAAAACAATAATAATAATTAAAAGTAAAACCTCATTGGGTTGAGGCTTGTGTTGGTAGACCGCTAACTGTTCTAAGATATGTACCTACTTACCTAATCCACGCCGACTAAAATATTATTAAACGACTTGAAAAAAAAGGAGGTTCTAAATTCGACTGTATTTTTTTCATGTTTGTTACCTCAATAACATAACATAACTTTTGACTGGGTGGTCCGATTTTCATGATTCTTTTTTTATTTGAAAGCTGGTGCTTCCCGTGTGGTACCTACCTTTTTAATTTGGTCCAGTTCTTGCAGTGGCATCCATAAAAAAAACTTGAAAAAACTATATAAATGCAAGACCTTTTGTAGTTTTTTAAAACAAAATCAATAAGACAACATACACACAGATAATATAATACTATACTATACTAGACATTGGTAAGTATTTATTGCGTCTTCTTAAAATCGTTGAATGGAGTCAAGTATAGAAATAAAAAATAATAATTTCGATTTATATGTCTCAATCTCAACCTTAGGGTCAACGGATCAACCAACGGATGGGTCTACCTACATTTCGTAGTTCCTACGTATTAAAACTTTTTAAACATTCGCGATTTGTTAACATACTTTAATAATTATTAATTGGGTATTTATCACGTATCTTTGTTTTTATTTCCCCTACGTTTCTACCGCATCACACAGCGATCGTGGTCACGGGGCGACTGGATGTAATTGGAGTTACAGATTTGACGACAGTATTACTACTATTAGGTATACTACTCTCAATTCGTCTTCAGAATCAGAAATGTCCAAGTACACACTACACTAACCGTGTCCGACCGCGGTACATTCGGATTACGACGCACATACTTATTAAGTACAGTATTCCACGAGGAAGATAGACGAAAACCATCTTCACGAGTAAAATTCGGGTGTTTTTTGACTCGAACCATCCTTTTGTAATGGTGGCGTTCACAGCATAGAACTTTAGGGTCATGAAGCTCAATCCAGTGGTTGCTTCCTGAGTCTAGCAGGTGTTCCACTATCGCCAATTTGTTAATTTGCCTATTCTTGACTGCTGCTATGTGCTCTTTCACCTACTTATTTTTAATTTAACACATACAGATACATAATAAAATTATTTTATTTATGGTCATGGTTTTATTATTGGCCACGTATTGCGGTCATTATGACGAGAATGATGTGATTGAATGTGATTTATGGTGCATGACAAGACAACAGACGCACAAATTCATACCACCCATTCCTGGTCGACATACCACAGTGTCGAACCAAAAAATTCTGCTCTACTTTCATAATATCCACAGCCAAAGAGTGGAATGATCTTCCTGCGTCTGTCTTCCCAGTAGAGTACAATCTTGGAGTCTTCAAATCTAGGGTAAATAAGTTCCTTCTGGAAAAGCGTGCTCCATCTTAGGCTACATCTTCGCTTTCTTAAAGTGAGTTGGTAGCCAAACGCTGATCCATCATCAATAAAAAAAAAAAAAAAAAAAGACAATATCGTTGATTATATACCTACATTACATAGGTAAACCTACCTACCTAATGGGTACAGTCTGGTTCAAATCAAAATGATTCGTAGGCGTTTCCTTATAATTATCATTATATCAATCCTACCTATCACAAAACAAACACTATCAAAGGTTCTTCAGGTACCTAGTATAATTGTTTAAAGATCAAAGTGAATACCAACCTTATGATAACTGCTGGTAGTTTGTAACTTCTTTGGCACCAAACTGCCGCAGGGACCAGGGCTGGCACTTACGTCAGCGCTCAATATCATCGGGTTATTGACATCAACTCTCGGAGTTTTTGTCCCTAGTGTATACTGCCACCAACTTTGCTTTTCAGGTGGACAAAAGAAGAACTAGAACAAAAGATTTAATCCCTCTAAATCCACGATTTAAATCTTAGTAACTGTCTGATACCTAAATAATTTGATGTACAAAATAATATCAGACTTCATTCAAATGCCTGAATATACATTATGTACAGTTCTGGAATATACAAATGTTTTCGGGAGAAACAGTAATTCTTCGTGGCTAAAACTTTTATGAGACCAACCTCACTTTTATTTTTTATAAAGACGCGAACTATTCATAAACTTTTTTCATAACGTTCGCAGAGTCTACCGTGAACCGTCTGTTATGTATGAATTTTATGCCGAATTGGATCGAAAGGAATCGAAATGTATCGTTTGACATTCATAAATCCTAAATTTATCTAATTCTAAAACAACAGAATCGACACCACTCTTGTATAATTAATATAGAATGAACCCAAAATGGTCCCCATAAATCATTCAACTTTTATTCACGAAGCAGTATTTATGTCCCGAAAAACTTAAAAAAACCAAAACAATCAAATTATTGAAGTCGAATGAAATAATGTTGTAAACTCTGACCACAAGTGAAGTGCCGCCGTTGCTAACTGTATGTACGGCACAGATAAGTTGCCAGAACTCTAAAAATCCAAGAGAAACGTGCAGAGATGATTATGATGAGCAAATGAGCCGAACTGTAGATGTTTTTTACTTTCGTATAAATTGTTACAGAGAATTGAGATTTGCGCGCCGGTTTCCGGATACAGAGTTTAACGATGTGCAATTGTTAAGTCATATTTTTATAGTTTTTGAATAATTAATATTTTTTTCATATGGACAAATAACAGAATTTCTTGTACCTATGCCGAAGTTATCCTAGCCTACTGCAATAGCCTTCAAAGGCCCTGCTGCCAGCCCCCGGTGGATATCCCTTACTCTCTTACGACACCCGCGGGAAGAGATGGGTTGGTGCAAATTCTAAGCCAGCACCACACAGCATGCAGCAACAAGCAAAAATCGTAAAGAAATTCTTAAAATTGAAGACATTCCATAAAAAAATGGCTGACCTTACAATGCAGGCGCCAAGAGGTAGTCTCAATTCCGTACCAGTTGTAATTTCAGGTTCTTGGACCGGCATGTTTATCAAGGTTTGCTAGTTTTTGTTCGTACATATAATTATATATACATGGATTATGGCAGACCAAGTATTTACTTGGTCTGAGCCTGAGCCATCTCATTTTTCATATTTATTTTAAATTACATTTACTATAAACCGACTTTAATTACAGAATATGATCACTGTTTTTTTACGTTTTACTGGACAAATAACTGCTCATGCTCATGAATAAAAGTCACAAGGAACCACGTGTCGGGATTATTTTCTACACAAAAGCGAAAGAATCGCAAAGGAGGATGGGCACAAATGTATGGCGCCTGGGCCTGGCACCAATCGAACTGATTGATATGTCGTTGGAAAGCTCTGTTCCTGTAGAATAAGAATATCTAAGGGGCTACTCCCGGTTCCTTGTCCGTTTTAAGTAATTCCACTATTAATTGCTACAAGTTTTTTTCCGAATCAGTGAATTAATCTAGGTAGGTCAATGATTTATTAAAAACGAAGATGAGGCACTGGTTGCTCGAAAGTGGCAACCTCTTATTGTGTAAAATTGTGTTCTCCCACATCAGTCACCGTCTGACCGGCGGCACGGGCGGTCGTGATTCGCGTGAAATATTGTTGTCTCAGTCTCACTTCGGTCCTAGATATGTCTTTCCGTCTTTGTTCTTCTTTGTACTGCACAGGACTGGAAATATAACTGTGAGCATATGTGTTTGCGCGTAGTTGTAACACATGCCAATTTTTGAGTAAGCGCTGGGAGAACGTAACCTATCTTCCCTTTTTAAATCAATGTATTTTTGTGTTAAAAATTCAACATCTTTTTTCGAGTACATTTCAAAACGGACAACTGCAACAGTTTTATCGTAGTATAATTTTTTTGTCCTATTGAAAAGAGCTATCCAACGACGTATGACTCATCTTAATTGGACAAAGTACCCAAAAGGCCCAAAATGCCCATCCTCCTTTGGATAACAAGTTATACTTACACACGTATGTAATGTACATAGATAAAAAAACACAGCCCGCATTATTTGAAGTCGGTTGAAATTACACATTTAGCAACGATTTTTTTCGTAGCACTATGAACGCGTTTAAGTCTTTTGTATGTAAAAAATAGGCTACGCAATTAGCTTCCTTGAATTTTTAATTTTCCTTTGTTTTATATTATCATCACCCAATCCGTATGGAGAATTTATTTGATTCTATAGTCTTCGTTGGTATATTGTTTTGGTGTACTCTTCGTTTAAATACAAATAAAACGAAGGTTTTTCGCGTAGCAATCAGCAATATACACACGTTGAAGTCTTTTGTATGAATTAATTAATGATGTACTCTTCTTTAGTAATTGTCTGGTCGCATTTATTTATAGCTAAATGATTCTCGAATCCTCCTCTGTTTTGCAAAATACAAATAAACCTTGGTACAAAACCGTGTACAAAACCTAAAATGCTAGTTACCTACTCTAAAAAAAGGAAGTTAGTGTGTGTTCTTCGTTCGAATCGAACTGAATATCATTACTTTAAATATTTTATTTATTTACATAGGGTACCTAGGAAGCGTACCAAATCTAATAATAAGGCACCGTGATAATTTATATATGTAACTTAAATAAACATGTCTAACTATAATAAACTAGATAATTACTACCACTTAATCGCTTATTTACTAAAAGGTAAAATAAATTGATTTTATTTTAAAAAACTATAAACTGACTTCAATTGTTATAGGATTTCATTGTCAGAACTAAATCAAATTATAAAACACAAATACAAAAACAAAATAATACACAAAAACAAATAATAAAATTGGACCACACAGAAAGCACCCGTTTTCAAATAATAAAAGAATCATGAAAATCAGAGCCTGGGTGGTCTGATTTTGATTTATTTTTCAAAAGTTCTGAGGTAACAAATATAAAAAAATCGAATTGAGAACCTCCTCCTTTTTTTGAAGTCGGTTAAAAATGGCATCATCTGATAAATGGATAGTCGGTATCTTTATAGGTTCATCATACGATATTGATACAGTATTTATAAGTTGGTCTTTATCGATATGCTTCTGCTACTGACTTACACGATTTTTGAATGTCATTTTATGGCTGATACCTACTGGTTTCAATTAGACAGAGCAACTTCAATTGAATAAACTATAAAAAGATGATAGTTTATTCAAATGAAGTTGCTCTAAATAGTAAAAAAATATTTTTAGGCCCTGTTTAAGAAGAAGTTTATATAATTAATGATTATTTATCGGGTATTTATCGTTTACCTTTGTTTACAAATCGCGAAAGTTTAAATTCTTTTTAAACTTTCGCGATTGGTAAATATCTATTGTACCTATGTGTTTTTAATGTAAATAGCTAGTGGCGAGTTGCCTGTTACCGTAATACGGAGATCGTTGCCTGTTACCGTAATACGGAGAGCTTGCTCCGTCTCCGTATCGCAGATGCCGCATCACTTTAGGCCGCAGGGTGACCGCTAGCCAATAGCGGGCCGAGAATTGTATTTGATCAGAACATAACACCACAACACAACATTGTTCTGTGGCAGTACGCACTACACACTCGGTGTCAGTAGGTATCAGTTGCACATTCAACAATGCTAAATGTTGCACGGCACGACGCGTTATCATCAATAATGTATAACGCCTAGTAACCTTAGTGTTCTTATACATGCCTCAGTGATAAACAACCGGGGAAAGTCAGCACTTGTGTATTTTGTGCGTGATATCGTTTCGCATTTTTGGATTACTACACGTTTTGCGGAGCGGATATAAGTGATTTTTTGTTTAGAAATTTGTTGTTTGAAAAACGATTTATAACTCTTAAGTTTATAGCTGAAGAAACAGTGTACCTAGTTTAGTCCAGTCAATTCGTTTTAGACGTAATAAGTGTAAGCAAAGCTGACAGAAAAACACTAAACTGGAATGTCCTGAACAGTAGGTTTATCTGTGAGATAATAATAATTACTTTTGTTTACAAAAACTATAAACCGACTTTATTTTTATAGTTTTTTCATGAATTTTTATGGACCCCATGGTCAGAACTGAACAAAATTAAAATGGGACCACACGGAAAGCACCAGATTTCATATAAAAAAAGAATCATGAAGATCAAACTACCCAGTCAAAAGTTCTGAGGTAACCAACATAAAAAAAACCTGTCGAATTGATAACTTCCTCCTTTTTTGAAGTCGGTTAAAAAGAAAAAAAATCTTATTATGTTCTCTCGAACATACGGGTAGGTAGTTGTTCATTCCTAGCCCATAAACTATTTTACCGATAAACCTATGTGTTATTTATTATTTACCTCCTAGGTCATTGCATAACCTAGAAATGTAGTTAGTTATATGTATGTAATGTAGGTAGGTATGTTGATGCTAACGGCCTAGGTATTATTCTCAGGTTATTTTTTGTAGTCGGTAATTAATTACAAACCGGGGCATGGGTGTTTATCAAACAATCAAGTGGTTCTAATTACCAGGCATTTTAGTTCAACGGTCCAAATTCATGTCATAAAGGTTCTTAAAGTTTCAGTACCTAGACATAGTTATTTTGTTTGTTTTAGTTGGATCAATGAATTCCAAGCGGGTTACCTACGAACCTTATTTGTGTTGGAAGAACACCAACGTTTCATCCCTTAACGAGGGACAACTTTAGGGTGAGTGGGGTTCTAGAAGCGCGAGTACCGCATTTCTCCGAGCACTCCCCCAATTCGTCAAACTACGATAACTATGATAGTTTTTTATAATGAAAAATAATTCCAAGCAGTTGTAATTGTGAGTTATAAGGTTATTTATTTATCTTTGGCCATGATATTCACATCACGATGTCGACATTAATGTTGTCTGGCTAGGTTGTCATCTAGTATTACAAAAACAGCTTAACAACTCGCTTAGCTACTAAGAACCAACATGGTAAACAAGAAAACTTCGGGATGTGTCTTCACAATATGTACTATATGTCATTGTGTTTTGGCCTTGTGGTCATCCACTATACTCCGTTGACGTTAATCAATTCTTCTTACCACAGTTTACTGTTAAATTCAGAGTCAGATTTGTTACAAAATGAATGGTACCTAGGTACTCATTACGGATGTAAGCGGGTTAACTACGAACCTTATTTGTGTTGGAAGAACACCAACGTTTTATCCCTTAACGAGGGACATCTTCAGGGCGTCGTTAACCCGCTTACATGAGTAATGAATTCGTGAAACTACGAAAGTTTTTATATTAAAAAAGGTAGCTAGGTACCTAATTTAATTATACTCGGTGCACAAGTAACATAACACTTCTGTTCAGTTAATTTTGTCAACTTTTGTGAGTCCCATTCGATCTATTGGCTGCTTTGCAATTATGAACCAGTTTAAGGACTTGTTTGGAATATCTTTTACAAACTATAAAATAAGATGTCCTTGAAGATAACCTTTTAAATATGTTCAAATAAAAATGAAACAACGTAAGAAGATACGGAAGTTAAATTCAACGCTCCGTAAAGAGGACGGTATTTTCATCGAGCTAATTATCCACATGTTAAAAACATTAGACATACCTGAATATTACGTATTTTTCTCTCTTTCTGTTGAAATATATTAAAATTACATAAACTACCTAACTTCCTTGGAATTACAAAAATGGATCCATTGTTACGAATTTTGTTATAGAATAATAAGAAAATATCTAAAACGAAAATCTAGGATATGCGAAATTTCCTGAAGATTAGCCATCCATGCAGAACTTATAATAATAATGGTACTATCATAAGTAGGTACTATTACGATTTCTGTACATACTAATAACATTTGTAGGGTTGGGTACTCAAAGGGTAAAACGGGACCCTATTACTTAGGTACCGCTGTCCGTCTGTCCGTCTGTCACCAGGCTGTATCTCATGAACCGTGATAGCTAGACAATTGAAATTTTCACAGATGATGTATTTCTTTCGCCGCTATAACAACAAATAATAAAAGTTAAATAGTTTTAATAATTAAGGGGGGCAACGTCCTTATCACCTTGAGAACCGATCACTTGGGTTAGGCAACTTTGGGCGCGGTCAGTACTTGAATGTGTGACCGTGTCACGTTGACTCTTTGTTTTTTTACGAGGGACGATTTGTATTTTTTTATAGATAATGGTACGGAACCTTTTGTTCGCGAGTTCGACTCGCACTGGGCCGTTTTTATTTAATTTTATTGCACATAAATTGGTTTATAACGATCAATTATTAGGACAGCAGCGGTTTTTTTAGGATACGGGTAGTCAAATAAAACACGGAAACCTGTTGCAATAGACAATGAAATTAAACCTCTAAATGAAACTATGATACTTCCTACAGTAACTAAGTAAGGTCAGGTACAATTAAGCAGACGTATTCAAATTGTATTTTATAATAATCAAATCACGCAATTAGTTTTTGTAGTTCGTGAGACGACGGCTGCTAGTTTTAACCAGACCCAAAAAGATATGAAGCTACAAAACAATGACATCGTCCCGATATACAAGGCGAAATAAGTTTTTTGGTCTTATAATCAGTCAGTTTTCAGACCCTAAATAGACATAGCACGTTACCTATACAAAATATTTTATTTGCCACTAGATGTTGCCTGCGACTTCGTCCGCGTGGAGTGCTGTTAGAGGTGGTCCTAAAGTAGACCTAGTTTGCTAATAAAGATGAAGCTGCCAAACAATGACATCTTCTCTCGCGAAATGATTTGTTGGGAAAAATGTGGGGAAGACCCACTCAATCAGTTTTTTTTTAATAAACATTAGTGTCCTTGAGTTACCTAAACAAAATACAAATAATTGAGTTTGTTTTTAAAAAACTATAAACCGACTTCAATTATATGGTTTTCTCATGGATGCCACTGTCAGAACTGGACCAAATTGAAATGGGACTACACGGGAAGCAGCAGCTTTCAAATAAAAAATAATCATTAAAATCAGATCACCCAGTCAAAGGTTCTGAGGTAACAAACATAAAAAAACAGTCGAATGGATAACCTCCTCCTTTTAGAATTAAGTCGGTTAAAAATATTTGCACTGGATAACAAATGTAATGACTTATGAATATGTAAATATTTAATAATATATAAATAATTTATAACAAATGTAATGACTTATGAATATGTAAATATTTAATAATATATAAATAATTTATAGTAAAATAATTAATAATAATTAATTCAAGATCATTGATTTACATCAATATTTAATTTCGCGGGAGAACAATACAAAACAGAGATTTTAGAGATGGTCAGACCAAGCTCTATTACAATATAGGCTTTATAATAGTTTCACCGATAACAATTATTAAGTATTAAAAAAGCTATCTATATAAATCAAGTGTAACGGTCAAGGCGTCGCATAATGAGGAAAAAATGCTGGACTTATATGGCAACACTCACTTCCACGACAGGTTTCTATAGCGCATGAGTGGCTTTTAAAACAGGTATTGGGAAATTGAGACAGTTTATGGGTTCACCTTATTTCAGGATTGTTTATTTGGTAATTAATGTGATTATTGGATTTAATTAAGCGAAATGGAGTGACGTTGGTGACGCCTTATGTTGTCTTAAATTTGGACAGTTTCTTTAACCCCAATTATTATGAAAGAAAATCCTAAAATATTAAGGATACCTGAGTCAATCTGTGGGATAAAAATTAATTTAAATTTTCTATATCCCATATATCCATCTGCGGAGAACGGAGTGAAAGAGACGATGATTTTACTCGTATGGTTTTAAAAGGCAGATCATTACTGACTCATTTTTTAAACAATTTATTTGGAAATAAACTCCTAAAACACAAAGGATATTTCCAAAACCCGTAGAGAGATATTACATTTTCTAAATCTTGCACAAGGCAATGATTTCACTTCTATGTTTGTATGAGACATTACCTACCTACCGAGTTTTTTTATTTTAACCAACGAATTTGGAAAAAAACTTCAAAAATAGGTAATTTTGCTTCTTCTCAACTTCTAAGTTATTATAGTTAGGTTTAGTTATTCAATAAGTTCGTTATTTTGTTATATTTTTTTGTATCTTTGTATTCTATTTTTTTACGCGCTATGATGTTCTAAGCTAACATAACCCAAAGGCCCATATTAACCTTTAAAATTTTCAGAATCTCATTTTAACGGAGAGTGCACAAGACAATATCAGTCCTATGATTTTTAACTTAAAAGACAGACCATTACCCACAGAAACTGTTAACTCAAGATCCAATCGTGTCTAACGAAGCAAAAGTTCATGTTCGTTTATGCATGGAGATACTCAAACAATTTCTAACTTATGTAAGAACCATGTAAGAAGTGAGTTGGCATTATCAACAACACGATAATGCTAAAGACGTGACCACTTCTGTTTGTTTATAGTATAGGATGAGATTTGTTACGTCAAAAATAGTGCGTAGACGCACGATGATAATCATTAATATCAGGAAATATGCAGGTCTCCACAGAGCCAACACTTTTGCTCCCCTTGCAGTCGAGATCCTAGTTCCACTTGGTACCGAAGCTCTCGGGGCTTAAAAAATACCTGAGCGTCTGGTCGAAGCGACTCGTGACCCGAGAGCTGGTGAATACCTGGCGCAGCGAGTCAGCATTGCCATATTTGCGATACAGCAGGGTAAGGCAGCGAGGGTCTTGAGGTTGGTCGCTTCCGACTGATATTGATATGGATCAGTTGAGCTAATTGTAGATTTTTTTGCATCAGCTTGCATTTAGCTTACTTGTTAAGTCAAGTACTTCTTATTTAATTCCATTATGTATTTGATTTTCTTTGTTTTTTGTTATTAAAATTTCAAATAGGTACAAAGATTTCATTAAAGAAAACAAAAGTTTCTTGTATTTCGCGCGATACTTTTTATCTAAATAATGAAACAATTGAATTTTTCGAAAAAGGATGACAGGTTTGTTGTTTATTATAAACATGACAATCCCTGTTTCAGTAGTAAGTTCGTATTGGATTCATGCTTTCCAAAGCGATAAGAACATTCCGTATATTACGAGTATACAAATAACTCTCTTTTTCCTTTAAGTCATTTGTATTTGTATATTATTGAAGTTTTACTTGCTATTGCTCGCATATTCGTATTCGATATAACATGACTGTGTTGAGAGGAACGAATCAAAGCATTTCCTTCTTCATGATAGATTGTTCATTGTAAAGCTTTGTTCACACGATCTGAAACTCTAGATACTATCATCCATCTTGTAAGCCATCTAACAGCTAGGTGCAGACTTTTTCAACATGCTAATTGGATGTTCTCACGAAAGCGAAAGCTTTACAAATGTTAAGTTCTTTAGTTTTTCTGTTTTAGGCATACTGTCTTCTCGTTTCCTTATTGCATTATTTTAGTAACTCCACTGTGACTAATCCTGAATTATTATTTCGTGTATCATGACATGAATCTTATACAATAGCTTTTGTCGAAATTATTCTGTGTTGCTGCAACATTATAATATTTTATGGAGAAAAAAGGAGAGCCGCCTTTTATTTTAGCCGACATTTTCGCCAATATATCCAATTTTGATGACTCTTTCGTTTTGGCATTGAAAAAGATCCCAAAATGGTCACAACAGTTTTATTCTCGAGCGATTACTATTTGACTCGTGAAGCAAACAAAAGTGTAAATATGCAGTAATTTGAAATGGCTTTGATTTAGACACATATTAAGAATAAGATTACATACACATATACACACATGTATTACATACATGTTACAATAAGAATTGTTTCATACATAATTAAGAAAACATATTAAGTACCTATAATATTGTTCTAATTCAGAAGGATATGGTATGTCTTACTTCTTGTCTTTCGTATCTATATCTACAAAGGCCCCGTTATTAAAATAATTTGATACTTCATAACCGTAGTTTCGTAGATTAAATTAGATCCATTAGCTACGTCCGACTTTATTAGATCATCACGTAAGGTCATACACACACACATACATCATTTATCTGTGGAAACATAGGCTCATGTTGATGTTTACCGCAAGAATTTTGACCACAAAGCCAACATCATCCCTATACTATAAATCTTATTATACATATGTAGTGTAGGTAGAGCTCGAAGTTCCTATACATTTTTAAAATGACGTTCATAATAATAGGTACTATAAACAAATATTAGGTTATAGTTATTTCATTTTTAATTTTAACGTTCCCATAAAAATAACGTTTGCGAAGCAGCGGGCGGAAAGTATTTTGTAAATAATATTTTTTTGAATATGTTTAGTGAGAAAAAACTTTATTTCATTACAAATCTACCTAAAATATGTGAATCTAATTCAAAGTCATGATTTGACGACATAAAAGTCAGTAAGTACCTAGAGGATTACAAAGATAACTGAGTCAAAACACAGGTAAGTAGGTATCTTATCGTTAACCGGCACAGTTAAGCGATAACCATTCTCTATAAGTACCTAGGTACTAATGGTTAACGTGTTTAACTCGGGCAGTGTAGTTTCGAAACATGTGAATGGAAATCATTCTGTAAATTATTATATTTGATTTGTAGTGTTATTTGCAGTTCCTGAGAATTGAAGAGAGAATTAATGTAGGTGTACATGATTAATTTTGTTAAACGAAAAAGAATTTAAACACAATTGATTACCCTCCAAGTCGAAAGATAAGCTAAACTTGTTTTTTTTTGCAAACAATCTGTTTTCAAGACGTTCTTACGTTTTGCGCGATGGAAGTATTAAAATTGTGAGATTTTGAATTTTTGTTTATTCTAGTGACTGGATATATACATACATACCAACCCAAGATCTAACAGGTTTGCTTTGCTCATTAGCTTTGTTAGGTGCTTCAAAAATGTTATTGTTCAGCAGTAAGAAAATGTTCTACTTAAAAGATGAATGTTTCTAGTAAATAATAAGGTAAATAATATGTGAATCTGCCGGAATCAGGCTGAGAAGCTCATGACAATGTTGATTCATTTGATTTCTAGCGTTCTTGGTATCTGTGCCCATTCGTGACTTTTTGCTCTGATACCGCTACCCGAGGCCTATTACTGCGCAAGCGATGCTATTCGCCAATTTAAGATCTAACGATGTTCCATTTTGCGATTATCGTAGGTGAAAAGAAGAAAACCTTGGAAAGATTTTTACTAAAGACACTGCTGCCTAATTAATAAGCGTGATCACAAAAAGTCTCTAAAAGAAATCGAACCTTAACATGGGTTGAAAAATTACGTGAAAAGTAGAACCAATGTCTTGTGTGATGCAAATTTATCAACTACCTAATCTATAATAGTCCTCGAACACAAGTCCTTGAAAATTCAACCAGTAACCTAACGTATAGAAATTCAAAGGCATTGGCAACACTCAGCTGTTGATGTTTAACAATAGTATGATGTGTGCATTGGGGGCACCATCCGTGACCGCGCTCTGAACCGTGGTTATGTACATGCGGGGAGCAGTTGGGTCAGAACAACATTTAAACGAGCATATAAAACGAACTATAATTTGAAATTGAATTAAATCAGCTCTGTTTCTTTCCAGATTCCAGTGGACAAGAATGCCAAACTCAGAACGCTAGAGTTACGGGGACTCTACTCCAGTAGCCACACAAAACTGAAAAGCACAGTGGAAACAGCAACTTCTAGCGAAATCTTTAGAACAGATTCTGAGAAAACTAATTCCGAAACAATATCGAAGAATGAATCAATATTTAGCAAAACATACGCTTCCCTAATACCAAAAATGAGCTTTAGCTTAGAAAAAGTAGCAGAGAAAAATCCGAGAATCTTGGACCTGCGCGAGAAGTTGAATGAAATCACCAGGAAAAAGGACCACAATGTGGATAAGAAAACAAAAGCTCTTTTCAATGATATCACACAACTTGTCGATAAAAGAGAAGAGGATGAATCAGGACCCTACAGTTTACTGTTCGATCTCCAATCTAATCCTTCTACCTCAATGAATCACAAAACAGATGCAGATCTTTGGAGTAAATCCAAAATGGATGAGACTGGGTTTGGGATGTCAGAAGAGTGTAAACGACCAATAGGTTACATCAATAAGAGCGCTGAAAGACTACCGAACGTCATCAACTTCGATGAAAAAGGGTTCCCGATGAAGGAGTTCGAGTATTCGTGCGGAAACGAATTCAACATTCCAGTTAAAAAGATATTCAATACACATTCCAGATCTGATCTCTGCTTGCAGCTGAAATCGCACACACATCCTCACGCTGCTCGTGCTTTTGAATCGAATATAAGTCCAAACGATAATTCAGCTAGAGCCAACGAAGAAAACTCATTGGACGACAGTTTGGGTATTCTGACTCCAGACCAAATGGATGATATTTGTTATTTGGAAAGTGCGTTTTCGCCGACGGTCGAGGGACTACCAATATTCTGTGATACTAATGAATGTAAGATATCTCCTGATAACGGCGATACACCGTCGACGGATAAGACTGAAAGTAATTCGGCGGCATCGACAATACAAAATGATGGGTTTGAAAGTGTGCATGGAAAAAATTGCGAACTTGATAGGCCTCGAGCTCCAATAATAAGTATGGATGCGATCATGAAACAGGATGATGATAATGAAGAAACCATGGATTTACCTCTCACTAATATAGCTGCTCCAGCACACATTACAATTTACACTCAAGAACCTTTGATAGATAACGGTTCCCCTTCAAAAAGCTTTACTGCTGATAAAGAACAATATGTTGAAAACTTGGAGGAAGAATTCATGCCATCCATACATAGCAGCATTTTAGAACCAATAAGTTCGATCGCTGAAAATATTGCTAATATGGAAATACCTCTTGATTGCAAACATGAAAATGTGATAACAAATAGGATAGAACAAACACCATCACCAGAGGATTTGCCGCTCGACAACTCTGATATCCATGGGGAAATCAGTACTTATTCTCAATTTTCTGCATCAACCCTGCATGAATCTCAAACATACTCAGACAGTAAAAATGAGTATAATACCAAATCAATGGAGACGTCTAAAGTCTCCAATAGTTTTATAACAAGTATTACTAGCATTACAAGTTTAGATGGATATCAAGGTGATGGAGAGATGTCAAGACCCGTTAGTAGGGGAGCAGACCATTCGAGCAACCAAGAAGATGCCATCGATATGGATTGGCAAAATGTTCCCGTTGCTAGAAGAGCAGACCCTATGACAGACTCCGATTTCTTTACAGAAAGTGATGCAGATGGTTTGGATGACCACATGCAAAGAGGTGACAGAAGAGCACAAGTCATCGATGGTGCCTTATACGGTGGTAAGAATGGAAACGGAAATCCTCCATTGATTGTGAACAGGAATGAGGATTCGTGCATGGAGTCCAGTGGAGTTTATACTGACTTCGAAAATCATCGATCATCCCCAGTGTTTTTGAATGTAATCGACGATATGTCACCTGAAGGTTCTACACCTTCAACGCGCTCAGAATGCAGCCAAAAAAATAGCACCGGCAACATCAATGCGTACTTTACACCTTTACAAGATAGATTAGAAGATGAAAAGCAGAACGCTCCAATTGATGACGATGAAACACCTAAAAACACGAGCAAGAGGAACTCTCTGAATAGTGAAAAAGATTCCAGATCATCCGAGAAGAAAGACGAGAAGCGAAGTTTTACACTCAAAAAGTACAAAATGCCCAAACGAGATGTGCCCAGTAAACTAAAGACCATGCTGACAAACAAAAAGACTGATGCAGACAGTGTGCAAAATAGTCCGAAGGCGACCAAAAAGACCGAAAGGCGAGAGACGCTAAGCAAGAAAAGCTCAATGGATCTGAAGAGTGATTATAAAGTAAAATCGTACAAAGACGTCAAATCTAAAGTGGACTGTTCTTTCTCCTTGCAACGATCGCAGACTTCGTGCAGCGTCAGTAGAATGCTGAGTTCTAAGTCCACTCCGAACGTCAAACCGAAAAGGTAAGGGTAGCTATTTTTGGTACTCGTCGTCATACCGTATACAGAGATGTGTGTTGCATATTATGTTCATGAGAGATTGTGGTCAATCAAAGATTTTACAGTCGTGAAATGTGATCATTAGAATTACCAAGACTCATTATCAGGTTTCCGGCAAGGGTGGTTTAAAACTGTGTGGTGCCGGCCGGCTTAGAATATTACATAACCAAACCAAACTCTTCCGGGGGCACTAAGGGATATCTACCGGGGCAGGCAGCACCGCCCCCTGAATAACAATTGTAACACCGATCCCCAACCCGGCATTGCCCCCCATTAGATAAAAGCCAATAAAGCGCTTATCAGGGTGAGGCCTGCATCCAGCTGTGAACCAATATAGGCTGTTGAGGATGAGAGGTTTTCAGAGATGTTACAATCACTTTCTTCATTTGAGCAATTTGTTGCAGTCGCCACATGCGTATGCGCATGGAATTGGGTTCTGCGAACGGCAGCGGCAAGAGCAGCCTGCACAGCTCCCAGAGTGACATCAGCGCCATCAGTACGCCGCTCTCGAAACACGCCGCCAGCCGCTTCCCTTTACTGAGTGAGTGTATTACATATCCTCTGCTAAATGCTTTCTCAGGTATTCCAGCATACGACGAAGTTTCATCAGTTCTTCGTAGATTCCAGCACATGTTTTCAGCTTTAAGCACTCAGGCGACCAACGAATCGGAGATGAGGCGACGGAGATTTAACACAGACAATACAAGGGTACTTTTATCTTGGACAGCCAACACACACACATGAAGCCAAATTTTGCTCTCAAGGTGTCAAAATTGAGCAACTAGCATGAGATTGCGAACAGCATATTAAACTCAGTTTAGTATTGCGTCCATCCGGCAGTTCTTTGAAAAGGTGTTAATTCTTCACTTTTTCTAGGCCACTTCGAATTTGTTTAGTGCAGTGTTCCCTAGATAATGGAATGAATGATTTTTTGGATTAGAATTAGATTTATTTGTCACTTAGATTTGTCAGGGTTGCCACTTCGGGCTGTCATTTTATATACATATCTTTGTGCTCCGTTATCTTATCATAGAAAGATGCGTGATAGGAAAGGAATATTATAGATAGATCATAATAATCTTGTTCCATATTT
Organism: Eupithecia tripunctaria; assembly: GCA_955876795.1. NCBI lineage: Eukaryota > Metazoa > Arthropoda > Insecta > Lepidoptera > Geometridae > Eupithecia > Eupithecia tripunctaria. The sequence goes on along the minus strand of OY041609.1, from coordinate 9,380,486 downwards.
CAATAGCACGATGGATTTCTTATATCTTTCATATTGTCAACTAGTTACTAAAATACTTAGATGACGTATTATTTCCACGTTGTAGTATTGTGATACAAACTACGCAATCATTTGGTGTGGTATGTGCCTACGTCAAGGTTAACGATGCCATAGAAAATGTTATTGACCGAAAAATTGTAAAGCATTGTCAGAGCCATGGAATATGTAAATGGCTAAAACACATGATTTGCGTGTTCTTGTTGGGTAAACGTTTAGTGGGTAAAGTACCTATATCCATAGGTAGGTACTTGGTACGCAAGTAGGTACCTAACTACTTAATAGGTTTGCTGTAATGAATTTCCAAATAACCTACTACCTAACTATACCCAGATAGACTCGTGGATTACATTTTGGTTTTTGTACATCTAATAAGAGCAGTTAGTAGGTAGGTACATTATATGTTTGAAAAAATCTACCTGTAAACACAATTGATTCTGCTCACTTTCCCTTTTCAGAACAGGGAGTTCTGAACAGGGAAACACTGACGCATTAAGTTTTGGAGTGAAAACATTCCCTATAATGTTAATGCTTTTATCAAATTCCCACAGATGATACAGGTTTTAAGTCACTGTTCGAAAATGTTACACTAATACCAGTCAGAAGAAATCGTAAAGCAATCCGAACGGGTTGCTATTAGATCAATCTAGGCTCTCCGCTTTGCTGTTAAGAATCTAAACAAGAAATTTAAGATCAATGCGAACGAGTTGCTTTTAAGTAAATCCAGGCTCTCCACTTTGCCTTTGAAAATTACACTTTCGATAGCGTGTACATTGCAGAAACATAACAATAGGGGATATTTGTTTAATTTTTATTTGATTAAAATAAGTTTAATTTAAAATAAATACTGAAAAAAAACAAATAATAGATATAAATTAAGTACTAGTATTTACAAATTATAATATCGCACGCTAGTATAAAAAAAGGTTAAATACCGCTGAGGTAGGTAATTTATCAATGATATGATCACACTTGGTGTCGATTCTGTTGTTTTAGGATTCCTAACCTAAATTTTAAGATTTCTAAATTTTCTATGTTATTATGCTAGGTAGACCCAAGAATTATGGTATTTTCTATACGTTTTTGAAAATCGCAAAACCTCTGAGTTGAGTGGTTGGGATTTTGCTGTGAGCAAAATATGTTTTTTTACTAAAATATTATTTCAAACAAAATACTTCTTTACATGGGTCAAACAGTTCATCCATTTGTTTGAAAAATCGTTTAGAAATTCAAATCGATACTAGTTTAAAATCGATAAATTTTAATCATGACCTAATTAGTTGCTTGCTAAATTAAGGTAGACGTTTCTAACCATAGCTAAAATGTAATACAAAGAATAGGGTTAAAGCTACTTATAACTAAGTTAGGCTGTTTTAGATCTATCAATCTAATTTTAGACCTGTCATCCTAATTTTAAACCCGTTAGTTTAATATTTCAAGGAATATGGTTATAGCCATTTTAACAAAATTGAGTTGTTTTAGGTCTGTCAGCTTAATTTTAGAGCTGCCATCCTAATTTTTAACGTGTCAGTCAAATTTTTCAACCACAGAATCGTTTTCATCTCGTCGAAATTCCGAAATCCTAATTTTAGCTAATCCTAAAACAACAGAATCGACACCACTGTCGGAAATAATTAATTTTGTTTATTCTTTGTTAAGCCGACTTCAATTTTCATAGTTTTTTCATGATGTCATGGATCCCACTGTCAGAACTGAACCAAATTAAAATTTGACCACACGGGAAGCACCCTAGAGTTCATCTGATTTATTTATTTATTTATTTATTCAGGGCAACCAACTAGAGATAACACAAGGAATACAAATTATAAAACAAGATACCTACTTAAAACTATAATATCGATTTACAAATTAATATACCTATGTATTTTATTATAAATTAATGTTACCTAGTACTGCGTTAATTGATTACTTTATTGAATAAAATTGGCATAAATCAGTTTACTGTCTGTATAGCACTAAGTATAATTATATTTCTTCTGTGGTATAGCGTATAGCAAGGTAGTTCAGCACGAAGCGTACACAGGGATAAAATTCAATTTCACGCAGTCCATATGATCAAATTGATCAACCACCATCATCTGTACCAATCTAATTCAACCCAAGTAATCACATATCAAATAAGTTAGGTATTCCAGTAATTCCTTGCCATCACGATCAGCTGTGTTCAGCAAATCGATGCGGAAGGTCGCATTGGGACCGGGACCGCATAGCGACCAGTTCCTTTCCTCTCGAGACTTGTTCGCTAGTTTGATCGCTCGTCAGTCGGCAGTCGCCGGTCAGACGCGAGCAGGGGCGCCGCCGCCGCACTCACTGACGTCACAAACTTGCAAGTCTTGCAGCGCGATCAATAAACCCAGGTTTACCGCATACCGCATTTTCTGAACAAAATGTGCTTTATGTGTAAAGTGTCAGAGTTGACATCTGTGCAGTGATCACGTGGTTTGGTTACCTTTGATGTTTGTGTCACAGTTTGAGTTTACGGAGATTCTGTACACCATCAGCAAAAGCTTGCGTGATTAATTACTTACCTTGGCGAATTTACGAAAATTAATAACCGGTTACAAAAGTTCTTTACTTAGTTTTGTAGTAGGTACTGAATAAAACTTAACTCTTCCTTGATCCATTCCATAAATAAGGAGCCAATATTTTCTATCTTTCTAAAACCTGCTAAGGCACATTAACCCAGATGTGGAAGAATGTTAACAGTCCTTCATTTTCATTCGGTTATAGCCCTGGTACCGCAACTGGTTAAACACGTTGTCTCTAGCCATTTAAAAGTAAACAAATACATACTATTGTTTTCTGTCTTGAAATTTGAAATCATGTTTCGGTTGCATTCATCGGGTTCTTATTGACTAAAGAACAATGCTCTTTAAAACAATAGGAATCTTAACATTCCCAGAATAACTATTAATTTCGAGATAATGGTGGTACCTATACATTGGGTACCAGATACATTTACAAAACCCGCTGGCACTTATTTGCGATGCATTTACGTAGGTAAATTGCGCATTCAACGAAAATAATCAAATTTCAAAATAAATAACAAGGCACCATAATAAATTATGCTCAAAGTGAAACACCAATCTAAAACACCGTTAGTAAAGTCTTCTAAGCGAATAAAGTCTTGAAAAAACCTGACGTGAAATATGAAAATATTTCTGAATTTTAAAACATCACACATGCTACATACCTACTACTTAACACTATGAAACCTTATTAATTAATTCTGTTTAATATAACTTATCCAAATAAAAAATAAAACGCATTCACTGCGAAAAGCAACAACTGCACATACAAAAACACAGGTGTTTTTATTATGATCTGCTCGACATAAGCCAAAGAACCTAACTCGATTGATTAGAAATCCATTATCCAATACATTGTCAGCGTTACATAAATCAATGTAACTGGTTGGCGGCAAAAATAATGGCCTCAGTTAGAAAGTACACCGACTAAATGCAGGCTCACATGCAACGACGATTGGTAACGATAGGCTTTGCTTGCTTGCTCAGGCTTGACGGCTTGGCTTGGGGTAAGAATGACCCCAGATAACATTTATCTCATAAAGGTTAAATTATCAGGTTGTTTAGCATAAAGAACAGAGTTTCAAGAGGATTGTTCTCGAACTATAAAATTGCAAGCATTTATTTTAGCTTCTATTTCAAAACTCTACTCTGGACTCTACATTAGTTGAAATAATGTAAGTTCATTCTAAACGAATATTGAAATAGAATATTTTTGCATGTCTGATTATGAAACGTTAAAGGTCACGTGGTTGTTACCTTATTTATAACGCATGCAATATTCTAAAAACGAGGTGTTTTCGAAATGTACACTTTTGTCACGAAAATGGAACACATTTTGTCTCCCTCTTTCGACGGGTGTCGTAAGAGGCGACTAAGAGATATCTATCTATCTATTACGGGGCGGGCTCCCGCAGAACCATTCTACCATGAGACTGAAATCCCCAACACCCACGCTGGGGATTAGGGGTATAACCCTCCTTGGGATAAAAGCCAATACAATAATAGCCGCTCATCAGGAGGAGGCCTGATGCCTGAGGAGGAGTCCAGCAGTGAATTGTACTATAGGCTGTTGAGGATTAGGCTATGTTTTGGGACTACACATTCGTTTAAAATAATTAATTTTGTTTTAAAAAACTATAACCGACTTCAATTTTTATATTTTTGTAATGAATTTTCAAAAGGAAGCACCAGCTTTCATATAAAAAAAGAATCATGAAATCGGACCACCCAGTCAAAAGTTCTAAGGTAACAAACATAAAAAACAGTCATTGAGAACCTCCTCCTTTTTTTGAAGTCGGTTAAAAACTAGCCAACTCCATAAAATTCGAAGCCTTTGTCTTTATAAGACTAAAATAAACTGTTGAAACATTTAATTATTTATCTCAGAATCGCTGTAGTGCATGCAAAAAGTAATTGTTCGTAAATCGTTGATTGTTACCAGGTAACTGGTTTGGAAAGCATTAAATTGGATTGTCATGTTATGTTATATTCTAGTAGGAAATAGTTCCGTTCAACGTAATGTTATACCACCAGGCTTCGGTATCAATTGCCATCGCTAGTGCATTCAGAGGTGGCAAGTGGTGAAAGTTCATCATGATCTGGTGTTGGTTGTCAGTTTTAGGCCATAACAGTCTATATTGGTCCACTGCTAGACGCAGGCATCGTCCTGAAAAGCGCCTTTTTGGCTTTTATCTTATTAATAATCGCTACGCTGCTGGGCATGCGGGTTTGAAGTTCGCAGTTCGGTGGCGCCGCTGCCCGCCTCCCGGGTGGAAATACCTTAGTCGCCTCTTACGAGATCCACGGGGTTGGGTTGGTGCAAATTCTAAATCGGCACCACATAGCTCTAATATCAGTTTGCATAGTAATAATTTTATTTATTCTTATGGTTTTCTGGGTTGAAGTAGTCTACATTGTTTTCTATTTTTGTATCTAAGCAGGGACCTGGTATGGATTCTCGGGTGAGATAAACTATAAAATCAGGCACCCAGGAAAAGAACCACCCTAGAAAGGAATCCTTACGGAAACTCGTTAAACCTGTTTATTTGCTATAACTGCTCTAGCCGTGTTCATAAAATTTTCACCATCATAGAAAATCGGTCTCCAGTAATATCCGAATTGTAGATATAGCGGGTGCTAAGATACGCGAGCGAGATATTCCGGATTTGAACCGTTAGATAAAAGTTTCAAGCCTTTTTGGATAAGCGATTTACCGTAAAACGTTTTATAGATAAAAACCGATTGGTAGGTACTCAAAAACTTTACTTGCCACAATATTAAAGGTATAATTTGAATGGGAAATTTTAAGTTTAGCTTTGCAATGAACCACGTTTCATTAGCAAAGAACTTCACAATCATTCTATCAAATTAATTGATATACTAGCTATACCATCGTTTTATGTCCTTGTCGTTCTATTTCCTTGCATTTACTTCATTATACAAATACTTTCTTCAGAAGGTTTTAAGCGTTACAGCGTTTTTTATCACAAACATTTATTTATTTATATGGGTTCAGTATCAAACGAATCTGAATCATAGAGCTCTTCTTAGAGATCTTTAACCAAAATACATATGATATTCTTTCATGTGTATTGAATTAAATCCGCCGGTATCTACCGGCACTGTGTATACTCTAATATTATAATATTTGTGATTCTACTTCGAATCCTTTTTAGGTATTGATTTATTCGTGTCGTGCAAACCTGCTATACCACAAAAGGATTTATTCTTGGTACTATTCTGAATACCCTATGCCGTTGCATTCAAAGATGAAAATAGATTTGCGATAAATCGAATTTATAGGGTTCAAAAACAGATGGCTGATTTCTGTGGGCGCCATTCTGGAAGATTTTATGACGAGATATGTATTTTATTGTTGCATAGCTCTAAGATTTATGAAAATATGTGTATTTTTAAGTATTTAAAGTAAATAAAATGCAAAGAAACACGCTAGAGCCCAAAACTAAAATTTCGGTATTTTGTACGGTTTTGTGTTTATGTAGAATGTGGATTTTAGCATTAGGTATTTTAATTTTAATATTTAATAACTTAATTTAATATAATATAATCTATGTGTGGGTAGACAGGAATTAAATGAAAAGAATCCTAAGGTACTACAATATGTTGTACTTACAATAAGAAATGGACAAATTATAAAAAATCGAATACACATGGAAATAAAGTGATATACTTTTAGTTCTGTTACTTTGATGACCGACTAAGAAATCGAGTACCTAATAAATTGCGGTTGAATCGAGATAACACCCATTTTTAACGTTTCACTTTAAAAATAAACGAAACCAATCCCGTTATTGGTCTGCGTTCACCACCGATGGAACAAACAGAACAGACTAAAATAGAGCTCGAGATGTCACCCGTTGAAAGATTATGCAAGTATCAATTTCAGGGCTAGTGTCCAGTTCTTCCTGTTTTAAAAATGGAGACAGTATAAAATGATCTAGGTGAGTGAAATCTACTGGAAGGCGATGCTGTGTAACGGGTTATTCTTGTCGATGGATTTGTTGACGAGACGTGAATCGTTGACCCCACAGTAAAGGCGAAACGTTAGTGCAAACTAACCGACTGCTAAAGTTAACACTTACTTTGTAGGGTGACCGTTGTTTGTGGGGTGGTGAGCGTGCTTCTTTTTAACGGATGCTTCTGGAAGTTTTCTTGAAGTTCTAAATCACTGGACTTATTGGGTAACGTCCCTTTTCCCTGGTTTAATCCACGATCAAGTAATTTTTTCATACTTTCAGAAAAACGATTATTATTTCGAAAAGCTTCCTTTGAATTTTTTGCCTTTTTGTCATAGTAATACAAAAAAAAATCTTTGGTAAGGGTACTAAATACAGATCCAATACACATCCTTTCCAAAGACATTTTGTAAGTCTATTCCCATGAATTCTTCTAGTGTTGGTGTGGGGTGAGCAGATCAAGGCACGGAGCGTGAGGCCAACCAAATGGTTGTATTTAAAAACAACTGCATGTGAACATCGATTATACAAGACAATGGATCCTGCAGCTTGCAATAAAACGATCGGGTTTATTTCAAACGTCAAACGTCAAGACACCAGCTTTAGTTTATTGTAGCTCAACGAGTGTAACCTAGTTGTTAAGGCATTTATCGTTTAGCGGCAACTAAGCCTTTAGTTCTAAAAGAATATAATTATACATAGTGGTTATCTATTAAATGTTATGTTTGACCCACATTCTATTGACAGTTCATGGCCTAAAAGTGGGCTAAAAGCCTGACGTGATGTTACAGCAATTACGTAATTCATTTGTTATTGCTTCGGCATCAATTTATAATCACCCACCTCTGCCCGCTTTTATAATATTTTCGTTATAATCGATCTATTGTTCCATAATCGATCAATCTCAATAGAAAATGAAATTAATTACTGATCTGAAATAAAACTGTACCCACTTCTTGGGTAACGGACGCAAATTGAATTTTACCCAAAAAATTGTTTAGTAATCGAAAGTTTGTCAGTATGAATTTCATAGTTTTGAATTACCAACGACAAAGTGCTCTCCGTTCTCTATTATCTAATACTTACTTACTCATGAAGTTATCCGATATGTCACTGATATTTCCTCTTGTAAAATAATAAAAGAAGAAAAATCGTGACATAGAATGATCGTGATTAACGCATTCACTGCTCCACGCAGATAGCGGCTGGCACCTGCGTCTTGGGCCATGAAGGTGTTAGGAAGCAGTTTTAGGTTTAACTTGGAAAACTTTTCCTAAAATATGCAGGAAGCCATTTTGTAAAAGAGAGAACCGTGTTTCTTCGGTTCGGACGTATAACATTTGTAAGCCATAGCAGACTAGTATGAGTTAAATTCATTTTAAAAAAAAAAAAATGGAATTTCACATTATTTTCGTTGGTTCCAGTTCGTTTATCAAAGTTTACACGGATTAATATTTCTGTTTTTGATAAGACCACCATAATCATAACAAAACTTCCCTCTTGACAATAATTCCAAGTATTTTCTCCTTTGTTGCATTTGTGCTAACTTTGTTGAAGTTCAACATCTGAAACAGCGTAATGATTGAGATGAAACATACTGTACCAATCCTATCTCAAACTATTTAGGTAGAATTTACAATGACAGGTTAAATATTTCAATATCAACTGTAAATTCCGAGAACGACATTTTATGAATACTTTGTAGAGTTGTAAAGTAAAATAATTCGTACCAAGCGTAAAATAACTAGTAAATTTGTTATGTATTTAGGTCGGATGTTTTGAAATAAGCATTCTTTGATATAAATGGGGCTCTGTTGTGCTGAAATCATTCATTCATTCCTTTGTGTATTTCAATTCAAATCAAGGCTAGGAAAAGCAAGTTAATGGGACAAGTACCAATTCAAACGATTTGAAATACTTCAGTAAATCACAAAACGATAGTTTTGAGACACCTTCCACTCCAGGACAAGTAGACTCGTACCCTCCACTCGCACTAAGGTTTTCCCCCAACTTCATTATTCGCACCTTTTTTGGAATGGAACTGGCTTCCTGCTTCTGTTTTTTCGGCCAATTATAACCGATGTCTCTTCAAGACAAGGGTGAATAGAATAGGTATCTTTCAGACCTTCGTGAATTTCGAGTTACACCGTCAGCCACATCTTCTCTTTCCATCAGGTCAGATTGCGGAGAAACGAAGGTCTTCCATTAAAATTAAAAAGATGAACGTCATTTACTTGACCTATTGAAAATCTTACCTCGAGGTTATCAGGTAGTGTTTTTGCCATTCTGGTGTTAGCTAGCTATCAACGCTATCTATTACACGAATTTAGAACTTAAATCTTCAGTGCTTCAGTCGTCAAGACAACATCATCAACAACGCGATACCTTTTTGAACATGCTACCCATGTCCATCGATTTAATAGACGTTAGAGTCAAAAAGACAAGAGTCGTGGCGTTTCGTTTAACTAACACTTTTAGTCGTACTGCAATGACAGAGCAGTGCAGTTGTCAACCCAACAAAAGTTGTCAATTGGCAAACGCGCGCGCTCAATTCCCACGACTCTTCTCTGTTTGAACAGACTCTATCACGTCAATAATCTTAACTACTGGCGGGCTCGTCTTTTAATAAAAAATACTTATGAATAATTTATAGAAACATAGAAGAATGCAAGAGATCTTACAGGAAATTTGTATTGAATAGTTTAACATTGACTACCAAGCACTTGAAAGTGTGACGTGCACCTTGGTGTGGTTTTTGTGACCGCAGCAAACCGGTCCCGGCGAGCCACGGGTAACAGAACAGTTCTATACAGTAGTCCACTACTCAATACAACATTATCCAACTAAAAAAAATGTATACAGCGTTTGTAAACAGTTATAGATATTCACTTTTCGGCACTTTTTGACTTCGACCATCTAAAGTCTCGTCTTTTTTTAAGGGACTTCAAAAAAAGGAGGAGGTTCTCAATTCGACTATTTTTTTTAAATGTTTGTTACCTGATAACTTTTGACTATTTTGATGATTCTTTTTTATTAGAAACCTTGTGCTTCCCGTGTGGTCCGATTTAAATTTGGTCGAGTTCTGACACTGGCATTCATGAGAAAACCATAAATTTGAAGTTAGTTTATAGTTTTCTAAAACAAACCCACAGAAACATTACTGATTTTTAACCAACTTCAAAAAAGGGGGATGTTCTCAATTCGAATGTATTGTTTTTTTTTTGTTTGTTACCTCAGAACTGTTCACTGGGTAGTCCGATTTTCATGATTCTTTTTTTAGTTGTTGGTCCAGTTCTGACAATGGGATCCATGAAAAAACTATATAATTGAAGTCGGTTGTTTTTTAAAACAAGATCTTTGATTTAATGATTTTACGTAAGCCCTCCCACTGGAGGTAATTTTTATTATTAATTTTTCGTCGCATTCCCGTTCTGAGGAAAGGGTGCGGTTCAAGTCCCTTCGAAACCGAATTCTTTTTGGGAAATTATTCGATCTTTTACTGTATAAAAGTGGTATCGAAGTGAATCAAATAGTTCACCACCAACGTTTAATAATTTAGAGAAAACATTTGTTTATAATTCAGTCTCATCTCAAGGTATTGAAGTTTAAATTAACAGAGTAATATATTGGTCCAACCATGATGGTTTCTTCTCCCAATTAAATCTTTCTATATTTTATTTTCTGAATTAATTCATAGTGATTTTTACCTGCCCAGCGTCCATATCCATAACATAGTGATAGTGACCACAAAGAGATAGTGATACCTGCAGGTGACGATTGTAGTATAACTGGTTATTCTGTATTGTGATATCAGCTTTGTATGTCTTTGTATGGGACATTGATACGGGGCTACTTTTCCCTCACGGCTGTATTGCAACTTTTTAGAAGGGCTACCGTTTTGCAACTTTTTGTAGACTGTAAACTTGGCTGAAACTGGAAATAAGCACATACCTAGTATAAATGGACTTTACGTTTTGCTATAAGGCTGATCTTGGATACAATACGTTATTGTATGCTATGTATACAACATCTAGGGGATTGTTGTCCAGGCAAGGTTTCATTTTATTTAATTTCCGTATTTTGTAAATATATTTACATTTAATAGTAATGTGAATGTTGTAATAATTATAATCCGTACATCCACTGCCTTACTTGATGTTGTCGACAATCTTTTAGCGGATAATGACCAGGGCCTATGCAGTGTGCTCGTTCTGCTGGATTTTACTAGGGCTTTCGATTCCATAAATGTGACCCTGTTATTGTCCAAGCTGGCTTTTTACGGTTTTGACATTAACGCAATTCGATGGTTCTGTAGTTACCTTGGCAATCGAAGTCAATGTGTCGAGCTCAAATCTTCCAATGGCAACCCCCTAAGATCATCCTTCGAGCCAGTCATCCGGGGTGTTCCACAGGGTTCAATCCTTGGGCCAATCCTTTACACCCTCTATAGTGCCGATATAGTTAATTGCATCTCATCGTGTCGTTATCATTTGTATGCGGACGACTTACAGCTTTTTCACTCATTCTTGCCCTCAGAAGCCTCTAGTGCTGCAAATGAAATTAACCTTGACTTAGCTAAAATTTCTAAATGGTCCACATGCAATTCACTGGTCCTAAACCCTAAAAAGTCAAAGTATCTGGTAATGGGTACTAAAGCTAAACTAAAGAAATTGGATGACATAAGCTTAAATATTAACATTAATGGGGAGCCAGTCCAGCGTGCCAAAGAGGCACAGAATCTTGGACTAAAGTTTGACAGCAATCTTCGGTTTGAGAGTCATGTTGCTCATAATGTGCAACAATGCTTTTATAGGTTGAAATTGCTTTACAAGATTCGGCCATACCTTTGTGAAAGTATTCGTATAACTCTTTGTGAGGCGTTGGTCTTATCCAAGTTAAATTATGTTGATGTGGTCTATGGTCCATGCCTTCTTGGTAGAAGTGAAAAGCTTATACAGCGCGTGCAGAATGCCTGTGCACGCTTTTGTTTTCATATCCCTCCCCGCACTCATGTCACCCCTTACTTGAATTCAGCAAACATGCTGAAAATGAAAGCTCGCAGGAGACTCCACCTTGCTATACTACTTTTTGGCCTTACTAAAAATATGATACCCCAATACCTAAACTCCAAGCTTATTTGGGCCAAAAGCAACTCCCGTTACCCAAGACGTAAGTGCACAAATGTATTTGATACACCCAAACACAGAACGGCCGGATTTAGGGGATCGTTCCGGTTTGCATCCTCAAAATGTTGGAATGATTTACCCCCGCCAATTAGAGATATAAAGAGCGTTTTTTCATTTCGACATAAAGTTAAAGATTACCTACTCGAGATCCAAAAATGCATACAATAATAGCACACTTTCTTACCTTTTATTTTCGATCCTTTTCAGACTTAGCTCCTCGTTTACCGTCAATTTCTTACTTTATTCTTTGCCCACTACATTTACTTCACACGCCACATGGGAGGAAAACAAAAGTGAAGTGGTCAGCTCGTAGGTCAAATCCTATTCATCCTCTGTCATCGGAGTTCAGAGGGCTGTGTAACACACGCGTGAAGGCTTCTTCACTCACATTGCAATTACGTTTAGGTACTCTTATTCATGGCACACAGGGAGATTCAAGGCAGGTGATGAACTTTATTAAAGAAAAGTCATGACTACCTACACGCGTGAAGGCTTCTTCCCTCACATTGCAATTACGTTTAGGTACTCTTATTCATGGCACACAGGGAGATGAGGGAGATTCAAGGCGGGTGATGAACTTTAACGTTCTTTGAACGTAAAGAAAAGTCATGACTACCTACATTTTGCCCGGGAATGATAAAGACAATAGACGTTTTGTTTCTGTGATATCTTGTTAGTCAACTTCAACTTCTTATTTCATGGCTTGCTGTGTCTTTGCTGCCACAACTCTGATCTTGTCTAGGTTGACTAATGCAAAGAAATGTCAAATGTAAATGTCAATGTGTATTACTACCACCATGGCGCGTTGTTTTTGCGCTGCGTTCTCACATACTTTGTCATAATCGTTTTATTTAGTTTTTTCTTTTATTACTTTGTCTGTTCGTGACGTCACTGTCTCGGGCTCTAACGGAAGACCAGCGCAGGCTAGAACTCTTCCGGGAACCTAGCAAGCATTTAAGCTGAGTTAGGGCCTTTTTATAACAACTTTTATATAACTACATCCTTTAAGATTGTATTTTGATTCTACTTACTCATAGTTGTAGGATACAATATTCGTATATTAAGTTTCTTCTGTTGTTATAAATAAATGTATTTCTTTCTTCTTTCTTTCTAATCCCGCATGTCAAACTCGATGATTATGGGTATTTCTCCCCATGAGATAAAAACTAATAAGGCGCTTATCAGGGGAGACCTGCCTCCTGCAGTGGACCAATACAGGCTGTCGAGGTGAACGGGATAAATAAATCCATGCATTTCGCATTTAATACTATAAAGGTAGGTAATGTAGGTAGGTATGTATAAACTATCGGAGGCTTGAGAAATCTATGCAGGATGTATGTATGTCGCCGCCGGATCGTAGAATCAGCCCGATTGTAGAAATTCGCTGCCTCACCGCATTGCACGCTGTGTTGTGTACGGCCACACGGCGCTTATTAGTTGCGTATGTCAATGAGTTTCTGCGTGGGTTCGTTTGTTTGACAACAGTGTACCTACGTTTCCACTGCAGTAACTAACCCACGACCATGTACAACTGTAGCGCAGCACAGTTTTGACATCCCACTTTCCGTGCGTAGATGTTTAGCAATTTTACTTTAGAAACTTTCGTAGTTTGACGAATTCTTTATGAACAGTGCTCAAAGAGATGCGGTACGCGCGCCTGTAGAACTGCACTCGCCCTGAAGATGTCCCTAGTTAAGGGATGAAACGTTGGTGTTCTTCCAACACAAATAAGTTTCGTTATGTCAATAATCTCGAATTCGTTCGTACGTAGCGTTTTCGTGGGATGCAGTGGATGTGTGACTTACATTTTCTTCCAAAGTGAAGGCTACACATGTGTGAAGCCTCTTCGTGCGCAACGGCTTTATAGTTGGGGCGGTACCTACCATCATAAAAACGTAGTTACTCAGAGTTCCAATAGGAGCAATTCATCAGCATGCCACTTAGGGGTCTCGTGAGATTCTATGAAAGTATAGCGTGGGTTGGAAAGCAAAGTAATTACAACCTTCTACTAAGTGAAGTTACAGATTCACATGTATTGTAAAACAAAGATCTGTTCTGTTGATCGGATTTGGATCTTATGTGAACACATCAAGCTCTCTAATGGATTGTGTGGCTGGAACAACTCAATCTAATTGTTTTGTCACGTTTTTGTTGTTTGATGGTTTGATTGTCGTATGTTTTGTGAATAACAAGTTGATTTTACGAGTAGTACCACCTATTCTTGCTTGATTTCATGAGCACATTTTCCCTAAGATGATATTGGTAAGTTCATATTGGTAAGTTATAATTATGTACTTACCTAGCGTGCTCCATCTTAGGCCATATCTTCATGATGGTTAAATATACATTTTAAAAGGATAAATATAAAGGATTTTAGATGAAACATTTAGAAGAGCAGAATAAAACAGAACTTGGTAGGTACCTTACCGCTATAGTGCTATATTTCAAAGTTATTCCCATCATGATATTTTATCATACATATTAAAAAAATACTGTAATAGGAAATCGATATATTTACATCGATATCTATTACAACCTCTGACTAGTTTTAGTCAGACAGAGGTTATCAACTTATGCAAAAGCAAACCTATAAAACTTATCTGGAAGGCACCTACCTATAGGTACTTCTAGTCCATATCGCAAATATCTTCTCTCAGAGATCATATAAAATGATCATATAATGTAGCTAGGTACTATCTACATGTAGATTTGTATAGGTACTCGCTAAACTGAGAACTCGAGATAAACTTTGATACGAAATATGCGCACCACGGCAATGGCGACTACATACATTAATTTCCAATGTCATGCTCTGTAACGATGTGCTAACTTCGCAAACGCTAAAAGGTTAGACTTGTTTAATAAACATGATATCATCCCAGTGTTTTTGCAAATATACAAAGACAGAAATGTCCTGTGTTAACTTTAAAAATGTGTTTTAAAAATTGTTGTTAAAAACATTTTGGTTTGAAGAATGCGCCATGAACATTATAAATTTTTCTTTTTAGATCATGTAGTAGAGTAGAGAAACGAGTCTTATAAACATTTTTGATAAAGAATCCGTCCCAGGCGAGTGATAAGATTAAAAAGAAGATAAACTTATAAAAACCTCTCTTACCTATGTATAAAATGGGCGCCCGGCGGCGCCAGTCTTAGATGACTATCTTAAAAGATTGTTTCTGGGCTTTCGTATAACATAATGTAGATATAAATATATATTTTTAACTTTGTTAAAACTAACTTTATGTGGTGTATCGTATGTATGCATATCAAAGTAGTATCTATCGGAAACGATTGCATGTCAAACATGTACCGAATGCATGACGAAGCAGATACTTGTTTGTATAGTCAAGAATTCGCTACGAGCCCTCGGAGCATATTATTCAGTACAGACTCTGAGGCCCGTATTAAGGAACCTTGCTCAGTCATCGGTCTATGCTTGAGTAACGCGTATGCCGTAGAATAGCGTTACTCAAGCATAACTCGATGACTGAGCAGGCTTTTATAATACGGGCCTTGGATTGTAATAATAGGATATATTTTTAATCGCAGTTAATCTATTCTGGTTCCGAACATAAAAATAACAGGAAGAAATGAAAATGATGGCTTGGTAGCTGGACACGGTCCGGTCAATTATGTGAACGTGAACGGGCTTTGAATATTTGAAAAGGTACATTTTATGGACGGTGTCCTAGTTACACAGGGCACTACCATTGATATGAGTAACCTCAAAAATCCTCAAGGTAAAACTGTTAGGTAACAAGTATTTTAAAATGTAGTAATGTATATCTCCAAATGTTCAAGAATTTATAAAATCTGATGCACAGTACCAAAATGGCAAAGATCTACGAAAAGCCACTAGGTAGTACGTATTTCCTGTATGGTTTGAAAAAGTGTAATATAGATCTAGAGAGATGTAGATCATCTATACTAACATTATAAAGAGGAAAGATTTGATTGTTTGTTTATATCGAATAGTCTCCGAAACTACTAGCCAATTTAAAAAAATATTTAATTTATAAAAAGCTTACTTTTTAGGGAGTGACATAGGTTATATTTTATCTCGGAATTCCTGGGAACGGGAACTACGCAGGGGAAACCGCGAGGCACTGCCAGTCCTGTATGAAACACAAAGTTTAATTTCTTCTCACCATCTTTATTTTTATCATTCGTTATTTATTACACTGTTAACACGATTAGTAGTAAGTATCCTGTTAGTCGCGTAGTTGCGGACCAGCAAGTATGCAAACGAACGGTTCAATCAGACTCCGGATGTTATGCTAATATATATACATGTGTCCTGTGATTTAATCCCGCCGATCCTGTATTGGACACTCCTATACGTAAGCGTATCTATGCAATCGTAGTTCTGATAGAAATATGTATCGTATGTTATGAAGCATAGAGTTCCAACTCATTTGAGAAGCACAAGGTCGTTGAATTATCGTTTCAATTTGAGCTTTGGAAATCAAATCCCTGGTTTTTATATCGTGAAATTAACTTGAAATATGGATCAATTTAATATGGCAACTTCTATGGGTTCATGTAAATGATTGTTAAATCGACGACTGTTATTTGTAATTGATGGAAGTCGCTAGATTTGTGAAGCAATGAACAAAAAAATATTGTCTTAATTAGAGGAAAGCCTCCATCCAACAGATTTCTGATATATTAGCTGCCTTCTTCCTTCTACTTACATACAGTAAGATACCTTAAGCTGTTAATTACGATGATGATGTTTAAATTGTTTCTTAACTAAACTCAATAGAGTACCATTAATGAACACACCATGGTGGTTGCAATTATTGGCACTAGTCCAGTCTTCAGATTTCGTGTACGTTACGAAATTCCCCCAACTGCAGTGCCGCTGACCTCATTCTGAATATCCATGACGTGTTTACTATGAGATTACTAATGCATGCTACGAGTATTATAAAATATTGTTGTTTATCAGGAGTAATGATTTATGTCGAGCTTTAATACAAAAATATTAGCTTTTTCTTTATTTAAATTAATATCGTCGTTGCGGTCAATGATGATTTTGTCAGTAACGTTAAATATATTTTTTTTAAGTCATTTATTATTGTTAAGGTAACATTTGCCAGTCATTTGTAACATGAAAATGAATCTACTTTCAACTTCTAAAGAAATTTTATGACTCAAAATAAAATATAAATACATAATCAGATCCTATACACGCGATATTTCTCCTACAAAAGAGCCAATAGCCTAATATAACAAGTCTACGTTTCAATGCGGTACATTTAACGAGCCCATACAACTTAATGATTCAGGTGATTTAGGTATAATGACGAGAAAATAGCAAAAAGTGAAATGTAGAAATTTATATTCACAATGTTCCAGATTCAATTGTATTACTTTGTCTGCAATCAAAATAGCTACGTTATCAGCATCCAAAAGTAAGATCTCTGGCTATATGGTTGCTTTTTGAGTCACTCTGCTGGCTATCCGATGACCGTCATGTGGTCGAAAGTCCATCAAACTGACGTTGATTGATCAGTGTTCATAAACATAAACATTTAAATACTTAGTATTCGCGCTGAGTTAGATCCCTCCTGACAACGAATTATAAACCCAAATCCGTACCAGCTCCATAAGATCATTCTGATTCGCATGACCAACTCTCGGTCCTGTTAACCAGCGATGCTGAAAACTGGATTGATGGTATACCTGAACTTATGTCATCGAATAGTAGTTCCAATATCGTTGCGCAGGACGGGTCGCATCCGCTCTGGGGCCACTCTTGCGCACCTACGGGCTTCTTTCATGGGTGAGTCAAAGATTGAGGTCGCATAGTTTATTTTATGAGATATTTGGAGCGTAACGCAAACAAGTATGGGACTGTATTGTGATTCTGCGAAAATACGTCAGTAAATTTTTTGGAGTGTTTATTGTTTTGCTTTTTGGATGTTTGTCAAATAATAAAGTAACCACGATTGCTTGTAATAATGTTGATATAGCATTTAGTGCCTCGGGATTCAAGCATGTCAATGACATCAGATGTTGCCGCAATAATGTGATTTTACGATTATTTTCGTCGATGTACTAGCACCTACCACTCGACCTCACTGTTCTGTCCTTTGTATGGATACAGTGATGTGCATGTCTTGCCCGTTATACTAGACAATGCAATACTAATGAGTTAATTTTCTTGTCTTTTCTTACTTGGTATTCCAAGTTTACTTGTGGAACGAAATATTATAATCAAATATATATATATATATATATATATCAAAAGTATTTTATTCTAGGTCTTTTAAAAAAAATATCTCTTGCTGTAAGTATTCTCTCAGGCCGTCTGGTGCCGGCGGCATAGAATTTGCACCACCCTAACTCTTCCCGCTGGTGTCGTGTCGCGACTCGCGACTAAGCGATATCTACTGAGGGCGGGCAGCAGCGCCTCCTGCAGAATAATTGTACCACCAAACTGCGATCCCCAACCAGCATGCCCAGCATGGGGATTATGGGCACTACCCCTATTACCCCTCCAACAGAACAGCCAATAAAGGCGATTATCAGGGGGAGGCCTGCGTCCGGCAGTAGACCAACATGGGCTGTTGAGGTCAGGTGAGGTATTCTCTCACCACAAAAAATGTGAAAAGCAATAGACGTTCATCAGAAACGACTATTACTTTTACAAGTTGAGGAGGGGTATTAAGAAAGATGTAACCTTTTTAGTTGATTAATTTGAGCTTCGTCAATTGTCAGGCATCAACCAGTTTCTAAAAACTATCTTGTTTATTTAGATTCAGTAAGCGTTCAAGTGTCGATTGAACCCTTCTTGTGATTGTCCCATTGCCATCTTTACAATTGTTCTTCCGTAACGTTTGATCTATTGCATCACAAGCAGTTTACTGATTTCTTTTTTCAACTGATCGTTTTATAGAATTATTCCCAACGTCTCACGTGATACGCGTAATACGGGCTTGTTATTTTGTATTTTATTTGAATATAAGTGAGCTTTGTATACATTTTTTATACGTCGTATTTAGATTTTTGAATGTCCTTTGGCCCTCATAATTTATTTTATTTCCTCAGTACCTACTTACTTATTAGATCGAGAATCATTATTTTTACATAAAAAATATCATGGATCTCTGTTTATAACAGCGTTACAACATCTTGATAGGAATTATCATAATTTCTAGATAACACTCAAACGATCTTACTGGGTACTAACTTCAAAGTACCAATTTTTGTTGTGTCAGTCATCTATTTAAGGAAGCACATATAACGCGGCCAGGTGCGCAAGACTAAATTGAATAAAAAAAATTATGGTTTAAGTATTTCAAAATGTCTACATTCATTAAAACTTAAAGATAAAATCTAAAGGTTTCAAAATAAAGGTCCCTGCATACTCAACGCATGCATGTATACCTTACTTCATCGTATAATCTACCACGCGCTGTTGATTCTTGTAAAATCAGTAATCTTCAGACATAATCATGATAACAGAGTCGTGTGTGCTTGCTAGTCTATGGTTTGAGAGGCATTCGCGTGTAAAGATGGACTGGACGTGGCTCTCGTAAAAAACATTTTCTTATTTTTTTCTCAGGGTTAACAACAGCATTTTGAAAACGTAATAAGGGTAATTGACCGTTATGTTGGTTATTGAATTATATTTAACTAATATACTGGGTCTGGGTGGTCAAATGCGATGCTTCATCTACTTATACCTTGATAATGTAAATTGTTTCCACTAGTGACTACAGTATAGTTAGTTCCATTAAGCCGAATGAGTTTCAATTTTGACATCATTTATTTTACAATTGCGCTTGTTATTACGTTTATATTCGTACATATTATTTTGACATTGTATAAAATTACAATATAGGTCATAGTTAGAATACATTATAAATAACTTACTGTAACATTTGCATTCTAGTCTTAGTAGAACATAATTGAAACTAAAATACTATTAACATCTTTACACAATGTAACCTTAATTGTGTAAAGCAAATAAACTTACTTTATCTTTATCTGAAATAGCGCCATTCAAAAGTTACAAAATCAAATATAAACCTAATTTTATTTGATTTGCCTTTTTTGACTGCGCGTCGTCGCTAGAATACATTTATGTCCATGAGCTAAATATACCTACAACTGTAACATATAAAATACTGGCACATCGTAAGGAACAGCCCGTGCCCAAGTTATTTAACCCTGAAAGACATACCCACCAGAATAGCTTCTCTTGGAATAAGTGGAGTACCTACCGTTACTGTTTTAAATCTTTACTGTGTGCAAGTTTCAGCATGTGACTAACCTACCTATTAATGCTAAACTTGGATTACGACTCTGCTTGTTCTCTTTTGCATCATACATTTCAATTCGGTCAAGCATTTTGTTTTTGGCTTTAGTTAGCTGCGTCGTGAAAAACACCTCGGCTTTGAACTTTACGCTCTCTCCAGAGAAAGTACTATACTTATCTAAATTATGTAAAGTATTTGTACCTACCTTTTTTATGTACAAAAGATTATCCCTAAGTGCGAATTGGAACTTAATGTAACTAAATAGGCTTTTATATATTTTTTACGAATTTATATAATTACGTAAACGTTTAATATAATGTTGGATCATCATCCTCATCATCTGCCTATATTAGTCCACTGCTGGACATAGGCCTCCCCCAATGAGCGCCATAGCGCCCTGTCTTCAGCTTGACGCATCCAGCATCTGCCTGCAGTCTTTCGCAGATCGTCATCCCATCTGGCCGGAGGGCGCCCTACACTACGTTTGCCTAGTCGCGGTCTCCACTCAAGAACTCGTTTACCCCATCGGTTGAATGTTGGATGGTATACATAAATTCTTCTTTTAATATTCTCAAAACAATTAATTCCAGTAAGTTGTCACCAAAATTGCTACTAAATGTGTTTGAAAATCACAGTAGCACTTAAATTTGATGGATTACATCGAGTTATCTAAATCGGGATCAATTAGCGGCTGCTAATAATAAAGAACCCAAACTGGGCGCGTATCTTGTTCCTCTTTATTTTAAGGAGCTGTTGAGCGATACAAAGATACTCATTGGTTTAGTAGCGTTAGCAACATACTAGAAAGCAATATAAGTAATTCTAATTTGTACGTATTACTTATGGAGGATATTTTTTGATGGGACACGTAAAGTAGATATATGTTTATATAATATATGGATTAAGGACCTAGTCTATAGGATAAGGAAATATCTTCAAAATATATGGAGATTCTATAATGAGTTATGTAAATTCATTGAACAAGGACTCACCTGTTCTGCAAGAAATCCTAGGTGCCGATAGTGTGTCAAAATAACATTTTATTCGGTCATTAATGACATACGTAACGTTTAAAATAGAATACGAATTCACTTTCATAACCACTTAATTTTCAAGAGAAGCGTTATTTTTACCGGAGTCACGGAAAAGCCATCTCCGACCGGAAATTGAGCCCTCGATTAACTGCAACGTTTCCAGGTTTTTGCTTCCTATGTCTATGCAGATAAATAGACATATTCGTATATGTATTAATCTCACTTCGGCCTGCAAGATTTTAGATTGCACGAGCTGAAGTGTAAATTAGAAATGATGATGTACTGTAATAGCCCGCAGCAAATTCTATATAAACAACATTATATATCCGTCGGGCCTAAAATATAATAGTAATATTGATTATATTACTCGTATTTTAGTATTTTCTAAATAATTTGATTAGGTATGTACAGTAGCCAACCAAGGAAAGCTCATGGCCCTCCGACCAGGTGAGATGACGATCTGCGAAAGACTACTGGCTGCTAAAAGCTGAAGGCGCTATGGCACTCATTAGGCATATGTCCAGCTGTGGACTGATATGGGCTGATGATGCTGATGATGAAAGATCAATTTTGATTCAATCAATCAAACATTTTTGCAATTTAATTTAATAATAATGCAAAATGTGTTAGACAGAGCAGGATATTAGCAGTTATTTACAGTTATTTACTAAACGACTAAAGTGGTTCATCAAAGCCCTGTTGAGTTCTTGACGATGATGAATATTGCAAAACATTTCTTGCAATAATGTTACAGATGACAAATTTAACTGAGCTTCAAAATCCTTTTGAAAGAAGATGCTAATGCGTGAAACCACCAGATTGATAAGAGCTCTGTCTTTACGGTTGTTCTATTCAAAATCTTAGTTACCTAAAGAGGAGTGAGGTTCGCGTTAGAATGGTTGTTAGTGAGTCGACTACAGAAATAGACTGTACTTTGCAATAATTATATCAGCGAATGGGCTTTGTTGACCGCCCAGTACAATAACACGTGTGAGAGCTTATTAAGGTTTTATTTGCTTAAGCGCAATTTGATATCAGTTTCACATCGTCAAAGCAATCTGGCTTAGTCGCAAATTGTACTAGCGGCGCTTTGAACTAGGGTAGATTCTGATACAAAAACATAACAGATAAATTTATCTTTAGATACTAATTCATAATAATTAATTTTATTATCTGGATTTAGGTATTTCTATGAACAAAGAATATCTTGCTACCTGCTGACGAGTAAAGTTGCTGTTGAGTGATCTTAATCTTTTCATTCTCTCCTCCTGAAACTCAAATTGTAACCAACAATCAATTTTAAATAAATTAAAGAAATATATGAATAAAATTAAACCTAACGTCATACATGACATATTCACAGATACTTCATTAGTATTGTTTCATTGGATGATTCTTAAGAAATGACGAACATCATAAAACTTCAACAAACAACTATTGTGATGTGATTATCAGTGATGAAAGTTAAATAGATGTATAAGTCATACGCTAAAGTGTAAGAAGAGATAATGTTCCCGATGTCGCATAAATTGTCCCGGAATATATGAAGAGAATAAAAATGGGGGCACACGGGTCAAAAGAAAAGCTGTACAGGAGCAGTTCTGAAAAGTATTCGTCGAAACTGCCAGTGCCGAGCGAAAAGAAGTACAAAATCGCAGTCAACCGAGAGAGGTTCGGTTCTTTTGGTGCTAGAGGTAAGTGAAAGAGTATCTTATGCAGATGCAAAGTTTGTTGATGCTGCGGTTTTTATATAACTCAACTCTGTGGTCTTTTACATTTAAATGAAGTACAAGATCGCAGTCAACCGAGAAAGGTTCGGTTCTTTTGGTACTAGAGATACTCTAAGTCAAAGAGTTTATAATTTAGATACAAAGTACATAATACCTTTTCCAAGTTCAAAGATCGAATGTAAAGAAGGGGTCTTACATTATCATCTATTGATGTGTGAATTGAATTGTCCAACATTATTTATTTACATTTTAGTGGAACCAAATTCATTGGTCGCAGTTTCATTGTTTAACTTGACTTTTGTAATTTGTTTTCTGTTGTTTGTTATTATTAAAACTTTGCAAAGTAAAAGTACTTATCAAAAATATGATACAAAAAAATGCAGGGCATGTGTGTTGGTGCCCCGGTATTTATCGTACCTATATAATTCTATTTCTTTCCTTACATGTTGTAGAAATGGTTTATGTCTCAATAGTAACACAAATATTAAAAAATTCGACAACATTCTACAACGTAATAACTTACATTCTAATTTTTTGTCTTGCAAGACCATTGGACGCGACGAGAGCTCACGAGAGCTCTTGACATTATCTTTTTAGGTACCTGTGCGTCTACCATGAGTTTTGACAATCTATACTCGCTAGCTGAGGTAGTAAAAAAAATGTATGGAAACTTCTAAAGCGCCATTAGCGAATAGTTGGATACTAAAATGCGCTGTGGATAACTTTAGGTGTATAACTATGTACATATAACTGTGGATAACTATATCTGTAACTACTGTAGTAACGTCAGGCAATTTAACTGTGACAACTCATGACAGACGCACTGTACCTACGTTTGCGTAGGATGTGACGTAGGTATGTTGGTATCCCGGGGTATCTTCAAAGACATCTTGAGTCGTAGAGTTTTTGTCACCGCTCTACTTAAGTCTACCTACGTCTTTCGCGGTGTTGTAATAAAAATGACATAAAACTGAAAACCATTTTAAAAGAAAACATGAACTGACATTTTGATATAAGCATCTATCCTATGTTTCATTTGTGTCCATGAAAGTTGAGGCCATTTCATGGACACGAGGCCATTATGTCGGACGAATTGCTATTAGTACATTCACAAGAGATGTAAGTTTTTTCACTTTGTACTCTTTGTAAACTTGCTTTCGACAAATCATACCGACATTTTTTGTAAAAACTTGGTGCCATTCAGTGTAGTCATTTCACGAAATATGAAAGTAAGTTGACAGCCCAGATTATTTAAAGATCGCATCTAATAATAATGGGTACGGTACACCTTCATTGCTTTAATCGCATTGGGAGTGCCAATAAGATTAAGCACTGAAGGTATCATAGGCCTGCATCCAGCTGTGGACCAATAGACCTATGCATATAAAGATGAAGTAAGGAGGTGAGGTAACTATAAGTTTTACAATACACACACATGATATTGTTGAACTATTTGCATTTCCAACCATTTAAGATCAACTAAAATAATACAACTTATCGATTTTATAGTTCCGTTCGAATTGATGTAGCTGTCTGTGCAAAAATTTAACGAAGTAATTTAATTAGTTTGTTAAATAATAGGACGTTTTTTAATAAACAAATCAATGGCAAATTAGATTTAATGATTTCCACACGCGGCTCCCTGAAGCCTGCTAAATGCAATCCGGATTATAGTTCACGTTCTTTACAATAAAAGGTCTACTTTGACTGTAACTATTGAATCAAATTACCTATCTATATTTTGTTTTAACGATAGAAGTTTAGATTATTAGTCATTGGTAAAAAAAAAATAGTTATTTTTGTAATTATTGAAATAGTATGAAAACCAGCTCGGTCCCGGCTTTTTCAGCTTTTTTCGCTTTTTTCGGTAATTGTACAAACAAAGGCCTACAAAATTTTAAAAGAGATTTGGATGCTTCGAGGTAGGTCACACTAATATTATAAAGGCGAAAGTTTGTATGGATGTATGGATGGATGGATGGATGTTTGTTACCTCTTCACGCCAAAACTACTGGACAGATCTGGCTGAAATTTTATACAGGTAAGTCTTATCCTGGAATAAAATATAGGCTACTTTTAATCCCATAAATTAGTTCCCGTGGGATGAAAATCATCTTTTAATGTTTCCATAGAACAACGCACGCGAAGCCGCGGGGCGCAGCTAGTATGTTATAAAGAGTATCAGATAACCACATAGAAACAATTGAAAAACATAACTCGTGTCAGCGGGTAAAAAACAATAAACCTGAGCTTGAGGTTGAGGTAAAGTAACATAAAAATAGCAAATAAGCATGTAACTAACGTAGAACCAAAAATAGATGACTTCATTTGACAAACACGATAAAAAAGAACGTGATGCATGTTTGTAAAATGAATTGGTCATTTCTTCCTAATTGCCATTAAAAAACGCTATTATATTTCTATCCATCATAATCATGGCCATATTAGTAGTCAGGTATGGTAACCGTGTTTGTAATTTGAAAAATAATAGAGGATGTTGCATACAGTAATTTTTTTTTGTAAAATAAGATGATAGTGCTATTTTGTTTGTTTCTGTTAAAATAAAGCAAAATCATTCCAAACTTGTTTCCTAGAATCCGTACTTTACATAAGGTGGTTAGTGACGCTCGAAAAATAAACCTCACCTCAATAACCTATATAGGCCTGCGTGGGTCATCGACTTGTGGGTCCAAGAGTGTACCTAACACTGATGGACGCAGGCCTGCTCCCGATAGGCGCCTTATTGGCTTTTATACTCATGCCCATAATACCCACGCTGGGTATGCCGGTTGGGGATCGAATTGAATTACCTGTACTTATAAAATATATATTCTTACGACAACAAACGATGCGATAAATCAAATCTCCCTGAATTTTCGTTATCTTCAGTACACCGGTTTGTTCTCACGGTATCAGGTCGACGTGCAGATAATGAACATTTTGTTTTGTAATATCAAGAGGTTGAAGAAACTGTGCAGATTTAAAGGTATAGTGAACTGTAAACTTACGTCAAGGGCTTAAATTACCTACGTATTGTGGACCTTGTTTTCCGGTTCGTTTTGTGTAGGAATAAAATTTTGAAATTATTTATACATAAGCAGTTGTTCTTCAAAGAGATAATCAGACAATAACGGTTTGAAGTTTTGAATTTATTACATCAAAGTTAATTAATTAATCGACGATGCCCGTTATTGCCCGAATTGCCCGATTATTTTAAATTCCCGAAATATTTATAGGTACTTGGTTTAAAACTCTCCATACTTGCCATATTCATCACCATTTGCCGAAAAAGGGCAAATATTTGAACATATTAAAACCTTTTACCCGATGAATTGACCTTGAACCAACTTCATTACTCGTAGCTCCATTTTACAAACTGTACAAGGGACGTAAGAGATGACTCAACGCGTCTGTTCCAGGAAATGGCAAGAAGCGGGAGAGCGCCCCCACGCCGAGCACCCCCGCCCGCCCTCCGGCCTCGCCGCCCCAGCCCCCACCCTCGCTAGGTGAGTCATACTGTCACAGATTGTGCCATATTGTTTATACAGCTGTGATACAGCCTTTATCCCGGCCTTTGTTTGGAATCCTGTGATATCAAATGCGCGAATCTTTGCATAAAATACGTTTGGTATTCCAATTCTCCGAATTTCGATTTATTATCTGCAATTACCTTTATAGAGACATAATTTTCGAATATCATATAATTCGTGGAGCCCCCACGTGAATGGCAGAAGACTGCCGGCAGAGTTAGCTGAGAAATGATAAATGAATTTATTCCTGTGAAACTAGGTAATGCGTGCATTGGTCTTATGTCAATCTATAGCATCTCTAGTCTACCATGGTCAGTCAGGCTTACAGCGGTTACATGCAAGATTACTTAACAGATAAATAAAATAAGCTAAAGTCATCCAAACCCAAAAAAAATTTTCTATCTATGTAGGTAGAGTAGAGTCAATCAACAGCAAAATAAGAATCATGAATAAAAATAAGTTAATAATGTATGTTAATGAATCTCAATGATGATAAAATAAGTTGACGAGAAACGTAAATAATAAGAACAGATATAATTACAATTTGTCATTTTGAAATTCATCAACAGTATAATATCTTTAGAATAAATGCCGTAAAATATGTATACGATGAAAAGTCTGGATAAGTTGCCTTGCACCACCCCAACTATTCCCGTGGGTTTCGTAAGAGATGACTAAGGAATATCCACGGGGCGGGCAACAGCGGCCTCAGCAGAACAATTCTACCACCGAACTGTGATCTCCAACCCGCATTCTCAGCGTATGGATTAGCCCTTTTAGATAAACGACAATAAGGCGCTTATCAGGGTGAGGCCTGAGTCCAGCAGTGGACAGGCTTATGAGAATGATCAACCTCAACCTCAAGGGTACACAACCGACTCATGCTTAATGGTTTTATACGAGAAAGTAACACGATAATAGTGAAGGGCCTATAAAAGACTAGTGGTCCCTATTTTAGCACAACTAATTCGCTGTTAATTATTCCCAACGTGTTCGATGTGCCGTTAGAATCTCAACAGAGTCTGTTGAACAGTCTTTAACTGTGTGAATGTGAACTTAGGTTACAGTTAGGAAAGGTTAAGAGGTACATGTGTAGCTCAAATATGATCTAACACACACATACATTTTTTTTTCTAAGAAATAAAATAATATCCTTAAAATTTTCGACTTCGACGGGAATAAAACCAGCAAAAAAAAGCATCTTCCCCTCAGTAAGGGAATGTAATAACCACTATACCTACCACGAAATTTTTTGGGAATCTATTTGATTTCCTACAAATTATCCATAGTTTTAACTATAATAACAAAAAAAGACGCGTGGCACTCGGGGACTGCCGCGGTAAAGCTATTGCATAGCATAAGTCATTAAAAGTTCTGCTATTCATCGATAGATGGCATAACTAAAGAGTATCACCGCTGTGCTGGTCGGAGTGAGGGGTGTTAGGATTTCTGGATTCGGTCTCTACGCTCAAGGCCCGCGATAGAAGCTATGTCATTATTATGTACCTGACTCCTCAGATGAATAAAAAAGCAAGATAGAGTTTCGCCGGCCGACTCACCGATGGCGGCAAAACTAAGCCTAGCCGTGTACATACACAGTTACACGCACAGACATAAAACGAAACTAAGCCATACCTTGTCAGTCGAGCTATGCCGGCGCGCGGAGTGTCACGATATAATATTTCGTATTTTTTACAGAAACAATGTCAAATTGTGTTGTAAAATGGTGTAAAAACCAATCTTCAATACACAAGAAGTAGGATGGAATCACATTTCATACTTAAATAAACTTAAAAACATATATTTTTAGTAAATCAACTTTATAAATTATCATGACAACTTGGAATACAAAACCGCCACAAGTGCTGCCAACACTAAGCGTCACAAAAGTTCCCGTTTGTTGAGGAAGTTATTAATGTGACGTGAAACGTAATATTATGTATTAATTTACTTAGCTACCTATTTTTTTTTACCCGACTACCAACGGAGCATGGATAAATAAGGTTGGCTTCGTTTGTATGTTTGTAAGTAGCCGATTTTATTTTCTCACGTAGCGCTGAAAGTATAAGTCCGATTTCAATAAATGAGAAGTCTAATGATTCGTCTTGATGCCCCGGTAGTTAAAGGATAATTAATAACATCAGAAGAAATTGGGGTCTAACGAGATAACGAGATATCGTGGTCAATTAAATTCAAAACAAAGGTTGCCTCCCTTACCGTCGTATACTCCTCTTTTATGTAAAAATACCAAAAATTGGCCTAAAAATTGTGAAACTGTTGTGCGTAAATAATGTAATGAAAGCATAGTGATAGTGAAAAGTAATATAAATCAGTTGATAAAAAGATTTTAAAACGATTTATTGGCAAAGACAACGTTTTCTCTAACTTGGAGACTGAGCACAGTTATGCTGGCCAAGAGCATAAAATAAGCGATGCATCATCGAAAAATATTTATGTACCTAATACGTTTCCACCATATTTCGAAATTGGAAACAATTTCCAGAACGGTGGACAGTAAATGACAGTTCTACAGAAAACTTACGCAATATAAAGGCCATTAAAACCAATGTTTGATATTACTGTTGTTTTATTGTCCCCCTTTCTAGTCGGAATAAACTTATATACTACCTCTAAGTGAGGTAAATATACAATTTGAAAAAATGACATCTTATCTACTATTTACTTATCCATTCATTCTGCTAATACAATAAAATATTAGGGGTAATTCGTTTTTACTACACGGCAACACTCATCAAACGCGCACATGTTTACGAAACCAGCATCAGTTTGTCGGCCGGCGTCACTCTGTCTTGTTTTTTTACTTCGTCTGAGCCTGACTCTTGGTCGTTTTGGTTTTAGCTGTAAGTCCATTTGTGAAGTAAATAAATGAATTATGAATTATGCAATAGCTTAAAAAACAGATATTGATGAAACTCCGATTGCATAGTTGGGTCTGTAACCAAAGGGGTGCTCTATTTCACATTTTAGTAAAGAGACGTGATCGTGAACATCTCATTTTTGTAAAATATTTGCGTAATTCCCCGTCCGATAGAGGCGCTGCTGTACCAAATTGCATGGGATAACCACAGATGATGATAATTCTGTCATCTGTGGGAATAAGGAGACGTCACGATTCATGGCGGCATTGGACTTATTGACAATAACGGTATTTTTTCGGTATTAATATTTTCAATACTGGGATCCCGGTATTTCGGTATTACCGATACGTACCTTACAATAAATATTAAAATAGTAGAAAAATAAATGTTGCACTTCATGCATTGATTTAAAAAGGGAAGATAGGTTACGTTCTTCCAGCGCTTACTCAAAAATTGCCATGTGTTACAACTACACGCAAACACATACGCTCACATCCAGTCCTGTGCAATACAAAGAAGAACAAAGACGGAAAGACGTATCTAGGACCGAAGTGAGACTGAGACAACAATATTTCACGCGAATCACGACCGCCCGTGGCGCCGGTCAGACGGTGACTGATGTGGGAGAACACAATTTTACACAATTTGAGGTTGCCACTTTCGAGCAACCAGTACCTCATCTTCGTTTTTAATAAATCAATGACTTCATGTAACATTGTTTCGAAGCTGAATACCTAAATGTACCTAAAGTTTGTGATTCTTGAAAAAGCAATACATAATGTATTTTAAAGTCACGATCAAGTCTCTTTACTAACGTCAATTGATTCATTCCTCAACCTCAACAGTATTGGTCCACTGCTAGACGCAGGCCTCCCCCTGATAAGCGCCTTATTGGCGTTTATCTAATGGAGGGTAATGCCCATATTCCCCACGCTGGGCATGCGGGTTGGGGATCGCAGTTTTGTGGTATAATTGTTCTGCAGGAGGCGCTGCTGCCCGTCCCCGGTGGAAATCCTTTATTCGCCTGTTACGAGACCCGCGGAAAGAGTTGGGGTGGTGCAAATTCTAAGCCTCACAAAGCTCATTTCTCTGATCAGTAATAAATGATTGACCTTGGAGATTTTCGCTTCAGTGTCTTTAGTATACTTAAGGGTAATGTTCAAAAAATGAGGTCTATAAGACATTGGATATTCATAATAATAGTTTACACATAAATGTTATGGTCATCGGTTAAAGTATTTATGAATCCACGTATATCATATCAACGTGGCTAATGGATAGATAGGTATAAGATACAGATGGAAAGTTTCTCACACTGCTTTCAATCGATATTAATGCTACAATAGCAAAAACGTATGCATTTGGTTTATGAAAACTTTTTAATACAATCATGGTTGCTAACACCAATTTGTAATGCGAAAAGACTGCCGAAATATTGGAAAGCTCAAAAATCTCATCGTTAGAACTATTCTATTAAAATGACATAACCATTAATAACCTTATCCTATAGACAAAAGTCATTAAACTTTACCAACAAAGCTTAATGGTCTAATTTGTCTTGCTAAACGATTGAACCTACACGTGTTTCGTAATTATTACGCAAAACAGAGTTCGGTATACCTAAACAATGGCGTCTACAAACGGGTCCTTTCAATCTGTGTCAAAGAACTGGTTCAATGTGCCAAACGGCATGCTAATATACGAGACCTTCAAGGTACATCGACGACAACTAGTATTATGAGTGGTTGTAGTGCATTTAATTACATTTTTAACGCTATGGATGACGATTGAAGGTTGAGGATTGAAAACAGCGTTGAAAATGGTCATGCCAATCGTAGAGTGAGAAGTAATAGACCAGTCTACAGCGTAGGAGATGGCCGAAAGTTTTATCACTAAAAATTATAATATTGTCTACCATCAAAGTCTGTTGGCAGAAATCAAAATACAATTATAGATAGAACAATTATGCTATGACCTGCTTATACATACACATTTTGACATATGTTTCATCTCACTTTCGCAATAGCAGTCTACCCTACGCCTATATAGATTCACGGTCTACGATGCCAATGCATGAATTATGGGCCCTAACTTTGACTGTGTAATGCACCTGTCTCAATGAATAGATCCCTGTTTCACGCGGTGGTAAAGTCCAGATTGACGCCCCACGACGAATATACGACGACCTATAGATAATATTATATATACTTATACTCGTAGGATGAGTGCTATAGGTTTTTCTGCTCTGGCGTACCGTACGTCCCTCAATTTAGATTACTTATTTCCCCATCGGGACATAAAGTTACTTCCTCCTTTTCAAGCTATGTACATATATTCCACATTCACTTTATAATTATTGCATAATTTTTTATATTATTTTATCGTTGTTTCCAGTAAAAAAGAATGGCACCGTCCAAAAGCTGTTTTCTTCTCCCGTGGCCGTGCGGGCTCGAAACAACTCGCTTGCTCCTCCGCCGTCACCACGAAAGCCTCCAGCTCACCGTGTACCAGCACAGAGACCTACCACTTTACCTACCAATAAAGGTCAGTCTATATTTATTACCATATTTCTGTAGATAGCGTCTTTCAATCCGTTTTTACTAGATGCACAGTCAAGTTTGAGTACACGTGACGCCATCTAGCGGTTTCCGTCGGTACTACAATGTGCTGCCATCTGACGTTTTGAGTGGTATCACGGACCAACTCGAATACGAACCTATTCGTACTGCTTTGAATAGGCGCTGCATGGACGAGTAAGTTGTACGCTTATGCTCCGTTAGAGGGTGTTTGTAGAAAATTTTCCTCTTTTGAAAACACCACTGAACACAGTCAGAGTTCTGTGGAAAACACTGAGTCGTTCCTCGGGTAATGTGGAAACGTATGTTTACGTATTCACGATTCCAGACAAACTAGGTAGATAAAATTGTAGGCAGGTATAATCAGGCATTTATTTGTTTAAGTACCTATAGTATTATATTATCTGTGGTTTAAGGTAGGTAGCATTAGTCAGTACAAACTCGCGAATTTACTTACTCTACATAGATATTCATTCATTACTCGTACTTGCTTCTTAACCAAGAAGAAGCTGCTGGTTTTCAAGACTCGAATCGATCAGACAACAGTTACATCCATGCAATAAGTAGGTAATAGCAGTTCCAGAGGTGCAATGCCTTTTCTACCGTGAACATGCAAGCGGTGCGTGATTGTGAAACTGCAGTGATGCGTACAGGCATCATGGTAGTTCAGTAATTTGTACTAGTCCCTGCCTGTGTTTTTTTCTCTCGTGGTTTGTTTATTATAACTTACAAACAAAAATTAAGCACTTATCTATACATAAAAGGATGACCAAGTTTTCACAAATAGAATAGAAAAAAATATGCTACAGGCTACGTTTTAACGTGTTATACAAGTAGATACTAAATGAATGAGTTTCTTAGCAAGAGTTTTTTGAATTGACAATAGACCTTCGTTTGATCGCATCTTACATGATGGAAAGCGAGTGCTTGGCCGACGGTGTATTACAAAGGCCTAGAAGGTACCTACCTACTCACCCTTGCCTTGATTGAAGAGACTCAGGTTATGCAGTGTCTTCGTTCTGATCGTTTTGATTTGCCGGTGCGTATCAAGTAAAAACCTGACTTTCATGCCATTTTATACACGAAAATGACCACAAAAAGTTTCACTTGTGAAGTTGTGACCAATGATGTTGCTTGTGATTGTGAACATCAAAATTTACTTGTGATCTAGATATATGTTATAAAGCTGCAATTATATCAACAGATCTCAATAATATAAATTAAAATCCACATGCTTGGAGTCGAGATAAAGAGATCAGCAATTACATAATGTTTAAAAATCGTCAACAAGAAAGTTAATTTGGGGTTAAGTACTGGGGGTTTGATTATCATTTAATCAAAAATTTAAATACTTAATTGCATTTAGATAGATATATGCTTTTGACGATGTTATCAAAATATTTTTTTGTCATTTTATGTTGGTTTCAACGATATTACGTATTGGGTATTTATTTTGGTTAGGAATAATAATAATAAATCATTAATTTCTCTCTCACAAAGGTTAAGCAATAATTTATAAATACAAAGGTTACCTATGTTTGTAGGATAGTGATCCACTCTAATGTTAACCTGTTTTGTGAGAGACTGGTGCCTGAAAAGGGTAATGAAACCTGTATTACAGGTCACCAGTGCTCTCGCTCCACGGATCTTAACAAAAAAGTTCACAATTTATTAAGTTAGGAAAAATATTAGTTCTAATCTGTTAGATAGCTTAATTAATGTTTCAGTAGTAACTATTAGTTCCAAATTAATTACCATGATTTGTTGTTGTTTTCTTTTTCTATTCATTGATTGTAATTAGCTTATGAAATTAGACTACTAGAAATATTTAATTGATACCTGTGTTAAGGAAGGAACACTGGTAGGTAGTGTAGTACCAACTTGTATACATTTAATAAATCTAGAAGTTTATCAACGAAAGAAATATTAAAGGAGACAGCGACGCAAGAAATTTTTAGCGGAAGCGACAATATCGATGCTTATTATGCATGCAATGTTGATATAAACACCTTTTTGTAGTAGCCAACAAAAGTCAGTAAGCATGCATTGATACACTGACAGTAATCTACTAAATAACGTACTTAATGCACCCGGAAATGACTTCAAATCAATCAAAAAGTGTACTTAGTGCACCCGGGGGAATAAACCCAGCTGAATTAAGTTTACCGCCCCGTATATTGCTATATCCTTGTTCACACTCTTTTAAATCAGAATGAGTATTTGGGGCCGTTCATTCAGCCGTTTTTTTTGTTGCAGTCTAAAAATGAGGACCCACAAGGCTGTTTTGCTTAGACATAGGAAAAAAATTGTATCCTTAGCTGCTATTGTTGCCCTGCGTCTCATATAGAAATAGAGAGTTATTCCCAACGTCTTACGTAGATGTACTCATTCGTAGTAAACAAAATAGACAAACTGCACCATTTTTATAAGTGTCAGAGTCAGAGTCAGAGTCAAATCGTTTATTTCTTTAGAATTACAAAATAAGCACTCAGACAAGTCAAATTTTCACTATGTAAACAGCTTGATGAATAGTAATTACTATCAAATAAGAAATAAGGTGCAATTGACTCTAATTAATCTTAAATTTTTTGTCCACTAGCGGAAGAAGTGAAAAAGAAACCACTAACAAGTTTATCGCTTATCAAATAAAACAATCTTTGCATATCTTGCCTCCCCCTGATAAGCGTCTTTTTGGCGTTTATGTAATGGTAAGAAGTTTATGTTATTTCTGTAAAACATAAACTTCCATATTGATCCAAATTAAATAATTAAGATAAGCAGTTTAAAATCCCACCATATTACGTAAAACTATATGTATCTTATGTGAATTTATATAAGAACACTGAAATAGTTGTTTCGAAACGATTGTTCAATTTGTATGCAGTTCGCACAGAAAAACTAATTAGTGTGGTAATGTTTGAATACATCTAAAATGGAACAGATGGGGTGAGATAATCTCACGCATCTTTTGAGACTATAGCACACTTTAGTGAGGAGTTAAAAACACTCACATTTTTTTCTGTATTTTCACAACTAATTTAAAATGATAATAATATAAACATAATTTTTTTCTTACAAGGTACACCTATTCTACCTTAGATAGGTAGGTACCTAACTCTTTCCCTGCCCATGTCCCAAACGGCAATTAATAAAAACAAGCTAAACAGAGCTTGATTGAGCTGATACTAGATAACTGACATACCTCCTTAAAATAATACAATATGTAGGTAGTGGTTTTTTTATTATACGTAGAAATCGTAGAATACACAAAAAACAAAATGCTGGAAAGAAGCATATCTTGAATCATTTTTGAACGCCTATCAAAAATGATTCAAGATTTTGCTATAAGCTACACAAAAAAACTGTAGATGGGCTCGAAATCTAGAAATGTTCAATTATTCCTTTCCAAATATCAAGAAAATATATATAAAAAAAACCACGTCATCATAAATGTGCAGGTTATGCAGCTCGAGCAGGTTTCAGTTCCTCCACAAGTTGAAAGCCGCAAGCGCAGGCGATAGGTAAAAGAGCGGCGCACTGTCACAACCAACCGAACTGTTAAGGCAATTGCCTGCCCGCGTTAAACCGGCATAATTACCGATAAATTCAATAGAAAATGTAAAACCACTGACTCAAGTTTTTCGTTCAGTGTTTCGTGTTCACCAGTTTTGCTGACGTATTCACTCACGTTTGAATTCTGGCTTTCGATTCACTTTGTGGATAAAGGTCAGATTTTTGAGAATGGGTCCGTTACACAAGTTCGTATCTCTGTTTCATTCGGACGCGAAAAACCAAAAGAAACTGATCAGCCAAAAGATATTCTCGAGTGAACTCAATATCTGTAGCGAGGACTTTAAGAACCAATGGGGGACTCTCAATGGATACCAGAGGGTCGCTAAGGGTAAGGGCTTCATTGTTTACCTTTTTAAGTGCCACTCGATTCTATTAACATAAGGTTTTATGTTGGCATCAAATCCTGCTTAGATTTTCATCTCTGCTGAATTGTACAAAAATGTGAACAATATCTTAGTCTAGCCAGAATCCACTTCGTTCCACGCTGCTGCTTGTGGCTTTTGATCATCTGGTACATTAATGTCTGGAAAGCCTACTACTTTCTACTGTTTTTATTCAATTACTTCGGTATTTGAATTTCTACTGACGTCATTATATTAAATTTTTCAGCGGTAATAGATATGTTGCGTTGCGACCAATGAAGTATTATAGTTGCGTTAGTTATTGTAGGTAGTAGTTATTATGGTTGCAACGAGGAAATCTGTTGGGCAAGGCTCATTTCATTTCATTCATTTAACCCGCCGTAGGTACATTTATACGTACACTTGATGTCGTTTTAATCTTATTTCACATTACTTAATTTAACTATAATTTCTCTAAACTCTTTAATTAGCTCATATCATGGATGAATACTTAGCTTCACCTTGCTAAGTTTTGAGTGCTAAAACATAGTTGTAAGCCTTTATTAATACCAGCACATAACGTGGATGGTTATTACAGTTTTAAGATAGGTAGGTACCTATAGGTAGGTAAGTAGCAATCAGAATTATTGAAATTGCACGGATCATTGCGATGTGTATATACGCTCTCGTTTAACCTTTGGATTCACAAGAGCATGCATTATTGGCACTAATGCATTAGAGTGCTGTCGGACAACGGATGTGGATCGCCATTTATAAACTGCATATCGATGTGGGTGGCATAATTTCCACTATGTCGGCGTTTCGTCAAACTTTACGTAGAATTTTTATGAATTGACCCACTGCTATTTCGTCGATGTAATTCTAAGAACAATCCACAAGTCCTTAAACCCTACTAATATTTTAAATGCTAAATCTTATTTGTTTGTAACGAAAAACTAAATGCTAAAATTATCCATTGAAAAATCTCATAGTTGTATGAAATATAATGAATTATAAATATTTCTTAATATCAAATTAATTATGAAGTAAATATTCAAATTGTACAATTGTAAGACACACCGTTACAAATATTTGCTAAGCTTTGCTATTCAACGAGTAAGTCAAGGTCTTTTAATATGCCGAGTTGTACTCCATAATACAGTTACTAAAGACCTATGTACGTGGTCCAATAAACCTTGTATACGGTTCGTTAATTTCTGTTATCAGACTTGCAATGCGTAAATTATGCGGAAATCGCAGAGTTGACAGCAATTGAGTTACCGAGAACACAAACTCGTGAAAGCGTCCGTGGATGGTTATTACATGTTCATAGAAACCGCTGGGATTTGCACCGTAACGGTAAATGCGAAAAAAGATGAAACATTGTTTAAATTTCGTCTTTCATAAAAAAGAAAGCTACTGTTACAGCTTCTAATTAAAGAGACTAGCCTACAGTTACAGATTTGCATTTTTACGTATGGATTATGTATATAGGATGCATGTATGATATAACACATCAAAAGTCCGAAATTTCCGCTTCGATTGCATTATAAACCGGTAAGTATCGTGTCAATATACTGCGTGTGGGAGATCCGATTGCGATTCTTTGAATGGAAGAAAGTTTTGACTCCAATAGTGTTGTGTGGGAAGGCACTTTGTCTAATTTGCGTAACGATTGCAAATAACCGTTTTTCGAAACAGTATTTGTAATTTTTCTATGTTCCTAGAATCAGCGATTTCTCTGTCTTAACTATACTCTCGCTTGTTGGCATACCGAAATTATTAGCATATCTAATTAAATTAAATTTAAAGAAGACCATAAAATCATTAATCATTCACCAGATACATAATTATAAGTCCTTTACATAATAGTTTCTCACAACTCTTCGTGATTCTTATGTTATTCAAACTAACCTGATTTGTTAATTTAAATGTTTATACTCAACCGATTCTCACAACTTCATCAGAATTCTGTTGTTCTAACCCAATTAGTGTTATTGAATAATTCAGAATATCCTTTGGTGATTTGGTTACCTTTCATCGCTTCCCCGCCCTCGTCAAAGCGTGTCTCCGGGAATCCCGTTGGGATCGGCACTCCCATGTCAAATTTATTGCTTCCTCCGTTCTTTATTATTCGTAGAAGTTTTTAGGTTGACTGTACATTTAGGACACATAGTTACGGACACTTTTGGAATAGTTATTGCGCTGAAAAAGTGATTCTAAAAAATCTTACTTTTATCTACCTATAGGTAGATAAAAGTAAGTGAATATGAAAAAGGGAAAAGATTTGATTGTATGTTTGTTTGTATTGAATAGGCTCCGCAACTACTGGAACGATTTAAAATATTCTTTCAACATTAAAAGCTTCGAGGCTATATTTTATCCAGGAATTCCCACAGGAACGGGAACTACGCGGGTGAAACCGCGAGGCGCTGCTAGTTTTCAAATAAAAAAAAGTCGTCCGCATAAATTAATTGTTATGTATTTGTCTCAAAACTTTTTACCTATACATGCTTGCTTCTTATTAATTCAGTCAGAATCATTTTGTACAGGGAAGTAACTTGTAAAGCCATGGGTACCATTTGTGTAAACCTTTTGAATGATTAAAAACCTAATTGCAAAGACTCTAACATGTTAAAATATCGAGTTCTCCTCACCATTACTTGCTTTGAACTGCCTAATGTCTAGTGTAGATTTACATCCATTTCTGGAGCTCTCGTTTTAGCCCACGTCACCAATTAATGCATTTTTCTCACTCGGGACATCAAACACTTCCTCTATGTAAATCTTTATGGTTCTTTAATTACTCTGGAAATGGTTTCTATCGGTTGTTTTTCATTTTGACAATTTAACAAGTGTTTTATTATACTAACCTCGGGTTCGGACGCTTCCATTTTCGTGTTTTTGGGTGTAGTAAGTATTCTAAAGATTGCTTATAGTATGTGTGAAGTGTATAATGTATAGATTTAGCAACTTTCTTAGTAGGACTTCACACGGATTTTTTTATATACTGTTGTTTTACGAAAATATAACAGAAAACAGCTTTCCTTTCATAAGAATGAATATAATCACTATGCCCTACAAAACGTAGGTAGGTCCTATTGAAGTGGATTTAGTATCTTATAGGTATTTTTTCTATATAAATAAACGTTCAACGCTTAAAAATCAATTTTTTGCTATAAGCTGCGGTAGAATAAAAAAACACAAAAATAAAACAAGATGAATAAGTAGATACTTATATAAGTTATATAGTATGAAACACAGTAGTATCAAACGTATTTAAAATACTGTAGTTACTAAAAAAAACTATGCGCTGCACAGCGGAAGTGTCGGAACTGTCAGATGTTTAGTAACCGTCAAAGCCTACTCAACGTCGTGGGCGTGGTCTGTTGAGCAAGCCAGGTCAGCCTAGGTCTTCTGTGCTTTGCGCAATGTATTCCATACAAATCATTGAGGTACAATTGTTTCTAATAGGTATATCAGTTCTATAGAACTTTGACATGTATATAACAGAACGTTATACGGTACTTGGGGTTCCGTTCCGAAATATTTTAGCAGCTAGTACGAGTATATGTAGGTAAGCCTTTTAACTTGGAATATTGGAAACCGCATATAAAAATGCGGTTTTCAATATTCTCACAAAGTAAATACGAACATTATAAACGTAATTATGATACATAGTTCGAAACAAAACACACTGATCTGTTTTTGACCAGAAATGAAGTTTTGTTAAATCTTTTCTTATTTTTTTTTCTCCATTCTCGTTTCTCCTCAATTGGTATTCTCACACAAAGGCTTCTTCACCAAAAACAACCATAGATTTAGAGGGTGTCTCTAGATGTTTCAGTACTCACAACAATTCAATAGCCATACAACCAACATTCTCGAGCCATTGTGGCCCTAGCAATTGTTCGTAAAGAAGTATTCGTTATACGCCCAATAAATCTCAATTACACCATTGTTTCTGAGTAACGGTTGTTATCAATGACATAGCCATTTTATTTAGCACTGAGTGAAACTGACTTGTGTTTGCCAAACGATGCGTGGTGAATACATTCTGCCTCGTCAAATAATAAATAAGTTACTACGCTTGTGTGAATACACTTTAATTTTAAAGTGATAAATAGATTTTCTGGGTATTTTTTGTGTATAATTTTGCTATCCGTAATGTATTGTATTAATTTTATCAATCATCTAGTACTCGTAACACAAGCTTTGCTTAGCTTGGAAGTGGATTGTCCAGTATTATTTACTTATTTATTATTTTGGTATTGTGATTTGCTATCTTTAACCCAGAAACGAAACTGAAGAGGTAGAATATGAGAACACAGAAGGCCGTTGATAAGAGACACAAAGGGATGCCATAAAGCAGTTATATCGATGATATATGTATGTATTGCATAGACATTGTCTGATGTCGAGGATGAGCCAATCTTTAAAAAAGAGATATAATTACACCAAACAGACGACTGATTATGTTTTATATTTCCTCAACGGAAAGGGAATCTTCCCATCGGAAGTTTGATACAATTTTGGCAGCAGAATTAACATTAAAGTATAGCCGTATATCAAATCGAACGCCACGAGTGGCCAGATGCGCATTTTATCGTTTCTGGCTAGTTTTCAAGTGCTGAAACCCCATTAGAGGTATATTAGCTAGTGATGAGAATAGCTCGTCGATAAAGGAGTATGTTGATATCCAATGCCTGTGATTTAATTATTAGGTTCAGTAAAAAATAAGATCTAATTGGATTGCAAAATTAGCTAACTGCTGCCTGCTAATCCAGATAATAAATCTCTTGCGCTACATATTGATCAGAAATCGGCACAACACGTAACGATGCAAAGGTAACGCGGTTACATTTGCATATAATTTTATTGTCATTATGTAACTCATAAGTAGTCGGATGTTTAGCAGCCGGAGGCAAAACAACTTTTTATTTATACAGTTTGTTGCCCTACAGTGCTGCAAATTAGTAGGTTACCTTATACCTCTACATAATATGTTCGTAGTTCGATTCAGCTTCATTATTTACTTAGCGCCGTTGACGCTTCCTTTGCATAGTTACAAGCAATTTTCGTAGAAAGTACAATTGTATATCATGTGAAGCTAGCAGAACTTTCCAGTTGTGTAGCACTCTATAGGGCAGATAAATTGGAAGGCCCATTAACCAACATTTCGGTAACCGATGGTGATTAACTGACAGGTTGTAAACATAAAATTACCCTAATGTTAGGAAAAGTGAACGATGTGGTAATTGTTTATTTGGTTCACTTGGAGCCAATAAACCGTTAATGTTATTAGGTGTTGATAATGCTCAGGGATTTAGGTTTAGTTACAAAAAAATAAAAAGGTAATGAAATAGAGCTTCGGTAAGCTAAGTAGTTTCTGCTCACGGCTTGTTTCTATGGAAATCTATCGCACGGGAACTGATGTACGGGATAGAAAGTATAATGTTGCAATGCAAAATTTCAGCCCAATCCAATAGTTTTTAGCGTGAAGAAGTGACAAACATCTAATTATCTTAACAACTTAGCTGCCGGCCTGATTATGAGGGTGGCTAGACGAAATCTTATTTAAATGTCATATTATCCAAAATATTGTTTATATAATATTAGCACTGGAGTTAGGTAAAAATCGGCGTAGCTTTAGCTATTATGTCTGACTGAAAAAATATTTTTTTTAATAATAGATACCAATTTGCATACTATATATATGTATAGAACAGCCCAATATACCTACTGAAAAAGCCGCTTCACGTTTAGCAATTAAAATGACCTGCGGTGCGACCCAAGTCTTCTAAATTGGGTGTAATTCTGACCTAACTTTAGCATTCACATCACACTGAACTTTTGCAGCTGAGTCAGCGAAGTAAACATAGGTTGAGTAATACCAAACTTCTTGTTTTTCAGCTTTCTTAGCTCGCATTAATTTTAACAGAAGAGTCGTGTATTGCTAATACTAATTGACGGAGACAGATGAAGCTGTATTGCTCTTAAGCGATGAAGCTGAGATTTCACGTCTGTTGAGAATTTAATTGTCAACAATACAGAAATATAACCATAAATTCACTAAAACAAACTCTCCTATTTATTTTCATTCTGATTATTAACAAGTGAAAGTAACTGATTTTGTTATTAAATTTTTGTTTTTGATCAATCTGTAGTAACACTCTTCCTGTAGACAGATTGATCTGAATCACTAGATTTGACTTAAACAATTAAACAAACTAAGCAAATTAGGGAAAACCGTTTAAAAACTAATCACAGCACACATTTCTCTGCTGTGTGGAGGATCAGAAGTTGTCTTAAAGTTGCTCATAATGGCTTTATAGGAAAATCTTCTATATTATCATTTTGCGCGCCGCAGGTATTTGATTTATCGATCAGTTATCCAGATTTAGTCAAGGTATGTGCCATGTGCAGTTGTTTGTTTACCAAGCCGGTAAAGCAAGGGCGGTTCCCCGGCCGACTTTACGCCGGAAACCTAAGCCCCAACTCCAGGCAAAGATTTTGATATAATCGGAACGAAACGATAATCTTATCAGTACCACCATAAGGTAGATATTCGTTTGAGCCTTCGGTTTTGATGCTTCGAAGTCGAGCCCTCGGTGATATGACAGATTGGCCTAAAATAGAGTTACAGCCGGACTTCAGTCTCTTTTTAGAATCCCACCTTGAACCTATATCAACCATTTAGATTCGCATGACGGCAGAGGCAGACCGACGGTTAGCGAGATCAAAGCTTGTCTGGAAACTTTTTCACGGTTTTGGTTAGGGCGGACTTTTGGTTGTTTAGGTTTCTGTTTCCTTTTCAAATTTTTATTTATCTTAACGATGGCAGTCTTACTGCAGCACTAGACAAACGCTCTCTTTTGGCAAATGGGCTGAAATATACATACATGTATCAAAACATCTGGCGCTGTAGGTATTGCCTAATTCTATTCCTGTGAATTTTGAGACGTGTCTAAAAGTTCTGTTAGGTCTAATCTTAAGGAAATATTTGATTTTTCATAAAATCTCACTATAAAATATTATAAATGCAAAAGTTTGAATGTTTGTTACCTCTTTACGCCAAAACTGCATGACACGAATGTGCTTGAAACTTTCATAGATGTAGTTATTGAACTGGATTAAGATATAAGTAAAATTCGTGAAAAGCCACAGGCAGAACCTAGTAACAAAAAAATTGAGAATATTACATATTTTTAGCAATTTTGTCATCGCAAACTAACAAGAGATTTTCTTGTATCCACTCGCGCTATATGATACTGCTGACATTAATCTACTTCAGATGGTTAAATACACCCATAGTTACTTTTACAGTATCGATTCGATAAAGTTTCTATTTAACGATGCTTCTTCTCTAGCAACAATGTTTTTATTTATGAGTGTTTAATTACCATCTAGCCAAGCCTAGGATCGGCGACCCATTTTTGGCCACATATTAAGGATATTTTGGCAATGCTTAAACATATCCTCATGTATTAGATATTCATGTCATACACATCTAATAATATACGGTGGTATTGGCACTGGCACAGATATTGTCCCTGGCTTATCTTGATCGGGCATTTCTTAAAACTGCAATATTATCGGACTAGTTTCGCTGATTAGTAAACATATTCAGTTGATTTTCTATGATTAGATCATCAGTGATTTCTAACTCCTTAGGATTTGACTCGGCTAGTTTTTGAATTTGCCTGTTTTCATAGTCCTTTTACAAATGATTTCTTTTCTTTGTATCTTTTTCGGTAAAAACGGATATCCTAATCGTTTTCTCAATGTCACCCAAATCGATCAGCAGTCCATCAGTAGCGGGTGACTCGTTCCGTCCTGTCCTATTTCTGCAGCTTTCATTAGTTCTGAGAACAGTGGCTGGGGAAGTGACGTTTTGTATCGGAAGCTGTACTTTTTGTACCGACTTTGTTTTACAACTGTTTAGTATTTCTCTCTACTCATTGCAGAACGCAGATTGTTGCTTGGTTTGGCTTGGTATATCGTTTTCTTTTATTTATTTCTTCTTAAATTTCCAATCTTCGCAAGTTATCGGTTATCTGTGATTTAATTGCGTATTGCATTATTAAACTACCATCTCGGATATTATATACGTCAGAACCATTATCTATACTGTGCCTACGTGCTTTATTGAAGAAATAATTAAAGTAATTATCGGTAAATAAGTTTTTGTTTCGTCTTGTCATTCATGATATACCAGTTTGCTTTATGATAAAAAATCATTCTACGTTATAATCACTTGCCAGTTTCTCAATATTTTTCGGCCATAAACCTACTACATTTACCGAAGACTACTTAAAACATCACAGCTTTGGATTAATTAATGTGAAAGGAGT
Organism: Eupithecia tripunctaria; assembly: GCA_955876795.1. Taxonomy (NCBI): domain Eukaryota; kingdom Metazoa; phylum Arthropoda; class Insecta; order Lepidoptera; family Geometridae; genus Eupithecia; species Eupithecia tripunctaria. The sequence goes on along the minus strand of OY041609.1, from coordinate 9,336,448 downwards.
GTGGAAAGGGTTTAGTGATTTCTTTTTTAAGAACAATGTGTATCGAAACAACGCAAAGCTTGTTTATTGGGTTCATCTATTGGCATGGTTCTCACAGAATTACGGAATACAGATGTGGGACGAACAAAATAAACCATTGCAATAGAGCTAAAATTCCCTCAATTCGTTTTATTTTAGACAAAGTGTTTGTGGCAGCTGTTTCCACCGCAACTTCAAATTAAGTTTCCTAGTTTATATGCAAAGTCAACAGTATTTGTATAGGATCACGTTTTCTGACGGATGTATACAAACGCCAAGCTCAATGGGCCTCACTTCCACAAATCAACAGAGTATTTGTTACTGAAATCTGAAAGGAACAAAACATTGAAACCCACACTAGAATCAGTGTTTACCGTGTTGTAACCGAATAAAACCTAAAACAGTGCAGTGTTTTAGAGAACGCCAAATAAATTGTGTATTTTGTGAGCGTGTGTAATGAAAACGCCAATTAAATACCTGCTGTTCAAAAAGCAACGCGTGATTTGTTTTTATCGATCGTAATTTGTGGCTTATAAACGAATGTTTCCACCTTGTTCTAAGAATACTTTAATACTCACTGCGGTTTTCCTGACGCAAGCAAGTTTCTGCAAAGTTAAAAAGATCAAAGATTGATATTGGTCAGTTTTCTTTAGAACTTCCCAGATTTCACCATACAAGCTTCTTGCTTTATCTCCTTTATTGTTAGAGAGTGTTGTTTATTTGTATATTGGGTTCATCATGATCTCATTATTTCTATAGTTATCTCATGAATCATCATAAAGCTTCAGGTGCCACTGGGGCCTTGCCAAATGAACTGTTGGTGTAAAGTTCAGAGATATAAGGTTCTCATACAGGAAACAGGTGGTCTGGTCACTGTTATTCTATAAGTCTGTTAAAAAATAATTAATTTTAATTGGATAAATACGATATTCCGAGCCATGGGAAATAGTTTAATTTAGATATTGAAAGAGTTTTTACAATCATTAATGAAAAAGAAAAGAACAATCAATTAATATAATTATTTTTTGTTCTTCACTATTTTGATTTAATATTTAGAAACCTAGAAGTCAAGGTTTCTATTTGTACTACTGATAATTTGCATCTATGAATAGGTAAGTAAAATACCTACATTAATATTGATGACGTCTATGTGTTACCTCTATGATTTAATGGTTTCTTTGAACGCTACTACTAGTGCGTAAATCAACGCTTGTATAGAGTCATTTGCACCCACCTTCATGCGCTGTTTACACCGAGCGAGTGAATGGTCGACTTGGCAAGTAGTTACTATTACAAGGTGTACTGAACTTTTTGTTTTAATTGATGATTTCTTGCAATATATAGGTATTTCACCATCTAGTTCTCGGTCGCTTAAAAACATTATAACCTATTCATCCTAACAGTATACACTTCTTTTTTTTCATCTTCATTCTTTCGGCCCTTTTTTTAGATAGTGTCTACCTTCACTTATCCAAGTATCGTACTAAACTGATAAAACAGCGCTTTCTGTACACAACAGTTGGCATTATGCTGAGTCTAGGCCATTTTGCTACTGCATCACAGATTGGTCACCTATTTATTTTGTTAATTCCTTTTCAGTATATTGTTCCTGTGTTCTTATTTTGTAACTATGTATTTAATCTTCATAATTGTTCATTTACATTGTGTGTATTGTGGTGGCAAATAAATGATATGTCTATAAAATAAAATATGTTGAGCTAATTTTTAAGAAAGAGTAAAATTTAATTGTTTACCAGATTCTATTGTTTTCCTCAGGTTGGTTGTACCCACGGCCTTATTATCTTCATGGCTTATCTTATCAGCTATGGGAACGACATATCAGCTAGCTATTTAGCATAGAATAGGTCGTTGCCTTGATAATTTCTAATCATTAGCATAGCGTTGCACGTCGGTGTCTTTGGACCGTGGTGCCTCTAGTCTAGGTAGGGCATCGAGAACCGGCCATATTTTAAAAACCGGTTCTTTCGATTCCAGTTCTAACACAGAACCGGGTACCCGGTTCTTTCGGTTCCTTTCGAGTTTTTAATAATTTATTAGTTTTTTTTACTAGAATCTTACAAAATTCTACAAGAGGGTCAAAAATCAAACATGGAATTTACAATCACAGCTATAATTTTTATTTCCTAAACAATCAGTCTTGTAACAATCACTTTTATATATACTTATAAGTAATCTCTTAAGCTACACCTAGTCAACTCAAATATAAGATATTACAAACAGAAAAACAAACTAACTAAATCAAACATTAGCACTACAAAAATAGGAGTCTTAACACACATAATCAAATAAAATAATCACTTTAATAAAGTTTTATAAGAAGTTTACGCTATAATTTATATCTCTTAAACAATCAGTCTTGTATCAATTAGTTTTTTCATAGTACTCTTTTTAGCTAGGTACCGCTAGTCAACTCAAAAACAAACAATAAATCAAATATGCACGCGCACTACAAAAAATAGTAGTTTTTACACACAATTATATGAAATAATCACAACAATAAAGTATTGTAAATAAGGAATCAACAAAACCAAACAAAAAAAGGCCCTGTCGTACTGCTTTCCCGTACAAATGTAGTTTGTCGTTCATTTCAAAAAAGCAAGTCTGTTTCAAATGAAATTTTCTAGGTAGGTAGGTATATCGCTATCCGATTATAGTACCTGCTAAATTTCATTTGCATCGAACCTGCCATTTGGAAATGAAAAACAAATTACGTCTGTATGAGAGAGCGAAAATCAGCGGTATTTCGGGGCCTTCTTACATAATCCTATATTTTTATAAAATTAATGCATCTAGGGTTTGTCACACAAAGACGAGCGCAGTCTATTACATACTATACCAGCAGATGAAAATATGCGTTCCGGCTCCACACTGGTAGGTGGAATGGTCATCAAATGCTGATAAGCCAGCGACAGTGCCATTTCTACCCTCACGGTAGTACACAAATCATTTGGCGTAGATGTTCCTGCACCTGCAGTAGCAGCTTCTTTCAATTGTTTGTTAAGTTCCTCTTCATTTGTTAAACATTCTTGAGATTCAGGTTCCTGCCTTGTTTCTGATACTGATATACCCTCATTAAGTGTTTGTGTTCTGTTTGTGCGCTGAAGAAGAGACACTATTTCGCGGAGCATTTCTTCACTTGATTACACAAACGTACCTTCGTTTTCAATATTCTGAAAATACTTCTCAGGATTGGTCAAGTATCTCAGAGTTGATGTTTGAGTTAGACGTCGCTTATAATATTGTTTTCGCAATGCGTTTGCCATTTTGTTACTGAGATGAGTATTCATTTCGATTAGTTTTTTCATTCCGAATGTTACAGCAACATCAGCTGTGAGTAATGTGGCGTCACGTCGACATAGCGCCTCAACTGCCGTCACAACATTGTCACAATCTGCCGTATTCACAATATTTAAAAAGAATCGAAATAACCGAAAACCCGGTTCCTTATATTTTGAGAACCGGTTCTTATTATAGCCCCCAGAACCGGGAATTCCCGGTTCTTTCAGAACCGGGAAAACCCGGTTCCGATGCCCTATGTCTAGGCTATTTGATATTTGCTTTTTGACACTTGTATCCAGTAGTCGAATGCACGACTTCGCTAAACGGTTACTGTGTTATTTGGTTTTACGTTGTAGGTATACTTTCTGAAACTCTACTAGGTTGTATCGATGTTTGTTGTTAGGGTGTTAGTTTTTAGAGCTGGAGCTAAATTCGTCCTTAGCTGTCGGTATTTTGTAAGTTTCTTTTTTTTTTTTTTTTTTTTTTTCTAAAATGTAAATCTCTTATTGGCCGTAAGTTATATTATTATGGTTCAAATTGATTAGACATAAGGGCTGTTGATTTTGTTAAATAATAAAATAAAATAAAAAATATCCTCTAGAATAGACCTTTGCTTTTTTCATCTTTTGTTTAATTCGACAAAAGAAAAAAAAACATGTCCAATATCTTCTGATAATGATTATCTGACAGACTAACATAATTTTTTAGTCGTCAGGCATATTACATAATCTGATATCAAACTCAAACTCAAACTCAAACTAAAAAATGCTTTATTTCCATAAATACAATAAATGTACACTTAGAAAAGGTCAAATCATATTAAAAAATACACTGACACGGAAATAAAGTGGTATTTTTGATTTCGATCGCTTCGCTATGTAGACTAAAGTAAAGAAACGACGAAGAAACCTTATTATTTTGTAGTACCTAAGCCTTTTTATACAGAATATGACTTTATTGATCAATCCTTGATCTGTGTGTAAATCTTTCCTATTTCAATCAGTTTCATAAGCTAATTATTATTAGGTGGTTTATATAGAAGCAATTATATCTCTCGTGCTATTTTCGATTCAAATTTGTGTTAATATACGATTCAATTTCAATTTAATGATTATATTCATAGCATGCACGGGTGCGTAGCGCAGAGATTTCATATGAGATAAACAGTCTCAGTGTAAAGAAAGTCGAGATTTCCAAGCCATGCATTATGTACAGAGTGTCTTCTGTGGTATTATTTACGTACTATATTCAATTTAATTTTTCGTCATTCTCTCTCTAATATTTGTTATAGCATATTGATCCATAATATGTAGTTACTTGTTACCTTGCATAACATAGGTATGTTTTGCAAAATTTAAAAATCTTTATCTTTTATTTATTATTTAAGAAAAATTGAGGTGCCATTTGACTCCATTCGACTCAGTTATCACAACAGAACTCTGAATGGTTGAGGTAGGCCACCAAAATTAAATAATCAATATGTTTCCAGCTGTGCTGGCTTAGAATTTTCACCACCCTAACTCGTCCCCGGGTGTCGTAAGAGGCGACTAAGGAATATCCACCGGGGGGCGAGCAGCAGCGTCCCCTGCAGAACAATTATAGCACCAAACTGCGATGACCAACCCGCATGCTCAGCGTGAGGGCTATGGGCATTACCCCACATGAGATAAACGCCAATAAGGCGCTTATCAGGGGGAGGCCAGGGTGTTGCAGTGGACCCATACAGGCTGCTGAGGTTGAGGTTTCTAAAGTTAACTCCACGCTCAAATATGAAAACAAACCTCTTTTGATAGAAAAGTATCGGCTATTTTCTATTTTCAAACTAAAACCGTAAACTGCTATTATTGCCGTTATCATTTGTAAACATCCTTCTGTAGTTTTGATAACACGTATGTCGGTCGCCATAGAGTCTCTTTTGACGATCAGCACAGTAACTGCATAAATGTGCAGCTTCAGATTTCCTTTCAAACTTAACCTTATAAGCGTCACAGTAGAGTTTATTTTTGTCTTTACGTTTGTGGTAGTATGCGGAACTAACTGATGTACTTCTTTATTCTTTCCACGTCACAGGTTTCCGGTGGAATAGTTGATGCTAGACGACGTATGCGATATTTGTCTTTGCAATTTCAACCGTATTACTATTACTTATTAGTGGCACGCGACTGGCCAGCTTGCATACGGGACCGGATTCTGGGGAATTAGAATACTTCTAGCGATCGTGCTGTTTCTTTATCAATCAGAGTTGAGACTCGTGTGATGCATTGTTGGTGTGTGTATTGAAGTCAGGGCCAAGCTGTTGTGTACAGTTCATTAAGGCCCATACACCAGCGAAAGTGGCGCCCCCAACTATTATATCTTATTATTACGTTGAACGCAGGAATTTTTAAAAATCCTACGTTCAGTTTGTGGTATCTATCATAAGCTATTTATTAATGCCTCTGTAATAGTTTCATTTTGTAAAGCTTAGGAAGAGATACGAAGTTGCGCTTTTTGGCCACCAAACTCTATTTTTGCATCTCCTCCTAAACTATATGAGATAAAATTATAAAAGAGGTATTAAAAAATAGCTTATAATAGATACCACAAACTGAACGTAGGATTTTTAAAAATTCCTATGATAAACGTAAAAATATGATAAAATAGGAATTGCTGTCAGATTGGCTCGGGTATGCGCCTTAAGTGTAGTTAGGTACTGTTTCTTGAAGCTAGAAGAAAATATCTTTGTTGTTAAAAAAACTGAGCAGTTTTTTTAACAACAAAGGTATTTTCTTAGCGCGAGCGCGCTTTCAGCGAAAAATCCGGATTTCCGCGTTTTTTTCCTTTTTATTTAGGTTACTTTAGTAACTGTAGTACGAACTGTTTGTGGTAAATACTTCTTAATGATAACAGTAATGGAAATTTCGTCAATTTAGGTAAGAAGAAAAGACAATATATTAAGAAGAAAAGACAATAGGTATATTATGCTTGTTCATGTTTTGTGGTCTAGCAGTCTCTCTACCTACCGGTTATTCCGGAACTTAATTTTAAAATTACTTTACTTTACTTTTCCGGAGACCAGTTATTAGGTTAAATTAATGACGGATATCTTATTATGTGTAAATGAGCAATCTTAAGTTACTTTGTATGTCGAAGGTGAAGGAGTAAATGTTATTAACATAATTATGTTTCTTATAACAATAATTTGTTTACATTTACGATTATTGCGGATTAACAAATGTAGTGGGTGGTGGGGGAGGGGTCATTTTGACGTCACGATTACGTCTTGTTAATAATGTCAAATAGACTCGCTCTTCTGTATGTTGAGTGTGAACTGTCGTACTGTTTACTACAAAGTTTTGTAACTTTATTTTCTATGGAAATGTGACAGCACTCCAAGCGGGAAGTCTACATAACTTTGACATTTTCATAGACAATAGAGTACCTAACGCAAAATGTGTAGTAAACGGTATGGCAGCTCACACTCCGAATCAAGGGCTCTACTCATAAAAAAAAATGATTTTTATTCAGATACCAAGCCTTAGAATTTCAGCGATTAGTAAAGCTTAACCTCTATCCTTGCTAACAAAAGATAAGAGATAAGATTAAGAAGACACACTAGGGACCTACAGATTTATGACTAGGTAATTGTTGATTTTGATCACAACCCCGATAAAAGAATTTTCTCGTAAAAAATTGAGTTTTTTTTAGCAGGATATAAAATGAGATGATTTCCAAGAACTTACGGTTTTATAAAAACCGCTGCATGATGCATTGTAATCACACTAATATTATAAATGCAAAAGTTTGGATGGATGTTTGTTACCCCTTCACGCCAAAACTACTGAACGGATTGGCCTGAAATTTTGCATACAGGTAATTCTAATCCTGGCATCAAACAAGGTCTAATCAGTTCCCGTGGGCGCCGCGGGCAGAAACTAGTGTAATAATATAATAACTAACATTAATAATGCGAATGTGAGTATTTGCAATTTTTTGCGCCAAAACTACTTGCTGAACTTATTTGACATACGGTATCAAAGCTAGGTTAAAGCATAAGAATAGACAAAACTGACTCTGTTATTATTTATTCTTATGTTCAAAGCTTAAAACATACCGCGGCTTTTTACATGGTATTCCCTGATATAAAGTAGCCTAAGTGTATGTTGTCCTGGTCCAAGCTACATGTACCTACATTATTTATGATTGTATGTATATTATATACAGCGTCAGTATATATACTGACGCTGTATATAATATACACATACATATCAATATCATATCATACAAATCGGATCCTCACCTATGTTTAATATTTTTATGTATTCTTTTCTTTTGTGTTACCTTAGTAAAAATATAACTTATTTTCGACATTTGAATGCCCTACAATTAACAGGTTTGTTTTAAACTCGCATGCAAGGGGTTACTTAACTATGTCTGTACATAAGTACATAGCAGTTTGACCACGTAAACGTTCTACAGTGGCCTCCAGCTCGTACAGGTCGTTTTCCAGGAGCAACATATCATGACGGTATTTATCATCCTCCCGGCTTTTATATTATGTACGTACATGTAGCTTAGACCAGGACAACATTCACTAAAGCTACTTTATATCCGGGAATACCACGTGAAAAGTCACGGCACAGAGTCGGCTGCGGCTACAAGCTATTAAAAAATACTGTAACAGTGAGACGGTATTACGGTACTCAGTGTAACACATTTCGTGCCCATTCTGCTTTACTGCGAAAATTGCAGTAAATTCTCAACTTGATGAGCGTTAACGTAAAAGTGCAAGCTGCCAACTTTCTTTGCGACAAGTGGTCGGTACTTGATGGTGCGTTGACACCAGCCTTCTAGACCAGTGGTATTTGCAAACGTTAATATAGTAATTTATTGGACTTGAGGACACTTCCGATTATAAATGATTGTTAATGAAAGCAGATTAACTACGATCCAAGTTTGGGTTGGAAGAACACCACAGAACAACAAACGTGTCATCCCTTAAACGAGGGACTTCATCAGGGTAGTGATTATTGATTTTTAACCGACTTCAAAAAACGGAGGAAGTTCTCTATTCGACTGTATTTTTTTATGTTTGTTACCTCACTCATCACTTTTGACTGGGTGATCTGATTTTGATGATATCTTCTTTTTATATCTCCCATTTCAATTTGGTCCAGTTCTAACAATGGCATCCATGATAAAACCATATAATTGATGTCGTTTTATAGTTTTTTAAAACAAACTCAACTATCATCATCAACTGCGCCAGATACTCACCAACTCTCGGGTCACGCGTCGCTTTGAACGAAAATCGTAGGTATTCCAATAACGGTAGCGATAGCGTTTCGCTTCTTTGATATTTTGTCTACAGCGGCTGAAGGGAAAAGTTACATACACCTTCGATATTCATCACGTATGGAACACACGTTCATGGGCGCAGTACCACATTCTATCGGCAGTGCTATTAGGAACACATTTTTCTGTCTTGTTTGACTAGTATTACACAGTCCTTATACATTTATGGTTCTTTAGATACTTCCTTATGTTTGCCACCTGGTGGCCTATTAGGTAATTTTCTAGGCATAGGATTCCTTGCCTTTTTAAACTTTTAAGAGACAAGATTTTTTTGTATGAACGATTTTTTTTGGGTAGATGTTGGACTAAATGGCAGACTTGATTAAGGGCCTAGACTTGGAGGAAGTCTATGTTTATCATGATACCGAGATTGAGTAATAGTATGGTACTATAATAGGTTGATTGTATTCATGGCTCCTCAAATTTAACACACTGACCGTTCTAGGGCGAAATAAAATACTGTCTGGTTTTTCAGCCAGTAAAAAAGTTAAGTTTCGAGTATGAACAATGAAGAAGGTATTTTATAGAACCTGGCAAATTCAAGAAGAAATTCGAAATTGGAATCTTGCTCGCCAGTCCATCACGCTGCGTGACTCCGAACGCACGTCCCGCTGTTTCTATTTACGTTCCGTTTTGAATAGCACCGTACGTGGTTTACGTAGTTTCACGTTGTTTTACGTTTAAGATGGATGTGCGCACAGGTGAAGTGTTCCAGTATGGGGAGAATGGGTGGTGTGTATAGTGGATTGGATTTTTGCTGCAATGTTTTTGGACGGGAAAGGTGAGGACCAAGGTTTTACTCAAGCAAATTGGGAAACAAATGGGTTATCAACATATTAACTAAGGAGTGTGCCATAAGCAATTTACTTCAAGATTGTACTTCATAATCGTTAAAAATGTTCTCGAAATCTGTGAAAACTACCACCTTCATATTTAGGGAAATGTTACATAAATCTTTGATTTTGAATTTAATTAAGTGTTTTAAAATCACGATTGGTGAAAGTTTTCTCGATAGTTTATTTTTTTGATAAATAGATGCTTTGCACACATTTTGCTATTTATCTCAGGAACAGCATACTTTTTGTCCGGTTTTTGTTTGTGAGGAAACCCAGTAGAGAAATATTTCTTTAGTTATGTCTTTGAATTTTTCGATTGGTTGTTTCATTAAATTTAATTAGGTAAAAGCAGTTTTGCCGCATAGAAAATTCGGTACACGTCTCTGTTCTGTACTTCTCACTCGCGAGAAAACCATATCTTGTCATCCCACACGAAATCCATCTCTTAGCGGCGTAATTGCATGCTCAACTCAATAAATGTTTGGCAGGAGACATTCATGTCGATAAGATCTAATAAGATCTAATCGTTTTTATTTGTTTGTCAACTGTTTGTTTGACAACACATGTTTATATTACTTTGATAATGATGAGAATAGTTGATGTAATAATTTTCAGGGTCACTTGTGTCATATTCTTAAGCTGTTGCGTTTTTTCTTCCGATATAACTAGGTATATCCCTTGAAAAGAACGCAGTAGAACCGCAACTATATTTGATTATCAATAATTACTTACCTACGAAGAGCTTTTTAACATTATATATATATTTTTAACATAATCCTTTTTGCGTTGTATTTTAATGATATACCTACAATAGTCATTTTTAATCATCATCTTAGCCGAATGACGTCCACTGCTGGACATAGACCTCCACCAAAGGCAGCGTCGGGCAGCGCATGACAATGAGCGGTCATGCGCTGCCCAGGCTCTTTGTATGCAACGCTTTTTTAAATCAGGAATACTGTGAAATGTGACGCGATACAATTTCTTTATTTCCTTTACAAAAAAATATTAACATTCTACTGGTACACCTCTACAATACAAAAAATAGCTCTGCAATACAAGAAACAACAGCAGTATAGGCAAAAAACATTAGCACATTGCAAGCATATGCATGCAAACATGCATACCGTACCGTACAAATCGTGAAACTGAATGCCATTACTTTTTATTCGTATAAATTATACAAGCAGTTACCTAACCTCTTGACGATTGATTAGCTATAGTTTTAATTCTTATAGTAACAGACTTTTATGCCCATTCTCACAACTGGATAATAATATTATCAACGCAAAAGTTTGTAAAGATAAGAGTAGAAGACAATGCCTAAACTAATGTTTGGATCTGACCAAAATTTAGCTTAGATCTAGAATAACATAAAGGGTCTGGCAGACTAACGCGGTCTGCGGCGACGGTCAGTACAATCTGACTAAAAGGTGTTGTCAAATTGCAATGACAACTGCCACCGAAGGCCGCGTCAGTCTATCAGACCCTAAAAGAAGCTTTTAGCATGAAACATGCGTACGAAGCCTCGGTAAGAAGCTAGTAAGAAAATATAGACGTTTTAACTTTAACTTTGTTAAGTGATGTTGAGTATACTTATACACCAAGTTCAGCATAGGTCTTGAAGAGATCACTTTACATATTTGACAATGTATTTGTCTGTCGACTCTTGGGACGTCTCTCGAAGTTCAAAGCCACAGTCATACATTCGAACCTCCTTGAGGCAGTTATGTGGCCATTTCATTCTCCAGGGGAAAATGGAATCTAATTGTCAATATAATCTATTGTTATCTATAGCATGCATGCTTGAATATTTGCAGATCACGAGTTTATTTATCGAGTTCCTTAGACCTCTTTAGGTAACATCATTAGGTCCACGTAGGGTCAATAGAGTCTTCGATTATATACACTGTAGGTTAGGTAATAGATGTCTAGCTAGTGTTAATAAACAATTCTAATTTTTAGCCGGGTACAGTGTGTCTACCATGAGTTGTCACAGTTAGATCGCCTGGCGTTAGTAATTTAAATCTCATTATGAATGTAAGCGGGTTAACTACGAACCTTGTTTGTGTTGGAAGAACACCAACGTTCGTAGTTAACCCGCTTACATTCATAATGAATTTGTCAAACTACGAAAGTTTTTATAGTAAAATAATTTAAATCTGTCTCGTTGCTCGTTAGAAGCGTCTTCTTTCCCCGTAACTGCACGAACTCTCTCTACGTAACTTATTTCATTACGCCTTATAACGCCAGTCAGTGCCCATGCCCATCTTAAGATGTTTTTAGTAGGTATCGATAGGTATGTCTAGATAAAACAGCATAACAGGCATTCAAGAGAATGCTAACCACTATTCTTTGTTTAAAAGACTTGTATTGACTGGTATTTGAGCATCAGCTTAAATAACAAAGGCTATGTACAGTCAGCTGCACAAAATATAAGTAGCGCTTATTGACACACATAACGCAGTCCTTCTTACCCAAACACAACTCAGATTTACACGTTTCAAATACGAATTATTAAGTGATTTTCATAGAAAACTGACAAAAAATCGCGACTTTAGACTTGCAATCTGAGTTGCGGCGCATACGGGGGTTAGTGTACAATCGACGTCAGTTTAATCTAAGCGAGAGCTAAAAATAAAGAACTTCCAATAGTTCAATTTTATTTATGCTACCAATAATGTAACCATTACATCTAAGCATTTCAATTATAGGACAAAAGTACTACCAACTGAACTAAAAGTTGAATTTACGATTACGGATATTATGGTTACTTCTATAATTTTGGAAATTCCTTAGAAGTTCTATATTTTTTGCTAAATGAACGATTACGCTTACGATTCTTTCTGAATCTGACTGTACGTAACGTACCTACACTCGTAGACATAAGTAAATCAATAACAGCTAAATGCTAATTCGTAACCTTCACCCCTGTATTTGCCATGGGACTTAAACTTGAAAGTATCCGCCGACCTTGTCTTGTGATTTTTTCCGACATATTAAAACGTCTGATACGATCGAACCATTGTTTTACGAATTTAATGGCACCTTCAAATTATAGCGCCTTTCCATTTACATTTTGTTTTTACGAGGCTTAATATACCGTTGTTAAAAACCTACCGTCCGTTCTGATGTTTTTTTTAAAGAAAATGCCTTGCTCTACATAATATTTTTGTACAGTTTTGCCTAAAGCTTACCTACATAACCTTGTAGATTCCCACAATTACTAGCAAATATTTCCTAAAAAGTTACTATCTACCAACTACTTACGTAGGTAATCTATACAATTCACCTAAGATGTCGCAATTCGATAAAATAAATCAAGCCAAAAATAGCAGCGACTCTATTATAAAAGAAGACAATATAAAATAACTGTGGCACATTACAGTCCTAGTTTGCATTATGAGGATGGCATGTGGGGCGATTGTTTCGCCACAAATGCGAGTTTAATGCGCAGCTCTGCGTTGGCAGTTATTAAATGGTCAGTGACCAGCCTTGTAGGTGTTATTACTACCTGACACCTACGCTTTTTGCGGATCTTCTTCCTAAAAGAATAATCGGAAGTCTGTAACGGTATTGTGTTGCCATGATATGTTTTGGGAAACTGGATGAACGAGCATTGAATCGGAAACAGGATCTACTTTGAATTACTCGCACGAAAAAATCATTTTTTTACATACATTTTAAAGCAATTGGTCTTCTCTATCGATTTCGAATCAATACTTGAAAAGCTTGATTATTTTGTAAGATTCTTAATTGCTAGTTCTTTGTTCTAGTCACATAATAAATATAGATTGAATCAATGTTAAAACTATAAAGCGAGGTAAAGGCAAAGGTAATGCAGGAAGTAACATGAGTGCGTTTAATTGTCGCCGCAATTTTCCGGTCCCACGGTGTAAAACGAAGACGTGTTTATTATCCTCAATCTGGATCAATTTGCAACTGACGAATACAAAAGAAGCGGCCGTCCAGTCGCCGTGAATAATATTTTTGATGTTTTAATACTAATAGCTATCGATTTTTTTAGAGTAGTCCAAATTTATAATAATTTGGAAATAAATTTAGTTACTCCTCTAAAAATTTTAAACGATCAAAAATCAATACAAATTCACATTATTTATATCTACTTATAATAATAACCCATAATATATAATAATAACCCATATTATTAATAGTACCTATGGCTCACTGAATTAAAGTGGCTGAGGTGGCTAAAGATTTGGCTAGCATTTCGTCGTTAATTTTTCGTTAGCATTGGACGTTTGCCAACTCACACAATATCTGCATTCGTCACAGTTTAGAGGTCATATGGTCTACCTTTCGTACTCTGTGTCTTATTGTTTAGACAATTTCAAACCACCAAACAACCGTAGAAGCATGATTTTATTTGTATGTATGCACGATAGTGACTTGTATAGGTAGGTATTTCAAAGCTCTAAAAAGTATTTGTTATTAGGTGCGAAAGCCCTCACACGCAGTAATTTCTAAGAAATCCCATAAACTCTGGTGATATTTTTAGTTTCTTAGAAATCTTTCAATCTTTGCCAATAACAGTCTTAACTCTCTATCAATCAATCTTTGGCAAAGAGGTCTCAACTCTCTAATGAAACTGAATTGACAAGTTCTCTAGTTCACATAAAAACTCTACTTAGCTTTGGCTACAATTATGTTAAAATACTCTATAGGTATATATTTAAAACCAAAAAAGATTGTTTACCATTGTTACACAGGCTGGTTTTATCCTTCCTTCCCCTATAATGCGAATGTTTCCTGACAAAGTCTTATCCGGAAGATATTACTCCGGCCAAAACATCTGGATCCAAATTGAAGGTCCTCTACAAATATGTTCATCATCCGTGCTTCATTCATCCAATGTTTATCTGCACGCCACCTTCGTCACTTGGTTAATGGTTTTTAACATTATTTACTCGAATTTACCAGTGCAAGTTGGTTTTTGACCTCGAGAACTGAGTTTGCACTAAAAACAACGCCGGTACAGTCAGGTCAGTCAGTGTCTTCTTCTTCTTATAGTGCCTCTCCATTACTGAAGGTCGGCGGTCATTCTCTTGAATTTTCCCTTATCCAGAGCAAGCCTAAATAGGTCTTCTGCCTTCCTAATGCCAGTCCATTGCCTTATGTTGCGCAGCCAAGAAGTCTTCCTTCGACCAAGTCAGTCAGTGTAAATACTGAATATACACAGACTGCATGTGTCAAATATACGGACAGCATCTTACCGACTGCAAGGCACAACTGCAGGCGGCAGTAGTCGACAGTTGCAGTTGACCTTGAATTCAGTCGGACAACCGAAAATTGTAGCCGACGGCAGTCGACGGCGGTCGACGGCTGCCGTCGCCTTCAGACGCTTGCAGTTGAGTCTTGCAGTCCGTGTAAATGAGCCCTAATCGTATCTTTGATCAGGGACACACTTAGAAGTAAAGTTTGACCATCATTTTTCATGTCGATATAACTTTGTAACCCAATAAATACAATTTTGCAAAATCAATACACAAAATAGTAATAATCAGAAACCTCTTATACTGGTTGAATTTAAGGAGTTTTATCCACGTAGTCGATTAAATAGTAAAAATTTACGAAAATTTAAGCATCTAATGAAAATAAATTTTTAATGATTATAACTAAAATAACAATGTTTTTGCTATATTTTATCTACAATGAACTCATGGTTCCTTTGATGGGTGAGGCTGTAATACTCCTACAACACGATTTCATCTGTGAAAAAAATAGTAAAATTTAATTTAAAATCCTATCGATACAATTTAAATACCTACACTACGATGACTAGAGCCCTAGCAAATTTGCGTCAAATATTAATTATGCCTACATAATGTCAATCAAGTACATTTATATGGCATCAACTTTCCTGTATGGACGAATAAAAATTCTCGATGTATCATATTCACGATGATGTCTAAATAATTTTGACACTGATTTGAATTAAATTTTTTGCGCTAACTGTACATACAACCGATACCTACTCTATAAAATAATACTCCAACTGAAAAAGTAAACATATTCCGCAACGAAGCTTTTTATATTTTTCTAATTTTATTGACTGAGTCAAGTTTATTTTCATCGAACGTTCCCGCGTAGGCGTCAGGAAGTCTAGAAAAATCTTATTTGATTTTATTTTCTGTTCGAATATCTGAAACATAATGGTAGGCTAGATATCTACTACTTACCTACTTGATGGAGCACGTTAAAATAAGGTACCAGCAGGCTTAGCACGGGGATTGTTGTTTAGGGTAGAATAGAGAAAAATTGCATCGCATCGTCATACATTGCGTAAATTATTGATGTTAAAGGAAGGAATTTCAAACATTTTACGCATTTGATGACAAAGTGGCGTAATTCTTTTGTATTCTACCCTAGGAAAAAAATCCCGTGCTAGGCCTACAGGAATGTGTACCAACGTGTTGAACTAATCACCCGCAGGCTGGGCTGATAAGATTACATTGTTTTATGTCTTCCAAAATATACAGGGCGTCCCATGGCCTTGGAGGGAAAATACCTTATTTAATTAATAACATTATAATTATATCATGCACTTTCAATAGAGAAATGATACATATATAATACTCTTTAAAATTATAATAATAGTATTTATAAGAAAAAAATAAAAAAATTGCGTGTGCGTTTTTTTTACAATTTGGCTGGTTCGAGTCCCGTTTCAGGCAGGCGTTTACTCATATATCTGTGATTGCAGTTTTAATTCTATTAACATCTTAAAGGTACTTTCCCACCTTGTGGCATGTGGCATCTAGCCTCGAATTAAAAATCAAGCTGTTTTAAAGACATTTTACCCTAGTCAGCATGTTCCATCAAATCTGTATCGAATAATGATGTTAGTAGCAAGTTGCATCAAAACGGTGCGTAATTATCTCATTGTATGGAGTCGGATCGATGATACGATTGTCTCGAGATCGGGGTCATTATGTATGTAACAGATCTTTTTCTTACATTGTTTTAGAGTGTGGAACTTTTGAATCAGATTGGGTTTACATACAGGGCTATTGGAAAAATGATAGCCTCCTCATTATAGAATACAATTATTTAGCACACATATAAAAACAGAGGGAAATTAAAAACAAAGCACAACAATGTACGCAACATAAAACTACAATAAATAAATAAATAATAGATAATGCTGGACAATTCACACAGCATTATCTAGCCCCAAGCTAAGCAGAGCTTGTGTTATGGTAATAGATAACTGATATACATAATACTACGAGTATACACTTCATAGATAGATATTTTTTATGATACATAGAAAACACCCAGAACGCCCTGAACAAATTTCTGCAGATCGTACACACATTTGTCCCGAGGCGGGAATCGAACCCGCAACCTCTTGCGTCGCAGGCGGACCTTCGCCCACCGCGCCACAGAGGTCGTCCAAGAACTTCAATAAAAAATAGACTTGTCTATTTACACCTTTAGTGACAATACATTTTATTACATTCCATCCAAGAAATTAGTGCTAACTTGTGAAGGCTTTTGCACAACAAACTACTCCAAACATACCTAGGTCTAGGTACTCTACGTGTGCACCAAAATACAGATTCAGAGGTTTCAGGGCAGATACTATAATGATTTGAACTTCAAAATTATAATTATATATTTCAAATCTTACGAAAACTTACAAACTTTACGCATAATTTTCGCCTCTCTTTTTGTGCCTCTCTTGAAAACATGTGGCACCCATCATTTCCTATCGTATAATATAGTAATAAGATTCCTATAGAGTCTAATAGTTCGCCTCTCAAACAATATATTTCTATGTATAAATAAATAATAATCAGTTTAATGAAATATATTAACCATATCAGTTATCTAGTAAAGTCCCCATAACGCATCCTCTGGTTACTTTAACTCTAGATAATGTGGATTGTCCACTAATAAGCCAACACAGTCTCTCACATCGGGCGTCTGCTTGACGGGACACGTCATCCCTTTGCCTATAAATACGATATATGGCACAATTAATGGCAGAATTAAACTCAGATTTATTGCAATGACTTTAATATTAGACTTAGTTTATGGGCAGGTTGTTAATTGTTTACGAGAGAACGCTACCGAGGTAGAGTTTTGTGTAAAAGCGGTGTGGTTCTTCTTATATAAACGAACGTAATTTCCCTTTGAGATGGTAAGCTACGAGATCATGGGAAATAATAGGAATAAATCAAAATAACTTGTCTAAAGTATAAACTTACTTCCAAATTATTTTCAATTGTCTGGAGTTAGCTCTACTGTATCAGTTGTTAATACTAGTTCTCATTTTTTTTTTAATATTACTGTATTTTATGTAAAAAGTATCTCTTCTCTAAAATTCAGTAAATAATTGTGTAAGTACCAAATAAATATTATTATTATGAATGTATCATAATTATATATTTATTTGGCACACAAAACAGAATAAATTCAAGAATTATACAAACACATAACACAATAATAAATACGGAACCCTAATAACTAGACTGTATCCCTAAACATAAGTACACAGCATGATTAAAGAGCAGTATTGATGATAGAGGTATAATGATTATAATTATATTCTTGTACAAAGAAAGAAACATCTTATTTCTGTTTATTATATCCAGTCATACCTCCGGTGTGTGTAAATGAGTTCATGTGCTCTCTAAATTTATTTCCTTTATACTTGTCGCTTTGTTCGTGACGTTCTGAAGACTCATCAAAACACGTTAACGTATTTATCGCGAGATGTGTGATGTGTTTTGTTTACGTTTGTTTTATCACGTAACGTAACTTCTTTTGTTTAGTAACATCAGTCGTGTTATTGTTTAGTTGGTAATCGAGATCTTCTATTCAGAGTGAAGATGTCATAGAATGTGATTCTACAATACATAGCACTCAGTGTACCGCTATACAAGTGGTATGGTGACCACTTCTGTAGGTAGAATCCTCTAGCGTAATGTTTGCTGGTGTTCTAGCCACGGTCTGCAATCTTGGGCCCAATTTTGCTAACAAATCTGTTTACTGTGACAATGGTATTGCTGCAGAATCCTCCCGTGGAATCCTTAGATGAACTGTAAAGTCTAGGTAGTGCGTGTGGTTTTATTTACACGGAAAGATAGAATGGTTTCAAATTTGACACTTTTAACGTGGGTTTCTCCGTCTTTAGTTTCTTTCATCTAAGGTAGAAAACCAAATATCTAATTCTGTGATGACACCATTGTCATAGTTAAGCGATTAGTTTAGCTAGCAGAATAGCTACCTGCCGAACTTTGAGGCATGTAGGTACTCGAATACTAAGACAGTAACGTCATCATCACACCAACAGCCTACTGCGTTCACTACCCTCACTCTCCTCTGAAAGTTAGAGGGAGATTCCATAATCCCCACGTTGGGCATGCGGGTTGGGGATCGCTGTTGGTGGTTCTGTTTTGATGACAGATAACGAAATATTAATATTAAAGATGGTGGTTATTATCCATTGTTGCGTGCCCAGAGAGTGTTTGCTTGGGCTAGGTAACGCTAAATGTTGACACACTAATGTACACAAGTCTTGCGTAACCTACGCAGTACCTACGCTTGACTGTTTTAAATTAGCTTTTATATGATACTCTAGAAGAAGTGAAGGTGACTTGCAGGTACCATAAGCGATGTTAACCTAATAGGTCATTCAATGCTTTGCATACAGTCCCTATAAAGCATAATTATCCTTTATTAAGACTTAAAGGTATCGGTGTGTAAAGTGAACAGAATTTAAATGCATCGCGTGTTATTTCTAAATCAAGATAAGGAAGCTAAGCTTTAGTTATAGACCTACGTTGGTACGTATACATTTAAACCATGGAAAATTCCTTTGCAAGGCTCTTTGTATTGTAGACGAAGCGTCGCTTCGCTTACCTCATCTGTTGTTCTATCAATTGAATGATTCCACTGTGAATCCGTATTCGTAACCATGAACTAAATTTGACTAACTGGAGATAACATTATCTTCATCCTTAGGTTTGTCAGATTACGCAGACAGTCTTCAAATACTTGTTTGTCCATATCCTTAACAAGTCATAAGCTTAATTTGTCAATTTCTTATTTGAGAGTACATACGTTTATTTTTATGGTAACGTTACGTTAAAACGTAAATATTATATCATTGATTCATTTTAACGTCCATCTTCTGCCTATTCTCTACATATTTATTCCAACACAATTCATTCCAACGTTCTGCAGTGATATACTCAGTCAAAATGAGCACTTCTTAAATAAGGCTTCAACTTATATAAAAGAAGAAAAAAAGAATTTTTTATCCATAAAACAGACTAAGTAGGTAATTACCTAACTAAAATTAAAACTATACAAGAACAATAAGAAAGCATAAAAAAAAGGAAAAAGGCCACTCTTTCCACCTCAGCGTGTTAGTATTCGGCTAGAACCAATCCTACGCTGGTTTTTAGGTAGAGCTTGGATGAGTGATTTTTATAATAAAAAAATATCGTTTTTAGTACAAAAAAATATTTTTACCCATAAACATAAAGACTTACAGACTAAGTAGGTAATTATCTAACTAAAATTAAAACTATACAAGAACAATGAGAAAGGATATATACTTAGGGAAAAAGGCCACTCCACTCTTTCCGCCTCAGCGTGTTATTATTCGGCTAGAATTGGTTCTTAGGATTGGTCCTGCGCTGGTTTTTAGGTAGAGCTTGGATGAGTGATTTTTATAATAAAAAAATATCGTTTTTAGTCCCCAAGTCATTTTCTTTGACGGCGCCTAACATAACAGTGTCATCAGGGTATCGCTTGGGCAGATGACCCTTCTAGGGCGGGCGGCGTCTTGCGGCCCCCTGACATACATACAAACACAACTAAAATTAGAATTGTGAATCTACACGCTAGACGAGCAGATTATGTATTAATAGAGAGCGTGTAGAAATAACAGAGTAAATGAACTATTGCTGTTGCTAGCCGGAACGGCTTGTGGACTTGTCACTTTTATGAAACGAGAAAAGTGGGCATGTTTCAATGCATGAGTGGTCGTTTATACCTTTCCATTTCATTTAACAAAACCTCTTCAACAGTTTTCTTTGTGACTTAAATGCCATAAAATATAATTTAAACAAAATAATGAACAGTACATGTAACAAAGTTGTTGCAGTCACTCTTAAGTTGCTGCTGAATAAGCTATGAATAAGACATTGTAAGTTGAATGCGCTGCATTTCACAGTAGGAGGGACTCTACTAGCTATTCACACTTCTGCATTCTACGAATATTTCTATATAGTACTGTATATTCTATGAAAATAAGCAAAGCATTTCAATGCAGCTTGTCTTGACCATAAAGTATATACTTGCACAGATAAATCCTTTTAGTGGGTGTTTATGTGGTCATGTGCACGTATTTCTTATAACAGCCGCTTTCAAGCGTTTTGTTTATTACCAGGAATCTTTTCCGCGTTTGAACCTTTACTTTTATACCTACCCAAATGGAAGTCTTGAACTGACCAGTTAGACTTGAAGAATTAAAAGTATACCAGATAACTGCTAGGAACATTATTTTAAAGATTCCTTCTTGCATTTAATTGCTGCGTTGTAATTTGGAGGAGTTATTCCCAACGTCACACGTGAGACGATTCCTATTATCATCGTCTTATGAAAAGTCAGAGCTTTTTATTAAAATCTACAACATCTGTTGATCATGTAGAATAGCCATTAACAATAAAGGATGAGAGCTACCTCAACATTGTTTACCACCGTGTGCAATCAGCTCAACTGTTTAAATCTACTAGTTCTAATTCTTTTGTAAAAAAAAATTGTATACATATTTTTGTTTCAAATTTGTTAAAATGGTATTTATGGTCACAAAATTGACAATTAGTGATATGATTCTTATGATGCACTTGTTTAAAAAGCACCGAATTGAGCAAACACCATGGGCAAGTCTTGAACTGATTACTTGTGCTTGAAGAATTAAAAATTACCAGTTTGACTAGGACATACACAGAGAGACTAGAAACATTTTTTTCAAGATACCTTCTTGCGTTAAACTTGCTACTTTGTAATCGAAAGGCAGCCCAAGTAGTGTCTATGCACGTGTTTAAAGCGGCGGATTATACAGGCAATAGAGCGGAACCTAATTGAGCAGACACCATGGACATTCACCACACGAGTGGCACGGATACCCGTTAGCCTACTGTGTGTACATAGAATACTGATGCAGGGATGTGCTAAGTAGTATTAAAGCCATGGAACCGTGACACAAACCGAGTTATATTCATATAATAGCCTTAACTAAACCATTATATCCTTGACAAGGGCAGAGGAACCAATTTCTAAGTCATAAAGTAAGATAATAGACGAGTGGTTGCCACCCACCTCTATACCTTATCCATCGAGCTTGTAGAATGTTAGTTAAACTACCCATACTTAACCTAAAATTCGCTTTATTGTCGCGTCCCTATAGGCATGGACATAATTTACATTGTTTGTCAATTTGTGATCCTTCCTTCGATAAATATTGCTTACAAATACATCTGAAACGCGACGCCAAGAAAGTGAGTTTCATTTATTTGTGTCATGGTTTATTTTCTAACAGTCTACATGATCAATGGATACGGTATATGGTTTGAAACAGTCATTCTATATCTGCAGAGACGAATGGACACCAAGCCCAACCACCGTTACAAGCCGGTTTATTACTGCCACTTCTGCCAAGCATCATTTTTCGGACAACCATTTTCAAACCTAAGATTTTGCCTCAAGAGGTTTGGTGAGAGGAAGTCCCCCTCGAGGTGCATCCCTAAACAAACACTTAATCTACTACGGAGACAAAGCTATTGAGTCTTTGCCACACGCCGCTGCCGGCTTTAACGACCACATCAAAGTTAATGCGGTCTTCAGTGTGTTTGAAACCATACAAGTTTATTTAGGGCAACCCAGAATGCTATTGATGAATAGCTTATTGCATTCAGCAGCAAAAGTAGGTTGAAACTAAACATAATTGCTCCATTAATTTACAAATATTCCAGACTAGCAGCGCCTCACGGTTTTACCCACGTAGTTCCCGTTCTCGTGGGAATACCGGGATAAAATATGGCCTTTGTTACTACTGAAAATTAAGCTTTTCAATGCTGAAATATTTTTTTTAATCGGTTTTGTATTTTCTGAGCCTATCCAATACAAACAAACAATCAAATTTTTCCTCGTTATAATATTAATATTGATAAAATCACCAGTGAATTAAAATGGATGGATATGGAAATTAAATATTATGAAAAATGTAGTTGAATAGCTTTCTTTCTTCGACATAATTCACATTATGATCATAGCCACAATAAGAGGAAGAATAGTGCTATAGAAGTGCTGATTGAACAAGTCAATTATGTAATTCGTGTAACGCTTATGCAAATCATATAGTCATCAGTCTTATTAGGTTTAGGACCTACGTATGTGTGGGCATGGGCACATAGTACTGGATTTGCTTTAGGGCTGCGTAATTTTAAAAATAAGAAAGATAATGAATTGGCCCCTTATCAGTTTTCCCCCTTAAGGAGGATTTGACAAGGGGGATAGCGGTCATAACCCCTATTTAGTTACCACCTCTACGAATTCAGTGTTATAGTTTTACACGGCATTGATTGATCAATTTTTAAATAGGTATGTTAGAAGTACATATCAAAGTGAATGCAGTTCACAATTACAACATGAAGCGTAGGTGCATAACTGATGTGATGACGTAAGAGTAAGGATAAAACTAACCCTATCCATTAAAAGTCTTTGTTTTCCTGTGATTTCTCTCAATATTTACTAACAATGGAGACGAAAAGAGACGCTGTATAAATAATTTAAATTCTAGCACCTACCTTCCTACATTATGACAGCCCTCTACAATTTGACGTTTCATTCGAGCTCAATTGCTGCCCACGCGCCGTTTGACCCTCTAACTATTGAGCCATCATCCGCAATAATTGTGCTTTATGAGTCCACTCCACTCCACTTCAACGCATCTGCACTTTGTACTCTTTTGTACTGTAATCACATCACATCACACTAATATTAAAAAGGCGAAAGTTTGTATGAATGTATGGATGGATGGATGGATCGATGGATGGACTTCTTCACGCTAAAACTACTGGACGGATCTGGCTGAAATTTAGCACGCAGGTAATTCTAATCCTGGAATCAAACATAGGCTACTTTTTATCCCATAAATCAGTTCCCGTAGGATGAAAATCACCTTTTCATGTTCTAGTAAACTATAATCGTCTTTGATTTGCTTTTTGCATCGGTTCTTGTCAATTGCAGCAAATCGCTTATTGAATAAATAGCGACAGCTGTCTCTATTAAAATGCGGTTATCTCTACATTTCCTTTGAATTGAATTAAGCCAGCACCGAAAGAGAGGCTACATTCACCACTACATAAGTGTTAACGTCATAAGCATTCGATAAAACCACTAAAATACTCACACCTGTCGTCATAAGACAAAGCGATCCAGTGCGATATTTTGTCAATTTAAAAATGAACGGAAATCTTTTGTAATAAAAAGACAGTCTATATTGCAATACCTATTCCACTGGCGTATTGAACTCACTCAACCAAATGACAAATTGATAACTTTCGAGCTTTATTACGATCACATGGCGGAAATGGGATGAATGTTGGTGCAGCTCTAATGGCGCGGAACATTCAAGGGCGTGGGACTCAAATTCATAAAAATAATCCTCTTTTTATCGTCTATTTTGTATTTTATAAACATTTGATGATACAATGATGATGATGAGGATGTCCTCTTTTTTCGGCCGCGAGAAGAGACTACCCAAGTGCGCAGGACAAATATTATAGTGCACAAGTGTGTGCCGACACAGATGCACCTCTTTTCTTTCGCCCTCATAATCCGATAGGGCGTTCGAACCGACACGACTACTGCGGATACCACGATAAACTTTTACCCATTTTACCGTCTTCAAAAAAAGGAGCAGGTTCTCAATTCAACTGTATTTTTTTGTGTTTGTTACGTCAGAACTTTTGACTGGGTGGTCCGATTTTCATGATTCTTTTATCATATGAAAGCTGGTGCTTCCCGTGTGGTCCCATTTTAATTTGGTTTAGTTCTTTCAATGGGATCGATGAAAATTCATTAAAAAACTATAAAAATCGAAGTCGGTTTATAGTTTTATAAAACAAAATTAATTATACGTACATATAAAAATCAAACATGTAGTTGCGCTTAGCTGTGTTTTTTTCTAACTTAATCAACAAAAAAAGACAACTTTTAGCTATGGTTTCAAGTTACGAGAGGTTTATTAATAAATATTATGAGGTAGATAGTCAAAGCCTTATTTGACTTCACCCTTGTGCCTTTGAGAAGGAAATCAAATGGATTATTATAAAAGAACGGCATTAATATAAACATTACTTAGTCGGTAAAATACGATGGATTTCGTTAAATAAAATATAATAAATACAATTAAGTAGGTGCCTAGATCGAGGATTATACCTATAATATTTGCTTTCTTTTAACATTACAAACTATCCTATATCAAAGCAAATGCTCATGTTTTCTTTATACCGCTTAGAAAGTTGGCAAGGCCGCGTTAATTATAATTAACAAGAAAACGTTTGAAAGTTTCAATCTTTGAAATTGTACAGTTGGCACACCTAATTGTAGACTAGACAGACTACAAAGCACAATTTGCAATGTTTTCAACAATGAAGTTCTCACGTGAAAAACAATGTGATGATAAAGATGGTAAAAACGTATCTAACATGTTTTGAAAAATATCTGTAGATCTAATAATTAAGTAAAGGCACTGACAATACTTTCAGTTTTATTGCAAGACTAGCAGTGCTTCACGGTTTTACCCCTGTAGTTCCCGTTCCAAAATATAGCCTATGTCACTCCCTGAAATGTAAGCTTTTCCATCAAAAAGCTTGATGAAAGATTTTTTTAAATCGGTCCAGAAGTTACGGAGCCTATTCCATACAAACAAACAAACAAATCTTTCTTTATAATATTAGTACCTAACCTATAGATTAAGAAGTTGCTCAATAATTATTTTACGATGAGTTATGATTACTGCTTTTAATTAACTACTTATGTACACTATTACTAAATCGATGTAAGATGTGATAAAGTATGGTATTAAGACGTTAAAGGATATGAACTTAAGATTGCAAAATTAATTTACGGTGAATGTATTTAATTGCATAATGCTTAACATAAAGTAAGCTTTAATTTCAATTTGAAACAAAAACTAGCTTCCTTATTATGTTAAAGTTACGTGAAACTGACCATAAAACTTTCGAAATACGATAAACACCCCTTACAATGGCTGTCTGTTGGAGGTGAAATCAATAGGTAGTATATATACATTATGTATCAAATGTACCTTTTCCGGAATATTTGTACCCATGGTGATCTTGTGGGTATAAAGCAGCACATAACGTATTAAAACTTTAAAGAGCTCACGTATAAAGAAGATTCAAATAGTGTTATTTAAATCTTATTTTTACGTGACAGCTAATAAAATTAGTTACGTACCTATATAATTTTAATCAGCTACAGAATAAAATATCCCAATGCATTCCATTTAAAATTTCCGTATCATCATGGATCTTGTCAGTGGATCTAATGAAAATCATCTATCTAGTTAGTACGTAAACTCAAGTAGAGATAGCGTAGATAATCATACGTCTTAATTTGTCCTTATTTATTAATTACTCACCTTAAACTGTTTAAGGCGCATACCCGAGCCAATCTGACAGCAATTCCTATTTTATCATATTTTTACGTTTATCATAGGAATTTTTAAAAATCCTACGTTCAGTTTGTGGTATCTATTATAAGCTATTTTTTAATGCCTCTGTAATAGTTTCATTTTGTAAAGCTTTCAACGTAATAATAAGATATAACAGTTGGATGCGCCACTTTCGCTGGTGTAATACAGATTTCAGATTCAGATTTAAATAATTTCATATTCTTAAGCTAGCAAAATAAGCACAAGACAAGTAAAATATAATACCATTATTATCAAAATAAAATAAAGGTGTTATTGCTATAAAAAGTCCTCCCTTTTGCAGCAATAACACCTTTTTTGTCGTTTTTCGCATCGACGGTACTATACAACAAACACAAAGAAAAACATTTATTGTTCTGTGTTGTTTTATTTTTATTATATTTTGCTACAGAGCCGGGCCGTGTGACAGGTACGGTTGGGCCACGAGGCAAGCGGGTGCAAACTCCTCAGGCGACCCGCACGCCGACAGCCCCGCTCGCCGCTCCGCTGCCCGCTCCGGTACCCGCTCCGCCTGTGCCGACGGAGCAAACCGTTGCACTCGCGCATGCAGCTAAAGGAGTCGAGGCGCTGGGTGTTTTAGTCCAGTACCTTGTGTTCAGGGTGAGTTACCAACCATTTTCCGTCGATATCATAACATAAATTAACATATTAAATACATAATTTGTAGTTATTATTTATAAGTGTGCAGAAGCTTTTATTAACAGACAGAAGAGAGATGTTTCATAAATATTCTGAAGGGCTTAGGTAAATTCAGCCGAAAGAAAGTTTTCCAGCTTTCTACTTCAAATACGTTTTTATCATCATACATGTATTATTACAATGTTGTGTCAAAAGACATAAATAACGGTTTTAGCAACAAGATTGTTTTGTTTGTAAGTTTTATGCACAACAGGCTGCGTCCAAAGATACTTTGCAAAACCTGAATAGGCTGTAACGTGTGGTTAAAGTTAAAATTTATGTTAAAGACATTGTTCACTTTAGTCGCACTGACCAATCGGCAATAACTTTAACAGTGGTTTAAACAGAGAAAGTTACACAAGTTCTTACACAATTTATAGTCAAATGCATATTACCTAAATGTTATCGATACTCAGTTGCTAATAGCTGTTACAGTACTGTTGTGTAATGAATGATGCACTTACTAGGTTCTGCACACAATTTAATTACGAAGCATGGATTTACTTTGTTTGTGGTGGAAGACAGTCCCTGGAAAGTCAGCTTGATTTCCGGTTGATTTCTAGTTTACTTTCTAGCATTCCTTAAAAATAAAATGCCGCATTTGAATTTTTTGAGGAACAAACTCAAAAAGTTACGCTGGTTTTCTTGAAGGCCGTTTGATACGTGTGAAAGGGGAATAGAGCGGCCTTTTCCTAGCAGTGTAACGATGCAGGCTGTTAATTAAATACAATGTTTAAATTGTATTTTATTTCAGCTTGATGTCCGGTTAATTTGTGGTTGGAAACATTCCTTGAAAATAAATAGCCGAATTTCTGATTTGTTCCTCAAAAAGTTACGAGTAACGCTGGGTTTCTTGAAGGCCGTTTGTTACCTCCGTGTGAAAGGGGAATAGAGCGGCCTTTTCCTAGCAGTGTAACGATTCAGGCTGTTAATTAAATACAATGTTTCTTTGAATTTCAGTTGGACGCTTTGAACGGCGACTCATGGCGACAAGAGGCGGAGCGATGGCGCGGCGTGGCGGCGGCGGAGCGCACTGGCGCCGCACGCGCCGACCGCGACCGACAGCAGCGCGCGCAGAAAGACCTCGACACCAGTGAGTTTAAACAATAGATATCAGTTGGACGCATAGCTGTGTGGTGCTGGCTTAGAATTAGCACCACTCCATCTCTTCCTGTGGGTGTCGTAAGAGACGACTAAGGGATATCATCGGACTCATGGCGAAAAGAGGCGGAGCGATGGCGCGTCCGTCGTGGCGGCGGCGGCGGAGCGCACTGGCGACGACCGCAATCGCCGTGCAGAAAAACCTCGTCACTATTGAATTTGCTCAGTAAAATCAGGCAAAATATGGCAGAAATACGGTGAAAATCCAAATAAAATTGGAAACTACCCAGTGATAATTCCAGCAAAAGCAGCAAAATTATTCCTGAAGAGCGGGCGTTAATTTTTTTTATTTTAATCAGGGGGCTTATGCTCTATGACCAATTCAACGTCTTACACAAATACGACAAGATATCGGCGGGGAATGGGAGAAAACCAATACAGTTTTGTCCCATTCCCCGCCGATATCTTGATGTATCTGTGTAAGACGTTGAATTGGTCATAGAGTATAACCCCCCAGGTAGGTTCTTGATAGCGAAGAATAATTAGTATTTTTAATAACCTGGCCATTGCCACTTCTACTAATATAAAATTTCAATTGAATCGACCTAAATCTAAATTCTCCTTTTCCAGTCGCAGAATGCCTGAGCAAGATCTCAGAGCTAGAGATGGAGGTATCCTCGAAAGAGGAGGTGAACGCGCGCTTGCAAGCCGTTCACATTGAAGAGGTCTCTGCTATGGCCAATGAGATTAAGGGACTCAAGGTAAGACTAAGTAGCTGACTCAAGTAGCCTAGAATCGCATACCTATACCAGAACAAATCGAATCGCTAATCCTTAAACCGAATCAAATCGCTAAATCATTAAAATATCATATCCCCACTGGCACGAATAAGCGATTTAATCAGGGTCATTCATTAACTCGACAATTATACTGAACACACGTGTGTCCAGTTGGTGAAACTAAAAATTTGTATTACATACGAGTATAATGTTTTGCCAACTGGAGTATAATATTTTGGCATTCTAAATCCTTTTAATTAAAGATTTTTACAAGCTGTCGTGATTTTAGCCTTTTGTTTTTTCATGCAATTCTCCACGCTGACGACGTCGAAAATCTAGTCCTCCAGTTAGATAAAAACAAAAGGGGATCGCGCCAACCTTTCGAATTGTTATCATGTTCTTCAGACCTCCAAACAAAAGACGGTGACGTCATCTAATCATCCTAAATTTAAAACAATTACTATCTTCTCATACTCGTCTAACTAGATAGTGATTATTTTACTAGTACACTTCTTATACGTATCACCAGCAGCGTCCTTGGATGCTTCTGACTGGTATTGATATGGATCAGTTGAGCTACCTGTAGATTGTTTGCAACAATCGGTAGTTAGCTCATTTGCTTCAATTGTAAATACTAGTTCTTACTTACCAGTTCTTAGAATTTAGATTTAAACTAGGTCTCCGTACAATGTATCTAAGAAACTAAAGTGGTAGACAATGATCAAATTACCAACTGTGTCTTCAAAAAAGCAGCACTGCATTAACTTTGAATAGTTTTGGTGGGCTTGTTTATTATTCTTTTGACGATGCGTTGCCACAAGTTGCCACCATGTGCCTTTTTAGGTCCGTGACGTAGGCACTTATGGATTGCATTTTTGGTCTGCTTACGTAACCAAAACAAAAATGTAGGTAACCTTAGACATAGACAAAGAATTAACCAGTCAATTGGTTAAGTACTGTCTGCTTATTAGTCCCGAAATTAAAGTTGATTAATGTGAATTAGCCTTGGAGATAAAAAGTCATTCAAATCTTCCGTTATATTATTATCTGTTGCGTTACTGTCATGCGGGCTTTTAGTAACCTTGGGTTGGGATTTCCTAATGTTAGTAAACAAACCGCCCAAACTTAAGCTTAAATTCACTTTGTTGGCGCGTTCTTGTATACGTAATTTACTTAACTGGTCGATTACAGATTCTTCAATAATTATTGCTTACAATTACATCTGAAACTCCAAGCAAGTGAGTTTTTGTTATTTGTGTCGTGGTTTCTTAACAAACAGTCTAAATGCTCGATGGATACCGTATAGATAATCATCAGTTCAGCCGAAAGATTTTATCAAAGATCATCGAATAGATCTAGCGTTAACCGCATCCATTAGCAGAGGGTTTACTTATTCCTAGATTTTTGTTGAATAGTTCACATATTACCCATAGGTCTATCAGTGTCAGATACAAATTACTTTCATTATTATTATTATTATTATTATAATTATTATAATGATAACGGTCAACAAGCGTCCACGCCTGGTTGATGATAGATCTCGCACGAACGATAACACAAATAACATAGAACTTGAGCCGTCTCTATCGACTCTCCGCGACCTCTACAATTTATT
Source organism: Eupithecia tripunctaria (assembly GCA_955876795.1). Taxonomy (NCBI): domain Eukaryota; kingdom Metazoa; phylum Arthropoda; class Insecta; order Lepidoptera; family Geometridae; genus Eupithecia; species Eupithecia tripunctaria. Next base: position 9,306,004 of record OY041609.1, on the reverse strand, counting down.
TGTCCTCTCAGTTTCAAGATTAATTATTCCATACATCGATTCTGTATACATCAATTTATTAATTTTTTAGGACAAATAACTAGAGAAAACATAATAACAATTAAAATACAATGAAAGGGTTACTACTAGGTCTAATGCTCTCTGAGTTATAAACGGCCGCAGCATGCGCATAAATCAAGCCAACTCAACTAATATTATCAAAAACTAATGTGACATGTATTTAACGATAGGGTAGGTATATGCATGGATTTATTTTTATTTTTTAGCGATTATTTAGGTTAATACATAAAAGCAAAAATAATCGTAATAGCCAAAACAAAAAGTAAAACTACACTCAGTTTCGTGTGATAAAAACGTAGCCCTTGCATTTTGTGACGTCACGAATCATTGGACCCCCTAGTCAACTGAATGTCAAAACTTCATGCCCATACAAAAATGTTCAAGTATGACGTCACGGTCCAGGTGCCAATAGCGTTGCGTTTAGAAATTTTGCGGTTGAGATTTAAAATATCTACTTTTCAATTATTACAATTCACAATAAAAACATCATAAAATACAAAAATAAATATACAAATTACATATTTCTATATCAATAGAAAATACGTAAAAAAAATATTAGCTTTCTTGAAGTGACATGCGTATACCCTATTGTTGTTGGTCGAGAGAAAATTAAATATTTGAATAAATAACATCATAATATTTACATTTTCAGGACACAATAGAATCCCTGAAACACGAAGTTGCCGAATCCCGCGCACGTCTCCACGCGCACAGCGAGATCGAGCGCACCCTGCGCGCGCAGCTGGAAGCCGCACGATCTGAGATCGACGAGTCGCACAGCGAACTGAACGACACATACAAGTCGTGCGACAAGTCGTGGAATATGTGCGACGCGGCCTGCGAACCGGTTTACTGGGAGGCGGAGGAGTGCGAGTTGCGATTGACGAACGAAGAAATTAGCACTGACGCTAATGAGCTCGCGGCTGAGGTGAGAAATTGGCGCTGTTACTTGTTTATTACCTTGGAGGTTGTAGAGTACATAATTATTAGGACAAGTGAAATGTATGGAGCTAGTGGAAACAACCAGTCGCGGTGCATAGCCGTTTATTACTGAAAGACAATAGCAAGGCGCGCGGTGCAGGACCGCGCGCGAGTCGCTCGGTGGAGCTACATATACATCAACAAGACAAAAGAAAAATGAGAAGGTTAAACCGGTTTCTACTAGGACTAAGCAGTAAGTAGGTAATAGTACTTACAGTGAGGAAAACTGACTGCTGCTTAATGAAGACAATTCCGTTTGTAAAATAAATATAACGCAAGAATTTTTATATTCTTACTTTTTATTGTTTCCCAGGTGAGGTCGCTCCGAGCCGTGATCGAGTTAAAACAAGCAGAGATGGCAACACTCCGCGATACGCGCTCCGAGTTGAACTTGGAACGCGAACGGCGCTCAGCCGCAGAGCGAGACGCACATACCGCGCGCCACGCAGCAGAAGAGCTCCGCGAGAGAGCAGCGGCGAGGCAACGCGATGTTGACAGACTGCGGGATGATAACCGCAGGCTGAGGGATATCGCTGCCAGGGATCGCGACCATGCCTCGCGAGTCGCAGCGCTCAATGAGGAGCTGAGATACAAGCTACGGCAGAAGTCACAGGTTGGTACAACCAACGGCACAATGGAACTAAAGACAAAGGCGCGTGGAAAGTGGTAACAATTCGATGTTACCACTTTCACGCGCTGCACGGTAGAACAGCTCCGCTATAGCAACAACAGCGACGGCGAGGTAAAGCGATATACACACGGGCAGACTGTAGGATGAAAACAATTAGGTACCAAAACCACTAGATACTCGTGGTTGTATAATGTGTTTAATAAGGGCTTTAGTTAATAATTAATGTTGTTTTCAAAAAACTTTAAACCGACTTCAATTATATATTATATAATAACCCCTTGTTAGAACTGGACCAAATTAAAATGAAATCACACGGGAAGCACCAGCATTCAAATGAAAAATAAGAGTCACCCAGTCAAAAGTTCTGAGGTAACAAACATAAAAAAAATACAATCAAATTGAGAACTTTCTCCTTTTTCCCTTCTCCTTTTGAAGTCGGTTAAAAAATCCGGGTGTTCCCCGCTTCTTCAGAAATAGGGATTCCAGATAATCCTGAAATGCGTGTTGATTTTATACGTTTCATCTAGAGCTCATATCACTTGAGGTGATCAGCAGTTCTGAAATGCGGATTCCTCAACATGCAATATTGAAGATCATATATGCTGCAGAGCATCAGCATTTTATCGGAAGGCGGAATATCCTGACTGAGCTTGCCTTGGCAGTCGGAATATGCGACCATGCTACGCTACAAATTTGCAACCATTGTAGCTTTAAATTCACTTGTTTTGGCTACATCCTCAACTCTTTTCCAGGTGGTGTCTCTGCTAGCAGGCGGCGGTTACATCGAGCGCACCCCAATCGAGCACAATCCGATGCGCACCCGAACCTCTTCGGGTGACTCCGTGCGGTCTACCTCCCCCGCGCCGGACTCCCCGCCCTCTCCCGCGGCCTCCCCCGCGCCTGACAACCCCCCACTGCCCGCTGTCAAGGGGGTCGTTGAGAAGCACGACTCGGTCAGCTGGGTGCTGGAGATCGAAGAGACTCCAGAGGAAGTTGCTACCAGGTAAACTGCGTTACAAAGTTTTGTTATTAGAAACTGGTCTATTTCGATTGATAGTGGTCAACATATGGACGAGATGCATAAATCGGTCAACTGAGTGCTGGAAATTAAAGAGACTTCGGAAGTTGAGGAAGTTGCTCGAAGGTAAAGACCCCACCACAGCTGACACACCCGTCGTCACAACTTGGGTTTCATTAAGACAATGAGTGAATTGGTGGTTTCTTTGTAATACATAGTCGGCCATTTCAGTTAATATTGTCAGTAATCATCAGGTGAGATTTTGGTCAAACGAAGGTTAAATAGACCTTCGTTTGACCAAAATCTCACCTATCGAAGAGACTCGAGAAGTTGCTGCCAGGTAAAAACTCCCTTATACCAGAAACCTCTCGTAATCTCGCCAGCTTTGGTGCGCCCCCAAATGGTTTTAATTCAACCGCCTATGATCACCTCATCCTCCTTCATTAACATGTCTGAGCCCGCGGAGATGAGAAATGGAGAGGTTCTATTCCCTTATCTGGACAATGTCAATAAAACTGTCCACGCCGGATTTGTCCTCCACTCCTCGAGCTTTCTTAACGCCTGGTATCATAAATGTTTGTTGTACAGATTGGCGCGACGATCCTCATTCCGCACAGCCGCCGCCCCCTCAGGGGTGAAGAGGCGCGGAGGGGGCTCCCCCGGTAGCGGCTCCCCCGCCCCCGCCTCCCCTGCCCCCAACGCCTCCAAGCTCTTCAGGCCCGGAGACCTAGAGTTCCCACCGCCACCGCCGCCGCTCAAGGAATCTGCAGGAGAGGCCATCTACATTTACGATGACCGTCAGTATTGAACTATGTTCTCGCACCAACTCGGTCTGTGTCTATACTAGTCGTGATGAGACTCAACAGTGTTTTCTTGCCGGACAAGACATCCGCATTTGTCAAATAGCAAGATTACGGTGTAGTGAACGCTTAACTATGACAGGATAACGCGTGTGTTGCGTTCAGTGTGTGTGAGCACTTTTACCTTCGCTGGATTGTGGGACCCAACTGGATTTGTCATGTTGATCAAATATACCAATGATTGTATTCGAGCATGGATTCAAAGCTTCGATTTTGAATGTTTTATTTATGAGCTTGGATTCTCACGTAGAAAGGTTTGCTCTACTTATAACAGAACCGTAGCTTAAAGTGATATTATATTCGTGTTCGCTCGTGCGATTTGCATCAATAACTATCATAGATATCTTATAGTCTTGTAGTATTTGATAAATAGCTGGTAGATTTAACGTCTGTATTCTGTTTTTATTACTGAATATTTAAAATATGTTAATAAGCTTTCTAAGAATTCTGGCCTCTTATCTAGCGTGTGATTAGGCTATATTTTCATGGAAAGTGTTGTATGTACCTGTGCTACTCCAGTGAATAAAAGTTCCATTTCACAATGCTTAATTTATTACCTTGCGTGTTTATCTCACAACCTAATCTTGAATTTACCTTTTTCTAACCTGCTAATATGTACCTACCTTTTCTTAAACATAAGTTATTCTATTACATTTTCCATTTATTTGAAGTTTACTTCGTTTTGTAATTCTTATTCTTTCTATTTACCTACAGTCTTGCCTACATTGTTGTTTTTACTTTTGCCTCCTCTTTTATTCATTGGTGTAGCAATTTATTGTTTGATTGTTTCTTAAAATTCTAAGTCCTGTATGTTTGAATTACCACAGGTTGTTGTCTGATATTAATGAATTATAGTATTAGTGAACCTGATTTATAATTAAGCGTATTTATTATTATAACTTTACTATAGTTTATAACGGTTGTTGGAACATAATTATTTTGTACAAATAACAATTTTATTAATGAAGGAAATTAACGTAGTCATAGGTGAGCTATCTATTGAGACTTTTAGGTTGACGATTAAGGTTGCTTTTGCAAATCATTTTCTTTACTCAAAAACGCTTTTATTTTTAAATAAATAGCTTATGTAGGAGCAATATATTTCAAACCAAAGAGTCTTGTTTATCTAACTCTTTGCCTCGTTCCTTTCACCACAACCAATAGGTATGCATGATATAAAACTTTCAGCTTGGATGATTTTAAATTATTTTTAAGCTAAGTGTATTACCATTCCAAATTAAGAATTGTAAGCAAAAATAATAATAACATACCTACATGATTATTGAAAATATTATAAATAGTATGTTAAAATATCGGTTGGTTTTATTAAAACATCCTTACGAATATTCGGTATACCTAGGTACAGTCAGCGTCAGACAATTTATTAAGTTCAAAGTAAGTAACCATAATATCCAAGTACCTTGAATTGGCCTTTATTTCAACGAATACTTTAAATGTGGTATTATAATTAAACTTTTCGAAGTTTTATATCTTTGTATAGGACGAGCGCTTGAATCTTTCGAACGCTGCTGACTGTACCGAATTATTATTTTAGTATTGGCAGATACTATACCCTAAAACCACAATGCAAACGAGCCTTAAGATTTAATTATCAGGTCAACCACCTTCCGTTATAAAATAGAAATCAAACTCTTCATTTTATTATGTGTAGACCAGTTTTATTCAATAAAATTGAATTGGATCATTAACTTATTTCTAACATTAACATTAACTTCTAAAAATTCCAACATATTTTTTACTTTAAATAAAAAGGTAGGTACGCACGCACTTCTATATTTATAGAAAAACAGAAAACGTTTGATTTGAAATAAATAAAAAAAAATACTGGACAATCTACACATCATCATTTAGCCCACCCTAGGCTAAGCTTCTAATTTATAAGGTAGATAACTTATTTACGTAATACATTATACTAGATTTATTTCATTTTAGCGGTTTAGCACGTGTTGTTCCAAGTTCCTATATATGGGAACGTTAAAAAATGATTTCTATCCCACGAGAACGCACACACAGGAACTTATGGAATAAAAAGTAGGCTATATTTGATTCCAGGATTAGAATTACCTTTATGCAAAATTTCAGGCTGATCCGAAAGAGTAACAAACATACAAACAAAAAAAATTCATACAAACTTTCGCTTTTATAATATAATTAATGGTTTTTTTTTAACTGTAAACCGACTTCACTTTTTATAGTTTTTTCATGAAGTTTCATGGATCCTACTGTCAGAACTAAACCAAATTAAAATGGGACCACACGGGAAGAACCAGCTTTCATAAAAAAAGAATCATGAAAATCGGACCACACAGGCAAAAGTTCCGCGGTAACAAAAAATAAATACAGTCGAATTGAGAACTTCCTCCTTTTTTGAAGTCGGTTAATTAGTAGGATAGAAAACATCCAGAACACCCTGAACAAATACATATCTGCAGATCGTTCAAGAATTTGTCCCGAACCGTAAAACGAGCCTCCTGTGTCGCAACAATGCCCGTTACGCCACAATTAATGTCGTTGAAATTACAAAAATGAAAGGTTTCCCAAATTCATATCAGTTTATCTCTGCTTAGGCAAGTATAAAAAATATATCCGTAGTAGTTGCTCCTACAAACTCTTGCTAGGCAAAGAGAAGTGTCTGTTTTTTTTATTTAGCAAAAATACTTTATTATACAGGGTTTTTTATTAGAAATTCACTGATACTGCTTGAAACGCAAGTTCTGCTTATCACCACTAATACTACACTAGTCTCCTCTGATCCCAATTCCTCAAATTGATGTATATTGTATCTTTAGAGGAGTAGTTAGTGTCCAGTTCTTTAGAGCGGTTTTATATGAAACTTATCTTAGAAATGGTTCTACTCTGAATCAACAGTCGGCCTGGGAATTGGGATTGGTAATTCATTGAGTTTCGGACACACCTAGTTTTTCATGTGGTTACACATGGACCTAGCAAAATTCATCTACGTCCATGTTGTTAGAGAAATTAAGTCGTGGCGTTTCCGAATGTGTTTGTAATGACGGGCAAATCTTCTATTCAAGCAGTCTGAGTGAATTACCCATAACCAATTCAAGACCGCTAAGATATAGAATAAAATAGTAACATCAATTTACACGAGGGATTTTCGATTTCCATTAAAAAAAATAGATCCATATTCCTCGATAGATATGATAGATAGTGTCTCGATTGGCAATTAGAGTAAACCAATGTCAAATGAAAGGAAAACCAACTTTTTCAAGTTTCTACATAGTTTGTGTTGTCAATTAAGCATAATTATTTGTTGTTTTTGTTTTCCTTTCCTTTGACATTGATATACTCAAATTGCCAATCTGCCTTACCATCTATCGAGATATTTAGTACAGATTTTTTTCTTAAAAAAAATGCAAATTGAAAACCCCTCATTAGTTTTCCCTACTTAATAATCATGTCTAATCCTTGGGGCTCTTCAGGTGGGGCTCATAAGGTCTAAGCTCACTGCTCAAGTAGAGATAGATAGAATACTAATCATTACATGGATATATGTATCTAATTATACATAGAAAATACCCGGAACAAATATCTACAGACCGTTCAATTTTTTTCCCATCGAATCCGTCTCTTGCGTCGCAGGGGAATTCATTTATTGACGTATAAAATCTCTAAACTTCTCCAGTACAGACAATTCTGATTACTTCTTTCAGTGTAAAAAAATTAAAACAGTGCGAGAATGGAATCATATTGCAGGGAACCAAATGAATACCTATCTGCGTCTCATAGTGGTGGGAACCAAATGTATAACCATAGAAAACCTATCTACATCTCATAGTGTAGGAAAACACAAGTAGGTATAAACCAGAGAAGACCTATCTTACAGTCAGTTAGTCAGTGAAAAACCAATAACCCTGTATAGGTATTCGCTGACTGAATGTTGGATAAAATTCAACATCAAGACCACATTTACCATCATTTGATCAATTAACAATGGCCTTCGTAATAAAACATGTCAAGGAGTATCTACGTGTTCTTGTAACATTTATATATTTATATATACCTTTTGTTAAGGACGATTGATACCAGCCCCTATATAAAATAATTCCACCGTGCAAAAGGACAATTCGTGGATAATCGCCAAAATGTTCAGTGGTGTCTTCGTATTTTTATTTATCGTTGGAACCGGTAAGTGATCATTTACAATAACAACAATGAGAAGAAGTTTCAAACTTTCCCTTTCGATTTCGATATATTTCTCGATATTTTTGTACCTTAAATTATGCGTCCTTTACTCTGGCATATTAGGAAGTCACCTATCTCCCATTTCATCGACGGTTTCATTAGATTTTTAATTTAATTTAGGTTTCATCTAAATTCTAATATTGTTACTCTACCATAATATTTTATGATCTAATTTAAGTATTCGTACTTATTAACTGTTTTGTTTGCCGAAGAAAGTTATGAGCCGCTGGAGCCGCCAGGTACCCCTTTTACTATTATCTAAGCTACCTTTTTTGAGTCAGTAGGTAATAGAAAAACATATTACATTTGTTATTTGGACGCTAGACCTAGATTTTTGTAGAATGTGCCATCAAAACAGTTGCAAACTATGCAATGTTTACGATAGCCACCTCATCCATCGCTTTTCACTCGATACAATCCCACAGTGGGTGTGTACGTGAATGAAATTTTTATTTGGATCTAGCTCTCTTTTGTGATGGGTTTGCCCAATTTGTTTCCGAGCGAAAGTCGATATCAATAGGCAACCCTATCGATCCCAATACGAGAGGGATACATACTTCGTACATAGGTACTATACAAATAGAATAGGGAACATACTTGATATGTGGCTTAGTCTTTGTATAGAGACCTTCTACTTAGGTAATTGCCTGAACAAAGCTTTGTCGCTTGAAAGGTCTCCGGTAAAGATATAGTGTACCCATAGGTAAGGTTAGCGACCTAAGGCCTAGTTCGCACAATTTTATTAGATAAAGCCTGCATTTAAATATGCAGCTTCTTAAAATACATGCAAATTGCATGGCAAACGCAAAAATTTTTCTTATTTTCATGTCAATCTCCGTGCTAAGCCTATGATTAAATAAAAAACAATACTTACAAAACGAATACCAACAAAAATAGGTAATTCCTTCGCAGCACAGTTATTATTTATCATCAAATTTTTATTTTTGGAAGAGAGATTATTTTTAATCAGAAAGTTGATATTAAAACTGGTTTGAAAGTAAAAACAGGATACCTACATCCTAGCTAGGTATCACGCGGAAGGCTGTTTGGTTGACAAACATAAAAAGTGTGTCTGTGACAAGAAGTATAGTGGCTATATGCCTCTACTTTCCATCCAATGATTTTGGGTTGTAATCGAACCCGCCCGTTTCTAATTTAGGCGTAACACTAGAAGCGCGTTGAATTCTTTTCTCTTCCTAAGCGGTTGTCTCTTGGACTTTTCAAAGCAGTTTAGTAGCAGATCTAGTCATAACTTCTGGAGTCCTAGATCATTTTGAATACTTACATAAAAAAATTAAATGCTCTGAGAACTAAAGAGGTTCCACATGCTTTTTGCATATAGTACATTGATGTTGTATATCTGATTCTCTTGTAGGTATTTTATTTATATACCTACCGATACTACCATAAACAAATAAATATAAATTACTAGTTTAGCACGTGGCTTTGCACGCGTTGTTCCTATGGAAACGTTTAAAGGTGATTTTTATCCCACGGGAACCAATTTATGGGATAAGAAGTATGTTTGATTCCGGGATTAGAATTACCTGTGTGCAAAATGTCAGTAGTTTTCGCGTGAAGAGGTAACAAACATCCATCCATCCAAACTTTCGCATTTATAATATTAGTGTGACTAGTTTAGCACGTGGCTTTGCACGCGTTGTTTCCATGGAAACGGTTAAAGGTGATTTATATCTCACGGGAACTGATTTAGGATCTAATAAATCAGTTCCCGTGAGATCGTACGTTTTATCTAAAAGAGATAGGCAAATAGATAGGTAGGTATAAGTAAGTAGGAAGGTACTACTCGTATAAAATATTCCTTATTTTTATAACGTTTCAGGAAGTAGTACAGTACAAGAAAAGATTGTATTATTGTTGTTTGAGTCATACATAAATCTTAAGTGTCTGCATCATAATATCAGAGAGAACTCTCTGAACTGAAATGATGTTTCAAATGAAATATTTCTATGATCCGGAACTCGACCCTGTTCCGTATACAATTGTTCCAATCTAGGTAAAGATATACCAGGCCTAGTAACATCCATCCATGTAAACATCTAAACATCCAAGCTTTCGCATTTATATTAGTGTTATACTGTAATAAGTTTATGATGATGATGATTTTACTTTCTACTTTCGCTTTTCAGTTCTTGGGCACGATGAAAATCAGGCAAAGCTCAGATTTTATTACGAGTAAGTTTTTTAATCTTATTTTATTTTATAAAGGACTCCTGATCCTCTATTCTGGACACACCGTGTGGTGCCGGCGGCATAGAATTTGCACCACTTCTATTCCCGCGGGCGTCGTGTGAGGCGACTTAGTAATTTTTACGACGAACAATTCTCTCACTAAACTGCGATACCCAACCCGCATGCCCAGCGTGGGGGTTATGGACACTATCCCTAATGAGAAAACAGCCATTAAAGGCGCTTATTAGAGGGAAGCCTGCGTCCAGCAGTGGAAGAATATAATAGGCTGTTGAGGTTGAGGTTGAGGAGTCTGCTCTGGATAAGAAGCCGTTCTTATTAAATATTTTTTGTTTTTGTTTAATCCTCAGTTCAATGGACAATTTCACGGAGCTTTTTATAGATGAAGCTGAAGAGATATTCTCGACAAATTGGTACAATCCAGAATACCAAACTGTTGTGTTTTGCCATGGATTTACTGGTGAGATTTATACAAACATTATTGGGACTGGGACTCGGGAACTATTTCTGATAACCTGGTATTTTTGGTGAGGAAATCTATCTACTACCATAATATTGTTGTCTGCAGTTTTCGTTTATTTGTCTGGCTGTACTAAGCCCTGTATATCATGTGTCCGCGAGGTGACGACACAAAAATTAGGTGAAATCAGAAGGTGCCAGCTCGCGGACATCCGTGAGCATCACGTCCGCAACTTGACGACTAAGCCCTATTCTCGGCTCTTAAAGGCTTTCTTCCCCACTTAATTTTCCCCTAAGATAACCTAGAAAAGTTTTTCCCCTATTAATTTTTTTTCTCCTTGTTTTTTGAGTTGGTTCGCGTATATTCGTAAAATTGAACATAAGTAAGTAGAATCTAGCAGTGGGTAACTGCTTGCAGGCTCTTTTACTCAAACTTCTGTTGTGCAAGTTGGTTTACGATGAGTAGATACTAATTTAAAAAGCTGCAAAAAAAATGGAATAAATACCTAATGTTGGACAGACAATTCGCAACGCACAAGCAGAGTTTGTGTTATGGGTACTAAATAACTGATAAACATAATACAATACACTATATACACAGATACTTTTTATTATATATAGAAAGCATCCAGAATGCCCTGAATAAATATCTTCAGATCTTACAAACATTTATCCCGAGAGGCAGGAATCGAACCCGCAACCTCCTGCTTCGCAGGCGAACCGTCACCCGCTGCGCTACAAAGGTCAAAGTGTAGAAATCCACATAATATTGGGAGTTTTGCCTAGAGGTGAATCGGCGTAAATTGGGTAAAGTTAAATCCGTTTTTCTTCTTATTCTTTAAAGAAAAAGGTCTAGCCTCTAGCTTTTTAACTTGCTTTTTACAGGTTACCCCAAAGGTCCTGCTATAACAGCTGTAGTGTCGGCGTACCTGTCCCTCGGCTCCTACAATGTTGTACTCCTAAACTGGGAGAAACTTGCTGCAATCGCGCTGCCAAGCATCATCCAATCGTACATACACTGGGCTGTACCAAATGCAATGCAGGTACCGTAATCTTATATTTTAAAGGTGTTGGCGACTGAACTTGCAAATTGCTCTCTATGGGCTGATTCACAGTTGATTGCTTGTTACTATTGGTGTCGCTATGAAAATAAAATACAAATAAGATAATGATCGATCATGTATGAGCCAATAGCCATGGTAACCAAACTCATACTTAAACATCTTTAACATTGTCATGCATGTCAATACGCCTGTAATATCCCTTGAATTTCAGCTTATATTTGTTGATATGATCAATAGATAATATTTCCAAGAATGAAAATTCCTATATATTCCTTGATAAAGAAAATTACAAAAGATCTAGTATTTAAAATTGAGACAATTGAGCTAACTGCAGACAGCTGCAAACAATCTACAGGTAGCTCAACTGATTCATATCAATTCCAGTCGGAAGCGTGGATATGGAAAACAGAAAAGAGATCGAATTATGTACGTGCGTGCATACTGTGAAAACAGGGCGCTCATTAGGGCAGCCCTATGTCCAGCAGTGGATAGCCTGATATTGATCATAATATAAATACTTACACGTGAAAAGCCTATTTTCAAATCGCTACACACATATTTATCTTTAAAACTTTTAAATCCATTATACACTAAAGTCAAATCATGGGATATCTACCATGGTGACTTTAATATCCTTCTTTCCACTTTTTCAACTTCAAATCTTGTTCTACTTATTATCTAATTGCTGCAATTTTAGGGACATCCTGTACATATACAAACTAATGTCTGCAGCGCGTGATTAACTCTACCCAACTTTAGACGTATAGGTACCTAACTCTCATTTGCGCCATCAATTCCCAAGGCAATTAAAATTAACCAGAGGCATCCAAAAATACCGAAGTATTGATTTCAGCTGGGCTCGGACTTCTCTGAAACCCTGTTGCGGTTGTCAGCAGCTGGACTGAAGCTGAACAAAACTCATTTTGTCGGCCATTCACTAGGAGCTCACATTTTTGGAATAGCAGGGAACAAGCTTGCGGAAAAAGGAAAACAGCTGCATTTGTAAGTTTTTTGAAAGTGAGCCCAGAAAGTTTTCCTATTGAAAATCCCTTGAGTAAATACTCAAACGAATAAGTAGGTCAAACACTAAAGTGTTTATGAATCTAATGTATATGGGTACAAAACTTAAGGAAATTTGAGGAACATTTCTGTTTTCCAATCTTCTACTTAATTAGTTTTAAGGCGAAATTTTGTGAGTGAAGTGGAGATGTAAACATGTTCGTTAGCTAAGATCTCCGAAACTATTGAACAGTTGAAGACGAAAAGCATATTCTGACTTAAATAATAGTCTAGGTACTTTTATCTTTAACTAAATATCGCGAAGCCGCGGGCAGAAAGCTTACGATTTCGACTCTACCGGATCGAAATCGGAGCGTATGCAGCGTCGGTATATACAATATGGCTGGCATCATCGGTATCAGCAGATGATGCCGATTCTGTGGACGTTGTATACCATATACATCAATATACTTATAAAAGACAATAAAATATTACCTTTGGAACAAGAAACAAGAAATTGTGTGAAAACAATAATGCGCGCAATAGATACATATACAATTATGTCGCGAACATTAAAGATCTCCTCTGAATGCATGATTTATAGAGTTGCTCATGTGACAATTTATTGAGATGCCGTAAAATAGCAACAACTCATTATGCTGCATATATTCCAATTGCAATCCGGTGGACGCACAGATATAAACTTGGGTACAAGAGCCTCTATTCTTAGGGTACAAGCTTTAGTTACTTCATGGGGTTGCAAGTTGATGTCCTCTAAACGAGATAGTCAGTCCGGCAGGGATCACTATGCACTTGTTCCTTGCTGGTTTATTGTCTGTGCAAGGTTAATAGCAGGTAATACTGATTTCGTATAGCTTACACACTTTCAAAGTTTACGGTCCATTTAGTGAACCTCGTGGTATTCCTTTTTCTGTTCCAACAAACAACCACAATTTTAATAAAATATGAGACAAAATTGGACGGGCACATTAATAAATCATACCCATATGCAGAAAAACAATAAATTTTCTGGACTGAGAATGCCGCAACCAGTATTTATTACATATACCCAAAAATTATGTGTACGAAAACTTATCGAGTCTACTTTTAATTCCTCGGAACCCTAAAGTGGTTGATATTTTTGCAATAAAGAAAATTAAGATTACCCGTTGGCGTAGGTTATGATTTTTTATCTTTATATTTTTTGATTGTTTCGTGTCGCACCTACGAGTATGTGTTATCTACCGCGACGTTACGTAACGGTGAATTGAAAAACTAAATTAACCATGGTTACAACAGGATATTTGCCATGATTTGAGTTTTGAATTATTTTAACCCAAATCGTGGTAAATATCCCGTTACATAATGACATAAGTAACACGAAACAGCTCTGCCGGAAGATCAGCGTTGGTTGTAACGTGTTTACAACTGGCTCATGCTGAGGCAGAGACCGTTTTGCGACTATATTCGACAGAAGCTCTGTCTTTTATTTTTAGATCATGTTTTTGTTGATTAAGTTATAAATAAAATTATATTGTATTATATTTATATCATCTATTTTAATCTATATCATATATATGTATATGTAATTCATATTATCTATATCTATCTATTTTTATCCTAGTCAATAAATAAATAGTGCTATTTGATTATAAAAACGATCGTAGTTTGACGAATTTATTACGGATGTAAGCGGGTTCACTACGAAGCTTATTTGTGTTGGAACGTTGGTGTTCGTCCAACACAAATAAGGTTCGTAGTTAACCCGCTTACATCTGTAATGAATTAGTAATTTGTTGTTACCTCTCCAGTGTGTGACGAGCGATTGATAGTGTAATTTTTGGCAGGATCACAGGCTTAGACCCTGCCATAGGGTTTGAAATGAAACCAGCAATCCTACGACTTAACCCAACTTCAGCTGCTTTCGTCGCCGTTGTGCATTCAGACCCAAACAAGTTTGGATCCAAAGCACCGCAGGGTGTTGTGGACATCTGGCCTAATTTCCGAAAATTCGGATCTGTTTTACAACCTGGCTGTCCGAAAAATGCTGCCAGTTTATCTGATGAAGGTAGGTTGTCAAAAGTTTCAGTATCTTTTCAATTTCAATTAATTACTGCTTATATTGTTTCTGTAGAATGGGCCTTTATTTTTACTCTCCTACTCACAACGGAACATTGAAGTAATTTATGTATTGAGAAGTTGATCATTCGTGTAATCCAGTGTGCCCATTCTCTCCATCTCACAAATTTAAACAGTACGATTTAGTGTTTTTGAAAGCTCGGATATGGCTCTGAGAGTGTATTCTTAGCTGTTTAATAAAAAATATGCGACCGTTCTCCTGCTAAGAATATTTTCATTACCTGATGAAAATAGGTACGGTAAATAGGTACGGTATAAGCTTCTTACGCAAAATTCCAAGTAAAATAGCTGTAAGTTTTTGGAATTAAATTTCCGTACTTACTTATCTTCTTTTCCACAGATTTTTGCAGCCACAATCGCTCCTGGAAGCTATTTGCTGAAGCTATCACCCACCCTGGCACCTTACTGGCCAGCTACGCCCAGAACTTCAGGACTTGGAACCGATACACTGATAAGCAGCGGAAAGCCGACGTATTAGATCTCGGAGCTTACAACGAAAACGCGTGAGTATCAGGAAATTCGTTTTCATAAATATTTACATAACAGTAAGTTTAAGTAGGTACCCACAGATATTTATTTGTGTGCTTTTGGAAAGGCATATCAACCACTAGGTGTGATTCTACCAACACTCTAATGGCTACATACCATACAGGAACCATCTGACTTTATGACTGTATGCCTAGCTGTACTATAAATGAACAGAGATCGAACAAAACTCTATTCTCTAGGTTTTAAAAACAATATTGATCATAATAGAACCTCCTCCTTTTTGTCTCAGTTTAAAATCTGTGGACCAACATGGCCTGAAAATTACATACAGTAATTTAAAAACTCTATTGTACCTTCACACGGCATGTTTTTAACAATCAAGGTATGGAAAGCAATGTAACTATGGAATTTTATGCAGACGTTTTTTATTACCGTCCATTGAGTCAGGCCCTGTTATCGTGGAGTGTACTGTGGCTTTGTAGCCTTTTCTTTGTTTATTTTAAAAATAATAAGCGTTCGAGAAACCGGCTTTCTTTTGCAATAGTTTGGTACTAGTACTAGGTACCTTACGTTCAATAAAAAATATACATACTCATATTTATTTGCTGAATCATAAAATAATAACGCGAGTTCCTATAATCACTAATTATTAATAATTTTAGAAGAAATGTAAACAAGACTACTTACTAACAACAAAAACTACAATCAATACATTTTTTTTCGCAGGCGTCCGGGGAACTACTATATGACTACGGCTGCTGATGCTCCATACGGACTTGGTGAGAAGGGTCTTTAACAAAATTAAACGCTAACGTTATTTAGCATTAATTTTTAACGTGGCTGTGATTTATTTATTAATATTATAATTACAATAATAATAAAGTGTTTTATTTCCATATGTAATAACAATAAATGACCGAATTTGAGTATATTATATAACCACTAATTAGTTAGGTCCCTTTCGAGTATCCTCTGAGTTTTTCAAGTTTAGTCTATTCAGAGCCTTCTTAAGCCATGTTTTTCTTAATTATGTTTTTTTTTAATTTCTTTTGCCCAGCATTCCTGTGGGTATCCTCTCTCTCTCTCTCTTTTCGATCTTTTTCCGACCAGGCCGCATTTGGTACCAAATGGTATTAATATCATCCTTACTACGAATAATAAAGCTGATTAAACCAAATATTTATTTGGTTATGTATGTTTTACTTATATATTTTTTCAAATCAAATATTGCTGGCTGAAAAAAAACACAAATTATCGTGATAAACCTATACCGTATCCATCCAGCATGGAGCATGTTAGTAAATAAACCACGATACAAATAACAAAATTCACTTGCTTGGCGTCGAGTTTCAGATATAATTGTAAGCAATTTTTATTGAAGGGAGGATCTAAAATCGTCAAGTAATGTAAATTACGTATAAAAGGACGCGCCAACAAAGTGAATTTTAGGTTAAGTATGGGCGGTTTGTATACGTTTATGCCTCATTCAAAATGGACACGGTATAGGTTACAGTGTTTTCAAGCTAACACGTTTGAATCCTGATTATTTTCCTTTGAGTGAATTATTAATTTATTCACATTATACCTCACGTTATTGCAAAAATCTATAACGACACCCTTACGATATCGTCACCCTGTCTCATTAGGTACCTTCCCCCACCTACTGTTTTGAAGAACCTGAACGTGGATTACCTGAATAGTGTTTCCTCGCTATTCGTTTTTGCCAGCTCCAATCTTATTTCCCAAGCCAGTGCCTTACGTTCAGGTACTCAGCCCCAAGTAAAAAATACCTGAGAGCCCTGAGTTCGGTTACTCGATATTTCGTATCGTCTCGATCTCGAGGCGGCTATTTTCTTATTGAGTTGTTCCTTGTTAATACGTTAGAGGCGCTGCGCTGTACCAAATCCATACAAAAATTAAACATTGATGTTGAGACGAGTAAAATTTTAGCTCCAAAGGTCTATATATATATACACATTTCGCATTTCTGGGAATGACCCAAACCGGTGGCGGCGGCCAGTCACATGGGAGACTAGCCATGTGCGCAGGGTATATCATAGTGCACAAGTGTGTGCACAAACAAAGATGCACTCACTCTCATAATCAGATTGGACGACAAACCAACACGGCCGGGGAGATGTGTAATGCCGCCAACTTTCTGACTCCGAGCTGCTACTGTGAATTTTTCTTGCTAGAAAAAGCCAGTTGATGACTAATGGCCCAAACCAGGATTGTATCGCGTAAGCACTCTCTTATGCCGCACATGCTTGATAAGCTGGTCGGCATTATGCTGAGTTTATCCCTATTGCCATAATTTTAGCGTACATAAACCTACTCGAATTAGTTACTAAGTTCCTTTAATCTATTGTTAATTTGTTTCCTATGCATGCAGGTTACGTTTTAGTGTACTTTAGTTGGGCAATAAATGATTTTGACGATTATTACAAGTTATGGCAAGTTTCCGACTGCAAGGCTCAGTTGTAGGCGATTTGCTGGTCGACGGGCAAATTGCAGTCCGTGCATTTGAGACGCGCAGTCCGTATAAGAACCCTAACTGAACTCAGGGCTCTAGTTAGAACCGTCTTCTCAAAGTTCTCAACATCTGCAAAGCAACTAAGCCACGCAAATACTGCTTGTCAAAGCGGGCAACCCAAGGGTGTTCCATAAAACCCGCTTCAGAAGTCTTTCAAGCCTCTAGCCCTTCGGCACCGCCCTAGGGAATGGTTCCATCTGGCGGGATGGTCCGTCCTACTTCAAATTACATGAATACATGCTTTTTCCATTGACGGAGGCTTTGCGAGTGAAATAATAAGTTGGGAAGTTTTGTAGACCAAGAATAGTATACCACCAACACTTACTTGCCTTATATGTATATGCCGCTAAACTGTCGGTGTTTGTTTAGAACGGATTTTAGATGGGACACATGTAACTTTTTTGCACTTTGTTCTTTTTTATGGTTCCGTACCCAAAGGGTAAAATGGGACCCTATTACTAAGCCTCCGCTGTCCGTCTCAGGCTGTATCTCATAAGCCGTGATAGATAGCTAGACAGTTGAAATTTTCACAGATGAAGTATTTCTATTACAACAAAATAAAGAATAAAAGAGAGAACCGATCACCGAGGTTAAGCAACGTCGGGCGTGGTCAGTATTTAGATGGGTGACTGCGTCACGTTGACTTTTTGAGGGAGATTTGTATTTTTTGTAGATTTGTATTTTTTAGTTGTACGGAATCCTTCGTGCGTGAGTCCGACTCGCACTTGGCTGGTTTTATTGTTATGGATACTGTCTGCTATTAATGCAATTGAATTAGAATTAGAATTACTGTCTGCTAATAACACACCTACAGGTTTTACCTAGTTCAGGCACACGTAATTTATAGTTTTGTTGTTATTATTCATATGTTATACATTTGACTTAAGAAGTTTTTGAATAAATTATTATTATTACCTATTTACTAGTATATGCGTAGAACAATAGCTATTCTATAGCGATGCATAAAAAACCACCAGTGATTCAATTTTTTTTTATTTATTTACGACAACAAACAATTATACTCAGATTTTACAGTTAAGAAAATTAAACTTAAGTAGTCTTACTCTAAGTATAATCAGCCCCGTTGTCCACGAATAGGGTATATGCATCGATTTTTTTTATTGTTTTAATCGATTCTTTAGGTCATTATTTAACCGAGGAATGATAAGACGCTCACTGAATTTCGCATTAACAAGGTAAAAAAAAACAAATCAAAACTACAATCATTTTCGGGTGATAAAAACGCTGCCATATTGGCGCCATGTTTATGTGACGTCGACGTACACACTTGATTAAAACCTTTGGTGACGACCTCGGTAGTGATCATCTCAGGAAAGAGGTTTTCCGAAAAAATTGAAAATAATCGACAATACGAAATGTCAAGTGGGCAGAATAGTGTCAAATCAAGGTGCAGCAAGCAGAATAAAAAAAGAAGAAATGAGTACAGTGATGTCACGTCCGCTCTAGTCAATGGCGTAGCGTTTTGAAATTTTGCGATTGAGATTTAACCCTTAACTACCTACCCGCGGTCTCACAGACACTCATGAACATATTTTTGTGAAAAACTAAGTGTACGCGCCATTTTACATTTCGTGCGTCCATGTACCTTCTCCCTGCACACCGTAGTACCACGCCTGAGCTCGTCGAGGTCACACTTACGTTCGTTTGTCGGTGGTGAGTAAAAATTTTTTGTCAGCGGTCTAAATGACCGCAGGTAGGTACTTACGGGAGTTTTTTTCACCAAATACTTTTATTTGTTTTATTGAAAAATGGCATCTAATGAGGAAGTTATTACGCGCTGGTTAGAGGATGACCCTACAGATGAAGATGATTTACCAAACGGGGTCTCAGTTTGCTGATATTGATGTGGAAAGTGATATTGGAGATAATTTTGTGCTAGAAGAGTTTCACGAATCCGGTTCTGAAATAGATGATGAAGAAGATTTGGTGCTGACGGAAGAAGGTAACTTTTTGAGGCCCCAAAGTACACCTCCGGGTTAATCAACAAAATCATCATCAGACGACGACATCCCGCTGGAAGAAATATGTTTCAGGCCCAGGAAAAAAAACTATGGCCAAAGTTACTTGACATTGCAGATAAATTTGTCCCCCCAACCAGAAAAGACTGAGAGCAGATTCCGATTCATGAAGAAACTGGCTGGGCAGCTTACGAGGCCACATTATGGAACGAAAACAGCTAAACATGTCGATTCCGCGAGATATCAAGAGCATTATATATAAGAGCATTATATTGCAGGAGTCTCACAGACCGCGGGTAGGTAGTTATGTGACAAAAATAGGGGGTAGGTAGTAAAGGGTTAACGGTTAAATTCTACAATAAAACATCTCAAAATGCAAAAATAAATATGTAGATATGTTTCTATATCAATAGAGAATACGTATATATTTTTTTAGCCATTTTGAAATCACATGCATATACCCTATTGTGACAATTACATAGTAGGGCAAAACGGTACCTAACAGGTAGTTGATACATAATGCTATACTCCGATTCAGCATCCAAGATATTTTATGTGAACAAAGGACATTCATTAATGAAAGATTAACAAAATCTCATAAAAGTGACAGAAAACAGCAAGTAATAAATGCAAGCTTATCACTAAAAACAAACACTAACTTCATCAACGCGTGATCTCGCGCATGCAGCGACAAAATCTATTCTTATAGGTACAAAAAATATAAATATTAAAAATAAAAGAGACAGTTCCCATTCATTTTTAATATTTGATTGCATTTTTCTCTTTCAAATCGACATTAATATGTCGAGGACTTATTTTCTAAACTGGCTAATAGTAGGTACTTGCGAATAAATCAATGCTAGTATAATGTTCGTTGAATAATTTCATTGATGTATTTAGAGGGGCACGGTCACCGGCGTTTGTTCTACAAGGAATAGGTGCGAACAGGTTTTTTTTACGTGCTTCTCGATTGTAGGAGCGATATTGTGGATGAATAGTTGATTCTTAAGTGTGTTGCAGTCAAAATTATAGTGACAGATTTTAAACAATAACATTAGGTCTAAGAGCCTTCTTCTCATATTTAAAGTTAAAGGTTATCGTTATATTCTGCATGATCATTGTTATTTTCCGCTTTGGAGAAGTGATTATTACTTGTTGACATCGATAGAAATGTCTGCGCGTTAGAATAGAAGAAAAAAATATTAATTTATTTATGAAATTTTATCATATTAATTAAAGCACTTTATAATAAAAATAACAAATGGCTTTTAAGAATGAGATACCAAAAGTTAATTTGATTAAAACATTTCAAACTTTGACTAAAATACTTTAATATTGACATAACATTGCATTTGATTATCATCATAACAAAAAAAGCTGAACTGAAAACTTCTGTAAACATTGTAGCATTGACCGACAGCCTGATTTGTTTAGATCGAATAGTAAACGTCTAAAACTACAAATCTGATAGTGCCTCAAAACTTAGAATTAGCTTTGAAACTTGACGAATTCCAAAATAAATATAACAATATCCTGACAATAAGTTACAGTCACGTCTACAGCTTCCATCATCATCGATCCTCTATTTCTGCCCGTCATCGGGGTCAGTGAGTCCAGTGAACAGAGAAATTTTATTTGAAACGTTATCGAGGCCGCCTATTGTAGGTGTAATTATCTACCCCGCGGTTCTAGAGATCACTCTTGGCATCTCATTCTTAAAATCCATTTGCTATTAAGTGCTTTAATGAATTGTCAGAATTCGAGGGAAAATCTTTTACTAAGAAGTTATAGGAATAGCACAATAGAATCATCTATTAACCATAATCTACAAAGACAACATTTTCGACCTTTAGCATTTAAAAGAGACTTTTCTGACTGAAGCCTATGTTTTTTTTTAATATACTGTCAGCGATGTCCAGTTTTGAGGATTTTGCTGCACTGAAACGTATTTCTGTTAACAAGCGAACTCTGAAATGTTTAACGTGAATTTTATTGTTAAATTTCCATCGCGCTCGACAGGTCAGCCGTTCGAACTACGCTTCGTAATTTTCATTGCATTTGCACGCGGCTTTGGTGCTGATGTTTAGTCCGGTACCCTATTCTGTAATATCTTTACTTATTTCCAATAACACATTTTAATCTATCAAATAGTTTTAATTGCAAAAGTGTGGTAGTACAATGCTGCAAAAAAATTTTTTAGCATGCAATTATTTTTGGCAAACATAAAAAAATATTAATCAGCTCCAGCTCAACCTTGGCTTCGCATGTCCCCAATATTTATTTTATTTTTATATATTTAATTGCAGTAGGTCTGCTATTCGGCCATTTCCGGATAATGCTGATGCCCTGAGAGGTTAGGCACAGAACCAACAGCTTAAAGTGCTTTCCGAGGCACAGGGATGTACCACCGCCAACTTCCTTACTGATACTGTGAATCTTTCTTCTTATGACTTTATGCCTATACAAAAACAAGTAACAGAGCCTTATACTCGTAACTATAACACTCCCCCAACTCAACAAAAAAACGACTCAATCCATTCGCAATTCACCAGCTCACAGAATCACCCCCTGGCCAATGCCGCGGGTCGTTCGCTACATCTGTTTGACAATTTACGCTTTTAATAATAGCCGACTGGCTTTGAATCGCTCGTGCACGAATTAAGCCGACCAAATTAAAGCCCTGGAACTTTTTAGTAAGCGCATAGACAACTTCCGTGGCCGCAGGGTAGTAAATTAATAAGAAGCGTGCCAAGTGGTGCCTCACAAAGGTGTCAAAGCGTTTTTCACATAAATGAAACGAGGGATGGATTGTGGGAAAAGTGACGGCGTGAAAAGGTACTGTTAAATGAAAAATGTTTGCTGAAAATGGGCGTTCTTTCTTTCCTTTCCAAAAATAAAGAAAAGTAGGTAAGTACCTACCTATTAAGTAGGTATTTGATAACAACAAACCAAGCACTACGAAAGTTACCTATAAATATAGTAAGGTAATGGCAGTCTTTAGAACAAAACGAAAGTAGATTCACAATTAAACCTTTAAAAAAACTGATTAGGTAAGTAAGGTTTTGTTGTTTTCCCGTTTCGCTCCCTGAAATTCACCCTAAGGGGGATTATTAAACTTCATATGGTCCAATAATAATGATGATAATAATAATTAAACATTTATTTGTCTCTCACAAAGTAGGTAAACACGAGTTTACACTGTATTAAACGACCAATTAATAACAAATAATTTATTCAAAATTTCTCAAGACAAATGCTGTGCTGATTCATTGATTTTATTTATAACCGATTCATTGAGTTTATTAACTACAGAATTTTATTTATTACAGAATTATATTACCTTAAATATCCAAAGTCTGTATTATATATTCATAAGACTACGCGTCCAGCCTTCGTCCAGCGTAAGACTCGAAACATTTCAACCAGTCGACGACGGCTGGTAATTGTACACTAGGACCTACAAATTGTAGCCTAGAACTATCATTAGCATAATTTATGCATTCGAAGTGTAGGGTTAAATCAAACGAGAAGCCGCATTTAGGTTTAAGCGCTTTTAGGGTTAAGTAAAAGTAGCACGTTTCACTTTGAGTAAACTCAGATGATTTACATTTTGTTGCCGGTTGTGAGGTTGTTACTTGCCTTAGTGTCAGCCATGTTTTATTTAGGCTAAAAGCAGACGGGTTACAAAGCGTGGACGAAAAAGCCTTGAATAATAAATTATTTCCTAATGTTTATTTAACAAGTAAATAAATACGATCGTACTAGGTACCTACAAAAGGGTTTCTATTAGTTATTCGACTCTATTTATTATTCAGCAATGTTTTCAAACAATCCTCCTCCAAGCCATTATCCTTTTTATGTTCAACTAGCTAGAGTAAATTCATATTGCTTCATTTTGGTCGGTCATTCGTATAGGTACCGTACCGATACCGTAGGAAATTTAATGCATAATTTGCTTGGAAAAAGGGAGTTTAGAAAAAAAGTTAAAGCTTGACTTTCGTGGCCAGCAATCTGCGTGAGACACGACATTTAAGGGCTGGACTTCATATAAGAGCTTGCAACCGCACTCGTAAAGTTTTATAACATTATTACGTAGTGCAAGATGCATTAAAAACTGGATGGGTGAGTCTCTTGCAGACGTTGGGAGCGGTAGTGGAGGCGTAGGCATACTCGAGAAAATATGCCAGTTAAAGTGGCGCTACCAATAATTTTATCTTATTATTACGTTAAACACAGGAAGTTTTAATTTTTGTTTTAGTTTTAAGTTTTATCCATTATACAGTTTGTGGTATCTATTAAAGCCACAAAGGGCAACTTCGTATCTCTGCCTAAGCTTTACTATTTCGAAATAAAACTATTTCAAATTCATTAAATAAATAGCATAGAATAGTATCACCAACTGAAATCACAATCATCACAATTTGAAATTTCCTGTGTAAAACGTAATAAAAAGATAAAATAGGTGAGGTGGCGGCGCCACTTCCACTCGGGTATGCGCCTTAACTATATTTCAATACTAATATTATAAATACGAATTTCTGTCTGTTACCTTTTCACGCCTAAATGGCTGAAATGGTCCTAATGTAATTTGGGAGGAGGTAAATTGTATTCCTGGACTGACTATAATTTCAATACTAATATTATAAATACGAATTTCTGTCTGTTACCTTTTCACGCCTAAATGGCTGAAATGGTCCTAATGTAATTTGGGAGGAGGTAAATTGTATTCCTGGACTGACTATAATTTCAATACTAATATTCTTCTGTGGAGGTAGTGTCCCAGTCACCGCTGGTGTTACCATCTGCAGTGAAAACTATAATGTACTCCGATGAAATTGGCATAAACATGGGTCAGTTCTTAAGTATGAGTATGAAACATCCTGTAATAAATAATTGTTTTCCAAATTCAAACCTGCATACTATTATGAAAAAAATTAATAATGAAACTTTTAGTAATTCAAACTTAATAATATGCCTGGGTAATAGGGGTAATGTGAACAAATCGGACTTGATTAAGTATGTGGGCAAACTGTGCACACTAGACTTAAAACAAATTGTGATGTTCACATTCCCCTATAGCGACAGCTTGCCACAATCAGAAAACAACCTTAGATATAAGCTTAATATGATGTTGCACACTATCTCGTGCAACAACAATATACATGTGATTGACATTAACAGTATTGTTAGTAAAAAATACTATTTGACTCAAGGTAATTACTACCTTTCCAATTTTTATAAAAGACAGATAGCAATTTCGCTATCTTTTTATTTTAATATAACAGCCAAAAACTTGGCTATAAAAAATGCTTCTTTTGAGCATTGCAATGATTTAAAAAACAAGACCTTGGAAGTTGTTCCAAGCCATTTAAATTAGAAATAAAGACAATAGAGGAAGTCTCTAGCCCTAAACAGTCAAATATTATTATTTACAATAAAAAACAAAGAAAACCAGATTGTAAAATCAAGGCAAAGTTTACTAACCTGGTGCACCAAAATATTCAAGGATTGAGATGTAAATTACTAGAATTAGAATTGTACATGAACTCATTTGATATTGACATCATCTGCTTAACAGAACACTGGCTGAAAAGCTATGAGCTCATGTTTAACTTCAGTAACCACCAGGTTGGTAGTTCTTTTTGCAGATCACATGCTAT
The DNA here is from genome assembly GCA_955876795.1 of Eupithecia tripunctaria. Lineage (NCBI taxonomy): Eukaryota > Metazoa > Arthropoda > Insecta > Lepidoptera > Geometridae > Eupithecia > Eupithecia tripunctaria. Next base: position 9,280,694 of record OY041609.1, on the reverse strand, counting down.
TCGTGGAGGCTCTCTAATATTACTAAATAAACTCATAAAGTTCAAAGAACGTAAAGACATAATAAACTTATCCGTTGAAAGCCACATCGAAGTAGCATGTGTTGAGCTGGAGCAAAGTATTGTAGTAAGCGTATACAGCCCACCATCCGCCTCCTTTGAAATATTTGAAAGAATCATGGATGATATCTTGTATAAAATATCAAAATCACATAAAAATGTCTTGGTATGTGGAGACTTTAATATTGATCTTTTAGAAGTCTACTCCCTCAGTAGTAGATTAACTAATTTATTTAATTGTTATAATTTAAGGCCAATATTTATGGAACCAACTAGAATAACTGAAACCTCAGCAAAATGTATAGATAATATATTTGTTCGTCAAAATGAAAAAGTATTAAGTAAAAAAATTATAAGCAATTTAAAATCAGACCACTTGGGTCAACTAATTAAACTAGAAATACAAGTTAAAAACTATAATTGTAAACAAAAAATTAAATATACACCTGTGACCACAAGTCGATTTGAACGGTTGAAATTGGATTGGGATTCTAAACCATCACCTGATTACTCACTTAACAACCCAAATGAGTCGTATTGTAGTTTTTTTAATAAATTCACCAATGCGTTCAATTCAATATTCACACCCAAATCGAGCATGGTCTCAGAAAAACTTAACTTTAGTGAGTGGGCAACAGTGGGTATACATAAAAGTAGAGTAACTTTGTATGAACTATATAGTGAAAAACAATATAATTTTAACAAGGACTTCAAAGAAAAAGTAAAAAATTACTCAAAAATGTTTAGAAAAGTTTGTCAAATAGCAAAATCAAATTATATTAGCTCCAAAATTAAAAACAGTGAAAATGTAATAAAATCAACATGGAAAATAATAAATAGTGAGACTGGAAAGGTCAGTACCTACGATAATGATTACAATTTAAAGATTAACAGTTGCACAATCAAAAATGACATTGAAGTAGCCCAAGCTTTTGAAAACTTTTTTACTGACATTCCAATCTCTACCACAAAGTCCCTAAATTCTTCTCAAGCAATTGCCGAGTCTTTACTGATAGAAAATGTACCTAAATGCGAAAATAAATTTAATTTCAACCACGTTAATGAAAAAGATATTATAAAAGTCTTCAAACTTTTAAATATAAAGAAAACTGCAGATCTCTGGGGCATTTCCGTTAGAATTATTAAACCTTTGATTGATACCATTGCACCAGATCTAGCTTTTATATTTAATGAGTCTATTGATTGTGGTGTATTTCCTGATCTAATGAAATGTAGCAAAATAATCCCACTGTTTAAATCAGGTAGTAGGTCTGACCCCACTAACTTTAGACCAATATCAGTACTGCCAACATTCAGCAAAGTTTTTGAAAAACTTATTTTACATCAATTGCTCAGTTATTTCAATTGCAATGACCTGCTTCATAGTAAGCAATTCGGGTTTACTCGCGGCAGGTCAACTACTGATGCCGGTATAGAGTTAGTATCGCATATTTTTGATGCTTGGGAGAAGTCGCAAGATGCCTTAGGCATTTTTTGCGACTTGTCGAAAGCATTCGATTGCGTACACCATGAAACATTAATCAGGAAACTACATCACTATGGAATAAGGAACACCTCCTTGGATCTTCTCACATCTTATTTGAGTGATAGGATACAAAGAGTTGACATAAATGGGAAACGGTCTTCGGGGTCTGTAGTTACAATGGGTGTACCGCAGGGATCTATCCTCGGTCCTTTCCTATTTTTAGTTTATATTAACGACCTGCCTCATCTTGTCAAGAATAGTCACGAGATTGTATTGTTTGCTGATGATACTTCATTAATTTTTAAAATGAAACGACAAAACACTAATTTCGACGATGTAAACAATGCAATCTCAAAGGTAGTTCATTGGTTTAGTGTCAACAATCTTTTGCTTAACGGAACCAAAACGAAATGTATTAGATTTACTCTACCTAATGTAAAACAAGTTAAGGCTGATGTAAACGTAAATGGAGAAACGTTAGAAATTATAGAAAGTACCGTATTCTTAGGAATCACCTTAGATAATAAACTTCAATGGGGCCCACACATAGATAAGCTATCGAAGAGACTTAGTTCTGCAGCATATGCAGTCAAAAAAATCCGTGATCTCACAGACGTGGACACATCTAGACTAGTTTAATTCAGCTACTTCCATAGTATTATGTCTTATGGTATACTGCTTTGGGGGAACGCTGCAGATATTAACACCATATTTGTGCTGCAGAAGCGGGCTGTTCGTGCCATCTATAAAATGGGTCCCAGAGAATCCCTACGTGATAAATTCAAAGAAATAAATATAATGACAGTACCAAGTCAATATATTTATGAAAACTTGTTGTATACTCATAAAAATATCAATAGTTTCCCAAAAAATTGCGATATACATAATGTAAATACTAGAAGTAAACATAAACTCGCTGTACCCACAACTAGGCTGCATAAAATTAATGTATCTTTTAAAGGGCAATGTATACGCTTCTACAACAAAACCCCTACTGAGCTGCAAAAATTATCAGTAAATAAATTCAAACAAATTGTCAAAACTTTATTATGCAAAAAGGCTTACTATAAAATATCAGATTATCTAGATGATAAAAAAGCTTGGGACGGATTTTGCTCCAACTCGAAAAATAACAACTAACAGGCTAAAGGTTTCTTCGTCGTTTCTTTACTTTAGTCTACATACCGAAGCGATCGAAATCAAAAATACCACTTTATTTCCGTGTCAGTGTATTTTTTACTATGATTTGACCTTTTCTAAGTGTACATTTATTGTATTTATGGAAATAAAGCATTTTTGAGTTTGAGTTTGAGTTTATTATAAATACGAATTTCTGTCTGTTACCTTTTGACGCCTAAATGGCTGAAATGGTCCTAATGTAACTTGGGAGGAGGTAAATTGTATTCCAGGACAGACAGACATACAGTCCGACCAGAAAGAGTAGAAATTAATTAATTTGGAACTAAAATTTACTATAAACTGGCAACTCTTTTTGAAAGACCAGTGTGGCCGCTTAAGTGAGTTTGTCGCCAGATTCAGCTTTTCCTTGCAAAATTGAACTATGCACGTATTTTTTGATAAGGTATCGTCTTGCATATACACTTACCTTCTCTTGCTTATATTTAAAAATCATGCTAAATTAAAAGAATTCAAAATGTTTTGTTGACATTTTGATAATTTTAATGCACTTATTAGATACAATAAGCTGATTATTCGAAAACAGAAGCATAACGCAGTATCTTACAACGCATACCTAAAACACACAAATCGCTGCCTCTTCCAAATCTTCAAATAATATTTAAAAACACAAAATATAAAGCAAGCATCCCAATACGGGCATTCTACGTTCTACGTGTAGTATTATACAATAATAACGTAGTATCGAATCACTGTTGAATCGCGGCCAATGATGGATGAAAAAGAAGAATAATTTAGATACAAATCAAGAAAAAACATGGTGAATGATTAGAACAAAGCTAGATTACATAAACAGCCATTATATAACTAGACACGAACTGAAGGAGGCCTGTACCCGAAAGGGGTCCAAACCAACAAAAATATATGTTACAATTTTAATCGACGTTAAATTATAAATATTTATAACATGAATGCAATTGTGAAAACCTAAGTAATTTAATTTTAATTGATAATAAAAATAAAGTAATTTAATAAAAATTACTCTGAATACCTAATAAAATTTAATCTCAATCACTATAGTAAATGAAATTGTTTAGTTGTATTTTTTTGAATTCATTTGATTTGACATTAATTTGATTTTTTTTTGTTCAGAAGCGAATATTTGTTAGAATAACCAGAATAATTTTCCGCTAGTGGAAACACTGCAACTTCGGTCGAGCGAGTATTCGAGTGGTTTGTTTTGATTTGTTGTTGATGTTTTTATTGTTATTTCTCTAAGTATAAGCAAATAATTCGTAAAATATTAGCAATATGAATAAAACTATACACAGTGGAGCCCGTGATATTATTTACAAAGTGTTTAGGAGATGTTTGGCTGAGTATCAAGCCGGGACGCTGCTGACGGAATAAGAAGACGTTTATAAATGAAAAGCAGATTTTACCGTAAGTAGCTGGTTAAAAATAGTAACATTGGACGTAAACTGTTATAATTTACTAAAAGAATCGTGTAAATCCATCCAAAATCCTTGTTTATCATACATAATAGTCTTTGTTGATTTTTGTTTCATTGAGTCGTATATTTGTAGTGCAATCCTTTATTTTTGATACTTTACTTATGTTTTGTTTCAGGAAAATCCGAAAGCACTGTTAGGAGGACTTTTAATGAAGGCAAAAAAAAATAGTGTAAATTTGGTACAAAGTGAAGATGAAAATTATGGTATGGCAGGAACTTCTAATTATGTTCTACCATAACATTTTGATGAAGAATCGATGTCGGGTATTGAGTATCTTGACTTTGAGTCATTAGAGTGATTTATGTGTGATTTAGTAGTATTATAATAATTATTCAACAAAATTGTCTATTATTGTGTTTTTTTCCCTTGAGTATACAAAATATGCTTGGTGGACAAAAGGAGGCTTTGATTTCTTTAATGCATGTATATAATAAAAAACACTTTTACTTTACTTTACTATAGCATAGTGGGTTTTAATCTCATTCAGGACACACCTTTATGTGATGAGCATAAATATTTGTTGTAAAATTTTATAAAATAAGAACTTCAATGTGTTATGAATATATTAGAAAATATTAAGTATCAAAACGTAGTAGCCATAGTATATGGTGATACCATGTAAATTGTAAACAATTGTGGCGCCCTCATTTATTTTCTACTCTTTCCGGTCGGACTATAGGTACTACTTAAAACGTAGCAGCTTATCAAAAATCAGAAAAAGATTATCAAAAATCTCGTCGAGAGCCAGATTTTCTTTGTAAACTTCCGAAAATCCGCTTCCAGCTATTATATAGCCTAAGGTTAAAGGTATATTCTGTAAAGGTAAAATAAAACCTGCTGTGTACATTAAACTACTAGCTCACTGGCTGTGTACAAGCTTTGTATAATAATCAACCGCTTCTCGGTGGAAAAGTGAGGGCTCAAGCCCTGTCGAGGCATTTTAAAATTTAATAACTAACGTACCAGTACAGCGACATTGATTTGCTGCGTCACGTATTTTGGAGCAGCAATATGAACGCAATAAACTCGTGTAACACAAAAGTAAGTACTTCGTGAAATTCTCTCTTCACGAAACTTTGCAGTCTATTTGTTGGTTTAGGTCACATCTGGCCACTTTTTTTCCTTCCTCGTACCCTGTGCCCAGAATGTTCAATAACATAATTTTCAGTGAGATGTGCTCTAGGGGTTAATAATAGCAGCGCCTTGCGGTTTCACTCGCGTAGTTCCCGTTCCCGTGGGAATTCCGGGATAAAATATAGCCTATGTTACTCCCTGAAAAGTAAGCTTTTTAATGATGATATTTTTTTTAAGTCGGTCCAGTAGTTTTGAAGCCTATTCCATATAAACAAACAAACAATCAAATCTTTCCTTAATATAATATTTTTGTAGTATAGACAGTATAGATTTGCATTAGTATTAGGTACTATAGATGTGTCCTACTAAACCCAGTGAAATTTGCTTCAGAACAAAAAGTTAGCTTTCTACTCATCGAGTGTTATCATCATCATCATCACCAGTCCACTGCTGGACATATGCCACCCCTAATGAGAGCCATAGCGCCCTGCTCGCCGCATCCAGCATCTGCTAGCAGTCTTTCGCAGATCGTCATCAAACGTACACTACGTTTGCCGAGTCGCAATCACCGCTCAAGAGGTTGTCGGTTCTTCGCGGGATATGGCCCACTGAAACTTCAGCTTACTAATTCTTTGAGCTACGTTGATCACGTCGGATATATTCGCTATTGGTAGTAACCAATAGCTCGTACCCATAATCATTGCACTCGGCTCGTAAGCCGAGTGTAATGATTATGTTGATTAACCCAATGTGTGTAGAGCAAGCAAGTAAGTAGGTACAGCCCGAGGTCGACCGATCGTCCCGTCCAACGCGCTACTGACCACCGTTACTCATTCTAATGCGGGTATAAATTGCGCCCGAGTTTTATTGAACTGCCACTCGTTCTGCATTCGATTATTAAAAGTAAACTTCAGGAACGTAGGGTTGGTAAACATTACCTTACGAACTAACTACCTAAGCTAGGGCTGGTCCACTCTTCGAGTTCTTTTTCTCGTTTATAGAGGTGTTTTCCAAAAGAGAAAATCCTTAGAGCTCATATGCGTACGCTAAAGTAGAGCGCAATCCTTTTAGTCTCACCGAACTATTTGCTATCTTTAAAGAAAACGCGTCGCAAGTATCACCAAGGTAATCTTCTAATTAAGGCATTTATTGTATCGTTATAGGGGCAACACTAGCTTTATCACATAATACGTACAAACGCCACCAACTAAGCTATCGTTGTTCACTCTAATCCTACTTAGGTACACTAAAAAATTTAAAAATGTAAATATTTACTTTACTGCAAGCTAAGTAATAAATGCTCTGAACTATAAGTGGTAGTAAAGTTGTAGGATAATACTAAAGCGGGTGACAGCTGGAGGAGCAGGGTTGGAACCTTCGAACTCGGATGTTTGAAAGCTAGAACAAAAGTTTGTAGAAGTTCCTTTGGCAAGTTAGAAGTCACAACTTATTGGGAAGTGACTCCGTGCCTTTAGGCCAAACAATATTTTATGCTAGCTACGCTTTATTATACAACACTAGCTCTGCTTAACTTAGGGCCAGATAATGTTGTGTGAATTGTCCTACATACATTATTTATTTATTTATTATTACTGTCAAGCTACCTACCCGAACAGCCTGTATTGGTCCACTGCTGTATAGGTACATCTGACTTAAGAAGTTTTTGAATAAATTATTATTATTATTATTAATTATTATTATTATTATGACTGCTGGACGCAGGTCTCCCCCTGATAAGCGCCTTGTTGGCGTTTATCTAATGGGGGGAACGACCATAATCCCCACGCTGGGCATGCGGTTTGGGGAACGCAGTTCTCGGGCATTTCTGCCCGCCCCCTGTGGAACCTCATGGAGTGGTGCAAATTCGAAACCAGCACCGCATAGCTTACGCAGTCAAGCTACACAGTCAGTTATTACTAGGCATTGATTTAAAAAGGGAAGATAGGTTACGTTCTCCCAGCGCTTACTCAAAAATTGGCACGTGTTACAACTACACGCAAACACAAACGCTCACAGTTATATTTCCAGTCCTGTGCAATACAAAGAAGAACAAAGACGGAAAGACGTATCTAGGACCAAAGTGAGACTGAGACAACAATATTTCACGCGAATCACGACCGCCCGTGCCGCCGGTTAGACGGTGACTGATGTGGGAGAACACAATTTTACACAATTTGAGGTTGCCACTTTCGAGCAACCAGTACCTCATCTTCGTTTTTAATAAATCAATGTTATTAGGTATGTAAGTACAAAGATGATGATGGATATCAATCACATCAATCATCAAGGATCAAGTCGATGGACCGACGACGACATCGTAGCGGTCGCAGGGAGGTGATGGATGGAGGCTGCTCAGCACCGTTATTTGTGGCGTCGGTCGTTTGGGGGAAGCCTATATTCAGCAGTGGACTTATACGGACTGATAATGATGACAATGAAGTACGAATAACCAGCTAGCGTGCTTTACGAAAGTGCGCTTTAACTAAGGCGGCTGTCGGGTAAGCTTTTCATAGTTACCTATAATACTCGTCAGTTTTTAAAAGAAAACTACAGTGGTTTTCGGTAGGTAGTTAACCTACCTCTCAAATATATGTTGTTTGATATGTGATATATCTCTCAATATTATGTTGTTTGATGCGCACGTCGAGTCCGAGTGTCGGAAACCAAGTTTTATTTGGTTTTGCGACTAGTTTTCTTTGTACTCGATAGATTCCTTCCTTTTAATCTTGAGAATATGTACCCAACACAATATCCTAGCTTTTCCTGTGCTCACTAACACGTGTAGAATTTCAGAAGCTAGGAACTATGAAGCGAAATAATTATTTCAGTGACCCGTGGGTCAAGCCTGGTCTTGTTTCAACCCTACGAGCGCCGCGGTCAGTGGGGTCGTCGCGGCCCATCGAACCTCTTTAAACATTCAACGGGAAAACCACAGGGAAACGAATCGTTTAATTTTCTTGTGCATATCAATAATTATTGTCGGTCATAATAACGGGTTACAATAATAATTAAAACGTGGGTGCGCGACTGCTCTGTGCATTTTATGTTATTCAAGATTTACTTATAGGGAAACAGTTTTAGTGATATGCCAAATGAATGATTTTATTTTAACGGCTAGCCTTGTACCTAGTGTAAAAACTAGTTTGAGAGATAAAAATGTATGGTTCTACCCTAAGCATCTGTATAATTCCTGCTACCAGGAGTTTTAGTAGAGCTTAAATTGCCCACTAGCGTTCATATAGCCATAGGGGTAGTATTAGTATTTTTTTTATGAAACACAACTTATTCTAATCTTACGATACTTTAAACCATATGCGGTTTGTCTAGTGTAGACAGTTACAGCGTGTTGCCACACAGTTGGCATCAAGTTATAGGATAACATAAACATACTACGTCTGCTCTTCTAATACTGAGTCTATCCCTAAAATCCCTTTAGACTTTTGGGTGGTGATTGCTCCAAAGACCCATGCTACCAAAAATCTTACTTCTGAAAATTGCAATGTTAAAAATGATAATAATAAATATTTAACCTTATTTTCAATGTACATAATTAATTAGACCTTTCTAAAACTGGAAGCTGGGTTTTTTTTCCATCAATCCGGACTAACCCTGTGTGCCTGTGATCTAACTCAACAATTACATCAAAAATACCACTAGTTTTGCTTATGTAGAAAGAAAAAAAGCTAAAGTTAGGAGAGGTTCCAAAAAAAGGAGTTTTCTACTAACACCACTTCGGTTATCAAGTAGTTCTGAAAATCGCACGTCGATCTATCTCATTGCACTAATGCTCTGTCTTCAGCAATTTATTTTCTGCAAACATAGTATTAGCATTGGCGCCGTACCAACCCATAAGAATGGCGCTGGCATGAAAAAAGGCTTGTTACTGATGTTTTAGGCGATTTACAGACCGACTTTAAATCGAGTACACGTTTAACAAATCACTGTGAACCGTAAGTTGTAAAGGCGACTAAGGGATATCCTCCGAGGGCTTGTGCGGGCTGGAGCGCCTCCTGCAGAATTATTGTACCACCGAAATGCGATCTCCAGCCCTCATGTCCAGCCTGGGAACTATGGGACACCCCTTTATGAGATAAAAGCCGATAAGGCGCTTATCAGGAACAGCTGTGGTCCAGCTGTGGACTAATATAGGTTGTTGGGGTGAGGGAGATGAATGTAGAATGAATTCGGTTGTATTTTGTTCCACAGCATCCAATATAAATTGAAAGGATTTTTATTTACACGTAATAACTCTTTTTCTCAAGACTGATGATTTTATAACTACAGGTTTTGTTTGTTATTTATTAGGTCAAGTAGCACGTCGAAATAAAACAATTACGGCAAGACCGCGACTCAGTAAAAGTAGTGCGAAAGACTGCTAACTATCCTAACGCAGCAAGTAGAAGACTAGAGACCTATTATGGCCAGCTGTGGATTAACATATTATACTGACAATGGTGATGATAATTGTGAGCCTATGATGACCTTATGATGACATAATGTGATATAAAATGTGACAGTATAAAGACGTCTATTAAAATGTGACAGGTTAGAGACGTCTATTAAAATGTTCACAGTCCGTTTTATCTTTTGGCCAATTCTAGGATGGGAAGGAGATTAAGCGTTATAGTACTGCAGATGTGCACTGCAGATGATGGACTGCAATAGACTGCAGGCAGATGCTGTATGCGGAAAGCTGGTGTCAGGATGCTATGGCGCTCAATGAGCGGCCTATCTCCAGCAGTGGCCTAACATAGGCTGATGATCATGACGATAGTCACACTAAATGATTGCGGTGTTTTTTTCAGTACGGTGAGTACTTCGTCTATTTTACCCTTACCTTAGTTCGCACTTTTAAAATACTGGAGAGGCACATTTTTGATGTTCCAGCACATATTGAACCGTCAGAAAATAATGTAGAGGTCCAAGAAACCTCATTGGTGGAGGTTGGTTTATTGTTATGAGAAAATACTAGTCTAGGGATTCTGAAATATTCTTGCTTAACCTTCATAAACACACCCTGTGTAGCGTTATCAATGTGGTAGATAACCTGAATTAAAGTGTTATGCACAGAATAACTTTAAAATACAACGGTTATGGTAAGGTACGGAAATTCAGTGAAATATTAGGTAAAATAGGGAATCAAACTTTTTAAACTTTCGCGATTTGTTAACATAATTAAATGATTATTTATCGGGTAGAAACGTAGGGGAAATAAAAACAAAGGTATGCGATAAATACCCGATAAATAATCATTTAATTAAAATAGGGAATCATTCAATTTAAGTCCCTAGGTAATATCTAAGTTTACTACTGCAGCATGCAGATGCTGGATGTGGCGGCAAGTAGAAGACAGAGCGCTATGGTGCAACTCTTGCAACTTAACATTTTTATTTTATCTTAAATTTTTTTAGGGTTCCGTTCTATAGAACGGGATAAAATTTTCACAGATGATGTATTTCTGTTGCCGCTATAACAATAAAAAACAAAAAATCTGAATAAAATAAATCGTTAAATGAGAGCCTCACACAACAAACATGTTTTTACCGTTTTTATAAATCGTATAAGTACGGAACCCTTCATGCGCGAGTCTGACTCATACTTGGCCGGTTCTATTTTGTAAGTTTTTGTATGGAGGTCTGAATAAATAAACTTCTTGTATGGTGCTCAAGAGGGGAGGTTCATGTCCATCAGTGGACTAATATGATGATGAAGAACCTACTGGTGGCAGTGAGCTGTAGTAGCTGTAGTTCAATGACTGGTGGTCCAAATTTTTACTTGCTCATCACTGAAATTTGCCACGCTCTCTCAAGTGTTTGGAATTGACTACCTGTTATTCTGCTTACTATTTTTCTATGCTCAGATAACAAAATACCTTAACTAAAAGGCTTTTTTACATGTCTATAAATTATTATTAAATTATCTAGAAAATATAAAACAGCTTTCTCGAGTTTATTAATAAGTAAATCAGTTTGCTCTGCTGGGTGTTGTAAACGAATGAAAAATGTTGATAGACATGAAACAAGAAAATCTTTTTCATTCAACCTTTGTAGGTTCTATTAAATTTTATTTTTATCTAGCTTAGATTAAGATAATTTAAATTAAGTTAACGAGAATCGAATGCTAAATTACAAGGTCTCGTGCTTGGAATAAATTAAAACATCAATGTGAACCAGAGCTGTATAAAAATGTCTGGGATTTATTTAATTTAAATGAAAAATACGCTTCACTGACTAGCATCCAGTTACTTTGAAAATAAATTAATTGCCCAGGTGGGATGGAAATTCAATTAAGAATTACTCGAGAACATGACCGGTGTATGACGATGTGGGGAAGGGAATTAAAAACGCAATAAAAACTGTGAGCTTTTCAGCTGCTAGGTAGTTTGTTTTGTAGCAGGTAAATTAATTAGTGCCTGGTGCTTTTGTAGCAGGTAAATTAATTAGTGCATGGTGCATATCTGCGTATGAGTCGATGGTACGGGCACCACAGAGGCAACCAGGATATCGGATCAGTGGGCCTAGACAATAATAATAATAAATAAATAATAAATAATAAATTCATTTATTTTTATCTTCACAATAACAATGTAACAATCGACGTCAAAAGCGATAGTAGAAAAGTCCAAAAAATTATAAGTTTCAAATAATATGCCTTAGATATGTCACGTGATCTGTTTCGAATTTTTCCCTACGAATCTTTCAATTGTTTTCGATTCACTTCATAGCGAATGCCGGTTGGCTACGCCCTCTGATCATATGTTCAAACTAAGCCTCGAACCCGCAAACTGCTGTCACAGAGATAAGTTAAGAATCGAATGAGAGTTTGTTTCTTTGTTACCTTTCATGCTAAAACGATTAAACGGAGCGGGCTGAAATTTGCATAAACAGATAATTACATATAAACCTTTCTCTACTCTGCTTCATAGGAACAAGCTACTTTTTATCCCATAAATCAGTTCCTATAAGCATAGAAAGCGTTTCCATAGAATCAACAAACATTCCCAACGTCTTACGAACAGTATTCCCAACCTCAACCTCAACCTTAACAGCCTGTATTGGTCCACAGCTGGACGCAAGCCTCCCCCTGATAAGCGCCTTATTGGCGTTTATCTAATGGGTGGGTAGTAATACCCATAATCCCCACGCTGGGCATGCGGGTTTGGGATCGCAGTTCGGTGGCAGAATTGTTCCGAAGGGGGCGCTGGTGCCCGCCCCCGGTGGATATCCCTTATTCACCTCTTACTTCACATCACACTAATATTATAAAAGCGAAAGTTTGTGTGGATGTATGGATGGATGTTTGTTACTTCTTCACGTCAAAACTACTGGACAGATCTGGCTGAAAATTTGCATACCGGTAATTCTAATCCTGGAATCAAACATACGCTACTTTTTATCCCATAAATAAGTTTCGGTGGGATATAAATCATCTTTAAATGTTTCAATAGTAACAACGCGTACGAAGCCGCGGGGCGCAGCTAGTATTATAATAGTTGCAATCGTACAGCTTTACATTAAACCAGCTAATAAATAATTTTCTGTATTTTCTTTCTTTTCCTTTTAATTTAACCATATCGCATCAAAAACAACGGAAACTTTACACGTACATATTGCAAAATTACGCATGCGCGGCTTGAAAGTCCTGAAATATTTCCACTTGGCTTTGTATGGTTCAGTGCCTGTTCAGCCAGTGCCGCGAGAAACTTGAGCGGATGTGACGTCACCGGGAACATTGTCGCCACTCGCCTCGAAGTTCTGTTGTCGCGAACTTGTCATGAACTAAGACGAACTAGAAACGTTTCCCGTGAAGTCTGGAAGTTCTTGTGAAGCAGCGAAATCTGTGAACAAGCATGGATTATTCAACATTCGTGTTCCTTATACTCTGCTCAAGTTTGTATCTAATTTTGTTTATATCTGTTAGATCAAGTTGCTTATTCGAATAATCCCCTGCCATTATCCCTGATCCCGGATTTCTGAATTTGTTACGACCTTGGTAGGTAGGCTACTTCGTCAAATCAAAGTCAATCTTATGCATTTTGTTTTGTACCTTTGTACGAAATATGCATTTTTCGATTGAGCGGGATAACAAGCTATAGTTTTCTCGCGAGTGAGAAGTCGGTAAAGAGCAGAGACGTCGAATTTTACAAGTTAATGAAACAACTAATCGCAAAATTAAAAGACATAACTAAATAAATACTTCTAGGTATCTCACCAAAACAAAAACCGAAGAAAAAAATTGTGCTGTTCCTGAGATAAACAGCAAAATGCGTGGAAAACATCTATTAAAAAAAAAAACTATAGAGATAACTTTCACCAATCGGTTTTTTAATACACGTAATTCAAGATAAAAGCTCGAAGTAACATTTCTGTAAATATGAAGGTAGCTGACACAGATAAATAACGATTTTGAAGTAAATTGCTTATGGCACACTCTTAAATCATTGGTTCAAAGCAATGAAATCCTAAGATAATAACCTTGTTTTCAGGGTTCCATACCTCAAAAGGAAAAAGGAACCCGTATAGGATCACTTTGTTATCCGTTTGTCTGTCCGTCTGTCAACCCCTTTTTCTCAGGAAAGCGTGGAGATATCGATTTGAAATTAACATCAAATACCGTAACCTCTTGGAGCCTCAATATAAATAAAATTTCTAAGTCAAAGCAATCAAAAGTTACAGCCGCTTATGTACAAATAACAATTTTATTCTACCACCCTACTACGAATCCCAACCCGCATGCCTATATCGTGGGGATGATGGGCATTACCCCCATTAGATTAACGCCATTAAGGCGCTTATCAGGGGTGGCCTGCGTCCAGCAGTGGACCAATACAGGCTGTTAAAGCTGAAAGGTCTGCACAAGTAAAGGAAATTTGCAGCTTATTCACAAATAAAAAAAAACATCTTGCCATGGACCAAAACCTACAGGGTACCTACTTCCGGTTGACCTACTTCCGGTTGATCTCGAATATCTTATTTATACTATCTTTACTAATATTAAAAAGATGAAAGATTTGCTTGTTAGTTTGTATTGAACGGGGTTCCGCAATTACTAGACCGATTAAAAAAAATCTTTCATCAATACAAAGCTTGCCTTTCAGGGCTATATAGGCTTTATTTTATCCCGGAATTCCCACGGCAACGTAAACTACGTAGGTGAAGCCGCGAGGCGCTATTAGTATAATATAATATTTGTCTAGACACAAGTTCTTACAATTATACGGAACCCTTATTGCACGAGTCGACTCGGACCTGACGTTTTACTTTAGTTTAGTAGAAAGCTTGAGTCTTTAGAACAAAATTGAAACATATATTTTCTAATGAAAACCTTTCACGAATGCATACTAATATTACATACCATTCGAAAGTAATTATATCTGTCTAACCTTTCAACGTCTAACTGACTGAACGGATTTTAATATAATTATAGCAGGGAGGAACACGGTAATCTCAAGGATTGACTTAAGCTGCTTTTTATCTCGGAAAAAGTGAGCGAAGTCTCGGTCTAGTTCTTTATCTCTAATGTAAGCGGGTTAACTACGAATCTTTGGTTTAGTTAGAAGAACACCAACGTTTTATTCAGGGTGAGTGCGGTTCTAATTATATAGTTACAGGTTTCGTAGTTAACCGTCATTACGTTTTAGTAAAGAACAAAGGATGTCCAATTAATATAACAAGCCAATTAAAAACAACAAAAAGAAATTCGCTGACTAAAAACCATTTTTCAGGTTTGACATCACCAAAGCTGTCATTTTCAAACGCGCACTAATTGAAGGTACAAAATAAAGTATATCTGTCGAATAAATATGTCAAAATAAACTTTGTCTATGCAATACTTCATTCGGTATTTGAAAATCACTCTTCAACAATCGGAGAATTTCATAGAGGTGCACGCTTCGTGCGCGAGTGACTCGCACTTGGCTGGCTTTTTTAGATAACAGGTGACATTTCAAGTCCAACATTTGATATTTTTTAACCGACTTCAAAAAAGGAAGAGGTACTCAATTCGACTGCTTACGAATTTTTGTGTAGAGGAAAAACAACAGGAAAAAGAAATGTACTGGTTTCATTGTAATTGGCCGGAAAAACAAATATTATTAAAATATGGGATTTGGATGTTTATGACAAAAAAATATAAAGCAGCTGCTTAATTTAACTAGATCTCACATGAATATGGCTTTTAATATTACGGCCTAAAATTACATTCTAAATATAATATTAAAAAGAGTTCGAGAGTCAAGTTCAAATCGGACTCGCGCACGAAGTGTTCCGTACTTTTATCTATAAAATCGGCAATAAAATCCTGTCTGTTGTATGGGAGCCCCCTTAAATATTAGTTTTATTCTGTTTTTTTTTGTATTCGTTGCCATGGTAACAACAGAAATACATCAGCTGGAAATTTCAACTGTCTAACCATCATGGTTCATGAGATACAGCCTGGTGACAGACAGAAAGACATACAGACAGACGAACAGACAGACTTATAGCGGAGTCTTAGTAATAGGGTCGTATCGTATTTCATACAAAAATGTTACAGTACTAAATAGTTAGTTCAAATTTCGGAAAATTCCGTATTTTTCCGAATAATTCCTAATAATAGCAAAGAGGGTTATCAGGGTTCAAAAAGCCACCAAGCTATTGCAATGGGTTCCGCCTACTCCCAGTTAGGTACCATATGGCATACGGTCTTCCGAAAAACCTGCATAGCATTGCAAAAAAAATCGCTCCGCCGCTTTGGCAACTATGTTTCACAACCAGTTGTTAAAAAAGAAGTATTTATCTTGCTAGGTAACGAGTTGCCCAAAAAAGATTTTCTTTATTAACCTTTGTCGCCAATGCTAGGGCATAAGAATAGTACCAAGTGCCCAGGCACCACATACACATACACCACACACATACACACAGACACCCACCCACACACTCAAAGACTCACAAATAATATTATTATGTTGTAATTTCATTTCATTATTCAGTAATCTAGGAGTTGGGCGTTGACACTACCACACAGTTTGTAAAGCTTCGGTAGTGTCATCGTTTCAATACGTATTTATGAACCTCCCTGTAAAATGTTCTGAATAAATGATTTTTATTTTTATTATTATTATTTAGTAAGAATAGTAATATTCTTATGGTGAGGACCACAGTGGCCTTTGAAGATTTTTGTATGGAGAGCCATACAAACCCCTTCACCTATACTAGAGCCAATAACTACTACCTAGTCGAACAGAAAGTTGGCTAAGCAAAAAGACTCCGTCAAATTGCAGGGTTTTTTGAGTCCATTATTATTTTGTTCTGTTGTCACAAACCAGCCAATCACAACCGGAAATGCTGCAAACGATACGGACCCCTACTTCCTGTCGGTTCGTTTCAATAGATCCACTTCCCTTCGAGAAATTTCTGATTACCTATTAATTTTGTTA
Organism: Eupithecia tripunctaria; assembly: GCA_955876795.1. Classification (NCBI taxonomy): domain Eukaryota; kingdom Metazoa; phylum Arthropoda; class Insecta; order Lepidoptera; family Geometridae; genus Eupithecia; species Eupithecia tripunctaria. The sequence continues at coordinate 9,264,010 of OY041609.1, read as the reverse complement.
TTCGTTTTTATAAAGGTATGTTTTTCTCAGGCTCGTTGAAAAGCTCAATCATACGGAGAAATGTTTTCTACGAAACAATTAACTGTAGGTACTTGCCTTATACCTTTTGGTAAAGCCATTATCGTTTATTTTCAAGTTTTATTGGAAACTAGCTGCACCCCGTGGCTTCACACGCCTATCCCATGGGAACTGATTTATGGGATAAAAAGTAAAGTAGCCTAAGTTTTATTCCAGGCCTAGAAGTAATGCAATTTCAGCCCGATGCGTTCAGTAGTTTTTGCGTAAAAGACAAGAAACATACACACATGCAAACATGTTTATAAACTTAAGAATGAAAATATTTAGTAACAATTCCGCGAAAAAACCTTCTGCAATAAAATCTAACAAATTATAATATAATTGGATTTCCGCAAAGTAACGTCTCTATTATGTATGTATGTTTATAAACTTTCGCGGTTTTCACTACTAATATTACTCTTTTTATCGCATCAATCAGTTCCCGTGGGATAGGCGTACGAAACCGCGGAGCGCAGCTATTCAATAATAATACCATTCTATTTCACTTGTCTGAATAATAATTATTTATTTTGATGCATTGTCCCCGTTAACAATAAATCTTTCATACCTTTTCCGAATATAACCGTTCAGATATTTCCGTTGAACCGCCTAAAATGCCTTTTATTATTCTATGTTTGCGTCTATCAATAATGCTCTTTATACAAACGACGTAACGTATATTTTACGACATAAATTGTTATCCGATGCAGATGAACAATAACAACCCGAAGATTTCAATCCGAGTGAAAGCCTATTATGTTTATACAGGGTGTACAAGGACTGGCTATTCGTGGACATTCTAATAGGGACATTCTCTTCAGGGACTGCAAAATCTAATAGGCCTCTTCAAAAACTACATTCGTGATCGTGTGCCGTCGAGTCAACTGCAGACAACTACAGTCGACAGTCGGTTTTTGCGTAACAATACCTTTCTGATAACTTTTGGAAGAACCATTTTAAGCTATTGCATAGCTTCTATCGCGGGCCTTGAGCGCGGGGACCGAATCCAGAAATTCCGTAACGAAAAAACCTTGACGTTTGTCTCTTTAGTTCAGCAACTCGCCTCTAGATGGCATTGCAATAGCTGTACCGCGGCAGTCCCCGAGTGCCACACGTCTTTTTTTTTTTTTTTTTTATCAGAAATAGTCCTTCGTTTGACCGCAATCTCACAATTCTCACATGATGGAAAGCGAAGATGCGGCCGACGATGTATCACGAAGGTCTAGAAGATGGCTACTCCGGACCTCATTCCGAAACACAACTGAGTTGCTTCACGGACTGGCCCAGTCCGGAGGGTGGTGACAAGCCACGGCCGAAGCCTACCACCAGAGTGTATCGCTCTTAGCACCACCCAGAGGACACGTGTAGGGTATCAGAGGGTCAACACCTACGGACGTGAGCGATACTGTCCCCCAAACCATTCGATATTCTTGACATAAAAACCCAATTTAAACCCTTTTTATTGTTTGTACAAAGAAAATCAATTTCGTTGTCAAATATTTAGCTACGTTTTCTTTAATAAATAACCATTTCAGCCTATTCATATTGTAAGAAAGATTGAAATTAATTGGAGGGTTAATTGTGCTATGATCTAGAGGCCTTTACGTTAGAACATATTTTTTGTACTTGAAGAACAACATTTTTTTGGTCCGCTGCCATAGATCTGCTATGCAGCGGGGAATTCAACCACCGTCTCTGGAACACTTCCTATTGGTATGGATCAGTTAAACTACCTGTATATTGTTTGCATCTGTTTGCATAATTAAGTTAACTATTACAATTAACAAATACTTAGAAAGAAATAACTAGTATTTACAATTGAATCAATTAGAAAGCAATAACTGGTATTTACAATTGAATCAATTTGATTCAATTGTAAATACTAGTTATTTCTTTCTATTTTTTTTCTTTCTCAAGTATTTGTTAATTGTAATAGTGAATCTTTATGTAGTGTGTCGATAAAAAAATGAGTGATAGAACAGAACAGATTAGAACAGAAGTTTTATTATTTGAGTGAAATTTTATTCATTTTATTATTTTTAATAATTGATTTCGTTTTAAAAAACTACAAACCGACTTCACATATATAGTTTTTCATGGATCCCATTGTCAGACCCTTAGTTTCTGAGATCTGTGGTCAGGCCAAATTAAAATGGGACCACATGCACCAGCTTCCAAATAAAAAAGAATCATGAAAATCGGACCACCCAGTGAAAAGTTCTGAGGTGACAAATATAAAAAAATACAGTTGAATTGAGAACCTCCTCCTGTTTTGAAGTCGGTTACTAAAATTGTTAGTGATGTACCATAAACCAATATTAATAATTTTTTCACAAGTTCACATCTTGTTACACCCAGTACCTATGCTCCACTTTAACTAACGTATCTCCATGACAATGGTGCATTATTCATAAATAGGGAGATAAACTACCAAAATAATATCTTAGTCGAAATAGACCCAGGTAATGTATCTCCACACCTTTCCGAATAACTCATTTATATTGACGACATGTTTTTCTCGAGGTATCTCTTTTAAACATATAAAGGTACGTATAACTCTAAATAACTAATCTTTTTAATATTGAAGTCTTCCTAGGTAGCCGATTTCGTCCGGGGTCAGTCTCATCGGAGACTAGCCAGATGCGCAGGGCACTTAGCGCATAAGTTTTTGCGCTAACTCAGGTGCTTCATTCTCATAATCCGGTGGAATAGCAGACCGACACAACCAGGGAGAGGTCAGGCACAGGACCAACGCCAACGGCTTAACGTGCTTTCCGAGGCAAGTGTGCAAACTCAGATGCACTCTATTGCCTCACTCGCATAATTCAGTGGAATGAAAGACCGATACGACCAGGGAGAGGTCTGGCACAGGACCAACGGCTTAACGTGCTTTCCGAGGCAAGTGTGCAAACTCAGATGCACTCTATTGCCTCACTCGCATAATCCAGTGGAACAAATGACCGACAAGACCAGGGAGAGGTCTGGTACAGGACCAACCAAGAGGCGAGAGGGTGTAACACCGCCAACTTCATGACTCCGGGCTGCTACTGTGAATTTTTCTTGCTAAATACCCCAATCTATACTAATTATAATAAAACTGTAACGGGTCCAATTCTGTACATTGAAGATATTTTGAATTTTTTTTTTGGAATGCACTCTATTATCGATACTGAAGCCAAAACAGTAATTTTTTTCGTTCATGTCTGTCTGTCTGTCTGTATCATGGCCGCGCATCACGCCGAAACTACTGAATGGATTCAAATGAAACTTGGCATGATTTGAGTTCATACTACGAGGAAGGACATAGGATACTTTTTATCCCGGAATTCATTACTGTTCTGTACTGTTGTTGTGTAGAGGGGATGAAAGTCAAAATGTAGTACTTCGTTGTAATTCATCAACACGTCCTATATAATTGATTCTTTTTTGTTAGAAACAATGTTGCAAAATTTAAAAAATTAGACATCATCATCTTCATCATCAGCCTATATGAGTCCACCCTTAGGAGAGGGGATGAAAATCGAAATGTGTACTTAGTTGTAATTCATTAACGCGTTGTCCGATTTCAGTCAATCTTTTTTTAATAGAAACAGAAGATTGTAAAAAGACAGTCAACATTATCATCATCATCATCAGCCTTTATCAGTTTGTTAATTCTTTGAGATATATTCGACTTCACGATCTCACTTTACCACTTTCCTACACCGCTAACATAAACAACGCTTAAAAGCTCTATGACAAAGCAATGACTGTTTTAACAAGGCACACAACGCAATGTATTATTTAACTCCTAATAGTATAACTTTTAAGTTATTGAATACTGTGTTCGTAAATTTATAAATATAACAAAGGTCTATTAATGAATCAGTGGTTACACTTAATACACATACTTTATAAGTTCTTGATCTCACAGTATATGCCGACTTATCGCGAGACACTGAGATCAATTGTTTAGTCAACAAAGAGTAAAAAGTGATAAGTATAATAGGGCTCAGTGCCGCAACATCGCCGATCAAAAGCGTCTATTCAGTATGGTTTTATATTAATATTGTGGGTCCGGCATTAGACTTCAGTATGGCGCGACATTTTGCTTTCTTAGCACGACACCGAGTTAAAGTGTAAATGTAATAATTACATAGTGTTTGAGATCAGTAAAGAGACATGAAGACTGGCTGAAATCCAACAAAGAAAGACACCATACGGAATTTGTGTTGTATATCCAGGTAAGTTTCTAGATCTATGATATATTTTTTTTCTTTAAATATGCACCCATTAAGTTCTGCCTACATATTTCAGGCAGAGTAATCTGTTAGAATGATCCATGCGATCTTCATGAACATAATGTTCATATCCAGTCAACTGAACCAGGGGCCTTATTCTGCTATACCTACAATTGCATAGTATTGTCGCAGAATCTTCACGTAAAATCCAATGATAAATGAAACTCCAGATAGTGCGTGCAGTTCTATAGAAGTTTCTTTAGGAAGAATACCAAAATTTGTCATTTTGTGCTGTCCCAAGCTGAATAATTAGAACCACGAGTAAAAACTAAACCTAACATTTGTTTTTTGCAGTTCATGATGCAGTTCATTTCTTGACACTGACTGTTCCGTAGCTAAAAGCAAGTGATTACTACAGGTAAGTTCTGGCTTCAGTATCGATAATAGAGTGCATTCCAAAAAAAAGACGTGTGGCACTCGGGGACTGCCGCGGTAAAGCTATTGCAATGCCATCTAGAGGCGAGTTGCTGAACTAAAGAGACAAACGTCATATTTCAAAAAGTCATTAAAAGTTCTACTATTCATCGATAGATGGCAAAACTAAAAAGTATCACCGCTGTTCCGGTCGGAGTGGGGAGCGTGAGGTTTTTTCGTTACGGAATTTCTGGATTCGGTCCCCGCGCTCAAGGCCCGCGATAGAAGCTATGCAATAGCTTAAAAAAAATTCAAGATATCTTCAATGTACAGAATTGGACCCGTTACAGTTTTATTATAAGTATAGATTAGCTTGACCCGGGATTTGAACCCAGGACCTCATGATCAGCGGGTGAACAAGCTGACCGCTTGACCAACGAGACAGTATTAATATGACGTTTTCCCTAGAGTCCAACCTACGTCGGTCGTCGTAGCAGTTTACGGCTAAGGTGAGCAGGGTAAAAAATTACCCCTGCCTGAAAGGGGTGTGATCTCGTGGTGTAATAGTCGCACTATCATACTAACTTGTAATTTTTATATGTATTTCTTAGATGAAAGAAGTATACATAGGTAAGTATTTATAAAATGTTTGAACTAGAATTGATTTTGTTATAAAAAAACTATAAACCGACTCAATTATATGGTTTTCTCGTGGATGCCATTGTCAGAACTGGACCAAATTGAAATTGGACCACACGGGAAGCACCAGCTTTCAAATAAAAGAATCATCAGAATCAGTCAAAGTTCTGATGAAACAAACATAAAAATAAAAAAATACAGTCGAATTTAGAACCTCTTTTTTTTAAGCTATTTAAAAAACAGTAGAACGTTTCATCATGAAACCTACCTACCTAGTTTTATTCAAATAAAACTAATAAGAAATTACAATCAAATAATTAAAACTAGTATTTACAATTGATACAATCTATCTAACTATAGACTGTTGCAAACAATCTGCAGGTAGCTCAACTGATCCATGTCAATACCAGTCGGAAGCGTACCCAAGACGCTGGCTGCATTGCCATGTTTATTAACATTAAAATACCTCAACCTCAACCTTAACAGCATGTATTCGTCCACTGCTGGACGCAGGCCTTCCTCTGATAATCGACTTATTGGCATTCGTCTCATGAGGGGTCAATCTCCATAATCCCCACGCTGGGCATGCGGGTTGAACTTTAAACGATTCCATAGTAATAACGGGGGAGAAATGCGAAGCCGCGGGCAGAAACCAGTTGCTTTTTGTTAACAAAAAGACGTGTGGCACTCGGGGACTGCCGCGGTAAAGCTATTGCAATGCCATCTAGAGGCGAAATGCTGAACTAAATAGACAAACGTCAAGGTTTTTTCGTTACGGAATTTCTGGATTCGGTCCCCGCGCTCAAGGCCCGCGATAGAAGCTATGCAATAGCTTAATAAAAAAAAATCTTTTCTCGCACAAAAGTACTTAATCTACTCTTAGCGTACGAGATAGGTGTCTTAATGCTTAGACAAGGTAGTGCTATTGGCGGGTGAGTAATAATTATAAGGTAGGTAGAGATAGCGGTGTGGTGCTGACTTGGAATTTGCACTACCCCATCTCTTGTGGGTGTCGTAAGAGGCGATTAAGGGATATCCGCAGGGGGCGGGCAGCAGCGCGGCTGAAGAACAATTGCGATCCCCAACCCGCATGCCGCATGCAGTGGGGATTATGGGCATTACCCCCTACTAGATAAACGCCAACAAGGCGCGTATAAGGGGGTGGCCCGCGTCCAGCAGTGGACCAATACAGGCTGTTGAAGTTCAGGTTCGAGGTTGAGGTAGAGATAAACCATTCTCAAATAACACATCCCCTGCACAAAACGTGATACAATATGCGTGCATTTATAGAACGGTTTATCTTTAGGTAACTACATAACTCTTTCTCATTTCGAAGGAGGTAGGCATTTAAGATTGCTCAAAGTAGGTAAGTATCTAACGCAGCAAGGCGAGTAACACAAAAGATTAACATTACTAACTTTCTAACTCATTTACTAACCTAATGAAGATATTATTATCAGATATTAATATTATTAGTAGAGGACTTGAGAACATAATTATTTACAACAAGCAGTGCCTCGCGGTTTCACCCGCGTAGTTCCCGTTCCCGTGGCAATTCCAGGATAAAATATAGCCTACACTCCCTGAAAAATAAGCTTTGAATACTAAAGTTATTTACAACGGGATATTTACCATGATCCGTGATCACGGACACATTCAGTTATTCCGTGATCATGGCGCATGAAACTGTGCCGAAATATTGGAAAGCTCAAAATACAAATCATAGTAAATATCCCGTTGTAAATAACTTTAGTATGAATAACCATGATGGATTTAAAAGTTTTATAAGCTTTCTAATGATGATTTTTTTTAATCGGTCTAGTAGTTTCGGTGCCTTTTCAATACAAACAAATACATAATCAAATCTTTCCTTTAATAATATATCTAATGTATTATATTATTAGTATAGATAGATAAAGATAAATTAACGTCCAGATATCATCAGAGTTTGGGCAACGGTAGAACAGTTAGTGTGTGTGCGTGTGGCGTGGTAAGTGTGTTCAGAAAATGGTGCATTTAAGTGAATCCGACGAAAAGTGAAGCAGTGTACTTTTCGCGGAATTACCCTAAGCTAAAAACGTTCTTCCTCTTCGGCAAACCCAAACTCAGCCAAATACTTAGGGGTGATTCTAGATAGCCGCTTTAGTTTTAAACTCTATCTCCACGCTGCGCTGTAAGAAACCGCGCTATGTTCATACTTAGCCGGTTAAACCGCCTCCTTAGAGCGAAGAGTAAAATGTACCTTAGAAATAAAGGTGACACTTTACAAATCGGTCGTACGCCCAGTCATGACGTACTGCTCCGTAGTATTTGGCCATTTGGTACACAACACCTATGATGCCCTTCAGGTTGTTCAAAACAGATTTGAAAAAGTATGGGTGGGTTTGCCGTGTGGTGCCGGCGGCATAGAATCTGCACCACCCCAAATCTTCCTGTGGGTGTCGTAAGAGGCGACTAAGGGATATTTGCCGGAGGCGGGCAGCAGCGCCTCCTGCCGAATAATTCTGTCACCATACTGCGATCCCCAACCCGCATGCCCAGCGTGGTATGGGCATCACCCCCATGAGAAAACAGCGAATAAAGGCGCATATCACGCGGGATATGCGCCTTTATTCGGGGAAGGGATGACTGGGGAGGCCTGCGTCCAGCAGTGGACCAATATAGGCTGTTGAGGTTGAGGTTGAGGGTCGGTGTGTGCTTGCTCTCCTAGTTATATTATAAAAGGAACAGCACAGTTCACAATAATCATGAAGCGGGTTTCTTTGTGTTTTTGATTTTTAGGTTAGGAAGAGCATCGGGACAAGATTCAATAATTTATTGTATCGATTTTTTTTATATTCATAAAAACCTACAGCCTTTAAATTTATACAGTTCAAACCTTAATCATAATCTTACGGCCAAATAAAGATTTATATTTTATTAAGACAAACATAAAAAATACCTACCGAAAATCCTTCCAATACTTCGGTATGATATCAAGCAAGTTTTCGTAGAAAAAATTGGAATCAGTAAGACGATACTTTGCCTTTGGCGCTGATCGACTTAGGTAGATTATATCGAACTAAGTAGATGGTGCCTTTTACCAATGGTAAAATGAGCTTTGCGCATTAATTACCTCTAGTGTAGCTTTTCCCCAGGCCAGCATTATTATCTAGCCTGAGGAGGGATAGAGGGGCATGTTGGGCTCTCCAGTGGGCTAACACAGCAACACGACATCCTCATCTCACAAGTCTCACATCAACATCCTATATTTGCCCACTGCTGGACGCAGGCCTTCTTCTAATAATCACTAGTTTTTAAGTTTTATGGCATTCATATTGAGATCTCTTGTGTTAATTCTAGTTGGTGACCCTTATTAAATAAATAAATGAATCACCTAATTGACTTTTGGAGATTACATTACCCCCACATGGGGGTAATGTAATCTCCACGATGAGCATGCGGGTCGAGGATCTCAGTTCGGTGGCAGAATATCCCTATAGTCGCTTTTTTCGACACCCGCGGGAAGAATTGGGCAGGTTCAAATTTTAAACCAGCACCACAAATATGACATACCAACTAAAAACCTATCGATACTTCTCTCTCACTTAATTGCCAGAGCATCGTCAAACCACTAGTCTCCAGACGATTCGATTGACGGCACACTGGCGCTTGATAGTTTCGAGTTTCTGATCGGATTCGAGCGCTACCCTGTCGGTGATCATCCGTCTTGAACAGATCCTTCTTGTTGTGAAGGGGCCTTGAAGGGGCGTCGGTGATCATCCGTCTTGAACAGATCCTTCTTGTTGTGAAGGGGCCTTGAAGGGGCGAGGAAAGTCAATGTAATTAAGGCGTCCCGTCCCGTTGAAGACCTGTGCAGTGCTGGGGTGGTTCTTCTCGTTCCATCACCCAGCTGGTCTTCATCAACAACGGTGTATCAGTACTTACACCAATAGGACTATAAAAGGACCACCGGGATGTTCCCGGTGAATCCACTCTCCCAAGACAGGACGTAAGGCGTCAATAGTTCACCGGCCATCAAGACTCCGGCTCTTCGGCCCACTCCTGGATAGCAACCTCCTTCGTATGTTCCGCGCATATTGGACTTCGTCGATGCTTTTCTGCAGGCGCAAAGTTGCACAAATACAAAAAGGAGGAGTAATTCTGAGTCACTGCTCCTCCTTTTTGTGAGTGTACCGATTTGCAAGCACCCTTCCTTTTCAATCCCATGGTAGAGATTCCGCGAGCGAATGGGTAGGCGGCTATGACAAGTAGATAGTAGGTATGTACGTAACCTAACTAGAATAAGTAGAGTCACGTAATGTTTTGGTACAAAATTGAACGCTATAGTCAAATACAATTCGTATTCCCGTCACTCGCCAATCTAACATGTTCGTCAACATTGCTGTGTACCTATACGAAACGGGAAACTTTGAAATTGTAAAGTTTTTCGGAGTTTGGATTTACCTGCATCTAGAAGCCATTTAAAATCGTAAGGACGTAAACGAAAACAGTCTTAGCTGCTCTGAAATGTTAAAATATTAAAATGAATTGCTAGAAAATTTAATACAACCTCTGAGTCTCGTTCACCCTAAAACCTTTGGGCATCATTTGTTACAGACTTAAGGGCCGGACTGCACTGCAACTGTGGTAATTAATTGATTAGAAGATCATATACTTGTAATTTCAATTTGAATTTTTTGATTGAACTTGATTTTGAACAGACGAAGCTCCTGATAATAACACCATCATAAAATACCAGTCTACAGTCCGAATATTTGTTCTTTATGGAAAATTACTTTCGTGGCACACACATAACTTTTTAAAATTTTGTCCACAGAGTGTGTGGCGGTAAACATAACGCGACTGGCAGTGCCAGCTCTGGTGGAAACGGGCACCGAGTCCGTGGTCCTCGACTGCGCGTACAATGCCAGCAAGCCGCTAGGCGTGCAGGATGGACTGGTCGTGAAGTGGTTCTTCAACAGCTCTGCTGGGCTGGTCCATCAATGGATCCCTCCAATGCGGCCGCAGGTCATTGGACTTTTGAAGGGGAAGGTGGAACTCAATTTTAGGATATCTGGTAAGAGCACATTTTGCAGGCAAATTTTAATAAAATTTAAATCCTTTTGATGAAAATTTTACTAGTCATCACAACATTTTATAAACGGCTTTTCCCGATTCTTTAGATAATAGCTATAAATCACTATGGATGACACCTTCAAACAAACAAAAAAACTAAGTTAGTAAATCTAAATCGGTTTTTCCTTTGGAAGCTACAATACAAAGCATATACAAAAATATGATCGAGAAATGCATAAAGGTATATAGGTATAATACATAAAGGTAAGGTATTGCAAATTGCAAGGAATGAAACTCGATCCTCTTAGCTACGCGAGATTATGGCTCGGCATTTGTGTCTACTGTCTAGTAATTTAATTTCTATCCTTTCAAGGCAAAAGGGCAATGCCAGTTTAGACCCAGCTTACCTAATAGGCTACCTACTTCAAACGTGAAAGAAAAGATTCAACCCCAAGTTGGCAGTAAAATCCATCATCTGTCAATACAAAAAGCTCAATGAAAACTACCTGTGCCTTTGTGTAGCTGAAATCCCTTGCCCTCGCTGTTTTTGAAGTGTTATATTTTATATTGCAGACGAACCACTACAGGCATACAGGGCCATAAAAATAGTCCGACCGACGACAGATTTGAGTGGGAACTACACTTGTGTCGTGTCCACTTTCATGGAGGAGGATCGACAAACGCTGCCTATGCTTGTTTACAGTATGTATTGTCGCAAATTTCCGGTTTATTTAAAAAAGGAGTAATGGCATGTACATAATACGTATTTTAGCTATACTGATAATATCTACAGGTTGGTCGAACATTATAATACCTATGTTAGCTAGATTAGGAGCCCTCGTTTCTTAGTACAAGTTTTGACTCAGTAAGAACGAGGAACTCATTAGCGAAGTCTTAGATTGGGTCTTTTTCACACATCAGGTACCAACTATCCTAAGAATAAATCTGTATCTACCTTTATTTATAAATGTGTGACTTATGACGAAATAAACATTTTTATCTTTATCCTTATCTTTATAACTTAAGCTATAAATATGTATATCAACTGTTGGGGGACCTTATTATTAAATAAATAAATACGCGTTACCGGAAGGGCAGCAGCTACCCGAAACATTCACGATAGTATATTTCATTTATTAATTGGAAGTAAACATTGCTTTATTCTAAACTTAACTAATGCACAGGATTTTCAAACACTCCTTGCATTATCCAGTACCTAATAGAATGCACAAACATCTTAAAAAATAACACCATGTATTTTTAAACGTCACGTCATTTTTGTTGCTACTCCCATTGTTGAGTCAATCAAGGATCAAATCTGTCATTTAAACATAGCATAATATTGATTTATAATAGAAAAATATCCATCAATCGGAATTACCTTTGGAGAATTGAACTCTGAGGCAATGTTATGATAATTTAGTTTCCTGAGAAGCCTTTGTCATCAAACCGAGTTACCTCAGCGAGTGTCATGCCTCTGCAGGCTTTCAATCCGGCTTTGAGAATTAGGAACCTTGCAGTAGTAGAGGTTATTCAAATATCGACCCAAGAATTTTTTTAATCAATCATGCCTATAGACATTCTTTTATTTGATGATGTAAGTATCTATAAAAACGAAAGAAGATGATGGATGATGTTAGATCACACAAAATGAAAGTCAGCCAGACTATCCGTTCTTTCGATGACCTTACTATGAAAATTATTCTGACATTTAGTTAATACGTGGTTAATACAGTTCCGAAACGCCCTAAGCAACTTGGTAAGGTTGTTCGTTTTGTGGAATCGCCGTTATCCATCACCTTCGTTTGTTTTTCAAAGTAGACCTCCTGATAATATCCTGTATCTTTATCCCAGGCCGCGGCAAGAGCTTCCACTTCATCCAGGAGAAGTTGTACGTATTCTTGGTGACGCTGATTTGCTTCGCCGAAGACCTTTACCCGAAGCCAGTAATGAGGATATTCTCGCAAGGGTGAGGAATAATAAACTTTATAATAACCGGTGTCAAGTTCAAATTCAGCAAACTGAAAGTTCGCGAAAGTTTCAGCATGTGACGGCCTCGGGCTTTTAGATTAAATATTAGCAATCACTAAGTGGGCTTTGTGATTAGCTTCTAACTAATCAGCACAGTTTGTTTCTTTGAATTTCCACGTCAGAGATTTGGGTCAGACTTCAAAGCTGTCGGCTTTATTTGCATTTTGATGGCGAGAAATAACTTTGATTATATAACTACAGTACCTTCCTACTAGGGATTTCAATGCTGGATCCAACACAATATATTTAGGCTGGCTGGATCCATCATCTGGCGTTGGATCTAGCAGTGCAGAACCCCAATGAACTTAAAAGAAGTAGGTATCTAACTTTATTACCACGCGAAAACAACGACACAGAACTTTACATACTACTACAAACTAGAAAAAAAACGAAAGAAGAGTTTATCGTTGGTATGCACCGATCTGGTTCCATCAAACTTACCAGAAGCATAAGAATAGTCAAAACTGATTTTTATTATTCTAACGCCAGTAGAGCTAATACTCTATATAGAGAAAAGCTTGACCTATTTCAAATTATATAGCGCGCCCTCTCTTGGTTAAGTTTAAGTTTAAGTTTAATGACAGAAATAACCAGATGATGCATTCAGGGGCCTTACTACGAACCCTTATTTCCATGCAATATACGCCTTAAACTGAGCTGCCCGGCATTTTTGTAATATGAACTGCTAATACAAGCCAGTCAGCGGTCACGTGACAGTTGACCAACTTCTGAACGAAACCTGGCTGGATATACCGTACTACGAGTGGCCATTTGACATTTCTATCCATGTTTTATCCGTCAAATCAAACCATTCTGTTTACGCTGCGACAATTGAGCTTTTTGTGAATTGTTTTGGAGTTTTGGTTATAAAAATATATTGTTTTCGGCAAATAAAAATGAATAAAAAGTTAGAAATGCTTGAGTTCTTGGAGAGTGATCAATCGAAAAATGCTTGGTTTAATTGATAGTAGATTGAATAAACAGAGTCAGAGTCAGACACAAATCGTTTATTTCTTTAGGATTATAGAATAAGCACTTAGACAAGTAAAATTTTTAAGATTGTAATCAACATTTTATGTGTTAGAAAACAAAACCGGAACATTCCGAAAAATATACAACGTCGTTTCTGAACGTCGCGGGTGAAACTTGAAAACCGGCCATGGACAACGTATCCGTAGCAAGCCAGACATAATCCGCACAGAGTTAGGTACCTTATATTACGAAAAAGAACAAGGCAGTATTAGGCCGTAAACTGAATTGCCTGGAACTTAGATGGTTAATAAAAAGTTTGTATTAGGCCCCCAGGACTGTCTTCTCATGAGGGTGCAAAACTATAAGGTTATTCAAGATAGAGAAAGCATTCAATACAAACTACTTTCCACTAACTAAAATAATGCATATCAAATGTTATCGATCTTTGATTATATTATGTACTTACCTACTTACATAGGTATTATGTCAATGCAAAGGTATAACATAAAACATAAAAATCGTTTATTAGACACAATTACAAAGTTTCAGTAGATATTGAATCCGTAGGATCCCGAACTAGCCTAGGCTGTATTTCAGGACCCAGGGCTTCTCATTTAAAGTTTTACAAAGTGCCTTCAACTACAAAATTACAAAAAAAACAATATTAAAATCTAAGTTATAATAAAAATGAAATTAAAGAAATAAAAAACCTACTATTCAGTTAGTCTGTAAAAGAAAAACCTACTCGTAAGATGTACGGTAACAATTAGAAACATAGTAACAAGTTAAATTTAACAATATGCATTCTACCTCAGAAAAAAAACAAGGTATATTTTTTAAAACGGAAAAGTGTAAAGAGAACAGTATATCAAAATTTTGCTGGATCCGAGCTGGATTTGTGGTATGGAAGGTGGTCCAATACTTCATCCCAGAAACTATTTGTCTCACTGAACTTACAAAACTATGTAAATAATGACTTTGAAGCTACATTTGAAGTCAGTTTTTAGTTTGTTCAAAATGATGGCTGCTAAAGTTACGATTTGAAATTCCAGAAACCCCCTAAAACAAGCGGTTACTCAGATTACCATGGATTCGTGGGGCCTGTACACAATAGAGACAAAGGCGGTGGTTCACGACGATGACGTCACTAACCCCGAGGAGTTTGTCTGCGAGCTCAGCGTGCCGGCCGCCAATTATACCGAGAACAGGACCACGGTTTACTATCCTGGTAAGTGAATTTAGAGAGCTTTTTCTGGTGTCTTTACTTAGGATTGCTATCGTGGTTGCTTCACGCGACTGTCAAAAGATAGTACACAAGATAGTTCTTATTGACACATTTGTGACAATAGAGTGACATTAAATTGATATTATGAGGTAGGATGACCTGCTCCTTTGCATTACTGAATATAATTATGTATTCGTAGCCCCATTCTTAAATGTGTCATGTTTGGAGAATGGGGAATTACTAATTAATTATATATATTATTATTAAACCCCCCCATTCTCCAAACATGACACGTTTAAGAATGGAGCCTGGCGATATGTATGATGTGAGTGTGTGTGTGAGGGTTCTTTTCTTAAGCGGTGGTCCGCGGACCCCTGGGGGCCTAATACAAACTTTTTATTAGCCATCCAAGTTCCAGGCAGTTCAGTTTGCGGCCTAATACTGCCTTGTTCTTTCTCATAATTATAAGGTACCTAACTCTGGCCGGATTATGGCTGGCTTGCTACGAAAACGTTGTCTATGGCCGGTTTTCAAGTTTCGTCCGCGACATTCAGAAACGACGTTGAATATTTTTTCGAAAGTTATGGTTTTATTTTCTGATACATTTAGTGAGCAAAATCATTCATTTGAATAAAATGGTGATTAAAATTTGTCAAGTCAAAACAAAACGTTATTAGGTTTCTGAACGGATCGTCGTTATACCGCCACTACACACGGCGGGAAGTTCCTAATGGATAAACAAACAAAAGCTTATCAAACTTGAGAATCTATAAGTGATAAATTTCTCAGACAACTTTTAGTAAGTGTAGTTTAGAGCTTGTAGTAATAGTTTAATTGTCGTTCAGTGTAGAATGGCGTAAGTATTGAGCGTCGCTCATAGAAAACGGATTGCACTCATCTCGGAGCCGTTTCTACTTTCAAATTTGCAATTAAATGCCTTTCGATTGATCACTCTCCAAGAACTCAAACCCTTCTAACTTTTCACATATTTGCCGAAAAAATATGTTTTATAACCAAAAAACTCCAAAACAATTCACAAAAAGCTCAATTGTTGCAGCGTAAACTAATGGTTTGATTTGACGGATAAAACATGGATAGAAATGTCAATGGCCTCGTAGTACGGTCCAGCCAGTTTTCGTTTTGAAGTTGGTCAAGTGTCGCGTGTCTGCTGACTGGCTTGTTTAGCAGTTTATATTACAAAAATGCCGGGCAGTTCAGCAGTTCAGGAGTAGAAGCACCGGTAGTGGTTCACAGCTCGATCATTATCTTTCTCAAAATGACTCAGGCAACACATCTCGTATTATTTTATTTTATTTATTTTAAGCCCAGTGTTGATTTCTATCACATTGATGACGGTCTTCAACCACTACAAAAAAGTTGCGGTGTTGTTGATTTAACCCCCATGTTCTACGATATTCACTGTTTCAAAACTTATTTGGACTTTTCGTACAATTTTGGTCATAATCAGATTTCAGACTGAACTTCGCAATTGCAGCCACCGATGATCCACTCCTTATGTTACACCCTATATATGTATCATACATAATAAAAGTATCAAAACAAGTCAATTCCTGCTCTAATGCGATTGCTTTTGGTTTAGCAAAATTAGGTCGCTAAACAGGTCATACGGCCTCACACGTCGCCTTCATATTTGCGCCATGCCTTGCGCTTCGGTGCGTTAATTCCAAAAGAGAATCAAAGAGAAAAGAAGTCTCAGATCGCTGAGATTATCTACTCGGTCCAATAAATACCTAATCAATGTTCTTTAATAATCACAAAACGGTATTTTTAATCCCACAATAATGCTACTAAAACTAAAGAAAATAAAAACTCGCTTTTATCAAAATAGAATGCTCTAGCTATACTTCACTTAGCAGATAAACGCAAATCTTTTAACTCAGTTTTCTGAGAGAAAAGCTCAAAACATACATTTTCCTCGTTTGCAATCTCCGTGTTGAAAACTTAAGCTCAGATAGTAAATCGTTAGTAAGTATCGAGCAAAGAAAACAAGGGAGATTTCATTTTTAATTTGAATGGTAGGTGAGCAATCAACTCTTAAATTAAATTAAATTCTTTATTTCAGACTTCATACATAGATCCATAGATTACACTAAATTTTTACATATAAAATTGTTTTTTTTTGTATTTTAGGTACTTATAAATTTGTCTTAACTTTCGGTTATTATGTCTTTTTTTTCTGCGGGTTTACCTGCTGAAAAAAGCCGTGTCGGCAGTGGCGTAAGAATCGACCCCTTCAACTCAACCCCTGAATGTCGTCAGTAAACACACTTCTAATATGTGTCCAGAAGACAAAGAACATGTTTTTGACACGTCCACTGAATGGTTATATCACGATCTTTACTACATAGTGTAGACTGTAGACGAAGTCAAAATATTTTTTCATAGTTCATAAAGCTACTTATTTAAATAATGTATATCGAGATCTTACTCTGGACAAGCTCTACGTAATCCTAGGATTAGTAAGCTATTTTCAAGCGCTCGCTCTAGAAAAACAATTTTCAAATGCGGACAAAGGAGGATGAGTACGAATATACCAGGAATGAATCCAGGTTTTAAATAATTGGGTTTGTTTTAAACAACTCTAAACCGACTTCAATTATATGGTTTTCCATGGATTCCATTGTCAGAACTAGACAAAATTGAAATGGGAAAACACGTGATACTCCAGCTTCCAATCTTGCAAATAAAAAAAGAACGGATTGACTCGTTAGTTGATCCACTAAGCGTTTGCTAGCATAGCCAGCATAACTTCAAAAGCGCAGTATATTCCTGGGGTCTTCAGTTACTGGCGGAGTGACTTCGGCAAGTTGAGGATTTCTGTACGTGGTGCATCCATCGCATTCCAGGACTACGTGGGCAGCTGATTCTTAGTAACTAAGGCAACCTGTACAGAGAGATCTGTCCGTCGTCGCTCCGAATTTAATTACATAGATTGTTAGGCAGTTTAACTTACTTTAGAGGAGTGTGAGTGGAGCGAGTCGATGAGATTACAGTTATTGACTGTACGATGTTAACCTACTGATACTGGTGTTATCCAAATAATTTTGGCTACTTCACTGAGTGATGCGGTAATCAAATTATTTAGATTAGTTTTAGATATAATTTAGTTTTAAGTAATAGGTAATTAGTTAGTTTAATACATAAGGGTTGTTTGACCACGGACATAGTCAGCTATCACTCATAATACCTTATAAAAATCAATAAAAAAGTTGTATAGACATTTAAGATAAGTAGGTGTAGGTAGAAAGGGGAACTACTCAAATCAAATGTTTTGGGTCGAATGGCGCAAAAAACCTATTGGGTAGAAAAATCTTAACGGGTATACCCGTTCAACCCAAGATTTTTCTAAGCACTCTTATTTTAGAATAGGTTGCGTCTTCGCGTTTTTCCAGGTTTAAAAGTCTATAGGTATATTATTCCAAGTCTAAAATACGTTTATGTGTTCAATAGTTTCGGCTTTAAGAGGTAAACAACAGTAATAGTGTAATTCATTATATCTCGTGAAAATTAGAAATGCTTTCATTCCTTTCGTAATAGCTTCACTCTGAATTTAAAATGTCGACTTCTTAAAAGAGATTTAAATATTTCTCTGCAAACCTTCCTATCATAATATGATACAAAGTAGAGCAAGAGGTAGAGCTCTCAAATCTCTTTATAATAGGCTCGTTAGGGGAAGAATTTACCACTACGCATATTTCTGCCGCAAACCAGCAAATCCCCTCCACTCCAGGCGGCACCTTTCTTTATAACTTGAATCTGTCGCTACTTTATAGCAATTGACCTTTTTACCCGAGTTGAAGAGTGTTGAGTTTCTAACTCGTGCACACTCGTTACTGATTTAGTTCCTACAGCTGTGTCGCGACCCATATACGCACGCTCGGGACAGTGAACAACTTGAATAACTTACGAAAAGAACTTTGAATATTCAAGTGAAATCCGATTTCCAATGAAAAATTGGCCCTCTTTTAGAAATTTACTAAGATTTACTGGTGTAACCTAAGATTACCCAATTGCGGGTTTTTGCAGAAATACACTCGAGAGCAATGAATCCGGGTCACTTAAAGAATCCTAAAAATCGTAAATTGGAGTATTGAAGATTGGTCAAAAGTTATGTTCTCCGACGAATCAAAATTTATGCTCTACAAGCACGATGGAAGACACAGAGTGTATCGAAGACCAGGGGAAAGATTCAAGCAAGCATGCATCGAAGAAAAAGTAGCCTACGGTGGTGGGTCTGTACTTGTGTGGGCCGGAATTTCTTCTGAAAGTCGCACAGAGCTGGTGATCATAGAAAACGGCTCTTTAACTAGCGTAAGATATGTGGAAGAAATCCTCAATGATCACGTTGGTCCATTTATGGTCAATTTAGGTGAGGATGCTATATCTATGCATGACAATGCCCGACCTCATACAGGTAGGATTGTGAATCAAGAGATGAACATTACTCGTATGGAGTGGCCAGCGCGCAGCCCGGATATCAACCCGATCGAGCATGCTTGGGACGAGCTAGGCAGATGCGTAAAACAACGAAACCCTCCCCCAATCACGCTTCGTGAGCTCAAAATTGCTCTCACAGAGGAATGGGAGAATATTCCCCAAAATCGTATAAGGAACTTGGTGTACAGCATGCCAAACCGCGTAAACGCAGTAATGGAAGCACGAGGAGGCAATACGAAGTATTAAAATTCAAGAAAATCGTAATAAAGTTCAAAAATTTCATGTTTCCTATTTTTGTTTTAAGGAGAGATCAGCAGTTTTTTTCTTTATGTAATTTTGTGTGAGTAAAATGTATGGTGACTCATATTTTTTTACTTTCATTTAAGGAGTATTACATTGTCTATTAAATACAATTTATTGCATTAACCTATCATTTTTAGTTTCCGAGATTTTTAACATTCTTTAAGTGACCCGGATTCATTGCTCTCGAGTAATAGGTATAACATCTTTTAATCTATACTCTATACTAATATTAGAAAGAGGAAATATTTGATTGTTTGTTTGTATCGAATAGACCCCGCAACTACTGGACCGATTTTTGCAGATGTTTTAACGTTTTTCTTTAATCCCTCCACTAAAAGAAAAAGAATAGTGACTGGTAAATTTTTTGATGCATCTTCTTGTTTATCTTTGTAATTAAATAATTTGTTAAACCAAAATTGGTAGGAATTTCTCACCTATCAGTAGTCTTCCTGTAACTTTGTTTAAATAGTATTATTTCAGTCGGTTTTTGTTGTTATGTTTAATTAGCCTTCAGTATTTAGTACTCATTAAGTTAGCTGCTAATTTCCTGAATATTGTTAAAATAAATATATTTTGTTTTTGTTATTTTTTTTTTCAAAATTAAAAAGCTTACTTTTCAGGGAGTGACACAGGCTATATTATATCCTGGCATTCCCACGGGAACGGGAACTACGCAAGTGAAACCGCGAGGCGCTGCTAGTATTTATATAAATATTGAACGAAAAAAAGTACCGTTTATTAGGTTGTTTATTTTATTCTTTAATTAAGTAGTTTTCGTTATCAATGTTATTTTGGTTTTTGAGAAATAAATCATTTTCATTTCATTTAAATTATTCACAACCACAACTCTAGCTTCTGCGCGCGGATTCGCACACAATTGCCCTGGATTAAAGTATCTTATGTCCTGGCCACTATACTATGTAGGTATCTCCTCTCTCAATTGTATGAAAATCCGTTCAGTCATTTGCCGTGAAAAGGTAAAACATAGGGAGACAGATAAAGTTGCTATGGTATTTTTTAGTAATATTAATATTCGTATAAAATACATAGGAATACACGATTGAGTTATTTATAATAGTCTCATCAAAATAAGATTTGATTTTCTTAAAGAAATCCCTAGAAAACATTACACGATAAAGACCATATCTGTGCTAATTTTACAGTTATCCGAATCACGGATGTTGAGCTATACCTACAAATGCAATTTAACTCGAACTAATATTGCATGCTATTACTATTGTAACAATCTTAGATCGAATGAATGTGGATATAGACGAGAAACTCAATATTTGTTTTTGTTTTAGGTTTGATGCCAACAGCGCATAGTGCAGCAATCGAGGTTGAAAAACCCCAGGAGCATCAAGCTGCTGGTAAGTATTTATTTTACCAACTTAATGGTACATTTTTGTAGCATCCACTTCTACTGTAACAAGAAGTTATTCATTGAAAACTTTAAAGGAAACCTGGGCTCGTACACGAAATCGAAGTGTCTGGTGATCATACGAACCAAAAGCTTCGATTTCGTGTACGGACCCAGGTTTCCTTGTAAACTTTGCAAATCTCATAAAGGTAGGTTTATTCGTAAAACCAGGGAGCAAAAGCCTGAGCAGCTAAGAAGCCATGTGGCAGACAATTTTTAGGGTTCCATGCCCAAAGCGTAAAACGGGACCGTATTACTAAGTCTGTCTGTATGTCTCTCCGTTTGTCACCAGCTGTATCTCATGAACCGTGATAGTTGGACAGTAAAAATTTTCACATGTATTTCTGTTGCTGCTATAACAACAAATACTAAAAAACTAAATGTTGATGCGTCGAGGTTATTATGAGTATCCGTCTACCAAATAGAAACCCTGGAAAAATATAACCCACGCTAAAAATTACTTACCTACACAAATAAAATATTAACTACTCTCCTACCGTCACTAGAGTTGTAATTAAAGCTTTATTTTTATTGCAGGTGGTGCGAGGACACAAATATGCAAAAGCGTGCTTTATTTAATTTTAGCATTTGTATTGTAAGTAGCTTTTTACTGATTCATAACATGAAGAATTTAATATAATATTTTCTGTAAATAAATCGTTTTCCGCATATTCAACCAACTTTTTGATTAAATCAATTCAAAATGAATTTCAGGGGAAAACCATTTTGTTCATTTTCCTTTAGAAATCTACGTTATAAAAAAACTCACGATCGACGAACCTATCTCAAAGCCTGTCAAACTTCCTGGCCTCACCCTGTATAATAATCCAGTCCCTCATGTGGGATCTATATAGTAAGTAATGTACCTTCTACAAAATGATACTCTGAAAGGGTTTCCAGAACTATTACAGTAAAAGTGAGGGACTACCACAGAGGAATGGTAGTGTACGTCAAGTGTGTAAACTCTGCAAGCCGGAAGCACTCGCACTCCGTGAACACTAAACTCCATTTGCAAAGCTGCATTAATTCGATGCAAAACAACGTTAATGAAGCGACCGGTCTTTATCAAAATTCCTGATGATGTGAAAAACTACCGTTAGGAAACCTTATTTTGATCTGAAAAAATAGACAACATTGAAGTACTTAGTAGAAAGGAACTTAGAAAATAATGGGAAATACATACAAATACATTATCTAGTCTACGCAAATTTTTCATTTAATTTATTAATTTAATGACAGATACACAAAACGAAGAATTAAAACTATAGTGTTTTTACACTTTACCTAACAATCTAAGCCGTCACCAGAAGGCAGTGCCCAGAATGTAAGGTTAAGGTTATATTAAATTTAATAAATAAATAATGCTGGACAAATCACAGAGCATTATCTAGCCCCAAGCTAAGCAGAGCTTGTGTTATGGGTACTAGATAACTGATATACATAATACAATACACTACATAGATAGATATTTTTTATTATACATAGAAAACATCCAGAACGCCCTTGAAATGTCTGCAGATCGTACACAAATTTGTCCCGAGGCGGGAATCGAACCCGCAACCTCCTGCGTTGCAGGCAGACCTTCGCCCACCGCGCCACAGAGGTCGTCCATGGGTCGTCCAAGGTGCGTTATGGGAAGAATGCTGGCTTGCCACGCTGAATGGGCGATGGTAAAAAAACCGTCGACCGAAATAGAAGCCTGTATTTCGATCACCTGTGGACTCTTTGGGAAGTTTGGTAAGATTTCCAAATTGCGTGTGCCCCAGAACACCAAAGACCTTAGAAGGTTTTCACCCCAAAAGACTCAAATAGGGGTCAAAATTTGCGTATTTTCGTCGTATTTTCATTGAATTCATTTTAATGATTAAAATGAATGCTAATGTAATGCTTTTCCTGTAGCTATGTAATTAACATGAACTTTAAATATATGAATATACTTATATATGAACTTTGAATATAAAATAGGTGGGTAAATATGAGAACTTACATTTTAAGATCTGTACATTTTATTACCAAACTCTCGAAAATAAAATCGCGAAAGTTGATGATAAGGCGATGATAAGGCGAGGCCTAACATGGTTATGGTTATACCTGCAGACTACATTTGCGGTAACTCCCATTTGTTCTATAGGACTGTGACGTCATAGAACTGTTGCCACTTTTTTATCCCTGCATGGTAGAACTATTGAAACGAAACCTTTCCCATTTATTCTATTGAACGAATAATAGTTGGTAACTCCCATAAGTACTATAGAACGGTTGGTCCATAGATCGTATAAAACTTTTTTTATTCTGGTAGTACTATCATAGAACTATTGCCACTTTTCGCTGCGGGTGGGTGGTTTTATGTTTTATTAGATCCCATCCTAGAATCTCTCAATATTGCATATGAAGTGGGTAGGTAGTCTTCAAGCAATTCATGAAATGAGCTAAGTTTGATTTGAATGTTAGTATAGTTTAGTTAGTATAGTTTGAGAACCAGACTATCAGAATAAATATTTCGAGAAAAGGGTATTAGTCATTTATTTGTAGGTAAGGAACCTATTAGGGTTTTCTACCCGGGTACCCGGATTCGGGTAAAATACCCCGGGGTATTTGAATTTTTGAGTATCTGGGTACTATTTCATTGTCATTGTTTGGTAACCCGGGTACCTACCCAATTTGATCTAATAATTCATCGAAATTCTCGGAGCATAATTACCTACTATATAACGTCTTACACATAATATTAGCAAATTTGCTTTATAAACAATTTTCATAACTCTAAAGAATCTCATTGCACGCATAGTACCTAGTTTTGTCAAGAAAAAAGGACTCCTTCAGTAAATACTTCAAATCTATAGAAAAATAACTATAATAAGTTTAGTTTTGAGCTATGTGTTATTATTACCTACGTTAATTTATTTTGAAATAATATATTTTAACGAATTCTCAAAAGCTTACGAACCTTCAACGTTATGGAGCGTGTATTCTATAAAAGAAAACATTGAGTACTAAACACAATGTACAATTAAAGGAATTCGAGAGGCTAACATCGTTTCTCAACAGTTATGGATATAACCAAATAAAATCCAAAGTTTTCACTTCTCAAGAGGTACCTGAAAAAACCTTTCACTATCTTTAACTAATGATTGCTCTACTTTTACCATAGACTTTAAATAAATGTCTCACCTAAGTTGTTGATTTATGTAAAATAAAATTTACTAATTCTATCTTTAGCTCATTCATATTTTTATTTTTATTTTCCTTGTATTCGTCATGAAGTGTTTACCTCGGGTGAGAGTAACATTTAGTCGGTTGGGCGCCAAACCCCGTCTCGGGACTAAATAAGTTACTTTCATCCATTGGGTAACAATGTACTATTTTACGAAAACAAGAAGTGTAGGTACTATGTACAAGACTGTTGATTAATAATTTTCAACTGTGTCTTAGAAGAAAGTCTGTTTATAGTTTTGTTATTATTATTATTACAGAATTTACTGTAATTAAAAGTAGTTTAGGTTCGTAAAATAAAAACTAAATAGTTAAGGTAGAGACTAAATAGGTTGGTACTAAATATACTACGAGAACTTTATCTACCACTACGCATTCTCGCACATCTGGTCGAAAGGCATCCAAACTCCGGTTGGTTAAGTGGTAAGTTGCAGTATCTCTAGCGATAAGTTCCTAATTGCACTTTACTTGCGGAAATAGGGCAAAGCGAGTGATGGGAACACGTAGACGTACGTGCCTCGAAACATACAAGGGATGAAGTCAGAAGTGATGCCGGTGACAATGACCGACCACCGGCGTACACGCTTTACTCCTACACAACTATGGTGCCTTGGTACTTTTGGATGAAAACTTTATAAACTGCTAATTTATTGCGATTTCAAATAATTTAGTTTGCTTTCAAAAACAATATACTGACTTTAATTGATTGGGCTTCTCATGGATTTACGAACAAGACCAAATCGAAATGGGACCACAAGGGAAGCACCAGCTTTCAAATAAAAAAAAGAATCATCAATATCGGTTCACCAAGTAAAACTTTCTGAGGTAACAAACATAAAAAAATAGTACAAGTCGAACTGAGAACGTCCTCCTTTTTTGAAGTGGATTAATAAAGGAGGATGTTCGGCTGTAGGTTTCTTCGTGCTTTTGGAGATGGTCGCAGAAAAAATATTTATTATTTATAAGTGTTTGTCCCGCAAAACTTAGAAAAACATTGTACATAAATATGAAGTTGGTTTTTAGTAAGTTAAAGAAAACAATCAAATTATTAATGCGATTTTATATTTTGATGGGGTGAATATAATTGCCAACACGTAGGTACGCGTCCGTATTACAAATTAATTAATTAGAATCTACTCAGCGCGGAAATAAACTGACGCTATTTTGACAACAAGATTAAATTATATGATAGATAAAACATTAATTTGCAACAGTAACACACAATACAAAGGTAAAACACAATAAAGGGGACCTACAAAAATAACTCGGGAATTTTATGATGAACAATGCATGAAAATACCTACATCTTTTTAAACATTCAAAAAAGTACGGATTCGCAGTATGAGTGTGTGCTTCATGCAGCCTTAAAAAAAGGCAATAACTCAGCGCGCAATTTTTCAGTACCTATATTACTCTCTGAGGTGACCAGAAAAACGGAACAAGTTAAATTGATGTTAATATATTTTATCAGAACACGACAACAACCGTACCCTGCGTGAAATGCGTGGAGCAAAGGATGTTTTGTCGAGCGAATGAATGAAATATTGGTCGTGTACGGTCCATGTTTATTTCAACATTTCAGATAAAGGTCACACGAACGTCTAAGCAGTCCGGAGTAATTTGAATCAAAACCAATATTATAAAGGTTTGACGGAATAGAAAGGAACTTAGAAACATTTACCTACATAAACCATCATGGGTTTATAGTTGTAAATACTCATACCCATACTCATACTCATTTATTCGCCGTAGGAGCACAAGGCACACTTGGAGACGTCAATTATACAATTTAATGTTTCTTAAATTATAATTTAAAATATAAAGCCATAAAGCAGACAAAACAGAAAAATAATCTAGTTACTTAAGAATTTGTATATAATATAAAAAAGGTAAATTAATAAGTAGATCAGCTGTAAATGGGCGTCGTTAAAGTCATGTACAAATAATAATTAGTGGTGCTGCTGTAAAATGGCATTGTCTGTCATTATTAAATCTAAATAATATTATATAATTATCACAGTTACCTTACCTAGGTAATATAGCTGCTAAGAATCAAATATTTATCAAATGTTTATAAAACCGGCCATCAAAATAAACGACTATGTATGTATAAATTGGTATTTGTTTAAGTTATCTTCATAGACCCTAAATAAGTATTTACTACTTATTATTGAATTGTAAAATTTTCATTTATTCATTTATGTTTATTTCGTTTCATACCACTCTTCTCCTTTATGAAATGATACCCATAAGTGAGAGGAAAGTTCTAGCAAAAATCAAGTATCTAATTCATCATCATCATCAGCCCTTAATAGTCACAGCTGGACATAGGTCTCCGCTATTGAGTGCTATAGCACCCTGTCTTCAGCTTGCCGCATTCACCATATGCCTACAGTCTATCACAGGTCATCATCCTTACTGCAGTACCATTACGCTAATTCCCTACTATCCTACAATTGACGTTTGAAAGCCATTTATTGGCTTTTGCGTCTGTACCTGACCAATAACTATTAGGTAGCTGTTTCGAGGGCATTCTATACTACGTTTGCTAAGTTGCAATCACCAATCAAAAACTCGTTTACCCCATCAGTAATCATCGCGAGATATGACCGGCAAAGGCTTTAGCTAGCTAATTCTTTAACCAATACTAAATCGATAATTTTTGCTCTCCTAATTACCTAAGAAGTACTTACCTTATTTATTACAACAAGTACTTTCCTTATTAAATCAACTTTACATAGAACTTTGCTAACAATAGAAGCAAAGAGGGCCAATTCAACAAAGCTCCAATCATTATGATTTCCCAATATTCCTTTAACTTTTAATTCTTTGGACTATACTTCTCGATTCCCTTTAGTTTCAGGTACCTAATAAGTAGGTAAAGTAGCTGAACTTACCGGTGCTGGTTACCGATAAAATTATAGAAATCTTTCAAAGTCTGGGTACAGTCATGATCATATATACATCCATGATCGATCAAATATTCTTCAACTTCAACAGCCTAATGGTTATGGCCCACTGCTGGACGCAGGCCTCCCCCTGATAAGCGCCTTAATTGGCTGTTATCTCATGGGGGGTAGTGCCCATAATCCCCAAGCTGGGCATGCGGGTTGGGGATCGCAGTTTGTTGATAGAATTGTTCGGAAGGAGGCGGTGTTGCCCGCCCCCGGAAAATATCCCTTAGTCGCCTCTTACCACGACACCCACGAGAAGAGTAGGGGTAGTCCAAATTCGACCAAATCTAGTAATAAAATAATCCAAATGCTCGTTATTTGCTAGTTACGATTATTAAATTTTGATGTGTGATTTTGTTAGCTGTGCTGATCAGCTAGCAGCATTAAAAACAATCATTCAAATCATTTGCCTAACTAATTTTTTGACTATTTGTGGTAAAAATAATTTGGGAAATTCAATCATCCGACACTTAACTTTTTTTTAGAGGTAGGCTTCCATAAATAAACAAGATTGAAATATACAAGGAATTTGAATTTAATATCAAAACAAAAAATATTCATCTCTTTATTTCCATAAAATACCATAAATGTACACTTAGAAAATGTCAAAATATAAATATATTTAAAATTATTTTCCGATTAAAGTCAATTATTTTAAATTCATAGGACTGTAAGCCAAATCACAAACTAATCATTTATGTATTCACTTTCTGTAATAGACTTTGTTTTTGTTTTAATGATATAGTTTTTTCATGGATCCCATTGTCAAAACTGGACCAAATAAAATGGGACCTCACGGGAAGCACCAGCTTTCAAATAAAAAAAGAAGCATGAAAATCGGACCACCCAGTTTTAAGTTCCGAGGTAGCAAACATAAAAAAAACTTTCGAATTGAGAACCTCCTTTTTTTGAAGTCGGTTAAACAAACGCTGTACCGACGACGGCAGCGATCGTAGAAAACGAAATGTTGATAGCCAAGTTGACGCGACTGTGTAAACATGGATAGAATACTACAATATTATATGAGTCTATTGTTAGCGATCTACAGATTCCGACTGTACCTGAGCGGTTTGATATTACAGCGGCAGCCAGCAAAGTGTAAATGGACGAAGGTGAAGAGGCGTAGATCGCTTCGCAAGGAGCCTTGATTGTAGGTCGAGTGATTCAATGGGGCGAGGAATAAATTGAGTGGGTAGGTGTACCTACAGAACTCACACTGAACTCACAAACGCCGCCGACATCGCCCGGGGGTGTCGGCGAAATATTACTACAATCAGACTGAACTCACGTTACGAAACGTATGCGACGCATTCGTCAATCTAGAAAATAAATGGCATAGCTAGGGACAAACTGGGTAAAACAGCGTGAAAGAGAAAAAGACGAAATACTGTAGCAAAACATCCTTTGTCAGATCTACTGACACAGAAGGTTAACAGTCATGGACTAAGGATACTCAGAGAGTCAGAGTCAAATCGTTTATTTCTTTAGACTTACAAAATAAGTACTTAGACAAGTCAAATTTTTACTATATAAACAGCTTGATAACTCCTACTTCCACTGCCAGCCAGGTAATCGTCTTGCTTCAGTATTGTGACAATTTCTTTTCACCCTGTTTTATGGTAATTATTGTACTCTACGCCATTCGTTAAGTTGACATTTCGTCGCGTTAGTTCCTTGGCATGGGCTATGTCTATAAAATTGTATAATAAATACAAACATGACGGCGATTTTAATACTCGCCGACTTCTAGCATTGTGTGTTAAAAATGGACTTAGCACACCGAACCGTTGTTAGTGACTTTGGACTTCGACATGATATTGCAGAACATGTTTGCCAAACAGTTTTTTGTCAACTTGTATAAGCCGCTGAAATGATACCTATACCTACCGTTCGGCGTCCTCGTCCTGAACGAGTCCCGCTACGGTCCAGCAAATTTCATCCCTAGGAGAACGCGATCACCTGCCACTAACCGCATCAAACGGATTTTAATATTCTTTGTATGGTATGCTATATATTATGTAAGTGCGTCCACTGATCCATACTTCGAAGAGTGGAGACACAGTCTGAAGAATCCGCTCCTTGCAGTGCTGACGCACTTCTATGGCAACCCTTATAATTTCGTCCACTGATTCGCTCCTCACAGTGTGACGGTGGTGGTGGTTGGCACAGGCCGAACTATCTGTTTCAAGCGGTGCGGAAAACTGAACGCGATTCTGCGGAAACCATACAATGAATACAGAAATCCGTTTGATGCAGACACCGTTGAACGTCCGATGCCGGCTCGACGACACTAGCCTTAAATCGCCAGACGGTGTCGGCAATGGGCTGAGTGGGTAGGCTATCTTGGCGGGTCGGCGACTTTGGTGTATAGACTACATTTATACCCTTAGAGTGTTTGCGAGTGGGGAAACCTAAGAAGGGTAAAGCAATTGAAACGAACGTTGCTGGTTAATTTGTTAGCGTCCACATGTTTTCCATCGAGATGTATTCCTTATAATATTCTCACAACAGATTGAATTTGAATTGAAATTCACTTTAACTTCAAAGTCATTTATTTGAGAACATGAGTCATAAAGATGCAAGTTTGTATGAAAGCACAACATGTTTTACCTAAACCTAGGGCATGAAAATATATGTCAGTAGTTTTCTAATAAATTACAAATCAAATACAAATAAATTATCATTTCAGACTACACTACACACAATACAATAGTAAAAAGATATTATAATGTTGGTACCTAACCTACATATTACTACCGGTAAATTTTTATGTCTATATCCTATAGAAAATCATTGATTTACCTGTGTCAGCGGTAACAATTTAACATTGTACGGCAATTTATAAAAAAAATTATTGACATTCCATAGAAGCTTTTCCCAAGCAGAGCTGTTTTAGGACCGGTGAGAATATCATAAAGCGTTGTTCGTCGCTTCTAATACGTGAGTGATTTGGTTTTTCAAATAAAGTATTATCACATCACATCACATTACACTAATATTATAAAGGCGAAAGTTTGTATGGATGTATGGATGGATGTTTGTTACTTCTTCACGCCAAAGCTACTGGACGGATTTGGCTTTCAGCCAAATCCTTCCCAAGCCGAACTGATTTATGGGATAAAAAATAGCCTATGTTTGATTCCGGGATTAGAATTACCTGTGTGCTAAATTTTTGTCAGATCCGTTTTGTAGTTTTGGCATGAAGAGGTAACAAACATCCATCCATCCATCCATACATCCATACAAACTCTTGCATTTATAATATTATTAGTGTGATAGTGTGATAGTGTGATTATGATTAGGATTGATGGTTTAGATGGTTTGAAAAACCCTAATTACTCTTAGTGCGAGTAATTCAAAAAACCTAAGCTAATAGATTGAAAATGTTAAATTGTAAAAGTTTATTTTTCAAAGACAACTTGAAACAATAGTTTTGAGCAACACAGCCTTCTGTGATCGTTTTACAAGTACGTGTTACGTAAAGTAGCTTCTTCCTCATTGCAGAGTAGGTGTACTAAGTAAGCATTCTAAGTGCTTATTTTGTAAGGCTAGAAATACAGTTACTGAAATCTGAAATCGTATTGGTTATTATAAAATAAACAATTGCTCATCCCACTCCTAATTTATTGTTATATTATAATGTGATTTTAGAGTTAAACCACTCTACCCAATCTACCCTATGTCGGAATACCGTTCTGATTTGAATAACATTATCCTTTAATTAAATTTGCTCACGCTAAAGGCCTAACTAGTTTATAGAGCAAGGACTACTTAGTTACGGACTGTATTTAAATACGAGATCCCCACCCACTTCATGTAGGTGATACATACAAGAGCCGAGTTGGGTGGAATATGCTCTACCTACTAAAAGCTGGACTGCTAAACTGGAGCATAAGTTCATCAAGATAATAAGATTTAATCTTTTCAATCAATCAATACTTTTATTTGCTCAAATGTAGGTACTTATATTTATAGTTGGCTCTACTACATTCTGCCACAAAGTGCGTGCAAATTTCACAAATGTAGATAAAATAAATATAAAAAAAGGTTTCACGTATTTGTCACAGACTTACACAATTAACACATTAGAAATTTGATTTACGAGCAAGAAAAACCAACCAAACACCCGAGTTCACACAATAATATACTTTATAAGTAATTTTAACAAAGTAGGTAATTCTTGCTGCTGGCCACGCTCGCATGCGGCTTTCCCGGCATATTTTTTTCTAAATTTAATCACACTTTAATTATAAATG
Source organism: Eupithecia tripunctaria (assembly GCA_955876795.1). NCBI lineage: Eukaryota > Metazoa > Arthropoda > Insecta > Lepidoptera > Geometridae > Eupithecia > Eupithecia tripunctaria. The sequence goes on along the minus strand of OY041609.1, from coordinate 9,232,790 downwards.
CGAAGTAGGGATGTATGTATGGATGAATGTATTAATGGATGTTTGTTACTTCTTCACGCCAAAACTACTAACAGATCGGGCTGATATTTGGCATACAGGTAATTGTAATGCTGGAATCGAAAATAGGCTACTTTTTAACACATAAATCAGTTCACGTAGGATAGAAATCACCTTTAAACCTTTCTATAAGAACAACGCGTGCAAAGACGCGGGGTCGCAGCTAGTCATTTAGGTATATGTTGATTTTCTGAGACTTGCAACTTGAGTTGCAGAAAAAAGAACTCGCGAAACAATAGGCAGTGTCCACTCTTAGGCCCGTATTATGAAAGTCTACTTGGTTATCGAACTATGCTTGAGTAACGCTTTTCTATGGCACAAACGTCACTCAAGTATTAGACCTGTGACTGAGCAAGCTTTCATAATACGGGCCTTAGAGTCTGGTGTGAAATGTTAACCAACCTCCAAACATTTAGTTCCAGATGGAGAAGGTAATTTTAAGAGAACCTTTGAATGCAGTATTACTAACTTTAAAAAATAAAAAAAATCTCCTGCCAGTAAAATATCATATCTACAATATTTAAGGTACTCTCCCTTCATTTCGCACAGTCTTGTACCTAAAAAAAACTAACCCCACTATTAACAACGGTCTGCTAACATAAAACATTTTGCTAAGTAGTGCTATTTCTTAATCTGACTTATGTCAATAGAAGCACAGAGCGAGATTTAGCAGTGTGCTAGGTTAGCAGAATATTATGAATGTATATTTCTTCTCTTATTTTTCTTTACTGACTGTATACTACCTGTATAATTTCTACATAATGTGTCGTGTTATTTGTGTGTTATGTAAATTGTTTCCAAATAAATATAGTTTCTTTCTTTCTTTCTATGAATAAGGGGGCCAATATCCAAACATCTCAGTTTAATTTATTATATTCATGTGATGTGATAAACAGCAGACAGACAGATCAGATGGCTAGGGTACTTCCGTAGACCGTAAGTATGTTCGAAAGTTTGAGGGAGTCAAATTCTCTTTGTCTGCGCTTCCGTGTATAATGGGGTGTCCGGTACCACCCTATCCCGTAATTATCGACTCCTCATTGAAACTCTAGTCTATGGAATCGACATTAAGTGATCGATAGATGTTTGTAAGTTCCAACAAAACCACTGAACGGATACACACATTTTGCATCGTTGTAGAAATTTCTAGATGTAATTATTGTTTATTTATAGAAATCACTTAGTTTTTTTTCTGTAATGTTTAAATAGTCTGAGAGTTATTTTTTTAGTAAAAAGGGTGCTTTAAAATGATTTGATATCATTAAACAAACAGGCTAATAAAGTACATAAAAAAAAGACATTTCCATCTAAACTTTGCGTTATTAGCACTTAATTGGAAAATTATGGGATTTTGGTTAAAAATCGTATAAGTTCCCTTAAAAAAAACAATCAGACTTTGGTTAGGACAAATATGGCTCAAATTGTTCTCTGCTCAATTGTCTGTACTAACACCACCTTAAATCTTTGCACCCAGCTTCCAAACATCCTGTTTATTGATATAATTATTATACATAATAATATGACATAATTAAATTGAGATATTATAACTCTCTCATCCTTCAGTAGTGGTTTTAAAACCATATATAGAATTTTATCTTCATCTATAGCTTTATTTTTATCATCATCATCAATAAGTCAACTGCTGGACTGGACATAGGCCTCCGCTAATAAGCGCCATAGCGCCCTGTCTTCAGCTTGACGAATCCAGCATCTGCCTGCAGTCATTCGCAGATCGTCATACCACCTGGCTGGAGGGCGTCGTATACGTTTGCCAAGTCGCGGTCTCCACTCATGAACTCGTTTACCCCACCCGGTCGGTTCTTCCCGAGATATGGCCATTCCACTACCACTGAAGACCATTTTCAATCGATCTAACTAGAAAGCTCAACTGATCTGATCCAATACTAATTGGAAGCGTCCCCAAGACGTTGCTCGTTGGATTTCCCCGTTTTATTAAACACGATTGTCTGGTAGAGATCGCTCTTGAGCGATAACACCGCCACTTGTCACTTAGTTTTTTAAGCCGTTCTATTGTATTGGTTCTTTCAATAAGTGTGCAATAAAGAATTTTATATTATATATCTATTGAAATCGTGAGATGCGCTGCGCCAGTTCATCAGATCTCGGGTCACGCACGGGTTGCTTTAAACTTCTGGTTCAGAATTTCTGCTCTGTTAAATTTTTGAAAACCCTGAGAACCCTGGATTTAAAATAAATAAATAAATAAAAGTTTAATGTTGGACAATTCACACAGCATTATCTAGCCCCAAGCTAAGCATAGCTTGTGTTATGGGTACTAGATAACTGATATACATTATACAATACACTACATAGATAGATATTTCCTAATTATAAATAGAAAACGTCCAGAACGCCCTGAACAAATATCTGCAGATCGTACACATTTGTCCCGAGGCGGGAATCGAACCCACAACCTCCTGCGTCGCAGGCGGACCTTCGTCCACCGCGCCACAGTGGTCGTCATTTATTTAGGTATTTTAGACATTCATAGAGGCTCGTATTAAGGCGCATATCCGAGCCAATCTGACAGCAATTCCTATTTTATCATATTTTTACGTTTATCATAGGAATTTTTAAAAATCCTACGTTCAGTTTGTGGTATCTATTATAAGCTATTTTTTAATACCTCTTTTATAATTTTATCTCATATAGTTTAGGAGGAGATGTAAAAATAGAGTTTGGTGACCAAAAAGCGCAACTTCGTATCTTTCCTAAGCTTTACAAAATGAAACTATTACAGAGGCATTAATTAATAGCTTATAATAGATACCACAAACTGAACGTAGGATTTTTAAAAATTCCTGCGTTCAACGTAATAATAAGATATAATAGTTGGGGGCGCCACTTTCGCTGCTGTATGGGCCTTAATAAACATACCTAGACCTATACTTTGGTAGTTAGCACCTAGTAATTGCTGAGCTACTTTGAACCGCGCAGCCTTAAAGAAACATTTTTAATTAGAGCTCGCCTGCTCATTACGTATCTAGGGCTTCTGGAGCATCTTATGTATGAAATAACTTCAATAGTTTTACTAATTTGGTCGCGGCTTCGCATGCCCTATACCCACCCAAAGATTTAAATCGTTAGATAGGCCCTTTCCGTAGTGAGACCGCGCCGTGTTTGTTATCAGGCGAAGTGAGTGAGCTTACTCATTTTGAATCAGTGAATTGTGTTTTTGTGTTATGCTTGTTCACAAAAGTTCGTGCAATGTGATTGCACAATAAATTGCAATAATAACAGTTAGATTTATTGACAAAAATACTCAGTATTTTATTTACTTATAGGGTGCTTGCGTCGGGATTTTGTTAACGCACGCATTCACAGATATGACACTGTTTTTGGGTGTAAGGGCGTATCGAACGATTTAGATCTTTGCCCTTATAAAAAAAACACAGCCTACTTATATCTTATTGAGTTCAATATGTACGACCACCTTCATCTTGATCCATTCAGCTTTAGAGATAATAATTACCCGAATAATGTATTAAGTTACTGCTAGAGTAGAGGTAACATTTAGGTAACCAACATGTACCTATTTCGTCTAGTTTTCATCTTCGTCATGTTATTCAATCTTTAGACTATGAAAATAATTAAATTATGTTTTATTCGGGATTTTATTATACTTTCTATAAATAAAGTATTGTTCTTTTTAGCTTCTTTCGCAGTTATACTCCGTTAGCAAGAACAAAGGAAACTTAAGGGAACATTAAAAATTTCATAAAATTCAGGTTGTACAAGGGCAGATTAAATAGGGTACCTGGCGATCAAACGTTGTTGGGGTAACGCTTGACTGGTTTTTAAATAAAAGGAAACAGTAAGAAATTTAAGTAAGATACTATATGATACCTATACCTATACCTATATTTACGTATTTTAAAATCCAGCAGGTACCTATAGAATATACGTGGTAGAGTCTGTTCAAAATGAGAAGAATCGTGGCGTTGCGGTGAACTAACACTTTTGTCGTAAGTACTGTAATGTTATGACAAAGGAGTATTGTCAACGCAAAAAAAGTTGTCAATTGGCACACGAGCGCCCTCCATTCCCATGACTCTTCTCTTTTTGAACAGACTCTAACGCAATGAGTAGGTATGAATTACTTATCAAATTAAAAATAAGGTGTGCATTACAATATTTATATATTAATATTATTATGTAAAAACTCGCCTTTATTCTTTTGTTTTTAATCCCAGAAAAATAAATGCATATTATATAGGAAAAAACAGACTAACATTCTTGAAACCTATGTTCAAAAAATGTGTAGTGGTACACTTTCATGGTACATTTACATGCATAGAGTTTTCGCTGCTGCTACAAAACACGACATCTAGCGATAGACTAGCGAACGAAAATTAACTGACTCTACATGGCCGTCGTTTGCAATGCAGCCTGTGATACAGTACCGGTAAACCCACTCACATCACAGGCAAAAACCACACTACACCCAAATTCTTATTTCATTTCGCCGCGGTTCACTAGATGGCGTAGGCTCCGATTATTATTGGTTTGCTATATTATACACCGATTCTCTATCCAGTATTTATGATTTAATCATGTTCGTTCAATATTGTTTTCTCGATAAGCCTTACAAGTATCTAGAGTTCGTATGTCTGGACATGACTCCGGCCGAGAGCGAAAACAAAATAAAACCATAATAGACCCCATACGCAATAGGTGGCAGGGATTGTTCGCTAGGTAGACCAATGTGCTACACAGATCTCAAATTTTAACTGTGGCAAAATTTTACTATAATCACTTGTAGCGATTGATATACATATGTATGTTATGTACGCTAACTCTAAGTACACACTACATGATTCATCATACGAGTATAAGGATTTTAATGTTAATGAAGATGACCATTTTTAACCGACTTCAAAAAAAGGAGGACGTTCTCAATTCGACTGTATTTTTTTAAATGTTTGTTAGGTACCTCAGAAATTTTTACTGAGTGGTCCGATTTTCATGATTCTTTTTTTATGAAAGCTGGTGCTTCCTGTGTGGTCCCATTTTCATTTGGTCTTGTTCGTTGAAGTCGATTTATAGTTTTTTTTTAAACAAAATCCATTAATTTTAACGATCTCCGTGGCGTAGTGGACGCGTCCATTCTCACTCGGGGCTTCGTGAAATCCAACACAGCAAGTTTTGGGTTTGATTTTAAACCTGAATAAAATTCTGAAATATTTTATTACCAAACAACGGGGTACAAGTTGGTTGGTTTGCTTATTTTAAAATGTCTTTTGCGATGGCATATCAGCTCAACAGCTTGGGTGTGCAAAATTATAAAAAAATATTGATTTTGTCATAAATAAAACTTAAAACGACTTCAATTATACGGATCCCATTCTCAGAACTGGACCAAATTACCATTTTAATTTGGTCCAGTTCTAGAAATGGGATCCACAATGGAAGCACCAGCTTTCAAATAAAAAAGGAATCATCAAAATTGGACTACTAAGTCAAAAGTTCTGAGATAACAAACGAAAAAAATACCGTTGGATTGAGAACCTCCCCATTTTTTGAAGTCGGTTAGAAAAAGGAAATAGACATGCAGATCGGAAAAAATATTTAAATATTGATAAACTATTCAAAGTATATGACAAAAAACATTGAACATGACTCAGTTTTGTAAGATAATTGTCAAAGCAATCATTTTAATCTTCGCTACCATAAAGGAAGTAAGTTAGTTTCTATTAATTATTGTTGGCCTTTTATTGTCAATCTACATAACTTAGGTACCAGCAACTTACGTCCAGCAAATCGATAGCAAAGTTTAGTTAGTTTTTAAGGCGCATACACCAGTGAAAGTGGCGTCACCACCTTTTTTATCCTATTATTACGTTAAACACAGGAAGTTTAAAAATCCGTCGTACAGTTTGTGGTATCTAATATAGGTAAGTTATGCCATCGAACTCTATTTTAGCATCCCTTTCTAAACTATATAAGATAAAACTATTACAAAGGTATCCAAAATAGCTTATAATAGATACTACAGCAGAGTGAACGATGAATTAGTAAAAATCCTACGTTCAGTTTGTGGTATCTATTATACGCTATTTTTTTAATACTTCTGTAATAATTTTATCTCATATAGTTTATGAGGAGATGCGAAAATATAGTTTGGTGGCCAAAAAGCTCAACTTTGTATCTCTTCCTAAGCTTTACAAAATGAAACTATTACAGAGGCATTAATAAATAACTTATAATAGATACCAAAAAACTTGCTGCGTTTAAGGCCCATACACTAGCGAAAGTGGCGCCCCCAACTATTATATCTTATTATTACGTTGAACGCAGGAATTTTTAAAAATCCTACGTTCAGTTTGTGGTATCTATTATAAGCTATTTATTAATGCCTCTGTAATAGTTTCATTTTATAAAGCTTAGGAAGAGATACGAAGTTGCGCTTTTTGGCCACCAAACTCTATTTTTGCATCTCCTCCTAAACTATATGAGATAAAATTTTAAAAGAGGTATTAAAAAATAGCTTATAATAGATACCACAAACTGAACGTAGGATTTTAAAAAAATCCTATGATAAACGTAAAAATATGATAAAATAGGAATTGCTGTCAGATTGGCTCGGGTATGCGCCTTAACGTAATAATAAGATAAATAATAGATTCAGGCGTTACTTTGCGGAAATCCATTGTAAATATAAGAATGAAAAATATTTAGTAACAATTCCGCGAAAAAAACCTTCTGCGATAAAATCTAACAAATTGTACATTTATACAAAATGAAAGAACATTTATCAAAGCAAGTCGTCAACTAGTAATAATAAGATAAAATAGTTGCGGGCGCCACTGGTGTATGGGACTTAAGTGTACATACACGATACACTACACACAGATACACGTTTAGGCTTTGCATAATAATAATATCCGCTAACGGCGTAATACCGAAGAGCCTCATTCAACATCTCAAGAGACTTCGCTAGAAAGTTGGATCAAGGGCCGGATTCAAAGGCGGTACTCCTGGACTCGGCGCGCACGTCAGGAAGTTCCTCTCTCTGCAACCCTGACTCACTGGAGCTTCGAGACCGGTGATTCAGCGTTTTGATATATTTTTACTGTAGAATAGTTTTATAATATTTTATGTTCAATAGTAAAAAAAAACATATTTTATTACGAGTTATATGCATAAATTAGTGTTTAATAATAATATATTAAAGTTATCTCCGGGTGAATCATATTGTGCATGTTATCCGAAGATGATAAGCACTAGATAAAATGCCTATGATGTACTAATTGGGTGCAGTTCCACGCATGAATGGCCACTATATGGTCGGAGACCATGAAAATAAAACATTATATTTATAAAACACAATAAAATACTAAAATAATACCTATAATCGTAATCGATTATAAAGAATGTTCTTGATTATATATTTATATATTTGTTTATTTTATCACACACTTACCTAACACTTTCGCCAGACAAAATCCATAAAAAGTAACCAATCTAGTATGCAAATAAAATTGCTTTCGATTTCTATTAAAATGCGTGGTGTGGTGTCCTGATGATGTCTCGTGGAGAGACGAAACTAGTTGACGACTTGCTTTGATAAATGTTCTTTCATTTTGTATGAATGTACAATTTGTTAGATTTTATCGCAGAAGGTTTTTTCGCGGAATTGTTACTAAATATTTTTCATTCTTATATTTACAATGGATTTCCGCAAAGTAACGCCTGAATCTATTATTTATTTCTATTAAAAGCCAAAAGGATACCTTAAAATGAATGGAATGAAATCGAAATTTATGGCTATTAGATATTTATTTACATAAGTAAAAAGTCATCGACCCTCGTTTTGGAGAGAAAGGTAGAGTTAGCAATAAAAACTTAGGGTCCAATACCTCGTACATTAAATTACATACTAGGGCCTTCTTAATGTACTTTTAATTCTCCTGAAACTTTAATAAGAAAGAAAATTACAATCAAATAACAGAAACAAATTAGGACAAGAATTAAATTTAAATAATTGAGCTAACTGCAGTTTTAGTAGGTACAAAAAACACCAAATTTTTCGAGACAACTTTTAGAACGCCAAAATGAAGGTAACTAATACTAATATTACACGAAAATTCAACTCTCAATTTTGACGGCGATCGCTAAAGTGTCGGACTAAAATTGCAATAGCGAGCCGCACATAATTTAAATACAACTTATTATTTGACTTACAAAATGTAAGATGAAGCAAAAATAATAAAGCAGGTACCGGCATACCTACTCATAAACGATGCTAAAAGAAAAGCAATCTCGAAATAACGGGTTGGCCAGCCCGTTACTGTCCTGGCTACAAGTACTTACATTTCTCGAACAAGTTATACCGTCTGCATTGCATTTACCTACATTGAAGCTGGCATTACTTTAGGTAGGTAACTCATAGGATGCGGGGCGTGCAGTGGCGCGTGCGGCGTCGCGTCGGGCGCGTTAGGCGTTTTGCACTGTTTACTGAGACGCGTAAACACAAACTTGTCACTATGAACGTTGATGTTTATGAACAGGCGGGGCTTGCAGAGTGGCGGTGCACGCCGCGTTCGACGTCACGTGTAAGCGTCAAATCAAACATCAAACGGGGCGTGCAGCGGCGCAGCGCGCACAAAATCAAACACATGGCGTTGGTAGAGTAACGTCGAATCAAACATACGCGTGTAAAACCGCCTCCCCGTGAACACACTCTACCAACGCCATATGTTTGAATTTTGTGCGCGCTGCGCTGCTCCACGCCCCGCGTCTCCGTAAACAATGGCATAGATTAAATCTATAAGGTAACTATATTTAATGTTCAACTTAACCCATTTGGGTTGTAAATGACGGATCTTGTCATTGACGTGTTTACCAAAATTAATTATAGAAGGAGGAAGCACGTTAAAAGCGTCGTGGTTATTAAATCCAATGTAAAGGTTGCGGGATCGATTCCCGCCCTTGGACAAATGTTTGTACGACCTGCAGATATTTGTTCTGGGTGTTCTTCTTCTATGTATTACAAAACATCGATCTACGTGGTGTATTGAATTAAGTATATCAGTTATCTAGTACCATAACACAAGCTCTGCCTAGCTTGTGGCTAGAGGATGCTGTGTGAATTGTCCAAAATTATTTATTTTTATTATTATCTGTTTTCTTAGTAATTTTTCTCCGCAACCTTTCTTATTTGGTATGAATAATACACAAATTAAATAAACATGAACTTCACCTAGTCGGTCCAGAAATATTGTATTATAATAATTTATCTACAGGATGTTTCAATTTTGGACGGTAGGTCGGTACAGAGACCGCAATACAAAAGGCATTTTCAGCATTTCAAACTTCCAGATCTGCGGAAACTTGTAAGTAGCCTCAACCAGGCATGTTCTCAAATTTTACCTAATTTATTTATAATCTAGGTGTAAGCTATCCCATAAAAAAACTTTTTATAGAGCATACAGACAACAGTTGATGTGATCCATTGATTATGGCATGATCTATCTATTCAACTATAAGGATTTAAGGATTTTAAAAACTCATAAAGCAAGCGAGATGTTTGATTTAAAATTATGACTTCAGTGAACTGGCCCGGAGGCACTATCACGCATTAGTTAACTGCAACGTTCAAAAAATAAATATAAGGCACGTATAGACCAACTCTAAAAGGGCATTTAATGTGCTCTTTGATATCCCCATGGTCTTGACTTGACTTGATTTTAAGAGTTCGTCGTAACAATCAATTGATATATTCTGTAGGAATATGCTTTGTCTGGGTATAAAAATTATTAAATATTTTCAATCTTTCTGAGCTTGAAACTACATTAAATTGTTTCAAGATTCATACCTACTTAAGCTGTCTAAACTGGAGTCTCATTAATACATACACATAGACATATTTAAACTAGTACACCATAAAACAAAAAATGTTTTTCTAATCCTAATTGTTTCATTTTATTTTAACACTTCTTTTGTTCGACAGACGACGCGACGATTCGACGATTTCGTCTCACTATGTATGTCGACATGACACGTCTTAACACTCTCGTGCGTACAAAGATCGTGTGAGTATTCAATTTGCAAGCAACCTGTAGAGTACCTTTCTTAGAGCACCGATCCCGGCGGCAACCTTGCACCATAAATCGATGGTCTCAATGGCATGGTTATTTTTACCAGGAATTTACTGACTTTTATTTTTCTTTTCGAGAGAGAAATGTTAATCTTAAGGTACATGGCTGTCGTGGAACCTACCTGTTTATATTTTAATCATAAAATAACAAAGAGAGGCTCTTATATCCGTAAGTGCGCATAAAGGTTTGACCTTGAGACGTACACAAAAGGTGTTTTACAGTTTAGTGGACTCCTCTGACATCTCCAGAATGGTCCTTTAACAAGAAATATTCGCTAGAAATATGTTTAAAAGCAACCGATGAATTTTATGGATAATAAGTGTCGAAAAATCGAAAAACTGTACTCTACTAGACCTCCTCAACAGCCTGTATTGTCCACTATTTGATTGGCGTTTATCTCAAGGAGGGTAATGCCCATAATCCCCACGCCGGGCATGCTGGGTGGGGATCGCATTTTGGTAGTATAATTGTTCTGCAGAGAGCGCTGCTGCCCGCCCCGGGTGTATATCCCTTAGTCGCCTTTTACGACACCCGCGGGAAGAGTTAGGGTGGTGCAAATTCTAAGCTAGCACTATACAGCTCGACTCTAACGACTCTATTATACCGAAAACAACTCTACTATACCTAAAATATATCTTTAAAAAATACTTACACTCGAATTACCTACAAACTCTTAACTCCCTACCCTAAACCAGTTATAAAAAACTGTGATAAAAAATCCCATCTTAGATTTGAAAGTTTTTCTGTCTAAATTCTTCAGGCACAGATAAAAATTTCTTTTTCTAGATAAAAGTACATAAACTTAGGCTGTCTGGACGGCGAATTAGCTCTGCCACAGGCTTCTCGTAACCCAGTAGGTTAAAATAAAAATGAAGATAATAAATAATATGCATAAAATGACATTAAAAAATTACAGTAGCCTTAGGTTCTAACCGATAATTATGGCTATTTATATCATAAATTTGATTATAAGGTATCTTAGTACATTAATTAGTATATATGTATAATAGTTTTTCATCATAAAATAAATCAATAACATACATAAAAAAGGTATATGCAGGCTACAAGGTTTAGTGACGAATCAAACTTTTCAACACTTTTTACTCACACTTTTAAACTTTTTTGGATGATGGGCGCGAGAAAATGCATCGTAAAACTTCTAGCGTCCTGCAAAGTTTTTGGGGAATCTGCTGGTTTCTTCAATAAATAGTCCTTTCTTTTTCCAAAATAAGTAACCATGCACATGAAACCCGTGTTTTATAACTCCTCCTATCAAACACTACATAATGTACCACGCTGACAGCATAGAATAGAATAGAATAGAATAGAATAGAATAGAATAGAATAGAATAGAATAGAATAGAATAGAATAGAATAGAATAGAATAGAATAGAATAGAATAGAATAGAATAGAATAGAATAGAATAGAATAGAATAGAATAGAATAGAATAGAATAGAATAGAATAGAATAGAATAGAATAGAATAGAATAGAATAGAATAGAATAGAATAGAATAGAATAGAATAGAATAGAATAGAATAGAATAGAATAGAATAGAATAGAATAGAATAGAATAGAATAGAATAGAATAGAATAGAATAGAATAGAATAGAATAGAATAGAATAGAATAGAATAGAATAGAATAGAATAGAATAGAATAGAATAGAATAGAATAGAATAGAATAGAATAGAATAGAATAGAATAGAATAGAATAGAATAGAATAGAATAGAATAGAATAGAATAGAATAGAATAGAATAGAATAGAATAGAATAGAATAGAATAGAATAGAATAGAATAGAATAGAATAGAATAGAATAGAATAGAATAGAATAGAATAGAATAGAATAGAATAGAATAGAATAGAATAGAATAGAATAGAATAGAATAGAATAGAATAGAATAGAATAGAATAGAATAGAATAGAATAGAATAGAATAGAATAGAATAGAATAGAATAGAATAGAATAGAATATTATTTTAAGCATAAGCTTGGCGTCGTCGATCGCAAGTAAACCTTCGGCAATATGATAAAATAGCTTTTGCCCGCCGCCTCGCCTGCGTAATTTTAATCTACTCATTAGCGGAAGCTGACAAACATTTATGACTCATCGTTGCATACTAAAAACAGAAGGGCTGCTGTAGCCGAAAAAATTGTAAAAGTCAAAATTGCGAAATTAAAAAAAACGCTGACAGATGCTGCGGTAGCCGAAAATGTTTACCTCTGACTCTTCATTGCATACCTAACATACTAAAAAAAGAAGGGACAGAAGACTGACGCTGCAGTAGCTGAAAACAGAAGGGCTGGCAGACGCTGCGGTAGCCGAAAAAATCGTAGGACTCATCATTGCAAACTTAACATAATAACAGAGAACAACGAAAAAGCTGACACACACTGCATTCGCCGGATTTGTAACTCATAAAGTTACCAACGCATACTTGACATAGGTACGGTCAGACCCTGAGGTAGCTGACAAAAAATTATGACTCATTGTTGCATACTTAAAACAAAAGGGCTAACAGAAGCTGCGGTAGCTGAAAAAATGGTTCATCATTCATACTATAAAAAGAAATGCTGACAGACGCTGCGGTAGCCCAAAATTTTTTATGACTCATATGTTTAATCCAGACTTAAAACTAAGTCTATACTAAATTTAATCCCGATCCGTTCAGTAGTTATGTCGTGAAGAAGTAACAAAGATCCCACAATTAATACAGGAAGGTTTTATGGTTATTTATATCATTCCGTTGGAAACTGATTTATGGAATAAAAAGTAGGCTACGTTTTATTCCAGGCCGACAACTATATGTATACAACATTTCAGCCCGATAAATTTAGCCGTTTTCTTGTGAAGATAAGGAACAAAGATCTCACTTTTGTTACGGGAACTATTGATTGTAATGTTCTTAGTAAAGATTTTGATGAAATAGTTCTCTGAGTCATTCGTTTTGTTTCCCTACTCAAACCATCCATTCTGTGACTTAAGTCTAGGTTTAAAAAGCTCTCTCACAGAACAAGGGACGTCACGATCCTAAGGATTACAAATCGCTGGTAGACAAGAGTAAGCGAGCGCACGTACGATGTCCTAACAGTAAATCTTCCAGCCCTGCCTACCGAGGCGGCTATTGAGGCACGGATACACCGCTGTTCGGGAGAATTTTTATGTGACGTCATCGTTAGTAGGACTTCTAATGAGCTCCAAGTTTTTGTATCGCTGCTGATGTAGAAAGTTGTAATTGTAGCTATGTCGTGGTACTATTAATTATGTATTTTGTGCTGTACAGGGTGGGGCAAATTTTTGGCCCCTTCAGGGTAGCTACCGTTTCTTTTGTAGTTAGAAGGTTTTGTTCTTAGGAACCTTACGTTCCTAAGAACAAAACTGTCTAATTTAAGGGGCCAAAAATTTGCCCCACCCTGTATATGATCTTAACGCAATAATTCTATTTTGTCATTATTATCCGAGTGGCCGTATCATGGGTACCTTGCCTTGCTTTGGCTTGCATTTACAGTAAGGACCGAATCTTAAATGCGCTAGGTGCGTAATCTGTGCGTTAGCCGTAATCGACAAGCAGCTTTACTGTGTTAATCAAAACAGTACTTTTTAGTGCCGATAAGTATATTAATTAACGGTGGAATACGGTATAATCAAGTATACCATGAAAAAACTACAGCCAAAACGGTCCCGAGGCTCTTCAAGTTTTCAAATAATTGAGTAGTTTAAAAAAAAACTATAAACCGACTTCAATTAGGTATATGGTTTTCTCATGGTTGCTAGGGTCAGAACTGGACCAAATTGAATTGGATCAAACGGGAAGCACAAGCTTTCAAATAAAAAAGAATCGTCAAAATCGGATCACTCAAAAGTTCTGAGGTAACAAACATAAAAAAGAGTCGTATTGAGAACCTCCTCCTTTTTTGAAGTCGGTAAAAATTATCTGAGCATCTGGTCGAAGCGCATCAGCATTGCCATACAGCGGGGCAATGCAGCCAGCGTCTTGGGAATGCTTCCGGCTGGTATTGATATGGATCAGTTGAGCTATCTGTAGATTGTTTGTAACAGTCTGCAGTAAGCTCAATTGTTTCAATTGTAATTACTAGTTTAATTCTCTTCAATAAAGTCTTTTATATAAGTAGGATATCCTACTATCACACTAGTCACACTAGTATTATAAATGCGAAAGTTTGTATGGATGTATGGATGGATGGATGGATGTTTGTTACCTCTTCACGCCAAAACTACTCGACGGATCAAGCTGAAATTTTGCATACAGTTAATCCTAATCCTGGAATCAAACATAGACTTTTATCCCATAAATCAGTTCTCGTGGGATAGAAATCGTGCGAAGCCGCGGGGCGCAGCTAGTATATTACATACCAAACTTATACCTTATACTTACGTATGTCCGTAATAAAATGCCACTGCTACATAATGAACACCGATGTGGAATTTTATACGAGTATATATGTACATAGGCTTCCAGCGTATCAAATCAAATGAATATGTTAGATATTTCTTTATGATGCATGACGAAGATCCAGCTGGGATCATTTGTCATCATCACAATGACATTGCCGTGACTAGTTATTTTAATATTGAATAATTTTGCATAAAAAAAATATAAACCGACTTCAATTTCGTCCGTCAATTTAGTTTTTTCATCTGATTTTCATGAATCCCATTGTCAGAACTGGATAAATTACTTTCAACCCTTGGGTAACAATGTACCATTAAACCCACTGCACGGTAAAATAATTTTTTTTTCGACTTTAAAAATATGATAACCTTTACAATTCGTCTGTATGTTACTTGATTTCTCCATTTTTCTGTTTGTACTGTACTACTGTATAAAGAATGATCTCAAAGTGGTCCCATGGCCGGACACAAACATACGCGACGAATTAAGAACCTCCTCCCATTTTTAAGTCGGTTATATTTAATTTACAGTATCGCTCACGTCCGTAGGTGTTGACCCTCTGATACCCTACACGTGTCCTCTGGGTGGTGCTAAGAGCGATACCCTCTGGTGGTAGGCTTCGGCCGTGGCTTGTCACCACCCTCCGGACTGGGCCAGTCCGTGAAGCAACTCTGTTGTGTTTCGAAATGTGGTCCGGAGTAGCCATCTTCTAGACCTTCGTGATACATCGTCGGCCGCATCTTCGCTTTCCATCAGGTGAGATTGCGGTCAAACGAAGGTCTATTTCTGATAAAAAATAATAATAATAAATTAACGTTCCAGTAGGTACATTGAGTTTTATGATCTAAATTAATTGAAACCTAATTTTTATGTAGGACTTCATTTTGTTTATTGGTTTAGTAGGTGTATTGTCTTTTCAAATTGTATTATTTTTGACATGCCTTATATAACGACCTATATTACAAATGGTAAATAAATACAAGTACTTATAAGACATAACTGTTTATTTATAGAAACATAGTCAAAATACACAATAAATTAGAAAAGACATAATTAAAAAATACATAGGAACAGCCAAACAAAGTAACTCCCTTCGTGATTCGAAGTTAGTTTAAAGGGAAAATCATGTAAGTCTGTGCTCAACCCTTTTCTTGTATTGAAAGTGTATCAGTATCTAGTTTACTGAACAATACAAGTAACAATACCCAGAGGAAATCCGCGAAGAAAATAGCAACATCTTTTCAACGCAAAAATATTTCGCAGTTTATTTTAGTTCTTCTATCTATTTTACCATTCTACAGCTAATAAAATTAATCATTACAATAGAACAGATACTAAAAGATCCTGATTCGTAGTAGGTAACGGTAAAACTGCTGTACCTAGAATTTAACAGACAATATCCTGATTTGTGTTTGACCAAAAGCAACGTCAAGACTACTGAAGGATTTCGTCTGAAATTTTTCACGCATAAACTTCTGAACCTGAAATAATATTATAGAGTACTTTTTGGCAACATCTAAATAGACACGTAGGTATTTAATTATACAGTATCTGTAAACTTTTTATTTGCTATGGCGCATCCCCGACCAATATGACAGCGCCACCTATTTTCATATTATAACGGTTAACACAGGATTTTTTTAAATCCATCGTACAGTTTGCGGTATCTTTTATAAGCTATATTAAATACCTCTGTAATAATTTTATCTTGTATAGTTTAGGCAGAGTTTCGATAAGAATAGATTTTAGTGGCCAAAAAGGGCAACATCGTATCTCTGCCTAAGCTTTACAAAATAAAACTATTAAAGTGGCATTATTAAGTAACTTACAATACCACAAACATACGATGGATTTTTAAAATTTATTGTGATAAACGTAATAATATATCTTATTATTACGTTAGGTAGTAAATGTAGTAAATAGGCTCATTTTTAGATTCGTAGGAAAATACTTCAATCATTTTATGAATAATATTTTTGCGCTTCATTTAAAACCACTTTCATGCCGCTATCTACGTTTATAAAGTAGGTACTTTATATCAGTTTCGCCCAGCGAAAGAAGAAATTCTAGCTCTCACTACTTTGTGGTTTATAAACAAACAAAACCCGTGTTTGGTACGGTTTTGTCGTGCGCGTGAGTGTGAAGATGTCAACCTAAGCGTTTGCTATAGATCTAAAGAACGTATCCGCAGGTCGATATTGGTCATTAAGTCAAAGTAGCGGTAAAGCCAAGTGCTCGGTCAAGGCTCTTACCATCCCACTTATTGTAAGACGCTCATTCCATAGCAGACCGCGATAGTTGTGGGACGCGGAAAATAATAAAAATAAATAATAATTTTATTAAAATTTAGGGACCGAGTCTCTTCCATTGTCAGACTAGAGGTAAGCTATTTTTTCTTCTATTTTCATATCCTGTTTTTCATTGTTAAGACTTGGTAAAAACTAATATGTTTGTTTAGTTAATATTATTGTTGAATTTAATTAAATTAATATAATGCTGGTTATAAATTATATTTATATATCATTAATTTAAAAAACCTATTAGATTTTACCAAGTCTTAACCATGAAAAATTATAATGCCGTAATTAACAATTAATAACCTAAGTATTTACTTAATAATTAACTAATAATACTTTTAAATAAGTATTTATTGACTAAATAATTAATTCACCTACTGGAAGATAGAGTGCAGTGGGACAATATTTGTTTTTTCTTAAGTTCACGATTTAGGTCGACCTTTGGTCATGTACCATTGCTTTATCTCAATCTTTTATTGCAGAGCAAAATGATACCACTAAATAGCGTAGTTCTTACACTGACAATTCTATCCGTAACAAACCCATCAAAATCCTTAAACATAAATGAAAGAAACAATGAAATACACATCTCCAAAAAGGGGAGAATTTTGTGGCCAATTCCTGTAAGAAACGAAACAGATCTAGAAACCAATGAGAACGAGAAACCTGAAGATGTCGAGGGAAGTCAGGGGGGAAGACAGAAGAGGTACCTCCACTGGTCGTACCCCCAGAGCCCCCTAGTGGAAATGATCATGCACCAGACAGCTTCTGTGAACTATTCTCCGAATGACAACGACCCTTTTGACTTTCTCCGAGACTCCTATCCTCTGCCAAAAGGTAAGAAAACTTTCAATATTTATTTACTTATAGAATTATTTATACACTCCTATTATACTACCTATTTTTTGATGCTAGTCTATGTGTGTATGCATAATCAGCATCAATCCTTTCACGACAGACAAAAAAATATCTTTATATTATATGTTATTTATTATACCCATAAGCTCAGCTAACATTTGGTGGGTTTAAATGTTGCTGTGTGGAGTGTCCAACATTTTTTTATATAGGTATTTATTCAAATCTTAGTAAAATTTAGAAAATTATAATATTATTATATTTTATAAATCACTGATGTACTGTCAGATTTGATAGCAACCAACAAATTTACCATTCGATAGCTTATAAATCGTTAACACAATAAAGCTTATAATTGCACTGAAATTAGTTTCCCTCCAAACAAGATACACTACAAACGAATCGCTTCCCAACAAGAAAAATAATTTGCTAATAAATATTATAAGCTAGGTACCTACATTAAAGCCCTGAGCAATTTCTAAAGCGAAGCTTTCAACCTCCAGAGAACCAAGCGGATTGCTCATAAAAGTAGGTCATATTATTTTAAGAATTGCAGTAATATTAGTTTAGGCGTTGTTTGGAACATGTTCCAAACTTTTTCAACCCCAAACAACTGATACTCGACACGGGAAAATGGGTCACAGTATTTTTTTACTTACTAAGAAAAAAGGAGAGGTTCTATGTTCATCTTAAATAAATAAATAATTCTGGACAATTCACACAGCATTATCTAGCCCCAAGCTAAGCAGAGTTTGTGTTATGGGTACTAGATACCTAACTGATATTTGATTATACTTAATACAATACTTGCACTACATAGATAGATATTTTTTTATTATACATAGAATACATCCAGAACGCCCTGAAAAAATGTGAAGAACAAATGTCTGCAGATCGTACATACATTTATTCCAAGGCAGGAATTGAACTCGCAACCTCCTGCGTCACAGGCGGGCGATGTATGTTATTTTTATTTTCAAATACTCCGACAACTGTGAACTGATTTTATTGTATGGAGAATGATCCGGAGATGGTGATCCCCTAATAATTTTATTCCCGATGGATTAATAATAATAAAAATAAAAAAAGTTTTTCTTCACAAAGGTTTTAATATAAGATATAGCCATCTAATTTAGTAGGTATAGTAGTGTGAATATGTATTGTGAAGACTGGTGCCTGATGTAGGTTTAAAATAAACCTGTATTACAGGTCACCAGGGCCTCACTCCACGGACCCGGATTATTACCTACCTGCTTGCTTCTTATTTAAAGTAGTTTTTTTATTATTATGCAAACAATCAAATTATTCCCTCATCAATGGACCAAATGCAAATAGAAAAATGGGAAACATTGCCGAGTGGAGCCGGTTTTTTTTTTATAGCTGATGGATTAGCGTTTGGCTTAGAATTTGCATCACCCGCGTCCCAACTCTCGCGGGTATCGTAAGAGGCAACTATGGGATATCTACCGGGGGCGGGTAGCAGCGCCTCCTGCAGAACAATTCCATCACCAAACTGCGATCCCCTCCCCATGAAGGATCATGGGCATTACACCCCATTAGATAAACGGTAACAAGTCGCTTATCTGGGGGAGGCCTGCTTCCAACCTCAACCTCAACCTCAACAGCCTAGGTATATTGGTCCACTACTGGACACAGGCCTCCCCCTGATCAACGCCTTATTACCGTTTATCTAATGGGGGGTAATGCCCATGATCCTCACGCTGGGCATGCAGTGGGGATCGCAGTTCTGTGATAGAATTTCTCTCCAGGGGGCACTGCTGCCCGTACGCCGGTGGATATCCCTTAGTCGCCTCTTACGACACCCACGGGAAGAGATGGGGTGGTGCAAATTCTAAGCCAGCACCACACAGCTTCCAACAGTGCAACGATATAGGTTGTTGAGGTGAGAAGGTGAGGAAACCTTTTCTAGCAGCGGGACAGGGTTAAAAATAATTGCCAAGACCATGTTGTAAAACCATTTTTAGTCCTATTGTTTTGTTGGTAATGCATTTACTGCCAAATCCAAGACCATGTTATAAAAGCATTATTAGTCCTATTTTTTTGTTGGTAATGCATTTACTGCCAAATCCAAGACCATGTTATAAAAACATTTTCTGTCCTATTTTTTTGTTGGTAATGTATTTACAAGATATTGCCTTGTGATATGACAATCCTTGCATTGTATCAACCTTTACAAACCGCTTATTGTTTCGTTCGGTAACTTCACATTAGATTACAGGTGCATGAATTATCATAATGTGAATTATCATAAATTAATTAGGTATGGTCATTTGGTGGTCACGGTAAGTTATGGCTCGCTTGCGTCTTTGCTTGGATGTTTTATAAGTTTGTCATATCATTATGCTGTTGCCACATAGCACTAAAATGATATCGTTCAGATATTATTTGTGCTTTTAACTATTGACGGCAGGTTTAAAAAGCAAATTGAACTTAACTTCAGTTTAAAAATAATAATACACGCGTTCCTATGCAACAGCCGAAATATTTTAATAGTTTTCGATTTATTTTTTATTTTTTATGTACCTAGTTTTTTATTTTTACAAATAAAAGTTAAAAAAAAATTACGTGGGATGAATTCTGCCTCGTGAATAAAAATTTTAAGGGACCATCTTGGGATCATTAAAATAATCATCAAAATCTATCTACTATTGACTGAATAGTCGACGAGCTACAGATTATAAAATTATCGGTTATTTGTGCGGCAAGGCGAGCATACATAAAAAACAACCGAACATAGAACTGCCTCCTGTTTCTAAGTCAGTTCAAATATAATAAAAGCTTGGGCTACACTATAATTTACGACTCAGCTCAGCATTATTTATTCATCGGTATTTGACCATTTACATGTTTGGCGAAAACTAACAAACTCGAAGTTAAAACGATAGCACAGTTTCTCACGATCTTTGTTTATTTTCGGAGTTTGCGTTTACACGTATGTGAAAGTGCTAAGTTGAACAAGAACACTTCACCGACCTACTTTTAGCACCAGGCCGACATAACATTTTAAATAAACTCTTTTATTTAGCGCCATATACATACATACCCCCAATTTCCTATCCTAGTGAAACAAATTTTCGGTGCGAGTTGACGAACGACATGAAACTTGTACCGAATGGGAAAGAAAAACACCCTGACTCTGAATATAGTGCTTATAGTGTCCGAGAGCATCGAACCTGCAATCATCTACTGCACTGGCATACATTAGGGGAGGCCTATGTCCAGCAGTGGACTAATATAGGCTGATGATGATGATGACTGGCATGGCATACAGGTCTATTACAGCGCCTCGCAGGTCATCAAAATATGATCGAAATTAGATACAGTTACAGTATTAGATAAATAAATAAACAATGCTGAACAATTCACACAGCTTTATCTAGCCCCAAGCTAAGCAGAGCTTATGTTATGGGTACTAGATAACTGATATACATAATATAATACACTACATAGATAGATATTATTTTATTATACATAGTAAACATCCAGAACGCCCTGAACAAATGTCTGCAGATCGTACACACATGTGTCCCAAGGCGGGAATCGAACCCGCAACCTCCTGCAGTTACAGTTACAGTTTAATAGTTTTCCTGACATTCTTTGAATGCGTTTGTTCGATGTTAAAGTCCCTGGGAACGACTGGATAAGTAAAGTACAGGACAAAGGAGGCTGGCGAAACATTGGAGGCCCATCGATGATGGTCCATGGGCCTCCTTTAATGTTTCGCCAGCCTCCCAGCAGTGGGTAACATAAATAGCTGTGGTGGTGATGATGAGTCCTTAAGATACGAAGAAGCATGATGATGACAGTTTAATCGGTCTTATACAGGGAAACTGATAATTCTAAAGTTTTTGGTTATTATTCCATTACCAAATATATATGTACATATATATTTAAAGTTTACAACAAGGATAATTTCTAAGAAATCAAAAGTCGTTAACACATCCCCGTACTGAGGGGACGTGTTCGAGTCCCATCGAAGTCGAAAATTTCTGGGATATACAACGGGATATGGGATATAGACATAACAACCATATGGTTGTGATGTTGGACAGAAACTGCAGTTCACACAGTGTCAGTGAATACTAATAACCTCAGTGTTAAATTATAGAAGACCAACTCAAACTGAGCATCCTCAAATGCCCGTACGTATCGGATTAATCTTTGGATTACGCAAATTTGATCACATCTCGGAGTTTCGTGCGGAGCTCAAGTGGCTCCCAAATCGACTCCGTCGGGGCTTACATCCATTCCGGACTTTTTAACATTCTCCGAAATCCTTTTAACTTTTACCCTTTCTGTTAGCAGTTAAGATTTGGTTCCGTACCTAAAAGTTAGTGATCATGGTGTGTTTGGTTGTGAGTTATACTAAAACCGAATGGATCGGCCATAAATCGCAAAGATGTACCTAACCTTGAATTGAATATCATATCCTAGGCAAATCGTCACTCTGAAAAACTTGCGAAGTGGTAGAAGTAGTTCATAAAATAGTTTTGTCAATTTTGGCTGAATAGATAAGAAAAAAAGTTTGCGACCTCGATGTTGGATTAAGATAAAATTTAAATGCAAAAGTTTAAAATTTTGATCTGTTCGATCATTAAAATCTTTTGACTCAAGACGTTTGAAATAGGGGCATAATATGGGCCTGAGACACTGCATCGTAGAAATCATCTAAAAAACTAGTATTAATATAAAAATATCATGTAATAAATCACAGTCCTGGTATAAATTTTATAACACAGTCCTCTGCTTATTTTGAGGACTGTCTGAAGAGAAATGTCCTGAATTATTTATAAATCTTATTCAATAAATGATTTCCACAGGATTCTACAAACCCCTTGACGAATACGACTACATTATTGTCGGCGGAGGTACCTCAGGATCAGTCCTCGCTGCCCGCCTCTCGGAGACCAAGCCCCGTGCCACGGTGCTGGTGCTGGAGGCAGGGAAACCAGAGATGCTGCTGACGGATGTACCGGCTCTGGTGCCGTATCTTCAGCTGACAGACTACGCGTGGCCTTATACTTATGAAGATCAGCCGGGAGTATGTTTAGGTATGTTTTTTTTCTTTTTAGGATGTTTCTAGCTAAAGAATCTAGGAATGCTAGTTACCCTCTGTCAATGAGTTTAATACCTCCGAAACTTTATTACTTAATTGCTTCCTACTGGTATTGGTCAGTACGGTACTATTTTTTACGATATAGTAAGCGCAATCGAGAAACGAAACTGCCAGTATTTTAATTATGTTATCCCCCATAACAGAATTAAAATACTGGTTGCTTCAAAATGGAAATAAATAATAAATGCATGCTCGAAGTATATTTTTTTGTGAGATGCCAGACTTTTTTTTCAAACTCCTTCGCCTCGTTCTGTGCATGCCACAACAGGTCTTGCGCAAGGGTTATTATGAAGTGTTATCTACAGCCAATCAGAGTATCATTTTGACAAAAAATCTCATTACATCCAAAAATACATATCTAATTAAAAGCTATCTCTACATATGCTATATGCAGTAGTAATATCAGCTCTTTGATTTAATTACACAAGCTCTTCTTAGCTTAGGACTAGATGACGCTATGTTGATTGTCCAGCATTAGGTATTTATTAATATTAATATTTATTCTATACATATCCAGGTAGTGAAGAACAACGCTGTTACTCCCCAAGAGGCAAGGCTCTTGGTGGCTCTTCTGTCACTGACTACATGATCTACACCCGAGGAAGACCGCAAGACTGGGACAGAATTGCTGCCGATGGCAACTATGGATGGTAAGCGCTTTCTTTTCGATTTGTTAATGGCGTATTAGAAGTTAGGGACGAAATTTTTAGGTATCTTCGTTCCAAAATTCGGCACTGATGCCATTAAAGATTAAAAAGATTAATCATAATCTGTATTCTAAAACAGTCCATAACAGAGTTACCCCCATCATAAAATCAAATGTTTGGGAAATCTCAAAAAAGTTTAATGAAACTTTCGAGGAAACTCATAAAAAATACCGATAAAATGGTCAGCAAACTCCCCAAACTTGAATTAGGCACTTTGCAAAGTGTGTTATAATCGCAGCAGTTTCCAATTTTGTACCAACAGGTCCTACGAAGAAGTTTTGCAATATTACAAGAAATCTGAAAGGTCAGAGCTGAAAAAATACAAGAACGCCCCCTACCGCGGCCGAGATGGGGAACTTAGCGTGGAAAATGTGCCGTTCAAGTAAGTTTAGTAATGTTCTTTTGTTTGCTTGTGGTACCGACTTATTCAGGGCTATTTTCATGATAATGTTTTATATTTAATCTGAATAAATGCAATCTTTTGTTTGTATTTCTTTTCAGAACGGGCCTAGTGGAGGCATTCCTCCAAGCAGGCAGGAACCTTGGTCATCCCACTATCGACTACAACTCCCCGGACCAACTCGGCTTCGGCTACGTGCAAACAATTACCCATAAGGGCCACAGACTGAGCTCGGCCAAAGCCTTCCTTCATGATCACAAGCGACGAAAAAACCTGCATATTTTAACTGAAGCAAAAGCCACTAAAATTATTGTAGAACCGCAGACCAAACGAGCTTACGCCGTTGAATACATAAAAGACGGTAGAAAGCATTCAGTCCGCTGTCGCAGAGAGATTATCCTATCTGCAGGGCCAATAGCATCGCCACAACTTCTAATGTTGTCTGGGATCGGTCCTCAAGAACACTTACAGACATTAGGGATTCCAGTCATCGCAAATCTGCAGGTTGGGCGGCAGCTTTACGACCATATCGCATTCCCCGGCGTGATATTCAAACTGAGCACGACTAATGCCAGTCTCCTCGAACCGAAAGTGGCCACTTTACCTAATTTGATGCAGTGGCTTCAGTTCGGCGATGGCCTTCTGACAACACCGGGCTCCGTCGAAGCGTTGGGCTATTTAAAAACTTCACAGTCCAAAGATACACTGCCGGATATAGAATTGATTAGTTTGGGCGGTTCCATCAATGTGGATGCAGGCGGAGCTTACCGGAAGAGTGCAAAAATAAGCGATAAAACATACAAAACTGCATTTAGCCCATTGAACCATCTCGATACTTGGTCAGGCGTACCTGTGCTGTTGCAGCCTAAATCTAAAGGTTTCTTAGAATTGAGAGACACGAATCCTTATTCTCACCCGAAAATTTACGGGAACTATTTGACTGATGCACAAGACATGGCGGCGCTGATAGAAGGTATCAAGTCTGTTATAAGGTTGGGCGAGTCAGACTCATTCAGAAAGTATAACGCACAGTTATATTTGCCGGAATATCCCTCCTGCGTGACCTACACTCCTGGTACTGACGCGTATTGGGAGTGTGCGGTGAGAACAATGGTGGTGTCAGCTAGACATCAAGTCGCAACGTGTAGGATGGGTCCGCCCACCGACGTGTACGCTATTGTGGATCCTGAACTCCGAGTGTACGGTGTAGATGGCCTCAGGGTAGCTGACGCAAGTATAATCCCACGACCGATAACGGCTCACTCGGGCACTCCAGCAATCATGATAGGAGAAAAAGCTGCTGATATGATTCAAAAAACGTGGTCTAATGTTGTAGCATAGAGATAAGTTTAATTTTAGTAATAAACCGACCTATTATTTATAGAATATTTAATGACGCAGTTTTATTACAGTTACATATCTAACATTTTAAAAAGTTTCGTGGCCTTTGAGTGACCTACTATTTGTTAACTTTGAGCTAAAAAGGGGTTTCCAAATAAGTTTAGTAAGTTCTCTAGGAATTTTTATTCCGTAAGGTTACTCAGCTGTGCTGAGAACGAAAACAGTTATTTTGGATCATTACAATACAATAGGCGCTGATTATTCATACCTATATCGATTGCTGAGATCATATCGCCGCACTGGTCGTGTGAATTCATTACTTATCGTTGTAGAGTTAGAGAATGGATTGGTGCTTCAAATATTGTTATCAAATGGTTCTTTACAAACAACCATGAGGACAGAACGTATTTTGCTGATTCTAGCAACTTTTTAGGCAAGGTATGCAGCTTTGCTTATTAATAGTTGTTGGTTCTAGTGTAAAGATACCTACCTACAAACCCTCGTAATTAATATTCTCTTGTCAATATAACATTATCGAACTGCTATGTTTTAATTCCATTAACAAATTGAATCGAATGTTTCCCAATACTGTCACTCGTTCGAAGCAAACAACAAAAAAGCTGGCCAAAATAATGTTAATAAACAAACCCTGTAGCGAATTGAGTGGAGTAGTCCGAAAATATCATGAATTCGTCAAACAGCGAGCCCCGGGAATAGGTACTCCACAAAAATGATGCTTCACTCACTTTAATCATTATTATGTAGATTCGCGACAAAGCTCGCTGCCGTGAATTATGTCGCTGCGGGCCTTGAATGAAGATTCGATTCTATTTCGCAGACTTTTTTAGTGTTTTCTGAGATTGCGATGATATCTGTCGAACCTGGCCGTACTTACCTAGCCTAGCTAACTTAACTATTGTCTATTTACCTATAGTATTTTGTAGCAAGAAATACGAGTATAGACAGCATACAAGTTTCGTCACCTCCACGGAAAACTTACGAATCTGCCGTCACAAAAACAGCAGATTCGTAAGTTTTCCGTGGAGATGACGTTTTATTCTCATCGATGCGATTCATTTTGTTTTGCAAGAAAAAACAAATGACGACGCCTTTCATTCTTTTTATAATTCGAAAGAAACAAAACCCGAATGATCGACTAGCACTCCAAAAGAAATCAAATAATATTCATAAAATACCCATAGTGTAAACTATAATAACCAAAAACTTTAGACTCTTTAATATTGTTAAACCCCTACTTTTGTTGAGTTAATTACTAAATACTGGTACCTAAGAAAGGTTTTCGTTGAATTAATTACTAAGTACTCGTACCTAAGAAAGATTTTTGTTGAGTTAATTACTAAGTACTGGTACCTAAAGGTATAAGGCGGCAAGGAGTAAGTAATGATGTTTTCGTCAGGCACCTAATTTACCTACTGTAAAGTAAAACATAGCACAGTTTTCCGTAATGAGAAACATAACAGAACGAGCTAAAAGTAATTTTCACAGACACCTACGTTCAAAGGTGCGTGCCGGTAAGCTGTTACCGAATCAGCAATTTCCGAGATTGCTACAATAAACTGTTCAGGCGTTTAAGCGTAAAATTCAATAAAGGGTGAATCGGCACAATGGATACAATGCTCGTTGCAATCAAAATAAAAGGTAATGGACACGCCTTAATTGTTTTAAATATTAGCTGTGTTAAATACTGAAAAGAGGCCAAAAATAGCAATGAAAAGTACATGTAAGCGCTCAAATACACGGTCGGCAGGTGGCAGACTGCAGTCGACGGCAGAAGTCGACTGTAGTAGAACAAACTGCAGTCGACGACTGCCGTCGACTGCAGTCGGCAACTTACTGCTCGTATAATGAGCCCTAAGTGTTTTTCATGGTCTTGCCAGTTGTTAAACAAGTCATGGTGATCCTAGCTTGTGCAGGCTATCAAATAAAATTACGTAATCCATCACAAAGGCCGTATTTGTGATGACTCTACCTACGGTAGATTGTACTCTGGTATAACACCCTGACACCCACATATAGGTAGAGTTATCGCAGATGGCCTTTGTGATGACTCTACCTACATGTGGGTTTCAGGGTAGCCTGTAGGATATATTTCATTTTATACTAGCTCCTGGCCGCGTCTTCGCACGCTTTTCAGGATAAAGTATATAAGAATACATTGGTCTGCAGGATACCATGTACCTCACAGCCAAATTTCATTGAGATCCGTTCAGTCGTTTAGGCGTAAGATAACAAACAGCCAGACAGAGTTTATTTTGACTCATAATAATTAAGGTAAGAAAGGTACGTCTTACGTAATAAAAACATTATTTCGAGTACAAATACTCCATTTATACACCTAAGGCATAATTCATCACATTTTTAATCAGCTTTGCATTATACTGCCTTGTTTAACACTCTGCATGTATGCAGAACATTTATCAAGCTCTCGTTAAGGGCCGAATATCCTCAACTTTAAAAGTTAAATATCTACGTCAGTTTTTCTATGTAGGCTTGTGTAAGGAGAGTCAATAATTTTAACGTTTAGTTCATGTAAGTATAAATATAAGTCAAATCTTCAAAAAAAAATGTCGTGAAAATACCGATATTATACCTATCACATTTCTGGTTTGATATTAGTAAAGTCAGAAAGACTGCGTATAATCAAAAAATGTAGATGTATTTTTTTTTAGATTTAATTACATAAGTACTTTGAAATAACATTTGATAATCCGCATAGCATGTGATCAACAATTTAATCGTAAAGTATTTTATTTCGCATTATAAACATTCGGGTGTGAGTTTTTATAATGTGAAATAAAATACTTCTACAATAAATAATAAAAAATTGGAATCAATATTCCAATTTTTTGTAATCATAAACAATGTAATCAAATAATAGTCAAATATATCAA
Source organism: Eupithecia tripunctaria (assembly GCA_955876795.1). Classification (NCBI taxonomy): domain Eukaryota; kingdom Metazoa; phylum Arthropoda; class Insecta; order Lepidoptera; family Geometridae; genus Eupithecia; species Eupithecia tripunctaria. The sequence continues at coordinate 9,204,545 of OY041609.1, read as the reverse complement.
ATTATAGTCACGCGGTAGTTCTTTAAAATTATCTAGGCTAATATCACCTCATAAAAAGCATAGTTAAAATAAAAATAGCATCTGTGGAGTTGAGCCCCTTAATTATAAAAAGGCTCCCTGCTTTTAATCCGGTTTAAAAATAAAGCAGTTGTTGAATAGCGTATAATTACTGCCTCTACTTTGTGCTCTTATTAAAACGATGGAAAGCGAGTGAAAGAGCTTTTACGATGTGCTAACCTAAATTTTACTCTTATATTTTTTATTAATAGGGCTTCATACATTATCTTGTGATATGAGAGTAAACTTTCACAAGGCAAAAAACAATGGCCTAGGTCTCAAATCTTGTCTCAAACCTTGTCTCTACTTATTTACTCCATATCAAATACCTACTAGGTCTCAAACCTTGTCTCAAACCTTGTCTCTACTTATTTACTCTATATCAAATACACTCGAGAGCAATGAATCCGGGTCACTTAAAGAATGTTAAAAATCTCGGAAACTAAAAATGATAGGTTAATGCAATAAATTGTAAAAAAATTATGCTCTACAAGCACGATGGAAGACACAGAGTGTATCGATGACCAGGGGAAAGATTCAAGCAAGCATGCATCGAAGAAAAAGTAGCCTACGGTGGTGGGTCTGTACTTGTGTGGGCCGGAATTTCTTCTGAAAGTCGCACAGAGCTGGTGATCATAGAAAACGGCTCTTTAACTAGCGTAAGATATGTGGAAGAAATCCTCAATGATCACGTTGGTCCATTTATGGTCAATTTAGGTGAGGATGCTATATTTATGCATGACAATGCCCGACCTCATACAGGTAGGATTGTGAATGACTACCTTCAAGAGATGAACATTACTCGTATGGAGTGGCCAGCGCGCAGCCCGGATATCAACCCGATCGAGCATGCTTGGGACGAGCTAGGCAGATGCGTAAAACAACGAAACCCTCCCCCAATCACGCTTCGTGAGCTCAAAATTGCTCTCACAGAGGAATGGGAGAATATTCCCCAAAATCGTATAAGGAACTTGGTGTACAGCATGCCAAACCGCGTAAACGCAGTAATGGAAGCATGAGGAGGCAATACGAAGTATTAAAATTCAAGAAAATCGTAATAAAGTTCAAAAATTTCATGTTTCCTATTTTTGTTTTAAGGAGAGATCAGCAGTTTTTTTCTTTATGTAATTTTGTGTTAATAAAATGTATGGTGACTCATATTTTTTTTACTTTCATTTAAGGAGTATTACATTGTCTATTAAATACAATTTATTGCATTAACCTATCATTTTTAGTTTCCGAGATTTTTAACATTCTTTAAGTGACCCGGATTCATTGCTCTCGAGTGTAGTTATGGTAAATAATATAACACCACAGCGAACATTACGGCATTTTCCGGCGCCCCGGTTCCGTACCAAAATGTTCCTAGTTAACTGTTATATACGAAATAAGTATACTCCATTGAGTTTGTGGAGTGTGTGTTGGTGCTCCATTCATCTTTTTAGCGGTACTGTCAGCTAAATATGAGAGGTAAAGTTTAGTTAGGGAATGTTGGCGAAGGAGACTTTAGCAGACTACCATCGGTTCTCGATTCACAGCTGGTTCTAACAAATTCGACTTGTTAGAACCAACTTGCTAGAGTCTCCTTCGCCAACATTCCCTAACTAAACTTTACCTCTCATATTTAGCTGACAGTACCGCTAAAAAGATGAATGGAGCACAATTATCGTCGCATTGTGTTTCTGATGATATAATTTGGGTTAAATAAATTTTGGAAGTAATCAATTTGAAGTAAGAGACATATTTAACCGGCTTCTAAAATAGTTGGAGGTTATTTATACGTAAAAACATACATACAGCAGACTGTATGTACACCGATATCTTCATCAATTATGGATCGTTTTTGATTATTATTTTGGATTTTTATAGCGAATAAACTCAGGGTGGTCCCATAACTGAAGGACATTTTATTCGCAAGACTGAAATCTAATCTAATCTCGAAAATTCAAAAACTGTGAAAATGTACTACAAAGTCGGTTATTAGTTAAATATAACTGATTGGTTGAACAAACACTTTTCCAGGCCCTTTCATTAAGGTAACACCTTTAGGGCTCTGCCCTTACCTTCTTTATTTACATATTATGTAGTAGTGGTTACCAGTCCTTTTTTCTCGTGAATAGCATTCGAGTCGCGGTCACCCGTGGTTATTCTGGCAGTCGATGAATGGGTGGGTAGCGCAGTCGCCTACGCTCCGCCAAGCGCGCGAACGTGAACCGTGAGCTTTCAACAAGTGACCCTTCTTACTAACTTAACGACTTAAAAAACTTACTGAAAAATAGCGAATAAAAAATAATTTGACTCTCGAAAATTCGTGGATTTGTCGAAGGCCAAAATCGTGAGTGTAAAGTGAGTTTGTGTAAAGTTTATGCACGTACAACTTGGATTAGGAAGCGGGTGCATAAATTACTTAATCTGCTAACCCAACATATTTTACGGTTAAAGTATTGGTACCCTTGGTTTTAAGGCATTCGGGCTTGCGGTATTTATCCGGCAATATCTGGTCCATATTATATTTTTGGTTAGGTAGCTGATATTAGATTTTAAAATGACGGTATTCAACCATACTGTAGTCCGAAGATGTAGGTATAGATAGAAAGTTTAAAATAAAAACTTTAAATCTACAACAACTTATTAACCATATTTTAAAGGGTTTTTTTTTAATTGGAACATTTAATCACATAGAGGTACGAGTACTATTTTATGGATTATGAATATAGTAAGTAGTAGGAATAAAAGTTCTAGAGACGCGTTAGGTTTAATAAAATTGCGCATTTATTTTTAACTATTTGTATTAAACTATTCGTTCTAAAAATGCTGGCTCGTAAAAGCAAAATATAGTTACGAACATCAAGTAAGTTCAGTTCATGAAAAATTATATATATTACTCTCAAGAAAAATAAAAATAATTGACGATGAACTGTAAATTTAGTCGTGTTTTCATAAAACACGACCTTTTCAATAGGATTTGAATAACAACAACCATATAAAAACCCACTGCAAAGAAAGAAGCAAAGGAAATTTAATATTCTACTCCTACCTTGTGCATAAAAACGGAATTAATGTGCGCGGCAGAATTGTACGAACAAAAACTAAGTTATAAATGTATTAAAGTGACAACTATAATTAATCCCAGTAGAGCTGATGTTTTTTCATGAGACTCTCCCACGGCTGTTCCTGGGGCAGTAATTTGAAAAAATGCTTTTATATCACTCATGAAATCATTATCGTAACTTAAAAGCACGTCTAATGCTTATGAAAGGCTTGGCCTAATTATAATGCTTCATATTAAACCTATTAATACTATATTATATGTATAACAGCTTTGATGCGATTTACAGCTTTATCCATTTATCGTGATTTGATGCGATTTTAACTACATATTGCATAACATATGCCCCGTGTTCCTTTTTCCTGAAAGTTGCTAAAATATTGAGAGTCCTTGAACGAGTTCCTCGGTATAAGGTACATTATGTACATAAAAGTATAATAACATTATTAAATATTCGTTAGTTTGAACGCTAGATAGCATAAACTAAACTATCAACGATGTGACGTCAACTTTGATATAATTATCGCGATGCCTATCGTTAATCGTTTTCAGAAACCCACTTTCTCCTTCATAAAACTCTCTTCATTGTTAATAATTAACTCCCATTTACAGAATCTAAGCCTTTGAATACTTGAGAACCCAGACCTCGCAATTTTTAATAACCTGAATTTTTCGCCGAACAAAAGCTGGCCGTTTGGCGTGAATTATTTCTCTAGGCTTATTTTCATGAAAGATATTTTAAAATAACAAAAAGGGGAGTCCGTAATTTATAAGGAGGCTACGGGATAGAATGTAATGGCTATGGGGCAGCGTTAAACAAACGGTGTTGCTTGCACATTAACGAGCTCAAACGAGCCATTCCGCTATCTTTAATAGGATTGCTTTTCAACCACTGGATGAATGGTCTTCATCATCATCATCTTCAGCCTATAAAGTTCACTTCTGGACATAGAATTTCTGATCTTGTAACTAGCTAATAAAAGACAAGCATGGGTACGGGACGTATGGATCATATTTTGCTACCAGTCGAGGATTTCCCAGGCTTCAAATTGCCGGTCACGGTTACTCAACACTTTCAGGATTCAGCCGCACCGCTGTAACATGTGTGTCAAAAAGCTATTTAGCGCACCCCACACCACCATACTTTTTTGGGGTAGCTTGTGTGCGTTAGCCTTACTGCCATACTTCTATTAACGATAGAACCTGAAAAATTTACGGTTGAACAGTCCAATTGGATGAAATTATTATTTTACACTCATTTATTGACAAATCTCGTTACTAAATTATTTTTTTAAAATAGAAAATAAAATATTATAACTATTCTAACATAAAAAAATATATCAAAACGATGAATCACCGGCCATCATTATTATTATTATATAATTATAATTTATACTTATAATAAAAGAAAAAAATTGGTGAGTGAAACTGTACGTGACCAAGTTTACACAAGCAAGCGGTAATAAACTGTCAGGATACTTCTTACTTTACTTTTTTGTAATTTGTAAACTCATACTAGCCACAAAGAACTGTTAAACAACTGAACAGATCAAAATGGAATTTCGCGTACATCATCATCATCCGCAGCCCGACTTCACCCACTGCTGGGTATAGGTCTCCAAGCTTTTGTGCCACTCCACACATTTCGCGTACAAGTAAAACAAAATTTAACTAAAATAATATGTGAGTTTTATCTGGAAACAGCGCATCCAAAGGATCAAGAAGCTAGTCCTGAAGGGGTATATTAATTCGTCGTAAAGGTCGTCGGATTTGATATCGGAAACTTTTAACAAATCAAAAAAGCGTTCTAAAGTTCCGTTGGAATAGAATTCAAATTTGAATCTGACGTTTACTCTTCGGAAACGAATCGAATGAATTAAAAAAAACCCTGCTGTATTATAGTACAACGTAGCTCGTCTGCAACGGCTCGTAGCGTTCTACGCAGGTTCTACGCGCTACGCCGTTGCGTGTTCGCGGTTTTTTCAGTATTGTTCTCTTTTATTGTGAAGATCTGCAGGTAAATCTATGTCTGTTATTGGGTATTGGGTTATTCCTTGAGTAGTCAACGACAAAAGAAGCTTATATACGTTAACTTTTAAAAATCGTAAGTTTATCAAATCAAACGTCATCTTACCTTGTGCGCTTTGTTAGTTGTCTGTAAGAGGATAAGTAAAGTTAACCAAAAAACACTGAAAAAGAGTACAGTATTGGGGAGGTAAAACATATACTTGAACTTTACTTATGTTCCTACATCAGAAAAGTTCAACGTTCAACTGTATGATGGGCCGAAAAACTTACCCATTTTTCATGGGCTACTTACCATCTGCAGGGGTATACCCGCCAGATTCAATATCGGAAACTTTTGACAAATCAAAACAGCGTAAAGTTTCGTCGGAATAGATATTAAATTCGAATCTCATGTTTTTGCTTCGGAAAGGAACCGAATGAATTAAAATAACCTTTATATCTCGCAACATTTTTAACAGACTTCAAAAAAGTAGGAAGTCCTCAATTTGCGTATGTGTTTTTTATGTATGTATGTTACTTGATATCTCCGCCCATGGATATCCGATTTTGCTAATTATTTCACTATTGTACAGAGAATGATCCCAAGGTGGCCCCATAGATAGAGTTTTATTCCCGCGGAATAAATATTTATGTCGAAAATGAACATTTTAAACAAACCCAATTATTTATGATACATTCAGCTCGTATGAATGACAATTCTCACACCACAAATTGCCTTTGTTACCAAAAGGTGTGAGTTCTAGTAAAATAGCATTATAGTTGTGTTTTCGTTCAGCAGAGAGGTTTTTGTGGAAAGGAGCGTGGATCAAAGCGCGGTCATCCGCGTAGTCGGCGCTAACGAAGCGTTTTGGACGGCAAAGCTAAAAACATTCGCTGCACCAATTACCTGTATCTATTTTGATAGTTGGTTGCATTGTTTTCGCAAGTTTTTGCTGCTTCTGGGTTTTACTGTTTGTTATAAAGGTCTGATTGTGAAGCCAAAGGGGATAGAAGCTTTTAGAGAAACAAAATATTTGATATTATGTGTACATCTTAGGATTGGTTACTGACTTCCAAAACCATTTAAACTGGCCAATATGGCTGATACTCGCACCAGAATTCTTATCCCAACTAGTGTGGTTTTTTACTTTAAATTGAGAGAACAGATCAAATTACGATTTAAGTTTCTAGCGCAAAATTGAACCCGCCCAGACGTATCAGACTATTTAGTTAGAGAATAAACCCAATAATCTAAATTTGCAGACTGTGTTTGACTGTCTTCCTTACGGCTTTTAACTCGATCTGCCGATTACTAACTCACAGATCTTAAGGCGAATACACGAGTCCATATGAGAGTGCCTAGAGTGCATATTATCATATTATTGCGTTTAACACAGGATTTTTTTAAAATCCATCATACAGTTTTTGGTATCTATTATAACCTATTTTTTAAAACAAATGTAATAGTTTTATCTTAAAGAGTTTAGGAAGAGATGCGAAAGTAGAGTTTGGATTAGACTTGCATTAGAGTTTAGTAACAGAATGATGAACATAAGGCAATGGACTGGCATTAAGAAGGCAGAAGACCTATTTAGGCTTGCCCTGGATAAAGAAAAATTCAAGAGGTTGACCGCCGACCTTCAGTAATGGAGAGGCACTATAAGAAGAAGAAGAACAGAATGATAGGAGCTATTTAAGTGTTCACAGTTAGAACTTAAATAAACCCTACATCTTTGCAAAACCATCTCTAATACCACGGTACAAATGATTATAATAATATTGACATTGTAATTTTATTAAACTACTTCATTTCGTAATATATAATGGACGGTGACGTTCAAGACTGAGTGAGAAATAAATATAGTGGTAATTTATAATACTGGTAAGTTTTTGACCTTTTAGTATTTATGCATTCAAATATTACTGCGCAATGGAATTTATTGTAAATGTCTATATATTTTTCATTGAAAATTTTCACGCGCCTCCAATATTTTATGATTTCGATATAAAAGTAAGATAAAGATATGTGTGAAAAAACCAAAAATAATGTGTTTTTCTAGTAGAGAACGAGTTTTGCATGTTTAACGTAACTTGGATAGTTATTAAACTAAGTTAAATCTTTATTGTATAGGTTTATAGCTTTTATGTATAGTTCCGAATGATAGTATTTTTGTTTATACAATATTTACAAAATGGTGTCAGTGTACAGCAGTGTTGCCAGGGCCCTTGAGTAGTAAGTTACGTTTAGTTTCCTGAAATGTTACATTTTTGCTGCAAATGTTTTTTTTGTAAGTAAGTCCGTGTTTTAGGGATCGAACTTCGGCGACAAATGTAAGCTAGCTAACCTAACCTTATTCTATTAGTTTAAACCATTTTTTTTATTTGTATCGAGGTAGTCAGGACTGTTGTTCATCTATTTTGTTGTAAATCTTTTTCATAACTCATTATCATAGCTTTCTTGTCTTGCTAAGCATACCACATCAATTTCACTTCACTCACACTCACATCATCATCATCATCATCATCAGCCTATATTAGTCCACTGCTGGACATAGGCCTCCCCTAATGAGCGCCATAGCGCCCTGTCTTCAGCTTGACGCATCCAGCATCTGCCTGCAGTCTTTCGCAGATCGTCATCCCACCTGGCCGGAGGGCGTCCTACACTACGTTTGCCGAGTCGCGGTCTCCACTCAAGAACTCGTTTACCCCAGCGGTTATCGGTTCTTCGCGAGATATGGCCGGCCCACTGCACTTCAGTATGCTAATTCTTTGAGCTATGTCGAAAACTTTGGTTCTCTGTCGGATGTATTCGTTACGAATCCTATCCTTCAGAGAGACTCCGAGCATAGCTCTTTCCATAGCTCGCTGAGCGACTTTAAACTGGTGGACCAGCCCTATCGTGAGTGTCCACGTCTCAGCTCCGTAGGTCATGACGGGTAGGACGCACTGATTGAAAACTTTCGTTTTCAAGCATTGCGGTATGGATGACGAGAAGACTCGACGTAGCTTTCCAAACGCTGCCCAGCCTAGCTGAATCCTCCTCTTGGCCTCCTTCTCAAAATTGTTTTTACCCAACTGCAGAATTTGTCCAAGGTAAGTGTACTCGGAAACAATTTCGAGAGGGTGGCCATGTACGACGACCGGTCCCGGATCAATGAGGCCATTGATCATGATCTTGGTTTTATCCAAATTCATGCCGAGACCGATGCATCGTGAGGCTAAAGCTAGGCCGTCAAGCATCCGGTTTAGCTCCTCCAACGACTCCGCCATTACGACTATGTCATCAGCGAATCGAAGGTGTGAGATGTAATCGCCGTTTATGTTGATGCCCTTACCTTTCCAGTCCAGTGTCTTAAACATATCTTCCAAGGCGCTCGTGAACAGTTTCGGGGATATAACATCCCCCTGCCTCACTCCTCTGCGCAGTTGGATGGGTTTGGACTGCTGGTCCTGTACTTGGACACTCATGGTCGCGGCGTCGTAGAGACATCTCAGCACCTCGATATAACGATAGTCTACTTGGCATCGCTGTAAGGATTCCAGAACAGCCCAGGTTTCGACAGAGTCAAAGGCCTTCTCATAGTCCACAAAGGCCAGACACAGGGGCTGATTATACTCTTCGGACTTCTGTATAATCTGCCTCACTGTGTGTATGTGGTCTATGGTGCCATATCCTCCGCGAAACCCGGCCTGTTCCGGTGGCTGGAACTCGTCGAGTCTCCTGGCGAGACGGTTCGTGATCACTCGTGAGAACAGCTTATAGACGTGGCTCAGGAGTGAGATGGGTCTGTAGTTTTTAAGGAGGGTTTTATCTCCCTTCTTAAAAAAGAGCACCACCAAACTCCCGCTCCACGCCTTTGGAGTTCTCCCACTGTGAAAGACGGCGTTGAAGAGTTTCTGTAGTTCCTGTATAACAGGGGCTCCTCCGGCTTTTAAAAGCTCTGATGTTATGCCGTCCTCACCGGGGGCTTTTCCATTTCTAAGCTGCCTCAGAGCTAGCACAATCTCGTCTTGACTGATGTCTGGCAGTTCGTCGGTATAGTGGCGTGTCAGGGTGGCTCTTGAATCGTGGTCGACTCGTTGGGGACGAGGGGCATGTGCAGCGTATAATCGGCCATAGAAATCCTCTATCTCGGCGGATATCTCCAGCTTCGACAAAACGGTCCTCCCATCGTACGTTTTAAGCTTCGTCAGGTGGCTCCCGGTCCGTGACCCTCGGTTTCGCTCTATTGCCTCTTCAATGAGGCGTGTGTTGGAGCTCCGAAGGTCGCGCCGTACCATCTTCGCAATTCGCTTGTTCAGGTCTGACCTGTCTGAAGAAGTCGCTTGGGTGGTTTCCCGTCTTTTTGCCATCAGCCCGAGAGTCTCATCCGAGAGTTTGGATTTCTTGCCAGTACGCTGCTTTTGGCAGAATCTGATGCCCTCGTTCCTCAACGTTTCGACCAGATTGTGTAGGGTCTCGTCAGCGTCATCAGTGGGATCCAAGGCAATGAATCTATTCCCGAGAAGCTGCTGGAACTTCTCGGTGCCCGCCATGATCTGGATTGGGTTAGGTCGGAGCGTGGACTTCATCAGACGGTTTCTTTCAAGCTTTAAGTTGATATTCAGAGAGCCTCGGAGCAGTCGGTGATCAGATCCGGTATTAAACCTGTTGATCACTGAGACATCTCTAAATATCTGCTTGCTATCCGTCATGATGAAGTCGATCTCATTTTTAGTCACAGTGTCGGGGCTTCGCCACGTCCACTTCCTCTGGGGCGGTTTCTTAAAGAAAGAGTTCATTAAGAACAGCCCCTCCTTCTCAAGGAAGTTGACAAGCATTTGCCCACTGTGATTCCTAACTCCATAACCATGCGAGCCTATTCGGGATTCGTTGCCAGTCCGGATTCCCACCTTGCCGTTAAAGTCCCCCATAACAACGTTGAAGTGAGCCTTGGTGGTGTTATGTAAGGCTTTGGATATGTCTTCGTACATGTCCTCCACTTCATCATCCGAGTGTGCCGAGGTCGGTGCGTAAACCTGAATTACCTTCAAGCTGTACCGCTTGGACAGCCGAAGGATCAGGTACGCTACCCTGGTCGACACACTGGAGATTTCCTGAACGTTGTTAGAGAGGGCCTTGTTGACGAGGAAGCCTACGCCGCCCTGGGATGTTTTATCACCCTCGCGAAAGTAGAGAAGATGGCCTGAGTCTAAGGTTACGGTGTCCTCCCCCTCTCTACGGACTTCACATAACCCCAGAACATGCCATTTAATGTTCTCTAACTCCACTTCCAACTGCGCTAGATGGTGATCAAGCCTCAGAGTGCGTCCGTTAAACGTAGCCAGGGTCAAGTTTTTAAGTAATGATCGGTAGCCTGCCGTAGCCCGGGGATTCTTAGCACCGCCTGCCCCGCCGTTCCATGGCCGCTACCATGGCCAGGAATAGCGAGGCGGCCGGGAACTAGGGGCCACTTTTTGGCGTGTGCAATCATTGGGGGGGTAGTGCCCATAATCCCCACGCTGGGCATGCGGGTTGGGGATCGCAGTTCGGTGATATTATCGGTCTACGGGAGGCGCTGCTGCCCGCCCTCCGGTTTATGTCCCTTAGTCGCCTCTTACGACACCCACGGGAAGAAATGGGGTGGTGCTATTCTAGGCCGGCACCACACAGCCATCACACTCACAATGAATTAGTTTTTTAACAATTTTCTCAGTCGCAAACTCGTTAAAATTTCACTCGTCAAAATTCGCGGCTCGCTCTGCTCGTCGTGGTTTTTCTTCACTTGGCACGTTCCAGTGGGCGTAGCCTGGGTGGCGCAGGATGGGACAAGCGCCCCACCCTGGCTCTGACCAAACCTAAAAAACTAAATAATCTAGGTACTTACTACAATACTTAATATCCCTAAGAAAATTAGCACTCGACCGACAGTCGTTAGTCGACGCTAAAAAATTCGATCAAAACAAAAAGCGCGATGATCGCACGCGCAAACGGTCGGTCATGCGTACACAAACGCAACCCTATTGTTTTTCGTTTGTGTGCGTGAGGCAGAATTCGAAGAATTTTTAAAACAAAGGCCTTTTGCGAGTTTTATAACTAAAGTGGTAGTTTCCACAGCGAGGCTGAACTGAGGTACCACTTTTGGGAAGAAAAAAAATATGGCATGTCCTGTCAGACATGATAATTTTGCCGTAAATCTAGGATGATCCTTTGTGAATCTGGCAACACTGGACTCATTTGTTATCGGATCTCTAAGAAATGAATGACGTTTCATTTTCATAGAAGGGCCAGGGTCATTGAAGAAACGGTCGTCCTTCACACACTTCTTCTTTCCGGCCCTTGTGGGAGCACGGAGGGGTGCCTCGAGGCTTGGCCTCTTTACCCCGGCTTCAACTCGATGGGTGACGACCCCTCGGTCCTTGGGTTGAGGCAAAAAAACGCTCTTTTTGCCTATATTATTATTACTTTTTTTGGCTGCATATATATATATATTTTTTTTTTTTTGGTTTCAATTGTTTTTTTTTTTTTTTTTTTATTTTTTACTATATTCAACCCAAGGACTCATGGTGGTTCCGGCGGGGTAAGGTCCCGCGGGAGAGGTCGCCACGGGCGGTCGTGGTCTGGGGGCCGGGTCTGGGGCGGCGCGATGTGGTGGAGGTGCTCGTGGTGACCGTTGTCGGCGCGGTCGTACATCCGCCGCGCCGACTGCACGACGAACTCCTCGATGGATTTGATCTGCAGGTCGCGGGCGATGACGTCGTTCCTGACGTATCGGCCCGCGCCCGTGCAGATCCTCAGCGCGACGTTCTGCAGCGCCTGGAGCCGGTCCCTGTTGGTCCTCGAGATGAGGGCGTACCAGGCCGGCGCTGCATAAGTGAGTCGGGACCGGACGTAGCTTTTGTAAGAAACGGTCGTCCTTATTTTTATGCAGTCTAACCGTCAAACGTTTGTAATTTGTATTTTAGGTAGGTCTCTTGTTTACGCCCGTTGCCATGGACACCATTAGTTACCAATGATTATATAGGAAAAGTATTTACTTTTTGAGTTTTACGGGTTAAATACTAATCTCACGGGAATACAATTTCTATGGGGCCACCTCGGGATCATTCTCTATACAATAGTGAAAGAATCAGCAAAATCGGTTATGGGCGGAGATATCAAATATCATAGCATACATAAAAAACAAAATGGTAGTCATTTCAAAAAATAACTAAAATAAATTAAAGGATATGAAAACAATGGATTTCATTTTAGACATCATGTTTAGGCGGCCCTTCCCGGTCCTACAATCGTCAATGTGAGCGTGATTAAAAAGCTTGTTGTTTCATCCAGCGCAATGTTAGAAAAAGAGGCTAAGCGGAAAGAGAGAGAAAGCGCCTGATCGCTCGGTTGTCACTCGCGGGTAGTCGCGGGCAATCGGAAGAATAGTGTGAGGAAATTTCAAAAAACTTGTTCCAGGTGTTACGTGTTTTTTAGTAAACCTTACAAGTTTGTGAAATAAAACTTTGTCAATTAGAATCTTCATTACATTTAAAAGGTTTGTATCCAAATATTTTCTTTACTTTTACAATTTATGAGTACATTATGAACACAATAAATGTATTTATGAGTACAATAATAATCATAAAAATAAGTCTCTCCTTCTGAAGCGCATTTGGCTTAGGCCCGTGCCGTGCGCTTTGGATTTTACCGGTTTTAAACCGAGAAGGTCTTAACCCAAAAATAATAATAATAATAATGTTGGACAATTTACACAGCATTAAGTAGCCAGATAAGATAACTGATATAGGTACTTTACTTAATACAATACCTACACAACAAATATAGACATTATTTATTATGCATAGAAAACATCCATAGCGCCCTGAACAAATATCTGCAGATCGTACAAACATTTGTCTCGAGGTGGGAATCGAACCCGAAACCTCCTGCGTCAGACCCAGGATTATGACTAACTGTCAAATTTTTAGATGACACCCCGTCCTCGGATTGCGCCTGTTTCCTAACGTTGAAAAGAAACCATAAAAACATTAATGAAATAAAAGTTTCGAAGTTTGGTAGCAAACAAAGTTTTGTAAACGTCATTGTTTTCGCAATGCTTACCTACTTAGGCGCTCACGTTGCCTTTACAAATAGGAAACAAGAAGCCTTTACTTATTAACTAAATTTTTATTTTTTTTATAAAACAAAGCTTTTTTTTTAAAATTTCGGTATTGTATTTCACAAGGATTTCGTAGGAACTCACGTTAATATCTTAACAATGTACTTGATTAAAATGATGCAGTTCTTACTGTTAATAAAATCGATGACATGGTTCTTAAGAGATCGTAGGTGATAGATAGATCTTATAGTTTCAGACTCTCCCATACTAACCGATCTAAATGTGCCATTCTGTATAATAAAGTATCCCCAACAATATATTTTGAATATCTACGATGATATTTTGTCATCTCTCTTTTTTGTATTTAATTGTTTGAATTGAATGTAACGAAGCCGGGAATGCGCACGTACACGCTCAAGCAAAATCTAGTTTCAATCCATCCACGATACGTTTAATATTGTCAAATTTAAGACGACTAGTTTTAGATAGTTTTGTTCAATTTGGATGCGTTTATAAACTGTTTGCAATAAAAATCTAGTAAGTATTAGAAATCTCGTAGTCTTAAGTAACGTAAATTGCCTTAGATTATAAAAATTAGTTACATGTCACGCAGGGGGGTCAAAAGTTACGGAAAATGTAAGAAATGTAACCTTCTGGCAACACTGGTGTATAGCAACCAAGTGAGCCTTTAAACAGGCTTATTAATGCTGCCAGCACTATAAATACTACACGTAAATAATTATAAAACCGGAGGCCAAAGAGTTAGTATTTTCCTTTAGGAAAAGTGTTCCTGGTTGGAAATAGAGTCGATTAAGACCAACTTGTTTTTTTTGACAAATTTAATTTTTTGGGCGAACCGTACATTTTTTCAAAAAACTATAAATGGGAATATTTTTTTCTTCAAAATAAAACAGAAAGTTCCTTAGAACGAAACCTTCTTACTACAAAAGAAACGGTAGCTACCCTTAAGGGGCCAAAAATTTGCCACACCCTGTATATACATATATACAAGAATTTCTCGTTTAAGGCCCATACACCAGCGAAAGTGGCGCCCCCAACTATTATATCTTATTATTACGTTGAACGCATAAGATAGGTATAAGATATTTCACAAACATTAGCCTTTATAGTATGAGTAATGGATGAGTGAGATATAGCGCCAGACATACATCCACATCCACAAACCTACCTGTCAGTAGGTACTTGTGTGTCTATCTTGAGCTACAAGCTAACCCACAACTGACATGGCACGTGAAGCCATTACACGTAGACGTGAAATACGAGATAATGCGAGTTACGACGTTGCCCGTAGCTGCCCATATAATGTGTCGCGATAAATTGAAATTGGTACGTTTATCATCACCACCGTGATTGCATTTTTTATCGTCTTGACGTCAGGTATTCGTCAGGCCTATAGGGTGGTCTGTGTTTGAGCACTACACACTTGTTAGATCAGCGTCCCTGATGCGCCGGGTGCGCGACAGCTCCAACAGCTACCTACAGCTCATTGCTGATAGGCTGGACACCGACTGTCTCTTTATGGAGCACTGGACAGGAGCGTATATTGTGCTCTCTTGACCTGTGCGATGATTATTTTGGTTTTAATATTTATTTTTAATTTCTATTTAATTGTATTATGTACGACTCGAATTATGGACACTAACTTATATTTTTGTATTAATTTTATTGTTGTCTGAAATAAACGAATTGAATTGAATTGAATTGAACTTGTGCACTATAGTATGTCCTGCACATCTGACTAGTTCGATGACCTTGTTCACAATTCGGCTTGGAGGATATCATTACGGGGTTCTAGAAGACCCTGTATTCAGGAGCGCATAAATACATCACATCACATTTTACATGTTACCTGTTTATGCAATAACAATTTGTTTCTTGAAGATAAAAGTTAAACAATAAATTCTTGATTAAAATCTGAACGAAATTCAAAATCTTTACGATCCACCTAAGAATATAATTATTAAACATACATAATGTTAAATAAATAAATGTGTTTAGTAGGTGTTAGTGTGCAAATTTTAAATTGTTACTCATATTTTTGTACAACACTGTTGTTACTGTATAAAACCCATGGTATAATGATCTATTTCACGAGTTTGTGCAAAAAGATAGACACAAATCCCGAACAATCAAAGGGATAAACCCACTTTAGCCCCTATACTGGAATCCTAACGCACAAATAACACTAAAATGTTATGGATATCATGACAATATACCTAACGTTATTCCTATACCGATATAAAAATATTTATAGTGCTATTCATTTGCATAAAAGAATTATCTTTTCGCCCTGGATGACCTAGTAGTTTCTAGGCTGGATAGGCTGAATATAGTGAACATCTCTTTTAGGATACCTTTGTCAGTGTCGCTTTTTATTCAGCTCTAGGGAGATTGTTGGCTTGAACTTTTACTCTCATAGATATCTCTTTATCGTCATCACCATTGGCCTGGGTCGGTCTTCGACTGTCTATTTATTTATTATATTTATTTTCAATTTTTTAGAAAAACTTACAGCTTGGTTACATAAATTTTGATGAAAATGTCTGGATAGACCAGAAGGTACATGTTTGTTGCTAATTACAAGTTTCCGCAGATAACTTAAAAAAATGAATAATACAAAGTAAGTTGGCGACTAATTAGAAATAACATAAACTTAATGAATTCAAAAATACTTAAAAACAACAAGAATTGAGTTAAATATTAGGTAACTTAATGGTGGTTATTGTTAAAGTAGCTTAAAGTTAGCTACACCTGAAATAATAGATCGCTAAGTAGGCGTCTAAGCTTACTTGCACTGGTGTTGAATATGTCTACCTCACTGATTAGATTTATTATGGAATTAAACGAGCAAGACGCTCTATAAACAAATACATTCTGCCTATAATTGGTCTTAACTATAGGAACGTAGAAACGTAGGTGTAGAACACAATTTGACTACATTATATATTAACGTGTCATCAATTACGCCACCGTCAGCTTCTAAACGTACCGATACTATCCATCCAAAGGTTGCCTGGAAGAGATCGCTGTTAGCGATAAGGCTATGGCTGGCTTGCTACGAAAACGTTGTCTATGGCCGGTTTTCAAGTTTCGTCCGCGACATTCAGAAACGACGTTGAATATTTTTTCGAAAGTTATGGTTTTATTTTCTGATACATTTAGTGAGCAAAATCATTCATTTGAATAAAATGGTGATTAAAATTTGTCAAGTCAAAACAAAACGTTATTAGGTTTCTGAACGGATCGTCGTTATACCGCCACTACACACGGCGGGAAGTTCCTAATGGATAAACAAACAAAAGCTTATCAAACTTGAGAATCTATAAGTGATAAATTTCTCAGACAACTTTTAGTAAGTGTAGTTTAGAGCTTGTAGTAATAGTTTAATTGTCGTTCAGTGTAGAATGGCGTAAGTATTGAGCGTCGCTCATAGAAAACGGATTGCACTCATCTCGGAGCCGTTTCTACTTTCAAATTTGCAATTAAATGCCTTTCGATTGATCACTCTCCAAGAACTCAAACCCTTCTAACTTTTCACATATTTGCCGAAAAAATATGTTTTATAACCAAAAAACTCCAAAACAATTCACAAAAAGCTCAATTGTTGCAGCGTAAACTAATGGTTTGATTTGACGGATAAAACATGGATAGAAATGTCAATGGCCTCGTAGTACGGTCCAGCCAGTTTTCGTTTTGAAGTTGGTCAAGTGTCGCGTGTCTGCTGACTGGCTTGTTTAGCAGTTTATATTACAAAAATGCCGGGCAGTTCAGCAGTTCAGGAGTAGAAGCACCGGTAGTGGTTCACAGCTCGATCATTATCTTTCTCAAAATGACTCAGGCAACACATCTCGTATTATTTTATTTTATTTATTTTAAGCCCAGTGTTGATTTCTATCACATTGATGACGGTCTTCAACCACTACAAAAAAGTTGCGGTGTTGTTGATTTAACCCCCATGTTCTACGATATTCACTGTTTCAAAACTTATTTGGACTTTTCGTACAATTTTGGTCATAATCAGATTTCAGACTGAACTTCGCAATTGCAGCCACCGATGATCCACTCCTTATGTTACACCCTATATATGTATCATACATAATAAAAGTATCAAAACAAGTCAATTCCTGCTCTAATGCGATTGCTTTTGGTTTAGCAAAATTAGGTCGCTAAACAGGTCATACGGCCTCACACGTCGCCTTCATATTTGCGCCATGCCTTGCGCTTCGGTGCGTTAATTCCAAAAGAGAATCAAAGAGAAAAGAAGTCTCAGATCGCTGAGATTATCTACTCGGTCCAATAAATACCTAATCAATGTTCTTTAATAATCACAAAACGGTATTTTTAATCCCACAATAATGCTACTAAAACTAAAGAAAATAAAAACTCGCTTTTATCAAAATAGAATGCTCTAGCTATACTTCACTTAGCAGATAAACGCAAATCTTTTAACTCAGTTTTCTGAGAGAAAAGCTCAAAACATACATTTTCCTCGTTTGCAATCTCCGTGTTGAAAACTTAAGCTCAGATAGTAAATCGTTAGTAAGTATCGAGCAAAGAAAACAAGGGAGATTTCATTTTTAATTTGAATGGTAGGTGAGCAATCAACTCTTAAATTAAATTAAATTCTTTATTTCAGACTTCATACATAGATCCATAGATTACACTAAATTTTTACATATAAAATTGTTTTTTTTTGTATTTTAGGTACTTATAAATTTGTCTTAACTTTCGGTTATTATGTCTTTTTTTTCTGCGGGTTTACCTGCTGAAAAAAGCCGTGTCGGCAGTGGCGTAAGAATCGACCCCTTCAACTCAACCCCTGAATGTCGTCAGTAAACACACTTCTAATATGTGTCCAGAAGACAAAGAACATGTTTTTGACACGTCCACTGAATGGTTATATCACGATCTTTACTACATAGTGTAGACTGTAGACGAAGTCAAAATATTTTTTCATAGTTCATAAAGCTACTTATTTAAATAATGTATATCGAGATCTTACTCTGGACAAGCTCTACGTAATCCTAGGATTAGTAAGCTATTTTCAAGCGCTCGCTCTAGAAAAACAATTTTCAAATGCGGACAAAGGAGGATGAGTACGAATATACCAGGAATGAATCCAGGTTTTAAATAATTGGGTTTGTTTTAAACAACTCTAAACCGACTTCAATTATATGGTTTTCCATGGATTCCATTGTCAGAACTAGACAAAATTGAAATGGGAAAACACGTGATGCTCCAGCTTCCAATCTTGCAAATAAAAAAAGAACGGATTGACTCGTTAGTTGATCCACTAAGCGTTTGCTAGCATAGCCAGCATAACTTCAAAAGCGCAGTATATTCCTGGGGTCTTCAGTTACTGGCGGAGTGACTTCGGCAAGTTGAGGATTTCTGTACGTGGTGCATCCATCGCATTCCAGGACTACGTGGGCAGCTGATTCTTAGTAACTAAGGCAACCTGTACAGAGAGATCTGTCCGTCGTCGCTCCGAATTTAATTACATAGATTGTTAGGCAGTTTAACTTACTTTAGAGGAGTGTGAGTGGAGCGAGTCGATGAGATTACAGTTATTGACTGTACGATGTTAACCTACTGATACTGGTGTTATCCAAATAATTTTGGCTACTTCACTGAGTGATGCGGTAATCAAATTATTTAGATTAGTTTTAGATATAATTTAGTTTTAAGTAATAGGTAATTAGTTAGTTTAATACATAAGGGTTGTTTGACCACGGACATAGTCAGCTATCACTCATAATACCTTATAAAAATCAATAAAAAAGTTGTATAGACATTTAAGATAAGTAGGTGTAGGTAGAAAGGGGAACTACTCAAATCAAATGTTTTGGGTCGAATGGCGCAAAAAACCTATTGGGTAGAAAAATCTTAACGGGTATACCCGTTCAACCCAAGATTTTTCTAAGCACTCTTATTTTAGAATAGGTTGCGTCTTCGCGTTTTTCCAGGTTTAAAAGTCTATAGGTATATTATTCCAAGTCTAAAATACGTTTATGTGTTCAATAGTTTCGGCTTTAAGAGGTAAACAACAGTAATAGTGTAATTCATTATATCTCGTGAAAATTAGAAATGCTTTCATTCCTTTCGTAATAGCTTCACTCTGAATTTAAAATGTCGACTTCTTAAAAGAGATTTAAATATTTCTCTGCAAACCTTCCTATCATAATATGATACAAAGTAGAGCAAGAGGTAGAGCTCTCAAATCTCTTTATAATAGGCTCGTTAGGGGAAGAATTTACCACTACGCATATTTCTGCCGCAAACCAGCAAATCCCCTCCACTCCAGGCGGCACCTTTCTTTATAACTTGAATCTGTCGCTACTTTATAGCAATTGACCTTTTTACCCGAGTTGAAGAGTGTTGAGTTTCTAACTCGTGCACACTCGTTACTGATTTAGTTCCTACAGCTGTGTCGCGACCCATATACGCACGCTCGGGACAGTGAACAACTTGAATAACTTACGAAAAGAACTTTGAATATTCAAGTGAAATCCGATTTCCAATGAAAAATTGGCCCTCTTTTAGAAATTTACTAAGATTTACTGGTGTAACCTAAGATTACCCAATTGCGGGTTTTTGCAGAAATACACTCGAGAGCAATGAATCCGGGTCACTTAAAGAATCCTAAAAATCGTAAATTGGAGTATTGAAGATTGGTCAAAAGTTATGTTCTCCGACGAATCAAAATTTATGCTCTACAAGCACGATGGAAGACACAGAGTGTATCGAAGACCAGGGGAAAGATTCAAGCAAGCATGCATCGAAGAAAAAGTAGCCTACGGTGGTGGGTCTGTACTTGTGTGGGCCGGAATTTCTTCTGAAAGTCGCACAGAGCTGGTGATCATAGAAAACGGCTCTTTAACTAGCGTAAGATATGTGGAAGAAATCCTCAATGATCACGTTGGTCCATTTATGGTCAATTTAGGTGAGGATGCTATATCTATGCATGACAATGCCCGACCTCATACAGGTAGGATTGTGAATCAAGAGATGAACATTACTCGTATGGAGTGGCCAGCGCGCAGCCCGGATATCAACCCGATCGAGCATGCTTGGGACGAGCTAGGCAGATGCGTAAAACAACGAAACCCTCCCCCAATCACGCTTCGTGAGCTCAAAATTGCTCTCACAGAGGAATGGGAGAATATTCCCCAAAATCGTATAAGGAACTTGGTGTACAGCATGCCAAACCGCGTAAACGCAGTAATGGAAGCACGAGGAGGCAATACGAAGTATTAAAATTCAAGAAAATCGTAATAAAGTTCAAAAATTTCATGTTTCCTATTTTTGTTTTAAGGAGAGATCAGCAGTTTTTTTCTTTATGTAATTTTGTGTTAATAAAATGTATGGTGACTCATATTTTTTTACTTTCATTTAAGGAGTATTACATTGTCTATTAAATACAATTTATTGCATTAACCTATCATTTTTAGTTTCCGAGATTTTTAACATTCTTTAAGTGACCCGGATTCATTGCTCTCGAGTAATAGGTATAACATCTTTTAATCTATACTCTATACTAATATTAGAAAGAGGAAATATTTGATTGTTTGTTTGTATCGAATAGACCCCGCAACTACTGGACCGATTTTTGCAGATGTTTTAACGTTTTTCTTTAATCCCTCCACTAAAAGAAAAAGAATAGTGACTGGTAAATTTTTTGATGCATCTTCTTGTTTATCTTTGTAATTAAATAATTTGTTAAACCAAAATTGGTAGGAATTTCTCACCTATCAGTAGTCTTCCTGTAACTTTGTTTAAATAGTATTATTTCAGTCGGTTTTTGTTGTTATGTTTAATTAGCCTTCAGTATTTAGTACTCATTAAGTTAGCTGCTAATTTCCTGAATATTGTTAAAATAAATATATTTTGTTTTTGTTATTTTTTTTTTTCAAAATTAAAAAGCTTACTTTTCAGGGAGTGACACAGGCTATATTATATCCTGGCATTCCCACGGGAACGGGAACTACGCAAGTGAAACCGCGAGGCGCTGCTAGTATTTATATAAATATTGAACGAAAAAAAGTACCGTTTATTAGGTTGTTTATTTTATTCTTTAATTAAGTAGTTTTCGTTATCAATGTTATTTTGGTTTTTGAGAAATAAATCATTTTCATTTCATTTAAATTATTCACAACCACAACTCTAGCTTCTGCGCGCGGATTCGCACACAATTGCCCTGGATTAAAGTATCTTATGTCCTGGCCACTATACTATGTAGGTATCTCCTCTCTCAATTGTATGAAAATCCGTTCAGTCATTTGCCGTGAAAAGGTAAAACATAGGGAGACAGATAAAGTTGCTATGGTATTTTTTAGTAATATTAATATTCGTATAAAATACATAGGAATACACGATTGAGTTATTTATAATAGTCTCATCAAAATAAGATTTGATTTTCTTAAAGAAATCCCTAGAAAACATTACACGATAAAGACCATATCTGTGCTAATTTTACAGTTATCCGAATCACGGATGTTGAGCTATACCTACAAATGCAATTTAACTCGAACTAATATTGCATGCTATTACTATTGTAACAATCTTAGATCGAATGAATGTGGATATAGACGAGAAACTCAATATTTGTTTTTGTTTTAGGTTTGATGCCAACAGCGCATAGTGCAGCAATCGAGGTTGAAAAACCCCAGGAGCATCAAGCTGCTGGTAAGTATTTATTTTACCAACTTAATGGTACATTTTTGTAGCATCCACTTCTACTGTAACAAGAAGTTATTCATTGAAAACTTTAAAGGAAACCTGGGCTCGTACACGAAATCGAAGTGTCTGGTGATCATACGAACCAAAAGCTTCGATTCCGTGTACGGACCCAGGTTTCCTTGTAAACTTTGCAAATCTCATAAAGGTAGGTTTATTCGTAAAACCAGGGAGCAAAAGCCTGAGCAGCTAAGAAGCCATGTAGCAGACCATTTTTAGGGTTCCATGCCCAAAACGTAAAACGGGACCGTATTACTAAGTCTGTCTGTATGTCTCTCCGTTTGTCACCAGCTGTATCTCATGAACCGTGATAGTTGGACAATTAAAATTTTCACATGTATTTCTGTTGCTGCTATAATAACAAATACTAAAAAAATAAATGTTGATGCGTCGAGGTTATTATGAGTATCCGTCTAAAAAAAAGAAACCCTGGAAAAATATAGCCCATGCCAAAAATTACTTACCTAGACAAATAAAATATTAACTACTCTCCTACCGTCACTAAAGTTGTAATTAAAACTTTATTTTTATTGCAGGTGGTGCGAGGACACATATATGCAAAAACGTGCTTTATTTAATCTTAGCATTTGTATTGTAAGTAGCTTTTTACTGATTCATAACATGAAGAATTTAATATAATATTATCTGTAAATATTTCGTTGTACGCATATTCAACCAACTTTTTGATTAAATCAATTCAAAATGAATTTCAGGGGAAAACCATTTTGTTAATTTTCCTTTAGAAATCTACGTTATAAAAAAACTCACGATCGACGAACCTATCCCAAAGCCTGTCAAACTTCCTGGCCTCACCCTGTATAATAATCCAGTCCCTCATGTAGGATCTATATAGTAAGTAATGTACCTTCTACAAAATGATACTCTGAGAGGGTTTCCAGAACTATTACAGTAAAAGTGAGGGACTACCACAGAGGAATGGTAGTGTACGTCAAGTGTGTAAACTCTGCAAGCCGGAAGCACTCGCACTCCGTGAACACTAAACTCCATTTGCAAAGCTGCATTAATTCAATGCAAAACAACGTTAATGAAGCGACCGGTCTTTATCAAAATTCCTGATGATGTGAAAAACTACCGTTAGGAAACCTTATTTTGATCTGAAAAAATAGACAACATTGAAGTACTTAGTAGAAAGGAACTTAGAAAATAATGGGAAATACATACAAATACATTATCTAGTCTATGCAAATTTTTCATTTAATTTATTAATTTAATGACAGATACACAAAACGAAGAATTAAAACTATAGTGTTTTTACACTTTACCTAACAATCTAAGCCGTCACCAGCAGGCAGTGCCCAGAATGTAAGGTTAAGGTTATATTAAATTTAATAAATAAATAATGCTGGACAAATCACACAGCATTATCTAGCCCCAAGCTAAGCAGAGCTTGTGTTATGGGTACTAGATAACTGATATACATAATACAATACACTACATAGATAGATATTTTTTATTATACATAGAAAACATCCAGAACGCCCTGGAAATGTCTGCAGATCGTACACAAATTTGTCCCGAGGCGGGAATCGAACCCGCAACCGCAGACCTTCGCCCACCGCGCCACAGAGGTCGTCCATGGGAGTTACCAACTTATGGGAAGAATGCTGGCTTGCCACGCTGAATGGGCGATGGTAAAAAAACCGTCGACCGAAATAGAAGCCTGTATTTCGATCACCTGTGGACTCTTTGGGAAGTTTGGTAAGATTTCCAAATTGCGTGTGCCCCAGAACACCAAAGACCTTAGAAGGTTTTCACCCCAAAAGACTCAAATAGGGGTCAAAATTTGCGTATTTTCGTCGTATTTTCATTGAATTCATTTTAATGATTAAAATGAATGCTAATGTAATGCTTTTCCTGTAGCTATGTAATTAACATGAACTTTAAATATATGAATATACTTATATATGAACTTTGAATATAAAATAGGTGGGTAAATATGAGAACTTACATTTTAAGATCTGTACATTTTATTACCAAACTCTCGAAAATAAAATCGCAAAAGTTGATGATAAGGCGATGATAAGGCGAGGCCTAACATGGTTATGGTTATACCTGCAGACTACATTTGCGGTAACTCCCATTTGTTCTATAGGACTGTGACGTCATAGAACTGTTGCCACTTTTTTATCCCTGCATGGTAGAACTATTGAAACGAAACCTTTCCCATTTATTCTATTGAACGAATAATAGTTGGTAACTCCCATAAGTACTATAGAACGGTTGGTCCATAGATCGTATAAAACTTTTTTTATTCTGGTAGTACTATCATAGAACTATTGCCACTTTTCGCTGCGGGTGGTTTTATGTTTTATTAGATCCCATCCTAGAATCTCTCAATATTGCATATGAAGTGGGTAGGTAGTCTTCAAGCAATTCATGAAATGAGCTAAGTTTGATTTGAATGTTAGTATAGTTTGAGAACCAGACTATCAGAATAAATATTTCGAGAAAAGGGTATTAGTCATTTATTTGTAGGTAAGGAACCTATTAGGGTTTTCTACCCGGGTACCCGGATTCGGGTAAAATACCCCGGGGTATTTGAATTTTTGAGTATCTGGGTACTATTTCATTGTCATTGTTTGGTAACCCGGGTACCTACCCAATTTGATCTAATAATTCATCCAAATTCTCGGAGCATAATTACCTACTATATAACGTCTTACACATAATATTAGCAAATTTGCTTTATAAACAATTTTCATAACTCTAAAGAATCTCATTGCACGCATAGTACCTAGTTTTGTCAAGAAAAAAGGACTCCTTCAGTAAATACTTCAAATCTATAGAAAAATAACTATAATAAGTTTAGTTTTGAGCTATGTGTTATTATTACCTACGTTAATTTATTTTGAAATAATATATTTTAACGAATTCTCAAAAGCTTACGAACCTTCAACGTTATGGAGCGTGTATTCTATAAAAGAAAACATTGAGTACTAAACACAATGTACAATTAAAGGAATTCGAGAGGCTAACATCGTTTCTCAACAGTTATGGATATAACCAAATAAAATCCAAAGTTTTCACTTCTCAAGAGGTACCTGAAAAAACCTTTCACTATCTTTAACTAATGATTGCTCTAATTTTACCATAGACTTTAAATAAATGTCTCACCTAAGTTGTTGATTTATGTAAAATAAAATTTACTAATTCTATCTTTAGCTCATTCATATTTTTATTTTTATTTTCCTTGTATTCGTCATGAAGTGTTTACCTCGGGTGAGAGTAACATTTAGTCGGTTGGGCGCCAAACCCCGTCTCGGGACTAAATAAGTTACTTTCATCCATTGGGTAACAATGTACTATTTTACGAAAACAAGAAGTGTAGGTACTATGTACAAGACTGTTGATTAATAATTTTCAACTGTGTCTTAGAAGAAAGTCTGTTTATAGTTTTGTTATTATTATTATTACAGAATTTACTGCAATTAAAAGTAGTTTCGGTTCGTAAAATAAAAACTAAATAGTTAAGGTAGAGACTAAATAGGTTGGTACTAAATATACTACGAGAACTTTATCTACCACTACGCATTCTCGCACATCTGGTCGAAAGGCATCCAAACTCCGGTTGGTTAAGTGGTAAGTTGCAGTATCTCTAGCGATAAGTTCCTAATTGCACTTTACTTGCGGAAATAGGGCAAAGCGAGTGATGGGAACACGTAGACGTACGTGCCTCGAAACATACAAGGGATGAAGTCAGAAGTGATGCCGGTGACAATGACCGACCACCGGCGTACACGCTTTACTCCTACACAACTATGGTGCCTTGGTACTTTTGGATGAAAACTTTATAAACTGCTAATTTATTGCGATTTCAAATAATTTAGTTTGCTTTCAAAAACAATATACTGACTTTAATTGATTGGGCTTCTCATGGATTTACGAACTAGACCAAATCGAAATGGGACCACAAGGGAAGCACCAGCTTTCAATTAAAAAAAAGAATCATCAATATCGGTTCACCAAGTAAAACTTTCTGAGGTAACAAGCATAAAAAAATAGTACATGTTGAACTGAGAACGTCCTCCTTTTTTTGAAGTGGATTAAAAAAGGAGGATGTTCGGCTGTAGGTTTCTTCGTGCTTTTGGAGATGGTCGCAGAAAAAATATTTATTATTTATAAGTGTTTGTCCCGCAAAACTTAGAAAAACATTGTACATAAATATGAAGTTGGTTTTTAGTAAGTTAAAGAAAACAATCAAATTATTAATACGATTTTATATTTTGATGGGGTGAATATAATTGCCAACACGTAGGTACGCGTCCGTATTACAAATTAATTAATTAGAATCTACTCAGCGCGGAAATAAACTGACGCTATTTTGACAACAAGATTAAATTATATGATAGATAAAACATTAATTTGCAACAGTAACACACAATACAAAGGTAAAACACAATAAAGGGTACCTACAAAAATAACTTGGGAATTATAAGATGAACAATGCATGAAAATACCTACATCTTTTTAAACATTCAAAAAAGTACGGATTCGCAGTATAAGTGTGTGTGCATGCAGCCTTAAAAAAAAGGCAATAACTCAGAGCGCAATTTTTCAGTATATTACTCTCGCTGAGGTGACCAGAAAAACGGAACAAGTTAAATTGATGTTTATATATTTTATCAGAACACGACAACAACCGTACCCTGCGTGAAATGCGTGGAGCAAAGGATGTTTTGTCGAGCAAATGAATGAAATATTGGTCGTGTACGGTCCATGTTTATTTCAACATTTCAGATAAAGGTCACACGAACGTCTGAGCAGTCCGGAGTAATTAGAATCAAAACCAATATTATAAAGGTTTGACGGAATAGAAAGGAACTTAGAAACATTTACCTACATAAACCATCATGGGTTTATAGTTGTAAATACTCATACCCATACTCATACTCATTTATTCGCCGTAGGAGCACAAGGCACACTTGGAGACGTCAATTATACAATTTATGTTTCTTAAATTATAATTAAAATATAAAGCCATAAAGCAGACAAAACAGAAAAATAATCTAGTTACTTAAGAATTTGTATATAATATAAAAAAGGTAAATTAATAAGTAGATCAGCTGTAAATGGGCGTCGTTAAAGTCATGTACAAATAATAATTAGTGGTGCTGCTGTAAAATGGCATTGTCTGTCATTATTAAATCTAAATAATATTATATAATTATCACAGTTACCTTACCTAGGTGAAATATAGCTGCTAAGACATTGCTAAGAATCAAATGTTTATAAAACCGGCCATCAAAATAAACGACTATGTATGTATAAATTGGTATTTGTTCATTGACCCTAAATAGGTATTTACTACTTATTATTGAATTGTCCAAATTTTCATTTATTTATTTATCTTTATTTCGTTTCAGACCACTCTTCTCATTTATGAAATGATACCCATAAGTGAGAGGAAAGTTCTAGCAAAAATCGAGTATCTAATTCATCATCATCATCAGCCCTTCTTAGTCACAGCTGGACATAGGTCGCCGCTATTGAGTGCTATAGCACCCTGTCTTCAGCTTGCCGCATTCACCATATGCCTGCAGTCTATCACAGGTCATCATCCTTACTGCAGTACCATTACGCTAATTCCCTACTATCCTACAATTGACGTTTGAAAGCCATTTATTGGCTTTTGCTTCTGTACCTGACCAATAACTATTAGGTAGCTGTTTCGAGGGCATTCTATACTACGTTTGTTAAGTTGCAATCACCAATCAAAAACTCGTTTACCCCATCAGTAATCAGATCATCGCGAGATATGACCGGCAAAGTCTTTAGCTAGCTAATTCTTTAACCAATACTAAATCGATAATTTTTGTTCTCCTAATTACCAAAGAAGTACTTACCTTATTTATTACAATAAGTACTTTCCTTATTAAATCAACTTTACATAGAACTTTGCTAACAATAGAGGCAAAGCGGGCCAATTCAACAAAGCTCCAATCATTATGATTTCCCAATATTCCTTTAACTTTTAATTCTTTGGACTATACTTCTCGATTCCCTTTAGTTTCAGGTACCTAATAAGTAGGTAAAGTAGCTGAACTTATCGGTGCTGGTTACCGATAAAATTATAGAAATCTTTCAAAGTCTGGGTAGGTACAGTCATGATCATATAAACATCCATGATCGATAAAATCTTCTTCAACTTCAACAGCCTAATGGTAATGGTCCACTGCTGGACGCAATTACTATATAGTTTTTTCATCGATCCCATTGTCAGAACTGGACCAAATAAAATGGGACCTCACGGAAAGCACCAGCTTTCAAATAAAAAAAGAAGCATGAAAATCGGACCACCCAGTTTTAAGTTCCGAGGTAGCAAACATAAAAAAAAACTTTCGAATTGAGAACCTCCTTTTTTTGAAGTCGGTTAAACAAACGTTGTACCGACGACGGCAGCGATCGTAGAAAACGAAATGTTGATAGCCAAGTTGACGCGACTGTGTAAACATGGATAGAATACTACAATATTATATGAGTCTATTGTTAGCGATCTACAGATTCCGACTGTACCTGAGCGGTTTGACATTACAGCGGCAGCCAGCAAAGTGTAAATGGACGAAGGTGAAGAGGCGTAGATCGCTTCGCAAGGACCCTTGATTGTAGGTCGAGTGATTCAATGGGGCGAGGAATAAATTGAGTGGGTAGGTGTACCTACAGAACTCACACTGAACTCACAAACGCCGCCGACATCGCCCGGGGGTGTCGGCGAAATATTACTACAATCAGACTGAACTCACGTTACGAAACGTATGCGACGCATTCGTCAATCTAGAAAATAAATGGCATAGCTAGGGACAAACTGGGTAAAACAGCGTGAAAGAGAAAAAGACGAAATACTGTAGCAAAACATCCTTTGTCAGATCTACTGACACAGAAGGTTAACAGTCATGGACTAAGGATACTCAGAGAGTCAGAGTCAAATCGTTTATTTCTTTAGACTTACAAAATAAGTACTTAGACAAGTCAAATTTTTACTATATAAACAGCTTGATAACTCCTACTTCCACTGCCAGCCAGGTAATCGTCTTGCTTCAGTATTGTGACAATTTCTTTTCACCCTGTTTTATGGTAATTATTGTACTCTACGCCATTCGTTAAGTTGACATTTCGTCGCGTTAGTTCCTTGGCATGGGCTATGTCTATAAAATTGTATAATAAATACAAACATGACGGCGATTTTAATACTCGCCGACTTCTAGCATTGTGTGTTAAAAATGGACTTAGCACACCGAACCGTTGTTAGTGACTTTGGACTTCGACATGATATTGCAGAACATGTTTGCCAAACAGTTTTTTGTCAACTTGTATAAGCCGCTGAAATGATACCTATACCTACCGTTCGGCGTCCTCGTCCTGAACGAGTCCCGCTACGGTCCAGCAAATTTCATCCCTAGGAGAACGCGATCACCTGCCACTAACCGCATCAAACGGATTTTAATATTCTTTGTATGGTATGCTATATATTATGTAAGTGCGTCCACTGATCCATACTTCGAAGAGTGGAGACACAGTCTGAAGAATCCGCTCCTTGCAGTGCTGACGCACTTCTATGGCAACCCTTATAATTTCGTCCACTGATTCGCTCCTCACAGTGTGACGGTGGTGGTGGTTGGCACAGGCCGAACTATCTGTTTCAAGCGGTGCGGAAAACTGAACGCGATTCTGCGGAAACCATACAATGAATACAGAAATCCGTTTGATGCAGACACCGTTGAACGTCCGATGCCGGCTCGACGACACTAGCCTTAAATCGCCAGACGGTGTCGGCAATGGGCTGAGTGGGTAGGCTATCTTGGCGGGTCGGCGACTTTGGTGTATAGACTACATTTATACCCTTAGAGTGTTTGCGAGTGGGGAAACCTAAGAAGGGTAAAGCAATTGAAACGAACGTTGCTGGTTAATTTGTTAGCGTCCACATGTTTTCCATCGAGATGTATTCCTTATAATATTCTCACAACAGATTGAATTTGAATTGAAATTCACTTTAACTTCAAAGTCATTTATTTGAGAACATGAGTCATAAAGATGCAAGTTTGTATGAAAGCACAACATGTTTTACCTAAACCTAGGGCATGAAAATATATGTCAGTAGTTTTCTAATAAATTACAAATCAAATACAAATAAATTATCATTTCAGACTACACTACACACAATACAATAGTAAAAAGATATTATAATGTTGGTACCTAACCTACATATTACTACCGGTAAATTTTTATGTCTATATCCTATAGAAAATCATTGATTTACCTGTGTCAGCGGTAACAATTTAACATTGTACGGCAATTTATAAAAAAAATTATTGACATTCCATAGAAGCTTTTCCCAAGCAGAGCTGTTTTAGGACCGGTGAGAATATCATAAAGCGTTGTTCGTCGCTTCTAATACGTGAGTGATTTGGTTTTTCAAATAAAGTATTATCACATCACATCACATTACACTAATATTATAAAGGCGAAAGTTTGTATGGATGTATGGATGGATGTTTGTTACTTCTTCACGCCAAAGCTACTGGACGGATTTGGCTTTCAGCCAAATCCTTCCCAAGCCGAACTGATTTATGGGATAAAAAATAGCCTATGTTTGATTCCGGGATTAGAATTACCTGTGTGCTAAATTTTTGTCAGATCCGTTTTGTAGTTTTGGCATGAAGAGGTAACAAACATCCATCCATCCATCCATACATCCATACAAACTCTTGCATTTATAATATTATTAGTGTGATAGTGTGATAGTGTGATTATGATTAGGATTGATGGTTTAGATGGTTTGAAAAACCCTAATTACTCTTAGTGCGAGTAATTCAAAAAACCTAAGCTAATAGATTGAAAATGTTAAATTGTAAAAGTTTATTTTTCAAAGACAACTTGAAACAATAGTTTTGAGCAACACAGCCTTCTGTGATCGTTTTACAAGTACGTGTTACGTAAAGTAGCTTCTTCCTCATTGCAGAGTAGGTGTACTAAGTAAGCATTCTAAGTGCTTATTTTGTAAGGCTAGAAATACAGTTACTGAAATCTGAAATCGTATTGGTTATTATAAAATAAACAATTGCTCATCCCACTCCTAATTTATTGTTATATTATAATGTGATTTTAGAGTTAAACCACTCTACCCAATCTACCCTATGTCGGAATACCGTTCTGATTTGAATAACATTATCCTTTAATTAAATTTGCTCACGCTAAAGGCCTAACTAGTTTATAGAGCAAGGACTACTTAGTTACGGACTGTATTTAAATACGAGATCCCCACCCACTTCATGTAGGTGATACATACAAGAGCCGGAATACCGTTCTGATTTGAATAACATTATCCTTTAATTAAATTTGCTCACGCTAAAGGCCTAACTAGTTTATAGAGCAAGGACTACTTAGTTACGGACTGTATTTAAATACGAGATCCCCACCCACTTCATGTAGGTGATACATACAAGAGCCGAGTTGGGTGGAATATGCTCTACCTACTAAAAGCTGGACTGCTAAACTGGAGCATAAGTTCATCAAGATAATAAGATTTAATCTTTTCAATCAATCAATACTTTTATTTGCTCAAATGTAGGTACTTATATTTATAGTTGGCTCTACTACATTCTGCCACAAAGTGCGTGCAAATTTCACAAATGTAGATAAAATAAATATAAAAAAAGGTTTCACGTATTTGTCACAGACTTACACAATTAACACATTAGAAATTTGATTTACGAGCAAGAAAAACCAACCAAACACCCGAGTTCACACAATAATATACTTTATAAGTAATTTTAACAAAGTAGGTAATTCTTGCTGCTGGCCACGCTCGCATGCGGCTTTCCCGGCATATTTTTTTCTAAATTTAATCACACTTTAATTATAAAATATGCGAAGTAGGGATGTATGTATGGATGAATGTATTAATGGATGTTTGTTACTTCTTCACGCCAAAACTACTAACAGATCGGGCTGATATTTGGCATACAGGTAATTGTAATGCTGGAATCGAAAATAGGCTACTTTTTAACACATAAATCAGTTCACGTAGGATAGAAATCACCTTTAAACCTTTCTATAAGAACAACGCGTGCAAAGACGCGGGGTCGCAGCTAGTCATTTAGGTATATGTTGATTTTCTGAGACTTGCAACTTGAGTTGCAGAAAAAAGAACTCGCGAAACAATAGGCAGTGTCCACTCTTAGGCCCGTATTATGAAAGTCTACTTGGTTATCGAACTATGCTTGAGTAACGCTTTTCTATGGCACAAACGTCACTCAAGTATTAGACCTGTGACTGAGCAAGCTTTCATAATACGGGCCTTAGAGTCTGGTGTGAAATGTTAACCAACCTCCAAACATTTAGTTCCAGATGGAGAAGGTAATTTTAAGAGAACCTTTGAATGCAGTATTACTAACTTTAAAAAATAAAAAAAATCTCCTGCCAGTAAAATATCATATCTACAATATTTAAGGTACTCTCCCTTCATTTCGCACAGTCTTGTACCTAAAAAAAACTAACCCCACTATTAACAACGGTCTGCTAACATAAAACATTTTGCTAAGTAGTGCTATTTCTTAATCTGACTTATGTCAATAGAAGCACAGAGCGAGATTTAGCAGTGTGCTAGGTTAGCAGAATATTATGAATGTATATTTCTTCTCTTATTTTTCTTTACTGACTGTATACTACCTGTATAATTTCTACATAATGTGTCGTGTTATTTGTGTGTTATGTAAATTGTTTCCAAATAAATATAGTTTCTTTCTTTCTTTCTATGAATAAGGGGG
Organism: Eupithecia tripunctaria; assembly: GCA_955876795.1. Classification (NCBI taxonomy): domain Eukaryota; kingdom Metazoa; phylum Arthropoda; class Insecta; order Lepidoptera; family Geometridae; genus Eupithecia; species Eupithecia tripunctaria. The sequence goes on along the minus strand of OY041609.1, from coordinate 9,171,810 downwards.
CCAATATCCAAACATCTCAGTTTAATTTATTATATTCATGTGATGTGATAAACAGCAGACAGACAGATCAGATGACTAGGGTACTTCCGTAGACCGTAAGTATGTTCGAAAGTTTGAGGGAGTCAAATTCTCTTTGTCTGCGCTTCCGTGTATAATGGGGTGTCCGGTACCACCCTATCCCGTAATTATCGACTCCTCATTGAAACTCTAGTCTATGGAATCGACATTAAGTGATCGATAGATGTTTGTAAGTTCCAACAAAACCACTGAACGGATACACACATTTTGCATCGTTGTAGAAATTTCTAGATGTAATTATTGTTTATTTATAGAAATCACTTAGTTTTTTTTCTGTAATGTTTAAATAGTCTGAGAGTTATTTTTTTAGTAAAAAGGGTGCTTTAAAATGATTTGATATCATTAAACAAACAGGCTAATAAAGTACATAAAAAAAAGACATTTCCATCTAAACTTTGCGTTATTAGCACTTAATTGGAAAATTATGGGATTTTGGTTAAAAATCGTATAAGTTCCCTTAAAAAAAACAATCAGACTTTGGTTAGGACAAATATGGCTCAAATTGTTCTCTGCTCAATTGTCTGTACTAACACCACCTTAAATCTTTGCACCCAGCTTCCAAACATCCTGTTTATTGATATAATTATTATACATAATAATATGACATAATTAAATTGAGATATTATAACTCTCTCATCCTTCAGTAGTGGTTTTAAAACCATATATAGAATTTTATCTTCATCTATAGCTTTATTTTTATCATCATCATCAATAAGTCAACTGCTGGACTGGACATAGGCCTCCGCTAATAAGCGCCATAGCGCCCTGTCTTCAGCTTGACGAATCCAGCATCTGCCTGCAGTCATTCGCAGATCGTCATACCACCTGGCTGGAGGGCGTCGTATACGTTTGCCAAGTCGCGGTCTCCACTCATGAACTCGTTTACCCCACCCGGTCGGTTCTTCCCGAGATATGGCCATTCCACTACCACTGAAGACCATTTTCAATCGATCTAACTAGAAAGCTCAACTGATCTGATCCAATACTAATTGGAAGCGTCCCCAAGACGTTGCTCGTTGGATTTCCCCGTTTTATTAAACACGATTGTCTGGTAGAGATCGCTCTTGAGCGATAACACCGCCACTTGTCACTTAGTTTTTTAAGCCGTTCTATTGTATTGGTTCTTTCAATAAGTGTGCAATAAAGAATTTTATATTATATATCTATTGAAATCGTGAGATGCGCTGCGCCAGTTCATCAGATCTCGGGTCACGCACGGGTTGCTTTAAACTTCTGGTTCAGAATTTCTGCTCTGTTAAATTTTTGAAAACCCTGAGAACCCTGGATTTAAAATAAATAAATAAATAAAAGTTTAATGTTGGACAATTCACACAGCATTATCTAGCCCCAAGCTAAGCATAGCTTGTGTTATGGGTACTAGATAACTGATATACATTATACAATACACTACATAGATAGATATTTCCTAATTATAAATAGAAAACGTCCAGAACGCCCTGAACAAATATCTGCAGATCGTACACATTTGTCCCGAGGCGGGAATCGAACCCACAACCTCCTGCGTCGCAGGCGGACCTTCGTCCACCGCGCCACAGTGGTCGTCATTTATTTAGGTATTTTAGACATTCATAGAGGCTCGTATTAAGGCGCATATCCGAGCCAATCTGACAGCAATTCCTATTTTATCATATTTTTACGTTTATCATAGGAATTTTTAAAAATCCTACGTTCAGTTTGTGGTATCTATTATAAGCTATTTTTTAATACCTCTTTTATAATTTTATCTCATATAGTTTAGGAGGAGATGTAAAAATAGAGTTTGGTGACCAAAAAGCGCAACTTCGTATCTTTCCTAAGCTTTACAAAATGAAACTATTACAGAGGCATTAATTAATAGCTTATAATAGATACCACAAACTGAACGTAGGATTTTTAAAAATTCCTGCGTTCAACGTAATAATAAGATATAATAGTTGGGGGCGCCACTTTCGCTGCTGTATGGGCCTTAATAAACATACCTAGACCTATACTTTGGTAGTTAGCACCTAGTAATTGCTGAGCTACTTTGAACCGCGCAGCCTTAAAGAAACATTTTTAATTAGAGCTCGCCTGCTCATTACGTATCTAGGGCTTCTGGAGCATCTTATGTATGAAATAACTTCAATAGTTTTACTAATTTGGTCGCGGCTTCGCATGCCCTATACCCACCCAAAGATTTAAATCGTTAGATAGGCCCTTTCCGTAGTGAGACCGCGCCGTGTTTGTTATCAGGCGAAGTGAGTGAGCTTACTCATTTTGAATCAGTGAATTGTGTTTTTGTGTTATGCTTGTTCACAAAAGTTCGTGCAATGTGATTGCACAATAAATTGCAATAATAACAGTTAGATTTATTGACAAAAATACTCAGTATTTTATTTACTTATAGGGTGCTTGCGTCGGGATTTTGTTAACGCACGCATTCACAGATATGACACTGTTTTTGGGTGTAAGGGCGTATCGAACGATTTAGATCTTTGCCCTTATAAAAAAAACACAGCCTACTTATATCTTATTGAGTTCAATATGTACGACCACCTTCATCTTGATCCATTCAGCTTTAGAGATAATAATTACCCGAATAATGTATTAAGTTACTGCTAGAGTAGAGGTAACATTTAGGTAACCAACATGTACCTATTTCGTCTAGTTTTCATCTTCGTCATGTTATTCAATCTTTAGACTATGAAAATAATTAAATTATGTTTTATTCGGGATTTTATTATACTTTCTATAAATAAAGTATTGTTCTTTTTAGCTTCTTTCGCAGTTATACTCCGTTAGCAAGAACAAAGGAAACTTAAGGGAACATTAAAAATTTCATAAAATTCAGGTTGTACAAGGGCAGATTAAATAGGGTACCTGGCGATCAAACGTTGTTGGGGTAACGCTTGACTGGTTTTTAAATAAAAGGAAACAGTAAGAAATTTAAGTAAGATACTATATGATACCTATACCTATACCTATATTTACGTATTTTAAAATCCAGCAGGTACCTATAGAATATACGTGGTAGAGTCTGTTCAAAATGAGAAGAATCGTGGCGTTGCGGTGAACTAACACTTTTGTCGTAAGTACTGTAATGTTATGACAAAGGAGTATTGTCAACGCAAAAAAAGTTGTCAATTGGCACACGAGCGCCCTCCATTCCCATGACTCTTCTCTTTTTGAACAGACTCTAACGCAATGAGTAGGTATGAATTACTTATCAAATTAAAAATAAGGTGTGCATTACAATATTTATATATTAATATTATTATGTAAAAACTCGCCTTTATTCTTTTGTTTTTAATCCCAGAAAAATAAATGCATATTATATAGGAAAAAACAGACTAACATTCTTGAAACCTATGTTCAAAAAATGTGTAGTGGTACACTTTCATGGTACATTTACATGCATAGAGTTTTCGCTGCTGCTACAAAACACGACATCTAGCGATAGACTAGCGAACGAAAATTAACTGACTCTACATGGCCGTCGTTTGCAATGCAGCCTGTGATACAGTACCGGTAAACCCACTCACATCACAGGCAAAAACCACACTACACCCAAATTCTTATTTCATTTCGCCGCGGTTCACTAGATGGCGTAGGCTCCGATTATTATTGGTTTGCTATATTATACACCGATTCTCTATCCAGTATTTATGATTTAATCATGTTCGTTCAATATTGTTTTCTCGATAAGCCTTACAAGTATCTAGAGTTCGTATGTCTGGACATGACTCCGGCCGAGAGCGAAAACAAAATAAAACCATAATAGACCCCATACGCAATAGGTGGCAGGGATTGTTCGCTAGGTAGACCAATGTGCTACACAGATCTCAAATTTTAACTGTGGCAAAATTTTACTATAATCACTTGTAGCGATTGATATACATATGTATGTTATGTACGCTAACTCTAAGTACACACTACATGATTCATCATACGAGTATAAGGATTTTAATGTTAATGAAGATGACCATTTTTAACCGACTTCAAAAAAAGGAGGACGTTCTCAATTCGACTGTATTTTTTTAAATGTTTGTTAGGTACCTCAGAAATTTTTACTGAGTGGTCCGATTTTCATGATTCTTTTTTTATGAAAGCTGGTGCTTCCTGTGTGGTCCCATTTTCATTTGGTCTTGTTCGTTGAAGTCGATTTATAGTTTTTTTTTAAACAAAATCCATTAATTTTAACGATCTCCGTGGCGTAGTGGACGCGTCCATTCTCACTCGGGGCTTCGTGAAATCCAACACAGCAAGTTTTGGGTTTGATTTTAAACCTGAATAAAATTCTGAAATATTTTATTACCAAACAACGGGGTACAAGTTGGTTGGTTTGCTTATTTTAAAATGTCTTTTGCGATGGCATATCAGCTCAACAGCTTGGGTGTGCAAAATTATAAAAAAATATTGATTTTGTCATAAATAAAACTTAAAACGACTTCAATTATACGGATCCCATTCTCAGAACTGGACCAAATTACCATTTTAATTTGGTCCAGTTCTAGAAATGGGATCCACAATGGAAGCACCAGCTTTCAAATAAAAAAGGAATCATCAAAATTGGACTACTAAGTCAAAAGTTCTGAGATAACAAACGAAAAAAATACCGTTGGATTGAGAACCTCCCCATTTTTTGAAGTCGGTTAGAAAAAGGAAATAGACATGCAGATCGGAAAAAATATTTAAATATTGATAAACTATTCAAAGTATATGACAAAAAACATTGAACATGACTCAGTTTTGTAAGATAATTGTCAAAGCAATCATTTTAATCTTCGCTACCATAAAGGAAGTAAGTTAGTTTCTATTAATTATTGTTGGCCTTTTATTGTCAATCTACATAACTTAGGTACCAGCAACTTACGTCCAGCAAATCGATAGCAAAGTTTAGTTAGTTTTTAAGGCGCATACACCAGTGAAAGTGGCGTCACCACCTTTTTTATCCTATTATTACGTTAAACACAGGAAGTTTAAAAATCCGTCGTACAGTTTGTGGTATCTAATATAGGTAAGTTATGCCATCGAACTCTATTTTAGCATCCCTTTCTAAACTATATAAGATAAAACTATTACAAAGGTATCCAAAATAGCTTATAATAGATACTACAGCAGAGTGAACGATGAATTAGTAAAAATCCTACGTTCAGTTTGTGGTATCTATTATACGCTATTTTTTTAATACTTCTGTAATAATTTTATCTCATATAGTTTATGAGGAGATGCGAAAATATAGTTTGGTGGCCAAAAAGCTCAACTTTGTATCTCTTCCTAAGCTTTACAAAATGAAACTATTACAGAGGCATTAATAAATAACTTATAATAGATACCAAAAAACTTGCTGCGTTTAAGGCCCATACACTAGCGAAAGTGGCGCCCCCAACTATTATATCTTATTATTACGTTGAACGCAGGAATTTTTAAAAATCCTACGTTCAGTTTGTGGTATCTATTATAAGCTATTTATTAATGCCTCTGTAATAGTTTCATTTTATAAAGCTTAGGAAGAGATACGAAGTTGCGCTTTTTGGCCACCAAACTCTATTTTTGCATCTCCTCCTAAACTATATGAGATAAAATTTTAAAAGAGGTATTAAAAAATAGCTTATAATAGATACCACAAACTGAACGTAGGATTTTAAAAAAATCCTATGATAAACGTAAAAATATGATAAAATAGGAATTGCTGTCAGATTGGCTCGGGTATGCGCCTTAACGTAATAATAAGATAAATAATAGATTCAGGCGTTACTTTGCGGAAATCCATTGTAAATATAAGAATGAAAAATATTTAGTAACAATTCCGCGAAAAAAACCTTCTGCGATAAAATCTAACAAATTGTACATTTATACAAAATGAAAGAACATTTATCAAAGCAAGTCGTCAACTAGTAATAATAAGATAAAATAGTTGCGGGCGCCACTGGTGTATGGGACTTAAGTGTACATACACGATACACTACACACAGATACACGTTTAGGCTTTGCATAATAATAATATCCGCTAACGGCGTAATACCGAAGAGCCTCATTCAACATCTCAAGAGACTTCGCTAGAAAGTTGGATCAAGGGCCGGATTCAAAGGCGGTACTCCTGGACTCGGCGCGCACGTCAGGAAGTTCCTCTCTCTGCAACCCTGACTCACTGGAGCTTCGAGACCGGTGATTCAGCGTTTTGATATATTTTTACTGTAGAATAGTTTTATAATATTTTATGTTCAATAGTAAAAAAAAACATATTTTATTACGAGTTATATGCATAAATTAGTGTTTAATAATAATATATTAAAGTTATCTCCGGGTGAATCATATTGTGCATGTTATCCGAAGATGATAAGCACTAGATAAAATGCCTATGATGTACTAATTGGGTGCAGTTCCACGCATGAATGGCCACTATATGGTCGGAGACCATGAAAATAAAACATTATATTTATAAAACACAATAAAATACTAAAATAATACCTATAATCGTAATCGATTATAAAGAATGTTCTTGATTATATATTTATATATTTGTTTATTTTATCACACACTTACCTAACACTTTCGCCAGACAAAATCCATAAAAAGTAACCAATCTAGTATGCAAATAAAATTGCTTTCGATTTCTATTAAAATGCGTGGTGTGGTGTCCTGATGATGTCTCGTGGAGAGACGAAACTAGTTGACGACTTGCTTTGATAAATGTTCTTTCATTTTGTATGAATGTACAATTTGTTAGATTTTATCGCAGAAGGTTTTTTCGCGGAATTGTTACTAAATATTTTTCATTCTTATATTTACAATGGATTTCCGCAAAGTAACGCCTGAATCTATTATTTATTTCTATTAAAAGCCAAAAGGATACCTTAAAATGAATGGAATGAAATCGAAATTTATGGCTATTAGATATTTATTTACATAAGTAAAAAGTCATCGACCCTCGTTTTGGAGAGAAAGGTAGAGTTAGCAATAAAAACTTAGGGTCCAATACCTCGTACATTAAATTACATACTAGGGCCTTCTTAATGTACTTTTAATTCTCCTGAAACTTTAATAAGAAAGAAAATTACAATCAAATAACAGAAACAAATTAGGACAAGAATTAAATTTAAATAATTGAGCTAACTGCAGTTTTAGTAGGTACAAAAAACACCAAATTTTTCGAGACAACTTTTAGAACGCCAAAATGAAGGTAACTAATACTAATATTACACGAAAATTCAACTCTCAATTTTGACGGCGATCGCTAAAGTGTCGGACTAAAATTGCAATAGCGAGCCGCACATAATTTAAATACAACTTATTATTTGACTTACAAAATGTAAGATGAAGCAAAAATAATAAAGCAGGTACCGGCATACCTACTCATAAACGATGCTAAAAGAAAAGCAATCTCGAAATAACGGGTTGGCCAGCCCGTTACTGTCCTGGCTACAAGTACTTACATTTCTCGAACAAGTTATACCGTCTGCATTGCATTTACCTACATTGAAGCTGGCATTACTTTAGGTAGGTAACTCATAGGATGCGGGGCGTGCAGTGGCGCGTGCGGCGTCGCGTCGGGCGCGTTAGGCGTTTTGCACTGTTTACTGAGACGCGTAAACACAAACTTGTCACTATGAACGTTGATGTTTATGAACAGGCGGGGCTTGCAGAGTGGCGGTGCACGCCGCGTTCGACGTCACGTGTAAGCGTCAAATCAAACATCAAACGGGGCGTGCAGCGGCGCAGCGCGCACAAAATCAAACACATGGCGTTGGTAGAGTAACGTCGAATCAAACATACGCGTGTAAAACCGCCTCCCCGTGAACACACTCTACCAACGCCATATGTTTGAATTTTGTGCGCGCTGCGCTGCTCCACGCCCCGCGTCTCCGTAAACAATGGCATAGATTAAATCTATAAGGTAACTATATTTAATGTTCAACTTAACCCATTTGGGTTGTAAATGACGGATCTTGTCATTGACGTGTTTACCAAAATTAATTATAGAAGGAGGAAGCACGTTAAAAGCGTCGTGGTTATTAAATCCAATGTAAAGGTTGCGGGATCGATTCCCGCCCTTGGACAAATGTTTGTACGACCTGCAGATATTTGTTCTGGGTGTTCTTCTTCTATGTATTACAAAACATCGATCTACGTGGTGTATTGAATTAAGTATATCAGTTATCTAGTACCATAACACAAGCTCTGCCTAGCTTGTGGCTAGAGGATGCTGTGTGAATTGTCCAAAATTATTTATTTTTATTATTATCTGTTTTCTTAGTAATTTTTCTCCGCAACCTTTCTTATTTGGTATGAATAATACACAAATTAAATAAACATGAACTTCACCTAGTCGGTCCAGAAATATTGTATTATAATAATTTATCTACAGGATGTTTCAATTTTGGACGGTAGGTCGGTACAGAGACCGCAATACAAAAGGCATTTTCAGCATTTCAAACTTCCAGATCTGCGGAAACTTGTAAGTAGCCTCAACCAGGCATGTTCTCAAATTTTACCTAATTTATTTATAATCTAGGTGTAAGCTATCCCATAAAAAAACTTTTTATAGAGCATACAGACAACAGTTGATGTGATCCATTGATTATGGCATGATCTATCTATTCAACTATAAGGATTTAAGGATTTTAAAAACTCATAAAGCAAGCGAGATGTTTGATTTAAAATTATGACTTCAGTGAACTGGCCCGGAGGCACTATCACGCATTAGTTAACTGCAACGTTCAAAAAATAAATATAAGGCACGTATAGACCAACTCTAAAAGGGCATTTAATGTGCTCTTTGATATCCCCATGGTCTTGACTTGACTTGATTTTAAGAGTTCGTCGTAACAATCAATTGATATATTCTGTAGGAATATGCTTTGTCTGGGTATAAAAATTATTAAATATTTTCAATCTTTCTGAGCTTGAAACTACATTAAATTGTTTCAAGATTCATACCTACTTAAGCTGTCTAAACTGGAGTCTCATTAATACATACACATAGACATATTTAAACTAGTACACCATAAAACAAAAAATGTTTTTCTAATCCTAATTGTTTCATTTTATTTTAACACTTCTTTTGTTCGACAGACGACGCGACGATTCGACGATTTCGTCTCACTATGTATGTCGACATGACACGTCTTAACACTCTCGTGCGTACAAAGATCGTGTGAGTATTCAATTTGCAAGCAACCTGTAGAGTACCTTTCTTAGAGCACCGATCCCGGCGGCAACCTTGCACCATAAATCGATGGTCTCAATGGCATGGTTATTTTTACCAGGAATTTACTGACTTTTATTTTTCTTTTCGAGAGAGAAATGTTAATCTTAAGGTACATGGCTGTCGTGGAACCTACCTGTTTATATTTTAATCATAAAATAACAAAGAGAGGCTCTTATATCCGTAAGTGCGCATAAAGGTTTGACCTTGAGACGTACACAAAAGGTGTTTTACAGTTTAGTGGACTCCTCTGACATCTCCAGAATGGTCCTTTAACAAGAAATATTCGCTAGAAATATGTTTAAAAGCAACCGATGAATTTTATGGATAATAAGTGTCGAAAAATCGAAAAACTGTACTCTACTAGACCTCCTCAACAGCCTGTATTGTCCACTATTTGATTGGCGTTTATCTCAAGGAGGGTAATGCCCATAATCCCCACGCCGGGCATGCTGGGTGGGGATCGCATTTTGGTAGTATAATTGTTCTGCAGAGAGCGCTGCTGCCCGCCCCGGGTGTATATCCCTTAGTCGCCTTTTACGACACCCGCGGGAAGAGTTAGGGTGGTGCAAATTCTAAGCTAGCACTATACAGCTCGACTCTAACGACTCTATTATACCGAAAACAACTCTACTATACCTAAAATATATCTTTAAAAAATACTTACACTCGAATTACCTACAAACTCTTAACTCCCTACCCTAAACCAGTTATAAAAAACTGTGATAAAAAATCCCATCTTAGATTTGAAAGTTTTTCTGTCTAAATTCTTCAGGCACAGATAAAAATTTCTTTTTCTAGATAAAAGTACATAAACTTAGGCTGTCTGGACGGCGAATTAGCTCTGCCACAGGCTTCTCGTAACCCAGTAGGTTAAAATAAAAATGAAGATAATAAATAATATGCATAAAATGACATTAAAAAATTACAGTAGCCTTAGGTTCTAACCGATAATTATGGCTATTTATATCATAAATTTGATTATAAGGTATCTTAGTACATTAATTAGTATATATGTATAATAGTTTTTCATCATAAAATAAATCAATAACATACATAAAAAAGGTATATGCAGGCTACAAGGTTTAGTGACGAATCAAACTTTTCAACACTTTTTACTCACACTTTTAAACTTTTTTGGATGATGGGCGCGAGAAAATGCATCGTAAAACTTCTAGCGTCCTGCAAAGTTTTTGGGGAATCTGCTGGTTTCTTCAATAAATAGTCCTTTCTTTTTCCAAAATAAGTAACCATGCACATGAAACCCGTGTTTTATAACTCCTCCTATCAAACACTACATAATGTACCACGCTGACAGCATAGAATAGAATAAGAATAAGAATAAGAATAAGAATAAGAATAAGAATAAGAATAAGAATGTTTATTTAAAAATTTACAAGGTGGCCTTAAAGTTAAAGTTAACACTTAATCTTTGCACAAACAAATTATAGGATAACATAAATATTAGCTTAAAACTAAGTACCTACTTCATTTTACTTTAAGGCTGCTGTGTTGCATGTCTCGTACCTTCCGTGCTAGTTATAAACTGTATTACGGCAAGGTAGAGCTCAATACCTCACATTGGCTTGACGCTTAGGTAAAGTTGTTTAGTTGATTTATAGGAAGTGTCATTAACAGGTACAAATTGATAAATTTAGTAAAAAAAAAAACAAGGGTAAAGGAAAAAATTAACAAAAAAATTGCAGTAGCTAAACAAAGTTTAGCCTATGGTACACGTTAATACAAATTATGATTTTTTAACTATTTTAGTAACCTAAAACATAAGTATATTAGATTACTTTATTATTTAGTATTCTATACGTACAACTTAATACCTAAAATTTTATCTAAAATTAAAATGTATTAAATTGTTCAACATTTAACATCGCGGAGCAAGAGGTTATTTATGGTATGTGATTTTGTAGATGTTTGAAGAGATAGTAGCTTATTAACGAGTGACAGCAAGAAGTTGTTCAGTGTCTTCATAGTTTAGTGGTTGAAGAAATGCATGCAGAATCCTGCTACATACAAATCTAGTCTTTCCGATTAAGTTTTCTTTGGTAACCTTTGATACGCGATTATAGAGAAAAGGGCCAAGAATATGAGTACTCCGACGGGCAAACTGGGTTTTACACGTAGGTACTCTGAATACCTCGTGAGACCTTCTGGTGCTGCGATTGTCCATTCGATATGGTAATGTGTGTTGTCTTAATAAAGCGGTTTTAACGTATAGTTGCCTGACAGTTAACATCCCAGTCTCTCTGTAGAGTTCTACAGTTGGGTATCTGTAACGCTTAAAATTAAGTACTTTTAGAATAGAGCGTTGTGCTCTTTCTAATTTGATAAGGTTGGTTTTAACTGCGGAGCCCCAAGCGGTAATACCGTAACTAATGACGGATTGACATAAAGTTTGGTAAACAGTTTTGTTCGTGTAATCGTCTCGCAGATTCCTGATTTTCTTAAATACGTGTATAAGCTTGCGAACCCTCGCTTTTAGGTGATCTATGTGGGATTTCCAATTTAAATTTTCGTCGATTATTATTCCCAGATATTTTATACTTTTAACAGCAATTAGATGAGGGCAGTCGCAAACAGTACTGTTCATGGGGCATGTATGAGCTTTTAGGTTTAAATCAGTATCTGGCTGGGTATTTTTATATATAGAAAAGGTAATATACTTGGTTTTTGATAAATTTAGTGTGAGAAGGTTGTCATCTAGCCAGGAATTTATTATGCGCAAACCAGATTCGGCTGAGAGCTTAGTTTCTTCCCACGTTTTGCCTGCAAAAGTTAAGACTGTGTCATCGGCGAAGGTTATTATTGATGCATTGTCTAGCTGAGTTAAACAGAGGGAGTTTATATATATTAAGAAGAGTGTTGGACCCAATACTGATCCCTGCGGGACACCATAAAGAATCTTGGTCTTATTACTATAACTCTTCCCGATTTTCAGAGTCTGGGTGCGACTACTTAAATAGTCCGTCAGCAGTTTCAATGGAATACCCCTAATGCCAATGGACTCTAGCTTGCACAGGAGCAATGGTACCGACACGGTGTCAAAAGCCTTGGCCAAATCGAGAAAAACACTTATACATTTCTTTCGGTTATCTAAACTATTCGTGATTTGATGAACAAGGCTTTCGACAGCGTCAGTAGTTGACCTCTTACCTCTAAACCCATACTGGTTACTTGCAAGTAGATTGTTATGTTCAAGGTATTTAACTAATCTGACATTTATAAGTTTCTCCATAATTTTTGCTAGTACTGGTAGCAAGGATATAGGACGGTAGTTGGATATACAGTCTTTTTCTCCTGACTTAAATATTGGAATAACAATGGACTCTTTTAGCATTGTAGGAAAGACTCCAGCACTAAAACAAAGATTACACAGACGAGTAATAGGCTTGCATAGTATCGCAGAGAACTTTTTAATAAAAGTAGACGGTATCCCATCCCAACCACATGAAGAAGTTTTCTTAAGGGAACCTATTATATTAGCGACTTCTACTTCATCAGTCTCTAGAATCACGAAGGAGTTAAGCGAGGTATTTGTGGGCTTATAATCGTTGATTAATTTATCATGTGTTAGATTCAACTTTTGGAGTATATTGTCCGCTAGATTCCGACCAACGTTAGCAAAGTAATCATTTACTATATTAGCAGAGTCTTCCGGAGAGGGTTTGAGTTTTAGTAGGTTGCTTGGATCATTAAGGTTTTTAGTTTGTGGATAGCAAATACGCTTGATGACATTCCATGTTTTTTTTATGTCATTCTTAGCCTCACATAATTCCTCTTTATCATGACAGTTTTTAAGGTTATGAAGGATATTGTTGCAGTGGTTTCTGTAGCGTTTAAAGGTTAGTTCCAGGGCCTTGTCACTGGGTGATCTTTTATGGCGCCTACTTAGTGTGTCCCGGAATCTTATGCATCGCAACAGACCTGGGGTAATCCAAGGTTGCAGGATGCGTTTTCTGTTTGGAGCTTTGTGAGTTCGCGTACTGTTTTTTATTATGTTAGTAACGGTAGCAATCAAAAATTCTGTAAGTTGGTTTGGGTCACTAATTTCATCGCAGTCGTTCCAATTTATCTCAGACAATAATTTAGAAGCTACGTTATAGTCTATCTTTTGTATATATTTATCTAGTCTTTTAGGGCGTTGTGCTAGCGGTAGGATCAAGAATAGTGAACTATGATCGGTGGTTGAGGTTGGACATATGGCGGTTATTATTTTAGTTTTAGTCTTAACCATGCAATGGTCAATACATTTATCAAGACGTGTGGGTAATGTGTGACCCGGTATTAAATTGTGCATGGCTAGTAGATCAAGGTATTCGTCAGCTTTCGCATCATGAGTGTTGTTACTTATGTCTATATTTATGTCACCGAGAATGATAACATTAGTTGTATGCTTAAGGTCGTTTAACAGGTTGTCTAAAGATTGTAAGAATCTATCGGCAGAGTGGAAAGATGGGGATCTATATATACAAATAAAAGCAGTATTTTCAATCACTACGACCAGACAATCAGCCTCCAAGAGCTTAGGCTCATGTACAGATACGTTAGATAGGTTCGTACGAACATATGCAACGACACCACTATTTTGGTTGATATGTTCCTGGGTATAATAAGTAGTGTAGCCATCTAGTTCGGGAACGGCATCACAGCCTTTTAACCAGCATTCAGAAAGGACAATGAGGTCGAAATCTAGATTACTCCTATTTAGGGTTACTTTAAAGTCAATGAAATTTTTACTTACACTTCTAATATTCTGTGATATGACAGTAAGGCAGATTTCGTTTTCAATATAGTCAGAAATATTATTTGGGTCCTCTATTAAATAGGAGCTGCCTGCATTGATGACGTCATCAACATCATTAGTGACAGTTTCGAAATCATTTAACATTTTAACTTTGCTTTGATTTATTTGTAGGTAATATCATGCTCAAAAGGATGTAGAGGTTAGCTACACATACATTTAGTTTGCAAACGACTATAATAGTCGTTTGCAATAATTGTCCACACAAAGAATAGATAGAATAGAATAGAATAGAATAGAATAGAATAGAATAGAATAGAATAGAATAGAATAGAATAGAATAGAATAGAATAGAATAGAATAGAATAGAATAGAATAGAATAGAATAGAATAGAATAGAATAGAATAGAATAGAATAGAATAGAATAGAATAGAATAGAATAGAATAGAATAGAATAGAATAGAATAGAATAGAATAGAATAGAATAGAATAGAATAGAATAGAATAGAATAGAATAGAATAGAATAGAATAGAATAGAATAGAATAGAATAGAATAGAATAGAATAGAATAGAATAGAATAGAATAGAATAGAATAGAATAGAATAGAATAGAATAGAATAGAATAGAATAGAATAGAATAGAATAGAATAGAATAGAATAGAATAGAATAGAATAGAATAGAATAGAATAGAATAGAATAGAATAGAATAGAATAGAATAGAATAGAATAGAATAGAATATTATTTTAAGCATAAGCTTGGCGTCGTCGATCGCAAGTAAACCTTCGGCAATATGATAAAATAGCTTTTGCCCGCCGCCTCGCCTGCGTAATTTTAATCTACTCATTAGCGGAAGCTGACAAACATTTATGACTCATCGTTGCATACTAAAAACAGAAGGGCTGCTGTAGCCGAAAAAATTGTAAAAGTCAAAATTGCGAAATTAAAAAAAACGCTGACAGATGCTGCGGTAGCCGAAAATGTTTACCTCTGACTCTTCATTGCATACCTAACATACTAAAAAAAGAAGGGACAGAAGACTGACGCTGCAGTAGCTGAAAACAGAAGGGCTGGCAGACGCTGCGGTAGCCGAAAAAATCGTAGGACTCATCATTGCAAACTTAACATAATAACAGAGAACAACGAAAAAGCTGACACACACTGCATTCGCCGGATTTGTAACTCATAAAGTTACCAACGCATACTTGACATAGGTACGGTCAGACCCTGAGGTAGCTGACAAAAAATTATGACTCATTGTTGCATACTTAAAACAAAAGGGCTAACAGAAGCTGCGGTAGCTGAAAAAATGGTTCATCATTCATACTATAAAAAGAAATGCTGACAGACGCTGCGGTAGCCCAAAATTTTTTATGACTCATATGTTTAATCCAGACTTAAAACTAAGTCTATACTAAATTTAATCCCGATCCGTTCAGTAGTTATGTCGTGAAGAAGTAACAAAGATCCCACAATTAATACAGGAAGGTTTTATGGTTATTTATATCATTCCGTTGGAAACTGATTTATGGAATAAAAAGTAGGCTACGTTTTATTCCAGGCCGACAACTATATGTATACAACATTTCAGCCCGATAAATTTAGCCGTTTTCTTGTGAAGATAAGGAACAAAGATCTCACTTTTGTTACGGGAACTATTGATTGTAATGTTCTTAGTAAAGATTTTGATGAAATAGTTCTCTGAGTCATTCGTTTTGTTTCCCTACTCAAACCATCCATTCTGTGACTTAAGTCTAGGTTTAAAAAGCTCTCTCACAGAACAAGGGACGTCACGATCCTAAGGATTACAAATCGCTGGTAGACAAGAGTAAGCGAGCGCACGTACGATGTCCTAACAGTAAATCTTCCAGCCCTGCCTACCGAGGCGGCTATTGAGGCACGGATACACCGCTGTTCGGGAGAATTTTTATGTGACGTCATCGTTAGTAGGACTTCTAATGAGCTCCAAGTTTTTGTATCGCTGCTGATGTAGAAAGTTGTAATTGTAGCTATGTCGTGGTACTATTAATTATGTATTTTGTGCTGTACAGGGTGGGGCAAATTTTTGGCCCCTTCAGGGTAGCTACCGTTTCTTTTGTAGTTAGAAGGTTTTGTTCTTAGGAACCTTACGTTCCTAAGAACAAAACTGTCTAATTTAAGGGGCCAAAAATTTGCCCCACCCTGTATATGATCTTAACGCAATAATTCTATTTTGTCATTATTATCCGAGTGGCCGTATCATGGGTACCTTGCCTTGCTTTGGCTTGCATTTACAGTAAGGACCGAATCTTAAATGCGCTAGGTGCGTAATCTGTGCGTTAGCCGTAATCGACAAGCAGCTTTACTGTGTTAATCAAAACAGTACTTTTTAGTGCCGATAAGTATATTAATTAACGGTGGAATACGGTATAATCAAGTATACCATGAAAAAACTACAGCCAAAACGGTCCCGAGGCTCTTCAAGTTTTCAAATAATTGAGTAGTTTAAAAAAAAACTATAAACCGACTTCAATTAGGTATATGGTTTTCTCATGGTTGCTAGGGTCAGAACTGGACCAAATTGAATTGGATCAAACGGGAAGCACAAGCTTTCAAATAAAAAAGAATCGTCAAAATCGGATCACTCAAAAGTTCTGAGGTAACAAACATAAAAAAGAGTCGTATTGAGAACCTCCTCCTTTTTTGAAGTCGGTAAAAATTATCTGAGCATCTGGTCGAAGCGCATCAGCATTGCCATACAGCGGGGCAATGCAGCCAGCGTCTTGGGAATGCTTCCGGCTGGCATTGATATGGATCAGTTGAGCTATCTGTAGATTGTTTGTAACAGTCTGCAGTAAGCTCAATTGTTTCAATTGTAATTACTAGTTTAATTCTCTTCAATAAAGTCTTTTATATAAGTAGGATATCCTACTATCACACTAGTCACACTAGTATTATAAATGCGAAAGTTTGTATGGATGTATGGATGGATGGATGGATGTTTGTTACCTCTTCACGCCAAAACTACTCGACGGATCAAGCTGAAATTTTGCATACAGTTAATCCTAATCCTGGAATCAAACATAGACTTTTATCCCATAAATCAGTTCTCGTGGGATAGAAATCGTGCGAAGCCGCGGGGCGCAGCTAGTATATTACATACCAAACTTATACCTTATACTTACGTATGTCCGTAATAAAATGCCACTGCTACATAATGAACACCGATGTGGAATTTTATACGAGTATATATGTACATAGGCTTCCAGCGTATCAAATCAAATGAATATGTTAGATATTTCTTTATGATGCATGACGAAGATCCAGCTGGGATCATTTGTCATCATCACAATGACATTGCCGTGACTAGTTATTTTAATATTGAATAATTTTGCATAAAAAAAATATAAACCGACTTCAATTTCGTCCGTCAATTTAGTTTTTTCATCTGATTTTCATGAATCCCATTGTCAGAACTGGATAAATTACTTTCAACCCTTGGGTAACAATGTACCATTAAACCCACTGCACGGTAAAATAATTTTTTTTTCGACTTTAAAAATATGATAACCTTTACAATTCGTCTGTATGTTACTTGATTTCTCCATTTTTCTGTTTGTACTGTACTACTGTATAAAGAATGATCTCAAAGTGGTCCCATGGCCGGACACAAACATACGCGACGAATTAAGAACCTCCTCCCATTTTTAAGTCGGTTATATTTAATTTACAGTATCGCTCACGTCCGTAGGTGTTGACCCTCTGATACCCTACACGTGTCCTCTGGGTGGTGCTAAGAGCGATACCCTCTGGTGGTAGGCTTCGGCCGTGGCTTGTCACCACCCTCCGGACTGGGCCAGTCCGTGAAGCAACTCTGTTGTGTTTCGAAATGTGGTCCGGAGTAGCCATCTTCTAGACCTTCGTGATACATCGTCGGCCGCATCTTCGCTTTCCATCAGGTGAGATTGCGGTCAAACGAAGGTCTATTTCTGATAAAAAATAATAATAATAAATTAACGTTCCAGTAGGTACATTGAGTTTTATGATCTAAATTAATTGAAACCTAATTTTTATGTAGGACTTCATTTTGTTTATTGGTTTAGTAGGTGTATTGTCTTTTCAAATTGTATTATTTTTGACATGCCTTATATAACGACCTATATTACAAATGGTAAATAAATACAAGTACTTATAAGACATAACTGTTTATTTATAGAAACATAGTCAAAATACACAATAAATTAGAAAAGACATAATTAAAAAATACATAGGAACAGCCAAACAAAGTAACTCCCTTCGTGATTCGAAGTTAGTTTAAAGGGAAAATCATGTAAGTCTGTGCTCAACCCTTTTCTTGTATTGAAAGTGTATCAGTATCTAGTTTACTGAACAATACAAGTAACAATACCCAGAGGAAATCCGCGAAGAAAATAGCAACATCTTTTCAACGCAAAAATATTTCGCAGTTTATTTTAGTTCTTCTATCTATTTTACCATTCTACAGCTAATAAAATTAATCATTACAATAGAACAGATACTAAAAGATCCTGATTCGTAGTAGGTAACGGTAAAACTGCTGTACCTAGAATTTAACAGACAATATCCTGATTTGTGTTTGACCAAAAGCAACGTCAAGACTACTGAAGGATTTCGTCTGAAATTTTTCACGCATAAACTTCTGAACCTGAAATAATATTATAGAGTACTTTTTGGCAACATCTAAATAGACACGTAGGTATTTAATTATACAGTATCTGTAAACTTTTTATTTGCTATGGCGCATCCCCGACCAATATGACAGCGCCACCTATTTTCATATTATAACGGTTAACACAGGATTTTTTTAAATCCATCGTACAGTTTGCGGTATCTTTTATAAGCTATATTAAATACCTCTGTAATAATTTTATCTTGTATAGTTTAGGCAGAGTTTCGATAAGAATAGATTTTGGTGGCCAAAAAGGGCAACATCGTATCTCTACCTAAGCTTTACAAAATAAAACTATTAAAGTGGCATTATTAAGTAACTTACAATACCACAAACATACGATGGATTTTTAAAATTTATTGTGATAAACGTAATAATAAGATAAAAAAGGCTTATTTTTAGATTCGTAGGAAAATACTTCAATCATTTTATGAATAATATTTTTGCGCTACATTTAAAACCACTTTCATGCCGCTATCTACGTTTATAAAGTAGGTACTTTATATCAGTTTCACCCAGTGAAAGAAGAAATTCTAGCTCTCACTACTTTGTGGTTTATAAACAAACAAAACCCGTGTTTGGTACGGTTTTGTCGTGCGCGTGAGTGTGAAGATGTCAACCTAAGCGTTTGCTATAGATCTAAAGAACATATCCGCAGGTCGATATTGGTTATTAAGTCAAAGTAGCGGTAAAGCCAAGTGCTCGGTCAAGGCTCTCACCATCCCACTTATTGTAAGACGCTCATTCCATAGCAGACCGCGATAGTTGTGGGACGCGGAAAATAATAAAAATAAATAATAATTTTATTAAAATTTAGGGACCGAGTCTCTTCCATTGTCAGACTAGAGGTAAGCAATTTTTTCTTCTATTTTCATATCCTGTTTTTCATTGTTAAGACTTGGTAAAAACTAATATGTTTGTTTAGTTAATATTATTGTTGAATTTAATTAAATTTATATAATGCTGGTTATAAATTATATTTATATATCATTAATTTAAAAAACCTATTAGATTTTACCAAGTCTTAACCATGAAAAATTATAATGCCGTAATTAAAATTAATAACCTAAGTATTTACTTAATAATTAACTAATAATACTTTTAAATAAGTATTTATTGACTAAATAATTAATTCACCTACTGGAAGATAGAGTGCAGTGGGACAATATTTGTTTTTTCTTAAGTTCACGATTTAGGTCGACCTTTGGTCATGTACCATTGCTTTATCTCAATCTTTTATTGCAGAGCAAAATGATACCACTAAATAGCGTAGTTCTTACACTGACAATTCTATCCGTAACAAACCCATCAAAATCCTTAAACATAAATGAAAGAAACAATGAAATACACATCTCCAAAAAGGGGAGAATTTTGTGGCCAATTCCTGAAAGAAACGAAACAGATCTAGAAACCAATGAGAACGAGAAACCTGAAGATGTCGAGGGAAGTCAGGGGGGAAGACAGAAGAGGTACCTCCACTGGTCGTACCCCCAGAGCCCCCTAGTGGAAATGATCATGCACCAGACAGCTTCTGCGAACTATTCTCCGAATGACAACGACCCTTTTGACTTTCTCCGAGACTCCTATCCTCTCCCAAAAGGTAAGAAAACTTTCAATATTTCTTTACTTTTAGAATTATTTATACACTCCTATTATACTACCTATTTTTTGCTGCTAGTCTATGTGTGTATGCATAATCAGCATCAATCCTTTCACGACAGACATAAAAATATCTTTATATTATATGTTATTTATTATACCCACCCATAAGCTCAGCTAACATTTGGTGGGTTTAAATGTTGCTGTGTGGTGTGTCCAGAATTTTTTTTATATAGGTATTTATTCAAATCTTAGTAAAATTTAGAAAATTATAATATTATTATATTTTATAAATCACTGATGTGCTGTCAGATTTGATAGCAACCAACAAATTTACCATTCGATAGCTTATAAATCGTTAACACAATAAAGCTTATAATTGCACTGAAATTAGTTTCCCTCCAAACAAGATACACTACAAACGAATCGCTTCCCAACAAGAAAAATAATTTGCTAATAAATATTATAAGCTACTATAACCTACATTAAAGCCCTGAGCAATTTCTAAAGCGAAGCTTTCAACCTCCAGAGAACCAAGAGGATTGCTCATAAAAGTAGGTCATATTATTTTAAGAATTGCAGTAATATTAGTTTAGGCGTTGTTCATGTTCCAAACTTATTCAACCCCAAACAACTGATACTCGACACGGGAAAATGGGACACAGTATTTTTTTACTTACTAAGAAAAAAAGGAGAGGTTCTATGTACATCTTAAATAAATAAATAATTCTGGACAATTCACACAGCATTATCTAGCCCCAAGCTAAGCAGAGTTTGTGTTATGGGTACTAGATACCTAACTGATATTTGATTATACTTAATACAATACTTGCACTACATAGATAGATATTTTTTTATTATACATAGAATACATCCAGAACGCCCTGAAAAAATGTGAAGAACATATGTCTGCAGATCGTACATACATTTATTCCAAGGCAGGAATTGAACTCGCAACCTCCTGCGTCACAGGCGGGCGATGTATGTTATTTTTATTTTCAAATACTCCGACAACTGTGAACTGATTTTATTGTATGGAGAATGATCCGGAGATGG
Organism: Eupithecia tripunctaria; assembly: GCA_955876795.1. Taxonomy (NCBI): domain Eukaryota; kingdom Metazoa; phylum Arthropoda; class Insecta; order Lepidoptera; family Geometridae; genus Eupithecia; species Eupithecia tripunctaria. Next base: position 9,150,445 of record OY041609.1, on the reverse strand, counting down.
TGATCCCCTAATAATTTTATTCCCGATGGATTAATAATAATAAAAATAAAAAAAGTTTTTCTTCACAAAGGTTTTAATATAAGATATAGCCATCTAATTTAGTAGGTATAGTAGTGTGAATATGTATTGTGAAGACTGGTGCCTGATGTAGGTTTAAAATAAACCTGTATTACAACAGGTCACCAGGGCCTCACTCCACGGACCCGGATTATTACCTACCTGCTTGCTTCTTATTAAAAGTAGTTTTTTAATTATTATGCAAACAATCAAATTATTCCCTCATCAATGGACCAAATGCAAATAGAAAAATAGGAAACATTGCCGTGTGGAGCCGGTTTTTTTTTATAGCTGATGGTTTAGCGTTTGGCTTAGAATTTGCATCACCCGCGTCCCAACTCTCGCGGGTATCGTAAGAGGCAACTATGTGATATCTACCGGGGGCGGGTAGCAGCGCCTCCTGCAGAACAATTCCATCACCAAACTGCGATCCCCTCCCCATGAAGGATCATGGGCATTACCCCCCATTAGATAAACGGTAATAAGTCGCTTATCTGGGGGAGGCCTGCTTCCAACCTCAACCTCAACCTCAACAGCCTAGGTATATTGGTCCACTACTGGACACAGGCCTCCCCCTGATCAACGCCTTATTACCGTTTATCTAATGGGGGCCCATGATCCTCACGCTGGGCATGCAGTGGGGATCGCAGTTCTGTGATAGAATTTCTCTCCAGGGAGCACTGCTGCCCGTACGCCGGTGGATATCCCTTAGTCGCCTCTTACGACACCCACGGGAAGAGATGGGGTGGTGCAAATTCTAAGCCAGCACCACACAGCTTCCAACAGTGGAACGATATAGGTTGTTAAGGTGAGAAGGTGAGGAAACCTTTTCTAGCAGCGGGACAGGGTTAAAAATAATTGCGAAGACCATGTTGTGAAACCATTTTTAGTCCTATTGTTTTGTTGGTAATGCATTTACTGCCAAATCCAAGACCATGTTATAAAAGCATTATTAGTCCTATTTTTTGTTGGTAATGCATTTACTGCCAAATCCAAGAACATGTTATAAAAACATTTTCTGTCCTATTTTTTTGTTGGTAATGTATTTACAAGATATTGCCTTGTGATATGACAATCCTTGCATTGTATCAACCTTTACAAACCGCTTATTGTTTCGTGAGGTAACTTCACATTAGATTACAGGTGCATGAATTATCATAATGTGAATTATCATAAATTAATTAGGTATGGTCATTTGGTGGTCACGGTAAGTTATTGCTCGCTCGCGTCTTTGCTTGGATGTTTCATAAGTTTGTCATATCATTATGCTGTTACCACGTCATAGCAATAAAATGATATCGTTCAGATATTATTTGTGCTCTTAATTATTGATGGCAGGCTTAAAAAAGCAAATTGAACTTAACTTCAGTTTAAAAATAATAAAACACGCGTTCCTATGCAACAGCCGAAATATTTTGATAGTTTTCGATTTAATTTAAATTTTTTATATACTTATTTAGTTTTTATTTTACAAATAAAAGTAAAAAAAAAATATTACGTGGTATTAATTCTGCCTCTAGAATAAAAATTTTAAGGGACCATCTTGGGATCATTAAAATAATCATCAAAATCGGTCCACTATTGACTGAATAGTCGACGAGCTACAGATTATAGAATTATCGGTTATTGTGCGGCGAGGCGAGCATACATAAAAAAACGAACGAACATAGAACTGCCTCCTGTTTCTAAGTCGGTTAAAATATAATAAAAGCTTGGGCTACACTATAATGTACAACTCAGCTCAGCATTATTTATTCATCGGTATTTGACCATTTACATGTTTGGCGAAAACTAACAAACTCGAAGTTAAAACGATAGCACAGTTTCTCACGATCTTTGTTTATTTTCGGAGTTTGCGTTTACACGTATGTGAAAGTGCTAAGTTGAACAAGAACACTTCACCGACCTACTTTTAGCACCAGGCCGACATAACATTTTAAATAAACTCTTTTATTTAGCGCCATATACATACATACCCCCAATTTCCTATCCTAGTGAAACAAATTTTCGGTGCGAGTTGACGAACGACATGAAACTTGTACCGAATGGGAAAGAAAAACACCCTGACTCTGAATATAGTGCTTATAGTGTCCGAGAGCATCGAACCTGCAATCATCTACTGCACTGGCATACATTAGGGGAGGCCTATGTCCAGCAGTGGACTAATATAGGCTGATGATGATGATGATGATGATGACTGGCATACAGGTCTAGTACAGCGCCTCGCAGGTCATCAAAATATGATCGAAATTAGATACAGTTACAGTATTAGATAAATAAATAAATAAATAATGCTGAACAATTCACACAGCATTATCTAGCCCCAAGCTAAGCAGAGCTTGTGTTATGGGTACTAGATAACTGAAATACACTACATAGATAGATATTTTTTTATTATACATAGTAAACATCCAGAACGCCCTGAACAAATGTCTGCAGATCGTACACACATGTGTTTGCATTCCCGAAGCGGGAATCGAACCCGCAACCTCCTGTTTACTAGTTTTCCTGACATTCTTTGAATGCGTTTGTTCGATGTTAAAGTCCCTGGGAACGACTGGATAAGTAAAGTACAGGACAAAGGAGGCTGGCGAAACATTGGAGGCCCATCGATGGTCCATGGGCCTCCTTTAATGTTTCGCCAGCCTCCCAGCAGTGGGTAACATAAATAGCTGTGGTGGTGATGATGAGTCCTTAAGACAGTTTAATCGGTCTTATACAGGGAAACTGATAATTCTAAAGTTTTTGGTTATTATTCCATTACCAAATATATATGTACATATATATTTAAAATTTACAACAAGGATAATTTCTAAGAAATCAAAAGTCGTTAACACATCCCCGTACTGAGGGGACGTGTTCGAGTCCCATCGAAGTCGAAAATTTCTGGGATATACAACGGGATATGGGATATAGAGATAACAACCATATGGTTGTGATGTTGGACAGAAACTGCAGTTCACACAGTGTCAGTGAATACTAATAACCTCAGTGTTAAATTATAGAAGACCAACTCAAACTGAGCATCCTCAAATGCCCGTACGTATCGGATTAATCTTTGGATTACGCAAATTTGATCACATCTCGGAGTTTCGTGCGGAGCTCAAGTGGCTCCCTAATCGACTCCGTCGGGATGCTTACATCCATTCCGGACTTTTTAACATTCTCCGAAATCCTTTTAACTTTTACCCTTTCTGTTAGCAGTTAAGATTTGGTTCCGTACCTAAAAGTTAGTGATCATGGTGTGTTTGGTTGTGAGTTATACTAAAACCGAATGGATCCGCCATAAATCGCAAAGATGTACCTAACCTTGAATTGAATATCATATCCTAGGCAAATCGTCACTCTGAAAAACTTGCGAAGTGGTAGAAGTAGTTCATAAAATAGTTTTGTCAATTTTGGCTGAATAGATAAGAAAAAAAGTTTGCGACCTCAATGTTGGATTAAGATAAAATTTTAATGCAAAAGTTTAAAATTTTGATCTGTTCGATCATTAAAATCTTTTGACTCAAGACGTTTGAAATAGGGGCATAATATGGGCCTGAGACACTGCATCGTAGAAATCATCTAAAAAACTAGTATTAATATAAAAATATCATGTAATAAATCAGTATCCTGGTATACATTTTATAACACAGTCCTCTGCTTATTTTGAGGACTGTCTGAAGAGAAATGTCCTGAATTATTTAAATCTTATTCAATAAATGATTTCCACAGGATTCTCCAAGCCCCTTGACGAATACGACTACATTATTGTCGGCGGAGGAACCTCAGGATCGGTCCTCGCTGCCCGCCTCTCGGAGTCCAAGCCCCGTGCCACGGTGCTGGTGCTGGAGGCAGGGAAACCAGAGATGCTGCTGACGGATGTACCGGCTCTGGTGCCGTATCTTCAGCTGACAGACTACGCGTGGCCTTATACTTATGAACATCAGCCGGGAGTGTGTTTAGGTATGTTTGTTTTCATTTTAGGATGTTTCTAGCTAAAGAATCTAGGAATGCTAGTTACCCTCTGTCAATGAGTTTAATACCTCCGGAACTTTATTATTTAATTGCTTCCTATATATATAATACCAGTGTATTACTTATAAGTACTATTTTTTACGCTATAGCAAGCGCAATCGAGAAACGATGCCAGTATTTTAATTATGTTATCCCCCATAACAGAATTAAAATACTGGTTGCTTCAAAATGGGAATAAATAATAAATGCATGCTCGAAGTATATTTTTTTGTGAGATGCCAGAATTTTTTTTCAAACTCCCTCGCCTCGTTCTGTGCATGCCACAACAGGTCTTGCGCAAGGGTTATTATGAAGTGTTATCTACAGCCAATCAGAGTATCATTTTGACAAAAAATCTCATTACATCCAAAAATACATATCTAATTAAAAGCTATCTCTACATATGCTATATACAGTAGTAATATCAGCTCTTTGATTTAATTACACAAGCTCTTCTTAGCTTAGGACTAGATGACGCTATGTTGATTGTCCAGCATTAGGTATTTATTAATATTAATATTAATTCTATACATATCCAGGTAGTGAAGAACAACGCTGTTACTCCCCAAGAGGCAAGGCTCTTGGTGGCTCTTCTGTCACTGACTACATGATCTACACCCGAGGAAGACCGCAAGACTGGGACAGAATTGCTGCCGATGGCAACTATGGATGGTAAGCGCTTTCTTTTCGATTTGTTAATGGCGTATTAGAAGTTAGGGACGAAATTTTTAGGTATCTGCGTTCCAAAATTCGGCACTGATGCCATTAAAGATTAAAAAGATTAATCATAATCTGTATTCTAAAACAGTCCATAACAGAGTAACCCCCATCATAAAATCAAATGTTTGGGAAATCTCAAAAAAGTTTAATGAAACTTTCGAGGAAACTCATAAAAAATACCGATAAAATGGTCAGCAAACTCCCCAAACTTGAATTAGGCACTTTGCAAAGTGTGTTATAATCGCAGCAGTTTCCAATTTTGTACCAACAGGTCCTACGAAGAAGTTTTGCAATATTACAAGAAATCTGAAAGGTCAGAGCTGAAAAAATACAAGAACGCCCCCTACCGCGGCCGAGATGGGGAACTTAGCGTGGAAAATGTGCCGTTCAAGTAAGTTTAGTAATGTTCTTTTGTTTAGTTTAGCTTGTGGTACCGACTTATTCAGGGCTATTTTCATGATAATGTTTTATATTTAATCTGAATAAATGTAATCTTTTGTTTGTATTTCTTTTCAGAACGGGTCTAGTGGAGGCATTCCTGCAAGCAGGCAGGAACCTTGGTCATCCCACTATCGACTACAACTCCCCGGACCAACTCGGCTTCGGCTACGTGCAAACAATTACCCATAAGGGCCACAGACTGAGCTCGGCCAAAGCCTTCCTTCATGATCACAAGCGACGAAAAAACCTGCATATTTTAACTGAAGCAAAAGCCACTAAAATTATTGTAGAACCGCAGACCAAACGAGCTTACGCCGTTGAATACATAAAAGACGGTAGAAAGCATTCAGTCCGCTGTCGCAGAGAGATTATCCTATCTGCAGGGCCAATAGCATCGCCACAACTTCTAATGTTGTCTGGGATCGGTCCTCAAGAACACTTACAGACATTAGGGATTCCAGTCATCGCAAATCTGCAGGTTGGGCGGCAGCTTTACGACCATATCGCATTCCCCGGCGTGATATTCAAACTGAGCACGACTAATGCCAGTCTCCTCGAACCGAAAGTGGCCACTTTACCTAATTTGATGCAGTGGCTTCAGTTCGGCGATGGCCTTCTGACAACACCGGGCTCAGTCGAAGCGTTGGGCTATTTAAAAACTTCACAGTCCAAAGATACAGTGCCGGATATAGAATTGATTAGTTTGGGCGGTTCCATCAATGTGGATGCAGGCGGAGCTTACCGTAAGAGTGCAAAAATAAGCGATAAAACATACAAAACTGCATTTAGCCCATTGAACCATCTCGATACTTGGTCAGGCGTACCTGTGCTGTTGCAGCCTAAATCTAAAGGTTTCTTAGAATTGAGAGATACGAATCCTTATTCTCACCCGAAAATTTACGGGAACTATTTGACTGATGCACAAGACATGGCGGCGCTGATAGAAGGTATCAAGTCTGTTATAAGGTTGGGCGAGTCAGACTCATTCAGAAAGTATAATGCACAGTTATATTTTCCGGAATATCCCTCCTGCGTGACCTACACTCCTGGTACTGACGCGTATTGGGAATGTGCGGTGAGAACAATGGTGGTGTCAGCTAGACATCAAGTCGCAACGTGTAGGATGGGTCCGCCCACCGACGTGTACGCTATTGTGGATCCTGAACTCCGAGTGTACGGTGTAGATGGCCTCAGGGTAGCTGACGCAAGTATAATCCCACGACCGATAACGGCTCACTCGGGCACTCCAGCAATCATGATAGGAGAAAAAGCTGCTGATATGATTCAAAAAACGTGGTCTAATGTTGTAGCGTAGAGATAAGTTTAATTTTAGTAATAAACCGACCTATTATTTATAGAATATTTAATGACGCAGTTTTATTACAGTTACATATCTAACATTTTAGTTAGTGGCCGAGCCCAAGTTTCGTGGCCTTTGAGTGACCTACTATTTGTTAACTTTGAGCTAAAAAGGGGTTTCCAAATAAGTTTAGTAAGTTCTCTAGGAATTTTTATTCCGTAAGGTTACTCAGCTGTGCTGAGAACGAAAACAGTTATTTTGGATCATTACAATACAATAGGCGCTGATTATTCATACCTATATCGATTGCTGAGATCATATCGCCGCACTGGTCGTGTGAATTCATTACTTATCGTTGTGGAGTTAGAGAATGGATTGGTGCTTCAAATATTGTTATCAAATGGTTCTTTACAAACAACCATGAGGACAGAACGTATTTTGCTGATTCTAGCAACTTTTTAGGCAAGGTATGCAGCTTTGCTTATTAATAGTTGTTGGTTCTAGTGTAAAGATACCTACCTACAAACCCTCGTAATTAATATTCTCTTGTCAATATAACATTATCGAACTGCTATGTTTTAATTCCATTAACAAATTGAATCGAATGTTTCCCAATACTGTCACTCGTTCGAAGCAAACAACAAAAAAGCTGGCCAAAAGAATGTTAATAAACAAACCCTGTAGCGAATTGAGTGGAGTAGTCCGAAAATATCATGAATTCGTCAAACAGCGAGCCCCGGGAATAGGTACTCCACAAAAATGATGCTTCACTCACTTTAATCATTATTATGTAGATTCGCGACAAAGCTCGCTGCCGTGAATTATGTCGCTGCGGGCCTTGAATGAAGATTCGATTCTATTTCGCAGACTTTTTTAGTGTTTTCTGAGATTGCGATGATATCTGTCGAACCTGGCCGTACTTACCTAGCCTAGCTAACTTAACTATTGTCTATTTACCTATAGTATTTTGTAGCAAGAAATACGAGTATAGACAGCATACAAGTTTCGTCACCTCCACGGAAAACTTACGAATCTGCCGTCACAAAAACAGCAGATTCGTAAGTTTTCCGTGGAGATGACGTTTTATTCTCATCGATGCGATTCATTTTGTTTTGCAAGAAAAAACAAAAGACGACGCCTTTCATTCTTTTTATAATTCGAAAGAAACAAAACCCGAATGATCGACTAGCACTCCAAAAGAAATCAAATAATATTCATAAAATACCCATAGTGTAAACTATAATAACCAAAAACTTTAGACTCTTTTATATTGTTAAACCCCTACTTTTGTTGAGTTAATTACTAAATACTGGTACCTAAGAAAGGTTTTCGTTGAATTAATTACTAAGTACTGGTACCTAAGAAAGATTTTTGTTGAGTTAATTACTAAGTACTGGTACCTAAAGGTATAAGGCGGCAAGGAGTAAGTAATGATGTTTTCGTCAGGCACCTAATTTACCTACTGTAAAGTAAAACATAGCACAGTTTTCCGTAATGAGAAACATAACAGAACGAGCTAAAAGTAATTTTCACAGACACCTACGTTCAAAGGTGCGTGCCGGTAAGCTGTTACCGAATCAGCAATTTCCGAGATTGCTACAATAAACTGTTCAGGCGTTTAAGCGTAAAATTCAATAAAGGGTGAATCGGCACAATGGATACAATGCTCGTTGCAATCAAAATAAAAGGTAATGGACACGCCTTAATTGTTTTAAATATTAGCTGTGTTAAATACTGAAAAGAGGCCAAAAATAGCAATGAAAAGTACATGTAAGCGCTCAAATACACGGTCGGCAGGTGGCAGACTGCAGTCGACGGCAGAAGTCGACTGTAGTAGAACAAACTGCAGTCGACGACTGCCGTCGACTGCAGTCGGCAACTTACTGCTCGTATAATGAGCCCTAAGTGTTTTTCATGGTCTTGCCAGTTGTTAAACAAGTCATGGTGATCCTAGCTTGTGCAGGCTATCAAATAAAATTACGTAATCCATCACAAAGGCCGTATTTGTGATGACTCTACCTACGGTAGATTGTACTCTGGTATAACACCCTGACACCCACATATAGGTAGAGTTATCGCAGATGGCCTTTGTGATGACTCTACCTACATGTGGGTTTCAGGGTAGCCTGTAGGATATATTTCATTTTATACTAGCTCCTGGCCGCGTCTTCGCACGCTTTTCAGGATAAAGTATATAAGAATACATTGGTCTGCAGGATACCATGTACCTCACAGCCAAATTTCATTGAGATCCGTTCAGTCGTTTAGGCGTAAGATAACAAACAGCCAGACAGAGTTTATTTTGACTCATAATAATTAAGGTAAGAAAGGTACGTCTTACGTAATAAAAACATTATTTCGAGTACAAATACTCCATTTATACACCTAAGGCATAATTCATCACATTTTTAATCAGCTTTGCATTATACTGCCTTGTTTAACACTCTGCATGTATGCAGAACATTTATCAAGCTCTCGTTAAGGGCCGAATATCCTCAACTTTAAAAGTTAAATATCTACGTCAGTTTTTCTATGTAGGCTTGTGTAAGGAGAGTCAATAATTTTAACGTTTAGTTCATGTAAGTATAAATATAAGTCAAATCTTCAAAAAAAAATGTCGTGAAAATACCGATATTATACCTATCACATTTCTGGTTTGATATTAGTAAAGTCAGAAAGACTGCGTATAATCAAAAAATGTAGATGTATTTTTTTTTAGATTTAATTACATAAGTACTTTGAAATAACATTTGATAATCCGCATAGCATGTGATCAACAATTTAATCGTAAAGTATTTTATTTCGCATTATAAACATTCGGGTGTGAGTTTTTATAATGTGAAATAAAATACTTCTACAATAAATAAAAAAAAATTGGAATCAATATTCCAATTTTTTGTAATCATAAACAATGTAATCAAATAATAGTCAAATATATCAAATTATAGTCACGCGGTAGTTCTTTAAAATTATCTAGGCTAATATCACCTCATAAAAAGCATAGTTAAAATAAAAATAGCATCTGTGGAGTTGAGCCCCTTAATTATAAAAAGGCTCCCTGCTTTTAATCCGGTTTAAAAATAAAGCAGTTGTTGAATAGCGTATAATTACTGCCTCTACTTTGTGCTCTTATTAAAACGATGGAAAGCGAGTGAAAGAGCTTTTACGATGTGCTAACCTAAATTTTACTCTTATATTTTTTATTAATAGGGCTTCATACATTATCTTGTGATATGAGAGTAAACTTTCACAAGGCAAAAAACAATGGCCTAGGTCTCAAATCTTGTCTCAAACCTTGTCTCTACTTATTTACTCCATATCAAATACCTACTAGGTCTCAAACCTTGTCTCAAACCTTGTCTCTACTTATTTACTCTATATCAAATACACTCGAGAGCAATGAATCCGGGTCACTTAAAGAATGTTAAAAATCTCGGAAACTAAAAATGATAGGTTAATGCAATAAATTGTAAAAAATTTATGCTCTACAAGCACGATGGAAGACACAGAGTGTATCGATGACCAGGGGAAAGATTCAAGCAAGCATGCATCGAAGAAAAAGTAGCCTACGGTGGTGGGTCTGTACTTGTGTGGGCCGGAATTTCTTCTGAAAGTCGCACAGAGCTGGTGATCATAGAAAACGGCTCTTTAACTAGCGTAAGATATGTGGAAGAAATCCTCAATGATCACGTTGGTCCATTTATGGTCAATTTAGGTGAGGATGCTATATTTATGCATGACAATGCCCGACCTCATACAGGTAGGATTGTGAATGACTACCTTCAAGAGATGAACATTACTCGTATGGAGTGGCCAGCGCGCAGCCCGGATATCAACCCGATCGAGCATGCTTGGGACGAGCTAGGCAGATGCGTAAAACAACGAAACCCTCCCCCAATCACGCTTCGTGAGCTCAAAATTGCTCTCACAGAGGAATGGGAGAATATTCCCCAAAATCGTATAAGGAACTTGGTGTACAGCATGCCAAACCGCGTAAACGCAGTAATGGAAGCATGAGGAGGCAATACGAAGTATTAAAATTCAAGAAAATCGTAATAAAGTTCAAAAATTTCATGTTTCCTATTTTTGTTTTAAGGAGAGATCAGCAGTTTTTTTCTTTATGTAATTTTGTGTTAATAAAATGTATGGTGACTCATATTTTTTTTACTTTCATTTAAGGAGTATTACATTGTCTATTAAATACAATTTATTGCATTAACCTATCATTTTTAGTTTCCGAGATTTTTAACATTCTTTAAGTGACCCGGATTCATTGCTCTCGAGTGTAGTTATGGTAAATAATATAACACCACAGCGAACATTACGGCATTTTCCGGCGCCCCGGTTCCGTACCAAAATGTTCCTAGTTAACTGTTATATACGAAATAAGTATACTCCATTGAGTTTGTGGAGTGTGTGTTGGTGCTCCATTCATCTTTTTAGCGGTACTGTCAGCTAAATATGAGAGGTAAAGTTTAGTTAGGGAATGTTGGCGAAGGAGACTTTAGCAGACTACCATCGGTTCTCGATTCACAGCTGGTTCTAACAAATTCGACTTGTTAGAACCAACTTGCTAGAGTCTCCTTCGCCAACATTCCCTAACTAAACTTTACCTCTCATATTTAGCTGACAGTACCGCTAAAAAGATGAATGGAGCACAATTATCGTCGCATTGTGTTTCTGATTATATAATTTGGGTTAAATAAATTTTGGAAGTAATCAATTTGAAGTAAGAGACATATTTAACCGGCTTCTAAAATAGTTGGAGGTTATTTATACGTAAAAACATACATACAGCAGACTGTATGTACACCGATATCTTCATCAATTATGGATCGTTTTTGATTATTATTTTGGATTTTTATAGCGAATAAACTCAGGGTGGTCCCATAACTGAAGGACATTTTATTCGCAAGACTGAAATCTAATCTAATCTCGAAAATTCATAAACTGTGAAAATGTACTACAAAGTCGGTTATTAGTTAAATATAACTGATTGGTTCTGATAAGAACAAACACTTTTCCAGGCCCTTTCGTTAAGGTAACACCTTTAGGGCTCTGCCCTTACCTTCTTTACTTACTAATATGTAGTAGTGGTTACCAGTCCTTTTTTCTCGTGAATAGCATTCGAGTCGCGGTCACCCGTGGTTATTCTGGCAGTCGATGAATGGGTGGGTAGCGCAGTCGCCTACGCTCCGCCAAGCGCGCGAACGTGAACCGTGAGCTTTCAACAAGTGACCCTTCTTACTAACTTAACGACTTAAAAAACTTACTGAAAAATAGTGAATAAAAAATAATTTGACTCTAGAAAATTCGTGGATTTGTCGAAGGCCAAAATCGTGAGTGTAAAGTGAGTTTGTGTAAAGTTTATCCGCTTCCTAATCCACGTACAACTTGGATTAGGAAGCGGGTGCATAAATTACTTAATCTGCTAACCCAACATATTTTACGGTTAAAGTATTGGTACCCTTGGTTTTAAGGCATTCGGGCTTGCGGTATTTATCCGGCAATATCTGGTCCATATTATATTTTTGGTTAGGTAGCTGATATTAGATTTTAAAATGACGGTATTCAACCATACTGTAGTCCGAAGATGTAGGTATAAATAGAAAGTTTAAAATAAAAACTTTAAATCTACAACAACTTATTAACCATATTTTAAAGGGTTTTTTTTAATTGGAACATTTAATCACATAGAGGTACGAGTACTATTTTATGTATTATAAATATAGTAAGTAGTAGGAATAAAAGTTCTAGAGACGCGTTAGGTTTAATAAATTGCGCATTTATTTTTAACTATTTGTATTAAACCATTCGTTCTAAAAATGCTGGCTCGTAAAAGCAAAATATAGTTACGAACATCAAGTAAGTTCAGTTCATGAAAAATTATATATAATATTACTCCCAATAAAAATATAAAAATAATTGACGATGAACTGTAAATTTAGTCGTGTTTTCACAAAACACTACCTTTTCAATAGGATTTGAATAACAACAACCATATGAAAACCCACTGCAAAGAAAGAAGCAAAGGAAATTTAATATTCTACTCCTACCTTGTGCATAACAACGGAATTAATGTGCGCGGCAGAATTGTACGAACAAAAACTAAGTTATAAATGTATTAAAGCGACAACTATAATTAATCCCAGTAGAGCTGATGTTTTTTCATGAGACTCTCCCACGGCTGTTCCTGGGGCAGTAATTTGAAAAAATGCTTTTATATCACTCATGAAATTATTATCGTAACTTAAAAGCACTTCTAATGCTTATGAAAGGCTTAGCCTAATTATAATGCTTCATATCAAACCTATTAATACTATATTATATGTATAACAGCTTTGATGCGATTTACAGCTTTATCCATTTATCGTGATTTGATGCGATTTTAACTACATATTGCATAACATATGCCCCGTGTTCCTTTTTCCTGAAAGTTGCTAAAATATTGAGAGTCCTTGAACGAGTTCCTCGGTATAAGGTACATTATGTACATAAAAGTATAATAACATTATTCAATATTCGTTAGTTTGAACGCTAGATAACATAAACTAAACTATCAACGATGTGACGTCAACTTTGATATAATTATCGCGATGCCTATCGTTAATCGTTTTCAGAAACCCACTTTCTCCTTCATAAAACTCTCTTCATTGTTAATAATTAACTCCCATTTACAGAATCTAAGCCTTTGAATACTTGAGAACCCAGACCTCGCAATTTTTAATAACCTGAATTTTTCGCCGAACAAAAGCTGGCCGTTTGGCGTGAATTATTTCTCTAGGCTTATTTTCATGAAAGATATTTTAAAATAACAAAAAGGGGAGTCCGTAATTTATAAGGAGGCTACGGGATAGAATATAATGGCTATGGGGCAGCGTTAAACAAACGGTGTTGCTTGCACATTAACAAGCTCAAACGAGCCATTCCGCTATCTTTAATAGGATTGCTCTTCAACCACTGGATGACTGGTCTACACCATCATCATCTTCAGCCTATAAAGTCCACTTCTGGACATAGAATTTCTGATCTTGCAACTAGCTAATAAAAGACAAGCATGGGTACGGGAAGTATGGATCATATTTTGCTACCAGTCGAGGATTTCCCAGGCTTCAAATTGCCGGTCACGGTTACTCAACACTTTCAGGATTCAGCCGCACCGCTGTAACATGTGTGTCAAAAAGCTATTAAGCGCATCCCACACCACCATACTTTTTTAGGGTAGCTTGTGTGCGTTAGCCTTACTGCCATAATTCTATTAACGATCGAACCTGAAAAATTTACGGTTGGACTGGACAAAAAAATATTTAAAGAAGTATAATTTCCTTTGAACAGTCCAATTTGATGAAATTATTATTTTACACTCATTTATTGACAAATCTCGTTAAAAAATCTTTTTTTACTATAGAAAATAAAACAATTCTAACATTAAAAAATATATCAAAATGATGAATCACCGGCCATCATTATTATTATTATATAATTATAATTTATACTTAACCACTTGAACGTCCCGTGGTACTTAAGTACCACAAACGTTTACCCCCGCAAACGTCCGTGGTATAAAATGGCCACGGGATGTCTAGCTCTTTTGGATAACGATTTTTGTATTCTCTATGCTTCTAAGTTGTTGTCCGTCGATACTAGATGGCACTATTAACAATTATCTACTAATTTCTACCAAAAGTTCCCATACCTGGCAATAATAATTATGAAAAAAAAACATAACTTGTTGACAGAGTGAGAGAATATTTTTCGTGAAGTGCCGAGCTGCAAATATGTCGTAAATTCTTTTGTTTTACTGTTTATTTTTGGGATTGTGATACATGTAATTTTTCCTTAGATTCTACGCGTGAAATAAGAGTAAAAACAATATACTCTCCTACACTCCAAAGTTAAATAATTGAGCAAAACAGATAGTCGAATTCGAATTGGTGTTCTTGTATCAAGATGGTTGTTTCATGTTTTCTTACGTGATATTAAAATACATTTTTGGAGTAGTAATGTCTTTATATCGTAAAATAAACTATCTAGAATAATTCATTACACAGAACAAACTAATCAAGATCTTATTTTTACATAGATTCATCGAATTTGGTAAGTTGAAAACTTGCGTTGAACGAAATTTGGGCTTGAGGACCTATTTTGATAAATTTATTTAAAATACTTCTCCTGGATAGTTAATTATTATTTTGGTAGCGTTTCAACGGGATTAGAGTTTAGTTTGTGAAACCATTTTTATTATTAATACAGATATCACAAGTAAATCACAAAAAAAATAAACATGCGGAAAATCAGTATAAATATGGTACCATCTTAGGTTTGATCAGTTTTTAGAATATGAAAATGTAGGTACGATGATACATATTCTTATTCTAGTTTATTTGCTATAAAATAATGTACACAAAATAATTTTTGGTTTTGAAATTGCTGCAGTACTTTTTATGTGATAAATAGTTTTATCGGGAAGATTGCGCAGCGCGTCACGTTACGCTCGCGGCGCACAGGCTGGGACGTAAGTCGCTCGCTGCGCTGAGTGCGCTGGACGTTCAAGTGGAATAAAAGAAAAAACTTGGTGAGTGAAACTGTACGTGACCAAGTTTTCACAAGCAAGCGCTAATAAACTGTCTACTTTTTCGTAATTTGTAAACTCATACTAGCCACAAAGAACTTTTAAACAACTGAACAGATCAAAATGGAATTTCGCACACATCATCATCATCCGCAGCCCGACTTCACCCACTGCTGGGTATAGGCCTACAAGCTTTTGTGCCACTCCACACATTTCGCGTACAAGTAAAACAAAATTTTACTAAAATAATATGTGAGTTTTATCTGGAAACAGCGCATCTAAAGGATCAAGAAGCTAGTCCTGAATGGGTATATTAATTCGTCGGAAAGGCCGTCGGATTTGATATCGGAAACTTTTAACAAATCAAAAAAGCGTTCTAAAGATCCGTTGGAATAGAATTCAAATTTGAATCTGACGTTTACGGAAACGAATCGAATTAAAAAAAACCTACCCTGCTGTAGTACAACGTAGCTCGTCTACAACGTGCTCTACGCAGGTTCTACGTGCTACGCCGTAGCGTGACGGCTAACGGTGTTCGCGGTTTTTTCAGAATTGTTCTCCTTTATTGTGAAGATCTGCAGGTAAATCTATGTCTGTTATTGGGTATTGGGTTATTCCTTGAGTAGTCAACGACAAAAGAAGCTTATTTACGTTAACTTTTAAAAATCGTAAGTTTAACAAATCAAACGTCTTACCTTGTGCGCTTTGTTAGTTGTCTGTAAGAGGATAAGTAAAGGTAACCGAAAAACACTGAAAAAGAGTTCAGTATTGGGGAGGTAAAACATAGGTACATTCAGTTACTTATGTTTCTACATCAGAAAAGTTAAACGTTCAACTGCATGCAACTGATGGGCCAAAGTCAAAGTCAAAGTCAAAGTCAAATCGTTTATTTCTTTAGACTTACAAAATAAGACTTAGACAAGTCAAATTTTCACTATATAAACAGCTTGATAAATAGTTATTACTATCAAACAAGAAATAAGGTGCAATTGACTTTAATTCACTTCAATTTTTAGGCCGAAAAACTTACCCATTTTTCATGGGCTACTTACCATCTGCAGGGGTATACCCGCCGGATTCGATTTCGGAAACTTTTGACAATCAAAATAGCGTAAAGTTTCGTCGGAATAGATATTAAATTCGAATCTCATGTTTTTGCTTCGGAAAGGAACCGAATGAATTAAAATAACCATTATATCTCGCAACATTTTTAACAGACTTCAAAAAAGTAGGAAGTTCTCAATTTGCGTGTGTTTTTTATGTATGTATGTTACTTGATATCTCCGCCCATGGATATCCGATTTTGCTAATTATTTCACTATTGTACAGAGAATGATCCCAAGGTGGCCCCATAGATAGAGTTTTACTCCCGCGGAATAAATATTTATGTCGAAAATGAACATTTTAAACAAACCCAATTATTTATGATACATTCAGCTCGTATGAATGACAATTCTCACACCACAAATTGCCTATGTTAACAAAAGGTGTGAGTTCTAGTAAAATAGCATTATAGTTGTGTTTTCGTTCAGCAGAGATGTTTTTGTGGAAAGGAGCGTGGATCAAAGCGCGGTCATCCGCGTAGTCGGCGCTAACGAAGCGTTTTGGACGGCAAAGCTAAAAACATTCGCTGCACCAATTACCTGTATCTATTTTGATAGTTGGTTGCATTGTTTTCGCAAGTTTTTGCTGCTTCTGGGTTTTACTGTTGGTTATAAAGGTCTGATTGTGAAGCCAAAGGGGATCGAAGCTTTTAGATAAATAAAGTATTTGATATTATGTGCTACAAATATTAGGATTGGTTACTGACTTCCAAAACCATTTAAACTGGCCAATATGGCTGATTCTCAGAATTCTTATCCCAACTAGTGTGGTTTTTTACTTTAAATTGAGGGAACAGATCAAATTACGATTTAAGTTTCTAGCGCAAAATTGAACCCGCCCAGACGTATCAGACTATTTAGTTAGAGAAAAAACCCAATAATCTAAATTTGCAACGCGACAACCTGTGTTCCTTACGGCTTTTAACTCGATCTGCCGATTACTTACTTACAGATCTTAAGACGAATACAAGAGTCCATATGAGAGTGCCATCTATATTATCATATTATTGCGTTCAACACAGGATTTTTTTAAATCCATCATACAGTTTTTGGAATCTATTATAACCTATTTTTTTAAACAAATGTAATAGTTTTATAAATAGTTAAGGAAGAGATGCGAAACTAGAGTTTGGTGGCCAAAAAGCGCAACTTCATATCTCTGTCTAAGTTTTACAAAATGAAACTATTACAGAGGTATTATTAATTACTGATAGATACCACAAACTGTACCATGGATTTTTTAAACTTCCTGTGTTTAACGTAATAATAAGATAAAATAGGTGGAGCGCCACTTTCACTCGTGTATGCGCCTTAACAGTTTGGGAACAGTGACCAAAATAATCGAACGTTTTTCACCTATCACTTTTATTTTTGTCCTGAGTGATATTCATATTTTTTATCTTTAGCTCTTGAAAACATCCTTTACTAGTTTCAGCGCGCGGCTTTGTACAAATTTTTAAGGGATACCCAAGTAACACATCAAAGCAGACTAACTGACGACTTAAAGCATATCTGTATCTTAACAGCATTTTAATTTAGTTCTATAGTAGCATTACAAACGTTTATACGGCTACTGTAATGCTTATTTAGGCACAAATTATACGGCTTAAGCTCCTAAATAGGTGCACATAAGTTGTTTAATTGCATTACAAGCGCATTAATTAGCATTATTGTGGTCAAAGAAAGTATCGATTGCATTAAATGAGCATTTTTATGGTCTATGAAGTTGCCAATCGCTGTACAGTAGTATTATTTTAGCCATATGATTGATAATGAAGATATAAATATATTCATTATCAATCATATGGCTTGATCAATCATATCATTGTCTAATGCTTTTGTAATGCAGTTTACTGCATTACTTGCATTAGATTATTAGACTTGCATTAGAGTTTAGTAACAGAATGATAGGAGCAATCTATCTATGTATTTTTTCATTTCATTTCATGTAGTGTATTGTATTATGTATATCAGTTATCTGGTACCAATAACACAAGCTCTGCTTAGCTTGGGGCTAGATAATGCTGTGTGAATTTGTCCAACATTATTATTATTATTATTATTATTATTATTTAAGTGCTCACAGTTAGAACTTAAATAAACCCTACATCATTGAATCTCTAATACCACGGTACAAATGATTATAATAATATTGACGTTGTAATTTTATTAAACTACTTTATTTCGTAATATAAAAATGGACGGTGACGTTCAAGACTGAGTGAGAAATAAATATAGTGTGGTAATTTATAACACTGGTAAGTTTTTGACCTTTAAGTATTTATGCATTCAAATATTACTGCGCAATGAAATTTATTGTATATGTCTATATATTTTTCATTGAAAATTTTCACGCGCCTCCGATATTTTATGATTTTGATATAAAAAGTAGGATAAAGATATGTGTGAAATAACCAAAAAAATATGTTTTTCTAGTAGATAACGAATTTTGCATGTTTAACGTAATAGTATTGCTTAGATAGTTATTAAACTAAGTTAAATCTTTATTGTCCGAATGATAGTATTTATGTTTATACAATATTTACAAAATGGTGTCAGTGTATTATAGCAACCAAGTGAGCCTTTAAACAGGCTTATTAATGCTGCCAGCACTATAAATACTACACGTAAATAATTATAAAACCGGAGGCCAAAGAGTTAGTATGTTCCTTTGGGAAAAGTGTTCCTGGTTGGAAATAGAGTCGATTAAGACCAACTTGTTTTTTTTGACAAATTTAATATTTTGGTCGAACTGTACATTTTTTCAAAAAACTAAAAATAGGAATATTTTTTTCTTCAAAATAAAACAGAAAGTTCCTTAGAACGAAACCTTCTTACTACAAAAGAAACGGTAGCTACCCTTAAGGGGCCAAAAATTTTCCACAACCTGTATATACATATACAAGAATTTCTCGTTTAAGGCCCATACACCAGCGAAAGTGGCGTCCCCAACTATTATATCTTATTATTACGTTGAACGCATAAGATATTTCACAAACATTAGCCTTTATAGTATGAGTAATGGATGAGTGAGATATAGCGCCAGACATACATCCACAAACCTACGTGTCAGTATCAGTACTTGTGTGTCTATCTTGAGCTACAAGCTAACCCACAACTGACATGGCACGTGAAGCCATTACACGTAGACGTGAAATACGAGATAATGCGAGTTACGACGTTGCCCGTAGCTGCCCATATAATGTGTCGCGATAAATTGAAATTGGTACGTTTATCATCACCACCGTGATTGCATTTTTTATCGTCTTGACGTCAGGTATTCGTCAGGCCTATAGGGTGTTCTGTGTTTGCGCACTACACACTTGTGCACTATAATTATGTCACTGACTAGACTGCATGTCCTGCACATCTGACTAGTTCGATGACCTTGTTCGCCGTGGTCACAATTCGGCTTGGAGGATATCATTACGGGGTTCTAGAAGACCCTGTATTCTGGAGCGCATAAATACATAATTTTTTTTATTTCGCGTTACCTGTTTATGCAATAACAATTTGTTTCTTGAAGATAAAAGTTAAACAATAAATTCTTGATTAAAATCTGAACGGAATTCAAAATCTTTACGATCCCCCTAAGAATATAATTATTAAACATACATAATATAAAATAAATAAATGTGTTTACGTTAGTAGGTGTGGAAATTTTAAATTGTTACTTATATTTTTGTACAACACTGTTGTTACTGTATAAAAACCATGGTATAACATTGGTATAATGATCTATTTCACGAGTTTGTGCAAAAAGACAGACACAAATCCCGAACAATCAAAGGGATAAACCCACTTTAGCCCCGATACTGGAATCCTAACGCACAAATAACACTAAAATGTTATGGATATCATGACAATATAGGTACCTAACGTTATTCCTATACCGATATAAAAATATTTATAGTGCTATTCATTTGCATAAAAGAATTATATATACGCCCTGGATGACCTAGTAGTTTCTAGGCTGGATAGGCTGAATAAAAAAAATAAAATAAAAAAATAATGCTGGACTATTCACACAGCATTATCTAGCCCCAAGCTAAGCAGAGCTTGTGTTATGGGTACTAGATAACTGATATACATAATACAATACACTACATAGATAGATATTTTTTTATTATATATAGAAAACATCCAGAACGCCCTGGACAAATACCTGCAGATCGTACAAATATTTGTCCCGAGGCGGGAATCGAGCCCGCAACCTCCTGCGTCGCAGGCGGACCTTCGCCCACCGCGCCACAGAGGTCGTCTGAATATAGTGAACATCTCTTCTAAGATACCTTCGTCAGTGTCGCTTTTTATTCAGCTCTAGGGAGATTGTTGGCTTGAACTTTTACTCTCATAGATATCTCTTTATCGTCATCACCATTGGCCTGGGTCGGTCTTCGACTGTCTATTTATTTATTATATTTATTTTCAATTTTTTAGAAAAACTTACAGCTTGGTTACATAAATTTTGATGAAAATGTCTGGATAGACCAGAAGGTACATGTTTGTTGCTAATTACAAGTTTCCGCAGATAACTTAAAAAAATGAATAATACAAAGTAAGTTGGCGACTAATTAGAAATAACATAAACTTAATGAATTCAAAAATACTTAAAAACAACAAGAATTGAGTTAAATATTAGGTAACTTAATGGTGGTTATTGTTAAAGTAGCTTAAAGTTAGCTACACCTGAAATAATAGATCGCTAAGTAGGCGTCTAAGCTTACTTGCACTGGTGTTGAATATGTCTACCTCACTGATTAGATTTATTATGGAATTAAACGAGCAAGACGCTCTATAAACAAATACATTCTGCCTATAATTGGTCTTAACTATAGGAAAGTAGAAACGTAGGTGTAGAACACAATTTGACTACATTATATATTAACGTGTCATCAATTACGCCACCGTCAGCTTCTAAACGTACCGATACTATCCATCCAAAGGTTGCCTGGAAGAGATAGCTGTTAGCGATAAGGCCGCCGATTGTGCCACTCTAGATTAGTTAGCAGTATTTTCTTTGTTTTTGTTATGTACGGATGGTAAAATTAAGTTATAATCTACATATCTATCTATCAATCTACTTTTGTTATTGGCCTACATATACAGAGACATATTACATATTAGACATAATAATGGGTACAGAACTCAAATCTACGCAAGAGCCGAAAAGACCTAGAACACATTTCACCTGCTGTTGTCTTTTGTTGTTAAATGTAGGTACAGGGGTTATAAAAATGCAGAATACCCAGCGTAGTTGTATGTATTTATTTTTCATCATCATATCAGCCAAACGATGCACATAGGCCTCCCCTAAAGATTACATTGCACAATTCTGAGTGGTTTCACGTGTTTATTTCTCCTAATTTCTCGATTATGTCTAGCCATAGACCATAGTTAAGTCAAGGTAAGGTTTTATTTACGAACCAGTTTCTCTTGCCTTTTTTTGACCTCTTGTAAACTGATTTCTTCAGTTTACAAGAGATCAAAAAAAGGCAAAGGACTTCAAATAATTGTAAAAATTGAAGTAATGAGAGGTTTTTTTAACAAGGGGGTTTATTTCATGAATTGCACCGTTGAAAATGAATTTCGGGCAAAAAATTAACAAAATAAATAGATTAAGTAGCCGCTCGTTCCATAAACTGTATCTACTTCTCACATTTGCTTGGTACTCGTACGCATTCGCCCAGACAAAGTTTTATTAGCTTTCGAGCGACGTCGCAGTTGTTTTGTTCGAGTTTACATTATCCGTGTGCTTACTGCAAGCCAGTCAGTTTACTATGTAGCAATTTATGTGTTATTACTATTTATAACATTACCTTGTTTTAAAATTACAGCGCAACTATGTTCACACAACACTACTTACTCTAACCGTAAGCCTCACAGGGTCTTGTGACTAAAATAGTTTTTCAGAGTCAGAGTCAGAGTCAAATCGTTTATTTCTTTAGACTTACAAAATAAGCACTTAGACAATTCAATTTGATTTACTATATGGCTTATTATCAGCGCCTTTCTACTCCTGAGTGGTAAAGCATTTTCATGCTGAGCCATGACCTTTTAGCTGCTGTAAAACGCAGAAGGTACTCATTTGGTAAATATATTGTGTAATTTAATTAGTTTTTTTCTCATACATACTCAGATAGCTAAACAGATAAACAATTTATTTATACTTTTTCAGATTATACGTCACATTGACTTTTTAATAATTAAATATAAATAAAAATTGTATTTATCATAAATAATTAATTAATTAGCATATATTCAGAATTTAAAAATTCGTAGTAGGTATAAAACGTCTTCGTTACGTAACGTACACTTTTTTATGCCTGTTTTATATGTTTGTTAATAAATGATTGTCTATGTCATGTATATGTTCAACTGTTGATTGTCTATGTTATACAAATTTGGTCCCCTTGGAGTGGAGTCCGTGCGATACCGTAGCTCTCTAAATGAAAAAAAATATCTGAGCTACTGGTCGACGACGAGTGACCCAAGAACTGGTGAGTTTAATATCTGGCACATCAGCATTGCCATACAGCGCAGCGGGGCAATACAGCTAGCGTTTTGTGCACTCTTCCGACTATATTGATATAGATTAGTTGAGCTACCTGCGTAGATTGTTTGCAGAAGCTGAATGCAGTTAGTTAGCTTCTATTATTTTATTGTAATTTTCTTTGTCTCTCTTTATAGCACATAGGTACGTTCACTGCTGAACTGGCCTCGTTTTGTCTGTATAATGTTTTGGTCAGTAGTCAGTGTACCTACTCGTAGTTTCAAACCTATCTTAGTTTGAAACATATCAGAATACAAATAGGTATTTCAATGTGTGTTACACCAGAGAGAGTTAAATACGTGCTAGTAACCCAGTTAAATTCCAAGAAATTCGTTATCTCCCATGGGAATTTTCCCAAATCCGTTCTTAGTGCACCCCTTGGGGTTTCAATGAATGTTTCTAGAGATATGGAAGGAACCCATATCTCTAGGTTTCTCAGTTTATAAGGTTATGGTTGTTAAGGCACCACCACCTGTTGTCCTATTATAACGTTTTCAATAATCTATCGTACAGTTTGTGGTAAATATGCAAAGCTATTTTTTATTAAAACCACTGCAATAGTTTTATCTTGTATAGTTTAGGCAGAGATGCGAAAATAGAGTTTGGTAGCCAAAAAGATCAACTTCGTATCTTTGCCGAAGCTTTACAAAATAAAACTATTTCAGAGGCATTAATAAATAATTAACTTTACAATGGATTTATAAAATTTCCTATGTAATAATTAAATAAAATAGTACGTAATAATAAGATAAAATAGGTGGCGGCGCCATTTCACTCGATGTTAGACTTGTTACGTTGTATTAGGAAAATGAAAAATGCATCGACTTTAAAAATATAGTTGCTGCAAAACTCGTAGCAAGAAAAATCTCGTCAGAAAATCTACTTAATTGATTAAGTAGATTTTCTGACGAGATTTTTCTACAAACAATCTAAGCTTGATTAAATAATTTTATCGCATTGCCTTTAAAGCTTTTGCGGCTCATTGTTTCACGCAGTAGTTGTGCTCTAGTAAAATTCTACATAGACTACCTTTTCTACATACTCAAACTCAAACTCAAACTCAAAAATGCTTTATTTCCATAAATACAATAAATGTACACTTAGAAAAGGTCAAATCATATTAAAAAATACACTGACACGGAAATAAAGTGGTGTTTTTGATTTCGATCGCTTCGGTATGTAGACTAAAGTAAAGAAACGACGAAGAAACCTTTAGCCTGTTAGTTGTTATTTTTCGAGTTGGAGCAAAATCCGTCCCAAGCTTTTTTATCCTCTAGACTAGATAATCTGATATTTTATAGTAAGCCTTTTTGCATAATAAAGTTTTGACAGTTTGTTTGAATTTATTTACTGATAATTTTTGCAGCTCAGTAGGGGTTTTGTTGTAGAAGCGTATACATTGCCCTTTAAAAGATACATTAATTTTATGCAGCCTAGTTGTGGGTACAGCGAGTTTATGTTTATTTCTAGTATTTACATTATGTATATCGCTATTTTTTGGGAAACTATTGATATTTTTATGAGTATACAACAAGTTTTCATAAATATATTGACTTGGTACTGTCATTATATTTATTTCTTTGAATTTATCACGTAGGGATTCTCTGGGACCCATTCTATAGATGGCACGAACAGCCCGCTTCTGCAGCACAAATATGGTGTTAATATCTGCAGCGTTCCCCCAAAGCAGTATACCATAAGACATAATACTATGGAAGTAGCTGAAATAAACTAGTCTAGATGTGTCCACATCTGTGAGATCACGGATTTTTTTGACTGCATATGCTGCAGAACTAAGTCTTTTCGATAGCTTATCTATATGTGGGCCCCATTGAAGTTTATTTTCTAAGGTGATTCCTAAGAATACGGTACTTTCTATAATTTCTAACGTTTCTCCATTTACGTTTACATCAGCCTTAACTTGTTTTACATTAGGTAGAGTAAATCTAATACATTTCGTTTTGGTTCCGTTAAGCAAAAGATAGTTAAGCTAAACCAATGAACTACCTTTGAGATTGCATTGTTTACATCGTCGAAATTAGTGTTTTGTCGTTTCATTTTAAAAATTAATGAAGTATCATCAGCAAACAATACAATCTCGTGATTATTCTTGACAAGATGAGGCAGGTCGTTAATATAAACTAAAAATAGGAAAGGACCGAGGATAGATCCCTGCGGTACACCCATTGTAACTACAGACCCCGAAGACCGTTTCCCATTTATGTCAACTCTTTGTATCCTATCACTCAAATAAGATGTGAGAAGATCCAAGGAGGTGTTCCTTATTCCATAGTGATGTAGTTTCCTGATTAATGTTTCATGGTGTACGCAATCGAATGCTTTAGACAAGTCGCAAAAAATGCCTAAGGCATCTTGCGACTTCTCCCAAGCATCAAAAATATGCGATACTAACTCTATACCGGCATCAGTAGTTGACCTGCCGCGAGTAAACCCGAATTGCTTACCATGTAGCAGGTCATTGTGTTTGAAATAACTGAGCAATTGATGTAAAATAAGTTTTTCAAAAACTTTGCTGAATGTTGGCAGTACTGATATTGGTCTAAAGTTAGTGGGGTCAGACCTACTACCTGATTTAAACAGTGGGATTATTTTATTACATTTCATTAGATCAGGAAATACACCACAATCAATAGACTCATTAAATATAAAAGCTAGATCTGGTGCAATGGTATCAATCAAAGGTTTAATAATTCTAACGGAAATGCCCCAGAGATCTGCAGTTTTCTTTATATTTAAAAGTTTAAAGACTTTTATAATATCTTTTTCATTGACCTACATAGACCTACCTTCGACTTAGACCTACATAGACCTACCTTCGACTCATAGACCTACATAGACCTACCTTCGACTCAAGAATTATTATTAGGACATTTAAAAATATTGTAAGACTTTTTTTCTGACGAATTATTATATAGAAGTTCGACTCAGAGCTGAGAGATATACACATCGATGGGGATATAAGGTTATCTTTTCACCATTTCAGTCTAGAAAAGTAGCAAACTTAGACATCCTAGACCATCGCCACTTAGCGGTCTGAGCTTCCGATAGGTTATACGAGTAGAACTATAAATCCTCATCGACACTGCCAAACAAGAGAAACTCCGAACAAAAGCAAGTAATACTCCCTAAAATGATAATCCAAGTCGTATTCACACAGTGTCCGAAACGACAATTTGCGTGAGGGACGTCACGGGTTTGGCAACGCCTCGTTGCCGGTCACGCGATGTGCCCAATTTCCATAAATGTCCTATACACACGTGGTACTTAAGGACTTTACACACCGAACCACCGAACCTGCCAATGCTGCCGCCGCCGACGACGACTCAGTCCGCGGTGGTTTGGTGTCGGTGGCATTATTCGAATGAACCATCCAGACAACTTTTCTGTGTATGAATATCCGACGCCGACATTATCCCCCTTATTCATAATGGTCCGCTAACTTTAAACAGCTGCTAAGCAGTATTATTTCTCACTCTGACTTATGTGAAATAACAGTTTTTATGTTAGCAGACCATAATATTATTATTAGACGGTCTCACAATAGCATCCACAGGTTTGTAGCTAAAAAAATTTTAGCCTTAAGTACAAGTTCTGGCTATCTGTGCACCACTTTAATTTATTTGTAAATAATCTATGGGTTACTTTTATGACCTGAAATAAATGATTTTATTATTATTATAATGAATAAAGGAGGAGGTGTTTAGTCAACTTAGAACCCGAATACGATCCACTTTCACCAATTCCTGCCAAATCTAAGATCGACCAAACTAAGTTCTGCTTAATCGACTTAAAATTCTTAATACATATTGTGTGACATGACTGATCTCTGTATAGCGCTTGAACCGGATCAACTATATATCGGTAAAATTCGCTTAACTCGTTTAAAGCGCTAAACTGAGTATCTTAGATACTAGCACGCGTTTAATTACCACGTAAACGCTTTCAATTATAGCGGTGATATTGGACCAGGCAGGGCTGCGGCGAGGCGGCGGAACCATGTCGGAGGGCCGAGTTAGTTTCCGGTGACTTTACTGTCCACATAATGCTAGTATTATTAGGTCATGACCGGATTTACGATAGGTACTCTTAGCTAAGAAAAAGCATGAAGGCTGCACTGATAGATAAAAATGTATTTGCATCTGCAACACACAGTACTTATGTGGTATAATTATTCATATAACCATCATCAATTATACATATTTGACAAAAAGATATATATAAATAGCTAACAAGGAAAAAATAATAATTGGTGTCACAATAGATACAGCAACACAGAAAAAAAATCATCGTACTTTATAAGTTATTTAATAATACCTCTGTAATAGTTTAATTTTGTAAAGCTTAGGCAGAGATACGAAGTTGCGCTTTTTAGCCTATATAATATACACACATACATATTAGCCACCAAACTCTATCTTCGCATCTAAAACATAGCTTTTATTAGATAACGCACAAACTGTACGATGGATTTAA
Source organism: Eupithecia tripunctaria (assembly GCA_955876795.1). NCBI lineage: Eukaryota > Metazoa > Arthropoda > Insecta > Lepidoptera > Geometridae > Eupithecia > Eupithecia tripunctaria. The sequence continues at coordinate 9,123,206 of OY041609.1, read as the reverse complement.
AAAAAATCCTATGTTAAACGTAATAATATGATAAAATAGATGGCGCTGTCATATTGGCTCATGTATGGAATTTATTTATCCTAAGTCCCAACTTTAACAACTCATGAAATTACGCACACACTTTTTTATAAACTGATATGAAACTAATCAAAAGTTTTAATTAAATCAGAAGCTCTGTTGTTAGTTTCCTTTCCACTAAATATATAAGAAAGTATAGTTAGAAATTCATAAACGAAGTTAACATAATTGAGATCGATGATCGATGAAGTACTTGGTAATGGAAACTTACTTGACGTAATTTATTATGTGTAGAAGATACCCCCGGTACTATTATTATAGTTATTTTTAGAGTACTTACGAGTAATTGTGTGGAAGGTTTTGGGAGTTATGTAAGGCACACCTAAACAATAGTCGTGTGACTAAATAAAATGCGTGCCGTCCATCTACAAATTATATAGAACTGCGTGTTTTGATCTAAATTTTCAGTTATTTATACTAATTAGTTAGTTTCATTAATATAACTATGTACATTATTATTAAAATTTAATAAATCGATATAGTTATTGAAAACAAAATTTCAATCAAATATCTAGTATTGACAAATGAAACAATTGAGCTAACTGCAGACTGTTGTAAACAATCTACAGGTAGTCCATAACAATACCAGTCGGAAGAGCAACCAAGCTGTCTGTATTGCCAGATTGCTGCTGCCTCAGATATTCACCAGCTCTTGGGTCACGCGTCGCTTCGACCAGACGCTCAGATGTTTTTTTCCTACGGACCTAGGTAATCGACTCCAAGTGACACCAGCAAATCTCTGTCGGCTCTGTCGAGACCTGCATATTTGTGCCTCTTAAGATCCTCGGCCAAATCTGCCACCGCAACCTCTCCCACGGATGTACTCGGGAGATGGGACAAGTGTCATACCATCACTGCATCGGGTCTCTTACCATCGTCACGCAATAGACCATTCGGTTCGAAAATAGCTGGTACGTTAGCGGTGACAAAGGTCCGCCGGATGATGTCGAAGGCTGGCGTGGCGAGATATCCGACCGGTGGCCCTTGTACACGATAATCTGTTCAACAGTAGTACCGCACTAGTTTATAATTGATTTTGTTTTAAAAAACTATAAACCGACTTAAATTATATCGTTTTTTCATGGATCCCATTGTCTAGACCAAATGAAAATGAAGACCAAATGAAAATGAGACCACACGGGAAGCACTAGCTTTCAAATAAAATAAGAATCAACAAAATCACCACCACCACTAACTTTGGACCACCCAGTCAAAAGTTCTGAGGTAACATAATAATTAAAATAAAATACAGTCGAATGGAGAACCTACTCCTTTTTTTGAAGTCGATTAAAATCTAGTTCTAATTAGTTGCGTAATTAGGTATGTATATTTTGTTGTATACAATGTGTGCTACGAACAGGTTTCAAAACAAACGTTCTACGCAGTGCTGTAAACATTTACGTAGCGACACATTTTTTTTTGAGAATGTGAGAGTTATCTTGCCTCTTTGTACTATTATGTATTTACCTCCCCTTAGATAATCGGAGAGGGTGTTGGGGGGTATTTTTTCTATCACTTCCCTTTATGTTTGAAGAAAAACGTAATATCATCTTTCTAATAATGTCTCGTGTTAAAAATCGGTCGGGTGGAGAGTAACCCTGTTTCTAATTTCGGCTCGTTCGGATCTTTTACGGCGCAAACAAGTTTTACTTCCTCTCGTGAAAGAACAAAGATCGTAGCGTTGCTGTAATTAACGCAGTGAACTTTCTTCCGAATTATATCGTGGTTTTGCGGTATTCTTGAAGCTAATGCGTGGGTTGCTCTTTTACAAGCCTAGCGGCGTTTAGATGGATTGAAATGATTGCGTACTGAGCGCGATTACGGAAATATTTTTCATAACTTAAGTATTTAAACGTATAAATGGGTGGAAATCACATCACATCACACTAATATTATAAATGCGAAAGTTTGTATGGATGTATGGATGTATAGATGGATGTTTGTTCCTTTTTCGAGCCAAAACTACAGAACGGATCGGGCTGAAATTTTGGATACAGATAATTCTAATCCTGGAATCAAACATATGCTACTTTTTATCCCATAAATTAGTTTCCGTGGGATAAAAATCACCTTTATCCGTTTCCATAGGAACAACGGGTGCGAAGCCGCGGGGCGCAGCTAGTTCATCATACGATTTAAAGTAAGATTAAAGCATATCACCCCATACACATTACTACAATGAGCAATCAAATATGGGCTTTCATCGTATTTCGATGCATTTCATAGTGATGCCGTAAGTTAGCAGACAGCGCCGGGGCGAGTAAACATTTGTCACTGTAAAATGTACCAAATGGTTATGAGCTAGAGCCCATAATAGAATACCTATGCTACAATCTTAAGTAAACCTGAGGCCAATGACACCAAGATTTACCAAATACAATTTATTTCCGCAAAATAGTACTTTTAATCAATCTTGAATCAACAATCAAAAAGCTAGAAAAAGTTTCTTCATTATAATAAAACAAAATACCAATAAAAAGTATACGGCTCATTAGTGACGTCGAAAGGAAAACATTGTAGCAACGACCTACGCTCATAAATTTTATTGTTTGCCTTATTATAAAGATCGACCTTTATTTCTTTAAGGAAATCCTTTGACATCAAGAATTTCTACCGCAGATTCGCTATTACTAAACGTCATAAATAAGTTAATAATAAAACCGGCCAAGTGCGAGTCGGACTCGCGTACGAAGCGTTCCAAACCATTATCTATAAAAATCTAAAAATATAAATCTTTCCTCGTAAAAAAACAAGAAGTCGAAAAGACGTTGCCTAACCTCGGTGATCGGTTCTCAAGGTGATAAGGACGTTGACCCCCTTAATTATATAAATTATTTAATTTTTATTATTTGTTGTTATAGCGGCAACAGAAATACATCATCTGTGAAAATTTCAACTGTCTAGCTATCACGGTTCATGAGATACAGCCTAGTGACAGACGTACAGACAGACAGACAGCGGAGGCTTTGTAATAGGGTCCCGTTTTACTCCATGGGTACGGAATCTTATAAAACGTAAAAATTTGTTTTAGTGAAATAAATAAGCTATTTAAAACCAAAATTTATAATAAAGTCATTGTTAAATAGATATTTATTAGCATGATTTGCGTACTTTTAAATTTCTAAAGCTAAGAGGGGAGGTCGGTTTATCTGCCAATAAAAACTCGGTCACAGTGACTTCACTTATTTCGTAATCAGGCACGTCGAACTGTGCCGAAATATTGGAAAACTCAAACAAAATATATCATTATCCCATTATAAATGGCTTTAGTATCTACCATAATGCTATTAAAAAGTTTTTAAATTCATTTGTGACAGTACGGCTCAGTGATTCCTCTCTGTTTTGCTTCAAATTTTGACCAAATCTCCGGTAGATTTAGTCAGAATTTAACTTTTTAGATTTTATTTTCGCCATAGTATAATGAATAATTTCTAATTGGTCTAAAAAAATAATTCCCGAGAAATTATAGTATTATCCCGCAGACTAAAAAAAAAGACGTGTGGCACTCGGGGACTGCCGCGGTAAAGCTATTGCAATGCCATCTAGAGGCGAGTTGCTGAACTAAAGAGACAAACGTCATATTTCAAAAATTCATTAAAGTTCTACTATTCATCGATAGATGGCAAAACTAAAAAGTATCACCGCTGTTCCGGTCGGAGTGGGGAGCGTGAGGTTTTTTCGTTACGGAATTTCTGGATTCGGTCCCCGCGCTCAAGGCCCGCGATAGAAGCTATGCAATAGCTTAAAAACAGTATTAGGAAAGTCGGTTTCTAGTTTTCTCAAAATAATCAAATTATTAATTATTAATAATTGTTACCAAAGCTTTTTCGTAAAATGAGACCTCACCGCAAAACATTAAAGACAATGGATCGCTAAAGTGGAGCCTGTGAAGAGTGGAACTGTGAAGAGACAACTTCTCAAGATGGACAGTTGATGCTGTGACCACGACTGGACATGATGGCGCGACGCAGCGCGTATTGGCTGTCGATCCTCTTCAGCGTGCTTCTCCTCGGACGGGCTATGGCAGGTGAGGAAACTGATCAACTGTTACCAATTTTTATAGCTGCTTACGGCATGTCGATAGCCTCAGATTCCACGATACTGCTTTCAGTATCGTGAATTCTGAAGGTGAAAAAAACGATGATGATGGGTCCTGTTTGTTTAAAACATCTTCGTTGACATTGATCGATAAAACATGACAAATACATCAGTATTAATAATACATTCTGGCAACATAAATTTTCAGCGAGCAAGAGTGACTACGCTAAGAAGATAAATAAATAATCTTGTACGCTTGGGGACTATTCTTAAAACCCATTGAATAAAAGTTTGTGTGTGCTTGAAAGGTAAAATCTTCAGAGGGATAACTCGGGTACTCTACCTACCTAAATACCGTTAATACCATTGAATTGCCTTCAAGCACGGTACGGAACCCATCATTGAAATATTAGGCTCTGGGTCTTTTCTAAATACTAATATTATAAATCAAAAGACTTGATTGTTTGTTTGTTTGTATTGAATAAGCTTCGAAACTACAGGACCGATAAAAAAACTCTTTCACCATTAGAAAGCTTACTTTTCAGGGAGTACATAGGCTATATTTTATCCCGGAACACCCATGGGTATGGGAACTACGCGGGTGAAACTGCAAGGCGCTGCTAATATAGTAATAAAAACACAACATATGCTTTGCTTATTTTGAGGCTAGATGATTTTGTGGATCTTTCAGCATTATTTATTTATTAGGTGCACTACCTATAACTGAAAATTTATCTTGAAAGTACGAAAACGGAAGCCCTTATCAATTATTTATTAGATTCTATACTCAGTAGGTATGCAAGCCGAACTAAAGCCGAATACAAGTTGGCTCAGTACACAAAGCTTTGTCCAAGTTGTTCTTGTTCGGACAATCGGATGTATAAATCTTGAATTCATTTTATGGATGCTTTGGATAACTATTCGAATGTCCACTGTGTTTGTTCAGTCGTTTTTTAGGGCTTTATTGTGAAAAACCACATGTTTTTCTCAAATTCAATTTAAATTCTCATTCATCTTATGTTTATATACATATGTAGTTCACTGAAGCCTAAGTGGATGAGTTATAAATTTTATAATAATATATGTGATGAGAATATATTATTAACTTTTTGTTCAATAGTTATGTAAATGTCCTAAACTCTCCAAAAAAAACAACGGATTGGCAGAAGTGAAAACTACACGTACACTCTTTCGATGTACTAAGGCAACACAAGTGGCAATTTTGTTATTTGCGATAATAAATACTTTGAACGGCGCCATCGGTTAGCCTTCTCTTCTACTATGTAATGTCATATCAACTTACGCTGCGGGTTCTATGTTGCTAACGGAACTAGCGACATCTTCTTTCAACTTAGTGAACTATTTACACAGGTAACTGTAACAACTGTTTAAAAGCTCTTCTAAGTAGGCTGGCACGGTCACCTGAGGCTGATCTAACATGTTAGATCAGCATCATGTGACCCTGACGCGAGTTATCATTTGTCACCCATGCCAAAGAAGTGCACAACGCCGGTGAAGAAGTTTTCACTTCAAAAAACAAACAAAACGTCAACTCTTAATCAAATATGTTTCACGTGTATATTTGGACAGCTTTATTATCACACTAATATTATAAATGCGAAAGTTTGGATGGATGTATGGATGTTTGTTACTTCTTCACGCCAAAACTACTGGACGGATCTGGCTGAAATTTTGCATACAGGTAATTCTAAAACTGGAATAAAACATAGGCTTTTTATCCCGTAAATCTGTTCCCGTGGAATAAAAATCACCTTTTAACGTTTCCATAGGAACAACGCGTGCGAAGCCGCGGGGCGTAGCTAGTTACAAATAAAGCCAAAAACTGTTAATAACTCTTCTACGTTTGATCTCTAACTTATTCAAACATTATTCAAAACAATAGTGTGTCAATATTATTTTAGAAGTATGTAGGTAAGTAATTTAAAAGTCATAGCCAGAATGTGTTTTCAGTGACCAGTGAAGTGGTAGGTAGTAATGCCGGCCTTGGTTCCTTCGGCCATTATAAATCATTAGGCTGCCTATTAAAACATATTTAGGTGAAATTGACATTGGAGCATGCGTGTTTTTCCAGATTTTAATTCGTTTCTGTTATTTAATTTATTAACAGGTACCTTTTCACTTATTCTATGTTTCTTTATTATATTTTCCATCACTCATACTCGGAAAGTAGGTCAGAAGTTGCCTGGGAAGCGGGATGAAAGTAATACTTTTCGTCCCACGCTATCACGTCACCATGCATTCGAACTTTCTATATACAGCCACTCAACTTCAATTTCTTGTGAGATGGCTTCTGCGTCTGGTTTGACTCAATTCATAGCTATTCAATTATAGCGCGATGAAAAAATAACATAATGTTAAGTAAATTCGCTATAATCTATTTCTTTAAAATAACATAGATTTCGGAAAAAATATTTTACAATTTTTCAACGATGAAGATGAAAATTAATGTATATACCTATGGTAGAACAAATCTCGCTACCATGGCTTTGCTTCTGCCTTTCCATAGCTAAAGCCTATAGAATCCAGAGCTATTCTACCATTTGGCTGAGACTATTCTCTGCCTAAGAAAAAAAAATAAAGCGGGAAAGGAAATACAAATGAAGGAATCTTCATTTGTTTTTTCGAGTTGTAGTGTTTTGTTTAAACTTACTTACTTATATAGCGGAGATTTGTATTACTATAATAAGTTCGTCTGATTCAGAAATGGATTTAATGTCTGATTTCACTCATCTGTCCTTAAACTAATTCATGTTTTTATTTTTATGCTTCCGACTGGTATTGATATGGATCAGTTGAGCTACCTGTAGATTGTTAACTCTTCCGACTGGAAGGTATTGATATGGTACGGTACGGATCAGTTGAGCTACATGTAGATTGTTTACGCTTCGAACGGGTATTTATATGGATAACTTTTTAAATTACCATATTAAAATCATAAAAGTATTACTTTAGCTGTTTGGTGCTGGTTTAGAATTTGTACCAGACCAACTATTCCCGCGGGTGTCGTAAGAGGCGACTAACGGATATCCATCGGGGCGGGCAGCAGCGCCCCCTGCAGAACAATTCTACCACCGAACTGCGATCCCCAACCCGCATGCCCAACGTGGGGATTATGGGCACTACCCCCCATGAGGCTTTCACCGCTAAAGGCGGTCCTTACCGGACAAAAATTGCTCCGGAAATGTAAATATTTATTTTAGTTTTAGTTTGTTTTAAGATAAAAATTCAATGTAACTAGCTGGTAAGGAAATAAGAGCTCTTTTTATTTTATTTTATTTATTTTATACCCCCCATGAGGTGCAAATTCTAATCCAGCACCACATAGCCGTCGACGGTCTTAGGTGCTCTCTAATATAGATTTTGTTCCTACGTATCGACTTTCCTCGGTTTCGACTTGTCTTAGTCATGAAACGTTCATGAAACAAGTTGTTTAGTTAAATAATCAACTTTTATTGCAATAATAGGCGGCCACAACATGCGGAAACCATAAAAGTCATAAACATAAAAAAAATATAAAGAGACTTAAATTGCATTAACAATAAAAGACGTAAAGCTAGTCGGGCGGAGTCGTAGGCAGGTACGATAGTTTTATAGATTAATCATAGACCCTTCGCCGTGTGGTGCCGGCGGTGTAGAATTTGCACCACCCCTACTCTTCCTGCGGGTGTCGTAAGAGGCGACTCAGGGATATTTACCGGGGGCGTGCAGCAGCGCTTCCTGCGGAACAATTCTGTCACAAAATTGCGATCATGCCCAGCGTGGGGATAATGGGCACTAACCCCCCCCCCCCCCCATGAGAAAACAGCCAATAAAGGGGCTCATCAGGAGGCTTGCGTACAGCAATGGACTACGAGTAATATAGGCTGTTGAGGTACAAACACGATGACAATGTCTGAACGTTTTTTTACAAAGGAATGTTCCAATTCCCATACAAAAGTATATCAAACAAACACAATTGTTTCTCAAATATTTATTTTGTTGAGACACAAAGGACATGAAATTTGCATTGACGTCAATATGTGGGCGGGCTAATATTGACAGCCGGGTATTGAGGATCAGCAGGCCTACACCCGTGGCCTTTCATCCCCTTCATATTGCTGGAAGCTGTGCAAGTTGGTTACTATTTTTAACTGACTTAAAAAAAGGAGGAGGTTCTCAATTCGACTGTATTTTTTTTATGTTAGTTACCTACCTCAGAACTTCGGACTCGGTGGTTCGATCTTGATGATTCTTTTTTATATGAAAGCTGGTGCTTCCTGTGTGGTCCCTTTTAATTTGGTTCAATTCTGACAATGGGATCCATGAAAATAAATGAAAAACCTATAGGTACCTATAATTGAAGTCTGTTTACAGTTTTTCTAAACAAAATTAATTATATTAGAAACTATTATTCAAAGTATTATTAGGGTTGAATACTATTGTAATAATACATAATACTTTGAATAATACGACAAGACAGACAAGATAAATCGTTAGGTACCAATCTAACGATAAAATTTTTTGCTTTACCTTCCCGTAGTGAGACCGCGCCGTGTTTGTGCCAAGCAAAATTTGTGAGCTCACAAACACATGTCTATTAATTCTTTGTATGTGGTGTGCTTATTCACAAAAGTTCATAGCACGAACTTTTGTGAATAAGCACACCACATACAAAGAATTCACAAACATGTGTTTGTGAGCTCACAAATTTTGCTTGGCACAAACACGGCGCGGTCTCACTACGATTGCACAATAAAAACAATCATAACAGTTAGGTTAGTGTAAGTGGTTAGCTAGGTTATTGACAAAAACTGATTTTTTATCTAAGGTGCGCGCGTCGGCGTTTTGTTGAAATAGTAGTATACCATAGTAGATAGTACTAATTCCTCGGTACTGTCGACGGCAAAAAAACCTCGAACCTAGTATAGGTACTAATTACATCACACTTCACACTTATACGATGTTTAGGTGTATGGATTGATGGATGTTTGTAAACTCTTAACGATAAAACTACTGAACGTATTGGACTGAAATTTTGCATACAGTTTGCATAGTACTAGGTCTGGATTTAACATAGGCATCCCTTATGTCAGTTTCCCATGGGATAGAAACAACCTTTAACGTTTCTATGGAAACAACGTAGGTATGCGAAGCTGCGGGCAGTATGTAGTCGTTAATAAACCTATAGTCAGGCATTTTTTGCCAACGGTACCGAGGAATTTATCTCCTATGGTGCTAGAGTCCGTTCAAAAAGAGAAGCGGGAAGTGAGGGCGCTTGTGTGCCAATTGACAACTTGGTTGCGTTGACAACACTGCTCTGTCATTGCATTAAGAATAAAAGTGTTAGTTCACCAAAACGCCACGACTCTTCTCTTTTTGAACAGGACTGTACTAAATAGAATCAAACATCTGTTCGTAAAGTCAAATTGCAACACAATCATAACAACGAACAGTCCCTAACAAAATTCTCAACTCTCTTGACCTACAATAGTAAGCGGGCAATCTTGTTAATGAAGTTTCCAAAACGGTTGCTGAATGGAGATAAATTAACGTAGCTAAATGGAAAACATTATTCATGTTTATAATTAATGAATTCCTGACGTCTTCACTTATAATATTTTGGTTTTTGCTTTGGAGTTTGGGATATTTGGAGGCCGCGGAGAAAAATTATAGGATTAGTTTTTTGTTCGCGAGTTTCTTTATAATTTACCCGTCTTTTCAGTAAGTAATGTAATCAGGTCTCCCTTTGAAGAGGCCTTTTAGAGCCATTAGCAAATTTTTTCTTGATATCAAGTTACTTTTAATTTCAACCGTAACAGTTCAGGTGTTAAATGGTAGGTATTTAGATTAATTTTATCGGTAATAGTGACCTTTTGAAATTAAAGATAAATTATATCCCCACAAATAATGACAAGGTCTAGCAGAGTAATACAGCAACTGCTTGCTGTAGGCAATACGTGATAGAAACGTTTTTGGATCAAAGTGTTTCTTCCTAGCGTTGCAAAGCCAGTATCGCAAGTTGCAGCGCCTGATTGCGCGGCCCGAGCAAACATCCGGACTTCCAAGTCAAACACGGTAACCGTCCGACAAAGTTTACACTGCGATTAAACTTAATTCGAGTTACATTTGACTTTAAAATGCGTGGCGGGGTAAGTATGCCTGATATTAAAAATACAGATTTTTCTCATGTTCGCTTTTCTTGACTTTAATACTGTGTTTTTAGGCGAATGGTTTACAGGTTCTGTGAGTTTGGTAGCATATGATTCGTTAATGATTTTTGCAGTCACTGTAATTTGTATATTTTTATTAAATAATTATTAGATACATACGTAAACAGGTTATTTGAGTTACCTTACCCCAGCGTCTCACGAGACACCACTATTCCCAACAATTGTTATTGAAGATATTTTGTTATTATAGTTAAAAAAAATATTCCACGAAAGTCAACCAAAAAATTCGTTCCCGAAGAATGTGGAAAACCCTAGTGGACAAGTAGGTTAATCATTCTAGCTGTAACGAATGTGCAGAATCTTTCACTAGCTGTCGCGAATACCAGCATTCGCGACAGCTAGTGAAAGAAGAATTTTCGAATTTTTTGGTTGGATTACATATAATGAAGAATCATTCTGAATCAAGATATAATTTAAAATGTATTGGTAGTGGTGGAAACTTAATTGGCTACGATGTTATTTACTCTTTTTAATATGTTGTCCACAGAAATCGGCATACATTGATTATTCATATTTTTCAACCACATGCACGGTATTTTTATATAACTACTAGTTACTCCATTTTATTGTTTATATAGGTAAAACATAGGTTTATGATTTATACAGTATTTATCAATAAAAATTTAACTTAGGCAAAAAGTTTACTATGTAAATCTCCTCATTCTTTCAGCCAATCTTTTTGCAATTTGATCAATCATGTGATCTTCTCATGACAAAATCAGATTCCCATCGAATACTGAAATGTATTACTCAAATTATCCATATAAAAAAAAGTATAAAATAAAAATTCGTGTACTTTTTGTCCACGGAAAACACGAAAGCCAATAAACACCACCAACACCACCATCACAACACCCAAAAACTACGAAAAGCAAAGAAATTACAAAATCGCGACTGATAGTTTATCTCAGTGTATCTATGTATTCACGCAGTTACTAAAGTACAGTTTCTATAAATGAACGCCAGGGGTATCAACGCTAAACATCGGACGCGAAGTTATCTAGTTGTAACTTCTCAAGTAAAGGTTATTTTTGCGTAGTTATGGTGTCAGCAAAGCTAGCAACTGGTTGGTTCTGGTTATTTGTTGATGATGAATGGTGTAAAAAGTGGTATTATTTATAGGAAATAAGATAAAAAAATATAAACACTGAAACATGAGATTCGATCGCACTACAACAATTAATATTGCTAAGGTTTTTATTTATTTTTAATTATTTAGAATAAAATAATAATTCAAAAAATAAAAGTTTTTACATCGAATATTAGATAAAAATAACCCCTCATATTTATTCGTACCTACTATGTAAAAAAGAAACAAAGTGGATAGGGATACTTTTTGTGTTGTTTTCAAGCCGGACACGTATTTTTAAACCCTGTAAGAATCACCATATTACCTCAACAGCCTTGGTCCACTGCTGGACGCAAACCTCCCCCTGATAAGCGCCTTATTGGCTTTTATCTAATGGTAGTGCCCATAATCCTCACGCTGGGCATACGGGCTGGGGATCGCAGTTCGATGGTAGATTTTTCTGCAGGAGGCGCTGCTGCCCACCCCCGGCGGATATCCCTTAGTCTCTTACGACACCCACGGGAAGATATGCAAATTCTATGCCAGCACCACACAGCTACACTTTATTAACAAATACCAGTTGATACGCGCCCTATTGTGATTTCGGAGCTAAGCTCGCCAAACCACCGCATAGAATGGACACCGACGTTTTAGTACCTTAATCCCGTGTTAATGTTTAGGGAGTTTCATGGGCTCTAACGCCTACCTATTAGAGGAGCTGAATTAATAATATACTACTCGCACACGTATAATATAATAAAGCTGATGGACAGAGATCGGTATCTGTGGAAAAATACCGTAATTTGGTGACTGTAGAATGTTGTTCGTAGTTTTCATGTGGTTTTCCGTATTAGGCTCATAAGACTGATTTGCGGAATGGTTTTCATTCCTTTACTTACTACGCAAACTACCACTGCTGGTAAATGAACTTAGGCTGGTCCTTCCAGGGAAAATGAAACCTATAATTTACTGAAAAGAAATGCTTTTTCTACAATGCCACAAAACTAAATTCACTGAAGCGACATGCAAGCGTGCGACAAAAGTTCCTTGCAAACTATTCAGAAGCTAATCTAGGATAATAAATGAGACTTTAAATATTCTACAGTTTTCCTTACAACATTTTAAACAATGTTGTCGGAAGCTAAGTGGCTTGAGAACAAATTTCCTACGTTGTTGGCTTTGTTCGTATCCACACACACCACAAAGATAAAACTGATTACCTACTGTTCGTGACAGCTGTAGACATGTCACTGCAAGGAAAGAGATTTAACAAGCAGACGATGCAATAACCCAAAACTAAAATCAAATTTCAGGATGTGCCTTGGCTATTTTAAGGAATGATGGAGCCATTACTAGACTATTTCTTTACAAGCAATTAAAATTGTTGATTTACTGAAAAGTGATTTTCATCCAGACGTCAACATAAACGTAATTAATGGTCACCTTCCGTTATACCGGCGTTAATTCCATAAACCGAACGGGGCATGATTTATAAACCTACCTTGTGCCCTTTATAATGGAAATAAAACTAGCCAGTCATAAAGTTTTCAATAAAAATGCCAGTAAAGCGGGTGCTAACTGGATTCAACCTGAAGATGGACCAATGATGGAGCCAAAGAAACTTTTAGCTGACAGTGAGCTAGAGAAAACTTTTCCTTCGGTCACAACGTAGAGATTTGCAGATATCTACTCCTTATTTATTTTTGCACGTCTTTTAAGCAGACATGTGGGTTTCATTTGGACATCCATTTGTAAAGTAGGGCAAGCGTTCACGTTCATAAATAAAGAATGTCATGTAAAACGCGCAGCTTTCACGCGGAATTTCTTGTTTTGCGTACATTACCTGTACCTGTACTGGATAAAGGGAGCCGTTTATCTATAAATAAGTACCGTTGGAACAAAAAACATTTTCAACCTTGTTTCGTAGACGCGCAGATGAAAAATCGCGCTTTGTTACATTGTACAGTTAGCAAAATTACGTCTGTGCTCGTTAGAAGTTTATTATGCGGCAAAAAAGTTCGCAGAAGTGTTTAATGCTGTTGCTGCTGACTGTATTTGCAAGGGCTCCTACAGCTTAATGAGAAGGACGGTGGCTTTAGTGGATAATTCGAGTGAAGTATTCTAATCCCTGCCTACCTAACATTGAAAACACTGAACATGGAGACTTGAGCTACTATAAATTTATTTTTGGCATCATTCTTTTGGTAGATAGTTCATGAAAAAATTCAAAGAAATTCGTTATAAGATAATAAATAAATAATGCTGGACAATTCATATAGCATTATCTAGCCCCAAGCTAAGCAGAGCAGAGCTTATGTTATGGGTAGGTACTAGATAAATAACCAATGTATCAATAAAAGTTACTGACTTCTCTTCTTAGACTAAGTACAGCTTTCATACAATCTGAACTTCGAGTATCGTCTCTATGACGAGACTATCCATTTTACATGGGACATGCTATTTCAAGTCCGCACGGAAATCGGAAATCAGAGGCGTGAGTCTATTTGATGTTAGAAACCAGAAATAATCGTGACGTCACGAATCCTCAACCTCAACCTCAATAGCCTGTATTGGTCCACTGCTGGACGCAGGCCTCCCCCTGATGAGCGCCTTATTGGCGTTTATCTCATGGAGGGTAATCCCCATAATCCTCACCCGCTGTAGGTTTATAAACTTAGCCCAAATATAAGTAATTAGGTAACTGTAAATATAGTTTGGTGGAGATATCTTTACCAAATCCCATACAAAAATTATAAGGACTCGTCGATTCGTCGAATTATCAAACTGTTTTTATAGTAAAAATTTTACTTGTACTGCTTATTTTGTGAGTCTAAAGAAATAAACGATTTGACTCTGACTCTGACTCTGACTCGTTGTCGTGACGTGATATAATCGAGTAAACGAACTCGGGGTTCTACACACTCCCTATATGATATCTATAAGTACAGATAAAGTAATTAATTTCACGTAGACGCAGGGAAGGGTATAATGTCTCCCGTGGGAATTACCGCCGTCGGAATAGTGGATCAGGCGACCTCCTGTCTAGCAGAGATGGGTACAACCTCACGATCAAACTGCTAGATTGCGTGAGTTACGAGTTTACGAGTTGGGTAGAGTGTACGAATAAGTGAAGTTCAAATATTAACGCTATCACCGCCCACAGACTGGGTTCCTCATAAGCGGAGATTACGTGGAAGGCTCAGGCGGAAATAGAAAGATAAACTGAATAAGAATAAGAATAAGATTTTAATCGTAACCACACACATTATACCAATAATAAAGGAAATACAAAATATACGTAACTAAGAAAAATATAAACCTTTGTATTTAAATGTCGAAACCTATTCTAAGCGTGTAGTAGTCGAGTCCCAAGGGTATAAATAACTGGACGCCTACAACAAAAAACTGCCACAACAAACCGAGAATAGAGAAGAATGGAAGGTGGAAAGACCTTTGCCCTACAGTGGGATCCTACAATTAATAGTAATAATAATTCACTGCCCAACCACGGCGGTGCGGCCTGCAGGTGTAACCCGCCCGCACCGCCGCCGTTACGGCGATCGAGAGGCATGTCTGTGTTTTGGGCCATAAAAGTGTTAACTAGGAAGAACTTTGTCTGTCACCCGTTTTTAACCGACTTCAAAAAGGGAGGAGGTTTTCAACTCAACTGTATTTTTTTATGTTTGTTACTTCAGAACTTTTTACTGTGTGGTCCGATTTTTATTTCTTTTTTTATTTGAGAGCTGGTGCTTACCGTGTGGTCCCATTTTAATTTGGTTTAGTTCTGACAATGGGATCCATGAGAAACCATGAAAAAACTATAAAAGTTTAAGTCAGTTTATAGCTTTTTAAAGCAAAATATTTTTTTTAAAATAACTTGAGGTACCTTGTGCGTTTTCAGCAGGATTTGCTATTTATGAGCATTTTAACCCTGACCCAAATTGAGAAATATTTTTAGTGCTTCTGTGTGTAGCTGTGTGGTGCTGGCTTAGAATTTGCACCACCCCAATTCTCACCGTGGGTGTCGTAAGAGGGGACTAAGGGATATTAACCAGGGGGCGGGTAGCAGCAGTAGCAGCCCCCTGCAGAACAAGTCTTCCACCAAACAGCGATCCCCGTATGTGGGGATTATGGGCATTACCCCCCATGAGTTAAACACCAACAAGGCGTTTATCAGAAGAGGAAGGCCTGCGTCCAGCAGTGGACCGATGCAGGCTGTTGAGGTTGTGGTTTCTGTGTGTCTATCTGTGTCGTCATAGGTAGACAAACGGATGGACTTTCTTTGTGATGCTGTTTTGTTTTTTCTTTGAAATGTTAAGTACTTCATCGACCGTGCTTAGCTTATTTGTGTTTGAAGAAAGTCAGTGCTGCTGCTGTTATGATGGTTCAATTAAAATGCTGTCGTCGGAGTTTTAGATTTTTTGAAAAATTGTCTTTCTGTTAGTACAATATATTTAAGTTTGAAAATATACAAAATATTTCAGAGTCAGTGTCAAATCTTAACTAAGCATTAGACAAGTCAATTTTTTAATATACATATGTATATAAACAGCTTGATAAAAAGTAATGACTATCAAATAAGAAATAAGGTGCAATTGACTCTAATTCACTTCAATGTTTTGTCCACTAATATTTAGTGTATATTATAGGCCTGACGACTAAAAAGTTCTAATTAGTCCGTAAGTTAGATTATCAGAAGATATTGGACATATATTTTTTTCATTTGTCGATTAATCACCACACGGAAAGTACCAACTTTCAAATAAAAAAGAATCATCCAAATCGGAACACCTAGTCAAAAGTTCTGAGGTAACATAACATAAAAAACAGCCATTGAGAAACTCCTCCTTTTTTGAAGTCGGTTATGAAGAAATAATTCAATTCGTTTATTTCAGACAACAATAAAATATATGTTAAAGTGTCAGTATTCGAGACATGGTACATATAATACCTACATAATAAAATTAAATAAATATTAAAACCAAAATAATCACTAAAATCGATAAAACAATTAAAATCATCACTTAAATTACTATCAAAATTACTAAAACGCACCTATGCTATGGAGCAAAGGTCAAAAGAACACAATGCATAGTCCAAAGCCAGTCGATGTCAAAAAAATAAGACATCGACTGGCGTCTCCAAGAACATGTTCGTGATGATGGGCAGAACCGAAGTTCACGCAGTGTCAGTTAATAACCCTGTATAGTCAGTAGTTTTCAGTTAACCACCAAAAGACAATAGAGTGAGCCAGGGTATGTCCGGGGCCCGTGTTAATAAATTACCCGTGTCACGCGCTCTAACCCTCGTTCCGGGGTGTGCAAGATTGACGCCTGAATTGACCCTGTTCAGTCATGTTGCTATTACGATGTTTGAATATCTTTAGTCGTTGTATCGTGCTATCGTTTTTGCTAAAATTTTGCTGGTATGGATTTGATTCTGACTGAATTTTGTAACCGACTTCAAAAAAGGAGAAGGTTCTCAATTCGTCTGTTTTTTTATGTTTATTACTTTAGAACTTTTGACTGGGTGGTCCGATTTTCATGATTCTTTTTGGTCCCATTTTAATTTTGTTTAGTTCTGACATGAATTTTCATGGAACCCAGTGGGGTTCCATGAAAATTCATGAAAAAACTATAAAAATTGAAGTCGTTTATAGTTTTTGACAAATGTGTGTACGAGCTGCAGACATTTGTTCAGGGCGTTCTGGATGTTTTTCTATGTATACTAAAAAATATCTATCTATGTAGTGTATTGTATTATGTATATCAGTTATCTAGTACCCATAACACAAGCTCTGCTTAGCTTGGGGCTAGATAATGCTGTGTGAATTGTCCAGCATTATTTATTTATTTTTATTCATTTATTATTATTTATATTTCAAAAAGTCATTAAAAGTTCTGCTATTCATCGATAGATGGCAAAACTAAAAAGTATCATCGCTGTGCTGGTCGGAGTGTTAGGTTATATTCGTTACGGAATTTCTGGATTCGGTCTCCACGCTCAAGGCCCGCGATAGAAGCTATGCAATAGCTTAAAAGTAAAATAAAAATAACCTAAAAAATAACAATTACAATGGGTATGTACTATGTACCTGTACGTCTGGCCAGCCGGTTTCTCGAACGCTTATTATTTTGACAAATTGTTGACAATTTGTCAGGCTGTACACGCACTGCTTTTATTACTGCGTGGTGTTTTTTGCAGAATTCTGTCATTTAATGGAAGTTCACTAGCGGTAAAATATGAATGTTTGGAGCACTATAAATTTGTAGGTAGCTAAAATAGCAAGGAATTTTATTCGTCGTACGTGTAAGTTAAGTCTTAACTTAACGCAGGTTATATTCCGCGAATTCACGCTGTGAGATTCCGCAGTGCGTATATAACTAGCCGTTGACTATCCATTCAATGTGACAAGCGTTCGAGAAACCGGCTGTTAGAGTGGTATGTTGTGTGCGTTGCGGGGATACTCCTGAGGACACCAGTCTCTTAAAAGTCTGGGAAATAGGAGGCCCCTGAGTCTGTCAGTATTAGTATATTATCAGAGTCTGTCAGTATTACGACATTGGACACGTATTTTTTCTTGCGTCGATTTAAGACAAGATGAAGATGTAGCCAGTTAAAGTTCTGCGTGACGTCACGGCTCATTTTATTTCATTTTATTTTTTCATTGTTTTATACTATGGTAAGTAGATATTATACAATTCAAAGTATATTAATAGTACACACACATACTTACTATGAAGAGCTTTATATATTTTGTATTTTTTTATTTGATTGAGAAAAGAAAAAATATGTGTCCAATATCTTCTGATCTAACTGACGGATAATAAAATATTTTAGTTGTCAAGCCTGGGGCCTTGCTGCCAGCCCCTGGTGAATAGGTAGACGACCCCCTTACGACACCCGCGGTAAGAGTTGCACCGGGGGCGGGCAGCAATGTCTTAATACTGATATGGGATGTGGGATGTGGAATGTGGAATGTGGAATATGGGATATGGGATATGGGATATGGGATATGGGATATGGGATATGGGATATGGGATATGGGATATGGGATATGGGATATGGGATATGGGATATGGGATATGGGATATGGGATATGGGATATGGGTCTGCCTGCGACGCAGGAGGTTGCGGGTTCGATTCCCGCCTCGGGACAAATTTGTGTACGATCTGCAGAAATTTGTTCAGGGCGTTCTGGATGTTTTTCTATGTTAAAAAATATCTATCTAACTAGTGTATTATATAATGTATATCATTTATCTAGTACCCATTACACAAGCTCTGCTTAGCTTGGGGCTAGATAATGCTGTGTGAATTGTCCAGCATTATTTATTTATTTTTATTTATTTATTATTATTTATATTTCAAAAAGTCATTAAAAGTTCTGCTATTCATCGATAGATGGCAAAACTAAAATGTATCATCGCTGTGCTGGTCGGAGTGGGGGCTGTTAGGTTATTTTCGTTACGGAATTTCTGGATTCGGTCTCCACGCTCAAGGCCCGCGATAGAAGCTATGCAATAGCTTAAAGAAAAAATATGTGTCCAAATCTTCTGATCTTACTGACGGATAATAAAATATTTTAGTTGTCAAGCCTGGGGCCTTGCTGCCAGCCCCTGGTGAATAGGTATAATACCCCTTACGACACCCGCGGTTGCACCGGGGGCGGGCAGCAGCACCCCCTGCTGGACAATTCCACCGTCGACCAGTGATATCGAACTCGCATATAGTGGGGATTATATGGGATATGGGATGTGGGATGTGGGATGTGGGATATGGGATGTGGGATATGGGATATGGGATATGGGATGTGGGATGTGGGATATGGGATATGGGATATGGGATATGGGATATGGGATATGGGATATGGGATATGGGATATGGGATATGGGATATGGGATATGGGATATGGGATATCGGATATGGGATATGGGATGTGGGATGTGGGATATGCTGTGTGGTGCTGGCTTAGAATTTGCATCACCCCATCTCTTCCCGAGGGTGTCGTAAGAGGCGACTAAGGGATATCCATCGGGGGGCGGGCAGCAGCGCCCCCTGTAGAACAATTCTACCACCGAACTGCGATCCCCAACCCGCATGCCCAGCGTGGGGATTATGGGCAATACCCCTCATTGCATTAACGCCAATATGGTGCTTATCTGGGGGAGGCCTGCGTCCAGCAGTGGACCAATACAGGGTGTTAAGGATGTGGGATATGGGATATTCTATAAAAAAAACTATACATACGTGTTCTTAAGGAACTTGTAATAAAAGTATTGCCAGCTCGTGGTTCACAGTTTATTTTTTATTTTTTATAAAACAAACAGTTCAATATGTTTAAAACTGGTGTTTTTTTGGTTTAATTGTTTTTTATATACTTCTTACCTTTAGGGATAAATTTCAAATCAATTATAGCTAATAATAAAATATATTGACGACCTCTGTGGCGCGGTGGGCGAAGGTCTGCCTGCGACGCAGGAGGTTGCGGGATCGATTCCTGCCTCGGGACAAATTTGAGTACGATCTGCAGAAATTTGTTCAGGGCGTTCTGGATGTTTTTCTATGTATAATAAAAAATATCTATCTAAGTAGTGTATTATATTATGTATATCATTTATCTAGTACCCATAACACAAGCTCTGCTTAGCTTGGGGCTAGATAATGCTGTGTGAATTATCCAGCATAAAATATATAATCCATTTCTAAACTATTTTCTAATTCATATTATTAAAAATTAACAAAACGATAAATATTTACTTATTGTTGCGTATCTCACTCAGTATAAAGGTTCAACTAGCAATTTTCAATGTTTCTATACTTGAAAGTTCTTTAACCTGAAAACAATCATAGAAGAGCTTAATTTAACTGAAAACCATTTGGAGCCGAGCTCGCGCAAACTGCTTAAGCGGAAATAAAACTTTATTTTACCAAGTTGTTTCAAAGCACTTCGAGAATATCTAGCCAGATCATGTTGAAGGCATCTGAATCACGTGTATTTCTAGGCTTACAAAAAACACAAAGCAGAGACGACCTTAGTGGCGCAGAAGGCGAAGGTCATGCGTTCGGTTCCCGCCTCGAGACAAATATTTTATGTTATCTAGTACGCATAACACAATCTATGCTTACTAGCTAGACAGAGTGTGGATTGTCCAGTAATATTTATTTATCATAAAGATGATGAAGAATAAAGATTCTTTGCCTATATTATTGAAAAACACGTGTCTTCTACCTACATATACTAATAAAAGTAAACTTGTAGAGCGACCAATTAAAATTGCTAAAGAGCCATATCGATTAAATATTAATTACCCAGTTTTATTACTCATTCAATTTCAGTAACTTAGATAGTCTATCAATTAATAGGTCCCTCCTATCCGTGGAACCCTTTAGAATATGAAATTCTATCAAACATGGACACATGTTTCTTTTGAACCTTTTTTCTGGTAAAACTGCTTTAGTAACTCCCTTATTACTACGGACAAGTAATATTTTTTTGCTTGTTCCCGCACGTACTAGCCATCGATCATAAAATACGACATCATAAGATTTATACGGAAAATTCGCAATATACTTGTATATACAATAGTCACGCCACTTTCAGTTGGTTCCGAATAAAATATTATAAACCTACAGTAGCGTATGGTGCAACCTACTTAGCAGTACAATAAAAGATAGAAGAGAGAAATAGAAGATAGGAAATTGTTTATTGCACACCTACGGAACAATTAACAAACCAAATAAAAAGAAAAGACGTGAGAATTGGAGGCTCTTATCGCTCAAGGTCGATCTCTACCAGACAGAAGAATGCAATGCACAGTAAGATACAATAAAGTTCAGTTCAGTTCAGTCCAGTTCACTGTCCACTTCTATCGCGGGCCTTGAGCGCGGGGACCGAATCCAGAAATTCCGTAACGAAAAAACCTTGACGTTTGTCTCTTTAGTTCAGCAACTCGCCTCTAGATGGCATTGCAATAGCTTTACCGCGGCAGTCCCCGAGTGCCACACGTCTTTTTTTATTTATAATGGAACTTACATAACAGGTCATAAACCTTTTGCAAGTTATAAATTATCAGTATAAATGTATAAATTATTTGCAATATTATTTTACGCATAATAAATTATATATGTGTATAATATTGCAAATAAGCAATATCTAATTTGTTTACGCCTGCTATTAAGGACGGGTTTTTTTGTTGTTACGTTTCTACAACACAACAACCTATTATTAAGGCTTGCTCAGTCATCAATATTTGCTGGAGTAACCCTTTTTCGAATACACGTCAGATAAAGTAAGATTTAATAATACGGGTTTTAGTGCTGTAGACTCTCGTTGATTTGTTAAGTGTTCGCCAATTCAGATTTCAATAAAGATGACTAATAAAGATTACTTGTACAATATTGTAAATAATGTAAAATGTTGTAAGGACAAGTTTTTTGTTGTTACGTTTCTACAACACAACAACCTATTATTAAGGCTTGCTCAGTCATCAATATTTGCTGGAGTAACCCTTTTTCGAATACACGTCAGATAAAGTAAGATTTAATAATACGGGTTTTAGTGCTGTAGACTCTCGTTGATTTGTTAAGTGTTCGCCAATTCAGATTTCAATAAAGATGACTAATAAAGATTACTTGTACAATATTGTAAATAATGTAAAATGTTGTAAGGACAAGTTTTTTGTTGTTACGTTTCTACAAAACAACAACCCAATATTAACGTTAGATAAAGTAAGATTTGACAATACGGGCTTTAGTGCTGTAGACTCTCGTTGATTTGTTAAGTGTTCGCCAATTCAGATTTCAAAAAAGATTACTTGTACAATATTGTAAATAATGTAAAATGTTGTAAGAACAGGTTTTTTTTGTTGTTACGTTTCTACAACACAACAACCCATATTATTAAGGCTTGCTCAATCATCAATATTTTCTGGAGTAACGCTTTTTCGAATAAACGTCAGATAAAGTAAGATTTGACAATACGGGCCTTAGTGCTGTAGACTCTCGTTGATTTGTTAAGTGTTCACCAATTCAGATTTTATTAAAGATTGCTTACACAATATTATAAATAATTCGCGAGGTGCAAAATACGAATTTCATATAATTTGTGGTTTGTACTCTGTGTTATATGCACAAAATATAAGAGTTAAGAAGCACATATCTATGAATATAGAAATGCAGTTTAACCGACGACTCTGCATACTCTGTTCTAATTTTCTCTGCTATAGCAGTTGCAGTTTCAACATCATAAAATGTTTGACAGTGCAACGAAGTTTAAATTGCACTTGGCAACATTATCCATTATGTAGAAACAAGATTAAGTCGTAAAATCTCAACGTCTGCCGAGTTTAAAACAACAAACTCTGTCGAATGTGCTTTTCGCGAACGCAACGACTATCGTGGTTATAAATACGAAGCAAGATAACAATGAAAGAGTTTGATCCATAACATTAATTCGAATGTGGAATATGTTATCGAAACACAAAAATTGTACATTGTAAACCATTGATTAATTGAAAAGGGAAGATAGTTTACGTTCTCCCAGCGCTTTCCCAAAAATTGGCATGTGTTACAACTACACGCAAACACATACGCTCACAGTTATATTTCCAGTCCTGTGCAATACAAAGAAGAACAAAGACGGAAAGACGTACCTAAGGCCGAAGTGAGACCGAGACAACAATATTTCTCGCTAGTACGACCGCCCATGCCGCTGCCGGTCAGACGGTGACTGAGGTGGGAGCACACAATTTTACACAATTTGAGGTTGCCACTTTCGAGAAACCAGTACCACATCTTCCCTTTTTAATAAATCAATGTTGTAAACACTGTGCTTTTCATCACAAAAACCAGGAAAGTAAAAATAAAGCAGTAATAATTAGCTAAGTATAATACCTTCTCAAACTCCTAAACAGCCTGTATTGGTCCACTTCTGGACGCAGGCCTCCTCCTGATAAGTGTCAATAAATGGCGTTTATCTCATGGACGGTAATGCCCATAATCCCCACGCTGGGAATGCGGGTTGAGGATCGCAGTTTGGTGGTATAATTGTTCTGCAAGAGGTGCTGCTGCCCGTCCCCCGGTGTATATCCCTTAGTCGCTTCCTACGACACCCGCATCTCTGCTATACGGGAGTATAAACAAAACTGTACAACTCGAATTTTTGTTGTAAAGCTTAGGCAGATATACGAAATTGCACTTTTGGCCACCAAACTCTATTTTTGCATCTTTTCCTAAACTATGGAAGATAAAACATTACAGAGGGTATAATAGCTATAATAGATACAACAAACTGTACGATGGCTTTTCAAAATTTCCTATGATTAACGTAATAATATGAAAAAATAGATGGCGCTGTCATATTGACTCAGTGATATCACAGATTGACGCTGCCTGCGGTGGCGGTCAGTACAATTTGATGAGTAGGTGTTGTCCAATTAAACTGACCGCCCCACCACAGGCGGCGCTAGTCTGTGAGACCCTTTAGTCAATTGTTTTACGATTTACTTTAAAGTCTGATTAAAATAATAAAATATTTCCATGTGGTAACTTTTTGTGGTACCTACCTATCTAATAAAACTCGTGACTCTTACCTAAGTCATAAAACCTGTTAGAAAAAAGAGTAAAATGACAAATTTTAACGTGAACTAAGCTAATAAAGCAGTTTTACTGCTCAATACCGCCGTTTACACCTCGGCTGACCTACTTGCCTGACATTTATCACTGTGCTGACGACATTTTCTAATAATTCTATGTTTTCTGTCTAGCTTATTTTGTATGACCTAAACATAAAAAGAATAGCTCAGGAAAGAACTCATAATTGGACTGAAAATTGTATGCATGTACACAAATTCTGTACTGCGAAATATATTCTTAAAACAGTTAGGTAAAGAAAATATAATAGCATTTGTAACATTTTTTTATTTGCGATACCAAAGTTTATATTTGTATAGGTACTTAGTCCCACTTGCACAGCGATATATAAATATCTAATTTTGATTAACTTTGACGTATGTATTTGTATGGTTTAACAACTCACCAATCATAATAGGCTAGACGAATATAAAATTCTAATAAGATTATTAATGATATACTATAGAAACTTACGTACTTTGACGAATTCATTACTTTTTATTTTGTAAATTAAACAAATATTACATAAATAAAGCGCGACAAAGTTTGGGAGTGGGGGGGCTAGTGACGTCACGGCTAAGTAAAAAGTGTGACACTTTTTAGCAGTGATGTCATGCGTAACTTTAACTGGCTACATCTTCATCATTTTTTGATTGACAAAAGAAAAATACTTGCTCAATATTTTCCGATAATCACAAATACACACTAATTAGATTTTTTTTTGTCGTCAGGCCTACGTTGTCCAGCAGGGCTAAGCTGCGACCCAGAAAAGACGTCGCGCGCGAGACGACTAATTTTTGTCGTGGGTTGTTGCTTTCTCTTTACTCTAGGATGCCCAAGAGAGATAGAATACTCGTTGTCGAGTAGTCCTTCTTGCGTTGAGACAGACACTGACAACAATTGTCACTGGTTTTTGTGAACTGCACAGAGAATTATACATAACCTTCTTAGTTTTCACCTTCTTTATGGTAGTTTGAACATTTTCACTGGTAGAATGGTGGTAAACCAGTCGAAACACACACAAAAACCAAAAAAGAAGGAGAAGAGAACGTACGCGGTACTTCTGACAATGCTCTAACAATACTTTTGAAAATTAGAAGAGAGCTAACATTATTGTAGAGAGATAGATATTATACTCATATTATACCTCGTAGTTGGCAAAGCACATATGTAGGTATAAGGTACCGCCAGTGTCCTTGCAAAACGCAGAATAACGTACTACTAACCGCAAATTTTTTGAATCAAGCGCGTACTATGAATCGAGTCTAACGAATCGAGTTAGTTAGTAAGTAAGTACCTACAAGAACAAGTAGTACCTACCCTACTCTGTCTACTCTGTGCAACTTGCGTCCACGTTCAGTAGGTTCCTTTCCTACGTGGTATATTTTGACTCAGGCACAAAACAAACACCTAGGTATAGGTACTTAGTAGATTTTCAGAGAGTTTACATTTATGATTAAGTTAGGATGGCATATTAGGTACCCACCTACTCTGTATTTGTGTTGTGAGTGTTGTAAAAAAAGAAAAAGAACTTAGGTATAGGAAATACAAACCAATGGAAATCTGCTGGGAAAGGACTCTTTAGCAATGCAATATTGATACCTAGGTGCTTGGTAGGTGTACCTACCTACCTTACAACTTATCTCCGGTTGACTGAGGAAGCGGCTGTTTGCCGTCTGGAAGTGACCTAAAGTATAGTCCTACCTTATTTTGTCGTAGATACCTACCCACCGCCCGTTGTCCCAAAAACTTCACGGAACACAAGGACCTACAAGGTGAATATGCAAGCATTATACTACCTAAAGGTGCATTGTAGTCAGAAAGCGAAGGCATTAATTACTATTATCCATATATGTCCATAAATAATTTTATGTCCATAAATAATCTTAATACGGGACCGCCATGACAAACACAATTCTATGAAAATTAACAAGAAAAAGTTCTCGCGAGTTCTCGTGCTTAAATCTAAGGTCGAGACTTTGACAGTCCAACGCGAGCTATCTCGCGCTGGACTGTCAAAAAATCGAGAAAATTTGGCACGCATCTTAGCGTTTGACGAGAAAGGTTACCACAGATAAGATAAACTATCACTAAAATCAGCTAAAATCATTCATTTGACAAGACGTGACGAGAATATTAGTGCTGCATGCTAGCTAGCAATGGTCGAGAAATCGAGATACCGCCATTTTTCTCTTCTCGTGGTTGCGCATCGTAGTCCTAGGCGGGGCTACGTGTAGGAATACACACTTGATATTTGCTTTATTTATTAATTCAGGATTGAAAATGCAATTGGATGTTTCAAGCGCGCTTTATTGTCTCCTCATCTGAAGCGTGCATTATGCATGAGGACATCAAGCATAGGTGCTAGGAACAGCGACGTAACATTAGTCTCTACACGCCTGGGACTGCAACCAACAATGTAACTTGCACGAGGAACTTTTACGTATGTATGTACACTCAGCTCAATATGCACAGAACAGAATCATATTCACAGTCAGAGTCATAGTCAAATCGTTTATTTCTTTAAACTTACATAATAAGCACTAAGACAAGTTATTTTTTTTACTTACTGTTTATATAACATCTTGACAAATACTAATCAGTATTAAACAAGCAATAAGGTGCGATTGACTCTAATTCACTTCAATGTTTTGTCCAATAGCGGAAGAAGTGAAAAAGAGACGCTAGCAAGTTTATCGTTTATCAACTAACTCAATTGTTGTATATCTAAGTCTACATATGTAATAATGCGACTCAGGAGTAGATGTCATATTTGTAAATATAGGTAAATCTAACACTAGTTTATGTTCTTACATACCATTGTCGGTGTGGAACTGGGCGACTTTATCTATGGAGTAATAGGCTTTCTTGATAAGATTTCGTTTTATATAAAGTTTAAATTTACGAACAGGGTGCTCAGTTGCTTTAGATGGAAGCTTGTTATAGAATCGTACGCAATTGCCTAGAAATGATTTACCTACCTTTAGTCATATATTTACTAACATATTATTTGCATACAAAATATGGCTTTAATTTAGATAAATGTTCTGTATGTATCACGATAAAGTTGTCATGCGAAATTTTAACAATGAAAGCCTTCGTGTTATTACTTTCAGTTGAGTTTTGAGATAACTCGATCCAGAGCTTTGGGTTAAAAACCAAGGGGTTAAATGCTAAATTAACCTTTTTTATGATTCATCTCCTATTCGTTTTTTTACGTTGCATTACAATATTGGTCCCAAACAATGTTTGCGATATATTTTACAGCCCGCACCTGCAGTCCAGGTGTAGCAAGCCAAGTAGAATAGACGAAATATGTCAAAAAAACTACATCGAATCATCAACGACTGCGTAAAATATTTAAACTTTAATATAAAAAAAAACAACAAGTAAAATTTTCTCCATGCTAGCCTTAACAAATCGGGAATCAATCAAATGAAGTATTATTATTTAATAATGTAACCATTATCACCTCTACACCGCGTAGCTGGGCTACGCCGTAGCTGTGCTACGCCGTAGCGCGTTAGCCCGTTACGTTATTTGTAACGTGTCCAAGATTATTTTTAATTTCTTCGTACAGAGAAGGAAGGCTACATCTTTTGGCCGATTGTACCTTGGGTGAGCTGCTGTATTCTAAGTTGTGTTTAGACGGCAGAAGTGTTTCTAAGGCATAAACATTTATCTTCCTCCTTTGGAGCGATAACTAACTCTTCATGTGGCAATGATTTATTTGTCTCTTTTGCATAATTCTCATATTACGTGACATGTCCTTAATATGAAAATGAATAGATATTACTTAGTTTACTTTTAGATTTACTTAGTTTAGAGTACAATCCAGGACAATTCACATGAGTGGGTTAGATACCTAGACAATAACTGATATTGACTCTGTGTACTCAAATTGTAGATGTATTAATCAATTATTATTATCTCTCTGCGAATCATGTGTCAGCTATGACATTGCAAAAACCATTAACATAATCATTACTTACTAAATATTCATCTTTGAAACAAGTAACAATAGGTAGGTACCTACCACCTGAAGCTAAATATTAAACTACCTATATATAACATAACAACATGTTTTTTACTTTCTTCACAAAATTGAGTCATTTATTGCAATGCAAGTCATGAAATCAGATAATCCGAAAATAACACGCCACAAACTTACACAAAATTCCTTAGACGTTTCAGTGAGCAAAAATCATACAATGTGAATCTGTAGATCAATAAATCTCCGCAGTGACAATATAAAAGGTGATCTAATAGTCCGCACATCTGTCTTGGCTGTAATTACAGACGATTCCGTCTCAGGAACTTTTTGTTCTCGCCATTTCTTGTTACTCGCCACTTCACCAGGCTATCGCGTAATCGAACAACCCTGCTCTGTTTTCACACTTTGGATTGATCTCGATTCTAAACTTCTTAGTTTTCTGAGTATAACCGCAGGCTTAATTTTATCAACCTAATGATTTCTACACAATTATGCCTGAGCTTAGAGTTATAGTAAATTATATTTTAATTAGAGCTTAGAGCAAATTATGATAACAAATCTAAAAAATAAAACTTTACATACCTAAAGTCGAGACAAGATATTAAATGATTGGTTACAATATTTTTTGATCGACAATTACATCAAAATTAAAAAAAAATTAAAATACAACATCTACAAATTTAATATAAGGTTGAACTGCGGTGTTGTTTTTTCTCTTTACTGATAATTAAAGATCGATGACATACAAATGACATATTATCAAAGATGTCAGACCAAACATGACATATTAAAGATAACCACAATAGTCATTATTCCCGTACGTTTTTCAGCTACAAAAAATTGTTTGGCTTGAACTTTCACAAAGCGCTTTCTTTGAAGTTGTTTTCGTAGCAAGTTTTTTATAAAATACACAATGATGTATACTCTTTTTCTCTCTCTCTCTCTCTCTCTCTCTCACACAACAACACAAACTGAATAGGTATTTTATTAATTAATTAGTTATTTCATTATTTTTATTTGAGTTTAGTTCAAAAGTGAACTTACTCAGAAGTGTTTCATAAACCACCTTACCTCCGAATACTCAAGCAAGTCAGTTTTAAGAACGTTTCAAATGACGAATATTTTGTTAGTTTTCATTAAAAATATGTCAAAAACTCGACACTTAAGACGTGAGTTGTGTTGTATATGAGTTATTTACTTACCCTGTGTCACGGCCATGGACACAGAATAGTTACTAAAGCCCAAAGTAGACAAAGAAAGGTTGTATCAATTGAATCCAATTGTGTTTTATTCTTCTGTGACTTTTATTGCGATGTAAACGGAAATGTTTATGAAGACATTCCTCGGGCTGTAAACACGAAGGTGACGAGTAACTTGTATCGGTACGGTGATGGGGAACGATGGGGTGACTGATAAGCCATCGACAATGGGCCACGCACGGTGTGTTCAGTGGGGATGGGGGAAAAACGAATCAGCTTATAATTAAGACAAACTTACTTTTTAAGGTTTCACGTTATAACTAATTTATTTGTTTTTATACTAACTATCCTAAATTATGATCTGTTAACTTAAAACGCTGATATCTCTTTTTGTTTTTCTCTATTGACATAAGTCAGAGTAAGAAATAATACTGCTTAGCAGCTTTTTAAGGTAACGGGCCATAATAAGTAATAGGTAATAAGGGGGTACCTAAGTGATTACCCACAGGTAGGGTAACTTCTAAGACTTTTTAAATTCCAAAAATATATGCGCGGAAGAGAGTTTGCTGGCCAAAATAACTTCGTATCTCTGTCTAAGCTTTACAAAAAAAAACGATTACAGAGGCATTATTAAATAACTTATAATACATACCAAAAAAAGTACGATGAATTTTTAAAATTTCCTGTGTTAAAAGTAATAATAAGAAAAAAAGGTGGCGGCGCCACTTTGACTCGTGTACACACTGCGCCTAAAGCCAAAGTGTCAAACGAATTTCTGGCATATTTTCATTGACAAGTGAAGAAAAATCGCGACTTGAGACGCGCTTAAATGAGATGATATACGGGCGTTAGTAGTGAAAATGTTGAGGGATCAATTCCCGCTTTACTCGTAAATTTTTGGGTTATAATAAATTTTTAAAACTTAGTTTTAGTTAGCTTTTTAACTTGTAGTTTCATCTTTTATGTGCCAACACACACGGAGTCGGTTTTACTCCCAATTTCTAACTTGCTTTCTCGTTTTGCATCATTTTCGCTGTAATTAGTATTCACAGATACCGAGTTAATAATGCAGCAGGCTTTTCAGCTATAGGTAATCTAAAAGACATCAGCTTTGGGCACACTGAATAATTCATTAAGAAGAATAGAGTTTCCGTACGAAGAACAAATTTGTAGATTATTTAAGGAAGTGGCAAAATTCTTAGCTCTACACTGTTGGTTCATTGCTTATGGGCAAACATAAAAGCATGGCAACATCAAACTTTTCTCAGAAAAGGCAGCAGTAGAAAAGCTCTTCTGCTTGATGAGCTCAACTATTATTATTACTATCATACATATTAAAAAATTAAATAATATCTAAAAATTTTGGGATTTATTTGTGTATCTTACCTTATTTTATTTTTTTACTTATTTTAGATTTAATTACGCCATCTTTTCTTTTTTTTTGAAATTTCTTCGATTCTGAGGGCTTACGCACTAAACTCACATACTCCATAATAAATTTTATTAGGTATGAAGCTTTGCATTTATCCAGCCTGAATTCATCTAGCCAGTAAAGCCCATGTTAAATGTACCTACAGAAGTACCTACCTACCTATAGATAAAATACTTATGTCTCCCGCAGCGAAATAAGTTTGCGTTCAAGATTCAAGAATCCCATCTCTCAGGCAAGCAATAATACTAAAAATAGGCTAACGTTTTGTAGGTTCTTTTGATAAATAAATTTATTTGAAACGCCACTCCACGGACGCGTGCTCGCTGAATACGAAACGTGGAAACATTGATTCGACCGTTATTTGCCCGTCCAATAAAACGGCTGAACAACACAATCTGCGAACTTTTTCCAATTGTGCTTTAATAGAATGCATTTCATTTGATAAAATTCCTTTGTAGATACATTATTTAGGTGCGAAGTTTGATAAGCATTTAAAAAAAAAGTAAGTTGCCTTGTTGTTGTGTGTACCTATAAATTAGAAAGCACTAGTTTTATCGTAGGTTCCTGATCTCTAGTAGGTTGCAAAATAAATAAAATTAAATAACTTGCCAGTACCTGTAATTTTTCTACTCGAATCTGCAGTAGGAATAAAAGTTATGAAATATTTAAACGTCGAGACAAACTTCGCAGAAGTTACAAAAGTTTGTTAGACAGCTTTGCTAATTTGTTTTACTATGTGAATTTTTCATTTTATCTCTGACGACTTCTTTTAATTACCTTGGCTGGAAAAGTATTCAAAGTATAAAAGTATTCCTTCCTCCTCAGAGATTCAAACTGAGGCTCTGTACGTAAGCTCTCGTTCACGCAATCCTTGAAAACCGATAAATTGGCAGAGCCGAATCCAAGCGAGAAACACTGCAATTCCAAGTTTATCCCACCTATATTCCGAAACTTTTTTACACCCGTGACTTTACTTGGAACTTGAAACTAGTTTCACACAAACTACGACTCACGCTGCAGCACAGTTGCAAAACTTTGGGAAAATTCATAATCAGACTAGGCGAAATAACGCTTGATTTTTAACCATTTTTAAATTTCTTGCGACGGCAACTTTTGCTCATTATTCTGCTGGCACCGTTGGTTTATTATTTCTCATGATTACGTAGGTAGATTTCTGATTTGACCACGATCAAGTCTAGTATCTGTCTATACCGCAAGAGATAGGTACACGAAATAAGCAAAAGCCGCAAGACTTGCGAGCCAGAATCACAGTTTGTAGTTTGTATAGAGATGTCGTCGGCGGATTTGCCCGTTGTTACCTAACACAATTTTTGCGAGACAGTTTCGTGGAATTGAAACAGAAGTGTCCCCCGGTCTCTGCCTATATCTAGTCATATTCACGACCGCTTCGAGTCTGCTCTTAAATAGATGCGTGGAACAATAAGAAATGCACTTCCTTTGTATTTTATGTTTTTTCATTCTTCTAAATGTAGAAAATCACTCAACTAGTTCAATAATATGAAATTTCTGCTATGAAGCAGACACAAACATAGCTATTATCGTATGAATGAACAATAGCTATATTTTTGTTAAAGAATTTTAGTACGAAAGTTCTGTTTCCGTATTCGGATGTGACATAGTGAGAAAGCGGATTTGTCGTAGTATCCACTCTAACAAAGGCATTAATAATTTAATCCTGATAAACATAGTTAAGTCACGTCCCATGTGATGGATGTGGTAGGTGGCATATGTTATGCTGGATATAATACTTATTCGCCAAATAATAGTACACACTCAAAACAATTTAAAGTAAATTTTGAAAAGAATTTGATGGATATCGAAAATTTACCGTAAATCGTGTAATTTTTTTCTCCCGCGATTCAACCAATAGTTCCTTGGAAGCCAGTTGTGTCATGGGAATTTAGATTTTCGGTGACACTGCTCAGGAACAGTCTTACTATTTTAGAATAACGAGCCATACCATATCTCGTCATCACGTGCGGTGTCCCTAAAAACTTTACGAACTTTCAAGGGTAAAATAAAGACATCAGAGGCTATCTATTCGATTTAGTTACACTATTGAAAATTGTGGTCAGTGAGAATACCGTGGATTCCAGTACGGTTCGTTTTAGTCAATAATCTGTTAGTTCATACAAAATGCATGTTCGGGCGAACTGGTTGCTGGATTTTTGCAAATTGACCCGGTCTAACGGCAGACACTCCTGGGCCAGCGCGGTTGGGTTTTGAATTAATTTACGGTTTTACTGAAAAGCTTTATGTGCTAGGGTTTGAATAACTGGATAATGTTGATTTGTTTACTTACACGATACATTTTTGATGATTATCAAGAACGATTCTTGGTTCATGTTCTAAGAAAAGTGCCAATGAACATTTATCACATAACTTTCTTAGTAGGTACCTAATATGTTAAAATAAAAGTGGTAAACGTTCAAACTAGTTCTACTTTATATCTGTTTTAATTTGATCGTCTAAAAAGAGTTTACGTTCGCAACTTAGTTAAAACTTAATTACTCATTAGCCAATTCAGTGACTGGTTGAATATTTAAAGTTAATTTAAAATGTTTAGATAGTAGAAAAAATCGATTCAGCCAAAGCATACAACATTCATTAAAAAAACTCACAAAAAGTGTGAAAGATTTAACTAATTCATTTCAAAAATATAGAGCGCTGTTTTCGTAATTTTGATATCAAGGTCAAATAATACAATTTAAAATAGCGTGTTAAAGCCGCTTTAACACGCTATCAATTTTCTTTACAAAAGCCTGAAATTTAAATGGTCTCGGGGTAATCTTATGACACGTGGTTTTGTTACAAAGGAGTAAGGGACTACCCTCTAGACTAGAACAATGGGCCGAATATAATTTAGAATTGCCCAAACCCTCTAAGTAGGTGGAAGGTACCTAAACCACCCGAAAACCTAACATGCAAGGGTAAAGGAAAGACCAATGGGCTCTTTTGTTTCTTCATACTGTGTTATATTTATAGAAGATGGTACCTTACCTCAACAGCCTGTATTGGTCCACTGCTAGACGCAGGCTTCCCCCTGATAAGCGCCTTGTTGGTGTTTATGTGATGGGGGGCAATGCCCATAATCCCCAGGCTGGGCATGCAAGTTGGGGATCGCAGTTCGGTGGTAGAATTTTTCTGCAGGGGTCGCTGCTATCCGCCCCCGGTGGATATCCCTCGTCTCTTACGACACCCACGGGATGAGATGGGTACAAATTCTAAGCCAGCACCACACAGCTCTAATAAGCCAACACCATAGAGCTATAGATAGTACTGTAGCATAGTGCTACATAGTGGTTACGGATACAGGTCGAGCAGTCAGCAAGAATGGTATTGGTATGGGTGACATTATAGTAGCTCATAAGGAGCCTTCATCCACCAGTGGACTAATATAGGCTGATGATAATGATATAATAGTGATATATAAGTATGAGCTGTGTGGTGCTGCTGGCTTAGAATTTATTCCAACCCAACTCCTCTCATGGGTGTCGTAGGAGGCGAATAAGGGATATTCACTAGGGAGCAGCAGCGCCCCTGCAGAACAATTCTACCACTGAACTGCGATCCCTAACCCACATGCCCGGCGTGGGGATTATGGGCATTACCCCCCATGAGATAGACGCCGATGTATATCGTTAGATATGTCCTTTCCATAGTGAGAACGCGCCGTGTTTGTTGCTAAGCGAAGTTGTCTTTGTCAAGAAATAAAAAAATCAGTACGGGAAGTCATAACCGCTAGACTACTATATCGGATAGCCATAGCCCCTAAAAACGCTGGGACTTCTTACAGACTATTGCACCGTTAGCCCTCTCTCTACAAATTTAAGGGACTTTTTACTAAATTACCCATAGTGTAAAACTATGAATAACCAAAAATTTTCGATTGATTTTTAGGGGCGATGGCTATCCGATATAGTAGTCTAGCGGTTATGACTTCCCGTACTGATATTTTATTTCTTGACAAATACAACTTCGCTTTTTGTGATGTGCTTGTTAACAAAAGTTCGAGTCAAATGTGATGGCCACAATAAATTGCAATAATAACAGTTAGGTTTATTTACATAAACACGAATTTTATCTACTCAAAAAAATGGCACAGTTTTTGGCGTGAAGGAGACTATCGATTTATATATTTTTATCTTTTATTCATCATCTATCTACACTAATATTATAAATGCGAAAGTTGTTATGGATGGATGTTTGTTACCTCTTCACGCCAAAACTACTGAATGGGCTGAAATTTTGCATCCTGGAATCCTGGAATCAAACATAGGCTACTTTTTATCCCATAAATCAGTTCCCGTGGGATAAAAATCACCTTTCCATAGAAATAATGCGCGCGAAGCCGCGGGGCGCAGCTAGTATAGTTATATAACCGTGTCTAGATAAAACTTAGTTACAATAATGTAAAGTTAAAACAAAAATCACAGAAATACAGACGAACAAAAAATACAAAACTAGGAAGCACAAAAATACAAAGAAGTTAGACAGTAAAAAAAAGAAACACTTTTCTGGACAACTTAATATTGTATTCACTGCGTTATGCCCAAAACACAAAGAAACAAAAAAAAAGCAGCAAAGAAAACTTTGAAACACAATTTGATGACCTATTTCCGGGAGGTGCTGGTTCATTTGAATGTCTCTTGTCCCGCGGGAGACTAGGTGTTGACTGCTTCCTATTAACGCTTTGACTCACGACAATACTCGCTGATGCTGAACTAGGGCAAGTATCTGCAGCATCTTGAAGGAATATCTTCTTAGCTAGGCTTTCAGACACAAGATACAAGATTTTATTGATAAACTAGCTGCGCCCCGCAGCTTCGTACGCGTTGTTCCTATGTAAACATCAAAAGGTGATTTTCATCCCCCGGGAACTGATTTATATGATAAAAAGTAGCCTATGTTTGATTCTAGGATTATAATTACCTGTATGCAATATTTCAGCCAGATCCGTCCAGAAGTTTTGGCATGAAGAAGTAACAAACATCCATCCATCCATACAAACTTTCGCATTTATAATATTAGTGTGATATTAATTTTACACGTCAAATACTACATTACATTATTACATTACATTATTACTACTTATTTAATATATTACATTATGGTTAACTTATTGTCAAAATATATTATTTCATTTTAATTAATACTATTATGATTTTGCTTTACCATATACCTACCTAATTTAATCTAATCCGCTATAGCCCTTACCTCTGTTTTGCAACTGTCTTTTTTCAGATCGTTAAATCAGGCACGGGGATTGTATTTTACAGTTCGGGTAGCTCTAGTCACTCACCGAAGCTGTAGAACACTCTCTCCAGTGTCCATGACTTAAGTCTGTGCTTGAGTATGTTGGAGACAGTGACTTCTCTTATTTTTTCGGGTAATCTATTATACACACCGACTGATATCTTACATTTTCTGAAGATAGGTATACTTCGTATACTACGCAGGCTAGTCGTCGTTGATATCAAAAATTGAAATCGTTAAGCCCCCAACACATGTTGGCCGAGCTAAGGCCAACGCGAGCGTAGGCAAAGCGATACAAGCCAAGTGCCGCCGTCTAGACGTTTGGCAAGTCTACGCAAACTATTGCACCACAAAGACACAACATGTGAACACGATTGGCCGAGTGCCCATAATTTGTGCAGAAAAACCGACACGGCTCCGAAGTGAGGCGAGTGGCCGCGAGCGACCGCAAGCGGTGACAAGTCACTGCAGATGACCTCTATGCAGGTTGGCGCATGTATTCACTCGGCCAGCTAGGTGAGGTTTACCGATCGATGGCAAGGCAATACAAATGTGCCGTCTACTCGTTGGTGACCAAATTTTGTAGATAACGCCTGTTTATTGCTTTTTTATTACGAAACGCCACATACCGATTGAAGTTGATTCATTTGTCAAGTCAAGTCTACTTAAGACGTCAATCTGAATTCGTCAATAACATAACTATATAACACTTTAATTAATAACATAAACAAATGGACGTTTCTATTTCTACTATAAAATTATATTCAATCAACTCTGAATCAATGTTCATTGCGCGAACCTGAGCTGAATAAATCCATCAGCTCATTTAATACAGTTTCGGGGTTCTCAGACTAGCCATATTTTGAAAGGAATTCATTAAAAACTATTTTAGTTTCGGGTCACGGCGCTCCGTGCTCGATGTCGACCTCTCGCAGACTCGGCAGGTTCTTTCAGATCGCATGAAATTTTAAATAACTCTAAATTGGTCTCTATTAAAATATGGAACGTAGTACCTAACTAATGAATTGTTAGTTATATTGCAAGTTCTACTCTCTATTAACTGGATGGAATTATAGATCGAGGCTATAACCAGTCTGCATACATACACTCTGATTAGAGGTATATCGCAAATCAAACTGATTTAGTTTTACGTTATACAAGTGTCACCATAATAACGATGCCCTACAATATAATATAAGTATTCAAAGATATTTAATAAAAATTTCTTCCACTGGTAACATTAGCTTATTTCAGCCCGATCCGTTCAGTAGGTTTGGCATGAAGAGGTAACAAACATGCATCCATCCATACAAACTTTCGCATTTATTATATTAGTGCGATACCTAAGGGCCCAATTTAGACAATAGGGTATATGCATGTGAGGTCTTCACAAAAGGTTTTAATCGAGTGTGATCGTTGACGTCAAATAAACATGGCGCAAATATGGCAGCGTTTTTATCACCCGAAAATGTTTGTAGTTTAAAATTATGTTTTTACCTTTTATTGCGAAATTCAGTGAGCGTCTTATCATTTTTCGGTTAAATAATGACCTAAAAAATCGATTAAAACAATAAAAAAACTCCCAAACAACCATAGTTTACGAGGCACCTTATGTCGAAGACTACCTATGAGCTAGTTGTAACAAGCTGTGTGTTTAAGTTGGCCTAAGCCAGTGTCAGTGAGTCGGACACCAGGGTCGCTCACTACCCCCGAACTAGTTGGTATGGTACTGTATCTCGATATAAATACTTTGGAAAAAAAGATACAAGACAAGCGGAAGCCTATAAAACTTGATCTCCAAAACGAGAATACCTACGCCGCCACCGCCGTTCGGGACTACACTAAAAATAACGGCCGTCCGGCTAAAGTCAGATCTCATTTTAGGTTAAAAACCTCTTTAACCCTTTTTAGTGCCTACTTTTTGACTTGTCCTAGTTCACTTTTTGGCCTAACAGCACTTGCGGATACAAAAATGAGCCAGACATAAAAGAAAGACCACAGAACGCTGAAAACTTTCTAAATTCAACAAAAGTTAACAACATAGTAAAATCCGCAGCATAAAAATGAACCCTCAAGGCAAACTTTTATGATTGTCGCGTAGTTTCGAATACCTTTGTTGTAATACTCGTTAGGCTAATGTGCACGATGTTTCCAACTTCAGAAGACTGACGGTAATCGCACTAATATTATAAATGCGAAAGTTTGTAAGGATGTATGGATGGATGGATGGATGGATGTTTGTTACTTCTTCACGCCAAAACTACAGGACGGATCTGGCTGAAATTTTGTATACAGGTAATTCTAACCCTAGAATCAAACATAGGTTACTTTTTATCCCATAAATCAGTTCCCGTGGAATGAAAATCACCTTTTAACGTTTCCATAGGAAAAACACGTGCGAAGCCGCAAGGCGCAGCTAGTACCAAATAGAGCCCTGAGCTTGGTGCTACTACATACTCAACCTCAACAGCCTGTATTGGTCCACTGCTGGACGCAGGCCTCCCCCTGATAAGCGCCTTGTTGGCGTTTATGTCTTGAAGAGTAATCTCCCTAATCTCCACGCTGGGCATGCGGGTTTGGAATCGCAATTCGGTGGTAGAATTGTTCTGCAGGGGACGCTGCTGCCCGCCCCCGGTGGATATTCCTTAGTCGCTTCTTATGACACCCGCGGAATGAGTTGGGCTGGTGCAAATGTGTAATCGGCAAAAAAATCCGCGGACCCATGGCCTATTTGATGTGCAACACGTACAAACTTTTCTACACTAAGTACTTACTTACTTTTTTAAAGAGCTTGTCTGACTTATGAAACCTATTGTAATTTAGTTTGAATTGTATCTATAAGTTAATTGTATGTGTGTCTACAGTACCGAATATTTTTTTATCTATCTATATATCTATTTATTTCCATACATGAAAGAAAATCTAGATAGTGCGTGCGCTGCTTGCATAAATATTAAATTTCAGACTATTTCACGGTTGTGCCGCGTGAGTTGCCGCGTTCTTGACATTGATTACTTTTTGATTTGGAATTTTTGTAAACACAATAGTAGCATCATTCTTGTCTTCTTGTCCCTTAGTAACGAAAACGGAACTTTGTGAATAAAAATCATTTTATCCAAATTGGATATAAACATTTGTAACTGTGGCATAAAGGTTCACAATAACTGTATTGGGAAGAGCTGAATACGACGTATTCCGCTCTTTGGTCACTGATGTTGTTTAAATTTTTAATTGGGTAGTACCTACTTGTAACGTCATGACATGAGTGAGGTCACCAGAATGGCCCTGGGGTATGATCCCCGCCTGGGGAGCTAAGACAGTTAAAATTATTTTCACCTCTCTTGCTTGAAAACAGTGACTTTGCTGCTCAAAACCAGTAAGCAAAGTGGAATTTTGCTCACAAGTGGAATAAAGGATTCAACAAGTTGAAAATAGTTATTTGTTATACAAGAGTGCAAAGTTGCTTTTTAACCGCGTGTTAAATTTTGATGACCGAGCAAGCGAAGGATTCTAAAATTGAATCACGAGCGCAGCGAGTGATTCAAAATTAGAATCCTGAGCGTTAGCGAGGGAATCAAAAGAGCACGAGGTGAAAAATCTTTGCACTCGAGTGCAACACGTAACTTTTCATTCCACCTCAGCGAGGAAATGACTAAATGCAAAAAAAAACGTTTACAATCACAAGATAGGTACACTTTTATTTCAGAGAATCACTCATTTTCTCGGCACCATAGAGGTAGCAGTAAATTAAATTAAAGGTAGGTTTAATGTTTTTTTTAATTCACAAACTTAGTGCACACGATGTTCTAAATTCAATTTACTTTATCCTCTAGAGAATAAAAACGGCTTTTCCACTCAGATATTGAAGATTAAAAATACTCTTTCCGAGATGGTGGGATGAAAAAGTAATTTGAATTTAGAATGGTGTTACTGCATTTCAATGGTTTACTAGGCTATAGAGGCTATTGATACTCTATGCTCGGCTCCGAAAAAAAGAAAAACTCATCGCCTTGATCAAAAACTTCTTTTGGCACGACGATGCTTTACTTTATTGCTACCAATGTTTTATTATTTTTTACAGAAGAAAAGATTTTTAATCTTCTCTTCAGGATGTTGGACAGGGATGTTTTTGTAAATACGTTAGATTTGTATTTCCAATATAAATACTACATAAAATATCTCTCACGCTCTAATAAATACTTTTTGGTAGCACCTAATAAATATCATGATGAATGGTCCTATCAAGTATTTGAACGCACCGAGCTACTAAAAAGTTTTACCTAAGTGGGACCTAATAATTTTCTCACTGATCGAGGTGAAAAGTTGTATGTTTAACTCGAGAGCAAATGTTTTGTGCCTTTTAAAAACCCTAGCTAGCAGTATACTTTAGCTCGCTACGCTCGTGACTTTACTCTAGACTTTACTCTTCGCTAGCTCGGGTTTTAAAATCGGCACGTGCAACAAAATACCGAAATAACTATTTTTAGCTAAAGAACCCGCTGTACCTACCCAGCAGCAGTTCTGGGAAGGAACCAGCCAGACTAACGGAGGTGGCTCGAATACGCGTCACCTGACTTACCAAACGAGGAGTGACGTCGGTTTCGGAAATTAGCACAAATTTCAACACAACTATCCTCTTACCGCTCGCTACATAATCGAACTGAAATCTTTATGTGGGGGTTATTACCTTATACCCGTAAATATTTCTAATAAATAATGTGTTCTAATGGCGTAAATTAAAAAAAAGGTTTATTTATTACCTATATCAAACAAATTTGTGCCCGCGACTCACACGTATTTTCTAGTTCAACGTCGCAAGCGACCGCCATCTTTACGATTTCGGTGAAGGATCGCTACAAACTTATCGCCTGTCTAAATTGCTCGCAGTTACCTTTACCAAAACCGTAAAGTTTGCGACAAAAATGAATTCCGATGGTAAATCAATATGAATAATTAGAAATTTACCCTTTCCTTTATGTTAATCTACTGTATATATGGAAATAAATAGTTATTGAATCATTTGAAACTTGATTCTTGTAAAGACAATCATAATTCGTTAAAATGTGACCAGTAAAACTTGTCGACCGATGTTGGTCGCCATCTATGTCGAGACTGCTTGCCCCGTTCAGGCATAAACTCGTTATTTTTAGACACAATTAATAAAGGCAAAATGGCTTCCCGCAAGTTTCAAACTACCCGCGCGTTGTCCGTTATCTGATGCCGTCAACATAAAATGAATCTATAAATCTCAATAAATGATATTTGAAAGCACATTTTTGTGCTGTGCTGTAGGACTGCTGTTCTGATCTGTGACAACATCTAGCCCTTTGTTCGTCGACAATTGTAATCGCTCGCTACAGCAGCCAGCAACATTTTATTACTGCCCCCGCACGCTACCTCCCGCAGTGTTTAATGATTCATTTCGAGGAGAGACTAAAAGTATTATCCGTAAAACAATAGTATAACTCTGTGCTTACTGGATAGAAAGTGCCTGAAGCTGAAACGTTACATTCTGTTTTGTACAAATTGGACTCCCCTTTTTGGCACAATCGGATTACGAAAGATAGTCTAATCTAAACTGCATTACTTTTCAACCAACCAACACCGTTTTTCGAGTTTTGTTTGTTTTTTATTCTAAATTTCAGCAATTAGAGGCCATTCATAAATTACGTGAGACGATATTTTTACCTGACACTCACGTGAGATTGGATAAATTTTGACAAGACCCTCTTCCCCTAAAAGCCTTACGTAATTAATGGACGCCCCTTACTTCATCTCTCCCGCGTGAGATTGGGTGAGTGTTACCGAGACTTTCTCCCCCTAAAAGCCTCACGTTATTAATGGACAACCCCTTACTTCATCTCTTCCGCGTGAGATTGGGTGAGTTTTGACAAGACCCTCTCCCCCTAAAAGCCTCAAGTTATAAATGGACACCCCCTTACTTCATCTCTTCCGCGTGAGATTGTGTGAGTTTTGACAAGACGATTTGCTGAAGCAACAGAATCATCTTCAAGACGCGAGATCTTCACTTCAAGAGTTCACATAGGAAAATTTTCGGAGCTTGCGATAGAAATTTTGCCACGTTACGACAATTGCCTCAAAACTAAGTTATACACAGTATATGGAAGTCCCTATAATAGAACTATCGCTTAATTAAAATAGCTATTAGCAAATAGCACCCGACCCGGTGCTATCACGAACTTTATAACAGGTAGGTAGGTTTGATAATTAAAACAGATTCTCTTATCGAACTTGGACGTTGAGTTAATTACCAAACTAGTTAATGTTATTTTATACTTTCCACGCTGCTGGGAACACTGAAAGTTTAGCCCATAACTGAATTTTCACAATTTTCACCCACGTATGAGTGAACTTTGCTGAGTATCATACTAACTGCTCGAAATAATTTCGTTTAACGGCCTGTTTTACGCCTTGTATTTAAAAAAAAGTTACAATGAAAGCAATATATCTACGCATGGTGTTCTTTGACGACCTCTGTGGGGCAGAGGTTCGATTCCCGCCGAGGCAATGTTTGTATTACCTACAGATACTTGTTTTGAGTATTCTGGGTATTTGTTACGTAAAATAAAAAATACCCATCTAACTAGGAACATATTATCTAATTTGATGTATTATTTACCTAAATATCAGTTATCTGGTGCCCATAACACAAGCATTTTTGTAACTAGGGTATTGGGGCTAGATGATGTGAATTGTCCAGTATTATTATGCGTGAAAATTTGCAAGTATTTGAGACTCATTTATTAAAATTTTATGCTTCGACATAGTCAACTTCAGATTTTAGAGTTATTCCAAAATGAGGTCATACTCGTATAAGTTTGTAGAGAGAATTATCCGGCGGCTGCTAACCACATAAGCAGTTCGTTATGAATCTGCATTAAACAGCTTGGCTACATTGAAAACAAAACGACAGAATAATGTCTATCATCATCATTAGAAGTGTTTTGGGCTTTTGGGGAAGTTATTATCATAATACAGGCCGTCCATTGTGTTTTATCTATTATTGTATTTTTCTATGTCATTGTTCTTTGTGTGAGGCCGGCCAGGTGGGTTACCACCCTGAGGTAACACAAATGCCCATCCTTCTGTGGTCCACTCGGACGGAGTAAACGTGACGAAAAAATTAGGTCGGCAAGTAAAGGGTTACCACCAGCCATTCAATTTACCACCGAGAGATAGAGATTGGTTACCGTTGTCGTATATAAATAATGATAATACAAACAGTTGAATATAAACAATACAATACAGACATTATTGGGACTCATTCGATTTTTTGTAGTAGAGTGCAAAAACTTCAACGATCAAACTCGAGACAAAAGACAGGAGCTACACATTTTATTGGCGAGCGCAGCGAGCTGCGCAAACTTTACGTTTTTTACGGTAAACATTTTGTGGTTGACCTAAAGGTTGTCAAGCCAACACTATGGCGAGCGGAGCGAGCTGCACTCATACCTTAGACGAAGTTTAGAAAACAACACATATGTTTCAGAATATTGCAGCTCTCGGAAAAACAAGGAAGCAGCATAACAGCTAACGGAGCGTTGTTTTGGCCACAAGCGCAGAACCCACCTAGGCGCGGGTCCCGTAGAATTTGCTACTCCTTCTATAGGGCTAATGCACTACTGCTAGGTACTCATCTGTTTATGATGAGGTGATTGTTCTTTTAGGTCTGACGCTAGGACTTTATCGACAAATACCCGAGACGCGTGACCAGAGAGCTGGTGAGTGTCTGGCTCACGCAGCACATCAGCTTTACCATACAGCGGTGCAACGCTGACTGCGTTGCACCGCTGCCGTCCACTAATTTCGTAGGGCTTTTAGAGGTGGGGGTCTCGGGAAATCTCACCTAATCTCACGTGGGAGTGAGTGTGCCCTAGTAGCAAATTTTTGTTCGCAGATCGTTGGGTCTCCGTGCATTTTTGGTTGGCCAACGGTTAGGTTTGTCATCTCTTAAAATAGTAGGAT
Organism: Eupithecia tripunctaria; assembly: GCA_955876795.1. NCBI lineage: Eukaryota > Metazoa > Arthropoda > Insecta > Lepidoptera > Geometridae > Eupithecia > Eupithecia tripunctaria. The sequence continues at coordinate 9,079,270 of OY041609.1, read as the reverse complement.
CAACGGTAGAAAAAATCTATACTTTTTTTAGCACTTACTACATAAGGTTGTTTGTTTCGTGTTGGTGCGAAAACCACAAAGAATCAGGCACAAACACGCAACGGGGTAGTTCCACGCCGCTCCAAGAACTCATTCCACCGGGCTCCAAATAAAAATAATATGTCGTGTAGTTATTTACAAAGGGATATTTACCATGATTTGAATTTCGAGTTTTCTAATATTTCGGCACAGTTTTATGCGCCATGATCACGGAATAACTGAATCTGTGCCGAAATATTGAAAAGTTCAATACTTAAATCAGGTATCTATAACTATGGTTCTTAAAATTACCATCTAGACATAAAAGAACACGTTTTTTAAAATCTCATGTGACATTTGGGGGAGTGAGGGTGTCGACCAAAATCTACCGACATCCCACGAAAATCGCTAAATCACTTCAGGTAATTTAAGGATCCCCTTACCTTACAACATCCATCCGACAGGCGACTCACCCGGGCTAAGCTGAAGGGGTTGATTCTTACGCCGCCACAACCAACTCCGCTATGCTAAGTACCTTTATCAAACTTTATTATTATACTTTTATAATTGCGAGAAAGTAAAATATTATACTTTTCCTTACGAAACATTTATTCCGTGACAAAAACTCTGTCCGCTTATTTTTTGTGTGATTGATTACGTAGTAATGGCGGATTAGGATTAGTTGAACGCCTTCGCCGTTTTGGACAGGCGAAAGGAACATTATTTCCGTTTGTTAACAATTGTTTTAATTCAAAATATGGATACTATGTTTTTTGTATTATGGACGTAAATCACCAGACCGCAACGCTACCACACAGCACAAAAATGAGTATTCAAATATGTCCTGTACCAACGACGTAAAAAAGGGGAGATGATGCACTGGCTTCTCGAAAGTGGCAGCCAGCCAACTCGAAGATCCAATAGGGTATATTTTTTTATTTTTTTATCGATTATTTGGCTTAATCTATAAACGAAAAAATATGTAACTGCCAAAAAAAACGTTAGCCCTTGCATTTTGTGACGTCACGGATCATCGAGTCCTCTATGTCAACTCAAAGTCAAAACTTCTGTCCATACAAAAATTATCAAGTATGACGTCACGCTTCAGGTGCCAATAGCGTTGCGTTCAGATATTTTGCGGTTGAGAAATAAAATATATTCAATTTTCAATTATTAAATTTCACAATAAAAACATCTTAAAATGCAAAAAAGCTAATATTTTTTTACGTATTCGCTTTTGATATAGAAATATATCTGTTTATTTATACAGATATATCAAAAGCGAATACGTAAAAAAATATTAGCTTTTTTGAAGTCACATGCATATACCCTATTGTGGCCTCCCACCTCAGTCATTGTCTTCTGGCGGCGCCGTTTTTCGTGTGCTGATTGTTGTCTCGGTCACACTTTGGTCTGGGTACCTACGTCTTTCCATCTAGGTACGTTGTTCACTCGTATTGCAAAAGAATGGAAAAAGCGTGTCTTTGCGTACAGTTGTAGTTCTAATACAACACAGGCCATTTATTGACTTAGCACTGAACGTACGTAACATATCTACAGACTTTTCCTTATATCTTTGGCATGATACACTTTACAATGCGAGCTTGCCGCAACCTCTCGTTGAGTGTATACTAAACTAACACTTTAATGGCCCAAGATGCAGAGCTAGTCTATCTGCCGGAGTGCGGCAACTCCCCCCTCCGGGTCGCACTGCCCCGAGCTTGGGCAATAAATGCGTTAACGTATTCACTGCCCAGCTCACGAAGATGGACACAGACACCTGCTGGTGTTAAGCAACTGCTGTGCGGCGGCGCTGTATCCGCATAGGCCGCTCCCTTGGAGCAAGCCACGGTTCTTTGCTGATCATGTGTGGATCGCAAGCTTGCACCTAGCTGACACCGCAGAGCACGGACAGCATGCGGTAAGGGTAACACCATTTGAATTGTAAGAGGCGTACGGAAACGACTTGCTTTTAAAATATTAAAAGCTGCCGAAAAAGACAACTCTTGTCTTCTTGGCGGCGTGATTATAATAATTCAACGCTCGACATAGGTATGATAAATTGAGTACTAAGTACTTGAAAACTCTGACTAGGTATAGCAGTCCCTGTTTGACACAAACATGAATGAGTATGTAGTCAGCCCGTGGAGGCTATTCATGGAAGCTCATGACAGAGTTATTAATCAATGAGTCGTGATCCCATAAATTCACGAGGGGCCTAACTTTAGTGGTCGCCGAGCTTTAAATAGGAGTAAGCACCGTGGTCGTAGACCGTTCTTATTCGGAAGTTTTGTAGAGGTTTGGAATGGACACCATAGCTACAGAATCGGAATTAAAATCATCTATATTTCCCGCAAGTTTTTCTAAAACACAGGCACGAGTTTCCCACAAAACTAACAGAACTCATTATAACTTTATTTTCTCCAGATTATTTTACTTACCCCAGAATAATCAAACACAACTCAGATTTAAGCACATCTCAAGTCGCTATATTCGACAATTCTCTATGAAAATCTGTCATTGTTCTGATCGTGTATCTGTTTTTTGTTGTAAACAAAGACCATGGTTACGGACCATTGAGAATCTTTAGCTAAGCAAGTCAGCAACGTAGTAAGCTAGGGCCAACGTGGGTAAGTACAGCTATTAGTAACTTTAGTTTCCACCGGGCCCATTAGTTATGACGCCATGATAAGATAAAGCGAAATATTTAATGAACAAAAACTTTGGAAAAGCCTCGAATCACATCACACTAATATGTATAATAAATGCGAGAGTTTGTATGGATATATGTATGGATGGATGTTTGTTACCTCTTCACGCCAAAGCTACTGAACAGATCTGGCTGAAATTTTGCACACAGGTAATTCTAATCCCGGAATCAAACATAGGGTACTTTTTATCCCAAAAATTAGTTCCCGTGGAATAAAAATCACCTTTAAACGTTTCCATAGGAAATACGCGTGCGAAGCCGCGGGGCGCAGCTAGTTCTGAATATATTCATACGACTCAGTCGTCACTGGCAGCTTACGAAAATTTGATTCAAGGCATGCGTAGTCCGTGCAGCAGATATGGGTTGGTAGAAAATCCTCGAATACGAAAACTAGTAGTTATTCTTGAATTAGAAAGTCATTTCATAAATTCAATTGAAGGCCTAGTACTCCTTGCCTCACTACCTCCGTTATTCAACAAAATTGAAGTAATTCAATGCCATTCTCAAACTTGGAGCAAAGCCAACTCAAGTATGTGCATCATTCTGTACCTTTTTAGCAGGTTTCCTTTAGTTTTTGGAGCCTACATTTTAATTTCCTATCATATCATAAATAATCTAATTTACACACTAGTTTTCCACTGAGGTAACTAGTTACCAATCAGGGGCCTAATTCCACTATTTTTTAAACAAAATGCCATAATGGCACCATAATGGCGCCATACGATTAAGATAGACATTTAGTCGTAAATTTATTTGGTATTCCAATACCCTAAGATTACAATCTCTATAACTTCTAATATCGTGTCAATAATGTGGTGGGGCATATAATCATAGCCGTGAAAGTCTATAAAGTCGTAAAGTATATGGCATAAACAAAAAAAGATCGTGCTAGTAGAATACCCAAAGGTGTCAATGACGGTGATTGTAAAGCGATAATGAAGCGATAATATTGTCATAGTGAAGCGATTGTGTTAGTGGAATCAGGCCCCAGGTGTGTCTTGGCGCGTGGAGCTCGGAGTAGCAACATCTCTGGTAACTCTGGGAACTGCCGTTGTTGTTTGGCGCTCTGTGTCAAGATCGAGGGTTGTGGTGTCTATAGATCCTAGATAATGTAACAATCGACGTCGAAAGCGATAGTAGAAAAGTCCAAAAATGTATGGACATGTACATCATGCCTTAGATATGTCACATGATCTGTTTCGAGTTTTTGCCGGTTGGCTACGCCCTCGAATGTTATCTGGTGGAAAGACGAAACTAGTTGACGACTTACTTTGATAAATGTTCTTTCATTTTGTATAAATGTATAATTTTGTGTGATTTGTTAGATTTGATCGCAGAAGGTTCGCGCAACTGTTACTAAATATTTTCATCATTATATTTAGGTGTGTAGATGGAAATAAAATTCGCAGGGACAACCAACTAGAATTAAGTTCTTAGAAGCGGCTGTCGCCGTGGAAAATGATTTCCATGTAGACAACGAGTTTCGTTTGTCTAAAATCCACTTGAAACTTTACTATAAAAAAAGTATCGTAGTTTGAAGAATTCATTACGGATGTGAGCAGATTATCAAGACTTTACTTATGTTGGAAGAACACCAACGTTTCATCCTTCAACGAGGGACTTCTTCAGGATGAATGCGGTTCTAGCTGTGCGTTTCGCATCCCTCTTGTTATTCATTTACAAAGCCACTTGACAATCAAGCACAAACTTAACTTGGCTCGTCAATGAAGCGTATTACTCTTTCGATGACTTCGGCTGAAGAAAACCAACAATTACGTAGGTATGGTAATTTTATGTTTTAGAATTAAGTTATCATTATTTAGTTATAGTATTAGTAGTATTAAGTTTTTATATGTATGTATGTTAGTATCTAAGGTATTTATCATATGGGCCCTAGTTAAGTTACTTTGTACTTGTCTTTTAATGCCTTGAAATAAATGATTATTATTGTCATAACATAATAAGGTTCAAGGTTAATTTATTTGCATTTTTTTTAAAAAATTAGGAAAAACTTACAGTTGGGTTCACAAAAATTCAGATAAAAATATGTGCATATGTTTGTTGACGACGACGGCTAATTACAAGTTAACCCACTTACACCCGCTATGAACACTTGAAACTCTTTTGGATTCCAACGTAAATATTTACTTACATCACTCAAAACTGGCTATAAAATGTACAGGGGATTACCATTATTCTCAGCGTGTTTCTTTTTTAGATCCGCAGTGTTTGTATGCTTCTAACGCTTTCAGGTATTTAATGAAAAAAATCGAATTATTTATAACTCTCTCATCCTTCAGTAGTAGTTTTTAATGCATTTGCTGTAAAACCATATATAGAATTTTATCTTCATCTATAGCTTTATTTTTATCACCATCATCAGCCTATATTAGTCAACTGCTGCACATAGGCCTCCGCTAATAAGCGCCATAGCGCCCTGTCTTCAGCTTGACAAATCCAGCATCTGCCTGCAGTCATTCGCAGATCGTCATCCCACCTGGCTGGAGGGCGTCGTATACGTTTGCCAAGTCGCGGTCTCCACTCATGAACTCGTTTACCCCACCCGGTCGGTTCTTCCCGAGATATAGCCATCCCACAGCCACTTAAGCTTGCTAATTTTTTGAGCTATGTTGATAACTTTGGTTCTCTGTCGGATGTAGTCAGAACACCCTGAACAAGTATCTGCATTTGTCCCGAGGCGGCAAAGGAACCCGCGACCTCCTGCGTCGCAGGCGGACCTTTGCCGACCGCGCCACAGAGGTCCTCATCACACTTTTACGATTTCGCCAACTGGACACACGTTCACATCTTACCCGAATTTATGGTATGTAAGAACAGTTAGACTTACTTATGCTAAGATTCTATTAGTTGATAAGCGATAAACTTGCTAGTTGTTTTTTTTCATTTCTTCCGCTAGTGGACAAAAAATTGAAGTGAATTAGAGTCAATTGTACCTTATTTCTTATTTGATAGTAATTACTATTTATCAAGCTGTTTATATAGTAAATATTTGACTTTAAGTACTTATTTTGTAAGTCTAAAGAAATAAACGATTTGACTCGACTCTGACTCTGACTCTGACTCATGACAAAGAACAGTCACGCATATAAATGTTTTGTGTCACAATCATCAGATTTACTGTCCAGGCTCGGGACTGGATATGTGTCGTACGTCCAGTCATGTTTTTGTTAACCTTTTCTATAATTATTTGTGTAAATGTTTATTTGGAATCGAAGCTATGAGTCTGTCCCTTCTACATATTTCTTATGATTTCGTGAAAAAACCGTCATTTTGTTATGTAAAATGCTGAAAGCAATGCACAAGTCATTTTTTATTTCTGATTTCATATTACAAACAATATACATAACTACATATTATTCATTTTGATTCTAAACTAATGTTTTTTTTTTAAGAAAAACCAAAGGCTTAAAAGTATCTACGGGGTAGGTTCGGATTACGGGCATGCTTAGGTAAGTACAAAGCAACCTCAATCGTTAAGTAGTTTGCGCAAAAATGTTGAAAACTGATATAAGTAAAACTTGGGTATTTTCTACTCTGCTTTAGCTTAGTTGTATACCTCTCTAAAGTTAGCTCGTTCGTCTAGCAGTCAAACCGACTTCAATGGCGAGCCATGGTGATTGATTCTCGAAACACGCACCTCGGACTAGGAAGGATTAGGGTGAACCTCTATAATGGTAGCCATTTCTCCAGACGGTAGGGCTTCCCCGCTGGGTTACAAATCTTCACGAGGGTACGCCATCATAGATACCTTTCTATTCAATATTCATATTAAAGATGATAGCTTGGTCGGTTAGGTTCGGTTCGGAACGTAAGGAACTACGCCCTGAGTTCAGTGCGAATGAAGGTTTTTTTAAACACGTGCTCCGTTCGGTCCTTACGCGATTCTGCGAGTCACAATCTATAACTTTTACATTTTCAGTTTGGAGTTCATATGTCATTGAAATGTAAATGTAATATAAATAGGTTAGGCCAGTATCTATGTATGGTGCATTAGTTATAATTTCCCAAGTGTAAGTAGTTTTTGTGACACGAAAAACATTTCACAAAAATTAAATTGGTCGTAGCTTTCAACTAATTGGACTGTTATACGACAACCAGTCATGGCAACATTTTTGTACCTCCGTATAATAGTGTACCTGTGTTGCCATGCATGTTAGTACAATATTATAGAAAACAGCCGTGCAACATACTAAATTTCCCATTAATTATAGATCCAAAATGATCAAACTTTGACTCTTGGAAATGATATTTAATCCCGAATAGCGTTTGCTATCGGCTAGTTTATTATGGTTAACTTGTCAAAAATCACTAATTTCATTTTATTCGGGCTTCAGATTTGGCTGGGAATGGCAGTGTTTGGTGGGTATGAAATGGCTTTCAAATAGTTGTTTTACAGTGCCTACACATAAATATGTATAGGTTAATAATTCAATTTCAATTAAATAAAGTTCAATTTTGGCATCGAAGCTTACATAAAAAATTAACAGCACTCATAATAAACGTATTTAATTCCAGCAGGCTAGGATTTATGACCGTGATCTGACGAGCAAAGGAAGGAAGGGGCGATAAAATCTTCTGACCCAGATATAACTAAATACCTCGTTCGATACACGATTCTACTGAGTTTATTTGAGATATGACTTTTGTGATTATTGATATTGGATTTTTTATCTGAGGTTTTGCATTGTTTACGAAAATTATGTAGGTTTACGTTTTCATACATAATTTAAGCGCGCTGCAGCACCCTACCGGATACTGAAGTATGTTAACGAATGATTTTTAGCCGTTTATTCCAATTTAGCAGAATAACAGTTCTACTTTGACAAATCAGTGGTATAAATAAATAGCCGTAGACAATGAAAAAGGAGAACCTATGTTGTAGAGCACATAATAATATGAACTAACTCAAGAACATTCTCCATAACATTGCACACGGCGATTTAAAATTATTCAGTACATAAAACAAATCGACTATAAATAAACTGTATTCCACAGCACAAACCAGATACTGTAATGAAGGACTCGTTTAGAAACACTTAACTGTATTGAAAATTCCTTGACCCAGTACGATTGTAGATTGTACCTACACCACTTAGAAACATAAAAATTAATGCTCAAGTTTTGTCGTTGCTCCAAATTACAAGTGACTACTCTGAGGGGTCAAGAATCGAAATTAAGTGTACCTAAGTGCAAACCAACGACTAACCAAACCTCTTGCCATAAAATTTTACAGCTTGAAATGTTTAATAAGTTTTGTAAATGTTTGATCATTGTGCTGTCGTTTTTCAAAGTTTTTCGTAACCATTGGCAGGATAAAATAAGTGATCCTGTAATTCAAGGAGTTTATAATTAAGTTTTAATCTACTTCGTAAAAATTAGGTTACATGTTCAGCTGAATGTTTTTTATCACTGATTTCTTTATCAATTGTAATCGATTTCGTTGATTCTTATAGCTCTTATAGATTGGTCGCGAAGTTGTTTCAAAAAAATGTTTTTCTTGAGGGATTTCTATTTGTCCCGCAAAAGTTGATAAACACTGTAAAAAGGAGTTTTTAGATCAAGTCAGTTTATAGTTGTTTCAAAACAATACATTGTTCGCCTCAAGCTTAATTTAATATTGTTGACACACAATCTACTATTTGCATCGCATGTAAAGACATGTTATCTTTTTGATATCGATATCTATCTATGTAACATTACAGATATGTATCCGTGTCCCGGAATATAGGTCGAGTTCTGCCCGCAAAGAAGAGAACCAATCTAGATAACATGGCGATGATACCGAAGCCTGATCCATTTTGAAACGCCGCCGCAAGTTTGACAGCGTCCAATATTCTTCATAACGGTACCGAAACCGTTAGTACGTTAGTTATTCTGTGCCGAAACCAAAATGTTTCAATAGTTCTAAAATGCTTCTAAAGTAAAAGTTTTCTGAGTTTACTCGATCCGATGATAGTTGTCATTTGTTATTTTGTATTTGAGTATTCAAAGTTGGAAGTTCACTGAAGAACAACGTGATTTTTTATCATTTTTTTTTATTAGTTAATTCGGTGCAGACCCACTATACCCCTGGCCATACCCCTGGGGGTAGGGTGGGACGAAACCATGCCACCATAGATATCACGTATCTATGAAAGTATTTCATTCATATCACATAACATAATTTTTATTTGGTAAGTTACAATTAATATAAGCGTATTTCTTATGAGAGTCCTTTCATTAAAAATAGAGTTAATTACTAAATAAGAACACAGTTACTTAAATGTCCTTCAGAATATTCATAAAACGAAGTTTACTCCTAAAAAACGTCGAGGTGGAAATAATACTAATGATGATTTTATTAGAGAAGTTCAAAAGCAGTTACTGCACCATAAAATCACTGTATACCCGATAGTTCCGCATTAGCATTAGACAAATTAAGATATATTCGTATTGTTTTGAAACCTGCTATAAGAAATTTAGTGTTTTTGTTCAAGTTCAACTTACTCTGAGAAGTTCAATTACAATTTAGATAAAGTTTCAATGTGTAGTTTATTGTTTAAGATTAATAATAATTTTCAATATACGTAGGTAAATTTAAAAAAAACGATTTCACCACTGTCACGGCCAGGGGGGGGGGGGCTATGGTGGGTAAATCGATTTATAAAATTGTACACATTGACGCTAACATATTTATTTTTCACACGTATAAAATTAAATTCTATTATATTTTCAGTCTGACAATTAGGGAATTGGTACAGCATTTTTATTATAAAATATCAGCGAATACGGAAACACTAGAAAAAATACTTTATATTATTATTATTATTACATATTCTTTTGAAAGTGCTAATTCGTATAGTCGTATTTTAGCCTGATTCATTAAATAATTTATTTTCTCTGCGTCTAGATCCTCGCAATAGCATCGTTGATTCCTCAAGATTGTGCAAACGCCTTTGCAGCCTTTACCTATCCACAGTTTCGACCTGTTTGCGAGTTTCATTACTTATTCAAACAACCTATGTCTCTCGCGTCTCGTGGCTCACTATCAGGTAAATATGTTTCTGTGCCTGGGTAGGCAATACCTAAGCAGGTACCTATTAAATTATTATATTAAGCCTGGTTGTCCCCTACTCCCTTTCTAGACTTTACGGTCTAGTGCTAATAATAAGGGTAAATCTTCTTACCCAATTATAGTCTACCTAGGCTACCTGAATGTGCGAAAGAAAAAATAGTTACCCTATTTGATGATATTTCACACAAAACAACTCCAAATCTTAGTTGATAAAAATCTATATCATACCACACTATCACACTAATATTATAAATACGAAAGTTTGGATGGATGTTTGTTACCTTCACGCCAAAACTACTGATCGGATCAGACTGACATTTTGCATACGAGGAATTCTAATTCTGGAATCAAACATAGGCGTATCCCATAAATCAGTTCCCGTGGGATAGACATCACCTTTAAACGTTTCCATAGGAACAACGCGTAAGAAGCCGCAGAGCACAGCTAGTTTATCATATTGACACTTGGATGCGTTAACAGTAATGATGGTAGGTATTTTTGCTACCATTGTGGTAAACGGCCTATAAGCCTTTGCTCTGTAGTAACCCAGTGACCAGGTAACAAAATTTAAAAATAATCATAAGTCACGGTTGTCTGGTAAAGATCGCTCTTGAATATGACAAACACTCAACTCTGCGTCCGACCTATGCAATGTCGAGATTACAGTAACACATGACAATAAAAACGGATGTGGAATAAAAAAACAGGTGCTTTCGTAGTCCCACGATGCCCCTGAGGCTCGTAAGGGCTTGCCCCTTATACCAAACAAACCTTTCCTCTAGATCGTATGTGCAAAGCTTTCTACACACTGGCTTTATTTACCTAACAAGGACAAATTTACAGAAATTTGAAAGATTCGCTACCAAATTTTAGACAGAAGTCGTTGATTTACTTGACAAAAACTAAAAGGAAACTATTGTAGTGATTTTAACGCATTCACTGCCGCTACACTGAGCCAAAGGCGGAAATCTGTGTCTTTTCTTGGACCATAAAAGTGTTACGCTATTAGTAGTACTTCAATGGTGTCAAGTATAAATGTTCTTAAAGTGGGCCGGGACAGAAAAAAATATCACTCTGTTTTTAGTTAACGTCGAACGAAACTTTTTTCTCGCATTTAAATACACTTCTAATGTTGTAAAAGTGTATTTAAATAAGAGGAAACCGTATCTTAAGAACAATAAAATTAGGGTTCGTTATCTAAAGCCTCGTTCACGGCGAGACGTATTGAAGTTGGATTTCGTAACTTCGGAACCCAATTAAGAAAGCGGAGCTACCGATAACTTTGCTATATTGTTACCGTTCACGAAGGTTCTATTGCCACATCCGGTTAACAACTTCCGGCGAACGCTAACTGTGAATAGTGTAGATTAACTGATTGCGTTTTTAAATAAACCTGTAATAATAATATAAAATTTGGCAATTGTAATTTAATAATGCTTTGTGTTTCCGACCTAGGACACATTTTATATGCATACAGAGCATTTCCATTCACTCCAAGAAAACTTAGGTTGGTCACGATTGAATAAAAAATACCCAGCTAACTTTGTTGAAAGGAGTTGTTCTTCCATTCAGAGCCAACTCTTCTATTTTTTTTCCGTTTTACAAACATATCTGTATTCACAAGCTGCATTGCTACGCTGTACACTTGGATCTAGAAACCAAGATATTTTTAGTAAACACGGGCATTCATGGATTCATGTAGTAATGAACACAGAAAACAGCAAGGTAGCAGCAAAGTACAACTAAACGCAAAACCATCTAAACAGCGCTTAATTGCACACGCGCAGAAGAAAAGGTGCACCGACCAAAATTAATTTGGCTTTCTTTCAGCACAACGAAAGATTACCGCAATGATGAACAAAAGCTCTAATAAAATATTTTCCACCAATATTTCTTTGGTGCTGTAACCTCTTCTGGTTGTATTCTAGATCCGCGCACCGTAGCCACTTGCTACGTTGCTACGCCGTAGACATTTGCTACGCCGTAGACATTAGCTACGCCGTAGACACTCGCCACGGTGCTACGCCCGTCTCGAGCAATTCGTAGCAAAACTCTTACCTACTCCGTAACGACAGCCCGTCGTCGTCGCGTCGCTACCAATCTGTTATTCAAACCTAGCTTGCTAAATATTCCGCAGCTAGTTGTATGTAAAGTTGGATATGAATTTGTATGAAACGGAGAGATGACTGTATTTGGTTACCTTGCTAAATAAAACAAAAATTCTACTTCTAGGGACTTTTCTATTCGACACTTTACTAATATTGTTATCCTAGAGTTACTATTCATCATGTATGCGAATGATGCATAGTAAGGCTTATTAATTTATATGTATGGTTAGTTTAGTATCAATTGGATGGATAAAACATATATAATATCAAATAAAATATGTCAATAAATAAAGGTACATTGCAAATGCTTTGATAATCTTACTAACTACTTTAAATTTCAATCCGGGATATATTTTTTGTTTAACATTTCAGTAGTTAGGTTAGTAGACAAAATCCATACCAATAGAAAGTATGAAGTCTATTGAATATGGAAACGTTAGGTTGACAAATTTTTTCCCATCACATCTCTTGGGTAGGTATAAACAGGACATTCATTTTCACTTTCGTATGGTATTTGTCTATTAACCAAATCAGAGAAATGGTTAAAAATGCAGCACTGAGATAAGAAATAACTATAATCAAATAAGAACTAGGGTGTTAGTGATTTTCTCTCAGAATTAAGAACTGGCGTCTTCACGAAAATGTTCGTGATGATGGGCAGAACCTGTACCGTTCAGGCGGTGTCAGTATATAGCCAATAATAATAATAAATCTTTATTTCAGAAATGAGATCGATTTTACATAGGTACAATTCTACATAGTTATAATAGTAAAACATAATATAGTAACCTTAAATAGGGCCTGCTATACTTTACTATACACTGAACAATGGAAGAACAAACAATAAAGTCGGGTATTTGTTAAAAGTCAGCACTTTCTTGAATATATAATAAATAACTTCTAAAATCTTTAAACTTTGATAATAAAACACTTTCCGAACCCATAAAAACAGCAAAGTTCGTACTGAAACAACTTGTTTTGGTTAATTTAATAGTTATGAAAGTAACTTGAGGTACTCATAAACTGAGATGAAAAAGCTCGTAAGTTTGCCTATCACTTTGCGAAGTAACCTCGTAACTTGCGTAGAAAACTGAATCCGAAGGAGTTGTAAATATTGAATTTCTATTTAACTAAAGACTGTAAAACATATTTACGTGTCTATAGATATTTATTGCATGTTATGCTGGAATTTTATGACTTTAGATCTAGTCTTTAGTCTAAACACTGTCTAGACTTCTAGACTTCACAACATTAATAATCATGAATAAACTTTAGGAGGTACGAATTACACAACTTATCATATTAACTCTGCAATTGTTACGGGTCGTACTTTTATTCAAGAATGTAGGTACCATAGTGTTACTATCAAAATACAAGTGTAACGTAGAGTGTAACTGTAAAAATACAAAACTATTGAAATCCACGATCTAACTTTATCAAGGGTAGTATTGGTTCTCGACCTGGACTTTCCACGAGCGAATTTAAACATTCCGTCCATAGACTCAAGGTTGGAACAATGTCTTCATTCTCCACTAGGGTTCAACAACCGTGCCTATTTGGCCTCTACTGATTATTGTATCGTGACAGAAGTTTATAGTTGCGACACAGTCATTTGTTTTAGTTTATATCAAACCAGTTTTACGACGTTTTTATGGGCGTTATTTCTGTATAATTTGACGTCGAGATAAGCTTAGAATTTACTCCAACACTTTTGTTGTAAATATAAAATGTTATTGTTTGGTAGAAATGTATCAGAGAGATTTAAATTTATGGCAGAAAGAAGTTTAAGCACGTATAAAACGAAAATACGATTGCTCGAAGTTTCTTCACAGTCTCAATTTATTTACTCATGATTGCAATGTTTAACGAAGTTTTATTAGAGCGATTGATCAATACATTTTTTGTGTTGTGCTGTATGTGTATCAAGATCAATCAACAGAATCTTCAATTGAAACGATTTTTTCTTACTGCACCGCTAGCTTTTTACTCAGATCTCTGCTACTGTCATTCTGAACGTCTATTTGTACTGGAACAAAAGCTACAGTTACTTGGATCTTTGTCAGTGACAAACAGCGCGTTCCGTGGGCGCCACGCTTGCTGGCTATGACACGACACTTATAATTAAGCTATTCACTATCTCTGCAGTAAAGTTTGTTGCACTGTAAAATTACTATTATTCAGACTAAGGCTTCCTTGTCCATTGACGCGGATCGAGATAGTTGAGCTGAGATTTTAAGCAAATCCATTGGTCCATTGAATCAGCAAAGGTTTTATGCAATTCCATGGGTACCACCGAGGCACATTAGTGCCGCCACCTATATTGTCTCATTATTACCTTGAACAGAGAAATTTTCAAAAAATTGTAAGATAATTTGTGATAATTTTTTTTTTTTTTTATATCTCGTCTGTAGTAGTTTTATTTTGCATAGTTTAGGAGGACATGCAAAAACAGAGTTTGGTAGCCACCAAGTGCAAGTTCGCATCCCCTAGCGCGACATTGCATAAATCGCTCCGCGTCAATGGACAGGAAGATGAACTCTCTTTAAAATTATTTAAAAGAGGGTAAGGCAGTCATTGGACTGAGAGTCAAACACTGCTTGGTCATTTGACTACCTCTATGGCGCGGTGGGCAAAGGTCCGCATGCGAGGAGGTCTGAGGTTGCGGGTTCGATTCTCGCCTCGGTGATCATAAATGTGTGTACGATCTACAGATATTTGTTCAGGGCGTTCTGGATGTTTTCTATGTAAAATAAAAAATATTTTCAAACTTATAAATAGTTGCATCTATGTAGTGTATTATATTATGTATATCAGTTATCTAGTACCCATAACACAAGCTCTGCTAAGTAATGCTGTGTGAATTGTCCAACAATATTAATTAATTTATATGTTCTGTCCGCGACTTCGCAGCGACTTTCATACAAATGTGCAAAGCTTCAGCTCTATCCGTCCAGCAGGTAGTTTTAGCGTGAAGAAGTAACAACTAACTTAACATCAAAACGTCCATCTAACCTTTTATAAATAAATTAGTGTAATAAGTATAATATATCTGAAAAATCAAGCATTAACTCTTTTCCAAAGGCAAGCCTTTTATAATTCCGCTATCATAAAAAGCTGTTCACTGACATTGACCAGCTATAGATAGATATTTCCTCAAAAGCGCTGGCCACCTCCATTAAGGCGGGAAATGAGGCAAGAAACTTGAATGAAAATATTTCTGTGTGCGTGACCTTTATACCTGCTCACAAATACTTTTCTCTAATGGCATGGGACATAATACGAAAACTACACATGTGTGGCTAATTTCATTTTATTAGAGATAGAAACGGCCTTATTGTACTGTACCTATATTATTATTGTTCGGTACATTATAAAGGCTCCCGGGCCAAAACCTTCGTTACCTTTTGCGAAGAGAGGTTTTTATGATTATTTGTAGTATTTCTATTGAGTAATTTCCAATGGGAATTCAAGAGTTCGCAAAAACAATTGGCGACTCATTCGGAACGACTGTATTGCTTTGTTACTTTGAAAGTAGACACAAAGATACCTTCGTATTTTATGTAAACAAAATAACATTACAAAATTTTCTCTGGGGGACCGTTTTCTAAAGCGAGGTTACTCAAATATGGTGGGCAGCCTAGCAATCTCAGTGCCCACTTAATAAAACCCAATTTACGTAACGAAATTATATGCTGCTAACTCAGACCAAGTAAAAAATCTTTGATTTTTTAGTCTGAAGCTGCTAATATTTACTTGTATGCGGTTGTAGAGTTTGTATTAGGTGTTGATGGGGAGGCCCGCGTCCAGCAGTTGAATAATATAATAATAATAATTGTTTATTTTCAGATAACATCGATCTATACGTTAGTAAATTCTTAGACTATGTTAGTTTTAGGTTTAACTAATTAATTAATACGGAGATGGAGTGTCTGTACATCACTCCATCTAATTTATCAGCGATTGCTGACAGGATGGTGTTGGTTTGGTACTCCCGCGTATTCTACTAAGCAGTGAGGCTGCCTTCTTCCTCATACAGGCGGCGAAGCCGTCTACGCGGGCCTCCGCAAACATGCCCGAGGCGCTGCAGAATCGCGGGAGCCCCATCAGCATCCTGAAAGCGTCGTTATATTGGACACCAAGAGTATTGACGGAATATAGGCTGTTGAGGAGTAGGTAGGTGAGATTGTCTATTTTTAGTGAGGTTAAGTAAGTATTTATTGAAAACGAATATTATATACAACTAGCTGCGCCCCGCGGCTTTGCACGCGTTGTTCCTATGGAAACGTTTAAAGGAGATTTTTATCCCACGGGAACTTATTTATGGCATAAAAAGTAGCCTATGTTTAATTCCGGGATTAGAATTACCTGTGTGTAAGCCAGATCCGTTCAGTAGTTTTGGCGTGAAGAGGTAACAAACATCCATTCATCCATCTATACATCCATACAAACTTTCGCATTTATAATATTAGTGTAATAGTGGCACAAATATTTATTATACGAGTATGAAGGAGTAACTTCCACCCGCGCCTTCGCTCGTCCTATCCCCGAGTGAAAAGGAGCCAAAGAATATTCGGAGATTGTGTTCTCTTGTAAACGCTAAATTTAATCTTTATCAGTTCAGTATTTTTGGTAATCTTATGTAACCATGCATGATCCGCACTCTCAAACTTTAACATACACATGATTAGAAGAGTATAATGTCTCGAATAACATTTCTGTCACATAATTTTATAGATATTTAATTTTATGACCATAGAACGCTCGTAAAATCGACGTGTAAAAAGGATACCTAATTCCGTCCATGTTAAGTCACCGTACATTTCAGAATACCAAGACTATACTGCCATTTTATGTTTTACGACATGCACTAGTTATTCGTCTGCACCGTGTCAGATGGCTTTATTCTCCATCTTGAATAGGTTACCTATAGTTTGTCGTATACCAAACATAAATAACGCTATTGTGTCGGTTTCCTTTGTCATTCCTCCATGACGCCATTACGCGAAGAAAATTGACATTTTATGCTGCCTTTTTGGGACAATACCATTCATGAAAGTTTAATAAGTAGAAACTTATTAAAGTTTCGTGCCAAGTTTTCAATTTTGACTTGAACTTGAATCGAGGTAAACTTGTGGTTTCACGCGTTGGTTGGGTTTCAGCCAACTGAGTTCAGGCCAGTAGGCGAAGTAGGTAGGTACCTAAAGAAGTCAAATACATAAGTACCTACCTACCTATTTAAACTTTAACATACACGCCTATTTCTGTGGCAGGTACCTACCTTAAGCTTGGTTTTGCTTAATGTTGCCGTGTGAAATATTACTAAGCAACCACTTTTTTTTATAAAAATCCTTATTACAACTTATGAAAATATCGCCCTTTCTCCTACTAAAACTACCATTCCAATAACTTTTAATAAAGCAAATCCACCGGAGCACCGTTGGAATGAGCTCTAATTTCGACAGAAACACGGCTGGGTCTTTTTCCGGCTCTTAATATGATCTGCGACATAGGAGCAAGCGGAAACGGAAATTATTAGGGATGAAATTACACCCACCACCGGGAATGGGCGGAGAAATATGTACCTAATGTCTATTTTCGGGTAGTTAGGCATATTTTTGGGGTGCCTACTTATTTTCCCTTGCAATATTTCTTTTCAACAAAAATACATTTTTGTTCCCTTTTCCTTTCCTTAACTCTTTTGTCGTGGCGCGGTTCTTTCGTCTGTATGAGACAGGTTCTAATAAAGATTCATGAAAACCGAAAACAATCAAACCAGATCGATTTCATCCTATAAAAGATAAGTGTTCTGATTTGTATGCCGAGGCTATCCGAACTGGCTTTTTACTTTGTGTAGGCACCTACCAGCTGCAATATAGACGCAAAATCATAAACATCAAATCGTAAAACTGGGAGAAGGTTGGTAGGTATATATTATGCTAGCAACGCCTCACGGTTTCACCCGCGTGGTTCCTATTCCTGTGGGAAATCCGGGATAAAATATAGCCTATGTCACTCCCTGAAAGTAAGCTTTTCAGTGATGAAAGAGTTTTTTAATTCGGTTCATGAGTTTCGGAGCCTATTCCATACAAACAATCAAATCTATCCTCCTTATAATATTATTATAAATATGAAAATATGTGACATATCTATCACATATTTTACTTTATCTTCTTATTTTTTATCCTCTACTCTCACTCAACGGTCGGTAAATACAGTATAAATTAGATTATGTACTTGTCTAACTTTAGTCCTTACCAAAAAGATGATGAATTCGTTCCTTTACACTAATTATGAATGTTCCCCTCCTAAGAAAAGGGCCAAAGAAACTTCCCTTACCTTTTAACTTTAAATAGAAAGGACAGCAGAAAGAGAAATTCAACACAAGAGTTTTACACTCGTAAGTAGATACCCTACTTTATGTTAGCAGTCAAGAATTACTAACCAGACACTAATTATAGCAGCAAAACCTAGAGGTTTTTAGTTAAAGCCCCATGCAGCTGTAGCATTTGATTTTTATTTTAGGTAGGAAGTATATTATTATGTTAGGTACTTATATACTTATGTACGTATAATTTCAAACTTTGGCCTGGGCGATTCAAATATATCGCTCTGAGGACGGACCTAACTCTATTTTTTCACTCCACGGTTCTAAAGAGGATGGTTTGTTAAATAAAACATAACAGTTTTCACGGTCCCTTTGTGTAAAAATGTACTTTCTGCATAGCTGAGCCTTCCATCGTAAAACTGACATCAATGGTTTACGGCACGCAGGGAAGAGGAATTCCTCAGAACACCTCCATTTCACTTGATTGCATATTATATTACACTGTTTGTACCTCCAGTGTATCAGAGTCATTACTCGGGTGTATACAGTTGCTTCACGTTATTGTTCCTCAAATGTAGAAGGAGCGGCAAGGTTCAATCTGGATTAATCAGATTATAAATGGATTTCCGGTAAAATTGCCGACGACTTCTCACAGAGCCCTTTACCGCAGCTCTCCATTAGCAATTTTAGGTTTAGGTTAGAACTTATTGTATTCAAGAATTTCAGTAGGAACGCAGGTTCGCTGATAGGCAAACCCGAAGAAAACCTGAAGTTGATTAATCACCCGCTCTATTTTCATAAAGTGAAGGCAAAATAAATGAAAATATAGTGAAAGCTACGAACGACATCCTTTCTTCGATCGCTATAAGAGCGGCAGCAAGGGCAATTTCTGAAAAACGTGACAAAGGTCATAAAAGGGACCCTTCCTGGTGACTCCGTAACAGTTACTGCGAGGCGTAACGTCAACCTTCACGGTATAGAGATACTTATTTTGCATTCGGTGGAGTTTTTCCATTAAAAATGCAGCAACTTCCACGTTCAGGGGATTCGATAAAAACAAACTGTTCCGTTTCGTTGTTTTACACAGTTTAAGCTTTTGATTTTTCCAATTAGTTCCGTGCTTTCGATTTATCTACGTTCCAATTAAAGGACAAGCCCTGTTGCTACTGCTACGTTTTGAAAAGAATATTTTTTTTTAACTGAGCCACCAAAATTGTTTTGTGATGGGTGATTCAGTAGTACCGGAACAAAAATTTTCATTCTCGACGAATAGGTTCGTGTGCCCACGGCAATCCTTTTGGACTGACACAAGTTGATATTTATTGCCAAAATAGTTATGGGGGCTTACTGCTCAGGGTCATTGTATCCTGCATGGAGGTGGTCGTAAATATTTAATAAAGCGTTGCTTTTTTTAGCTGGCACACTACAGATCTTGATCACCTTCTGATGACTGCCTACTTGCATTGCGACGGAATGGAGCCTTCTATCACTGAACCAGAGCAGAAAATTAAAGCAAGTTTTTGCTTGTTTCAGTACGAGGCCACGCCGAGGTCCGCGTGGAGCTGCAGATGGACCGATGGGCAGCCCGAGGTGGATCCGTCAGGTTGCGCTGCGTCCACGATGTGCCTCCGCACCTGCTTGACAAGGTCGTCTTCCTTCGACATGGGACCAAGATCTTCCAATACATTAGGGATAGGAAACCGCCTTATAGAAACTTTACTACACCTGGAGCGGTGCTCAATGTAAGTATTTTAAACATAAGTTGCCTTTGCGGTTGCGAACATGATAGGATTAGTCTAGCCAATTTTATTGGTAGGTACTCGTAAGAACTTAAAAACGCTGGGCAAAGCAATATCGCGAAGGACTTTTCCTTTATTAATTTTATTGAATTTACGTTACAGGACATGACGTTATCAATAATTTGATGAACAATTTCGTTTAAACGCTTGATGAAATGGAAAAGGCATTATCGAAATCCAATGAATGTCGACTTAAGTTCGTCAAAGCAATAAAAATCCATGGCCGCCCAGAACAAACTACGTCCCTAGAAAATTCAGTTTCAATAGTTATTCAATCCTTATTCTTTTGGGATAAACGAATAAGGGAGGCCCTTTACTGCGTAAGTACGAAAGGATGTGAGATTTCGGTCACCACGGGGCGCAGTTGGTTCCAGTGTGAATAGCAAAGCTACAATTTTTTCCCAACTTATAATTTTTCGTGTGAGAAAAGAATAAGTTCAAAGTCTCGTAAAATATTTTCTGCTAGACAATTCGTCGTACGAGCACATGTTATCCCAGTCTCTTGAGTGCTCTCGGCGGCTTCCTTTGGTAAATTCTTTCTTAGTTTGTCTCAATAGTTTTCTAACGAGTTATCAACATTTTTCTACTTTTAAGAACTTATTGGTTATTCGTTCTCAATGTCAGAAAAATCGATTGAAAGTGCTTTTGCAATCATGTCGTTGGAAAATATAACCAAAAATCTCTACTTATTTCCTGAACATTGTTAGGAAAAATATGTTCGATAAAAGTAAATTGGCGAGGATCAAATTATGATGTTAAACA
Source organism: Eupithecia tripunctaria (assembly GCA_955876795.1). Classification (NCBI taxonomy): domain Eukaryota; kingdom Metazoa; phylum Arthropoda; class Insecta; order Lepidoptera; family Geometridae; genus Eupithecia; species Eupithecia tripunctaria. Next base: position 9,058,473 of record OY041609.1, on the reverse strand, counting down.
ACGTTCGCAACGGAATCGATTTAAAATTACCACCGAGAGGCGGCTAATTGGCAGAATGTGGCACATTCAAATATTGAGGTAAACCTACAAAAGAAGTGTGGTTAAATACAGGGTAGGCCAAAATAATGCCTTTAGGCGAAAAGCAGTTTTATTTTCCTCGTAGAAACCATTTATAAATTATTAAAATAGTTTCGTTAGCTTTTCAGAGTCGTTCAAAACCAACATGGCGGCCACCAAATGTCGTACAGTTAAAAATTTAGCAACAGAAACAACCTAGTGATACCATACGACCTATCCGGAAAAATAAAATCATCACAAATAATTTTAATAATATTAGATCTGAGTAGAAGTAAGCGAGTAAAGTCAACGGCTAAAGCTAGGGCAGGTATACATTCCTAAGTATTCATTTTATAGAGATACGATCCCACAGCGATGCCTGCGAGCTCGATAGCTATACGGCATACGTGTCAAACCTATAGAGCACTATTTAATATTAAAACCCATTTACACGATTCTAGCGGGGATTGTAGTTTTTTACGTTACGGCCGACATTGGATACGTAGCTACGTATGTACGGCGATAGGAGGATGTTATGGGACGAAGTGAGGTATGTTATTTGGTTAGGAATTACTCAAGGGAAATGCATGGGGATGCGTAAGGCCATCTTGAAATGACATTGGCATGAAATATACGTAAGTTTATCACTTTTGAGGTTACCATGGCTTTAGGAATGATATAATCAAAAATAAACATGATTGTGAAAGTGTGGAGGTACATACTAGGAAGTTATAAACAAATAAATAAATAATGTTGGACATTTAACACGTCATTATCTAGCCCCAAGCTAAGTAGAGAATGTGTTATGGGTAGGTACTAGATAACTAGATAGATATTTTAACCGACTTAAAAAAGGGGGAGGTTCTCAATTCGGCTGTATTTTTTATGTTTGTTACAGAACTTTTGACTAAGTGGTCTGACTGGTGTATTTTCATGTTTTCTTTTATTTGTCTGGTGCTTCCCGTGTTGGCCAGTTCTGACAATGGTATACATGAAATGGAAGTCGGTTTATAGTGTTATTTAAACAAAATCAATTATTATCTTACATAGAGAACATCCAGAACACCCTAATCATAAATCTGCAGAACGTACAAACGTTTGTTCCGAGACAGGAACAACAACCCGCAACCTCCTGCGTCGCAGGCGGACCTTCGCCCGCCGTGCCACAGAGGTCGTTAAGTTAATAAGTTTGGTAGGTATAGTGGGTACCATAATTAACCCTTATGTACCCAAAAAAACGTCGTCAGTATAATATTACTCCAGTTTTTTGCTAATTACCAGGAGCGTACATTAAACTCGACAAAGTTTGAAACGGTTATCGTCCGTCGGTCGTATTTTGCACGGGATGTGTAACCGACTCTGTTTACAGCCGTTGATGTTCTAACTCTGCTGGGAAATGTATAATTTGTCATGACGACTATGTTTGAGGCAGTTAACGTCTAGCTATATTGCAGTTATTAAAGTTTTTCTAGAGTTTACAATGACGACTTTTAGGTAGGACTAAATGTTCCGTCCGCACGTTGGCTGCCATTAAGTTTATTTGCCATTAAATTCATTTGAGTTTAATTTTGTATAATTTGCCTATGCTTGAGGCAGTAAAAGTCTAGCTACAGTTATTAAAGCTTTTCTAGATATTAAAGTTTCCTAGAGTTTAGCTCGTGGGGAAGTTTAATTTGAGCTATTGTGCCAGTAGATTAGTAATATCATATGGATTATTAATTCACAGTGTTATTTGGAGAGTAAAAGTACATTGACTTACTCAGTACTCGGTCATAAAATACGTGAAACGTAATTTTTGTGTAAAGAGCCTTCATCGAGGTTTTTGAAGTTCGCCAAGTAACTTGCATTGACTTGGTCAGGAAATTACCACTCTTTTCCGAATAAGTAGAACAGACTTCGTGACACGATAATTTGAGCAAGTACGAAACTTTCCCTGAGAAACATTAAAATGATGGCTGTTAAAGAGGTCAGGGGCCAAATTCTGTGAAATGATTGTGAATAGAAACTTTATTTCGTTGTGTAAACAAAAACAAAGACCTATTCCTAAAGCTGTTTTGACCATTTAATAAGAGTCTTGTACCTATAAATTACGAACACAAAGAAATACAGTAGTTTTTGGTCGCCTGTTTGCTAACTGATTGTATAAGCCTTTATTTATTAAACGGTTTGCCTACAAAATGCACAGAGCAGCAGCATTTTTAGTGAATTAGTGTGCACCTAGAAAGATAACTTAAATTATACGTTTTTTCACGCTGAGTATTTATGTTGGTAGATAAGTAAACACCTGAAATTAGTTTCTTTAGTTTGGAGCATTCACTTATGAAAAAGTGTAACAAAACCCTTTAATTAGGTTTACCACACAATACGGCGACGTCCGTGTGCGGTTCGTCTTTTTAGTCAGTGTTGTCTTAGTCTTGTTGCTTGTTGAAATTTGTCTAGGTAGATGCCCTGCTCGATCCAATAGTGTATCCCTTATACACTATTGGGTTGAGCAGGGATTAGATCAAAACAAAACGCACAGAAATAAAAACAAGCTTTCTGGTTATAATTGGCGCCGGCGTGGAGTCTTCAAACCAAAACCACCGGCGCAGCTAGGATGGTGCGACATTTCGAGGAACGAAAATTTAAGACAGTATTTTGTAACTTTTCGGCGGGCCGCTGACTTTAAAAACATAAACTGTACTATTGATGTTAACCCCCTTGTCCCGTTCCTGACACAGGATGTCAAACGACAACTTCAATACGAGAAGTTGCCACGCCAAAGTTATCGAAGCAATTACGGGAACATTCACTGAAAGCGGATAATTATACAATTACTGCGAAACATTTTCCGTGTTTCTGTGCTGTAGGTGGGTACATCTACGTAATGCAAAAGCGCACTTAAATTAATTCGGCATTCCACTAGGCGTAGAGCAGGCAGATATCCGGCCATACTTAACTTACACATCAACATACCAAGCCCCCGAATACTTAAACGCAAATCAGATTTATTCACGGCCGTAGTGATGAATTTTCATGGAAATCTATCATAAAATTATCAAATCACACAGCATCATCTAGCCCCAAGTAAGACCTGCAGACTGATAACGGTAACATCTTGAAAGCCGATTCAAATATCAATATAAGATGGGTGCTTATAAGATGGCGCACAGCGGATCTAGCTATTGGCTTTTTGGGCTGCAGCTCAGGGTATAAAAGGGGCCTCATTAAAGACAGAACAACTAATTTATGAATTTAAGTGTTAATTTTCTGATTTAACAAAATCATATTCTCTAATTCGTGGCTCTTACCGCTCTTACCGAAAATTATTTTTGCAATACCATACGTATTAGGTATTTCACTTGCTCTTTGTTTTTAGACGTCTGGATTAGAACCCAGTAAAAGACCACAAAAATCGTAGCTCACTCCGCTCTTCGATAACATTCGTATCTTTTGGCTGATGCCAATCCAGGGCTGGACTACTCCCCATTCAACAAAATTACAACATTTTCGCGGCTCGTTCCGCAAAGTTCCGACGACTTCTTAAGAAACGAAAAGTAACAAGAACCGATGAATCGGCCATTTAAAACGTATGATGAACCTCTCCCAAAGGCTTTGGCTACTACCGATCATGCTAGGCCCCCAAGTAGATTATCCCAGTTCTACACTTTTAGCAGAGCTGCTTCCAAATTGCGTGTGCCATGTCAGGTGGATTAAAAATAAATACCTACATCTTGTTCACACAAATTCACGGTCCGCCCTTGTCACCAAGCTAAGCAGAGCTCGTATTAAGGTGGCTTGATAACTAATATACCTAGATATTTAATTCCAATATATAAACAATATAGACAATAAACATAATATTATTAATTACCTTTTAAACCTACCGGCTTTTTCAAACCGGCGACGGCGGCAAATTCCACACACCTCTAATCGCATGCACAACGCTCGTTCCATTGTAGGGGCGTAACAGGTCGACCTCACTTCTGGGTCACTTTTGCTGAATATATGTAGGTGAATGCAGGTGCACCCTATGATAACAGCGCCTAAGAGTGAGATAGCCCAATCACATCAGTTACCTATACTGAGGCAGTAGGTACCCTAAGACTTCTAGTCGTAAAAGTGACACAGCATCGTTCTTCAAGATAAAAACAATATATTTTACTTTGTCTCTCATCCAGTTGTGAGATAAAACTAGAAAAAGCTATTTGAACTAAACGACGTTTTAAAAAGAAAAACAAAATTATTTGCGACAAAAATAGAGTACCGTTCACTCGACGCTGTGTATCAAATTTCTTTTTGTCTGCACGCTACAATTGTTTTTTTGGTCATTCTCAGGTTCAACAAATATGCTCTGTTGTAAAAGGTGAATGGTAATTCATTTATTTGTCTCAATTTTTGCAGATGTTGATATACAGAAAAAAGTTTAATACAACTTGTATTAATTAGTTTGTTTAGAAACACAAAAAACTAAGAATCGATTACGAATCCCTTAATTTTACACTGCTTATAAGTTATGCCCGACAACTACGAGTACTAATTCCGGTCAAAATCGGTCCATAATTGAAGAAAGAAATGAAGAACGAAGTTGGTTAAGAATAACTAGTAATGCACTTGAGTTTCTGATTCGCTTTATTCAACGAATCCCGACATGGGTGAAATGTTTATTCGTTCTGCAAGATAAAGCTGCGCGTGGTTTAGAAAAGGTTTTCATTGTATTTTTTTTTCAGATCGCCTTAGCTACAGAGAACTCCATTATCCTCCAGAACCTAGACTTCGCAGCAAGTGGTATTTACTCGTGCGAGGTTTCCATGGACACCCCTATTTACACCAAGGCGTCCAGTGAAAAGCAGCTAACAGTTTTCCGTAAGTCACTCCTTATCTGTGTCGAAAATATATCTTCAATGTCTGTGGAAAACATTGCCAAATAATGTTCGTGGTAGGTGGAACTCGGTTAAGGGCTAAGGATTTGGTAATGATCAGACACACAGTTTTAATTTGTCTCATTCCGAACTCTCATATTTCGTAGATCTAGACAACATTCACGCCATGTCTTTAAGTTCTATAGACACAGTTCTATACGCCATGTTTCTAACTTCAATAGAAAAATAAGATAAAAACTTGATACTATACATGCCTCCCCCTTGTGTGGCATAGCATGTGCAGCAGTGGACGTATATGCTGATGAGGTGGAGATGAACAAAATATCCGCAGACAAACGCGAGCCATAACTTCATACTGAATTTAATTTGAGTAAGCCAATCACTCCAGGCTGCTGGTATCAATACAAAATATTAATTAAATTGCAACACGACAGGTATTTCCACCGTAATAATAACTGAATATTTCGCATATGTCAGCCGTTCAAAAGTTGATTGATCCGCAAGCTGACTTTATTAATCGGTGTCATAACGAGGTCGCAATGCAAACTGAAACAGTGTGTTAGGTTAGCTTTAAAAGTCGCTAATGAAAATGCTTTTACGAAGTACCGAAATAGATAATTAAAACTGTCTGTTCGAAATGACGTATGATTACCCGAGGGCTAGCTGGTGAGAATCTGGCACAGCGCATCAGCGTTGCCATACGACACGGTACGGAGTCGCTACCGATTAGTATTGATTTGTATCAGTTGAGCTATCTCTAGACAATTTAAATATAGCTCACCTGTTCTATTTTATAAATAAACACGCATAAGTTTTCCGAACGCTAGATGTACCTAAGTATTATTATTCGAGTTACATTTCTTGAATAAAAGCCTGACAATCATCAATCACGTTAATAAAATCCTCACAGATACGTAGCTTCCTACTGAAAAAGATCAGTTTTAATGAACGTTACAAATCCCCCGTCCTGCGAAGGCTCGAAAACCCCAATTACTTAGTAAATAAGTAGCATCTTAATCAGAGGAATCAATTGCAAGGGTTTTTACAAATGGCCGATCGGATCCCGCGATTTATTTATGGAGCTAACTTCCATTTCTATTATTGGAGGTGGGAAAACTAATAAATCACAATCTAAACGTTACTGAATTTGGCACGAAATTGACGGGAACAACTCTATTAATTTTCGAAGGGTTTGGACCCAAACTAACCCAAATGTAGGATGATAAAAACTTTATTGTATGATTTAGATTGGTAGTTTGACTTTTTTTCTGAGTAAAAATGTATATATATAATACGGCGATACAATCACTTGCACCATTGTAACTATATGAATCGTAAGAGAGAGAGACAGGCCCAACCAAGCAAGGAAAATAATTTAGAATGATACCTATCATAAAGACTGTAGTTTTTAAATAATAAACAATCAACCAACCATTCACTCGGTCTCGGTAGGTACCTGCGTGCGTAACTTGATTACAGAACCTACATACATGATACAGTCAGACAAACACCGACCTAATGAATACAGTTTCAAACTGTGTACATCCCCGCCTAAGTTTGGCACCACAATCGACCATATTTCAAAATAACGAACTATTCATGTGGAAAATTGCTCAAATTGAACAAGTACATCCGTTCATTCGATTTTCTACTATGCAGCTATCGAAATAAGGGACGATTCAAACGCATAAAGTGAGATAGATCGGGATTTCAAACCTGGGATACCATTGATTAGGTCCCGAATTTGCTTTCGTCCAATAGAGTAAATTTAGTGAGTTCTGACTTGAATACATGAAAAGCGAAGTATCGCTTCATCCATACATAATAAATCGCCTGTGAGTTTATTTTAAAGGCACAAAGGTAACGAAATAGATAGAAGTTTCAGGTACTACTCATTCTAAATTGGTTAACGTTAATTGGGTTGTATCATGGGCTTTATTTAGGATCTTTTATGTAATTAACTGGATGTAGTTGTTTGTTTATTTACCTACAAACTAAGCTACTAATCTTTTTGTTACACCATTGACGCGATACGTCTGTTAGAAGAAGAAGTGGATGAACAATTTACAAATAAATAATTATCTTCCATATTATCTTTAAGTAATTCCAAAAACAAAGTCTAATCAAACATTTATCATTTAAACCGGTAATGTCAGCCGGCAATATAACAGCTAAGCAGGTAATTATCAAATTTACCTAAACAGAGAGCTAATAAAAGATAACAGAAACTCTAGAATTCTTTTTCAACTTATCCGCAGAGAGAATTTTGATGACAAACATTATTCAGAACAACAAGTCACGGTTATCTCCACAAACTAAGTACCTACACGAATTTCATAATTTCTCGTGGAAGATAAGAAACGCGAGAAAGATTTACATAAACTAATAATACCCCCCCTAGCTGTCTCGTTATTTTGGGCTATAGAAGATAATTACTCGGTATCTTTGCTAGTTGCAAGGGTTAACCTTTGGACTTGTACCTACGTTTTCCGGTGCTTACTGATACTTTGGAGAGTACCAGTTTTAGTACGTTAAATACTTTACTTTTATGCTTGCAGCCTACGAAAGTGCCTGTTTTGTTCTGTGTAGTATATAGGTACTTTGTTTCACACAGGGTATTTCTATTAATTATTTCAATAATTCTTATTCTTTTGGTTTAAATTAATTTAGTGTTCAGTCAAGAATTTTACTAAATATGATACTTGTATTTTTTTTTAACCTGTGTTGTCCACAAAAATTTTACACTTGAGAAATAATATTATTTCCTTCCTTCTCTTCATTTTAGCGGGTTAGAAAACAGGACGCTTGCTTTACTCGTAAATAATGCCAAAAGCGCTCAGGGCATGCAAATTTGATTACGAATTTAAATGGTATTATTGCATGTTTCAAGTTTATCTTGTATTTATTAATCAGGATTGGCAAATGTATGTAGCCGCCTCGTTGAGTCGAAGTCCTCGTAAACTAAATAGAAGCATCTCAACCATTGATTAATTAAAAAGGGAAGATAGGTTACGTTCTCCCAGCGCTTACTCAAAAATTGGCACCTGTTACAACTACACGCAAACACATACGCTCACAGTTATATTTCCAGTCCTGTGCAATACAAAGAAGAACAAAGACGGAAAGACGTATCTAAGACCGTCCGACGGTGACTGAGGTGGGAGCACACAATTTCACACAATATCAGGTTGCCATTTTCGAGAAACTAGTACCTCATCTTCCCTTTTTAATTATCAATGATACCAAATAATCTTTTTGAATTGGCATTGCTCCAAACTGGGTTTAAGTTTAAATGCAACATTGCATTTAATATTAAGCAATTTAAAATAATACAATTTTTTTAATTGCTTAACTAAGCTATTCTAAACCTGTCGCCTTAGACGTTGGGAAAAACCTATAAACTCCAAAGTCATAAAGTACAGATAACCAGAGTAAATCCTTTTGAATAATTACTTATGTCCTATCTAATAATAGCTGTAGACAGAATTTCAGTAGTTTATCTAAAGTAGCATACATTATCCACCTGTTTAAAGAAATTAATCTCTTTTAATAGGTGCAATTACAAACGGTTTATGGATTATTTGGAATAATTATCGCTTCCTCGATAAGATCGCAAAATGTTTATAAAACAAGAGCACGCGATATTCCACCGAATTACAATAAAATGCGTACGGTTGTATTACTTGCCTTCCTGTGTGTCGGAGTTTGGAGCAAAGAAACGGACTTTAGCGGGTGGCACGAAAAGGTCGGCATCAAATATGCAGAAGAAATCGCAAAACAAGAGCAAGTACAACTCCATAGCCCCATAGTCGGAGGTGTCATTGCGCCAATAAACTTTCATCCGTACTTGGCCGGAATTGTCATCGACTTGCTGGGACAAACAAGAACTTCCGCTTGCGGAGGATCTTTGATTTCCTCAACGAGGGTATTGACAGCGGCGCATTGTTGGAACGATGGCCGAATGCAAGCGTCTCGGTTCACCGTGGTCCTTGGAACACCGTACCTCTACCACGGAGGACAAAGAATCCAGACCCACACCCTCGGCGTCCACCCGAGGTACGATAGTCGCACGTTAGCCAATGACATAGCTATATTGTACCTCCCCGTCCATGTTCAGTTCTCAAGCACCATTCAGCCGATACAGCTGCCGACCGGATTGTTCCAGACTTATGAGTATACCGGTCACTGGGCAACCGCTAGCGGGTACGGCAGATACGCCGACGGCACTTCCCCTACCATCAACACCATGGTGAGGCACGTTATGCTGCCAGTGATTTCTGTGAGGCAATGCCAAGCATTTTATCATGGTGCTATTCAGGACTCTAACATCTGTACGAGCGGTTGGGGAGGAGTCGGGATCTGCCAAGGTGACTCCGGAGGCCCTCTGACGGTGTCCAGCAACGGGCAGCCTATATTGATCGGGGTGAGCTCGTTCGTGGCTCAAGACGGCTGTCAGTTGGGATTCCCATCTGCATTTGCCAGTGTGCCATACTTTTTGAGCTGGATTCAATCGCATTTGTAGACGGAACTTTCGTTAAGTAGTTATCGATTGAAAATATATGGTTTTATTAAACTATAGACCAACCTACTAATCTGCATCGTTTGCGATATGAGTGGGCATTACTTCACAATATAAACTAAACACCCTTGAAAGATACGTTTCTTTTATTTTACCTTGACAAATCCTCCTCAAGTTAATTTATGTACCTAGTAACTATTAGTATTTACTCTAGCGTACCTCCTACTTATAGCAACAGCCTGTACCTAGCACTCAATATTGACGACCACGACAATGTCTCAATTCCAATTCAAGACCCAATCGCAAACAAGAGGACGTCATTAAACTGGGAGGGGGCAGGAAATTCACTAATGGATGACAAAGAAGTTATAAATAATTTATAGCTTATTTTGGGCGGAACCCTCCCCTTCGATTTGACATCCAACTTACCGCAATTAGCGTTTACGACAGCCGATTTCGTCTCACCCGAGATTACGTGGTTATCTAACTAGGACTTGCGGCAAATTGCTACGTTTAATACACTTTCTCTAAGTGGATAAGAGAATATTGCTAAATATTCTCATATACATCAAATCTTTAAGGATGACAAAAATTGTAACAAGTAGTCATATTGATATCATCAAATAGCCGATTGTACTATTTAAATAAGATTATTTTTAGAGTAGAATAAAGTGATAATTTATGAATTTATCTATCTTGGTAACATCAGTCTTCCATCACTATGTCATTTGCAAGCTTGCTCTGTCATGGATGGATCTATGCTTGAGTTACGCTTTATATGATATAAACGTCACTCCACCACCTCACCTCAATAGCCTGTATTGGTCCATTGCTGGACGCAGGCCTCCCTCTGATAAGAACCTTATTAGCATTTCTCTCATGGAGGTATGCTCATAATCCGCACGCTGGGCATGTGGGTTGGAGATCGCAGTTCAGTGGCAGAATTCTTCTGCAGAGGGCGCTGCTGCCCGCCCCCGGTAAATATCCCTTAGTCACCTCTTACGACACCCGCGGGAAGAGTTGGGGTGGTGCAAAGTCTAAGCCAACAACACACAGCAACCATAGACCTAGCACTGCTGACTGAGCAAATTTTCATAATACGGCCTTAGAATACGATTGTTGTTTTCATTAAATTAGATACTGGTGTCAATTCAGATGTCGCCAAAACTAAACTAAACTAAACTAATATGACAGGACTAAAAATATGGCCTTCCCTTTCATAACGATAATGACGACGAAATAAAATGGATGACATAACTTTTAGCGCTGTTAAATTATTTTTTTGTGCTGTCAAATTAGTTTAGTTTTATTTTGGCTTTGACTCCACTTGCTCTATTCCGTCTTCCAAAATCTACCTACCGAATTTACGTAAATTATACCCAAAGTTCGAATTAGCTTCCTCACCCACAAAAGGACTTCAAATCAGATAAAATTCCAACCGGATATTTTAACATCCGTGTGCAATAACTGAAGGCGGTAAGATGAAAAGGTTAGCTTTTGCATAAGTTTGAGGATGGAAAGATTGCGAAAAAGATAGGTAAGCGGATGTGAGATGAATATGAAATCTGTGCATGAACTGATCCGGCAAGGGCTTTGAAAGATGGCTATTCTTCGGGGCGTTTGCGCCTCTTAGAATACCTAAAAGCTGCAATATATTAGGTCCTTACATATGAAATTGGCGTTTTTCGTACTGGCCACTTTAATCACAAATTTCTCCTCTTTGGTAAGGAATTCCAAATTCAAATTTGTACAGCTATAGACTCATGTATTTGTGCTTCGATGATCGTCATTCATTTGTTTTTTTTCTTCTGTTTTTTTCTGTTTGCGTCACTCATTTTACAAAATGGAAAACTTAAAATATCGCATTATTTACGAGTACGAGTTCCGCCGTGGCACTAGTGCTGCGGAAACAACTCGAAGGGTGAATGATGTGTATGGCGGTCGTGTTGCAAAAGAAAACACAGTTCGTTTTTGGTTCCAACGTTTTCGTTCTGGAAATTTCGACCTGCAGAACAAGCCCCGTGGACGGCCTGAGACTCAAGTTGATAATGAAGAGTTGAAGGCTATTGTGGAAGCGGATCCATCGCAAACCACGTCCGAGTTAGCTGCAGGCTGCGATGTTAGTGATAAAACTGTTTTAATTCACTTGAAGCAAATTGGGAAGATTAAAAAGCTTGAAAGGTGGGTACCTCACGAATTGACTGAAGCAAACCGGCAAACGCGCGTCGACTGCTGCGTTACATTACTAAACCGGCACAATAATGAAGGTATTTTAAACCGAATCATTACCTGTGATGAAAAATGGGTTCTTTACGATAATCGGAAGCGCTCAGCGCAATGGTTGGATCCTGGCCAGCCAGCCAAATCCTGCCCCAAGCGAAAATTAACCCCAAAAAAGTTACTTGTAAGCGTTTGGTGGACTAGTGCCGGTATTGTTAATTACAGTTTTCTCAAATCTGGCCAGACTATTACGGCTGATGTCTATTGTCAGCAATTGCAAACCATGATGGAAAAGCTAGCGGCTAAACAACCTAGGCTGGTCAATCGCTCCACGCCACTGCTGCTTCACGACAACGCTAGACCACACACTGCGCAACAGACGGCTACTAAATTAGAAGAGCTTCAATTGGAAAGTCTAAGACATCCTCCGTACTCCCCGGACCTTGCTCCAACAGATTACCATTTTTTTCGAAATTTGGATAACTTCTTGCAAGGGAAAAAATTCAACTCCGATGGGGCAGTCCAAATCGCCTTCAAAGATTTTATTGATTCCCGTCCGACTGGTTTTTTTAGTAAAGGGATCAATGAACTACCTATAAGATGGCAAAAGTGCATAGAAAATAATGGTTCATACTTTGATTAATTAAATATATTATATTAAAAAATATTCGACTTTTTGTTCCTCCCATACAAAACGCCAATTTCATATGTAAGGACCTAATATTAGACCTAGAACGAGATTTAGAACGATAAGTAGATACATAGTGTATGTGTTTGCTAACGCAATACAAGCTACCTATACTTAATATGTTGATCTAATTAGGATATACAACAAGAAAAGATAAATTATTATTATTCTGGGTCTTAAGAGTGTGTCCTAAGCAATTTACTTCAAAAATGTATTTATATGTAAGTACAATACAATACAATACAGTTTACAATACAATGCACACCAAAAGAATACACAAAAATTAGGCAATAAAATTAAAAAAATTAAGGCGACCTTGACTCGGAGATCAACAGCAGGCTTGGCTCTGCTATGGCTGCTTTTGGCAAACTTCGAAACCGGGTGTTCCGCTCCCACAACATCAAATTGAGTACCAAGATACGGGTTTACATGGCGATTGTCCTCTCCATTGCCGAACATCTTGTACTCATCCGAGACGTGGTGCTTGTACCGCCGTCATATACGCACGCTAGACAGGTTCCATTTGAAATGCCTCCGTGACATTATGAACATCAAATGGTCGGATCGGGTTCGCAACACGGAAGTTCTACGACGAGCTAATATATGTGGCATAGAGGCATATCTGATGCGGCGCCAGCTGCGCTGGTGCGGGCACCTAGCAAGAATGCCTGATGAGAGAAAGGCGAAGCGCATCTTCTTTTCTGAACTCGAACTTGGTAAGCGGAAACGCGGTGGCCAGTTCCTACGTTTTAAAGATGTTCAAAAAAGACACATGAAGAGATGCAGTATAGAACCCTCTAGTTGGGAGTCTCATGCTGGTAAACGACTAGAATGGAAGCGACATGTGCAGGAGAAAGTATATGCTTTCGAGGAGGAAAGAAGGCGAGAACTAGACCTTAAGCGAGATCAACTAAAAGCAAGACCGCCCTCTAACATACACTACAATTATGTGAACGGTACCCTGACGTGCGTAACTTGTGAACTTGTGACCGCACGTTCACGGCAAAAATTGGGTACGTTAGCCATATAAGGGCTAAACATCAAAGTCCCTTAACTTAATAAATCAATATTGAGTCCAAAGTCCAAGTCACTGTAGCCGAAAACGGCTAGGTGGATATATATACACAAAAATTAAATACAGGAAAAGAGAGATAAACGGCCTTGCACAATGGGCGGCCTTATTGCTAAAAGCCATCTGTTCCAGAAACCCTTGGGATGGACACGAAGCAGTTGTATGTACTTTTATTTATCTCCGAATCTGTCTAACCTTCATATTTAGGGAAATGTTACTTCAATATTTTTGGTGAAAGTTTTAACAATATATTTTTTGCTATTTACCTCGGGAACAGCACGCTTTCTTTCTTCGGGTTTTATTTTGCTAAAATAGACAGACAGACATATACCTAGAAGTATTTTTAGAAGGGTCTTTTAATTTTTCGATTGGTTGTTTCAATAATTGTAATTAGGTAAAAACCGTTTTCTCGCATAGAAAATTCGTTGCACATCTCTGCTCTGTACTTCCCACTTGCGAAAAAACTATATCTTGTCATCCCGCTCAAAATCCATCTCGTAGCGGCGTTATTGCACACTCTTAAATCGATGTATCTGTACTATAGGAAGTTTTGTTGCTGTTCGTCCTACTTCGCATGTTATGCGTCGAAAAATAATGTCTTTAAATTTATTTGCAATGGCTCAACACAAAGCACATTGAGCTGAAAAAGTTGTTTCTAGATATATATAATATATCATCTATACAGCTAGATATAAAACTTTATTTCATTAGCAGTATTCGTGCGACTTTGTCTTGAGTTATGGTTTTGTGGACAAAACTTGGTCACCGAGTGAAACCTGGGCTTACAAAATGTGGTTGATGCACAAACTTTATGCGATTGTCAAACCATAATCAACCTTACTGCAAACCAGATACGAGTTTTGATGTTTACGGAATGTGATGAGTCTGTTTTCTTCAGATCCTCAGAAGCACCATCCTCGTATCGACTTTCCGACTCGATACCTGAGCTTCGGGGAGACACTCAGTGCCAACTGCACCACGGCACCAGCTTTGCCAGCACCACATATCACCTGGTTTATCAATGGCAAGAAAGTAAGTTCAGTTCAGTTATTTATTAATACGATAATATTCTTATAAGTCAAACACATACCTAGGTACATATCAAAATAATAATGTTAAATCTAGGTACCTAGGTAGGCACATACGTTATAATTTTTTTCGGTAATCTTACCAAAAGTATTAAAATGCCTTAAAGCTTTTGCCCGCGGCTTCGCACGCTCTATTCAAGTAGCCTATGCCCGTTCCCGGGATACCGTTTACCTCCCTGCCAAATTTCATCAAGATTCGTTCAGCCGGGAACGAAATAAAAACTATTCTATGTCCGTCTCCTGGTTCTAAGCTACCTCCCCACCAATTTTCAGCCAAATCGGTTCAGCCGTTCTTGAGTTATAAATAGTGTAACTAACACAACTTTCTTTTATATATAAAGAAGAAGATAGATGTGGATCTACGACAACGACGTCAACCAATTCGTCAATGAAGAACTCCTCTAAACTGTAGTATGCCCTGTTCACTAAAACGCTCCGCAGTTTGTTCGTAAAACTTGCCGTCGACGCGGCACTAGTTCTAAGAGTCCGGCAGATTATTGTAAATTTTCACTCTTTTACAGTCAATTTTGAATTTTGCTACCTTCTTATGAGGAAGACCTCATAAGGCTAACTTCTCCTTCATAAAAACCTGTATTAATGGCTCTCCTGATCTCATATAAAGTGTTCAAATAACCGTTTAACGTATGAAACGTAGTGCCCTCTGACCAAGTACGATACGATAACGACCTGCGAAAGATTGCAAGCAGATGCTGAATGCGACAAACTGAAGACAGGGTACTATGGCGATGACCATTAGGGGATGCGTATGTCCAGCAGGCATACTAGTATGGGCTGAAAATGATGATTAAACATTTGAGTGCGTGTCTTATGTAGGACCTTATGCGAAACCCCAGGGTGAGATTATCAATGCCACCAGCGTACTACCATTTGGCGATGAAACAAATCCAAGTTCTCTAACTCGCTACGACCTCCCACAAAATTAAGCAAATAACATAAACCAAAATCACCGAAATTTATACTCCAGTTTTAAGGACAATCGCTAGCATTTTATACTCAAGACTGTTTTAAAGACAAAACACTTTAAGTGTATCGTAAAGTAAAACGTCGTTTCAGATGGACGAGCTCGCCGCTCACTCTCATAAATTTCGAGTGCCGATGAGCGAGCGGAACGGCCGGAGGGGGTTGCAGAGGGCCGTGGAAGAAGGGGGGGACAGCACCCCCTCGCCGCTGGTCGCTTTGACCCACGCGTCTCATATCGCGACCCGCTCGCCTGGATGCAGCCTTAAAGATCAGGTGAGGACTTAAAACGCAGAAGAAAAGTGGTTATTAGGCACCGATAATTATACGTTATTTGTATTTATGTCACGGGTAATGCTAGAAGATCGAGATAACCTAGGTTAACCCAGTTTTACTTTAATCAAGCAACATTATAACGTTCAAATTTATTTCGTAAGTAGCACTAATTAGGGTCGTCAACGTTGTAGAGGCTCTACGTACGAAACTACGAAACGCCTACGCCGTAGAAGTTCTACGAAACACACTCGTAGAGGCTCTACGAAATATCTACGTCGTAGCAGGGCTACGAAATTTCCACATCCTTGTGGGTGGAGCTACGAAACACCCACGTAGTAGCAGTTCTACATAACGTAGGCGAAACATTTGCGGGGTTCGTTTAACCATAGGATTACCAAGGGATTAGCGTAATTACTTTACATCAATCCAAACACGTGTTAGCTAATAAAATCAAGGCGGGCTTAGCACCGCCACATGGAATCTAATAATAATAAAGGTACTCGTAAACCCCATAAATAATGAATTCCCTGCTAATAGGCAGCAACGTTGACAATATTATTAATACCGTGTTTTATTCGCTGCGTGAGCGCCTATCTGAGCTGAAGGAAATTACTTTTATGCAAATCAACCATTATGTTTCCACGTGCAAAGCTTAACCACTGTAAAGTATACATACACGTACCTATCTATGTCGTACCTATGTGGGAATGCCTACGTTCGTGCTTCGACTTGAATATTTTCATTATACACAACAGTTTTATTTTAGAGGCGGTGTTGTTAAGATTTTCCAGGGTGATTTTGTGTCGCGTCGGTTTTTGCAGACGTTTTACGAAATTTATTTTTATTTTACGAATTTTAAGAAAACTTACAGCTATGATTATATAATAAGGTAATTGCTTAAAATAACATGCATGATACATACATGATATGCTTCTGAGGGCTAATTACAAGTTTCCACATATATTTACAAAAAAACTTAGGTAAAGAACAAATAGACGAAGTCAAACGGAAATAAGTACACACAAAAAGTTAAATTAAATTTATAAAAAGAATGCACAGGTAGTAGGCTAATTAGAAAATATAATCCTGAGTTTGATCTCTGTCCAAAAAGAATTTATCATTAAGTATACGCTTTAATTTATTCACATTATATTTCATTTTATAGATGGTCTGCTATGTTTCAAAAACACGAGTTCACTTACAGAAAAGGTCCAGCTGACATGACGTCAAGCTAACGTACACACGACCATACTTGAAAACGACTTATACTTACCTATTTATTTAACTTTTGCTCTAATTTTTACTCTATTATTCTACTATATTAATTGACATATCAACAAACGTATTATCGCTTATGTGTACGCTACCTTGATGGACAGCAGGGCAAGTTAAATAAATGACCGACTTTTTAAGACCCTTCTATAAAGTAACCTCTAATAAATATATGTCAATAAGTTAACAGATCTAAAAGCCCTTTTTCGAAACCCGAATAACCAAAGGTCCTAATTCTAAGTGGGGGAACTAAGATCTGCACGGACGTCTCGCATAGGAGTGTATTGTGCATATATTGACCAAAGGTCCTTACAAACGACGCTTAATTTTCCAGCTTGCAGAGTTGCACGAGCACGAAATCAACGTGATCCGGACCACGACGAGCCGCCACAAAAGCCGCAAACCGAACAAAAGGGACCTATATGTGACTATCTCAGGTACTTAATTACAAAACTACATTCGATTTATCCTCTCCTTACCTCAACAGCCTGTTTCCACAGCTGAACGCCGGCCTCCCCCTGCATTGGTTTTTATCTCATGAGGGTAATGCCCGTAATCCCCACGTTGGGCATACGGGTTGGGGCGCTACTGCCCGCCCTCGGTGCATATGCCTTAGCCGCCACTTACGACACTCGCGGGAAGAATTGCGCGCTGGTGCAAATTCTAAGCCGGCACCACACAACATTATATTTATATTCTTTTAAAAATATTGATGTATGTTGTGCATTCGTTATTATACTTTTCAATTTTCACCTGTAAAATATATGATATCCAACTTAAGTTTGCAGCTTCGTGTGCTTCGTGTGCATTTTTTCCGTTAAAAAAGTATAAAAAAATCTAAACAATAGTCAGGGCACAATATGTAGGTACGTACGATAATGTACATAAATATCTCGATGCTAAGTTTAATGATGATCCGTTAAAAAGTTTGGCATTTAAAAGTTAAGAGAGAGAGAGAGAGACAGACATAGATAAGTACCTACTTGCGTTTGTAATATATGGATAATTGTTTTTTTCCAGAGTTGCAGCTCGTCGCGACTGGCCGGCTCGAGATCACGTGCGTCAGCACCATCCCTGAGTTCAGGAGTATTGACGACAAGTTCGCAGATGTAAGGAACGA
The DNA here is from genome assembly GCA_955876795.1 of Eupithecia tripunctaria. Classification (NCBI taxonomy): domain Eukaryota; kingdom Metazoa; phylum Arthropoda; class Insecta; order Lepidoptera; family Geometridae; genus Eupithecia; species Eupithecia tripunctaria. The sequence goes on along the minus strand of OY041609.1, from coordinate 9,040,321 downwards.
TACTGTTATAGGTAAGTTAATCTGACAGATTTACAAGGCTGAGTATGTTATGGCCCAGGGAGCAATCGAGAGGGCTATGGTCCGACTATGTAGGACCGACGACGAATTTCGAAGGGGGAAATCGCTGGATGCGGCCAGTGCAATATTGGTAATTGTGGAGATCTTTAGGGGAGGCCTATGTTCAGCAGTGGACGTCGATCGGTGGATATGACGATGGTCAGAGTCTCACTGCGAGATCGAGTCTCAAATGAGGACAATCGTAGAATTAGTTAGTAGCATCGGTGTCAAACAGAGACATTACAGGACTCCCGGACACGAACTTAAAAACGTATGTCAAAGTACTTCCTACAAAAACAAACCGATCGCAAATAAAGGTTTAAAATAAGATAAAAGTTTATTTCAACAGTTAAATGGCACTATTTCATGTTAATCAAATCAAATTAAATCGTTTATTTGCAAAAATACAAAATTAAATAATGTCAGATGTTATAACTACTTATATTAATAAATGTATTCAGCCTGCATGCAGGCGTGCAAATGTTATAGTTAGTTTTGTACGATTTGTAGGATAACAAATTTAACATTTTATTGAACGCAGTCCAGAGTGCTACACAATACTTCGACAAAGCCTCTAACATGTCATACGTGTCTTATCCACAAAGGCGTCACTAGTTTTGAGTTGGGTTTTGAATTGCTTCGAGGACATTTTATTTTTATGTTTGTTACCTAAGAACTTTTTACTGGGTGGTCCGATTTCATGATTCTTTTTTTATATGAAAGCTGGTGCTTCCGGTGCGTCGGTATATAGTTTTTTCAAAACAAAATCAATTAAATACGTACCCTGTGTGTGGGACACTATGTATCTACATATAGTATATCAGTTATCTATTACCCATAACATAACTTATGCTTACTTTGGGACCAAATTGTGTGAATTGTCCAGCATTATTTATTTATATGCTCTACTTAGCTTTCTTATTAGGCCTAGTCAATTGTAATTAATGGTATATGTCGTACCTTTACCTGATCAGAGTGATTTTCATTCCTATTGTAATGCATTAACGTTTCTTTTCAGTTGACGTGATCAGACAATCCACGTTCTCCCAGCCGTCTGCAAACCTCACCATGCCAGAATCGGACGCATCCTCAGCCAGAGCAATCTACGCTTCGATCTGTCTACTTATATGCTTACTCTATATAACTCTTTAGTAGCTAAACATTTTTTATACAAAACGGGCTGTGATAAAAACATATGTTCATTTAAATAGGTACATTTTCGCGTATGACATTTATAAGCTGCTGGTTAATAGATTTGTGGAACTCGACGTCCATTAGCTAAGCCTTATTGCTTTAACCAGAATGCAGTCGTTTTTATTAGTACTATGAGTGACAGTTTACCTACCTATACCTAATCCATCGAGCTTAAAGAATGTCAGTAAACAAACCACGACACAAAAAATTAAAACTCATTTGCTTGGCGTCTAGTTTCAGATGTAATAAGTAAGAAATATTTATTGAAGGAAGGATTTGAAATCGATAAGTAATGTTAAATACGAAGTATAAAAGGACGCGCCAACAATGAATTTTGAGGTTAAGCATGCGCAGTTTGTTTACTGACATTCTGCAAGCTCGATGGATAGGGTATAATTGAAGTAGGTTGAGTGGGTTGCGTTCACAGAGATCTGTGGTTGCGTTGCACCACAGTAAACTAGCAGAGAATACATTAACTGGATTGCGAGGTGCGGCGATGCTGATAAGTAATATGGACGTGGAGCATCAAGAGGCGAGGATTCTAGTTCTCACTAAATGCCTTGCTTCAATTCCTAGCCATCTTTCTCCAAACAGAAATAATAATCACAAGACATAACAATTTATCAATTCTTGTAGCTCAATTTACACCGGGATTTGACACGACGACGCACGAGGCTGCCGCGCGACTTTTTCAAGCATTTTAACGCATCCACTGCCCAGTCTCAGCGGTGTGACCCGCAGAGGCGCGTCACCGCTGAAGAAAGACATTAGCGACTTAGGCCATGAAAATATTAAGTCATACATGTCGTTTGGGTAGGTTACTTTTTAAAATTATTTGACACAAAATGTGCTCGCTGCGTTATTGCTGCCAACCGCTGCCGTACCTAACGGTGTGAACTGAAGCCAAGTTCTGTCTTTACAGATTTACTAACTTACTAGTATTGTACCTTCATTTTGTAGGTACTAATTCGCCTTTTACGTTTTGAATGACTACTTCGTTGCATTGCCATTATTGTGCCTAGAATATGAGCCAAATACTGAATACAAACCTACATATCATATACCTACCTACTTACTCCATGGGATTCCGTATAGTTTAAGATCCTAGCCAATAAGATAGACCATAGGTAAAATAAAGCTTACCATGATTATGACATACCTACTCAATGTAAGCAGAGTAATTGTAAATATTTTACTATGTACCATGTAATGTGGTCCGACAACTATGATAGAATAAAATAACAAAACGAATAAGTAGATAACGAAAAATTAAATTGTAATTAGTTTAGGTACCTACTATCTCTTTCATACCTTTTCATACCTTACGAATACTTATCGCTAAGTCCAATCTATCTTATTAGTCATAAGTGCGTTTCCATATAAACAAATTAGGGATAGGCCGCATTAACCAAAAATCTACCTTATAAAGGACACTTGGGTATAGAGAGAAGAGAGAATAGGGCACTTTAGTAAAATGGGTACCACATTTACTAACTTACCTTACTTTGGTCTATTTTTTATGATTAGAACCAAAGTTACTAAAGTGCCATATACTGTCACGCATGGCTATTTGATTAATTTTATCTGATTAATCTAACATTCTAAATGTTTTTGTAAGGTTAACTCAGAGATGTACTTGTGCCATTTCATTCGCCCCGGTTGCCGTGTAACCAGAGCCTACTCGGTGGCGAAATGTATGCAAATTACGCCGGTACGTGTAAATGATAATGTACGTACCTACCCCATACACCGGCTTTCCGGCAACAGGGATGTATAAAAAACCCACTTAAGCCACTTAATCATTTCGATTCTTAAACTGATGAAGTGCTCTGCAGTAATTACAACGTAAAATAAATTAAGGGATCAATGTAGGGATAGGTGGGAAGTACTAGTAAAATAATGTCCTTAAACATCGACCTCGCCTTAATACTGCTTTCACCGTATACACCTTGTTGATTTAGGGGCTTTCATAACCGGAAACTAGTAGCCTTTTCTTTTGTATGTCTTGGAGTACACATCTAAGTTGGCGACACAGCTCGGTAGGTTGGTGCGACATTCCAGTGTCAGAATCTAAATATTATATCCAGATCGACAAGTCGAACAGACCGTGTTCGTCAACTTGTCGATTTTGGTGTGTAGACTCCATTAGTTGGAGATCGACGATACAAATATACTTTGAGCCAATAGGTCTCATGTAAGTAGGTACGAATTGCTTTGTCTTTCTTAAGGACAAATCGGTACCTACTCATACGTATATCTAAAAAAGTTATGAATACTTACCTCCTAGAATATATAGATATATGAATCTGATATTCTAGCTGACTATTATCAAGCTAAGGTCTTTTTTGAAAAGATAATTGGATAATAGCGTGTTAATTGACGTTTTTGAAAAGTTTTCATAAATTTACGTCAAAGTTAACCGACGAAGCTTGCTTATTGTCCGATTATATTTTGATGAACTATCAAATAATCCAAAAATATCTTAAATATCAAATCTGATTATACCTACAATTTGCCTGTTTTAAGGAATTCTCAGGTTACAGTAAGATAGAGTTATAATAAACATGTGAGCCTTGTGTGAAACTGAAACATATCACTTAGAGTAACTAATTTTTTATAAAAAATCTAACATAATTATATATAAATAACATGTATAAGGAAATATATACTAAACTACTTAGAATATTTTGTTGTTAAATCATAAGTAACAGACATAATATTCATAATGTATGCAAATAATTTGTCTAACTCACAATTTGTCATTCTAAAAATTTCTAAAATAAGTTATATAGTCTATAAAAATGTTTTAGATATAAAAATAAAATATTAATATGTACATGCGATAAATTGTGTTTTCATTTAATGTCTTATCATGTCCTATTAACTTGTGATAAAAGATACCATATTATAGGATTTTCAATAATATAATTTTATTAAAAATAACAACATCGAATTGCTTAAATTTATGGAAACAACATAAGAATACTTTAATTTTATATTAAATAGATAATGAAGTAATCTAAATCACATATTAGGCAAATTCCTAAATAACTATCAATTATCCAAAGAATTGAATAATATAAGGATGTATCACGATTTAAATAACAATTTAAGCATACATACTAAAATGTTATATTAGGCGAGTATAAGAACTCTTTCTAGAGAATGTACGTACAGTCAAGCAGGATTGTTTATGTTTACTTAACACTACATTGCCCATAACGCCGCCTTGAGGCAGTGAATATGTAAAAAAATCCTGCCCAAAATAAAAATACAATTACTGCATGAAACATAACTAGCAACACACGGCAGCTATAATGTTGAGATGTAAATTATCGCATGATACATCTCATTACATCTTTCCATAGAAATCGTCAGAAGACCACATACGACAGCTATAAGTTATAGCTAAATATACGTTATAGCCATATAACGTATATTTTTACATGTATGAAATATGAAGGAATGTAATAGCTTACATCCCATTTCATCATTGTACATTAATGCTGCCGTGTGTCCCTTTAGCTAAATAATGCTTTTTTTAGAAGCCTCAATTGCACACAATAATCCGGAAACCAAAGCTTTGTATTTGGATAGTTTCGTGGTAAAACAGTCGGAGGTTTTTTTAACTTTTCTCAACCTCGCAATATTAGTTAGGTTTCTTAAGAAAAAATGTTTTTAAACAATAGTCCGGATACCATCAGCTCTGTTTTGGATAGCCTGATACTAAAACAGTCGGAGGTTTTTTTTGCATCTCAACTAAAGAAAAAAATATTAAAGGCAGTTAACTTCTCGAATGTCGGTATCTAATCGAATGTGGTACCGATTTAAAGATAAAACAAACGTATGAAATTGCGCGAGACCGGCCACACACAAGCGTTGAGCTTGCTAATCGCTTGCTGTGTAGCGAGGAAAACAGTTTAGGCTTACAGCAGTTTATCTATACGGAACTCTTACTGAGTTTTTAACCATTAAAGTTTCTATCAAAGTCAAGTGTAAAGCCTCGTGTCCTAAACCTTTTAATTTCCATCGAATAAACGAGGCTGTTTTAAAATTATTGCAAGTACAAGGTGAACAGAAGTTTGAGTGCTTTATTTAGGTGCAAAAATTACTTTCAATAGGTACTAAATAAATTATTTTTCGTAACTTTCTAGTTAATCATTTATCTAATTGATGAACAATCTGGTTTGAAACTACTTTTGTCGCTATAGAAGCGTTGGGTATTAGGAATCGGTCCATGTCTTTGATGAGCAGATTATCTCCATCCGGTACACCATATTTGAACGTGATAAGTTCTGGGTGCCGCTTTTTGGCGGTGATTTTGACAATCGTGGACAAAGGTCTTCTGGACATAACTTTAGCAGAACCACGCTTATTCGGAATGTCTCTCAGTATAATCAAATGAGTTTCTGTTACTACAAGGTAAGAATCGTGCATATATCCATTGAGGAGTACCTCCTGGCATACGAAGCTATCAACAACATTATGTTCTTTCATATATGTGCTAACATTTACAATTTCTTCCAACGAATCGGATTCAGAGTAATCTTTCTTGTGGCTATCTGTTCTAGAGTCATCGTCTTCGTCATTAATACTAAACACGGGAGGAACATTCCGGTACCTCTGCTCTTTTCTATCTCCTGCTGAAACGTGCCACTCCCCATTATTGACATTAGCATTGGGATTCACGATATACTCGATCAACTTGCCTTTTACCTCCTGACTCTTTGCTTTCATTGCCGAAGACAGCTTGCTGAACAATTGCTTAGCTGGTAAATTATCTTGGACTTTGGCCTTCCGGAGGTCAGCGCCGTCATTGTTATTATTCGGCGCGCAGACTAAGCATGTGGACTGATTGTGCTCTTCAAGACAATCTGTCATGTGGGGTCCGAAGTAGTCGTGAATTGCAACAAAACCTCCATCTAGCATGGAAACATGCTTAATGTTCCTCTTTAGGAATGATGCAACAACCATATGTGCATAACTATCCTCCACAGCCCTTCCAGAACCTACAAAGCATAGGTGTTCACCAGCTGCCAAAGAACCTGCCGCTAATGCCTGTCTTTGGGCATTCAGCAAGCCCTGCACAGCAGTTTTAAATGCTGATGGTTCTTGTAACATTAAATTACAATCCAGGTGGAATGCAGTAGACAAGTGACCAGCATTATACTGCTCAGATGGACGACAGTCAACTAAGAAGAATTTCACACTATCAACATTAGCATCAACAGTTGCACTCTCAATGAGCTCATGGACAGCCACGGGAAGACACAAGGCTTGGGAGTACACCTTGGAGTTGATCTCCAAATTCTCAGAAAACAACACTTCTAAGACATCCTCTCTAAATGACTGGGGAGTTTTCAGTGAGTAATAATGTGCTAATGAACAGAAATCTGACACATCATTGGCTTCAAGATCAGCAGGCATACTAATTAGTGCTTCAATAATTGCAGTTTTTTCATCATCTTTCATCTGCAGCAGTTGTTCTCGGGCGTTAATTATCATGATCAAACAAAGGAAAAATATAAAGAAAGGGTCAGACCTCTGGAAATACAAATCCCACATGAAAAGTACCACTTCCAAGTTGCATGTGCCAGCAAAAAGTGATCTAAGCCAGGGTAGGCAATACTGCTCTGGAGTTATTCTCTTGGTATCCAAAAATGAGCAAAGTTCTGGGTCATGATACTGCAGAACCAGTCGTAAAATATGGAATGGCACACCATTTTTAACACAGCCACTGGGAATGTACAGTTTGATTATCCTTTCAAATAAGTTGTATGTATCTGCCCTTGGTAACTTCAAACTAAGTAAAGGCAGCAATAGTTCAATCCAGCCATTATTTGAAGTATAGCTAATAGATTTTGATTTACAGTAAAATGTTATAATAGACTCTATGTCTGATAAAACAGACAATTTATCGTCGTCATCATTACCTAGCTTTTTTACAAATTTCTTAACATCATCCCTTAGGTCATTTTGGTTTGCTAGATCAAATATTTCATCAAATGAAAGGAGTTGATTACTTGCATCTTGGACATTGAGACAGAGGAGCCAAACATCGGGACGCAGGCTTTCAGGGATTTTCTTTCCCTTGGTGAGAGAGTTGATTTCGTGAGCAGTACAGCCATCCAAAAGAGCTGACTCCAGCTCAATTAGCCTGGAAAGGAGAGAGAATGAATAACACAAGTAAAGTTACATCCTTATATTTTCCTACTAGCTAAAATTTCTCTAGGCCCTGAGGTCACAGACAAGGTATTATGACAAGTTATTTAGTCTTTATTGAAGGACTTCACCGCACTTGCCATAAAATAAATCTTTTAGGTAAGTACATACAATACCTACTTATGGTGTAGGTGGTGTAGATAATCATAGATAAGAAGTTACAGTTGTGCACAATTAGGTAAGTACATTTATAGTACCTAGTTCTAGCCATTTGGATAGGTGTGTACCTATCTTATTTATCTATGATTATCTACAAGCTACCTCTGATTAATGAAAAAGGAATGAGACTTTATATGTTCTTGACACTTACCAAGTACTATCATCTTCCTCACCAGCCATCGTTATTTATTCTGTATTTGTTAAAATTTTTGCTATTTGTGGATGTATAGGTACTTGAGTTGCTGAAAACAAGGTGAAAATGAGTATGTACCCTATCAGCCAATAAACTGTTTGGCTTGTTCTACGCGTGCACTAATTTCATGGTTATCATATTAACTAAAATAATGCGTAGTTATTAAGTACCTACCTATGTACTAAATTTCATAAAGAAAGAATTGGACTTCAAAAACACAAAACTCTAAAACGCAAACAATTTTTACAGATTTTTACACAATTTTTGACAATACATGATAATACAATACATAAGATGACTGATGTCTGACAGACATTAACAGTGACAGTCAAAGTGTCACACAGCAAAGCATGCAAGTTTGGGTTCACACGCAAGAAGTTGAGTTTGGGTTTTTCTGCTCGCAAAAAAGCCACAAAACAATGCAAGGAATTTGCGCTTTATGGTGGCACTTCACATGGCTATTTGACGTCAAGAGAAAAAAAGACGTCACATTAGCGCTATTCGCAGATGATAGCGCCTACTTTGCATCCGCGACCAACGCAGTCACAGCTGCTAGCCAGATGCAGCGCATGCTGAACCTCCTACCAGCTTGGTTAGATAGATGGCGCATTGCAGCTAATGCTGGAAAGACGGCAGCTCTGCTTGTCACCCGTCAGCGCACTGTCTTACCACCCCTAGTACTACGAGGACAAGCCATTGATTGGCAATCCTCGGTTCGATACCTGGGTATCGACATAGACAGGTCAGTGACGATGAGCGCACAGGTGGAGCGTGCAATACGGCAAACACGCGCCGCCCGAGCCATGCTTAGACCAGTCCTAACATCCAAACTGCCTCTGAAAACTAAGATTGGGGTGTACAAGACCTACATTCGATCAAGGCTCACATACGCAACACCAGCATGGTATTCCCTGTGTTCAGCATCAAATCAGAAAAGAATCCAAGCCCAACAAAACATTGCCCTCAGAGTCTGTACAGGTGCCGGGCGCTATGTGCGAAATAGCGTCATCGCACGCGACCTGCAGCTAGACACAGTTAAGGAGTTTGTGGTCAAGCTGGCGCGCAGAATGTACGACCGTGCGGACAACTCTCGCCACGTACATCTCAACGGACTCGCTCCTCTGCACACAAGACCGCCGGATGCAAAAACTCCGTGGCGGCCCCTTCCCCGGGAGCTCCTAGAGTTACCCGAAGCCATCCCCCAAGAACATCAGAACAGCCAACAGGCTAATGAACAGCTCTGGAGAAGCCAGCAAGGCTCTCTGAGCGACAACACATGACTCGAGGAAAGCTTTTCTCGACGCTGAATCCGGAAAAAAGAACTATAGTACGTTTCCTGCCTGCATTCGACAACATAGAGTCGAATGTTGAAGACCACTCTACTACATGGCTATTTGTGTTCGCTTTGGCTGTTTGTTGTATTTGGCAAAATATATGACGTTCAGACGAACATGCAAAATGAGGCAAATACGACCATCCACACATAGCACTCAAATATACACTCAGGGACAAATTTAGTGGACGCACTTGCCACTATACAATACATAATTATATAGGTGCATGTAATATAAAATATGTAGGGGTTTTATCGTCTTTTGTTTCAGAGTTGCATAGTTTGTTTTTTTCGGCTTTGTGTTAATTTCATTGATTTGTACAGCAAAAAAAATTCCCTACGTTTGTGTTTTTACTAAATTGCAGATTGTTATTAACTTTTTATCAAAAAACGTTGTGGTCGTCTTACGTACACGTCATTTAAATGAATTAAGTTATAATGCCGGTTCTCAACGTGGTTCAAGTCTCTAGAGCCGTCACTTTTCCTTACAACTACTGCATTGTCACTAAATGGTTTTTTTTATTTTATCGAGATTTAGTTTTGTTTAAAAATGTTCATTTTATTGATCGAACCCTACTGAAAGTCAAATAAACACAGACACAACGATTATTTTGCTAATTTGTCTTTGATAAGTTGCATTCCTCTGAATTTGTCCATGAGTGTATAAAAATCAGCCTATTTGACTGCTTTGATGTGCCTCGAGAAACCGACAAGCGCACGGTAACGCGTATTTGGTATTGGCCTTATTTGTCAAATAGGCAAATAAACCTACACTTTGTCAAGTAAACTGTCCACACATGGTAATTATTAATATGCCAATTAATATGCCAGATACACAAATACAAATAGCCATGTGAAGTGAATGCCACCATTAGAGTTGGTAGCCCACCAAACGTCAATTTTGACTTAATTGTCACATCAAATTCATTTCGTTGCTTCCTTCAGACTTTTGTTGTTTGTTTTTTTTTCACTTCATGTTCACATTAATTCAGTTTGTTTTGAGAATTTACGATTTTCCTTTTCCTAAGGTCGATTCGGCCGCGAAAAGTTTCATCTGGTTTTCAAAGGGTCGCTGAATATCACAGTAGAAACTTTACCCCAAAGCAGAATAAATGAAGAAAAACTAAGGACGAACGATACTTCACGACCAAATATAAACGAAAAATCAATTATAAACCGAAACCGGCACTCATCGAGTCGGTAATGAAATAAAGAAGACCGAAGTTTTCAGACATGTTGCTAAATTTCTTCCCTGACAAAGAAGCATTCATTGTATTTGCACTGTATATAATTTTATTTGTATTCCAGGGTAAGTGCCAAACATATTTAAGTAATACATAAATGTTGCTTCTATGAGGGATGATGTATTTCCTTTCATAGCCACTATTTAGCTTGTCCTAGGCTCACTCAACCCACTCAACCTACTGGCAAGTATTATGAGTACCTATATGGTAAGGTACTTTACCTGCTTATAAATCACCAGTGCTGATTATATTTCAAGATGATGTAGGTTGGTAATTGTTAAGTACCAGTTACTTATCTACATACATTTACAGGTGTGTTTGTTACGGCATCTAAAACTGAGAGTGGTGGCTATGATTACAACACCACACTGGTTGTATTCCTATCGGAGCTCCTTAAGCTTGTCATATCATCTATTCTGTACACGATCAGAAGGACACCGTGAGTACCGAGCTCTACACTTTAATATAACATTGTGAGAAAGTACAAAATTACATAATTCAATTTAGTAGTGCTGACCTTTACTACCAATTTGTTTTGCTATTTACAGGCTAAAATGCAAGTAAGTGCCTAAAGCATTTAGGTCATGGTCTATGACAACACCATTTTTCAACTATGCTTTAAGAATTAAGAATGCACTGACTACATAATAATTTGATATGGTATTTATAAAATGATTTAATTCCCATGTAAACCATGAATTTTGACATATATGATGTTATCACTTAATGGTTACTATAACATAATCAGTTGTATATTATGGAAGCTTCCGTTCCATTATTTAGTTTTCCCTGTTCATCTGCAGATAACAGGAATATTTTAGAAGTTTTATTAAGAGTAAATGATTTCATCTAGGTGGTATCCATGTAAATTATGCTTGGTAGATTTGTATAGTAAGTAAATTATGATTGTATTTGATATCCTATCACAAGACCAAAATAGCTTAGGTATCTAGCTACCTTTTGTTTTAAGAAACAGTTGCTTCTAATTTGGTATCTTAATTATGAATCAGCATTATCATCAGCCAGAGAATTTTTATTGTGTCCGTCAAGGTAGAGTAGGTACACATATGGAATATTACATTTATTGATATGCCAATTAATAGTTAAAACAGTGTATGAAATAGTGTAAAAGTGAAATAAATAGTGCCTCTTTGGTTTAAGAAATAATTACCATACAGTGCATTTGTTCCTAGCACTTCACATCGTCTTTTTATATTGTTGCAGTATGAATTTTCATAAACTATGACTACTAGCAGAAGCAGCTCTATTTATACATAAATCATCTTTATATATATAAAAGAAAGTCGTGTTTGTTACAACACTTATAACTCAAGAACGGCTGAAGCGACTTGGCTGAAAATTGGTCGGGAGGTAGCTTAAAACCAGGAGACTGACATAGGATACTTTTTATCCCGTTCCCATGGGATGAGAGATAAATTCCACGGGGGCGAAGCCGCGGGGTGCAGCTAGTTTATAATAAGAAAATCTTGCTTTCTATAGGAAGTATTTCGATTTTTAATGGGTATGCTGGCATAATGTTTGATCGGAATGTATTCTAAGGTCTTGTTCAATATCTCCGTTCCTATAAGAGCAATCATTTTGAAATTTTGCAACCTCGTACGGTATGGTTACTCTATTTAAGTGTATAAATTTTGTTGCTATAGTATAAGTAGTTTTCAAGCATGGTCATGTGTACGCCAGCTTGACGTCAAGCTAGCGTACACTTTAATAAATAAATATTAATATTTCTCTGTTTCACTCTTCTAATTGGCATATCAATAAACGTAATATCGCTTATGTGTACGCTACCTTGACGGACACTTTTTTTCCACTGATTTGTATTTGTATTTAATGTATTTATTTTTCTCTTACAAAAGATAATAGCTTACAATTTAGGGATTAAAAATAGTCTAAATCTAGTTATCTTGTTTTGCAAGAGACTGATGCCCGAGAGAGGTTTATAAAACCTGTGGTACGGGTCACCAGGTCCTTCCTCCGCAAGATATAGTGGGATACCTACATAAAAATTACACAGTAGAGCTACATAATCTAAAAGTTACAATTAATTAGACCTTGCTAGTATAAAAATAAAGGAAACAGTGAAAAGGTAAGTAAAATCCTACTTGAGGTATGAGGTATGTAGTATAAACGTAATAAAAATAAAAATAAAAATGACATCCTTATTGAACCTATCCACAAAGAAGTAAACCGACCTGCACAGGAGTGCGCCGAAACTATATCAGTGAGTTCATAAAGTTGCGTAAGAACATACGTAAAACTATGGATAAAATGAAACAAGAGGTATTTCATTTTAGGGGGATCAGCAGGTTTTCTGTTTGTTCATAGCTGAGTATTTTAAGCCAATTGGAGACCAACGTTTTACATTTATGTTGTGTAAGAGGGTAAATTGATAGGTAAGTATTGATTTTATTGTAAATGTGAGGTCCCAGAAAGAAGAAGAAATTTTGAGGAAGACGAGAATGATTAATGCATATGGACTGCTTAACCAGCATGGGAAATGTTAAACAATGTCAACCACCTGTTAAATGGACCTAATATTATATTCAAAAGCAACATTTTTTTTTATCTGTTTCAGGAACAAACCACACCTATTCAGAGCTTTAGTACTAAACCGGAGGCTATTGTACTACTACTTTATACCATCTCTGCTGTATTGTTTCTACAATAACTTGGCGTTCATAAACCTCTCACATTATGACCCTACCTCATATTACATACTGCTGCAGTTCAGGGTTGTATTGACGGCTCTATTGTTTCAGGTTCGTATAACACGTATAAATTAAAGCTAGCTTACGCTTGCGACTTTGCACACGTTTTTCCCGGATTGAGCTGAAATTTTGCCTCAAACATCTTTGCAAAATTTCAGCTCAATCCGTTCAGTAGTTTTGGGGTGAAGGAGTAACAACATAATCCATCCATATGCATTTCAGTGGGTAGAAACTAGTACCATTATTCATATATGTATACACAAGGCAACTTCGAATTTCAAAAATCTTAACATATAGATAGCTAGCATAGACGAATAAAACACAATCTGTGGTACTAGGTACCTATTCAGAAATAAGGTACCGTACCTCCCATTGTTCTCGTTTTTTTGTAATGCCTCTCTGTTGAGACAGTAAGATTTTTTCTATCTAGCCAGCTGGCCCGGCTGCCAGGGAAGCAAATTGTATTACCACCCAGACAGCCCGGCGGCCGAGCCGCCGGCTTTGTGTGCCGACGGCTCCGTTGGCGGCTTTGCTTGTTGCCTCCGGCCTATGTAAATGCACCATAAAAATATGAAGGTTCAAAACCGGCAATTTCGTTACTTTGAGGCCAGTCGCATACCAGCACGCGAAACTGAGGTGGCGGCGCCCGCCTTAGTGTCGCGAAGACGTTGTCCGTTGTACGAAAAGCGGAATTGACTATGATTTCTCTCTTTTTCCACGCTATTCTGCCGATCTACTCAAGTTCCAGCCACATCTCCGCGCCTCGAACCACGGATTCGCTGATAACGAAATCGCCTTCTAATGTGAGACCGGCCAGAAAATCTTGTTCCAAATACATTCGTTACATTCATACAATTAAACGATAAGAACGCATGTAGTGATTGGCAATAAAATGGAATAATTGTTATGACGTGGTTGCTAAGTAAAGTGGGCGTTGCGATTACCTACATAACTGGCTGCCATCAGGGTTTCTACTTAAAACGATTATCATACGAGCTAAGAGGTACCTATACCTACTGTCAGGCTATAGGCATATACTAATATGAATACTAAAGCTGTATTAAAGATTTGCTCCTCGCATAAATAATGAAGGAACCTAATTTGTTTTATATCTTCTTTTCCAGTTCTTGTTCAAAAAGAACCTTACGCCGATCCAATGGGTTTCTCTCGGAATACTGACATTGGGTTGCATGATAAAGAACTTCGATGCTGCAACCACCAAGACAGCCGGCGACACCGACCTCTGGTCTCAAGTATTCAACATTTACTTCCTATCCATAAACTTTCAAAACTTCTGCTCGTGTTTAGCAGGCACCTACAATGAGTACTTACTCAAAACAAAAGGCTCAAATGTTGACATATTCTTGCAAAATGTTTTCATGTACCTAGACTCTGTGTTATGCAACTTGATAATGCTGGGGTATAAGGGGGAGATCACGTCCATGTTCGACGATCTCTCGTGTCTGGCCGATGTATTTGTTATTTTGATAACGGTTAATAGCGCCGTGGTAGGTATTGTCACAAGTTTCTTTTTAAAGAATTTGAATTCTATTTTGAAAACATACGCGAGTGCTCTCGAACTGGTTATAACTGCCGTTGTGTGCTACATACTGTTTCATATTGTGATAACTGTGCATACAATAATATCTATCTGTCTAGTCAGTATTGCTGTGGCTATGTATTTTAAGAATCCAGTTAATAATGTGAGTTCGGAAGCTGAATCGGATGATAAGATAAGGCTCTTGGAAATCAGTACAAACGAATAGTTTATTGTACCTATTTATCACAGGTAGGTTATCGTTTATATGTGATTCACAATTTAAAAAACCAAATAAGTTATTGTTCAGTTAGTTACCTACTGTTATGTTCAAAACATATAATTTTATTATATATAAGTTAAACTAGATGGAACTATTCTAGACTTTTGTACAGAAAAGGCTTATTTTTAAGGCTATTAAATGATGGCTCAGCTTTGTTTTTGCACTGTGCCGTAAAAGTGTGATAACAATTCTGGTAAGATTATGAAATATGTACTCAGTATTTTTCATTCTTGGAATCTCAATTTTTGTCTCACCTTAAAGTATTGCGCCTAGTAATAATATTACTGTTTTAAATTAGAATGTAGCATCTTCTCTTTTACTCGAATTGTATAGGTTTTAAATGTCTACTTACTTATTATATTTGCCATTTCAATGTTTTGTCACAATATTAAATTGGCCATTTTCATAAAATTTTACCGTAGTAGGTGGCTTAAATTTAGCTCCTAGCGTTTAAAATGATGGATAATAAATAAAAATTTGGATCAAACACGTGCCAACTTGATTGGGGGAAAAATATTTTACTCTATAAGTAACATTTACATTTTTTATAAATTACAGTTTGGTCCCCTGGTGTAAGGAAAAAACACCTAGGTAGGTTTGTAAATGTACTAGTTCTTTAACTTTTTTGATAAGCATTTAGGTAGTAAAAGATTACATTTAGAAATTATGTTCAAAAACTTCAGTGGACGCGGATAGATTGTAAGTTAAGACTCACAATACATTTAAATTATATTCCATGCAATAATTATCTTTCTAAGGAAATAAAAAGTGTTCCAAACAAGCTGTATTTATTTATTTACATTCCAATGTTAACAAACTATCTATTAACGATAATAATCACAGTAAATATAATATTTAAACTTTCGCTATTTAACATAGTAAAGAGTATTATCGGGTATTTATTCAAGTAGGCTGTCATCACGTATCCATGACCGCTGCAGAGCGATATATACGTAGGAAAAAAAACAAAAGGTACCTACGCGATAAATAGCCGATAATCTTTACACTCAATAAATATTGTAATAAAAATCCTTCAATCTATATAAGTAACTTTACCAATAAATTAAGGTATTAGAACTCTATAAGGGATAATGTTATTAATTTAACAGCATAGCATTCTTTATTTCAGCTTTACCTTTAAAGGTATGTGTTTAAATTCGTGCTTTTTATGCAGATACAGAATAAAATTAAGATTAATACTGAGTTGCAAAAAAAAAAACATTTTTAAACAGGCTACTCGAATAAATAGGTAGAGAAGAACTTTCTAGAATGTGACCTACATTGTCACCACACCACACCTAAAAATATTCTATGTTATTGAATCTAATTTATTTAACAATAAAGCTTATTTTACAATAAGGGCACTTGTAAATGGACAATGTTAATTTAATATGCTAGCACTGCTTTAAAAATGATCTCTTTTATTTTCAAAGCATGTTCATTCATAGCTTTCATAATATTATCACGCATTTCGTTCAAACTTAAGCCACTAAAATGACTGTCATTGCATCCTCTAACCTCAGCTAAAGCTCGAACAGAAAGCTAGACAGTATGGGGCAACATTTTCGTAGGAACCAGAAACGCAGCTTTAAAGATTTTTCTCGATTAGGCATGTTCCTTCAGGGGAAATATTCCTGAATTTTCGGTAACAAGTAAAATCAATTAAGTACACCCTATTGTTTAAGGCGGTGCCCCGAGGCACACTGAACAAAGACATTTTCAAGGGCAGTTTGTGATACCTATAATAAGCTTTTTTAAATACCTCTGTATTAGTTGTATTTTGTATAGTTAGGGAGCGTTCAAGTATTACGTAACGCAATTCGGGGGGGCAGGGGGGTCTCGTAAAACGTTACAGAAGAGATGCGAAAACAAAGTTTGGTGGCCACCAAGTGCAGCTTTGCATCTCTTCCTAAACTATACAAAATAAAAATATTACAGAAGTTAAAAAAACAGCTCATGATAGATATCACAAACTGCCCTATCACTTTTTGAAAAAACCTTTGTTCGACGTTTTAATAAGATAAAATGGGTGGCGGCGCTAGTTTGAGTCGGGGTAGCGCCATGTAGGCAAGTTGCGGTTGATTTTATGGGATGTCAATTGTGACACAATCTGTAAAAATTTCATTTTTCAGTTCTTTATGTGAAACGCGCAATCTTGAGATAGGGCGTGCAAGAGTATGAATAACCAAAGCGCCTAACTATATAAAAGGCTGCCTAGCGAAAGTGCTCACTCATTCAGAAAGTGCCAATGTTACAATGATGCCCCATCCTGTTAAGATGATAATTTAAAGCTTGAAGTTTTATATCTACCTCTCAAATATTGCTTTGGTTTCCAATAATATAACCAGTCTTGTAAGCAACTACAATAATAAATTTCTTACTTGAAAATACCTATTTACACTCTCGTTGTATTTCCATAACATTCAAGCCTTAATATTATTATTTGAACATATGGTTACTTAAGGGCACTAGTATAACAATATTTAGCATCTTAGCAGACAAATTAGTTTGGTTTGCCTTGTGAATGATGCCTGATTCCCAACAAATTTTGCTACTCTAACTAAATGAGAGCAAGATATGCTTACAAATCACCTTTAATGTTAAAAATTGATCTAATTAGTGACAGATAGTTATTTTTGTAGTTTTAATTATATGGGCTTGTAAAGAAGAGTAGTGACATACTTCTTTCTGTATCGGTGTGTCGCTGAGAGGACCATGACGCCGTCTTTAATGGATAAGGCATACAGGTGATTCAACATCACATGGTTAGGTTCAGGTAATAATGTAGGTTCACACTGAAAGCAGAAAAAAAATCACATTCAAAAATATACAAAGCTAGTTTCTTAGTTGACTCAACTCAATGATGTTCCATTTCGCAGACACAAAACTACACAAATCCCATACAAAAATGGATTGTCATAATACTGTTGATTAAGAAAACTAACTCAGGGTCAGGATATTTTTTTTTGTTAACATAATTTCTTTGATATTATTATAAGCAAAGCTGCAGGAAGGAACAGTAGCAGCTCATAAAACAGATAAAATGAGAGAGATGAGAAAAAAAACTTAAAATCTTATCAGCCCTCAGGATTTCTCTGTTGGGTTATTAGAATAAGAAAATGGTTGTTAAGATATGGCTCAATACTTACTGATAGAGGTGTGTCCTTGTTCAAAATAACTTGAAGCAGATGTGGGGGCAATATTGGAGGGCCTGATACTTTTTCCCAAGGCTTTGACTGTGGTATTTCCTGAAAAGAAAAGCAATCAATTTTCTTTTCTGTTTTTGAGGGAATCTAGATTATCAGATTTGTGTTTATGTTTGACAAGGAATATGATTACAAAAAAAAATTCTAGACTTTAATAGCATTATCAATGTTGATAATCTTTACCATAGCTTTGTGAAGTTTGGGTTTGGTGTTCTGTAATAATATGCTCATGTTTAGCATTATATCTTTACTAAATAACTTAAATCTAAAATTACCTGAGAATACTCTGTTTGAGCACCACTATGAATTCCTTCGCTATCCTTTGCTAGTGCTTGGAACACCTCGAAGTCTGACATCTTTACAGAGACTAGATTGTTCTTTGAGCCCATACCATTATCTATTACTTTCTGAAATTATTAAATGATTGTTATTTTATTAAAGTTATAGATATTTTATAAGATTGTTCAAATGATAAAATCTAGTAGTAAAACAGATATAAATAGAACTACTCAAGGACAGTGAGTGAGTAAATACTAATAATATAAGTGTTTAAATGCTTTATTGTGTGAGAAAAATTGTATAACTCACAACCGTAGGGTCATGCCTCCATTCTCCGTCTACAAAATATTTATACTGGTGCTCCCCTTCAGGTAAGTCTATAATAGTCACAAAATCGCCATGAGATTTGACCATAGGCATAGTTTTCCAATCAGTAAATGTTCCACTTATGAAAACCTGGAAAGATTGGGTGATTATAAATCTGTACCTTCATAAAGCATCTAGGAGTGTGAATAATGGTATTTAGCTAATCTAACCTGCTTTCCTCCACCTTCCCATTTGAACACAGTTGGTAGAACTTTCAACTCATCAACAATGTTACTATTGGCCTCAGTCAAAGTATTTGATCTCGGCCGAGGACCTGTGTACTCCACTTCGCTCTCAGGTACTGCTTTGGTGTAGTACGGGGCTCCGTCTTCAATGTTATTTTCGTCATCTCGACCAATGCGGTCATCGTCAACTTTTTTGTCGAATGTAAATGCTTCTCCCTCTTTGGTGGGCGAAGATGGGCCCGCTTCTGAAGCTTTTGTTGTTGCGTCCCGGTGCCATTCTTTGGGTTGATTACTTCCTGCGTTGCCCATATCACCTCACCGTAGATTTGATTCCGATATAATTCGAGGTACCAACAGGAGATGAACAACTTCGCACTGTTTTCATCATGTTTTCATTTTGCTTTTGGTAATTGGTTGCTTTGCTTGTCATGTTAATTAACTGTCAGCTCTGTCAATGTCACGTTATTATTATGGCAAGTGGGAGCTAGGGAGGCAATAATGTACGACAAAATTTTGTATGGCGCAATAATTTACAGTTAAAATGTGATAATTATATAATATTATTTAGATTTAATATTGATAGACAATGCCATTTTACAGCAGCACCATTAATTATTATTTGTACATGACTTTAACGACGCCCATTTACAGCTGATCTATTTATTAATTTACCTTTTATTTACCTTTTTTTTATTTAAAATTTAAAGCCCTAACAGAGACGACAGAAAAATAATCATGTTACTCAATAATTTGTACGTATAAACGTACAAATAACAATAACAGAAAAATAATCATGTTACTCAATAATTTGTACGTATAAACGTACAAATTATTGAGTAACATGATTATTTTTCTGTCGTCTCTGTTAGGGCTTTAAATTTTAAATTATATTTTAAGCAACATTATACTGTAGGTATAACTGACGTCTCCAAGTGTGCCTTGTGCTCCTACGGCGAATAAATGAGTATGAGTATGTTTAATATTCATTTATTCTCAAAAAGACATATTATATATTGAACAAATTATTAATAAACACTTACCTACATGAGAACAGGGTTTATAGTTTAAGTACATATAGATACATTATGTACATTATATTTGTATCATATACTATCACGCGCGTCTTGTGGTGAAGCCTTCACCACAAGACGCGCTAACTAATTAGCGGCCATAGATATGTAAGAATATCTTAGCGGCGGCGGCGGCGGCGGGGCGGCGGCGGCTGTCTGAGGGCTAAATTTCAAACGAGTGACTACTGAACTTCAGTCCGGCCCTGGTGAGGGCACAGAGAGGGGCCTCGAGGCTCGGCCTCATTACCCCGGCGGCATCTCAAGGGGCGACAGCCCCTCGGTCAATGGGCTAGGCGCAAAGCTCTTTTTGCGCAGGCAATTTGTTTTTTTTTTTGGGCTGCATATGTTGTTTCAATTTTTTTTGATATTTTTATATATTTATTTTTTTTTGTCTTTTTTTTTAGTCCATGACTTCAGGGCGGACGTGGTCGGCTGGTGAGGCCGGGGCTGGGGCGGTGTTAAGAGCGGCGGTGTCAGACATTGCAGGCGCGATGCGTTGGTGCTGGCCCATGATGGCGAGACCCCGCAGCGCAGCACTTTGAAGGTCGACGCCTGCCGCAATGGCCATCAAAAACTCGGTCAGGGCCCCAAACAGCATGGCTGCGGGGTCCGGTCGAGCCGCGTTGGTTTCGACGGGCGCGGTGGACGCGCCGGCGTCTGTGACGGTATCGATGGGGTAGAGGGTGAGGCGCGGGCGGGGCGCCCTGCGCTGGCCATATGTTGGCATAGGCGGTTGAGGTTGCGGTGCGGCGACCGGCATCCTGTAGGCGGGTGCCGGGGCCAGGCGTCGAGCGGCGATGGGTGGCCTTTCCGCGCGGGGAGCGGGAGGCGGGGCTGCTGTGGGCTGAAGTGGGGTGGAGGAGGCAACGGGTTTCCTCCTTCTTCCTCCCCTGGGCCTCCTCCTTCTGATGTAAACCGGCTCGCCCCGTATCGTGGCCGGGTTGGCGACGACTTCTGGGGCTGCCGGGGCTTCGGGTGGTATTGGGCGAGCGGTGTATGGGCGGCTAACGGGTGCGGGCGGGGGGGCGGGGGACGCTCCCCTGCTCGGAGCGGCAGTGGGCTGGTTTGGTGCGGGGGGGGAGAGTTTAACTCCCCTCTTCCGCGCCTCGCGCCGGAGCACAGGGCAAGTCCTACTGTTTGCCGTGTGCTCACGGCCGCAGTTGGCGCAGGTAGGCTTGTCAGTGAGGGGGCGGGGGCAGTCGGCTGCGGCATGTTGGCCGCCGCAGCGGACGCAGCGCGTCGGGCGGTGGCAGTGGGCCGAGGAATGGCCGAATGCCTGGCACCGATGGCACTGCGCCACTCGGTTCGCCGCGCCGCGCCAGTATTCCACGCACACGCCCTGCATGTTGAGGAGCTCAGTGAGGCCATACAAGCGCACGAGCTCCCCCTCGGGCAGGCGGTCCAGCTGGGCGTGGAACAGGCAGCCGGCGCGGCCCTGCTGCGGATGGATGTGCTTAACAAACCGAACTGGGAACCCCAGGTCGGTCAGGGCGAGGGTGACTTCATCGGCCTCCGTGTTGGCCGGTAGACCGCGTATGGCCACCTTGGTGGGCAGGTCGGCGGAGACGGCGTAACTGAACCAGCTAATCGCCGGGTCATCCGCCATGGCCTCCACCAGGTGGCGCTGCACGGTACGGTACTCTTCGGGGCTGCGGGGCGTGAAGCGCACCCCTTGTGCTAGGGGGCGTGCGTTTGGGGCGTATCCCAGCTTCACCCTCAGCGCGGCGAAGTGCGATACCCAGTTGGGTAGGCACTCCACTACGATGGGAGGGTAAGCCCGGGATTCTGCCCTCGAAGCTGGGGCTGCCGGTGAAGCAGGGCGGTCGGTGTGTGGGGATGGAGGCGGCGAGGCAGCACTTGTTGAGGGCTGCGGGGTTGGGCGCGCGGCAGGCCCCGGATGGGGCGCCGCTTGCTGCGTGGCTGGGCGTGCGGCTGGCCCCGGTTGGGGCGCCGCCGACGGGTGGCGCTGCGTAGTTGGTGGTCCATGGGGTTGCTGGGCCGGTCTTACCCTGAACGAGACAGCGGGCGGGGGATGGGCGGCAAAAGCCGCACCGTAGCTCGCCGCGTCATCGTCCGGCGACTCAGGCTGGCCCAGGCGGCGGGTTGGCGCGCGATTGGCGTAGGGGTTGGCGCTCTCCTCGATGAAGGATTGCCTCATTTGAGGCGACGGCATCGCCATCATCGGCGGCAGCTCCAGGAAGGAGGTCCCCTCCTCCTCCGAAGATGATGAGCTGGCGGATGGCTGGGCGGCAATGGGGTAGCGCGCTGATGCGCGTGGAGGCATATGCCCCGCGGCGGTCGGCTTCCGCGACGTCAGCGGCGTGCCTTGCAGCGGCGGGGATTCGTGGGAGGGAGAGGACAGAAGACACTGTCTCTTTTCCTCCTGGGCGTCTTCGGGACTAAGTGAGGCCCTGGATCCCGTTACTCCTGGCTGAGGACGGGGCGGAATCGCAGTTCCGCTCGCGTCCATAGCTTCCGAGCCTGCGGGGGGTAGGGGGGTGTCGTTTGTGGACGACATCCGATCGCGTTTCCGGCGGCTCTCCATCGGAAATCCGGGGGAGGGGGCACGGGAGGGGGAATGGGAGGCAGGTAAGGTACACTAGGAGGTTGCAGTGACTAGCAGGGCGAAAACACCTAGCCGGGTGGAATCCCTAGGGAAAGCCCAGCTAAGGAGATTCTGCGACACTAGCACTAGTCACTGCGAAATGGATGGGTAGGGAAGTGGGAATGCGGCTGTTACTGCGCTGGACGTTTTATAAACAAAACGCCAGGCAGTAACTTCCACCGTACGGGATTGCGTGAGTGTACGCAGGGATCGCGTCCCGCGGGTGGAGAGACACACAGGTACTCACCGCGAGCGAAGGAATAGTCCAGCACTGCGGTCCGAGCTTCCTGCGTGTCTACACGGGGCACACTGGCACACTGCACTCGAGTCACTATCTCACTAAACACGTATGTAACGCACCTACGCGAGCCACGACCCGGGGTCTCGACAACGCCAGCGGGGCGACCCGGCCGGCATCGGAGCTCCGCCGGGGGAGGGGGCTCGAGCGTGAGGTGGGGGGGGCACAATACGGAGCGGCTGTGACGCGCGCGCACTAGGCGAGTGAGAGCTGCAAACTGTGTCTCAGGTACTGCTTTGGTGTAGTACGGGGCTCCGTCTTCAATGTTATTTTCGTCATCTCGACCAATGCGGTCATCGTCAACTTTTTTGTCGAATGTAAATGCTTCTCCCTCTTTGGTGGGCGAAGATGGGCCCGCTTCTGAAGCTTTTGTTGTTGCGTCCCGGTGCCATTCTTTGGGTTGATTACTTCCTGCGTTGCCCATATCACCTCACCGTAGATTTGATTCCGATATAATTCGAGGTACCAACAGGAGATGAACAACTTCGCACTGTTTTCATCATGTTTTCATTTTGCTTTTGGTAATTGGTTGCTTTGCTTGTCATGTTAATTAACTGTCAGCTCTGTCAATGTCACGTTATTATTATGGCAAGTGGGAGCTAGGGAGGCAATAATGTACGACAAAATTTTGTATGGCGCAATAATTTACAGTTAAAATGTGATAATTATATAATATTATTTAGATTTAATATTGACAGACAATGCCATTTTACAGCAGCACCATTAATTATTATTTGTACATGACTTTAACGACGCCCATTTACAGCTGATCTATTTATTAATTTACCTTTTATTTACCTTTTTTTTATTTAAAATTTAAAGCCCTAACAGAGACGACAGAAAAATAATCATGTTACTCAATAATTTGTACGTTTATACGTACAAATTATTGAGTAACATGATTATTTCAGAATGCGAAGATGTGATCATGATTATTCAGTAGGTAAGTGTTTATTAATAATTTGTTCAATATGTAATATGTCTTTTGGAGAATAAATGAATATTAAACATACTCATACTCATTTATTCGCCGTAGGAGCACAAGGCACACTTGGAGACGTCAGTTATACCTACAGTATAATGTTGCTTAAAATATAATTTAAAATTTAAAGCCCTAACAGAGACGACAGAAAAATAATCATGTTACTCAATAATTTGTACGTATAAACGTACAAATAACAATAACAGAAAAATAATCATGTTACTCAATAATTTGTACGTATAAACGTACAAATTATTGAGTAACATGATTATTTTTCTGTCGTCTCTGTTAGGGCTTTAAATTTTAAATTATATTTTAAGCAACATTATACTGTAGGTATAACTGACGTCTCCAAGTGTGCCTTGTGCTCCTACGGCGAATAAATGAGTATGAGTATGTTTAATATTCATTTATTCTCAAAAAGACATATTATATATTGAACAAATTATTAATAAACACTTACCTACATGAGAACAGGGTTTATAGTTTAAGTACATATAGATACATTATGTACATTATATTTGTATCATATACTATCACGCGCGTCTTGTGGTGAAGCCTTCACCACAAGACGCGCTAACTAATTAGCGGCCATAGATATGTAAGAATATCTTAGCGGCGGCGGCGGGGCGGCGGCTGTCTGAGGGCTAAATTTCAAACGAGTGAGACGGCAAATATCTTTGCTTGTCAGTCAGAGTTTTCTGTGGTTGGTTGTCATGTCAGTGTCACGTTACGTCGTCGACTCGTCGCGTCGTTACGCTCGCTTCCGCTTCGTAGTACGCTTGCTTTGCTCTGTCTGTCTTGTCTGAAGTTGTCTGTTCGATCGATTCAGTCAGTTCGATTCGATTCGTTCGACTTCGATGGTCGTGACTTGAACCGGTAAACACGATCGTGAAAATATTTGGAAAAGTCAAGTTCGATCGTATTTTAATATATTTATTGATTTGTGTTCCTCTCGCATTGCTGCTTCAAATTCCAATCTCTCTTGACGCGAAACGAGCTCTCATTCTTCTCTAGCTCTGGTGTTTCCAGTGAAGTATTGTGTTTAATCGTGCTTGCTTGTGCAAGTCTACGAAATCGATCGAGAGTTGCAAATAAAATGAGCGATGAAAAGCTGCCGCTTCTTACAGGACCTATTGTTATTTCTGAAACCAGTGAACCACACATTGAATTAGAGATTGATCAAGCTGTGCCACACGAAAAATCTAAAAGTAATTACAACCCCACCAATGAAAGATGTTTGGAACATCCCACTTCAAACTTCGATACCATGATCCATCTCCTCAAAGGAAACATTGGCACTGGTATACTAGCCATGCCTGATGCCTTCAAAAACGCTGGTCTATATTTTGGTAAGATGCATCAAATAATTATTTTCGAACAAAATTTTAATACTTATTTTATATACCTACCTACCTTCTTATTAATCACATCACTGATGATGATGTATGTTTGTTACCTCTTCACGCCAAAACTATTTAATGGATAGGGCTGAAACTTTGCATACAGGTCAATCAATTATTTCCCATAGGATAGAAATCACCTTTATACATTTCCATAGAAACAAGGTGTGCGAAGTCACGGGGGCGCAGCTAGTAGTTTACTTAAAACTACTACTATCGTCTACCATCTCTATATTCTTGAATATTTTTAATAAATCATATCAGAATCTATCTTTATTTAAAAAAAAAATCACTGGGCTGTTGCTCCTTAGATCCCAGCATGACACTGCTCTACTTAGCACCCCTCAAATCTTACTATGCTCTACATGCAGCTACGCTCATCATGTGGTATCTGAATATCTGAATAAAAAATGCAAATATTTAATGCCTTCACTGCTATGCCTCTGCAGTTGAACCACTGCTGGTGTACATTCTACATGCATTGGTGGCAATGAAAGAGTTCACCCATTTAATTTGTTCAAAGGTGTATTTGGCACAATATTTATGGGAGTAATATGCACACACTGTATGCATATCTTAGTTCGGTGCTCACATGAACTATGCATAAGAAGTCAGAGACCAGCATTGAACTTTTCTGAAGTAATCGAAGATTCTTTTGCTTCGGGACCTGTTTCCTTGAGGCCATACTCCAAGAAAATGAGGTAAGATCAGTATTTAAGTTACAACTAGGAAAATATCACCATTTATTCATTGTAAATTATCTAAGGCAGACAAGACTATTCATTTCATTAAAATGAAACAACTGTAAAAGTAGAAATTTTTCAGCAATCAAATCTAACTGTAATTAATGAAAGTTGCAATGGGTTCCGATCATTTCTGTTGTATTTTACAATATTGACGTATATTTATTTATTTGTAGTCCACTCAACAAATTCAAAAAGGTGTTAATTCTTGATCAATCTTCTAATAAAAAATATGTGCTTATTCGATTCGGAATTATGTACATAAGCACACAAACAATACCAATTATTATAAATAACAACAAACAATAATATTAAACTTTAATAAAAAATTATCATGTGATCGTGAATTATTTAGAATCATTTATTACCTTGTTTACGTGTTCTTAGGTTACATAGGTCTTAGCAGTTAAGTAATAGTCTCAAACCGTTGGGGCCGCTACAAAATAACTCTTGTTAATAAATTTTAAATTAATAAATAAATCTTGTTAAGTAGGTTTTTAAGATGGGCTCCAAAAAACCAAAGAATTAGGGTTATTTTTTATTTAAACAACTTTTTTAAGAACAAAGATTGGAAAAAAATTGTTAATTGACATTGTATAACTATAAGAAAAGTTGACGTATTTTTTCCAAATTCTGAAATTAGTATTGGATACTTTATAAAACATATTTTCTATCTCCGAGGGTGTTGCGCTTCTGCCGCAAGAACGGCCGCGACGTATTTTATGTATGTATAAATAATAATGAATGAGATAAGAGTTCCGGAAGTCAGAACTTTTTAACCGACTTCAAAAAAGGAGGCGGTTCTCAATTTGACTATGTTTGTTTTTATTACTGGTGCTTCCCGTGTCATTTCAAGTTGGTCCGACAATGTCTTCCATGAGAAAACAATCTAATTGAAGTCGGTTTTTTTATGTTGATATTTTATTTATTAGAAATTTCCTCTTCTCTTCGCGGTCGCACTTCGTCATTCTTCACGCTCCGCCTATCCATAAACATCACCGTACATTGCGTATGTAAGATTGCCGCTGCATGCGCCGCCGCCGCCGCTGCTCTGTAAACACGGAGCAGTACACCCAACGCGTCTCCGTAAGCAAGCCTTTTTTGCAGATTATAAGTAATCAAAGTTTTTGTGGTATTAACGAAAAACTAAATATATTTTTTCTCCATAATGTGCGGATACATCTTGAAGATATATTTTTCTATATGTCATTCCGAATCGAATGAGCACGTAATTTAAGGAGCTTTTGATTTTGTTGACGGAACTATTAACCAACGTTTAAAATTTGATTTATCTATGAGCTTATTTTGCAAGCTTATAGAAATAAAAGTTTTTGAGTTTAAAATTTCATAACACATTTTATAATATGTGGTATGAAATATAAACTCAAAAACCATAACATAAGAATAAATAAAAACAGATTCTTATGACCATACTTACATATTCCTTTGTAAGTTAATTGTCACTACAAATGAAGGAAATTAACGACTTTTTATCATGTTTGTTTGTTAACCCACACTACAACTTATCATTATTACCTCAAGTAAATTAAAACTTTCCTATTGACAATGACAATATTTCCAGTAGGAAGTAAACACCTAGTAGATAAACAAGTAGATAGGTTTTCTAATGATATAACAAACTTCTTAACGCATTCACTGCCCAGCCCCAGCATTACGACTAAGAGGGGCTGCATGCTTCAATGATTTATTTATTTAATACAAGGCAAACCAGATGCTTTTATATACAGAGTTACATATTGATAAATACCAGAAAGCTTATCGAAGGTTTTCACGGGTAGTTATCAGAATAGTGCAACAAATTAAGACTATGAACAATGTGACTAATCTACATGTATCATCTATAGATAGTGTTTTTGATTTACAGTACAATATTTTTAAACTAAACAACTTTTATCATCATTAATATCATTGGCGCCAAATAATTCTCCCCTGGTCGAAGAATTTCTACCACTGGTTTTTGTGTGCTTAATAATAATAACCTTGAATGCTGTCGAGATTTTGTTGAAATATACTAACAATGTAACTTTGTTTCAGAAATATTGTCAATGCATTTCTGGTTATAACACAACTGGGATTTTGCTGTGTGTACTTCCTTTTTGTTGCTACTAACCTAAAAGACACTCTGGCGATATTCAAAATAGATCTTAGTGTCCATTTCTACTTAGTGCTACTGTTCCCTTTCATTCTGGCACTAGCTATGGTCAAGAACCTGAAATATCTCACTCCAGTGTCGCTGCTTGCTTCGATAATGACAGCTTGGGGTCTGGTTATTACGTTCTACTACATATTGCAAGACTTGCCGAGGACGGAGACGGTTAAGCCTTTCGCGAGTTGGCATCAACTACCGCTGTATTTCGGGACTGCTATCTATGCTTTTGAAGGTATTGGAGTGGTGAGTGTAGAAGTTCTCAGAGATTTTATTTGAGCATGGAATTTCGATCTCATCTTATGACCGGATGTTTGTACAGAGGGTTATTGGTAATTCACTGACACCGCGTGAACTGCAGGTCCTGCCCATCATCATGAATACGCCTGAAGACGCCATGACTTCATTTTCAGTATTGGTAGCATAGCAGGTACCCTCCTCCATGCATTAATCGTTCTTTCAATAGGCTATATGTGAAACTAAACTTAAAAACGGCTCTGGGTGAATTAACATTAAACACAGACTGGGCAGTGAATGCGCCAATTAGTGGGAGATAGGTCTTTACTAATTCATCGGGTTCCGGGCAAACGTGTTTGTCATTTTGTAGCGGATATAATTTACATTTTAAGATTAAAAGAGATTTCAAGAATTAAATTACAAACGTAGATGGGCAGAACCAGCAGGGTGATGAATTACCATAACCCTGTGCATATAAATTAGTTATTAAATAGACAATAATATATATATATATATTTATATACACAAACATTATATACACCTACATTAAAATAATGTACCTAAAGTCATTTACTTACAACGGGAAATTAACCATGATTTGAGATAAAATAAGCTAGAATATTGGAAAGCTCAACTTTCCAATATTTTTGAAACTGCGAGTGAGTTTTCACAGTTATTATTATTATGCACGCAGTTATTCCGTGATAATATGGCGCATGAAACTGTGTCGAATATTGAAATATTGGAAGCTCAAAACTCAAATCATAGTTAATGTCCCATTGTAAATAACATCAAAGTATTTATATTTATAAACATGACGAATTAAAAAGTTTTAAATTAATAGTCCTTATGCTCAGTTGTTTTAGACCGGACATTTCCAGTTTTATATATCGCTAACGAAAGGCCGAAAAAGTTAATGATGATTCGTATTTCATGATAAAATTGACGACATACTTCTGCTATCAGTGTTTATCTGGAGTGTGGGAAACCGAATTATTAAACTAGAGTAGGTGGTATTATATATACCTTCCCGCAGCAGAGTAGCCAACTATCACTCACTTATTTAGAAGAATAACATACCTACGCGTAGTTTAATAGGCCGCCTGAGATACGGGTTCAAACAAAAAGCTAGAACAGGTTTTGAACATTCATTAATTAATTAGCAGATCCACCAACCTCAACCTCAACAGCCTATATTGGTCCACAGCTGGACGCAGGCCTCCCCCTGATAAGTGCCTTAGTGGCGTTTATCTAATGGGGGCTAAGGCCCATAATCCCCACTAAAAGAGGTTACGATAAAGAGCGTAACCTCGTTTAATCCTAATGAAAAGTTTGGTAGTTTTTTGACTCGTACCTACGTACAGTGTTTGTTGAAAGAAAATCTAAGGTTATTGGTAGGTGGTTAAAGATTACGTAAGATCATAACATCATGCAGCAAGCAAACAAACTTGCATTAAACAAGGTAAACAATTTTATTGTTAGTACCCACGTTAGTAAGTGCATAATCTGCTGTTGGAATTTTAAAGTTAGTTTTCTTTC
Source organism: Eupithecia tripunctaria (assembly GCA_955876795.1). NCBI lineage: Eukaryota > Metazoa > Arthropoda > Insecta > Lepidoptera > Geometridae > Eupithecia > Eupithecia tripunctaria. The sequence continues at coordinate 9,010,290 of OY041609.1, read as the reverse complement.
TACATGCCGTATAGCTCCGTAAACAATGACGAAAAATAAATCGAACGTGGTCTCTTAATTTCTCCTAGACGGTTTAGATAAATAAGTCAAGGAATAATATTTTTTCATAGAAACTTTACTACTTATTTGGACCCCAACCGACGGTAATTTTTGAAAATTAGATTAGCCTATGTGTTATTCTATATCCTGAACTCTCTACATCAAATTTCATCTAAATCTGATATGGAGATACGTGGTGACAATCATTTACACAAACTTTCGCATTTATAATATTAGTAGGATGGGATTTTGATCTCTGAAGGCACACAACTGAAAACTTCTCTGTTCCATGCACAGAAATCTAAATAAGCCAACTAAATTCTAAATGATAAGGTGCCTTTTTATTTAGTTTCTGTAGTTCCGTGTCTGAAGCCAAGCTTTGCCAATGTAATATTCTCGAACTACGTCATTCCCGCATATAATTGCAAGTGGGAGGGTCGTTATGTATGGGGATGGCGCTAACAGTAATATTGTATGAGATGGCTATGATGCAATCGATCGATAGTAAACGCCATGTGAACTGGTATGCTCATAATATATTCGCTATTCTGGTGGTTTGTGCAGCTTCTCCAAACTGTTAAGGTTACGAGTTAACGCATATAACTATTACTGTTTATTAAAATAAATGATAACTAAATCTATTTGAGGCTTGTTAGAAACATACAGTACCTAGGTATGTTTGTACCTACCTTATAACAAGGTTATTGAGATCGGGAGATAACATACTATTTTGTTCGATCGCAACTCGCAATGCATTTCACCTTGTCCTAAAATATAAATATGTTTAGTTCCAGTTCCAGTGGTCAGTGCTAATACTAAAATAAATACTAAACTAATTTTGTTTTTGTCATATAACTATGTAGTATTTACTCGCGGCTTCACCTTGCTCCCTAATACCACCGTGATAAAAACGCCTTTAGCTCTTAACGACAATGGACCTTTGTCATTTATTATTTAACAGGGTTGACACGAATTTGAAAGGCTGGGACAAACACGTTAGCAATGATGATGATCCCATCAGCTATATTAAATAATACCATGATATAATTTGACATGTGGAGTCAGATGACTCCATAATATGGAGTCATCTGACTCCACATGTCAAAGTGACATATGTATATATATGTATACGATACGGAGAGGATACGTAGACAACTTATTATGTTGTCTACGTATCCTCTCCGTATGTCACTACTGGATTATAGGATTCCAATTAATCATCACAATCTTCAACCACAGGTGCTGCCATTGGAAAATAACATGAAGACACCAGAAGCCTTCGGCGGCTGTACCGGAGTGCTCAACACAGGGATGGTTATAGTAGCATGTCTGTACACTGCCATCGGCTTCTTTGGATACCTGAAGTATGGAGATGCTGTACTGGGCAGCATCACACTGAACTTGCCGAACTCATTGTGAGTATCATAATGAAAATCTGTAGGTACTGTCGCTTTGTTTTACTTTATTTATGTGATTATATTCCTTCTAAGCAATTTTTGCGAGTTACTGGTTTGACCTAGTTCAGGCACACGTAATATATAGTTTTAAAGTTGTTATTATTCTTTATTCTTATTAATTTGTCATAGGAATTTTTAAATAAATATTATTTGTTATTATTGTTATCTTGGCAGTCGTCATGCTTATGTTTACGATCAAAGCACATTAAAGGGGAATAGAAGGGATTTTTTGAGAGTATTGCATACATTTATTTTTTCTTGCAAATTTGATATATTTATTGCACATCCGTAGTTTTGTAAAAATAGAGAAAACGTGATTCATTATTTCTCTTGGAGAGTTTTCTTTCATTGTTTCATATGGAGTAAGCGTTGAGATGACGGCTGATAGAAGTATACGGTTAGAAAACAGCTGGTGCTTTAAGCTAAGCACTTAAACAAACTCCGTCCCTTTAATAACGATCGAAATAACAAGGATAGCATTATTTTAGTGCTGTCACATAAGTTTGTCTTTAGCGACATGTGAATTAACAGTTTAACACTATCAAAGATTGAAGATGTTCGTTTGCCACAATTGTATTTTACAATGTGCTTAAAACTGTGTCTAAAATTATAATATGAAATGAAATGAAATGCTTTATTAAAAAGGAACAGCATTAATACAAACATTACCCAGTCGGTAAAATGCGATCGATTTCTTGTCAAATAATAAATATTTAAAATTAATAAATACAAATGTCTAGTCTAGTTATATTCTAGACATATTTTAATTTTCTACCTAAAACAACCCAAACATTAATTTTGTAATATAATTCATTGAATTAAATTGACACCAATTAGGTACTCCAGCTAAAACTAATTTTAAATTCCTTTACTTTCAGATTAGCACAAAGCGTCCGTGCTGTAATGGCGGGCGCCATATTCCTGTCGTATGGCCTGCAGTTCTACGTGCCGATGAGCATCGTGTGGCCTGTCGTGAAATCCAAGCTCAAGTCCGAAGATGCTTTAAAACATGGCGAGGCCGTCACTCGACTTGTACTCATATTGATTACGTGTAAGTGGAAATACTTCTTACATTATAATATTAATAAAAATATTCTTAGGGTACGACCGACAGATGATTAAGCTGGCCTATCACGCACCCTATCAAATTCAAATTTCATAAAGATGTTAGGTATATACAATCCTATCGATAAATAGGGACCTATTAGATTCACTTCATCTTATGTATCGTGTGAATATGTCTAGGTTTGAGCGAGGTTCTATTCATTTAGCGATGTATTTAATATCACAGAAATACGATAGAAATATCAGTGCAGAAAAGTCGCATAGAGGTATCCGACAATAGCAAAAAAGTCAAGTCAAGTTCACATGAACTATAAACATGAAAGTACTCTGGACTCTCGTATTATATTAACGCGTGGAGTGGCGCTGATTAAGCCACGAGTCACCTTACGATGTTTCCCTTAGTTTTTTGAACAAAGATAAATTCCCAAACAAAACAACTGATAAACGGCGTCCTAAAACTCGATCGTCTGTCCGCTAGGTTGGTGAGGTTATCTAGAATAAATAACAGCAAATGAGCACATTCCAAACTGATTTGACCAGCGTTAAGGTGAATTTCAATAATATACCGTAACGTAACATGTGTAGAGGTGATACTGGACCACACATACTTGTAATATACAATTTTTAAACTACAAATATAAAAAAAACGTGTAATCCACTGTAAATTACATTTCACACACACTCTTGTATTATTTAACATTGTATGTTTAGATAATGAAATATTTCGCAAATGTTTATTTGCTTGTTTTTTCAGCGAACTTACTGTCCTGAAATTATTGCATAAAAATGATGTCATTCATTTGATTAATTAAAAAAATATATATATACTAGCTGTTGCCCGCGGCTTCGCACGCGTTGTTCCTATGGAAACGTTTATAGGTGTTTTCCCGGCAATTATTAGATTTTTTCTCGCCGTAAAAACCATCCTTGAACTTCAACGAACATTTTAAAAAAATCAGCCAAATCGGTCAAGCCGTTTTTATGTTATGTCGTGACAACGGAAAACGGGTTTAATTTTATATATATATAGATATATATATTTACATATGTTAAAATTACCGTAAAATAACAGGAATATGAAATAAACAGTATTTTATTAATGCTAGGGATTTTTATAGGGTGATTTAAAAAAACCATACTTTTGGCGAAAATCGTTACAGAAATTTTATATTGAATGAATGCTTATATTTCAATAATTATTGGAAATCCCTAATAACAAGGGTAACATAGATCCGTTACTTGTGAATCAATGAAAATTATTTACCTAACTGCTTTACATCGCAATACGAAGTGGTTAAAATATAGGCACCTATTATAAAGGTATTAAAAAGGTATACGATACATACGATATCTGCGTGCAAACAATTAAACTTTCCACTACGAGAGTAAATAGATAAATTTATATATATGATAACAACACCGACCACCCGTTCTAAGGCAACATAATACTTACCCTAATTATTTCTTATCGACTCTGTCTGAGTAATTGTCTGTTATTTTCCAGTTTCCGCCGCGGCCCTGATTCCAAACCTGAGTGGAATTATTTCACTAGTCGGAGCATTCAGCAGCTCTGCACTGGCACTTGTATTCCCACCGATTATAGAAATAATGACATTCTGGCCTGACCAACTTGGAAAATACGACTGGAAACTTTACAAGGACGTATTGATCATCCTTTTTGGCATCACAGGATTCGTATTTGGGACATACGCGAGCATTGAGAACCTATTTCTGCATAATCAAATGTAGATTCACGATCACGAAGGACCCTGTATAGATATTTACCAACCAAAGATTTTTGCATTCTCCATGACAATAATTGTATATAGCAGCGTATGTTAAAGCTTTACTAGGCTTTTAAAAAGTTTATTTAGCTTAGTTAGACCCTGCATAGTTAGACTTATTCGATCCAAAATGTATGGATTGTATTTTAAAAGTTATATAAGTGTTGAGCCTAAGTTTAATATATTTATGTGCTAAAGGTTAGTTACAAGAGAAATGTGAGTTTAAAGTGATAATTTAAACTGTTGATACCATTATTTATTCTTAGTTTAATCATGATCATGTATTCGAATACAAAGGTATTTAAATTGTTGTAGAATTCTCTTAGATATATGATTATAAGATATACCCAAAAGTTAGAAAGATTACAGATGACGTAGTCTTTATGTTTAAATTTTATGCATTTGTTGATCTTGTTTTAGTTGAATTGTATTTTTACAATGTAAAAGATTTTGAATGTATTTTTTTGTTATTTGATATTTTAGTTTTTATAAATAATTTTTTCTTTATTTGCGCAAAATATACATAGACGTATTGTGAATTGATGTATTAATTTATTTAAATCACGTTTTAATTTAATATTATTTGTGCGCAATGACGTAACGTAGGTACCTACTTTGTCTGTGTACTGTACAGCAAAATACGCCCACATATTAAATAACCCAGTCGAAGATATACTGATACGAAAACATACAACACAGGGGTGCCACTTAACATGTGTTCTAAGCCGAAAAGGAAAAGGTGATTCTGAACCTGTAAATATATTTATTTTTTTAATTACCTATTGTGAAAAAAATATATGTCGGTTCTGATTAGTTTTTCTGTAAGTATACGAATTGCATTATTGAACAATATTAAACACTTGTTTGTTGCTTGTTTTTTAAGCAATATCAGTTTTTATTTATAAAAAAAATTCTTAGAAAATTGAAAATAATATTATTAATGTAAGAATACACGTAAAAGAACAAGTCTTAATTTTGTGAGTAAAAATATTATATTCAGAAAATCGTAGAATAACTTTATTCTACGATTACGATTTTCTCGGGGTCCAATACACACAATACACATAATTTGTGGCGCCCTGTCTAGGTAAGATACAGTATGTACCCTTTGTCATGTATGAAAATTTAGCATTGAATTGTTAGACATAAATAATAAATTTGCAGGTACATACAAAAAAGTAGACATTACTTTTTCGTATGTATACCTGCAAATTTATGTTTACAAGTTTAGTGTACCTACTTTAGAATAAACGAAACGAAAAACTGGAAACAATAATTATTGACATTCTGAGAGGTCAGTCAGTAAGTAGGGAAATTAGTATCCTGCACTTACTAGATCTTAGTGACCTACTATCATATTAATTTCCTGGTAAGTACCTACCATACCTAACCTTTTCACACAAAACTTAGTACAAAACATACTTGTAGTAGGCAATTGATGTTTTACTCTGTAATATAAACATAGTGCAAATTGTGCAGTATTGAGTAGGTAACTACGAACCTCGATACAGGTACCTATGTATTATTATTTAATTCCAGTAAGTACCAAAGACAATAAAACCACTCTGGTATGTACGCGAGGATACTCTGTCTATCTATACTATCCTAGTTAATGTCGCATTTTAATACTGTGCTAGCTTCAATGTTAATCATATTTCTGTGTTATCTGTGATGTAATCGTTATAATCGAAATAAATTTTACTAAAGAACGAGCATCAAATACCTGCCTGTTTTATTTCTAAGGAACTTGTGTTGTTTTGGTAAATTACCAAGCAAGCCAAATAATGATTTTCATAGCAACTCGGTGGCGCAACAGGCGAATGCCTGCGACAAAGAAGGTTCCGGGTTCGATTCTGAAGATTTTTTTTCCGGGAGTTTACAATGTAAAATAAAAATATTCTTATCAGGTTAGTTATTTTTTAAATAAAGCTCGGCGAGATGATGCTGTATTGTATGAATTGTCGTGTAGCGTCATGTTATCAGCCCCACCATGGAATTTGATGGGTTTCACCCATGCCATGTGCTATAAAATACCTATAGTGCTTCTCGGTGCATAAGTAAAAATAATAAAAAAGATGTGTGGCACTCGGGGACTGCCGCGGTATTGCAATGCCATCTAGAGGCGAGTTGCTGAACTAAAGAGACAAACGTCAAGGTTTTTTCGTTACGGAATTTCTGGATTCGGTCCCCGCGCTCAAGGCCCGCGATAGAAGCTATGCAATAGCTTAAAATAGTTGATTTGTTTAAATAAAACAAAACCAACTTCAATTATATAATTGTCAGAACTGGACCAAATTGAAATGGGATCACACGGGAAGCACCAGCTTTCAAACAAAAAAAGAATATTGAATATCAGACAACCCAGTCAAAAGTTTTGAGGTAAAAAACATAAAAAAAATGTAGTTGGGTAATAAAATAGTGTCTCGGTAGAAACTTCATCATGATCATCATCAACCTGTTCCTATATATTAGTCCACTTCCTTCCTCCTAGGTATATATTAAGCTTCAGCTTGCAGAAACTGTCTGCAGTTTTTTCGTCGGGCGTCGGCATCTCTCTTGGCGTGTCCGTCAAGGTAGCGTAGGTACCCAAAGAGAATACAATAACTTCGTAAGAAGCGTACCTACACGAGCGATATTACTTTTAATGATATGCCAATTAATACAGTAAAACAGTGTATGAAATAGTGTAAAAGTGAAATAAATAGAAATAATAACCATACCTAGTGTTAGCGTTAGCTTGACGTCAAGCTAGCGTACACACTAAGTATGCTCAATAAATCTCAAACCAAAGAGGCGCTATTTATTTCACTTTTACACTGTTTTAATCAATAAAAATAATATCACTTGTGTACGCTACCTTGACGGACACCACTTGGCTGGAGGGTGTCCTTCACTACGTTTGCCAAACCGCAGTCTCCACTCCAGAACCTCAGACCAAGTAAAAAATCAGAACACGTTTACCCGTGCCAGCAGTTGTTTCTGACAATGCTTGAAATGAAAACTAAAGTTCTCAATCACTGTGACCCATCATGACCTACAAAGCTGAAACGTGGACATAATCACGGTAGGGCTGGTCCAAGAGTGCTATGAAAAGAGCTATGCTCGTAACGAATAGGGATATGGAACCAAAATCATCGACGTTTACATTATTCACCTTTGCTTGATTTACATTTAGAACATGTTTTTCTTTGCGTGGCCTTGGAGTCACATTTTGATTGTGGCTACCGCGCTTTGTTCAATCAAGCTTCTCACCAAGAGATGGCGCTGCCTAGGTACTATTGTGGAAACATGCACGCGGTTGTGATCCGACCCGACCCGCTCGACCGATTTATTTGTCTATGAAGAATCTAAAATTTTTGAACGGATGACAGGATGAAACGCATTCTATAATTGTCTACGGTGAAATGTCATTCACCGACAACAAATTAAAAAATGTCGGAATCGTGTCAAGACGGTAATTGTCATGGAATTATTGAATGTGGGCCTGACGAGTCACCCACGAAACTTATCGTCAATTACATTCCCGAAGTCATGACCCAGGATATGATGTTTTCACTTTTTTCGACCATGGGTAAACTGGAAAGTTGTAAACTGATATCCAACCGAGGGTACGGGTTCGTCGAGTACTCATGTCCTGAAGACGCAATCAAAGCACGAAAAGCCTTCAACGGGCTCCTTATGCAGAACAAGACGTTGAAGGTATCGCACGCCCTGCTTAACCCTGAACTGAAGCCTCCCACGAAGCCAGAAGCGGACTGGAACCTCTACGTATGTAACCTGCCGAATGAACTGACCTTGCAGGATCTACATGGACTATTCGCACAATTTGGTAAAATAGTTAATTCCCGCATAGCGGCTGGTATAGCATTTGTATTATTTGAGCAGCAGTATGAAGCAGAAAGAGCCATCCAAAGTATCAATGGCTCTACGCCTCCTGGTTTCATACATCCACTAACAGTTAAGTTTGCCAATAAAAGTAATCCTCATAAATATAAAAATAATAATAACAATTTTGTGAAGGGCCCCCTTGTAAAACCATACCATTGGATAAATCACTTCAATGCAATAGGAGATCACAATTCTCCAAGCACATGGTCCATTTACATTTATAATATTGCAATGGAGGTGGAGGAGTTGACACTTTGGCAGCTGTTTGGTCCTTATGGTGCTATTGTATCTGTAAAGATAATTAAGGACCACCAGACGAATAAGAGCAAAGGCTTTGGATTTGTGACGATGAGGAATTATGATCAGGCGGCGATGGCAATACAAGCACTGAATGGGTACGTCCTGCATGGGCAAGCACTCTCTGTGAGTTTTAAAACTCAAAAGAGATAATGCTGAAATTAAAGACTTATTATATGACTATACAATATCAATACAGTAAGAATAAGCAAAAAATTCTTTATTACCGATTGGCATTAACCGACACTGCATATTGCAATAATTTTTTATCTTGATTCTGTGTACACTTTAACTATAAGTGAGTGGTCATTTGACTATTGTTGAAAATAAATTATATTACTTTGAGCTATCGACATTGTTAAGTTTGTTTATGAATAATAATTTATTCAGTTTGCTCGTTAAATATTTCAAGTTTACTAGAAGTTAAGATTTGTATTGAAAATGAATGTTGTTTGGGAGTCCAACTTCATTGTGAGCTTTTTCGCTTTCATCATTTTTATTTATTATTTAAGTATGTAATATAATAATAAACCATATGAAAGGAAGTGTGTTTACAAGATCTTACTAATTGATAAGCCACATTGAGATGTTTATTCAGCTACTAGTTTTAGTTGTACACTTTTTATAACAATGATGTCTATTTAGGTAGTGAAAACGAAATCTAGATATATCATATTTATACATTTAGTATAAAAATTTGCTGAATAAAAGTTCATTTTCACAATTTTATAAATGTGTTTTGTTAAATATTCTTCCTTATGATATCATCACATCCCTCACTATAATTTTACTTTTCTTCAAGATAATGTAATGAAGTTAGAATTCCTATTGGAATCTGTTTGGTAGACTGTATTTTGAATAGGCAATAATAAGTAATCTCATAAGGAACATTTTGTTATTTTCTAATATGTATTAACGTCTATTCTTGCATAACAACATAATTAAGTTATTAGTATGAGTGACAAAACTAATTGCCTAGATTAGGTCATTGTGACATCATTACAAACTGTATGAGATCCTAGTTCTGTTATCAATGAATGCTTATATGAAGGTCACAAAGCAATCATACTTTGATAAGAAATCGAAGTGAACTAAAATTCATAATTCACCTAATTCATTATGTTATTTTCCTGCAACTCTGATACAGAAGTAGGTATTTAATTTCGTATGTATCTAGAATAGTAGGCATAAAAGTAAAGTTCGTATTATTTTTTATTTTAATTGTGCAGTCTTGTGTATTAGAAAATGGGTGGCCCCAATTTTAAAGTTCATTGACCACTATTGTAAGCAAGAACGCAACTACTAGTCGACATTGAATCGTAGGATGACGTCACATCCTAAACTCGACAGAATAAGGACTCGTTTGTCTTCATTGGTTTTTAGGCTCCATAGAATAGCCGATGTTATTATGTAAATTTTTTCGGAACGTAAATTTAAATTTATAACTATGAACCGTCGTCGTCGTTGGTGGGGTTGTTGTGTAGTCGTTCCCCACTAGGTAGGTAGGTACTACCAAAAAATTACTTAAATTTAATTTAAATTGATATAAATCTTTAACTACCGCCGCCGGATCCATCATAGGTAGGTACCTACCTAGTTGGGCAACTTGGTCCCCGACGACTGTAAAATAAAAATAAGGTTGTTGAAGGGCGGTGGGTGTATGCATGATCTTTTTACACCACGCGCATGAGACCCTACCTACCTACCTACCTATACTCCAGCCATTTTCAATGTAGGTTTGTAAACAAATCTCGACATAATATCCGAAATTCTCTATTTGGCGTGGTGTTCTAAAAATTATTGTCAGCGTTAGGCATTTTGTAAGAAAGATTTCAAATTGACGAGTAGGCCCTCGTGCAAATTCTCAAAATCGACAATATGATGACATTGATTTTTATGGGCAATGTTTACAAAAGTTAATCTATTTTCAGTTTGGACAGAGGTACCCGGTACCACGTGCTAAAGTGCTAATATTACCGTTGTTACGCTACCAAATAGATCAAGGTGGGGCTAACTCATCGTGTCGTCTAGTCTAGCCCTCTATCCTTTCCAGGATGTCCTATTGGCCTATTCTTAATGCCCACCACCTACTAACTACATCTAACCAACCACCATAAAATCAGGAGTGAGGTAGGTTAGGTACCTCCTCGTAATACTGCAATGCAGTAAGTAACTCAGACTTCCAAGCGCAGATCCAAGTCCGTAACCTATGGTATGTTAGAGTTCACAGTATAAATTCAGGTTGTAGATGACTTCTCTTGGTGACACTATAAAATCTTCTGGAGAAAGAGCTGAAAATGCAACTATTCCGCTAAGAGGTGAGTTTTGATAAAATCTAAAAGAAATCCGCGAAAGTTTCCCTCTCGTGCGCATGCGTATAATAGCGTGAATCAATAGTCGCTAACTCAGCTTGTGACGCAATAACATGTGAAAAATTGTTTTAATTTGTAGGATAATAAAAGTGAAGTTACCTACTGCTGGTTAGTTTACAGTGGTTTCGTGTGGGGTTTACTACGGTCCTGGCTGACGAAACTCCGTCGGCGGCAGGCATCGGCCTCGCCGTGAATAGCAAGGTAATTGTTGACCTATAGGTAAACTTCTAATTTATCTAGTAAAAATACTATTATGAGCACAGAATGAAGCTATCGAGTCTCCCAAACTAACTCAATAGTAGGGAAGTAGGTACCTACCACGTCACACAAATCTATATTTCTTGGTCTGAGCCAAGAAATATAATAATAATAATAATAATAATAATAAAGCCTTTTATTTCCTTAATAGAATTGAATTTACAAAATTAATTATGAATTGATTAATATTATATATGACACTTACACAAAAAAAGATTAGAATAAAATTAAAATTAATAACTATTAAGGACCTCTCATCGAGTGAAGGCCTCCTCCATTTTACTCCATGCTTTTCTGTCTTTAGCTTTGATTAGCCAGTCTATGCCAGCTGATTTATTTATTTCGTCTATCCACCTCTCTTTCGGTCTGCCTCTGGTTCTTTTGTTCTGTGGACCTGGCCATGTAGTTATTTTTTTGATCAATTTGTTATCTTCCATGCGTGCGATATGACCAGCCCATTTCCATTTTAACTTTTTGCAGTGTTTCAAAGCATCAATGATATTTGTGGTTTGTCTTATAACTGTATTTCTTTTTCTGTCACTTCTCTTTATATTAAGTATACTTCTTTCCATAGCTCTTTGGCATATCTGTATTTTATTTCTTGTGTAGTTATTATAAATCCAAGTTTGGCAGCCATAAGACAGACAAGGTAGTATACATGAATCTAGTATTTTCTTCTTGAGCTTTAATGAAAGTTTAGATTTGAGAAGAGCTTTGTTACTCCAGAATTTGTTCCATGATAGTGCTATTCGTCTATCGATTTCGTCAGTGTTTCGAGATTTCTTAAATGATATTTCCTTTCCCAAATAAATGTAACTTGGTACGTATTCCAGTATAATATTATTGACTTGTATGGGAATATGTATGTTGTTTGTCATTATTTTAGTCTTTGTTGTGTTCAGTTCTAAGCCAATTTGACGACTTATTGTATCAAGTTCATTTATCATTTCCTCTAGTTGTTTCGGTGTTTCAGAAAAGAGCACTATGTCATCGGCGAACCTCAAATTGCTAAGAAATTCACCTCTGACCTTGATGCCTCTTGTCTCACATCTCAAGTTCTTCATTATGCTTTCCAGTATTGTTATAAAAATTCTCGGCGAAAGCGGGTCCCCCTGTCTAACGCCTCTACATATATTTATTTCAGCACCTTTTGATTCCATTTTTACTCTACTTACACTTTTATGGTATATATCTTTAATAAGTTCGATTACTTCATCTGGTATGTTGCAGTCTTCTAATGCTTTCCACATGCTGTTATGGGAAATTGAATCGAAAGCTTTAGCATAGTCAATAAAAGCTAGGTAGAGCGGCCCTTTATGTTCTTCATATTTTTCTATGATCAAATCTATTGTGTGGATGTGTTCTGTAGTTGAATAGTTTTTCCTGAAACCCGCTTGTTCTGGTGGTTGGTACTTTTCAGTGTAAGCAGTAAGACGTTCTTCTAGGCAAGATGCGAACAACTTGTACATGTTCGATTGTAGGCTGATAGGTCTGTAGTTGGTTATGTCCGCTGGGCTTCCTTTTTTATAGAGTAGAATTATATCGGATTCTGCCCATTCTTTCGGTATTTTCCTGGAATCTAAAATCAAATTGAATAGAGCTGTTAAAGGTGGGGCGAGTAAAAATCTGCCTGTTTTTATTGCCTCAATGGGGATGCCATCTGGTCCAGTGCATTTATCTGTGTTGAGGCTCTCCATTTTTTTAATGATTTCTTCAGTAGAAAATCTTGCTAGAGTGGTAGAGTTGGGATTTTTAGTTGAATTTATTTCATATGATCCTCTCGTGGCATAAAGGTTTCTATAAAAAGTTGTAGCTGTTTCTATTATTTTTGGTCTTGAGTAAGTCTTTGTATTGGTAGAGTTTACTGTGAGACAGGGGATCCATTGTTTGGTTGTGTTAAGCATTTTATAACCTTTTTTCAAACTCCCTGATGATGAAAGATATTTTTCTATTACTGTTAACTTATGTTCTTCAAGTTCTTTCTTTATAAATTTGTGTATATTTTTGTATAAATAACAACGTTCTTCTCTTTCTTCCTTCGTTATATTTTTCTTGTTAGTCAGGTAGTTTCTTCTTGCTATTAAATTTTTTATGTTATCGGTAATAAAGTTCTGTTTTATTACTTTTTCTTTTGAGGTAGAGCCAAGGCTTTCCGACACTGATGTTTTAATTTTACTATAAAATGATTCCACATCTTCATTACCTTCCAGTTTGATTTTGAAAATGTTTGATTTTAATGAGCTTATGAAGTGTTCTTTTTCTTTTGATGTCTTTAGTTTAGTAGTGTTGGTTTTGTACTTTGATCTACTTTTCTTGATTTTTAATATAGAAAAGGTGCTTCTCAAGAATCGGTGGTCACTGGGGAATGATAGGCTGTTTAGAATTTCGATATTGGTGACTTTTTCTTTATTGTTGGTGAGTATGTAGTCAATTTGACTTTTGTTTTTCTTTGGTGAGAGCCATGTCCACATATTTTTAATTTTCTTTTTGAACAAGCTGTTTGTTATAAATAAGTTGTTTTCCCAGCAAAATTCCAGAAGAGTTTTTCCTCTTTTATCTCTTTTTCCGTAGCAATAGTTGCCTAGAATTCTTTCTTCACCTGCAGTACGTTGTCCAATACGGGCATTAAAATCACCTATTATTATAAGGCATGCATAGCATTGCAGTTGTGCTTGTTGCAGTTGCTCATAAAATGTTTTGATTTCCAAATCGCTAGCATCGGAAGTAGGAGCGTAGACTTGTATGATTGACATTGTTACATTATCGAATTTTAAATTTAAAATACATATCCGTTCTGATATTCCTATAAAGCTCTCTATATTTAGCTTATATGTATTTTTCACAAGAAAGCCAACTCCGTGCTGGCCCTTTGTTTCTCCAAAATAGCAGAATATGTGTTCATCATCTTCTATTATATTATATCCTGTTCTTCTTATTTCTGCAAGGCCGATAATGTCGTAATTTATTTGTGATATTGCTTCTTTAAGTTCTAATAATCTTTCATTAGATAAAAGAGATCTTGCATTATAAGTACATATGTATAGTGATTGGAGTGGAGGGTTTTGGTCTTTCTCCCCCGCGGTGACCGGCCGTAGTGGGGGAAGTATGCGAGGAGAGGTCGTATTTTGTCAATTTTTATTCATGTTTTGTCGGGGCGTCTCAGTGCTTATGCCGTCACAGACATTAGGTGATGCAGAGCAAGTTGTTGGTAGATTCAGATTTCGTGCATCTCGGTTTTGGTTTTTTATCATATAATGGTGTATGTTTGAAGATTGTTTCACCTTATGTTGTTTTTTTTGGCTGTTTCCCTCAGAGCTTGTGCTTGAACCTGTGTTTTCTGGAGATACTGTTAGGTTTCTTTTGTTAGGATTTTTGTCTATGTTGGATTTGCTGAGATTTTGTTGATGTGTTTTTACTGCTGGGATCACGACAAGCTTGTCGTATTTCAAGAATGCCGTATGGCCCTTGTTTCTTTCTTCTAGCATCTTGGTGGTAAGCTTTTTGCGTTCTTCCAGCACATCAGGTGGAAAATCTTCTTTGATGTAGTAAGGAGACTCGTTCAATCTCTTTTTATTCTTCAAAAGGTCAATTTTCATGCCCAATGTGGTAAGAGTCACAATGGTTGGCCTAATTTTGGTGTTGTCGTTTTGTTTTTTACCCATACGCCTCACTTCTGCTATGTTTTCTTTGTTGCAGTTTATTTTTATAAAATTGTTTACTATGTGTAATATGTTCTCAAGTAAATCGTAGTAACTTTTTTCGTTTTCTGCTACTCCAAAGAAAATTAAATTCTTTTTTCTGCTGGTCCTTTCTAATTGCTGTAAACGCCGGCTTTGCTCCGTTATTGTATTTTCTAACGTATTGTATTTGCATTCTAACTGGACGAATTTTGTATCTATATTATTATTTATGCTTTGTTTCATGTCTCGTATCTCTTGTGTTTGTTCATCAAATTTATTTTGAAGGTTTCGTATCATTGAGGTTATTTCTTCCATTTTTTTTTTTTTTTTTTGAGCCCAGAAATATAGATTTGTAAAATCCTCTCAAGTAAATCAACCGTTTCCACAACAAAGAAGAGAACTGCAATCTAATAGAAAGCTAATTAGTGATTGTTATGAAAGAAAAATACCTAATAGGTAGGTACAACATGTTGGCTGTCAGTTTTGAACCTTTGTACCTACCTACCTTTAATTAGTTTACATAAAATAATAACGCTACCTAATATTGGTTTTATATGTATAGCGAAAGTAGGTACCTATAACCATGAAAGAAGATAGGAGAGGATAACGCATTCAATCTGTGAGTTAATCAGATGTTTTTGAATTGTATCTTTATTGTATTTTGTATCTATATCGTATCCATTTTGAATGGAGCATAAACGTAAACAAACCGCCCATACTTAACCTAAAATTCACTTTGTTGGCGCGTCCTTTTATACGTAATTTACATTACTTGTCGATTTCTCCCTTCAATAAAAATTGCTTACAATTATATCTGAAACTCGACGCCAAGCAAGTGAGATTTTGTTATTATTGTCGTACTTTGTTTACTAACAAGCTTCATTCAAAATGGATAAACAGGTACTTACATGTTTAATCATCTTATAAACCTTATGTTTAGAATATACTAGAACCTATCTAGTATATTCTAATATTCTAAACATAAGGTTTATAAGATGATTAAACATGTAAGTACCTGTTTATCCATTTTACCCAATAAAATTACCTATTAGAGTAGTACTCTAATAGGTAATTTTATTGGGTGGAGTGAATGCTATGTTTTTGACTGACCAATGATAAATAAAACCTCATTGTGACGTGACTGACCTTCTTCTCAGACGTGTTTTTTTATTTGAATAAAGTCGTACCTACCACCTACATAAGCTAAAAGATTTAGGTCAGTTTGGGAACGAAATAGGTTTGATTGAACTGCTAGGTCTCTACCAATACCAACTAACACGAACCATAGATGATGATGATAATCCATTGACGTGATACCCTAACTCACTTAAAAGCCCCTATCATCTGCGTAAACTTCAGTATCTATCGCAGCCTTCCTTCTTCTCGGTCTTTTGCAGTCTTACGGCTCAGGACTGCAAGGCATCTGCACCCTTCGACTGCAGTTCAGAGCAGTCGGACTGCAGTCAAGACTACCGTCGCCTATACATTATGTACCTACAGTCGACGGGTGTAGTAGTTGCCTTGCAGTCCGTGTATAGTTATATGAGCCCTAACTGTTTCCAAACCTGCGTGCTGGCTGTATTAATAACGAAACCTTTTTCGACATCCAGGTGTATCCAAGTCCGGGGGCGGCCCGCGGGGTATGGGCCCTGCCGCAGCCGCCCCCCTGCTCCATGGCAGCCGAGGAGCCTCTCCCCCCCTGCTCGCCCATCTCCCCGGACGCGCCCGCAGCGCCCCCTCGTGCAATCACCGGGTACCACCACTCTGATCTGCATCAGCTGATCTTTGAAGCTGTCCGCTCAGGGTAATCAAAATTGTTCTTCTTCGTACTACTACTTACCTAATAGTTTCTTGACGCACATCCACAGTGAACAAAGGAGGGAGGCGAGCTGATAAAAAAAATACTACAGAAACATTAAATACGGTACCTAATAGCACATATAATATAATACTATTGATAGTGCATGACATGGTTACCTTGGATGGATGATTTTTCCAGCCTAATGCTGCCCTAATTGTTTTATTTTACCTGCTATACCAGCTGTGTGTTAGAATTTGCACCACCCCAACTCTTCCCGTAAGTCGTAAACAGAGGCGACTTAGGGATATATATCGAGGGGCAGCACCCAGAAGCGCCCCCTGCAGAACAATTCTACCACCGAACTGCGATCCCCAATCCGCATGCCCAGCGTGTGGATTATGGGCATTACCCCCTATAAGACAAATGCCAATAAGTCGCTTATCAGGCGGAGGCCTGCGTCCAGCAGTGGATCAATACAGAATACAGGCTGGTGAGGTTGAGGAGGTTACCTACTGTACCTACTAAATTAAAGCAGGTGGGTGGGTGTTGGTGACGTAGAGATGTTGGAAATTGGAATCCCACGTGTTTGCTTCCCGTTTCCATAGGTACATTGGTGTACGAATCAATAAACCAGAATTAAGGGAATCTATGCACCCAATCTTCGGATTCTATCTCTTCAGAGCTACTATAGCAATTACAAGAAGTTCCATATGTCAGCCGCACCTCATGATAAGTAAAGTACCCCTCAACGACAACGACGACTCACACGTGAGAGTAGAAAACCCATGGCTTTACTACTATGCATGATAGTACGTGTTTGATCTGTCACTGACATTATTTTTCTCAGTGAGGTGTCTGAAATCGAGCGCCTAGTGGAGAAGCTAGGCGTGGAAGTGCTGAGCGCGCGCGACCAGCATGGCTACACGCCAGCGCACTGGGCGGCCCTGGATGGATCCGTGGCTGTCATGCGGTACTTGCTCGAACGCGGAGCGCCCATCGACCTCTCCTGTCTTGGGACTCAGGTACCTAAACACCATGGCAAAAAAGATCAATTCCTTTTGACGCAGGCGAACCTTCGCCCGCCCCGCCACAGTAGCGGGTTTGATGCCCGCCTCAGGATAAATGTTTGTATTAGGTATCTGTTGATATTTGTTCCTCCGAATCAGATTTTTTTTTACTGTTTTTCATGGTAAACTGTGAAAAAACCACGACTTGAGTAAGCTCAAACCGGAGTTGAGTTTGAGTAGGTATTCAGGGGTATGGTAAGTCTGTATAGTATCTTAGCATCAATCATAATGTTGGTTTGGGATTTCACAGTTTCCCATTGAAGTACTATTACTAGCAGTTCCCATGCGATTTGAGCAAATTGAATTGTCCAAATTGTTGAAAAAGCCCAATATTTTACCATGCGTTTGCAGGGTCCTCGTCCAATCCATTGGGCCTGCCGGAAAGGCCATGCATCCGTCGTACAAGTGCTGCTGCAGTCAGGGGTTGCAGTCAACGCAGCTGATTTCAAAGGTCAACATTACCATTCCAAAACTTTCAATGATGCGAGTACCATTAGTGGTTTGGTTTTTGCTCAGAATTACATGTAGTTTTTTTTTTATTATTCTGAGGGTTTAGGTAGGTATGTATATGGAGTGAATTAACCTATCTACTTACTACTGGCAAATTAGTGCTGCTTGTTATGCGCGAAAATCTGAGTTCGACGCATGAGGTTACGGGTTCGATTCTCGAAAGGACAAACTGTTGGAACAATTATTTGTAGTTCATAAGATCAACTATGTAAACACAGTACACAATAAATGATTCTTATTCTTATTCTTATTCTCGTGGCGGTTTATGATAGTAGTAGAGTAAATGGGTTATATCATTCATCTAGTCCCCCACACAAGCCATGCTTACTTCACTTGGATGCTGTAAATTTAAATAAGATAGGTACTTACCTACCTACAAACTATTATTTCCTATTCTCAGGACTAACACCTCTGATGACTGCCTGCATGTACGGTAAAACAGCTACAGCTGCCTACCTTCTCGGCATGGGGGCTGCCACCAGGCTCATAGACATCAATGGGGACACGGCCCTTCATTGGGCCGCCTACAAGGGCCATGCAGACCTGGTCAGGCTGCTGATTTACTCTGGGGTTCCCCTCCATTGCACTGATCACTTCGGGTCTACGCCGCTTCACCTGGCTTGCTTATCGGGGAACTTGACATGTGTCAGGTTGTTGTGTGAAAAGGTAAGATCACTGGCTCATCATGGAATTAGTTTTTTGTTTTCAACTATTCTGTGCCGACCAATGATGTTTTATCATTGAATATCATTGGTGCCGACAGTGCTGTTATCAGTACCTCCGTGCCCAAAACTCAGGAAATGTTGCCAATATATTTTGGCAGATTCACTTATAGGCAAGAGGTTAATCTCATCTTCATCTCAAACACATCTTCTTAAAAAAGGCTTGTTTACGCTTTAACAAAATTACACAAAAGGATTACGATTTATTTATTACGATTATTAAAAGGATTTAGTACCTGCCTAACTATAAGAAACACCAAAATAGTTATTTCAGTTTTAATGGGACTCTAATTAAATTATTTATAACATTTATGATAGGTTTATATAATTTATGATACGCTTGATACCTACTTAACAATAATTCTGTTTATAAATCTCTTTACAGTGAGCAACCGACATCAATTTTAAAATAGTTGTTTTCTGCGTCAGCAGGCTGCCTCTCAATAAATAAATACTTTACTATTTAATAATAAATACAATCAGCAATAATATGGAACACTATTTAAATAATTAAGTACCTAGTTAATTGTGGATTCCGGAAAAGGTGGTGGAGACAACACTTGTTATTTTGTTTCAGGTAAAAGCGGAGTTAGAGCCACGCGACAAAAACGGAAAGACTCCACTCATGCTTGCACAAAGCCACCGCCACGCCGAAGTCGTAAAACTCCTTCAAAAGGAAATGAAACGGAAGTCCCACTGGATGCCTCCTTTATCAGAACTCTGGGCTCTACTCTTCGGGGGTGCAGGAGACTCAAAAGGACCCCTACTTTTCTTCCTTATTTCTGTGCTCCTTTGGGGCTATCCGATGTATGTCATCAGATGCATTCCTCTAACTTGGAACACGCTGCGTCTCTCCCACTACTGCTTTTTGTATTGGAACGCGATCATGTGGATGAGCTGGGTGATTGCGAATCGTCGGGATCCGGGATATATTCCGCAGAACTCTGAGACGTATTACCGGGCGATAAGGCAGATTCCATATTATGATAAGTGGAAGAAGAGGAATGCTATTCTGTCGAGGTTGTGCCATACCTGTCGGTGTCTGCGTCCACTAAGGTTAGTGTTTTCTTGTAATCGATAGGCAATAAATCTAAATTCAAATTCAAATTTTCTAAAAATATCCCTACGACGTTCGAGTCTGAACGAGAACGAGTTTGAGAGTAGGTAGGTACGCTACGCTAAACGAAGCGTAGCAACTCGGTTTTCGCTCTCTAAGTCTTCATCTAAGGTTTCTGTATTCTCATTACCACCATTGATTTAAAAAAGGGTTTTTAATAAATTTTCGTTTTTAATAAATCAATGTTACCACTATTACTATTCACTCACCACGCGGTTCAAAGAACGGTGGAATGTAGTAATTTATGCTAATTGCAATCTAAAACACGTCTTCCGAGTGGAATAGGTACCAAACTAAGTAGATCTATACTTTCACTGACCTTTTTGTTGATATGAATTGTCATTTGTCTGATATGTTCGAATGATCAATTTCATGCTGCAATCTCAGACCAACGGTTCTGAGGCTGCAATAGAAATCAGAAGATTTCTCGTAAGTCACGCTATCGAATGAAGATGGCATGAGATGTACCTACCTACCTACCTCAACCGAATGATAGGAACGGAACGCTTTGGATGTGTGTAGGATTTAAATGGACTCGAGGACTCGAGGTGTATTAATTGTTCCGTGGGCTTTTTCCCGCGCACAAAATAATATTATAATTAATTATCTACCTACGCCGTATCTTATATACCTTTAAACGAGCAATTCTTATATTATATAATCTGAATACCGGAAACGGGTCCAACGATCTTCATGAAATATTTTATTTTTAGAAAATGTCCTTTTATTCAAGTTTTCAATACACTTTCATCAACTTTATCGTACCTTACCTACTCAATTGACTCATCCTGACATCTATTGGCGAATAGTAATACTAAGTACCTATATTTTTCGTACGTTCAATAATCAACTTTATTGTACCTCAATCAATTTAAACACTAAACTAAAAAATATAACTCTTCCTGACATCTATTGGCGAATAATAATACTATTATTTCTAAAAAAAATCTACGAAAATAAAAACAGAGCGAAGCTCAGTCCTCCAGATTTTTTTTTATATGCCTGCGATTTATTTCAGAGCAAAGCACTGCCGCATCTGCAAGCGTTGCGTGGCGTACTTCGACCACCACTGCCCGTTCATCTACAACTGCGTGGGTGTCCGCAATCGCATGTGGTTCTTCCTATTTGTGATGAGTGTTGCCATCAACTGCACCTTGTCTATTTATTTCGCCTGCTACTGCCTGTTGCTCGAGGGTTTTGGACTGCTGTACGTTCTGGGACTGCTGGAAGCAATCACTTTCTGTGCCCTGGGATGGATTCTCACATGCACTTCTGTAAGTATTTACAAATCAACACAGAAATCCACAAAACTGGAAAAACCTTCTCGAAATACTCATAATTAATAGTTAGTTATTTTATTTTTAAATATACCTAGTTATTTTTAACCGTCGTCGTCGTACCATGTTTCCATTTGCCTAAATAATACATAATGAGAAATATTATTAGTCATTAAAATATTCCTTGACCCTACTCATAGTCATGAACATTTAGACTAATCTTGTAGAGCTACCTCGTCCCATGCTCCCATGGCATAATAATTGTTTTTGTTTTAAAAAACCATAAACCGACTTCATGGATTGTCATTTGTTTTTTGTCAAAACTGGACCTAATTAAAATAGGACCACACGGGAAGCACGAGTTTTCTAATAAAAAAAGAATCATGAAAACCGGACCTCAATTTTTTTTACTTGACTGGGTGTCAAGTTCTGAAGTAACAAACATATTCCTACCTGGATAAAAAAAATTGAGAACCTCATATTTTTTTTTACTTTTTACCACCTAGGTATTTACTTTAATTTAAGCAGATATTTAACTTAACTTACCTAGTTATTGTGTACATTTTGATCTATAAAACCGAAGTTTACGTTTTCTGGATAAAATGAATCATCTTTCTCCCTTACAGATCCTGCACGCATGCATGAATCTGACCACAAACGAGATGTTCAACTACAAACGCTACCCGTACCTTCGCGACAAGCGCGGCCGCTACCAGAACCCCTTCTCACGAGGTCCCTTCATGAACCTCATAGAGTTCTTCGTCTGTCTTCCAGACAAGTGCGATGAACATGACATCTTCCACGAAGAGAGCATTTGATCGAGTTCTACGATATTGAAAGGCGAGAGGGAATATCCTCCGATCGTCGTGAGCTTTATTCACCCACGCGGTTTACAATTTGGTCGGACATCAAAATAAGCCAGAGTTAAGAGCAAGTGAAAAGTGCATGGTACCCTGGGGCCTGGGTGTCAGGAACGACCGTAGTGTGGACAAAATACGTCAAAAATGTAAATAAGTTTAGAATTCCTCGCAAGTCATTTTAGATAAGTTCTTATCTCGCTTTTGCTTTGCTTGGGCATTGACGTCGTATTTTCTGTAAAGAGATTCTTTCACTGAGTTAAAAATAAATCTATTCACGCTAAATAATTTGTTTTTATAACCTAATCCGAAAACTGATTCATTAGATAGGAACTACAGTACACAGTGACACCACACCTATGTGTGTCTATTGGGAAAGGTAACATATAACACTGTTTTAGACACAATAATTTATTCCAACAGAATTACCAATCTGACAAGATTGTTATAATAAATATTACAATGAATTAAATGCACAAACAAACTACAAATTACTTACACTACACATATAACACAACACTACATCTTTCTAAAGCCACATTTGGAAGCTGAAACAATTATATAGGTTTACTTTATACTAATTGTAAACTTATTTTTGCTCAGTGATATCTCACAGAATATAATGCTTTTTTTCTTAAACTCTACAACACCAACTAATTTCGAGATAAATAAAAGTGACTTATTCCGTAATTCATACAAAGCAGTGTACATCAAAGTTTAATAATCTATAAATCACTCATAAGTAAGTATGGTATATTGCATTGCACTCTCGGTTCATGTTCCTTACTTCGTAGTTACAAATAATATTGACAGGGCCATCCCATCAAAACATACAGATAATCAGTTTTATTTAACTCGATAATAAGACATTTAAAAATAAACGTTTCCTTCTCATAGCCATAGTAGACTCTTCTCTTTTCCCTCATAAGATTAAATCCTTCCAAATATCACATGCCATACAAGTCAGTCTAATACTTATTTCAATCAACTAATTACAAAATGTATTAAAGTAGTTAAAGGTATAATTTAAAAAAAATGTAGATCATTCACATCAACTTTGAAATGTAAACATTCATCGCTCAGATAATTTGACATTCAAAGTAAATGGACCGAACTTGGCTGACGCTATATCGCGCGTCAAGATTCTGGATAAATCGATTCCGAATATTAGGACTTGCAAGACTTTATAATTAGTTGATAGAAAGATTAATCTCACAACATTGTACATACATAACAAATAAAAAGTTATACAGTAAGTGATTTATGTTCAAATTAAATATAATTCACTGGCATTATTTAGCCTCTTAACATAATATTTTGTTGTGCTACTTAAATAATACAAAATAAATAGTAGCATATTACTACAAATAAGCAATTACGTACATCATTGTTACTCTGGTAGTATTTCATACTGACACATTGTTTATAATGTACTTTATAAAATTATTATTATCACAAGTCGCGGGTATAAAACTCGGTTTCTATACTAGTTTTATTAAGATATATTTGTAATGATTTACTTGACAGTAGTTTTAAACAAAGTAGGTAAGTTAAGCATGCGAATTTTATCTCTTACGACTTGTAAGACCAGAAGGTACAATACAAACATTCGAAACAGTACTTGTATTATGTACTTACGAAGATTCGATCGGAACAATATTTACTCGCGGCAAACAAAGAGCGATCGAATATTTGCCAATGTAAACCATTATAAAATATACTTAAACAGTATAAATAATTATTCAATAAATCACTTAAATAAAAATCATTGTTTATAAAATCATCTTGACGAATTTGAGCTATTTGCAAACCGGTTTAGTTTGCAAATATGTAGCTCAAATTCGTCAGATAGACGTAAGATTTATCTCTGGCACAAATATACAATATACATACATACATTAGAATATATTAGTAAACATCTATCAACAGCATCTAAATTTAGATATGGACACATTAATTACACTTCAAAACTTATAGCTAAGCTAAGAAAAATGGAAGTTGTGTTAGAAGACTATTTTCCGTTTATATAATGAAGTTATTTAGAAATTATAAACTTATTTTTGCAATATAAAAAACGAATGGCGTGATAAATTTCAATTTTAGTGCATTTGATGCAAAAATTTAAACAGAGCTAGATTTCACTGCATCTTAGCTTGTTAAACAAATACCTAGCAATAGGTACAGAAAACGATTAATAGGAAAAAAATCAAAACTATGCAAATTACTGAAGCCGATACGTATTCTTACAAACTTCATACTTTTAGTCGTCCTTAGGGTTGATACGAATAACGGCCGCGATCTCCTCCTCAGCGTGGTCCGTATCGCCCCAGCCCCACAGGTTGTGGGAGCCATCTCCGGTCCTCTTGACTCTGCTCTTGACAATCTCATCTGACACTGTCTTCATGTCGTAGGCCCAGCCGAGCTTGGCGAAGAAGTTTATGAACGCCGTGGTGAAGTTTAGCCTGGTGTTGCCGAGTTCAGCTGTTTTGTAGTCCCAGGGGAAAGTGTGGTGGTAGTTGTGGAAACCCTCGCCGAGGGCGAATAGAGCTACGCTCATGTTTTCTGAGAAAGAAATAAGAATTGTTTAGTTTCACGTAGGCTTAGCTACAGTAGGTTCAGCTGAGTATACAATGACGTCTTGTACGATTAACGAAGTATCGAGCTACCGTGTGATTTTGGTAGTGGTAATAATGAATTTAGTTTCTAAAAGTTGAAATACCTCTAGATTGTTCGACTATCTGCCAGCAACTGTTTTATTTGTAAATACTTGTTCTAATTCGCTTCTATGGCTGTAAATTTATAGAATGAAAAAACTGTCAATTTGTGTTTCTACCTCAACTTGAACAGACACGTGGATATGAAGGCCACATTTAAGAAAAAATGTGACGTTCGGAAAGCGATATTTTGGAAATGCCTACAGTAAATGTGTTTTTTACAGCTGACGTTTTTTTTTTAAAAAAAAAAGCCTGATTTAACCCACTGCTGGGCAAAGGCCTCCCGCAAATCTCCGAGGAAGGCGTTAAGGTCGTCTCGCCAGCGCTTTCGTGGCCGACCTCTCCCGCGATTTCCTTCCGGGACCCAGGGTGACTTTTATATATCTTTATATCATCTATGTGCTTAACAAATAAGAACAAAGTACAAGATCGCATTAGAACCAAGCATTAGGGTCACTTCAGATGGCAAAAAAAAAAACTAAACTAATTACCCGCCCTTAAAATAATACAGTGGAAGTGGAGTGGCACAAAAGTTTGGAGGCTTATACCCAGCAGTGGGTGAAGTTGGGCTGCGGATGATGATAATGAAAATAATATATGTGGTCCCATGCATAAAGATCGAAATAAAAATGAATGCTATCATTTTTAGTGCTTCTACAATTTTGTGCCACGTTAATTGACATCAATTGTCTAAGACAGCCTACCTGATGGCTTGATGCTCTTGTCATAAGGCTTGTCTCCCCACTTGTGGGCGGCGGAGTTGACCAGCCATGTGACGTTGAGGATGAAAGCGTAGCGGAACATGGCTGCCACGAAGAAGGCATTCAGCCAGGTCTCGCTCCACAGGTACACGGGGACCAAAGTCGGCATCGCGAAGCAAGCGAGGGGCATCAGGATTAGGTAGTATCTGGAACAATGAGGATTTGTTTAAGTATTTATTTATAAAAACTATCGTAGTTTGACGAATTCATTACGGATGTAAGCGGTGTTCTTCCAACACAAATAAGGTACGTAGTTAAGCCGCTTATATCCGTAATGGATTTGTTTATTAATTATTTTAGTATTAATATTATAAAGAAATCCGACTAATACTATAAGGGTCAAAGTTTGTACCTTTGCAAAAACGCTTATGCTTAAACATCAGAATGGAACAGACAGAAATTTTGAGCTGATAAAGCTGTACCTAGGATAAAAAACGCGCAAAAAGACGTCAGAACAAGCTAGTAATAAATAAAAAAACACTTTGTTGCAGAAAAATTGTATAGATGACTTAGTACAGGAAGAAGTTTGTAAAAATTTACCATCGTTTTCCTGAAATCTCGGCTTGTTATCGCTTGCAGAGATTTTACCAGCGAATAATAAATAATAATAAGAGACCTTATGATATCTAAGTGGATACTTAGACATCTCGTTTGACGAAGTAAGTTAAGGTATTTATAGAGTTCACGGTCTTCTAGAAGAAGAATTGAAGGAGGCTGTTATCATTAAAAAGCGCACTTTTCAGGGAGTGACATAGGCTATATTTTATCCCGGAATTCCCACGGGAACGGGAACTATGCGGGTGAAACCGCAAGGCGCTGCTAGTAATAAATATATTTGTGTCAATAAGCAGATATTTAAAGGGCGATAAGCCTGTTTAAAACTTTATGTAATGAAGCTAAACGAGTTCCGAATATAAAACGTCACGTCAACGTTTCTTTGAAAACCTCTGAGGTACTCTTCCCAAGATAGGGAATAATAAAGACGGTAAATTTATTTAAAAAGATACATATATTTAAACGTTCAAGTGCAGTGAAGAATAACGTGGTGTTTGATGATTCAATTTCATTTTAACGTTTGATAGAGTGTTCACTCTCTATTTTCACCTGCCTACCAAAATTACCATGAGATAGTTAGGCAATTAATGTGCTAATAAATTCAATCATTAACTAACCTACTCATTCGTGGTTCAACGTAATTAACCTGTGATGGCAAAGTTCAAGTTTGCCTGAAATAGAATTAGGTAGGTACCTATTTCAAAACAGAAAACAGGAAAATCGGGAAATCATGAAAACAGGAAAATACTAGGTAGGTACTAGGTAAGTACCTACTAATAAGTACTATTTCCATAATATATTTTATCCGTATACCATTGCATCATCGAATGTATAGGGTGCAAAGGTGACAAGTTTTAATTTATATAGCGAATTTAAATGTTAGCACAGGCAGGTATAGGTAACGTTATCTCATCTGTGACACTGACAATAGTTGGTTTCCCTCGTTATGGTTATAAACTAACTTCATTTGTAATTGGCACGTTTATAGCATTTTCCCAAATGCTACAAATCTAGAATTCTTGGGTCTGGAACCCAATATACCGACTTTAGGTCGACAAAGGCATTTAATATAACAATAAGGTAACACTTCAAGACTGCCTTATTGCACGAAGGCGCGCAGCGAAAAGGTTCAAATTCTAATTCGAAATACGGCACAACAAATTAAATCATTTTTAACCAAAAAATGTTGCGAATTTCTGCCTATTGGTCCGACCGATACCGGAACATAATAGGATAATAACATAACATTTTAGGATTTTAAGCCGGTAATTGTGGAAACGAAATTAGTGAAATAACATAATATACTTTTTGCACTGAAAATGCGTGCGAAGCCGCGGGAAGAAGCTAGCTATTTAAAAGTACTAGCTCGGTCGACTTTACGGAAGAATCGGCCCGATCGATGAACAAAGTGTCAACAACCTAGGATGACCTCGATTTCATAACAATTATGTTATTAAAACTACAGGTTTTAATAACTTATAGGTAAGGTAAGTCTGTATGTTATGCTGTTTCGATAAAAACGCTGCAGAATATATTTATAGACAGAAAATAGTCATTTATTAAGTAGGTCATTTTTATTGTAACAAAGTCTATAATGGGGAATAAATAAAGACTTTTCGGGAATGTGTTAAATCTGGTAGGTTTAAAAGGTAAAATTTTGTTTGTTAAAACTAGTTTTATCTGATTTTTTTAAGCGTTTGTCTTTCTTTAAATGATATTTTTTGTATTTAGGGAAATGAAGATTTTTGATTTGCTTTGATGGACATAAATCGTCAAGGTTCGCTTACCCTTCG
The DNA here is from genome assembly GCA_955876795.1 of Eupithecia tripunctaria. Classification (NCBI taxonomy): domain Eukaryota; kingdom Metazoa; phylum Arthropoda; class Insecta; order Lepidoptera; family Geometridae; genus Eupithecia; species Eupithecia tripunctaria. The sequence goes on along the minus strand of OY041609.1, from coordinate 8,982,276 downwards.
TTTTGAGGTCGGACTCTAGCGGTATTATTTATTTCCTTTTCATCGCTGACGACCTCACAAATATACACTTATATTAGAGAGGAAAGATTTGTATTTTTGTGTGTTTGTACAGGTCCGATTACAAAAAATCTTTCACCATTAAAATGTTAAATTATCCCTGAGTAACATAGGCTATATTTATATGTTTAAGAAATGAATGTCCACCCTTGCGAAGGCGGTACTGGTCAATAGTATTTTATAAATTTATGCTTAGTACTATTATATTATCTGTGGTACTACTTACTTCTTCTGGAACCTCAGGATGGGATCAGCGTAAAGGTCGCTTAGGTCGAGCCCCTTGCCCTTAGTCTTGAGGTCGGGATGTTTCCTCACTAGTAGCCAACCGATGTGCGAGAAGAAGAAACCGCGGGTCGCATTGTGGGGGTCCGCGTCAGTCTCAGAGTACTTGTGGTGCATGCGGTGATCGCGCGCCCAGTCCAATGCTGAGTCCTAGAAAAAATGAAGTTAGTTTTTATTGATCTGCAGGCCGAACAAACATATTTATTAAAATAAATAAATAATGCTAGATAATTCACACAACATTAGCTAGCCCCAAGCTAAGCAGAGCTTGTGCTATGTGTACTAGTTAACTGATATAATGTACGTAATACAATACACTACATAGATAGATATTTTTTATTATAACATAGAAAACATCCAGAACAGAACGCCCTAAACAAATGTATGCAGATCGTACATACATTTGTCCCGAGGCGGGGATCGAACACACAACGTAATGCGTCGCAGGCACATCTTCGCCCACCGCGCCACAGAGGTCGAAGTAAATAGTTTTAAAGATCTGTAAATAATTTTGAATCTTGCGAATAACCGATTTGATTTAGCAATAAAAAAAACTAATGTGATGAGTGGACTAAAATAAATAATGCTGGAAAATCCACACAGCATCATTATAGCCCCAAGCTAAGAGCTTGTGTTATGGGTACTTGATAACAACTAATGAATACCTACATTGTAACAGTAGGTATTTAGATTGTAACACATTCTTGAGAAAATATGCTATTTTGTAACATTTTCAATAAAACAATGTTGTCTATGTAGCTATTGCGTAGATACCATAATTATTTTAAAGACTAGAGTGAGTTCACGTGACATGGATTTTAAACGTGACTTCTTTGTATATTTAAACTATTTGAACATTTATTTATTTTACCAAATTAGCAAAACTAAACATTGAACCTTCTTTGACCTTAGTTGGGATATTATAAGTGGGGAAAACCCAAGTTGTTGTCAAGGATATTAAAAATCTAGGTACATTAGGTAAGTAAAACCACATTGACATTATGTATATATGTATGTCCTTGTAAAAAATTTGCTTTTAATTTACCATTGCATTGTTTTGAAATAACTTAAAACCGACTTCGTTTCCTTTATTTTGAACCACAGTTTGAACCCGTTTTTATAGCTTTGCGTATTTTGATGACCGGCTCATCTCGGAACTATCCTCTATACTGCAAAAGAATATCTTAATCTTAATCTATCTTAATACGTCCATAAATGGCGAAAAAGTAGACGGAAAAACATAAAAACCACATACATCTCCTTTTTACGATTGGTTAAAATGAAAAATAATGTCAACTATACATTATTTTTGGGTGAGTTGGTTCTACAGACTTTGGAAAGGCAAAAACAGAAAATGCAAACTACTAAGTTAAAAATAGCAAACAAATAAATACTTGTGCAGATTTACTTAGAACAACTGTACTTTACTTGTGAAAATAGTTTGATAGGTACTAATCATTATAAGAGTTTGCATAATGAAATGATAATTTATTGTAAATAAAGCACCCATAACAAGCTAAGTTAGTGACCCGGAGTGTTTGAATTATAAAATGTCATTATATTAGGAATTAGTGCAAGAATTTATTAAAGTCATCGTGAAAGTTAAATTACAGTCCTTATTTAAGTTTCGATAAGTTTTTTATTAGTTCAGCTGCTCAACCTATACCTACTTGTTTTTCGTCACGAACACAAATACACAAATAGTGATTAAGTTAGTCGCAATGTTCAGATTTTCCTCGTTTTATATTTGATAAGACTAGATCTTGAAGAGGAAAAGAGTAATACGTACCTACCTACTTACCTAAGGGTATATTAAGGACTCACGTATTTTAGGCAAGGCGAGGCCATCATAGGTTTCGTAACATTATATGCGCAGGAAGACTATGTCTATGAATCTATGGTATGATGTTCTCTGTGAATCTATGGTATGAATAAATCTATACTAATATTATAAAGAGGAAAGATTTGATTGTTTGTTTGTATGGAAAAGGCTCCAAAACAACTAGACCGATTAAAAAAAACATTTATCATTAAAAAGCTTACTTTTCAGGGAGTGACATAGGCTTTATTTTATCCCTTAATTCCCACGGGGACGGGTACTACGCCAGGTGTAATCGTGAAGTGCTGCTTCACGATTACACCTGCATTATAATTAAAATGTATATTATTTTATTAATAAAATAATGTTGGACAATGTGGGTGGCACCTTTTGTGGAATCTTACTAGCACATAGAGCACCTTAGGTTACGATTGCACGTTTTACCAACATCACTAATGAGATTATTATTATTTAATGAATGTATTATCAAGGATTATTCCATAAGTGCATGCCTACGTGTATAGATTACAAACAATACAACCATAAAGCAGCTATTCACAGCAATAAATTAACGACGACGTCTATATAGTATATACTAATGTACCTATCTACGTTACGAAAAAGGAAAAGGTTCCATGTTCGGCTGCATGTATGTTTTATGTAGGTATATCCGTCGATTTATCCGTCATTTAAGTACCGATTTGATTAATTCTTTTGCAATTATATGGAGGAAGATTCCGCTACGGTATTCTCATAAAAATAAATCTAGAGGGATTAGTATATATTCCGCAAAATTGTTCAAAACCTAGCGATTCGTCGTCAGTTTTAAGTTGTTTTTTCAATAAACTCTAAACAATGTTTAATGGATGATTTAATCGGTACCTACCTAGTTTAAGTAGTTCGTTTTGACCAGATCATCATGTTCTTTTGTAGTTCATACTATACTTTTACGTATTTATTCATCTATACTCTCCATACTAATATTATTATATGCGAATGTAAGTCTGTCTGTATGTAGCCCTTTCACGCCTAAAAGGCTACAGTGACATTATACAAGGAAATAGAGTAGGTACTTCAAATCGCGCAAAAACGCATTCGAAGCCTTTTTTAAGCTTTCCAAATAAGCACTAGAAGAACTCAAATTTTAAACTATAAATTATTTAGAAACTAGCTCCAGCCCGATTCGCAAGAGCTTTTCAAATGTCCCTCCCCGGGTTATCATTTAAGTCCCTGACAAATTTAATTGAGATTGTTCAGCTGTTTGGGTGTGAAATGGGTAACAGACAGACACAAGTTACTTCCCATTTATAATTTCAGTATGTTTGGGTAATTATCCACTTTAATTATTATCTATACTAATATCATAAAGAGGAAAGATTTGATTGTTTGTTTATATTAAATAGGCTCAGAAAAACTGAACTGATTTAAAAAATTCTTTCACCATTAGAAAGCTTCCTTTTCAGGCATATGCTATATTTTATACCGGAATTCCCACGGGAATGGGAACTACGCGGGTGAAACCGCGAGGCGCGAGGCTAGAAATAAATTAAGTGATATTGAATTTCTCTTCACTTTAATTTTACCTGGAATGCAACAGTGTTGAAGAAGACAAGAATGAGCCTTAGAGGCCACTTTGCTTTGTAGGACTTGTGCGCCCACAGACGATGCGCCCCAGCTGTTATCCCCAGCCCAGAGATCACGTACAGGATGTAGGCTGCAATAAATATTACATATGGTTAAAAGGATAAAAAGTTCTTAAGGAATATTACAAGGTATTAAATGGTTTATCCCCAAGTATGAGGTACTGGGATTTACACCAGCTATTGTGTATATTTTAAACAAGGAGATCAAACTCTAAAATAAATAATAACAGAATAAGGACATTAATTTACAGCACGAGTTCATCATTGAGGATAGGCTATTTATTTAAAAAAAATATTGATGCCATCCAAGAGAGGATTTCCGGGCAGCAACAATCAACCAATCAGGTAACATCTTTGATGTAATGTTACATGCAACCAAAGGCCATGTTAATGACAAAGGGGAACTGATTCCCACCAGGCAGCATCATGCTTGTCCTTAGTGGTATAAAAAAACAATGAAGCCCTAAAAACCTAAAAACTCTAAAAACTCAAATATATTCAAAATGAAATCAATTATAAATATAATTAAGGTATTTCCATGGATGTTATCAATCAAAATTAATAACCCATCAAAAAAAGTTTAATGACTATCTCGGACACTGATTGGCCAATAATACTTTTAGGTAATAGGTTCATATTTAAATGAATTGCACAAATGGTGTGATTGTTTTATGGTGAGGCAAAAAATTTATAATGGTGTCATGTCAGGAAAATGTATGTGAAACCATTTTGATACTGAACAGCTAATGGTCTCTGTATCTATTAATGTTTTTAAAAGTAGGTAGTTACCTATTTCATCATTTTTAAACATTGAAATAGGTAGGTACCTACTTTACAAAACATGTTTTGGTTAAAATTGGAAAGATGTTTTGAGTGCTTCTTATGAATTACATAAGTATTCAAAATGTATATCCCAACGCAAAATGTGACTAACATCTTTCCAGTTTGAAACTATTTTGCTTTGCATTAAAAACAAAAGATATCGAGCAAGCTGGGGGTGGCACCTAATCACTTCACAGAAAAATCACCCTAATGGTGGTAAGGCACAATTTTTGCTGACTATACATTAAGGCACAGAATGTACAGATCAATCAAAAGTTTGGAACATAAATTATTGAGATCATTAACTTTAACTATTTCCTTAATGTAGGCAGGTTAGTAAGTAATGAAGTTATTAACTGAGTATAGCACTCAGTCACTTTCCATGAGTTCTAACAGGAATTTTATCTATTTGGCCACAAGTACAGTACTGAGCAAAGCAGTTCTGATCCACTAAAACCCCATATACCTATATATTATAAAACGAGTTTACAAATTGAAATAATTCACTTACCAAATACATTAGTCTGCCATTTAGCAGAGAATAGGAAGAGGTATCCGCCATACAGCGCTGCCAGGTGAAGATATGCGAACAGAATGATGTTCCTCCACACATACTGCCTAGGTCGCTTATCTGCCTGCTGTATGGGAGCAGTCGGGAGAGCCATGTCAGGAGTGGCGGCATCACTCTCGAACAGAACCCCGTTCAGGTCCGACGCGTTTGGAGCCATTTTGCGCTTCTGCACGCTGTAAACAACAGATTAGATTAGACTTTATCGCAGATTACACAAGATTTTTGTTTACATAGCGCGTGACGAGCGTACGCATACCCCTGCAGGAAATCTGTTGTTTCTCCTATAAAATCCATACTTTCTTGGAAGCAACAGTTAAACAGTTTAAACTGATGAGTACAGTAAGCACAGTAAGTAGGTACCAACAACTTCAGAGCAATTTTTGAGATGAGTCAAGACGAGTCCGCGAAAGTAAACAAAACAACCCGTTGCGGACTTCTCAATAATATTATGAAAATGGTTGGTATTACGATATTCTTATTTTTATTCCATAGATTTAAAACATTTAAAACAACAGCTCGTTAAAGCAAAATTTGATAAAATACTTTTATTAAAATTTTGTTCGAATGCAACGTAGCGTAGATAATTTTTCGCCATAAATTTTTGGAATGGAGTGGAGTTTGCGAATTTGATTGATTTGACCTTGACGGGAGGAAACTAAACTTGACATTGACATTTGCCATTTTCTTGGGATTCTGATAGATGAGGGGCTATGGATGCCGATTTCAATTCTATGGATTTCTCACTGATGCCCATTGATATAGAAGTATAGGTTTCTCCTTCTACGCTGATGCCATTGTCAGAACTGGACCAAATTGAAATGGGACCGCCAAGGACCGCACATGTGGACGAGAGGATTTATCGCGTAGTAGGTAGAATGCCCGAATACTCGAAAGCAACCCACATTTAGGTACGTCTCAAGTCGCGATTTTTTTATAGTTTCCAATGAAAATCTTAAAAATTCGTCACTTATGAGAAGGCGTGCTTATTTCTGAGATGTGTTTGAGTATTCGGGCGAGATTTGAAAGCTTTCTTTTTGAAATATGCGAAACAACGTTTATCGGCTAGGCTTATACCTACCTTTTATTTATTACTTCTATGCATTGATTTATTTTTAATTAATCAATGCTTCTATGTAAGTATGAGATTCTAAACTCTGATAATTTTCAAAAGTGAATAGTCATTCCTACACTTACGGTCCAACACCCCAAAGAGAATACAATAACTCAACACCGTATGGACCCATAGAGCAAAAACCAGTAAAAACTTGCTGCTGTCTTCTTGCATTGTACGTACCACAGAGGGTACCTAGGTACGTAGTATCTCCTACGTAGGTACATTGTATTGTAGGTTACAACCTCGTACAACAAACATAAATACGTGGACGTACCTATATAGCAAATAAATTTATCTAAATCCATGGTCTAATATAAAATTAACACAGAAACTTACTATTAGTGAATACACCGTAACCGTATTTTATTAAGTGTAGCCGGTGTAGGTACAGTTAAACTATAAAATATCCGTCAAAAAATACGGTTATGTATGAACTAACTACGGAGTACCTACGTACATTACCTACGCTCAATGTAGGCACAAAGTGCCCAAATCTTTTGTTTTGCAACGCCTTTCTTTGACCTCGATTCTGAGTGAGCGACAAGCAGCAGCAGCGGTGCCAAATTCTAACGCGTGTTAGAATAGAATTATGTAGGTATTATATTATACGTGTGACTACTTGCCTACCTTCTTATAATTTAGTTCTTTGTGTTACTTAACCTAAAACAAACAATTTAATTAAGTAGGTAGGTAGTAAAGTAGGTATATTTTATTATTTAAATTAGAACTAGGTAGGTATAGTAAAACTAGGCTTCATAAAACTAATGTATCTTTTAAAGGGCAATGTAGGTATACGCTTCTACAACAAAACCCCTACTGAGCTGCAAAAATTATCAGTAAATAAATTCAAACAAACTGTCAAAACTTTACTATGCAAAAAGGCTTTACTATAAAATATCAGATTATCTAGAGGATAAAAAAGCTTGGGTTGTATTTTGCTCCAACTCGATTAACTACTAACAGGCTAAAGGTTTCTTCGTCGTTTCTTTACTTTAGTCTACATACCGAAGCGATCGAAATCAAAAATACTACTTTATTTCCGTGTCAGTGTATTTTTTTTTTAATATGATTTGACCATTTCTAAGTATACATTTATTGTATTTAAGGAAATAAAGCATTTGTGAGTCTGAGTTTGAATGAAGGTTTCGTAGATGCTCACACGTTGCGTCGGGCACGATGCGATGTTAGTAGGTAAGGTACACTACCTACTACAACCCCTACCTACCCCTCAGACCACCAAAAAATATTTTTTGTGAGTATGCCCTTTAATTATTAAATTATTACCCTTAACTGGTTGAAATTAATAATTGAAATAATTAAAACTCTGCTAAATAAATAAGTAAACCCACTATGTTGGTATTTAAAATTTTAAATAGGTACCCTAATAATAATGATTTGATTAGGTAGGGTAGGTACAATAATAATATGTAGGTACCCTCGTATGTACCACCATAGATATTTGTGTAGGTGCCTACCACCTCCTTGGAGTATTTATGTTCTTTGGTGCCTACTTAACACAGCAATTAATTCACATAGGTAGGTATTGACTAGGTTGACTAAATTTGTACAAGTACTTACCGAACTTTATATTGTCTAGGAATCCGTAACAAAAATCATTTACTCCAAAATATTTAGGAATCAATTTAAAACACACAAATAATAATTACTTAAATGAACACTTATTCGCACGAAGTTAACAAGTGAATTGTGAAAGATCGCAATGTTTACAAGGTTTTATACAAAGCAAAGCTCATATTTTTTTAATCTCCGATGAGTAATTAATAGACCGGCCGGCGGCGTTATCGACAAGTTCACGTGTCGGACTGTGGACCTGACGTGTAGAAAACTATTTTAAAGTTCAACTTTGTTGTAATGTAGACCTGATGACACGGCCTCTTCGCGGTTACTGCGGCGCGCGCGGTTGCCTATGGGAATCGAACCGCGTGGCTGTGGGCGCTACGAGAACTCGCGTCTACAAGTCGCGGGGATTGGATGACAATGTGGCGCGATTGTGAGACCACGTCACGTGACGTCACTGACCACTGACGACTGACGTCCAACCTCCCGATTGGATCGCTAAGCTCAGATGCAATGCAATGCAACATTTCTATTCCGTATCATCATCATACGCAAAGCTCATCGAGATCGATCACGAAATGATAGCGTGGACACGTGGATTCCGGCATTCCAGCGTTTAGGTACAAACTTACCTACAATACATAGGTATCTTATCAATTATCTATTCATAATGAAGATAAAAATGGGGGGGTTTATTTATAGAGAAATTATGTCGTTTTAAACCCTTGCATGATCAAGGGTAAGGCCCACAGGTAAGGCCGTATGAGGTCGTTTAATTCCATTGTAAAAGTACTACTTATACCGTGTCCATTTTGAATGAGGCATAAACGTATACAAACCGCCCATACTTAACCTAAAATTCACTTTGTTGGCTCGTCCTTTTATAAGTAATTTACATTAGGTACCTACTTGTCGATTTTAGATCCTCCCTTCAATAAAAATTGCTTACAATTATATCTGAAACTCGACGCCATGCAAGTGAGTTTTGGCTAGGTATTTGTATCGTGGTTTGTTTACTAACATGCTCCATGCTGGATGGATGAACCATAGGTACTAGGTAAGGTCAAAACATCATTGGGTAAGGTACTAACAACTCACCGCCTAATGGTAACTCTTTCAGTGCCCAATATGACGCACACACATGGAGTTGTTGTATTGTACATTGTACCTACGTACCTAGTTAGAGCCTTCTAAAAGTTTGAAATTCGGTAACGGCGGGCGGCGCGGCAGTGGCCTGCGAATAGGGTATATGCATGTGATTTCAAAATGGCTAAAAAAATATATACCTACGTATTCTCTATTGAGATAGAAACATATCTACATATTTATTTTAGCATTTTTGTAGAATTTAACCATTGAAAAATTTATATTTTAAATCTCAATCGCAAAATTTCAAAACGCTACGCCATTGACTAGAGCGGACGTGACATCACTGTACACATTTCCTCTTTTTTTATTCTGCTTGCTGCACCATGATTTGACACTATTCTGCCCACTTCACATTTTGTATTGTCGGTTATTTTCAGCTTTTTCGGAAAACCTCTTTCCTGAGATGATCACTACCGAGGTCGTCACAAAAGGTTTTAATCGAGTGTGAACGTCGACGTCAAATAAACATGGCGCCAATATGGCAGCGTTATTATCACCCGAAACTGATTTTAGTTTTGATTTGTTTTTTTTTACGTTGTTATTGCGAAATTCAGTGAGCGTCTTATCATTTCTCGGTTAAATAATGACCTAAAGAATCGATTAAAACAATAAAAAAAAACGATGCATACCTATACCCTATTGTAGACCTAGGTAGGTAGGTACAGATACTAACCTACTTATTTCCTATTAATTATTTTGTATGTAGGGTCATAATGGTGTGGTTAAATCGCCCTAGGTCACCAATTTAATACCCACTTAAAAATGCTTAAAATAATCGTCTTCCAAATATCCAGTTCATTTATATACGGTAGGTACCTACCTATAATTATCGTATTCTAAATGTTGTTCAATAATTTTTTTTTACAATAAATTATAAATAAAAAACAAATTGGAACTAGGTAGGTAGGTATATGAAACAATTGAGCAAACTTCCAGACAGTTGCAAACATCTACTTACAGGTTTATTCAACGATCTATAAAATTGATAACACCATTGAGTTATAAACTCGATGGATAACATAACACCTCAGACAAAGGAATATAAAGACATCTTACGGTGAACTAAAAAATGAAGCCACTTTTTTATAGTTGTGCGTGAAAGTGTTTCCATCTGAAAAAAAAACTCCCTATAATTTGGGAAGTAACCTATCCAATAATAGGGGACTCCCTATTATTGGATAGGTTACAGATAGATGGCGATCAGGAGAAGTCGGGTATGTTTATAAACAAATGGTATAATAAATTATGTGTGGATTTGTTTATTTTTAGGATTGAAATGAGAGACGAAATTATAATAATAAAAAAATTTTCGTGATTAGCACTCTCGATTAAATTTTTGTTTAAAACGAAACTGATTAGGTAAAAAAATTCAGCCATCTTGAATTCTAATGCAAACTCATTTTCGAAATCTACACCTTCGATTCAGTTGGAGACGATTGATACTTACCCATAATGTAAAACTGCAAATAAAAAGAATGTCCACCATCTTGAATTTTAATATTACTAACTAGGGCTACCTGGTGGTTATGTAATAATTGTGTATGTTGTTTATTATTTAATTGTGTTCCTTTTACCTAACCTACACCCTTGATTTGATCGAAATCGATAACCAAGAGAGGAGACCACGATTTAAAAATGTCAGCCGAATTGGATTTTGAAATGGACATCTTTTTCGTACTGTCCAAGTTTGAGTCAAAAACGATCCGACCCACGCCTGCCGTCATCAAATTCGTAATCTCCACTCCAATGTTAGTCGAAAACGATACCCATATCATATTCTTGGATAAGGAGGGGGTTCAGGAGAGGCTGGGCATGGGCACAGCAAGACTCGCTGCGCTCACCTTGCAGTGTGAGTGTGTCGGATTACGAACCACGCCCGCCGTCATCAAATTCGTAATCCTTATTCCCATATTACTCGAACATGATACCCATATCAAATTCTTGGATCTTCACGCCCCCAGCCCCCCCGGAACCCGGGGAGTGGGTTCCGGGTGACGGCATGGCTCGCTTCTCTCGCCGTGCTCTGCCCCGTAGTCGCTATTGCTCCACGCGAATAAAAAGGCTAAAAACAGGCCAATTTTCGGTTTTTTATGTTTTTTAATTAAAATGGGGGTCTAGTGTCTAAAGGGGGAAATATTTTTCTGCATTTAGAATTATTTATCCTCCTCTAAATGAATGTAAAAAAAAAAATCTGTAAAGTTGTTTGGGAGATCTCAACGGGGGCTAAAAATGGGGGTAGGCTGGGGTGTATTTTTTTTAGATTCAAGAAGATACCCTTTATACGATCCTGCAATCAGAACCCCTCGATATCTCCTCTATTTGGTGTAAAAAAGGTGGGTTAAAAAAATCAGTTTAAATCACTTGTCCCCCTCTATACAAACGCCATAAACGTTTTGATCCAAGTTGGTCCGTGTGCAAGAAGGTTAGAGCGGGGGGGGGGGGCTCCGGGAGGGGGAGCAAATCTCAAAAACCGTGGGAACCGAGGATTTTTCCCTCGGTCCAACATGAGAAATACATTATCGCAAAAAAAACAATACCTCACCCTCCACCATCCGGGAGAACAATTATGTCAGTGAGTCAGTGAGTCCGTGGTAATCTAGCTATATCGTTGTCGGTCCAATAATCGAAATCCTCGATTAGTCTAAATAGCTACCAATTATGTGAACCCTTGAAGCGAAAAATAACAAATAGCTTGGGGAAATCTGAAAACATACGCTGGTAACATTCGTGCTCTATGTCACTGTCATTGTCATTGTCTTTGATATCAACATAGTGTTGAGGTTTTGTGTTCCAAGTAAAACAAAAACAAGTGTTTATTAGAAAGTTTTACGGTGTTATTTCAGTACTTACAAGTGAAACGTTATTCCTTCCGACTTTTTGACCTTTCTGCTGCTATTTTGACAATTCTTCACTGCGCAGGAAACCATAGTTATCTATTTACATGTCGAAGTGTCTTGGCTCGCGCCTCGACGGGTACTGACGAGCACTGCGCACGGTTTGGTTGATATTTGTGTGCGTGAGCGCGTGTGTTTACAAGGTGAGCACGGTTTCTACGGCTTCATTTTCTATTTCACCGTAAGCTGTCTTTATATTCCTTTGTCTGAGCATAACACAAATGATTTGAATAACTACTGGTTCTTGTCTCCGAAGTTTATTAACTATTTTTAATATAAATGTCAAAGATTTAAATCGTTAAAACCTGTGGTTAAAACCATTGATTAATTAAAAAGGGAAGATGAGGTACTAGTATCTCGAAAATGGCAACCTCATATTGTGTAAAATTGTGTGCCTCAGTCATCGTCGGACCGGCGGCGGCACGGGCGGTCGTGATTCGCGTGAAATATTGTTGTCTCGGTCTCACTTCGGTCTTAGATACGTGTTCTTCTTTGTATTGCACAGGACTAGAAATATAACTGTGAGCGTATGTGTTTGCGTGTAGTTATAACACATGCCAATTATTGAGTGAGCGCTGGGAGAACGTAACCTATCTTCCCTTTTTAATTAACCAATGGTTAAAACCTACGCCCTTAGGCATTGATTTAAAAAGGGAAGATCGGTTACGTTCTCCCAGCGCTTACTCAAAAATTGGCATGTGTTACAACTAAACGCAAACACATACGCTCACAGTTATATTTCCAGCCCTATGCAATACAAAGAAGAACATAGACGGAAAGACGTATCTAGGACCGAAGTGAGACTGAGACAACAATATTTCACGTGAATCACGACCGCCCGTGCCGCCAGTCAGACGGTGACTGATGTGGGAGAACACAATTTTACACAATTTGAGGTTGCCACTTTCGAGCAAGCGGTGCCTCATCTTCGTTTTTAATAAATCAATGCCCTTAGGCCCGAAAACTGTGGCAATGTCTTTGAATGCGCGCGTTTATTAACGGTGCCGACGCTATACGAGAACAAAATTTTAAACTTTTGTAAACAAGCACATCACAAAAACAAACAATTTACTTACTGATTCCAAATGAGTGAGCTCACTCACTTCGTACGGCGACAAAAACGGCGTGGTCTTCAATTCGGCGGTACATACCTAGTAGGACTTCAATGTGCGTGACATTTAAATCTGAGCAATTGAACATCATTATAATAAGACCTGGTAGGTACCTAACTGCTAAATAATTAAATAGGAGTTCCAGCGAAAGGATCACCAAGCATCAACATTTCAACTCACTAGAGGGCTCACAGCAGCGTGACAAAAAAAATATCGACTAAGCATTTTAAGCTAACTAAACGAATGGTTGTCCCTAAAGTCGGTTTAGGAACGATAATTTTACGTTTTTGCCATTCTGGTATTACGAGTAGCTAGCTATTAACGCTATCTATTTTAAATAAATAACTATATTCTTCAGTGCTTCAGTCGTCATGACAACATCATCAACAACGTGACACTTTTTTGAACATGGCACCCATGTTCATCGATTTAGTAGACGTTATCACTCACGTCAAAATGCACTTACACTTGGAAGAATACTCTGTTATTCTTCCAAGTACTAACATCAGCCGGCCTAGTACGAGGAATTAGGTTGTTTGTGTGCCAATTTGACAACTTTTGTCGCGTTGACAGACAAAACTACTGTCATTGCCATTGATTTAAAAAGGGAAGAAAGGTTACGTTCTCCCAGCGCTTACTCAAAAAATGGCATGTGTTACAACTACACGCAAACACATACGCTCACAGTTATATTTCCAGTCCTGTGCAATACAAAGAAGAACAAAGCCGGAAAGACGTATCTAGGACCGAAGTGAGACTGAGACAACAATATTCACGCGAAACACGACCGCCCGTGCCGCCGGTCAGACGGTGACTGATGTGGGAGAACACAATTTTACACAATTTGAGGTTGCCACTTTCGAGCAACCAGTACCTCATCTTCGTTTTTAATAAATCAATGGTCATTGCAGTACGACTAAAAAGTGTTAGTTCACAGTTCACCGTAACGCCACGCACGACACTCTTCTCTTTTTGAACAGACTCTAGCTATGGTATGTAGATATTGTGGTAGACAGGTATATTATTATTTGTTGGTTGCTATGACTTTAAAATGACGTGGTGCTAAAACTAGACAGAGACCCCTACCACGAGGTCAAAACGTGCTCAATTGGGTGGTATCTGAAGCTATGTATGCAGGTATGCCATTATTGAGGCCGGACTTTACCCACTGGGTAGGCAGCTTTATGTTGCGTGATATTTACGTCTACGTACGTCTGGGCATTTGAACCTTAGAATTTAACGGAGATATTATAGAAAATGACGTTGTACTAGCTAACACGAGACGAGACTCACGAGATCGAAAGATAATTGGACAGTTAGTCGTCGGTTAACTTTGACGTAGCTATGTCTAACTATAAGTACCTAGGTATACACGTAAAAGTGTTACACGATTATTTGAATTTCAAGCATTTTTCTACATATATACTTTTGTTCATTTTCATGTTCCTTGACGTATATTCTTACATTATTTTTTTAATTTCAGTTTTGAATTTACATACTTTGTCATAGTAATTTCATGACAATACAATGGTTTGAAGAACACGAATAGGATAAGAAAGAACATTTAGTTTTGCAACTACACTAAACCCAAAAATCATTATTCACAGGTAGATCCCTCGGGGTTCAGAATCGGCCTCTTTCGGCTCAGCACCTTCCCGTGGCACCCTGTATACGGCCCTGGTAAGTAATAAGAAAGATGATGCAAGTTTTACAAACTTTATTACAATAAACGTAAACAACAATGATTCAATCATCCTCCCGTTCTATCAGCTCTAAAGGCCACCTTTCGGTGGCTTTCGGCAGTAACGAGGATGGACAGAGAAGCAGCTCGTGTACCGAGCTGATGGAATAGCTCCCGAGGCAGTTCAACACCCACTCGAAGTTCACAGGCACGATGCTTAGCTCCATTGCCAGATCTGACAACAAAATTAAGAAAATTACAATCAAATAATATAAATAAATTAGAACTAGTATTAGCAATTCAAACAATTGAGACTGCAGACTGTTGCAAACAATCTACTGATAGCTCAACTGATAGATATTGATACCAGTCGGAAGCATACCTAAGATGCTGGCTGCATTGCCCCGCTGCGGTTGATTTGACTAATAATAAATAATAATAATAATAATAATAATATAGGAAGTGCATGCGGCAAGGGATGCGGAACGCGCGCGTCTAGAACCGCACTCGCTCTGAAGATGTCCCTCGTTAAGGTGAAACTAGTCGCTCATTTTTTCATACAAACGTGGAAGGGTAACTACAAGGCTGTTTGATGTTAACCATCCAAAACTAAGGATGAAATCAACTTATACCGTCATAAACTATGTTTGTATACAACTAAAACAGTAAAAAAAGTATAAGTTTGTAAAATAAAAGCTCCTAAACTTTCGTATTTCAACACGAATTTTAGCAAAATAAATATCACACGGGGAAAGAACACTCTAAAATGAAGGGTTTGCCGACATATTTTAGTTATTAATAAGTTAAAATAAATTTATTTTGAAGAGATACATTTAATAGTTTTTCTATGACAACCTACATGATAGATAACCCTTGTGCTAAAGTCTGTTCGGCAGCATAAATCATTGTGCATTATATCGCGCGGTTATTTCTATAATGACAGGTGAGATATCGTTTGCGTTTATGTCTGCTGTATTTTAGTTTTTTATGTTCAATCTTCGTATTTATTATGAGACTGGGTAGAAAATAATCCAAAGTGGTCCTAAGTTTTATTCTAGAAGGATTACAATTTGTCTATGTCGCGTGAATGGCACAACATGTTATCATCACACTAATATTATAAATGCGAAAGTTTGTATGGATGTATGGATGTTTGTTACCTCTTCACGCCAAAACTACTGAACGGATCGGGCTGAATACAGGTAATTCTTATCCTGGAATCGAACATAGGCTACTTTATATCCCATAAGTCAGTTCCGTGGGATAAAAATCACCTTTAAACGTTTCCATAGCAAGAACGCCAGTAGTATATAAATTGTAATGCCAATCTTAAATAAAACCGGCTAAGTGCGAGTCAGGCTCGCGCACGAATGGATCCGTACCCATCATCTATAAAAACGGCAAAAAATAATGTCTGTGGTTGGAAGCCCCCTTAAATATTTATTTTATGATGTTTTTTAGTTTTTTATAGCGGCAACAGAAATACATCATCTGTGAATATTTTAACTGTCTAACTATCACGCTTGATGAGATACAGCCTAGTGACAGACGGACAGCGGAGGCTTAGTAATAGGGTCCCGTTTTACCCTTTGGTTACGGAACCCTTACAACAGCAACTTTGATAATACTTTTTTATGAAAATGTCGTATCACAATAACAAGTCACGTTTGGATTATGTGATACTACATACTTGATAATAGCACCAAAATATAAACGACAACATGAAAGTTCGAGAAATGCAAAGTAATAATTCGGTAGGTAAAATATTTTGCTTATCTTTGGATGTTGTTTTGCAAGTAAACAACATCCAAAGATAAGTAAAAAATAAACAAAGATATCAACTAAGTAGTGGTAGATTAGATAGGTAGGTATCAAGATAGATGTTCAGCCATCGAAGCTTTCAAAACAATTAATACCAGAACTTAATACTAATACTTTAGTATTAAGTACTGGTAAGCGGTAAGGCTGCCGATTGTGCCACACAGGCACAATCGGCAGCCTTACCGCTTACAGCTATCTCTGACACGTGTGTAAAGTACCTATGATTGAATAATAATTTGATCAATTTGAAAAAACTGATTGCTAATACCAAAATTTTACACTGTTTTTTAAGTCTTGTGGGATAAATACTAGGGAGGAATTCTAGAAAATATTTTTAATGAGAAAACTCCGGGATCATTTTCTATAGAATAGCGAAAGAACCCCGCCACACACACATACCAGAAAAAGGTATATGAGCCCTTAGAAGTAGAATGTTAAAGGAAGAATTTTCACAAAAAATAATTGACGGAGAAATCCATACATACAGCCGAAGATCACCTCCTTTTTTCGAAGGTCAATTAAAAATAGACCAAAAGTTCTAGATTGTGTACATTCATTTAGGGTTCAAACTTCAGTTAATCTTTGCTTACGCAAAATGATGCCCGTGTGTTAACACCGTGATAGATAAGTGACGCATAGGTACTCATAACTTGTTTTTGTATTGATTGTTTTTGTATTGATAGCCTTTGGTACTTGGCTGACCTATCCCAGACATCAGACTGAGATTTTTCTCCGCGTCCAATTTCTAGTAGGTATATTTATTTATTTGAAGAAAATCCAAAGGCTTTAAATAAACAGACTGACAAATTGATAATAATAATAATTATGCTGGACGATTCACACAGCATAATACCAGAAAGCTTAGTGAAAGTTTTCACTTCAGTAATTTTTCTTCCGAGTTTTTCACAGATAATAATATTATTTATTTATTATGATATAATATATGATAAAAAGGACTATGAACATAATGTGACTAGTCTAAATGCATAATCTAATATAGGTGCTTAACTAAGTTTTTTTTATTTAGATTATTTCATATCACTCCTGAATACCCTTCCAAACACCACTCAAAAGCTACCAGATCGTATTCAAGGAGTATTTTTAAATGTTTTTTTTAAACAAACATTTACCTAATACATCATATCACGTTAGGTACATTTAATTTTGGGGTCGATTGGTGGGTCAGGTGCGACGCCGCGTCGTCGTTTGGTGGAGGCCTATGTTCAGCAGTGGACGTACACGGACGGATGATGATGATGACGATGAAACATTTATCATCATTGGCGTCAAAAAAAAAATCATCATTGGTGTCTATTACATGTTGCCAAAACTAGTCTAAACTAATCTGATAGGACTAAAAATGATGCCATCCTTATTATTTTAAGCGTTAAGACAAGGACAGCTACGTTTTTAGTCCTGATCCCTAGGTTAGTTTAGTTTAGTTTTGGCTACATCTAAATAGACACTATTGTCAGTCAAATTTTAAGGAATAAACTAAAAGTAATTATTATTCATCAGTAAGACAACAGGTGAAGTGCTAAAATGCTTGCTTAACTATTCAGTACAAACAAACAAAAATCACCAATTTGTTAGGAATCTTGAACAGTTGACTGTACTTTGGTGCAATACTGTGGCCGTGTGGTGCGGCTTAGAATTTGCACCACCGCTCTTCCAGCGGGTGTCGTAAGAGGCGACTAAGGGAAATCCACCGGGGGCAGCAGCGCCGCCTGCAGAACCATTCAACCATCGAATTGCGATTCCCAGCCCGCATGCCCACCGTGGGGATTATGGGCATTACCCCCATGAGATAGCCTATAGTGGACCAATATAGGCTGTTGAGGGTGGTGGAATACTTACAAATAAACCTGTCTTCCTGGGTGTTCTCTGGCTCAGCCAGCAGTATCGCCGGTCCAGGCCTTTTGTCCGTGACCCTCACGTCCTTAGCTTCGTCCACCACTCGGCCACCTGACGATTCCAACATTTCCTGCAACATGATCATTATCATATCATTTTAGTAACCGACTTCAAATAATTAATTATGTTTTAAAAAACTATAAACCCATTTCAATTTTTACAGTTATTTCATGAATTTTCATGGATCCCACTGTCAGAACTGAACAAAATTAAAATGGGACCACACGGGAAACACCAGCTTTCATATAAAAAAATCGGACCACCCAGTCAAAAGTTCTGAGGTAACAAACATAAAAAATATAATAAAAAAAATATAGACGAATTGAGAACCTCCTCTTTTTTTTGAAGTCGGTTAAAAAGAAGGAGGTTCTCAATTCGACTTTTTAATGTTTGGTCCTCAGAACTTTTGACTGGGTGATCCGATTGTGATGATTCTTTTTTTTATTTTAAAACTTGTTGCTTCCCGTGTGGTCGCATTTCAAATGGTCCAGTTCCGACAATGGCATCAATGAGAAAATAGTTTTTTTTTTAAACAAACTCAATAGGGTATATCATTGAAGGAAGATAGGTTACGTTCTCCCAGTGCTTACTCAAAAATTGGCATGTGTTACAACTACACGCAAACACATACGCTCACAGTTATATTTCCAGTCCTGTGCAATACAAAGAAGAACAAAGACGGAAAGACGTATCTAAGACCGAAGTGAGACCGAGACAACAATATTTCACGCGAATCACGACCGCCCGTGCCGCCGGTCCGACGGTGACTGAGGTGGGAGCACACAATTTTACACAATATGAGGTTGCCATTTTCGAGAAACTAGTACCTCATCTTCCCTTTTTAATTAATCAATGGGGAGCACAGCGCATTGCGCAAATTTGCACGACCTCTACGGCGCAGCGGTCGAAGGTAAATAAAAAATGCTGGACAATTCAAAAATTTCTAAAAAAATCTAACAATACCTGTATACATAATATGCATAATATACATAATATGCATGTGATTTCAAAATGGCTAAAAAAATATATACGTATTCTCTTCTGATATAGAAACATATCTACATATTTATTTTAGAATTTTGGGATGTTTTTATCGTAGAATTTTACCATTGAAAAATTGATATTTTAAAATGATTTGTTTTTTTACCTTATATTGCGAAATTCAGTGAGTGTCTTATCATTTTTCGGTTAAATAAATACCTAAAGAATCGATTAAAACAAAAAAAAATCGATGCATTTATCGATTTTTTTTTGTTTTAATCGATTCTTTAAATACCATAAATACAATACAATAAATACCTAAAGAATCGATTAAAACAAAAAAAATCGATGCATTTATCGATTTTTTTTTGTTTTAATCGATTCTTTAGGTATTTATTTAACCGAAAAATGATAAGACACTCACTGAATTTCGCAATATAAGGTAAAAAAACAAATCATTTTAAAATATCAATTTTTCAATGGTAAAATTCTACGATAAAAACATCCCAAAATTCTAAAATAAATATGTAGATATGTTTCTATATCAGAAGAGAATACGTATATATTTTTTTAGCCATTTTGAAATCACATGCATATTATGTATATTATGCATATTATGTATACAGGTATTGTTAGATTTTTTTAGAAATTTTTGAATTGTCCAGCATTTTTTATTTACCTTCGACCGCTGCGCCGTAGAGGTCGTGCAAATTTGCGCAATGCGCTGTAATGCAAAATGGTGGACGAAGCTATTCCTTGCCCTCAGAGCCATTAAAATATGCACTGTTCAGGTCACAGATATCAGGTACTAAACTAAGGTTAACGTTTTTTTCCGAGAACTCAAAGGTTTAACGCAAATTGTTCGTTTGCCCCATTATGATCATCAATATCAATAACCAATCACACTAATATTATAAATGCGAAAGTTTGGATGGAGGACTGGAGGTTTGTTACATATTCACGCAAAAAACTACTGACGCATAAGTAGGTACTCACAAATACACAGATAACACAGGTTTGCTGTTAGAAAACTCTGCTCACCTTTGTACATGTCCAGTATTTGTAACTTTTATGTATGACTTGTGTGTGTGCAACAAAGAATTCAAGAAAATAATAGAGATACACTATCAAATGATACTCATATCATAAATAAAACGGTCCCCATGGTATAAAAATAATCTTTAGATATTTCCATATAAACAACGCGTGCGAAGCCGCGGACAGAAATAAGTTGCTACACAAGTGGTGAAGCTAAGCTTCGCCTACTCCGATACGGTTTAATTTCTTGTACTTTAATATTATAAATAGAATAGAAAAAAACATTTACACAGGTACAATAATTAACAAATGAAAAACAAAAACAGTATATTTCCACGAGATTTACACGCATGGAGGGTAAGTGACATGAAAGGGTGGGTGGTAGTTTACATTAAATATATATGGGTCTGCCTCCATGTCCCTGTGCCGAAATAGGGGTTGGCTCAGCGTGTGCTGAACATAATGCTCAGCGCTTTTTTTCAGCCAACGACCTTACTACGGCAACTTAGCGACAGAAGTAAAACACAACATTTTACACGAATCTACAACCTAATCGATCGCGAGTAATATTAATACCGCGGCGTTATCGCGGAGAGTTTGGTGTACGAGTAAACATAGGTATCGTTAATTGCATGAGGTTTAGGTATAATTTTCCATCCTGACGCAAATTACCTTTTTTACCATAACTTTACACAAAAACTTAAATGACGACGTATTAGAAATATTAGAATAACAAGTAACTATTAGCAAATTTATCACCTGACTGTCAGTTCATAATTCAATGGTGAACCATTAGTGATTTGCGTCAGTTAGGTATCTATAAAATCCAATTAGTTATCCAATGATGGTTAAATGTGATAATTAACACAATGTGTTAAAAAACCACGTATTATTTTACTCAGAAAAAAGATTTCTAATATGAATGACGTAGGTAGACGGTGTTGGTGGTGGTGAGTTTAGGATATGTTTTATGTTAATATTCCATCTCAGAGAATAGTTTCTCTATGGGAAATACTCGAATACATCTTCAAGAACTTCACAGGTATTTGCAGATCTCTGTAACGTAAGTAGTGGTGGACAAATGAATTTATGAAGTGTTTTATGTTATTACAAGCTGCGCCCCGCGGCTTCGCACGCGTTGTTCCAATGGAAACGTTTAAAGACGAATTCTATCCCACGGGAATTGATTTATGGGATAAAAAGTAGCTTTTGTTTGATTCCGGAATTAGAATTACCTGTATGCAAACTTTCAGCCCGATCCGTTTAGTAGTTTTAGCGTGAAGAGGTAACAAACATCCATCCATCCATACATACAAGCTTTCGCATTTATAATATTAGTGTGATTCTATTTCAAAGAAGAGTTTATCTATGGAAAAACTCAGATACGTAAACGTACGAGAATTTCACATAATATGTATTTGCTGACTTTGTTGTCCGTCATTTGGAATCAAGGCCACAAACTCGTAGGTATCTGAGACTAGACATTCATGTTATTAGCATAATACCTACCATAATACCTACTACGCTCGGAAAGTCATCATTAGAATATACATATAAGACTAGCAACGCCACGCGGTTCCACCCGCTTTGTTCCTGAGGGAATTCCAGGAAAAATATAGCCTATATCACTTTCGGAAAATTAAGCTTTTTAATAATGAGATATTTTTTTAAATAGGTCCAGTAGTGTCTATTCAATTCAAATAAACAATCAAATCTTTTCTCTTTATAATATTAGTATCACAGAAATTGTAATAATAAATTATTACAAATTTTGTGTGATTACTATAGATAGGTAGACTAACCGTTGCCCGCAACTTTGCCCCACGTTGATTCCATACAAATAAATTAAAAGTGTGTGTTGTAATGTCAAAACCAGCTGTTTTAATAACTAAAAATAAATGAACCAACTATCTACTCGTTGCTTCGAACGCGTATTTTCGGTATAATTATAAAATTATAGCCTATATCTATGTTAGGCTATGATCTCAATGTACGCCAAATTTTATCCTGATCTGTTAAGTATTTTTGGAGATCCTATAGGAACCAAAATATCACTTTTCATAAAATTTCGGATTTATAATAATTATAGTAGGATAGGATATACATTGAAACAATTTTCGAATAAAGGAGAAAACCGCTGTAAAAAAATCGCTCATCTATCGCTTCCCTTTATGTTGATCATCAGCCTTTTAGTCCACAGCTGAACATAGGCCTCCCCTAATGAGCGCCATAGCGCCCTTTCTTAAGCTTGACCCCTCCAGCATCTGCCCGCATTTTTTCGCAGATCGTCATCCCACCTGGCCGGAGGGCGTCCTACATTACGTTTACCGAGGCGCGGTCACCACTCAAGAACTCTTTTACCCCTCGCGAGATATAACCGGCTATTGCCACTTCAGCTATGACGATAACTTTGGTTCCCTGTCGGATGTATTCGTTTCGAATTCTATCCTTGAGAGACACTCCGAGCCGAGCATAGCTCTTTCTATAGCTCGCTGAGCGACTTTGAACTGGTGGATCAGTCCTATTGTGAGTGTCCATGTCTCAGCTCCGTAGGTCATAACGGGTATGACGAACTGATTCTCTCCTTTCTTTATTTAGATCTAGCTGTGTGGTGCTGGCTTAGAATTTGCACCACCCCAACTCATCCCGTGGGTGTCGTAAGAGGCGACTAAGGGATTTTCACCGGGGGGCGGGTAGCAGCGCCCTCTGCAGAACAATTCTACCACCAAACTGCGATCCCCAACCCGCACGCCCAGCGGGGGATTATGGGCATTACCCTCCATGAGATGCGCTAATAAGGCGCTCTTCAGGGGGAGGCTTGCGTCCAGCAGTGGACCAATACAAGTTGTTGAGGTTGAGGTACCTCAAACCTCAACAACTTGTATTATTATTTTCCATTTAGATCACGAAATACTGTTACTGACCTTGAGAGAATCCACATCCAAAACGTTAAAAGGCTCCATACAGTAAAATGTAATGCCTTGGAACAGCTTTCTAGCTGCGACGCGGGACCTCCTAGGCCCAGGCTCGCCAGTGTTGTCGAGAGCTTCGTATTTCTCCTAGAATGGGATATCATTGTTAGGTTAATAGAAAGAAAATTATATATAATTGATTTTGTTTTACAAACTATAAACCGACTTCAATTAGGTATATGGATCCCATTGTCAGAACTGGAACAAATTATAATGAGACCACACGGGAAGCACCAGCTTTCAAATAAAAAAATAATCATCAAAATAGGACCAGCCAGTAAAAAGTTCTGATATAACAAACATAAAATCCTTGTTTTGAAGCCGGTTAAAAATTTCGTAGTTTGAATTACAATTACAATTACATCTACACAATTACAATTACAATGTACTACACATACAATTACATCATTATCTCCAGTCTACAACTGGAGATATGAGCGCCATAGTGCCCTGTCTTCAGCTTGACGCATCCAGCATCTGCCTGCACTCTTTCGCAAATCGTCATTCCACCTGGCTGGAGGGCGTCCCACACTATGTTTGCCGATTCGCGGTCTCCACTCAAGAACTCCAACCAATGACCAATTTATTATGAAGCACGATAAATGTACCTACGAACCTAGTTTGTGTTAGAAAAGGGGTTTCTGGATCCGTTCCGTACTCATAAAAACGAAATTAAAGTTTCTGATTAATTTTCGCACAAACGCAAATCTTATGGAACACACGTAGGATTTGGTTTGGCACGATAACGAAGTCAGTTTTTTTCCGAATTAGCCCCCAGGGCTCTGAGAACATCGATGTTCTTCCGACACAAATAAGGGTCCGAGTTACCCCACAGCAATGTATTGTGAAAATGTTCCTAAATAGGCGAAACGACGCTAGTAATTTTTGGTAGTGTCGTTTGGACCCTTAATGGGTGGAAATAATGGGCGAGCCGAAACTACTCGACTTACATTCATCACCTCACCTCAACAGCCTGTATTGCTCCACTGCTGGACGAAGGCCTCGCCCTGATAAGCACCTTCTTGGCTTTTATCTCATGGTGGATATTTCCCATAATTCCCACGTTGGGCATGCGGGTTGGTTGGGATTCGAAGTTTAGTGGTAAAAAAAAATATGCACGATACGCTGCTGCCCACCCCCGGTGGATAATTCTCAGTCGCCCCTTACGACACCCACGGGAAGAGTTAGGTGATTCAAATACTAAGTCGGCACCACACGGACTTTATACCATGTTGCCAATAAATAATCTTAATCTGCATCAGACCTTTGTCCTAAAAGCAAAGATGAGTCATCGGTATCTTGTGAAGATAAGGATGGACGAGTCGACCTATGTAAAGGGTATGAAAGAGGCTTTAATAATATTTACCTCGCCAACAATAGTTTTAGTTTCGAGACACCTCTCGACCCATTCACTTGAAACTATCCATTTGGACGCGGCTAAGGCGCACATATACTTGACAGATCTAGAACAACATAAATTTACTTAGAATTGACATGTAATGAAATATTTTATTCTTAAGTTATCTGCTGATGAGCTGGTAGCTTAGGGCTAGATGATACTGTGGATTTGACTGCATTATTTATTTATGAGTTGGTATACTGGATTTTATTTTTTTAGACTGACAGTACTTACTAGTTCGAATACGACACACGTCACACATTAACGGTAATGTACTAATGACCCACGACAACGCAATAAATACAGGTATTTATTAGTACTAATAATTATACAACATTATGTCAAGTATGAATAATATTATTAACAGATGACATACCTCTGAGATTTATTCTCCTCGTCAACGCCCACTACCAAATGCGTCAAGTCCTTTGTATACCGGTCGATATAACTCCATTTATACTGAGCACAGAGTACTCTAACTTTTGCAGCTTCATTAGACGACAAGCATGATCCCGCTAAGCAGAACTTTTTACCTCTCACAAGCTTATTATAAGGTTTAACAACTTGCGTTGTTGGCGTTTTCTCGAACGCCTTTCTCATAAATTCCTTCTCTTGAGTGGTTTTCGCGACATCGCTAGTAGGGCAGAGTGTAGTTTCTGGGTCTAAATCGTCCATATTCTCTGTTTCGAAGTTGAGAGACTTTCGTGCTACAGGTGTGGAATTATGTTGGATGTGGTTGACAAATTTGGTTATATTGAGGGGCGTTTCTAAGTTACTAGGTTTCCTGGTTGCGTCGATTATTGTCACGTCGTTGCGCATTTCTACGCTGTCTGCTAAATTGACCACCTTGTTAGCTGACTCTGTACTTTTTGCGTCTCGGTTCTTTGACGCACTGACGTTTATTCTTTGTGATGATTGTTGGTTTGTGATGCTTTTCGGCTTTGGTTTTCCGAATGATGTATCTCTGTAAACATTTAAGTAAATGTACCAATTATATTTTTAAAATGTATCATCGCTTACTGCAATTTCAAGTCAGTAATTTTACTTACTTTATTGGTTTGGGGTACTGAAAAGAAAATTAACTGATCTTAACTTATTAATCTTATCCTACCACAGAATAACTCCATTACATAAACATAGAAAAATACAGAGAACTGTGTTTCTTAGACTCAATTACAAGAACTTACTTCTGAGGAGTGTCCTCAACAACGCTTTCACAGTCATCATTGTTGATTTCAATGACCTGGCTTTCTACGATGGCAACACTTGCTGACCTTCGGCTTGTGCCCAGGACAGGTGTTAAGAAATCCTCCATGTTTGCCTGTGGATCAAAGTCTGGCACCTGAAAAATAATTATTAAAATACAATAAAAAAGCTCCGCCGGTTTTGCCGCCGCGGAAATTTATGTTTCCCACTTTCTTTATTTTTTCTTTCATAAGAATCTTGACCTGACAGTAACAAACACAACAACAAAAGAATAAGCGAAATTGGTATAGCCGTTCACGAGTGATGCCGTCGCCGCCGCCGTGCATGACCAAGGAAAATAGGGATTTAATTTTATATTTAAAAGATAAATGATGCTAGTATAATAATTCATCCGCGGTTTCGCATCTAGCTCCAAACTATGCATATACTCATTATTTTCTAGCTATAAAACTGATATATGGTAATTTATACATTACCTACATTGATCGATATTTTTTTATCATACATAGAAAACACCCACCCACAACATCTGGAACTTAAATCTTAAATAACTTTTTCTGCAGACGGG
This sequence comes from Eupithecia tripunctaria, assembly GCA_955876795.1. NCBI lineage: Eukaryota > Metazoa > Arthropoda > Insecta > Lepidoptera > Geometridae > Eupithecia > Eupithecia tripunctaria. The sequence goes on along the minus strand of OY041609.1, from coordinate 8,955,655 downwards.
AATCTAACCCGTGCATAGGGTCTTATCAATTTACCTTCATGACGAAAAACTTCTAATAAGTGTCGTAATTTTATACCTGGTCGTTTTTCGGCGCTGAAACTTCAGTATCAGTATCCTTTTCTACACAAACAGAGAAAATATTCTCACTATCCTTGGGATAATTTTTATTTGTTGTACTTATGTTAGTCATCATAAATTGCTCAGACTCGTTTTTCTTTTGGGAGTCAATGTTTTGAGTACTATGCGCTTTATTCTCAGTGTATGTATGTGACATATCATCTTTACACGAGATTTTTTGACTTGCAGCATTCTGACTTTTAATTTCTTCCATATCAGCATCAATCTTTGCAAAAACTTGGCCCATTATAGAATCATAATTCATTGGTTCACTTTCAGGTTGGATATTATGTTTAGTAAGCTTCGACATGTCGGCAGTTTTATTAATATTGTCATCATGTTTAGACTTCTTGCTTGTTGGTAGATCGTCATTTTCATCACCTCTATGCCTTTTTTCGGTTTTCTGTATTTTATTTCTATTGTGTGCAGTTGATATCAGAATTTCAGAAGGAGTGGTATTCCTAGCATGTTTTAATAGCTGGACATGAGATGTTTTTACAGTATCACTTTCGAATATATCTGCATCATTAAGGTACTCTGAGACTTCTTGATCCATAAGATCCGGAATGTTCATATTTTGAGAAACAAGAGTTTTTGCAGATTTCGGCGTATTTTTTGTAAGCATCTTTTCTGGTTGAGGTATAGGCGTTGTTCCCCTTTGAGATTTTTCTGGATTAGGTGGTGCTTTTTTTGTCTTTTCAGAGATAGATAAATCACTTTTAGCTTTTTGCTGATCTTCAATTTCCGCACATTCCATGATATTAGATAATTCTTTTTCAACACTTTCAGTTATTTCAAACTGTCCTGTCCCAGTGTCTGCTGATGCTGTGTTTTTCTTAGCTGAGCCAGATTTCAGAGGGGAACCTTTTTTTACTGGTTTATTTTGTTCATGTTCTATGTTTACTTCATTATTGCTGTCTATATTAATTGAAATGTTTCTTGTATCCATGTTTTGAGGAGACGGTGATGCTTCGTCTACGAAGCACTGAGATGTCTGAACTTCCCTGTCAGTATTTACTTTGAACTGTACATCATTTTTCTTTTTGATAATAATGTTAGTTATAGTATTTCCAACTTTTATTGTAATTTCTATATCTTCATGTGTGTTAGAAGTTGATTCTATATTGTGATTTGTGGTTTTAGGCAGTCTGGATTCATCAACTTGTTCAGATTTAGTTGAATCTGTTGTACATAAGGCACTTTTCTTGTAAAATGGCAATTTGACTTGATTTTGATTATCAGGTTTACTGATTTCTTTGATTTGATTGAGAAGAGATGGATGTGGATCATTATCAAGCAGTGATTGGCTCAAGTTGTTTGATGTCTGATCATCAACAGGCATGTGGTCAGAATTTAAGTTTGATTTCTGTAAATTGATCTTAGCATTTGAACTTTGCTCAATGTTTCTATGATTGGGATCCATCTTTTTGGTCATCTCAACATCTGGCAGATCATCGAGTGTTAATTTTGGCGTATTTTCATCTATATCATAAACCTGTGGTGTATTTACAGTTTGAAATACATTATAGGCCTTGGTTGTACTTTGAGTCTTTTTGCACATTTCAATGGAAACATTTAATTTGCTTTTGTTCAATTTATTTAGTTTACTAAACTCTCTTTTCATTTTCTTCACATTATTCCAATTCTGCTTGGCATTTGTTGATTTCTTATCCATCTCTCCACTTGAATCTTTTAGGTTTTCTTTTTCCATTACACTGTTATTATTTGTGTTAAAGTTAGCATCATTACTCTTCAAGTCTCTTTTTCTTGAGCTCCGCCTAGGATTCCTAACTGTATATTCATTGTCATCTACATAAAATGGTTCTATGTCCATAGGGCCAATAATGTTCTCTTTATTTTTTTCCACAACCTCTGTATCTGGCATAGTCTCAATTGTATCCCAACCATCTTGAGGTATTGATACTCGGACAACCTTTTCAGGGCTTATTGTCTTTTTGGTGGGTGTGTGCACCTGAATATTACTGGGTGGCACTTTAATTGGATTGGGATTTTGTAGAATATCTTGAGAAGACCGCTCAGAACTTTGAGCTGGTGCAGAAAAGTGATTTTGGGAGCTAGTTAGCCATTCCATTATATTTCTAGATGGGTCATTTTCAGATTCACCTTCCCCAGAGTCCAGTAGAAACTCTCCCACTGAAAATGTTTAAATTAAATGAGAAAATAAATCCCATAAACATAGAATTATTATAGATATTAATAACCCCACCCCATCCACACCCATAGAAAAGCTGAAATGAAGCTATCAGTTACCCAAAAGTCCTGCTCCAGTATACTTCAGGCAGCTGGACTGATTAGAACCTTTTTAGGCAGGGGGATAATGCACAATACATTACCATGTGAGATGTCCCCTCAGATCTCAGTTCCCCACTTGGAATCACAATAAGAATATTGAAATTAACTTACACTTGGTGTTAAATAGCTTTTCATAAGATGTACCCAAAGATTGAACATTTTCGCTCAACTGTTGCATTGGCATGTTTGGTTTCGTGGTCCTCCTGTCTACTGTTGCCTTACAAACTGGACATGATTTGTTTCCCCGCCAACAATTGTGGCATAGAGTGTGGCCACAAGATGCAGTTTCAGGTGCTAAGTAACATTTACAGCTGAAAATATTACATTATTTGGTCACAGACAAGCTACTTAATAATAATGGCTTTTATTGTTTTATTTGTAATTTAATTTTATACCATTTTATAAATATACTCTTCTTCAGAATATCCCACGCTGGGCGAGGTTGGCACAACATGTCTGTTTCCTCCACTCTACTCTATCAGCCGTCATCTCTGTACTCACACCTTTCTTAGCCTACAAAATCCACCCATTTTTTCCTCGGTCTTCCTCTCCTCTTATATCTCTCCACATTCAAGCATAACATTCTTATTGTCTTATGACATTCTTCCCTCCGCATAACATGCGCATACCATGCTAACCTGTTACCCCTCATTTAAAGGTAGGTACATTTATTAAATATACATAATTATAGGTAGTGTAAATTTAATAAATATACATGAACATAAAAACATGTAAAGTGAATATATTGTTAAAATAGTTGGTTTGTAAGTAATGGTAAGTAAGATTTATTTATTTAATTGCAGCCTGTTGTGACTTGTGTGTTTTTATCACATTGAGTATTGAACACATGCTGAGTATGTATTGAAGGTGTTTAGTTGATGAAGGCTCTGTAATAGTTGTTTTTTTGCTAGTCAACTAGCTGCAGTGCCAGCTGTGTTTATAAAAAAAATACTGAAGTAATTATCAAATGATGTAGGTAGTGGCATCAGAGTGGTACAAGTAGCATAAGTGTGTTGATGAATAAACCCAGGAGTATGTGAAGTAAAGGTAGGTACAGCTATAGTCCAGTCATTTAAGCTTAAATTAGGTAAGAATCTCGGAATTCGAGATACCCAGCTGTAAGTCTGTAAATACTTGTATATCGACACCCTAAAAGTTGTCTCAAAACCTACATATGGTAGGGTGTGCGCAACTATTAAATTTCAAGGTCAAAGGTCACAAAAAATCGGTATTTTGCGCTTTTTTTGTAAATATCTCATTTCCTATGGGTTTTTTGCCATTTGTATTTATGATCAATATTGTAGAATACAAAATTCTCTACAAATTTGGTTAAGAAGTTTTTTTTATACGGTGAACCCTTTTGGGATAGAGGCGGAGAACGCGCGGTCACAGCATCACTTCAGGTCAACCGGTGCCTCCGGTCGAAAACGCGCCATAATAATATATAGTTGATGAACTATCAATAAATCAATGATTATAAATATTTGTCAATTTTTATTAACTACTATATTATACTAGCTACGCCCCGCGGCTTCGCTCGCGTTGTTCCTATGGAAACGTTTAAAGGTGATTTTTATCCCACGGGATCAGATTGTAGGGATAAAAAGTAGCCTTTGTTTAATTCCAGAATTAGAATTACCTGTATGCAAAATTTCAGCCAGATCCGTTCAGTAGTTTTGGCGTGAACGGGTAACAAACATCAATCCATCTATAAACCCGTACAGCTTTCAAATATTCCACCAACAAGTGCAGCTGCTCATCAACATTTCAAACATGTATATTATCATGTTCAAACTTGTTAAGGGCATGATTTGGAACCCCAGGTATGGGGTTGGGCAATGCGAAACGATTTTCTGGAGCCTATCATGACAATTTTACCGCTGTACGGGTTTATAGATGGATGGATGTTTGTTACCTCTTCACGCCAAAACTACTGAACGGATCTGGCTGAAATTTTGCATACAGGTAATTCTAATTCTGGAATTAAACAAAAGCTACTTTTTATCCCATCAATCTGATCCCGTGGGATAAAAATCACCTTTAAACGTTTCCATAGGAACAACGCGAGCGAAGCCGCGGGGCGCAGCTAGTATAATATAGTAGTTAATAAAAATTGTCAAATATTTATAATCATTGATTTATTGATAGTTCATCAACTATATATTATTATGGCGCGTTTTCGACCGGAGGCACCGGTTGACCTGAAGTGATGCTGTGACCGCGCGTTCTCCGCCCTCTATCTCCAAAACGGTTCACCGTATAAAAAAAACTTACTAACCAAATTTGTAGAGAATTTTGTATTCTACAACATTGATATTAAATACAAATAGCAAAAAACCCATAAGAAATGAGATATTTACAAAAAAAGCGCATAAAACCGATTTTTTGTGACCTTTGACCTTGAAATTTAATAGTTGCGCACACCCTACCATTATGTAGGTTTTGAGACAACTTTAAGGATGTCGATATACAAGTATTTACAGACTTACAGCTGGGTATCTCAAATTCCGAGGTGAACTTACTATAATGACTGGACTACTAGGCGACTAGCCTGTTAGTGATGAAGGTGATTTATAGGTTTTGGTTGAGTAGGTTAGGCATCCTATAACAGCTATATATTCAGCTCACGATTACAAAAATACTAAGCAGTACAAAACTTACCATTCAACACAGGTGACATTGTCGACTTGGAGATATAATAATTTAGATAATTTGATCAAGTCTAAACCATCAAGATTCATTATAGCAGCAGGTCATTATCTGGAGAACAGTTTGTAGAAGACATAAATAAGAAAGAAATAAGAATCATTGTAACAATATGTATTATAAAACCTACGTCCATACAGGGTCTAACTAAACCATAAGATTTATGTTTATTTTACATAGGATTTCTCGAATTGAGAAAAATTAAGATGAGATTGGTAAGAATAGTCGATTTTATGGAATAAATACCTTTCACATTGACTTCTTGAAGGTAAAATTATTGTTTTGACTTTTGTTTTTCGTAAAATATTTCTTTTTGTTTTTCCGACTCCCGCCTTATTTTTCTGATTGAATGACATTGAATTGAAGTGATATACGCTGACGCTGACAGTGCATGACTGCGTCACTGTCAGCCATGGATCTGGCAGCAGCAGTGGACTTCTTTCCAGCCCTTGTGAAGGCACGGAGGGGGGCCTCGAGGCTTGGCCTCTTTACCCCGGCTACAACTCGATGGGTGACGACCTCTCGGTCCTTGGGTTGTGACAAAAATGCTCTTCATAGATAATAGATATGTAAGAATATGATGCTCTTTTTGCCTATCTTAATTAGATCTGGCAGCTGTTGACTACAGACATTCATGCTATTAAACTCTATGCTACGATCCACAGAGTCCTCAGCACACAGACACTAATTAATTAGCGCGTCTTGCAAAGCGCAATTTCGGTGATTTTCTAGCGCGATTAGAAACTCTCCCACTGAAACACAACGGCTTATTACTAAGCGCAATTTCGGCGGCACGGCCGGGCGCGCCCTGCCGCCACCCCCTCCCCGCCAAAATAAGCAAAATCACAGGCCGAATCCCGGCAGTGAGTGTGCGTCAACGTGTGTGTTTTAGTACAAAATGTATTGTAAGCAAATATCGCAAAATCGCGCGACACAGGACGTGCTTAAAAGTTAGCGCTGATGATGTGAGTAGGGCTTTATTCCGATGCGGTACTAATAGAGAGGGTAAGAGGCAAGATTTTATTCTCTTTCATTTCTGTCTTGTCAATTGTTTGTCAATGTTTTGATATATCATAAATTCATGATTGTCATTGTCACACTGATGAGTCGAGGAGGTGCCGATCCAAGTTACAAAAAGGATTTTCTTCGTATAATCTACAAAATCTAAGTAGAAACCCGTCTAAAGTAAGATATAATTTTTGTATACAAGTATATAATATTTAATAGCAACTGGGCTTTCATCGGAAACCCGGTTTTGAATTATAAACTTTATATTACAATATTACATAATCTGTACTTGTTTTGGTTCTTCTTCTGGCTGTAAACTCTAAAGTAAAACTATCTATCAATGTAAAGTACAGGTTTTTGAGCTTGCCTCAATTTTATCTTTTTCTCGTCTTTAGTTTAGCCGGAAGTGGAAGACGGAACTAAACCTATGATACCTGATTTTATAGGTTATCTCTACCCCAAGAAAGGGTCATCCAGTGTCATTGCTTTTACATATTCCTAGGAAAACAAAAATACATTATTTGAACAGTTTGTGCCTAGTTTATGTTGGTAAAAAGAATTTTGTTCATAGTCCTTTTTTATGGAATAATTGTATTGTTCTTTCAGAATGTCTTTTGCATTCCGACGTGTGCTCCGTTCAGCAGCTGTAAGGCTCCAGACTCGTTCCTATGCTGATGCCCCCAAAGAAGGTGAAATGGCACTGACCTTTGCTGCTGGCAATAAGGTATAATAATTCTGTTCTAATTGTTGCATATTATGCAAGCTCTTCTTAGTTTGGGAACAGGATGCATGAAACAGGAGTTAAAACACAATCTACCAATAAAATTTCTTGTTGTCTCAGGTACAAGTCACAACTCATTATGAATGTAAGTGGGTTAACTATGAATGTAGTTTGTGTTGGTAGAATATTCAACAGAGCTTACATTCATAATGAATTCGTCAAACTACAAACAATTTTATAGTGAAAAACTCACAATGTTATTCACATTAAAATTATAGGGAAAACCTAAGGTGTAATCGAAATAATTTGATTGATTTATAATAATAGATTCCAAAAACTAAAGTACCTTATTAATTTTACTTAGGTAAGTACGGCATCCTAGTAGAGACACAAAAATTTCGTACATTCCTGAATTTATATTCAACTCATTGACATTTCAAGCCTTTTTTTAAATAATAATATTAATAATACAAGCAGATAAGTAGGTAATAGAAAATTAATAACAAATAATAATAGGTAATAAAATGCAATTCTCTTGTAAGATGATGATGATGTAGTAGTAGTAGTAAATTACAATTCTAATATGCAATAATCAATTATTAGGTTTTCCAGATTTATTTTTATTTATGTTCTGCTCTACTCAGAACTAATTATCTCTGATTTTACCAAAAAATGTGTTTTATTTTTTATTATATCTGGATTCTAATTATAATTTAGTTTTTGATAATTTGAGTAGCATATTAAAATTATAATGTAGATTGTTTGAATTTTCAAAATGCTTATGAAAATGATCATAGAGAATACTTGACTTTTACCTATGTAGTAATAATGTATTAAAATTGTGTTTTTACAGGTTTACTACAACAAGCAGGTTGTAAAGCAGATTGATGTCCCCTCATTCAGTGGTGCATTTGGTATCCTGCCCAAGCATGTTCCCACATTAGGTGAGATACACACACACACACACACACACATAATACTAATTAGGTGAGATACACACACATATTAGACTTACAATACATCACCCATGTGTGAAATAAAACACATCTCAAGTCTCATTTTACAGTGCCCCACCCAGCTCAAAATTATTTTCTATTTTTTAGACCTTAATGTACAACATTACTTATCGCAATGAGAATGAATCTTAAATCAGAACCAAATGTTTGTGTGTTTATTGAGTTTGTTTTAAAAAACTAAAAACTTACTAGACTTAAATTATATGGTTTTCTAATGGATGCCACTGTGAGAACTCTACCAAATGGAAATGGGAACATAGGGGAAGAACCAGCTTTCAAATTAAAAAAGAATCATCAAAATCAGATCATCCAGTGAAAAGTTCTGAGTTAACATAAAACATAAAAAAACTGAATTGAGGACCAGCTCCTTGACCTCCCTGACCAGATTTTTGAAGTCGGTTAGAATAAAAGTCAATTGCAATTCAGGTAATCATTTGTTTCTAAAGGGATAAAAAGGTTACAGTTACTTGTTTTACAGGAAGATAAGAAGAAGCTAGCCATACTTCCTCTTAGGCAGGGTGCAAAGGTAGATAATTTTGTGTCTTGTGTCAGATACAAGCTATCAAAGAGTATTGGATTTCTTAAGAATTTTTGTACTGGACAAAATGATCATCTCCCTGCTCATATCTGTGTCCAGTTGCTCCTATGTAACACATACTCTTTCAAAAAGTGTTTGGTGTGTCGTGTCGGCAACTAAAAGTGTCTATGTCTGCGCAAGGCCTTAGCACATAATATCTAATGTATTATAATATAATTCAATCTTGAATCAAACAATTAAATATTTAAACTATTGGTAAATGTTTCAGCTGTCCTTCGCCCAGGTGTGGTGACAGTCTTTGAAAATGATGGCAAGTCAAACAAATACTTTGTTTCCTCTGGCACAGTGACCGTGAATGATGATTCCAGTGTTCAGGTATTTATTTACAATACAATATAATACACTTTATTGCACACCAAGATATTAAAAATAAAATATAGAGAGATACAGAGTTGCACAATGGGCGGCCTTATTACTAAGAGTGATCTCTTCCAGACAATCTTGGGATAAACACGAAGTTGCACATATATAGGCGGTGACACTGATGGATACGTTACTGATCGGCACGTGCCGGCACTGTAGTGTGCAGATAGGCTTAAGGCCCATACACCAGTGAAAGTGGCGCCCCCAATTATTTTATCTTATTATTACGTTAAACGCAGCAAGTTTTAAAAATCCATTGTTCAGTTTGTGGTATCTATTATAAGTTATTTAATAATGCCTCTGTAATAGTTTCATTTTGTATGGCTTAGGCAGAGATACGAAGTTGCGCTTTTTGGCCACCAAACTCTATTTTCGCATCTCCTCCTAAACTATATGAGATAAAATTATTACAGAAGTATTAAAAAATAGCTTATAATAGATACCACAAACTGAACGTAGGATTTTTTTTAATTCCTATGATAAACGTAAAAATATGATAAAATAGATATCGCCGTCATATTGGCTCGGGTATGCGCCTTAATATATATTAAACATAATATAATACATGATATAAATGATACTAATAATAATACATTATACTATACTTAATAATAAAACATAGGTACCAGGTTTAAAAAAAAGATATTATAATAATGAATTACAATACAGCATTGAGGATTAAGCTGAATAGAGAGCTAGCACATAAGCAGGTCTAGATGAATCAATGAACACTTTGTTGATTACAAGTGCAATAAACATAAATAAAAAAATCTTATAAACACGGTACAAGATGGGGCCTTATGGCTGAGAGCAATTTCTCCCAGGCAACCTTGTCTGCTATATTCTTAAGGCGAGGACAAAGGAATTTTCAAAAATCCATTGGCCTGTTTGTGATATTTATCATAAGCTCGTTTTAATGCCTCTGTAATAGTTTTATTTTGTTTAAATTAGGCAGAGATGCGAGAACAAAATGTGTTGGCCAAAAAGATCAACTACGAATCTCTGTCTATACCTATACTGTGCCATATAAAACTTTTACAGAGGTATAAAAAAAGCTTTATCATTATCACATACTGCCCAATGGATTTCTGAAACTTCTATTGTATAACGTAATAATAAGATAACGTAGGTGGGGGCGCTGGTGTGAGTCGACATGAATATATATATAATATAATAATGAATACATTTTGCTTGTAATGGTATTAGTAAATAATTCTGACGTTCAGAAACAGAAAGAATCTCATAAGGTCAATATTTTTTGTTTTTGTTTGTCATCCTACTTCAGAGCAAAGCCCCCCCCCTATCCCACTTGCACAGTTCTGTGCTAAGGAAAACCATTATTTCATGAATGAGTCAGTTTGTCCAGCTATGCGAGTCATAATTTTACTAAAGCATAGTAACAAGCCTCAGAATCCGAATAATTTACATGGTTTCTGTATAAACATTGACTTGGTTAGTCACTCAAAATGTTTTTTTTGCTCAATGATAATGTAGTTGTCAATTAGTGAAAGAACTTTCAAAATCAGACCAGTTAGTTCTGAGGACCATTAGAAAATATTTGAGTTTCTTTCGTAGTTTTTATTTTATAAAACCAAATAACATTTATTTGGTTAAAGTATTTTTTTAATCATTTCTCAATTTCATTAAACCAAATAACTAATAAAGTGTTTGTTTAATCCTAGAATGCTCATACTTACACAAATACAAAAACGTTTTAAAAGCTAGGGAGGGCGGTATCAAAATTTATCTAGTTATTTATTTTCACGTCGCGTTACGCCTTTTCAGACTGTAATGGGTTTTACAGTTATTGTTGCATATTTCAGGTGTTGGCGGAGGAAGCACATCCCTTGGAAAGCTTGGACCGTAGTGCAGCACAAGAGGCTCTCAGCAAGGCGCAGGCTGAGCTCAGTTCAGCTGCCAATGAGCAGGTTGGTTGAATTGCTAAGACTGTATCGAATGCCGTGTGAGATCGCGGCGTAAGAATCTATCCTTACAACTAAGATTATTCATATAAGAATAAAAATATTTAGTAACAATTCCGCGAAGAATAGAATTAATGAATTAGAAACATTCTGCGATAAAATTTAACGAACTGTACATAATTATACTGAATGTGTAATTTTGTATAGTTTGTTAGATTTTATCGATTTATAAATACATATTTTATACAAAATGAAAGAATTTATCAAAGTAAGTCGTCAACTAGTTTCGTCTCTCCACGAGACATCATCAGGACACCACACAACTCGATCTTGACACTGAGAGCGCCAAACAACAACGGCAGAATCCCATCAGTCAGATTATGGATGTCGTTGGAAAGAACTTACCAGAGGTTACCTTATAATATCACCGATATTATATAGCAGCAGCCTCCTATTTTAGTATTTTTAATACCTCCACTGCGGCCATATTCAGCTCTGAACGTTGTGTGTTGACTCACAACATCTATCGGTTCTTAGGTTACTACTACTATACTGTATCCATCGAGCATGTAGAATGTTAGTAAACAAACCACGAAAGTTTGTATGGATGGATGGATGTTTGTTACCTCTTCACGCCAAAACTACTGAACGGATTTGGCTGAAATTTTGCATAAAGGTAATTCGAATCCCGGAATCAAACATAGGCTACTTTTTATCCCATAAATCTGTTCCCGTGGGATAAAAATGATCTTTAAACGTTTCCATAGGACGCGTGCGAAGCCGCGGGGCGCAGTTAGTAATATTATAAATGCGAAAGTTTGGATGTTTGTTACCTCTTCGTCAAACTGGTAAAAATACAAGTGATACGCTTTTGATTGAGAGGAGCGGTATTTTACATAGACGTAGTTCTAGACCTGAATTAACATTATTATTAGTATTATTTAACGTGTGTTTATCGCGTTTATATACCTATTTTTTCCCGACCACGTTTCAACAGGGTCACGGGATGTCTAAATGAATTAACAGAAATAGGTCCTAGGTAGGCTGCTTGTTTGCTCTGAAAAACGTGCGCGAACACGCCGGCAGATGTTATTGACACTACGCCTATAAACCTTTCAACGCATAGAGTCGCTAGTTTTATTCTATTTTAAAGTTAAGAGAGGTTTATAAGTGTAAGCGTAAATGTGTCACTGTCTGAGTACAACACCTCCCCTTTCCCCTCCCTCATTTTCGAGTCTTTTTAACTAATTGTTTTGATGTTGCAGGCTAAAGCTTCCGCAGCTATCGCTGTTGAGGTGGCTGAAGAGATTGTCAAGGCTGCCGCATAAGCTGCCTACGAGTGAAACATAGTGCTGTTAAAGTAAATTAATTTAAAATTATGTAAAATAAACACCTCCTCTGTAGAGTTCTTTTATTTTATTGTATTCATAAGTTTGGTTGTCTGATGTAGGTACATCATTGGGAAACGTAGGTATCTACGTTTCTAAACTATAAATTTCATATTGTATTACTTAAAATAAAAATAGATTTGACTCAATAACGGTTACGAGACGGTAAAATACTAGTCCCAACATAGCAAACTAGATATAAAATAATTATAATACTAGTCAGAAGCGTAAATAATCTACAGGTAGCTCAACTAATCCATATCAATCATAATTTAACCGATATCTTACATATTTATAGTTTTAAGATAAAAACTTACATTCCGTTTATTCCTAGATTGAAAAGCATTACTTTCATTCCGCTTGTCAGGCAACTTCAAACCTGCTTTCCGAATATGAGTTCTCATGGATGCCACTGCTGCACTGCAGAACTGAACCAAATTGAGATAGGACCACACGGAAAGCACCAGTTTTCAAATAAAAAAAGAATCATCAAATCGGGGAGCCAACTCTGTGAAGTTAGCTCCCGACTTTATTTTTAAACCACTTCAAAAAAAAAAGGAGGAGTCTCAATTCGACTGTTTTTTTTAAATGTTTATTACCTTTGTATCTTTTGACTGGATGGTCCGATTTTCATGATTATTTTTTTATATGAAAGCTGGTGCTTCTCGTGTGGTCCCATTTAATTTAATCAGTTCTGACAATCCATGAATGAAAATTCATGAAAAACCTAAAAATTAAAGTCGGTTTATAAGTTTTTAAAACAAAATGAGTTATTTAAACTTTCGTTGAGAATCGTTAGAGAGAGTTTTAGAGTAAAACAAAATCGTTAGAGACTAATTAGTTTTCATGTAAAAACTATTTATTCTTGACTTCACGGAGGTCCCTGCGCAGGCCAAGCATATGTAGATATGTAAGAATATAAGGCCAAGTGTGCTGTGCGTTACTGGGGCCGTACGTCGACTCATTGCAGACAATCTGTGACATTTGAGTGTGTGGTGTTTATAAACTCTATGGTGGTGTGCTCACAGTAGTAGCGACATCTAGTTTAAAAAAAACTGAAACTGCCTTAATTTATAACTAGATGTCGCTACCTAAGTGAGACGAGGGCTAGATCGCGCTGACGAGAACGTATGGCTTTGCACGACACTCCTACAGACTCTGAACTCGTTACACACAGCCAATGAGAAGTCTTTAGTTTTAAGGGTTTTCTCGGCTAGGAAACAAACGCCAATGAAGAAATATTGTATTTTTGTAGAGCAGCTCCTTTTAGAGCTGCTTAATTTGAATAAATAATAATATAATATACTGGTTTCATGAACGAACTCTATGAATATAATTGTAGTTGTAGAGCAGCTCTCTGCATAATCTATCTAAACGTATATTTTTATAATTGAAAGTCGTGATAGTTACACTATATTTTATAACTCGAGAACGGCTGAGCTGAACCGATTTGGCTGAAAAGGTTTTGGTAGGGAGGTAGCTTAGAACCAGGAGACGGACATAGGATAGTTTTTATTTCGTTCCCGGCTGAACGAATCTCGATGAAATTTGGGAGGTAAACGGTATCCCGGGAACGGGCATAGGCTACTTGAATAGAGCGTGCGAAGCCGCGGGCAAAAGCTAGTTAATAATAATAATTTACTGGTTTCATGAACTAATTTAACGAACATAATTAATAATTGTAGAGCAGCTCTCTGCTTAATTAATAATAATAATTTACTGGTTTCATGAACGATTTAACGAACATAATAAATAATTGTAGAGCAGCTCTCTGCTTAATTAATAATAATAATTTACTGGTTTCATGAACGAACTCAACGAACATAATAAATAATTCTAGAGCAGCTCTCTGCTTAATTAACAATAATAATAATTTACCGGTTCCATGAACGAACTCAACGAACATTATTAACAATCTATACCTCACACCTGCGGTTTTGCCTGTGTGGAAAATGTGGAAATGACTTTGTGATGTGATGTGACTAGACTAACCGTAGAATAAAACTTGACCTCATATTTTCATAAAATACTTATACCGAAATTATCAAATAGGTTTCATATATATTCATACTATGATGATGTATTTTCAGTGTTGCTAGAATCCTGACCAAAGAACCAAAGAAATTAATTCGAAGAAGAGAACTTCCAAATGTAATTTGACCAAATTCGAGTAACAAGGAAAGCAGCAGAGAAAAATAATGTGCAACAAGAATAGAAACAACGGAGTATATGATAGTGGACACAATAGAAAATAGCAAAACAGTAATTAGCGCTGCCACCTCCAGAATTTAAAAACAAAACACTAAAACAAGCATCCCAATACGGCTGGTCACCGCGGGACGGGACCGCTAGATGACAGGAGAGAGACAGGAAAAATAAAATAATACCTAAACGAACTAGCAATAACTAAAAAGCAACAATATTGAGCGATATGTAGCAACTCCAAGAAACTACACTTCCTACACGAGCAGTAGTTCTGCAGTTCAGGATGTTCTGGATGTTTTATAGGTATAATAAAAAAATATGTATCTATAGTATGTATTGTATTCAGTAATACGTTAACTATTATATTATCCATAACACAAGCTCTGCCAAAATCGGGGCTAGATAATAGTGAATTGTCCAAAATTAATATTTCGTTTTATTTCACTCGTTAATTTTTGTCGTCTTTGATATAAAAAGATAGGTATCGATTTTATTGATGCTTGTATTATTTAAGTACATTTTTTAACATGATGCCCTAGTTCTAACCAAAGGAAATTTTCCCAGTTTACTTTTTTAAAAAAAGGTGTAGAAAAATAACATGTGAAGTTTTTGTTTTAGAACAATAGAAAGCCAATGCAAATCTTAGATTTAATTACCGGTTAGTCAATTTTAGGATAAAATTGACTAACCGGTTTATTTGGATTTTTATAATTAACATATAAGACTGATTTTATCATTGGCTCTTGGCCGTTTCTAATTTTTATAGACAATGGCACGGAACCCTCCGTTCCCTTTCAACCAAAAAACCAGCCAAGTGTGAGTCGATACTTGGTGTATATTTGAAAGATGGTGCTTCCCGTGCCTATTTCAATTTAGTCCAGTTCTGATATTGGCATCCATGACAAAACCATAATACATATATTGAAAGTCGGTTAATAGTTTTTTAAAACAAACCCAAATAGGTATATTAAACGAATTCAAGTCCTTTTTCACTTCTTCCGCTAGTGGACAAAAAATTGAAGTGAATTAAAGTCAATTGCACCTTATTTCTTGTTGATTTAATAACTATTTATCAAGCTGTTTATATAGTAAAAATTTGACTTGTCTAAGTACTTATTTTGTAAGTCTAAAGAAATAAACGATTTGACTTTGACTTTGACTTTGACCTTTTTTTCTATATTCAGTTTTATGGCTGCCTGGAGTTTGACAGGCCTGTCGAAAACATTTATCTAATCTGTGGCTTTTTTGTCAAAAATTATAACTATACCGTGTCCATTTTGAATGAAGCATAAACGTAAACAAACCGCCCATGCTTAACCTAAAATTCACTTTGTTGACGCGTCCTTTTATACGTAATTTACATTACTTGTCCATTTTAGATCCTCCCTTCAATAAAAATAGCTTACAATTATATCTGAAACTCGACGCGAAGCAAGTGAGATTTTGATATTTGTGTCGTATTTTGTTTACTAACATGCTTCATTCAAAATGGATAAACCATAGATGTCGCTGTTATAGGTGGACGAGGGCTAGATCGAGCTAACGCAGCGTTTCGGGTTCTTACTCGGTCTCGCGGCGCGCACCCGAGGTTCCTTTCCTTGTAACAAACATCCAAATCTACAATAACCTTCGCACGCGTTGTAGACAGTTTTTAAATGAGTTCGCTGTTATTTAACAAATAACTGCGTCTCTTGAAATCTAACATCATCATCATCGTGGCCTGTTATGGATCCGTATCTGGATGTAGGTCTCCTCCAAACGCCCTCCACTCACTCTAGATAGAAACATCCAATCATGGCCATGTCATCAATCCATGAATTTAAATTTGTCTGATGTGCTCTCTCTCCAACCAGCAGTCTCTACTCCAAGTCTCCAACCAGCAGTCTTCACGTCTTCACGCCTCGCGCCTTATCCATTCTAGCAATATGTACCGCCAATCTCCACTTTCGCGCCTCAATTAGTTTCACCACAAATTAGGGAATGACGGTAATGGACCTATTGCCAATACCGGTAATTTTTCGGTATCAATATTTTTGAAACCGGGATCCCGGTATTTCGGTAATTTTTCGGTATTTTACTATAAATATAAATATTTTCTTCTGCGTGTTATATTGTTTAAGACTGAATAAGTATATCTTTATTGTAATAAAAAAGGGTTCTTAAAAAAAGCAGTATTTTTAAATCAACTTTAATTTTAACTGAGAATTTTTGGTACTTAGGTACTACTATACAGTCTTTCTTTAACTTAAACATACATAACAATCAAATATTTATCACAACAAGAAACAACTACAAACTTAATTAAACATTTAAAACTCGAAAGTTTTCACACATATCCATAAAACAAAATAATCACGATATAAGTAATCAAACAAATAATTAAAAATTTCGAACTCTAAACATTCTTAATAACACATTAATATAAATTCGAAATAATCAACATTTAGAACTAAGATCTTTTTTGACATAATTATAATCAACTATACAGGGTGTTTGGTACATGGACCGACAGGATTTTGGGGGGGTTATTTTTCCCCGATACATTCGATGTCCGAAGTGTCACGGTAGTTTAGATATGCTATTTTTTATTATTTTTTAAACCACCCGAAATCTTGTCTTTAAATCGTCATAACTTTTTTGTGTGTGGTTATTATACCACAAAATAAAGTATGCTTGTATTCTACGATGTTTTTCTATTCTAAATAAATCATTACTTGTTACAATGAATATCCACAAAAAAACTACTGAGCTTTCAAAGTGGTAAATCGGCGTAGATGTTATGAAAAGTGACTTATTCATTGAAAAAAAACTAAAAGTCATTTTGAAATTAGCTTACTTTTAAAAAGTTCTTTAGTTAATACCCTTTCTAACGATATGCTATATGGCAGAAATACTACATCAGGGGTCGACCTAAGTGATACTTTGTTGCTAGGGTCAAGATAAAGAAAATACGTTTTTTATGTTATGTTGTTTTTATTACATTTAAATTACAACATTTGCTCAAATTGACCACCTCCACACCTTATGCATGCACGACATCTTTTTCTGATTTCTGTGGTTGTGGTTGAAAGCAGCATTTCCTCTTGCATTTTTACGAATGCGGTGTTAATTCGTTCCACTAAAATTTCTTTTGTGGGCACCTCTGTTGCATAAACTAATTCTTTTGCACGTCCCCATATCGTCGTTGCAAATTTAATATCTCGTATGTGTAAAATGTAACTTTCCGAAAGAAACGATAAAAACTACCCACCGTTTTTATTATAATGAAATCTTATTAATTAATTAGATGAAATCAAACAAGAAAATTAGTGATACTTTATGGTATCAAAAAAGCTTAGCTATACTTAATAGTTTTTTTATAATACGCTCTTTTTTGAAAATTATTACACATACGTCATTTTGATTGCAAGTTTTTTTGCCACATGAGAGTTTTTGTTAGAGGTAGAAAGAATAAATAAAACAAAATGGTAAGATAGGTACGATAGAGTTTATTAATGAATATGGCACTAACTTAAATCACGTTTTATTTTGAAAATATGAATAAATAAATACAATTTTAGGAAGGTAGGGACGGCAAGGTAGGCACCTATTCAGTTACATAAAATAGTAATCATTTAGGATTAAGTTCCAGGTTCAAATGAGATCGCATCGTAAAACGGATGATAGTCCTTGTCGACGACAGCTTTAAGCTCTTGTAGATGTTTGTATTTGCTTTCAGTGATCTTTAGATTTTCCAAATACAAACGCTGTGGCAGCGAGTTATGAAAAGTAGCTCTTCGCTGTGGAAGGATTGTCCATTCGTTGTTGTGTCGTAATTTGTAGAGCACAGATCCATCTGAACAATATTTCAGGCCTCTAATATCTACAACAACCGCATCTCCTTTCTTTTTTCCCGGTCTTATCGACTTAAAGTTCGATTTTATATTTTCGTAATTCAAGAAGAAGTCATAGTGAATGGATTTTACATCGTAAGGGTTTCTCGGGCGAGCCTGCTGCATTCGTGTTATGTAGTCGCTAGGTGCGTAAATAGGAGGCTTAATGTACTGTTCGATAGTTGAATGCACGCTGTCAACCTCCATCATAGTGTGACCCTTTTCCAAGTACAACTGCTCAATGATCATGTTGGTTCTCTGGGACAGATCACTCAAAGCGCTTGATAAAATCCTGTTTCGATTTTGGTGGCCACAACCATCAGATATAATTATAACTTTTTCTGTTTCTGGTGGCAAATTTGATACGTAATCGACCAAACAAGAAGTAAACTCGTTAGCCGAGACTCCGCCATCAGCTTCGTGCCAAAAGTAGAGAGTTACTTTCTTGGTTCTACAGTCATAAACTGTGAAATTATGACACTGTAATTTAAGTTTGTAATATAAAGCGCTGGCCAACAGCTTTGGTGCAAGCAAAACACTCTGTACATCCACTGTTATTACAACTACTTTATCATTGGCCATATCAATAGCATCCTTTTTTGCTTGACGAGCTTCGTCTTTTTTGCGAATATGATCATCATACTCCAATTGGGAAATATTTTTCGCTTTAAAGCTGCAGCACGTATCACACTGATCTTTACGTGGATGGTGAATAGCTATGTTTTCTCGGTCCAAAATTTTTAGAAAAGTTGGTCTGCTTGCAGCTTTCAAATTACTTTCTTTACACCAGTCAACGAAAACCTCATGCATGTGTTTCTGAGATCTAAATGTCGACTCAACATACAGCTTATTGGAACTTGCTCGGCAATAATGACTTGGTACTTTTGGGACCAAGTCAATCCACGTCTTTACTGTCTTCATTAGAGTTGTGGTATACTGCGATATAGGCGCTCGATTATCTACATTACTAGTGATTGGAACAGAGTTTGATGTGTTCAATGGGCTTTCTGTACTTGGGTCACAAATAGGTAAGTCGCTACCGACAACATCACTTACCATGTCTGATTCATTAGTCCAGCGCCTAAAACTATCCTCACCAATAGCAAGTGTATTCAGAAAGAATAATCTACATACTTTCACCTTAGTAGACCCTTCATCGCTTCTGTTAAAATAAATATCGTGACCACTTTTTTTGCAGATGAAATCGAATCCTGCCGACGACGACGTCTTATTCCTCTGCGAACTGCTGAAGCCTTCACAAACGCTTTTTTTTCAGCCCAGGTTTGAAGATTCCAGAAGTAGGAATTAATCACTCTTCGTTCTTCTTTAGTAATTGTATTGCACATGAACGAGTTTTTAGATCTCGAGACCAAGTTTGTGTGAGAACAGCGAGCTTTCAGGTTTCTCGACACACTGCTTATATCGGTTATTTACTTTTTTATAGCCTAAATAAGCTTCTCCTAATACTCTAGCCTTTTTATTTACCAGTCGATTGTTTTCCTTTTTCTTATCAGAGTTACGCGGTCTGACGTGATGCTCGATTTCGTCGGCCGTGGGAAATGGAATTTCTTCCAGAAACCTTATGTTATTTGTCCTCAATGGTACATCCTCCTCACTTTCAGATAAGGACATTTGTCTAGGTAAAACCCAGTTTGGGTCTTGTACGCTATCATCGCTACAGTATGGCTGAATCGCATCTAGATCTAGTAGCGATGGCCTGTACGGCGGTGATTTCGTTGACTCATCTGGGTATTCGTATACTACCCTATCACTTACCTCATAGGGGTCATGCGGAGATTCACGCAAGATAGCTTCTGTAGATAACACCAGAGAAGTTCCTTCAGTATGGTAATAGCTATTTTCTTGTAAATTAGCCGATGCAGGTATTGGAAACTGAGGCAATGGTGACAACTGTTCGGACCGATTAGACAAGGTGGCGTGTATTATAGCTGATGTAGATATCGCCGAGGGCATTTCATCACTATCGCTACTGTCTGGTTCTACGGCTATTGCGCGTGGTGGTGTCAAAAGTGAAGGTGACAACAGTACCAAATTATCTGTCTCAATCTCAAACCCTAGATCTTCTGGCGTAATCAAAGAATGGTTTGGTTCTGGAGAATGTGAATTCGTCGACGCTAAACTGACATTTTCAGTGGGAGATACAGGTCCAGGTATAAAAACATCCGGTTGCGAGATTACCACTGAAACACCAGGCAACGGGGAAAGTGAATTTTTCGAAACAAAGGTATCGTTTTTGGCAGTACACTCAGGTTTAAGCACTAAATTCAAC
Organism: Eupithecia tripunctaria; assembly: GCA_955876795.1. Classification (NCBI taxonomy): domain Eukaryota; kingdom Metazoa; phylum Arthropoda; class Insecta; order Lepidoptera; family Geometridae; genus Eupithecia; species Eupithecia tripunctaria. The sequence goes on along the minus strand of OY041609.1, from coordinate 8,935,136 downwards.
AGCCGGTATTCCCGGCTACTTCTTTTGTTCATATTATTTATTGTAGGTTACTAGCACACTAAATGATAACTTTAAAACCATTCGTTTAAATTCTTTTTAACGGGTCACTAGTTTACGCGCCGCAAGTAGAAGTGCACTGATACATTGTTTTGTTTCTATTTCACTCGAATGCGTGCAGGGTACAATACATCGCGCTCTTTCATAAAGAAATTACGCGCGAAACTAGCGCTAAATCAAACTTGTCAGGGATAATCCCCACATAAGAGTTTTTGTTTTACAATTATTAGAAAACCAAGACCTCTTATGTGTATACAGCGCACATGAGAGATTTTGATGGACAATAAAATGTTAGGTGACACTTGGGATAAATTAACTTTAAAGTATATCTCACACAAACAATAAGATATTTACATAAGAGTATTTGCAGACGGTGGCCCATTAAAATAGCCAACCAAAAAGTTGAAAAAGTGATTTTCACCAAAAATGTCACATAGGAGATTTTGAATTTGCAACGACGATATGTAGAAATCCAGGGGTGTCAGATCTGGGGACCGTGGTGGCCATGGTATAGGGCCAGCTCTACCGATCCACGCGTTAGGAAATACATTATCTAAATGTTCTCGTACCGTTCGTTGGTAATGTGCCGGACAGCCATCATTTTGGAAAACAATTGGCACATCTTCTTCTAAAACACACACTGTTTTTGAACTTGTCACTGCGAAATGCTACGATACACTGATTACCGTTTGAACCTTGTGCTCGTGCGTAGTAAATACGTTCAATTGATAGATAACTGGCCTACCGAGCGAGAGCGCACTATGCAATTCAAAATGTGCGTGACAAAGAAAGAGGCACCGCACGGGTCTGAAGGTTTGTTTCCAAGAAATTACAGGAACAATACTTGTTTTGTACTCGCACCTGCATTCGTCGTTAATTTCGTCAATCAGTTTTGAGCTTTATGCATGCAGAAATAATGTCCCAAACGCTATGCTCGCTATTAGCTAGGCGGCTTGCTCAAAGCCACCCGCGTCCGTCTATCTGCTTGCTAGTATACTTTGATTGTTTAAAAATATCTATTTATAGATATTTTAAAACTTTTATAAAAGTAAAGATTTAAATCAAAAAACAGTCTAACACTATACTTCGGGCATTTGGTCGTTTATTTATTTTAAAGTCGGTTTGAGACCACGTGAAAACATGGTGAAGCGAAAACATAGACTGTCCATCAATTTTACAATCATTATAAATTTAAAATAAGTTGTTTGTAATCTAGAGCTGCCTTATGAGTTTTTTTCATTAATTTTAACGTTAAATTCAAAATACCGAATTACCGGTATTTGCAATTTCAATACCGGTATTCCGAAGTGCCTGAAATAACTCGGTATTACCGGTTTTTCGGTAATACCGAATACCGGTGTCCATTCCCTAACCACAAATACATGAAGGTCGGTCAGTCGGTGCGAGAGTAGTGTCACGGTAATGTTAAGATACAGATAACATTACCGTGGTAGTGTCGCCCGGTCATCCTGTGTAGAACTTACCATTTATGGTTAAGGCCACCTTGTTTCGATGATTTAGGCATTTTACTCGCCCAGTCGACTTGCATCCGCGTTACGCGGGAGCCGACTTCATATGAACTCCGGTGATCTTTATCGGCGGGCGAGAACGCCACAGTATAACATAATGCAGTAGGTACGGTGAGTTTAATTTTATTGACTGTATTCCTTTAGTATATTGATTATTTTATTGACTATATTCCCTTAGTATATTCTTTTATTTGATTGAAATGAAAGTTTATTGGATTTATGTAGGTATTGACTGTAAACATAATTACTCTTACTAAACTTTTTGAATAAGAGGTGATAATGATGATTGTAGGAGAGTTTGTGGTACATACCTAAAGAATACAAACAACAAATGAAAACAAACATAATTGTTATGTACAATATTTATTCTCATTTATTATACATACAGGAGCTGCGCCCCGTGGCATCGCACGCGTTTTACATAAGGAAACGTTTTCGGGGATTTCTATCCCACGGGAACTGATTATAGGATAAAAAAGCCTATATTTACCTTTTTTTAAAAACATAGTCACCATTATAAGCGAATCGTGCTTAAATTTTGCATACAGGTAATTCTAGTTTGTACCTATCAGAATAAATATATTTCATTTCATTTTTAGTTCTAGAATTACCTTTTTGAAAAAAATTTGCCCGATGCGTTCAGTAGTATTTGCGTGAAAGAGTAACAAACATAAGTAGTACATACATTCTTACAACCTTTCAGGTTTAATATAAGTAGGATTGGATTCAAAAAGTGTTGATTATTGATTGCGATCGAATTATTTTTGGGCTCTTACATTTCTCTGATAGAATATACGAATAAATAATGATTCGGTAGAATCAATGTCCTGAGTGTCACAACGTAGATATATATATTTTATTTTAATGACTTAGTCACAAGTTCACAACCATAAATAAAACGCTTTGACTAATAGAGGTGACTTTAGTCATCAACCATTTTATTTGTTGATGTGATCCCACAAAATAACTTGTACTCGTAATTTGAATGTATAAAATTATGTGATTTCACTTGATTCAGAGGAAAATACCATAAAAAGTTTGTTTTGGTGACGACAATAGCAGTCAAAACTATTTCGTAGTTTGATCTCTAATTATATATTTTTTGTTATGGACACATTGTTGGAAAGAGCAGAACTTTTTAAAAGAAAGCTAACTCGATATCACTTTTAGTTGAATTAATGATTTGTAAGTTGTCAAGATTGTAAGTTGTCAAGAACTTTTATGCAGATTTTTGACGTTCTTTTTGACCGACTTCAAAAAAAGGATGAGGTTCTCAATTCGACTGTACTATTTTTTTATGTTTGTTACCTCATCAGAACTTTTGACTGGGTTGTCCGATTTTAATGATTCTGTTTTTATATGAAAGCTGGTGCTTCTTTTGTGTGGTCCCATTTTAATTTAGTCCACAGTGTGATCCATAAAAATTCATGAACAAACTATATATTACTAAGTCGGTTTATAGTTTTTAAACAAAATTAATTATATGGGCAAACACTTTTATTCAATAGTCAGATAAGGTATTTTATACTATTTGTGTCTCATGTAATAATTTATTTAGCACGCAGAAATTAACACCAACACTTACCGATTTGGATGAAATTCTGTACGTAGATAGTTTAGGTTCTCGAATAACACTAAGCATAGCTAATTGTCAAAAATTAAAAGGGTGTTAAAAAGGGGGACAGCTTGTATGAATCTTGGCTACTACGTATCTCCGTAATCAACCAATTAACCGACTTAGATGAAATTTGTCATGTATGTACCTATGTTCTAGAATAAAACATGGCTAATCTAATTTTGAAAATCTGCCTTTTGACAGTGTTCAAAAGGGTGGTAATGTTTAAATGATAAATCATTATTCCTTGGTTCTGTTCACTCAAAACTCGGTATAAATAAACTACAAAGTAAATAAGTAAAATCACTTATTTTTATTTTTACAAAACTACCCAGAGCTAGGAGTGTGTAATAATTTTTTAATATTTGTACGATTTTACACGCGGGCAAAGCCGCAGCAGGGCGCCCCAAGTAAATAAATGTAGGTATTCAATATTTTTTAGTTATTTTACTTCAATTATTCACACATTTCCCACCCTGCTCTCTCTAACTATGCTTGAATAATACGTACAGAATATCAAAGACCTTAGATGAATTCAATTCAATTCATTTCGTTTATTAAAAACCAGACCTAACATTACAGAGTTCTCCAATGTGTTACGTCTAGGATCGGGTCTACAGCAACCAAGGGAACAAGCTGGGTTTAGAAAAGGCTACTCGACCATAGACCATTTTCACATTAACACAATGTATAGAGAAATAAAATATTAACATCTATATTGCATTCATTGACTATAAAAAAGAGTTTAGAGCGATTTTACACAACCACCTATGGCAAAACCTGAAAGAACAAGGAATAGAGACAAAGTATGTCAATCTTCTGGAAACAATATACATAATGCTCAGTCCTACGTCAAAATTAAATAAGAAACAGCGCCACCTTCGTAATTAAACGAGGAGTTAAAAGGGAGACCCGATTTCACCACTAAACGATGTTTAGAAAACTAGATCGGGCTGCCGAATCTCTGATCTTAACATAAACAGGGAACTACTAACACGTCTACGGTTTGCGGACGATATAGTTGTACTGGCAGACAAACATGAAGACGTTCAATTCAGGCTCAAATCATTAGACATGGAGAGTCGCAAAATAGGATTACACAATGAACTTAAGTAAAACAAAAGCTATGACAAACGGAGACTATAAGCCTATTCAGCTCGAAAGTGGTGCTGTAGAGTATGTTAAAGTTTATATTACCTATATACCTTGGACAATTAATATCGTTCGACAATGCCATCACAAAAGACTTGTCCTGGAGGAGGTATTGGCACCACAAAGATATCTTTAAGAGCAAGGTACCAGTAAACCTAAAGAAAAAACAAATGGACAATACGCTCACGCTCACGAGGTAGGCCACGAAGAAGATGGTGCGACGATTTAGTACAGGTTGCCACAACAACATGGGCCCGTCTGGCGAAAGATCGCAATGAGTGGAGGAGGCCTATACCCAATTTTGGGTGTCCATTTTAACATACATAATTAGGAGAAATTTAATATTATAATATAATGTGTAAATACATCTTATGAAGTGCAATTATGAATTTGAAATTAAGGCTTTTTGTAATTATTTTAACTAGAGCCTTAGACCAAGACCATCGATCAAAATATGTAATTACTCAACGTTTTGGTATATTCAACATTATAGGAATACAACATTTTGCCAAATTCAACATTCCGGGCCTGAAGGTTATATTTTTTGTTGGTCTGATGATCATCAGTCAGACTGATGCTACAGCAGAGCAGAGTAGAATTACATAAGTGTTAATGAATCACCGCGTGGAATTAACCACTAGTGATCTTATAAAAACTGGATAAAAAGTAGCCTATGTTTTGCTAGCAGGTAAAAATACCCGCAGCTTCGCAAGTACGACAGAAAATGGATCGAAACCGCTACGAGAACCTGAAACGCTTCGTAAGCGCCTTCTAATTTTTCTAGTAGCGACATCTAGTTATGCGCTGTTCGGATTTGTTTGGGCACGCACGGACTCATGATAACACAGATAATGTCAAACTTTACCAATTTACCCGTTCAGTTGGTGATGGGGCGTTAGTCGTGAGTATTTTATAGGACATTTTTACGAGCCATTTTTGAGTTGTGGGCCGGCCATATCTCTTTCTTTACAGAATACTGACGTTTTTTGATACGTGATCTTTGAGGATCAAACTGAAAACCAACGCTGATCTGCGCGCACGCGTTGTTCACCACAGAGTTGATTTTGACCATATTTACCCGATTACCAACGAAGGAGGGTTATGAGGTTGACACCCTATGTTTGTACATACAAACAAACATAGTATAGTACAAAAGATTATAGAAGAAGATATATTTGTACAAAAGACTTCAACGCGCACGTCTTGCTACATATAAATCCTGTTTTCTTATAAATAAAATAATAATAATAAAAAAACATATTAGAATGTTAGTTTAAATAATTAAATACTAATAATAGATTTATAAAATAATTAAATTATGCATTTTGTATTATTTAAGTAATGAAAACCTACGAATAGATTTTCATTACTTAAATAATATTTTATCTTGAATTTTCATGGGTAGATATGTACTATAAATTTTACGAATAGTTAGGACCCCTTTCGGGTACAGGTCTCCTCCCGTGTGCAAATGTAAAGTGTGCATTACTGAAGAAAGTACAAGTGCCTATAGAAATATTCCTTTTCTGCCTTTCTAATACAAAATGCTATAATGGCGCCATAATGGCGCCATACGATTAAGATAGTGATTTAGTCGTAAATTTATTTGGTATTCCAATACCATAAGATTACAATCTCTATGACTTATAATATCGTGTCAATAATGTGGTGGGGCATATAATCATAATCGTCATAGTCATAGATATGGCATAAACAAAAAAAGATCGTGTTATTAGAATACCAAAAGGTTTCAATGGCGGTGATTGTAACGCGATAATGAAGCGATAATATTGTCATAGTGAGGCGATTGTGTTAGTGGAATCAGGCCCCTGGAGGGTTGTGGTCGAGTTCTCCCGCGGTGACCAGCCGCATTGTTGGGATGCATTATATTATGTTTATTATTTTGTATGGAATTTATAATTTCTAGAGGAGAGCTAGTTGCTATTGTTGTGTTTTTCTCTAGTCTGTGTCATCGGGTATTTTGTTAAATTTATATTTTCATTGTACATTTTCTTTTTCTTTGCAGCTCTGCTATCCTTGTTGATGATACTAGGCTTATGATCTCTAAGTAAAACTTTCTTATTTGCGTAAATTTCTTCGCTGGGTATTTTCAGTAGAAAGCTTGGCCCTCGCACAATTCGTTTGTTTTGTTGTAGGTACTTACTTGATGAACGCTTGATTTCATTTATCTATTTCAGTTGTTCCCGCAGCTGTATATGTTCTTAAAGACCTTTTTGCGGATAATCTTCTTTTAAGTAGATTAGCTTCAACAATTTAGTTGTTATTTTTGAGAATCAAGGTTTTTTTTGCCATATTATGTAGGTAGGCTCACTTATAAGGGTCTAGGCTTCTCTCCTTTTATTACAATGCGCCGTACGGGTTGGATTTCACTGGTGTTGCTTTGTATTTGTTGGTAATTATTCATTATTCTATGTAGTGTATTGTATTATGTATATCAGTTATCTAGTACCCATAACACAAGCTCTGCTTAAATTGGGGTTAGATAATGCTGTGTGAATTGTCCAGCATTATTATTTATTTATTTATTATAAATAGTATTAACTTTTCAAGTTCAAAGTAGGTATTCTCTTTTTCTGGAACACCGAAAAACACTAAGTTCCTGATTCGTATTTCTCTCTCGAGGTGATCTAGGCGTTGTTCTTGTTTTTGTTGCATTATTCTTAGTTCTTCCAGTTGTGGTTGATATTTTGAGGAAAATTTAGAGTCAATGTCTCTTATTTGTTGTCCGATGTTAGTGATGGCCTTCATGATTTCATCCATTTTCATTTATTTACAAAATATGCAAAACGTTCGTGAAATTCTGATACCTCCTAACTAACAATTTTGACAAAACTTGTTTTTAATGCCATCTTTTGGCTTAGGTTGGAACCCGTTGAAAGCATTAACCTCCCAATTTAAAAAAACCCTAGTTCAGTTGCAATTCGTCAGAAGAAATATCTTCTAAAACGGATCGTCATTATTTAGCCGGAAATTACTCCTAAGTAACACTTTGTGTGGAGCATAGATAATAGATATGTAAGAATAGTATGGTGTGGAGTTCTGCTTGTACGCGCACGCGGCTCGTCGATATTTTTATGTTTCGAGTTAATAAGGTATGTTTAAACTGTTTATTTTTACAAAAATCCTTATTAAAGTTATTAAATAGAAGTTTTCTAGTATTTTGACAGTTTTATGTTGTATATAAGTAGATGAATTAGTTACTAACATGTTATTTTATCAGATAGGAGGATTTTCTGCCAACATTTTTAATGTAAACATGGTCAAATTTGGTTCTCATTCGGAACAAATAGGAGATATTTCTTTTGGTTTTTTGGAATACTATTTTGATAAATAATCATAGTTTTTTCTTCTATGCCTATGTAAATACCTACCCACATTGTTTTTTTTTACTTGTTTGGCAGGTTTATAATAATGGCGTCCCGAAATAGGGCGCACGCCTTAGTAAACCGCATTGTTGATGGCAACCATGGAGCAGAAGATGACGCACCAGCATCAACAGCATCAAGCCATGCGTTATTAGCCCCAGAAAAAATTAGTATAGCCATTCAACCTCTTTCAACCGTTGAACCTACCGTCATGCCTGTAAACAATGGTGAGAACCATGATCTCATTGACCTAGAAGATCTGGTGGCCTCTGTTCCACCGACATTCTACTGTGAGCCACCAATATCAAGACCTACATCAGTGGCATCAGCTACACAAGATTCTTCTTCTACCTTTTGTGAAGACTTTACGCCTGATGATGATAGTGAATATGAACCACCAAACCATGATGCTTTAAGCTCTGAATCTGAACTAAATGAAGATCAACCTCATGAACCAGACAATATTAACGAAAGCACAGTTCACTTTGGTGATATGAATGAAGGCCAGCGAAGGCAACGAAAGGCGCAACCTGAAAAATGGAAGAAAAATTTGTCTAAACGACTTCGAATGGAAGGCAAGGAGTATAATGGCTACGAACGACCAAGAGGTGAGAAGGTAAGAAATATCATACGCCATCCAAGAGTCCTTGGACCTAGGTGTGTTTCAGATTTTTGCACAAAGAGTAAAATTAGAAGTTGTGGGGAAATAACTGAAGAAGATAGACAAAATATATTCCAAAAGTTTTGGTCTGAAATAGATTGGCACCAAAGAAAGGTGTACGTAGCTAATAATGTTACTTTTCAAGGAAAAGCCCGACAAACATCAGAAAATTCTAGAAGGTCGGGGACTTTCGTATACTCATTGCCAATCCATAATCTTACTGAAAACACCACCAGCAAGAAACGAGTATGCAGGGAAATGTTCCTTGAGACTCTATGTCTAGGTTCGTTTTCAGTCCAAAATTGGGCTAAGAGAGGACGTTGCGGTATGCATCCCTCTGAAAACATTATAAACCAACGGCGTGCTAGAGCCCCGCTTTTTCAAAGGCGTACTGAGGTTTTGGATAGGTTCTTGGATCAGTTACCTAAAATGCCTTCTCACTACAACCGACAGAACACGAACAAAGTGTACTTAGAGACCGACCACCAATTTACCGCAATGCTGCTCACCTCTACAGCATTTACAAACAATTTTGTGTAGAAAAAGAAGAAGAGCCCTATGTACGAACTAAGTTTACAACTACACTTAAATCTAGAAATATAGCAATACACACAATAAAAAAAGACATGTGCGATGTCTGTGTGGGGCACCAGACGGGAAACGTAACCGACGATGACTTTCACACGCACCAGCTGAAAATAAATCGGCTCGGGATGAAAAAAATAGGGATAAAAGTGAGGCCATTAAAGGAAACTGCATTGTTCTAACAATGGATCTGCAAGCTGTTAAAGTGTGTCCATTCATAACAGCTAGCGCCGTGTATTACAAAACGAAATTGTGTGTGCATAACTTTACCATCTACGATTTGGCATCACATGATTGTACCTGCTACTGGTTCAACGAGACAGACGGCGATTTAACTGTTTCAACGTATGCGTCATTCGTGACTGACTACCTAACCCGCCATTGCCTCCCCAAGGGTCTGCCAATTATAATATACTCAGATGGATGTAATAGCCACAACCGGAACAACATACTTGCAAACGCTTTACTGAACTTTTCCATACGACATGATGTGTCGATAGTTCAAAAATACCTCGAAGTAGGACACACACAGATGGAAGGAGACTGTGTACATAGCGCTATAGAAAGAAATCTCAAAAACAGATTAGTCCACCTCCCGAGTGACTTTCTGTCTATTACTAAAGAAGCCCGCAAAAATCCTCGCGAATATGAAGCTATAATGGTGAACCATAATTTTTTTAAGAACTTTTCCGATCCTGGGACATGGCGATATACATCCATCAGACCGGGACGCAAGGCAGGTGATCCTAAAGTAACGGATATTAGGGCCATTCTATACGACGAGAAAGAAGGCACTATAAAAGTTAAACTCGACTTTGATTCCGATTGGGAAACCCTCCCCCAAAGAGTCAACAAAATAGGAGTGGAAATTAAAGAAAGTCTGGAGTTAATAAATGCTAATAATGTGGGTAGCACGATAATTTTTACCTTAAAGTTCCTAGGTTGTAAGATAATAACTAATTAGAAGTTTGCTAATTGTTTCCATATTTAAGACTGATTCATTGATTTTTTAGAAAATAATAATGTCGCTGAAAATGTTTAATCTCTAAGATTTGAAATAGGTAATACATAGGTACGACTTTTTATGTGAGCTGTGTGTAGGGTAAATAGCTTATTAGAAATTTGCTAACTGTTACCATTATCGTGTCTAAGACTGATTGTTGCCATTTTATAAAATTATAATGTCGGAGGAGACTGTCGATACCTTAATAAGGTTTTAAAAATTATTAATAGGTTTATTTAGTCCATAGTTTTTATGTAGGTACTAAGATTTAAAGTTTTGTTGATGTTTGAGACTGATTTTCCTACCATTTTATAGAATACTTATGTCAGAAGAGACTTTTTAATACCTTATAACGTTTTTGAAAAGTGTTAATAATAAATATCAGTAATTTAATTTTTGACTCTATGGTTTTATTACTTATTTCCTACTGCCAGATCAGTTTTAAAATATCCTATGTTAAGATTATTGAAATTTTATGTTCACTCTCCAGACGATTAACTCCTATCTTACTCATGGAAATTTCTCCTATCTGTTCGTTACCAAAAATCGAAAAGAAATAACTTTTATCTACTTTATAATTATTTTAATGCAAAAACAACTTGGTTTTTCTTTATCATTAAATGAATAAGGTTAAAATAAACCAACTACTTTTTTGTTTTTCTTATAGACTCAACACAAAAAAAAATAATAAGTTTTTTCTTCCTCCTATACAATTTGCATTTTGTTAGTTAGGAGGTATCAGAATTTCACGGACGAAAAATATTGTGCAAAAAGTGCGGTGTTCGATGAGGATTTGATCCATCTAGTAAATATAGTAAAGCAAAAGTAATACTTTACTTTAAAAATGCAAGAGATAAAACTACAATTACAGATATTCAGAATGAACAATCTCCACAATAGAATCGAGTCGAGAGTCAATGACGCGGCGCGGCGCGTGGCGGTCTCAAAAAGCTGGTGATGTCATGGTGACGTCACACTCCTGTGACGTCACCCAAACAAATCCAGCCCGCGCATAACTAGGTGTCGCTACTAAACGTGACCGAGCTCTAGATCGCGCTGACGAGAACGCACGGTTCGGAATGACCTCCGCTCAGTAACGTTGTTAAATCATACTTACCTGGCACAGGGGACACCGTGGTCATAAACACGCTATGGAATCGCGCATACAAAATCGTCGGACACTATCTATCTACAGTTAATTTTAGATCGTATTTGTTTAAACATAGAGTTCATAATCAAAAATAGAACGCTTGGCAACACTTCGGCGCTAGTAGCACAGCATTCAATTAACCTGCAGCATTATTTTTATCGTGTTCTAAATACAACATGGCGGCTTTGGTGATACGACAAATTGAAATTCTGTGGATGTTGTGTAAATAAAAGTGAGAAACTGTGTGAAATAAGTGTAACTAAATCTTGTGTTCCTAGTTGTGAAACCAACAGCGAGAGATTTTACGAGAATGATCGCCTAGTTAGCCAAATTGCGCGGCCAGCTATTTACGGCAGCGCGGCGGCAGAAATCTACAGTGGGATTCCAATAAATGGACAAAGTAAGTTAGTTTGCTTCCTATTCATATCCAGTGAATAAAATATATCTCTTAAATCGACAATTAATGTCCCAAATATAGATTTTAGTTGATAAAATCATCATCACTGTGTAAACAATGAGAAAAATAGGGATGGGGAACATCAAGTTATTATTTAGTTCGTTATCGATATTTTGGCACTTTTTCCCGACTGTCAAAAACTTTACTACTGAGAGTAATATTTTAAAGGAGTATGTAGGTATGTATTTGGATATAATATATACCTATGAAAATATACATAGTATACATTAAAATTTTAATTGATATCCTATGGTACCTATGGTGTACATACAGGTTTACCTATTATTATTTTTTACCAACGGAGGAGGGTTATGAGGTTGATACCCTATGTTTGTATGTATATGTGTAGCCTATTTTATGTTCCCACGTAGCGCTGACACTACTGATCCGATCCGATACCAATAAATGTTCAAATGTATCGCTTGATTCGTCTCCTACGCCGGATAAGTCTACGTCACAACGATTTTTTTTTTGTCAGTAATACAGAAAAAAATCGCTGTAATGAGCGCAGCTGGTAGGTACAGTTAATAACATCTTTACACTTAGTAGTAGTTTCTGCCTACGGCTTTGCATGCGTTATTTCTATTTTTATCCCAAGGGTATTTATGGGATTAAAAGTAGCCTATGTCTGATTCCAGGTTTAGAATTTAGTAAACATTATTAAAATTGAGGCAAATAAAATAAAATTAAAAACTACAACCCAACTACGTAAAAATTAAAACAAGCGTTCTATGCTGTTCCAAATAAATATTACCGATTGAAAATTATAATTATTCAAATTGTTTTATTCATGGAGCCTCCCCGGCTCCAACCTAATGAATTATGTATGTACCTACAAAGGCCTCCGACTACTTGAACATAAAAATTCAATGATGGATAACTTTCAATCGGTAATATTTATGTGGAAAAGCATTAAAAGCTTGTTTATAACTTTTACGTAGTCGGGTTGTAGTTTTTAACTTTATTTTATCAACTATGAGCAGACATTATTATTAATGATTTGTTTATATTTCAGAAACGAAAAATTGTGCTACAATAACAACACCTCATGAGACTCCATGCAAGAGACAAAGAAGAACTGGAAGAATTCTCACTCTAAACATAATTAAAAAAAGATTTAAAATAACTTGTGAATACATCAATTTCACAATTTGCACCGCTTGAGTGGAATGCCAGAATATCAGCCAATTTCACTCATATTTTTTACGTGGGTAACATGATTTATGTTAATATAAGAATGAAAAATATTTAGTAACAATTCCGCGAAAAAACCTTCTGCGATAAAATCTAACAAATTGTACATTCATACAAAATGAAAGAACATTTATCAAAGCAAGTCGTCAACTAGTTTCGTCTCTCCACGAGACATCATCAGGACACCACACCACTCGATCTTGACACTGAGAGCGCCAAACAACAACGGCAGAGTCCCACCAGAGATGTTGTCACTTCGAACTCCGCGTGCCAAGTGTTCGAAGTTCGAGTTCGAAGTGACAACATCTCTGGTGGGACTCTGCCGTTGTTGTTTGGCGCTCTCAGTGTCAAGATCGAGTGGTGTGGTGTCCTGATGATGTCTCGTGGAGAGACGAAACTAGTTGACGACTTGCTTTGATAAATGTTCTTTCATTTTGTATGAATGTACAATTTGTTAGATTTTATCGCAGAAGGTTTTTTCGCGGAATTGTTACTAAATATTTTTCATTCTTATATTTACAATGGATTTCCGCAAAGTAACGCCTGAATCTATTATTTATGATTTATGTTTTATGTGAAACGAAAACTTTTCTATTTTAGTACTGAATAAAATCTGTTATTTTATTGTGCTTGGTAGGTGAACTTATGTATAATTTCCACATACGATGGAGGCATTTTTTGTAACTCAGACATTAAGCAGAGAATATCGTTACCTATCTATTTATCAGCGCACGTAGGACACTTCTGACACTTCTGGCATTTATATAAAAATATTGTTTCATTATGTCTGATAAATAATAAATACATTATCAAATCTATAGTTTTTTATTTCGACAATAATGGTATGTAGGCATATCGATATCGATATTTTATGGATATTCAGGTACACCACTGGCAAGAGGCGAGACAGGGCGAGGTATATCTATCTCTTTCATACAGCACACTAGCGATCTTCTCTTGGCAAACATAACTATAATTAGCGTCCACGGCTTTGGTTGGTCCGATTCCCATCTGTACTTTAGTACTATTCTTACATATCTATGATCATAAAGGCGGTTCCCCCAGAGCGAGGCCTTACCATTGCACTGCGGTTGGGTTGACCTCTGCGAATATCCCTAATGTGGATATCTCGGGTGCGTTACTTTTGGTAGTGGGGACTGCGTACGCGCTGTCCCCCTTATAAAATTTTTATAATATTATATATTCTCTGGCGGGGGCACATGTATAGACCATCCCGGTATATCCATCAATTCATTTAATGACGAGGTTATTAAAGTTCCCATTTCGGCGATTCCGATACGGATGCTCGGTGGTTCGCTTTTCGCCCTAGAATCTCAGCATATGAATTAAAAACTGTAAATCCTTTAATGCGTTATCCAAAAAAGCGATCTTCACCTAGGTCAATCATTAACTACTGAAAAGTAGTTTCATGTCTTTGCTCCTCAGAAGATGTAAATGTTACAGCAGACATCAATTAATCTCACACATTTTATAGCAATTATTAGTTTCAATCATTTTCTTTAAATAATTTATAATTATTATTATTTTTATTTGTCTTTCTTTGTTCCTACCTAGGTACCTAAATGTACTTCACTAATATGTACAACGTGTATCATAATATGTGTTATTTATTATGATACACAGACCACAATGGTGATCAGTTGTGGGAGATAATTAAAAATTCCTATTTTAATTTTCCCTTAAAAAAATCGAAGGTTTTGAAAAAAAAAAATAACAATAACTGCATATTCAGTTTTTTTTTATCTGTTACTTTTGATAGAAACCGACCATTTGGGTGACACTTTCTGCATGCGTCAGCTCCAATTCCGCCCGTAAAGAATAATCCACAGGATTCAAGTCAGGGCTTGACGAGGACCAATCTTCGCTCCGAATGAAGCAAATTAGCCTCTAACCAGCGTTGGGTCATCTTAGCTCTATGGAAGGGTGCAGAGTCCTGTTGGAAAACCCACTATTTTCCAGCGAATAGTGTAGGTAAGGTACTATCACTTAATGATTTAACCATCGCTTCCGATATTTTGATTTGGTAATTTTGTGACTTCACCTTGACGCTTTGCTGGTAAAAAGGAAGTGACCCCCCGTAGGAAACACCCCCACTAACCAAACCATCACACACATGCTGGGCTGGGTGATCAGTGCGCTGAACGTTGCGTACAGATGGCTGGACTGGACGTCCTTTGTAATTCCTAAATTCTGGCGTAGGTAAACCATAATGATTCTGATGCGTTGCAAAACGTCACCGACCGTCTACGTACCTAGTAGTAGTAATCCAATGCCCGTCACACAGCAAGGCGAGCGAAGCGAGCCTTGGCAATTGTATCGAAATATTTTCATGCTTATACCTACCTATTTTAAATTTCTTACATTAGTGTTTTTTAATAAAGTGTAAAACAATATCTACATTACGAAAAAACATAGGTTCCGGACTACCTACTTCCTAAAAGATAAAAAGCGATTGATTGTTATTGGATTTATATTCAAGATATTGGGGGGGGGGGGGGGGGGGGGGGGGGGGGGGGCAACGGGACAGATATTCCTACATCTGTGCTTACTACTTTAGTCTCTGCTATCTGGTCGCTGCTATCGTCCAGCTCGACCGCAGCTCGGCACAAGAGACGCAGGCTGAGCTCAGTTCAGTTGCCTTGCCAATGAGCGTTGTTGGTTGAATTACTAAGACTATGGATCAAATGCCGTGTGTCGGTAGGTTCCATTTGTAGGGGGGACCAAAAATGGGACCTACCGCCATACGGAATTCGTTATAATGTATAACAATTTGAGGAACATGACGTTATATAACAATTGGAGAAAATATTGTCCCTATTTGTATTAGAACAGTTTGTACTTTTTGTCTTAAATAGTTCCATAGAACAAACTAAGTTAACTTAAACTAAGTAAAGTTAAACTGCTGTTTTGCTTTTATTTTGCAAAATAAAAATATTATGTAGCGAGTACTTAGTTTCATTTTTTGAAATTTAACTGTAGGTTAGGTACGTAAATAATGTCATTCACGTCTTTATATCTAAAGTCATCATGGAAGAATTTGGTAAAACCTATTCCCATTTAGTTCTGTGCATTCATAGAAAACTAAAAACAGGACCAAAAGCTAGTATATAGTTCTATAGTACAATTAGACGTGTGCGCCGCGCCGACCCGCCGCCGCCGCCGGCAAATTTTCCACGCCGCCGCCGCCGATCAGCCGATCGGCGTGAATTCGGCGTGAACGTTACCTTTTAGACCCTTTGAAAACCCCGTAAATTTATTGATCATTATTATCGATACTGCAGCTACATAACCTTCATGTTGCATTTTATAGCTGACGACAGCAATGAGATGCAGAATTTCACTCTGGCAACGAGGGCTTTTGACGAAAAGAAGACAGGAGAAGCTTTGAGCGTATTCACCCAAGGTGTGATATCTGAATTTAGTCTGTCAGAAAAGTCTTTGTGCCTGGTGGCTGACTTCGGAGCCAACGTGGTCATTCATGGTCTGAATAATTAACCGTGGTGCGCCCCCTCACCGTGTGGTGCTGGTATAGAATAGCACCGCCCCAACTCCTCCCGTGGGTGTCGTAAAAGGCGGCTAAGGGATACAAACACTGGGGGGCGGGCAGCAGCGCCCTCCGTAGACCGATAACATCACCAAACTGCGGTCCCCAACCCGTATGCCCAGCGTGGGGATTATGGGTACTACGCCCCCCCCAATGATTTTACAAGTCAAAAAGTGGCCCCTAGTTCCCGGCCGCCTCGCTATTCTTGGCCATGGTAGCGGCCACGGTAACGGCGGGGTAGGGGGTGCTAGGAATCCCGGGCTACGGCAGGCTACCGATCACTACTTAAAAACTTGACCCTTGCTACATTTATCGAACGCACTCTAAGGCTTGATCACCATCTAGCGCAGTTGGAAGTGGAGTTAGAGAACTTTAAATGGCATGTTCTGGGGTTATGTGAAGTCCGTAGAGAGGGGGAGGACACCGTAAACCTAGACTCGGGCCATCTTCTCTACTTTCGCGAGGGTTATAAAACATCCCAGGGTGGCGTAGGTTTCCCCGTCAACAAGGCCCTCTAACAACGTTCAAGAAATCTCCAGTCGACCAGGGTAGCGTACCTGATCCTTCGGCTGTCAAGCGGTACAGCTTGAAGGTAGGATTCAGGTTTACGCACCAACCTCGGCACACTCGGATGATGAAGTGGAGGATATGTACGGAGACATATCCAAAGCCTTACATAACACCACTAAGGCTTACTTCAACGTTGTTACATATGGGGGACTTTAACGGCAAGGTGGGAACCCGGACTGGGAACGAATCCGGAATAGGCTCGCATGGTTATGGAGTTAGGAATCACAATGGACAAATGCTTGTCAACTTCCTTGAGAAAGAGGGGCTGTTCTTAATGAACTCCTTCTTTAAGAAACAGCCCCAAAGCAAGTGGACGTGGCGAAGCCCCGACACTGTGACTAAAAATGAGATAGACTTCATCATGACGGATAGCAAGCACATATTCAGAGATGTCTCAGTGATTAACAGGTTCAACACCGGATCTGATCACCGACTGCTCCGAGGCTCTCTGAATATCAACGCACGCCAAAAGCTTGAAAGAAACCGTCTGATGAAGTCCACGCTCCGACCTAACCCAATCCAGATCATGGCGGGCACCGAGAAGTTCCAGCAGCTTCTCGGGAATAGATTCGTTGCCTTGGATCCCACTGATGACGCTGACGAGACCGTACACAATCTGGTCGAAACGTTTAGGAACGAGGGCAAGGTTCTGCCAAAAGTAGCGTACTGGCAAGAAATCCAAACTCTCGGATGAGACTCTCGGGCTGATGGCAAAAAGACGGGAAACCACCCAAGTGACTTCGTCAGACTGGTCAGACCTGAACAAGCTAATTGCGAAGATGGTACGGCGCGACCTTCGGAGCTCCAACACACACCTCATTGAAGAGGCAATAGAGCGAAACCGAGGGTACAAAGTATTCACTCAGCAGCTTGGCAGGAGCCACCTAACGAAGCTTTAAATGCACGATGGGAGGACCGTATTGTCGAAGCCGGAGATATATTTGTGCGTAACGATTATACTTTGTGTAAAGATGTACTTACTTATTTAGTTCTAAATAAGTAATTTTTCTTCAAACTTGTATTTATTAAAAAATGTATAAAAATATGTTAGCATTTTAAAATAATTTATAACACATACACACAATACGCGCCGAGTTCACGCCGAAATCACGCCGCCGCCGCCGATTTCAGGCCGGCGTCCGCCGCCGATTATTTCAACGTCGGCGCACATGTCTAAGTACAATAGAGACAATATTTTCTCAAATTGTTATATTACGTCATGTTCCATAGAACAAATGGGGCCTACCGCCGTGTGGTGCTCGCGGCGAAAGAATCGACCCCTCCAACTCAGCTTGGGGATGTCGTTGGAGGGGACTTACCAGAGAAAAAGCATCAGCTTCTTTTTATGTATTTTCAACCCCTCCACTGCAGGCATGTTCAGCTGTGGACGTTGTGTGCTGGCTAACGTATGCTGTAATGCTCAGATTTTTCGGATCCTAATAGGTATACCGTGTCCATTTTCAATGAAGCATAAACGTAAACAAACCGCCCATACTTAACCTAAAATTCACTTTGTTGGCGCGTCCTTTTATACGTAATTTATATTACTTGTCGAATTTAGATCCTCCCTTCAATAAAAATTGCTTACAATTATATCTGAAACTCGACGCCAAGCAAGTGAGATTTTGTTATTTGTGTCGTATTTTGTTTACTAACATGCTTCATTCAAAATGGATAAGCCATAGGTAGTACTGCAACAACCATTCCAATCGTAGGTTCTAAAAGGTAACGTATACCGAAGATAGGTACCAACTATATTTGTTTAATATTATTATTTGATTGTAATTGCACCACCCCAACTCTTGCAGCGGATGTCGTAAGAGGCGACATCCGCTACAAGAGTATGGGTATAGATAAACGCCAACGCTTAAGAAACATAGGTACCTACTTTCTCAACCTCCACCTCAACAGCCTATGTATTGGTCCACTGCTGGACGCAGGCCTCCCCCTGATAAGCCCTTTATTGGCAGTTATCTCATGGGGTGGCAGTGCCATTAATTCCCACGCTAGGCATGCGGGTTGGGGATCGCAGTTTTTTGGTAGAATTCTTATTTTACTCTGTTCTTATATATTCTTATGCCTCAGGCTAGTATCACACTATCACACTAATATTACCTATAAATGCGAAAGTTTGTATGGATGTATGGATTGATGTTTATTACTTCTTCACGCCAAAACTACTCGACGAATCTGGCTGAAATTTAAAATAGACAAAGTTCTAGGCATGGAATAAAACATAGGACTTTTTATCCTATAAATAAGTTCCCAATGAAGATTACGGAATGAAAATTACCTTTTAACTTTTCCATAGGAACAACGCGTGCGGAGCCGCGGGGCGCAGCTAGTAGTATTATAATACAGATCTATGCCTCGCGCTAAAACTTTGAAAACTGAATAGATTTATAGTATGTACCTATAGGAACATATTTTACAGTAAATAGATTGGTCTAGTCGCTAGCTAGATCATAAAGGGAGTTAAATAAAACATCGATGTTACGGTTGACTTTTTGAGTAGTATATTTAACACAAATCAAACACTTTGGTACAGTTAGTTAGTTGCGGTTAGCGATATTTGTGTTTAACCATTAAACTTACTTCCAACTAGCGGCAAACCAAACGCACATCTACATTAAGCAAAACATTACAATTTAAACTTAATTTAAATTTATTGCATCCAATAATTTTCAATGAGAATAATTTTCTTAATATTCTTTATAATAATTGAAATATTTAATTTGTTCTTATAATTTTTACCTAATTTTTCAAATTTTCTAATTGGAAGGTCAAGAGAAGATTCAGTTATTTGGAAGTCGTCGAATACCTAACTACAAGCCTACTCTGCGAAGCTTACACGACAATGCACAACATATAAAGAAGACATCTAGAAAATGACGCACTTCGCGTCTTAACCCTAATCTTTTGCATAATATAGAACGATAAAAATTACGATTATTAAAATGCACCTTATTACTCTAAGATAATATTGAAAGACATAAATTCCGTGTCAGTACAGTTTCGGGAGTTGCTTCAGTGAATGACATGATCTATAATGAATTTTTAGGTGTTTGTTTACGTTAGGATTTTCTATATCTCTCCTAGTGCCAAACGAAACCATTTCTAGGGGTATTCTTTTTCTTTTCACTTTTGTGAGACGGGGTCAGACAAAACCATACGACATAATGACATGAGATTTTTTTGTCGCCGCGCGATTCAAAGATTATGCCTTCGAAGCTGCGGTGTTGTTTGTTTTCTTCAAACGGTAACTTGGCTATGGCTTCCTAGTATAAAATGTGATTGATTGTAAAGTTATCATAACGTCATCATCAACTTTAATCTTAATTTATTAAAAGTCATAATGAGTAACTCGTGTTACAACTAGCTACGGATTACATAGTTTTTAAGAATTGAGTAATTACTAGTATAAAGAAGATTATTCTTAAACCTTACGCTAAGTAGTTTACGCTTAAATGCAAATCAAAACAATTAAATAATGGTTACAAAAAAATTCATGGCCATAACGAAAATATTAAGCATCGAGAAAACCAGTAACATTAAAAGGAAGCATCGTTCCAGCCTTGCGACTGATCTAAAATTCTAGAATATTGGGATTATAAAACTACGAGTACACCGGTATAAATAACGTTAGGTACTTAATTCATAAAAAAATTAAAACGGGGTAAAATACAAAATATCACAATATTACATGTTGAGCTTAATTTAAATCATAAAATACACTTCACCCCAAAACCATCTGCGATACAAACATTTAAATTAAGCTGAACAAATAAGAGAAACCTAAAAATACAAATAGCAGTAAATGCCAGAGCTGGGTTCACAGCTAAATATCATTTAGGGAAAAGGTAAGAACGCGTCACTTAAATTCTTTATTAATCAAATATATCATTTCGAATGAACTACCCACAACCATAATTTCTGTTTCCCATGGCAACACTACGGTGCGACGCGCGGTAGGTACCTACAGGGACGAGGAAGGTAGACGCTAATTTGTACAGAACCCAACTCTGCAAAACACCACACAAATAAAGGCAATTAGTGACTTCCATGGCACGAATGTGCGTTCCAAATTAAAACTAAAATGACATAATCCAGCCAACTAAGTTGGGATAATTTTAACGTAAATAGCAACACAAACCCGCGACACACGATCGGTAAAAATGTTTTGGCACAAGTATCACCATCTTGCTGACAGTTTTTCGCTGTAAATTAGTAAATAGAAGTAGCCAATAAAAGAAGCGTCAAAACTAGAAAGGAAGTTAAAGCGCGAGCTTGCATCAGCAAGATGGTAATGGGTCCAGTAACTTAATGTAAAGTAGGGAGCGTTATTGTGTGTGTCGCTGCGTAGGCGCAGTCGTCCGCCTTACAGATTACACTGCCACAGTATCGTAGGCTGTGAGTCCCCCCCGTCCATGGACTGCTTGCTGGGCGACTGGGGTGGTTGCTTCTGGTCTGAAACCGTTGCAGAACAAACTTTCAAACATGTGAAAAAGCTCCAACAAAACACACATCGGAATAATGACAAGATCAAAACGTTTTATACAGTGGATATTATAGGTAGTGAACAACTTGTTTTATATAGTGCTTTTAAAAATATAATTTTAGCTATGTGCCAGGCTATATTAGCAGGCAGGATTCTATTCTATAAATGATTGACTATTAGGTACCTATAGGAATAGCTTTGTTTATACATAAGGTCGGCTAGGTTCTTGAGCTAAATAGTTATTACATGACATAAATGAAAACATTGTTAGGTCACGGCGGCGGCGGAGCAATCGGCAAAAAGTAAAATAACTGGACGTACACAAATTTTGCCTTACCATTGGTAGTTCCGTACAATCACAGGTAATTCAGTGCATAGAGGTAAAGATGTTAGCCACAAAAGGTTAATGAGAACATAAACAGGCAAAGGGTACATAACATATACAGTAAGTAAATTGTTTCGACATACTTGGACTTACTGTTTCCTGTAGATCACGGATGCAGAACATAACACATGCTTAGTAACGAGCATAGACTATATTACGAGATGCTTTTAATTAAGTCTAGTCTATGACATGATCACAATTCGTGCTCACACGCAAGGATTCGGTTTTGTTTAGTGTTAGTTATCGTTTAAGTTTATCGAATAGGTTGTTATGTTTCCATTACTTTAAATATGAGTTATCTATATTTACCTACCTACAACTGATAAGAGTTTTTGGGACTTCAAACTATTACACGTTCACTGTTGCCACTGTCAGTTAGTTCTGTGCTTTTATAAGAGTACCTACAGATTATGTTGTATGAGTACCTAACACAAAGACTAAGTAGTATATTATTAATGATGATAAGAAATTTAGGGTACATACCGAGTTACGCTAATATCGATATAAGCGATCTCAACGATATTTTACTTTCCAAATTAGATATCACGATATTCACAGTTGAGTGCTATCATTTAGGGTATATGCATGTGATTTCAAAATGGCTAAAAAAATATATACGTATTCTCTATTGATATAGAAACCTATCTACATATTTATTTTTGCATTTTGAGATGTTTTTAATTTTATTATTTGCAAAATTTCAAAACGCTACGCCATTGACTAGAGCGGACGTGACATCGCTGTTCACATTTCTTATTTTTTTATTCTGCTTGCTGCACCATGATTTGACACTATTCTGCCCACTTCACATTTCGTATTCGATATTATATTATATTTTTTTTTTTACATTATATTTAAGTCGATTATTTTCAACTTTTTCGGAAAACCTCTTTCCTGAGATGATCACTACCGAGGTCGTCACAAAAGGTTTTAATCAAGTGTGAACGTCGACGTCAAATAAACATGGCGCCAATATGGCAGCGTTTTTATCACCCGATAATGATTGTAGTTTTGATTTGATTTTTTTACCTTGTTAATGCGAAATTCAGTGAGCGTCTTATCATTTCTCGGTTAAATAATGACCTAAAGAATCGATTAAAACAATAAAAAAAATCGATGCATATACCCTATTCGGAACAATAAACGCGCTCACGGTCACGTGTCGCGTGTCACTCAAGTACAATTCGATGAATTTTATTGTGAGATTTAACAGTAAATGTCAGTTTTGACAGCGCGCTCACAGTAATTTCATTTTGTAGGATGGTTGCTGATATCGCAAATGGCGCGCTAATTTTTATATTAGTTTAACTTGGAATGCGCCCTTAGCGCCTTGCGCCACACCCATGCACACACAAATTGTTCCTAGTCACTCAATAACTTAAATACAGTGTATTTAAGTTATTGAGTGACTAGGAACAATTTGTGTGTGCATGGGTGTGGGTGTGTACAGTGTAAGACCTAAGAGACTGACCTGTCAATGAGTTTCCTCATTTCCTCGCTGTGCATACCATCCTTGGCAGTGTGGGCCCTTACTGCAACAACACACAAGTCACGACGCGCTCTACTCTAGCACAAGACGCCGCCCTCTACCAACCAACTACACTTTTTCGTATAATATTAATTTTATTTTATTTTATTAAATGATTCTGATGTTACCGTGAGGTAACAAAAAAAACTACGCGCTATAAACTTCAAAATCGGCAATAAATGGCCGCAATTTCGTTGCGATAAAAAGGACGGTAGGTTTGTCGTTATGTATTACATTCAATTTTAGGAGTCATACAAATTAAAATTGGGCATCGATATGTCAAAAGCTACGTGTTGTGGTGGAATTTTCTTGGCAAGTTAATATTATACGAAAAAGTGCAAAGTCCATAAACACATACTAAAATCTACAGAACCATTAGAAAATAATTGTTAACACGATCACATCTAAGCACATAAAAAGATTTGAATCGTGTTGAAAAAAAAATGATCCTAGGAAATGTGACTTGGCAAAATTAATTAACAAATAGCACCTACTTAAGTAGTTATTAGGTAATCTAGTTTCAGGTAGGTCATGCTAATCTGAAAAGAAGTGTTAAATATATTATCAAGTAAGCGGAGGATTTTGAAGTTCAATTACTTAATATTTATTAACTTTGCCAAGTTTTTTATAGAAGAGAATTTTGAAACAAAAGAGAGTAAGCCAATTACAAGAAAAAGTATCTAATTTTGAAGCCTTAATGTTCCAATTTGTTATTTACTCATGTTGCATGCTGTCAGTCACAAAAATTAAAAACATATAATAGGAATCAAAAATATCTGATTCAAATTTTACCGTCTTCTGTTCGGTGGGTACCCAGTGTGCGTTAACCAATTTCAAAATTATTAAACTTTAAAATAATCTTACGTTATTAGATGATATGAGAGGGTGAACATATTGAATGGTCGGACAATGGATCTGTAAAACGTAATGGCTAGTTATAACTGTTATAAGAGAAGATGATTAAGCCTTTTATAACGGGCTTGAAGTTATAAATATATTAGAGATGGTTTAGGAAATTCATAAAGTATTGGGAAGATATGGAACATATTTTATATGAGGTTGAGGATGTTACACAAAATGGAAGGAAACAGTTATGAACACAGTAATCATCTCGCGAATATAACTTAGTATCGAATATCTGAAAAAAAAACTACCTAAGCATTTATTAGCTTACGATTATGAACTCCTTTTAAGAATTGCAAGCTCTTACAAGGCCGAGTGCTAGATCCACTGCTGGTCATTTCCTTCGTGCCACAAGCCTCACTTTCACTGTGCTGTACTTATAAACATGAAGCCATAATCTTACTTAGCATTATAACGACCTAGAATTCGTCGTTAGTCGTTCGAAACGTTGCTCTTCGAAAATATTGATCAGTGTTTTGTTTTCTTTGTTAACACCAGAAAAAAGCGCCCTGCACACGTAAGGTTCGGACTGCGGGAAATTGCACGCGCCATTCCATCCCGCGCTCCGAACCGTACGTGTAGATGCGCGAGGCTGACAGTCCGATCTGGCAGTTCGATGCGCGGTCTGATCTCACAGTTCTGTGCGCGCATCTCGTGTGAACGCAAAATACAGAACTGCCGGTTCGGAGCGTCGTCGTCAAAGCTAGCGGCCTTCTACGTGTGAAGGTTCGAACCGCGCATCTGGACTGCGGTCCAAACCGCGGATGGATCTGTACAGTTTGGACTGCGGATCGAACTGTCGTGCTAATTACGAGTAAAAATGTTTCCACGGTTTGGAACGCGAGCAAATCTTTCACATTTTTCCAAACGATCCGAACTGTGCGTGTAAATAGATTTCCAAGAGTTTTGA
Organism: Eupithecia tripunctaria; assembly: GCA_955876795.1. Lineage (NCBI taxonomy): Eukaryota > Metazoa > Arthropoda > Insecta > Lepidoptera > Geometridae > Eupithecia > Eupithecia tripunctaria. Next base: position 8,909,988 of record OY041609.1, on the reverse strand, counting down.
CTGCAGTTTAGACTGGCGCGTGGAACGTTAAAAGTTTCAAAAGTTTTGCCTCAGTCTCAAGCAGAATGGAAACCCGATCATCGTGTCAGCGATCTGTAGTTAGTACAAGCAACTGAAAAAAGGCAAATGTGGTCAAATTCTTTATTTTTAACCGACTTCAAAAAAGGAGGAGGTTCTCAATTCGACTGATTTTTATTTTTGTTACCTCAAAACTTTTAATTGGGTGATCCGATTTTGATGATTCTTTTTTTATTTCAATTTGGTTCAGTTCTGACACTGGAATTCATGAGAACTCATATTCAGAAAGCAGGTTTGAAGTCGCCTGATAAGCGGGATGAAAGTAATACTTTTCACCCCTAGGAATAAACAAGGTCTTATCTTAAAACGATAATTAACAGTTATAACAATAGGTAATTGTGATTGATACGGATTAGTTGAGCTACCTTTAGATTGTTTAAGCTTCTTACTGGTATTTATATGGATCAGTTGAGCTACCTGTAGATTGTTTACGCTTCCTACTGGTATTTATATGCATCTGTTAAGCTACCTGCAGATTGTTTAAGCTTCCGACTCGTATTATATCATCAAACGAATGAAATCCGTAATAGCTTTGACGACGCTCCAAACCGGCAGTTCTGTAGTTTGCGTCCACACGAGATGCGCGCACAGAACTGTGAGATGGGAGCGCGCATCGAACTGCCAGGATCGGACGTCAGCCTCGCGCATCTACACGTACGGTTCGGAGCGCAGGATGGAACGGCACGTGCGATTTCCCGCGGTCCGAACCTTACGTGTGCAGGGCGCTATTACGGATTTCAAACATATTTAAGTACGTTTTCTATAGCTTAGCTTAGCATCAACATCATTGTAAACTTAGTTGGAAACGTAGATAAAAGCATAAGTATCAAACAACTATTGATTTTTTTACGTTTTTAGGGTTCCGTGCTCAAAGGGTAAAACGGGACCCTATTACTAAGATAGACAGACAGACAAACGGAGGGACTCTGCTGTCCGTCGTCTGTCTGTCTGTCTGTCCGTCCGTCTATCTCATGAACCGTGATAAATTCTATTGCCACTTTATCAACAAATACTAAAAAATAGAATAAAATTAATATACAATAGACATGATGTTTTACCGTTTTTATAGATCATGGTAAGGACGAAACCCTTCGTGCGCGAGTCTGACTCGCACTTGGATGGTTTTATTTAGGAAAGCACCCCCTTTTTTACTGAATATGTTTCTGAATCCCGCTTTGCCCGAAAAATAATCAAGCAACGCTGGTAGGTAGGTACCTATAAAACGTTCAATCTTTTCATAAAGTCTAGTTGCTATATTGAAAGAGGTTTTATATCTATAACTCGCATGCGTTACCTCCTTGGTTGCGTGAGGTGCTGTGGTTTACAGCATCTTAAAATTCCTTTTTTAAAAAAATAGCGGCAAAACATGACACAATATGTACACTTTTTACTATGTTTTAGTCAAATAGACAAAATGTCGGTTTGGAGCGTCGACGGTATTACGGGTTTTATTCGGTTATTTCGTCAACATCCATGTCTGTGGAAGATCAAAAGTAGGAGCTACACCAATAGAAATATGAAAAACAAAGCTTACGACGAACTCATTGAATTTTGCAAGACTATAGGTTTTACATCTGCTGATCGCGATTTTGTCACCAAAAAAATACAAAATTTAAGGGGTGCATTTCGCAAGGAATTGAAAAAAGTAACGGAGACAAAAAGCAAAAGTGGGAACTCCGAAGAAGATATATATAAACCGAGTCTTTGGTACTACGATCAACTTTTGTTCACCAAAGACCAAGAATTACCGACCCCAAGCTTGTCTAATATGATCACGGAGGAGGATTATATTGAAGCTGACATCATACAGGATCCTACCAACTGCACGCCACCGTCACTGCAGCGTACTTACGATACACCACAGTCCCAGCAGCCTACAAACATTTCTCCGCCAAACTCCGACCACATTTGTGTAGACGTAAGTACTAAATAAAAACACATATGTAATAGGTATAAGCATATTTTATATTCTTAGTACGGTATGAAAATCAAACGCTTACACCCACAGTAGATAGTTACTTAATAACTTTATCAGTTATGCTCTGCCAGCATTAATCATAATATCTTGCCAAGGCACACGACCTATTGAATTAAAATATGTTTTGTATTCATCTCTGCTGAGCTTTGCCAAACTTGAAACATTTCTGGCTGAAATCCTGTCCAATCCAGTTAAATCAGAGCTGTCTCTTCGCCAATCTCCTTCATTAATAGCTCCAGATTCAACATTTTCTCTATCTAGCGTCGTTGCTGAGATATACACATTACTTCTCTGTCTTAGAAAGTTATGAATACTACATATTGCTAGTATTATGTAACATATGTTTTCGGGTTTCATATTAATAGGTGTACGTAATATCTGGAATCTGGAGGCTATTATGCCGAATGTATTTTCGACAACATTGCGAGCACGCGAGAGTCTATAATTATAAATGCGTTTGTCGTGATCAAGTTCTCTTTGTGCATCAGGCGTTAGAAGATTTTTGTTCAGAGCAAACCCTTCATCACCAATAAAAACATAATTTAAATTGGTAACGTTTTCACTTCTTTCGGGTAAATTTAATTGATCTCTCATTAGTTTTTTGTAAAAATCTGTGTACTCGATCACACCTCCATCAGACATTCTGCCGTTTTTACCAATATCGACGAAAATAAATTCGTAGTTTGAATTGACCAAAGCCAATAATACCATGCTATAAAAATTTTTGTAGTTATAATACTTCGCACCTGAATTTGCGGGTGGAACAATTCGAATATGCTTTCCGTCGAGAGCCCCTCCACAGTTAGCAAAATTCCAACGATCTTGAAAGCCTTTAGCGATTTCCAACCATTCTTCTTTGCTCGTAGGAAACTTAAAAAAAAACAATTATATTAAAAACTTTCATATAAATTCTGCTTCGTCAATACAAGTCACAGTCAGTCAGTACCTAAAACTTTTTTTTGTTTCAGGATCCTGCAAGAGGCATTAAGAGGAAAAGAGCGAAACCAAATTTAATTGACACTCAAATAAAGTTTATAAATGTTTGCACAGAAGCACTTAAAAAGAAAGAAACGACAGAGTATGAAGCTTTGGCCATATCAATTGCAAAAAAAATTGAGAAAATGGAAAATACGCAAGCCTTACACGCTGAAACAATAATTCACTCAGTTTTGCGTAGGGGCTTATTAAATCAATTAACTGAGACGACAGATATTTGTGATAAGCAGTGTAATAAAACCATTATATTGTCAATGCCTGAGCTTTCAACTTCAACTCCCATTTCATCAAACTATTCGCCTCTTCAAACAATGACCACACAAAACACTGGTGTACCAGAAGATGAGTCTCAGTGCAGCTTAAGAGATTTTTATAATAATGTATGTTAACTGATTTGAACTTTGATATTTCCTAGGTACATAAATAAAAAAAATATTCTATAATTTTATACCTATCTATTCAGCTCGTGAGCACCCACTGCTAGGTATAGGCTTCTATTTCAAATATTTGTCGACTCAGTTTGATTTAATATTCCCCTGCGTAAAACAGCTATATTTCTCCATTCAGCCCCGTCCTGCGCCAACCTCATCCACTCCTACATTATATTTATTTCCTTTATGTTAAGTGTTTCTCTGCAAACCTTAAAATACTCCTTAATTTTGAACAGTAAAAATGTTAACAGATTTGATTTTTTTTACTTACCCTCATGTAGTCCTTTCGCAGCGTTTCGTAAATAGTCTTACACGTTTCCGGTATTAGTTGACTTAAAGCTGATGTAGATATTCCCGAACTAAATTTGAGATCTTCATAAGAACGTCCGGTCGCTAGAAACCTTAACGTGGCAACCAACCGTTCTTCTGCTGTTATACATTTTCTCATAACTGTATCCTGCTTGGTTATTTTGGAACGTACCAGTGCTAATAAACAATCGAAATCGTCACCGTCCATTCTCAGGTAATTTTTAAAATCTTCTGGGTAACACAGTCTTAATTCTCGTAGCATTGGTAAATGTCCAAATCTTCGTCTGTATTCTTTTACCCATATTCGCCGTTTTTTTCGGTTGCTTGTACTAACTATAAATCCAGCCAAAGCGATGACACGGTTATCCATTTTGCCTGAGACTGAGGCAAAACTTTCAAAACTTTCAACGTTCCACGCGCCAGTCTAAACTGCGGTCAAAACTCTTGGAAAATCTATTTACATGCACAGTTCGGATCGTTTGGAAAAATGTGAAAGATTTGCCCGCGTTCCAAACCGTGGAAACATTTTTACTCGTAATTAGCACGACAGTTCGATCCGCAGTCCAAACTGTACAGATCCATCCGCGGTTTGGACCGCAGTCCAGATGCGCGGTTCGAACCTTACGTGTGAAGGCCGCTAAAGGCAGAGCGTTGCACATCGTACGCCGTTGTGCAGCGTTTTGCCTTATTAGTTATCCCCTCAATTATCAATGCGGAATCTGCATAAACCGGTCAGTTAAAATTTTGTGAATCCATTATAAAATAAGGGTTTCAATGACATCCAATATCGTCTTGTATCGGAAGCCAATACGTATGAGTCACTAAAGTAGGAAGGTAGGTAATCTTTTGGGAGACTGAAGCCGATTACGCATCGATAAATGGTGGAGATTAAAGCAGCGTTTCTAAGCAACAGGTTCTATTCTTTATAGCCGACTGGAAACATTGAACTTTTATAGTTCGACATAATATTTCTTATTCAACTCTGCGGTTGTCTGTAGCAATTGTAAATACTAGTTCTAATTTATTTCTTGATTTTTAACTGACTTCAAAAAGCATTCTCAATTCGAATTCGATTTTGATGATTTATTTTTTATTTGAAAGCTGGTGCTTTTTAATTTGGTCCAGTTCTGACAATGGCAGTCATGAGAAAACCATATAATTGAAGTCGGTTTATAGTTTTAAACAACTCAATAGGGTATTAACATACCGGGGTAATTGCGGGGCTGGTCGCACTCTGCCTCGGAGATTTCGTTGGAGTCCTTGGAGTCGTTGAATGAGGAGGAGCAGTTGTTATCGGCGTTGGCGTTGCGCGGGGGCGGCGGGGGTGGCTCGGGGGATCCGCACTTGCGGCCGCCTCCTGCGATCACTGCACATGGAGTTAGCCAAAAGTTTTATAATACGCAGTTTTGTTTATTTCTTCAACAGCCTGTATTGGTCCACTGCTGGACGCAGACATTACCCTGACAAGCGCCTTATTCGCGTTTATCTCATGGAGGGATTACCCTCCATGGGGAGCATGCCCAGCGTGGAGATTATGGGCATTTTATATCACCCATAATCACCACGCCGGGCATGCGGGTCGGGGATCGCAGTTTGGTGGTATAAATTGTTCTGCAAGGGGTGCTGCTGCCTGCCCCCCGGTGGATATCCCTTAGTCGCCTCACACCCGCGGAAAGAGTTGGGGTGGTGAATGTTCTAAGCCACACAGCTCTAATTTATTTACTGTTTGAAAAATATAACAAGATAAGTTTGTATACGCAGATGACGTAAAGTAAAACTGTAATATATTTGACATAACAATTAGTATAACAGACGTCCATAGTCTCCTGAGCTAGTTTAAAAACTGCGTTTCAGGAGCTAGTCGCTTCTCCAACTAATATTAACAGATAATTATGTCAAAGCAACATAATATAATCTTAATTGTAGGGAAAGAGGAAACAAGTACCTATAAAAGAAAAACATGTAGAGCAAGTGGTTTCGAGCTTCTGCTTTCAAAAGGACATTGTATTCTATCGGTACATTGTACATTGTCGTGTACTGTATACTGTGTCACTTTCTTTTATGTAAAAGTGTTTAAACAAAGGCGATTCTCATAGAACTATGATTCGTAGTATTTGGTTGCTTTCAATATACGGTTATACGGCATCGCGTCACTATCCCGCCGATACGACGATTCTCGGCATTGCTGAGGCAATCCTCGGCATTTATTATCGTAGAAAAGTGAGTAAAATGAAAGGAAAAGTAAACATACCAATGCTAGGGCGAGATCCGTAGTGGTCAGAGTAGGGAGTTCCGTAAGCGCCGGTGTATTGTTCGTCCTCGGGAGCGCAGCAAGCCGGCTCGTCGTACTCGGGGCCGCAAGCGTACATCGGGCGAGAGTAGCGAGCACGCTAAAATAACAATTTCAAAACACGTGGGTAATATTCTAGAAGACATAACCTAATTATGATGATTGCCTTAGTTCCTGGGGTAATGGAGGTGATTAGCATTATTATTATTATTAGTTATTTCACAATTATTTGAAAATTGATCTTATCTAATATTATAAAAGTCACGAGGTGTCACAGGCAGCAACAAAATTGGTATTTTTTTAATATTTAACTATTCACGGGTATTGGATGCGTTAACTTACCTTTTTTCACGACGACGACGACGGTTCAAAAGATTTCAAGCATTTGAGCATAATTTCAACTAGTTGTAGACATTATGGAGCTATTCATATGAGATTGTCACGTAGTTTGTCAGCTGTTTTGTTTCTTTCAATAAGAGTGCAATAAAGAAATTTTCTATCTATCTAAAGTTAAGTACATACGTATTGATCCTCTTCAGCGCAGGTAGCAGGGTCGTCATATTCGGGGGCGGTGGAGTAGATAGCGCTCTGTCCTCCCTGAGAGTTCTTGCGGGCATAGCGGCTGTTGGCACGGGGCTGTAATGACATTGATAGCTGCATAGATTTTAACAACTGAGGGCTGTTGCGTTTCTAGACTGTCTGAGAACAGTTTACTTCTCTCTAGCACAGTCCATTATTTCGTATTGTATTATCTTATGGGGCAGTGGGGCTTTGGGTTTATAAAAAAACACGCTTCAAATTTATGAGATTACAAGGCAGAAGGCTAGAAGTGATTTCAGTTTTTATGTCTAAGTCTTATCGCTTGCACTTGGTATGATAAACCGCTACCGACAGACCAGAAATAAATTCATTGCTGCATGGGTCTCTACAATAACAGCATTCATAGAGAAAGTCAGATCTCGTGTTGCACGTATAATTATATTCTATGTGAGTTCTTGGAGGGAACTCTCCAAGAACTCACATATCCACTCCATCTCCTATTCACATATCACAGGGGATGCAGCAACGCTGGCTGGTAGAATATCACATCTCCTGTTACTTACGGCGCCGATTCCTTTGCCACCTAGAGGGCGGCGGCGTGCAGAAGCTCCATAGATACATATCCAGGTATAATGAGAAGACTGGCCATTTTATATTCATAACGGAGTGGTGGTGCGGGAATGCCACCACATTGGTGGGTCCATCCTAGAACCGGTATGACGTCACTAGGCTGAGTGGTGCAGGTGTACCAGGGTGCCAGCATGCGCGGAGTGGTGCGAGAACGCTAGCGTCTTGGTGGGATCCATCCTAGAGCCGGTGTAATGTGACATGTTTACTCACCATGCTCTGAGAGCCGGCGCGCGAGTGGGCTGGGTGGTGCGGGTGGGGGTGCGCCAGGGTGCCGGCGTGCGCGGGGTGGTGGTGCGGGAACGCCAGCGCCTTGGTGGGATCCATCTCTTCGCGGAAACCGAGCAGGTGGAATGTTGCGTAGGGGCAGATCTCGTCTTCCATGCCTGTTGTTTAATTAAAACGTTAGTTGACGAAAATAAGGAGGTTCTAAAGTCGACGCGTTTAGATAAAAAAAATCAATAGCATGTTATTGAAATGGAGAATGACACATGTCCGCTTAGAGTTCCATTTTATTTCGGTTCCAAGATCCACGATGCAAAAATAATATATAGGGTCAACAAAAACGCAAATAATTGGTAAACACACAGGGTTAGAAAAGCTTGCAAATACACAAAAAATATAAACGTGTAGGTAGATACAAAACTGTATAAAAATTGGGCGTATTTATTGTAATTATTATTGACATACTTACGATTTAGCAGGCTTTGTTAGTAACACTCCATTTTGTAGTACTTATCGATAGATAAGTATGAGGCAGTAATTGCTATTAAATAAACTAATTTCCTACGATAAGGTGGTTCAAAATAGCATGCTTTACGGTGCTTTTTACAAATGCGACACTTAATTTTAATACGCAAATTGAAACTTGGTCAATTTGTGCCCAAATATAGAGTCACCTTTGTTTTTTCATGCTTTAAAACCAAATTTAAAACAATGATGGTGTAAGTTGAAGAGCAAGATGGGATTTTGAAATTGTCCATGAGAATACTTATGATTTTGTATTCGTGTTCTCGGATTCCAGATTCTCAGCGTCTAATTTATTAGACGCCTAGAATCGGGATCAGTATTTGCAGATTCTTTTCCCGGATGAAATAGGTCACCAATTTCCATAGGCATTACGTGGTACCAAATTAATTCCCATTTTGCCTGTAACTGCAACACATGCAACGACAAAAATCGCTGAACAGGATCAACCTTCCAATAATGATTTACTTACTAGTAACTTGCCTCTACTAGTTTATTTATAGCATGGATCACCACAATTTCTGACGATAAGTGACAATATCAAAACCTACTGCCGATGTCCAGAATTTCAGATATTTTCGTGGTTGATTGATACCCCATGTACTGCGGGTGCAAGCGTCAAGCGGTAAGCGTCTAACCTGTTGAGATGGTCTCTCCGGAGCCCCCTCGGCGGATCATGGGCCTGCGCACGCGTTCATAGTGGTGCCTCCTGGGGTCCCACGTCGAGTGCGCGCCCACTGGATTAGGTAGGGACACTACTGATAAGCATGCGCTACGCAGGTAGCCTACTGGGTCAGACATCATCTCTTGGATTTGCGTTTACTTTTGCTAATTTAGAATTTTGTTTCTCGTTCTTCGGGTAGTTGGTTATAACAGTGTTTTGTTCTCTTCAGTTAGGGAAAAAGACAATTGTTTCTTATTGTTTTTGTCATAGGGCTGCCATTTGTACTTGATTTAAACATTGACTTAAATCGTATCTTTACGATTTTTTGCAGTCATTCATGGGCGTAATTTTATCTCATAGATTGTATGATTGCGGCATATTTACACCTGGCAGCCCTGACCATCTCACGCAAGTGTAGATGTGGCCTAAGATGGAGCACATTTTCCCAGAAGAACTCCAAGTTTGTACTCTAACGGGAAAACAGACAGGAAGGTTTACCATTCCACTCTGTAGCTATTTTATTATGAAAGTATAGCTGAATTTTTAAATGATTTTTTAATGACTTTATTCCTCTTTTGTGAGTAGGTACAAGACCTATGCATTAAATAGTGAGTATTTTAAGTCACATGTGGTTACGAAAACAGCAGTCTACGCTTTTCATAGGTAGAGATGATATCTGAGACCAAAATACAAATATAAACAACTCGACGTCTCCACCCTCAGTTCAGATCTTTGATCAATAGCTCGATTTAATTTTCTGTTGCAACACAGATATTATTAATGTGAACGTAATGAGTGCAGACATCGAGTAGATAAACTATGATAAATGGGGGAACAAATAAAAATATAATGATGAAACAGGACAACAAAGTATTAAAGTTGCCTCCACCTTACACAATAGGTATATCTAAAGAACATCTAGATAAAAATATAGAGGAAATAGATAGAGAAAACGTGCAAACAGGATAAACGTAGTAGACGAAAAAGCATTGGAAACAGATATCTAACTATAATCCCTTAACCGATTATCAAGGCTCCTTTACCAAAGCCCCTTATTAACCTTCATGCTCTTTTGGATAGAAAAAAACCTACAGGTTTGTAATTGTAATTGTAACAGAGAGGTGTAATACCTAGGTACTCTTTAAAAATCTAGAAGAGCGAACTTTATATAGAGTTTTATTTTAAGTAATAGTCAGTTGCGCTCGTTCGTACCTCTAGAAACAATTTGTATAATAAAACAGTCTGCAGTAAAAAAGTATACAGGATTATGAATTAAGATTTCCTATCCCTGCCCTAAAAAATAATCTGAGTACAAATCTCCTACTCGAGTAATATGTGCGCGCGTAAAGACTTCCTACTCCTAATTAAAACCGAAGTAAAGAAAACAGTGTGTGAAGAAGTAGGAATAGGAATAGGAAATCCCGAAGTAAAAAGTTGTCGTACCTATTACTGAAGGTAAAAGTTGTGCTTGTTGAAATCAAGACTTTCCTGTGGACTTTATGAAGTCTTTCCGGCTTTTATCTGTCTTCTCTATTACTTACTGATGACAGCCTGTCTCTTCACTCTATCGCAGGTATTGTAGTTAGATCCGGGTACAGGGGGGAGTTTGCGGTTGGGGGGTGCGATGTAGCCGAGCTCGTCGCGCAGGCCTCCGCGTTTGTCGAGGGTACCACCGCCGCCGCCCATGGCCGCCTGAGACGCGTTGTAGACAGCGTCGTCTGAGGAAGGTTTGGTTGTACGTGTATTTAGTTTATTATAACTCTACCTTGGTACTAGGAAAATGGAAAGTTTGTGTAAATGGTATGTGAGAGGGAAATTGCGTAGCATTCGTAACTTGAAAATACGTGCTCGAAAACGTGTATTTTGTTTGTCTTAAGCTGACAGTATTTTTTCCCGCTTTCTCTGCGAAGAATCTAGCATCCGCATATACCTTAATAAAAAGGTAATTAGCTCTCACGTACCTAAGGATACCATGTATCTATGATGTGATAGTAGTAAAATATGTTTGTCCTTTACATTTCAGTTTATAAGAAAAAGACAGCAGTGTTACTTGTGAGTTAAATCAATCATGATTATGTATTGTGGTCGGTCTTATGTTCTAAATGAATACGATAAGGTACAATCCGTTCCAAAATAGAATAGGTAGTATGTAGAATGATTTATCTACATGATTCCACAATGGTTTCGGCAAAAAATATCAAACTATGAATTTCTAAGAGGTAGATAGGGGAACGGATGTCATTGAGTCCATGCTATGACCGACAGAATTGGTATAAAAATAAATAAAAAAGCGGTGGGCCACCATACATACAATAACCGTCCTTCTGACCTCGCAGGCGATGCGGGGTGTTCCTGCGTGCGAGAGTGAGACAGATAACCACCACTCCGACGATGAAAACAACAATCGTCGCCAGAATAGGAACTAACACTTCAGGTTCGAGCCAGGCTTTGACCCAAGCGGGTAGTTCCTTAGAGCCCGCGTTGCCTGGTAGAGGGGCGATCGTGCCTATAAAATAAAATGTAATAAGTTGATATTTTACCTTTGTGTGGATCGCGGGCACCCTTCACCACGCAAACGACAACGATAGCTATGATTATGACGAGTATCGCCGCGACGACCGGCACAATCAGGTTGAGATGCGAGAGGATGATCTTGAGTGTCTGCTCGGGGGTCAGGGACCCGCCGCCTACCTCGCGGGCCGGCGCGATCGTACCTGAAATGCAAAGCCATTGTTAGATAACAGAATATTATACAGTAAGGCGATGCATTTCAGGTACGATGATAACTTTCTAGTCCCAAACTAGATGGCGCTGCTAAATTACGCAGAATTTTCGAAAATCTTTCTATTAGTGAATTGATTTATCCTGACAATAAGTAGTTCTTAGGGATAGATTCTACTTATCATTTTACTAGGGAGCTTTTTTACCACTAAGTTACAGGTTTGGAACTTTTGATTATGAATGAGACTAGACTACATGAACAAGTTGATAATTACCTCCAGTCATGGTCAGAGTAGCGAATTCGTATTCGGCGACGTTGAAACCGGCATTGTTGTGCGCAGAAATTCTCAAAACATACCAAGTTGCAGGTTCGAGATCTAGAACAGAAATAATTCTTTAGTGTAAAGATATAAGGTAGAATATTTTGTAAATTAAGATCCGAGGAGAATTTACCCAGTACAACGAAGTTTCCTCCGGGTTTCACAGCGTTTGAGATTTGGTTCCATTCGGCAGCTCCCCTAAATAAAGACAATTTAGATTAAGGCGCAATTCAAGCTTAGGCTCGAATAAGGTTTAGAAACTGATGCGACTGACAAGTTAAAGAAAGTTATGTTTTCAAAAATATTTATGATGACAGAATATTCATTGCAAAAGGAACTGATTGGAAATCTATGAAGACTTCTCACAGAGGCGACGCTGGCGAAATTATACATGTCAATGTCAATTTAGCGCCATCTATTGAGAAAAGCCAATAGCCTTATCCATGGATTTATGTCCGACTGAGTCAGGTTACTGCAGTGTTGTCATGTGTGTATCGAAGAAAATGGTCCTGTTCCAAACCATGTCCCCCTAAAAATGTCCCAAATGAGGTCTGCAATCTTTCGTCTACTTACTTCTTCTTGTTCTCGACTACGAAGTGGCTCATGGGGCAGCCTCCGTCCAGCCACTGCTTGAGATGGAGCGTCACGGAAGAGGACCCTACTTCGATGAAGTCAGCTGCACGCGGTACGGGAGGCTTGGAGCCGCGAGTGCGGGCCGTTACTACGTCAGATGCCTCGCCTGTGCCGATCCTGGAAATAAGGGTATCTCATTTACTACAATACGCAGTAGGTCGATTCGTGGATGTCATAAGAGTTGACTAAGGGACCTACGAGAGGAAGAGACACAGCGGCCTTCTGTGTATTTTTAACATCTCTACTGCGGTCGCCATCTCGCCTGCCAAGCGTGGTGATTATGGCATGGCAACCTTTTTATTAAACATATATTTATTTATTTCTTCAAAATATTGAATTTTAGTAGGTCGGTAAAATATAATATTAAAGTAAACATTAGTTTTGTATTAAATTAAAATGATAAGATAAAATAGCACAAATGACCTATTCTATGTCTAGGTACGACTATTTTATTATTCGGTAGATATGTCATCAGTACTAAAACCCTAGTAAGGTAGTTTTTTACTAGTACAGAAAACCTTGTTTGTTTCAGCAGTGTACATAATGAGTGCTGCTGATGAGGATGACAGATGTTTAGTTTAAAACATTTCCTTTAGTTTGGAGCCTTCGCAAAAATAAATGAAAATCACAAAATGCAGGTTACTAGAGATGATTCTTTCACAGCACATATTTCATAATGAACCTACAATAATATGTCTTCCAAAATAATAGTGTTTTAGTAACTTACCCGTTGTAAGCAGTAACGTAAAGTTGATATCTGGATCCGCAGAACATATTTTCAAGAGTGTAAGTGTCGGTTGTGCTTGGAATCTGCAACAACAACAGATCATTCATCAACGTTATCGAATTACCGAAAAGCAGACAAAACCATAAAGCAGTCTGAGAAGCATAAGACAGATGTTCTATTCTTAGAGGGTCAAACGATTTGGTGCCTAGTTCCAATCTGCATTGAATGGAAATGACAGTTATATGAGGGTTCCTAGGATGGAATCTTTAATGACAGCGAGAGGGAATAGCATCAATGATAGGGGTATGAATCTTCTGCGCTTTTATGTTACTGACTTTTCATGATTTTGATTAACCATTTCGAAAAAAACTTGATATTGTAGAGACAATTTCGGAACCATTATCTGATTGAGGCCGTGGCGTTAGAATATAATATACCCTTCCGATCTGCAGTTCCAAGTCCATGGACGGCTTGATGCGCAGAGGCAGGGATGAGATGACGCGACGTGCCGAACATTATTATCATATTATCTGTTATATGGTTATGATATGCAACCTGCACTGTCTCCCAGTCTCCAAACTCCTGCTTGTAATGGATGGTGTAGCCAGCAATGATCTGCTGTTCGACGTCCGGGGACGGCGTGTTGCGCAAAGTCAGGGACGAGACGGATGATGACGCGACGTTCAGGCATCTGTTGGTAATGATTTGCTACCTGCACTGTCTCCCAGTCTCCAAACTCTTGCTTGTAATGGATAGTGTAGCCAGCCGCGATCTGCTGTTCGACGTCCGGGGACGGCTTGATGCGCAGAGTCAGGGACGAGACGGATGATGACGCGACGTTCAGTAGAGGAGGGAAGGGGGGCGCTGAAACACGATTAAGGGTTAATAACATTCTCAAGCTTAGAAACACAGGTTTCCTTTTATTCGTCAAGTGCGAGTGTGACTTGTGAGCCGAGGGTTTTGAACTTTTCTCAATAAACCAAATACATAGTAGGTATTTGGTTTATTGACAAAAGTTCAAAGGTGACATACCAGTTAGAGAATTCGTTATCGAATGAATATTATCAGTATGTGGTCAAAGCAACGCCTGACCCGAGGGCTGATGAGTATCTGGCGCAGCGCATGAGCATTGCCATACAGCGGGGCAATGCAGCCAGTGTGTTGGGTACGCTTCATTGTTTCAATTATAAATACTACTACTTGAGCTAACTGCAGACTGTTGCCAACAAACCTACAGGTAGCGCAACTGATCCATATCAATATCGGAGTTTTTTAAAAATTTTCTTTGACTTACACATTTTAGATAGATCGCTCTGCAAATCAAGCAGGGTACGGAGGTGGATCGGTTCTGTAGAGTTACAGTAAAGTACCGTATAGTTACCTAGTACAGAGAGGGTGTGTGTGACGGTGTCAGTTCCGAACTGGTTGTCGACGTGGCAGGAGTACTCGCCGGCGTCCTCGCGCGCCACGCCCGCGATCTGCAGAGAACCTTCTGGCAGCTGACGGACGCGCTCCGAAGCTTCTAGGGGGTGGCCTTTCACCTGATCATGGAAATCGTATTATTACAAACAAATAGTTTAAACTTGTATCTATACATATAAGATGTATGACTAGAGTAGACAGACCGATAGGCACAAAGATAAAGAGGGTATCTTACCCCCCCACCATCTCAAGTTGTGATTTATTGTAGTTTCATGAAATTCTGCCAGGTGCTTGAATCTGAGTTGCGTTTGAGTATTCGGTGGTTAGAATAGATAGAAGGAAGTGACATAATTATTATATGATAGCTTTAGTGCTGCCAGTTAACATGAAGTAAGCACACATAATGTCGAACAAAGTTTTAAATTTTCCGTAAGGTTTCCTCATAAAAACTGCTTTCTAAATCTGCTGCTTCCAAGAAGAAGAGACTGTGGAACACGTCGTGGTACACTGCACGGCCACAGAGGAGGCCAGGCACAAAACAGGGCTGAAGAGCCTCATTGAGGAATCGACCCCATCTACACCCACAGAAAAGCTGAAACGTAGCTGTCAGTAACCTAAAGTCTTGCTCCGATACTTCAAGGAGCTGGGCTGGTTAGGGCCTGCTTAGGCAGGGTGATAATGCACAATACACTCCTATGCGAGACGTCCGTGCAGATCTAAGTTCCCCCACTTAGAATTAGAATTATGATCTAAAATATTGTGATTGATTGTATTTATTTACCTTCCATAAGATGTTTGGGGGTGGCACACCAACAGCGAGACAGGGCAGTTTTACATCTTCCTTGTATGTTGCGGTGAATGATTCATCAAAAGAGGCGATCTTGGCGGGCACTAAACAGATAGAAACAGGTAAGTTATGTATCTTATGCACAGAATATATACAAACAGAGAACATTTTTTTTTAATATTCCACAAAAATGTTATGAAATTTTTTAATGAATCCCAAATAATATAAGCAAATACAATAAACCCACAAGCATAAATGATTCATTAGTCATTACTTACGGTGAGTGTACTTATTGGGAGTGAAAATGACAGCCTAGTTTATGCTAGCTCAGATATTATTGGATCAAACATTATTAAGCTGGACAGCATAAGAGAAGCAATTTTTATCTACGCGACTATAAGGATTCAATTCATAATGAAACCCAAATTCCAGCACTATCAAAGACCTATAGGCTAGAGCAAAACCAACCTTAGTTCAACCACAACTCGGGCCTTTATTGCTGGGACTGCAGGACGGTGGTAGCTGGTTTAGTCGCAATGGGAACCTTTTACTAGGTAGGCTAAAGCAAATTAAACCTTAAATCAACACAAACACGGACCTTTGTCGCTAGGGCTGCAGGATGCGGTGGCTGAGGGCTGTCCTTCTCCGATAATGGTGGAGGCGGTCACCCAGAAGTCGTAACGGCCAGCTTTCAGCTCAGTTGCGGAGTAGCTGGTTTGAGTCGCTGGTACCTGGCGGAGAAGGTTTAATTGAATATTGATTTGATTTCAGTAAAATTACTGTCAAAACCACAATTTAATGATTATTTATCGGGTATTTATCGCGTACCTTTGTTTTTATTTGCTAAAAAAATAAATACCCGATAAAACCTGTTACCCGATTAAATTATGTTAACAAATCGCGAAAGTTTAAAAAGTAATGTCAAAACCACGTCAGTCAATTCTTCAGAGTTTTCTCAGAATATCACAGAAAATGGTCAAATTCAAATCCTTAATGAGGATACTAGTTCATTCTGTTTGATCCACCCTGATTTAATCAAACTGGAATCAATAAACATAGAATTTGCTTATAGGTACATAATATAAGCTTTACTCTGCCGACGAGGTTGGAAATGTGTGAAGGGCCGTCTGAGACAAAGAAAGTTGCCTTGCTGAATATTCCTGTCCAAACAAAGGGGGTCTATCACACTATCAAACTAATATTATAAATTCAAAAGTTTAGATGGATGGATGTATGGATGAATGTTTGTTACCTCGTCACGGCAAAACTACCGAACGGATCGGGCTGAAATTTTCCATACAGGCTATTCTAATCCTGGAATCAAACATAGATAAAAAATATCCCATAAATCTGTTCCCGTGGGATATAAAACGTTTCCATAGGAACAACGCGCCTGAAGCGGCGTGGCGCAGCTAGTTCTTGTACGTCGCACATAATAATTTGTACTCTACCTTGTTAGGATGGGGCTCGGCGTTCTGCGCTTGCGTGTAGACGTTGTAGTGTGTGACGACACCGTTCGGCTGCGCTGGTGGCCGCCATGACACCAAGATGGAGTCCTGTCCCATCACTAAGGCTTTCACTGCACGCGGCGCTTCGGGTACTGTAAGCAGGTTTCATTTATAGCCTACTATACCTATTATAATGTGTAAGTTATTAAACTTTCTTTCTATATTTCCTACTCAATAATATGATTAATATCATAGATACATATGTTATTGCTAAATTTTAGATGCGATGTCGTATCGCTAAAATTACTAAAAGGAAAAGGCTGACGTTTAGCATTTATGAACTTTTAGACCTGGGCCAAGTTTCAGATGTACCTACTTATTAACCAACAAAGGCGAGCGTGAGAAGGCGCGGGTAATTTTTTTGTTTGGTCCCCGAGAGTTTTAGCCTAGTTTGGTTACCAACTTTGTAATAATTTTTGGGTCTAAATCTTTTTCAATAAAAGTTATTATTAATTCAACTAAGCTTAGTTCTGCTTGAATATAGTTACCTACGTCTTTTTTGCATTTAATTTATTTCAGCAGCTAGTTCTGACGCCCTCTAGATACCAAAAATCTTTAGATATTTTCTATTTTATTTTCTTACCATCTTGTTCAGTCTGGCAATGTATCGGTGAGGATCGGACGCCGTCGCCGCCGTTGGTGGTAGCCAGCACTTCCATAGAGTAGTTGGTGAACTTCTTCAGTCCGTGGAGAATAGTTTCGCTGCTAGCCGTGATTTTCGTGTCCTTGGTTTTCTCATCTGTAAAAATGCCTTATCTTTTACACGCCAGCTATCTCGGTCCTGTGCGATTAATTAGGAGTTTATTTAGAAATATTTTGTCTTATTAAATAAGCGGGGGATGTGTTGAAAACGTGAATAGTTGATTATCAGAGTAATGTTTACTGAATAATATGCTTTAATTCTTCCACTTAAGGCTAAAATATTGTCTGTTGTCATGGGGACTTACCATACCAAGTCTCGCTAGGTCCATAGACAACCTTGTAAGCCTTGATCAGTCCATTAGCCGCGGCAAGAGGAGGGGACACCCATGAAACACGGATGGTTTGAGCAGTCAGAGTGGTGCAGAGAACGTCCTGGGGTGGGGCGGAGGGGGCGCCTTCCGCGGTGTAAGCCTTGATTTCAGTGGTCACTGGGCCGGATCCCATCTTGTTGAACGCTTGTACGACCATTGAGTATTGGGTGTAAGTCCTGTAGGTGTAAGAAAGGTAAGTAAAACAGAAGGATTGAAGATCCTCTTTGTAATATCAATGCAAGTCTAGGCACATATTGCATAGCAATGCAATAAGATGAATAACTTACTTGAGGTTCAGAATATCCAAATGGTGTTCCTTGCCAGATTCCTTGGAGATGTCGACAGTTTCGAAAACAAAGGATTTGTTGCTTGATGCGAGTTTGTAGCCGACATAGTATCTGAAATATTACTTTTACTCATTTAATTGCTCCATTTGTTTGTGAACTTTTCGCTTCAGAAACATATATCAAAATAAACACCTTTCACCTTTCTTGTAGTCTCTAATCCAAAATTACAAAGGCCTTTGTAGGTGTGCGACTCTACATTACCGCATTACTTTCATCGCAGTCTATTTTTCCAGTCAACTACTTATAGTGCAAATAAATCTCACCCTTGGAGTTCGCCGTTCCAGTCCTGAGGTGGGGGAGGTTTCCAGGTGACCCTGAGCGTGTGCTTATCGACAGCATCAACCTTCACGTCCTGGGGCGGGCCTGTAGGTGCTTCCTCAGCAGTAATGATAGTGACGGTTTCAGATGGTTCAGAGGTTCCGAGTTCGTTTTCAGCGACAATGCGAATGTGGTAGGCGGTAGCGGGGCGAAGACTGAATACTCCGGCTTCTGTTGTGTCTCCGGGAACTAATACTCTGTGGATGTCGATTGATATTACTCGATTGATATACTTGTACGCATAGTCGCCAAAATATTTGGTTAGAATGACAAATATTGAGGACCTCCGGCAGTTCATTCTCTATAATTATGAAGAGTTGCAATAGTTGTTCTTAAATTGTGTCGCAATGTAAAACGTAATATTGAAACTCTATTACGTAAGAAGAGCCCTTGTGAGAACTTCTCTCAAAGATTTAGTTTGTTAATAGAACTAAGCCTCCTCCCAAAATGGATAAATTGCCGAACCAAAAGTTTACCTATCAATATCCTTATCCCAGTTGCCCTTAGCGCGTTTGTACTCAATAAGGAACTTCTTGATGGGAGAGTTTCCATCGTAAGGCGCGGCCCAAGACAACTGCACGGTCCTTCCAGATTTGTCCAGGACTTTCAGGCCGTAAGGCGCTTCCGGTACCTCTGCAAAAGTGATAAGATAAAAATATTGATGAAGATTGAGATTGAAATAATGATAAACATTTTAATTTCCAGCTTGTATCGAATCAGTTAACAAAAAGAGTTTGTGACAGGACTTATTTCGAACCTTATTTCAGAAATCAGAAAGAAGCGTTTACTATACCTTGAATGATCATGTTGATGCTGGTATCATCAGATCCAAAAGCGTTAGTCGCGACGCAAGTAAAAAGTGCACTGTCAGATCGCTCAGTACGTCTAATGCTGAGGTCGGAAACTACTCCTCCAGGCAAGATCTCTTCGCGGATAGTGTACCGGGGGTCAGATTTGGGCTCAAGTCGTTTATTGTTCATGTTCCAGATTATTCCGATGGGCTACAATAAGAAGACTGATCAACTCAACTAGTTCTACGAGTATAGAACTAAATGATATGGATTTCAAGTCTCAATAATGGGAGATCCCAGATGATATGTATGTTGACTGACCTTCTCTCCTTTAGCTTGGCACTGCAGGACAGCAGATTCGCTGCGTCTAGCTGTTTGGTTTCTCATCTTGATTTCAAACTGAGGTGGCGCTAAAAACAATGGTTACTTAATTTCTTGTACAGCAAACTGTGGCAATTAAAAATACCTAGATTTGCAATTTAAATCAAGCAATTCATCTGACCTTGATCCCTAGAAGATGGTCTTTAAAATTGTATTTACCTTGCACGCTGATAAGAATAACGGCAGACAGTCCAGATCCTATTCCATTCACGGCTTCGCATAAATAATAACCCTCATTCGTCTTTTGGATATTGCTAACACTCAGAGTTCCATCCTCTACTTTGACATTAGGGTTATTAGGCTTAAGGTCTTTGTAATCGCCAGGCGTATCTCCTACAAACATGGAATAAAAGGTTAGGAATAATAATACCTACGATGGTTTTAATAACCATGATATTTTAAAGTCACACACCATGCTGTTTATAAATTATTGGTCTTACCTTCAGCCCTCTTCCATGTAACTTGGGGCTTGGGGAAGCCATCGGCTTTGCATTCAACTTTAGCATCAGAACCTTGGGCAAAAGCCTTATCAGTCGGTTCAAGAATCCAACGAGGAGGAACTGAAATCGCACCGATTTGTTA
This sequence comes from Eupithecia tripunctaria, assembly GCA_955876795.1. Taxonomy (NCBI): domain Eukaryota; kingdom Metazoa; phylum Arthropoda; class Insecta; order Lepidoptera; family Geometridae; genus Eupithecia; species Eupithecia tripunctaria. The sequence continues at coordinate 8,889,778 of OY041609.1, read as the reverse complement.
TTGCAGCTGTACTTGTAAAAACTTGATTAGGAATGCATTTATATAAGGATCTTTATTGATTTCAATTTTTTTTATTAAATTTTATGACAAACTTTAGTAGAGTTAGAAAGTTAAAGTGCTCTTTGAAAGTAAGTTTTAACATTTGGGATCGTTTCAAAGGACTGAACTAAATAGTCTTGGATGATCTCAGTGACAAGTAGTTTGGTGCAGATTTATTTATTATCAGGCAAGTGCTTATGAAATTATGAGGATGGTTGGATACATTATCAGTTTGAGATAATCCAATTCATATTTAACTTTGTTTCTTCTTTATCTAAAGCTCCTCTAACGACTTTAAGCATTAAAAAATAATGTCATGTACATTTTTAAACAAGGCAATAAGTATTTTAAGTTATCTGGTGGCTAAGCTGTCGCTGTAGAAGCTTTTAATATAATCACAGATAGCTATTTGTTAAAACCAAAGCAAATCTATCTACAAACAAAAATATAAATGGGAAAAAATCATAAAAACTAACCAAATCCAAAAAGCTATAAATGCATATAATTTGACGAAATAATTTGTTTGTTTTACGATTGCCACTATTTATTATTATTATTACATAAGTAGGTATGATTTTTGGTGGTTTCGAATAACAAATTATTTCACCTTGCGTTAGAATAAGCCAAGCATTATGCGCGAACCAAAAGGCCAAAATGCAAAACAATGAATGAAAATTATAATACGGAAAGGAACCCAAGGAGAGGACAGTTGGTTCAAAAAATGCATGGGAAGGAAGAAGAGGATCGTCGATGATAGCCGCAGCCGGTTCCTATTCACGATATCTACTGACAGAATCCTAACCATTTATAGATGAACTATTACAGGTTCCTATGTAATAACTATTGAGAAACAAGGGCCATGTCATAAGCATCCTTGGAACTCCTATGTAACGTAGTATTCAACTGAATATTCAAATAAGCAAACAACATTGTATCTAAGCAAAGCTCTCCGTGCTAGGAATGAGGGTACACTGATGCGGATGGTATACCATGGACTTCTAACGACGCGGTACAGTTGGACATGCCCGCGGCATTGCGTGCGATGCACGCATATGTGCCAGAGTGCGACCCTCCCGCTGGGTCAATCAGAAGCCAAGAAGCTCTCTGCGCTATTTTAGTCACCGTTACACCGGTCTTCTGCTTTAAGGGCTGCCCTTCAAAGTACCACTGAATATCGAGGGGCATATCGCCCTCCGAGACCAAACAAGTGACTTGAGTCGCCTGCCCCGCGTACAGCGGATTTTCGAATGAAAATGGAACGATACGAGGCAGTACTGGAAATAACCATAGAAAATCGGGTTAGAGAATCATTTGGCAGGCAATGTTAGCATGTTGTGAAGTTTAAGAAAAGATCGGTGTTGGTGACGGATCGGTTCTCTGAAGGTGCTGTTTTGTGATGTTAGTTCCCGATATATCTCAGCGCAATATAATATAATATGGACGTGCCATTGACGACGAGCGTGGCGGCGTACTCGGCTCGACCGGCCGCATTCTGTACGATGCACGTATAGTTGCCCTGGTGGTTCGCGCTCACGGAGTTGATGGTGAGCACCGAGGCGCGGGGGCCTAGCGGCAATGTAGTGATGTCTCTTTGGAGGCTCGAATCTAGCGTTTCGCTGCTGAATGTCCACGATATTTCAAGCGGCATATCGCCCTTCGTGGCGACGCAGTTCACTACCGCGGTGTCCCCAGGATTGTTCGGAACATCACCGAAATTGAACGGCATTATCAACGGTGGAACTAGGACAAAATATTTAAGAAAATGAAGCTAGAATGCAATGAAATAAGTTAATGGGGGGGAGTTCTAAAGCAAAATAACATTTTTAAGTGGTGTTGTGATCGCACCCTTTACGACTAATTCTGTAGAGTGATAAGCTACGCCCGCCGCGTTACTCGCAGTACAGTTGTACAGGCCCGCATGTGTCGCGTCCACGGACTCTATGGTGAGCACACTACTCCTGCGGTCGACATTACTGACGCGGACCCCAGGGACGGAGTTGGCAGACATGTTATTGAATGTCCAAGTTATACGGACTGGTTGGTCACCATGAGTGATGATGCATTGAAGTGCAAAATAATCTCCGAGAAAAGCCGGTTCTGGACCGGCAACGAAAGGTGAAATCTTGGGAGGAACTGAAACAAACATTATCTAAATGACAAAATAATGGAAGTCTACCGCCTACGTCATTACCGACTAACCGTATACGATAAGGTCTGTAGAATGGACATTGCGACCGGCACGGTTTTCACCGACGCATGTGTACGTTCCAGCGTGTTTCGCGTCCACTGACTCTATTATTAGGGTGCTACTTCTTTTAGAATTGGTCGTCGTATAATCGTTATTCCTTTTGGATATGAGTTGTCCGTTAACCGTCCAGGTTATAGTGAGAGGGAGATCGCCGAGGTTTACCGTGCATGCCGCTTGTAAATACTCTCCAACGTTCGCAGGCTTTTCGCCGAATGTGAATGGCAGAATATTTGGGGGAACTGAAATTTTAACATCAATAACCACAGAAATAACAAGGGGAACTGAAAATGAGAGAATAAAAGATAATGATAAGATTCTGTGTGTCTACTTATGAACGAAGTTTCAACAAACTTAGCACCGTTAATAATTAACATTGAAGTATGGGAATCGCTCCCTGCTGCATTTTCGGCGGAACAAGTGTAATTTCCGGCATGTCCGTGTGATACCGAGGGGATACTCAATATAGCGCTTCTTTCTCCAATATTAAACACGGTCACTCCTGACCGTGGTTTTATAGGTTCGCCATCAAAAAGCCATCGCAATTGTAATGGATGATCACCCTGAACGACCGAACAAGGAGCGGTTACAACTTGCCCGGAATTCATAGCGACTTCCCCGAAGGAGAAGGGTTGGACCACAGGAGGAACTGAACAGAAAGCATAATATGTTTTAGAGGATATTATTTAACAATTGGTACCGATCACTTCAAGGAGAGCTGTGTGACTGGTAGAGCCGGCCCTATTCTTTGCTGTACACGTGTAGTTGCCACTATTAGTTCCCATCGCGTTGGGGATATCGAGAACCGAGACACGATTGCCTAATGATGTCGTCTTAAGGCCCATTCCGCGAGTCACGGGTTTGCCTTGGAAACTCCACGAGATGTCCAATGGAATGTCACCCTTTGAGACGTGGCAGTCCAGATGTACGGATCCGCCCGCAAATACCGCTTCATCCAATTCGAAAGGTTTGATGTGGGGAACGACTGAGCAAAGAAAATGTTTAAAATGTTAGTGAGAGTATCTTTGTGCATGCTACGAAATCTAACAGTATTATACCCTTGACGTTAAGTGTTGTGGAGTATCTATCCTCTCCGGCCCTATTTTTCGCAATACAAGTGTAGTTCCCGCTATGTGCACCAGTTAGAGACGCGATAGACAGAAACGATGTCCTCTCCGCCATCTTCATTGTTTTAATATCGGAGTTTTTGGGAAGGTCTTCGCCCTCAAAGATCCACGTGATTGACATTGGTCGATCTCCTTTGCTCGCATGACATGTCATTTGCACAGACTCTCCGTAGTATATTGACTCTTCGATCTCGAACGGCATTATATGAGGAGGAACTAATCACAAATAAGAATAAAATCTAAATTAATCTAAACGTGCAGCATCTAAACATTGATTTGTTTAAGACAGCTAACGGGGAAAGGGGAGATTAGTAAGTACCATGGATGTTGACGAGGGCGGAGTGATAAGCACGGCCGGCTCGGTTACTGGCCGTGCAGGTGTAATTCCCGCTGTGATGACCCATGGCAATCGGTATGCTCAGAACAGAAGCTTTCTCTCCCAATTTTGTGGTCGTTATGCCCTTGTTATTGTGGTAAGGAATCTCGTGACCTTGGAAGCTCCACGATATTTGTAAGGGTCGATCTCCCTTTGAAACGTGACACGTCAAGTGTACCGATTCGCCGGCAAATATCGATTCTTCTACTTCAAACGGAATGATGTGCGGGACCACTAAATTCAAAGAAACGGCTAATTTTTCTGTAGGATTTGGTGTGTAAGGGGCAAACAAAAATCGCAAAAATGCAAGCCTTTGCAAGCCTGTCAGTCGTTATGTAGGTTTTGAAATACCAATAATTTTGAGCAGTGTTGTGTAAGAAGTAGTTCCTGCGTGGTTTTTTGCGGTACAGGTATAGTTTCCACTATGAGCACCAGTGACAGCTGGCAGCATCAATAATGAAGATCGACCGCCAACCTTCGTGAATGATCCGAGTTCGTTTGATAGATGTTTGCCGTTAAATTCCCAGTATACGTCCAATGGCGCGTCACCCTTCGATACATGACACATCATCTGTACTGACTCTCCCGAGAATAACGCTTGATCAACGTCGAATGGCAAGATGTTCGGTGTGACTGTGTTAAAATAATGAGACGGATGAAATAAAATATAACATAAAAATGAATACAAGCGTGCGCTGCTCGTTGACATATCAACGGAATTCATGCTGATTCTGTTGACATATCGTTAGCATCGAATCGCAACATTAATTACATCTAGATGAATGAGTAGATTAAACTGACCATGAACATTAACGACTGTGGAATGATTAGTAGAGCCGGCCCTGTTGATGGCTACGCAGGTATAAGTCCCGCTATGGTCGGCAGAAGCCGCAGCGATGGATAGAAACGAAGTGCGTAATGTCATTTTAGAAGTCATGATGCCGAGATGTGAAGAAGTTTCGAACCCATGAAAGTGCCACTTGATATCGAGAGGTAGGTCTCCTTTTGATACATGACAATTGAGCTGGACCGATTCACCAGCGAACACCGACTCGTCCGCTTCGAAGGGTACGATGTATGGCATTACTGTTAATTCAGAAAGCCGACGTTAATGCGGAGCAAAGCGTGCAACGTGCTATAAAGGCGAGGGCACTGGGCAGCTATTGGATTGGATACCATGAACATTGATTCTGGCTGATTGAACTGCGATTCCGGCCCCATTGGCGGCATTGCATGAGTATTCGCCGCTGTGGCTTGACATCGCATTTGATATGGTCAGCAGTGATGTTCTCTGACCAATCTTCATGGTAGTAATTCCTTGGTGAGAAGACAAATCTTCCCCATGGAAACTCCAACTTATTGTTAGAGGTGCATCTCCTTTAGATACGTGACAGTTTAACTGAATAGATTCCCCCGCAAAGACAGGCTCTTCAGCCGTGAACGGAACGATGTGTGGTGGAACTGGTGAGGATAAAATCAAAAAAATATAACAAAACAGAACAACATGACAACACAAGGAAAAGAAGTGTACCCTGAACGTTTAACATAGCTGTGTGGTTTGTGCTTGCTACAATATTAGAAGCTGTGCATGTGTAATTTCCGGAATGTTTCTCAGTCACGGCTGGAACAGCCAATATCGAACTCCTGGCTCCTACTTTAGTGATTGTCACTGCGTCCTTGCTTTGAATAGGTCGGTTTTTAAAATACCATGTTAGTTTTAATGGCATATCGCCTTTTGGAATGTGGCACATCACTTGTATACTTTCCCCATAGAATATAGCTTCGTCAAATTCGAACGGTGATATAATCGGAGCCACTGAAATATGAAGCATAAAAAAACCTAATATAAAATTGAACTTGTTGGGTGCTTGTACTTATCGAAAATTTCGGGGTGGGATTTGAGATTAAACAAAACAAAAAAGCAGTTGATTCAGCGAGAACGTATACCCTTGACATTGAGCGTGGCATGGTGGCTAGCCTTTGCGACAATATTGGCGGCAGTGCACGTGTAATTTCCAGCATGTTTGGCCGTCACCGCCGGGATAATGAGAGCCGACCCCATGTCCCCGACATTCATGATGTTGAGCCCAGGCAGTGAACTCACTTCTCCATCATTAAAAGTCCACTTGAAGGTCAAAGGTTTATCTCCTTTTGTTACGTGACACATTACTTGTACTCCCTCTCCATAAAATACTGATTCGTCGAATTCAAAAGAGGCTATCACAGGTACCACTGAAAGTTTTCTTAGAGATTAAATACGGGGCTCTACTTTTATTCACAGTGATGGCCCGCCAAAGTCAAGAAAAAGGATAGGGGATTGTAAGGAACAGTAACTAAATAACTAGGTGTACATAAAACCAATATTACATGAACGTGAAATATTAAAACGATTGAGAAACTGGTACCATTAACATAAAGTTGAGCTGTGTGATTTATATTCCCTGCAGCATTGATTACAGCTCAGGAATAGTTTCCTTGATTCTCGTGCGACACAGACTCAATGCTCAGTTGGCTTGTACGTTTAGTGTTGACAAGATTAACTCCTATATCTCCAGATTTTATAGATTTGCCATTAAAATACCACTGTATTTTTAATGGAAGATCTCCCTTGCTAACAGTGCAAGTCACTAAAACCATTTCTTGAGCATTTACTGGTTCCTCGCCGAATTCGAAAGGCATAATCTGCGGAGGGACTGTAAAGGACAGGGTTTAGCAAAACAAAAGCTTATTCAATCTAGAAAAGGAACAAGATGGATTAACGGGAAAAATGAGAAATCGCGTGAAAAATACCATTGACAAATAATTCGGCCGTATGGTTAGTAATGCCAGCCTGATTCTTCACCACACAGGTGTAGTTCCCCTGATTTTTATGGCTGACAGATTCAATAGTCAGTTGACTGGTGCGCTTGGTATTAGTAAGCGCGACACCATTGATTCCAGATTTGATGGCATCGGCGTTGAAATACCATTTAATATCGAGTGGCAAGTCTCCTTTGCTGACAGCGCATATAGCCACTATCATATCCTGATCGTTCACGGGTTCAGTGCCGAAATCAAAAGGCGAAACTTGTGGTGCAACTAAATAACATGAAACAGTTCGTTAATCCTTGCAAAAATCACAAGTTATAAAGGCCCTTTGTAAGTGCTCTTTGCCACACACTTCACCCATAAGCACTTTTCGAGATACTTTGTTACAAGTAACGCTTTTAAGTGTTTTTCACAACAATATTAAAACTCGAGACCAGCTAATCAAGGACACAATACATACATAAAAAAACAACAACAAACTAATAGGATTCAGCATCGTGCGTAAGCAAAGCGTAGAATTTTGAAGGTGATAATAATAAACCGATGGATACCATTAACATTGAGGATGGCACTGTGGCTAGTATGGCCGGCGTCATTCTCGGCAATGCAAGTATAATTTCCAATATGCTCGTGCTGTACGTTCTCTATGCTAAGAACGGATATTCTCTTCCCGTTTCTGTTTATAGTGATACTGTTCCCAGTATTCAGTATATTATCATTGAGTTGCCAATGTATTTTCAGCGGTAAGTCACCCTTGCCGACGGTGCATATGAGAGAAACTGTGTCACCAGCATTGAGGACGTCTTCACCGAAATCGAACGGCGTAATCTGCGGTACCACTATAGATACGATTTTTGTGAGATATTAAACGAATTCGATTAGGGTAGACATAGGGGTATGAATGGATGAGTTTCAGGAAAACAAAATAACATATATCAGAAGCTAAGCACTTGTATTTTTTTTAAGAATACCGTTAACGTTGAGTACAGCACTGTGGCTGCTGACTCCAGCCTCGTTTTCAGCGATGCAGGTGTAGTTGCCTATATGCTCATGCTGGACATTTTCTATGCTCAACAGAGATATCCTCTTTCCACTTCTGTTTATCAAGACATTGTTTCCCGAGTTCAACAGTTTATCATTCAGAAGCCAGTGAATTTTGAGCGGCAGATCTCCCTTTCCGACCGTGCATATGAGCGAGACCGTGTCTCCTGCGTTCAGAACATCTTCGCCGAAATCGAACGGCGTGATCTGAGGCACCACTATCGACGTAGAGATAGAACAAGGATATGAGTGTTTTGTAGTAAAATATACACGATAGTTAATGTTTTTAAAGTCTGAAATTGATAACTGTAAATGGTGGTAGATTGTTTGGTTTTTAGTTTTAGTGGAACCTACTGTGTGAGTGAAATACTATGAAAAATATAATAAAAACGTGCGAATAAAAAGCGAAGCGTATTCTTAATTGGATGTGGGATACCGTTGACACTGAGCACCGCGCTGTGGCTACTGCGGCCGGCCTCGTTCTCGGCTATGCAGGTATAGTAGCCTATATGATCGTGTTTTACATTTTCTATGCTGAGAATTGACATTCTTTTGCCATTTCTATTTATTATTACACCATTTCCCGAGTTGAGGGTCTCGTTATTCAATTGCCAGTGGATTTTAAGAGGCAAGTCGCCTTTTCCAACGGTGCAAGTTAGAGACACCATATCGCCGGCGTTCAATACGTCTTCCCCGAAATCGAAAGGTGTAACCTGTGGTATTACTATGAAAACATTTGATTATTAAAGACAGCAAGCAAAGCAAATAAGACACAGTGACTAAACAATTATTAACGGTGAGCTGATTTCTAAAACCACGTACGTTATCACGACAATTATGGGAATAGGATATTTATAAATCTTTTGGCTGATCGGCAAATCAAACAAAAAGCAGAGGAGATAATTATGTAGATACCAGGAATGACAAAATTAAGATCTCAAATAAGGAAATGCAATCTAAATAAAGCGATATTGTCGACATTGTGTACCATTCACAGCTAGTTCTGAAGAATAATTGGCGTGACCCGCTCGATTAGTGGCGGAGCAAGTGTAAACTCCTGAATGAATAGACGCGACAGCATCTATTGAAAGGCTGCTTGACTTATGGCCGATCTTGACGACGGATATACCCTGGATATTCTGAACGGGCTTCCCGTTCAAAAGCCATGTGATATTCATGGGCGCGTCACCCTTTGCGACCATACATTGGACGCCAACTGCGTCGCCTGCGTTGGCTGGCTCCTCGCCGAAGGTGAAGGGATGGATTTGGGGTATAACTGTCATAAAAAACTACATTTAAACCTGTACTACAGCTAGAAGTAAACCAACACTACAATTAATGTTATTCAAATAACCATTGACTTCCAATGTCGAACTGTGGTTCACATAACCGGCCGAGTTTTGAACGTGGCAATTGTAAACCCCTCTGTGTGTGCCGTTCACGGAATCGATGTTCAGAATGGACATTTTCTTGCTCATGCTTCCGATCACTATTCCGAAGGCGTTGTCTTGTGATATTTTCCTTCCGTTCAAGCTCCACGAGAAATTAGCCGGCAAGTCTCCCTTGTTCATAACGCACTGAACCGAGGCAGTGTCGCCGGCGTTCGCAGGTTCATCGCCGAATTCAAAGGGTGAGAGTTGGGGAGGAACTGTGATAAACATAAAAGCTTAAGGAGGCCACTACAAAGGAAAACAAATAATGAAAGGCGAACCGTTTACGCTTAGCAGTGTCGTATGGTTGGTTTGGCCCGCGTCGTTTCTGATTTCACAAGTGAACGAGCCTCTATGAACCGAGCTTACAGCTTCTATGTTCAAAATGGATGTTTTCTTGCTAATAGTTGTGAGTACGATTCCCAGGGTGTTCCGTGGCTTGATCTCTTCGCCGTTGAAAAGCCACTTGAATCTGACCGGCAGATCGCCTTTACTCATCACGCATTGGACAGATGCAGTTTCTCCTTCGTTCAGAATCTCTTCTCCAAACTCGAAAGGAGTGATTTGCGGGGGGACTGAGGTGATATATTACATGTTATTTAGGGAGGGGGGATTCGAACAAACCGATAGAATCAAAGAAAGCAAGGTAATGGGTTATCTTGGGGAGTACCGTTGACTTCGAGCACAGCGCTGTGATTAGTGGAGCCCGCTGGGTTGGTCGCCACACAATAGTAAGTGCCCCTGTGTACGCCACTTACAGATTCTATGTTCAATATGGAGTTCTTTTTATTAATAGCGGTCAGGACTACTCCCAGTTCGTTCTTTGGCGTAAGAAGTTGTCCGTTGAAGACCCAGGTTATGTTGAGGGGTTGGTCTCCCTTGCTGACAGCGCAGGATATAGAAGCCATATCCCCTGCGTTCGCCGGTTCCTCTCCGAACTCAAATGGCAACATTTGCGGGGGCACTGTGTGGAAACTCTAATGAACTTAACGAAGGATGTGCAAGGGACGTGTGTGGCAAAATCATGTAGCTTTGGCGGGCATTAACATCACAACTGTATCTTTATTTAAGTGAGTACCTATTACACATTTATCGAAATGTAGTCAACTGAAATGAAAGATATTAGTTTCATATTAACAACTTAAAATTTCAATGAAGTATTGTCACAGTTTTGCTCTCCTTTCGTAAGAATATTAATGTTATAGAATATTTTCTAATAGAGTTAAAATATTTAAAGTCTTTTTTTATGACATTACTTCATTATAATGAGAAGAGCCGCTGAGTTAAGGAGGTATTAATTTTTGAAAACCTTATTCAATTTCATTTCTTTTCTCATATTCAGAAGCCACTTTACTCAATTATACCCTAACTTTACTCAGCGATAAATCATTCACCTAAAATAAGAATTTCAAATTCATTTATTTACTTAGTTTGAATCAATAATTTCGGACAGGTTGATTTGAAAAAAATCATTTTTTTTTCTTTCATTTGCTTCATAAAACAAATGAAAGGGAACTGCAAATGCCTTATCAATCATTTTACGAACGTTAAGTAGGTACCTAAGTAGGTAGCTTTCGTTATAAGTGAATGATTTACTCTTCTGTCAAAATATTGACGTTTCCTATGATATTTGAAGGAGCTCTACCAAATTAAAGCATCCGCGATGAAAATCTTTTGCGAATGAAAATAATACATATTTTAATTTGTTTTATTGTCTTCCTGTTCGAAAAAGATGCGAGTAGTGATAGGTAATATAGCTCATTCAAATTTATAAGATTTATTATTATTAGATATTATATTAGATACCTTTGAGTTATATTTTCTTGGTTCTTAAATGATAAGTACTCGTACTGAAAAACCAGATTAGTAGATATTTCTGGAGCACGTTAATTATTTGCTCAATAAATTATACTTATCTCGTTTTCGCCTCTATGGCCACAAAGAAAAGAAAAAAGGTTCTATAATGCTCCTTTGGCGGCACTTAGTCGACTTGTCTTAAACCTACTCAAATTAATGTCTAATATTTACTCAAAAGTATCCAAACTAAGGCCTTAGACACAACAGTGGAAACTTACCCATAACTTGCAGTTCGAGCGTGCCCCTAGCAGCGTATCCTTGCGAGTTCTTAGCGACGCATGTGTACGTAGCCTCGTCACTGAGACGTTCTACATTCTCGATCACCAGGGTACCGTTGGGGAAGACCTTCTGTTTACGGTTGATTGGCAGCACACTGTTAACAAATTAAGGTTTTTGAATCTCAGGTCGAGGGATCAAAGGATTAGATCGTTTTCACTTGACTTATTAAAGTACCTATTGTAGTCAGCGCGTGTACAACAAAAGCGCACTGCAAGCGCTATTTGAATTTTTTGTCTTTAAGATTTGCAGAGTTCCTGGCTTTTATGCGCATCATCATTATCAGCCTATAGGATGGACTATTAGTCCGTCCTCTTTCTATGATTGCCATTTGACTCAGTGTTACATCTTCAGTAAGTGCCATGGTCATCGGATGTCGTCCACCCATTTTGACCACCACTTTTGGGCATAAGTTAGCTTTGAGAGGGTGTGTCTAATCTTCTTCCGTCTTGCTCCCATACGATAGAGGTATCCAGCCACAGGGCAGTGCGCGATGAGGGTATCACCGGCGACCACTGGGCGCTTCTTCATGGTACGCAAGTAAGAAAGACTGTTACATATAGAGAGGTAATGAGAACTCACCGTCCGTCTCGCTCCCACACGATAGAGTCAATGGGGTATCCAGCCACGGGGCAGTGAGCGATGAGGGTATCTCCGGCGACCACTGGACGCTTCTTCATGGGACGCACGAAAGGAAGACCGTAGATGTTGACGCGAGCTGAATGGGATGCGCTACCGACCTGAGAATTGTACATTATTTTTACATTAAATTACTAGTAACTTTTAGATGGTGTCTAATTCTGTTGTCAAATAAAATATTATATATGCGAAAGTTTGTATGGATGTATGAATGGATGTGTGTTACCTCTTCACGCCGAAACTACTGAAAGAATTTTGCACACAGGTAATTCTAATCCCGGAATCAAACAAAGGCTACTTTTTATCCTATAAATCAGTTCCCGTGGCATAAAAATCACCTTTAAACGTTTCCATAGGAAAAACGCGTACGAAGCCGCGCGGCGCAGCAACTGTTTTTTCGGTTAGTAACGGAATGAACATATTTCTGTTGGACGTGAACTAGGATTCAAGATCACAGTGTTCATAATTTTATGTCTGAACATCTCTGTAATACCTGTGTATAACAAATGAATGAATGAATTTAACTGAATTTGGAGCCTTTAAGTTTAGCTTGGATCGCGTACGATACCAGGGCCCAGCAACAGTTTTTTTCCTTAAACTGGAACTACTTACTGCATTAAACCAAATTTGGTCAGGTTAAAAATTTTACCTTTATAAATGACGTTGTCTCGTCAACTGTCGACACGAACGATATCCCCAGATATTTGTTGATAAGGAGAAATAAGATGGGGGCAGAATACAGAACCGGTCATTATGTCAATATTTGTAGTAGGGATGTCGGATTGGGAGACAGAGAGAGATGTCCTTTAGCTGAGATAATAAATAATAATAAATAAAATAAAATTCTCTTTATTTAGAACAAAGTACAGGGGAAATAAACAATTAGTGTGGAAACGATAATGCGCGCAATAGTTATCAAAACTGTGTCGCGAGCATTAACGCCCCTCCTCCGAATACATGTTTACATAGTTCCTTAATTAAAACTTATAAAATGCAGATTCTTAAGACTAAGTATTTCAGAAGCTAGAAGAGCTATTAAACGGCAAAGCTTTTAACTTAACTAAATTTATAAATGAAATGAAAATAAGCTAGTTTTAGGCAAATATTAAAAATTCGTGTAAAAAAGTAAGATATACTCTTTGATGATTAGGTGATGGGTTGCGGAAAAGGGTCAAGGGGACGGGGGTGATTACGAATTGCGGATCATAAGAGCTTCGGTGAAATTGTATGTTAGAGTTGTAGCCACTGACTGCAAGTCAGTTTAAGCTTATAGCGGGATAAAGGGTATATATTAATTTGCTGGTTCACTTTGTTGTAGAGCACGGAGCTTATATAATAATAGTGACGACTGGCTAATGCTGTTGAGCTGACAATGAAGGGAACGTTATTACCTTGCTAGATACAACGCAGGTGTACAAGCCGCCGTCGTTGGTGTGGACTGAAGAGATGTTAAGGTGAGACTCGACGTTGCCATCAGCGGTTACGAACTGCCCGATCTGTAGACGCTCTCCGCTGGACATTTTGTCTCCTGGGATTTATTGAACAATCAATTAGCTTGCTTAAATTACGCGATACCAAGTGCAAAGTCTATATAGGTACAAAGGCTATTGGAAATTCAACTGAAATCCCGGTACCCTCCTTTAGGTATCAAGTGAAGAGACTGATCTACACATCACCGTTATAAAATATATTGCTGAATTGTTTAAATAAGCTCTACGTTTATCGGAAACTTGCTTGTTTGTGGGTCATTATTTTTTAAACTCTTGACCTATTCGGTCGTATTCAGTGAAAATTACTAAAATAGATAGGTACATTAGGAGTTTTCCTTTTATACTATTTTATATTACCTGTAATTTTTTTCTCACCATGCCTTAATTAGTAAAGGGCAAACAATAGACAGTACAAAAGGCAATGTAAAAAATCTTATATATTGATACAGCGCAAGTGAGAGCACTTACCATCAAGCAACCATGTGATGTCGGGTGTAGGGTTTCCAGATGCAACGCACTTCAATCGCAGGGAGGGTCCTGAGCGGAAGGTCTGTTCTCCAAAGCTGTGACGGATCTGTGGTGGTTCGACTGCGGATTTAAGGGACAAATATTAGATTAGAGACTACCTGTGAGACTTAGAAATATCAGCGGGCTAAGCATGGCTAATAGGGCTCTTATCAGGAGGAGCCTGCGTCCAGCAGTGGATCAATACAGGCTGTTAAAGGTAAGGTAAGGTAGCATGCTCACCCTTGTTTGTCTAGGATAAAATATATAAATTTGTATACATACATTGAATATGTAAAATTCCTTGGTTCCAATTCAAATGCCATAAAAACTTGAATAATTTTGGGAGCATTTAAAATTATGCTATTATTTTATTTCCGATCCTAATAAAAGGTACAGCAATATTTTTATTCATTTCAAATGAAGTACTAATAATAATAAATGCGAAAGTAATTCAGTATTTCTCTGTCATCTTAGCTCTACTCTAGACTAGAACAATCCTTGTCAAGTGTAATAAGTTTACGCTATGATGTCTGATGTGATGATAGATGTACATCACATACATGATATAGTGTTGTTGTATTCGACCTTAAGGAATACGTACATCGACCTCCAAGTTTCAGTTCAGCACTGGCTCCTGCACTCTCTTGATCGTTTCTGATAAAGCATTGGTACATGCCCTTGTCTTCCTTCTTAACTGATTCGATTCTGAAAAGGAAATAGATTAGGTTACAATGTTTGTGAATTTTCCTACATCTTATACCAAGAGGTAACAGATAAAGCTTTCTAAAGGGTAATAATGCGCTCTTAGTAATCCTACTGACATGGAGCGGTTGGGAATCGATTCGTTATTTATTAAAATAATAATTTCGTTTAATTACGTTAGTTCCTAACTAATCGAATCCACTTCGATCCACGCCAGGTAAAAACACCTAAAGCTTAAGATAATCATCTTATGCAAGCTACCTTAGAATTGGGTCGTGGTGCTTCATGTCCTTTCCATCCTTGAGCCAAGTGATAGTCTTAACGGGGTTCCCTTCATATTTGCAAGTGAAGACGGCAGGGCGTCCGAAATCCACTGTTTGAGTGGCTGGTTCAACCGCTGCTTTCAATGGAGCTGTTACGGTTAGCACGGTTTCTACAGATTCCCCTGTAAATTCATGAAAAATTGTGAAAGAAGAACTAAACAATATCAAATATCATGCATTTAAATCTGTAACGCTAAGTTTTAGTTAAGATTTTTGTAAATTTAGAACGGATAAATAAATGATGATGTACTCACCCCCAACAGAGTTGTTGACAACGCACAAGTACTTTCCAGAATCTTCGACTTTGGCTTCCTTGATAATAAGGGTTCCAGACACTTGCTTTACTCTCTCGTCGAGTGTAACTGGTAGTTTCCTGGTAGTACCATCCACAAACTTATACCATCTGTAACAATAGAGATGGAATTCAAAAATTCATTCACAAGTCAACAATTTTTAGTTAATTTCAAAAGTCTACGATTGTTGTTTGGTTATTTTTTAAACGTATTTTAATGGGGAAACAATACTGAAGGTTTATTGCATTAAATTTAATACCTATAAGAGCCATCACCCACCTGAAAGCAGGAACAGGAAAACCTTGACTAGGACAAAGCATGGTCCCAGTTTGCCCGTTAACAATTTCCGATTCTTGCAAACGAGCGCTAGACAGCTTTGGAGGTAAACTGTTTGTGGGTTCTTGAAGAAGAAAAAGACAAACTAAGCGATGAACTAATTGGGATGACTAGCGTGAAGATATCAATAAAACTAGATAATAAAAACGTAATCGCTCCCCTAGACACGATTAGCTCAGTACAAAAACAAACGATAAGCTTGCAATGGACAAAAGCTACCGGAGACTTTTAAGAATCGATTAAAAATAATAAGTGCATCCTTGACTCACGTTAAGCACAAAGTAAAGATTAAAGCGCCTGAATAAAAGCAAGAACACCCTGACACTTACCAACAGGTGTCTGCGCCGCTCAATCGTTACTTTGGCTGAAGAGCGAATAGAGGCGCGGCCGGCCGCGGATCATCACGCCTTCATGTCATGTGGCGGTGGCAGCCGCAACCGACATACTGCAATAACAACGCACATCAGTACATTGAGGTGATATGGAATGACTACGTGATGAATGAATGCGTGAGGTGCCGACGGCCAGCCGGTTTACTTTCGAGCCGTACCTCATTAGGGGAGCGGGAAAGGCCTGAGCCTCGCAAAGGAGAGCGAGGGTTACTCCCTCTCGACCTACTTGTCGATTGAGCCCGTCGCCTGTCACCTTCGGCCCGGTCCTACCGGTGGGCTCTGGAATACAAAATCGACCCTGTACTGCCTACTCACCTAAACAAGGGAGCGGGAAACGCCGCGACTTGACATGTTAGAAAGACCACATCTTTTTGAGGCACGGTGACGACTTCCCACCCTTCAAAGGTCTTAGATGAATCTTTTCTAGGAGCGATCTTATTGGTTGGTTCTGTAATAACAGAGACGACACTAAATCAATGCCCATCATAGAGTAACACGAAAAGGGATATCCCGATCGCATGTGAGTCAGCGTCCCTTCAGAGAAAACGACTAAAATAGAACTTACCACACTAAAATTAATCTCCTAGACTGATAAAATAAAGCTCTACATACCTCAGTAATCTTATTGGATCTATTCTAAGCAAAAAATGGGTCATAGAAAGCGCTTCCTTGCGGCGATGCTGCCAATTACATGTCATGTTCAGCTCATTTTAGAGGTTAAGTTAAAAATAACAATTGCAAACAAGAAACAGGAGTATTTAGTTAGAGTCCTACTTACCTAAATACGGGAGCGGGAAATGCAGCTACTTGACATGTCATAAATGCTGTTTCATTCATGACTACGGCGAAAAGTTCGCCGCCCTCGAAGCTTTTAGTAGTGTCTCTTCTAGGAGCAATTTTATTGGTTGGTTCTGTAATAACAGAGACGACTCAATAACGTGCTCCTGGCGCGGAGTGGATACCTAATCGAGGAATAATGGAGATGTGGAGCAGGAATCCACTATAAGAAGTCGCGGGTTATTACCTTGGCAATTGCTTCGTTCGAGTCGTGACTCACTTTTTAAATGATTTATAGCTTGTTTACCTTGACATTGGAACGGGAAACCCTTGTGCCGGACACACAAGAGCTACAGAAGTGTTTTCAGGGTGTTGTATGGTACCCTTCGTTACTGTGATACTTGGCGCTGCGCTCCCAATCGGTTCTAAACAAATATTTTGAAGATATAATTTGATCGAGAGAGTTGTAAAAGCAACACTTGCCTGAATTTGGGGACCGGAAATGCCTGAGCTTGACACAAAAGGCCGAAACTTTGATCAACGCTCCTTACGAAAGTTGTGCTACGAGCGTCCGTAGAGAAGGTAGGTGCTTTTGATGTAACCGGCTCTGCGATAAAATAAATAGCACTTGCCTGAATGTCGGGGCCGGGTAACTTTGAGCTTGACATAGAAGTGCAAAGCCTTGTCCCTCGCGCTTTCGGAAAATACTGCCCATTGACTCAGTGGAGAAAGTTGGAGATTTTGCTCCAACAGGTTCTACAAAATTGTACCGCATTAGAAGCTTTGAACTTGCCTGAAAATGGGTACCGGGAATGCTTGTGCCTGGCACAGTAATGCAAAGCTTTGATCTTGGTGCCTCTTTAGAGATGAAAGAGCTGACTCAGTTGAAAAGGAAGGAGCTTTGGATCCGACTGGCTCTGCATAAAATATTTATAAACTTTACAATGTAACTTGTGCAAATTAAATTAAATTATTAATTTCATACTATGACTTGCCTGAATTTTGGTACGGGAAAAGCCTGCGCTTGGCACGACATTGCGAAACTCTGACCCTTATGTCTCGTAACCGCTGACAACGTAAAGTCAGTGGAAAAGGTGGGCGGTTTTGAACTTACGGGCTCTGAAGAAGACAATAATTTATTAATTACCGACTCACCTAAATAGTGGGGTGGGGGATGCTTGTGCCTGACAAAGTAAAGCAAAGCCTTGTCCTACTTCCTTGACAAAAATACTGCCTTTAGACTCAGTTGAAAACGAAGGCGCTTTAGCTCCGACGGGCTCTAAAAAAATGGTGAAAATTATCAACGACCATCAGCTTTGACTCGGATGAAAATCGATTGATTTTCGGGTAAAAAAAAGACTTTCGTCAAAAAAAGAAGCAAATTAATATGTAAGTGTGCCTACAGTATAAGTGATTTAAAATAAACTTGCCTGAACTTTGGTAAGGGAAAAGCCTGAGTTTGACATGATATTGCGAAACTTTGACCGTGTCTCGTAAACGCCGATAGCGTAAGGTCAGTAGAAAAGGTTGGCGGTTTAGAACTTTCAGGCTCTGCAGAAAAGTTTCAATATCGAAAATATTTACTCACCTAAATAGAGGAGTAGGGAATGCTTGTGCCAGACAAAGTAAAGCGAAGCTTTGTCGTACTTCCATAATGAAAATGCTGCCTTTAGATTGAGTAGAGAAAGAAGGCGCCTTAGCTCCTACAGGCTCTAAAAAATGGGAGCTTGTTAACAATACGCGACGACGTGGCCATCACCTACCTGAAACTTGGTTGAGGGTACCCTTGCGCTTGACACAGCATTGAGCCACCAGATTTCGCTTCAATATCATAGTTGTAAGAAGAGGCTGAGGTCGGAAAGGCTGGAGCTCTCGCAGTTACGGGTTCTAAACGAAACAAATGTAGCATTGAGCTATGAAACTCACTTGAACATAGGAGCGGGGTGAGCTTGAGCCTGACATAAAAGCACCAAGGGTTGCTCTGCCATTTTTGTGAGCGTGGTGCTTTTGAATTCCAGAGAAAAAGACGGCGCTTTAAACCCAATAGGTTCTTTGAAATAACGTTCACAATGTACTGTTGCTTACCTGAATTTGGGGACAGGGAAAGCTTGCGCTTGACACAAGAGCGCAAAGTCTTGACCTGTTCTGCGAGTGATTCCAGAGAACTGAACGTCGTTCGAGAAAGTAGGGGACTTTGAGCCAACAGGTTCTACAATATTGAATTAAATATTAAGTAAATTCACCTGAATGATGGTACTGGGAAACCCTGGGCGGGACACAAGATATTCAGACCCTGTCCAACATCTCTCACATACCATGAGAATTTACTATCAGTAGCAAAAGTGGGTGACTTGGATCCGATAGGTTCTAAAAATTTCAAAATGATCTGAATTCTACAAGAATATGTACCTGAATTGTGGGACGGGGTTGCCCTGAGCACGACAGAGTAATGCTAAGCTTTGATCAGTAGGCCGCACGAACCATGCTAATTTATCATCGGTAGAAAACGTAGGCGACTTGGAACCGATGGGCTCTGAAAACGTATTAATACGATAAAACGCTCACCTAAACGCTGGTACGGGGAAGCCTTGAGCGGGGCAAGTTAACGCAAATTCCAGCCCGACCTGAATTTCGAATGATTGTAACTTTGAGACGCTCGAGAACGAAGGGCCCTTGGAGCCAATTGGTTCTAGAAAAAACAACAAGGAAATACCTGAACATAGGGGCTGGGGATGCCTGCGCCGGACAAAGCAAAGCAAAGCCCTGTTTAACGTCTTTAACGTACCAGGCCATTTTGAAATCCGTTGAGAAAGTAGGGGCTTTCAGACCAACAGGCTCTAAAACAAAATGCGTCTATATTAATGAGTTTGAAACTCACCTAAACGCTGGAACCGGGAACGCTTGGGCCAGACAAAGTAAGGTTACACTGGACGCTACCTTGAATTCTACAAACTCGATAGTTTTGGTCGGAACCTTTGGTGGGGCGCTATTAATGGGCTCTAGAAAAGAAGGATGCCGTCAGTAATTTTACCTGGAGGAAGGAAGTGGAAAAGCTTGAGCAGGACACAGCAATGTCACACTAGCATTGACTTGTGCATTAAAACCTCTACTGTTATCCACCGTGGGAAATTTCGGAGGAACTCTTCCTACAGGCTCTGTGTGAAGGTGAACATTTGCAAATTATTAAATTTTATAATGTTGAGAACTTTTACCTGAACATTGGGACTGGGTATGCTTGGGCCGGGCAAAGTATTGTTACAGTGTTATTGAGAGAAACCTCTGTTATATCAATAACTTTTGTTGCTACTTTTGGTGCGGCGCTACCCATTGGTTCTACGAAGGAAATGTTGTTTAATTTCCAAAATAAAGTATAATTTAGTACCTGAAGGCTGGGGCAGGGTAAGCCTGTGCTGGACAGAGAATGGTGATACTTTCACCTCCCGTAGCATCGAAAGCCCGACTTTTATCACCAGTCGTGAATTTAGGCGACACTTGACCGATTGGTTCTAAAGGGCCAAAACAATTACATTTGAAATTCTAGCGATATTTTGACTGATGAATAAATGAAACCAAAACGCTCATAAAATGCATTTTACCTGAACATTGGAACGGGATATGCTTGCGCCGGACAAAGTAATGTGACTGTATTAGTGAAAGAAGCTTCCGATATATCGATCATTTTCATCGCTACTTTTGGCGCAGCACTACCCATCGGCTCTACGACAAAATTATGAACATTATATTATAGAATAAATTTATCTAGTACCTGAAGGCTGGGGCAGGGTAAGCCTGGGCTGGACACAGAATGGTGACGTTTTCGCCTCCCGAAGCGTCAAAAGCTCGCAATTTATCACCAGTTGTGAATTTCGGTGAGACTTGACCGACCGGCTCTAAATGGACCAAAAAGCAAACTTCAAATGTATTCTAATCTGCTTTACCTGAAGGATGGGGCGGGGAAAGCCTGCGCCGGACATAAGATCGTCAGACTTGTATTACACATAGTACTGAAACTCCTCGAACTGTCCATCGACGCAAATTTCGGTGAAACTTGACCCACAGGCTCTAAAGACATAAAATCTAAATAAAAGAATGTACCTGAACATTGGAGAGGGGAATGCCTGAGCCGGGCAGAGCAAAGTCACACAGGAGTTTGAAGAATATGTAAAGCTGCGACCGGTTTCCATCGATGGAAACTTCGGCGACACTTTGCCCATGGGTTCTGTTCGGATTACAATGAGTGTGGTGTTGAAATTTGATCAAGTACCTAAATGCTGGAGCAGGGAACCCTTGCGCAGGACAAAGTAATGGAACTCCATCTCTCTTGTTGGCAATAAAAGTTCGACTTATGTCTCCTGTCGGAAATTTCGGGGATACTCTTCCCATGGGTTCTATGGAACGAAGATTTTCGATTATACCAGTGTTTAAAATATAATAATAAATGAAAACTACGCTTACCTAAACATGGGAGTAGGAAATGATTGAGCGGGACAAAGTAGGGCCATGCTTTGGTTGGCTTCGTAGTTGAATTGTCTACTCTTTTCTAAGCTTGGAAATTTCGGAGACACTTTCCCCATAGGTTCTGCGATCAGAATTAATGGCTATAAATTATTAATTTCAGTCTAAGCTGTAAGACAAATACCTACCTGAAACTTGGGACTGGAAAGGCCTGAGCTGGACATTGTAACGCAAAAGCCTGGTCTTTCTTGATTCCGATCATTGTACTCATGACGACGGATGCTAGTTTCGGTGACACGTGCCCCACTGGTTCTACAGAAGCAGTACTAAAGAGTGATCAAAAGGATGCTGACTTTACCTGAACAGTGGGGTTGGATAAGCTTGGGCGGGACACTGCAAAGCGTATGATTCGTTTTTCTTTACTTCGAACATTGTCCCGGTGAGTAATGTGGCAAACTTGGGAGGTACGCGACCGACCGGTTCTAGAAATATTGTTGAATGATAACCAGCTCATGGAAGCTACCTACCTGAACGCTGGGACAGGGAATGCTTGCGCAGGGCACTGTAACGTAAACGTGGCACCGGAGATAGTTGCGAACCAGGATCCAATTTGTGTTGTAGACATTTTGGGTGGTACTCGCCCTATGGGCTCTGAGGAATGACGCAGAGCGTTAATGGAAAAGTCTTACCGGTACATGGGCGCAGGAAAAGCCTGCGTGGGGCAGAGCATAGCGATGCTGGAGGACTGGTTAAACTGGAAGCCGCTGGTTGTCTGCGCACTAGCGAATTTGGGTGGCACCCGGCCCACCGGCTCTGCGCATGTTGGGAGAAGGAATCACGGACAAGCGACACGAGAAAGGAACAAAACTGAAACGACAGGCCCTATTCGCCCCTACTCTTCTCTTTAAGAACTTTAATCATTAACTTTGGAAAACCGCGCGAGTCAAGGCTCTGCAGGGTACCCTATCCCAACATTCAGGCAAGTATAGTTACAGTGGAAGCTTGCAGATATAAACTGACTTATATCTCCAAGCTTTACGTTTGAATAAATTCAAGAAATATAAGTGTAGAAGATATGAATAGCTGACTTTCCAACGAATTTTCGTCGTTATCAGAGTATTGTGTGCTTATATTTCTTGAATTAAGCGAACAGTTTAAAATAGACAGAACATTCCCATAACATAGCCAATTAGCTAAATATTTAAACTTGATATTAATGAGATTGGAGCTTTTTGGCTAGAGAATATTCAATGCTAATTCAATTTGATTAATTCATTTAAATAATTTTATGAAAACTAAATGCCTAAAGTAATTGAAGATTTTGTTATTATCTGGCTGAGATGTTCCAAAATTCAAGAATGAATAATTCAATCAAAAACTTATGCCATAGAAATCTGAATTCATCAATTACTTTAGGCTAAAACACCGCTATAAATTCATTGTTTTTATTTTCAAAGCAGCATAATCGAATATTATTTATTTATAACAATAGAAGCGGGAACATCGAAAATTAATGAATTGAAGCTGATTCACTGAACATTAATGAATTGATCGCGTGTTAATCAACTATTGAATACTTGAAAGACTTACCCGTGATGACCAGTCGACCCTTGGTAGCGGACAGTCTAGTTTCGCCGGTAAGCCTATGCTTGGTGCGGCATTGGTAAGATTTGTAACCATCCTCGGGTCCTACATCTCTTATATGCAATTCTCCAGATGGAAGCACAAGGTATTTCCCCTCTGAAAGATAACCAAAAAGTTATAGAAAAAAATTCTCAAAGTTTAATATGTGTAAATTTCATTGCAGCGCAACATAAGGTCGCGATTACTTATGAACTCCATCGCATGCATATTAGCCTAAGGAAGAAAGGAACAGGGATGAGGTAGGCCGTGAGACCTATGGAGCCACGGGAACCGTTATAAGAAGAGAGCCCTACACGAATCCTAAAAAGATATTTTCTGAGGTAGAAATGGCTTATATGCTCAAAAAGTATTACATAATATGAAGGCAACTGTCTAAAGTAGCTTCTACCAAAGATAAGCCATAGCTCTTTTCAAATTATATAAATTCCACCATGGAACATATTGATCTTAAAAATCCTCATACCATAATCATTGTTAGCTGAATCGAGTTTGATCTCAACCTCTTCGCTTCCCTCGCTGATGATCCAAGAGTTGACGGTTACGTACTCAGACACAAAACTCGGAATGTGACATTTCAATATAGCGCTATTGCCTCTCAAAACATACTCCTCCATTAGATTAACGGCGTACGCCTGAGAAACCACTGAAACAATGAGATTGTGTAAGAAACACTCGAAGGATATCGAGACAGTTTATTGTCGTAGGAAATTACAAATTGAAATCAACCCTAGACTTCCTTAGCGTTTCAAATCAAACAAATGGAAGAAAAAGTAGAGGATAATGGAAAGTAGAGCATGGAAAGGAATATTGGAAAATAGGCAACTCTACAAATCTAACCAACTACCTAAGTTCGAAGCATCGTCCAGTTTAATTTCTTCTTCATTCTCATCTTCGGAAATTATCCAGGAATTTACAGAGACATACTCAGAGACAAAGCTAGGTATCTGACATTTTAATATGGCGGCGTTACCGCGTAAGACGTATTCTTCCCAGAATTTTACATCGTAAGCTTGCGACACGACTGTAATCAAAATATTTTCAATGAATCACAATCTTTAATTCCGTTGAATTTTTTACGCTGACAAAAATCACCTGTTTGTCTGCTTAGGGGTTGGAAGAGGAAATGAGGAACGGTGAAAGGTGTAACCGGTTACCTAAATTGAACTCAGAATCTAAATTTATTTCCATTTCTTCGACGTCCCCTTCAGATATGATCCAAGAAGATATTGTGACATATTCGGTGACGAAACTGGGAATGTGGCATTTCAGGATAGCGGCATTTCCGCGCAATACGTTCTCTTCCCAAAGATTTACTGTGTAGGATTGTGAAACCACTGCAACAAATTGGGCAATCCTTGGATTTATATCAAAGCATTTCGAATCGGGTTTCTTTCACATTTGTGTTTACACCTAAACCAATATACGACAACGATGTCAGGAGGGGAAAGAGGAGGTTTGTTTTATTCATAAAGTGTTGTCAGTTATACCCAAATTAAAAGATTCCTCTAATTTAATCTCCATTTCATCGACGTCTCCCTCGGATATAATCCAAGATGAGACTGTTACATATTCAGTGACGAAACTAGGGATGTGACATTTGACGATAGCCGAATTCCCGCGCAAAACATTCTCCTCCATCAAATTGACTGTATAAGCCTGAGACACAACTGAAAAGATTCGACATTTCAATACTCTTTGTTACAAAAAGTCACATGCACAGGATGGGATGAAAGGATCAACAATGTGAGTCAGTTTAAAATACCAATGTCGTTTGAATCTGCCTTGATTTCCAACTCATCGGTGTCCCCCTCAGAAACTATCCAAGACGACACACTAACGTATTCCGTCACGAATGTAGAGATATGGCATTTAAGAATAGCAGCATTTCCCCGCAGTACGCTCTCTTCCATTAAATTCACGGTGAAAGCTTGCGACACCACTGTAAAATTATTGGATTCGTAGTTCATCATGCGGCTAAAAAAGCTAATAAAAGATTAAAGGATTGAGTGGTAAGGGACTGGACTTATAATTAGCTGTCCATATTTATATACCCTCATTATCAACAGCGCGTTCGGCTTTTATTTCGGTCTCCTCATCCCCCTCCGATATAATCCACGACGCAACCGACACGTATTCAGTCACAAAGCTTGGGATAAGACACTTTAGTATCGCTGCATTGCCCCGCAACACATTTTCTTCGACCAAATTTACCGTGTAAGACTGAGATACAACTAGAAGTGAAAATATGCCAATGTTATATTCATTTCTGAAAATATGTTGATGGTGTTGATGGTGAGGAAACGGGATACGGTTCATATAGTATTCTAAAGCAGTTAAGAGTACCATAGATGTCATTAAGTGCGTACTCTCCGCCTTCGGTATCGTGCCAAGAAACAACTAGCACATGGTCAGACACGAACGAAGGGATATGACACTTGAACACAGCAGCGTTACCACGGATCACGTATATGTCATACACTTGCGACTCGTAGAATTGATTCACAGCTGGAAAATTTATATGACGTTACTAACATAGCTAGTGTCGTCCAATTGAAGTCAGGGATTTGGAGTGCGGATAGGGACAATTGGGGCCGCGGTACTCTCGATTACCGTAATTGTTCTCGGAGCCGTTGAACGAATACGTAGTGTCAGTATCGTCATTCGCCACCCATTCCACGACTTGAACGTAATCAGCCACAAACGATGGGATTGAACACTTTACGATAACAGAATTGCCGCGTAAAACATCTTCGTCGATGACACGGGGTTCATAATTCTGATGGACAACTGTACAACAACAATCAGTTTAGGTAATGCAGGATATTCAAAGGGATGGGACATGGAGGTCTTTATCTAGAAAACTAGAATCTACGACTGTTTACTACCAGAGTTGTAATTTTTATTTTCATTGGCGTTAACAGTATCGTTGTCCATAATCCAAGCCTGCACGTGAACAAAGTCGGCGACGAAGGACGGAACGATGCATTTGAGAATAGCGGTGTTGCCTCGCAAAACAAAGTCATCGTTCACTCTAGCCTCATATGCTTGTAGTACAGCTGCGATAAAAAATATAGGTGGAAATTAGGGATATGGGATTTATCTAGATTGTTCAGTACTAGCTACGTGTTTACCCTCTTCATTGCCAGGGTAATAGTTGCCACCTTCGCTGTCCATCCACATCTCAACATACACAAAATCGGACACAAAGCTAGGCACCTCGCATTTCATTAGAGCAGCGTTCCCGCGAATCACATATTCATTATCAGCCTCAGCTTCAAAAGGCTGCGAAACCACTACACAAAAGAGAACAAGTCAATTAAAACCCTCTAAATAAAACAGGACAAAGGGACGGTTGCCGGGATTATTAAAAGGCAGTGGTGAGGGATAAAGAATAAACTCTATAGAAAAGTAATAAAAAGGTACCCGGGCCGTTGTTATTTGTATTATTTATGGTGAGTATTTGTCCATCATCCATAATCCAGGTCTCAACATAAACGAAGTCGCTAACAAAAGACGGAATCTTGCAATGAACAATAGCTGCGTTCCCTCTAATCACGTACTCGTTTTCGGCTTCGGTCACGTAAAACTGCGACACGACTGAAGAATAACAATTAGATACTTAGTTGGGAACGAGCAGGTACGAGGTGTCAGGACATACATTGAGGGACGGGAAGTGGACATATTGTTTAGCGAGGCCATTGATACCCATTTCGTCGGAGTGATTTATAACTGTGCCCTCTTCGTCGATCCACGCCTCAACCTTCACGAAATCAGCGACGAAAGACGGTATAGAGCATTTTAAAACAGCAGCATTGCCTCGAATTACGTATTCCTTAAGAATCTCAGCTTCATAGAACTGATTTACGACTGAAAGGAGACACGGTTTCTCAGATTTCACAATAGCATTTGTCAGGATAGGATAACAGGAGGATGGGAGATACGAGTTGTTATTCCAAGTACCGATATCATCAGTGGGTAAGTACTCTCCGCCGTCTGAGTCGACCCAAGCTTCAACTTTAACGAAGTCCGCGACGAAAGAAGGAATGTTGCATTTTAGTATAGCCGCGTTGCCTCGAATGACATACTCCGAGACCACTTCAGCCTCGTAGTATTGTGTTACCACTGGAAAATGCGGTTTGTATATCACAAAGGGATAGGAGAAAGGAATGTGGAAGTTAAAAGTAACGTGAACAAGTGGTACCGTCTCCACCCTCTGGTTCGCCAAGAACAAAAGAGTTGCCAGCCTCGTCATGCCACGAGACGACGTTCACGAAATCCGCCACAAACGACGGTATAGAGCACTTTAGGAGAGCGGAGTTGCCGCGAATTACGTATTCGTTGTTTACTTCTGATTCGTACTGTTGTTGAACCACTGCGGAGATAAGTATAGGCATTCAATTTACTATAAAAAGTGGGAGGACTATATGAACGAGTAAAAGCGTTCATAAAAGACGTCAAGTGTTGGAGTCATTAAAATGGAAAGGAAATGGAACGGGGCATTCAGAAGTGTTGGTGAAATAACCGTAATTTTCTCCAGGAAGAAAGTCCTCGTCCTCGGTATGCCAAGAGACAACTTGAACGAAATCGGCGACGAACGACGGAACCTGACACTTCAATAAGATGCTGTTTCCCATAATCACATACTCCTTGTTTACGTCCGTGTCGTAACTTTGGGACACCACTTTCATAAACAACAAGACAAAATATTGTAATTAATTTGATAAACCTGTAAAGCTAATTAAACCTGTAAGAGACACATTACATATAATACAAAATATAGGCTCATTTTATAACCTTCCGAGTTTAAAGCAACTCGAGAACCTAAATACACAAAGTTTTACCTTTCAAAAGCAATAACGCAAGACCACCTTAACCCATCTTAACTAGTTTTAAGGATGTAAATTAATTCCCATGTCTACTTAAGCTGTAATAAATAATCTCTGACCGGTCTATAAGTTACAGCTGTTAGTAGCTTTATTCAATTGACCTTATTTGGCCCCGAGACGTAAAGGGCAGCGCCCTATGATGGCCAATCAACTGCTTTATTCGTCCTAACATGCTGTAAAAGCTTCAATGAATGGGTGAGTAACGAACCGTAGGGATGTAGTGGACATTTTACACAAGCTCCATAACACATTTGTAGAGCTAATAATTAATTTTGTTTTAAAAACTATAAACCGACTTCAATTTTTATAGTTTTTTCGTGGATTTTTATGGATCCCAATGTCAGAACTGAACTAAATTAAAAAGGGACCATATGGAAAGCACCAGCTTTTAAATATAAAAAGGATCATGAAAATCGGGCCACCCAGTCATAAGTTCTGAGATAACAACACACATAAAAACAGTCTAATTGACAACCTCCTCCTTTTTTTGAAGTCGGTTATAAACAAAATATTATTATTTTTACCAAATTTTTTTTGTTTGTCAAAGCTTTCAGATAATCTTGCTATGAAGATTATCATCTAATTCTGGTGTAGCCAAATTAGTTTACCTTAAAACGTTTAAACATTTTTGCCTTTGATCATAAATATGAAAAAGGCGGAATGTTATTTATTTACAACTGTATGAGGTATAAATTATGGCAGTAGCCATATTGGTAAGCCTGTCATCAAACGGTATCGTATAACAAACGAACTCGGGTCATGAGTCAACAGTAGGAACTCCGAATGAATATATTATCATGCTCAAGATGACATGTTTATCTTCACACTACCACATCTTATGTGTTGGAGGTGTTGCTAGAAATGGAGTTGAGTTTATGATTCTTTAGCATCCAGAGTTTTTTAACGAAAAGTTGGGATATGCTGACACTTATTTATTAAGGTAATTATGACTACTTCCATTCTTGCGTTATCGCCCTTTAAAGATTTTTGTTTATTTTGATGTCAAGCTAGGCAAACATATA
This sequence comes from Eupithecia tripunctaria, assembly GCA_955876795.1. Taxonomy (NCBI): domain Eukaryota; kingdom Metazoa; phylum Arthropoda; class Insecta; order Lepidoptera; family Geometridae; genus Eupithecia; species Eupithecia tripunctaria. The sequence goes on along the minus strand of OY041609.1, from coordinate 8,861,113 downwards.
CATAACATTCGATACATTTCAATTGTATTATCACATTTTTAATCGGTCGTCAATGCCTACAACTTATTGCAGGTGGACCAAACGGGGTCCATTTTAAATTAGAGATTTGAATGCTGATATTCGCTACAACCCTGGTTACCTTATACTTTTACAGATCAAACCATACGATATATGCGTGATTTGATACTGTGGTGGTTCTAATTTGTTACATAATATCGACAAATTGGTAATGAATGTCGCTGGAACCCCGTGGCAGCCCAAAGATATACATATTGGTACAGGCCTATGTCGAGCGATATATAGCGTTACTATGTGAACGTTACTCCTTAGAGATGATGAAGATTTATCTATGCGTATGGCCACCCAAAATTTTAAGTTATGTAGTCTACACACCAAAGTCGAAAGGTCGCTTATAAGTTGACAGAACACTGGCTGCCTTTAATAATCATACACTGAAATGACACATCAACCCGACCCTGGCTGTGTTGCCAACATTAGTGTGTTCTCTCTCTACTTGAGGTAAAGACATACATACAGTACAAAATCGATTAGAGTCATAGCGTAGGAGATAGATAACTCACCAGCTCGCACATTTACGTCCCTAGAATGGATGGTTCCAACGGCGTTGCGCGCAAGGCACGCGTACACTTGGGCGTGCACTTCCTGGCGGTAGTCTTCGGCCCGGAACGGCGGGAACAGTAGGTTACCGTTCGCTTGCACCTGTCACATAGAGGACGTTTTACATACTATCCTATAAATATGGGCCTTAACGCTGTTAGTACACCTACGCTGCGAAACTAAGCACTGTGGTTTTGCTGCTATGGTTTCGCAGCGGAGATGTGCTAACGCCCTAAGGGTCAACAACAAAAATTGCTTAACAGGAAAAAAAAATCAGAATATTCTTTGTTTGATATTGGTGTTAGTTCAGAAGTCGCCAAAACTAAATTAACACCAAGCAGTGGTATTTTAGTCGGAAATTGAACTGTCTGGATTTCTTACGTTGTTAAAATAGAAGTTTGCTTATATCTATTTAAATACTTAGAGTTTTCCAGGGAGGGGTTTCAGATACGCATAATATAAATAAATAAATAAATAAATATAAATAATGCTGGACAATTCACACACCATTATCTAGCCCCAAGCTAAGCAGAGCTTGTGTTATGGGTACTAGATAACTGATATACATAATACAATACACTACATAGATATTTTTTATTATACATAGAAAACATCCAGAACGCCCTGAACAAATATCTGCAGATCGTACACACATTTGTCCCGAGGCGGGAATCGAACCCGCAACCTCCTGCGTAGCAGGCGGACCTTCGCCCACCGCGCCACAGAGGTCGTCAATTATATAATATACCATTCCGGCAGTTGGGCAGTAACCCTTGCGCGTGTGAAAGGGGCACATTTTTATTTGCCTGTCTTCAAAATAACAATAGAGCATAGAGAACAGGTGTATGGAACTTACCTGTCGCAATCCGGGGACGTCACCCACAGCGGTACCATCAGCTCGCACCCAGAACACATCGGGGGTCGGGGATCCTCGGGCCGCACATTCCACGGTGGCGCCGGTCGTGTTGCTGAAGTCTACTCGGTTGAGGGGTTCTTTCATGAATATCGGGCCGATGGTTTCGTCCTCGCATGACACTGCCCCTGTGGACAGAATTATATTGAGTTTGGAGGTATTTGAGGTCAATTATAATAAGGACGTAGTGGCTTTGTGGTGCTGGCTTAAAATTTGCACCATTGCACCCCAATTCTTCCCGTGGGTGTCGCAAGAGGCGACTAAAGGATATCCACCGAGGGGCGGGCAGCAGCGCCAACTGCAGAACTATTCTACCACCAAACTGTGATCCGCATGCCCAGCAGCGTGGCGATTAAGGACACACCCCCTATGAGATAAACGCCAAAAAGGCGCTTATCAGAGAGAGGCCTACGTCCAGCAGTGGACTAATACAGGCTGTTGAGGTTGAGGTGAGGTATATTAGTTACGTACTAATATACTAATATACCTAATTGTTGAAAACTGAATGAAGGTACCAGATGACTGAACACAATGCAAATTATACCAAGACACGAAACAAATATTCGCAGTTCGTTTTAATTAAAAACGTATTTGCTTACATACTTTACTTAGAAGTTCAAGACATGATGCTTTTGAAAAAACAATGCCGTAACATGTTCCAGACACCTTTTATCTGCCGCAGAAAGTAGATCAAAGGTGAGTGAAATATGGACTATGCAGCTTCGCTATCATTATGATGATACATTGATATTGGTCGTCTACAACTATTTTCCCAATCTTTGCATAGAGTAGGAACCTACTTTGCAAATTCATCCGTTCAACAGTTATAGGGCATAGACTACGTACCATTGCATTGGTAGGTTAACTGGTATCAAAACCAGCACTAATAATGACTGCTCTACATAAATCGACCTCGGGCGTTGCAGCACAGATTGATATTAATGTCCTTAGAAGTACCTAGCCTACTGCACGCAACTAATTATATCACAAAGAAGCTAAAACATGGATGGCACGTGTGTGCAAGCGTGTGCATCGGAGTGAGACCCAACTGAGCTAGTTTGATTGTTTATTTGTTTTAACAAGTTACAGGACAAAAAGATCACAAGGACGCTAGGAGCTTTTGTTTTTCATGATCTCACACTATTTTAAATAACTTCAGCTAGCGAGGACAGCTTTGAAGTTCGCACGAATTTTACACTTAAATTCACGAGCTAAATTATCTAAGCAACCTTAACAATAGGTCAATATTTGAGAAGGGATTTTGGTTATCTCGCCTCTTTGGAACGTTTTAGTGGTCAGTGTGTTTAGTGTGCAGTGTAGAGTGTGTGTGTCTGAGTCGGACTATATGGTATAGAATGACCCATAATCAGATTTCATGAATCTGCATTTCTGAGCTGCGGTGGCGGTGCTCCTACGGTTCAACATGGCCCTTCGCTGAGCTCACGACTACGGCTCGACCCAGTTCCAATAAAGCTTGGAAATAATACGGAGCAAGTGTACGACCTCGCTAACGACCGGGCCACGCTATGGAGTGCATGTGACAAGACTAATTAGTGACCTAATTGCATTTGTACAACTAAGCGTCCTTTTGTATCCGGCTCTTATTAACATGAATGATGTGTCAGTTAGTTGCGGTTTTAAATAGGGCTGAATAGAGTCGTGAGACCTTAGCAGGTTTTTTGTATTGAACATCATCATCATCAGCTCTTTACGACCCACTGCTATTACCTATTGTATTGAACATACATAATGTCACTTTATTTTATATGTTTTATTTTATACCTATCTTTCTTCGCCGACCACTTATTTTAATTTTTTGTTTACCTACATTGTTTTTGTGGATTTAATTCTATGTTATTTTTTATACCTAATTTAATTAACATTAGAGTAATAAAAATTTAATTTAATTTACTAAGATTTTGCGCACCTTAACAGGTAGTTTGTATTTGGAGATATATAATACAAATCATGCAAATATTAAGATTGTGATTGATTGATTGACTGACTGTAAACGCAAGTGTTATGTCTAAGTTAATGTAAGATAGATAATAAAAAACATGTAGGGTCAATGTAACCTAGAATATTTTATTAATACATTATATTCTCTCTTCACAGAAATTAATAAATAAAAACTTTCGTTGATGATGCACAGTGATTTTAATAAACGGTTAAAAATTCAAAAGCTTGCATTCGAACGCTGAACAAAAAATAGCAACAAAAGGAAAAAACTCGAGGGCGTAAGTGGTCGACAGATGTGCTCCGGCGCACGCTCCTGATTGGTCGACTGCGTGACAGATGTGCTTCTCAATCTGATGGAACGAAAGACCAGCCACGGATGTTGGTTTAGTTATGGTCTCGCATACAAGTTGCAAAACTTTTCATGGTCTTTCTTGTATTCGGGCTATTTTCTATGTATAATAAATAATATATATATGTATATACAATATATGTATTATGTATTCAGCATTTGTTTTATGTTTATCAGTCATTTAGTACTCATAACACAAGCTCTGCTTAGCTTGGGGCTAGATAAGGCTGTGTGGATTCTCCAGCATTATTTATTTATTTATTACCAAAAGCCTTGGAAGCCTTAAGGCTTCCAAGAGTCTCAGACCAAGTAAATTTTTACTTGGTCTGACTGAGCCGAGAGTCAATTACTTTATTTGTGTTTTTTCCGGCTGAACTAAGTTTTAACGGCGCTATGGCGCTCATAAGCGACCTGCTAGTATTAAACGTAAATAAACCGGAACGGGTGTTTGTCTAGCTCAGGTGCAGGATTAGTAAATAATCTGGCTTTTCCCCAAGGTTTGTTCACTTGGTGCTAAGAACTCAGGTATATCAGTAAAAACATTTTCTAAAACAAACCAGTAGTTCCAGAGATTACCTAATACATAGTAGCTTAGACAGAGGGATATGATTGCTTCGAAATTGAATGAGGGATGCACGTGCAACAACACTGACGAAGCTTTTTATGCAGGGCCAGGTGTTTAATACGGATTCAGTATTTCTTGTCAGCATTTTTACTGCCGTTATTTACCAGCAGGCTTAGAGGATTGCTTATAGTTGCTTAAAACGAATCAATTTGTAAATATCTAGTAAAAAACTATATATCAGCAATAAACATGGTCTGTGTGTCATAAAATTCTTATAAACATACTTTCGCTGACAATAAACTTTACCGGATATTTATTGCGTTCCTTTTCTGCGCGTAAAATATTGTATGGGATTACTTAACCGATGAACAGTTTTAGATAGTGTTATGTTTATTTTTAGGCGCGGCTCAATCAGATAATGTAACAGATAACAGTAAATAATAGTATCATATCTCATTGTTACCGTTTGCAATAGGTCAGTGTCGTACTGACCGGTTTCATGTACCTAATTAGTAAGGACATACTTGTTTTGTTTTGACGGTGGTCTCTTTCCGTTGACCGGTTTATTTTTTCACTAACATTACCAACGTATTACGGTGAAGTGACTACATTCTATTTCTGAACTTCTTTGGTGGGTAATTAATTAATAATGAATAGATCCACGGTTTAAATTTGTAATAAAAGTCAGTAAATAATAGAGCCATCATTACCAAGTTAGATTCTACCTTGGATCTAATAACAATCATTTAATTAACACACAATAAGATGATGACGACTGGATATAACCCAACAGTTTTTAATGGGCTTTGTTAATTAAGTAACTACCACAACTACGAACTTGCATATAGCTGACAGTTTTTAATAACCCAGTTTGATTCAAATAGTATAATAGACAGTTAGCATTTTCAAGATTTAGGTTTGTACTTTTGATAAAGCAATATTGACTGAATGGATTATTAAATACCTACCAGCTGGCCGAGTCGCGATAAAAGTTAAAAGGTAACAGGTACTTACAACATACACAATTGCTTTACCTACTGAAATGATAACAAAGGAATTTGTGTCAGAGCCATTGTAAAAATATTAAACTATGAATACCAAATGCAGGCCATGAATTTTCACAAAAGACGAGACTCAGAATTCCAGAGACAATTTGTCTCTGAGCTCATGTTTAGAATCCGAAATAAAAACAGTTAATAGGCTTAAACAACTGGCGTGCTGTATAGATTTGAATGTCTAATTTAGAAAACGATCAACGGTCCTCGTGCCTGGCGCTATCGGGCATAAATGCATTTTTAATAGAATAAAGACGTAAAATACAATATGCGTTCTGCCAGAGAGACTTAAGGATCCGGCTTAAAACAATCCCAATTATACAATTGGCATGAGGATGGTGTAAAGTTTTGACGCCATTGTTCCATCCATAAACCGGGGTCGTTCACCCGCCGGAATTCCTCCTAAACGCTACCGTGTGTTATATTATCATCATCTTTCTTATCTATACGGACAGAATAGACTCTATGTTTCACAATTTTCTTGCAACACCGCTTGGTAGAGCGCAACATTTCAAGGAAATTAGGGAATTATACTGTGGTTTTTTGCCGCCTCGCATAGAAGACATTTTATATGGGTATTTCGAAGACAGGAAAGAAAAGATGTATTTTTTCTTTTTTCTTTAGGGTCTGTAAATTCAGTGTTGTTGGCTGTTTTGTCTATTATAACTCTGCTTCTAACTAATCTGTTCTTTCTGAGGTGTTTCCTCAGTTGCGGTGTCCGTTACATTTGTTTACGTTTTACCATGAACACAGGTGTTGCATAAGCTTAACCATAGTTTATGTCACGTTGCTTTGTGTAGGTGGAATGCGCTGTCGCATAACTGAATCCGAAGCACGGCTCTATTTGTAAATTGATGGTCTTTTAACCCGTATTATCATCTATTGTGGTATTATCTTGCCTACATACCTACGTAGTTACTCCTACACATATTTGGTCGAAGATATTTTAGGCGCCTTTTATTACGTATCAACCTACATATTAACAGTTATGATTTTGATGATCGAATTATTTAGTTAAAACGGATCTTCCTTATAATAAAAATAATGCCAGACAATCCAAACAACATCTTTACAATTATGTTACCCTCTATAATTTAGATAAAGGCATCTACATCATATAAAATCAAAACAACTTGCCGTGGGAGTTAAACCACAGGATAACGTACGTAAACAACTATAAAACAATAATGCAAGCTTTCGTAAATACATGGGAAAGTCTCAAATCTGAACATGGACGTATGCCAACAAAGAATGCCTTTGCAATTTCTACTCTACAACTGAAGTCATCATAAATCCATCAATGCATAAGTACCAAGAAACATAGTAAGACGGAAGCGTTGCATACTTTGGTGGTGTATTCAGCTCAATGTACGTATATATTACCTTTTGTGATAGATTATAATCACAGACAGTTATTGAATAGGCCCTAAAACTTTTAAGCAGGACGTCAGTTAATACAAGGCATTGAGTTGTTTCTCTACCATAGCATGCAGTCATCATCCAATGTGTTTGGGTACTTATAACTAACGGCTCGTTGATATGTGTGCAACATAATTTAGCACTCGTAATCTACGTTGGATTCAAAATGTCTGACACTTAATGTTATGAGATCATCTGGTTATTAGACGCGTAATTTTAGTGATTTTATGGTTAAGGCGAATGTGGACAGCGAGTACATTAGGTAATAAGTGGATACAATCAAAATGAAACAGGTTACAGCAGTTCTGTTAACCATGCACAAATGCATTTGAATGAGGTAGGTGTCTTTGGATTGTTCGTTGGTACTATTTTAATTCTAATGAATGGTCTATAAGTCTAGTACCTATATCGTAAATGTGAAAAACATGGTTTTAAAACCATGTTTTGAGAGAGAGAGAGACATGTAGAGACGACCTCTGTGGCGCGGTGGGCGAAGGTCTGCCTGCGACGCAGGAGGTTGCGGGTTCGATTCCCGCCTCGGGACAAATGTGTGTACGATCTGCAGACATTTGTTCAGGGCGTTCTGGATGTTTTTCTATGTATAATAAAAAATATCTATCTATGTAGTGTATTGTATTATGTATATCAGTTATCTAGTACCCATAACACAAGCTCTGCTTAGCTTGGGGCTAGATAATGCTGTGTGAATTGTCCAGCATTATTTATTATTTATTTATTTATGTTTTTTTAGTTTTCAATCTTTCGCGCCATGTTCCTTGATCATGTTGTAGATTTTTAATTGTGCTTCACACCCAATAACCTCATTTCTATTGTGACTCACTTTAGTCGCCTTGGTTGTTTTATTTCTTCTGTTAGGTTATCTTTCAAAGAATAATGTTTATAAAACGTTATATAGGTATAAAAATTGCAGTGAATCACGGCCGTCGTGACCTTCGAACACGGCGCCGCGTCGGATCGAAAGGCCAACGTTCGGGGTGTTTGTGTAAATCCTAGGTTTTAGCGTAGACTACGCAAGTGCATGAACCCGCCGACCTCGCCACTGCTAATAAACAAGACTCTAGCGATAACCAAACCGACACAGAAGTTATGGAATAGTACCTACGTATAAGATTTGATGTTATCGCATACATTGTTTCGGTTACATCAGCGGTACAGATTTAAAAGTCAAATTTAATCAAAAACATACTTTTTGTGTAATATAACAGGATTGTTATTCCACATTCGGTGGTTATCGAGTCATCTGGTATCTGGTACCCATAAGCATAACACAACCTCTAGGCTTGTGCCTAGTTGTGTGTCTACGGCTCTTCTTTGTAACTGGATAATTCTGGAAGCTGTGAAAATATCCGTTTAACATCCTCTAACACATACAGATTAGCTAAATCTGCATGCTTTTGTTTTCTTTTTGCATCTTCTCCGGTCCTTTGACACATTCATTCTATTATACGTATTACACATACGTATAGTAGTATGTGGTAGCTAAACACAAGAGTAGCCACCAGCACTTACCTAACATGTTTTATACAAACTAACGAGTTTAGCAGACCTGAATCAGAACCTGCTCTATCTTTGATCAAAATAAACGTCAACCTTATCCAATCCTGTTTGCATTCACTATTTATAGACCGTGTAAGGAGTGTTTATTGGAGATTAGAACCCGGGGTCTATATTATGGAGTGAAAACGTTCACACGTGCTCGCTAAATACGTGATAACGCCTAAGAATAACAGAGGGAAAGCTCTACGCCATCGATTGCTTTGTTAATGATGGGTATCATTGACAGCAAAGCATTCAAGTGACATTTGTTTGAGCCCTGAAAATAAATAGCTTGGTGAACTCATGCTGAGGCAGAGCATTTTTTTTTCATGGACCTCGTACCTAAAAACGTGTTTCCGCTTAGTCGTTTATTATGTGCTGTGTAAGACTTATCATTATCATACTATTATTTTTTAAAATAAGCTGCTGAAACATTTTTAAAAGTCCTCATTAGATGAGAACTAACATTGTTAACACTCGGTGGAAACAGGACCCCATCTATTTTTTGCTATCACCGAGGTATCTTTTAATTTTTAGTTTTTTATTAGTCTTTTATTTGTTTTAACTCAGTCATAAACTGCTTTTTAAGATAACTCTTTACCTTTTATTTGAAGTATAAAATTGATCTCAAAAATTAATTTTTGTATAATTATCATTAAGTTAATTTCTAAAGAATGTAGTGTCCACCAATTATACATAGGTATATGTATAAGAACAATAAGTACTGTCATTACATTAAGTTATACGTAAGTATATAAGCTATTATATGTATAATGTTGGTGTTGAGGTAAATAAAAAAATATTAAAATAAAAGCGAAAGTTTAGATGTATGAATGAATGGATGGGTGTTTGTCACCACTTCAAGCCAAAATGACTGAACCAATCGGGTTAAACAAATTCATAGATTTAGCTGTAAGCTGGAATCAAGCATAAGCAAATTTTAAACAAGAAACAACGCGTGCATTGCCGCGGGCAAGTAAAACAAGTAAAAAAATATATATTCTACTCTAAAATCCGCAAACTATTCGCAGATGAATATCATCCGTATTCTAAAGTGTTTGCGTTACACGTTGTCGAGGGTAAACTATGGCGTAGCGATTTGTGACGTGCAAATATTAGTTCATTGCCCAGACTCGGCCGCGTTTTGGAGATATGACGCGTTCTGTGGCTGTATCGACCCGTGACGACATATACCTCCCCTTTTACTCCTGCCCCTGGATAGCGTGCTACACATTTTTTCGAACAATTTTAATACTACGCATTTTTGTGTTTATCGTATGGATTTATGGGTAGCTTTGCTACGCCACCCACATCACATAGGATAATTAAAATCCTCCTTTTTGTATTCATCAATTTTGTATCAGCAGAAAATTTACTTTATATATACATTACTTTTATCACTGTATAATTTTTTCATGCTTATAATGCGTAGAGCTAAATGAGTTAACGTGAATTGAAGTTGAATCCTCCGTATTCATTAATTGAGTCTTGGACTAACTCAATTTGAAATCCATTATGATTAATTAACCGCAACTATCGAAGCCTTATTATTCTTATAAATGTAGGCAAGAATGGCAGGTTGAAGGTAATTACTTCAATTAGGAGAAATTTAATATCGTACCTACTAGCCGTTTTGTCTACTTCACCTATATGAGGTCAAAGCGCATGGGTACAAAATTGTACTAAAGAAAGTTAACTCGGGTTATACTTATACCTCGGTTTTAATAATAATATTAATTTATTTATTTCTGATTATAGAAAAGTTACAGATCTTATTTAACTTATTCTATACATAAAATATAAAAACTTAAATAATAATGGCGAGAACGTTTTAAAAACCATTGTAAACCAGTAGATATGTATGCCAAAACTGGTACAATGCTTCACCAATTTTCCAATTTTCCACCATCGAATCACACTAATATTATAAATGCGAAAGTTTGAATGGATGAATGTAAGTATGTTTATTTATTTCAAATTTTATATTTCAGTTTGTTACCTCTTCACACCAAAACTACTGAACTGATCGCTGCTGAAATTTAGCATACAAAGGTTATTCAAGCCGCGGGCAGAAACTAGTCTATACTAATATTATAGAGAGGAAAGATTTGATGGTTTGTTTGTCTGTTTGTTTGTATGGAATAGGCTCCGAAACTACTGGACCGATTTTAAAAAATCTTTCAACATTAAAAAGCTTACTTTTCAGGGAGTGACATATTTCATCCTGGAATTCCCACGGGAACGGGAATTCCGGTGAAACCGCGAGGCGCTGCTAGTAAAATATAAAATTAAAAAATGATGTAGTTATCTTACCTATAAAGGCCAGTGCCATGAAAGCGGCTAATCCTATGAACGCCATATTCACAGTCACTTCACTACACAGATCACTAGGTTTTTGTTCACTAGCAACTCGAGAGGAAAATTCACAAAACTACTGAAGTTCGAAGAACCGCGTTGCGGCGGGCAGTGCCCGATTCTGAAACAAAAAGAATTCACACGTCAGGTCGTATTCACAATATTCACATAAACAAGGGATACAAAACCAACACAAGTTTATGGATTTAAAGAGCAATACAATTGCCCATACACCAGTGAAAGTGGTGGCCCCAACTATTTTATCTTATTATTACGTTAAACGCAGCAAGTTTTACAAATCCTACGTTCAGTTTGTGGTATCTATTATAAGTTATTTATGAATGCCTCTGTAATAGTTTCATTTTGTAAAGCTTATGCAGAGATACGAAGTTGCGCTTTTTGGCCACCAAACTCTATTTTCGCATCTCCTCATAAACCATATGAGATAAAATTATTAAAAAGGTATTAAAAATAGCTTATAATAGATACCACATACTGAACGTAGGATTTTTAAAAATTCCTATGATAAACGTAAAATATGATAAAATAGATATCGCTGTCATATTGGCTCGGGTATGCGCCTTAACATGGGATCCAGCACAAATTCGTGAGCAATAAAGTTGATTTCAAATTAGAATCAAAAATAAGAGTACCTACCTACCTATGGTACCTTTTGACCAACAAAAGTAAATGAATAAAAAGTTGCATGTAAATAAGTCGGTCAAAATTTCCAAATGGTAGAGCAGTTCTAACAAAGTCCTGCCCTTGTTGCTCGCTGTCCCTCTTGTAATTTGTTTAAAAGGGGAGATTATAATTGAAGGAGCACGCGATGCGATGTAAGTAATAAATGTAATTGCTAGCGAGCTCTTGCAAACTAAATATGTTTCTGTCTGCCATACGTACGTCCAATGCTGAACATGCCCAACCCAAAAAAGGGAGTTTTCACATAATCACCACGATTGGCAAACGAATGCCACGGCAAAAGAAGACTATAATTATTTATGCAATTTTGATCACTCGTATATATGCATGTCAGTCTTGTATTTGCATGTTAACAAAAAACTAAGTCGAAAATTTGTCAGATAAATACGAAATCTTGCAGAAAAGTTATTTGTTTCATCAATTTTTAACCTCTACTTTGCAGCAGATTGTAAATGACAATGACATCATCCCAATTTGTAACCTTGGTCAACACTGGTCTTACTGGTGAGTGGACACTTGGGAAACGGATTAAAATCTGTTTTACTTTATATTATGGAAAGGCTTTAAGTAGTTTTCTCTGTTAGCTGGTGCTTTTATGGTTTCTGAAAGAACTTTAAACGAAATTTGTTCTGGTCCCAGACTAAGGCTTGCGGTGAGTCAGCGTCTTTAAATATTGCATTGACTAATTACCTACAACAATGGTAAACCAATTGCTTTAGCCAACCTAGGGCATACTATTCATATATATATATATATAGGAGCACATCTATAGGAGCACACAAAATGTGCAATTTCACTAACTTTAGTTCGTTGCACGGTCAAGATACAGTTCCTAGCCTTATTAGGTATGCAAAAGCCAAAGTCGAGGTACGAGAAACTTCGCTAGCATAACTCGCATGAATGATTTGAATTGGCATGAAGCTTTCTGTTGTTCTCACAATTTCTACGGTCTAGGACTGCTAAAATATTATTGGTAATCGAAGAAGGTATTCAGAGTACCTACTGTTTACTGCATGTCAATGGAACAGTTTTAATTTGTATCAATGTCATGAATAGAAACTACAGCTTATAGGGCAGCAAATAGCTTCTTAACAAAATTGGAGATGAACCTGAACCTTCCGAGCACTATAAAGTGCACTTTCATAAAGTTCTGTAGTGTCTCTGATTCTGCTTCTAACCCCTCTTGATTTCAACACGGAGAACTACTGCTTTAAATAATTTGATTTCCGTTTCCAGTTAAACAGTAGTCATATATTTTAATGTGGATACCGTACCGTACCGAGTAACCTCATGCGCGAGTGACGGAAGACTATTTCGGGATCCATTATACAGAAATGGACGCGCATTCGTGTTTGGGTTTTAAGCGAGTACGTTGTACCAGGTTGTACGGATCCAATGAAATTGGAATCTATGGAACGCGAACGTTAGTGTAAATAATGAATGATAGATATATCCTGCGGTAGGGAGTGTTTTGCTAGTAAGCTTTGAACATAAACTTCCAATTATTCATGAGAAACTAAACAAAATGAGCTGAAAATATCATAGGACAAATTAATGGAAGCTAAAGTATTCAGCATTTCATAGCATCAACATTATAAAGGGTCAAGTCATAAAAGCCTGGAAAGAAGACAAGCACTGCATGCAAGAGAACATACAGACATATGTCAAATGTATGAGCGAATAGGTAGGACAGACGATTAAACAGATGAATGGATACAGGAAGCAGCATCTCAGATTGAAAACTAATCCATCCTCTTGGGTTTGTTTGATCGACTTAATACGACATAAGAATAAGATCTTTATTAGCTTCTGCCCGCGGCTTTCCACGCAATTTTCAAGTTGCCCTATGTCTGTCCCCGGGTTACCGTTTACCTCGTCCTGCCAAAGACGGTTCTGCCATTCAGGCGTGAAAAGGTAAAATAGACAGATTGCCTTTATAATATATGTATATGGATTTATTTATGCGTAGTTATCTTATCACCATGTCGGTAACAAATAACAACGTAAACCTACTGGGGTTGTTGATAAGTATAATCAAAATGCAGCAATGGCAAGAAATATAATCTTATCAACCATTCATTACAATAAAATACCAAAGCGATTTTACCCACTATTATAGACACCGACCACGCAATCTCGGAGAGTATAAAAAATCTGAAATCGTACTGTCACTTTATCTGCAATCCTGTTTTGCGTTTTATCAATGCAGTAAGCATTGATAAAACTCAATATGGGTTGAAAAACTGCACGAATGACGTGTAGCCCGTCTGTAGGCATTATTAAGCTGGGAGGCAGAGAAATCGATTCGCCCGAACCAAGCCGTCTGGGATGCAAACCCCCTTTACTCCTCCACCCGACCAACCCAACTCCTCCTTTGGAAAATGGCAAATTCTATCCATCTCCCCCTTTCTGGTCCTACGCTGTCATACGCAGGATGTGACGGACATTCGTCGAGGATAATGGACGTTAAACGCTCGACTCAAATGGAACGTTTGTAGCAGAATCGTTTCCACTGAGAGAGCCATTATGGTTATTGTATCTGTGTGGCTTATGACTACGAATTTCGTATAGAGAAAAATATGACATATGAATATGACGGTATATGTATTTGTAAAAGATCCTTTTGTCATACGATCAACAACGAACAAATTCTTGGTTTGAACCTTATTTACACAATATTTATCCACCAAATAAACTATAAATATTGATTTATAGTTTTAAAATTCATCGATCGTATGTAATTATTAAGTGAAATCAATTCATTGCTGTCTAAAATACAAACCACTTTGTGATGTGGAGTAATTTCACAGTAGAATTGAGAGAGGAGAATGAAAACGTGCGACCCCACGCAAAGTGCGTAGGCGAAGGGTAAGGGAGGAAGGGATACCAAATAGGGCAAGTTCATAAGGGCATAGAAATAGAGGAACCGAAATTTTTGGTAGGTACTGTTAGGTGATAAAAGAGAACCTTTATAGGAATCTCAGACAACAGCTAAGTAGCCTGCTAACCTCCCGAATGGATTAAGACGAAAGTCTACTAAAATGGATTTTCTACGACGCAGGTGAATTTGCATGATGTCCCAAATTCAGCCAGGAAGAAGTATCCTCAACAAAACCACGATTTAATACAAGGGCGAACGTTTACCTGCAGACTCGGACAAAAAACCGGCTGTCTTTATTTCGAATTCTTGCACCTGCCGAACTGGCTTCTTTGTACAAAACCACCATGTGTTTCTGAGTATGTAAACTACTTCCAGTCTGAGTTTTTGGAAGCTTTTGATTTGTTTACTTTGTAAAGATAATTGTGATGAGAGGGCTCTGCTAATGCAATCAGTCGTCGCTCAGGCTTTGATTGAATGCGGCTTTACACGTATAAAATTTTACAAATAGAAGCCGTTGACGTATTCTGCATTCGCAATAGCGAATAGGAATGCTTTTCTTATTCCTAAGTAAATTAGGCCTTCCCAATTATTCTGATTACATTCTCGAATACCTAATCCTTTATAGCACCTGCTTCTTTGTTTCCGTTATATGGTTACGGAATTTCTTTTCTTCAATTCGGTTTGTTATTATAGTGTAGAGCAATGTTGGAGTTTCAACTAAATTGTCACCCTCCTGTGTGTGTTAATGGGGAAAGGTCGATGTGCCAGGAGGGCCCGGGCGAAAATGGATTAGCACTCAATACGATCAACAACGAACAAAGTCTTGGTTTTGAACCTTATTTACACAACAGATGGATATTTATCCACCAAATCTGTTGATTTCCGAGTTAAATAAATAAATAGTGCTGTACAATTCTCACAGAATCATTTAGCCCCAAGCTAAGCAAAAGAGTGCGTTATGATATGGGTATACTTAAAAGTTATTATTTTAACAATAAATGTCTAAATCTAAACTAACCATGATGAATAAATTTACGTATGGGGTCATCATCCTATCTTATCAATGCGAAGTGTTTTACGACAAGATTATGGTATTAACACGCGCACCCATGCTTTTAATTTGAAAAAGTTAAAGCACTATTCAGCCTTAAAGCTTCCAGAATTAAAATTCTATTTAAGTTTCATCGAGACGAAATGTAGAGTCCTGCTTGTTTAGCCGTCCCAGCTACCTTTTATCGAAACGGTCTATCCACGCCCCACTCCATAGAACAGACTGTCCTCGACAATCCAAGTCCTTTTATAAAATAAAACCATAAGAGCTGCAATCTTGAAATTCCTGCCGGCTAGACAAGTTCAGACTGTATCTATGTATCTTCAGAATGCTTTCTGTGCTCTGCATTATACGTATATGGAGAGACCGGTTGTCCTGTAGCGAAAGCTATGTTAATAAGTTTAGAGATGTTTCGAATTTAGTCACTGAAACTTCGTGGCTTTTAATGTTCGTTCGGGTTAAGATTACAATTTTTATGCCAGTTCAAAACGGAACAAGCTCGGACGGTGGTTTATTTTATGTGAAAAAAATACCGGAAATATCGAATACTAGCTGCTGCCCGCTTTTTCGCACCTTCTTTTCAGCAGCCTATGTCCGTCGATTTCCTTTGCGGTGGTTTATTTTATGTGAAAAAAATACCGGAAATATCGAATACTAGCTGCTGCCCGCTTTTTCGCACCTTCTTTTCAGCAGCCTATGTCCGTCGATTTCCTTTGCGGTGGTTTATTTTATGTGAAAAAAATACCGGAAATATCGAATACTAGCTGCTGCCCGCTTTTTCGCACCTTCTTTTCAGCAGCCTATGTCCGTCGATTTCCTTTGCGGTGGTTTATTTTATGTGAAAAAAATACCGGAAATATCGAATACTAGCTGCTGCCCGCTTTTTCGCACCCTCTTTTCAGCAGCCTATATCCGTCCAAGGGATACCATTTACCTCCCTACCAAATTTCATTAAGATCCGTTCAGCCGTTTAGGCGTGAAAAGGTAACAGACAGACTGACATCATTACATTACTTAAGTATTAATAATATTAGTATGGATAAGTTTTGAAGTTAAGCAACCTTTAAAAATTTAATGCTAAGTAGGTATATCACTTAAAAATGTCGAGCCTCATCTCGTTACATTCCTAAATGCAAAAATGGAGCAACAATTTAGGCATTATTATGTATATATATATATTATGTACCTACTATGGTAGTATGCTTAATATGTCATCCGTCTATACTACAGAACCTTGTGGTTTTGCATGCAGACATAATTCTTTATCACCTCCTTCTATAATAGCTGCTATGACAAAGCAGTAATTTTCTCGGAGCTACGATAGTCTTGTATGTACCACGTGCTATGCTATACTTGAATGAATCATTGATTACTCAGTCCTGTCAGTGTGCGAAATGCTTTAGATTTATGTGTTTCTTGTATAGATTGAATTTTTGATAATGACTAGGATGAGACATAAGTACATAATTTTTTAAGTGCTCCTGCAATTAGAATTTCTCGCTTTGTTTATTGATGAAAATGACTCTACCACCATAAAAAAAAAATACTTTATAAAAATTATGCTTTGATTATAGCTCTGTTTGCAATTTCACCCTGAGAACAGTATTTGCATTTCTTGAAAGGCTCGTATCAACGAACACTACGGTTAACGATTGTATTAATGGCTGTATCAAGATCAATAAATTGCGAAACGAGCGTCCGACCGCGGTTTCTCAATATCCGCCACCCACTGTCTTAAACATGCTTTATCCAATTGAGGACCAGCATAAAGCACGAAGTAGTAGTACTTAGTTCTAACTGAATCAAGATTCATTCATAGTGAACTAGTTCTGGCCTTATAAATAATGGACGATGTAATTTCCACCCGGTACGGTAGCGCCGTGTAAGGTGCACAAATGTTAATCAATACCGATAGCGAACTGTGGATGTTTAGCTTCGATATCAAAACATTCTCCACAAATATAGAATCAGGAAGGGAAACATTAGACAAGACGCAATACAGCGAGCTCTACCCGGTCAAGACAACATCGTTATCGATCGCGGCAGAGTTCGACCCGGCGTTATTTGCGAATCTTTTTTATAACACAAAAGGGTGTAATAACAATAAGTTTTAATATGTGAGGTACAAAGGATAGGTTACCTGCGCGAAGGGAGCGGCGGCTAGCGTAGCACCCACTACACAGAAACGCACTGAACACGCGAAAGACGAGCGGCGACGACCGACTCGTCCGAAACACAGACCAAAGAGAATACAATAACTTCGTAAGAAGAGACGGGACCTCCTTAGAATAAAATGAGTCTACCAAACGTCACTGTCTATGAATGTATCGCGAAAAACCAACCTATCCACTTCAATTTGGACATGCGCAGACGACACATGTCACAAAGACATTCATGGCTACCAACACAAAAAATAATAATAATAGTGATGTGCTGCTGCGGCTTATTCATCGATATCGATATCGATAAATGCGATTTAGGGGTGACCCCTAAACCACATTCATCGATATCGATATTTTTAGCTGCCCTTATAAATTTACTACCTACAGTTTTCGAAAAATATTTATATTCTATTATAATTATACCCTTTGTTATTTTGGCTCAGTTGACTAAAATAAAAACACCGTTTACCATTACAAATTTATTACACTAATCAAATCCGAAGCATGAGGTAGTGACATAATCCGAAGCATACACGACGATTACATGTTCCTTAAAATATAATTATAATAAACCACCAACATGCCTTAAATCGGTACCCAAGCACGATAATTATAACGAGTTTCGAAGTGAATTTTAGATCATGATGGGTACCAATGTTACATTTATTTATGTTAAGTTTAACCTAGTCAAATTTATACAAAGTTTTGTTAATTACGTACATTATCATCTGAGTAACGAGAAACTTATACAGGAGGTAGATTTTTGATTCACCCTAGAATAGGACAGACAGAAAAAGGTCTCCCTCGTGGTCCTACTAATAGGAGAAAATAGTAGGTCCATGAAAAAACGGCTGTACGTACTTACTATTAAGAATTTATTTTTACTATTTTTAATATACAGAAATATTTACTTGCATGATTTTATAAACAGTTCATCTAGAAATGTAAATACTTACAACTTATGTTATGTTATTATTTATATCCCAAGAGTTCGCTGTAATTTTGTATAAAATACCTACTGATTAAGTATTAATCTTACTTAATAGATTAAGATTACGATCACTGCCATAATCTATCTGACAGGCAGGGTGCATGAATACTTACAAAACTTCAATAAAAATATTGAGTATTTTTCTAAAATATTGAGTACTAATCCTCACGCTGGGTGAGTTGGGGATCGCAGTTGGCGGTGGAATTGTTCAACAGGTAATCTGAAATAGATAAGTACCGTCAGTTAATAAGATATCAGATGAAAACGCGTATTTTATACTAGCTGCGCCCCGCGGCTTCGCACGCGTTGTTCCTATGGAAACATTTTAATGTGATTTTCATCCCGCGGGAACAGATTTATGGGATAAAAAGTATGCCTATGTTTTATTCCAGGATTAGAATTACCTGTATGCAAAATTTCAGCCAGATCCGTCCAGTAGTTTTGGCGTGAAGAAGTAACAAACATCCATCCATCCATACATCCGTACAAACTTTCGCCTTTATAATATTAGTTATAGTTATCACTATAGTTATATGTATTTATCGGCATTGGCAGCAAAGTAAATTGATAGTTTGATAAATACATAAAATATAAATGACAAAATAATGTATGACAGCTACTACAGTAGTATAAATAAATTACATATCCCTAGTAATTTATTTATACGGCCACATAAAATTTTATATTATTATATTTATATAACATTTTATTGAAAGAAGATTTCAATTTGATTTTAAAAACTGCATTCAAAGATTTTTGAAAAATCGCCTGTATCCACCTAAACCGGGAATTGAACCCGAAAATTTGTAAGAAAAACACCGTTAACTTTAAGATTTCAGACATGTAAGGGCTCAATTGCATGGATTAGTTTTTCCATTTAACAAAGCATCTAAAATAAAAGAAGACCATGAAATTTTAGATTCTATTAAAATAATTACGTTTTCCTTACAGGTAATCTAATTTAGCAAATGCTCAAAATAATAAGTCCCGCCCATTCATTCTGTTGTATACCAATTCTAACTCATTTAATAATTTCGTTACCAGTTGATTTATTTATCTTTTTAAGGTGTTCAGTTTTTTTTGCAGGAGTTACTACAGGACCAAGTTTAGTTTGTAACTCCTGCACATTTTCATACTGCTTATTGTAAACTAACCCCCTTATTCATAATAGTATGCTAACTCAGCACACTGCTCAATCTCGCTCTGTCTTCTTCTATTGACATAAGTCAGTCTGAGATATAACAGTATTTAGCAGCTGTTTTATGTTAGCCCACAATTATGAATAAAAGTAAGGTAATTTTTTCACATAACCTATTAAAAAAATCAGCGGGGCGAGGTCCAGTGATCTCGGCGGTTATCTAATTGGTCCCGTTGGTCAGTAACTATTTTATATAACATGTAAAATTTCATGGTCTTCCTTTTATTTGATATGATTGTTACCTTGGGATGACGATTTGCGAAAGACTGGAGGCAGATGCTGGATGCGTCAAGCTGAAGACAGGGCGCTATGGCGCTCATTAGGCCAATGTCCAGCAGTGGACTAATATATGCTGATGATGATGATTGTTATCTGGAATAAAATAATACGATTGAGCCTTTAAATCGAAATAGTAAAATAAAAGGTGTTTTATCACAATTTTACGGGTTTTAGTGATTTAGATGGGCGATTTTTCAAAAATCTTTGAATAATGTGTAATTGTTTTTAAAATCAAAATGAAGTCTTCTTTCAGTACAATACTCTATCTACAATATTTAAGTACTTCCGCTCCATGTGGCATGGTTGTAGGACACCCTGTGTATAATAAAATGTATATAAATTATGTGTAATTTAACTGAAATTGCAATATACATTTTTGAATTTATTCATTATGTCTTCATTGTAGACCAACTCTTTGGCCCTGCCTGCCCCAAAGAAATCGAGCGATTTGTGGAGATGTGACAGCTCTCGGTGAGATCTTCATTTTGGATGACAGCTGTCAAACTGAAAACGGTCATATCTCGGAAACTACTGATCCTAGACCACTAGTTTGTATGGAGAAGTGACAGGTCTCGACGAGATCTTCATTTTGGATGACAGCTGTCAAACTAAAAATGGTCATATCTCGGAAACTACTCGTCTCAGACCACTAGTTTGTATGGAGAAGTGACAGGTCTCGTTAAGATCTTCATTTTGGATGACAGCTGTCAAACTGAAAACGGTCATATCTTCGAAACTATTGATCCTAGACCATTAGTTTGTATGGAGATGTGACAGGTCTCGGTGAGATCTTCATTTTGGATGACAGCTGTCAAACTGAAAACGGTCATATCTCCGAAACTATTGATCCTAGACCATTAGTTTGTATGGAGATGTGACAGGTCTCGGTGAGATCTTCATTTTGGATGACAGCTGTCAAACTTAAAACGGTCATATCTCGGAAGCTACTGATCCTAGACCACTAGTTTGTATGGAGAAGTGACAGCTCTCGGTTAGATCATCATTTCGGGTGACAGCTGTCAAACTAAAAATGGTCATATTTCGGAAACTACTCGTCTCAGACCACTAGTTTGTATGGAGAAGTGATAGGTCTCGATGAGGATCTTCATTTTGGATGACAGCTGTCAAACTAAAAATGGTCATATCTCGGAAACTACTCGTCTCAGACCACTAGTTTGTATGGAGAAGTGACAGGTCTCGATGAGATCTTCATTTTGGATGACAGCTGTCAAATTAAAAATGTTCATATCTCGGAAACTACTCGTCTCAGACCACTAGTTTGTATGGAGAAGTAACAGGTCTCGGTGAGATCTTCATTTTGGATGACAGCTGTCAAACTGAAAACGGTCATATCTCCGAAACTATTGATCCTAGACCATTAGTTTGTATGGAGATGTGACAGGTCTCGGTGAGATCTTCATTTTGGATGACAGCTGTCAAACTTAAAACGGTCATATCTCGGAAGCTACTCATCCTAGACCACTAGTTTGTATTGAGAAGTGACAGCTCTCGGTTAGATCATCATTTCGGGTGACAGCTGTCAAACTAAAAATGGTCATATTTCGGAAACTACTCGTCTCAGACCACTAGTTTGTATGGAGAAGTGATAGGTCTCGATGAGATCTTCATTTTGGATGACAGCTGTCAAACTAAAAATGGTCATATCTCGGAAACTACTCGTCTCAGACCACTAGTTTGTATGGAGAAGTGACAGGTCTCGATGAGATCTTCATTTTGGATGACAGCTGTCAAATTAAAAATGTTCATATCTCGGAAACTACTCGTCTCAGACCACTAGTTTGTATGGAGAAGTAACAGGTCTCGGTGAGATCTTCATTTTGGATGACAGCTGTCAAACTTAAAACGGTCATATCTTCGAAACTATTGATCCTAGACCATTAGTTTGTATGGAGATGTGACAGGTCTCGGTGAGATCTTCATTTTGGATGACAGCTGTCAAACTGAAAACGGTCATATCTTCGAAACTATTGATCCTAGACCATTAGTTTGTATGGAGATGTGACAGGTCTCGGTGAGATCTTCATTTTGGATGACAGCTGTCAAACTGAAAACGATCATATCTTCGAAACTATTGATCCTAGACCATTAGTTTGTATGGAGATGTGACAGGTCTCGGTGAGATCTTCATTTTGGATGACAGCTGTCAAACTAAAAATGGTCATATCTCGGAAACTACTCGTCTCAGACCACTAGTTTGTATGGAGAAGTGACAGGTCTCGATGAGATCTTCATTTTGGATGACAGCTGTCAAACTAAAAATGATCATATCTCGGAAGCTTCTCGTCTCAGACCACTAGTTTGTATGGAGAAGTGACAGGTCTCGTTAAGATCTTCATTTTGGATGACAGCTGTCAAACTAAAAATGGTCATATCTCGGAAACTACTCGTCTCAGACCACTAGTTTGTATGGAGAAGTGACAGGTCTCGATGAGATCTTCATTTTGGATGACAGCTGTCAAATTAAAAATGTTCATATCTCGGAAACTACTCGTCTCAGACCACTAGTTTGTATGGAGAAGTAACAGGTCTCGGTGAGATCTTCATTTTGGATGACAGCTGTCAAACTTAAAACGGTCATATCTTCGAAACTATTGATCCTAGACCATTAGTTTGTATGGAGATGTGACAGGTCTCGGTGAGATCTTCATTTTGGATGACAGCTGTCAAACTGAAAACGGTCATATCTTCGAAACTATTGATCCTAGACCATTAGTTTGTATGGAGATGTGACAGGTCTCGGTGAGATCTTCATTTTGGATGACAGCTGTCAAACTGAAAACGATCATATCTTCGAAACTATTGATCCTAGACCATTAGTTTGTATGGAGATGTGACAGGTCTCGGTGAGATCTTCATTTTGGATGACAGCTGTCAAACTAAAAATGGTCATATCTCGGAAACTACTCGTCTCAGACCACTAGTTTGTATGGAGAAGTGACAGGTCTCGATGAGATCTTCATTTTGGATGACAGCTGTCAAACTAAAAATGATCATATCTCGGAAGCTTCTCGTCTCAGACCACTAGTTTGTATGGAGAAGTGACAGGTCTCGTTAAGATCTTCATTTTGGATGACAGCTGTCAAACTAAAAATGGTCATATCTCGGAAACTACTCGTCTCAGACCACTAGTTTGTATGGAGAAGTGACAGGTCTCGATGAGATCTTCATTTTGGATGACAGCTCTCAAACTAAAATTAAAAAAACACAATGAACAACAGCGGAGTCTTAGTAATAGGGTCCCGTTACCGGTCACCGGGACGGTTACCCAATGGGTACAGAACCCTTTAAATTGACATAATTATAACCAAAACCTTAAAAACTTTAGTGAGAAAAAGAAAGGTCTAATAAATAGCAAATAATCTCTTTTTGCGAATTTGCTACTACGACGGGTTGAGTTACAGAACTTTTATTTTATATTTGAGTAAACAAGTTTACAGCGAGAATGGTGAAAAGCTAATTCTAGACACTTATTTTACGTACCTTGTTGGTATTTGCTTGTATGAACTTCTATGGTACAGCCTATTGTTGGAATACTGCATTCATCTTTAATTGTGTATGAACTAAATTTTGCCCCACAACCTCCAGGATAGCAGTCGATGTTGATGTTGAGGGATTCTATAAAGGAAACAGGCAATTAATATTCAAGTGACTTTTATTCACTACTATTTAGTTCAGTACAGCTGAATTGTGGAGCTGCTTCGGCTCACCGAGCAGACACTTCACAACCTGAACGCGGAACTGTTCTGCCTTGAGCGTGCGCAGATGTTTCCTACGGGTTATATTGTCAATGTCATGTATTGCATTAAGTATATCAATCATCTTTCACACTACTATTATAAACGCTAAAGCTACTGAACGGATCGGGCTCAAATTTTGCATTCCTAATTCTGGAATCAAACAAAGGTTACATATTAACACAGGACAACATACAAAGACAGATGGCGCTACTGCCATGTAAACATCGACTCTACGGAAATTTAATTAAATAAAATGTTTAAAGTATAAAAACAATGCAAATAATAATATAACAAGAATAATAACGCCATAAAACCCACGCGTGAGTGTTATCCAATAAAAAAAACTCGAACTTACGGAGAAACTAAAGTGAATGTGTATTACCAAAAAACTCACGAAAAGACAACTAAGTGCTGTGAAAACCTAATAATAAACATAACTTTGTAATTGTGATTTGTGACTGCGAACCAAAACTGACAGTGTAAAGCTTTAAGTAGATTTACGCCAGAATTAAACAACCCGACTCTAATAATATCAGTGTACAATCATAGACATTTTTATGAACGAGGGTAAAGTTAAAAATAGTGACTCAACTTGCATTTCTAATGTAACGAACTTTCAAATTCAATCAGAGACATTTTTATTACCATATACATAATTTCGACTCCCTTACTACAATCACTATTGGCCTAGCGGTGTTAGGTCTCAGTTGGCACATGTGGTTGATGTGACATAAGCTGGTTCGAAACTCGACAAATTAATTAATTTTGCTTTTTTTCAAAATTCAACAAGAGACTCGTCAAGGTGCCATCTACTAAATACGAGTGGTACTAAACTATCAAGATGGGTGATAATGAGAGTTATATCACAGTAAGGCGTGCGGTAACTCAATTGAATATTACCCGAACCGAAGCTGAAATGAGCGCAGACACGATAGATGTCACCACAGGTAGCCTCCCGGAGCTATCGGGTGATCTAAACGAAGAAATGAAAAATCTCATAGATAAAATAGAGACCTTACAAATTGAACTTAACAGTGCCCATAATGAAATAGAGAAATTGTCATTAGAAAATAAGGATCTTAGAAAGAATGTGGAAAACTTAAAAAAGAAAAATGACCTATGTATGAAACTTGGTCGTAACTCTCCGAAAAATTCCCCAAAAACGACACCAAAGTCTAAAAGTGCTAATTTGCAACCTAAACCTAAAAAAACTCATAAAGAGACACAAACAAATATTATTACAGAAAAAGAAAACATAAAATTTCACCAAAAGGACCAGGAAACACAAACACAATTATTCCAGAGATCATTATGAGAATGCGAACACCTACTAAAGAAAATAAACGCACACAAACGAATACTTTACTTACGGACAATCAGCAAAAAACCCATTACAAAATTCGAAACATAGCAAACAACACGAAAAATAAGGCAACGACATTGATAAATAGACCAAAGATATGTTTAATTAGCGAGAACAAAGAAAATAAAGTACTTACCATTGCCCAAGACTACATTCAAAATAATTACAATTTATGTCATTACTTAACCCCCCAAGCATACACTCGACAACTACTAAGGGGACTTAAAACCAAACTAACAGAGTATACAATGAGGGATTACTGCATAATACTTATGGGTGACCAAGATTTTCAGGAGTCATGTGATAACACTGAACTTTTGAGAAATATAAGGGAAACTCTTCAAGAAATAACAGGGACAAATGTTATAATATGTGCACCTATTTACAACTATGGCTATGGCACGAAGAAAATAAATGAAAGAATTCAAATTTTTAACAACCTCCTCTACCATGACATACAAACTTATAAATACGCATACATCCTAGATACAAATAGGCATTTAGTATATGACTACAACATGTTCCATAAACCATCTGGAAAGATAAGTAATCATGGACTTCGTATTGCTATGCAAGATTTAGCCCACCTCCTATGTAACTTAAAGAAATATGTAGAGCAAAGAGAATCATATATAAAAGATGTAGAAAATGAAGAATACGAAGTACAAAATCAGTTTTTTCTTGAGCAATAAATTGAATATTCTACACCAAAACATTGCTGGACTGCTGAATAAATCGGATCTTTTAGATATATGCCTGGATGAATTGACCGAAAAAGAGAAAACAGTTGACGTCGTATGCATCACGGAACATTTCATGATGGAAGGATATGAACAGTATTTGACAATCCCTAACTACACTCTAACCTCTATCTTTTGTCGCAAAGATAGCAAAAGAGGAGGAACATGCATCTTAGTAAGAAATGGATACAAATGGAACAATTTAAAGAAAATCTCAAATTTTTCTGTAGCTGGTACCTTTGAATGCTGTGCAGTGGAACTTATAGACTTCAACATTGTTATCCTTTGTGTGTATAGAATACCTAAAATTGAAAACTTAGATTTGTTTATGAAAACTTTTGAGAAAACATTGCAAGAACTATCACGAAAGAGTTATCAGAATATTCTTGTAGCTGGTGACTTTAATATTAATATATTAAAAAAGAATAACGTAACGCTTGACTTTGAATGTCTGCTTTTAAATTTTAATCTTAAGCTGGCTTTGAAGCAACCTACACGAATAAGGAGCCAAACGTGCATTGATAATTTTGCGCATAGTTTCAAAAAATCATGTGTAACTGAAGTTATAGAGTTCGCGTTATCGGATCACACCGCTCAACTTATTACTTGTCCAATACATAATTATAGTATCATGAAGTATTGGAAAGTTATCAGACGGGATTATTCAGTCGACAATATAAGGAAATTTACACGCATCTTAGAAGGCATTTCCTTTTCCGAAATATACAACGAAGAGGACTGTAATGCCGCTTATAATGAGTTCATAAAAACATTTAAACTGTTTTATGATCTGTGTTTCCCTCTTAAATTAATCACTATTAAGACAACCAGACCAGTTCAATGGATATCACGTGGGATTAAGTTAAGTTGTAAAAAGAAAAGGAAAATGCTTTGGAATTATAGGAGAGTGCCGAATGAAAATAATAAAAAAGAATATCATAAATACAGTAAATTGTTGAAAAAAATTATCAAACTTACGCAAAAGGCACAAAATAATTATAAAATAAACTCTTCCAAGAACAAGTCAAAAACATCTTGGAGCATTATAAATAGCTCTAAAAGAAACACGCCAAAGGACCCAATTACTAAAATTAAAATTAATGATACAATTATTACGAATCCAAGTGAAATTTCTAATGCTTTTAATAACTTTTTCATCGATAAGATTACGCCCATTACTGATTCTAAAAAACAGCCCACTAAATTGATAACAAGCCAAAAAGACTCTTTATTTATACAACCTTGTATACCAAATGACATCTTAAAAATAATTGCCTCATTGAATAATACCAATAGCGTTGGATATGACGGAATCGCAACAAAAATTCTAAAACATGTATCTAAATCTTTATGTGGTCCAATTTGTCACCTGCTGAACTTAAGTATTACGCAAGGTGTTTATCCTGATGCGCTTAAAGTATCCGTATTAAAACCTTTACATAAAAAACAGTCTAAAGAAAGCATGGAAAATTACCGACCAATCTCACTTATACCGGTAATCTCAAAAATTTTTGAAAAATATATCTACAATGCTATCAATAGTTATTTTGAAGCTCGTCATATACTTTGTAAAGAACAAACAGGTTTCAGAAAAAATAAAACAATTAATATGGCCTTATATGACTTTCTTTATAGAGTATCATACAATATGGATAAAAGAATACCAACGTGCTCGATTTTTTGTGACATGACCCAAGCCTTTGACTATATTAGACATGACATATTGCTAAGCGAACTTGAACTCTATGGACTAAGAGGAAATGTTTTGTTACTTATTAAATCTTACTTAGAAAATAGAATACAAATGACAGAAATAACCAATATTAATACTAGAACCAAGACTGAAGAATCTTTTACATCTAAAAAGTGGATAATGAAGTACGGGGTGCCACAGGGTAGTGTTCTAGGCCCTCTTTTGTTTATAATATATATTAACGATCTGCCAAAAGCCACCACACAACCCATGACTTTGTTTGCAGATGATAGTACAGTGACCATAACATGTAAAAATATTGCGACATATAAAAGTGACATCAATGTAGCCCTATGTGATATAATAGCCTGGCTAGATGACAATAACTTAAAAATTAATCTCTCTAAAACTAAAATTATTCATTTTCGACAACGTGACCCTGCTGATTCTAGAAACTTTGACATTAAATACAATAATACAATAATAGAACAAGTTACCTCGACGAAATTTTTAGGATTAAATATTGATAAAAAATTAAACTGGAAATCGCACATAGAGCTCTTATGTAAGAAAATTAATAGTACTGCGTATGTTCTGTATAAATTATCCCCAACAGTTAACGTAAAAACACTTCTTATAGCATATCATGGTCTAATAGCATCTCGCGTCAGATATGGATTGATTTTTTGGGGGAACTCTACCGACGTTGAAAGGGTATTTAAACATCAAAAACGATGTATTAGGGCGATGTTCAACCTTAACGTGCTAGATACCTGTAAACCTTATTTCATAGAACACAATATCCTTACTATTCCTTCGTTGTATATTCTGGAAACGGCTATGCTGGTAAAAAATAATGCTGATTTATTTTGTAGACTATCCGACGTCGTTGTACGGAATAGACGAGACAATAATAAAGTATGTGTCCCTGACTGTAAAACTACTTATATGCGCAAAAGCGTCTTCTACACCGCTCCTTATTTATATAATAAACTCCCAGAGTCACTGCGAAAGCTCCCTTGTTTGTTGTTTTATAGGAGGTTTAGATCATTCTTATCAAGAACCGCCTATTACACCGTAAATGAATTTATTATTGATAAAAATGTTACTTCATATTTTACTTGACCCAGCTTATACAGAATGATTGACATGATTTTAAATTTACGGTTTGATTTACAGACATTTATTTTTAATTAAGCTTATTATTTTGTGTTATTTTTAATTTAATTTAGTTATATAATTGTATTAAAACGATTGCATGCCTAAAGGCAGAAAACAATGATTCCAATTTAATATATTTAAGATCTTTATAACATTGTATTTCAAGCAATAAATGAACTTTTACTTTACTTTTACTTTTTTTACTTATATTAACCCATAAATCGGTTCCCGTGGGATATAAATCACCTTTAAACGTTTCCATAGAATAAACGCGTCCGAAGCCGCGGGGCACAGCTACTTGCCCTTATTACCAGCTCTGCTTTGTTTTGGGCAAGATAATCAATATTGTTAATCAACACTTTTTTCGATAAAATTGTTGATCCTCAGTCTGAGATGAGCAGTTTCCGAGATATTATGACCGTTTTAAGTTTGACAGCTGTAATCCAAAATGAAGATCTCACCGAGACCTGTCACATCTCCATACAAACTAATGGTCTAGGATCAATAGTTTCGAAGATATGACCGTTTTCAGTTTGACAGCTGTCATCCAAAATGAAGATCTCACCGAGACCTGTCACATCTCCATACAAACTAATGGTCTGAGACGAGTAGTTTCCGAGATATGACCATTTTTAGTTTGACAGCTGTCATCCAAAATGAAGATCTCATCGAGACCTGTCACTTCTCCATACAAACTAGTGGTCTGAGACGAGTAGTTTCCGAGATATGACCATTTTTAGTTTGACAGCTGTCATCCAAAATGAAGATCTCACCGATACCTGTCATATCTCCATACATACCAGTGGTCTAGGATCAGTAGTTTCCGAGATATGACCGTTTTCAGTTTGACAGCTGTCATCCAAAATGAAGATCTCACCGAGACCTGTCACATCTCCATACAAACTAATGGTCTAGGATCAATAGTTTCGAAGATATGACCGTTTTCAGTTTGACAGCTGTCATCCAAAATGAAGATCTTAACGAGACCTGTCACTTCTCCATACAAACTAGTGGTCTGAGCCGAGTAGTTTCCGAGATATGATCATTTTTAGTTTGACAGCTGTCATCCAAAATGAAGATCTCATCGAGACCTGTCACTTCTCCATACAAACTAGTGGTCTGAGACGAGTAGTTTCCGAGATATGACCATTTTTAGTTTGACAGCTGTCATCCAAAATAAAGATCTTAACGAGACCTGTCACTTCTCCATACAAACTAGTGGTCTGAGACGAGTAGTTTCCGAGATATGACCATTTTTAGTTTGACAGCTGTCATCCAAAATGAAGATCTCACCGAGACCTGTCACATCTCGATACAAACTAATGGTCTAGGATCAATAGTTTCGAAGATATGACCGTTTTCAGTTTGACAGCTGTCATCCAAAATGAAGATCTCACCGAGACCTGTCACATCTCCATACAAACTAATGTTCTAGGATCAATAGTTTCGAAGATATGACCGTTTTCAGTTTGACAGCTGTCATCCAAAATGAAGATCTTAACGAGACCTGTCACTTCTCCATACAAACTTGTGGTCTGAGACGAGTAGTTTCCGAGATATGACCATTTTTAGTTTGACAGCTGTCATCCAAAATGAAGATCTCATCGAGACCTGTCACTTCTCCATACAAACTAGTGGTCTGAGACGAGTAGTTTCCGAGATATGACCATTTTTAGTTTGACAGCTGTCATCCAAAATGAAGATCTCACCGATACCTGTCATATCTCCATACATACCAGTGGTCTAGGATCAGTAGTTTCCGAGATATGACCGTTTTCAGTTTGACAGCTGTCATCCAAAATGAAGATCTCATCGAGACCTGTCATATCTCCATACATACCAGTGGTCTAGGATCAGTAGTTTCCGAGATATGACCGTTTTCAGTTTGACAGCTGTCATCCAAAATGAAGATCTCATCGAGACCTGTCACTTCTCCATACAAACTAATGGTCTAGGATCAATAGTTTCGAAGATATGACCGTTTTCAGTTTGACAGCTGTCATCCAAAATGAAGATCTCACCGAGACCTGTCACATCTCCATACAAACTAATGGTCTAGGATCAATAGTTTCGGAGATATGACCGTTTTCAGTTTGACAGCTGTCATCCAAAATGAAGATCTCACCGAGACCTGTCACATCTCCATACAAACTAATGGTCTAGGATCAATAGTTTCGGAGATATGACCGTTTTAAGTTTGAAAGCTGTCATCTAAAATGAAGATCTTAACGAGACCTGTCACTTCTCCATACAAACTAGTGGTCTGAGACGAGTAGTTTCCGAGATATGACCGTTTTCAGTTTGACAGCTGTCATTAAAGATGGATTTTTCGTCATCACCTTTTAATTGACACATAATAAATTACTATCACCAGTATTTTTTCGTGAGACGTTGGGAATGAGTAGGTCTCACGTGAGACGCTGGGAATAACTCATGCTCGTACGTCCACTCCGCCAAACAGGGACACAAATTACTACCGATACAAATTTTATGTTTTCTTACCTGAATTTCTTTCATCATAAATGATGATGCCATGTCACATGCAGAGGAAACTCAATTACCAGGTCATCCTGCATACGCTGGTGCAGTTTTTCAATAGGTAGGTACATAAATCAAATATTCTACGCCCGATGCTTTCACCCACAATCGACATCTGAAAAAAATTAAAAGCAGTATGTACTAGGTATCAAAATTAAACAGATAACATGTGTTTTTTTCACCAGAATATTATATAAATAAATACAATTTGTTTATGAGGAGGAGCTATGGAACTACTGGTATGATTTACAAATTATGTTGCACAGAAAGAGTGACGTACATTGCTACGTTGTCCAGGTACCCACTCGACCCCAATATTGAAAGGAAGTAGTGACGTGAAGTAGAACAGTGGTAGTTGAAAGGCCTGTCTACCTTCCCACGTGTAGGAGTATCGAATTCAGCTTCACAATAATAACCATGTAAAATTGGAGAAGTATGTAGGTACTTACCGATCAGGGTCTAGTGGAAAACTTGAAAGAAGCATGACCATCTTGGTTACCTTTCGTTTACCACACTTCCTGTTACGCCGACTATCCATGTTACTGAAGTTTTCACGGTAGTTATCTGCTGAAATACTTGAATTTTCAGAATTGTTAGTCTGATCCAAAATTGTTGTTTATCTCAACAATCCGATATAAAACTATAACAGGAAACACGCAAATTATAACACAAATCCATTTAAGTCACTCTAGCAGCGAAATATTTGATAATAATCAACAGTTTGTATTTTCGATCGAATCAATCTCAAATTTTGTAAAAAATGTAAAAAAAATAAAATCTGACAAAAACGCCATCAAAGACCGCCATTGACAATAAAATCATTGAGTAGAACTAACCATAAGGCATAAAATAGTCATTTCCGGTGCCAACTTGAGAAAAATAAGATTTGGCTTCAAAAGTTGGCTAAATTTCATTACATTACAACCATAGACTAGTAAATTTCATGGTTAAATTTTTGGCAATTGTGTTGCGACAGGCTGACACAGACGCGGTATGAGCCTGATAGGCAGCTACCGACGATTCGCGGACGGTAGAGCAGGATGGATAGACGATTAGTATACCGAGTTAGACAAGGACAGGGGCATTTACCCAGGATTGCAGGACCCTGCGTGCGCAGGATATTCCTGAACACCCTTTTCTAACGCGCTGCGATACGCATGTCCTGACTAGGGGGAATTTACACTGGCTTGTGGGTTCGCCATAGGATCCGATACGATACGATGAAAACTTAAGTTCTAATTTGGATGATCTTAAAGAGTATTGAAAGTGAACTTCGGGGTAAGGTAATTTAGTGAGTTAGCTTTGTTTTGTTTTGATAAAGGAAATAGCATCAATGGAATTTAAACTTTGTGATCCAAATTAATTTAATCTTCCTAGTCATTATGATTGCAGCGCAGTTACGAATATTATGAATCTCACTTTGGAGCTTCCGATTTCTATCTCACACGGTAATCTCCGCAAGGACTCTTATATTTTTTGCTAGGAGATAAATTAAACGTACTTACAGGCTCATGGGGATATTCAATATTCATACTTCTTCCTTCGTAATAAGGTCGTGCCCATAATACAGCGACAATATTTTTCCCCTGTGAGTAAAGAAAGATGAATCAGTGGATTATACTTGGAATGGCTATTAGAAAAACGTCATTATAAGATAAGATAATTTTATTAAAAATGTAAATATTAATCAAAATAACAACAGTTTTAGTTCATCCACTTCTAATGGCAGTATGGTAGAAAAATAATCTTATAAACATATTTAATATAATTTCTATTCACTAATATCTCTTCACACTGTTTTATACAAAATGTCATCATAGGGACGGGATTTTTTTAACGCTGATTATAGTGTGAAGAGATTAAATAAATATTATGGCACAAAAAGTAAATTCGAATTGACTAAACGTCGGAAACAGTCCGTTAAAGAGTTCAAAACGTGTAGAAAGGAAGTTGGTTATTATAAATACTTACTTACATTATTAGTATTCAAATTGTAAGTTTAGTTTTTTGTTTATCAACAAGCAACGAAGATTAATTTTAAAATCACCACTTTATGTGGCGTTTAAGAATAAGGTTATTATAGCACAGTTTTTGCTTTACTTTTTAACAGTACGTTAGTATTTATTATGCCTTTAAACATATTCTAAGCTACGCATAACCTATTTTAAATAGTTCACCGTTTACAATACATGATTTCATACATAAAATATTTCTAACAATGTGCAATGCACCAAATATAATAAACCACAAAGAGAAATATACATACATAATAGGTACTTTAAATAAATAAAACAATAGATAACTACTTACAACCTTATTTATAATGTCCACTAACTTGAAGTTGAATAACGTTATTTCTTACTTATGTCTTCTTTTATCAGCATAACTCGCATATTATATGCAACTTATGCTGATAAAAGAAGACACAGTAAGAAATAACAATTCTCTAAGTTTACAGACTTACGAATAAGGGGGCAACCGTTTAAAATTTATAAATAACACATAGTATTTAAGAGTACAATAAATAGTTCCAATCGGTTTCTAGATCTACATTCAACTACTTTAAAGAAGTACCACCAAAATACAGCATCTACTCTACTCTTACTGAGGCATTATGCTTACTGCAGAAAACTAGCGCCGAGCATTCGATGACACTGATTCTTATGCAATTAGGATGCTAAAGTCAAATGATAGGGATTCACTTATAAATTAATCATGTTTGTTTGTCTTTTGGCACTTATTTAAATTATGAAGTAACCCTATCTCTTGTCATGTATAAGTCAGACATGCTTGGAAGCTTAAATTTGTTATGTTTCAGTACATTATGATTATTACGTCTATTAGGCCGATGCAACTTTTAGAAGGCCCGATGCCAGACTAATTTTAATTATAAATGTATCAGTTAGTGTGATGCATCAGGTGGTGACAATAAATTTATTCTTCTTTTATAAAGAAAGGCGCTATGGCAAGGTTCTAAATATGAAACGTTGGTGTTCTTCCAACACAAACTGGGTTCGTAGTTAACCCGCTTACATTCATAATGAGTCCTAAAAATAAGTTCATTTTTAGGACTCATTCCATCATCACACTTACCTAACACTCTAGTTCTTAACTTCTGACAATATAAAACATAAACGGCGTTTTTTGTTACTTTTTAAAAATTTTCAAGCTTTGTTACAAAGCATGTAGTATGTTTACTTCCACCACCGCCAAATTTAGAGAAATGTAGTTACCATGATTTAAGTTTTAAATTTGCTTTTCAATATTTCGGCACAGTTTCATGCGCCATGATCACGGAAAGCTCAAATCTCAAATCATGGTAAATATCCCGTTGTAAATAAATGACTTTAGTTTTCATAACCATGTTGGATTTAAAAGTATCCCTTCATAGATAATTAAGTTAAGTTTAAGTTAGGCATAAGTGCCAGTGTATTGAATGCTCTCCGGACGCGTTTAGGCGGTGGTCTCATGCGGGGCGGGCAGTTTCTCCCAGGAAGGCTCCACGCCCCAGATCTCGCGCGCGTACTCGGCGATAGTACGGTCCGAAGAAAACTTTCCGGAGGACGCGATGTTCAGAATCACCATCTCGGCCCACTTCGCTTGATCCTGGGAAGAATTTATGTTGTTAATACACAAAAAAAAAACTAACGATCTGAAAAAAAATATAGATACGCTTTATTTAAATACTAGTCATGCGGCTTCGCACGTGTTGTTCCTATAAAAACGTTTAGAGGTGATGTATATCCCACGGGAACTGATTTATGGTATATGAAGTCGAAAAGTCGATGTTTGATTCCAGCATTAGTATTACCTGTATGCAAAATTTGAGCCAGATCCGTCCTACTTTTTATCCCATAAATCAGTTCCCGTGGGAAATCACATTTTAATTTTTCCATAGGAACAACGCGTGCGAAGCCGCGGGGCGCAGCTAGTTTATTATATATATATATTTAGGAAACAAAGAGTTGTTGATTTAGATTTTTGATTTTATCTCACCTGGTAGACATCAGAGACTGTCTGCTGCGCCGCAATGTACTCGTCAAAGTCAGCGAGATGCAGGAATCGGTCGTGGTGGAGCAACACGTCGGCGATGTGTGCGAAACGGCCCGGGTCGCCGGGAGAGAAGAATCCGCTTCGGATCTGCTCGATGCATTGCCGCAGTTCCGGGTTGCGTTCGTAGTAGTCGTAGGCGTTGTAGCTGTGAAAGTATGATTTTTTATCAAATTTCATAAAGATGTATGATTGATATACTTATAATTTAATGATAATATTTCATAAAGATGTATGATGCCCACACTAGGTTCATGGCCCGTGACGTGGGCACCAAACCTGGAAGATTCGTTTTTCGAGGCTATCTCAAGTATTAATGAGTTAACAAAAACTAACAAACAATGGAGGGAAGACGGATTATCTGTAACACAGTTTATATAAACTAAAACAGAAACCAGGGACACCTTCCACTTGTTTTGTATATTTTGGAAATAAATGATTTTGTTTATGTATTTTGTATAACTTTAAATTTAAGAAAAAGTTAGATTGTGGTGTGGATTCTGTCTGTATGTGTATGCGTGTTGGTGTGGATGGGGTGTGTAATGCGTGAGAGTTCAAAAGTTATTGCACAAAATTTTATCGACCAAAAAATTATTAGCAAAACCAAGAATCCAGATGAATGAATAGAGTTTAACTAACCCTCTTATTCATAATATACCGGTAAATTTATCCAGATGCTAAGCAGTGTTATTTCTCACTCAGAGAATTAACAGTGTTTTAAACTTAAAACATCATTATGAATAATATTTTAAATTACGTCTTCTTACAATATTTTTCGACATTACATACATCTTAGAGAACAAAAAGAACGGTTTTTACTTGAGGGATAATACCCATAATCCCCACGCTGGGCATGCGGGTGCAAATTCTACGCCGGCACTGTAATATGTTATTAACTTTTTCTATAATAATAATGTTAATGTTACCAAACTTTTTGATCTTGCTAAAAGTCTTCAGTTAATCGCTGCCGGCCTGATTATGAGGGTGGCTTGAGAAAAGCCGATGATTTTTTTAAATTATATTTAAAGCGGCACAACTCCGCTAATCTGCGGAGCTGACACCCCGCGCTTACCCGCGTCCCGCAAAATGCGGAGTCGGCACTTAAGTTGTTAAAATCTCACCCTTCAGTGACTCTATATCTTTGACACGCATGCCAAAGATGAATAGATTTTATTCATAGAATGCTATTCCTTACTTTATTATCCTTTGTCCATGTCAACAGTGTAAAGTTGTGATTGATCCTTTCTTTTCTTAGTGAATTTATAATCTATATCTTCGATTCGCATACCGAAGATGATTAGGTTGTATTCCTGAACATAATGCTATTCCTCAATTTCTTATCCACAGCCCAAGATAATATTCTACATGCAATGGTCACCCTTTCTGCATAGCTCTGTGCAAAGAAATTTGAATTGAACCATGTTTAACTATACCTATTGTATTACATTGCTGAACATCCACCGGGGGCGGGAAGCAGAGCGCCCCCTGCAGAATAATTTTACCACCGAACTGC
This sequence comes from Eupithecia tripunctaria, assembly GCA_955876795.1. Taxonomy (NCBI): domain Eukaryota; kingdom Metazoa; phylum Arthropoda; class Insecta; order Lepidoptera; family Geometridae; genus Eupithecia; species Eupithecia tripunctaria. The sequence goes on along the minus strand of OY041609.1, from coordinate 8,824,243 downwards.
GATCCCCAACCCGCTGCCCAGCGTGGGGATTATGGGCACTACCCCCATTAGATAAACGCCAACAGGGCGCTTACCAGGGAGAGGCCTGCGTCCAGCAGTGGACCGATACAGGTTGTTGAGGTTGAGGAACATCCACCATCTTGTCCAAGATAAAAGTACAATGCTCACCCTTTCTTCTGCAGCGCGTCCACATCATCGACCCGCATGCCGAAGATGAAGAGATTTTCCTCACCAGCCTCTTCGGCCATTTCCACGTTGGCTCCGTCCATGGTGCCGATGGTCAGAGCACCGTTTAACATGAACTTCATGTTACCAGTGCCTGACGCCTCGGTACCAGCGGTGGAAATCTGTAATTAGTGGTATAGTTAACCTCTGTCCTGTCCCCATACACTCTGAGGAGTCCCTTAAAAGAGGAGTTATGCGTTTTAACGTGTGCATCTGTGATATGTATAGAGGTAGATTAGAAAACATAAAGATAGGTTAGAAAAAACATTTAATTGTACACAATATTACATTTATGTCTGTAGCTCATCCTCAACAGTCTATAATGATCCACTGACTCTGTACCGGTCTGTAGCATAGTGGTTCCCAAACAGATTAACCAATTAAATAAACCAACAAAAAAAAATATTTTTAATGTTTAACTCATGATTTCCAACCGACCGTGTTGAACAAATCAACAGATAACTAAACTTACAGCAGCGATAAATAAGGCTTTGCCTTTGATTTTATGAAAGGGCAAAAATAAAGCTTGTTTTCATTCTCCAATATTATTAGAAAAACTCGTTGGATGCAACGTCTCGTGTAATAATGGTCAAACTTTACTTAAGGTAAGTTTGTGTAACCTTTAATGTATACCCTTATATATCTATATTTATGAAAGAAATCTATATTTATAAAAGAAAGTCGTGTTAGTTACACTATTTATAACTCAAGAACGGCTGAACCGATTTGGCTGAAAATTAGCGGGGAGGTAGCTTAGAACCAGGAGACGGACATAGGATATCCAGTTCTCGTGGGACCTTACATAAAAAAAATCCACGGAGGCGAAGCTGCAGAGCGCAGCTAGTATTATATAAAATTTGATTCGTGTTGCTCATTTTGTTAGCCTAAAGAGATATACATAGTTATTGCAATCTGAAAATATTCAGGAGCATGAGGGCTCACCTGTTCGCTAAGATCAGCTGCGGGCATGATTCTCTCAGCAAGCGTCACTCTATAGTTCTCCAAGTAAATCAACTTCAGCTTGTCTCCTACATCGGGGTCATTGTTCACCTGAAAACCATGAAAAGATTCAAATAAGTTTCATTGGAAAATAAAGAAATTTGATGCAAACAAGATGTGCGCAGTGTCTTGTCAAAGATCGAAGGACTCGGTTACTATTTGTTTGAAAATTTTGACAGACATCTTAGGAAATACCAGAAGTTAAAGACATGGGATGTAGTGAGACTACTTACAGTGTTGCCAACAGCACACGCCAAGGCGATGATCTGCTTAGCGACGTAATATCCAGGGGCAGCCTTTCCACCAATCATAACAGTCCTGGGCGTGACCACGGCGTTAGGATCGCGCTTGATGCGGTTGTACAAAACAATCACGTGTAGAATATTCAACAGCTGTCGTTTGTACTCGTGGATACGCTTCACTTGAACGTCAAACATCGACGCGGCGTTAATTTTGACCCCCGTGTCCCTTTCGATGAGCGAAGCAAGCCTGAGTTTGTTCTCCTGCTTGACTTTCATGACAGCGCGTTGGAAAGCGGGGTCCTTAGCGTAACGCTTCAGTCCCTCAAGCTTTTCCAGATGAACGGTCCAGTCTTCGCCAATCTTGTCGCAGATGAGGTCGGAAAGCCCCGGGTTGCAAAGCAACAGCCAGCGACGGGGGGTGATGCCGTTCGTTTTGTTCTGGAACTTTTCGGGCCACATCTCGTAGAAGTCGCGGAAGAGAGTAGCCTTCAGGATATCGGAGTGGATAGCCGCTACGCCGTTGACAGCGTGGGAACCCACAACGCATAGATTCGCCATGTTAACTCTCTTCTCTCCCTCTTCCTCGATAAGAGACATACGGCGCATGCGGTCAGCGTCGCCCGGCCAGCGTTTCTCGACCTCCTTCAGATGCAGGAAGTTAATGTGATAGATCAGCTCCATGTGTCTTGGGAGGCAGTTTTCTAACATGGATGTAGGCCAGCGTTCGAGCGCTTCCGGGAGGACCGTGTGGTTGGTATACGCGCAGCACTTGTTGACTAACTTCCAAGCTTCGTCGAAAGGCAGGTTCTCTTGATCGATGAGGATGCGGAGTAGCTCAGGGATAGCTAACGCCGGGTGAGTATCGTTCAGTTGGATGGCGACTTTTTCGGGTAAGCTATCGAAGGTGGTGCGCACAGCTTCGCGGCTGCCGAACTTGGAAGACTTGTATCTGCGGAGGATGTCTTGTAGAGTCGCGGCGCACATGAAGTATTCTTGTCGGAGACGGAGCTCCTTGCCTTCGAAGAAATTGTCGTTGGGGTAGAGGACCCGAGATATGTTTTCCGCTACGTTACGGTCGAGGACTGCTTGGATGTAGTCTCCCGAATTGACTGAAATAGATATAATATTTGTTGAGGTTTAGTCATAAATATTATAATATCATAATATGTCTGAGCGTTACACTGAATTTTTTTCATCATAGTTAAATTAATAATGCTGGACAAATTACACAGCAACATCAAGCCGCAAGTAATAGGTGAAACTGTGTGATACAAGTTGAAACAGTAAGCTAGTGTGTAACTAAAGTTAGTGCGATTTATGGGAAGGCTCTTCGTTTATTGGGTGCCAACCTCATCTCCTCTGTTGGTAGGTAAAAATAATAAAAAGAGGTTTAGGGCACACTCACAGAACTTCAAGTTGAAATCGACGGGGCTCTTGGCAGACCACAGACGCAGGGTGTTGACGACGTTGTTGTTGTAACCCGGAATAGGGTTGTCGTACGGCATGGCGAATACGACCTATAACAAAATCAACATACAGTTATTAAATATTTGTTCGAAATGTGGTTTCAGAACACTTATTTTGCAGATTTGAACAAGGTACAGCACAAAATCTGAAACATTACGAGTAGGATAATAAAATAACTCTTGAAAAGAGTTAAATGCAATCTCACTAGAATCTTAGGAAATACTCGAAGGTAACCCCTTTATATTTACATGATTATACATTTTCTTATTGGCCATTTATAATCTAAAGAACGAAATCGAAAGATACGATTCGATTAAGGTAACATTGAAGAGGAACTACTTAATTCCCCCTTGTGCACTAAGTGCACTTTTAGTACACTTGATTCACCCTGGTAATTTCCGGGTGCATTAAGTAACTACACTTTATTCACTCAGGTGATATCTAGGTAAAGTGCACTGCATGGTAGACCTAATTCAACCATGTGCTTACAAACTACCGTGTAATGAAACCTACGTGGAGTGCCAAATTCTATAAAAACAAGTTAAGGATTTGAAATTGATTTCGAAGGTTGGGATTGAATTCATTCGAAATATAAATTGCAATTGTTTTGAATATCGGAAAACATACATCAGGGTTAATTAAGATAACTTATTTATCACAGTTATCACACAATAACAGGGTGTTATTGAGGCTATCTAGGTACTGTACGCACGAAGCGTTGCATGGTCAACCAGATGACCATTATGTTTATAAAGGTTATGCCCTTATGTGAATGTTATTTATCTTAAAACAATCAAGGATGACGTAATGATATTTCGTTTAGTTAGATGACTACTTACTATTGTTAATTACTACAACTGTTCGGCTATAAATCCTATAAGAAGATACGTATAACGTTGTCAGTAATTTTGCCTCTCTGTCTGTCTATCACCATTTCACGCCCAAGCGGCTGAACAGATCCTACCCTAGTAAATAAATAAATAAACATAAAACTGATGAGAAAAGGACAAAGTAATTAATAAACACTTTTATTGTATATACATACAAATAAAATAATTTTATCTAAATAAAATAAATTAAATAAAAACAACGTACAATAGGCGGCCTTATTGCTCAAAGCAATTTATTCCAGGCTACTTATTCTTGAAATTTGTGATAAAGGACATAGGCTACTTATCCTGGAAACGCTTTCGAAGCGCGGGCTAGAAGTTAGCAATGTGTAAAATAGCGCCCCGGCTATTTAATTAGTACCAAAGAATAGGCAATAAAGTGAAGCTGGATGCATTGCTGTAATCAGTGAACTTATAAGTAGCTAAGTAGAGATAAACCTTCTTAAAATAAACGCGTCTCCACAGAATTATACCAGTTTATTACTACTTTGTGGGCAAACATCAGACTTTTGCAATTTGGTCTTGGTAGGATTCTACCAAGCAAGCAGACATTTTTTTTTTGTTTTTGTTTTTTATGTTTGTTACCTCAGAACTTTTGACTGGGTGGTCCGATTTGCATGATTCTTTTTTTATATGAAAGCTGGTGCTTCCCGTGTGCCCATTTTAATTTTGTTCAGTTCTGATAGTGGGATCCATGAAAATTCATGAAAAAACTGTAAAAATTGAAGTCGGTTTATAGTTTTTTAAAACAAAATTGATTTTTATTGAAGTTATATTTCAACACCGCGTTTAAGAGTAATAAATTAGTAAGATTCTGTGAAGACGCGTTCAATGGTATTTATATAGCTTATGACGTTCTTGGTTCAATAAATAAATAAACCAATGCTTCACCTTCTCATGTGCATGATCATGTAATTATTAAAGCGTTATGCTTTACAATCGAATACCTACTTAATGATGCCTATGTTATCAATTTCTTGTACTTATGTACTCCTATCTGCATAGCAGCAAGCTATTAACTGTTTAAAGTTATTTATCTACATATCTTACCGGACTAAGACAGTAGATATTGCTTAGTAATAACATAAACTAAGCGAAACAAGCTCATAATTTATGCTGTGATTAAGGAATCACAGCATAAATTAAGAGTTTGTTTCGTACTTATATCGATAGTTTGGTGCCGTGTTTCTCCTATGTAAATATTTATTAGAATTTTGTTTAGTGATTTTAGATAATACCAGAATAGGTACACGACGATAAAAGCCGTAGTTATCTCAGATAACAGTAGCACATCTAGGGATAAAAAATAATACAGAAAAAATGTTTAAGCTACAAGACTTACATAAATATAGTGAATAAGAAAATTGGTTACTAAGAACTAATTATATCCCAAAAAAACGACTTCGCAGGGATCCACAGCCGTCCTTCAGCCAGGGGTATTTTAATTCCTCGGATTCGATATCGGAAACTTTTGACAAATCAAAATAGCGTTTTAAAGTTCCGTCGGCATAGAATTAAAATTCGAATCTGACGTTTTCGTTTCGGAAACGAATCGAATCGAATGAACTAAAATACCCCTCCAGTACGGGAGGCGCTGCCGAGGTCAAGTGACGTAAGAGTTGAAACGCTTTGGGACTTCTAGGACTCTAGCGCCCCGTTACCCTTAGGGCCTCGTTCACGATCTCCAAGTAAAGTGTTGAGTAGTTACTTCTTAGATAACGTTAATTGGCAAGTAAAAGTCACGAGTATCTTTTGTCCATTTCACAAACGAAAATTGAGCCTCGAGTAACAACTTACTGGTTAAGTGAATGATGTATAAAATCATACCCTACCATTCGTTCAATCATCGTTCAATAAACGTCAAACGTCATAGGCCGTTGTCAAATGTCTTGTCATTTGTTTTGTTTTGATGTTTTGGAGGGAGTTTTTGAAAAGCGTTGTGTCGTGCGTATGATTATTTCTCTTTATTTTCTATCATGGATAAAGTTAAAAGGGAAAGAAGTGCAAACTTTTCTATTAATGAGAGATATTAAATCGACACAAAATGAAAACTTACCTACAGCTTTGAACTGTAAAGTAAATACGCTAATTGGCAGATGTTGAGGCCCTTAGGGCCTCTTTCACCACCCTCAAGTAAAGTGTTGAGTAGGCTAACCACTAGATAAAGTCACCCGTAACTTCACATGCCAATTTCACGATGTTCGAGTAGCACTAATCATAACACTACCCTGCTCGCAAACGTCCTTTACAACACGTTCGGCTAACAATATATTTCGATGTACACTGAGTTCAGGTTTGTGAATTCACAAGGTTCAACTGGGCGTATGATTATCTGACCAGTAACTTACTCGTCACAACATCTGCCAATTAGCGTATTTACTTGACAGTTCAAAGCTGTAAGTTTTCATTTTGTGTCGATACTTATCAGATAATATCCAACGATTATTTAAAATATATTAATAAAAATGGATTTATTTGACCTAATTGATCATCAATTGGATGAATTAGAAGATTCTACGACGCAACGAGGACCTAGGATTCGTGTGTAATTCCGTGTTGATTATTTTACGGACCTAGATGAAACTGATTTTTTTGCTAGATTTCGCCTATCAAAATATGCAGTAAACAAAGTGCTTACCTATCTTAATAAAACACAAAATAATCCCTAAATCGCAAAGCTGAGTGGTTTTTTGTCATTAATCAAATGATTTTATTAATACCTAACATAAAAAATCTACTGAAATCTAATAAACTCTTTTCGTCAGAAATCAAGCAGTTTCAACAAAAACAAGTGTACTACTTACGCTGAGGTATCTTGCAACTGGATCCTACCTGAGAAGTGCGGCTGATTTTTGTGGTGTCAGTCCTCCAACAGCGAGCCGTATCGTGAAGAAAGTTACTGCAGCTATTGCTCAACTACGACCAGCTATAATAAAGTTCCCTGACGACTTAAGTACATTACAAGATGGTTTCTATGAAATCGCAAGATTCCCCAGGGTAATAGGAGCTCTAGATTGTACCCATGTCACATTGAAGTCACCTGGTACGTTTTATTTTTTGATGTCATGACAATGGAACCATAATAATTTAATCCGTAGTAGGAACAAGACTTACATGTACATAATGCTTGTTATTTCAGGAGGAGATTCAGCTGAAAATTATAAAAAAACAAAGGGTAATTTCTCAATTAATGTTCAGGTGGTTTGTGACAGCCAATTAAAATGCTTGGATATTGTAGCAAGATGGCCAGGGTCTGTCCATGATCAGACAATTTTTAATAATTCATTTTTAAAACAAAGATGTGAAAGTGGATTTTTTAGAGATGGCTTACTTCTTGGTGATAGTGGATATGAGTTGAAGCAATATCTGTTGACACCATTTCTGAATCCATCATCCCCCGCAGAAAACTTATACAATGAGTCACACATACGAACAAGAAATACAGTTGAAAGATGTTTTGGTGTATGCAAAAATAGGTTTCCTGTTCTTAGACGACAGGTAACATTGAAATTAGCTCGTGTGCAAGCTATAATTGTTGCCTGCTTTGTATTACACAATATTGCAATCGATGTAAATGAAAGAAACTTTGAAGAAAATTATGACCCATTTATGGATACTCATGAAGAAATTGCAGCACAGAGCCCTGGACTGAACGATGCTAGGAATAGACTGGTGCAAGAATATTTTTTACCATTACTTAATAATAATAGACAATAAATAAAACAGACATTATTTATTTAAAATTATTTTCTAATATTAATTTATATTCAACTTCCTTCCATTTGCACTCAATTTCTTTAAATTCTGACTCCTTCCGTTCATTTTCCTCAAACTCCCACACCTTCTTCTTTTCATTAATTTCAGCTTCTAAGAAATCTTTTTGCAGTTGTACTAATTCCAACTTGACTGACTCCTTCTTCCTTTCACTTTCCTCGAACTCCCACACTTTTTTCTTTTCAATAATTTCCGCTTCTAAGAAAGCTTTTTGCATTTCTACTAATTCCAACTTAGCCTGAGTCAGCTCATCAAACAGTGTCTTTTTCGGTACATTAGCTGTAATGAAAACAATAGTGAAATTGATTTGAGAAACGATTGAACATTTTTGTATATCTTCCTAATCACACTAATCACACTAATATTATAAAAGCGAAAGTTTGTATGGATGGATGTTTGTTACTTCTTCACGCCAAAACCACTAGACGGATCCGGCTGAAATTTTGCATACTGGTAATTTTTATTCTGGAATAAATATAGGCTACTTTTTATCCCATAAATCTGTTGTGGGATGAAATCACCTTTTAATGTTTCCATAGGAACAACGCGTGCGAAGCCGCAGGGCGCAGATAGTGCTATTATAATGTCTTACCAATCAGTGCAGGATGTTTCCTCGATTTTAAGTTCTTTCTACTAGTGACATCCCACCTTTTATTTGAGCTAGTTGGGGTTGGGCCACCTTTCCCATTTGGAGTTTCATGCAAAGATTTGTCTGGAACAAAAATAATTATATTACATTTAGATACTCTTTTGGATTTAAGATACTTATATGGAACCGTAAAATAACTTCATTATAAATAGTCAACATTATAATACATACCATTTTCAATATCTTTAATATTAGTTTCACTGGTAGTAAGCGGCAATGGTTCAGTCATTTGTAACTAGTAGTAGAATTTCTGGAACAAAATACAGTAAGTATTAAGGCATCATAGGTCTCTCTATGTTTGTTGTTTATGGCGAGCTTAAAGAGGGTATAAATATGCTTTTACGGTGCAACACAGCAGGCACATAGTAATCCTATAAATATTATGTGCGATTCGATAGCTAAAAATTAACATGAAAATGTAGCCGGCTTGATCTGTAGAAACTGACTTTCTCAATTCCCTGACCTGAGCTGCCTTGGAGGTGTTCCGGGCCCGGGAGATATGCAAAGATTCTTCGTGATGCTGCACTGACACTAGATTGTTTCTTTTCACAATGATTAGGTTTTGGTTTTGAGTATTTTTATTTTTGTATGTTATTTGATGCGCGGTCAATGACCTGTCGTCTTCTTGATTCAGTGAAGTGAAGTGCGCTCGCGGCGCTCGCTTGCGACGTTGCGACCTCTATTGCAGCGCGGCGCGCGAACTCTCGACTCCATACAAGTCAGAAGCTAGGCACGCACGGCTCGTGTGGCGGGAAGATTTGATCGTTTCAAACCAAGCCGTCGAAAGAAAACCCAACATATTATAATACAATATTTTTAGAAACTTACGCTTTGGAGTAGCTTCACTTTTTACAACCTCAGCTGTGTCCCTTTCTGGGAACATTAGAATTTCCCCGAAGTCATCCACTGTCGGAATATCAATGCAGTCTGGAACAAACTATAATATTTAAATCTGTTGCAACCATTATCAACAATTTATCAAATTTATTTATTATATTTAAAGTGTGTTTTTTGTACCCTAGTAAGAGTCTCTTTTACAAACGAATAATCATTCAACTTACCCTGACTTTCTTGAGTATGTGGTAGTATATCGGAGTCGAAAACACTTTCCAAACCATCGGTGCTTAAGCTAATCATTTCTTTTATTTGCTCTTCCACGTTATCTAGCGGCACTGCTGTATTTTTACCACCTCCAGTACGGTAAAGTTCCGAGCGAATTGCAGCCGACTTTTTTCTGACCGTACGTTTAAGGCCCTCATACTTCACTTTTAAAGTTTTTGTCGATCGAAACGTGCCTCCAGATCGAGCATTGTACGCTTTTTCTATGCTTTCCCAAGCCGCCTCTTTCTTCCTCCACGTCGAAGCATCGCTGTGTTTGTTTTCCAGCACATCTTGGTATTTCTGCACAAGATGCACTAGAATATCCCTCTCATGAATGGAAAAGTTTGCACTTCTTTCCCTTTTAACTTTTTCCATGATAGTAAATAAAGATAAATAATCATACGCACGACACAACGCTTTTCAAAAACTCCCTCCAAAACACCAAAACAAAACAAATGACAAGACATTTGACAACGGCCTATGACGTTTGACGTTTATTGAACGATGATTGAACGAATGGTAGGGTATGATTTTATACGTCATTCACTTATCCTGTAAGTTGTTACTCGAGGCTCAATTTTCGTTTGTGAAATGGACAAAAGATACTCGTGACTTTTACTTGCCAATTAACGTTATCTAAGAAGTAACTACTCAACACTTTACTTGGAGATCGTGAACGAGGCCCTTAGTGTAATAACAAAATAAAAATAACATTTCATTCATATTATACTAGTTCCTCTAGTATAAACCACGTTTGGAACTACTTCTATGACCGAAAAGCCCGCCCTTGTTACCTATTTATGCATAATGACAAAACTGGCATGAAGGAAGAGGTAACAAACATCCGCCTCAGCTGTCGAATTTATATATAATATTAGGGTAGTTTAGAGGTATAATTCTCCCGTCAATTGGCTAGTATTTTTAACCGACTCCAAAAAAAGTAAGAGATTCTCAATTCACCTTTTTTATGTTTGTTAGCTATGAACTTTTGACTGGGTGATCCGATTTTCATGATTCTTTTTTTATTTGAAAGCTGGTGCTTCGCGTGTAGTCCCATTTCAATTTGATCCAGTTCTGACTGTAGGATCCTTGAAAAAACTATAAAATTCAAGTTGGTTTATAGATTTTGAAAACAAAACCAGTTATTATAGTTCTATAAGCAGCGGTGGCATCATCATTCACAAGTTCATACATAATAGTAGGTGATAGGGTACATGCATGTGATTTCAAAATGGCTAAAAAAATATATACGTATTCTCTATTGATATAGAAACATATCTACATATTTTTTTTTGCATTTTGAGATGTTTTTATTGTAGAATTTAACCATTGAAAAATTGATATTTTAAATCTCAATCGCAAAATTTCAAAACGCTACGCCATTGTCTAAAGCGGACGTGACATCACTGTACACATTTTTTCTTTTTTTATTCTGCTTGCTGCACCATGATTTGACACTATTCTGCCCACTTGACATTTCGTATTGTTTATTATTTTCAGTTTTTTCGGAAAACCTCTTTCCTGAGATGATCACTACCGAGGTCGTCACCAAAGGTTTTAATCAAGTGTGTACGTCGACGTCACATAAACATGGCGCCAATATGGCAGCGTTTTTATCACCCGAAAATGATTGTAGTTTTGATTTGTTTTTTTTACCTTGTTAATGCGAAATTCAGTGAGCGTCTTATCATTCCTCGGTTAAATAATAACCTAAAGAATCGATTAAAACAATAAAAAAAATCGAAGCATATACCCTATTAAATCAAGACAATCGAAGCGCAGCGTTTCAGAACGCGTCAGCTTATGATGTTATGCTCGTGGTAGCATGCTCAATAATCGAAAGTTCTGCATGATTTCCAAATGGTTTCACTAGACCAAAGCTGTAAAACTATTGGGAATCTAGATGCCCCCATTTAAGTTACTTGTGCAGTAGCATATACTTATTTTTACGATTTCTGTGACCATATCTAATGCTGGGATAGTCTGTTTTCTAAGTTGTTGTTCAGATTGTCCTGTTACAGTCGCAAGTTTTGTAAGTTAATAAGGATAAATTATATATAATAGTTATTTTATTACACTCCTATTTGCTCTGTTGTTCTTTCCCTACAACATACTCAGTGTATTTAAAATAAATGACATATTTCTTTCTTTTAAAGCAATATGATTGAGATTTGAGAGGTTAAATGCGCATGAACTCCGGCCTCGCCTTCTCCCATGGGTTTCCGCAGTACAGCCATTCATCAGGTTCAATATAAGTATAAGCGATATCTGCAATTAGAGTAACTGACCTGAGTATCAATCCACTTCTTCCCTTGCGGGGTATCAACGACGCGTCCGTAGAAGTTGACCGGCAGCATGAACTCCGGCCTCGCCTTCTCCCATGGGTTTCCGTAGCGCAGCCAGTCATCAGGCTCCTCCTGCTGCTGTCCGTTCTCGATTTTCTGAGCGAAGATACCGTATTCGTATCTGATACCTGTAGATACGGTCGTGGTTAGTATTAAGATATCTTTTAAGCTGTATCCAGTCAAAGACATTTTAATCAATAGGGTATATGCATGTGACTTCAAAAAAGCTAATATTTTTTTACGTATTCTATTGATATCAGGGCCGGATTTAGGGGAAGGCAACCGGGGCGAAAGCCCCGGGGCCTCCACAAGCAGGGGGCCCCCACAATAGAGACAAAAAAAGATCTTCGTCGGAAAAAAAATCTTTTTAATTCCAACTAGTAAACACAAGTAAAATTCTTTTCCTTTAATATTTTTTTTTCTACAGTACTTTTTACATACATGATTATTAGATTATATTAATCTTAAATATCAGGCAATCAGTGAAATATCGAATCAAAGGCCCTGATAAGCCTTTCCAATTTACTACCCATCTTGAGGGAGTACCCCAATGGCTCAATGGCTGAGTGGGGTGGTACTTGCCCGCAACCTCCCTGAGGTTGCGGGCAATCAATGTTGGGTATTCGATTCCGTATCTCGACATTTATATATGTACACACACATATAAATTAATGGCAGTATGTGAACAATTGGTGCTCTTCAATTCTTAAACAAATCATCAAATCAATTATTATTGACTAATTGGTATTTTTTTTCATATTTCGTTATGCAGCAAGGTTTGTAGTTTGATAGGCAAATAATTATTATTGTGACACAATTAAATTACTGCATGCAAGAAATTGAAAAAAATCATAGTCGATCAATTTTTTGGTTCAACACTGTGGTATGACAATCAGGAATTGTGTTATGATTTTGTGCGTCTGATGGTTCTATGGTGGAAGGGAGAAGATGGGATAAGGTTGTGCAATGCTTGCGCACAATCACCAAAGTGGTACTTGTAGAACACTGACAGTCTGGCAACGCGTCGTCTATGATCGAGGCTTTGTAGGCAAGACTCTACAAGCGAGTCATCATCATCATCTATAAGTCTAACAGCTCGTCTTTTAATCGAGTTGAGAGCTTCAAGCTGGTATTTAGCCGGTGGCAGCAGTACTCCATGCAAGTTCGGACCTGTGCCTTATATTATATAAACTGAATAGCTGTCCCGGTTTCAAGTACCAGCGAACCTAAGCCAGGATAGCTGGGCATCCTGGCTAAGGTCGTACGTATATATAACGTCGACGTATATATAACGTTTCATCAAATTTGCTGCAATGAGCAAATTTGATGAAACGTTATATATACGTTATAAATCGCACTCAATAATTAAAGAAATAGCTATTAGTAATAGTCTCTTAGTTATTTAATCAAACTAGTCCGGAGCTTACAAACAAGCACTTATAGTATTTTGATACAGTATAATAATATTTAGCGAATCCCTATGTGATAAATTCAAAGAAATAAATATAATGACAGTACCAAGTCAATATATTTATGAAAACTTGTTATATACTCATAAAAATATCAATAGTTTCCCAAAAAATTGCGATATACATAATGAAAATACTAGAAATAAACATAAACTCACTGTACCCACAACTAGGCTGCATAAAATTAATGTATCTTTTAAAGGGCAATGTATACGCTTTTACAACAAAACCCTTACTGAGCTGCAAAAATTATAGGTAAATAAATTCAAACAAACTGTCAAAACTTTATTATGCAAAAAGGCTTACTATAAAATATCAGATTATCTAGAGGATAAAAAAGCTTGGGACGGATTTTGCTCCAACTCGAAAAATAACAACTAACAGGCTAAAGGTTTCTTCGTTGTTTCTTTACTTTAGTCTACATACCGAAGCGATCGAAATCAAAAATACCACTTTATTTCCGTGTCAGTGTATTTTTTAATATGATTTGACCTTTTCTAAGTGTACATTTATTGTATTTATGGAAATAAAGCATTTTTTAGTTTGAGTTTATTATTCTGTATCAAAATACTATAAGTGCTGATCCATTCATGTTTAGTTCATGTTTATCATGTACCTATGGAGTTTATTTTATATCTCAAACAAAACGATAAACAATGAGATAATGTTTACTAGCACGTTGGTTGAAAGTAAAACGCGTGCTCTGTTCCAAAGTCTAGTTGAACCTCAAATATCATTGACCTCAAGCTTACGAGCCAGATACAGACACAATAAGCAAAGTCACCCACCATTTATTCGATTTGATGTGTCTGGCGTCCTGTAAATATTGATTTGACCTTGACTGGGACCGATTTAGAGTTAGATTTAATAAAAATCTTCTGACACTAGAATGGAAACAAGAATGTGTAGGTACAATGTTTTATACAGTCGAGTGCATGAGGATGATAGGCCTTAGAACGCCCTAACTGGACTGGTATTCGGTAACCAGACGGTAGCGGTAAACTTTGCTTGGTTTCGCGCTGTATCACGGGTTTTTTTAGTGAACAGTAGAATTACCGGCTTACTGGCTCGGCTTTCGCTACTGCTCTGAGTAGCTGATACCATGTTAATTGTGTACCTACCTTGTCCCACTAAAGGGCGCTATTTGCAGATTTAACGTAGTCATTATGAGTAGGTTGACATAGTGGGTACCTACTTAAAAAATGCAGTAACTGTAATTAATAACATCTCAAAAGGCAGTTACATAAATTATGAACTTGAACATGCTCCATCTTCCATTAACTAAATACTTTGTATGTAATTGGCGAGATGCCAGTTCTCGCTCCCCACTGTTCAAATTAGTACACACTTGTGCAAATGTCAAGTATTGCAATACATGACCTGGGTGCAAGCAACATTTATTGTTTGGTTGATGTTGTCATCAACATAAACATGTAAATTTATTGAATCAACAAAACAATAAAAAATGAAAATAATTGCTTTTTGTTGAATCTGTGGGCAACAGCATGATATTGAGCTTCAAGAGTCTTTGATTTTTAACTACCTTTTAAACACAAATGGCTTTAGTCTTTAACTTTGTTTATAGTGTAGATATATTTTTTCATTTGTTTACAATCTATTGATAAGAAATCCATTTTTAAATGAAACTGATATAAAATAGCCAAGACCGGCCAATTATGCAAATGCATATTGATGCAATACAGTTTCATACCAGTCTACTATCAGATACTCACCATATCCATAAGCTGCCAGCCCAAGAGTGGCCATTGAGTCAAGGAAGCAAGCCGCAAGACGTCCCAGGCCTCCATTCCCAAGACCTGCATCCTCTTCCAACTCCTCCAGCTCTTCAATATCTAAGCCGAGCTGGTACAGAGCCTCATCGACGTTTCCCTGGATTCCCAGGTTGATCATGGTGTTTTGGAGGGAACGGCCCATGTAGTACTCCAGTGATAGATAGTAGACACGCTAGTTGGAATAAAATAATTGATTAAAAATAGAACTTACCTGCATCATAATTTTTATTAAATTGAAGTAGGGTAAACCTAGATTAAAAAGGTTTAAAAATTATCGTTTTTTTTCTACTTATTGTTAAAAATTATTAAGTACTTATTAATAATTATGGATGTAAATAATAAGACAGTGACTAGGAGGGACTGGTTACCTTGGGATCCTTCTCATAGTAATACTGCTGAGTGCGGATCCACCTGGAGACAAGATGGTCCCGGACGGTGTGTGCAAGGGCGAAGTAATAATCTCTCGGCGTCGCAACATTTCTGTCCTTCACCAAGGTGTAGTGGACGTGACGATTAAAAGCCTTCTTCACCTCCGCAACATTTTCCACAGCAACAATCCCCCGTACGGAGATTTGCTTCCGTTTTTCCGAGTCCGATTGAACGCTCATTTTCACTCGATGTTTTCAGCTATAACTGGGACGAGCCGTGCACTCGTCGGACCCTGAAAACCTCAACTGAATAGAGGACCAACCAACAGCCGGCTGGCGCGCGATATCGGTCACCTTGAGAAGGTCAAACCTAAGCAATACCACATCTTTGTCATGAAAATAGATACATAGAAATAATTTCAACAGTATGTAGGTATTTATTCCTACATTAAATTTAAAAATACAGTTGAATTATTTTATTACCTTTCTTTTCCAACACTGTTTACCTGGATAAAGCAGTCTTACAGTTATTGTATTCTCTTTGGGATAAAGAAAATGCTGATGATAGAGAGGGAAAGACTGAAAGAGTGAGAAAGAGAAATAACAAATCGACATTGTGATTGTCAATTGTCAGTCTGTGTGTGTTGTCAGGAGGTTGCAGAGGATGGTAGGACGGACGGTGAAAATCACCTTCACTCGGCTCCCTGAACGAAGGATACAGGATACAATGTCTCACTGAACGTACAATATAGCAGCCATTACGTTTCTGGCTTATTTAACAGGACCTAGGAAAAATACATTTTAGCTTCTATAGGCATTAAAGTGGATGTCAACTTGTACTTCTCCGACAGAGCGCGATTGTCAGTGGTTTTTCAGCGTTGAAATAGAGGGTATCTCTTTCTACTCTATGCAAACTGAACAAGACTTCAGACCAGATTGATAGTTTAACAATCTTTTGAGAATAGGGTATATGCATGTGATTTCAAAATGGCTATAAAAATATATACGTATTCTCTATTGATATAGAAACGTATCTGCATATTTATTTTTGCGTTTTGAGATGTTTTTATTGTAGAATTTAACCATTGAAAAATTGATATTTTAAATCTCAATCGCAAAATTTCGAAACGCTACTCACATTGACTAGAGCGGACGTGACATCACTGTACGCATTTCTTCTTTTTTTATTCTGCTTGCTGCACCTTGATTTGACACTATTCTGCCCACTTGACATTTCGTATTGTCGATTATTTTCTGTTTTTTCGGAAAACCTCTTTCCTGAGATGATCACTACCGAGGTCGTCACCAAAGGTTTTAATCAAGTGCGTACGTCGACGTCACATAAACATGGCGCCAATATGGCAGCGTTTTTATCACCCGAAAATGATTGTAGTTTTGATTTGTTTTTTTTTACCTTGTTAATGCGAAATTCAGTGAGCGTCTTATCATTCCTGGGTTAAATAAAGACCTAAAGAATCGATTAAAACAATAAAAAAAATCGATGCATATACCCTATTACTCATCATTAGGTTCTCAAGTAAATGGGGTTGTTTTTGATAAAAATAAGACAGTTTTTATAATATCATTAATTAAAGTGGGTTGATCTAAAAACCGTGAGCTACTTAAATACTTATGCGCGTTTTTATGAACTTCGAAGTTATCATGGAGTTTTCGGAATAAAAGCACATCCCTAGACCACGCTACGCTAAAAATATTTTTAAGTATTGCAACTTTAATCAACGTCTCATTCATTCATTCATGGGGTTGCACTATTTTACAAATTGTGCCATTTACAAGGGAAGTAAACTCAAGTTTTTGTTTTTATCATTTGTGGCTTTCTCACGGTTAGGCAAAGATCTTTCCGATTTCTTTGCTCATCTTGCCATCAACAAACCGCCTGCCACAAGTTTTTCTCTTTGGCCTGCTTCGGCGTTAATATTATCTCGGAATTACTTATTTTTATTGGTAGGTATGCTCAGTCCACGCGTTTATTAGGGTTCCATTGTCAACAAGGATTCCATAAAGTTATGCCATCTCCAACTGTCCGTCTGACCATCCACAGCTTAGCTCAAATACCATAATGAACACCATCTAGAGAGCAATAATAAGCTTTAAAATTGTTCTGGAATCAAATCTCAACATTGAAGAGAAGAGTGTAATTTTTTGTTTTAATTACCTTTAAAAATTGATTAGTTAAAATTTTACTAATCAAAGTGAAAGGATAAGTAAGCCTTATACTCAATATAATTTTTTGTTGCAATCATAAA
The DNA here is from genome assembly GCA_955876795.1 of Eupithecia tripunctaria. Taxonomy (NCBI): domain Eukaryota; kingdom Metazoa; phylum Arthropoda; class Insecta; order Lepidoptera; family Geometridae; genus Eupithecia; species Eupithecia tripunctaria. Next base: position 8,806,654 of record OY041609.1, on the reverse strand, counting down.
CATACTTATTTTGGTCTTACTTTCTATTTCTGAAGGAAATTCATTAAGTATTTATAAAATTTTGATGACTGGTCTAGGGTCCGAAGTGAAACATTTGCAGTCTGAAAAAAGGTTTAAGTCTGTCGTAATAAACAAGACCACAAAAACCTCAAATCCTGTTATGTAGGATCTGAGGTTTTGTGATCTTATTTGTACTAGGTACCTATATAGAAGGTAGTATAATAATCAATATCAAGGCTACTTAAACATATAAACTTATTTGAAATATAGGTACTTACATGGTTATTAGTCACTTTCACACACTTACAATGCTCGAACCGTAGGTTTTGTTCATCACCTCGAATCGGACACGTTTGTGAAGACACCAGGTCATAAACTCAAATTCTATTCGCAGATTGCCTCATAAAATAGAAATAAAAAAAAATATGTGAAAAACAGAATATGATTATTAATTATTTTTTAAAGACCAATTCCCCCATACCAATAATTGATAGAACTGATTTTTTGATGATGATGGTGATGGATTGGGAAAATTGTGAAAATAGTATTTTATGGCAACTCTGGTTTTGTCCGATCGATTGTTTTTGTTTCCATTCGTTCAATATTGTTCATCATTCATTCTTCTTCACTCAAATCTCGCGTGAAGCGAGACCCGTGCGCCGATTTTATGCAGTTTTTTAATTAAAATTAATGTAATTCCTTAGTTTTAAACTATTTTTTTATTAATTTTGAAGTGAAAACTACATCGAACTATAAAAACTCGTAAGTGTGCAAGTATTTCGGTTGCTAAACAGTGTGGCGTCGTGCGTGGCACCAAGCGGCGACATCTTGTTTTCTCGTAAAAAAATCGGTGTATTCAACTAACTCGCACACCATTGAAATTACTTGTAATTGCGCTGTTTTTTACTAACAATTTTGTTCATTTTTAGTAAATTGTGCATCGTGATACATTTATGTAAACATCTATGAATAATTTCAGATTCTAACACAATCATGAGTTCCAACGGCGGCACAAGGGTGTACGTGGGCGGCCTAGTGGAAGGCATCAAGAAGGAAGATTTAGAGCGGGAGTTTGACAAATACGGCAAACTAAACTCAGTTTGGGTAGCACTTAACCCCCCAGGCTTTGCGTTTATTGAATTCGAAAACTTGCAGGAAGCTGAAGATGCGTGTAGCGCTATGAATGGCATTGAATTGTTAGGAGCGACGCTCAAAGTAGAGATCTCCAGGAGGAGAGATGGACCTCGTCGCGGCGGCGGTGGTTTTAGAGGTGGTCGTGGTGGCGGCGGCGGTGGGGGCGGTGGCGGTGGTGGGTTCAGAGGTCGTTCGTTTGGCGGTCAGTCAGGCGGTGGCAGATCGTTTAGCTCCTACGGTAGCGGTGGTGGCGGCGGTGGCGGAGGTGGCCGACCGTACAATCGCAATGGCGGAGACAGCTATGGCTCAGGTGGCGGCGGCGGTGGCGGTGGCGGCGGCAACTTCCGCTCCAGATCCCCTCACTCACGCTATTGATTTAGTCTTAATTTATTGCTAGGTTTAGGTTAGTGTTATCGTTATCTGAAGCCTTCCAAGTGTTTAAATTCAATAACAAATACTGGGGGTTTATGCTAAGGAAGTGTTCTGTTGATGCTTCAAGGATTAGAGGTACGTACAGTTTTATGACAATTTATCATTCCAGCTACTTCTTATTATAGTAATACTGCCATAGCATGCTCTACAATGCTTTGCCCTGCATCCATGCAGGGCTAAAAGCAATGTAGAGCATGCTCCAAACATGTGTCCATCGCAAGGTTATACATTGTTAAACATAATATGGGGCCAAGAGGTGACACCACTTTGTACTATCAGGTGGACTATTTATTTGTTCAGTCTTCCATTTGAAAAATGATTATGCTCTGTTATGCAGTTAAACTAATTCTACTCTAAAGTTTTGTGGTTTTTATTTTATAGTGTTGACTTTGACACTATCATATTTTGATGGTGTTATAACCTGATTGTTTTTTAGTAACATTTAAAACCAAAATTTCAATTTGTCTTTTCTACTATTTCAGTTCCTTGGAAAATTTGATCTCCCATCAACGACATTCATCAGGTGATGAAAATGAGAACAATCTTCAGTGTAAAATTAACATTCTACCTAAATTAATTCTAAATAAGTTTCATGTCTAATAAAATTAAAGAATTATCGACTTCCATTATGATTTTTATTACAAATCATTTTAATTTACTTATTGGCTAGAAGTTAACTTAGGATTGGCTGCAGAGGCATGCCATTAGTAATTCCATTTTGTTTAGGAAGTTTTTGCCTTCCATTTTGTCTAATTTTATTTCTTTGAAAGCTCCTCCTAGGTTTTCCCATTTCTTGTCTTGAACAAGTTCACTGGCAAAGAAGTCCTTCCTTGGTGATTGCGCTATGAATACTTGGATTCCAACTGATGGTTCACACCTGATAGCTATCATTCTGTCACCTGGAAAAAGAGGAAAAGAATATTAAATTAGGCTAATAAGTTTCTCAAAGGCACTAGAACATTTTGTACTTGCCATGCAATACCAAAATGTTATCATTTTATTCAGTTCTAGAAACCAAGATGAATGAAAAGTTGTCAATCATCAATCCCAAAAATTGTTCAAAGATGCCAATGTATTGTAAAATATTTTTCACCAATATTATTCTTGTTTCCCCCTTGTTAACAAAAAATATCTAGGATTCTAGAATAATTTAAAGGTGGTTCGGTACCAGTTTAAACCAGAGAAGTGAGGAAAGTTACCAGTTGGAGATGACAGAAGACAAGATGACGCGTTGCCCAGGGGTTCCACAGGCCCTGAGCCGAGATGTGAGCTGCTAGCAAGGAGTTGCCAGCCCATACACCTGCCTACTGCCTGCACAGCTGTCATTTGATGCTGGTATATCTGTAGGGCAAAACATGATGTGGAAATGCTAGAAAATTCAATACTTACTTCTCAGAACACAAGCAACCGAGTGCTTTGCAAAATACAATTATATGGACTGTGTAGGGCTCGGTGGATGATTTAAAATGGATTCTGACATTCTGTGAGAACAAGGCAAACACTTGAACTAATGGGATGCGACAGGATCATCCGTCATAAATAAATAAAAAAAATGTTTTATTAGTCTTGTCCGCTAGGTCAATTCGAAAAGTAATTTTTGTAAACAAACTGAGCCACAGACATTGAAGTAAAGACCTAGGTACAATCTACAAATTATGTATGTTGCGTGTAAAACAACGCGGCAACTAAGGGAATTTTAGGTTAAGTATGTGTGTACAAACATTTAACACGCGCGTATGATCGAATTTACCTGGATTTCAAAGTTTTTACCTGACAGTAAATTAGATCTCTTAGTTCCTGCAGCTCGTAAGAAAGATGGCGCACTTTCCCGTCGCGGCAGATGCATTTGAGCGTTTTCTCGCCGACGTGCACCACCAGTGATGTCCGACAAACCGCGTCGTAACTGCAAAAAAATTGCTTTAGGTATACTATATGGCCGCGGGTTTACGCGACCTTTTTATATAGAAACGTTCAAAGGTTATTTCTACCCCATGGGATAAAAAGTAGCTAATGTTTTATTCCAAGCCCAGAACTGCCTGTATGCATAAATTTCAGCCCGATGCATGACTTCAGTAGTTTTTGCGCGAAGAGGTAACAAACATCGAACCATTCATCCTTTCGCATTTATAACAGAGGAGATGTTCTCAATTCGACTGTATTTTTTTTTCAGAACTTGACAGGGTGATCCGATTTTGATGATTCTTTTAAAACAAAGTCAATTATTAATTTTAGTGTGATTTATTTTTGGTTAAAAGTGGTATGGTCTGCCTACACGAAGATTGGAATTATCTGGTTTCAGGTGACATTGTTTTGGTAGATAAGCTTAAAGCCAACTTTAATAAAGCATGGCAACAGACAGCACCTTTCTGTGAAATATGCGTGGGTACAAAAAACTGCTATCAGCGTGTATCAACCACCAGCGCATCAACATTTTTCTTCATATAAAAGGAAATAAGAAAGAAAATAATTTACATAAATTTAAGCTACTTTTCAATTTTTTTTTAATTAAAAACTGTTTTTACTCCTTGCAAGAGTTCTTAGATCTATAAATTTGTATTTAGTGTGTTTATTATAATTTTTTTTTCTAATTTAATTTATTATTTTTGTAATTTGATTTATAAAAAAATATAGTAGCATTTAATTTTGTTGCTATATATTTGTATTCACAATAAAACTTAAAACAAAATAAACCAAGACTTACGACAGAGTGGAGCCCACCCAACGCTAGGAGGCGACGTGGAAGGCCTAGGATGAGATGGCGAGACGAGCTTGACGCACATCATCCATCATGGCCTGTTACAGCATTGAATCGCGAGGAGTGGAAGGAGAAAAGGGAGGCTTTTGCCCAGCAGTGGGACAGCAACGGCTAATAATAAAAAATATAGAATATATTTAAATATAACTTACCCATAAGCCATTATATTGATTTTCACACACGATTGCGTAGGGCTGTTCAGCGCATTCCAATGTGACACGATTAGAGGATCTTTGACCTACAAAAAATAATAGAGATGTTATGAACGTAAAAGGATGATCATGACGGTAAAGTGGGGCCAAGGACTGGTGTAGTATAGATCCTCCCTTCAATAAAAATTGCTTACAATTATATCTGAAACTCGACGCAAGTGCGATTTTGTTATTTGTGTCGTATTTTGTTTACTAACATGCATCATTCAAAATGGATAAACCATAGGTATTCAACGAGGTCTTGTCTTCAGTTTCTCTGTATAGGTGAACGCGTACCTGTCCGCGCCAGGAGCCCCATTCGCTGTCGTCATCATAATTTATAATTTTTTATCTTTCTCATATAAATATTTATAAAAAGCGACATCGCACCTATCCGCACCGAGCGATCCGTACCTATTTTAGTAAAATCATGTAGGTATGATGATGGTGTCCTATGCGAATTTATACCACGGCTCTACCAGTCTTATCGGAGACATAGCCAGATGCGCAGGACATGTGATATGAAATCCATCAAAAAAATTCGGTGCCTACGATGCGTGCGGCTGGCGCGTATGATGTTATAATTCTCGACTCGAGTTCCATACAAGACGTCAGTTCTAAACTGAAATATAGAATACTGTTTGCTGTACTGTGATTCAGGATAAGAGCGAGGCCACGAGAATTCGACGCGTTCACCATTAGTCATTATGACAAAATGTTGCATTTTGTTTTATAACTCTTCCTTATATGAATTGCGGGTGTAAGCGGGTTAACTTACTAAAAGTTAACCCGCTTACATCCGCAATGCCTATATATTTTATAACATAACCTATATATTTTATGCAAGTAATTTATGGAAGTTTTTTTACTTTAAAACTATCGTAGTTTGACTAATAGTCATATGACAAAATGTTAATATGACTATTAGTCAAACTACGATAGTTTTTAAAGTAAAAAAACTTCGTTGTATTACTTGCATAAAATATGTAGGTTATGTTTAACCGCCTGGAGTGCTACGAAGCACAGGATGGAGATGGGCAGCGGTGCACTCCGGGTCGCAGCGTTGACGCTGGGCAGTAAATGCATTAAACTTACCTCTTTAGCGATGGTATCGAGCACATACTCGCTGCGTCGCCGCATAAAGAAATGCTGCGCTTGCTGTATTATCTGCTCCAGCAGTGATTGTTCTTTGCTCATGTCGAGCAGCTCGTACCTATCCGCCGCCATTGGTCCTGAAATCGAATCCATTGTGAGAACAGAAATAGCGTAGCGTAGGTGGGTAGAATAGAATAGAATAATTTATTTAGGTAAAAGAAAACAATGTTACATTTTGGTTAGTAGTGTCTTAAAGCCTATGTTAGGCTTATCTAGACACAGAGTTCTCACCTGGCCCATTAGGAGGTAAATAATATTTTAATTGAAGTATGTACTTATAAACTAGACTTTAGTGTTCAGAAACCTTATCTCACATGAGCTATCAATGCTTAGGTATAAACTAAACTTTATTATGGGTACACTTTCATCATTATCAAAACAGTATACAGTAGTATACAGGGAGCTACAGAAAAGGCGTCTGACCACTTCCACAAGTCTAACTATGGACACTGTAAATTAATCAGTTTGACCAAGGACACTAAATAATGACCGTGGTCATCAGATCAATCTAATAAAGTGATCTGAGATCGAATACCTAACGTTCTGTGGCACCCTGAGGTACTAAAGTCTGTGTTGTCATGTCACCAATAGATAATCAGACAATAAGTAAGGTCCGTTGATTAACGTTGACGTTAATTGTATAAAAAAATGTGTCAAAACAACTGTTTAAAATCTAACCATCTGTTGATGAGCCTGGGTCTTAAGATACTAAGCCGAAGAGGATGATTCTGGATGCCGCGGGTTCCTGTATATTTACCTTGGTACAAAATTTAGTAAAAACTTTGAAAGGACGAACTCGGTCCCCGTAATGACCTAATCAAAGAAGAAATAACTGGGTTTTTTTAGGTAAATGAGGGGCAAATGCCTACAATATGTAATGTCGATCACCCCTAAGTACACTATCGAAACTGAATATTGGCATTTTTGTATTATTTTATAAAACGCCCTTATTTTACATGTACCTTTGTGGGATCAAAAGCATTTTTATTATTTTTTGTTATTTCCCCTAATTGCATAACGTATACAATCGAATGTTACATTTTTGTTCCGTCGTTAGGTATCGAAAATTCAGTTTCGCGCGTATACGCCGCGCTCAGCCGCTCTGATCACTGTGCGAGCAAGACGAAACTACCACTATCGCGAGTATACGTCGCGTCGCCTCGCCCGCTCCGCACCGTCCGTCCCTCGCAGATTTACGTTTTGGTTTGCAGACAGGATTTGAAATTGTTTAAAAGTTTTTACGGTGAAGGATTGATTAATAAGAATCAAAATTAGTAATAATGTGTTCAGAAGTAATAGAAGAAGCGCACGTATATTAAGTTTGGTTGAAAATGACGATTGTAATAAAATTCAAGAAACGGAAAAGTCGTTGGGAAGAGAAAACAAAAATTTGATATGTGGTGAGTTGTTGAATGTATCTAGTTTTATTTTACAATAAAAAATGTTTTACGGAATGAAAGAAAGGTAAATTATTGTTTACTAATCATTTTTGGAAGATTTATTAGTACTAAGAGTGATACCAGCGTAAAGTATTGAAACTGACCGTTTCAATCTTATACGTGGAGACGATAAAATAATTTTGTATCGAATGTGGCACTTTCGTCAGTTAACATTGCAATTTAAAAATGTATTCTAATCGAAAGTGCCAGATTCAATAGTTTACCACGTAAATACAGTGCATCAAAACTATCGAATGTGCATTTATTTATCTTACATAAATACAATTACAACGAATATGGTAAATAATTTAGTTTACATTATGGAAGAAAAGTTCTAGACAAATACTAACGTTAAATGAATAGACTATTTTAGTTATGTACTTAGGGTTCAACAGTGCGGCTAGTGATTAATGGGTTTGTTTGCATTTCATCTATTTATTTATAAGTACAGGTACAACTTATTTTACATAATAATGTATTTTTTCCACAATCTCCAATACCACCGAACTGTAATCTTACTGACGCAGAGTTTGCTATGTTGGAAAGTATGATCGACGAAGACCTATCACGAGATGCAATATTTTCACCTGGGCGGTATTCTATCTAAACCAGTTCCCAGCAAAAATCTGGACAGTGAAGCAGTAAAAAGCTTGGCTCTGTTTGTTCTACGATCTGCAAACTGAAATACTACGAAAAATTTGGTACTTCAGTTAGATAAAATATTCACTCACAGTTCTGGGGATTGGCAGATCATACAAAGCATTGGGAATACTTAGATAAGTCTGATGAACAAATTCAAGCCTATACGAAACATGTAGAAAATAAGACTAGCTAGAGAATTTAAGGACAATGATAAACAGCTGGCTCAACAAAAGTACCCTGAAGCGGTTTGCACAACATTTGATTTTCAAAAAATCTTTTCCTCACGGGGATGTAGGCTTGTTTTACTACAAGAGAAAATTATACGTTTATCACTTCACTATATTCGATTTGGCACAAAAAGAGGCTTTTTTATGTGGACCGAATGCACAGCTAAAAGAGGTGCCAATGAGGTTTCAAGCTGCCTCATGCACTTTATAAAATGTCAAGTCGAAAAAGGTGCCAAGACATTTTAATTTTGGTCAGATAACTGTTCGGGATAGAACAGGAACAGAGTTTTTTACTCAATGTACATGTTCATGTCACAAAAATACAATGTCGATATAACACACAAATTTCTTGAACGGGGCCATACACAAAACGAAGGTGATAGTGTGCATGCCCGTATTGAACGGGAGGTCAGAGTCAGAGTCAAATCGTTTATTTCTTTAGACTTACAAAAGAAGTACTTAGACAAGTCAAATTTTTACTATATAAACAGCTTGATAAATAGTTATTACCTACTATCAAACAAGAAATAAGGTGCAATTGACTCTAATTCACTTCAATTTTTGTCCTGAGGCTAAAGGAAAACTCATTTACACCCCGGATCAGTGGTATGCATTGGTAAGGTGGGCTTAAATTGATGGTAATCCCTACAACGTCATAGAAATTACACAGGAGGATATTTTTGACATGAAGGTATTATAACTGGACAAGCAATGGAAAAAGGATACCGCTAATCGAAATGTATCTTGCTTGAAACAGTTTGAGAGAGATAAAGGTTAAAAAAGAAGACCCGAACTGTCTGTTTTTAAAATATAATTTAAATGTCACTGTTTTAAAACGTTACAAGGTACAAGAAGAGGTAAGAGAGTGCCAAAAATAGTTGAAATAAATAATCTGTACAGCAATGATCTGCCTTTGCCCGAGGGAAAATACAAAGACCTGATGTCTCTGAGTAATTCTGGGGTAATAAAGAAAAAGAATTTCACAGGTTTTTCCAGAACCTTAAACAGGGAGAAAATTTGCCTGACGAAAATGGTGATTCAAAATAAGTTTAAGAGATATTGTTCCTCATCTGATCAGTGATTTGATGTCTAATATCTGTGTTTTGATATGTAATTTTGTCTACATACTTTGATTTTATGTTGATTTTAGTAATTTTCAGGCATATAACATTTTTAATTTTTTAGCATATTTAACGATCCAAGTTGTTATTTTCTTTGTTATACATACATAACTACTTAAAATATGAAAGTTATGGACTTTTATTTACTTACCAATAATATTACATTATAACAAAATATTAGGAGTACAATCGAATATGCAGTTTTCTACCACGTAAACTATAGAAACTACCACTTTCGATAAATAAGGTATAGTTAATTAAGTCAACATTCCAAAGTAAACTATCGTTACGGTTACTTTCGATAGTTTATCTGCCAGTTTGTACGACGTAAGCTATCGAAACTGAAAAATCTCAAAACCTGGTGACTATTTCCGTTTGCGGTTTTTACCCAATGTTGTAGTTTAAATTGATGTTGTTAGTCATAAACAATTGTTGAACTGGCTCATAATATGGAAAAGATATTTCGAAAACAAACTTCAAGTGACTGTCCTGTAAATAGGCCATTTTCAGATTCGATAGTGTACTTAGGGATGATCGATGTAGGGCTTAGAAAATATAGCTAAAAACATGCTCGGAATTTAGATTAGGGTTATTATTAAAATTCCTCATTCCTTAAAATCGCTCGATATGTTGTTGCTTTGTTTGAGGCGGTGGAAAGCCTCAAAAATCAATAAGGGTGATGCTGGGGATGTGATGACCCTACGCTTTGTGAAAATTAATGGGGTGGCACGAATTACGAGTTGTTTGTGGGGAGAATTTATTTGTAGATATTTTAACTTTTTCCGCTGGTTGTAGTATAAGTAGTTAAAGATTTCCTTATTAATAATATTTAGTTAATAATGAACTTGTTCTTATTTTAAGTAATTACTTCGTGAGTATAAAGAATGAGATGGTATCGATTCTCATTCCGTCCACCCTCCGCACCCCTAACCGGTAGGGGTGCGGAGGGTGGTCTAGGCTTGGCCGCTTTACCCCGGCAAAGCGGCGACGTGCGTCATCTCGAGGGCAATGACCCCTCTGTCCCGGGTTTAAGCAAACGCCCTTTTTGCGGGATTCGTTTTTATTTTGCAAAGATGATTTTAACACTGGCTTACAAGCCTTGCGTAGACTAGACATCTAAAGCTAATCAATGCATTAACGCATACTAGTTGTACTAGATTGTTTTTGGATTTTTTTTGTCTGTGTTTCGTACAGTAAATATATTTCAGTTAATTTAATGAGATTTTTGGCGATGTGTTGACGCAAGAGCTTCATTATTTTTTTGTCCTGATTAAAGTCAGAGTCAAATCGTTTATTTTTTTAGACTTGCAAAATAGCTAATAGCACTTAGACAAGTCAAATGTTTACTATATAAACAGCTTGATAAATATTAATCACTATCAAACAAGAAATAAGGTGCAATTGACTCTAATTCACTTCAATTAAATTTTTTTTTACCAGTAATCTTTTACTGGTAAATGTATGGAATTGGCGTACCTAAGGGGTTTAGCTCGCGTGGTAATTGCGGCGCTAACATAAAAGTATGTCATGTCTAGTAGACAGCCAGCCGCCATGCCACCGCCTTTTTCTTGAACCATCTTGAGGAAATTTAAAGCTATCGATATCGTTTTACAAATGAAACCTAGGGTCTGAAAATTATCTTAGGTACTCTACCTAACTTCCAATGTTATATATATATATATATATATATATAATATATATATATAAGAAAGTCGTGTTTGTTAGTTACACTATTTATAACTCAAGAACGGCGCGAAGCGACTTGGCTGAAAATTGGTCCGGAGGTAGCTTAAAACCAGGAGACGGACATCGGATACTTTTTATCCCGTTCCCGTGGGATGCGAGATAAATTTCCACGGGGGCGAAGCCGCGGGGTGCAGCTAGTTACTTTAATACTCGAAACTTTTTCTGAACTAGGTATGTAGATACCTACTTATATCAAGGTAATATGCCAGTTTCATTGTCGAAAGAAATAAAATGGATTATCAGCCATTTGATGGCTTTTCTAGCGATCTCAACACTTTTACGGTGGAAGATGTTTACGTAATTTTTACATTTATGTTTACACAACGGCTTCTATTGGTCCACTGCTGGACGCAGGCCTTCCCCTGAAGAGCGCCTTATTGGCGTATCTCATGGAGGGGTAATGCCCATAATCCCCACGCTGGGAATGCGGGTTGAGGATCGCAGTTCGGTGGTAGAATTGTTTTACAAGAGGCGCTGCTGCCCGCCCCCCGGTAAATATCCCTTAGTCGTCTCTTATGACACCCACGGGAAGAGTTGGGCTGGTGCAAATTCTAAGCCAGCACCACACAGAAATACCTACATTATTTGTGAAAATTTAAACCGGCCGTCGGAGTCTTTGTAATAAGGTCCCGTTTTACCCTTTGGGTACGGAACCCTAAAAAAGCAACGAACGGACAAGCACGATTATGTACAATTGTACATACGGATGCTAATTCTGTTGCAGCGGTTGCACGATCGCTTAACTTCGCTGGGTTTCACATTTGTTCGTTTGGTGGACACAACAGCGAAAGCTAGTGAACGTTCGTCGTTGATCGTCGGATCTCACTCGTTAGCCTTCGCTCGCTCTTGTTCGCATGGTCCGTACTATATACCCACCATACTGCAGCCATAATAACTGCGGTCTAGGTACAATAAACATACCTGCCATACAGCGACGTTTTAAAGGCCCTAGGGGGCCGGTAGCGGGGTGTGGGAAGGGATGGTGCGTGTTGGCGTGATGCACCGCACGTAACAGCTGATGTAGAGAATGTTCTAGAATCTCCGGTGGTTGATATACTGAGATTATGCTTCAGTCTAGGTTAAGTAAACGTACCTGCCAGACAGCGACGTTTGGAAGGCCCCAGGGGGCCGGTAGCGGGGTGCGGTTGATCCACCGCGCGTAGCAGCTGATGTAGAGAATGTTCTAGAACCTCCGGTGGTTGACATACTGAGATTATGCTTCGGTCCAGGTAAAATAAACATACCTGCCAGACAGCGACGATTGGAAGGCCCCAGGGGGCCGGTAGCGGGGTGCGGGAAGGGATGGTGCGTGTTGGCGTGATCCACCGCGCGTAGCAGTTGATGCAGAGAATGTTCTAGAACCTACGGTGGTTGATATACTGAGATTATGCTTCGGTCTAGGTAAAATAAATATACCTGCCAGACAGCGACGTTTGGAAGGCCCCAGGGGGCCGGTAGCGGGGTGCGGGAAGGGATGGTGCGTGTTGGCGTGATCCACCGCGCGTAGCAGTTGATGCAGAGAATGTTCTAGAACCTACGGTGGTTGATATACTGAGATTATGCTTCGGTCTAGGTAAAATAAATATACCTGCCAGACAGCGACGTTTGGAAGGCCCCAGGGGGCCGGTAGCGGGGTGCGGGAAGGGATGGTGCGTGTTGGCGTGATCCACCGCGCGTAGCAGTTGATGCAGAGAATGTTCTAGAACCTACGGTGGTTGATATACTGAGATTATGCTTCGGTCTAGGTAAAATAAATATACCTGCCAGACAGCGACGTTTGGAAGGCCCCAGGGGGCCGGTAGCGGGGTGCGGGAAGGGATGGTGCGTGTTGGCGTGATGCACCGCGCGTAGCAGCTGATGTAGAGAATGTTCTAGAACCTCCGGTGGTTGACATACTGAGATTATGCTTCGGTCTAGGTAAAATAAACATACCTGCCAGACAGCGACGTTTGGAAGGCCCCAGGGGGCCGGTAGCGGGGTGCGGGAAGGGATGGTGCGTGTTGGCGTGATCCACCGCGCGTAGCAGCTGATGCAGAGAATGTTCTAGAACCTCCGGTGGTTGACATACTGAGATTATGCTTCGGTCTAGGTAAAATAAACATACCTGCCAGACAGCGACGTTTGGAAGGCCCCAGGGGGCCGGTAGCGGGGTGCGGGAAGGGATGGTGCGTGTTGGCGTGATGCACCGCACGTAGCAGCTGATGCAGAGAATGTTCTAGAACGTGGTCGTGGTCCGCCTTGCCGGCCGCTGATACTTCCGGCTAGAGTATACAATTATTATTATTATTTATTCCTCAGATGAACAAAGGCCTACAAAATAATACAAATTAAAAAAAAGAGTGTTTTAATAAACTATAAACCGACTTCAATTATTTGATTATCTCATGGATGCCATTGTCAGAACTGGACCGAATTGGGACCACACGGGAGGCAACATCTTTGATAAAAAAAAGAATCATCAAAATCGGATCACCCAGTGAAAAGTTCTGAGGTAACACACATAAAAAACCAGTCGAATTGAGAACCTTCTACTTTTTTGAAGTCGGTTAAAAATACATGTGTTTCGGAATCTCGCTCTTCCACAACAAATTGTATTAGTAAAGTGGATAGGTTAAGTTATTTAAAGTAAAGTAGTATTATTTATGAAACAATGCTAGGTGAGGTATATGATTAAAGATTAAAACTTAAATATACAAGCTGCGATCATGTATGTATGCTACTGTTATGATGATACACTAGCCAAACTCGATGTAAAATGTTTGTAACCATACCACAACATTTTTTTTTTTTTTTTTTTTTTTTATCAGAAATAGTCCTTCGTTTGACCGCAATCTCACAATTCACACATGATAGAAAGCGAAGATGCGGCCGACGATGTATCACGAAGGTCGAGAAGATGGCTACTCCGGACCACATTCCGAAACACAACAGAGTTGCTTCACGGACTGGCCCAGTCCGGAGGGTGGTGACAAGCCACGGCCGAAGCCTACCACCAGAGGGTATCGCTCTTAGCACCACCCAGAGGACACGTGTATCAGAGGGTCAACACCTACGGACGTGAGCGATACTGTCCTTAAAATAAGATAATAAAATAAGAAATAGGTAAATATCGGATTTAATTAAAAAGGTCAATGAATCGTTGCCTAGGCAATTTAATACGATTATAAAAAACAATAAGCGTGCCTTACTTTATATATAAATAGAAACATAATTATTATAAGTACATATTTTATTTTATTTTGAGTTCAACGGTCAACGAGTCAACAGGGAATATGATAGTAGAAGAAAAAAATGATGTTGATGCACTCTATAATATAGAAAGAATGTCGAAAAAATAGATAAAACTTTGCCAGAGGAAAAATAAAGATGAAGAGACGCCGGTAGAGGTTATTTGTTGCAGGTACATTATTATTGTCTTTTTTTCACAAGAATAAGTAAATGATATGAATTTTATGAATGTGCTTGCATCCACAAACTGACTGTGAAGTTAATGCTATCTCCAAGTTTAGCAATGGGCGACTATTGCTCTGTATAGGCCTTTCTCGTGCTATTCCATAATGCCCTGCGCAAGTCTTTACCAAAATATTACTAACTTACTCAAATTAAAAAAGTAATTTAATCAAATTACTTCATTATGAACGTAAGCGGGTTAACTACGAACCTTGTTTGTGTTGAACCCGCTTACATTCATAATGAATTCGTCAAACTACGCAAGTTTCTATAGAAAAATAATAAAATTACCTTTACGTTTTCGGTATTCGTATTGTCTTTCTGTCCATTGTTGTGACGCAGACCTATGAGTAGTTGAATTCCAGGTAAAACCTAAAAACAAACAAATACATTAAATCTGAAGCTTTGTGGTGCTGGCTTAGAAGTTGCACCACCTCATCTCTTCCCGTGGGTGTCGTAAGAGGCGACTAAGGGATATTCACCGGGTGGCGGGCAGCAGCTGCAGAACAATTTTATTCTATCACTGAACTGCGATCCCCAACCCGCATGCCCAGCGTGGGGATTATGGGCCATTATCCCCATTAGTCCACTGTAAGCCTTAGCTATATTCTTAAGTTTGGTGAATACTGTTTCTTCACTTTTTTACGCAACATTACGCATATTCAATAGTACTGTTTTATGAGCATGGTCTTGTCATTCTGTGACACAGTGTTAAACTTCTGCAGATGACATCGTTTTTCGAAACTTCTTATCCATGTTCAGATTTCTTTGTTCTGTACCAATACCAATCTGTGGCGCAACGCGATCTGCAGATATTTGTTCGAGCGTTCTGGATGTTTTCTATGTATAATAAAAAATATCTATCTATCTAGTGTATTGTATTATGTATATCAGTTATCTAGTACTCATATCACTCTCTGTTTAACTTGGGGCTAGATGATAGTGTGTGGATTGTCCAGAGTTATTTATTTATCTATACTAATATTATAAAGAGGAAATATTTCGAATCGGAATTCCCGCGTGAACGGGACCTACGCGGGTGAAACCGTGAGGCGCTTCTCGTTATTTATATAATTAAACTAGCTGCGCCTATGGAAACGTTTGAAAGTGATTTTTATCCCACGGGAACTGATTTATGGGATAAAAAGTAGCCTATGTTTGATTCCAGGATTAGAATTACCTACTAAAGTTATTTACAACGGGATTTACCTTAATTTGAATTTTGAGCTTTTTTCATGGTAAATATCCCGTTGTAAATAACTTTAGTATTAATAACCATGATGGATTTAAAAGTTTTAGAATTACCTGTATACAAAATTTCAGCCCGATCCGTTCAGTAGTTTTGGCGTGAAGAGGTAACAAACATCCATCCATCCATTCATACAAACTTTCGCATTTATAATATTAGTGTGATATGCCTACCGTGGCCATGATATGATTCCCGACCACCATATGCGGTATAGAGGCGTCCAACTGCACCGCCTCTGCAGCCAGTCTTGCGAACAGCTCTTTACAGAACAGCACATTCTGAGCCGCCTCCAGTTTCTGCTGCCAATGCTGCTCCACTCCATCCGCTGATAACCCACCGGGGCAGTTGAGGGCAGAGGAACTGAGGGTCATTGAAACTACGTCTTCTTGTTCTGCGGATAAGATACAGGATAATTAGCAGTGTAGGGGTTCCTACAGTTATACGTTAAGTTATTAGTTAATTAGTAGAGGGAAGGATAAAGTACGAATCAAACCCCCGAGTGCTAGTTCGACACTGATTTAATATTGGTAAGTAATTGCACAATAATACGTGCAATTGATGCAAGAACATGTGTTTTAGTAGGTATATAATGGTTAGGTATACATGACCCAGTTCATTGACTCTACCTATCGTGCGGTACTCCGTACAATCAGATAATTTTTTAAAAGCTGCCGTTACCGACTTTAGCTTTTCGTATATTGGAGGCCTGGATTTGTCATGTCAATGAAAGACAATAGCTCCAGCTTTTTAAAATATACCTACATAAACATGGCTGAATCTACGAGAATATGGCTTGAGATTGATTGTGTGCTTGAGAATAGATACATAAAAGCCACAAAAAGTTAAATGATGTTCAGGTTTTTTTAGTTATATCTGCGATCGGTCTCTTTATTTGAACTATACGCAGATTATTGTGTGGTGTAGTTTGTATTGGGTGGAGTGAGCTCCTATTCACACTGTAGCCAAGCACTCTTTAACTTGATAGGTCACTTCACTCAGATATGCTACTTCTTTTCTTTAAGTCTCTTTTTACAGGACGGTTCTGTAAGTTTCTGTGCCAGATGCCAGAACGCATGAAACTGTGAAGTATTGGAAAGTTTAAAATTCAAGGATAGGTAAATATCCCGTTTAAATGATTTTTACTTCGCGAGGCTTGTACCCAGCAGTGGGTAAAATCCGGCTGTGGATGATGATGAAATGACTTTAGAATAACTATGAATAATTCGAAAGTTTTATTCTAAATCTAGTTTAGACGTGACAAGACGACTAGCCAAATCGGACAAGTTGACGCACGTGATGGGACCAGCTACCTACAAGCTCCCGGACAAGGTGCAAGACACACCGAGTCTTGAAAATTTCAAGATAAAACTAAAAAACTGGCTTGTAGAGAAGACGTTTTAAACTAACGGCGAATTTTTAAATCTGAATAATTTCTAATTAATTAATTATTTATACATATGCGCCAAGCTGAAGACAGGGCGCTATGGCGCTCATTAAGGGAGGCCTATGTCCAGCAGTGGACTAATATAGGCTGATGATGATACATTTACTATTTTTATTTTATTATAATTAATCAATGTGACGTATATACTGAAAAATTATCTGTTAGCTAGTGTATAGTTTTTGTATATACCTTTCTGGCACAGCACCGAAATAAAAGCAACGCCTTGCAACTCCGGCGGCACCGTGACTCGCAGCGCGGAGGGCGCTGGCCCTCCGCCGCTCGCACTCATGGCTTGCACAATCTGTTCCTCAGGAGCTTTTGTTACCTAGAAAGCAGATACAAATTACGGTTAACTAAATGCTACAAACAATTTAAATGGACTTAATTATAATAGGGTATATGCATCGATTTTTTTTATTGTTTTAATCGATTCTTTAGGTCTTTATTTAACCCAGGAATGATAAGACGCTCACTGAATTTCGCATTAACAAGGTAAAAAAAACAAATCAAAACTACAATAATTTTCGGGTGATAAAAACGCTCCCATATTGGCGCCATGTTTATGTGACGTCGACGTACGCACTTGATTAAAACCTTTGGTGACGACCTCGGTAGTGATCATCTCAGGAAAGAGGTTTTCCGAAAAAACTGAAAATAATCGACAATACGAAATGTCAAGTGGGCAGAATAGTGTCAAATCAAGGTGCAGCAAGCAGAATAAAAAAAGAAGAAATGCGTACAGTGATGTCACGTCCGCTCTAGTCAATGTGAGTAGCGTTTCGAAATTTTGCGATTGAGATTTAAAATATCAATTTTTCAATGGTTAAATTCTACAATAAAAACATCTCAAAACGCAAAAATAAATATGCAGATATGTTTCTATATCAATAGAGAATACGTAAATATTTTTATAGCCATTTTGAAATCACATGCATATACCCTATTATTTGAAGTAGATGTCGAAAATTTGATTTTTTAGAAATCACACTAATATTATAAATGGGTACACATAAAAAGGATGTTTGATACCTCTTCACGACAAAACTTCTGAACGGATCGGGCAATTGATATTTTGCAGGTAATTCTAATCTAGCTCGGAATCAAACATAGGCTACTATTTAACCCATAAATCGGTTCCCGTGGGATGAAAATCACCTTTAAACGTTTCCATAAGAACAACGCGTGCGAAGCCGCGGGGCGCAGCTAAGTTACCCATAAAGTAAACTATTATAAACAAAAACTTTAGAATTAGGCAAAAACCGGTACCTCTCGTAAAACAAACTATGTAAATGTATTTTACTATACGAGTAGAAACTTTCGTTGTTTGACGTATTCCTTATGAATGATTTACTGTTAGTTCCGTATGTAAACTGAGGAGACCAACACCCAACACAGTAGATGACTCTCACGCCTTGCAGCATCTACAAGCAGCGCAAGTAGCAGTATCCCCATATTGATGGGAGGCCCCCTCGAAGTCACGAATTTTTAGGAGATTATTTGATTTCTTAGAAATTATAATGGAAGGAGTTTAAGATGTCCTTTTTGGTTTAGAGAGCATTTTCAAATCTGCTGCATACTGTTTTAGTAAGATGCTCTGTTAAAAACATTCAGCAGCTAGTTTAACAACTTTATCACATAAGTGCCTATGCAAAGAAATGGCAGATTCTTTCTTTCTTTTCTAAAAATAAAAGCAACATTGTTTGGTAACAAAGATAGGAAGTAACAGATTTTCTTATAAGATCTTTTAAAGCTGTGAAATATTTCTGTAGATAACTATGTCAGCTAAGGTCTAATTTGGATAGCAATTATAGCAAAATAAATATTGGTCTGGTTATAAGTATTTCTTTATTATTAAATTTACCTCAAAAACTCCAGTTTGGCTAAACTTGGAACCAGCAGTCCTATAGCTCAGATCACCAACAATAGTATTAGACACTTTCTTTAGCCTCCAGTTTTGTCTTAGTCTTAGTAAATCTGTAGAAAAAAGGCATTTAATTATTAACATGTAATTTCAACATTTTGAATCTGGATTTTGATTAAAATACAAATTGTGTATGATTTAAGGTTGCTTAAAGGTGCTCAAGTGGCGCGGCGGGCGAAGATGCGCCTGTAATGCGGTTGCAGATTTGATTCCATTCTTGGAACAAATGTTTGTATGATCTGCAAATATTTGTTCTGAGTGTTTTCTATGTATATTAAAACATATTTATATATGTAATGTATTGTATTAAGTATATCTGTCATCTAGTACCCATAACACAAGCTCAGCTCAGCTTGGGGCTTTATGATAATAATGCTGTGTAAATTGTTTAGCATGATTAATTTATTTATATAATTTATTATCACATCTCTCCTTCTATTATTTTGGGTCTTCTGTCTTAGTGATTAATAAGCAAAATTCTTCAAACCTATATGAAAATCTGGCATATTCCTGGTCATCCTCATGGTCTCGCTAGCTCGGAGCCGGTCCACACCAGCCTGCAGAACAGCTGCAGCGGCTGCTAGAGCTTTCTTCCTACCATACACTTGCACCATTGGACGACTCTCTATTTCTCCTGGTTGCACTGGGTCCAGTACCTGAAAACCATGCACAATCATACTAACTCTTTAGTTGTGAAATTTTGCATGGATGGATGATAGTTACTTCTTCACGCCAAAAGTACAGAACAAACCAGGCTCAAATTTTGCATACATGTAGGTCTAGACCAGGAATAAAAAGTTCCATAGGATACAAATAATGTTCTTCTCATAGAAACCTTGCATACGAAGTTGCAGGCACAAAACTTGTTTGAATTAAATGTTTGACATAACAAACATCTATTTTAGAATGTTATGTATGATCAATAAATTGATTAGGTTACCAGCAATTTCAACATATTTTGATACAAACAGGGACTGATTGGTTACCTGTTGATGGGTTTTCGATGGGGTTTTTTGATTCCATACCAATTATTAACCTGCTTTTAGTTGTAACCCCTTCAAAACCCATTCAACTGGGTTACCTATTGAAAGGGTTTCAGGTTTTTAACAGATCTGATTACCCAATCACAGTCCACACCCATTTGAAAGGGTTAACCTAAACTCAGGATTGTACGGTCCCATGTTACATATAATTAAATAATCCATCACTGACATAATGGTATCAAATGAATAACTCACCATGTACCTTTTTTCCTTAGCAATACTTAGTACATCAGCCAAAACACTGACTTCAGTCAAAGCATTCCTCAGTTTATTTCTCACAGAGTCCCAGGGCCACAAACTGGACTGGTAACCAGGTTCCTTGTCATCCTCAGACTTGGTATCAGAGCTGGTCTCACCCTCCTTCTTTATATTACAAAACTCATCATCAGACTTTGAGAAATCTATCTTTTGTGCCAGACGGGTAAGGTTTTCTGACATAGTCAGGGGCCTGAAATAAAGTTTTGTTTCATGTGTTATGATATGAGTAGATATGGTAGGCAAAAATTATAGCTGAGATGTGATCATTATGTACATACTATTTGTGTTGTTATAAAACGACTTACGCTTGATATATCTCCTGTCCATCGTAGGTAATTTCTTGAATTTGATTTTCTATTGGAGCTTCTATGGATATATTTACTGAATTAGCCATATTTGTAACTTTTGGCCTTGTAAGAGAAAATAAATTTTATCGTTGAAGCCCGTCAGTTAACCATTGTACTTATTTGTGGTTAGTTACTTATCCACTAAGTTATAAGATCTATTTCTTTAGAACACAACATCCAGCCAAAGCAAAAATCGAGAACCCCACAGCAACCGTTCACGAGCAAGCAAAGTTATTGTATTCTCTTTGCAAGCAAAACCCATAAATTTGGCAAAAATCTGCAAAACACAACAAATGAAAATGGAATGAATGCCTGAATGCCTGTCATTCAGAAGAAGACAGAACAGCACCAACACATGACAGTGATGTTGACATGCACAATCAAGGGACCATTAATGTTCCTTGGGTGGAGTACAATCTGTGTTCCTTAATTGGGACCCATTGATTTATTAAAAACGGAAGATGAGGTACTGGTTTCTCGAAATTGGCAACCTCAAATTCACCCATGTAGGTTTCACGAGTTTAGAAGCCCCATTCAGAAGTTGGTTTTTAGCTTCGCGGATAAATATCGCTTTAACAAAACTTCAATAAAAAGAGTCGTGGGGACTTTGCTATTTAGATATTTACGAATTGAAGACCATTACGTCCCAAAAGTAACTAAGACCGAAGTGAGACCGAGACAACAATATTTCTCGCTAGTACGACCGCCCATGCCGCCGCCGCGCCGGTCAGACGGCAAGGAACATAAATTGTCAGACTGAGGTGGGGGCACACAATTTTACACAATATGATGTTGCCACTTTCGAGAAACCAGTACCTCATCTTCCCTTTTTAATAAATCAATGAGGCGAAGAAATCCAACATCATACCGCAAAAGTGGTTCGCAAAAGAAGTTGAAGTACTACACTAGCGCCGCCAGTGTAAACTTTGTAAACTCTTGTAAACTTTTGGACAGGTTGGTGGAGCAAATGGCGGGATATTTGAATAATTTCTTTATTATAGGTCCCTACAGGTTTATTATGGAATGAACTACAAACGTTCTTACGTATTTCTGACCCTAGAATGGACCACACGAAAGTTTTTAGTTTTGGTAAACGGTATCCCGGGGACATAGGCTACTTGAATATAGCGTGCAAAAAAATTTAGTATAAAAAAAACATAATACAGGCTCACGTAAGGAAAAACCTTTATTTAGTAATATTTTTGTTAGTAAATTTCACACCTAAGCAAAATAAAGGCCCAACCTTATAATCGCCTAAGTTCGGACGCATTTTCCGAAAATGTTAGACGTACTGCGTTTCTTTTTTCATGATTCGATGTCGTTTTTCTGTTGCTGACTACTGCAAATTGATGACAAAGAAATATTGTTTTACCACTATTTGTTTGGTTTGCGTAGATGCTAGATGCTAGCTATCTAAGCAAAAATAACGTTTCGGCCGAAGATCGGACTATGTAGTAGGTACCTATCTTTACTTCTATACGTTTAATAATGACGTACACATTAGGAAAACAACTGGACTTTTCTTCCATACATTAAATATTAATGATCCGGTCAGGAAACTCTTCAAAAGATTTGACAGATACGATTTTTCTTTGTTTTTTTGCATTTTTATAGTCCGGTCTTCCCTCCTGATCCTAATTAAGTTTCTCAAACTTTTATCCATCGTGTCCTAGGACTAAATAATGAAAAGGACACATCTACACATCTGTGAATATCTCAGAAACCAGACAGACACCTTAGGAACATTTTTTATTTGTTTTGGTGTCTTCTATTCAAATTTATTACTATTATCGTGCACCGCAATTTAAAAAATAAAAATATCGTAGGCCATACAAAAATCTTCAAATCCCTTTCCCTAAGCCTCAAGCAAAAAAAAAACAATAAAAATGCAAATGTTTAAGTACCTAATATTCATATTAGCTGTTGCCCGCGACCGCGACTTCGCGAGGATTTTGATAGAACCATGTAGGGATAAATAAATAAATAAATAATGCTGGACAATTCACACAGCATTATCTAGCCCCAAGCTAAGCAGAGCTTGTGTTATGGGTACCTTCTAGATAACTGATATACATAATACCTATACATAAATAACTTACACGCACGCACACACCTCCACACATGCATACATATGTACACACACACACATACATATATATATACACACACACACACACACACCCTCTTTCGCATTTATATTATTAGTAGGATATTGAGACCACGTAGTTACCTACTTGAATTAATATCAATATATGAATAAGTGGGTTTGAATACTTGAGAACCACTGATTTTTTATATCCTAACAACGGATACATCTTAGTCCGAACTTCGGCATTGGGAGGGAAGACCGAATCTTGGGCTGTGGCTCGTAAAATCGACGTCCTAGGCGTAATCAAAGTATACGGATCGAAAGATTATTCACTAATTCTGCCCAAAAATAATTCATTACATGAATTCAATGAAGATACTCACCACAATGAGCCATCAAAGTTTTATAGGTAAGATCGGATCGTCGATTTTTCCCTCAAAATCATTGAGATAGAATTATAATTCTATCTCGATGCTCAAAATACACTTTTTCTGCTAAATCACCTGGTGCGTTGCACGTCCCGTCTGGTCGCTGGCCGGCCGTAGTAGGAGAGGGGCAGAATAAAATGGCGGATCTACTAGTCTAGCCAGCAGTTGAAAATATTCCCTAATTTGGGAGTTATTCCATGCATCCTCTCTTATGTCACACACATCCGTAGGCTAGTCAACTCTATTCGACAATTTCGACAGTAGCAACCCTAGCAACGCGCCTGTACCGCCTTTAATGTTCCTTGGCCTGTACGACAAAGGGGTGTAACGACGACGTGAAGGAGGAAGTAGGTATAGAAATGGCAGCGGTTGGGACGTGATCAAAGAAGTGACCATTCTAGTCGGTCTCTATTCTTATGCTTTTACCATAGAGTTTATATAGTACTAAAAACTCGATGGCTTTTACCTTCCTCGTCCTATGATGAAGTACTGAAGCCGCGGGGACGTACTGAAGTAGAATTTCCATTTACGCCTCCCGGCCGGTGGTGGTGCCATTAAACCACAGAGCTACAAGAAGCTAAAATCAAGAATTACTTTGCTTAACGAAATCACCCTCCCCCGAAAGGTTGATTTACTTCGTCCGTGGTGTTTTGACAATGCCAAATTTCAATGTCATTATTATGTTATGTCAAATGAGTGTCATGCTTGGTCATGTCAATGTCTAACGCCCCAACTATTGGTCGATGTTGTGTTTTGTGTAATTTTTCATAATTTACTAATAAAACTATGTATTAAACCATTTAAGTTAAAAGCGCAATGTGCCAAACCCATCGAATCATTTGCTAATTGCGTTGCATACAGTAATATTTTTACTGAAAACAATAAATATGAGTGACCGCTCAATAGCTGTGAGTATCTCGATTCTCATTTTGTGTGATAACTCCTCATTTCGTTTCGAAAACGCAATGACTTTAGCAAGGAAACTCGATGCAATCTCGCGTAGGTAGTTTCGAGACACCTAGAAATTGATAATATTCCGTTTTTTTTCAGAATAATTAATTTAATTTATTTTATTCATAATTCATAAAGATGTATGGCATTACTAATTCTTGTCATCTAAGTGATGAGGGATGATAATGATAGCTAGTTTTTGTTTTTGGAAAAAAACCTGTTTTAACATTTTATATTTATAGTCTCGGCCAAGCCTGGAACAGGTAATGGCCATCGTTGATTTTATGGAGAAGCATCCAGCACTTGGACTCGGTCAGCTAAGAGGATTGGAAGGCAGAGATGAAAGCAAAAAGCTGTGGTTTAAACTGACAAGAATTGTCAACAGCATTTCTGGGCCTACAAGGCCTATGAAGTCTTGGATAAAAGTGAGTACCTATTTGAGAAGTAAGTTAATGTTGAGACCCGGGTATGTTATGTAGTGTCTATTTCTCGGGCCAGAAAGCACATCTAGGCACCTGTCTATACTAATATTATAAAGAGGAACGACTTGATTGTTTGTTTGTTTTGAATAGCCTTAAAAAATCTTTCACCATTAAAAAGCTTACTTTCAGGAGTGATATATTTTATCCCATAATTCCCATGGAAATGGAAACTAAGCAGGTGAAACCGCAAGGCATTCCTAGTATTTTATATTTTTTTAACATCTGTTTACAAAGACAAAGTTCTCTAATTATGAATCTTGTCGTCTGTCTGTAGGAATACTAAGATAATTTAGGGCTAATGTAAATATTAAAAAAATGTTATTATTTCAGTATTGGGCAGATAAGAAATCTACTGTGAGATCAAAAGTAGTGGCTAATGGTGTGGATCCAAACAGCTTATGTTCAAACATAGAGAAGAAGATTTGGGATCTTTTCCTGGCCAGTGATTCTAGTAGGTGTACTTCTTTAGAACTGTACTTTGAAACTTTATTTTAATGTACCTTAGTTTGTTACTGTAGTACCTATGGTTTATTTATCCATTTTGAATGAAGCATGTTAGTAAACAAAGTACGACACAAATAACAAAATCTCACTTGCTTGGCGTCAAGTTTCAGATATAATTGTAAGCAATTTTTATTGAAGGGAGGATCTAAAATCGACAAGTAATGTAAATTATAAAAGGATGCTCCAAAAAAGTGAATTTTAGGTTAAGTATGAGCGGTTTGTTTACGTTTATGGTCCATTCAAAATGGATATGATTTAGTACTTTAACTTATTGTACCTATTTGCTCTCAAATAAACATAGTGCATTTTTGTATTGCCGCCACCCAGCATATTTTTTTAATGTTTGTATGAGTATTATAATATCTGTGATGTAGGTACTATCATATAAATTTAATTTGTATATTTAGTATTTTGTATTTGTTACATTTAATACTTTTTTGTACAATTGTACGTACATGTGAAATGGATTTTGTCTCTGAAATAATGATTTACTAATATTAGGTCCTTACATATGAAATTGGCGTTTTGTATGGGAGGAACAAAAAGTCGAATATTTTTTAATATAATATATTTAATTAATCAAAGTATGAACCATTATTTTCTATGCACTTTTGCCATCTTATAGGTAGTTCATTGATCCCTTTACTAAAAAAACCAGTCGGACGGGAATCAATAAAATCTTTGAAGGCGATTTGGACTGCCCCATCGGATTTGAATTTTTTCCCTTGCAAGAAGTTATCCAAATTTCGAAAAAAATGGTAATCTGTTGGAGCAAGGTCCGGGGAGTACGGAGGATGTCTTAGACTTTCCAATTGAAGCTCTTCTAATTTAGTAGCCGTCTGTTGCGCAGTGTGTGGTCTAGCGTTGTCGTGAAGCAGCAGTGGCGTGGAGCGATTGACCAGCCTAGGTTGTTTAGCCGCTAGCTTTTCCATCATGGTTTGCAATTGCTGACAATAGACATCAGCCGTAATAGTCTGGCCAGATCTGAGAAAACTGTAATGAACAATACCGGCACTAGTCCACCAAACGCTTACAAGTAACTTTTTTGGGGTTAATTTTCGCTTGGGGCAGGATTTGGCTGGCTGGCCAGGATCCAACCATTGCGCTGAGCGCTTCCGATTATCGTAAAGAACCCATTTTTCATCACAGGTAATGATTCGGTTTAAAATACCTTCATTATTGTGCCGGTTTAGTAATGTAACGCAGCAGTCGACGCGCGTTTGCCGGTTTGCTTCAGTCAATTCGTGAGGTACCCACCTTTCAAGCTTTTTAATCTTCCCAATTTGCTTCAAGTGAATTAAAACAGTTTTATCACTAACATCGCAGCGTGCAGCTAACTCGGACGTGGTTTGCGATGGATCCGCTTCCACAATAGCCTTCAACTCTTCATTATCAACTTGAGTCTCAGGCCGTCCACGGGGCTTGTTCTGCAGGTCGAAATTTCCAGAACGAAAACGTTGGAACCAAAAACGAACTGTGTTTTCTTTTGCAACACGACCGCCATAGACATCATTCACCCTTCGAGTTGTTTCCGCAGCACTAGTGCCACGGCGGAACTCGTACTCGTAAATAATGCGATATTTTAAGTTTTCCATTTTGTAAAATGAGTGACGCAAACAGAAAAAAACAGAAGAAAAAAAACAAATGAATGACGATCATCGAAGCACAAATACATGAGTCTATAGCTGTACAAATTTGAATTTGGAATTCCTTACCAAAGAGGAGAAATTTGTGATTAAAGTGGCCAGTACGAAAAACGCCAATTTCATATGTAAGGACCTAATATTTAAAAAACTAGTGGTGCCATCTAGTTTCATCTGAGTAAACAATTGCTATGCTTATTGAATTTGAATCATCTGCTTTTATTTTCAGAGCGAGGTGGTTCAGTTAAGCAGGAGACTCACTTTCTTGATGATAATTTCTTCAACGAAGACAGCATGGACCACAACCATGAGGAGGATCCCGTTATTGCTTTCAAAGACACTGACAATGTGAGCGAAGAGATTGTAGGTGTTGAGGACAGACAGACAGCTATTATGGAGAAACTGGTAAGGAACAAAGTATTCCTCACATTTTATAAAAACATTCCTCAGTTGGTTAGCTAATCCTAAACATGGATCTATGATATGCACTGATGTTTAACCAAGGAGTTCCTATGAGTATATCCGTTCATGCCATAATCTGACAATGCAAAGAATAAGGACATAAAAATGATTGTAATTATTATTCCATACAATAACTACAGTACCCGGCGATAAATAATGCACATCGACCTTTGGAAAGAGACAATCGGCTAATTTCGGCTTCATAGAGCGTTATCTCTGTCGCACGAAATACAAACAGTCAAAACACACCAATTTTTCAAGTGTTGGCTTAGGTTGAAGTAAAATAAATTAAAAAAACATGTTCACATTATGTTTACGTATTTAATTATTTTGAAAAATCACAGCTTCAGTGTACATAATAAAATGAGACATTGTAATAAAAATAATAAAAATTCTAATTCTCAATTACTTCCATTTCACTATCTGTGCTCTCAAAGAGGTCGATATCACTGTCACTGTCAGCCGTATTTATCACTAGTCTATCAGTGTTATTGTCAAAACCGTGTTGAATTCTTGTATATTCATTCTCACATTTGATTGCATGATCGCAAACCTTTTTCCACTCTTCAGCCCCGATCATGTTTACTTTTTCAGTTAATAATGTTTTACTGTAGTTAAATTCATACCCACATTTCTAGAGGCTACATAGCCTTTCATTCAGTTGAGACCATATATTTTCAATTGGATTAAAATCCGGATGATATGGTGGCAATCGCAACACAGTGTGCCCATGTTCGCCAAGTACTTTGTCCACAGAAAACTCTGTATACCTCTCCTTGTGCTGACATATAATAGCGTAAATCTGGGTTTTTGTTAATTTTGGATCAACTGGAATTTCGTATCTGTTTAACCAGTTGATCATTTCCTGTTTAATGGTGTTTGAGTTGGGGGGTCTTTCAACATATTTGTTGTGATAGGGTGCGTTGTCGATAACTAGAACAGAATCACTGGGTATATTTGGGATTAATTGATTAACCAACCATTTTTCGTAGTTATCGTTATTCATTTCATTGTGATAGTCAACTGTAGTGTCCGTGGATTTATACGTTAAAAAGACACCGGGTACAAAGCCTTTTTTATTTCCCGCATGAACTATTATCAAGCGTTGACCTTTTGAAATTGGCTTTTTTACTCCTTTTTTCTTATCATCACTCCAAGATTTCCCTTTAGTGTGGGATGTATGTATGTAGGACTCATCCATGTAGACGATATTTTTTCCTGATTCGCGAAATTTGCGTATTTTATCGAGGTATTCCATTCGTTTGAGACTTACATCGTGCTTTTCCATTAGAACTTTTCGATTATCTTTCATTTTAGTGAACCGAAATCCCATCTCATGAAGTATTTTTCTCAACGTCTTTTCAGACCCATTGTAATTAATAGCTTCAGATAATTTAGCTTTTAATGATTTTATTGTTGGCAGTTCATTAAATCGTAAGTGAAAATCTTACACCATCCTTCGAACAACATCATTATCAAAATCGTCCATATCCAAACGAAATTGCTTTTTTGGTCTCCCCTGTGTTTCAGTACTAACTTCGTTTAATATATTGTTCAAAGTTCTTCTTGAAATTCCAGTGGTATTTGCAACTCGCTCTTGAACCTTCTTAAAATGACAACTTACATTTTCATCTTCATTTTTTTTTAATCTGTCGGCTTCGGTTACAAAATATTTATAAACATTGTAGATAATTTCGCGTGACTGACCTCGTAAAGGTTTCCCTCTTTTTCCTAAAGATGCCATAGTACAACTTTAAATTATTTAAATTTGGGGGTGTTAACAACTCTCAATATATATTTTGAATTGGACTCGACCGCACTCTACCGCACTTGAACAACGACCGACAGTGATGTTTCGTCAGTCGTATAGGTAGTGTGCGACAGAGATAACGCTCTACGAAGCCGAAATTAACCGATTGTCTCTTTCCACCGATCGATGTGCATTATTTATCGCCGGGTACTGTACATGCAATGTTGAATTTTTGTAAACAAGCCATGACACAATAAACAAAAACTCACTTGCTTGGAGTCAAGGTTCAGATATAATTGTTAGCAGATTTATTGAAGGAAGGATCACAAATCGACAAGTAATGTCACGGCAACAGAGTAATTTTTAGGTTAGGTATGGGTGGTTTTTTACAAACGTTCTATATGAAATTTGGCTGGAACATAGTTATAGTTTCTTTCGACGACCTGCGTGGCGCGGTGGGCAAACGTCCGCCTGCGACGCAGGAGGTTGCGGGTTCGATTCCCGCCTCGGGACAAATGTGTGTACGATCTGCAGATATTTGTTCAGGGCGTTCTGGATGTTTTCTATGTATAATAAAAAATATCTATCTATGTAGTGTATTGTATTATGTATATCAGTTATCTGGTACCCATAACACAAGCTTTGCTTAGCTTGGGGCTATACAATTTTGTGTGAATTGTGGAACATTATTTATTTATTTATTTATTTATTCAGGTGAAAGTAATGAGTGACCAAGCAGCAGCCATGTCTCAACTTGCGCAGGCGTCGGCGGTTAACGCGCAAGCTATGGAGCGACTAGCTGAGGCCTCACATATACAAGTAAGCACGGAATATTACGAAAATGAAAAAGAAAAAAATAAAACATGATCGTGCGTCGTACATTGCACATGCATAATGCACAATGCACTCAATTAAAATTAGTTAAGGCATGGTAATTTTGCTATGTCGTAACAGGCGACTTAAGGGATATACACCGGGGGGTGGGTAGCAGCGCCCCCCGGAGAACAATTCTACCACTGAGCTGCAATCCCCAACATGCCCAGCATGGGGATTAATGGCATTACCCCTCATTAGATAAACGCCAACATGGCGCTTATATGGGGAAGGCCTGCGTCCAGCAGTGGACCAATACAGGCTGTTGAGGTTGAGGTTGAGGTATCACTTTAGAGCAAAAGCATGTGTATTTAAACTTTCTTAATTATTTACAAATCGTTTTCATAAATTATAAGTAAAAATCAGTATTTTGAGTCATGGAGTCAGTTCTGTGTTTAAAATTTTAAATATGTCTTGTTCGCCAACAGGCTCGAGCCATAGACCGTCTAGCGAACACCTTCGATACGATCAGCAGCGCGAGCCACGATGTAGGGAATGCGCTGGTCGAGATAGACAGTACTATGAAGAGGTACTACGACACTTCGCCGACGTAACGCAGGTACTTGATACGGGTACAGTATTATTCTAATACAGTACCTCTACATACGCCCTGGACCCGGCTGGTTACGTAATCGTAACCTATTCTACGTCCAAGTTATTGGTAAATTAGGGCCGGAAAGAACCGGGTCTTCACTCGATGATAACGCCATCTAGGTTTGTTTTAAGAGTAGTTGATTTTAAGATATTGGATGAGTGATGAAACTGATGAATTAATGACATCAAATTAAATGGTAAAAGTCTGACCCATGATGTTTGCTTTATTTAATAAAATGCCATGTTGTTAAAAAAGCGGATGTTACACAAAATAATAAGAAATTGTTGACTGAATTTGGTTAACTTGCTGGCCGGAATTTACTATCTTGATTAATTTACATGTCTTATTTCGATTTTATTTTGTTCCTCAAAGATAGCCCCCATAGACTTTCGTTACTTACGAAAAATACCATTCCGTATAAAATCTAGAAATGCTGAACTAAACTTTCATTAGTATCCAATATAATATAATAGGGTGATTAAATTTAAAACAAACAGCAAAGTACCTACCGGGTAAAACGGGGTGAATAGAGACTTAAGGCTAAAAAGAAACGGATGAAAAACTGTAGTGTAGTGTAATAAATCATCCTTTTGCAGAGGTCTAATCAACTGACACAAAAGGTACAGTCACGGACTAAGGATACCACTGTTACCAGCCGGGTAATGTCTTGCTCCAGTATTTTGTCCATTTTTATTCACCCTGGAGTCTCTATTCACCCCGTTTTATGTT
Source organism: Eupithecia tripunctaria (assembly GCA_955876795.1). Taxonomy (NCBI): domain Eukaryota; kingdom Metazoa; phylum Arthropoda; class Insecta; order Lepidoptera; family Geometridae; genus Eupithecia; species Eupithecia tripunctaria. The sequence continues at coordinate 8,775,594 of OY041609.1, read as the reverse complement.
ACTGTACCTAAGTAGTTTTTTACAATATAATGTGACTGTGTTTTAGCAGTCATTAGAAGTAGTATGTAATTAGTGTATTTTAATTAACTGTTATCTATATGTAAATAGCCACTAAGAATAGGTGCTCCGCGTTTTTAGATACATTATATTATTTAAAAGTACACAAATAATTCAGCTAGAATTGTGTAGCTCCATTTAGAGATATTCATATCATATATTATGTATAAGTTAGTATAATTTATATTTGAATGTAAAATGCAATATTTTATTTACATTTCATACATTATAATTTAAAATAAATGCAAGTTGGATAAAACAATTTTTATTTATTAATATCTCTTTTATTAATAGACTTCTTAAAACTATTATAACACAAAATATTAAACTACTTAAATATGTATACTTTGGATATCATCTTATAAGAATATGCTAGCATAACAAAAATAACTTTAATTGGTAACGACGTGCCTAATCTATAATTATAAGTCACTTAGTTACAAAAAAGCTATCCGCTACGTGGTAAAAGTTGTCTTCCAAAGCAGTCCAGCTTAAGAGTGTGCCATAAGCAATTTACTTCAAGATTTAACAAAATCGTTATTTATCTCAGAATCTGTAAAAGCTACCACCTTCATATTTAGGGAAATGTTACTTCGATCTTTTATCTTGAGTTACGTGTTTTTAAAACACGATTGGTGAATGTTTTCTAGATATATATATATATATATATAAATATATATAGCCAACGTTTTTTCTTCGTTTTTTGATTTGCTAATAAACCTAGAAGTATTTCTTTAGTAATTTTTTGATTGGTTGTTTCATTAACTTGTATTAAGGTAAAAACAATTTAAGCCTAGAAAATTCGGTGCACGTCTCTGCTCTGTACTTCTCTCACTCGCGAGAAAACCATATCTTGTCATCCTGCTCGAAATCCATCTTGTAGCGGACTCTTAAAAGATCACGAACACGAACGAAACCATCAAATTTCTTACACGTTTAAGTCTCACCACGGCAGTAGTAATTCAATAATGTTAAAAAAGTCACTGACAGTCCTCCTAGAACGCTCTACCACAGATCGCATAGTACTTCTGGTGTATCACCTCAGGTTAAGAAGCAGTTTAAGCGTCAGGCTAGACGCTTGGGTTTCACTTGTGGATTGATTCACTGTTGGCTTCATTCCTTCTAGCCCCATACCGAACTCGGGCTTTGAGTTTGTCGTCAGGTAAAAGTTGCCGCGTGCTCTGTAATAAAAATCCAACATGAGTAAAGGATGACTCACGCTACACCACACCGTGCCCAGTCCGAGCCGAGTGTCGGTCGTAGCACGGTCAACTAATAATGCATATATTTTCTACTAGCTGCGCCCCGCGGCTTCGTACGCGTTGTTTTTATGGAAACGTTTAAAGGTGATTTCTATCCCACGGAAACTGACTTATGGGATGATGATGTGATTCCAGGGTTAGAACTACCTGTATGCAAAATTTCAGCTCGGTAGTTTTGGCGTGAAAAGGTAACAAATATCCATCCATACATCCATCCAAACTTTCGCATTTATAATATTAGTGTGATAGACACACTCAGGCATACCGAGCGGCAACGGAGCGACGGACGAGTAACGGACATCGCTCGGAAATAACTCGGTCCCGCCTCGGTTCTGTCACTGCCGTTGCATGAATACAGTGCCGCCGAGTTGCGCCCGAGCCCAAGCAACAGTAATTGCTCGGTCGAGGCCCGGGACAAGCTCGGTGACCGTGCTCTACTTAACCGAACTCAGCTCGGACCTCACATAGTCTCGGCTCGGCTACCGTGCTACGGCCGACACTCGGCTAGGCCCCGACCCGGTGGCCTACATCGAAATGCTACTTCAGTACGTCCCCGCGGCTTCAGGGGTTCCTCAACATTATTGAATTACTCCTAGCGAAGCCCGCCCAACCCTTGAGCGGGTTCGAGGCGACTCTCTGACTGAAAGGAACTGAAGCCAGCGGAGACGTACTGAAGTAGCATTTCAATTAATATACGCGGCCCGTTGTAGGGAGAGTCATCCTTTAGTGTGGTCTTCGAGATTGCTGGCTGTTTTGCTACGTTTTGCATGTTTTAATTACCTACAATTCAGTTTCTATTAGACACGCAAAGGTTTTTTTTAATTAACATGTTTAACGGTTTTGTTATCATGTCCTTTAAAGTTTAAACTGTTTTGTTATCCTTTAAATTATATGGTAACGTAATGGTATTGTTGTAGCTGGCTAGACTCAAAATACTTGCCTTGGATTGGTGAGATCTCCCAAATATATGCTGGAGTTAGTCTTCCCTGCGCTGGCTACCCAACTATCGTAATTGGGGGCAGCGGAAGCAGGGAAGGCAGTCGGTGAAAATATTGCCTCCACGAAATATCTCCATGATCTGTCGTGGCTGCATAAGTCTGAAAAAGTTGATTTAAAACCTTAATTTCTGTGTTGGTTGATGTCACAAGGTTTTTTCTCACAGTCTATTTTGTCCTACTGCTGCTGGTCCCATCAGCTCCTTTGTTGTTCCAATTTTTGCGGTTTAGCGAGCAAACCTGATTGTTATACATATAGATCATTATTTAGGTGTTCTTCACCCACCAGTAGGCCAAACAGAACAATTGTTTTCTAAGGTAGAATAGAGAATAATGAAATCTCATTTCGAATTCTTAAAATATTTGAGAGAGAAAAAACGATAATAATGATGACCACGCGATGTCATTTTATTATTTTCTACCCTAGTCAACAATCGTAGAGCTTGGCCTATTGATTATTCTCTAGCTTCACGACCCACGTTCTAACTACTAAAGCTTCCTCTTTTTGTAAATATTAATCTAACACTAATTATACCTATCGCCTATACTGAAAGGCTGCCTGCAGCATTTTGGAACGGCAACATAAATGAGTAAGTAATTGTAACTGTTGAGCAAACACCTAATAATGTAAAACCAATTACAGTATGTAACCTAGATCAATGATCTAGGTAGGATTGGTAATGTCACGGTGAACTAAAAACACACACACCAGTCTTACACACCTGTGCAAGTACAAAGATATAAATAACTAGTCTTTTCACACTATTTTGCACTTGATTTCTACGAATATTACTTATTTCGTGAAAATGTGTCAACTTTGATAAAAAAAAACAGAGATAAGAAGAAAACAGAGAAATTTACAAAGCTACATAAAAAGCTTTGCTCGACAGTACCAAAGCTGTTAATTTAGCTTGACGCGTTGTTTTATTTGCCTACAGTACAAAGCTGTTTTAACTTACACTGCATAAAAAGCATAAAAAACTTTACAAAAGCATGGCAGACAGTTCATGGCCAAACGGACATTTTGTTACAGTTACAATCGTTATGCAACCGATCGCCATAAATTATTCTTAAGTCATTATGACAAATAATAATTTAACACAATTTAGGCTCGAAGTAATAAGCTGTTGATTTATATTTCGGAAAGACATTGCAGAAATCAACAAACATTTGCGTAAGCATGGAATTTTGCGTCGCATATAGCGTTGCATGTCCACAACTTACTGTGCCGCCTGAATGTCTTTATAAATCTGTGATTATTCAATGGCTTCGATCCATTATTGCCATCTGGGTTTAAGTCTGAAAAGAATATTAACAAAGAACATTGAACAAATGCTTCCTGAAATTGTAGTTTTAATACAGTGTCTTCTCTTTGCATTTTAGATTTTTAGTTCCCTGTTACTGCAGTATTCAGTTAATCTCTTGTTCAACAATTATCTAGCCTAGCTAGTTGGATTGCCCGACCCTGATGCAGGTAGCTAATCATATCAGTGTTACCAGCTCTGGCCTTGACAACGTTATTTAACTCTTCAAGTCCAGGCCAATAGGCCAGGGTTATGGTAAATTTAGATAAGTTTTTGAATTGTTTTAATTGTAATCTTATCAATATCACGGGTGGGGTGACCTACTCATGACTTCATAATGAGCTCAAGGTTGCTAAATCCTAGGACCAACAAGGGGTATTAACTAGGTGTTTAATTAATGCGGGTGTCATGGTGAATTTATGGTTACCATAGTTTCTTGATTTGGGATATACATGATAATGTGTATGACATAATGCACTTTGAATCCTTATCAACAAAGAAAATTACTACTTTATAATAAAAACTAATGAAAACTAGTGACAACGATTGAAAGAGTTGCAAAAGTTATAAATATTCACGGGTAATTATCGCGTTTATTTGCCTATTTTTCCCGACATGATAAATACCCGTGAATATTTATAATAGTTTCGTCTGATCGCTTAAACTTAAAATAGGTACTTTAGTTGCAATAATACTCGTATTACGACTATAGAATATAAACAAATGAGAACTAGAAATAAAATAACAATTGAAACAGTTGCAAAGAATTCTAGAGGTATTCTCGTAGTTTGACCGTAACCGCTGTACCGCGCCTGAGGTATGGCGAGACGGGGGGGAAGTAGTAATACGCACACAATATTTTAAGAAAAGAAGAAAGCTTTGAATATAAAAGTGATCGCGATAATAAATTTATTATTATTGATCCAATAATAATATATTAGCAGAACGACTCCGATTCAAGTTCCAATGCATGGCGAAACGGAAGATGAAGTTGAAGCAGAATCTATTTCAGAATATCTGTAGATAATTTAGTTAAAAAAATATAATCGTTACATAAAATAAACATCTCGTTTACCTACGATATCCTAAGATCTATCCGACAATATCGATCTCATGTGTGTGTTCTTTTTTTCCCCGGTCCCACCTCGCCGCACGCGGGAAGGAGTGGTACAGCGGTTTCGGTCAAACTATAGCTCAACTGATACATATCAATACCAATCGGAAGCGTTTCAAATACGCTGGCTGCGTGGCTCTTTTATGGCAATGCTGATGCGCTGCGCCAGATACTCACCAGCTCACGGGTAACGCTACGACCAGCCGCTTTGATATTTTTTTTGATAACCCGGAAAGCCTCGATGAGTTATTTATGACCGAGACATTTGCACTCGCATCTTTGTGCTTCAAGGTAAAACAGCAGTGACTCTTGTCGAACCTACAATCAAACTGATGGAATCTGCCGTAATTGTTACCGCTCAATTATTTAAAGTTATTTTATTATTTTTAAATACATGAATAACAAAAGTAATTGGTCGCTCACAACCAATTTATGGCCAGGAAAACAAGAGATCAGAATTCTATACGGCTTATTGTAAACAGCCTTGTGTGATGCGGAAAAAAACGACTTTTGTCATTCGTGAATAAGATTTGAGCATCGTCACGTCACGGCCAGCTGTGGTCAAAACCGTGACGACAGTGGACCATTGATTATTCTGAGGACATCTCACCCATTCTCAGATAATTCTCTTCTTGAAATAACTAAGTGGTTTGAGTGTATCGGGTTATTCGATACGGTAAGAGTTTTAGCACCAGTAATCTGACCTTGAGTTCATTATCGAATGGTTCATTAGGTACAGTATTTTTGCATCCACTTGATTAAAGCTTATGGAGAACGAACTGATATTTTTGAGCAACTAGTTTATCTTTTCACCATAACTTTTCTTATGAAATGTTTTGATAATCATGGTGATTTCATTACTAAAGGAAATGAACATGAAAATGTAACCATACCTTCTGGAGTGAACATATCGAAGTCCCCAGTTGGACACCCAGGCTGCGGCGACCCGGAGCCATAATTAGGCCAGATGTCCACTGTTCCAGTGGAGGTAGAGGTTCCGTAGCCGCCGGGGTCGCTGTGGATGATATCCACGAACCTAGCGCAGGTGCGGTCCAGCGCGTTTGTTACCGAAAACGTGCCTTCGAAGAGCGCTCTTGCAGGATCTAAGCCAGTTATTCTGAAAGAAAATTCATCTTGACAAATGATGTAGGTATGTTGCTTCATGAATTTTAAGTTCATATTGTGACACACAATTTTTACCGTGTATGTCTGCCGTCATAAATAAATATTAATATTTTTATTCTTTTTTATCGAAGACGGACAAAAAATTTAAGTGAATAAGGCCCGTATTAATGAAAGCTTGCTTAGTCATCAATATCTGCTTAAGTGTCGCTTTTCTAAGGCATATACGTCACTCAAGTATACATCTATGACTGAGTAAGTTTTCATAATACGGGCCTTAGAGTCAATTGCACCTTATTTCTTGTTTGATAGTAATAACTATTTATCAAGCCGTTTATACATATAGTACAAATTTGACTTGTCTAAGTGCTTATTTTGTAAGTCTAAAAAAATAAACGATTTTACTCTGACTTTGACTCTGACGAGTTGAATATGTCCTCGAAGGAATTGAATTGTTTTCTTTGGGCAAACTACCTATTATACTCGTACTCATGTAAATCTTTAAAAAAATTACCTTACGATACTTCCAGTAACTAATAATGTTCATTTACCTCGGCATAACTTTCCCCAACTCCCTGGTTTTCGTTCCAGCAAAGCCCATGATGTGAGCTCCTAGAGAATGCCCCACCAGATGGACGCTGTCCATGTTCACTCCTGATTTATGCAGGTCTATCAGTGCTTCGCCCATCTCTTTACCGATCTGCAAGATAACAGCAGGATGTAACCTCGTGTCTAGGATCTGAATAGAATAAATGATTGCCAAGTTCAACTTGACATTGATTATGCGCTTTTAACCATTGATTTATTAAAAACGAAGATGAGGTACTGGTTGCTCGAAAGTAGCAACCTCAAATTGTGTAAAATTGTGTTCTCCCACATCAGTCACCGTCTGACCGGCGGCGGCACGGGCGGTCGTGATTCGCGTGAAATATTGTTGTCTCAGTCTCGCTTCGGTCCTAGATACGTCTTTCCGTCTTTGTTCTTCTTTGTATTGCACAGGACTGGAAATATAACTGTGAGCGTATGTGTTTGCGTGTAGTTGTAACACATGCCAATTTTTGAGTATGCGCTGGGAGAACGTAACCTATCTTCCCTTTTTAAATCAATGCTTTTAACGCATTATTTATATTATTCCATCAGCTTTCTATGGTTTACATAAATGTTTTCTTCCCATGATTCGTGTTTATCAGAGGGAATGGCGTGACATCAACACCTAATAGTCCGATCCCGTATAAAACCGCAATCCTTGAAATGCGGTTATGGAATGATTTTGGTGTTAGTAGATTTATTTAGCACGAATATTAAATTATCAATCGATGATGTTGAACCAAATGTCCAGCTCAATGAAATATCTACATAGTTTAGGGGTCGAATCTTCGTTAAAAAAACGTTGCGTGACTAACTGGACCTAGTTAAGCGTGTAAATGTTACTAGACCTAGTTAACATTTACGCATGAGAATACCTTGCTCGAGCCGTGACTTTTGAATAAGTTGGGTATCATAGTTTAGGAGTATATTCGTTTCTTAATATGAGTATAAACTCTTAGCTCACCAGCCCCTTTCCAGCACATACCTTCTTAGCATTGGGCACAGCATTGAAAGCATACCCCAGCGGTATACCGAGCATACCACTCTTGGCCTCCTCCTCCCAATCTAGAAGAATGACGTTTCTCTTCCTCTTCTTTATGTAGGCCTCTAGCACGGCCGTGGTGGCTGGGCCTTTAGACCTCCCTCGGTATCCGAATGTGTAGACGACGGTGGGTAACCCATGGTCCAGGCATGATGTGAACAATTTAGGCAGGGGCTCATTTAGTGGTGTCGCTACATAGTTATCTAGAGACCTGTAAATTTTGCTTGAATTAACTGTAGTTTGTTGGTTACCTACCTAAACAACACGGGAAATTAAAGGAGGACTATGTGAAGAATTTAGATAATGCCCAATTGCGTAGTAGGACCTTCTGACCTTATCTACTCGAGTTTCATGTTGCAACCCCGTTGCATCCTGTGGCTCGCAGTTAAAAGGTCGAAATAGCGCGATTGCACTTTTTGAATCAGGTTTCAATTTAGCATGTGTAGAGGAAATATTGTATGATGCAAAGTACATAACATCTACCTACATTTCATATTATTATCTTAGCTGACCCAACCCTCTATCATTTGTTTCCGCTGATTGAGTTGCCCTTTTGTAACTGCGGGAGGTTATTAACCTGATTGAAGTGGCTCTGTTATCCTCGGAGAGATAGTTTTACTCCTATACGGCTCTGCATACACTCAACTATTGGAAGCCCTATATCCGGGCTAAGAATCATAATAACCCATTTTCGAGTATATGCGTTAATAGTCAAGCACAGTCTTGCCTAACGAACGTAGTTGAACGTATTTTCCAATACGACCTTCCGTGATCCGGCGAGTATGCAATATCCAGGTAATGCAAGTAGAGCGATTAAACCCTAGGAACCTGAGTGCATTCAAACGTCTGCGGAATCATAGATATCTGTTATGATGAGTATAGGTGTGGTTTATTCGACAATACGCTTATCAGGGCGAAGCCTGAGTCATGCAATGGACCAATAGAGTCTGTCGAGGACTTGACAATACAAGTAAATGCAATTCTAGTAGGAAATTTCCAGCGTTATCAGCACGGATTTTTTTGTGAGATATCGTTCTTATAAGCTTGAACACATTCAGCGAAAACCCTGGATTGTGATTTGTGCATGGTGTTTCCAATAAGTTATATCTTCTATCTGTAAATCTGTCTTTTAGGCTTTTAAAGGAATTTATTCTGTTGATTTGTTAAATATCTTTAGATTCGAGTGGACGCTCTTTGATGATTATCTTTATCCGTATCTGTTAAAATAAGTTAAGGTAAAGTAATTGAATACCTATTAAAAAGCACGACACCATAAACAATTTCAATTTGACAGCGTTTCAACGTCTTATCACTTGTTATTCCATATGCGTTTACGAACGCAGCCGTACAAACCTACCTTGATGTGTTACACACTTAACATTATTGATTTCCTTTGGCACTGAATTAATTAAGTAACGTAGAGCTTGTTTTGTTATCTGATATACACGTGCCGTACAGCAATTGGTACCAATAATTACCGAACATTTTTCCAAAAATAGATATTGCGATATAAGGCCACCTTTCCATCGGAAGAGACGTGAATATCTCGCTGCATTCTCGAAAACATAATCGCGTGAAGAGTCACTAATCACTGTCTAAAATTAGTTGCATCGTAGACTAGTTTTTTTTCTTTAATTATGCGAATCACCATAACCACATAGTTAAAACCGGTTGATGATTACAAGAAAGCATTGATTACGTGTTGTGATTATACAACTGTCGCCCTGGTTCTACATTCTGCGACCTTGGCTGGGTTTGCAATGGACGAGACGATAAACAATTGATGAAATTTGGAGGGTTAAGAAATTCCGGTCTCTTTTAAGTCGGTAATACCTAAACTTAAGGAAAATATATGATAAAGAATTGATTTATAAAAACATCGTTTTTGACTCGACTTGACCTGAATTGGTGTATGATAAGCATAGAGATAGAATTATAATGATAAGACAAAGTTTAGGTCACATAATCATTTTCTGGGTGCTTATTTTTATGAAACAAAACAGTTTATGGTTTTTTTTCTCACTTCAAATGTGCTTCTGCGTTTTATCTTCCTGCTATCTTCCGAACTACCTACTAGTGTTTCAAATGCCACCACACAACATGAGGTGCAGTTTTATAAATGAAATATAGTAAAAAAATAGTTCTTGAAGTTTATTGGAGGGTTCTTACCCCTTATAGCAGCGTAACCAAGCACCTCCAGCAAATTGTGTGCCTGTAAAAGTTAAGTAGGTTTATAATTGGTGAAATGTTTATGAAAAGGATGAATTAAGAAAATCCACTACTTGTTCAATAATGTATATATCTATCTTAAGAGCATTTAAATCTTTGATCAGGTATCCGTCGTCTTGCAAATAAGTTGATCTATGGTTAAAATTTATACTTGAAACCTTGATAAGATATCATCGCATCACAACCGACGGAAGTTGTGGTAAATTTTAAATTGTTTTACAAAAGTTATTTACAACGGGATATTAACCATGATTTGAATTTTCGTTTGGAAAGCTTAAAACTCAAATCATGGTAAATATCCCCTTGTAATAACTTTTGTATTAATAACCATGATGGATTTAAAAGTTTAAAATTGTTTTGTTTTTCAGCATCATATTAAAAATGAAGATAAACACTTACAGAACAGCGATATCCATAATCCAAACAAAATTCTTTCCGCGCACATTTTTCTTTCAATCACAAAAAACGGTTTATTATTTCGTAGTCGAGCGTGTGTCGAATTCAATAATCTTATTTTTTTAAATTAATTTGACAAACTCATTTTATATATTTAAAAATTATAGTCGTACATCCGTAGAAGCGTGCGGCTATTGTCAGGTTTGCTTACTGGCAAAATCGCAGACGCACGCTCGCAACCGCCGCCCCGTCTCGATAACGCGTCACTTTCCTAACGCTTGTATCGCACGCAGTAACCTTCTACGGGTTAAGTCCAAATCTATTTAGCTAGCGATCTGCTTGTGTTGATACTTAAGCTAGGTGCGATGTGTGATGAAGCCCTGATTGAAGCTAATTTTATAGGTGTTTTATCCGCGTGCGACCTTCCCAGGTTCATCACATAGATAATGAACATCCTTGTCTGCTAGCTAGCTTTTACCCGTAACCTACTCGCGTCGCGTATGGATAGTCTTCAATGAATACGCATCGACGCCGACGGTCTGGAACCCGCAATAAAACATTAATATCAAAAAATTGATAGGATTCAGAACAAACTTCTTATACATTGCAAATATCGTTTCCCTCATTTCGCAATTGATGACATGACCTTGACCAGCCTACAAAGCCGCAGAATTATTAGAGATCAAGTGTTTTTATATAGAATTTTATCAAATTGCCTCGCCATTTTTACTAGAAAATATTTATTTCCATTGCCCCCGACAGTCTGCTCGTAAAAAAAAACTTTTTCATTACCTAATGTAAACACAAATTACAGAGTATGTTTCTTGGTCGAGTTTGTGAATTTTACAATAATTGACAAACATCGATATATGTATTTAATATGAAACTATCGAACTACCGTAGGGAAGTTATGTTAAGCGTTGCCCAAACCTCATAATTACGATATTAGTCTTATAGTTTTTTTTCTCATATTGTATTGTATTATATTTTTCATTTTCTGTTCATTTAGCTGTAATTGTGTGATGTAATGGCGGAAATTCCTTTGGTTTATGTTTATCTTAAGTTTTTAGTTTTAAGTATTAACTGTATTAACTGTTATTAACAACAGTATTAACTGTATATTTCCGAAATAAAACAAAATAAAAATAAAATAAAAAATCAATGACAATCTATCCGGCTACAGATGATGAGGACTATACATAAACAATTTGAATGTTAAGTAATCATAATAGTTTATTAGTAAACTATTATGATTATGAGGGCAAGGAATTAGCACACTGCTATTTCTCATTGTGTCTTCTTCTATTGTCATAAATGGATATCCTCGATGCATTAACTTTGTAAGCCTCTTGTTTACGTCCGTTGCCATGGGAACCGCTAGAGATAAATTATAATGATTGAAATTATCATGAGAAGAGGACGTTTTAGATACTTTTCAACGCACACAAATTTCTCGTAAAAGCTTACTTTTTAACCGATTTCAACAAAAAGAGGAGGTTCTCGAGTCGACTGTATTTTTTTAAAATGTTTGTTAGGTACCTCAAAACTTTTCACATGATTATTTTTATTTGAAAGCTGGTGCTTCCCGTGTGGTCCCACTTTAATTTGGCCCAGTTCTACAATGGGATCCATAAAAAACTATATAATTGAAGTCAGTATATAGCCTCTACCTGAGATTCAACCTTTAGACAGTAAAGAAAGAATCATCAAACCTCGATGAGAATTGGCGAAGATAATCACCAATACTAGTCGTGATTTTTCTGAAGTATTTTGTTGTTTTATAAGCTTGACGGGTAAAAACTAATCCTTCGAATAAAACTTTTATGTGATCAATTCTGAAAAGGCGAAATTATTTTTAAAATCGGTCCATAATTAACGGAGAAACCGGTGAACATACATATAAAACATACAAAAAAAAACAGACGAAAAAAGAACCTCCTCCTCAAGTCGGTAAAAATGACGACGATGTGTAAACAAAAAATTATAATTGATTATTTGTTGTTAGAAATCTAGGAATACCACAAACAATAGGAATCTGTGGTTATCGAAAGTTAGACGGTTTTATGTAGAAAACTGCATTATAAATGGTGCGGTTGTTTTATAATATCAATTTAAAAATAAAATAAGCATGAGCTTGCAGTATAGTGAATTTGTTATCAAACACATTGCTAGTTTTTATACTATTTTATACTTATACTAGCTGCGCCCCGCGGCTTCGCACGCGTTGTTCCTATGGAATGATTTTTATCCCACAGGAACAGATTTACGGGATGTTTTGTTCCAGTATTAGAATTACCTGTATGCAAAATTTTAGCCAGATCCGTTCAGTAGTTTTGGTAAGAGGTAGGTAAGAGGTAACAAACATCCATCCATCCATACATCCATACAAACTGTCGCATTTATAATATTAGTGTGATTCCATTTTTTAAACACTGCAAGAAATGATAAACAAACCTGCAGTACTTAACCTCAAAGTAACTTTCTAGTTGACGATTTTTAAACATAATTGAAAGTACTTTCTGATTTGAGATCCTTTTTCAATAAATATTGTCCAATTATATCTTCTTATCTCGACTCCAAGCAAGGAATTTTAATTTTATCTGTAATTTTTCCTAAAATCATGAAAATAAAATTAATTAAAAAAATAATTTGCAGCTTTATGACAAATAGATCATAATATGTAATAGTGATAGATTTATAGATGCTTTGCAAGAGTTCTTCGTAAAGTAGAGAGGTATGTATAATGCACTGAAAAAGCTAATTGATTTATCGAGAGGTATAGGAATTTGGGTCGCTGTCATGAGGGTATTTAGTGATCAATCATTTTTTATAACAAATATTTTGTTAATTAGATACGTGGGTAGAGTTCTTCCATACTAATTGCGCGCGGTGTTAAAGCATTTGCGCGCGAAAAACATTTAGAAAAGTCTTAAACTTTTAAAAAACAAATATTAATTTTACTTAACGTAAATTTGTCTAAAAGCGTCATCGAATGTTGGACACCAAAGGCTCTTGTGGACAGTGGAACTTAAGTTAAATACCTCAACCTCAACCTAAACAGCCTGTATTGGTCCGCTGCTGGACGTAGATACTACTAAACTGGGGCTTTTGTTTTAAAATTTTATACAATATGGATATTTATTTTGTCCATACGTGTCTAATGGAAATAAATTAAAACAAGTATTTACATTTGAAACTATTGATCTAACTGCAGATTATTGCAAACAATTTACAGGTAGCTCAACTGATTCATATCAATACCAGTCCTTAACCTCAACCTCAAAGCCTATATTGGTCCATTGCTGGACGCAGGTCTCCCCCTAATAAGCGCCTTGTTGGCGTTTATCTAATGGGCTAATGGCGTTTATCTCATTAACAGAATCTATTGCATAAAATCCTCACGCTGCTGGGCATGCGGGTTGGGGATCGCAGTTTTGTGGTACAATTGTTCTGCAGGGGGCGCTGCTGCCCATCTCCGGTGGATATCCCTTAGTCGCCTCTTACGACACCCACGGGAAGTACGACACCGGGAAGAGATGGGGTGGTGCAAATTATAAGCCTGCACCACACAGCTATACCAGTTGGAAGCGTAAATTATGAATCAGTTTTTGTTGGAGGATCACCATCATCATCCACAGCCGGACTCGCTCACTGCTGGGTGTATCTCTCCCGATGCTACTTGTCACGATCCTGTAATCGTGGAAGATCTCTGAAAGATAGGATTCGTAACGAATACATCCGATAGAGAACTAAAGTTATCGACATAGCTCAAAGAATTAGCAAGCTGAAGTTGCAATGGGCCGGGCATAACTTGCGAAGAACCGATAACCGATAGGGTAGAAGAGTTCTTGATTGGAGACTGTGACTCGGCAAACGTAGTGTAGGGCGCCCTCCGGCCAGGTGGGATGAAACTACGAAATAATAATTTCTTTATACATAGTTGTCTGAAAGTTGAGCCTTGAAGCGAATCCTATTGTTGTTATTAGATTTCGGTGAAGGAACCTAAAACCCTTAAAACAACCTAGGCAGTACTTGTGCTGTAATATCATTACTTTTTGACGACCTCTGTGGCGCGGTGGGCGAAGGTCCGTCGCGATGGAGGTTGCGGTTTGGATCCCGCCTCAGGACAAACGTTTGCACGATCTGCAGATGTTTGGTTAGGGCCTCAAACCTCAACCTCAACCTCAACTAGCCTGTATTGGTCCACTGACTGCTGGACGCAGGCCTCCCCCTGATAAGCGCTTTATTGGTGTTTATCATATGGAGGATAATGCCCATAATCCCCACGCTGGGCATGTGGGTTGGGGATCGCAGTTTGGTGGTATATTGTTCTTTAGGGGGCGCTGCTGCCGGCCCACGGTGGATATCCCTTAGTCGCCTCTTAGGTGTGAAAATTCTAAGCCAGCATCACGTTAGGCTATTATTGTAAAATGTATATCAGTTAACTAGTATTGTATAATGTATATCAGTTATTTAGTACCCATAACACAAGCATAATGTATAATGTATATCAGTTATTTAGTACCCATAACACAAGCTCTGCTTAGCTTAGGGCCAGATAATGCTGTGTGATTTGTCGAGCATTATTATTGTTATTTAAAAAAAAGGAGCAGGTTCTCAATTCGTTTGTATTTTTTTCATCTTTGTTACCTCAGAACTTTGACTGGGTGGTCGGATTTTCATGATTCTTTTTTATTTTGAAAGCTGGTGCTTCCCGTGTAGTCCCATTTTAATTTGGTTCAGTTCTGACAATCCATGAAAATCCATGAAAAAACTAAGTCGGTTTGTAGTGTTTTTAAAACAAAATTAATTATTGTATTTTTCTATTTGTTTAGTTGTTGTGGTGCGAATATTATATAATTATACTCCATACATACAACAACTCTTCCCATTGTATAATAATTTATGTGGTTCAGACATGCTCTTTTACAACAGAATAAACAAGAATTGTTTTAATTACAAATCTATTGACAAAACTCCTTTAAATAAATAAAGAAAAAAAAATACAAATCTAGTAAAGAACTTTCAAAACTGCCTTAAAGTTAAGGTGGGTACGCTCCGGCTGCCCCCTTTGCATACGGGTATACCCCAGTAGTCGTCAAATAGTAGTTGCCACTGAAGCTGAAAAAAAAACACGTTACATCATCATACCTTATCCATCGAGCATGTAGAATGTTAGTAAACAAACCACGACATAAATAACTAAAACTAACTTGCTTGGCGTCGATTTTCAACAAAGTGAATTTTTGGCTAAGTCCATACTTAGCCAAAAATTCACTTTGTTGGCCCGTCCTTTTATATGTAATTTACATTATCGTCGATTTGAGATCCTCTCTTCAATAAATATTGCTTACAATATATGAAAATCGACGCCAAGCAAGTTAGATTTAGTTATTTCTGTCGTGGTTTGTTTACTAACATTCTAGAAGGTCGATGGATAAGGTGTAGGCACACAATTATCAGGTACCTATTTTTATTTCTTCAGTAGCACAAAGACGATAAGTCCTCTGCTGAACACGTATTTTCCCAAACAAAGAGAGTTTTGCCATAATCACTATGCTTGGCAGGCGTGTTGGTGAACGCACTAGAAGCGTTAAAATACACATTTTAAAATGTTCCTTTGTTATTATAAAAGGTAAAATTGGTTTAGCAGATTTTGATAATTCTTTCAGTAATAGATAGGTACCACCTACCTACACTATTACGAGTAAGTGACATAGTCTACTAGGTATATCAACCTGGCCTGGAATTAAAACGCTCTACTACTAGTATACTAATAGTAATTTTGTACGTAGCACGTCATTTGGTTTCGACGGAAGATCAGCGGTGAGACACGCCTCCCGGAGATTTATCACAACAAATGCTGAGTCGGACATCGGACTATTTAACATTTCTTTATTTTTATTTAGTTAAGACTTAAGTTCTTCTTTTACGTAGGTATCATAGGGTACCTATGATAAGTTACTAGATTAAGTTGAAATTGTAATTTTACAAATGAAGATTTATCATTCTTATTCTAAAATAATTACCTGCAATTCAAACATGCTCCTAAAGTGATGACGGTTGAGGAGCCATTTTCCGCTATCCAAGCGTAATAGTTAGGGGCCAAGCTTGCCTGGAACGTTGGAGTTTGGCTCTCTGCCTCATTTTGGCACACTGTTTGGCTTTCTGTCTCGTTTTGGCACGATGTTTGATTCTGCTGTATCGTTCCATTTAGACATACGAAACAACAAGTCTGGTAGTACCACGTGAGTGCAAAAACTTCCGGTGCGCGGTTGTGGCTGCATAATGCTGGAAAAAATGAATATTTTTAACAAAGACGTCAATCGAATCACCCGAAAATTACAACACTTTAGATATATTACGAGTACTTGTGTAATGTTACATAAATTACTTATTATAAAAAGAATTTCCTAAATTATTAATGTAACAAGAACGAATCCTATGTACCTATTATAGCCTACCTTAATTATAGCTATTGTACCTATGTAGTCACCTGTTTTGGCCAAATAAATGTATCTTTATCTTTATCTTTATCTTTAATCCGAAATATTGTTGCGCCCTGATAGGGTTTTTATGCATTGGGCATCCATTAAGACATAAGTTGTCTTAGTGGACCTAAGAACAATACATGTATGCATAAAATTACATTAAATTATAGGAATAACTAATTTTAATAGTATTAATTAAGTCGGCAGAAAAAACTTACCAGCATTACTCATAAACGGTTGCTCTCCCTTAGGACATCCAGGCTGTACTTGATCATCAGAAGTGTAATAATTCAGCCAAACATTACGTTTACCGATGCTCTCGTTGGTGCCTAAGCGATTGCTTGTAACAGGGGTACTTGTAGGGTCTGAATGTAAACTAACTACGCAGGTTGCGCAGGTTACATCTAAACGTTGATATATAGAGAAGTTTTCGAAAAGGGCTCCTGCGCAGTCCAAACCTGTGATTCTTAAAAACAAAATTACCAAAAATAATGAATAATAGTAATAGGTATATTTACGTTTGTCATTAAACCTCAATCGCACTTGATAAGGTGGGTAAGTGACAATGTGGCTGACGACGCGACGATGTATCTCGAAGGGCTAGAAAACTCCATTATCTATTCCATCTTTTCTTGACGAGACTAGGGTTCAAGTAGGCCGCAAAAATAGAAGCATAAAGCAGTCTCCAAACCTTAGCGGTAGGAATGACGAAGGTAGAGCGGAACTAATTAAAACGAGTGGAAGGTATTATCCATCAGATAAGGGTGGTGCATTACGTACCACCCTTATCTGATGGATATTCCTTACACTCCTGGAGTAAAGTACCATACATTTTCTTGCTTACTTGTTTATTTTAATTCCATTTCCCATTTCGGTCATTTTTCTTCCAGTATAACCGAATAAATGAGCTCCAAGCGAGTGTCCAATCAAGTGCAGACAGGAAATTTTAAAACCAAAGTTCTTTGCCCAATACAACAGTAATTCAGCTAATCGTTTTCCAGTCTATAAATTCAAAACAACCACATTTTATTCGCCGTTTTTATTAATTAGGTAGGAAAATAATTATATATCGACGGCTAAAAGGCTATTTGACTTAACCGCCATATTGGTTGCTTTACAGGAGAGCCAATTAAAGTTATTCAAAAAATTAGAAACATTACTAAGGAATAACTTCAGGAAGTACTAGTTGAAAAGAATTTAAACTGGTATATTTAAACTACATATATTAAGACAATAATACTTCTTTATGTTTTGCTTTTATATATTACATATTACACTATGATCTGATCAAGGCTAATTGATTTCAAAACCTGAAATGTAAGAAATACATCATGGCTAAAATATTTATAGACCGCAATTTCAAACATATAGAACACTAGTGTAAGTAGTGAGTTAGACGCCTCCTTTAAAAACAAGGTAAAATAAAATCAAAAATCTGATCTCGCTTGACTTCTAGCATCGCAAAATGATCCCCAATTTTCACATTGACTCAAGCGACAAAAATATGTTCCGATTCACACTAAACACTGCTCAAACAATGCAAAAAAATTTACTGATTCAGAAGATGTACATAACTCAATAAAGCCAAGAGTGGCGTTTGAGTCAAATAGCCGTTTACCCGTCGATATAATTATATCATCATCAGCCTATGTTGGTCCACTGCTGGACATATGCCTCCCCTAATGAGTGCCTTGTCTTCTTTGGAGATTGATGATTATAAACCGAATTAGTAGATACTTTATGTGGTGCCTATATTCTACCTTATCAAGATTGCGTTTGACGATATTTCGATGTAATTACAAAAACTAAAAATGGACTGACATTCTGACCACTTTTTGATTTGAAGTTTTTGAAGTTTTACGGTACAAATAAAAAACTCACAGCAATATAATTGGAATGAAAAAACTTTGAAAATTATCGATAATTCTCTTTTTTACTGTGTTTTTTACACAAACAGGTTGGAATCAATAAATGAACCATTAAGTAGCCAGTTTTTTTTATTACAAACAAGCTTTTATTATCCTCTGGGACCAGAGTACATGACAAGACAAATTAAATAAGCCCAAACTCGATGACGTAAGGTAGTTGTTGGTCAAAAACTTTCACGTTTTGATGACATACGTAAAACTAGAACCTAAATAAAAGTTAGTAATAATGTTTGCGAAAGAATCGTTAAAACATGAAAAACCCAATTCAAAACTTCCTCCTTTTTAAGTCAGCTGAATTAATGAACTCTAGAAACACTTTTTCTCTTTTGAACCTTACCGCGACAGCTGCTGGTACAACTTTGCTTGCATAAAGAGCTTTCGTTGCATACTCTCCAATTCCATCTGGCGTGCTAGCTAGTTCAGACCAGTCTACTACAAAGACATTCGCACAGCAGACATTCTTTTTGTAATGCAACATGCCGTTCACAGATGTATTAGAAGTATTTCCATCTGGACTCCCTCTGAATCCAAAAGTGTACATCAGGTGCATGCAGCTGGCGTTGTAGAAAGAAGAGTTGAGAGGTCCATTATTAATTGGAATGAGGTCGTAAACGTCTCGTGTGCTAAAATGTAAAAAGTGTAGTTAGTCGTTTTAACGTATACGTAATGATAAGCATCTGCGATTGCAGGGATGGCACCTTTACTTTTTAGTGAATGTTTTAATATCTCACTGAGACTTGTATTTATGTGAAATAAACGCGTTCCAAAATTACCATTACTAAATTCAAAATATGAGCTGTGACCATTATTATGACAATGATAAGTACGTCGTGACAGTACTTACTCGTGTAGTCGCACGACGACGTCAGCCTCCGAAAACCTTAAAAATGCTAGAAATAACAGTGTGCTTAGTAATAAATAAACTCGAAACTTCTTCCAAAGTTGGAGATCGTTAGAACTCACAGTTAGTATTTTGCTCCACATGATAGCGAAGGCAAAACCTAACTGAGCTCAAAAGTACAGAAAAAATATTTTATATCGTTTTCGGGTTTAGGGACCTACTTGGTAGGAATGGAACGCTTATGACGTGGCTTTAATTTTCTGTCCGTAAAATTGCAATGCAAATGCAAATTGTTTTCTTAGCTATCCACTTGAGTTTTTTAATGTCTAAAGAAATTTTTTACACATTTAGTTTCACTCAATGAAGGTATTACAGTTATTAAAAGGTTTCACCTGTCCGATTTCGTATCAAATCTTGCGATTCAAATTTGACCTCAATCCGCTTTCTCATTCATTAAGCTAAAATTTTACATGAACACGTTAATCGGATGATATTGGAATGTTACATGGAGCTGATCTGATGATTGGGCTGGTAAAAGGCTATCCTTGTGAACTCTAGTAAAACGATAAAGTCGCCTTATGGAGATTGGGCTCGTTTAATTTGTCTTGTCAAGAACTCCAGCCGTAGATGATAATAAAAGATAATTAAAAAATATATTTGATTAAGTATTCCTGTTTTGGGGTTTCATTCAGGAGCTATCTTTTCTAAGCGTAAGTATGTACATTGATTGTATTTATGGAAATAAAGGATTTTTGTTTTGATTTGATTTGAAAAGGCATACCTTAAAAACAATAAAATCATTGTATTCTGGAATTTACCTTTCTAGTCTACTTATCATAAATAGGTAGGTACAATTACCGAACCCTCGACACGCGACAATCGCGTACACTTGATCGGCCATATTTGAATAAGTAATGTAAACGTGTAAGTACTTATCTAGGTTATTTATTCGTTGCTGTTAAGTCATTTTTATTTTTTTACCTATTTTTATGTCGATTTAGCTGTTAAATCGTGCACTTGTATAAATATGTGTTCAGTACAGCGCTCTGGTCCGAAGCAAGCTGGAGTCCAGCTTTAGCTTTTGAAATCCGCTTGAGGTAACTTATAATCTGCCTTTACAAAAGGTTTAAAAGATTTCTTAAGGTTCCTCTACAGGAGATCGTACGTAGAACCTTAGGGAATCTTTTAAACCTTTTCTAAAGGCTTAAACTTTTCAAAATAATGTTGGACAATTCACACAGTATTATCTAGCCCCAAGCTAAGCAGAGCTTGTGTTATAGATAGTACGAGTGGTAAAGTTGACGTTTGAGTTTTCGCGGTGACAAACCTCTGGGCCGGTTCTTCAAGCTGGGTGATGTGATTGAGTTCATCAAACAATTCCTTCTGCAGGATTTAAGTTCCTTTTCTTATTACTTTATCATTGACATTAATTAAACATACATTATTGACATTCTAAGTTCATGTAGTTAGGGCGTTGTATTGTATAACACTATTTAGTATACCTACCACTAAATTAAAAGACTAAGTAGCAACTTTTTTTTTTTTTTTTTTATCCCAACACATTTATTTTATTTTAATTTTATTACAAAGGTTTATCATTCACACAAGTTGTCTCTGAGCCATAGCCAAAAGTGTCTTCTTCTTTTGTCTCGTTCCTTCGTTGCGTTCCGTTCCTCATTGCTACATGGCGCCTACCGGCTGCTACAGTAACTGCTGTAAACCTGACCATGGTAGACAAGAGATACCTTCTATAATATGATATTTTAATTGTATTACTGAATCTGAATGACAGTCTTGCTTTTTATGTGAAATACATACATTTAACTTTTATTCGACGTACTGTTAATTATTTATTCATATTGTAGCTTATATAACGAAATTGAAATATTTTGATTGTATTATTAAATAATCTTAATTACTGTAGGTGGTGATTTGTTTGACCGCTCTAATTGAATAAATCAATTGAAATTGTAATTAAATTTGATTATATTGTAAAAACAGACGTAGAATCCCTTAGTTTTACTGTTTTTTTAAGTTTTGCAGAATAAATACTAATACTTCAAAAAACTATGGGACTGCCATGAAATCTTCTATAGCTCTGCAAAAAAAAAAGATGTCGAAGAAGTCAATCAATCAAGAAATCATCAATTTTTAAAGTTGGTTAAAATTTAGCTGTAGTTGGAACTTTAGGACAGGTTGGATCAGTCTTTACCAGAAGTCAATGCGTAAAAGACACTGAATTGAAAAGGACAAAGGACATAACGTAAAAAAATATAAGGTCACACTAACAACACAAATACATATAACAATTAAATAAAAATCAAACCGATTTTATTCGACAAAACAATTTACATTCACAACACGGTTATTTATAAAAATATTACCTATTATGTTAATCTTATTACCTAGTGGGAAAATAATTAGTAGGTTACAATTACAACATAACCAGTCATAAAAAGCGCTTTAATGTTAGTTTATAGATAACGCGTTGTTTCTATGGAAACGTTTAACACATTAAATGCCCAAGACGCAAACGTTCGTCTCCGTCACTGTGTAGAGGCTGGGCAGTTAATGTGATATACTAGGTTATTAATTACCCATAGACACGCCATTGTTTTATTCAAGGCCTAGAACTACTCCAAATTTCAGACCGATCGGTTCAGTAGTTTTGGCGTAACGAGGTAGGTAACAACAATCCAAACTTTCGCGTTTATAATATTTGTGTGATTATTTTGCACTACTTTTCTTCTACGCAAACACTATGGTATAAAAATACGTTAAAAAGTACCATGCAGTCGATTAAACTACTTATTTTTCAATATTTTAAAATATAGGCAAAGCTTATTGTAATATACATCAAAATTCCACAGAAAACTCGGTTTTAATATACCCACCTTTTTTTCTTCTTTAAACTAATTAAATTTCATTATATATATATATATATATATTTTAAGCATTTAATCGACTAGGGTTTATACAGTTGCTAATAAATATAGGTATTTGGAAGCATAGTTCTTTGGAATCATCATTATTTTGTTGCTAATCTTAAACATAGATGACGAAGACGATAAACAAAATGATACTTATAATTATTTCTGACAAAGTTCCCATCCCGTAGGAATTCCGGTATAAAATATAAATAGTCTATGTCAAGTAAAGTAAGCTTTTTAATAATGAAATACTTTTTTAAATCGGTCCAGTAGTTTCGGAGCCTATTCAATCCAAACAAACAAATAATCTAATCTTTTCTCTTTATTATATTAGTATAGATGATTAAAATGTTACGTTTAATTACAGTCTGGTCTAGGCAAATTACAATAACAGCTTTATAAACAACATTGAATAGAAATCAAATATTATCCCAAAAAAATCGACTTTAACGGATCTTGAACTAGAGTCCTTCCACACCACGAAGTCAAGTGACGTAGGAGTCGAAAATTTCTGGGATCACATTCCCGTAGGAACACTGAGGGACGGACGCGGGTTTAAGTCGAAAACCAAACTATAAATGACCAAAAACCTTAACATTAAATAGATCCACTTAATAACAAAAAAAAATGTATTGCTTCCACCCTTCGTTCGTTGATATCGTTCCTCAACCACCCTAATAAGTTAACAATATGATTTTTCAAATACAAAAAACGCTAATTATACATGAAAATAACGTAATTTACCGTTTTTTAAAAAATCTTATTAATAGTAGTTGAACGTTGAAGTGTAAAATAAATTAAATAATAACTTCAAAAATTTCTTTTTGGAATTAAACTAACAGAAAAGTTATTTGCCGCAAGCCGATTGAATTGTATTTTAGGAGCATTTAGGAATATGTTGTATTTTCCCAAATGCGCCAAAAAAACGAATTCAAGTCAATCGAATTAAGTTATTTCATAATTTAGTAGAAAATGTTGACGACTCTTAAACTACCTACTAATTAAATCCCGCGTCAACGCGAAACGATCCACCTTAACTGCAACACTAAAATGTTGACCAGTGCAACTTAGTACCTACGTGGAACAGTTGTTGGAATAACGCGAGCTGCCTTAGGATATAAACATAAGTTAATAAATGTTACTGTAAAAAAGCCGTTTTATAAAAGGAACATTAAATAGGGTTATAAATATGGGTACGCTAAGTATTCTTCTGGCACTTCAAAAATTAAGTACCCACATGTAATATAAAATTTCGACTAGACTGACTAGATTTAGGTACATCATGGCTAGCTGAAGTAGACATTCAGTAGTAGCGAAAACTATAAAATATTGGAAGAACCACACTTCATCAATACAATATTACGCTTTCCACATTATCGTTGTTATTATATCCGAACTGGAGCCTTGTTCAGCCGGTTAAATTTATCTCATATTTTTCGGTCAAATAAATTTGAACCAAACAAAGCTTCAAACGGGATTGTGTTAAGACCGGAACATTATTTTACAATACATCTCTGAATGTGTATTCCGTATAGTTCACGGCGGTGCAGATATGTTATTCGGTATCAACTCTAATTCTTCATCAGCGGTTTCAGCCTCGCTCTCCTTAGAGCTGGACTCCTCAGGTTCATCTCTTGTCAGAGCCCTGTATTTCTTAGCGATAAGTTCCCAGTCAACGACGTTCTCTATCTTAGTGGCGTTGTTGAAGCTTAGCTGAGAGCCTATGGGACTCAGGTGAACCACTGATAAGCGAGTAGAATCTGAAAACATGTTAAGCATAACGTCAATGACAACAAAACTAAACAACACAGTCTCGTAGAAGTGTTCATAACAAAAAGAAGACGCAAATTTCCAGCCAAATACATTCATATTAAAATTCATATTTATATACTGGATAAGACTCTTCCGAGGTTCAGGTGAAACCCAACCATTTGTTAGTGTACACTGAAGGATCCATTCTCATATTGGTCTGTACGACCATCATATTGGTTTGTGACGAACGCAAGAGCCGTCGCGATGCTCAATCATCTTTCCCAGATGCAAAAGCCTATTATTATAATTATGAGACTCCCCCCAGTTCCCAGCATAGTAAAACCAAGAACTAACCTTTAGGCACCACCTGTCCCCTCTTGACCTTGGACAGCCACTTGGCTCCTGCCTTAGACCGCGCGCTCATTTGGTCCTGTCTCTGGAGACCTATCATGTGCACTAAGCTTGGACGCTTCTTCTTCGTCATACGTTCCTGTAAAGTATTGGGACAGTTTAAAACTGGTAATTGGTATTCAAATCTAGTCATTGATCAGCACTTTATTTCCATGTTTTCTTGATTTCAACAACCTTTCTAACTTATATTTTATCGCACTATTCAAAATAATGAATAAGAATATTTTATAGAATATACCGAAATATTATTGATATTTGATAAACCTATCTACCGTCTGTCGACATATTATTAGGCATTTTATTTTGTATGACTAAGAAGACGTCCTTTGCATATCCTGCCTCTGGTTGGTCTATAAATTTCCACATACATTTATTTAGGTAACGTTGTTGAGGCAACAACAAACGCTTTTTTCGAAAGCCATTCGCCGCTCCTAATAGTTTTTTCTTCAAGCATTGTTTGGTATTATTTAGTTCCAGGGCTTTATTATTGTCGTCTTGTTGTAGAAACATTCAAAGAAATGACAAAAAATTATAAGTGAGTTGCCTCCAGACCCAAATCAACAAGATTTTACCATGTTGTAGTTGCATTGCGATTAATTTTCTTCTTTTCGATTTTTTTCTTCTTACCTTACACCTATGAATAAGCCACATGAGCCACGTCGTGACCAGATTCAAGGGAGATGGAGCGGTGGTTGTTCTATGCATGTTTCGAATCAACTTTGATAGTCCATACTTCCATTCTATGTCGGATTGTGCCTGAAAATGTTAAATTTGTATGAGATGGGTTTTAAAAGACAGTTCCCACATTATATGTATATAGATTGCAATTTAGGTTTTTATTGTTATTCATTTTAGTACTACTGATTAGGTACTTAAGAAAACTTAAAATTTGTTCTAATATTTTACAGTTTATACGTGTAGTAGATGAATACTATAATAGTTAAATAAAAGTATTTTTTTACTGTTTTTTTTATTTTCTTTGAGCGACTTTCCTCTACGGAATTTAGTTTCAAGCCGGCATTCTTATGCTAGGTACTTGATTTATTTATATGCTCGTCGCACTGGTTGTGTTGTTCACATTTTGTACCCAACTCACGTAAATTTACCTGTATTCTCTGGTACGTGTCTGACATCATAGCAATGAGCAGATTGATGAGCACCACTACAGACACCAACATGTAAATGCCGAACACTATTTTGAAGAGATAGTTGGTCCAGCCGGGCTGAGTATTACTATCGTTGCGGTGCACTCTCGTCTGCTCGGTTGTGGTCTGACCGAACACAGCGAAGAACAGCAGCTCGAAGGAATACACCGGGTTCATAGTAACTGCGAACAAAACGTCTAGTTTGTGGACAAGTTACCTGTATGCGTTGGTAAGTGTCCGACATCATCGCAATCAGGAGCGACATGAGCACCACGACAGACATCAGCAAGTAGGCGCCGAACACGAACTTGAACAGGTTTTGTGTCCAGGAGGGCCGCACGCTGGAGATGTAGTTCAGGTCTGACAACGTGATCTGGCCGAAAAGGGCGAAGAACAATTTCTCGAACGCCTCGACCGGTGACAAAGTCGCTAGAAGACAACACTCAAATGGACCATCTTTCTGTTATCTCCCATTAAGAAACTAAAAGGGTGAATTGATCTCTTAATTCATTTTGCACAATATTTAAATGACATCAATTTACCCTTATCTCTAACAGCAATCTAAAACGACTAAAAATAACACTCAAAAACACGAGGAAGATTGATAAACTTTTCTATGAACTCAATAAAGCTAGGCAAGGGACCGAAAAGCGGTCACTGACGGAGCTTCAGTGCCTAGAAGTAAACATGTGAATGTAACAGTTGATCAATCAGCCTCTTCCATGCGTTGCGTGTGTTTGCTGCACACAAGAGCGTGGACGCATCAGGCGCCACATCGACGACAAATAGCCAAACGACATCCAAAACATAAAACAGTACCTCGACACCGGCGTGACGTGAGCGAAGGCCCAAAGACAACAACCAAGCCGCGCATGCGCAAATCATATCTTGCTCCACTGAATGCGGTGAGTCGGCCACTCATTCCACTAAACTAGGTAGGTTCTCACGCGCAACGCAATTTCTGCAACCACATCTGTAACCCAACACTGTATGTCATAGATGCAGAAAATGCATTGTGCGCTTCTTAAACGTCTAAAAACCTGGTAAAATAAATTGGCGTGTAGTTTGTATGGTACAGAGCCCACATTCCTCATTCACTTCGGTGTTATGTCAACAGACATCTAAATGTTCAAACTATCAACGATGATAACATTCTCGATGTGACGACATTCAAGCCTGCAAGCGGATGCATGATTTGATCAAACAAAAACAAAGAAATAAAAGAAGCACATCGAGATATTATGCGATCATCGTATGAAAGTGACATCCATGTGAACATCGATTTTCCGCAACTTGGACTTACGTCCCGCTGGTGCGCCCTGTTTCCTCCTGTACGATTCCCCAGCAACTGTATTAAGCCACTGGGTTTCGACTGTACTTTGGCGTTTTGGTCGAAGATTTTCTATTATGTGATAAGGGTTGTATTAGAATTTCAGGATTTCAAATAGGTCATTTCCACTCATTAATCTTTAAATCTATTGTAAAATGTAACTATAAAAATGATAGGTGATGTTGTGATAATAAAAATAAAGGTTGGAGTCACACTCACCGTCTGAGAAGAGTTTTCTTCGTGCTGTCCTTGCATATTTATTGTCTTCTGCTTTATTTATATTTCTGAATGGCTGGTTTAGTGCAACTATGTGCATGGAGAATCCAAATACAAATATAGCTAACACGGCGAGGAACCTGCCGAGATCTTTCATAAGATCTCCAATAATAATAGCCCAAGGGCCAAACAAATGGTGAAAAGATAGAAAATCTAATATTTGTACACACGCTAGAAGGAATGCTAGCGCGAAGCACTGATTTCTACAATACATAAGCGTCGGCCAGTACTTGGGCAGGACGAATATCCAGCCAACGACATGTGCCGCTACTCCGATCATACCAAATAATAATACAGCTATTTTAATCCACCCCAACCCAGACTTATCACTAGGATTCGTTAATTCGAAAAGGAGAAGACCGCTCAGAAAAATGAGCAGCGTCCATTCATACCACCTAGGTACTAAACTTTCCCTAAAAATAGAATTATAAATAGGGGTAATAGCGACTAAAGATAACAATATCATGAGGTAAATATGAGAGGTCAGATACGACATAAACTTAATTATTGGAACCTTATTATATTTATGGCCTAATGGAAGAGAGAACACCACCCAAACTGGCGGACAAAATATGAATGCGACAAAAAGGAACATTATTTTGACGCCACTCCAATTGAGACTCCCTCTCCAGAGTTCCTGTAAGGAAAAACATACCGCTACAGTAATGATTTATTTAAAGATTCACAATGTAGTGCTGTGGCGAAGTTACCTATTTTTTACCTGAAGATATCTCTGAACGACCGTATGGGATATGACCTCCTTCTGTTCGTTCTCAATGAGGACGTCAAGAAACTCTATGTTTCTATTGTCTGTAGCGGTGAGGATGTGTCCGGCGGAGTCCGCACCCGCTGCCAGCGCCAGCAACTCCGTCGCCATCGCCTCGCATTGCTTCCCCGCTGCTATCAGGTCTTTGGCACGCTCTTTCTCCTATTAAGGAAGACAATACATTATCAATATTTATGACCCAATCCTAAAAAGTTAACAGGATTCGAAACACGTACCTTAGTGGATAAAACGATGTAAATATTCGACAACTTAGCAGCGGTATCGACTGGCGCGGGTGACACCAAAACAAATTCCTCTATGGGTATGTTATTGTGGTTCTTGGAACAGACCATAAGGTTATACACAAATCTTTTATCGTCCATAAGCGATTGCGTGTCATGTTCCTTATGCAATAAATACTCAAGGACGTCGTTATGGTTTTCGGAAGCGGCAAACCAGATCGGGGCACAGTTTAAGTTTGTTTCACTTTTGGGTGACGCTCCAGATTCACACAACAACTTCACAACGTTTAAATGGCCAGCTTTAGCTGCACAATGTAGTGGGGTCCAGCCATTCTTGTCCGTTGCATTGATTTCCGCGCCCTGGCCAAGTAGTACTTCCACCATCTGGTAGTGGCCGTACGTAGCGGCTATGTGGAGACCAGTTTTTCCGTGGCGATCTGTGCTTTGAAGTAATTCTGCAGATCTGCTCAGCAGAAGACCTACAATAGACATGTGGCCACCAAAACACGCCAAGTGAAGCGGATTGTAGCCCTGAAAAGAATGCAATTTTAAAATGTGTCACAACTATTTTACAATCCGTTATTCTTCTGTGTTGTGACCTTACGTTTTCAGTCGTGGCAGCATCAGCCTGCACTCCCGCTGAGTTCAAAAGAAGCCGCACAACATTTTCGTTTCCATTGTATGCGGCAAGATGAAGAGGAGTGAGACCTGACTCCGAACCCAAAACAGGTACCAGGGAAACTCCCGTAGGAGCTTCAGACTTCACCGTTCCTGGCACTTGCGATAATAACTCTCGGACCGTTTCTAAAATACATTGAAATTTTACGGATGCACTTTAATTTCAATAACATCAATTTTAAAAATTATTTTATTAAATAGCTTACCTGCTTGACCATAATAGGCGGCTATATGTAACGGAGTCAACCCCAACTTTTTGCTCGATATTCTCAGCGTATTTGTTGATCTCATGACGTCGAGAACATTGGTATGACCGTTTTCTGCAGCCAAATGCACCGCCGTTAAGCCTGCCCTATTCTCCTCAGTGCACGAAGCCCCCGCCCGAACTAACGTCCTCACAACGTCCGCGTGCCCCCCTTCAGCCGCCAGCTGCAGCGGTGTCGACTCGTTCAACTTATTTCGAGCTGATATCACACCGGTCCTATCGAACTTCATCAGTTCTTCGATCACTTTCACTGAACCCTGTATAGCGGCTATATGCGCGCAAGTGTTCCCGTCTTTCGTCGTAGCCATCACAAGGTTGGGATGCTGCTGAAGAAACAATTGGACTACTTCCGAGTAGTTGTTTTGTGCGGCCGCGTGGATGGGCTTTTGGCCTAACTCGTCTGTAGCGTCAATATTGGCTCCAAGTTCAAGCAAAAGCTTACACACCTCCATCTGACCGCTAGCCGCAGCCAAATGCAATGGGGTCTGCTTTTTAAGTGTTAAAACATCTATCATCGCGTTGTGATCTCTGATTAAGAACTTGACTAGATGCGCGTAGCCGTTCATTGCGGCTAAATGTAGAGCTGTTCTGCCGTTTCTGGCTTTAGAATTGATGAACGCTTTGTTAGTGAGAAGTGAATCACAGACTTGCAGAAAACCGTGCTCCGCTGCTAGATGCAAGGCGGATCGGCCTTCTGTATCGAATACGTCGACTCTCGCATGGTTGGCAAGTAGTGTACTGATCAGTTCCATGTGCCCTCTGTAGCAGGCGATGAGTAATGGCGTCCATCCAATGGAGTTTTGTTTATTTAGTGCTCTGCCGACGTCAGCTGCCGATATGTGAGCGATCATCTCCGTCATGACGTCGTTGTTACCGGCGACGGCACAGAAATGGAAGGCGGTCTCGTGACTCTTGTTGGTTTGCAGCGACACGTCTGCTCCGTTCTCTATGAGCAGTTTGACTACTTGTCTATCTGCCGTGGGTATTTTGACTTCTTCTTTGGTTATTTTACAAGCGTAGTGCAGGGCACTAGCGCCGTCTTCGTCTACTGAGTCAATGTAATTTCTTGCGAGGGTTTCATTATTATGGGTTTTGACGAACTCTATTAAATGCCGTACGATGTCTGGCTGACAACTTCTACATGCCATGTGAAGGGCAGTTTCACCGCTCTGTAAAATATTAAATTTAGAATATTATTGAAAAGTATTGTTCAAATCATTGTAGTTATTTAATGGTTGATTTGTATTGTAAAATTATCGAGCGGCCTTGTCATTAAGTGCATTATCGTGACTTAACCCACATTGTTAACTTAATCAGCGATACCTTGAATTTGGCCACAAATAGATAATCGCACATTGCCAAATTCAAGGCTAGACCTTATGGGTCACACCCATACTTTATCACCTTTATCGTACTAGGTACACAATAGGATTTCCACTTTTAAAACAATTCCTTTCCTAGGTCACGTAGGGAAGGAATTGGTTGAATAGGTGTTCAGAATTGCATTTCTATCTTCATAAAGTTTTTGAATTTAACTATAGTTACAATTAAACATATAGTTAAAATAAAACTTCTCTTAATCTTACTATTCACAACCCAAGGTACACGAGGTGGGAGCTTTGTACGGCGGTCAGGATTCTGTATAAAATGGTTTATATAAGATTAGCATATTGAATGTAATAAATACTTCTATCTTATAATCTTACGCTTGACAAACGAAAACCCGGAACCTGTACTAGTGTTCCGGTTCTAACGTAAGAAAATGCTGAACGTGCATTTTGGATAGATTAGAGTTCCTTATTTTGTTTTTAACCTCCACACAAAAATAGGTATTAAAAGCTGATAAGTTTGTATCTATGTGTGTGCTTGTCTGTAGCATCGATACTCCCAAACAGGATGAACTAATTTGATTTTTCCTTGTTTCTTAACCGTGTTTGATTTGTTTTAATGTTATTTATGTTATGTAATGTTGGTTTTTTTTATACCACCAAGGTGGTAAACAAGCATATGGATAGCGGTTACCGTAGCCTATGAATGCCTAAACATCAGGGCACGTGTAAATGTACACGCGCGTTGCAGACGTTTTAAATGTCTTAGAAAACCCTTCGAATGTGAGATTATTTGTCTTAAAAGACCCATTTTGAAGAACCCTGTCTGGCAGGAAGATCATTCCACAACATGACTGTAAGTTTCATGAGGAATTTCTACCCTTCTTAGATGAAATTTCCACGCTTCGTAGGTAGAAATTCCTCATGAAACTTCAGTCGGTGAACGAAAAGGCTCAAAGGTATGAGGATGATATCTCTGGTTAACATTGGTAAATAGTTCGAGCCTTTCGCGATAGCGAAATTTACGAAATTTACGAATGATAAAATTGGTAATGAATAATGTCAGCTTGTTTGGTTACCTTCGTTTTCCTCAAAGGGTCACCTCCGTCTTCCAGCAGGAGGATCAATGCGTCCAGGTTTCCGTATCTGGCCGCAACGTGAACCGGTGTCATGCCGTTCTCTGTTGCTTTGTTCGGACCAGCGCCTGACTTGAGCAGCATCAGGGCACATTTGTCACCTATATACAAGAATATACTGAGCTTATGTCCGTCCCTGGGATAACATATCTCTCCCTGACAAATTTCATTATCTGTTCCGCCGTTTACGCGTAAAAAGGTAGACATAGTTACTTTCGAATTCATAATATTAGTACCTAATTCAGTACATTGTCAAGGAAATGACAATCAAATAATAGACGACCAGATGTTCGATAATTTTTTGGAGCCTCGGTACCATACGGACCTAGGTTCTCGACTACAAGGGGGAGCAAATGTGTAGGATCTGTCGAGACCTGCATCTCTTAAAATCATCGGCCAAACATGCCGCCGCACTCGATGCATTAGGCATCCTAAAGAAGTTTTTACTTCTATCTACTAAGCCCGTGAGCACCCATTGCTGGGTATAGGCGTCTTCTCAAGATTTCACTTTAAAAAGATTACTACTCATAAAAAAAAGGTTAGTAATGTTTCATGTTTGATTACCATCAGGTATCCTCGCGGCTATATGCAAAGCCGTTTCCCTCTGCTTGCCGCCCCTCACGTGTACATCAGCGCCATACCCCAACAGAGTTTCCACCACCGCCGGCTTGCACGACTCCACTGCTATGTGCAGAGCTGTGTAGTTGTCCTGAAAGGTGAATTCGTATTGAGATCAGCGCCGGGATATACTAACGTCTCACAAGATGCGCATGGAAAGATAAAAATCAGATACTTAGCGCTTTTGTACACGGACTACACGTCTCAAATACAGTTGCTAACTGCAAGGCTCAATTGCAGCCGTCGGCAGTCGACGACTGCCGTGACTGCCGTCACCTGCAGTCAACGGGTAAATTGCCGTGTATTTGAGACGTTAGGATGACAAAACTTACGTTGGTAGTGACGTCGACGCTCTCCCCTTTTTGCAGTAAGGTGTTTATGATGCCGACGTGACCGTATCTTGCTGCTGTGTGGATGCTGCGAGCTCCATCCTGAAACGTATAAGATAAACTTTAATATTTTGACTTATAAGCGCGAAAATATAAAAGTTTAAACATAAAGTTCGTGGCTTTTCACAACCAACATAACCTTATCTGAACCCGTACCTACTAAAAACTATTCAGATGATCTTTACGTTATAAATTCAAGAAAAGTGAAGGTAACTGAATATTTTTTAATTTAATATTAAGAAATAATAATAATTTAATATGTATTTTTTATTAAAATCTTTTTTATATAGGTTTTGTCATCAGAACTAAAGGTGAGACCTTTCAGATTAACCCGTCCACAGGAAGAGGGTCTTTGAATTACTAGATAAGACCCAAACAAATAAATAAACAAACTGGGCATGCTAAATAAAACATTTTAAAAATAAACATATTGACAGGACCATGTCTATATTAATAAAAACTTGTACACTCACAAAAATATCAAATGTTGCGACAAATAATTTAATTGGAGTGGAACGATGTAGGTATTGAAGGAACTGATCAAGGGCAGCCATGCCATGTTATCATTTTAAACCACATAATGCTATTGTAAAAAGTGTCATCGTTTTCAAGTTTGTATATTGGATTGATATATAAAGTATATTGTAAATAACTGTTTTACTTAAAAAAATACAACCATACGAGCGCGTTGATGTCTTTTGTATGGCGAATATGCTATTAAAATCCCTGCGTATCTCGACGGCACAAAATCTCAGCTAATTTGAACTGAAAAGGGATAAATAGTGAAATTACTTTAATTTGAGCATTGTCACGTGGTTAGTTTAGTAAGTTGTTCTGAAATAGCCGCACAGGGCAAGTCGCTAATTGTGAAATAAGGCTAAGGTCGAGCCTCAGGATTTCATTGGGCAGCTTATGCACTGTTTAATAAAAGCAAAACACGCAATCCTATAAAATGTTTCCGTGCAGAAGTTTAGTCTACTCTATTGTAGTAGGTGCTTATTGTAAACCAAGGCAAGAATTCTAAGGATTTACATATTTATTTATTAATGCAGGTAATGAATTTGTCTACTTAGTGGTTTGCATTTTTCAGGATTAGGTATAGGTGCATTTCACGATTGTTAGGAAACAATATTTGTAGCAAAAATTTGAAATCGTTACTTCGTTATTGCTCTAAAAGTAGCTCAAGGCGTTTCATCGTCGAAGATGCGTCACTTTTCCCGATATTACTTTCGAAATTATAAAGTCGATCTTAAAACATACCTACAATAGAAAATAAACTTGCCTTCTAAGTTTTTGTTATTGCCTTACTGCGTCAGCCCTCGTGGTAAATAAGAAATGATATAGGTACTTACCAAAAAAATTCTGTTAAAGTCGAAAAATTCTTTGATTTCTTACAAACTCACTTTATTAGGCATATGTAGATAAACGCCTTTTTTGAAGAGCATCATCGCACAATCTGCATGGCCGTTCAGCGATGCAATGTGCATAAGTGTGCTACCATCTTTAGTCCTCTCGAAAATAGAAGCTTTGAACTTGTCAGCCAGGAGCTCTATGATGGCCGCATGCCCGTTTTCCGCTGCCAAGTGCATTGGTGTCCGGTCTGAAATTGAAACCACGTTGTTTAGACTTTTTTAATTTTTTTATTAATAATAATTTAAATAATATAAATTTGAAACGAGGAGTTTATAAGATGACGAAGAAATAATGCATAATGTAATTCATAGGTAAAAAAATCTTGCCATTTCTACGCAAATTCCTTGAGTTCTACTAAACAATGTTTGATCGTTAAAGCTGCGACCGTTAATAACGATTAATGATTGTTATCAGCGGTAAATAGGTCTTCAAAACTTTTTGATTCGATATCTTAATCCATAAAATCGTTGCGTGACTGACGTCAATAAACAGTTGTACACTCTGAACTTCTTGTAATAAGGAAGGATTTGGAGTAATTTCTATGGGATCATAGAAATCATGATTCAAGAATGGTTTCGCGAAACGCTCTGACTTTAGAAAGTATTTCTATATGAGCTTCTAGTTAGGTATGCACATGTAGCAGTGGTAGTATTCTAGGTAGCACATTCCTAAGTATAATTTGTGAAGGTGTTGTATTTTTCCACTCATTAAACATAATTTCATACTTTGGATTGTAATTAATTAAAATACGAGTAGATTCAACGAATATTACAACAACCCGTTTCTCTAAATTCAGTTGAATCATCCTTATTCCCGATAAGGGTTTGTTACCATATTCATAGTTAGTTTCATACCACATTCCATGTAATTGTTAACAGTCGCCTGGAATTTCCAGTCACCTAATAATTCACCGACTTGCCACTTTCCATAATGCTAATTAGCATTGGTAATTTTGGGCCTAAATGTTGGTTTAAGTTTCCGTTAACTATAAGGGTAGGAAAGTATGATCCAATTTTTCCTATGAGTAGGTGCTTTGGTTTTAGTTGTTCATGATAAATCACGGTAAATATAGTGAATCTATTCACAAAAGTGCAAAGGTGTCTTCTAGACCTTCGTCATACACCATCGGCTACATCATCAGATACGGTAAGATAGTAAGGTTATCAAAATATCGATAGACTAAAAAAAATCTCGTTTGTTTACACTTCAATATCTTTATATCCTTATATGTTTTCTATATCTTTATCTTTATATGTATGTTCATGTTTCCAGAAAATTTGGCTTACTAATTTCAAATAGCATCGATTACGTTATGAAAATATCTTGATGATAAAACTTTTAAATTGTTACTAAAGGCAGACTAGTTAAGTGAAAAATTCTTGATAACAGAACAAGTTTTTTCCACTTAATTCGGGTAGGTACATCGTCGAGTTTTTGTCCATAATCTAAACGTCAATTAGTCTCACCTTCATTATCAGCAATGGCTGCATTCGCTCTGACTCCATAAAAGTACTTGACTAGTGGCTCATCTCCCTCTGCAGCTGCGATGTGCAACGGGGTCTGTCCAGCTCCGTTGGTAGCATCCACCAACGCTCCATAGTCCACTAGGATCCTCCCCATGTCGACGTCTCGCCTTCTCGCTGCGAGGTGAAGAGCTGTGTCGCCGGCGGGGGTCGAAGCCTGCGGAGTAGATATGGCCTAACCACAGAACGAAGTCTATAGGTACCTACATGGTGTAAAGCGAACCTCGAAAACCATGTGTGAGATTCGTTTTACCGATTTCATAAGCGCATTTTGATGCTAGAAGCTCCCTGAACAGTGCTGACCTGATAAGAAGCATATAAGACTTACCCCCTTACTCAAACGCATCTCAGACTTTAAGCACGTCTCAAGTCAGTCAAAGCTTTCAATGAAAATCTGTCAAAAATTCGTCACTTGAGACGTGCTTATATCTGAGTTGTGTTTGAGTATTCGAGCGTTAGGTTCCTACTGAGTTTCTCGTGCAAATAAACGATGATGATCAACTCAACTCAACTTTTTTAAAAGCTCATACATAAACCTTATTATGTTTTTCAATGATAACAAAATTAATTGTTTGTCATGCTTTAGAAACAGAAGTCATGCAAAGAGGGAAAAAGAAACACCGTAAAAATTTCGTAGATACTTGGAAGCTCCGAACTAAAACCTAGCATAATCTGTCGTTCTGTCTACAAAAAGCAGGTGCTGATGAACTAGCTGTGATTTACCTTCAATTGCTCCGCAGTCTGCGCGCTGAGCAGCTCGCGGACCATGGACTGGTTGCCAGCTTCCACCGCCAGCAGCAGCGGAATCTTCCCCCTCTGGAACGACGCAATGTCGCGAATTAGATTTTTCCACTCCCTTTGTCTCGCGCGTTTTTTGTTCAGCTCAATGAAGCTAATATCGAGCCTTTGCAGGTCTTTGGCCAGATTGGGGGGAGTGCAGCGGCCGCCGCAGTGGGACGCGCTCTTCGGCGGGTCCTTGCCGCCCTCGGCCATCCCGAGCCGCACTCGACGCGGACGCTCGCTAAGTACGAACAGCTCGCGCGATCTGTTCCATGCTACTGCACGAATACCCGCCTCATGACACCGCAGACAATATCCAACTATGTGCAATCTTCCAAATGTACTATTGATCGGATGCCGTGCTACACTGTATTTCCGATGCGAATTTACAACGCCTTTTTGTCTTTAAAGTCTAGATTGTCGCAGTGGAAGATTTCAATACGTACTTGATCCTCCATCGTTATAAATTTATAGACACGAATCCGCGGGAGGGCATGGTTACGGCGCACCGCCTTCCTCTAGGCGCGCCGAAGGACCGACTGAGACTTACAGTATTAAAATTAGTAATTTTGAATTTCAGCGCTGACGCTATAACTATAACTAATATTCAGCGGTGTGATTTGCATTGTAAATTTGCGGTGACATTTTACTCGGCGACTAAAGCTCGCGGATAATTAGCTAGTTTCTATTCGTATGGGGTGGCTCGTGCCACCATCGAAATGCCCTTAAAACGTCAGGTGAGGTTGTGTTTCTCAGGAAATGACGAGGTTTTTATAATAATTTGGGACAGACAGATTAACGCACGTTGCGTCGTTTGGTGACTCACCCCTAAACCAAGTTTTATGAGTTAACCCGCGTGGAATTCTTTCAATGTTCAGTGTGAACTGCGGGCTTTGTTTACAGTTCGTATTTTAGGGGGACGGTAGTTCCTGAATCGCGGGCGGCGGATGGTGGTGCCAGGAGACAGCGGCTGCACGCGAACTTGCATCCACTACTATCCAATCAAACCTCTATAACCATATACAATAAAGCTTACTATTTAATGCGCTATTTTATGATTTACCGTAGAACGCTGACGTTTGATTTTCAATTTCAAATTTCGCTTTACTACATGCGGTAAGTAAATAAAGAGTAGATAGATAGCATGCCGTCAGTGCGTCTTAAACTCAACCTCTGGGTTAGATGTTATTGACCCTAGTCCGCGTTGGCACGACATTGCATTTTCGAAAATGTGAATTGATATATCTAGGTATTCATATTTCATAAGGCTATTTGTACGTAAATTCTATTCAACAAAGTTTGCATGTTTGTTTCTGATAAACATGCAAAATTTACCTAAATGCAGTATCTGACTATTTGGTGTTTAATAATTGATGATTTTCTTAGTTATGTATCGATGGCATTGGCTTATATTATACCCAGCTTACTAACCTACATTATACAGGGTGTGGCAAATTTTTGGCCCCTTAAGGGTAGCTACCGTTTCTTTTGTAGTTAGAAGGTTTTGTTCTAAGGAACTTTCTGTTTTATTTTGAAGAAAAAAATATTGCCATTTTTAGTTTTTTGAAAAAATGTACGGTTACGGTTAAAAATTGCCTTCAAAATTAGCCTACTTGATTTTTAATAAAAATTAAAAAGTAAGTAAAAATTTAATTCCTGAGATGCCTTCAAAATTTGCCTACCATTTTAAAAAAGTAGTGACATACGAGTTTAAATTAAGAACCATTGAATGAGTGACATTGTTGTTTTCACTTACTCGTTTTTGCATAGAAAATGTATGGGAATTGTTTTTTTTAATTATTGCCAAAACTTACGATTTGATTTGGTATGTTCCTTTGGGAAAAGTGTTCCTGGTTGGAAATAGAGTCGATTAAGACCAACTTGTTTTTTTAAACAAATGTCATTTTTTGGGCGAACCGTACATTTTTTCAAAAAACTAAAAATGGCAATATTTTTTTCATCAAAATAAAACAGAAAGTTCCTTAAAACAAAACCTTCTAACTACAAAACAAACGGTA
This sequence comes from Eupithecia tripunctaria, assembly GCA_955876795.1. Taxonomy (NCBI): domain Eukaryota; kingdom Metazoa; phylum Arthropoda; class Insecta; order Lepidoptera; family Geometridae; genus Eupithecia; species Eupithecia tripunctaria. The sequence goes on along the minus strand of OY041609.1, from coordinate 8,737,225 downwards.
GCTACCCTTGAGGGGCCAAAAATTTGCCCCACCCTGTATTTCATAAGCAAAATTAAAACTGCACAAAATTTTTCACTGCTAGAAACTTTTTGTAAGAAAAGTATTTTTATTGTGTTTAGTCATTAACATAGTTTACCTACGTAACGCAACCGTTCTTGTGAAGCGATTAACTTTTCAGCGTTGAAAACAGATGGCGCTACTCAAACAGAATCAATCTTTCCTCTGTAAGGTTGGGTAACTGGGTACTGACTGACCGGCGCGGCGTTACGGGGCATAAGAATTACACAGCATGCGTTCGTGAAGTAACGAGTAACGAGATGAATTTTAGCACACGGCGTATCGCTGCAAATGGTTATTGATATAACGCCCTGTAACTCCATCCACTACCCACCTTTTCCGCCTTTAGGATCAGCCGCTGCTCTGTCCACATGGATCAGTTCCTAAGCTGTTGATGTTAAAATGGGGTCTCTTGTTTTCCTGTCATCATCTGTGCAGATCGAAATCGCCCATTGGATGCCCCTGTCAGACTCCTCTGTCTTGTGGTTTTCGTGTTCCATAATGTAATAGCTACTGCGCGCGTCTTCCTATGCACTACTGCCGTATAAAAGTAGCCTATTATGTTCAAAGTATACGCTAAATTTCAGCTTCAGTAAACCGTATTTTAGACATCTTAGCCCTAAGCCTGGTTGACGATGGTATCGAGCGAGACACGATCGCCACGACTGCTTTTTCTATGGGATTTGGTACAGCACCTTTATCGTGCGGATACGGAACTACGCAATTTCATTACAAAAAAGAGATGTCACCTCTCAATACTATCTTCAACCGAACTCAGGGCTTTGTTCAAACATTTTCACATACATATTTACTCACAAACCTTTGCTATAAAACGACGTGGTGACAACGAAGTTCAGTTTAAAGAAAGCAAAATTCAAAAAGATTCCCATATTTTTCAGTTGCATTTTCCGCTTACCTAGGACAAGGGCTAAGAAAGGTATTACGCACCCCATCAGTTCGTAATCTTATGTCCTTCCCCGCAGCAGCCAAGAGTGCTCTCAGTATGCTGGTGGCAGTTCCCGTTTGTCTGCTGGCCACCACGTGTACCGCTGTCTGTTGCCGACTCTGCGAAACACAAAATTTGATTTAATACAGGTACTCGTACTAGCTGGGTGCGTATCTGGCGCAGTGCATCAGCATTGCCATACAACGCTGCAGCAGGGCAATGCAGTCAGCGTTTTGGCGACGCTTCTGACTGGTATATATTGATCAGTTGAGCTACCAGTAGATTGTTTGCAATAGTCTGTGCAGTAAGCTCAATTATTTCAATTGTAAATACTAGTTCTAATCTGCTACTAGATTGTGTGATCTAAGACTAAGAAGTGCACCCGTCTCAACCTGACGGTTTATACTCCGATCTCATTGTTGGCTTCACTTATTTCATAGAGGAGCTATGTACATTTCGTAGAGGTGCTACATTTCGTAGAGGTGCGACATTTCGTAGAAGTGCGACATTTCGTAGAGGAGCTACATTTCGTAGAGGGGCTTCATTTTGTGTAGAAGCTACATTTCGTGGATAGGCTACATTTCGTACAGGTGATACATTTCGTAGAGGTGCGACATTTCGTAGAGGTGCTACATTTCGTAGAGGTGCACCATTTTGTAGAGGTGCTACGTTTCCTACTGAAACAACATTTCGAGGATAGGCTACATTTCGTAGAGGTGGTACATTTCGTAGAAGAGCTACATTTCGTAGAGATGCTACATTTGGTACATAGGCTGGTACGTGTCGTGGATAGGCTACATTTCGTATGTATGGTCGGTCACTTTTCATACGCACGTATTTATACCTACTGGGCGTACGTATTTATACGCACTTTGCGATCTGAAGGCGCGCTCTTGCAGATCGCAAAGTGCGTACTTATATTAGCAACTCTTTAATTTTTGAAGAACACATCAGCTTTTCTTCATGTTAGCATAATTTTTGGTATCCAGTTTTTATGTACGAGTGAACTAGGAATATTCTCACCCCTCCAGTTGCAAATGGGTCAACTCCTCTTTTCGACAGCAGTAGTTTCACAATGTCCTCTCTCGAGTACATCGCCGATATGTGGAGCACATTATAATTGTCCTGAAAACAAACAGAAATTTGCAAACAGGAAAAGAACTCTAAATAAATATTATTGAACAAAATTACTTAATTCCTATAATTGTTTTTATTGATCAATTTAGTTATGCGAAAATGACGTGACCTCTTTGCGACATATTATTTTCAACGAAAAAGTGACCCTAAATTTTTTTATACACTTGTTATATATATTGCATGTTTTTACTATAATGAGTAAGATATAATTATAGACCAGTGATTTACCTACTCTTTAATAAGGTACAGGCACTTAATAGTACAGCTACCTAACTATTACTTAGAGCTTAAGTGCCTACCTGAATTATGCTCTAGGTTAGATTTTCTACGCCTAGAGAATAAGTGGAATAAACAACTCCCCTGTACTTAATCTGTTCGCATGCCTTTAAGAGCTTAAAAATAGTCTTTTAATAATATGCCAAGAGGCAGAGTCGTGGCAAGGGTTTTTTAATCACCGAGTACTAAATTGCCTCTTTCGCCAGTTTTCAAATCGCAATTTTTGAGTTGATACGAGTAAACTATTGTCAAATATAAAAAAAACTTGAATAACTTAACTTAATTTATTAGTTTAGTAGTTTAGGCGTAAATAATAATAATAAAGCGGACTCAGCTCGCATCGTCAGGAAGTTTCTGTTTCTGCAGCCCTAGTCACCGGCCGCTTGAGCCTAGCTTCGCGGCCGTATATTTTATACTGTAGAATAGTTAATAGTTTTAAAATATTTTATTTTCTATTGTAAAAAACGTATTTTTTTACGAGATTTGTCAATAAATTAGTGTATATATATGTATAACTCTTTATTGCAGACACAATGATCCACATTAAAAGTGTCGAACTTAAAAAAAATATACCCGAGCCAATATGACAGCGATATCTATTTTATCATATTTTTACGTTTATCATAGGAATTTTTAAAAATCCTACGTTCAGTTTGTGGTATCTATTATAAGCTATTTTTTATACCTCTGTAATAATTTTATCTCATATAGTTTAGGAGGAGATGAGAAAAAAGAGTTTGGTGGCCAAAAAGCGCAACTTCGTATCTCTGCCCAAGCTTTACAAAATGAAACCATTACAGAGGCATTAACAAATAACTAACTTATAATAGATACCACAAACTAAACGATGGATTTTAAAACTTCCTGCGTTTAACGTACTAATAAGATAAAATAGTTGGGGGCGCCACTTTCACTGGTCACTGGCCTTAACACAGAAAATTTGAAAAATATGTACATCGTACCGTTTGTGGTATCTGTTATATGCTATTTTTAATACCTCTGAGATAGTTTTATCTTGTATAGTTCAGGCAGAGATGCGAAAATAGAGTTTGTGAGTCGCGATCCATTTAGTACTTTTGTTGCGAAGAGGTAACCAACGTCCATTCATATGTCTCTTCACATTTATGAGTGTGAAGTGATGTTTTTCACTTTGATTGGGAATCGCCCTAAGTACCTCCCTGGCCACACATGTTAGCCTGACGGGTCGCGTGCCTTCCTGCCTTCTCAGACATTATTACTGCCAACGTTCATTACTCTACCTATGCAAGAAATTATTGCTCTATTCATGCTCTTTATATTGCCTTTTTTGCAGCAAACACAATTAAAAAGCTATTAATTGTTAATGTTTAACTGTTAAAAAACAATAAATCTTTTTATACGAAAACACACATAATTAAACTGCCAATATTTTACTTCTTTAATAAATAAATAAAATAACTAAAAATAAAATGAAAAAGCCTTTATTTTTCCTTAACCTATTTCTATTACATTTTTAAAACAATTGTTAGTATTTGTTTCTAGTCTTTTAACTTATTTCCCATTGTTAGTTTTGTTGGTTAAGGGAGGGGTCCTCGGGTGAAGGCCTCCTCCAGTTTCTTCCACGCTTCTCTATCCTGTCCCACTCCCAGTCCTTTCCTGCTGTTTCCTGTATGTCGTCAGCCCACCTTCTTTTTGGCTGCCTACTTTCCTTTTTCCTATTGGACCTTTCCATTTTGTTGTTTTGAGTGTCCATCTATTGCTGCTATTTTACTTTTTTACCAGAAAATTTTCACAAAACCTTTTTTTGATAATTTTTTTTTGTCGATTGTATGAAACACCACAGGTATATAGTAATTCAGTCATTAGATAAAATAGCCGATATGAATTTCAGGCATTTTAGGGCCTAAGGCATTTTGACTCGGCATATGGTATGTTGCTATTTTAACATAAAGTCGTAAGTGCAGGTCGGTAATTTGACTTAAAGACCTATGTCCCCGGATTGAATTTAATCAATTGTAAGGTTTTTGTTTATAAAGAGGTAGTGCGTAAGCCCTCTTCACACTCAGGTTTCATAAATTACCTATCATGCTGAGTGTACAAACTACTACTTTAAGTTGAATTAGTTCTGCTACTACGACTCACGCTCCCGATTATGATATTTATTAAATTAAAAAGAAAAAAAGTAGTCTTGCGCACCAACTCATAACCAAACTCGATGCCACTTTAATCATCTTTCGTAGATGTCAAAACGCCAATGAATTAATGAATGAAGTATTAAAAAATAAAGTGCTCAGTGCACTTAAATTAATCTTAAATTTATAGACATCGGGAAAATTAGGTTCCTTTTTTCTGTTTGGAAATTTCTAATAAAACGATTAAGTGAAAGCAGCAATTATCCAAGTGTTCGTCAATTATAAAATTAAAAGTATTGCACGCAAACCTAACAAAGGTTTGGCCGTTTGAAAATCATAGCTTTCCTCACTTGCATGGCGCAAACTTAAGTTTCTACTGTGATTAGCGAAGAACAATAATATAAAAGTCAGAGGTGGTATGTTTTGCTTCAATATTAGCAGAAAAATGATTTCACACACAAAATTATAAGAATAATTTATTATCAGTCTTCCTTCAGGTATGTGATATAAATACGAGTCAATCCTACAAATAAGCTGCAATGTGTAGAATTTAACCTTGAATTTTCAACACAATGTACTTTCTAAACAAGAAACATGTGTTCGAAGGGATACGGTACGCGGGCGTCTAGAACCGCACTCGCCCTGAAGATGTCCCTCGTTAAGGGGCGAAACGTTGGTGTTCTTCCAACACAAACAAGGTTCGTATTAACCCGCTTACATTCATAATGAAGAAACACAAGATCGTTTGTAGTATACTGCTACACGCGTAGCATCGTAGCAGCTGTGTCGCAAACACATAGAAGTACCGTAGAGGCAAATCGACGCGCTTAATTATGAATCATGATAACGTTATATTCTTTAACATCACAAAATAATAATATTAATATTAAAATCCCTTTTTTACAAACACGCTTTTATTAAAAACTAGCTGCGCCCCACGGCTTCGCACGCGTTGTTCCTATGGAAACATTAAAAGGTGATTTTCATCCCGCGGGAACAGATTTATGGGATAAAAAGTAGCCTATGTTTTATTCCAGGATTAGAATTACCTGTATGCAAAATTTCAGCCAGATCCGTCCAGTAGTTTTTGCGTGAAGAAGTAACAAACATCCATCCATACATCCATCCAAACTTTCGCATTTATAATATTATAGTGTGACTCCTAAAGTGCTTGGGAAGACAAATCCAACGAACCCAAACTCGACGAGGTTACGTCGTTTAGTTTAGGAGTTCCTATGACCTTCTTTCTCCATCATCAGACCTGTTCGATGATAACATAACATAGCATTGTCACCAAACTTACATAAGTATGTATATATTTCAGCTCAATCTATTGAGGATATCTGGTGTAATGTTCAGTTGCCAGATTGTGTAGAAAACACATACGTAAGTACATACGTCCTGGACTTAAATGAAAGCTTAGAAAATAATAACTTTATACTCAAGTCAAATTTTAACAATGCAAAAATGGTTAAAAACTATTTTACTATAAAAACTTGTTGTGTTTGTGTTAATTTCGTTTTTATTTTAATTTTGAATTGTTTTAGCATTTAACAATGCCACATCCAAGTTTTAATTGATTCATGGCAATTTTCTTGGATTCGGTAAAATGGTACGCGTAATTTCATTGTTGCGTGTTTGAAGCATGGTCGCAGAGTTGCCAATTTAACAACTAATACCACGGTCTTTAGGCCGTCGATTGACTCGATGATTCAATCTTGCGCTTTATTTTATGACGCAGTATTTTTAAAAGTAATTATTGCTGAATATTTTATACATAGTGTAGTTTACTTCAGAGTAAGCAGAGCTAGTATTGTGTGAAGCAATTTTTAGTAATTTTTTTTGATAAAACTTAACTTACGGAGTGTAAATTATACGGGGTACATTGATATATGACATCTTCAGTTCTGTGGTGCAGCCTGCTACGCAGGAGGGTTCGATTCTCGTCTCGGGACAAATGTTTGTACGATCTGTTGATATTTGTGCAGGGTGTTTTCCTTGAATGATGAAAATAATTTATCTATGTACTAGGTATAATGAATTAAGTTGTTGAAGGACTGCGTGGCGCGGTGGGCGTCGGTCCGCCTACGACGCAGGAGGTTGTGGGTTCGTTCCCGCCTCGGGAAAATGTTTGTACGATCTGCAGATATTTATTCAGGGCGTACTGGATGTTTTCTATGTAAAATTAAAAAAAACTGTCTATGTAGTGTATAGTATTATTTATTTTAATTGTTATTTATTTATGAAGTATATCTGTTACCTAGTGTCCATAACAAAAGCTCTGCTTAGCTTGGAGCTAGATGAAATATGAATTGTGTCCAGCATTTTTTAAATAGGTTTTAGGAAAGGCCTGCTCCTTTTAGCCCTTTGTCACGCATGTTTTGGTAACATAACTTCCCACTATCGGCCAATTCCTGACATCCTGATCCTCTGAAATACACGCAGAAAGCATCTTGACCAGTATTTCCACGCTACTTAAACTCACCAGTGATTTTGGTTTTGCCTAAATTCTTCGGAAATCATCCCTAAAAATCCTCATCATTTTTGAAATTCCCTAATTTAGAGCGCATGAATATTAAATAAAAAACAATTTCGTTTTATACGATTTACCTTGTCTACTGAAGTGTAAGAGTCAGAAGCACTAGTAGGCTCCAAAATTTTGCAGTTATTAGCCAGCATTACTAACTTGAGTGAAGCAGTCCGTTGAGGGTTTCATAAGTCACCCTGTTTCTTTCGTCCGTTTTACACGTTCCCCTGATGTACTTTTCAAAATAGTTAATAGTGCTATCCAAAAGGTAAACAATCATTCGTCGGATTATAATACGAAGCTAATTTAGGGAATCCCCTAATAGATATAGCCCTAGAGCATAAACTAAATAAAGGTACTACATCAAATAACTTTTTCCCTAAAATTCCCTAAATCCCTGTCGCAATAAAAATAGCCCTACATGAAATATAATATATAGTCTCGCCCTAAAATAGGGCAAATTCTTAAAAATGTAAACACTGATCTTGACTCACAAGAGCTTTGGCGATTTATTTTTCGCCGTCGTGGATGATGATGTTCTTCTTGCCGAATTTCAGCTAAGGTGGCTATGTGCGCACTACATTTTACATTGCACAAGTGTGTGCGCGAACACTGGTGCACTCTATATTCCCTCATTCTCATAATCCGAGGTCGTCATTACCTAGCTTGCGTTCTAGAATTGGTGTACCTAACCCATTATTCGCCTATGAGCATAAATCGCAGGTGAGGGCAGCTATCGGCCATCCCATCTGTGACGTGGCTAGCCACTTCGTGTACTTGATGGCCACTATGAGTAGGTCACTACTATATTTTGAAATTATCGTGTTTCTTACTTAGCTGTGTGGCCGGCTTAGAATATGCACCACCCCGACCCTTCCTGTCTGAGAGAAATCCACCGGGCGGGCAGCAGGGCCCCCTGCATAACTATTCTACTACCGAACTGCGATCCCCAACCTGCATGACCAGCGTGGGGAAAATGGGCATCCCCCCCCATGAGATAAACGCCAATAAGGCTCTTATCAGGGCCTGCGTCCAGCAGTGGACCAATACAGGCTGTTGAGATTGAGGTTTAGGTGTTTCTTGCTCATAGACTTAGGTGTTTGAATATTGCAAGCATTTTGGATAATTCTAAAGTACCTACTCAGTGAGAATTGGACAAACTACGTATGTATTCCCGACGAGTCGCTTATTAGACAAAACGCAATTTTGACGGATTTCTTTTTGGACGAACTGCTAATAAAACCTTTCAAGTTTTTGAATATTGCACTTTTGTCTTGCGAAGTGATGAGATTTTGGGAAGTAACGTTTTGCATTGTACAAGTTATGATAAAACTGGGATGCCGTAAATTTTCTTTGAGACTGTTTTATTTTACTTCCAAGTAGCGATAGATTAGGCCCATGTCCAGCAATGGACGTTTGTGGGCTGCTATGATAACATCCAGGAGACCAAGAAATTTATTAAATAAGTCTTCGTAAGCTAAATGCTTACCGCTAATGGTGGATGACAAGCTTAGAAACTTAGCTTGAGATTCGTAATTGCCTCTTCGTAGGCCTTCATTTCTAGATTGAGTGAGTAGGTTTACCTTCCGTCCCATTACTATTTCTATGGTATGGAATATCTATATGTATACATATAATATTATAAAGAGGAAAAATTTGATTGTTTTTTTGTATTGATTTGGCTCTGAAACTATTAGACCGATTTAAAAATTATTTCATCTGTACTAATATAATAAAAAGGAGTGATTTGATTTTTTGTTCGTTTGTATTGAATAAGCTCCGAAACTATTGAACCGATTTACAAAATTCTTTCACCATTAAAATGCTTACTTTTCACGGAGTGACATCTATCTATATATATAAAAATGAAACCCGTTTTCCGTTGTCACGACATAACATATAAACGGTTCGACCGATTTGGCTGATTTTTGTAGTTTTCTAATACTCTGTACAAGGTTCTTACGGAAAAAAATATAAAGAAGATCTCTCAGAAAGATTGAAAAATATACATACAAAAATCACCTTGTAACGTTTCCATGGGACCAACGCGTGCGAAGCCGCGGGGCGCAGCTAGTAGGTTATATTTTTTCCCGGAATTCCCACGGGAACGGGAACTACTCGGGTGAAACCGCGAGGTGTTGCTAGTGACTGTATACGAGTATGTTTATTTGAAAATGGCTTTTCAATACCGTATTCTGTCATATGATCCAATGATTTACGAGTTCCTATGTTGGATTTTGCACACGCTATGTAACCAGTGCACTTTCATCGCATAAAACAAGATCTTTAGATTACTTGCAGTGCATGTCTTCTGGTATTTTATATTTTAGAATACCAACTAAAAGTTTTGATTTATGCATGATGCATCGCACAGCTTTGTTCATAAATAAATAAACCATGCATTCGATTATTGAAGGTCAACATGAACTTCAACACTAAAACGCACATAGATCTCTTTGGTCTGTTAATAAAGCTGAACCTAATTTATCATCTGCCAATATTAGTCCACTGCTGAAAATAGGCCTCCCTCATTGAGCGTCTATAGCCCCCTGTTTTCAGTTTGATGTTGGATATATGTCTTTCTTGCTTTAACCTCCGCGTTACACTAACCACGCAATATTTTTGGAAACATTGCTATCTCAGAGCCTTAACTACGAGTATTACTGACGTAACACAAAAATTAGTAATGAGCTTACTGTGACTCACATTGTTCCTAGCGCCCACGTCGGAGCCTAGCTCGATGAGTCGCTCCACAAACGACGTCCGGTTATCCTTCACGGCGTACATCAGCGGCGTCATCCCCGTTACCTGAAACAAACGGCATTATTATTGAAACGATAAATACATTGCACGACCTTATCCCATCGTTTCCCTTACAACATACGACCAGCAGACGCCCAAAAAAATACCACCCGAACCTGGTCGACATACCACAGCGTCGAGCCAAAAAATTCTGCTCTACTTTCTTATTATGCACAGCCAAAGAGTAGAATCAGGTATCTGCGTCTGTTTTCTCGTTAGGGTACAATCTTGGAGTCTTGAAATCCAGGGTAAATAAGTTCCTTACGGGAAAGCGTGCTTCGTCATCATGAGTCACAGACTCAACCAGATGGGCTGGGTTGAGCTGTTCGTAACTCAGTTGTGTAGAATGAATATGATAATCCACGGCATAACCGGTTGAGTACAGTAGTTATTAGATCCGGAAGATCTTCACTTATTTAAAGTGAGTTGGTGGCCAAACGCATAACCATCATCAATAAACAAATAATCATAATAATATTTTCATCCCAGATAAAACATAGAATACAGTACAGTGTATCTCTGGATAAAGTCCAACTCCAAGAGAGGAGAAGCAAGATCAAAAATTATTAACAAGAAAAAAAATAGTTTACGTACATAGTTATGATTTATAAAAAAATTGATTAGGTACTGCCGCACCACCTTGTGCAACAACTAACCTATTATAAGTTCTTATAGCTACTTTTAAACGAAAATGGAAAATATAAAAAATAATCCACTTACTAGAAAAGTAATAAATTATAAAAAACCTTTCCGGCAAAAAGAGATGAAAGATGAAACGCTTTAATCTCACTGTTATCTCTACAGCTTGAGGAAGAAAATATAAGTAACATTACGATTACAACCATTCCGGTAGATATAAAATTATTTGATAACAAACCTATTTAAACAAAACTATTGTCTTTTTTAAATTTTATTGTAGAAATTCAACAAGTACAACCAGACAGAAATGAAATGTGGAGGTGGAACACTCACATTTCATTTCTGTCTGCTTCAACTTGGAAAGGTTTTAAATTTTTATTAATTTTAAATTATCAGATCATTTATGGAAACCGATTGTTGCGCGAAAAAATGCACTGAGAGAATTACCCCGAATTCTTCAGTTTTATTAAAAGGTTCTCGTTTTTTGGGCATTGGAGATCGTTTTCGAAACGTTGATGCTTTTCCCCCTTTTATATATCTAAGGAACTACCACAGAGCCCCTAACTGTGAGGAGACAAAGGACTTTGCCTGGCTCGTTTACACCAGTTAGAAGTCCGTGTTCGTTGTCATGCAAAACCAACTCTTATGTTGCATAAGATTAGTGTTTGCACGAAAACTAATCAGAAACTTTGATTCCTTTTTAAGAGTACAGGCCCAGGTCTCGACATTCCCCGATTGCGTCTTTCTACCATTTCATCGTATTATAAAAATCTGTGAATAGATAATCTTCAATATTTCCATAAGTCCACTAAAATCCATTGCAAAGATCCATTGATGGATTTTTGGCACCTTTATGTCCACTTTTTTCCTTTTTTTATCATGAGGTACTTGCCCTCCATGTCCCATATTCGTGGGACACCCCCATAACCAGCCCATATCAGAGTTTAAAACGTTGCATTCAAATAAAGTATGCCGTATTAGGTCCTCCTTTTATATAATATTTAAAGACATTTTCACGTCAAAATAATACCAGACAGACCGTATTAAACGTAGTGCACTTACCTACTCAAACGTACGCTATTTTGATTAATTTACTTACTAATACGACTTTCAGGTAATAATAGTTAAACCCAGTGATTAAAAATATCTCCTAGTACTCACATCATGCATCCTCAACTTCAACCTCAATAATAATATAATAATAATAATAATTTCAATAGCCTATATTGGTTCACAGCTACGCAGGCCTCGCGCCTTATTCGCGTTTACCTCATGGAGGGCAATGCCCATAATCCCCACGCTGGGCATGCGGGTCGGGGATCACATTTTGGTGGTATAATTGTTCTAGGGAGTGCTGCTGCCGCCCCCCGGGGTGGTACAAATTCTAAGCCAGCACCACACACACAGCTATCATACACTATAAATCATGCATATTACACTTTCCAGCATTTGGCGCACCTCACGTTTAGATTATTAGGTAGGTATGCACTGGGCTCGCCTTAGTAATGACGGTGATTAGGGGCAAAGTTTATTACAGTCATTATAATGGACCATATTTGCATTTGTTTTTTTTGACACAACCGTCCGCCTATGACTCAGAATGTTGCGCGTTTGAATGCCCAGGACAAATGTGTATTTTTGTATTCAGTATTTGTATGAGTCTTAAATATATTATAAGCTATCTAAGTAGTACCCATGACACAGGCTCTGCTTACCACGGGGCTAGATGCAGTGTGGTTTATTACCATATTTATAGCATCGTAAAATGCATGGTAGGTAATAACCGACAGTCTAAATATATTCTACATTAGATACAAACGATAAGATCACCGTGTTGTCCACTGGTACTAATGGACCGGTAAAACGATACACCACGGTTATTTACATGTTTAATACTTTTCACTATTCGTACTCGGAAAGTAGGTCGGAAGTTGCCTGGGAAGCGGGATGAAAGTAGTACTTTTCTTCCCTATGGGACGAAAAGACAAGTAGTGACAGCTATCACCTCACATTTATATTGAACCATGCATTCGAACATTCTATACAGCCACTCAACTTCAACTTCATGTGAGGTGTCTTAGGTGTCGCATAAAACCTGCGCACAGTATCGCCATCGTTACGTGCCATCATGCTGAGCGACGACCTTTTTTGATGTCACATTTATAAATTTACTATTTGTGCCCCGTGGCTTCGCACGCGTTGTTCCTATGGCAGCGTTTAAACGTGTTTCCCCGCAGTTATTCAAATTTTTTACACCATCTCACCTTTTAAAGAAAAAGACCAAGATAAGATAAATCCATTCAGGCGTTCTCGAGTTTTATTGAGACTAACGAAATTCATAAACGAAATTCATTTATATATAATATATAGATAGATATGTTTGTACTAAATTATGTACTTGTCATTTTGTGATACAAAATAAATTCTTTTTACTTTATGCCGCAATTCATACATCCACTCAATTAGCGTGATGTAAAATTGAAATAACTTAAAGATAAATTATCATATTATAATTTCGTCATCATCATCATCATCAGCCTATATTAGTCCACTGCTGGACATATGCCTCCCCTAATGAGCGCCATAGCGCCCTGTCTTCAGCTTGACGCATCCAGCATCTGCCTGCAGTCTTTCGCAGATCGTCATCCCACCTGGCCGGAGGGCGTCCTACACTACGTTTGCCGAGTCGCGGTCTCCACTCAAGAACTCGTTTACCCCAGCGGTTATCGGTTCTTCGCGAGATATGGCCGGCCCACTGCCACTTCAGTTTGCTAATTCTTTGAGCTATGTCGATAACTTTGGTTCTCTGTCGGATGTATTCGTTACGAATCCTATCCTTCAGAGAGACTCCGAGCATAGCTCTTTCCATAGCTCGCTGAGCGACTTTAAACTGGTGGACCAGCCCTATCGTGAGTGTCCACGTCTCAGCTCCGTAGGTCATGACGGGTAGGACGCACTGATTGAAAACTTTCGTTTTCAAGCATTGCGGTATGGATGACGAGAAGACTCGACGTAGCTTTCCAAACGCTGCCCAGCCTAGCTGAATCCTCCTCTTGGCCTCCTTCTCAAAATTGTTTTTACCCAACTGCAGAATTTGTCCAAGGTAAGTGTAACGGAAACAATTTCGAGAGGGTGGCCATGTACGACGACCGGTCCCGGATCAATGAGGCCATTGATCATGATTTTGGTTTTATCCAAATTCATGCCGAGACCGATGCATCGTGAGGCTAAAGCTAGGCCGTCCAGCATCCGGTTTAGCTCCTCCAACGACTCCGCCATTACGACTATGTCATCAGCGAATCGAAGGTGTGAGATGTAATCGCCGTTTATGTTGATGCCCTTACCTTTCCAGTCCAGTGTCTTAAACATATCTTCCAAGGCGCTCGTGAACAGTTTCGGGGATATAACATCCCCCTCCTCTCCTCTGCGCAGTTGGATGGGTTTGGACTGCTGGTCCTGTACTTGGACACTCATGGTCGCGGCGTCGTAGAGACATCTCAGCACCTCGATATAACGATAGTCTACTTGGCATCGCTGTAAGGATTCCAGAACAGCCAAGGTTTCGACAGAGTCAAAGGCCTTCTCATAGTCCACAAAGGCCAGACACAGGGACTGATTATACTCTTCGGACTTCTGTATAATCTGCCTCACTGTGTGTATGTGGTCTATGGTGCCATATCCTCCGCGAAACCCGGCCTGTTCCGGTGGCTGGAACTCGTCGAGTCTCCTGGCGAGACGGTTCGTGATCACTCGTGAGAACAGCTTATAGACGTGGCTCAGGAGTGAGATGGGTCTGTAGTTTTTAAGGAGGGTTTTATCTCCCTTCTTAAAAAAGAGCACCACAAAACTCCCGCTCCACGCCTTTGGAGTTCTCCCACTGTGAAAGACTGCGTTGAAGAGTTTCTGTAGTTCCTGTATAACAGGGGCTTCTCCGGCTTTTAAAAGCTCTGATGTTATGCCGTCCTCACCGGGGGCTTTTCCATTTCTAAGCTGCCTCAGAGCTAGCACAATCTCGTCTTGACTGATGTCTGGCAGTTCGTCGGTATAGTGGCGTGTCAGGGTGGCTCTTGAATCGTGGTCGACTCGTTGGGGACGAGGGGCATGTGCAGCGTATAATCGGCCATAGAAATCCTCTATCTCGGCGGATATCTCCAGCTTCGACAAAACGGTCCTCCCATCGTGCGTTTTAAGCTTCGTCAGGTGGCTCCTGCCAAGCTGCTGAGTGAAAACTTTGGACCCTCGGTTTCGCTCTATTGCCTCTTTAATGAGGCGTGTGTTGGAGCTCCGAAGGTCGCGCCGTACCATCTTCGCAATTCGCTTGTTCAGGTCTGACCTGTCTGAAGAAGTCGCTTGGGTGGTTTCCCGTCTTTTTGCCATCAGCCCGAGAGTCTCATCCGAGAGTTTGGATTTCTTGCCAGTACGCTGCTTTTGGCAGAATCTGATGCCCTCGTTCCTCAACGTTTCGACCAGATTGTGTAGGGTCTCGTCAGCGTCATCAGTGGGATCCAAGGCAATGAATCTATTCCCGAGAAGCTGCTGGAACTTCTCGGTGCCCGCCATGATCTGGATTGGGTTAGGTCGGAGCGTGGACTTCATCAGACGGTTTCTTTCAAGCTTTAAGTTGATATTCAGAGAGCCTCGGAGCAGTCGGTGATCAGATCCGGTATTAAACCTGTTGATCACTGAGACATCTCTGAATATGTGCTTGCTATCCGTCATGATGAAGTCGATCTCATTTTTAGTCACAGTGTCGGGGCTTCGCCACGTCCACTTCCTCTGGGGCGGTTTCTTAAAGAAAGAGTTCATTAAGAACAGCCCCTCCTTCTCAAGGAAGTTGACAAGCATTTGCCCCCTGTGATTCCTAACTCCATAACCATGCGAGCCTATTCGGGATTCGTTGCCAGTCTGGATTCCCACCTTGCCGTTAAAGTCCCCCATAACAACGTTGAAGTGAGCCTTGGTGGTGTTATGTAAGGCTTTGGATATGTCTTCGTACATATCCTCCACTTCATCATCCGAGTGTGCCGAGGTCGGTCGGTGCGTAAACCTGAATTACCTTCAAGCTGTACCGCTTGGACAGCCGAAGGATCAGGTACGCTACCCTGGTCGACACACTGGATATTTCCTGAACGTTGTTAGAGAGGGCCTTGTTGACGAGGAAGCCTACGCCACCCTGGGATGTTGTATCACCCTCGCGAAAGAAGAGAAGATGGCCCGAGTCTAAGGTTACGGTGTCCTCCCCCTCTCTACGGACTTCACATAACCCCAGAACATGCCATTTAATGTTCTCTAACTCCACTTCCAACTGCGCTAGATGGTGATCAAGCCTCAGAGTGCGTCCGTTAAACGTAGCCAGGGTCAAGTTTTTAAGTAATGATCGGTAGCCTGCCGTAGCCCGGGGATTCTTAGCACCCCCTGCCCCGCCGTTACCATGGCCGCTACCATGGCCAGGAATAGCGAGGCGTCCGGGAACTAGGGGCCACTTTTTGGCGTGTGCAATCATTGGGGGGGTAGTGCCCATAATCCCCACGCTGGGCATGCGGGTTGGGGATCGCAGTTCGGTGATATTATCGGTCTACGGGAGGCGCTGCTGCCCGCCCTCCGGTTTATGTCCCTTAGTCGCCTCTTACGACACCCACGGGAAGAAATGGGGTGGTGCTATTCTAGGCCGGCACCACACAGCCATATTATAATTTACTCTCACCTATTTCTTTAAAATAACATAAGTAGATTTTGGCAAAATATTTACGATTGTTATATGATAAAAATTGATTATAATTAACGCCTGATTTTATAAAAGAAGAGGCTAAAGCAGTAGTGGAAAACCTACTACCACCTAACAACCTAACATTAAGCCTAACCTAACATTAAGGTGGGTAAGCCCTAAAATTGTACAACGATTTTATGAAATGCCTCGGTGAGAAAAAAGTGAAATCGTTTTAGGTAAACATTTTGATAATATATTTTAAATAATTCTTACAAACCTTCAACATTATGGAGCATGTATTCTATGTTAAATACAACATTAAAAACTAAACACAATATTCACTTATAGGATTTTGAGACTAACATCGTTTCTTAAAATGCAAAATGATGGATTATACCAAAAAAATCCAAAGTTTCCACTTATCTAGAGGTACCTGGAAAAAGCCTTTCACTATCTATAACTAATAATTGCTCTAATTATACCATAAACTTTAAATAAATATCTCACCTAAGTAGTTGATTTCTGTGAAATAAAATTTAGGTAGGTACTAATTTTTTCTTTAGCTAATTCATATATTTATTTTTAGTTTCCTTGTTATCGTAATGAAACGCACAGTGTTCTTCAGGTGTTCTTCCAACACAAACGAGTAGCAAATGCTACGGGCCCCGCGCCTAGACCACACCACACTTTTTAATAAATAAAAAAAAAATGTAAAAATGTAATTCCTGAGGCCTTCAAAATTAATTAGCCTACCAACTTAAAAAAGTAGTAACATACGAGTTTAAATTAAGAACCATTGAATGAGTGACATTGTTGTTTTCACCTGGGTACTCGTTTTTTCCTAAAAAATGTATGGGAATCGTTTTTTTTTATTATTGCCAAAATTTACGATTTGATTTGGTATGTTACATTGTGAAAAGTGTTCCTGGTTTAAAATAGAGTCGATAAGGACCAACTTGTTTTTTTTTACCAATCTCGTTTTTTGGGCGAACCGTACTTTTTTCCAAAAAACTAAAAATGGCAATATTTTTTTCTTCAAAATAAAACAGAAGGTTCCTCAGAACCACCTTCTAACTACAAAAGAAACGGTAGCTACCCTAAAGGGGCCAAAAATTTGCCCCACCCTGTATAAGAATTGCTCGTTTATAGGTATAAGATTCATTCAGGTGAAACTTAGCTCTCGGCACCATTGGGATCGTTGGTTGATGATGAGGATGATGATAGATTCCTAAATAATTAAACTTCCTAGAAGCCCACGATATTTATAATAACTTTGTAATTTCCTATTGCACTGAATTTTCGCAATATCCGGCGAAGGCTTTTAGTCGATTAAAGCTACTACATTAATACTCATCAAATATGTCGATTGTTGCATGCGAGCAAGTCATGTCCGGTCCGACTAGAGAACGTTCAGTTGCTTTCTTTGTAGTGTTGGATTTGTGGAACGCTAAACATTTTTTTAATTATGGATTTTAATTAACTTGCAAAGGTACAACGTCTTTTGGTGTTCGTAGACATTTTGCCATCTTGGTGAGTGGAGTGTATGATCGACTTAATTAAAAATTTACTGAGAATATTTCCAATTTTGTCCGTTACTCCTTTCACATTAGGCAAGAACGTCGGCTGTCTTTTCACAGCGATGTGTACCTGTTTGCGCCTCCACTTAGGCGGACATCTGATTCGAGTATTGTGTGTGCGTCAAGTTAGCAGCCACACCATGGAATTTGGTGATTTCAACTATGCCAATAAATGTGCCATTAAATTGTGCCTCTCGATGCCTAAGTAAAATAAATAGTGCCCCAGTACTTTAGGAGATATTCAGGTCTTTCACTGTGGCTGCTATCTTGACGTCAAGCTGGCAGCCCCACTGATTTCGAAGAAACTATAGCGAGATAAGAATCGTGAACTATGCCAAATTACTGTGCCGTACGATACCTAGTTCTCCTGCAAACCTTAGAACTAGACTCCTTGTGGTTTACGAGTTATTTCTCTCTGAACAGCTACGTACATTACGCAGAGTACAGATGAGTACAAAAGTTTACATTACGATTGCCACTTGTCACTATACTATGTCCATTCAGAATAGAGCATGTTTACTAATAAAACGATACATAAATAAATATTTCCATTAAAGTCTTATTTCATCTTCCTTTAGCTTTTATTCTATTCTAGATAGAAAATGATTTAAAATTGACATTAGATCAACATCAAAGCTCAAAATAGCAGCCACTACTTACATAAGGTATAGCTTGATAGGTTATTATCACGGAATTGAGAGCCAATTCTGTTAGTTATAAAGGCAAGTACTAATTTGATTTTTGCCATCTTTGGTTTAATAAAATGTAATTATGACATCAATTATGCATATCCATAATGCCGCAAACAAAGACGCAGACAAGAGCTAACCTAAATAATCAAATGTTTTTTACCCCTTCATCTTTTTTCTCTTTCTTCAGATTGAACTGTCAGTTGCTTTGTATGTAAACATGCTCTATTGTGAATGGATGGACCATAGATGGCGTTTACGCTCTTAACCGTCTACATACCTAACTATTTGCTGTTCAAAATAAAAGAGTTTTATTTATTTTTTTAGTAATTAGAAGGAACTAAATGAATTTAAATATTATAAGTACAAGTTAACGGTATGATTTACAGATTGTTCCTGTAAAAAGGGAGTTTTATTATTTTCCATTACCTACCTTCTTAAAAAATAAAATAAATTCGACTCCACTAATATCTTGTTCCGTATGCAAAAAACATGACAGGCTCTGCGCAAACTGTCTGCGTTAAAACAACTCGTAGACAATTTTGAGTGTTATTTTCGTAAGGTTCTAGGTATCTACGTAAGGTTCTAGGTATCTACGGAGGCCGCGTACGCGTAATACGTGATCGATGGTTGGGATCCATAACATTTATTGCAGTCATTAATAACTTAATAAAATAATAATAATTTAGTAATACCTAACTACTAAATTCCCATAAAGCATTTTTACCTAGTAAATTATCATACTATAATAATAATAATAATAAATAAATCTTTATTTCAGTAAGCGGTATACATAACATAGGTACATTTACTTAAATTTAGTCGGGTACATTTGATCTATGTCTGAGGTAGTCAGGTACCTTAAACTAGACTCTGTTCCCCACACTAGGTCTGGACTAGGGCTTGGACTCCGGAACTCCGGTTTTGGTGTAACTCCGGACTTTCGAAAGATTTCAGCATCGTTTGTAAAACCGGAGTTATCGGAACCAAAACCGGAGTTTCGGTTTTCAGAACAAAATCCGCGCCGCGCATTGGTTTTGGAATTAATATTCAAATTTAATCGGCCTAAAGCGCGGCGCATTGTAATATCGGACATCGAAAGCTTTATCATCACCATCAACCTATATTAGTCCACTGCTGGACATAGGTTTACCCTAATGAGCGCTATAGCGCCCTGTCTTCAGCTTGACGCATCCAGCATCTGCCTGCAGTCTGTCTGTCGCAGATCGTCATCCCACCTGGCCGGAGGGTGCCCTACACTGCGTTAGAATTTATTTTTCAATACATGTGTCTCTTTTCTGAGACAATCTACTCATAATAACTGTCTGAATGATGATAATGATGACGATAATGACGTGTTATTCTTGTAATGTACGAAATAAATGATTATTGATTATTGATGTAAGGTTAGAGTGCTATCTTCTAGAGTCCTACTTGTGTTATATTTAGGTTTCGAATAATTGTTAACTGTGTTTGTTAGTGTTACTAAGTAGTCTTTTATTTTTTTACCTTATTTTACTTGTAGTGTTGTGTAGTGTTTAATAAATCATTTTCTTTCTTTCTTTCTTTTCTTTATCTTAAATTAGGAATCGTAAAAAAAGTATCCAATTGTTTGCCACCCAGGACGTCAAAATTAGATTCGATAGGGTTGGCACTGCGATAAAGTCAAAAATTTCTGGTGAATTTAATCTTCTTGTTTGACCACCTATTGATGATTTTGTGAATTGAAATAATTGGATTTTGCATTAACTTACCATAAATATTTAAAAAGATATAATCTAATAGAATTTACAGGTGAAATCAGCGTAATTCTGCTAGGCCTGCATCATTACGTAGTGATAACCCTAAAAAACAGCTGATTTGTTTTATTAGTAAACATGCTCTATTCTGAATGGACATGGTATAGTGACAAGTGGCAATCGTAATGTAAACTTTTGTACTCATCTGTACTCTGCGTAATGTACGTAGCTGTTCAGAGAGAAATATCTCGTAAACCACATGGAGTCTAGTTCTAAGCTTTGCAGGAGAACTAGGTATCGTACGGCACAGTAATTTGGCATAGTTCACGATTCTTATCTCGCTATAGTTTCGTCGAAATCAGTGGGGCTGCTAGCTTGACGTCAAGATAGCAGCCACAGTGAAAGACCTATATATCTCTTAAAGTACTGGGGCACTATTTATTTTACTTAGGTATCGAGAGGCACTATTTAATGGCACATTTATTGGCATAGTTGAAACCACCAAATTCCATGGTGTGGCTGCTAACTTGACGCACACAGTATTGTAGCCATTCCGTTCCAGAACTCCTTGAACATGATCTAGCTCACCTTTCAGATGTTCAGGGTCACAGAGGTCATGAGCTCTGTTTACTAGTGAGAAGAGTACTCACTCCAGGTGCCTCGGATGGTGGTGTGATGTAGTAATAGGTAAATCAACGCGATAAATACCCGTGAATATTTATAACAATAAACTGATCCGGTTTAAGCATCGATCAGGTATTTCGCGGCTTTGATCGATGGGTTCAAGCAACAAAACGAGCAATAAACCGAGTTCAAGAGCTATATGTATGGTCATGTCTCACAATAGGAAACTGAGATTTGAACTCGATAAAGCTGAACTTGATAGTGTTGGTGTTAGTTTTTAAGTCAAAGTCCTTTTTTTCATGAATAAAGTATTTTTCAGTGTATTTTTATAATTTTGTATATTTCTAGATTGGTTTCGAAACCCGGTCGCGTTCTGTCTGTCATTTTCCCTGTATAATATTTAAGCGACTACAGCCATCAATATAAAATAATACCTACATTTCCTGCGCTTGTCGCAGAGATACAGATTTGAGAAAAAAAGATTATTCAGCTCAAATTTCAAGAGAGTAACAAAGTCAAATGAAAAAAATCAACTTGTACTTTTCAAAAGTTTTTTCAAATATTGGGTTTTGTAGGTTTCATCCATTTTCAAATGATTTAATAAAAATATACCGTTCCTCCCTCTATCCCCGATGGTGGCAAAGCAATGTATCTGAAATATAGGTAGGGTCTACTATTATTAGGTATTCATTAAATAGCGAAGCCACTAAACCCTGTGAGTTCACTCGCACTTGACGCTTTTCTATACCGATTACTACAATGAAGTACCTTCAATTCTCAGTTTTCTATTGAATGTGACAAATGTGACAATGAGCAAATGGTTTAGTGTCTTTCCACCCATTATTTCCGCCCATTATTGGTGTGCAGTTCGATATCATAAAAGTTCGTTTCGCCCAATTAGGACGCATCAATTATGACATTTACTGTCATTTCTTCTATGTCATTTGTTTTAACTAGCGACCTGCCCCGCACGAGTGCAATGTTGATGTATTATACATATAAACATTCCTCTTGAACCACTCTGTCTATTTAGAAAAACCGCATTAAAATGCGTTTCGCTGTTTTAAAGATCTAAGCATACATAGGGACAGACAGACAGACTTTGTTTTATACTATGTAGTGAATAGGAGACTTATATGTTTCTATTCAGTTTTGTTGTTAATAATGACTGCATAGTTTTATCTAGGTAGGTATGTATATGTCGTTGAAAAGTATTGAATCGAGTAATGGGAAACAAAATTAGTTAAACAAAAGGCGAGCCCCGTTTCTCAACTACATATTATGTATTTGCAAATGTGTACTCGTTCTACTTGCTCTCTATCAGGTTTTGGCTGAAAATCAGCGTTTTTGCTTTTAAGCAAAAAATTTGGCTGAGCCATGGCCTATTTGATGAGCTGCAACACACACAAACTTTTCTACACTAAGTACTTACTCTTGTCTGAATTATTAAAGCTGTTGTACTTTTGTTTGTATTGTATCTCTATGTGTGTGTGTGCCTATACTACCAAATATTTTTTTATCTATCTTTAGTTACGCAAACAGTAACTGCCGAACTTTTTCGCTATACTTAGCTGTCTTGAGTGTTTTACAAAATTATTGTCTATTGCGTCGTATTATTAAAATTCAACTTTATTGTATCCACCTTCAGTGGGTAAGGTAGGTACATTACATTTAACCTGGTCGGTGACTGTACCCAATGGTTCTTAACTACTTTGCTATGAAGGTCATGGTTTGCGTGAGCTTTTCGGCTGAATGAAGGACTCCTATTGACCGAGTAAAGCTAAAATAAATTGCATCACGATTATTTTGGGCACTTTCTTTAAATCATGTACTGAGATTGAAAAAAACATGACAAAGGTGAATAATTATTCCGAAAATGATTATCTTTTTTTGTGTAGCTGTTCTCAAATGACTGGAAATTTTAATACTTAATAGTGCCACAAAATATCCTTCATTTTATGTCTACCAAAAATACTACTGCAAAGCTCTAGTTTTTGAGTCAAAATTACACCTAAATACGTCAAAACTACACCAAATTAGGTAGATAAATTTTCTCCTACCCACTAATGGAAGTGGGAATAAATTTCACCTTAAACATTTTTGATATGCCGCTATACCATGTTTGTTAGACAGAGATAAAGTACATCTTTAAAACGCAACTATTTAAATATTTGTTTTTCTACAATATACGTAGAAATTAGGATTTATCCACGTTAATTGGAACTCAACTTTTTCGTAACGCTTCTAGTATGATGAAGCTTTGAAATCTTTACTGTTATCGCGAACAATCAAGCATGGCACTTAGAGAATAGGCACATATCTACAATTAAGTTGGTATTTACTTAAAGTTGCCGGTAAGTTTGCCCAAAAAACTCAAAACGTTTGCATTTATATGACTGAGTAAGCTCAAAGCTCGAGGCTAGCATACAATATCGTAGTTGATGTGGGGATCGATGTGCTTCCCGCCCATCACTCAGTCACAGACACCCCATACAAAAGACATCAACGACATCCTTTTTCGTGTGGATCCGGTATAAAGTTTACTTTATTATATACAAGCGGTCCGTCCCGGCTTTGCACGGGTGGACAATTATTTTTAAACATATAAATATAGCGTATGTTTTTCAGGAATAATGTAACATTATAATGGTGAAAGAACTTTTGAAATCGCTCCTGTAGTTTTTGAATTAATTTGTTACAAACAACGTTTCCTTTTTATAATATTAGTGTAGATATATATATTTATAATATATAACATATATAAAACGCTATCGCGATTAGATTTTTGCCTAACGAGATGGAATTTTTTATACGCATTACAATTTGCAATAATTATTGATAAATTGATATGAAATATAAATAATGTTTCTCAATCTTACGCACTTCTGCAATTACGTTTCTTTAAATATAAGTACTAACTTCAATAATAACAGGGGTTGACCGCCCTTGTGTAGTCCTTGACTCTGTTCAAGCGTAGTTTGAATCACAAACCATAAAGATGGTAACATTTGATTTTATGTAAAAAGGTTGATTCACTATTCGTCATCCTTAACGAGACTTGGCTGGGTCATAGGTTACCTGCTGTACCTGCCATTGGTACTCGTCATTACATTGCCTAAGCATTGCATTTAAAATATTAATGCAATAATAAAAAAAAAATTAGACACATCACATTTGTTTTTGATGCGCTTTATAGCAAAAATTCTAGAAAAGAAACAGTCCATAAAAGATAACTATATCGTTTAGTGATGAACAGGAACACCTAATGGGCAGATACTTACATAAGTAAAAATTTACGTGCCTTGAACCATCAGACAAGTAAAATGTGCCATAAAAGGTAAACTGCATTTTACAAGCCATTCTTGGCAAAATGCCAACCATGCAAGTTATCATAAGATCTACACAAAAAAACAGCCTTCAGACTTGTCAGTTCATGAAATTGATTAATGTTCAATAAACGTTGCAAAGACGATGCACCAAGTAGCTTTGGGCTTAACAAACTAAGGGCAAGCGAGGTTTTCAGATCACAGTATTTTCACAAGTGACAAGTATGTGGATATAGTAGTTATGCGTGCCCTCTACTCTACCTTGTACATACTTACTAAGTACACCTATTTAGGTATGTATGTACGTAAGTAAAATTAATCGCAACATTCCACATCTATGCCAAGATACCACCATTATGCCGCTAGTCGTAAATCAGAGCAATATACAAAACACTTAAAATTTTCCCTGCAGCTCGAATTATTAACACGGCAAATATCTAAATAATTTAAGGCGATTTTGTTGAATACCTTAGCAGTTTTAGCAGTTGAAAAAACAACATAACTAACTGGGTTTCCTGTTTGTGGAATACATATTCATGAAATAATAGCTAAAGGTGCAATTATGTGACTTGACCATTTTGGGTCACTCGGCTACTTTTTGTTAAATGAGTTGACGAAATCAATAATCTTTCACCATTTTAAATAACATTTACTTCTTTGAATAAATTATAGACATCCGTGGAGTAAACATAGATAATAAGAAAATAAACAAAAACAGAGATCATGGTTGAATAGTTGATTCGAAAGAAAACAATCACAAATCTTTAACCTAGGTTTTTTTTTTCAGGGAACGTAGCGTCTACTTTTGGAAATGCTGAACAAGAAACGTTTTACTAATAGTTCAGTGAAAGTTTCAAATCAGCATCAATAAAGTAACGTAACGAAGTAGTTGGGTTGCAATTTAAGTAAAATTTAAGTCTAAACCGGGTTATTGGTAAAAGACTGACACTGCGTGATCTGCATATTCTGCCCATCATCATCACGAACACGTTAGTGAAGACGCCGGGTCTTGATTCTTAAAAGTAGCAAAGAACTAAAGATATTAATAGGGACCTCCTTCCATTTAATTATAATAATCTTTCACGGGGGCTTTTAGTTAAAAGTAATCTTAAAATCGGCTCTGCCCTGAATGATCAGTGGGTGTGTATAGGTAATTTGATATCGATTTACGTAAAATTTTAGGATTTGACGATGATGATTTTTAAGACCTGGTGTCTTCACAACCGTGTTCGTTATGATAGGCAGAGCCTGCAGTTCCCGCAGTGTCCGTTAACTACCAAAAACCCTGTATATAAAAGAGTATCTATTTAAATAATAGTTCAAAAGGGAAAATAATAAGTTGGGCGTAGTGACATGCGACAGAAGTTTTTACTTTTGCACGTCACATCGGTTCCTATTTATGTAATTAGTACATCGATCAAAAATTTCGCCGGCCCCGAAATTTTTGATCGATTTATCGATTAGTACCATTATTATGTTCTTTAAATAATATTTTTCTTAAAGAAACTTTCGCTTTCACAAATTTACTTTTAGGAACTGTAGCTTACCATTTCAGCAATGCGGAACAAAAAATATGTTAGTAACAGTTCTTAGCAACAATTTTTTATGGAAATGGATAGGTGGAAAAAAATGTTACTCGGAGTAGCGTTGGTACGTCAGGGCCCCCTGCATAATTAGCATGCCAAGCGGTGTCTTGGATTTATATCTACACTGCTATCGTCTAGCTTACCGGCGAAAACTTGCAGTTTTATTGCGACGTGTTTGTTAACATTATTATTTATTTGGTTGCTTGGTTTTGCCCTTTCCTGGAAGTCTAGACGGTTTTACCGAAAATATGCGCAATAATTAGTAGGGTTTGTTTTGTAAACCTGTTAATTTATATACGTATTGACTGTTGAATTATATGTATGTTACCAAAAACATGTTTTCAAAAACTATTTTCGCTGCAATATATAAAAAAAATGACACAGTGATAGACTGAACGAGTTCAGAGAGTATTCTGATTAGTATTTTTTGAAACCTTCTTTAGCAAAGTCGTTTTGCTCAGCACTGACCACCGGCCCCCAGAACATTAGACAGGTCAGCAATTCTCAAGGATGGTGCCGTAAAGCCAAGGTCGAAAATCTCCCATCGATTACCGAGTAACAACCAGTCGAGCACGCAAAACTCCTTGCCTCTACCCTTGACACAGAAACGGTCAGTTCGCGGCTCATATTCGATTGGAACCCGAAATTATGTAGGCCGTTGGAGCCCCGGCCGGAAATGGAGGCTAATTCTGTGGCAGTCATGGCCAGCTTTCCAGTGGTCTATTGTCTGTCAGATAAGCATCGGACAGTTTGCGCGAGGATGGATGCTAATTTGGGATGGGTTTTCGTTCTGGCAATGCTTTAGATTTATTTTGGGATTTGACATTGTGAATAAAGTCTTTCGGTTCATCACGTAAACTTTTGAGTTTGACCAAGACTAAACAATAAACAAAATGTTTACCTGTTTGCCTTTTGAAACGTTAAGCTTTAAGCTCTTACCGAGATCCTATTAACATGGACTTGTTATAATAAAGCTGTAAAAATATAAGGGCTAAAAGTATAAATTAACAGGCTAGGGCACATTTCTGAGCCCTATAGACGTTTATAAGACTGGGAAATACATCAAATCGACCATAACCGTTGTAAGTATGACCGTCTGACACACTTGGCTCACGCCACCTGGGGGCTACCTGCTAAGATTTATTTCTTCAAGCTACTTATTGTGTATGGTGAGGCACACAAGTGTAAAGAAAGTTTCGCTGCTTATGTTCTTTTCCCCTTGAAACTTTTTGTATCTTGCCTAGACTTGAGTCGAAGTAACTTACGTCGCTAACCTTACGTTACAGTTAGGCACGCGCGAGCCACTATGGTAGCCCCGCCAAAAATAGAATTTCTTGAATGGTGTAAATTACAATTAAGAACATTGAAACAGGGACATAGACTAAGGTCATCCTTAAAAATTATCAAACTTTGTAGGTTTTACGTCCATCAAAAAAAGACGGTATTTAATAACTGATCTTACCTAAATTAAACTCATCACCTAATCTTTTTTCACTTTTTTTCCAGTCCCATTTACGATGAATCCTGTAGTATGTAAAAAAATGAAGTACTAAATTGAAACCTTAATCTGATTTTGTATATACCTACTTGAAAAACACATTGAGCTAGCTAAAACAGTTGCAAGATTCAATGAACTTGGCTTTGGTGCTCAAAGCTGCGTGCAAAAGTCACCGTCGACTCGTACCTATCTCATGAGCGACGGTTCGCGGCTAAATGCAGTTGACGTAAAATAACATTTAAATCTGACAAAATTATCCCTTGTAAATATCAAAACAAATCATACATGGGTACCATGATCGATCCGAGTTCCCCCATGAGCAGTAAAAACGTGGAAAGATGAGACGCAGGCTGGCACGCGATCGTTGCCAAGATATCGAACATACAGCTGGCCTCCCTTCTTTGTTAAACGTTTTTGTCAACTGCCATCTTTCAGCCAGTAAAGCGTTATTCGTTTTTGAATTTAACGTAGTTTTGTTTCTTCAAATGTGCGGTTGTCAATTGTTTGAGATTTTAGCGTTACAATGTGTTAGGAGTTCCCCATGCTCTTCCTCAGCGCATCTACATGTTGGCTGAGTCATAGAAATTATGATGACTTTTCCAATATTTAGACGGACCATAAGGTTACAGGTCAAAAAATCCGTATATTAGTCATCACTCAATGTGTGATCTTCTTCGAGTGCTTTGAGCTGGGTGCTCAACATAGAGGGTCACCTCCCAGACCACGCACATTTAGTACATCTCGATAATGCTGTACCTTGCGATCGTCATATCTGCGTGTCAGTTTAAAACAGACTACCTGTCATGCGATACCGTTAAAACTCCGTGACACAAATGCTGTATGAAACTATCGGCTTCATTTATATTATCTTTCCATGCAATTCATGCAAATTAAAAGATTATTTGATCATTCTCAAAGCAAACCAATAAAACAGAGGGCTTCTCATACAAACATAATGATTTTTACGGAAAATAAAGGATGACACAGGGAATACAGGGGGTGTCAGTTGCTTGTCACAATGCGGCGCCACAGACGTGCAGATTAAACCGAAACAATAGACACAGACGCGCCACTAACGAGTGGATTTGCTTTATTTATCGATGCAAATATTTATTGTGTACATTTTGAAATAGTCTCTAACGGTTAGCTAGGATGATGCTATCTTGAGTAAGATCAACAGGAGTAGGTAAGTGTTTGGATTGGTTACTATATGATTTGCTAAAAATTCTATTTGTTACGAATCAGTCAATTATGTAGGTAAATAAGTAGAGTTCCTGTCTCCATTATCCCGAGTCAATATCACAACAAAGCATCGTTATCACGGCTTTTAGTCTTATCTGTGGTGTCCACCGAACAAAACAAGAAAAACAATTTAACGGTATCAAGTAACCTTTAGAGAGTGTGAATCTGATGTCTCTGAGCAAGATAATACATCAGATGAGTCTCCGGATAATTATTGTATGTGTTTCTTTTGTGTATACCGTGAGAAAATGTTGGTAATTTGTGTTTTGAACGATCATCTCTAGTCCCTCTTCTATAGATATCACTACACCCAACTACTACATAATCTACTACTTCTACATTACTAGCTTTGAATTTTTTTTATTAGGTTTCTATTAAAACATCAAAAGAGAGATATGAAATTAAGAAGTTCGAGTAACGGCTTTGTCGTAAATAAATAGAATGAAATTGTAGAGCAAAGCGCTACCGTTGATTTGAGCTTCCGATTTTCATGTTACAAAACTTTACACCGATTAAGTTAACGTTTAAACTTTCCCTTCGTGCATTCAAACCGAGCAAGAACAAGCCGTCAAAGAAACATAAGACTTACAACAACGACTAAAAGTTCATTTCCCTAAGTCCCTGTTGCTTTGGCTTGGAGAAAATAAACACCTTGCTTAGGCATGTAAAGTATGCTTGCTGGGTGGGCGCCACGCCAGCTCGCATCGCGGCGCTGTCTAGCCACCGCGCGGGTGACCTTCAGGCGGCAGAGCTTACTTACTGGATCTAGGATGCCGGCCATCGGCACGGAGACAGCGTCCTCGCCGCCCGCCGCCACCAGCTTCTCCAAGACCTTGAGGGTCTGCTCGACGGCGGGCCACTCCCCCTTCTGCGCCAGCACCAGTATCCGGCCGGCCACTTCCCGGATGTTGATCCCGGCGCTGGGCGGCTTGACCAGGCCAGTGCCGACGTCGGCACCATTGTTTTCCTTAACCTCCTTCTTGTCACCGTTGTTGGAGGAGGTTTCATCCTTGTCTTCTGACGCCTTAGCTGCCTGCGTCTTGTCATCGTCGGCGTTAGTGTTCTTCTTCGGCGGGCCCTTGCCGCCTTTCTTGCCGGCAGCTTGCGACATAGTCACATAGCAGTATCACGGTACAGCACTACTCGGTCGCGGCACATGGTTCGTGCTACTCGTTGGGCGGGCGGAGCATGACTGCGGCACGTTGCGTAGCTCCGCTTCAGCCGACTTCTTGCATGATTCGAGTAAATAAACGCAAGCCTGAAGCCTGCTTGGATTTACAAACAAACTTGCGGGCGATGTCTCAACTTGTCCCTTGCATTTGACCCATTTTTTTGGGTGGAGATTGTCATCGTGGGGTTCTTTATTTTTTATCGAACCAACTGCCACATATTTCACTCCAAAATATTGTTATATCAATTGCTCAAACAAGTTATGTTCATTCGTACCGCATGACTGGAAAAGTTATAAATTTTCCTATTTCATAATTCTTAATTAATTGAAGTATCGCTGCCATTTCAATTTCTGATATGGTTTCCCATAATGGAATAGCCCACATTTCTTACAAGTTTGTTTGTTCTAACCACGTGGCTGCGACATCGACTATTGTACATTTCATTGATGAAAGTTGAGCTCTTATGAAAATTAATTAGAGTTATTGATATGAATATCACTTTCGACGAGGGTGTTTGCAATTACAACTTACAATAAAAGCCTTCAAGTAGGCACTGACTAAGGGAACAAAGAAAAAATGTATCAAGGTAGTGAAAGTACCTACCTACCTAAACGATTTGAAGAAGGCGTAACGATCTGTCCCACAAAGCGTCCAGAAAATTTGCATAAGAAAATAGATTAATAGTTGTACTGCGACCCTTCACCCCGCGACCTTGTTTGGTCACCACACATGGAACGCATTTCCACATTTTCCACCCCCGATCATATCGTAGAGCTCAAGAGGTTGGATTTGCATGGGTCGTCGCAAGGGGGGCGTCGCGTGCGCTCCACGCCGCTTCCGGAGGGGGAGGGGGAGCGCGGCCTCGATTCCAAACACCAAGATCAGATACTGAAAGAATATTATGCTTTGACCGTGGTCCGGCCGTGGACGCTTGAAGGACTGAATTGGGAGCAGTTCCAGTCATTCAATAAGTTCATGGATATTTTTGAGCGCACTGCCGTATCTAAATTATTGATTTCGAAATTTAAAATCAATCAAATTCGTATTCGTAAGATAGTGTAGGACACCTTCTGGCCAGGTGGGATGACGATCCGCGAAAGACGGCCAAAGCGATTGTATAAAACACTCGATAAGTTCCGGGAGTGTACTTAGTTACTTACATAAAAAAAAAGCGGAAATGGAGACGGGTCTTGTTAGTTTTCAATTAATCACTAACTATCCAAGTGCACTTGGCACCAGACTTTTGGAAAATCCATTTTTTTTATTATTTCTTATAGATAATCGTTTGTAGTTCATAGTGTTCTTTTTTCGATTGTAGTGGGTACGAGTAGCTCTAAAAAAAGTTCACATATTAATTTTATTTTTCAGTGTTGATAAGTCGTCCTGGTGTTAGTCGTATAATGATTTCTGATTTTTTTGGCTCTCTTTTTATTTGCAATTTTTATACCTATGTAATATTAAGTTTTTGTTTATGAAATATATATTATGATAGGTACTATTAAGTTACTTATAGAAAAAAATCATACAAATAAATTAACACCAGTATTTACATCAATGCCAGTCAATTAAATAATGTAATAATCTATCTATCTGTCTTGTCTCTTGTTATCATTCATTAGGTATTTATTTAAATATCTAGATCCAACTCGTTTCGCATAATGTAACTTCATATATACCGAATAAACTCAAAACACGACAATACGGCAGTCGATTGATAACGATGTAAAAACAATAAGTACGATGATTACTTACAAGATAGCATATCTATCAGTCTATCGCCAGCAGTCGATGTGGGTGGACGTGGCGCTGTCGACTCCAAGATGTGGTGTAAAAGTGCAACGCTCTGTAGATCAAGGCTGACCCGTATAAATGGTCTGAGGTTTGTGTTGATATACTTTCTTTACCATACTGAATGGGTGTGGGACCAATTGTGCTCTGGGAAAAAGGTTCATCAATCTCGATCAAAGGTTCAACTACGGACTAACTAAACTCAGATTTGCTACTAATCACATACCTCTTTATTCATAATGGTCTGCTAAGATAAAATAGCTGCTAAGTAGTGTTATTTCTCAGTCTGACTTATGTCAATAGAAGATCGAGATTTAGCAGTATGCTAAGTTAGCAGACTGTTATGAATAAGGATAGTCTATGCCTCTTTATTTTTAACTTAAGAGGTTCTATGTTAGGCTGTACAAGTAAATGTTTGTAATATGCGTCGAATTCTCCGTTAACATTTATTGCATGATAATTATTTCGATATCCAGAGGTGGTCCCAAAAAATGTTTATTCCAGAGGGTTTTCGATTAGTATTTCTCCTGCAAAAAATAACATTGTAAAATGAAGGGAATCAATGTCCTTTTTTTGTACTTTTTTTCAAATCAAATTGTATGGCACTCGCCACATAACATTGTGTATATTTATATTTTGAAGATAAAAAATCCATGGTAAACATTTTTATCATCGGTTTTTATTTCTCGTGTCTACCGTCAGTGCCCTCCAATTTGTGCCTCGTATTTTGTTCTTGCTCTGATCACATCCATGTCCTATCATCATCATCATCATCAGCCTATATTAGTCCACTGCTGGCCTCCCTATGTCCTATAATGATTGCCAATAGTGGCATCTTCGTTATGCAATTTTTTTTATTCCATATTCTTATTTATGATTGCCAATAGCGGCAATCTTTGTTATGTTGTTTGTATTTTATTCTTTAATCTTATTTAAGATTGCCAATGGTGGCAATCTTCGTTATATTACTTGCATCGAATGAAATGTCTCCATAAATAATTATGAAACAAATATTTTTATCTCAAATATATAAAATACGCTGCTCATATCATAGTCGTAACTCGAGTTGTTTAGGCGATATCTGATAATAAACTTTATCTGGATATTATTTATTACATAAAAAATTACAAACATTACATCAATGAGGCACTTCTACTTGCTAATTGAATATAACTCGATCACCTCCACAGAATAAAACTATATAATTATATCTATGCTTCCAAATATAATATGTATATACGCTTACGCTTATGTATACAGCTAATACAAGTATATATCTACTTTATTGTGTTGCCACTGCATTGAGCACTTTTTTTTTTTTTTAAAATCTTTATTTAATGAGCTTAATCACATTGCGATTATGATTGAGCACTTATTATTCATAATAGTCTTTGCTATTCATGGTAGGTATGAACGAAACTGTTTGCTTTATTTTAATCGACTTCGAAAAAGGAGGTTTTATGTTTTGCTGTATGGATGATTTATGTTCGCCAATTTCTCCTTTAATTCTGGACTGATTTTGATGAAACTTTCTCTATGAATGTTAAGTCGGTTTTTAGTTTTTTTCACATTCAAATTATTTGTTTTCACTATGAATGTATACGTAGTTACTTCCATGTACAAATTAACCGATAGATAGCTATAAAATACATTATTACACCACACAAAGACATGACAACGCAATAATAAATGCTAGGAGTAGATGAAGTACAAAGGCGGGCCTTATCACTCTGAGCGATCTCTTCCAGACAACCTTGAGATAGACGGTGGCCCTCGACTACATACAATAATACCTAAATTATGTACAAACAATTCTTAAATTCTTTATTGCACACAAAATAACATACATAAAAGTTAACAAAAACTGGAAATGTACAAAGGCGAGCTTAACCCTAAAAGAGTACAATATTAATAAACTTACATAAACATAAAATAAGGTACCTACCGATACGCAATGTATATGTTGGTGAAGTTAGCAGAGCGTCTTCCAGCAAAACAAAAATAAATAAGAGTTATGTTTTCATGCAGATGAGTTCTAATAGTTCCTGATACTTTTCATAAATATAGAATCAGGAAACATAGAACTCATCTACCTCTACATGCTATTAGAACTCTCATTTTTTATGCTCCGCTGAAAGATGCTATGCTAACATCACAGACACCCGATTTATAGAGTCTAACTCTATACAGATAGATCGGTAACAAATACATCTTATGTCTACAGATGGATGCTCTCCTAACATCACAGACACCCGATGTATATTGTATAGAGTCTAACTCTATACAGATATATCTATAACAAATACATCGTATGTCCACAGAAAGGATCCTCTCCTAACATCACAGACACCCGATGTATATTGTATAGAGTCTAACTCTATACAGATAGATCTATATCATCGTATGTCCACAGATGGATTCACAAGGTCCAATCCGCGAGCTACCTCCAGCACCCTGGTTCAGAGCCACTGACGATAGCAACACTTGGTGACGTCATCGCAGAGACTGCCCACAAGTACCCCGGCAGGGTCGCAGTCAAATCCAAGCATGAGGGCATCAGCATTACCTATGAGGAGCTCCTCAATCAGGTAGGTCTTGGATGCGGATCAACCACAAACACAAAATAATGTTGGACAATTCACACAGCATTATCTAGCCGCAAGCTAAGCTGAGCTTGTGTTATGGGTACTAGAAAACTGATATACTTAACTTGTCATACATAGGTAGATATTTTTTATTATACAAAGAAAACGTCTAGAACGCTCTGAAAAAATATCTAAAGATCGTACACACATGTCCCGAGGCGGGAATCGAACGCACTTTTTGTTACTTAATTATTATCTGTCAGTCTACTTAAGAGACGAGAGAAGAGACTGTGTTAAACACATTGGCTCGGATATGTGCCTTATTAAAGTATTTGACGACCTCTGTAGCGGTGGGCGAAGGTCCACCTGCGACGCAGGAGGTTGCGGGTTCGATTCCCGCCTCGGGACAAATGTGTGTACGATCTGCATATATTTGTTCAGGGTGTTCTGAATGTTTTCTTTGTATAATAAAAATATCTATTTATATAGTGCATTGTATTTTGTATATCAGTTATCTAGTACCCATAACACGAGCTCTGCTTAGCTCGGGGCTACATAATGCGGTAACTCCCATTTGTTATATTGCTGTATAAATGGGGTATATGCATGTGACTTCAAAAAAGCTAATATTTTTTTTACGTATTCTCTATTGATATAGAAATATATCTGTATATTTATTTTTGTATTTTATGATGTTTTTATTATGAAATTCAATCATTGAAAAATTTTAAGTCTCAACAGCAAAATGTCTAAACGCACAGCTATCAAAGTCAAAGTCAAAGTCAAATCGTTTATTTCTTTAGACTTACAAAATAAGTACTTAGACAAGTCAAATTTTTACTATATAAACAGCTTGATAAATAGTTATATTGGCATGTGAAGCGTGACGTCACACTTGAACATTTTTGTATGGGCATGAAGTTTTGACTTCGAGTTTACATATATGGGACTCGATGATCCGTGACGTCATATGCAAGGACTAACATGGCAGCGTTTTTATCACCCGAAACTGAGTGTAGTTTTACTTTTAGTTTTTTACCTCAATTATTTAATTTTTTTTGGGTGTTATATTTTTTTCGTGTTATGTATTAACCTAAATAATCGATGAAAAAAATAAAAAAATCCATGCATATACCCTATTGTCTAATTTTTTAAAATATTTATTGATGTGTCCAGGCCGATGCCCTCGGCTGCGCCCTCCGCAGCCAGGGCCTGGAGAAGGGCGACCGGCTGGGTCTGTGGTCGCACAACAGCGTCTCGTGGATCGTCGCTGTCGTGGCTGCTGCAAGGGCGGGCCTTATATCGGTAATCACATATATCACATCATACTATATCACATCACACTAATCACACTTCACACTAAGCACAGTAATCACACTATCACATTAATATTATAAATGCGAAAGTTTGGATGGATGTTTGTTACCTATTCACGCCAAAACTACTGATCGGATCGGGCTGAAATTTTACTAACCGGTAATTCTAATCCTGGAATCAAATATCAC
The DNA here is from genome assembly GCA_955876795.1 of Eupithecia tripunctaria. NCBI lineage: Eukaryota > Metazoa > Arthropoda > Insecta > Lepidoptera > Geometridae > Eupithecia > Eupithecia tripunctaria. The sequence goes on along the minus strand of OY041609.1, from coordinate 8,701,692 downwards.
ACTAATATAATATCTCAATGCAAAAAAGATCTGCTGCTACGTTAAGCCATTGACGTAGCACCACGGCATATAAAAAAGTACTTGATTTTTTTAAATACCGTAGCACGTAGAGCTACAACGTAGCTCTACGACGTAGCAAGCAACAGAGCTACGACGTAGCAAGCTACAGAGCTACGACGAAGCAAGCTAAAGAGCTACGACGTAGCAATCTGCAGAGCTATGACGTAACTACAATAATTAAAAGTTTAGAAATATTTTTTCTGATGAAAGTAATACTTTTCGTCCCTAAAATGTATTGACGAGTAATGACACTTGTCACGTCACCATGCATTCGATCTTTCAATACAGCCACTCAACTTCAACTTCTGGCTTCTGCGTCTGGTTTGACTCAATTCATGCAGCACTTAATGAGTCCTGTAGTGGACCAATACTGGCTGTTGAGGAGGTTGAAAAAGTATTACTTAGCCATTCACTACTTATTTATTCTTACTCCCTGACTTGTATTCGTGATGAAAAGCACAGTGTTTACCTCGGATAAAAGTAAATTATTTAACCCCTTGATTTATCAAACTCCAAACTCTCCCTTGATCTATTAGCTACGCTACACTACGCTCGGGTGCCAAACTCCGTCTCGGGGTTAAATAAGTTACTTTCATCCCTTGGGTAACAATGTACTATTAAAAGTCATGCATGACATGTATGATTGAAACAAACACACTAATTATTTCAAGTTTCCAGGTGCTCTTAAACCCAGCATACGAACACAATGAGACAAGTTTCTGCATAAAGAAGACTCAAATGAAAGGTCTGTTTATCGGAGAAACGTTGCCCAATAGAAACTACTACGGCATCTTGGAGAAACTCATCCCTGAACTGCACAGCTCAAAGGCTGGAGATATCAAATCAAAGGCTTTCCCTCATTTGACATCCGTTATTGTACCGAAAGAGAAATTAGAGTGAGTACGTACCTAATACAGAGGTAAGAGTAGGTACTCATAAATAAATAAATAAATAATGCTGGATAATTCATACATCATTATCTAGCTCCAAGCTAAGCAGAGCTTGTGTTATGGGTACTAGATAACTGAAAAACATAATACAATACACTACATAGATATATATTTTTTATTATAAATAGAAAACATCCAGAACGCCCTGAACAAATATCTGCAGATCGTACAAATATGTGTCCCGAGGCGGGAATCGAACCCGCAACCTCCTGCGTTGCAGGCGGACCTTCGCCCACCGCGCCACAGAGGTCGTCGTACTATCTATACTTACTACCATGCAAAAATTACATGTTTATTCTACTATCGTTATATAAAAGTTTTATGACAAAAAATAAGGTCTTCGTACGTATCAGGTCACCTAGTTAGTATGTAGTTAACATTGGTAACGCGTGAAAAAAAACCGAATCTTTGCTAAAATAAACTTTGCATTAATTGTAGTTTTGCAATTTATTGTTATAGGTAATATTTGTCAATTGATCAGGACGACAATTGTATGTTAGTTTGTTTTAGTGTGGGTTCATTAGTCAATGACTTACAAAGCAAACAAAATTTATGTATCAGATATAATTATCTAAATTATACTTTTTGAACCTAGAAAATAGTCAGTTTTTCACGCGTGACCAACCACCGCCCTAGCTTTATGATATTTTCAGTGGGACCCTCGAACTCGGCTCCTTGATAAAGAATCACCAGAATACTGGTGAAATATCTAAATACGGTGGCGAAGTCAAACCGGAGGAAGGTTGCCTGATCCACCTTACTTCTGGAACCACCGGTGAGTACGACAAAACAAACGTTCCGTGTTTATTTGTTTGTAGTCTACGTATGTTTGTGATTTTTGGTTAACAAGCTAGAGCTGATTTTCTATCCTAGACTCTGGCCGCGACTTCGCACGCGTGGTTTCTAGCAAGTATTCAAGCTTATATCTATCTCATGGGAACTGTTTATTCTAGGCCTATGTTTTACTCTAGGCCTATAACTAAGTACCTGTATGGCATGTAAAATTTTATTAATTATATGCTCGATCCGTTCAGTAGTATTGGCGTGAAAGAAGAGGTAACAAATATCCAAACTTTAGCATTTGTACTCGTAGTTGTTGTGTATTCGAATAGATAAATTAATACCCACAGTTGCGGGTAGATCTGTACGTTGTTGTTCACTAATAAACGCCTACCGGCAGTTGGCTCTGAACCTCCATCTTTTATTGCCTCACCTCAGTAGTATTAGTGTTAAGTGCGACTTTTGACCATTTTCAAAATAAACTCATCAAAACTATATTTTTGTAACAAAAGCTCTGACTCCAACAAAAAAATAAATTCAATGAGTGAATTTTTTAGTGTCTGGTAAAACAAAATTCTACAGAGCAGTTGTTTTGACTTTAGTTTTCAAAACTCTAATCCATCTCTCTCCTCCACTTTATTCGAAGTCACATCTCGAATGTAAATTTCAGGTGAACCAAAAGCAGCTCTGGACTCTCACATTGGCGTGGTAAACAACACTTACTTCACGGGAATTAGAAACGAGATGGACCAGGGGCATCAGACTATTTGTGTACAGGTTGGTTCCATCCTGTAAGATTCATTTCATAATTTAATTAGTTATAGATTTATTTACTTTACTCGATTTACATGGTATACAGCTGAGGTATTAATGCAAAAGAATTTATAGATTTGCACATGCATATTTGCTCATACATTTGCTTGCACACAAAAGTAGTTAGATAGATACAGAACATTTATTTGGTACTTTATACATACATTATAATCAACATAGAGATACAATTCAAACAAAAGTACAATAGGTTTCTTATTTCAAACAAGCTCGTTTAAAAATCGTTTTATTAGTTCTTGAATACGAGTAGTTTTTAATTAATACATTTCAAATGGCAAAATTAAAATTAAAGAGGATCGGTAATAGATAATTATAGGGTTAAGTAATTGAAATCAGTATGACTAAGATTTTTTGTTGGCTTGCATGTAATTTTGTAGATTTTTAATATACATAATAAAACATTTAACAGGAATTTGTCTTATAGGAAATGAACATTGGCGAGCTGAACCCTGAAAAGTTTTCTTCTAGCAAACCTTAGAATTATAGCAAAGGCGATGGTATAAGTAGATAGTACATTTATTTAACAAAAAAGTAGGACATAGAGCAACACTTAGGACTCGTTTACACGGACTGCATTTCACATCTCAAATAGGTACACGGACGGCAATTTACCCATCGACTTCAGTCGTCGACTGCAGCCGACAGTTGAGCCTTGCAGTTGGCAACTTGCCGTGTTTGAGAACTTGTTTGAGACGTGCACTGCAGTCCGTGTAAACGATCCCTTAAATAAACACAGGCTTATGTTTCTATGAACGATTTATGTTCGTTATGTATTTAAAAGATCGCTTACACGGATAGCTACATACCATGTAAAGTTCTGATCATAGGTTCAGAAGTTTACATATGTTTGCTTCGCACGCGTGTTTTCTATTTCATGGGAACTGATTTATGGGATGAAAAGTAGCCTATGTTTGATTCTAGGCTTAGAATTACTTGGAAGCAAAATTTCAGCCCGATCCGATCTGATCGGGCTAAAACTTTGCAAAAATGAAGCTCTAGCCTGGAATCAAACATAGGCTACTTTATATCCCGTAAAACACTTCTCACGAAAGATCCTTAGAAACGACGCGTGCGAAGCTGCGGGTAAGCAGTGGTTCACAAAGGTATTCTCGGTAGCTATTTCTCTTTTGATCCTTTTGTGTCGGAGACCAAAATCCAGTTTGGTCGCTGAGGTGGACTACCCAAGGCCTGATCATATACTTCCAACACCGCTCAACACAAAAGCAAACATTAAAATATGGGTTTCAACTCGTTACCTTAAGATACATTTTACAAGGACTAAATGGCAAAAACTTTTTAAACTTTCGGGATTTGTTAACATAGTTAATGGTTGTTTTATTGGGTATTTATCGCGTACCTTTGTTTTTATTTCCCCTACGATTCTACCGCGTTACAGCGATCGTGCTCACGAACCGACTAAAAACAGAGGTGGGTCAGCTAGTTTCTTATAAGTTATAATCTTCGCGAGTAGTATGTTCCTAATCCCCGAGATACTATTTACCTCCAAATTTTAGGAAGATTTTTTTTGTAATATCTTTATTAGTAAGATCAGCCATATAAGCGTGAAAAGGTTACAAACAGACAGGCAGACAGACAGTGCAGTACACACAGTTACAGAACACTTTCGAATTTAAATTATTAGTAGAGATATAATAAATAATAAAAGTATTTATTCGTTAAAAGAGGTAAGTAAGTAGGTAGATATTTAAATCTATTATATGGTAATAGCAAAGTAAAACTAAGTTGTACTTGTACCTAACCTTTCAGCGTCAAGATGACTCCTCGCTCTAACTAAGTTTGCACTTGTGTTTAGAAGGGAGGGCTCATACCTTCGTAGGATGTAGGTGGAATGTACCTCTTTCTCTTGTTTTAGGCTCCACTCTTCCACGCTCTAGGGTCTATCATCACATCGCTGTCGGCGCTGAGACTCGGCTCCAGCATGGTCCTCGCCGCGCCCACTTACAACGTCAATGCGAATATCGACGCAGTTCTATCAGAAAAGTAAGTCATGTGCGTATTTTTTGTCGATATACAAATGTATAAATATACACTACATAGATAGATATTTGTCATAATACATAAAAAATATCCAGACAACCTGAACACATATCTGCAGATACTACAAATATACAGTACTCCGAGGCGGGAAACGAACCCACAACCTACGACTTTCGCCAACCGCGCCACAGATATCGTCTGTTCTGTTGAACAAATGTTTGTACTTACCTTGCAATGAAGTGTTATCACAAAGGAAAGTGGAAATAGTATATTGGTATCCAAGGGTTGAAAACAACTGATTTGGTCCCGAGACGGGGTTTGGCGCCCGAGTGTAGCGAGGGCGCTGACAGTTCGAGGAACTAAATAAGTTACTTTCACCCGAGGTAAACAATGCTGTTCAATGCGTATACAAGAAAAGTAAAAAATAAGTAATAAATAAGAATCGTAGTACCAGTCGGAAGAGTAAACAATTTACAGGTAGCTCAACTCATCCGTATAAATAAAATACCATTCGGAAGCGTATAAATAAAAACGTGAACTAGCTAACGAAAAGATAAGTGAAATCAGGCGTTTAATCAATATTTGAATCAGATGAACTCATTGTAATACAAATCTCTGAGTTTTGTATATACCGAAGTATGTACATATTATATACAAAACTCTACAACTCGAAAAAACAAATGAAGATTGGATGCTTTATTTTATGCTTTCTTTTATAACGTCCGGGTCCGATTCCCGAGCTGAATACAAGTTTTTTTCAAATGTATGAATGCAGACTTACTTTTTACTAAAATCGATGACATGGTATCTAAGAAGACATCTTCGTACGTCTTGAGTATGGGAAAGTCTTACTTCAGACTTTCCCATACTCTGTATTTTTTGAGTCTATAACTGCTCGTCTAAAGCATGACCTCAAAGCTCTAATAAAATAAATAAAATAAAAACAAAAAGTTTATTTATTCAGACAAAGTCCATCGGTTACACCTCACCTCTTCCTGTGGGTGTCGTAAGAGGCGACTAAGGAATATCCACCGGGGGCGGGCAGCAGCGCCCCCCGCAGAAGAACTTTACCACCGAACTGCGATCCCCAACCTGCATGCCCAGCATGGGGATTATAGGCATTACCCCCCATTAGATGAACGCCAACAAGGTGCTTATCAGGGGGAGGCCTGTGTCCAGCAGTGGACCAATACAGGTTGTTGAGGTTGAGGGTATCTAAATAAATAAATAATGCTGGACAATTCACACAGCATTATCTGGCCCCAAGCTAAGCAGAGCTTGTGTTATGGGTACCAGATAACTGATATACATAATACAATACACTACATAGATTGATATTTTTATTATACATAGAAAACATCCAGAACGCCCTGAACAAATATCTGCAGATCGTACAAATATTTGTCCCGAGGCGGGAATCGAACCCGCAACCTCCTGCGTCGCAGGCGGACCTTCGCCCACCGCGCCACAGAGGTTGTTAAATCTACCTACCTATCTTATCATAAGTATATATCTAATGCCAGCCGTTCTTTTTCTAGTTGTTCAGTAATCACAGGCACTCCAACTATGTACGTGGATATGCTGGCCCAGTTGAGGCGGCGAGGAGACACGCTGGCCGAGCTGAGGGTGGCTCTAGCGGCCGGCGCGCCTTGCAGTCCACAGCTCATTAGAGACATTCAGGCCAACATGAATGTACACTCTGTCAAGGTACAGAGAGCTATACTAATGAAGCACTCCTCAACCTCAACATCAACAGTCAGTTTGGTCCACTGCTGAGCGCAGGCTTCCTCCTGATAAGCGCCTCGGGTTTTCTCGAGGAGGGTAATGCCCATAATCCATGCGCTGGGCATGCGGATTAGGGATCGCAGTTTGGTAGTATAATTGTTCTGCAGGGGGCGCTGCTGCCCGTCCCGCGGTGGATATCCCTCAATCGCAATTTAAACTCGTGTGTAACTACTTTTTTAAATTGGTAGGCTAATTTTAAAGGCATCTCAGGAGTTAAATTTTTAATAAAAGTTTTATTAAATTAAAAATCAAGATATTTACTTAACAATTTTTTTTATTTAAACTCATTAAAAATGACATTTGTCAAAAAGTAATTAGGTAGGTATGTTTCTTATTTTGGTCTGGAGACATGTTTACGTATAAACCATCGTCGTTAGAGTGAACATGGGTAGGGGGCTTCAAAATTAGCCTACCAACTTAAAAAAGTAGTTACACACGAGTTTAAATTAAGAACCATTGAATGAGTGATATTGTTGTTTTCACTTACTCGTTTGTCATCGAAAATGTATGGGAATTTTTTTTTTTTTAATTATTGCAAAACCTTACGATTTGATTTGGTATGTTACTTTGGGAAAAGTGTTCTTGGTTGGAAATAGAGTCGATTAAGACCAACAAGTTTTTTTTTACAAATGTAATTTTTTGGGCGAACCGTACATTTTTTCAAAAAACTAAAAATGGCAATATTTTTTTCTTCAAAATAAAACAGAAAGTTCCTTAGAACAAAACCTTCTAACTACAAAAGAAACGGTAGCTACCCTTTAAGAGGCCAAAAATTTGCCTCCCCCTGCAGGGGGAGGCTTGCGTCCAGCAGTGGACCAATAAAGGCTGTTGAGGTTGAGGTTGAGTTATCGAATCTACGATGGATCTCTTCTTTTTGTATTCCTCCGGGCTGAGTTGTGGCACAGTGCAGACACAGTAAGCCATGGAATACAAAGTTGAACTCCGTAGTTTAAAATTAGATTTATTGTTCTCATGATTTTTAGGGTTCCGTAACCAAAGGGTAAAACGGGACCCTATTACTAAGCCTCCGCTGTCTGTAACCGGACTGTATCTCATGAACCGTGATAGCTAGACAGTTGAAATTTCCACAGAAGATGGATTTCTGTTGCCGCAATAACAAATTAAATTTTATTTATAAATAATAAAAGTTAAATAATTTTAATAATTAAGGGGGGCAACGTCCTTATCACCTTGAGAACCGATCACCGAGGTTAAGCAACGTCGGGCGCGATCAGTCTATCATTACTTGGATGGGTGACCGCATCACGTTGACTTTTTGTCTTTTTACGAGGAAAGATTTGTATTTTTTGATTTTTATAGATAATGGTACGGAACCCTTCGAGCGCGAGTCTGACTCGCACTTGTCCGGTTTTTTCCTTTTACGTAGCATATTAATATTTTTCTAGACGGCCAGTCTTGATGCAAACAGTTGCAAAAAGTTATACATTTGTTTTCAGGCTCTCTACGGGCTTACGGAGACCACAGCAGCCGTGTTCCAGTCCCTCCCAGGAGACAGCATAGACAAGGTGGCTGAAACTGTGGGATACATCACTGACCACATTGAAGTCAAGGTTTGTGGAGAAAGATTGTAAGCCTGGAGCTTATGGAAATAGCTTCCTTTGCAAAAGCAAAATGTAAATGGTGTTAAAATAGTACTTAGTACACAGTACTGAAAAAACACTGAACAAATTTATGAATATTCGATTTGTCTCAACCAAGTGTCAAGACAAATCGGGTTTCATATTGGGGAAAACCTATAGGAACAAGAATCAGACTAACTTGTGCCCGCGGCTCTGCTCACGCAGTAACAGGATTTAAAATGGCCACTCAGTCACTTAGATATAATGAAATATCCTTATAATGAAAGAATTTTGAAAACGGAACAGTAGTTTCAAAGATTAACACCTACTTACAAACAAATAGATACCTACTTCTGATTATCACTAAATAGTATAAAACAAAGTCGCTTCCCACTATCGTCTGTTCCTATGTACCTATGCTCCGATTTTGTCTAATGAAAGGTTTATATAGTTATATTTAAATGACCATGTGAATTTTCCAGGATTATTATTATTATAACATTACTATCTTCTAATATTAGTGTATAGTGAGAGAATTATAATTATGTATAGTAGATAATTTTACGCTAAATTATTCTCGGACAGTTCAACCTCCTATCCTTCAAATTTGAAAAAAATAAAACAGGGAAATATATCCAGGTAGGTAGATCACAGTTTTGCAATAATATGGTATTTTGTGTCCCAAGGTAGTAGACGAGAATGGGCAAGCGGTGCCATTCGGTAGCCCTGGGGAGCTGCTGTCGAGGGGCTACAACAATATGATCTGCTACTGGGACGAGCCGGAAAAGACGAGCAAAGCTATCGACAAAGCTGGCTGGGTCTGGACCGGGTAAGCTATTTTGGATTCCCATTAGATTAATTGACTAAATCCATGATTGATCTATCCAGAAATGTATCATGGAATGGATCTAGTGAGAACGTTTTTCACAGATTATCTGGCTGTGTAATAGTATGAAAATAAAGTGATCAAGTCGTTTTTGACCTCTGTGACGCGTTGGGCGAAGGTCCGCCTGCGACGCAGGAGGTTGCGGATTCGATTCCCGCCTTGGGACAAATGTTTGTACGATCTGCAGATATATGTTCAGGGCGGTCTAGCTGTTTTCTATGTATACTTTAAAAAAATCTCCGGTTTTCAGAGATCAATTCACAATAAGCGAAGACGGCTACGGTCGCGTAGTGGGAAGACTGAAAGACATTATTGTAAGAGGAGGTGAAAACATCGCCCCTAAGGAAATTGAGGACGTGCTTAATACACACCCGGATATTATTGAGAGTCAGGTAATTATCACATAAAAAAGTGCATCTTACTTTGTTAGGACTAAATAGTTACCGAACAGTTAAAGACAACATTAAGTACTCAACACAATGTACATTTAAAGGATTTCGTGAGACTAACATCGTTTCTCAGAAGGCAAAATAATGAATTTCACTTAAAAAAATCCAAAGGTTTTCTCTTCTCAAGAGGTACCTAGAAAAAACCTTTCACTATCTATAACTAATAATAATAATTTATCTAATTTTACTTAAGACTTTAAATAAATAGCTTACCTTAGTTGTAGATTTATGTGAAATAAAATGTACTAATTTTTGCTTTAGCTCATTCATATTTTTATTTTGACTTTCCTTGTATTCGTAATGAAAAAAAGCACAGTGTTGACCCCGGGTGAAAGTAACATTTAGTCCCTCCTAGCGCCCGAGCGTAGCGAGGCCGCCAAACCCGATTTCGGGACTAAATAAGTTTACTTTCATCCCCTGGGTAACAATGTACTATTTTGTAAATTTCGTCAATTCACACCATTTGGGACAAGAATCGGGTGCGAGTTAATAAATAAGTTCGATAAAATACTAACTACAAAATCAATATTTTCAGGTGGTAGGGGTATCAGACGAAAGGCTAGGAGAGGAGCTATGCGCAGTGCTACGGCTCAAAGAAGGCGCCACGGTGACGCTCGATGACGTCACGAAGCACTGCACAGGTCGCATCGCTCGGTACAAGCTGCCGAGGATGGTGAAGGTTACAGAACTCTTCCCTAAAACAACCTCGGGGAAAATACAGAAGTTCAAGGTTAAGCAGTTGATTGAGACGGGGAAATTGTGATTTTGCGATAAAGTTTATTTATTTTTGTAGCTGTCATAGTTTTTTTTGTCCCTAGTTAATTTTACGTAGCAGTAGCAGATTATTAGTACGCCGTAGTCTAAACTAGAGCAGTCATTATTAAAATAATAGTAGTAGAATAATCAAAACATAAATCATTTCAATAAAGCTCAAGTACCTTACTTGAGATCTCGACCAAATGATGTGCGAAACAGTACACTTTGTAGATTATTTTTTATCGTATTTTTTCTCGATCGTGTTCATTTAACATCCAAGGAACCAAACAAAATGTTGAATTTTATGTATATACTTAGTTCCAGTTACCAGAGAGATCCAGTGAGTACTGAGAACTATGCCTAGTTTCACAAAGAAAACCGTTCGCCCCCGTTAGGGAATAAAATGTTGCATATGAACTTCATCAAAGCTTTGATGAGTTATTTTTTGTTTTGATTAGGCACTGTCATCGATCAAAGTTTTCGCCTGCCCCCGCGAAATACCTGATCGATGGGTATAGTGCATTTATATTTAAAGATAATTATTTTCTATTTTTAGAAAATAAATTATTTTCTAAAAATAGGTACCTAGAGAACATACAATACAATAATTATAAGTAGGTAGGTACATTTACAATCAAAGGAATTTTTAAACTCGATTGTATAAGATACATATCATCAAGCTTTTTGTAATGCTCCTGAAATACTTTTTTAAATTTCTTTATGCAGAATAGCGAACCTGCTCTTTGTGGCCACCGCACTCTGTTTTCATTTCTCTATCTAAATTATAGGAAACCAAACTGTTGCAAAGGGATTAGAAAAAGCTTAGAATATGAATCACAAACTGTACATTGGATAGTTGAAAACTCTTGTGTTTAACGTAATTATAAGTAAAAATAGGTGGCGACTCTAGCGTGCGGCATGCTGATAGCAAAGAGTTATAAGTACTAAGTATGGTCCTGCTTTCATTGCCCCCAGACCCATATCTACACAGGATGACTTATTTCCGCTGGACTCTGAATCTACACATAATCAGTAAAAAGCTTTAGTCCTTTCTTGATTGATTTGACACCTAGCTATATTCGGGACAATTTAATGTGAAATCCTCACCCCTTTCATGTATTTGAATTACATAAATGGCAAGTCATCACGTGGGTTCATACCTGGTGAAACGGGAAGCGGTTAAAATTAAGAAATAACTTACTTGAAAAACATGCCGTTAAAAAAAGAACGTGCCGGAAATTTTTTTTTACTAAAATATGGGTATTTTAGTAATTTTAAAAGGTCGTTTTTTACTTTAGTCTGCATACCGAAGCGGCTGAAATCAAAAATACCACTTTATTTCCGTGTCACTGTATTTTTTAATAAGATTTGACCTTTTCTAAGTGTACATTTATTGTATTTATGAAAATAATGCATTCTTGAATTTGAATTTGATGATTTCAGCTTTTGCTTAGTTAAGTAGGTAATTACACATTTCATCAAGAGGTGTAAAGCTTAGCTAATTTAATATTTTTGAAAACTATTACCGACCTGAATTCTCTAATTTTACACTGTTTTTTAAAATTTGTAGGACAAATATAATTTCCCCGCGAATAAAAACAAATGAATAAAAATGAATTTTCATAATTGGTCCATAACTGTCGGAGAAATCGACGAAAATACATAAATATCCTACAGACAGCCGAACACAGACCTTCACCTTTTTTCGAAGTCGGTTAAAGAGTACAGTTTGTTATTGATATCTGGTCCAGCATTAACGTGTTTTTAATGAAGGGACTTCGTTATGCCAATTAAATTGCTTATCAGTAGAAATCGCTCTCTCACTCAAGAGGAAGAAGCCAATTACTAGAGCAATAATTTGATGAGACGGTGTCGAGTCGAAATAATGATGCGTACACAGTAATATTATAGACGCGAATTTTGAATGTTTGCATGTTTGTGACCTCTTCACTGAAATGCTGAAATTTTACGTAAATGTAGTTTTAGACTTGGAATTAACATGGAATAACTTTCAGGCTACATTTCATCCTGGGAAAAAGCATGCGAAGCTATGGGCAAAAACTAGTAATACCTATAAACCCGGTCACATTATCTCGAGACCTGGCGTCGATTTTTAAAATATGTGTGTGTTGTTGTGTTTAAAAATATACCACGAAAACAAGTCGACGCGTATCGGCAACGAAAGTGCTAACTGAACGGATTGGGCTGAAATTTTGCATCGATGTCGTTCTAGACCGATGGAAAATTAATGGAATGGAATGTAAAATGTAGCCTGGAATGTTTATCTATTTACAGGCTATATTTATCCCGGGCAAACGCATGTGAAGCTACGGGCAGAACCTATATTAATACCAATACCTATATTAATAGGTAAAATATTTAAGGTCAGTAACCCCTGCATATTTCCTTCGAAAACAAATAAATTACTCTCCGTCTATACATTGATTCGATAAATCTTGTACTTAATCATTATTGAGACGCAGTATGGACAGCGGAGATATTTATAGCAAGCGGAGCAGATAAGGGCAGATAGGGCCTGGAGAGATTTGCTTAATAAGGGTTTCCGATCAGTGTAACTTCTTTAACTTAGCCGAAAATTTAAATCGTTAGATGGACCCTCTATCTAACGATTTAAATCTTTCGCTAAGGCTTCTTTGGCGAGACTTGTCTTTGTCAAATTGGAATCAGTGAATTGTGTATCTTTGTGCTGTGCTTGTTTATTAAAGCTCGTACAATGTGATTGCAATAAATGGCAGTTAGGTTTATAAACAGAAACACTTATTTTATCTATTCATAATGTGCGCGTCTTTGTTCATGCATGCAATCATAGAACATGCTATAGTTTTTGGGCGTAAGGGCGTATCTAACAATTTGAGGTGCATACACCAGTGAAAGTGGTGCCCCCACCTATTTTATTTTATTATTACGATAGAATTGTTCGGCAGGAGACGCTGCTGCCCGCCCCCGGTAAATATCCCTTAGTCGACTCTTACGACACCCGGGAAGAGTAGGTGTGGTTCAAATTCTATGCCGCTGGCCACCACATGGCCAGTTAGTAGATAGATAATGAAAAATTATCTTGAATTGTTTCGTAACCTAGACCCTAGATTACTGATTACTCTCAATTTCCAAGTATTATAATCATTCTCAGTTCAATTTCAACTTGTTGTGATAAGCATGGGCACATGCCCTCAAGCGGTATTTAGTACGTAATTCCATTGGTCACACAGGAAGTTTTAAAATTCTATCGCACAGTTTATGGTATCTATTATAAGTTATTTATTATATTTAGGCCTCTGTAATAGTTTCATTTTGTAAAGCTTAGGCAGAGATAGGTAGTTCTTAGCTTTTTGGCCACCAAACTCTATTTTCGCATCTCTTCCTAAAACCTAAACTATTACAAAGGTATTAAAAATAGCTTATTATAGATGATGAGGTTTAATATAGGAAATTTTTAATCCAGCATCCAGCATCTGCCTGCAGTCTTTCGCAGATCATCATCCCACCTGGCCGGAGGGCGCCCTACACTACGTTTGCCGAGACGCGGTCTCCACTCAAGAACTCGTTTACCCTATCGGTTGTCAGTTCTTCGCGAAATATGGCCGGCCCACTGCCACTTCAGCTTGCTAATTCTCTGAGCTATGTCGCTAACTTTGGTTCTCTGTCGGATGTATTCGTAACGCATCCTATCCTTCAGAGAGACTCCGAGCATAGCTCTTTCCATAGCTCACTGAGCGACCTTGAACTGGTGGACCAACCCTATCGTAAGTGTCCACGTCTCAGCTCCATAGGTCATGACGGGTAGGACGCACTGATTGAAAACTTTCGTTTTCATGCATTGCGGTATGGATGACGAGAAGACTCGACGTAGTGTACCAAACACTGCCCAGCCCAACTGGATCCTCCTCTTGGCCTCCTTCTCAAAATTGCTTTTACCCACCTGCAGAATTAATAAAATTAAATAATATATTAAACCTAATAATGAAAGAATAGGTGGCGCTGCCATTTTATTTTATTACTAGCTGCGCCCCGCGGCTTCGCACGCGTTGTTCCTATGGAAACATCAAAAGGTTTTTTTATCCCACGGGAACAGATTTATGGGATAAAAAGTATCCTATGTTTTATTCCAGGATTAGAATTACCTGTATGCAAAATTTCAGCCAGATCCGTCCAGTAGTTTTGGCGTGAAGAAGTAACAAACATCCATCCATACATCCATACATCCATACAAAATTTCGCCTTTATAATATTAGTGAAAAAAAACTATACAAAAAAACTATTACATACAGAGGTATAAAAAAAAGTTTGTAATAGGTATCACAAACTGCCGTATTTTTTTTTTTATTCGATTGTTAAACGTAATAATAAGATAAAATAGTTAGCGGCGCTTGTTTGAGTCGGGGTACCGCCTTAAATCTTTGATCTTAGCCATCTTCAAGTGAGTGAAGTCGGCCTCCTTGATACTTTGCCATTTCTTGCGGCAAACATAATACTATTACTATTTTCTTTGACAATGTGCCACATAGTCTTAACTTTATTATCAGAGTTTTGCATTTTGTTTATTTTGTTTTTTTTATTTAGTAACAGTTTTCTTTATTATTTCTGCATAAAGTTTGTAGTTTGTTTTCAATATAGCATTGTTTAACTGTGATTTAAAATTTTGTAGCAATCTTTTATTTTGACACGATTCCTTTATACGTTTTGCCAGCCAGATTTTTCATGATTATGTTTAAGTTTTATTTTAAATTTAGGAACGCATTTGTTCAAGATATTTTTAATTATTTCGCTAAGTGAGTTATAATTTTCATTTGTATTTTTTCGCTCTAAATTATAGAAGCAAAATTAGTGTTGCTTAAAACATTTGTGAAGTTTTGTATATTATTTCCGTTGAAAATTATTTTTCTATTATCAATTTTTTCAAGTAGGGTTTATTTTTACATGTATCATATATACAATAATTCCTTTATGGTCACTTAGACCATACCCTTTAATATTAACGTTAACTTCTTTGATAAACAAGTTAGTGAAAACAAGGCACGAGGATCTACCTAAATTAGTTTTTTTTAATATAAATGTTATTATTCTAGTCGGTTCTTTTACATGTTGATAAAACTTAAAAGTATTCATTAAGTTTAAAAGTGTAGAGGAAATGCAACTATCTTAAACATCGACATTGAAGTCTCCTCCAATTATTATTTCTTTTTTGCTATGTTTGTGCACTAAATGCTGTAAACGTTTCTCCAAGGTTAAATAAAATAGATCAGGCTGTCGTTTTCGATTTGGCCAATATATTAAAACTAATACTAAACTGATGTTTGGTACTTCTATGGCATACATTTCAATTACATATTCAACACGGAGATTAACAATTACCTTGACTTCTGAATACTCGATGTCTCCTTTGAAGAATATCGATACTCCTCCGCCTTCGTGATCAGATCGACAGAAGGATGACGCAAGTTTAAAACCTTCAATACGTAAAAGTCTTTCATCTTTTTTTGGCGGTTGTCACCCAAGAGGCATAGACAGTCGATGTTTGTTTCTTAACAAAGAGAATACAATAACTTCGTAAGATTCTTAATCTGTAAGTTCTTCTATCAAGTTACGAAGTTATTGTATTCTCTTTGTATCAAGTGCCTGTTATTGCAAAGACTGCATATTTTGGAACAGTATATTTGTTTTAGTCGAGACGTTTGCGGCTTGGATTGCTTATTAGTTAGTAGATTTTTTTGGTTAGGTTGTATAATTATGTTCAGTTATATGTCATTCTTAATTTTTTCTGTGTTTTATTCGTTACCGTGTCTTCATTGTATTCTCTTCCATTTATGATTAACTAGCTTTTGCCCGCGGCTTCGCACGCTCTATTCAAGTAGCTATGTCCGTCCCCGGGATACCGTTTACCTCCCTGCCAAATTTCCTCAAGATTCGTTCAGCCGGGAACAAAATTAAAACTATCCTATATCCGTTTCCTGGTTCTAAGCTACCTCCCCACCAATTTTCAGCCAAATCGGTTAGGCCGTTCTTGAGTTATAAATAGTGTAACTAACATAGATTTGTTGTTTACTATATTGACGCGCTGTCCATTGTTGCGGGGGGCTTCTACTTATTAAAAAAACGTGTTGGCCATTCGGCGGCGTTCGTCTTATTTCGGAATTTTGCCCCGTGAGTCGCATCACTCCCCGCGTGTGAGCGAGCGGTTGCAGAAACTAGAAGGGAATTCACAATTTTTCATATTTTTTCGTACTTTCCGATTCATTTTGAATAAACGACCGATTTCAGAAATATTAACATCCTAAATAGGATGTTTGCAGCGCGACACATTTTCGAATAAAGGTGTCTATCATGCATAAAAATTGCTTGAAAATGACTCGATTTGGTGGTCAAAAAATGAACTTAAACAGCTATTTTTAGCTATGGAAAATTTCAATACGATCGGGAACCAAATGAAGCGGAAAGTACCTACGTTTGTATGGGGGCTAAGGTATCCGTTCTGAACATAACTAGCTATTTTTAGCTATGGAAAATTTCAATACGATCTTGAACCAAATGAAGCGGAAAGCACCTACGTTAGTATGGGGGCTAAGGTCTCCGTTCTGAACATAACTAGCTATTTTTAGCTATGGAAAATTTCAATACGATCGGGAACCAAATGAAGCGGAAAGCACCTTTTTTTTTTTTTTTTTTACGGTAATTAGATCTTTGTTTGACCGCAATCTCACCTGATGGAAAGCGAAGATGCGGCCGACGGTGTATCACGAAGGTCTAGAAGATACCTATTCACCCTTGTCTTGAAGAGACCCAGGTTGTAATTGGCCGGAAAAACAGAGGCAGGGAGCGAGTTCTATTCCTTTGCGGTGCGAATAATAAAGGTGGAGGAAAACCGCTTAGTGCGAGTGGAGGGTACATCCACCAAGTATGGATGGTAATGCGCTGTGCGTCTGCTTGTCCTGGAGTGGAAGGGGGATGGTGGGATCAGGTCATGTAGTTCGAGTGAGCATTCACCAAAATGTATCCTATAAAAGATCGAGAGACAAGCAACCTTGCGGCGGTGTTCGAGACTTTGAACTTTAGTCTCTGCAAGGTACTGCTCGTCAATGCGCTGTGCGTCTGCTTGTCCTGGAGTGGAAGGGGGATGGTGGGATCAGGTCATGTAGTTCGAGTGAGCATTCACCAAAATGTATCCTATAAAAGATCGAGAGACAAGCAACCTTGCGGCGGTGTTCGAGACTTTGAACTTTAGTCTCTGCAAGGTACTGCTCGTCAATGAGTCTAAAGGCTCTTCGTTCGATCGAGTCTAAGGCTGCAAGGTGGTACTTGGCCGAGC
This sequence comes from Eupithecia tripunctaria, assembly GCA_955876795.1. Lineage (NCBI taxonomy): Eukaryota > Metazoa > Arthropoda > Insecta > Lepidoptera > Geometridae > Eupithecia > Eupithecia tripunctaria. The sequence goes on along the minus strand of OY041609.1, from coordinate 8,684,293 downwards.
CGTCCCAAACATGGCAGCAATACTCCAAACCAGACCGGACCTGTGCTTGATAAAGGGATAGAAGCTGTTCCGGTGTGAAGTATCGCTTAACCTTATTTAGGACCCCTAGCTTCATGGCTGCTGTTTTGGCCTTCGACTCGATGAATGTGCCAAAGTTCAAAGTTGGTGTGAGAGTGACACCGAGGAGCTCCAGTTGATCATTTATAGGTACCGGTACATTCCGGAAAACGGGAAGCTGGACAAGCGGACTCTTTTTTGCAGAGAAGAGACATGCTTGCGTTTTAGAGGCATTGAAGTTAACCCGATTGGCTTTGCCCCAGTCCGAGACTGCCTTAAGAGTTAAGTTCAAGCGCTGCAGCATGTCTTCTCTCTGCACCTGTACGTCATTCCGACTGGCTTTCCCGTTGGATAGGTACCTCTCAACCACGGTGCTGTCGTCTGCGTACCCAATGATACCGGGTACCAGCAGGTCATTAATGTGCAGCAGGAACAACGTGGCAGAGAGAACAGACCCCTGAGGTACCCCGGCGTTGATCGCCAATTGATCAGACGAGCAGCCATCAACGACTACACGAATGGATCTTTCCCTCAGAAAGTCGCGAAGCCAGTTGCAGAAGAGGTCTGGAAGTCCGTATGCTGGAAGCTTGTTAATAAGGCTGTCGTGCCAAACCCTATCGAAGGCTTTAGAGACGTCAAGTGAAACCGCGATGGCTTCACCGTGCTTCTCAATGGCCTCGCTCCATATGTGGGTGGCATACACAAGAAGATCTCCTGTAGAACGTTTTCGGCGAAAGCCGTATTGACGGTCACTAAGGAGGTCATTGTCTTCGAGGTATGCCAGGAGTTTGCCATTCAGGACACGCTCCATGCACTTACAGAGCAGGGAGGTGACTGAAATGGGGCGATAGTTAGTGGGATCAGCTCGACTACCTTTCTTGGGCACAGGCTGCACATTAGCAAGCTTCCATGACTTGGGGACTTTACCAGATTTCAAGGACAGGCGAAAGAGTCGGGTAAGGATGGGAGACAACTCAGGAGCGCAGGACTTCAGCACCACAGCCGAGATTCCGTCCGGACCACTAGCCTTATTCACGTCGAGACCACGCAAAGTATTGAGCACTTCCTTTTGATCACACCTACGTTAGTATGGGGGCTAAGGTATCCGTTCTGAACATAACTAGCTATTTTTAGCTATGGAATATTTCAATACGATCGGGAACCAAATGAAGCTGAAAGTACCTACGTTTATATGGGGTCTAAGGTATCCGTTCTGAACATAACTAGCTATTTTTAGCTATGGAAATTTTAAATACGATCTGGAACCAAATGAAGCTGAATGTACCTACGTTTGTATGGGGGCTAAGGTATCCGTTCCATTCTCAACCCGTGGAAACGACGGCCTTTTTTGCCACCCTTAAGCAAGACCGTAGTTCATAAGTCAGAAATGGATGTTCGACTACCAATATAATGATGATTTTAGAAATCTTAATATTGTTTACATAATAAGATACCTACCTAGATATTATTATTATGGTAGGTAAGGTTCTTATCGTTGAAGCTGCAATTCCAACTCAGTATGATCAGTGAATCCAGCAGTGAACACAAAATGATACCAGTGTTTTTATTATGTGTCATAATTATTATAATTATTAAAGTTATTATTTATAGTTTGTGCTACCGGTTTTCTTATGGAGGGCGCCTTGTGCATAACATCCCGGGGCCTAGGCCTATGATAATTCTAGGGAATACCTTCGATTTTTTGCTGCATCCGGGTAAGAATCACAAACACAAATTAAACAGATAGTCTCATTTTATGTTCTACTAGCAGCGCCTCGCTGTTTCATCCACATAGTTCGCGTTGCCGTGGGAATTCCGGGAAAAAATATAGCCTATGCCTCCCTGGAAAGTTAGCTTTTTAATAATTAAAGAATTTTTTAAATCGGTCCAGTAGTTTCGGAGCCTATTCAATATAAACAAACAAAAAAAACAATCAAATCTTTCCTCTTTATGATATTTGTACAGAATATTGATGTGTGTCGTTATGCAACTACTGCGTTTAATTATGAGGCGTTTTCCAAAATAGAAAAACCCCTTGTTTAGGTACCTGAAAACGAATAGATTTTAACGTAGAGAAGCAAATTTGAAATTTAGGCTACGCGCAAATGGGCCACCGACCACAGCCACCGGTGGCTGTCGCGCGCTACCGCTCGTCGCGGACACTGCTGTAGCGAGTGGCCGCCACCGGTTACACGTATGCGTAATGCGGCGCGTCTATACTAAATATATGAAAAAGTACGTAAAGTGACTGTCGCTGGCCACCAGTGGCTGTGGTCGGTGGCCCATTTGCACGGAGCCTTAGACACATCCATTATACTTACAATATTTCCATTTCGAACCGAACTAGCCGGGAGTACCTACTTTGAATTCTGACAATTCGTACAAGTCGGTTTGGTTAAAAGCGCGCCATTTTTTGGAAAATATACCTAAGCATAAGATTTCGCGTTAATAGGAGCGGCACAGAGCATACGTTTTTGGAAAGGCGTAAGCACAAAACTCAAGTTATGACAAGAAAACTACGCAACTAATTAAGGCGCCAGTTACACCAGTGAAAGTGGCGCACTTCGTACAGTTTGTGGTATCTATTATAAGTTATTTATTAATGTCTCTGTAATATTTTCATCTTGCAAAGCTTAGGCAGAGATACGCATTTGCGCTTTTTGGCCACTAAACTCAATTTTCTCAATTTCCTTAACTATATAAGATAAAACTATAGCAGAAGTCTAAAAAATAGCTTATAATAGATACCACAAGCTGTATGTTACTAAAATTTCTTAACTTGTTAAACATAAATGCAATTTAAAATATATCCTCACTTCAACAATAAAACGCAAAAACCAGATGAGCCATATGGCTTACAAAGTAGTAAGACATACATATGTCTTAATGGATGTTGAAGGGTAAGGGGCTCTGAAGAACCAAATAGTTAGTTAAAACCTACGAATCAAAACGGAAGTCAAAACTCAAATCTCAAAAATGCTTTTTTTCCATAAATACAATAAATATACTGTATTTTTTGTTTCGGTCACTTCGGTATGTAGACTAAAAAAAAGTTAAGTAAAGTAAAGAAACGGCGAAGAAACGTTTAGCCTGATATTTGTTATTTTTCGAGTTGCGGCAAATCTGTCCCAAGCTTTTTTATCCTCTAGATAATCTGATATTTTATAGCAAGCCTTTTTGCACGGCAAGGTTTTGACAGTTTGTTTGAATTTTATTTACTGATTATTTTTGCAGCTTAGCAAAACCCCTACGGTTTTGTTAGTCCGCGTGGTTCCAAGATTCCATGGTTCCAAATTATATGTGAAACACTGCTTCATAATTATCGTATTTTTTTCATCATGTTTAATCGTGTTTTCACATCAGAGATAGAAGATTTTTTTTCATTACCTATAGAGATATGTATATATAATGTTGAATCTTATGAAAACCATCATAGTTTTTACCACGGAGATCCTACCTACTGAGATCTAGGCCTAGTTTTACGACCAAACCCACTGTGTTCGCCCCTTAACATTACCAGGATTATTATGTTCTTTGTTTGACAACGAGTTCTAAAGTTTTATTCAGAAAATTTCGCACGTGTGCGCCCAATCTTATAAAGGTTCCAAAGGGACAATGTTTAAGCGAATCTTCGAGATATTAAAGTAGGTGTATCAAAAGAGATACGTATTGTTGTGTGCGTGCACTAACAACAATAAAAGGCATGCCTAGCCTACCTATAATACGTAGGTACTCGTATGTCTTCTTATCATCAAAGTTGCAATTTGGACTCACTAGAGTCTAGTGAGTCCAGCAGTGCACACAAAATGATACCACTGATATTATTTAGTGTTATAATTATTATAACAACTGTTCTTGGTTTGTGCTACCGCTATTCTAATGCGGGCCGTCTGATACATATAATCCCGGGACCAAAGCCCCTGCCGATTCTTGGGAACACCTTTAATTTTATATTGCACCCGGGTGAGAATTCTAATTCTACTTATTTATTTATATTAAAAAAACCTATAGCCGAATCTTTTTCCTTTTTAACCGCCTTCAAAAAAAAAGGAAGTTTACAAATCGACTGTTTTTTTAAGTATTTTTTTTACTTTAGAACTAATTGAAGTGGGTTGATAGTTTTTTAAAACCAAATCTATTACCGACTTAAAAAAAAATTATATCTTTTAACACCTTCATGGCCGAATACTCAAAGGCAACTCAGATTTATCTACGTTTCTCAAGTCGAGATTTTTTACATTTTCAATGAAAATTTGACAAAAAGTCACTTGAGATGTGCTTTGATCTGAATTGTGTTTCTGTATAATTATGGGATTAATTACCTATTAAGTTATACCTACAAATTAAGTAGGTATAATGCATCTTGGATGAGTGAAAGAAATATTTATTATTAAGTAAGACGGGTTGGCCGCTCTTAATGCTAGAGTCTGTTCACAAAGAGCAGCGTCGTCGTCGTGGCGGTGTTACGGTAAACTAACACTTTTGTCGTACTAGAATAAAAGAGTAGAGTTGTCAACGCAACAAAAGTTGTCAAATTGGCAAACTAGCGCCCTCACTTCCCACGACTCTTCTCTTTTTAACTGACTACAAAAACAGAAGGTTCTCACTTCGACTGTTTCTTGTCTGTTAGATCAGAACTTTTGACAGGGCGCTCCGATTTTCATGATTATTTTTTTATATGAAACCTGGTGCTTTCCGTGTTCCACATTCCGTTTGGTTTAGTTCTGACAATGTGATCCATGAAAATCGTTGGATATTTTTTTCGGATGTTAAGAGTATGTTTGTTATGTATTGCTATCGTATATATATTGCTCTATTAGTCTGCGATCGGGGTAGCCATCCATCATCCACATCCACAGCCTGTATCGGTCCACTGCTGGACGCAGGCCTCCCCCTGATAAACGCCTTTTTGGTGTTTAACTCATGGGGGGGTAATGCCCATAATCCCCACGCCGGGCATGCGGGTTGGGGATCGCAGTTTGGTGGAAGATTTGTTCTGCAGGGGGCGCTGCTGCCCGCCCCACAGAAGATATCCCTTAGTCGCCTCTTACCTTGGGGTAGCCATATTATGACTCAAAATGCATTTATCAGTTTTGAAAGTTTTGTGTTAGGAGTTGGCTCTGGAAAAAGGTGTGGCGATATATACCTCTAAACACCTGTGCAAAGTGTTTGATTAATCCTCTTTGATTGGCTTATAATGCGACGCTAATAATCACTATCTATATTTGCGAACCGAAAACTATTTAAGTCGGTATCTACCTACCTAAGCTTATCAAACAGATTACCTAACCTATCTAAAAAAAATATTAAAAGATTTACAAGATAATAAGATTATTAGCTACCCTGTACTGTGGATAAAGTCCAACTGTATTTCCAACTGTAAAATAATGAATTGAATTAAAGTCCTAATTTGAGCATTATAATAGGGCAAAATATTGCGTGGCCTGATGGTACGATTGATAACAATACAAATTTAATTAACCTGGTGTGTCGTATTGCTTTGTGAGTTGTCCCTCAACCTCAACCTCAACAGCCTGTATTGGTCCACAGCTGGACGCAGGCCTCCCCACGCTGGGCATGCGGGTTAGGGATCGCAGTTCGGTGGTAGAATTGTTCTACAGGGGGCGCTGCTGCCCGCCCCCCGATGGATATCCCTTAGTCGCCTCTTACGACACCCTCGGGAAATGATAGGGTGATGCAAATTCTAAGCCAGCACCACACAGCTAAGCTTGTGAGTTGTCCAGCATCCTTTTAATATAGCGTAGTAGGTAGGTAGGTATATGAGTTATCTATTACCTACCCATAACAATCAGTGCCTTCTATCCGGTCATGACCTACGGAGCTGAGACGTGGACACTCACGATAGGGCTGGTCCACCAGTTCAAAGTCGCTCTGCTATGGAAAGAGCTACGCCCAGCTCAGTTTCTTAGAAGAATAGGATTTGTAACGAGAGACCCATAGAGAACAAAAGTTATCGACATAGCTCAAAGAATTAGCAAATTGAAGTGGCAGTGCGCCAGCCATATCTCGCGAAGAATCGACCCGCTGCGCTGGGGTAAACACGTGTTCTAGAGTGGAGCTGGAGATCGAAACGGAGTGTATAGGACGCTTTCCGACCTAGTGGGATGACGTGTGAAAGACTGTAGGTAGATGCTGGATGCGGCAAGCTGATGATATGGCGCTTATAAGCCTATGTCTAGCAGAGGACTAACATAGGTTGATGATTATGAGTACATTGAGTACCCGAGTGGATAGATAAAGCTGTGTGAATTGTCCTACAGTATTTATTATTATTTTTATCTTTAAAAAAATGTGTCCAGATGAAAGATGCTAAATCTATACCGTGTCCATTTTGAATGAAGCGTAAACAAACCGCCCATACTTAACCTAAAATTCACTTTGTTGGCGTGTCCTTTATACGTAATTTACATTACTTGTCGATTTCAGATCCTCCCTTCAATAAAAATTGCTTACAATTATTTTATTTTATTTTATTTATTTTATTTGTATTTTGCTTTTTTTGGAAAACAAACAGTTTTACACACTTTAGGAATAAACTTAGATACTAACTTTTAACAATTTATATGTCCTCGCTTATAGAAGCTAAAAGGTTGCTTGCTTGCGGAGAATGAGTGAAAAAAATAATGATTACAAAAACAATAAAAAAAAAACAGTCCTGTCCTTTTAACAAAAAAATGTACCTACAAGAAGGTAAACAATGAGTAATAAATACATATACATTATATCTGAAACTCGACGCCAAGCAAGTGAGATTTTGTTATTTGTGTCGTAGTTTGTTTACTTCATGCTTCACGACTGATTATCTTTAAAACTGTTCGTAATAAATTACTGTATAGTAAGCTATAGTGTAAGATGATAGACACGAAAACATTGATATACCAATCTAACATGGTGTATGTACCAACTTTAGCTGTAGCTCATCAATGTACATACTTGCAATAAATGATTTTGACTTTGACTTTGACTTCATTCAAAATGGACAAACCATAGATGCTAAATCTTAAAAATTTAGTTAACTATTACGCTACGAAGGTTTAGTACTTACCTACGTACATGCATTCATAATAATATTACCTGTGACTCATAGATTCATCAATAATAGGTGTTATTAGCGACTTGCAATGAAATTGTAAGTATGGGTACCAAACAGTAAGTTCTTCTTTAGTAGAAAAGCAAACCTGCCTTCTAACCAATCAGACCTGATTGTATGAATGTAATAAATATAATTAATTAGCTTTGTTTTAAAAAACTATAAAACGACTTCAATTAAATGGTTTTCTCATGTATGCCATTGTTATTGAAATTGGACCACCAGCTTTATAATCAAAATCAGTTCACCCAGTCGAAAGTTTTGAGGTAAATACATAAAAAGACAGTTGAATTGAGAACCTCTTTCTTTTTTGAAGTCGGTTACAAATATTGAATAAATAATATCCTTTCTCTTGCATATTAGTTAATAAATATTTTCAAACTTGCATGATCTGGACATATTATTATTCGGGTATTTATCGCGTGTAGCTCCAGCCATCCCGTGACCACGACAGTGTGTAAACCTGTTGAAACGTCGGGAAAAGTAGGTAAATTAACGCGATAATACTATAATCATTGTTTTTACTAATTTGCATGCGTCAAGCTAAAGACAGGGCGCTATGGCACTCATTAGGGGAGGCCTATGTCCAGTATTTGTCTTGCAGATAGAACTAAAAAGAAATAGAAAGAAGAGTACCTAACTATAGCATGGAAAAAATATTGGTCATAAGAAACTTTTAAAGGCAATTTCTCATTAAAGATAAAGAAAAAGATCGTTCCAAAGAGCGATAGAGCGTAGTATGTTGGGGCAGATGCTCTAAAATAAGAGTCAAGACTAAGCTCAGAGATGCAATGGCAGCAAGACTCAAATGGAAGTGGGCGGGCCACATCGCGAGAACCAACGATAACAGATGGAGCGAAAGAGTTCTGCATTGGTGGCCACGAGATAGAAAGAGAGACCCGGGCCGACCAGTTCGCCACTGGAAGGATGATATCATCGGAGTTGCTGGAAACAAATGGATAAGAGCAGCTCAAGCAAACTTTAAAAAATTTGAATTTATTTATTTCATAATTAATCATTGATTTTTAAATTGTAATCATTTTATTCATAATAAGCATGCATATGAAACATAAGTATTTACTAATAACTATTATTCAATTTTAATGTAGGGAATAAAGGCTATTTTTATTTTTACTATGTCTAGTAGTCTTATACAGGCTGATAATGATGACTAATATGCAGAGGTAGTTAAATCAAGTTTTTTATGCATTCTTCGTATTTCAGATAAACTTTTTTCATATTTACGGACGATACACAAAGAGCATGGCAACATCAGCAAGATGCAGGCATTCCACATGCGTGCAGTCAACGTCTACGAGCCCAAGGACATTGAGGTGCGCTGTGCTCCAGTTTTATCTAGTACTCGTAATAGTTTCATTTTGTAAAGCTTTGGCAGAGATACGAAGTTGCTCTTTTTGGCCTCAAACTCTATTTTCGCATCTCTTCCTAACCTATATAAGATAAAACTATTGCAGAGGCATTGAAAAATAGCTTAGATATCACGAACTGTACAATGGATTATTAAAATTTTCTATGTTAAACGTAATCATACCTATGATAAAATAGGAGGCGCTGTCATATTATTAGCTCGAGTATGCGCCTTTATCCCAAACATTTAAATCGTTAGATATGCCCTTACGCCCAAAGCGGTTCTGGCACCATCCCATCTCTTCCCGTGGTTGTCGTAAGAGCCACTAAGGGATATTCACCGGGGGGCAGCAGCGCCCCCTGCAGAACAATTCTACCGCCAAACTGCGATCCCCACCTGCATTCCCAGCGTGGGGTTTATAGGCACTACACCCCACTAGATAAACGCCAATAAGGCGCTTATCAGGAGGAAGCCTATTTCCAGCAGTGGACCAATACAGGCTGTTGAGGTTGAGTTTACGTCCAAAAACTGTGGCATAAGTTTTTAAGCTGTTTTATTGCTTTCAATAAGTGTGCAATAAAGAATTTTCTATCTGTCTATCTATATAGTATCTGAAGAAGAACGTTTTGTTTTAGACATTGTTGTCCCAGATGAAGTTCAATGAGAAGCGGATTCCCTACACGTTCATGGAACAGTGGCTTTGCAAGGGGTTGTTGGTAAATAACGGTAAGTCAATTGTATTTATTCTCTCCTATCTTATTTTTTTACATATTGGCCGAGTCAAGATGAGCTCCTGAAATGAATTTATAGGCTGTCACATAGATTTAAACGATAGAGCCTCTCACAGATGCTGTCTGCGGTGGCAGCCAGCCGTGGAATTACGCTAACCAATGGGTTTCAAGGTCTTTCAAAAGGCTTTCAAATGTCAGTACAGGGGGGTTATGCTCTATGACCAATTCAACGTCTTACACAGATACGACAAGATAGCTTAATTTAACTTACTAGAAAAAATATATGACCAAATATTCATTTGGTCTTGATATATTTTTTCTAGTAAGTTAAATTACCTAATTAAAAGATATAAAAAATTGTAAAGTACTAACTTTTACACATAAAAACTCTAACCCAGAATGTTGCAACGTCAACGCCCTTACAGGGTTCATGTAGATCTACCTAAAAATTGGTAACAACTTTTGATGGACATGAATGCAATAAATAAACAAGTTGTGAATTACAAACGGACCTTTGGTATTTTAGGTTCGGTAAAGCTATTTATCATCTATAAACAATTGTAAAGTCACTAAAAAGATTAAGTTCGAAGTATTACGGTAAACTATTTAGTACCTGACAACGATTGATAATAATTGATTATTTTGATTCTATAAAATCAAACAATTATACCTACTATCTACTATCCCACCAGTTATTGGGTTCCGTAGATTTGTTTTTTTACACAAATCTACGATTGTCTTAATTCATGTGTGAATTTAATCAATTCTTAGAAAAAAAGGTATCTGGTGATTGGATAAAGATCCCTTAGCTTAACGAGAGATTTTTATGTTTTTTCACTTATTATAATTTTGAAAATAATTAATGCTTAACGATTCTCGACAAAGACCTCGACGTGTCCTGAAAAAGAATACAAAGTCTTATAAATCGAAGTCTTCTTTCTTTTCTGTCGACTTTTCTATAGCTCGCATATTTTCTGATTTGGCCATCTGAAAAAGCCATCTTGTATATGTAACGCGAGCTCGGGTTTCTTCTTTTACCAGGTGGTAGAGAACCCTAAAAAATAATCCTAAGGTATTACCTAAGTATGATTACGTTGTTATGTAGATAGGTACTTAATTAGGCTACTTATCAGAACCTACCTATATGGCTCGTGTAAGTTGAGATATAAATATTTTTGCTTATTGTTAAACTTATAGTACAGATTACTAAAAATAACAACAAACAACAAAAATAACAACTTAAAAATAACAACTAACAGGCTAAAGGTTTCTTCGTCGTTTCTTTACTTTAGTCTACATACCGAAGCGAAAAGTACCACTTTATTTCCGTGTCAGTGTATTTTTTAATATGATTTGACCTTTTCTAAGTGTATTTATTGTATTTATGGAAATAAAGCATTTTTGAGTTTGAGTTTGAGTTTAGAATTTGCACCACCCCAAACTGCGATCTCCAACCTGCATGCCCAGCCTGGGGATTATGGGCACTACCCCCCATGAGATAACAGCCAATAAAGACGCTTATCAGGGAGAGGCCTGCGTTCAGCAGTGGACTAATAGGCTGTTGAAGTTGAGGTTGAGGTGAGGAATGAACCACTATTATCTACCTCCACATCTTACTCTTAATAGGTGAAAAATGGCAACACAGAAGAAAGCTCTTAACGCCTGCGTTCCACTTCAACATCCTCAAGAAGTTCTGCCGCACGTTCAGCGAACAGACCGAGGAGTTCGTAGCACAGCTGGGTGGTGAGGTAGCTAGCGAGAAGACGGACCTTCTACCTCTGGTGTCCAGGCACACGTTAAGGATCATGTGTGGTAACTAACTTTCACTTAATGCTTTGTTTATTTATTTAAGGAGCATACACGAGCTTATATGACAGAGCCACCTATATTATCATAAAAATACCTATATTATCATATAAATATAAAAAAAAACCATCGTACAGTTTGTGGTATCTGTTAAAAGCTATTTTTTAATACCTCTGTAATAGTTTATCTTATATAGTTTAGGAACAGATGCGAAAATAGAGTTTTAGCCCAAAAAGCGCAACATCGTATCTCTACCTAAACTTTACAAAGTGTTATTATTACAGAGGCATTAATTAATAACTTAAAAACCACAAACTGTACGATGGATTTTTAAAACTTCCTGTGTTGAACGTAAGGTAAAATAGGTGGGACGCCACTTTTACTCGTGTATGCGCTTTAATAGCTGTACCCTGTGTCCAGACACGGACAGGCGTTATAACGAACATTCTCACAAACTTTCGCATTTCTAATATTAGTAGGATAGTAAGTAGGATTCAATATTTTCTCGCTTCAATTTCTACGTCAGTAATTTCGTAATTCTTAAAAGTCTTATGAATACTAATAAATATATCTAGTAGCATAGGATTAATTTGTTGTCATCAGCGCTAGTGCACAGCTGGGCCTAGACCTCTAATAGTAGTTTTCTAAACCTTGCCGCTTCTACCTACGGTCGATATACTGCTAAGAAAGATAGTTCTTTAATTGTCCTTTCTCCTCGGAATGTGACCCGGTGCTGTTCAAAATAGTTAATATCCTAAATTTTTATGATCTGTAGCAATTGAAAATTTGGCTTTCATCATTAAATTATAGCTCCGTACATAATAGCCAAGGATTTTTAATTATTTTAATTATTTATGGCAACTAGTTGGTGCCGGCAGAGACCCTACCTTGGTCATTATAACTATTATTACTAGCGTGAGGCCGGCACGGGCTCGTTTTTTTTTGCAGTGAGGGGTTTCTGAGACCGTCACAGAATTCCTCTATTTGATAGTTTTATACCAAATCGAAAATTTCTGGCCAACCGTGCTAGAGTCTGTTTAAACAAAGAAGCGCCGTGACGTTACGGTGAACTAACACTTTTAGCCGTACTTCAATGACAGAGCAGTGTTGTCGACGCAACAAAAGTTGTCAATTGGCACACGCGCGCCCTCAATTCCCACGACGCTTCTTGAACAGACTCTACCATTTGCAAAATGTAGGATACGTTCTCGGTACGTTCTCATTTGTTTCGTTTTTCTTCCAGAGACATCAATGGGCACAGCCATGGACGAAGACATCGAATCAGTGACCAACAAATATTTCCAAGGGCTCTTCGTAATCGGCAAATGCATAGTCTACAGGCTGACCAGAACTTGGCTCTACATGGACATCATGTTTAACCTGACCAAAGCAGCTTTTATTCAGAAGATAGCTGTACAAGACATGCACAAATTCACCACGCAGATTATCCAAGAGAGGCGAGAGTACGTGAAGATGAATGAGATTGAAAACTGGCAGGTGGATGATGATATTGTTGGGAAGAAATGCAGGCTGGCGATGTTGGACTTGCTGCTAGACGAGGAGAAGAAGGGTCGTATCGACGAAGAGGGGATTAGGGAAGAGGTTGACACTTTTATGTTTGAGGTAAAGACAATGAGGTAAATCGAGATAAAGGATGCGTTACCTAACTTATGCGGAGGTGGGCGGAGGTGGACGGAGTGGACCGCGAATAGGTCATTTAACAACTAACAGGCTAGGTTTCTTCGTCGCTTTTTAACTTTAATATACTACCACAGCGACAGTTCAAGAATATCCCGTGTCAGTTTATAATAGGACCTTTTCTAAGAGTAGATAAATTATGTAGTGAGTACGTATGTACGTAGGTACTTGATTATTGCAAATAAAGAGTTTTAGAAATTTTGATTTGATTTCAAAATCAGTTATCTAAATCTCCACTATACTGCACTGTGATTGGCCAATTCACGGTCCGCTCCTATCCACTCCGCCCAGCTCCGCCTCAAAACGGAGATATAGCCGACAAAGAAAACTTCCCCGGGCATATCCGCTCTCCGTCATTAAAACTGTTTATTACGTACCGATTTAAGCGCTTAATGGTATGCTCTATTTTTTTATTACAGGGCCATGATACCACAGCCACAGCATTATGTTTTATGATGATGAGAATAGCAAACGAGCCTCTAGTTCAGGTAACAATACTCAATCAAATTATAAATAAATAATGTTGGAAAATTCACACGGCATTATCTAGCCACGTGGCACCTGCAACCAGATAAGCACTTGATAACTGATATTATTATACTTAGTACAGTACACTACATAGATTGTTTTATTTTACTATACACAGAAAACACACAGAAGACCCTGAACAAATAATATCTCCAGATCGTACACACATTTGTCCCGGGGCGGTAATCGAACCCTCAACCTCTTGCGTCGCAGGCGGACTTTCGCCCGACCGACGACGACCGCTGTTTGACGACTGCCGTGGCATACAAAGTTGAAGAATAAGAATATGACTTTGGTGTGTAACAAATCTCTCGGCTTCTGTTTTTATAGAGGCGCATACCCGAGCCAATCTGACAGCGATACCTATTTTATCATATTTTTACGTTTATCATAGGAATTTTTAAAAATCCTACGTTCAGTTTGTGGTATCTATTATAAGCTATTTTTTAATACCTCTTTCATAATTTTATCTCATATAGTTTAGGAGGAGATACAAAAATAGAGTTTGGTGGCCAAAAAGCGCAACTTCGTATCTCTTCCTAAGCTTTACAAAATGAAACTATTACAGAGGCAATAATATTAACTTATAATAGATACCCCAAACTGAACGTAGGATTTTTAAAACTTGCTGCGTTTAACGTAATAATAAGATAAAATAGTTGGGGGCGCCACTTTCGCTGGTGTATGGGCCTTAAGGCGGCCCTTCCCGGTCCTACTATCGTCAACGCGAGGGTGATTGAAAAGCTTGTTGTTTCATCCAGCGCAATGTTAAAAAAAGAGGCAAAGCGAAAAGAGACAGAAAGCGCTCGGCTGATCGCTCGGTTGGCATTCGGTTACTTTCGACGCTCACTCGCGGATAGTAGTCGGCAATAAAAATAATAGTGTGAGGAAATTTCAACAAACTTGTTCCAGGACATACATGTTTTTCGGTAAGCCTTACTATTTTGTAAAATAAAACTGTTAAAAAAATCTTTCGTTTAGAAAAATTAAATTCTATCGTTTAGAATCTCCATTACATTTGCAAGGTTTCTATCCAAATATTTTCTTTACTTTTACAATTAATGAGTACAATAAGATCGCCCAAAGTTCAGGTAAAATTAGATTTTTTGAGGCTTTTACTAAATTTGTTTCGTTGTTGTGATAGAAACCTATTTTTTTTTATAGATATAGTGCACAAGATTCAAAGTTTCTAAGAAAGGTTTGTTACGACGCCATAATCACGTAAGAGCGCTTGGAAACCTAAGACAGGTTGGCCGCTTTAAGGAAACCTCTTCTCCGCTGGCACGACGCCAAAAAATGGCTTTTCGAAATTTACCGTTGACTGGCACGACGCCAAAAAATGGCGTTTCGTTGTCTCTTCACAAAATCGGTCAAAAGTACGCATAATCTGTACACGCACCGGATGTTGTGTGTGTTTATTGCATAGAGGACATATGTGTTGTCAGTCTACAATATTAACCCATACAGGCATAGAGGAAATTTAATATTTAGTGCAACAATCAAAATCAAATGCAAAAAATTCGCAAAAAATTCGCACTTAATGGCGTACTTCCGGTAGGTATGAAAAAAAAATTGTATGGTAACGTGTTCTTTTTTATTTTAATTGTAATAGTAGACCATCTAAACTATAAAATAAAACACATACAGTGCATCAAATTCGTTTATTTTTTATTACATATCTATATATATATATAGATATATATATATAATGTAAACATACCGTACTCGTACTTTCCATGAATCATCATTTCGACAACATATATAAACAACTTCAGAGTATTTACTAGTCAGTTTGTAGGAAATTTTACAGAGAATGCAAATATATATACAACGTAATACATTCCGTCGCAGTTAATCGAGATAACTGCGAAAGAATGCGTCAGAACTCCCTCACGCGCGGTCGCGCGCGGACGTTTGGCGAGCTCCGCCAGTTTAGGTAGATATCATGTTACAGGTCCCGCCAGCTGAGAAGCTAAGAATTAATATAATATCCTAAAAATTTACGACCATCGTATATCCATCGTATATGGGACTTGAACCTGCAACCTACCCTCAGTACGGCAACGCACTACTGATTGCATCACAAGGTTAAGTACCCAACTAGTCGAACAAAATTTAAGTCTTTTTAAGGACTCAAGCGCCATTTGCTATCTATCACTGTCCGTCAGCTAGCTTACTGGGTTTGAGTTCCGCGTGAGTTACCAATAACCTCAACCTCAACGTCATCCATATTGGTCCACTGCTGGGCAAAGGCCTCTCCCTTATAAGTGCCTTGTTGGCGTTTATCTAACGGGGGTATTGCCCATAATCCCTACGCTGGGCATGCGGGTTAGGGATCGCAGTTCAGTGTAAAAATTGTTCTGCAGAGGGCGCTGCTGCCCGCCCCCAGGTGGATATCCCTTAGTCGCCTCTTACGACACTCCCGGGTAGAGCCGGGGTGGTGCAAATTCTAACCCAGCACCACACAGGTAGCAGAATTACCAATAAGATGCTAAAAAATTAACTAGTGCATTTTCCGTAATTAATCTATATAATCTAATCCATAATCAGGACTCAATCTACGGCGAGCTGCAATCCATCTTCGAAGACTCGGACCGCTCCCCGACCATGGAGGACTTGGCTCAGATGAAGTACCTCGAGTGCTGCATAAAGGAATCCCTGCGACTATACCCTAGCGTGCCATTCATCGCTAGATACATCAGTGAAGACGTCGTTTTAAGTATGTTAAGATTACAATTTGCAAAGTCGGATTTTGCGGATTCTGTCATCAATTTTGGCGACAAGGTTAGATTCGATGTACTTCTTTGAAAAAGTACTTCGACGCTAAATTGGTAAAGGTTATCATTTTCCATCATGGATACTACACCTACTGTGCAGTGGATTACTTAGTTTTTTCTTCAGTTTGGTTACACATCACACCACTCTAATATCATAAATGCGAAAGTTTGTATGGATGGATGTTTGTTACTTCTTCACGCCAAAACTACTGGACGGAACTATCTGAAATTTTGCACGCTGCTAGTATATAATATATAAAACATTTCACAGAGCTGGATGTTTGTTACCTCTTCACGCCAAAACTACTAAATGGATCGGATTGAAACTTTGCTTAAAGGTCATTATAATCCTGAAATCAAACATAGCCTACTTTTTATACCACAAATCAGTTCCCGTGGGATAAAAATCACCTTTAAACGTTTCCATAGGAACAACCCGTGCGAAGCCGCGGGGCGGAGCTAGTTAGTATTATAAACCTTTCATAGCTTATGAAAATAAAAATAAAGGCAACTTTGTTCGGTATCAATAAAATAAATAATGGCATAAAAATGGCGTTGAATTAGAAATCTAAATATTCGTTTCTAACTTAAGGCAGACGTTGGTAATGTTATAACTGTTGAACTGAAATGCAGAAAACTCTATGGAAATACGTTTCTTGATATTTTATGACTAGTCGGTAATCGGTCGCTTTCTGCCATAGATATAAGTAATATTCTGGTACTTTCTCCCAGCACTAACTCAACAAATGGCATGTGTTGTGTTGCAAATAAAAGCAAAAACAGGCTATTTCCAACCTTTTGCTATATACGAGTACCTACTTAATAAACAACACAAATGGGAAGACGCACCTAGACCGAAGTGCGAGTGATACAACAATAGATACGCTAAAGACGTGCGCCGACTATGATTGAGTTGGACGGGCCTAATTGCATCTAATAAGAGCTTTCCACTTTCGAGAAGGTAGTAACTAATCTCCAGAATTTGACTGACATCGTAGCTTCCTCTCCTCTTTAACCGACTTCAAAAAAAGGAGGAGATTCTCAATTCGACTGTATTTTTTTTTTTTGTGTGTTTCCTTAGAACTTTTGACTGGGTGTTCCGATTTTCATGATTCATCTTTTCATTTTAATTTGGTTCAGTTCTGACTCTGGGATCCATGAAAATTCATGAAAACACTATAGAAATTGAAGTCAGTTTATAGTTTTTTAAAACAAAATTAATTATTGAACAATGCACTGTTCTCCCTTTACAGGTGGTTACAAAGTCCCTGCGCACACAGTGTGCAACCTGCACATATTCGACGTGCACCGGCGCGCGGATCTCTACCCTGAGCCGGAACGGTTCATCCCGGAACGGTTCCTTCCAGAGAACGCTGCGAAGAGACACCCCTACGCATACGTACCTTTTAGTGCCGGGCCCAGGAACTGCATTGGTAGGTTCAACTTCATCTTTTAGTTCAAAATAATTACTATAACTATTATTCAAAATAAAAATTGATTAATAGGGTAAAATTGAATTCCTTGTATTTTTTTAGTGTGGGTAAATGGTTTAATTTTCTTTCAAAACTCCGTGCTTTACTGCCTTAGACCTACACATGACTCTTGGAAACGTCAGAAATTTCAATTTACAGATAATTACTTTTTTCTTTGTTAATAGTTAAACTATAAATCTACTTTTTTAGTTCATTGCATTTTCTTCTTTATATCACAAAATAAAACGAAAGAAAATCACTGAAACGTGATATTATCTTATAATTTTCACTAAAATTAATCCTACTAATATTATAAACGCGAAAGTATGTATGGATGTTTGTTACTCTTTCACGCAAAAACTACTAAACGAAACGGGCTAAAATTTTACACACAGGTAAATATAATCCTCGAATCAAATATAGGCTACTTTTATCTCTCAAATCAGTTCCCATGGGATAGAAAAAAACACTTTCATAGAAGTAACGTGTGCGAAACCGCGGGCAAAAACAAGTAATAATAATACAAATTATAAAATTATGAATGTTTCAAAGGTTTAGTTGAATTGTAACTTCGAAGGACTTTCTTTGTCGGTATCTTTGTAGAGCTCGGTATGTACGACTCGACGACGCTACTTAGGAATTGCGTCATATAAAAGATTTCAACGCGCACGCTTTGTTTGTAACTTTTTTAGACTATACGAATTAATGTACTTAAAACACTGAAAAAGCTGATGTGAGTGAGTACTGGTGATCACAAGTACCTAAGGTGGCTGTTGAAATGTCCAAAGGTAACATAATATGTAGAGGTATAACCTACTATGTTTTGAGTTTTACTATTTATCGCTGAAACTAACGGCTGTAAGGTCCAAACCTTTCTTGGTTCTCTATGGTCTAACCCATCCCAACTTCACCTTAACCATAAAAGTTCGTCGGATAGGTACAACCCATCGAGTTTTTGGCTAGTACTATATAAACTCTATGGGTACAACCACATTTTATTTACAAATACCCAATTACAATAATCTCATGAAGCCGACACACCAAACCTGTCCTATTTGACCTAGCTATACCTAGCCTATTGGGGTCTATACACCAAAGTCAGCGACACAGCCCGGCGCGCTGGTGCGACATCTCAATCTATGAATAATAATGGCCAACCGAGTGTCTTGAACTTTGAACTTGTCGACTTTGTTGTGCTTTATCAGTCTACAGCTTTAAGCTCTGCGCCATCTATCAAAGTTTCG
Source organism: Eupithecia tripunctaria (assembly GCA_955876795.1). NCBI lineage: Eukaryota > Metazoa > Arthropoda > Insecta > Lepidoptera > Geometridae > Eupithecia > Eupithecia tripunctaria. Next base: position 8,665,500 of record OY041609.1, on the reverse strand, counting down.
CCGGCGGCCCCGCATAGATACACAATGCGCGCTCTGAAACCGTCTGTATCAAAAGATTTCGTTTTTGGCATGTAAGGAAAGCATTTGAATTAGTGTCATTAGAGCGCTTGGACAGAACGCATGCCTAGAAAAATTACAAAAATCTCACGTCGGGACACAAAAAAGACAGGGTTTCCCATTTTGAGTAATGTTTTAATTCATTTTTTACCACTTTAATGCACAATTATTGCCCTTACCTGAAGAAATCGGCGTTGAAAATTATTTGTTGGTTTGTCTACGTTACGATTTTAACTTTGTTCTAAATTCATGAATAGAGAGACTATTTTTTTATATATTATTTTCATTTTGTGTTCTTGAATTTATTTTTTTTATCTAAAAGACTAGTTTTCATATAATACTCGTTCAAACATTTATAAAAATATTAGATTATTATTTTTAGTTTTTTTCTTTTCTTGTTGGTCTAATTAATTTGTTAAGTATTGACTACACAGAAACGGTTCTGTGTCTTCTCTTAACAATCTACATAACTATTTGCTGTCCGAAAGAAAATATTTTTATTTCTTTTATTAGAAATGAAGAATGAACCAAATAAATTATATATGTTAAGTGCAAGGTAACGGTAAGATTTACAGATTGTTCCTGTAAAAACGCAGTGTTATTATTTTCAGTTACTTACCTACATGCAAAATAAAATAAATTCTACTCCACTTATCTCTTGTTCTGTATGCAATAAACTTGTCAGGCTCTGCGTAACCAGTTTGCGTCAAAACAAGACGTAGACAATATTGAGTGTCATTTTCTTAAGGTTCTAGGTATCTACAGGGGGGCCGCGAAATTTTTGATCGATGCTCTGCGCAGATTAATCCAACGCCGCTACCACACCGCACACAAAATGTGTACGCAACTAAGGGCTTAAATTTATAAGCTTTAGATCCTTTGCTTCCTAGAAGTTTCAAATTGCTAGCCATAGAGTTTATATAGTACTAGCCATGATATCTCTATGTTGCTAGCTGTCTGTCATTCGATGCCGACAATATGAAATACTTCAAACTCGTACTTAAAATATTTATTCGCTTAGCTTAGAACCACAAGTTATTGTATTCTCTTTGGAACCACTTAGAACATGGGTAGGAAATAAAGTCAGTTGGTCGTAATATACAAATTCCAACCATATTCAAGACTTTCTATAAATATGTAAATACTGTCAATTTATTTTATTGGTAAGTACTGTATTGTACTGAAAAAAAAAACTTTACTTGACAATATTAGGAGTTGTAGCCCATATTATAATAAATAATAATAAATAAATAATGCTGGACAATTCACACAGCATTATCTAGCCCCAAGCTAAGCAGAGCTTGTGTTATGGGTACTAGATAACTGATATACATAATACAATACACTACATAGATAGATATTTTTTATTATACATAGAAAAACATCCAGAACGCTCTGAACAAATTTCTGCAGATCGTACACAAATTTGTCCCGAGGCGGGAATCGAACCCGCAACCTCCTGCGTCGCAGGCAGACCTTCGCCCACCGCGCCACAGAGGTCGTCTATTAATTATATGCATATGCATATTTTTGTACTGTTCGGTAGCGGTTAGCCTCTGATCTGCATAAAACCCTTAACAGGTATTACGACTTGTAGCCACTTGAATTGCTTGTATTTATTCTACAGGTCAAAAGTTCGCGATCTTAGAGATGAAGACCGTCATGTCGGGACTTCTGAGGAAATACCGCCTGGAGCCAGTCACAAAACCAGAGGAGATAGTCTTCGTGTGTGACCTGGTCCTCAGGACCCAGGATCCAGTCTACGTACGCTTCCGGAAACGACATTTATTAGCATAGATTTATTTTAAGCCGACTGAAACCGACAAAAAGGAGGTTCTATGTTCGGCTTTACAGTATGTATGATTTTGTGGACTGAGTTTGATGATTATTTTAGTGTTGGTCCCATAGTCCCTTTATTGGTTGAAAATGGTTTTGACTTACGAATCGAATTGACATTCGATTCGTAAGTCCCGAAAACTTAAAAAATGTTTATGATAGGATATATGCATGGAATTTTTATATTTTTTTAATCGATTTTATTTAGGTTTATAGATAAACGAAAAATAATAAAACACTAACTATGACGTCACTTTTCATCGAAACACCTATGTCAACTCAAAGTCAAATGACTTTATAAAAAAGGTTCAGGTGCCAATAACGTTACGTTAGACATTTTGCGATTGAGATTTAAAATATCTACTTTTATAATAGAGAGTACTTAAAAAGTTATTGGCTTTTTGAAGACACACATGCATTACCCTATTAAGGAATTTGAAGTTGTTTTTTAGTTATTTACTATTTAACAATCGATTTTATTAATTTAAGTATAATATCAATAGGTATGTGCGGGTTAACTTTGAACCTAGATTCTGTTGAAGAACAGATCTGGAACCGTATTCACCATATTATAAGAGTCTTTTTCCAACACAAAAAGTTTGTAGATAACGCATTCACTGCCCACTGAATGTGTTAGTTTTACCCGTACACATTCATAATGTTCATAGGTATAGGTCCTTAAATAACATATTGTTACAAATTTGTATTCGTATTATGGCCAGCGTTATTATAATTAATTTTAATATCACCTTTATTCTCTATAGATAATCTACATAAGAACCAAGTACGTCGTGTGAAACCTTTTGTTTAAGTATTAGAAGTAAATATCTGCTACGTTTTTAACAAGTTTAAGTTTTATTTAGTTGCTCATTAAAATTATCCGTCTGTATACTTTTGAATTCTTACATTTACTTGTGTATATATAGAATATACTTAGAAAATATAAATACTTACTATAGAACTTACTATAGAAAATATAAATAGATTGTAAGCAAATTGAATGCATCTGCGTCGATGTCAGTCAGTTTAGAGTATAATAAATTCAAAATTCAAGAATCATTGTTTTATTGGTAAGTATGTAGGTAGGTACATAAAATATAACGTGTAAGTACGTACTTTAATATGAATGGAAATTAATAAACATATTTTTTCTTGAAACTTACAATAAAAGGTTGAGGTTGAGGTGTCCTACCTATATTGGACTTCGTAGGGTACATGCATAGATTTTTTTTAAATCGATTACTAAAGGATAATTACGATAATAGATCAACGAAAAAATATATGACACTTACAAAGTTTTCGATTATTGAGGTTTAAACCTTCATAAATTCATTCATAAATTCTTTATTGCACACAAAATAACATACATAAGAATTAACAAATACTGGACATGTACAAAGGCGAGCTTAACCCTAAAAGAGTTTTCTTACAGCAAACCTATGCTAACAGAGAGAGTTTATAAAGCAATTGTGGATAGATATAGTGTACATACAAGACAAAGAAAGAAAATGCTAAATATACAAATTGTATTTTTTTTAAAACTACATAAAACTATCCTAAACTAAAATAAAGTAACATACGTAAACATACCAAATATATACCTAATATAAAATATACCTATAAATACATACAATTTAAATATATATTATATAAACATATATACCTGTCTATATATACATATTATATACTTCGATCAAATATACCTAGATTCCGCGTAAGCGCTCCAAAAGTAACCAAACTAAACAGAGCTTAGATTCAGAATAAGCACTGTTTTGCCGTTAGTGTCGCGCCGACCGTCCAGTGGAACGATGCCGAAGTGTTCTGTGAAAACTTGCAAAAATATCACCCTTACAAAGAGAAAACAACATGGGATTTCGTATTATTGGCAAGTTTTGTACTTTTTACTGATACTTACAGTGTTAAACATCCGAAATAATCTAGTTAACATCTCCAAATTAGTATTTCAAGAAATTAAATCCTTTTATTTTTGCTTCGCAGTTGTCTCTTTTGCACGCATAATAGAGTTTACGCGGGTAATAAGAACGTCCTAAAGTCGTATGTGATATAAGTAATTTTGAGCGTTAGAATTATGAATATAAAGTTTAATTTCACTAGACGCCACCGCGACGGCAATAACATTTTACGAGTTTTCGTCAATGCCGCGGAGCAAAACGCCATAAGGTCGTTAGGTAATTGTTGAAAACTAAACTTTAGATTGCTGCAATAAGGTTGATTATTAATAAAATATTTAAATGGCTTTGTGATGATTTTTAGTATTATCCTTAAGACGTATGTATATCTCAATTGGTAAGAAGGTATAGTAAACTCAAGCCGTTTTTGTGCGTTGTGTCAGTAAGGAAAGTTGCATCTAGGTATATTTGATCGAAGTAAAAAACAAAAGTAAAACTGCACTCAGTTTCGGGTGATAAAAACGCTGCCATGTTAGCCCTTGCATTTTATGACGTCACGTTTCATCGAATCACCTATGTCAATTCAAAGTTAAACCATCATGACCATACAAAAAGTAAAGTGTGACGTCACTGTTCAGCTGCCAATATATTATTGCGCTTAGAAATTTTAGTAAGTAGGTACTCTATTGTTCTATTTTTAACTTGCTTCCCACTTGACCTCCGAATGTTTTCTTTAATCAGTTCTTTAAACGGGGTTATTCTCTTCAAGGTATGATGATAACTCATGATAATACTCGGTAATTTAAACAAATCGGTGTGCTTGAAATAGACAGATGGATGAGCGGTATGGAGGAAGTCCTTTCGTAGCACGTGACCGAGCCAGCGCAGGCTGTGTGATTTTGTTTCACCGATGATGTTTGACTCGGCCAATAGCTCCGAGATCTGTCGGTTCTTCCGCGCCCTCCAGAATCCGTCTTATTTATTTATTTACTAGCTGCGCCCCTCGGCTTTGCACGCCTATCCCACGGCAACTGAGTTATGGGATAGCATATGTGTTATTCCAGGCCTAGATCTGGCTGAAATTTTGCATGCAGGTAGTGCATGAAAAATTTCAGCCAGATCCTTTCAGTAGTTTTTTTTTCATCGTGTAAGAGCAACAAACATACCTACATGCTTAGACTTTCGCGTTTATAATATTAGTAGGATTTAAAAAGGGACTGGACTTAGGATCTTCCAGAGCAATCTTTCTTTATAACATAGTATACATAATTGAACTATGAATATAAAAACTATACTTAGGTAGTCTTATTACCTAACTATCTAAAAAAAATCTCACTATTTATTGTTCATAATTACTACAATAAACGTAACTAGGTAATAGACGTAAAGTGTTACAAAGTAAAGTAAATGTGCTTATGAATGATTAAGACCTGGCGTTTTCATGAGGGTATTCGTGATGAAAGACAAGACCTGCAGTTTACTCAGTGTCAGTGAATTACAACTAACCCTGTGTAAATTATAAAAATAATTAAATGTTCATCCTATAAATAATATTGCTTGAATATCGTTAAAACCGTTGTTGCGATCTGCGACACAGTAGGTACGTATTATACCTCTGCAGGGCAAGCAGTCTCGACATATGTAGATGGCGACCGACATCAGTCGCAAAGTTATCCGGATATATTTTACGTATTTTGATTTTCTTTGCAAGAATCAAGTTTTAAATGATTCGAAAACCATTTTACAGTTGATTGCAAGACAGAGACCGCCATCTTTACGATTTCGGTGAAGGATGTCTAATTTGCTCGCTCGGTAAAGGTAACCTTTACCGAAATAGTAAAGTTCGCGACAAAAATGAATAGTTCCGATGGTAAATCAATATGAATTATTAGAAATGTAACCTTTTCTTTATGTTTATCTACTGTGTTTATGGAAATAAATAGTTATTGAATCATTTGAATCTTGATTCTTGTAAAGACAATCAAAATTCGTTAAAATATGACCGGTAAACTTTGCGTCATGCGACATCGGTCGCAAAGTTTTCTTGGACAGAGGCCTCCCCTAATGAGCGCCATAGCGCCCTGTCTTGGCATCCAGCATCTACCTGCAGTCTTTCGCAGATCGTCATCCCACCTGACCAGAGGGCGTCCTACACTACGTTTGCCGAGTCGCGGTCTCCACTCAAGAACACGTTTACCCCAGCGCGGTTGTCGGTTCTTCGCGAGATATGGCCAGCCCACCGCCACTTCAGCTTGCTAATTCTTTGAGCTATGTCGATAACTTTGGACTATTTTTGTTATTTCGCCTCAATTATTTTTACGCCTAGATCACACTAATATTATAAATTCGAAAGTTTGTATGGATGTATGGATGGATGTTTGTTACCTCTTCACGCCAAAACTACTGAACGGATCTGGCTGAAATTTGCATACAGGTAATTCTAATACTGGAATAAAACATAGGCTACTTTTTATCCCGTAAATATGTTCCCGTGGGATAAAAATCACCTTTAAACGTTTCCATAGGAACAACGCGTGCGAAGCCGCGGGGCGCAGCTAGTAAAATATATACATAGGTACTGCACTCCACTTTGCGCGACAATAATGTTTTGATGGTAGGTCGAGGCTTAGCTGTGGGATCTATTGGTTTGGTAAGATAAGATGCTGTGTGGTGCCGTCGGCTTAGAATTTTCACCACCCCAACTTTTTCCACGGTTGTCGTTAGAGACATACGTATAAGGGATTTCTACCGTTATGCAGGCAGCAGCGCCTCTTACAGAACAATTGTACTACACTTTTTCATCGCAGAAGCGACACTTCAGACAGGTATTGTACATACAAAACTGAATTTTAATGCAGTAGGTTCCTATGAATATTAGGGTCCTTCACTCGAAGTGATACCAATTGAAAATGATGTTATTTGGTTAATTTAAGTACGGGCAACTAATTTAAATATAATATAATAATTATCTTACAATTCATTGATTTTTAGCATTTTGTTAAAAAAAACATTGCGTTTTTGCATTTATGCAAATAACATTATTTTCCATTGGTAACACTTCGAGTGATGGACCATGTATTTCAGAAAGTGCTCGTTTAAAATCATTGATTTTCAAAATAGGTACTTACGTACCTACCTACTTTTGTAGTAGGTAAGTATACATGGGTAGGGTACTTCATTATTTGTTGTGTTACTTTAGGCTCTTATACGCGGACTGTCTGCACGTCTCAATTACAGGGACGGCAAGTTCATGTTCTTTTAGATGATAAGTCTCACCACTATCTTTTTTCTTCGCAGCTGATTGCCTTTTACACGTTTTTAATTCGCAAGATGGCAGTTTTATTTTTTGTTTATTCGCATGCGGTTGCGATAGGCGTAGGCGAGCGATTAAATCAGTTGTTGCCGTCCGGCAACAACTCATGGCGCAAACTGGAAATGAAAAACTTTACTAAAAACTTCAAAATGTTTCATCCAGTCTGTAATAAATTTCTTACGAGTACGTCCTTGATTGGGTAGGTCACAGACATTCAAATTGAATAGGTAGGTACAGTAGATTATGGATACATGTATAAATAACAATAGATTAGAATTCGCGATGTAACGTCTCGCTACGTAACGGTAATAATTCGTTTAATGTACCTTAGCCGGATTGATAATTGAAATTGCAAATTTGCAATAGATATGTATTTTTACTGAAGAAGAACCTACCTACTTCTGCCAAGTAAGTAGCTACCTACGGCAGTGCCTACTTTGTAAACGCATCAAGTAAAGCGCGATCCACGCGCTGAATATTAATTCCTAGGAACTTGTCGTCTGCACTAAGAAATAGGCAGTAAGTACTACGAGTATACTCTGTCTGGAATCTAAGATCTGAGGTATTCAAAGCCAACAAAGGCATTTATGAATGGAAACTTGACATAAACAATACAAAAAATCAACAAGGTAACACAACAAAAACAACTTCAACAGCGCATAACTGCACAAACGCAATGAAAAAGGACAACACACGAATAAAATTTCAATGAAAGATTTATGAACCAAAAATTATTGCGAACTTCTGCGATTGGCTGTGATTAGGTATAGGTAGGTAGGTACTTAAGGATTATGAATCTTGATCCTATTATTGTCGATTGCCTTTATATCAGGAAAAAGCAAATGAAATAACAAAAAGAGTGTGGCTTTATCATATTAACATCAAAAGAAAACATATTTATAATATGGGTCGAGTCTCTGTAAATTTGTGAACTTCACGAAATAAAACAACAGCAGTGACAGCAATTTTTACGGCGACAATGAGAGGAGCCAATCGGCTGTCGCCGTACAGTAGGTACATTGTTACCCAAGGGATGAACAAAATAATTAAGTCCCGAAAAAGGGTTGGGCGCCCGAGCGTAGCTAAAAAAATTTACAAAAATAGTAATGAGCGGAACTCTTCATCATCTTTTTATTAATACACATAATTAAACATACGTGTTTAATATCTTCTGATAGGTAATCTAGCTGACGGATTAATTAGAATTTATGAGTCTATTATCACTATCCGGATTCACCCGTAATCGAAAACTGATTTGTTTCCCACTGCTGCGGTTCGAATCGACCCATTACAAAAATCTTGGGCGATTCGCACCGCGCGACCACAGTTCGAACCACTTGCGTTGCCAAATGACTAAAGACCCAAAATGATAGGTTCAGACAAACAATCGATTAGTGCGATCAAATGCAAAACAAAACGTGAATACTTGTTTCACTGTTTTTTTCTGCACTAACACTGACCTTGAGGCAAGCAAGTTTACGATACCAGCCGTAAGTAACACTCGGGGCTAGTTCAGTTACGTGTCTCGAGATACGAGCACGTATCGTGAAAATGATTCTAGAAATATGTTTTGCATTTATTCTGATATTATGCTCCATCGATATATATTTTCGATACAACCGAGCTGGCCGACTCATGGGAATTATTCCAGGGCCTAAAATACTACCACTTATTGGCAACGCCTTGGAAATATCTTTAAACCCAGGTGAGTCCTAAAGGTACCTATACTTTAATATCTACTTTTACTGTACTAATTCGCTTCGCAGTATTTTCAATTTTGAGAATTGATATAATTAAATTATTTATTTTTAGTAATATTATATTGAACGGATGTTTATCGCTTTTATTTAACTATTAGGCCCGTATTATGAAAACTTACTCAGTTACCGATCTATGCTTGAGCATATATGGTGCTATAGAAATGCTCTAAACAAGCATAGCTCGATTGACTAAGCAAGCTTTCTTAATACGGGGCCTTAGGCCCGTATTATGAAACCTTACTCAGACGTCGATCTCTGCTTGAGAAACGCTTTTATATGAAATAAACGTCACTCAAGCAAGTATGACTGAGCAAGCTCTCATAATACAGGCCTTAGAGTAGTAGATTGAAAATTGGCGTGTTTTCAAAACATTTATCTTTTTTAATGAGAGTACAATATATCAGTTATCTAGTGCTCAATGTAGCCATAATATAAATTTTCGGGTTGTTGGTTTTGTGACGACAGCTGTCTAGAACAGTTATAAGTGTTCATTAAAAAAAAACACATTTTCTTAAATGTTTCAGACAGTAAATGTCAAAGTTAACAGACATGACTGCTAATTGACCGCTTATATTTTGGCAGACACGTCTGTCAGGCTGTATCTCATGAACCGCAATAGATATACAGTTGAAATTGTCAAAGATGATATATTTCTGTTGCCACTACAACAACAAATCATCATCATCATCATCATCATCAGCCTAGCCATACTATTCCACTGCTGGACATAGGCCTCCCCTAATGAGCGCCATGGCGCCCGTCTTCAGCTTAACGCATCCAGCATCTGCCTGCAGTCTTTCGCAGATTGTCATCCCACCTGGCCGGAGGGCGCCCTACACTAGGTACGTTTGCCGAGTCGCGGCAAAAAGTATAACACAGTACACGAAGTAACATGAGTATAAAATAACATAACAAATAATAAAAGTTAAATAATTTTAATAATTAAGGGGGGCAACGTCCTTTTCACCTTGAGAACCAGTTATAGATTATTATTAATATCTTCCAGAGTTAATGTTCGAGTTCAACAAGCGTTGTATGGATCACTACGGAGGCAGCGTATGCAGGCTGGTCTCGCTAAACCAGCGGGCCATCTGCATCTATGAACCAGAGGATCTCGAAGTAATTTGATTTATTAATAAGCTGTGCCCCGCGGCTTTGCATGCGTTGTTCCTATGGAAACGTTAAAAGGAGATTTTTACGATTTATGGTATAAAAAGTAGCGTATGTTTGATTCCGGGATTAGAGTTACCTGTATGCAAAATTTCAGCCCGATCCGTTCAGTAGTTTTGTCGTGCAGAGGTAACAAACATCCATCCATCCATACAAACTTTTGCATTTATAATATTAGTGTTATTCCGCTTATTCAGAGACTAGGCTTAGAATTTTCCAACCCCAACACTAAAGTAAATATAATATATAAAATTTGACACAGTATAATTTCAAGATGGCCTCTCACAAGCTACAACCGCTAGCTACCCGCGAGTTGTCCGTCATAATTATGATGCCGTCTATGTAAAATGCATCTAAATATTACAAGCTAAAGCCCATATTTGAATACACCATTTTGTGCTGTGCGGCAGCGCAGTGCTTCCAGGTATGCGACAAACACAACATTACTTAGAAGTGGGACCACTTTGCCCACGAAGACAGGGCGCTATGGCACTTGGGGCAGGCATATGTCCAGCAGTGGACTAATATAGGAATATGATGACTGTGTCCATTCATCTCCAAGATAAACTTCTTGAGGATGTGAACAGTTTTGTTACCCAAAAAAAAGCCTTTCGAATTTTTCTTCTTTGTGGATGTTTCAGGTGGTTTTATCTTCAGCTTCGAGCAATTTTCACGAGAAACCAATGCTGTACACATTTTTACGTTCCTGGCTAGGAGAAGGACTTTTGACGAGTAGTGGTAAGATAATTTAGTACATACATGTTTCATTATTATATCTTCTAACAGAGTGTTTGGTTATACGATGTAAGAATTGAAGGAGCCTATCAGTCAGGGCTAGGGGTACCCGTGTGATCATGTTAAACCACATATTATACTATAATGCAAAGTGTATTATACTATAATCATGGCTTTAAGTATATAAAAAATACTGTCAGTTCATATTGAACAAAACTTGCAGTATTTTTTTTAAACTTAAAGCATGGCACTTTTCATAATAGCTAATACTAATACTACTGATTAGTACTAATTAGTAATTAATCATAAATGGCCATGAATGAACCACAGTAATTTTTAAAGTTATCTAAGCAGCATTGGCGCCTATACCAACCACTCGTATGACTCATATCATACTAACAGTAGGTACTTATACAGACTATATTGGTACTAGGTTACCTATATACGGCTACGCCTATACTACTTTATTTCCGTGTCAGTGTATTTTTTTAATATGATTTGACCTTTTCTAAGTGTACATTTATTGTATTTATGGAAATAAAGCATTTTTGAGTTTTGAGTTTGAGTTTGGACGCAGGCCTACCCGGATAGTCACCTTATTGCTTTTACAGTACCTACCTATATCTAAGATCGAAAGTAATTATAATCTCTCTGTCTGCCTTTTACATGCTTAAACAGCTAAACTAATCTTCATGCGTCGCAAGAAAGGTATTCCGAGAAAGGAGATAGGCTACTTTTTTATTTTACCTCGGAATAGGCTACTTTTTAACCTCGAAATAGGCTACTTTTTTACCTTTTTTACCTCGGAATAGGCAACTTTTTTACTCTCCTTGAGGTTGAGTTTGAGGAGGCGTGCGAAGCCGCAGGCGCCACCATTATAAGTACTTATACCTACTTACCATGTCAAAGAATGTTTACTGGCAGACTTATCAGGGTCGTCAAGTTCATTAACTCGTACTAATAAAATACCGGACATAAGAACAAATATTATCTCTTTGGGGGAAATACTAATAGGTTGCTTTTTGTTTTCCTTCCCCTAATTTTTTGTCCCCTAGCGGAGGAAGTACGATGTGCATTTTCTAGACTAGACCAATCAGGGACAAGATATCTAAGGAAAGTGGAGAAGCTTTTGCTGAGCAGTAGGACAATGAGGGATGGTTGGTTGCAAATAAATATCAGGAGAAATAGATTTTCTTCTTGTAGCCTTAACTAATAAGCTTATTATTACCTACATTACATACTTTATAGCATTACGATACAGTATCGATATAACCAATTCCCTCTCTATCTTTTAATTATCTATTTTACTAAAACTACTAATATAATACAATAATACTACTAATAAGTAATAATAATAAGTCATCATTTTTTTAATGCTTGCCCCAAGCTTCTAGCACTGCATCGATAGATATTTATTTATTAAATATAGGAAAACATCCAAAACGCCCTGAACATCTGCAGATCGTACACACATTTGTCACGAAGCGAGAATCGAACCAGCAACCCCCTGCGTCGCAGGCGGATCTTCGCCCGCCACGCCAAAGAGGTCGTCTTCGTCGAATGATGAGTAGGTACTTTGGTACTTTCTTAACACTCATACTTCCTGAACACTTTTACGAATTAGGTAAGTAGGTATAACTGCCTTGCCTAGGCAAGTTTCAAAGCCTTCTCAAACAGAGATCGAGACAAAACATCGAATTTATTCGGTTGTTTATGTTTCTTTTGAACCCAGCCTGATATTTTGATGCATTTAGTAGCGATACTCTATTCTAGAATACAGCCGGTCACTTATATGACCGGCTGTATTCTATTTCAGTTACTCTGAAACCGATTGCAAGTTGGTACACTGTTTTGCAATAAATACTGAATCAATAAGTACATAATTAATCATTTATTTATTAAAATATCCATCTGTCATCACATCAGTCTTAAACATTATTTTCGTAAATAATTTTAATATAGGTTATATATACTTAGTATAGATTAAAATCTATAGAAGGTAATAAAATTTGCGACCAAATAAAAAACGATCATACCCGGCTGTCATGATCTACCTACTACTGACATTCTTTGACCATTTCTTGTTTTTAAAAAGTATTTCTGATGAAATATAGTCTTATTTCAGGATCAAAATGGAAGCATCGAAGGAAGCTTCTAACACCAGCGTTTCACTTTAACATCCTGAAGAAATTCACGCAAACGTTCCAGGAGCACGCTGAAGAACTCATCCAGGTAATCAAAAACACGGGAGTGGAGAGAAGCCACGTTATGGACCTAAAACCTTTGATCACTAACGCAACCCTGAACATTATATGTGGTGAGTAAACCCTTAATTTATCCAGCTTCAGGTCGTCCGGAATCTCTAAAAACATACAGTCGTATGCATTGATTTATTAAAAAAGGAGGATAGGTTACGTTCTCCCCCCCTCGCGCTTACTCAAAAATTGGCATGTGTTACAACTACACGCAAACACATACGCTCACAGTTATATTTCCAGTCCTGTGCAATACAAAGAACAACAAAGACGGAAAGACGTACCTAAGACCGAAGTGAGACCGAGACAACAATATTTCTCGCTACTACGACCGCCCATGCCGCCGGTCAGACGGTGACTGAGGTGGGAGCACACAATTTTACACAATTTGAGGTTGCCACTTTCGAGAAACCAGTACCTCATCTTCCCTTCTTAATTAATCAATGGTCGTATGCATAGTTTCTGATATCTGTGGTCGTATGAATAACAACAACATTAAATCTTTATCTCGAACTCCTCTTACAAAATATATCTACATACAGTTTAAGAGATTGTATAACATAGGTACTACTTATGGATAAATAAATAAATATATCTACGTAGTAGGTAGGTATTTACTTACTTGCGAGTGGAGGATGCGCGCAGACGTTTCCAAAAAGAAAACATGTGCAATTTAAGGATGACGTAGAAATCAGGAACCCCGGTCTCGGCAAACATGCCCAATATCACTACAATATCAAGCTTTTTACATAAGAATGCGAAACGCTTTATCTATTGAGAACCATTTCTTTTTTTTTAAAGTCGATGAAGGTGGCCTATACTGTAAAATACCTCTTTACCTAAATTTATGTAATAATTATTTTGCAGTACCCTACAGGGTACTATTGACCCAAGCCTACATTAAGACCTAAGCAGTACAGGTTGTCACATATTATATTACATAATATGAGCATGACATGTATTACATTGTGAGCAAAATAAATAAATCTAAATCTATTAAAATCTTACTATTGGAGATTGGAGACTACATGGTTTGGCCCTGATTCCCGCGATATTATTTCAGAGACATCGATGGGCATCTCAAACATCGCAGAAATTGGTTCGAAATCAAACAAGTACTTCCAAGCTCTTCAAACCCTGGCCGGCAGTATAATATATCGAATATCTAAAGTATTCTATTATAACGATTTAATTTTCAACCTTTCCGAAACTTCGAGAATACAGAAAAAAGCATTGGAATACTTACATGGCTTCACAGATAATGTCATCAGGAATAGAAGGAAATGTAGAGTTTCAACAGATGATGATGAAAACGAGGGTTGGGTTTATGGAAAAAAGCGTAAAACTGCGATGCTTGATTTATTGCTAGAAGAAGAAGATAAAGGGAATATCGATGCTGAGAGCATCAGAGAAGAAGTGGATACCTTTATATTTGAGGTGAGCACAGTTCAGCTACAAAAGTTGCTGACATAGGTTATATATATAGCTATAGCTATAGCTGTATAGCAGCCTATAGCTGTCGTTTTTAACATAGAGTGCCCATGATACACATTGCACATGCTAATTGCTTAACTCGGACACCCATCGTCTTAAGCAGCCTCGCGGGTTATATCGGTGAGTCTACGCTGATGATGATTGTTGCAGATCATGACTGCACCGCTGCCGCATAGCTCAAAAATGTATATTCAAATTATGAGCTTTAACTCGAAATAATAATAAGATGCATTTTTTATTGACGGCATGAGATGACAAATTGCTCTCAGGCAACTCGTTTAAATCGTGTTGGAAGTTAATTTGTCGTTGTAAAAAATATCTTAACATGCTAAAATATTGCCCATATTTGAATGGTTATTTTTGGATTGTACGGTAGCGGTGTTGGATGTATGTGCTTAGGCCTGTAACCGGTTGACCAGAATAAAGCAGAGATCGAAAATATTACTCAAGAGGATGCTATATCATTGACTGGTTTAAGCAGAAGACCTTGTATACACTGACGATGATGATGATCCATCATCAACATCACCGTCTATACTAGCCCACGGCTGGACATAGGTATGCACGACTACCTAGGTGAATAGTAATAACATACTACGGGAGGCCTAAACCGAGGTAGTGGATGAATGGCATTCACCACATATCACGCACGACCTGCATAATATTATAAATTTGCAACGCCAGTAAAATAAATTAGGTACCTACTTAAGAATAATTTTACTTGATAATTTCAGGGACACGATACCACATCGTCGACTATACGATTCATGTTGATGAGAATTGCTAATGAGCCGATTATCCAAGTGAGTCAACAACGATAACCCATCGTATAATTCCGTTAAGTAAATAAATAGGTAGGTACCTATTTATTTACTTATCTACTAGGTACACGTTTTAAGGTTATTTATATCCCAAGGGAACTGATTTACGGGATAAAAAGTAGCCAATGTGTAATTCCAGTCTAAGAACTACCGGTATGCAAATTCAGCCCGATCCGTTCAGTAGTTTTTGCGTGATAGAGTGACAAACATCCATGTATAAACATGCACATTTATTATATTAGTAGGATTATTGTGTAATAAGTTATTATACACAGTATAGGTACGTACCTGCGTGTTAGCTACACTGAGCGGTAGCGGTAAGAGTCTTAAAATATCACACTTGCGATTTGCGAGCGATTGGTCGTCGACGACCGACGCGACGACCGAGGCGTCGTCGTCGTCGCGTTCCTTGAAATCGTTAGCAAATCGATTTTCATCACACTCAAGATGAATTCAGCTAGGCATACGTAAAATTACATATAACTGAATTCATCGAGAGTCATTTGAATCATTTTAATAAAAAAAAAACACTCCTTAAACTCGATGCAGCTGTTATGTTATGATGTTGATAAATAAATTACCATAGTATATTATGTTTTTAGAGCCGGATTTACGAAGAATTGACGATTATATTCGGCGACTCAGATCGCGCCGCGACGATGGACGATCTGAATGAAATGAAATATCTGGAGCGATGCATCAAAGAAGCCCTAAGGTTGTACCCTGGCGTTCCCTTCGTGGGCAGGATGCTGCGCGAGGAAACTGTATTGAGTAAGTGAAGTCAGACGGAGACGGAGACAGCCTTTTTTTGCTGGACTGTACAGATACATTAGTTTTATAACGCCTAGTTGTGGTTACATTATTTCTAGTATTTAAATAATCGCTATTTTTTGGGAAACTATTGATATTTTTATGAGTGTACAACAAGTTTTCATTAGTCATATATTGACTTGGGACTGTCCTCATATTTATTTCTTGAAATTTATCACGTAGGGATTCTCTGGGATCCACGACACGAACAGCCCTCTTCTGCAGCACAAATACGGTTAACCGCAGCGTACCGCTACGAATTACCAGGGGCCATAACCGCTTGCTTGCCCGTGTTAACTGGTAGTTAACATTGCATTTCACTCAGCTATGACCATGTCAACCTGTGGTTAACATCGCTCCCGCCGTCGAAAAAGCTGATTCTACCCGTCTCTATCACTCCAGGGCCTAATTTGTATTATTTGTCCCGTTTCTTCGTGAACAAATTACAAATACAAAGGCAATAATTTCGATGTCAACATCGCAATGATTTCGATTTGTAAATAACCTTGAACGCGCGCGCAAAAATGACTCGGCCCGCTATGGAAACAAAGGCCTTTTAAATAATAAATATCGTGAACAAGTGATATTTTTTTTCTTATTATTTTATTTATTATATATAGAACGCAATCAAAGAATAAAAACCATATGTCATCGCTTTTATTTTTGAGATATGAGCTTTTGAATACAAGACGAGCTTCAAAACGCCTACTTCTAAGTTCAGCACAGCATAACTCTGCACCAAAGTCGTAATTTGATAAACAAAAGATAACATTGGTTAGCTAGTTTCATAATAAACATAAATATATATAACACTTAACACTTTTTTAAACAAATTGAGTCACAAGAAACGATTTTGTGAAACCCGACCCGCGCGCTGAAGGCGCTATAAATGGCGGGGCAAAGGCGCGTTGCGCGCGGACTCCCCTTGGGCAAGCGAGCGGATAAACAACCGGCATTCGCTATGAAACGAATCGAAAACAATTGAAAGATTCCTAGGGAAAAATCGAAACAGATCACGTGACATATCTAAGGCATAAAATGTCAAACCCAAACATTTTTGTACTTTTCTACTATCGCTTTCGACATCGATTGTTACATTGTCTAGGCCCTCTGGTATCATGCGATGGCTTGTCGTTTGGGGTCTCTGTTATGCTTATGCCTATGTTTAGCAGTGGAAGTAAACGGGCCAATTATGAAGCTTATAATATATTCAACCAAACACCATTCCTTTTTGTAATTACTAGACGCCCAGTTCTGTCTACAAGTTAAAACGTTTTCTTAGAAACAACGCACGGGAAGCTGTTTGCAGAAAATAGTTCTTATAATAAAAAAACAAACTCTGTTAATTATTATTATAGACTAGGTGCGCCCAGCGGCTTCCCACGCGTTGTTCCTACGGAAACGTTTAAAAGAGATTTATATCCCCCGCGAACTGATTCATGGCCTATGCTTGATTCTAGGATTAGAATTTACATTTGCGACGACCTCTGTGGCGCAGCGGGCAAACCTCCGCCTGCTATGCAGGAGGTTGCGGGTTCGATTCCCGCTTCGGGACAAATGTATGAACGATCTGCAGATGCTGCATGGTCTCGTATCGTATTTGTTCAGGGCCTTCTGGATGTGGTCTATATGATGTACATAAAACAATATTTATCTATGGATTAAGTATATCAGTTATCTAGTACCCATAACACAAGCTCTGCTTAGCTTGGGGCTAGATAATGCTGTGTGAATATTGTCCAGCATTATTATTATTATTTACAGACGGGTACACGATACCGGCGGACACCATCTGTTCCATGCACATATTCCAGGTCCATCGTCGGGAGAAACTGTTCCCTAATCCTGAAGTGTTCGACCCTGACCGGTTCTTGCCAGAAAACGTCGCCCAGCGGCATCCCTACGCTTACATACCGTTCAGCGCTGGACCGAGGAACTGTATTGGTAAGTTTAATAATTTATTTACTTACTAGCTGTGCCCCGCGACTTAGCACGTGTTGTTCCTATGGATACGTTTAAAGGTGTCTTCCCGGCAGTTATTCGATTTTTTCTCGCCGTAAAAACCATGCTTGAACTTCAACGAACATTAAAAAAAGAATTAGTCAAATTGGTCCAGGCGTTATTGAGTTATGCGCTTACTAACACATTTAGTTATACATTTTTATATTATAGATTTTAAAAAGTGGATGCCCTTTTTAAACGTGATAAAAATGATAACCTCAACCTCAACAGCCTATACCTACTAGTCCACTGCGCCACGCTGGCCTTATTGGCTGTTATATCATGGGAGCTAATGCCCATCCATATTCCCCACGCTGAGCATGCGAGTTGGGGATCGCAGTTAGCTGGTAGAATTGTTCTGCGGGAAGCGCTGCTGCCCGCCCTCTGTAGATATCCCTTAGTCGCTTCCTACGACACCCGCGGGAAGAGTTAGCGTGGTGCAAATTCCAAGCCGGCACCACACGGTGTATAGTGCTACACCGCAATAATAATAACGTAATTCCAATTTATTTATTTAATTTACAGGTCAAAAGTTTGCCATGTTAGAGATGAAGACAGTGGTATCTAGACTCCTGAGGAGCTTCCAACTGGAGCCAGTAACCAGACCTGACGACATCGTCTTTGTGTCAGACTTGACTCTGGAGGCTAAGCATCCGATTTATGTTAGGTTTATTGAGAGAAATGTATTATAGACTAGCTGCACCCAGCGGCTTCGCACGCGCTGTTTCTATGGAAACCTTTAAGGGTGATTTCTATAGGGAACTGATTCATGGGATAAAAGTAGCCATAAGCATATGCTTGATTCTAGGATTGGAATTACCTGTACGCAAAATTTCAGCCCGATCGGTTCAGTAGTTTTGGCGTAATGAGGTAACAAACATCCGTCCATACATCCATCCATCCATCCATCCAAACTTTCGGATTTATAATAAAAATGTGAGTGTATTTATTGGTAATGAGGGAAACAGATTAGTAAAGCTAAAAATCATATTTCGCCTCGAAGGCAAATATCTGTTCCGGGTGTTCTGGGTATTTCTATGTAGGAATAATGAATAAAACAATATACAACATAAGCTCTGCTTAGCTTGGGGCTAGATGATGCGGCTCCCGCGGGAATTCCGGAATAAAATATAGCCTATGTCACTCCCTGAAAAGTACGCTTTTGAATGATGAAACTATTTTTTAATCGGTCCAGTAGTTTCGGAGCCTACCTATTCAATACAAATAAACAAATCTTTCCTTTTTATAATACTATAAGTATAGATGTAGGTATAATTCTTAGGTTAGTTAGGGACTAGTTATAACTAGTCTTTACATATCATTTGAGCTACATGCACAAAGTTTGCGAATAAATTCTCATTTTAAGTGTCGTTTGTTTGATTATTTTGTTCCATTATCCATACAGATACTAAATAGGTACACTAGATTTTGAAAAAATTGTTTCCAGTCGAACGGAATTTCGAAAAAAAAAGGACAATGAAGAAGAATTGGAAGAAAAAATACGAAGGTCATCGTATTTTACTGTACAGGTACCAGTAGAAACATAAACTAATATTATGTTTACACACTTACAACGTTTATTTACAAAGATCCAAATATTGTACTATCGTTTTAATCTCGCTTATCTCTTTGGTATGTTATCTTTAACTAAGAACTTAATCTTAATCAAGTAGGAGCTGGATCGCATAGATCTACTGCGGAAAGAAAAAAAAATCTTCTTGGAGATCACGAAGTTGTGAATATAACGAAAAATTAAGTACGAAGCTCGTATTTAAGTACCGACCTATACCATAGGTCGGCATACGAGCTTCCGCTTCCGCCCTTATATTTTTCCAGGATAAAAAGAAGTCTTTATTCCTTATTAGTCTATATTCCTTATATATTCTAGGTCTAAAACAACAGTTTTTAGTGGGTATTACGCCCTTCTCAGGGCGTCGAGTCCCACATAATTCTGGTCTTCCCCGGACCAGTCTATTCGTAAACGAATTCGGTTTTTAGTAGAAATCCATAGTAGGTAAGGTCCTTCTATCGACGAGTCTTTTCTTTACTAGAAAATCATAATGTACCACGTGTATTTTGGATTCTGCAATTCCAACTATTGTGCTGTTATCATTCATACCATTGTTGTTCTTGCCTCTTGATCTAACCTTTTGAGTTGCCTGTTCCACAAGAGCTGCAAATAAAAAAAAATCTTGCAACCTCGTATGTTTTGCTTCAACAATATATGATATAACAGAAATAAGAACTGAACAAAACTAAGTAATAGCACCTTAAATAGAAAGAGAAAAAACCTGGACATGAAACTTGAAAAAACATAGGATTACATAAGTTTCAGAAATGTTTGGCAACTAATTATGAATAACTATGACCCCCAGGAAGATCGAATACATACTTCTACTTCTACGAGTATCGAGTACCTACATAATCTGTTTGCAATGATAATCGGAAAAAGGAAAAAAAAAAAAAAAAAAATTAGGAATTATGCGAATTCATCTCCGAACCCGGGGGAAAACGATACGCAAGGATTCAATACCAGGGGGTAACAAATCACAACTAACAAATAACACGGAAAACAAAAAGGAAACTACAATAGTGCATGAGTAAGCTCTGAGTAGATAAAATCCTCAACCTCAACAGCCTATACACGCTGTACGCAGGCCAGTACTATGGTCCACTGCTGTACGCAGGCCTCAGTACCTGATGAGGGAGATAAATTCCTTACCTTCAAAGCCTTCCGGAACTTGGTTGACATCAGACTGAACAGCAATGGATTAAGCACCGAGCTGAACCAGCTATTTAGACCAACGCATGTGTACAAGACGATCCACAACTGCAACAAAAATCGTGACAAGAAATATGCTACCTTCGTAGACCTACTACGTGGGTCTTATTTTAATAGGTATCTTGTATCTTGGGGGGAGAGGCTGAAACTTGACAAAAAAACTAATTTCTGGGCAGCATTTCGTCTACGACCGTAGCTTGGGGTCTACGAGCGTAGTATCGGGTTAACAAGCTAACAAAATACATATTCAGATGTTGCCATAACTAAACTTGTTAGTTTTTAGTTTTGGCACAGATATTATAGTTGTAGTTGGTTTTTGTTCGAGGTAAGATTTGTATTTAGTAACGTTTTGTTCTCACCTCATTTAGAGCCACAATCTGTCTAACGTCCAGAGCGAATACCATGAGCCTCACGGTGAAGAACGGGAGCCAGCATACCAGGAAGGACAGCGTCAGTGCTACTGAACAACAAAGTAGAACTCTACAAATAAGGCATTGCAAGTGTTCTTAACAACTAACGATAGCTTTTCAATTTGAGCCAAGCGAACAGATATTCTTCCGCTCTCCGGCCAGGTGAGATCTGCGAAAGAATGCAGGCAGTTGCTGGATGCATCAAGTTGAACACAGGGCGCTATGGCGCTCAGCTCATTCGGATGGGCCTATGTCTAGTGGAATAATATAGGCTGATGATGATGATGAACGGATTCTCAAATATGTTAATAGTATATGTTTATTCATAATAATCGTTTAAAACCCCGCTTTACCCACTGTTGGATGTATGCCTCCAAACTTTTGCCTTAGTAAAGATAATTTATCATATATCAGTAGCAGCAAGACCATGAAGACAGCGTCTTGGGGCATTTCCAACTGATATTGATATGGATCTGTTGAACTACCAGTAATTTGTTAGCAGTTAGATCAATTGTTTCAATTGAGAGAAATACTAGTTCTTTTTTGTTTCTATTATTTGATTGTAGTTTTCTTTAAAAGAAAACAATATCAATTGTTACCATGAAGTAGGTATAAAGCCTAGTAAAAAGAGTGGAAAAAAAAGAAATCCCAGAGTCAGCTTTGTTAAAAAAAGTGCCTGTGAAAGACAAATTAGCAAGCAGGATTTTCTTTGACAGGAGCTTTAATATTTCTTACCAACGAGCTTGTTAACTTTACTCCGGTTATCCCTGTGGTTGAACACCTTGTCCCGGCCACTGGCTCGCTGCATGCTGCTCACTCTACACGCAATCATGGTGTACACAAACACCATCGTCACCAGCGGTATCACAAAGTTCACTAGAGCCAATACCACGTTCACTATTCGAGCTTGATGCGTAGGCACGAGGTAACATATATTACCCTTCGCAGTCTTCGTGAGGCCGATCGTCCAGAAATCCGGCACGGACAACAGAATCGCCACCACCCAAATAATGCCGATGATTTTCCCAACTCTGCGCCACACGGGCTTCGACTTCAGCAAAAGCGGATGACAGATCGCTATGTACCGCTCCACAGCCAGGGCAGTCATCACCAGCACGCCCTGGTTCCACAACGTGACGACTAAGATGTAATGGATTTTACACGTCAGCTCACCATACATGTAACTGAAGAAGTTTTTAGACATAAAGTGCTCTTTGACTTCTATAGTGATCGCCAGAGAGACAATCATATCCGAGACGGCGAGGTTGAAAAGATAGTAATTGGTAGCGGTGTGCATGCTTCGGTCGATGTAGATGACGACGCAAGTCAGGAGATTCCCCACCATGCTGACGACGAACACTACAGATATAATCAACACGTATGTAATTTTCACCCAATAATATTCTTCAACTAGTAGTTTCTCGGTAAACTCTGCCCAGAGTTGCAAGTTTTCTGTGTCGTTGACCATTTTAAATTTGTATGAGTATATTTTAAGGTCACACACAGGTGCCTTACTGTTAAAAGTGGGGCCAATAATGAGTCAACTTTTATGTGTAGAGGAGCGGTGTTTGTCCACTTAATATTAGTGGTGTAATGTAAGTTTACCTACGTAACGCGCAAACATAGCTGTTTGTTTGTTTAATTTATGGAAAGATTAATTAGACTGTGCAACTTAGTGTATGAATATCCATAAGTAGTATTATTCTATACCCATTAACAGGCAACATGTATATACTATTATATTATAAATATATATTTTTATGAATATTTAGATAGATTAATAAAATTAGAATAAGTACGATCGTGATAAGAGTGATTCTGCGAGATCCCCCTTTGTTTGGGGAACCTAAATCACGCTTATCTTATTCACACATTACACTAATAATATAAATGCGGAGGTGGATTTTTGTATATTCGTTAGGCACTTCATCACGCCAAAACTACTGAACGGAACGGGCAGAAATTTTGTATAAGTAGTAGACCTGAAATAACACATAGGATTTTTCGTCTACAACTGTGATAGATATGGAAAATAAACACTTTCATCGAAACAATTCGTGCGAAGCCGTGGGCAGAAAATAGTTTTATAATGATTCTTGCTATCGAGAATCATAATATAAAACTATTTTGTTCCTACTAGCACCTACCTACAGATTAAACTAATGACAATGTTTGACCAGTTTAACTTACGTTGTCAGTCAGAGCGCAGCGCCATGATTTATCCTTTTTTGATCTTTATTACAGTAGCGCTAATAGTGTTAGCGATTTTTGTTGTACATCTTAGATGTAGCTTAAGAAATTGCGTGTCCCAAGAATGTATGAAAGGCAAAGTGGTGATAGTAACAGGAGCCAACGCCGGTATCGGTTTCCATACATCTATGGACCTAGCCAGAAGAGGCGCCCGGGTGATACTCGCCTGCAGAGACGCGGCACGAGGCACTGCCGCCCAGAAAGCCATCACTTCATGCACCGGGAACACAGACGTCGTGTACAAACACCTGGATCTCTCATCATTGAAATCTGTTCGCCAGTTCGCTGCCAACATCCTCAACACTGAAGACAGGCTGCACGTTTTGGTGAACAACGCAGGCGTGTACGGCTTCGCTCACTGCTACACCGAAGATGACATCATAGAAACCATGCAGGTTAACTACTACGGACACTTCCTTCTTACTCTTCTATTGCTTCCGTTGTTGAAGAACTCGCAACCTAGCAGGATCGTAAATCTCAGTTCGATATTACATTTCTTTGGTCGCTTCGACCCGGGCACTGTGAACTCTGTGGGGTGGATCTATAAGGACACGATGGCGTATTGTAATAGTAAATATTGTATGCTAATGTTCACGATCGAGCTGTCAAAGAGATTGGAAGGGTCAGGGGTGGTGGCGAACGCGGCGCATCCAGGGGTGATCATGACCGGGATTACAACACACATACCGCGGTTCCTTCGCTTCTTCTTCTGGTGTTGGTCGCTCATGTACAGTCGGACCGCGGAGCAAGGAGCACAGACCGTGCTCTACCTGGCTGTAGCGAAGGAATGTGAAAAAGTGTCAGGAAAATATTTCGTCGACTGTTCCAGTCGGTACAAATCCTGGAGGGTATCGAGTCAACGTCATGCTGTTAAATTGTGGGAATTTTCTACTGCTAAGGTTGGATTCCAGAAGGCAGTACCTAATTTAGCAAAGAAAAAACAAAATGTAAGTTAGCAGATCACTGACCTCCGTTAACTAGGTACCCACAAGTGTAAGCAGGGAAGTAGATAATAATATTCTATTTCAAAAAATTTGATAGATAACATAGATATAAATCGTTAGATATGCCCTTACCTCAGTGAGACGAGACCGCGCCGTTTTGTGTCCAAGTCGAACCTTACGCCTGCTTAAACCTGGACTCAGTGTACATCTACGCACAGTGTTCCGCTGGACGTGTTGTAAAGGTCGTTTGCGGGCAGTTTATAGCGTCATAAAATGACGTGTGCCTTTCGCAAGCGCAACAACAATTCTAGAAACACAAACAAAGCCAGAGGTGTAACATTTCACTCGTAGGTATTGCGAGTTATTGAAATAACTTTTATTTTATCGTCCGCATTGTCAGAAATGACTATAATAACAAATTTAAATGGCGAGTGCAATGATGTTTTAATAAAGATGACGCATATTCATACTGCGCGGTGCTCAGATTTAGTTCCTCTACAACATATACATACTTACCTTCTGACATATCCATAGGTTACAACCATAAAATATGCGACAGATACTATGGTACAAAATGAGTTAGAAAGGGATAGATATCTGTTTAGACTTCCGCTTAAAACACGTCAGCACGACAAGAGAATATTGTTACAGAAGGGACATTTAATGAAACAATTTGTTTGTTTGATTATTAAAATATAATTTCGAGGAACAAACGAATATCAAAATTACACGTTACCTACGTGTAATTTTGATATTCGTTTGTAAGTACGTAAGTAAATATGTACCTACATAGCTATCCATATTTTATTAAATTAAAAATAAATGGAAATAAATCCAAACGAATAAATATGTAGAACTCTAAATACCTTTAAATAAATTTACAATTGGAAAGTCTCTATGTTGGCCGTTTTATACACTGTACACTACATGCATAGGTAAAGTCCCTATGTCGGCCGCCGTCGAAAGAAAGTAATTCACTGGATTAGTGATGGGTATTCCCCGTTCTCTCACTTGTTCTCTACCTACAGTACCTACCTACCTACACTACACTACATACAAGATATATGTAAAGTTTTTTGTATTGATTATTAATTATAATAATTTTTAATAATTACATTAGAAATAGGTACTTAGTACGCAACAAAAAGAAAATATAAATTGTTTTGTTAATTTTTAGAAATGGATTATTTTATAATTAGCTATAATTGATTTGAAATTGAGCCTTTTTTTTACTTATTGCCTATAAGTAAAAAAAACAAATAAAACAAAAAACACTTGTTTTAAACATTTTGAACTGTTTGATTTATAAAATATAAAAAAAACTGTTTTTATTCCAACCCTGGTACTAGATAACTGATATACTTAAATACAATACACTACATAGATATATTATGTTTTTATTATACATAGAAAACATCCAGAACACCCTGAACAAATGTCTGCAGATCTTACACACTTTTGTCCCGAGGCGGGAATCAAACCCGCAACATCCTGCGTTGCAGGCGGGCCTTCGCCCACCGCGCCATAGATCGTCGGTCGTCAAATATAATAAAAAACTTACTGAAACGAAAATATGTTTATAGTGCTAATCTATTAGAATTTGTAGGTAAAGTTGTGCTTCTGAATGCTAATGTTCGACTAAATCAAAATTCTAACAATTGTAATAATTTAGCCGCCTCAGTTTCGACGCGCTAGTGCCCCATCTAATAATATAATATCATTGGGCGAGTGCACGAAAGAGAAAGTTGTGTTTGCAACTAACGTGTGAGAAAAAGAGATGACACTATTTTCTCAGTAAGCCTGTTTTGTTTGTGTGCATTGCTACAGTTTTTGGTGGTCGGGGCGTATCTAACGATTTATATCTATGATAGATAAGGTATAATCAGCGGGAAACATTATTTTAAAATTCATGACGGCAACATTTCTATAAAAGCAGCGCTCTTGCTGTCTCTGACACATTTTCGCTCGAGCCGTCGTCGTCAGGTCAACAACTTGGTAAAATACACTGTTACTTTACTTACTATGTCCAACTTGGTATCGAATTATTTGTAACCGTTTTTTTGTAAAATATTTATGAATTTATTAAATAATTTTATTGTTAGATGTGTTTATATTTAATTTATAGAAACCGCTTAATGTATTTATATTTATTTTAATGTAAATGCCCTGAATCTTTATAAAATGTAATATGAAATGTATAGTTACTTCGGGTTTTGAATTTGGGACATTATTCGTGAAGCTTATTCATAAAGCACTTGCTGACAGGCAAGTATTGAATTCATGAATAATGTCCCATAGAAAATATTGTACCTATTTTGTATGGCGTCATAGACGTGCCAATTAAATATTAAATTAGTAGTTATGAGCCGTCCATTCATTTAAGCACCTACCAAGTTAAAATAATAATGTAAATAGTATATAATTAAGTATTTACAAAATGCTATAAGTGCATCTTAATAGGTCCAGCAGTAGGTAGGTATGCAGGTACTATCCCTGCGAGAACAGTATCTACCTCTTCTCTATCATGGTAATAGGTATGTAGTGTAAGATCAGACAAATGTGAATGCGGCATTCACATTTGTCTGACGTGTCGTTCGGGATGGTCTCTGTCACAGATAATATAATACTATACTCTCTGTCATGATTGCTACTGTTCATATATGATGCGCAAATGGGCCACAATCAGCAACTGGTGGCCAGCGACAGCCACTTAACATACTTTTTCATATATTTTTTATAGACGCGCCGCATCGCATACGTGTAGCTGGTGGCGGCCACTCGCTACAGCAGTGTCCGCGACGAGCGAAAGCGCGCGACAGCCACCGGTTGCTGTGGTCGGTGGCCCATTTGCGCGGAGCCTTAGCTCTCGGAGAATAGGCCTGACGACTAAAAAAGCTAATTAGTGCCAGTTAGATTACCAGAAGATATTGGACACCTTTTTTTTCTAAACAAACAAAATTTCACAAAAATACAGCGCGTCAAAGAATGGCTAGTGACGTCACGACTTAGTAAAAATGACACAGTTTTGGTGACGTCACGCGGACTGGGAGGATACATCTTCATTATTTTTTGTTTAATCGACAAAAGAAAAAAATAGGTGTCTATTATCTTCTGAAAATCTAACTGACAAACTAATTTATTTTTTTAAGGCCTGAAGGCCTGTACATAATAATATATTCGCAAAGTTTTTTGTATATCATCCGATTCAGATGCAGATTATGAAGATATGCAATTATTGGCACTGGTAACGTTTCTTTAAAACAAAGAAGGAGAAGAAGATATTGGATTCATCCATTAAATAGGCTCTGACGCGTCACAACACAACACAAGCCAGACAATTTGAACGCAAATATGTATATTAAATTTATAAAACTTGAAGCCGATACCATCCTATGTATCACATCACAACACTCCGTATGTGAATGCGGCTTACGACGACCTTGTCGTCAAAACTAAGTTAAGTAGGTACCTAATTAAGTTCCAGTGACAAAAAAGGTAGGTTAGGTAGGTAGCGTGTCTGTTCTAAACAATTAAGTATTACCTATAATTACTAAACGTCTGCAACAAGAAATAATGTATCATTATGTATGCACTCAAACTAACTACCCACACAATTTATCTAAGCAGGTACTTATATTTCATAGACGCAGTTACTTTAAACAAGCGACGTAATTCTGTAGACTCGAAAATGTAACAAAGATTATTCTAGTCGGTTTTTTCATGAAATTAGTACCTACAGAGTATTGAAAATAGTATGAAACCTGTAAAATAATAGAGCATTTAAATATAAAGCTTTAAATTAAAATATTTATTAAATGGCAAAGGAAAATAGCAACTGCCTTTCACAGTTTATGAGATATACAGTTCACTGACAGACGGACGCACAGACTGAGGCCAAAGAAAAGAGAATACAATAACTTCGTACTGAGGCTTCGAACCCGTTTATTCCCATTTGTTCCTTTGACAGTTCTTTTAAAGGGACAAATGAGACTTTTTCTTCCCATTAGTTCCTTTAATAATTTTGAAGGAACTAATGGGAAGAAAAAGTCTCATTTGTCCCTTTAAAGGAACTGTCAAAGGACACAAATGGGAATAAACGTTAGAACCTAATAGGGTCCCATTAGCTACTAGGTAAGTAAATTAATAAACACAAAAATCAAAGCAAACATTTATTCAAAATAAATATGTCAATAGATATAATATTATCATAAAATATGTACAATTATTGTTACTAAAATTAAAGAAATGAAAAAATATACAATAATCACATTAATCACTAACGCAATGCACTAACACAAATCTCTCTTTCAGTCGTTTAATATTTATGATAAGCTACTTACCCCCGAATACTCAAACCTTGCGTTTATTCGGGGGTAAGTAAAGTACACGTCTCAAGTGACTAAGTTTTTACAGATTTTCATTGAAAACTGACAAAAATCGCGACTTGAACCATGCTCAAACGTAAGTTGCGTTTAAGTATTCAGGCGTTAGTATCTTTAAAACGAATTAACTTAATGGACTCCACTAAGTTCAGAGATCGAAGGGAGGCACTGATGACTGAACTTAACTTTAGGATCGTTTATTAATATTTTAGCGGAACCAAATTCGTTAGCGGCCATTTCACTCTTCAAAATGTATATGCATCAGTGACTCCCGTTGAATATAGGTATTATGTACCTACAACTTGACTGATTGGTTAAATTTTGTTGTTGCTTTCTTTTGTATGTTATAAATAAGTTCAGGTTATGATAGGGTCGACATAATTTGTAAAGTAAAAGTTCTTAATAATAAATATGATAAAAAAACGAATATAGGTAACCTTTCTGCCGTCTACATTAAAAATAAACTCAAAAGGTTTTTCAGTCTTAATAAACAAAACTATACTTAATACTGTCTTCATTACATATGTAAATAAAATTGATAGGTACTTAATACTGTCTTCATTACATATGTAAATAAAATTGATAGGTACTTAATACTGTCTTTATTACAATAAGTAAATCCCGTCATCAAACTCATGAGTGGAGAGTTGATTGGGGGACTAAATAATATACTTTTTAATAAATAAATATGAAATGAATAGTACTTATCTATCTAATTTATTAAAGATTAATAGGTAGGTACATCACTGACTAAGTTTAAGTGAAATTAAATTATGGCAAGTTTTTATATAAAACTAGCTTCATCATCATCTTACTTATTTAAAAAGAAACTTATAAAATGTATAACTAGCTTAACTTACCAATATATGATAAATAAACAATAAATCATTTATTTCATGTCGCACACTTAAGCGATACACAAAAGGCCTGACCCTTGTGCCTAAAAAAGTAACAAAAGGTACCTAGGTGCTTACAAGATAATTGTTAATAAAATAAGACAACTTTATACAGTGTGGTTTTTGAGATGGGAGCACATGGCCGAATCTGAAACCATGAGAGTTAAGGGAAAAGACATGAAAGAAATCATGACCTCAATTTATGAGAAAACAAAAACGACATAATGTAGATTTTCTTAATATTTTACTTTTGCAGGAAATCGAACCTATTTACTGATAGATTTATATTTCTGCACCAACGGTTTCGGTTGCCAATAAGAATTTGTCTTTGGAATGAAATACATTAGTGAAAATGATAGGAAATGGTTATTTTTACAATTTAAGTTTTTCGCCCTACTCGATTTAAATCTAGTTTTTATGACTGAAAGAAAATAATAACTACACACACATTGTAAGCATCAATGTGTGTGTAGTTATTATTTTCTTTCAGTCATAAAAACTAGATTTAAATCGATACGAAACCATAAATAACCTAGTGACCTATTCTTTAAGTACTTACATGTTGTAACGCATTGGTTTTTTTGTTAAACTGTAATGTTACATTATGATGATAAATAAATAAAATATAAACTGTAAATACACACACGTAAAAACTCTAAAAAAAAACTATGAACTGTAAATGCTAAAACTATAAACATGATAAGATTTTAGCTCTTGTCATGTTTATAGTTTTATAAATAAGAACTAGATATATTTCTAAACAACCTGTGCAATCGACATTTTACATCTAAAAATAAATAACTTACAACTATGCGGTAAATACCACCCATGTAAGCATTTACTTACAACTATGCGGTAAATACCACCCATGTAAGCATTTACTTACAACTATGCGGTAAATACCACCCGTGTAAGCATTTACTTACAACTATGCGGTAAATACCACCCGTGTAAGCATTTACTTACAACTATGCGGTAAATACCACCCGTGTAAGCATTTACTTACAACTATGCGGTAAATACCACCCATGTAAGCATTTACTTACAACTATGCGGTAAATACCACCCGTGTAAGCATTTACTTACAACTATGCGGTAAAAACCACCCGTGTAAGCATTTACTTACAACTATGCGGTAAATACCACCCGTGTAAGCATTTACTTACAACTATGCGGTAAATACCACCCGTGTAAGCATTTACTTACAACTATGCGGTAAATACCACCCGTGTAAGCATTTACTTACAACTATGCGGTAAATACCACCCATGTAAGCATTTACTTACAACTATGCGGTAAATACCACCCGTGTAAGCATTTACTTACAACTATGCGGTAAATACCACCCGTGTAAGCATTTACTTACAACTATGCGGTAAATACCACCCGTGTAAGCATTTACTTACAACTATGCGGTAAATACCACCCATGTAAGCATTTACTTACAACTATGCGGTAAATACCACCCGTGTAAGCATTTACTTACAACTATGCGGTAAAAACCACCCGTGTAAGCATTTACTTACAACTATGCGGTAAATACCACCCGTGTAAGCATTTAGGTGCCGGTGACTTTGTATGGAAGTGTACTCGAGCGAGCTCCTTCATCGTGCGAGCGTCCAGCACCAACAGGGATACCTCGCAGTCTCTGTGCCCGCCCCACACCAGCGCACTTAGTAGGACACCGTCATCTTCATCCTGGAAATCATCGACACAGATATTTTTCACCGTAGGATATGCATAATCCATTTTATACAGCGTGGGGCAAATTTTTGGCCATTTAAGGGTAGCAACCGTTTCTTATGTATTTAGAGGGTTCTATTCTTAGGAATCTTGTATTTTATTTTGAAGAAAATATTGATTATTTTAGTTTTTTGAAAAAATGTACGGTTCGCCTTGTCTGAGGGTTCGCCCAAAATAAAACATTTGTTAGTTGGTCTTAATCGACTCTATTTCCAACCAGGAACACTTTTCCCAAAGTAACATACCAAATCAAATCGTAAGTTTTGGCAATAATTAAAAAAAAAAACAATTCCCATACATTTTCTAGGAAAAAACGAGTAAGTGAAAACAACAATGTCAATTATTCAATGGTTCGTAATATAAATTCGTATGTAACTACTTTTTTAAGTTGGTAGGCTAATTTTGAAGGCCTATGTTCCTACCCATGTTCGTTCTAACGACGATGGTTTATACGTAAAAATATCTCCAGACCAAAATAAAAAACATATCTACCTATTTATTTCTTAGTAGCAAAACACACCGATTTTATTGAATTTAAATAAAAAAGATACTTATTTGATAAGTGAATAATTTGCTTTTTAATAGATAAAAAAATAAGTAAAAATTTTATTCCTAAGATGTTCAAAATAGTAGGTTCCTAAGAACAGAACCTTCTAACTACAAAAGAAACGGTAGCTTAAGGGCTTAAGGGGTAAAAAAATAGTTCTTGCATTACCTTAGCAGTAGGCGTGGGCACAAAAATGGGTTCACTCGGATAACAGTTCCCGGTACACCAAGTTCTGACATCTCCAGTTTCCGTGTCCACTTTGATTATCTGGAAACGAAAAAGAAAACATTTCATGTCAAGAAATTAGATCATCCTCAACCTCAACCTCAACAGCCTGTTTTGGTCCACTGCTGAACGCTGGCCTTCCACTGATAAGAGCCTTATTCGCTTTTATCTCGTGGAAGGTAATGCGCGTAATACCCACGCTGGGCATTCGGGCTGGGGATCGCAGTTCGGTGATAGAATTGTTCTGCAGGGCCGCTGTTGCCCGCTCCCGGTGGATATGCCTAAGTGCAAATTCTAAGCCATAAACAACCTATAATATATAAAAAAAACACACTTACTGTTCCTGGGTTATCACTGTCTACGTCTGAGCTAATAGCGTAGAAATATCTGTAGGGACGACCTGCGAACAACACCAGAGAGGACCTATATTATTCAGACAAGACACCATAAACGTTGGAATAACATAGAGCGATCTTTATTACAAAATTACCAATGAAACAATGTTGATAAGAAAACAAACACATGAAAAAGTATCGAACCGGCCACATTGCAAGCGTCCAGCTTAGCTAGTCACCATCGAAGCGACCCACTAAGCTACCATCGAAGAAACCGCTAAGTTAGCCATCGAGCACCCAGCCAACTTAACCGCCTATCTACCTCGTGTTTAGCAATATATCACAATTATAGCAATAGCAGCTTGCACAAGATTTTACCGTGATCTGATAATTAAGGAGTTTCCCAATATTGTGGCCCCATAGTTGCATGTGCCATGGTGACGGAATACACAAGCAACTGTGTCGAAACATTGGAATACAACGAAGTTATCAAATCATGATAAACATCCTCTTAGTTTGAATTTACTCTGATGGCTATTCAATTGAAGGGAAAAATTATGGCAGAACATGCAAATATAACTTAATTTTTTTTTTTAAGATTTCGGTATTATCTAACACCGATTTAAATATTTTTAAAGATAAAAAATATTAGTTACCCTTTTTTTTTGGTGACTACACTTGCGCTACCTACTTACATTTGCGCAAAACTTAAATATCGCAAAAAATTCTACTTTGAATGGACAAACCCGCGTCCTCCCCTCAGTACGGGGAAGCGATAACCACTACACTATCTTTTATAGAAATTACCCATCGTGTAAACTGTAATAACGAAAAACATAAGAGAGTGCAATAACGCCGCTATGAGATGGATTTCCAGCGAGATGACAAGATATAACAAAGACTTCTCACTCGCGAGTGAGAAGTACAGAGCAGAAACACCGAATTTTCTATGCGCCAAAACAGTTTTTTTCTAATTACAAGTATAATGAAAGAACCAATTAAAAAATTAAAAGACATAACTAAAGAAATACATAGGATTCTTAGCAAAACAAAAACCGATTTTAAAAAGTGTGCCGTTTCTGAGATAAATAGCAAAACAGCAAACATTATTTTTTTTATACAATAAAAAAACGATGAAACTTTCACGAATCAAGTTTTTAAAACACGTAATACAAGGTAAAAGATCGAAGTAACATTTCCCTAAATATAAAGGTGGAGGCTTTCACAGGCATAATAGAATATTCATAAGATTTTTTTTTATAAGAATTTACGCACAACTGCACAAGTTTGTCGTAGACCTTCGTAGAGCTTCGTAGAGGGTGCTACGATGCTACGCCGGTATCTCGTAGCATATAAAAGATTACAACGCGCACCTACGTTTTTACAACGAACTAAATTGAATTTTATACAACAAGGTTATGCGATAAGAATAAGTTTTATAATTTGGTAAATATGTATCTGTAAGAAAACCACACTAATATTGTAAATGCAAAGTTTGGATGGATGGATGGATGTTCGTTACCTCTTCACGCCATAACTACTGAAAGCTACTAACATAGTCTTAAGTCTCAAATAAAACTTTTTATGTCATAAATTAGTTCCCATGGGATATGTCCCATAAATTACCTTTAAACGTTTCCATAGAAACAACGCATGCGA
The DNA here is from genome assembly GCA_955876795.1 of Eupithecia tripunctaria. Lineage (NCBI taxonomy): Eukaryota > Metazoa > Arthropoda > Insecta > Lepidoptera > Geometridae > Eupithecia > Eupithecia tripunctaria. The sequence continues at coordinate 8,631,165 of OY041609.1, read as the reverse complement.
AGGCGCAGACAGAAACTAGACAGATAGATAAATAATATCTTCTCATAAAATAACTTACAGACAACAACTACAAGTTTTCTCGTAAATAAATAACTGAACTGAACGGAACATACCATTGTGTAAATCGTAGTGTATCCTGGGAGTCTCGCAGCCCAGGTCAACGATCAGCTGCGGCTCGATCCTGGTCAGCCGGGGAGCGTCCAGAGGCAGTTCCAACCGCTTCGGCTTCCCACGGAACCACTCCGCGTAGTCTGCGTTACTTTGCATCGTCTGGAATGGGTAAACAGCTGCTATGAGTATGCGATCATAGATACTGTGGTACACTGCACGGTCAGACAGAGTAGGCCAGACGGAAAATGGATCGAAGAGTTTCATGGAGGCATTAAAGTCCACACATACAGAAAAGCTGAAACGCTGTCAATCAAAAACACCTAGAACACCCGGGACCAATATCTGCAAATCGTAAAAAACATTTGTCACGAGACGAGAATCGATACTGCAACATTCTGCGTCGTCATAAAGATTATGGCATAACCCCTAATGAGAAGAGGCAATAACGAGTTTATTAGGGACTAGCGACCCGCCCCGGCTTTGCACGGGTGCAATACTGATGACATAAACCTTCCTCTTCAATCACTCCATCTATTTAAAAAAACCGCATCAAAATCAGTTGCGTAGTTTTAAAAATCTAAGCATACAAAGGGACAGGACATACAGCGGAAAGCGAATTTCTTTTGTATTATGTAGTGATGAAGTATAATTACATCAATAAATAATTTAATTTAATAAGTACATAGTGTCAAGCCTCTCCTCCGTAGACCGAGACACTTTCACGGTGACCCCGTTGACCCCACTCACCGACGCTAGTCCGGAGGTGACGTCAACCGATTTATTACCGCACACTACACAGCCGACTAAAAACTGACCCCGCTGTGAGCTGGTTCGAATAATTCCCTCCTTCCACCCACAGGTGCATTCATGCATGTAAGGGTTAACCTCCATGCCCTCTCGTAGCATCTGGCAACAGCCCAAGCCGAGGTTTGCACCTGGGGCGAGCCGGTGAGCAAATGGTGGCCCTTTTGCGTGTCGCCCCAACCTAATTGTACCGCCAAACGTCCGGTAACGCTGTCATGACCATCGGTGGTCAACAGCATTATAGTATAAAAGTCTTTAAACTTTTAAATATAAAGAAAACTGCAGATCTCTGGGGCATTTCCGTTAGAATTATTAAACCTTTGATTGATACCATTGCACCAGATCTAGCTTTTATATTTAATGAGTCTATTGACTGTGGTGTATTTCCTGATCTAATGAAATGTAGTAAAATAATCCCACTGTTTAAATCAGGTAGTAGGTCTGACCCCACTAACTTTAGACCAATATCAGTACTGCCAACATTCAGCAAAGTTTTTGAAAAACTTATTTTACATCAATTGCTCAGTTATTTCAATCGCAATGACCTGCTTCATAGTAAGCAATTCGGGTTTACTCGCGGCAGGTCAACTACTGATGCCGGTATAGAGTTAGTATCGCATATTTTTGATGCTTGGGAGAAGTCGCAAGATGCCTTAGGCATTTTTTGCGACTTGTCTAAAGCATTCGATTGCGTACACCATGAAACATTAATCAGGAAACTACATCACTATGGAATAAGGAACACCTCCTTGGATCTTCTCACATCTTATTTGAGTGATAGGATACAAAGAGTTGACATAAATGGGAAACGGTCTTCGGGGTCTGTAGTTACAATGGGTGTACCGCAGGGATCTATCCTCGGTCCTTTCCTATTTTTAGTTTATATTAACGACCTGCCTCATCTTGTCAAGAATAATCACGAGATTGTATTGTTTGCTGATGATACTTCATTAATTTTTAAAATGAAACGACAAAACACTAATTTCGACGATGTAAACAATGCAATCTCAAAGGTAGTTCATTGGTTTAGTGTCAACAATCTTTTGCTTAACGGAACCAAAACGAAATGTATTAGATTTACTCTACCTAATGTTAAACAAGTTAAGGCTGATGTAAACGTAAATGGAGAAACGTTAGAAATTATAGAAAGTACCGTATTCTTAGGAATCACCTTAGATAATAAACTTCAATGGGGCCCACACATAGATAAGCTATCGAAGAGACTTAGTTCTGCAGCATATGCAGTCAAAAAAATCCGTGATCTCACAGACGTGGACACATCTAGACTAGTTTATTTCAGCTACTTCCATAGTATTATGTCTTATGGTATACTGCTTTGGGGGAACGCTGCAGATATTAACACCATATTTGTGCTGCAGAAGCGGGCTGTTCGTGCCATCTATAAAATGGGTCCCAGAGAATCCCTACGTGATAAATTCAAAGAAATAAATATAATGACAGGACCAAGTCAATATATTTATGAAAACTTGTTGTATACCCATAAAAATATCAATAGTTTCCCAAAAAATTGCGATATACATAATGTAAATACTAGAAATAAACATAAACTCGCTGTACCCACTAGGCTGCATAAAATTAATGTATCTTTTAAAGGGCAATGTATACGCTTCTACAACAAAACCCCTACTGAGCTGCAAAAATTATCAGTAAATAAATTCAAACAAACTGTCAAAACTTTATTATGCAAAAAGGCTTACTATAAAATATCAGATTATCTAGAGGATAAAAAAGCTTGGGACGGATTTTGCTCCAACTCGAAAAATAACAACTAACAGGCTAAAGGTTTCTTCGTCGTTTCTTTACTTTAGTCTACATACCGAAGCGATCGAAATCAAAAATACCACTTTATTTCCGTGTCAGTGTATTTTTTAAAATGATTTGACCTTTTCTAAGTGTACATTTATTGTATTTATGGAAATAAAGCATTTTTGAGTTTGAGTTTTGAGTTTGAGTCCATTCGAAAAAAAACATACCTAGCGTACTCGTAACAGTTTATGATGTGAAGGAGGGACAAAGTGCAGGTGCGATACCGCTTGTGTTCCTTGCCGTCTTTCCTACTCACAAGCACTAGTGTTTCTTATAATAATCTTACCTCAATAGCCTTGACGTACATAGCGTCAAGCGCCTTCGCGTCCTTATAACAGCAAAGGTCAACTCGCATCACACCGTTGTACTCGTAACAGTTGATGATGTGAAGGAAGAACAACGTGGAAGTACGATACCGCTTAAATTCCTTGCCGTCTTTCCTGCTCACAAGCACTATGTGGGTCTGGAACAAAGATATATGTTAAGCTCTGTAGATATGGTACGTTCACCCAACGCTAACTCAAAAATATAATGGCCTTAGTTGTGTTACAACTAAACGCAAACACACGTTATTTCCAACCTTTTGCAATATACATAACCCAGGTACCTCATGCACAACAAAGATGGAATTACCTACCTAGACCAAAGTGCGACCGAGACAACAATACGCCCGCGAAACATGAAGCCTATGACTGAGATGGATAAAACTAATTCCACCTCATTATTGCGCACCACATTCGATTTTTTTTCTTGCATAAAGTTTTTAAGTATTGACTACACAGAAACAGTTTGGTGACTTATCTTAACTACCTACCTACCAAATTATTTACTACTTACTAACAAAATACAATAAAATTCATTGGACTCCACTAACCTCTTGTTCCGTATGCGCAAAACTTGTTAGGCTCTGAGCAAACTGTTTGCGTCAAAACAAGACGTAGACTATTTTGAGTGTCATCTTTGTAAGGTTCTAAGTTCTAGGTATCTACGGGGGAGGTCGCGAAATGCCTGATCGAAGGACGTAGGGCATAAAGCCATTCAACAAAACAACAGATAGAAAATTATATTGAGCGCATAAAAACAAACGAGTAAAACGAACCCAAGGTGAATACCTGAAACGTCTGTAACAGACGATAATGCTAACAGATTACTTTAGCTTAGCAAGATGTTTTAGTTGAGTTACCTTGCTTTTTACGCATGCGGTGATAGAGAGCACTAGTTTTTTTTAATTTGTATTCCTTGTGTTATCTCTTGTTGGTTGCCCTTATAAATAAATAAATGGTTACATGTATCATAATTCTGATCTCTTTTTTTACATATGGCTTCTTTAACAATAGAATTGTATTTCTTTATTAATAAAAACTTATTATTTTTCCTTATTCATACGATGCATGTTTTTGTTAAACACCTTCTAGGTTAAACAAAAACTACAAATTTCAAACGATTTATTCGTCATGCTTGTAACAGTTTTTCAGAGAGATGTTGAAGTAGTTTCAGAGACAATAATTCAACTTTTTCTATTTTCCACTTGTAAATTTACTTATAATACAAATATTGCTAGGGCTGAAAAGATGTCATATTCCAACATAGTTCTATAGAGACACAAAACTGGGCTGAAGAATATCATTGAGGCATTAACGCATCCACAACCACAGAAGAGCTGTCGAAATGAAGCTGTCAGTCACCAAAAGTTTGGCTCTATACTTCAAGGAGCTGGGCTGGTTAAGGCATGTTTAGGCAGAGGTCTCATGCACAATACACTCCTATGCGAGATGTCCGTGCAGATCTTAGTTCCCCTACTTAGAATTATGTGTTTATAGATAGGTTTTAAAACTTACCTCATGTTTCGGGTACCATATGAGGCTACTGGCTAGCGGCTCATTAGACAGCTGGTTTTGGAGCACCCCCAGCAAAGACACAGTAAGGGGCTGTTCCACTATCACGAAGTAATTTTCCGTCAAACCTAAAAATTACCGATGTTAAATAAAAATAAATATAGTTGGACAACCCACTTAGCATCGTGTACTTACTTTAGTTTATAGTTTATTTATTTATCATCGTAACGTAACATTACAGTTTTTTTAAACATTACAGTGTAACCCCAAGCTAAGCAGAGCTTGTGGTATGGGTACTAGATGAATGATATACATAATGCAATACATTATATTATTATATACATACATATTTTTTATTATACATATTAAAAATACCCGGAACACCTAGATAGATCTATTATTGGCAGATCGTACAAACATTTATACAAATATCTATCTATGTAGCATATTGCACTAAGTATCAGTTATCTAGTACCATAACACAAGCTCTGCTTAGCTTGGGCTAGATAATGCTGTGTGAATTTTCAAGCATTATTTATTTGTCCCGAGGCGGGAATCGGACTTGCAACCTCCTGCACTGCGGACCTTTGCCCGCTGCACCATAGAAGTCGGCATTTTCTAGTTATTTCATATGTGCATCGTGTAAGACCTTACCAAAAGTGTGCATATAGGCGGGATGTAGCGGCCACCTCGGTTTTATGCTGCCGACTACATGAGCCTTCTTAAACATGTCACCTGAATAAAAATATATAAATTTATTAGTATGTAAAGTAAAAGTAAAAACATTGTGTCGTTTTTTACGTGTATTTTATTATTATTGTTTTGATATTGATGACTTTAAATCTTTTGATATTATTTTATGATAATCACATATCAAGACACTAGTTTAGCTTAAAAACATTTTAAATGATTTGTAATTACTTGATAGAAATTAATTTGTTTACACGTCCAAGTTAAACCTCACTCGTTAAAATAGATTCAACTACCTTTTTCCATGTTCGGGAACTTCACAACAACGTGGCGAAGCGATCCCTTTACTACCGACATCCCAACATTGTACACGTCACCTGAAAATGATAAATACATAGTTAGGAAATAAATATCTGGGAATCAGCTGCATTATTATATAATCAAAAAAGTCCTGATTGATTGATTTTTATAAGTCCACTACAGCATTAGGCACCACCTACATTAAATCATCAACGTAAGTATGAGTTGGAAATCTAGTTATCATTAAAGGTAAGGTACATATACATATAATGTACATGATCAATTCACTTAGGACTCGTTCCCGCGCACATAATTTTTTGTTTCTTGCGTAACACTGACTGACTTGAAACTATTTTGGAAACCTTTGTGTAAGCTATTGGAATGTGTAATTTCCATCTTAATCAGTTTATATTAAGTAAAATAAAGCAAAAGTGAACATTTCCGGAACGGTTCTTACGTAAAATAGACTATGTTATTCGTCTAAATAGTCTTCGATCTTACTCAATGTATATTGCGTAAAATGAAGCAAAGTGAAGTTTTCTGAAAGGGTTCCTATGTAAAATGGACTCTGGTGTAAAGTCCAAGATAATTTATTTTATAATGGATATTTTTACCAACTGAACTAGTGGGAAGTGAACGCGCTCGTGTGCCAATCTGACAACTTTTATTGGGTTGACAACACTGCTATGTCATTCCAGTACGACTAAAAGTGTTAGTTCACCGTAACCCTACGACTCTTTTCTTTTTGAACAGACTCTATGTTAAAGGTACTGTACCTAGTAATGATAAAACTAACAATTATGAATACTATGCGGTACTCTTAGATTGGCCGGTGTGCATTTTCATAATATTTTTCTTTCTCATCCCACATTTCATCATTTTACTATTGAGTACTTTCTAATCACGTTTTTTTTTATATACAACAGAAATAGAGGGACTTTTTCACATAGGAACCACATCGCTCTATCGAGATAACATGACCTAACAACAAGATGGAGTAACATAAGAGGTGAACAGAACTTATGTTTCTTCATCTTGTGTCAAAAAATATACTTCGTAAATTGTATGGTAGAGTCATCGATCAAAAATTTCGCCGGCCCCCGCGACATTTTTGATCGATAGGTAGAGTCCATTGTTAGTTAACCACAATTTTTGTTTTTTTTTTATAAAAAGGAGGGGAGGGGTGCTAACAATGAACGCCACTGTACTTACTGTTGGTCCAATTTCAATTATGCGAATTAAGTTAAATACAAAATCGTCCCAGACCAAGATGTTACTCACCGTTGGCCATAACGTGTGGATGAGACGTATGGTTAACTAGCGCTATATTATCCGAGAGGTTTCTTCTCTCCATCGTGTCCAATGTTACAGGGTCAACCCTTCAAAATTAAAATACGTTTTAGAATTTGGTAAAGTTTTGCCAAAACTGGGTAAAAGTTTAGCTGGCTTATAATTTGAACTACCCCAACTCTTCCAGCGGGTGTCGTAAGTGGCGACTATGGCATATGTACAGCACAGTAGCGCCCCTGCAGAACAATTATACCACCAAACTGCGATCCCCAACCCGCATGCACAGCATGGGGATTATGGGCCCTCCATGAGATAAACGCCAATAAGGCGCTTATCAGAAGGAAGCCTGCGTCCAGCAGTGGACCAATACAGGTTGTTGAGGTTGTACTAGTACGCTTTATCATTTCTTTCCATAATTGACGAGATTCTGCATGCTCTAACATGATTGACGCACTTACCTATGTATAACAGGTCCTTCCGTAAATGCGTATATTTCGTCCCCAAACGGGTAAACTGATATCATGGCATTGTCTGACAGTGATTCTCCTGGTTTAAATATTGCTGCTACCCTAAAAATAAAAAGGATTCCGTTTTTGAGAGGCATAGGTATAAAATGCCTTCTAGTCTGAAGTCATCGCACAGAGGTAGTCTATTCAAAAAGAAAGCGTCGTGGAAAGTGAGGGCGGGCGTGTGCCAATTGACAACTTGTTTTGCGTTGACAACACTGCTCTGTCATTGCAGTACGAATAAAAGTTAGTTCACCGTAACGCCACGACGCTTCTCTTTTTGACTCTTATATATAAAGTCCGAGATGATTTTTAAAACCAAGATGGCGCCTATTTTTTATTTCGTTTTTAACATTAACGGGAGGTGTCAATTCAGATGTCGCTAAAATTAAACTAATTTGACAGGACCTAAAATCTTGCTTTCCCGCATAACGAACGAAATAAAAAGGATAGCATAACTTTAGTGGTGTCAAATAGTTTGTTTTAGCGAAAGATCCTAACTCGATGAGCGAAAGCCTAATTGACACCTCGCTCTTTTATAACATCTGTGACGTTTGTTGCAAAATAACTAGATCATCTAACACAAGTTTTGTATACTTAAATGAGGGTACTTAAATTATCGAATAACTAAAGATACTGCGCGATACCTGCCAGTTTTTCATTGCAACGCCCATAATGGGTACATACTGTGATCTTAACTTAAACTTACCTTATCACTAAGATCAGGTCTTAGTGTTAAGGTAGTTGTATGGATGCAATAAATACTGAATACTGGAAACTGAACTTATTGTAAACTTGTTACAGATATAAATATTATTTATGTTTTATTTAATTACTTACCTATCGAAGATTGTGTGGCAAGGGTCTGGCACTGACTTCGTCCCGAACTCTGGGACGACGATCCTGTTCGCAGCGCGGTTCTTCGCCAGTGTGTTCGTGCGAAGGAACCGGCACTGATATGTCGCTGTACCATCGTGGATTGAAAACCTAAGAAACGACTTTTATATTAATTTTCTAGCTGGCTACAAGTTTCTCCTCTCTTACCAATTCTAGCTGAAGAACATGAATCCATTCAATCGTTTTTGGCATTGTCTTCGGCCAAACATTTTCACAACGGTTCCAACTTTCGCCTAGTTAATATAAGTAGGTAACGGTATCCATGGCACCCTGTACATATACTTATCCTAGGTAGGCCTAGGATAAGTATATGTACAGGGTGCCACGGATTGAGTATAAAGAGAGTAGGTATCTAAGCCGAAAGGGGTGATTCTGGACTCCAAGGGATCAACTTGTGAATAACGATTTTATGAATTTCTATTTTTGTTTTTGAAAAAATGAAGTTTATTTTCCTTCCTATTTGTGTTCCTTTACATTCACTCCTGCATTATTTTAAAACAGCTGCGCCCCGCGGCTTCGCCCTCTCGGATTTTTTTATATAACGTCCCACGGGAACTGGATATCCCATGTCCGTTCTAAGTTACCTCCCACCAATTTGAAGCGAAATCAGTTTAGCCGTTTTTGAGTTATACATAGTGTAACTAACACGAATTTCTTTTAAGTATATAAATTACAAAATAAATCATAAGCGATTTTGCTTGTTTCTTTCAGTTTTTAATTAACAACGTTTTATCATGAAATTATTACAAACAAATTATGTAATTAATAATTAGCCTTTGCAATTTCAGAACAATAATATATACGACTAATAACAATACACAATAATAATAAACGTAGAAATGTGTGTCGAAAGTAGAAAAATAACCGAAATTCAAAAAAGTCCTAGATCAAATGTTGACCCTGATGTCTAGAATCACCCCATTTTCGGCTTAGTACACTATTTCTTTAACACCCTGTATATATAGTATGGATGGATCACCTGTGCAACAAAGCTGAGCTGTCGAAGATGTGTTCGAACCTCATGGAGCCCACCTTCAGCGAGCCGGGGCCGTTGCGCAACAACGTGCCTTTCAACCATTGAGGGATCTCCCCTGGAAAATTTATTTTTTATAATAAATAAATGATAAATAATAGTCTAAATAATGTTTCTATTAGTGGCATCTTGATTGGTGTATACCTAGCTATATACGAGTATACTGTTAATTTTAAGAAAGTTGTATACTGTTTGTGCCTTAATAAACGAAAATAAAATAAAATAAAATAAATAAAATAGTTATATTAGTATGTGTCAGCTGGACTAGCACAGGGATTGTTGTCTAGGGTAGAATAGAGAAAAATTATATCTCATCGTCATACATTACGTAAAATATGGAAGTTGAAGGAATGAATTTCAAACATTTTACGCATTCAATGACATTGGTGTCTATTCAGTAGGCTCATTCTATAAACCCATTTCGAACCTCACTCAGCTGAATCCGCGGTGAGATATTTGTTTTGTATTCTGCAAAACTCGATAATGCTTGTAGCGCCTCAGTGACGAGCGTGGTAATGAAATGAACTAAGTTAAGTGAGATTTTGACTTTTATAGACTTCGACTTTTTATTGACATAATATTACGAAATACATTAATTTTCTTTCGTTTTATTGTATAAAACCCAAAAACAGATAAATCGATTTGTCGATTATAGCTGTAACGCGTAGGCTCAATCCCTAACTCATTTCGATTATTTTCGATACTCACTTCACTTCACTTGTTCATCTAAATATACACAGAATACCATTTCAAGGTGAAGTGATTTTGCGTTCGAAGTGAGTTCGGTCACTTGAGTGAATTCGAGTTCGAAGTCGAGATTTTTACAGAATGAGTCTACTGATGTCGCCAAAACTAAACTAAACTAATCTGACAAGACTAATGATGCCTCCAATAAAGCCAATAAAAAATGAAGCCAACCTTATTATTTTGATCGTTATGACAGGGACAGAGACAGTTTTAGACCTGTCAAATTAGATTAGTTTAGTTTAGTTTAGTTCTGGTAACATCTGAATAGACACCAGTTTGACGTAATTTTTTTTCTATTCTACCCTAGTCAACAATCCCCGTGCTAGGCCTACTGGGGCTTAATTACACTATTTCTACTACAAAATGCTATGATGGCGCCATACGATTGAGATAGAAATTTAGTCGTAAATTTATTTGGTATTCTCTTACCATAAGATTACAATATCTATGACTTATAATAGCGTGTCAATAATGTGGTGGGGCATATAATCATAATCGTAATAGTCATAGATATGGCATAAACAAAAAAAGATCGTGTTAGTAGAATACCAAAAGATGTCAATGGCGGTGATTGTTACGCGATAATGAAACGATAATAATGTCATAGTGAGGCGATTGTGTTAGTTGAATCAGGCCCTGGTTGTCAGCATGTGGGATGTTGATCGACTATCATCCCGATAGTCGTTTTGGTTATCGGCATAATAGTGAAGAATCTCGATCCACATCTTGAGAGACTCTCGTTCGGAAGTTTTGTCGAGGGCCAGATTCAATAATTAATTTTGTTTTAAAAACTATAATCCGACTTCAATTTTTATAGTTTTTTCATGAATTTTCATGTATCCCATTGTCAGAACTGAACAAAATTAAAATGGGACCACACGGGAAGCGCCAGCTTACATATAAAAAAAAATATCATGAAAATCGGAACACCCAGTCAACCCGGTCTTAGGTAACAAACATAAAAAAACAGTCGAATTGAGAACATCCTCCTTTTTTTGAAATCGGTTAAAAAGCGGTTCTCCTAAACACGGCACGCATCATCAGGAAGCTTCTCTCTCTGCAGCCCTAGTCACCGGCCGCTTGAGCTTAGCTTCGTGGCCGGTGTTTCACCGTATTGATATATTTTCTACTGTAGATGTATATTTGTAATGTATATTTTCTATATACTTAGTCAAATATGTATTTTATACGAAATTAATAAAAATATTTTACCCAAAGGTAACCTTAAAATAAAATATATATTAAAATCATTTCAGTCGTCTGAAAGCTGGGCTTTCAAAATAAAATTAATATAACAAAGTGCGTGTCGAGACAAATAAATGTAGAAGGTTCTGTAGTTGCATGGTTTGTTACTTTCTACCTATTTTCCTGTTTTACACCCTACGGAATGAAGGGTCCTGGGATCTTTGGTTTTACACAACTAAAAACTCCTGTCATTTACAATGGATTTTGTAAGAAATGATCCTCTTTACGTAACAAAGTACATTTTATAAGTTGATGATTGATGTGTTACTACTTAAATTATGGTGTGATAGTAGACACCATAATTTAAGTAGTAACACATACTTAGCTGCTTTAGATAAACTTCTAATTTTGTTGAGTCTCTACATTTCTAAAAATAACCGTTACGTCCCCAAACCACGGAGGTACAGGTAGTACTGTAGTATCTTGTACTGTAATATCTCTGAAACATCAGCTCTTCTTTGTAGGAAACCATTTTGGAATAATCATTTTTTAGTCAAACGTGAGAGCGCCTAAAAAGCTAAAACCATATTATTTTGTTTTCAATGCAGATTTTAGGAATGAAGTTTTTTGCTAAGTTTTTGTTCTACTATTTTATATTAGGTACCTAGATGTCAACATCATTGGAGATATAAAAGCTATAAGTCCGAAAAAGCTATTTTTGTGACATTTGACCTCGAATATGAAGCAAACATTTAAATTGACTTTTAAGACAACGTTTAAATCGCCACCTACCAGTTTCCAGTTGGTTAGCACGGAATTACTAGGTGAAACCCTGATATGATTGAAACAAAACTATTTCTGGAGTAACTAGGTACCGCTCAGAGACTATTTCTATCAACTATATTCGCACGTCGTATAGTCATACCCGGAAATCTAGGACATTTGCGAATGCTGATTTTCGTAATGATCCATTCAAAAGTTTCAAAAATCGTAACTTTCCACTAAACGACTCATGGTATTTTTATATCCAATCTTATTTTAGTACTTATTTGATTCAGTATACCCTATGCATGTACGATCTAAGAGCTCTAACCCAGAATGTTGCAACGGCCTTACAGGGTCCATGTATTTCTACGTAAAAAATAAAAACAACTTTTAATGGACATGAATGCAATAAATCAATAAATACATCTTTCAAACATGGCTAATACATAGTCCCAGGGCTTGGAATACCGGTACCAATGACCTTGAAGTATTACCGGTATAAATTTCTCACAATTTAAGTCCAAAAAAAGTAGGTGCCTAGCCTAAAAAAATTAAACCTAGGGCGGCCTAAAAAAATTACAAGGTACGGCTTTGTACAGGTTAGGACACTGGTCTGTGTTCATCAATAGATAAATCAGACGATTAGTAAGGTTCGTTGATTAACGTTGACGTTTAATGTATGAAAAATTGTGTCTAAAATCTGTGAGTTCTGTTTAAAATCTAACCATCTGTTGGTGAACTTGGGTCTTAGGACATCGATTGTACCGAACAAATGTAGAACATGACCCCTCAACTATTTAAAAAAATACGTCGGTCGTAGTACCAAACACCACTACTTCTCTCAAATGTAGAACAGCTATTTTTTGAATAATTTCTCGCACTGGTGGAATTATTCGCGTTGCTCTTATTTAAACGTTTAAAGGTGATTTCTTTCTCACGGGAACTAAATTATGGGATAAAAAGTAGCCTATGTTTGATTATAGGATAAGAATTACCAGTATGCAAAACCTCAGCCCGATCCGTTCAGTAGTTTTGGCGTGAAGCGGTAACAAACATCCGTCCATACATCCATACAAACTTTCGCATTGATAATATTATTAGTGTGATGTAAAGTTATGCCTATAGTAAACGGCAAAGTCCTTTGCTCTAAGTGCATTGTACATCTAAACAATATTAATTATGCACCTATTGGTGATTAATAGTAATGATGTATTTTACTATAGAAACTTTCGTAGTTTGACGAATTCATTATGAATGTAAGCGGGTTAACTACGAACCTTGTTTGTGTTAGAAGAACACCAACGTTCTTCCATTTACACCGCTTACATTCATAATGAATTCGTCAAACTACGAAAGTTTCTATATATATACGAACCTTGTTTGTGTTGGAAGAACGTTGGTGTTCTTCTAACACAAACAAGGTTCGTAGTTAACCCGCTTACATTCATAATGAGTTATGATGTACCTACCGGTGATCTTCCCTTCCAAAGGCTCGTTGATCTCCTCTTCACACGAGCGAAGCCAAATGCTGGAATCGCAGTTCGGATACAGCTTCTGTTGGTGTTCCCCCATGGCAACTACAAAAACTTCTATAAACTGTTAAAATTACACATTTTCAGAGTCGTGTACAATAGAATATTTTTCAGGATAGCAAGATTATCCTATATCTAGACTTAATTTTCATCTCAAATACCTAGAGTAGGTACCTAATGTAAGAACGCGTACATTTAAGGCGCATACCCGAGCCAATATGACAGCGATACCTAGTTTATCATAGGATTTTTTAAAAATCCTACGTTCCGGTTGTGGCATCTATTATAAACCATTTTTTAATACCTCTTTAATAATTTTATCTCATATAGTTTAGGAGGAGATGCGAAAATAGAGTTTGGTCGCCAAAAAGCGCAACTTCGTATCTCTGCCTAAGCTTTACAAAATGAAACTATTAAAGAGACATTAATAAATAAATTATAATAGATACCACAAACTGAACGTAGGATTTTTAAAACTTGCTGCGTTTAACGCAATAATAAGATAAAATAGTTGGGGGCGCCACTTTCACTGGTGTATGGGCCTTAAAATAGAGAATGTAGATCAAATAAAATGTACAACCGAGTGTTTCTGTTTGTGTTCACCCATGGCAACTACAAAAACTTCTATAAACTGCTAAAATCACACATGCTATTTCTTATATTGCTCTTTTACTATATACCTACAGTTAAATTCATCTTTTAGGTAGAGAAAATTAAGAGAAAGGCTTAAGACACAAACGGATCCCAGATTATATTCAAAATATATATTATATGCAGCTATTCGCTATTACTTAATAGAATAGCGAATAGCTAGCTAGATAATAGAGCTCATATGAAGTTTTAATGCTTTGAGGTAATATAATATAGAGTGCCAGATAATGAAACGGAAACGCGCAAAAAATAAATACTTAATTCGCCGCGCGTCTTATGAAGTAAAAGATTTGCAATTATGAACCAACAAAAATAACAAATTTCACTGACCTTTATATTTTTTCACAGCAACTCAAATATCAAATTGCTTTATTTCATAACACCTTACTTGACTCTTAGACTTGTCACAAAATTCAAATTACGTAAAACACAAACAAAATAAACTTTTAATCAAAAAACTTCACATGACCAAGTATCCACTTCAAAATATTAAAAACAATATTTTATCCCTCATTGAAAATTTATCGTCGAGAAGTTCGCGACTGGTTCTCTCGCGACGGTAGTGCAGACTGAGTAAACAGGGCAGCCAGCCAGCCGCCCTTAGTAGACTCAAGTATATACGTACATGATTAGTTTGCTACTAGGGCTTGAAGTCTGTATTGGGTTCATCCGGCCACATCTAGCCGGATGGTTTTAAGCCATTGATAAAGATACATACAATATCGAAACTTTGCTAGAGATATTTTCGCTTATCATGAAGCTAAACTCGAACCAACTAGTTCCCTTATTTTTTTATAAAAATACAAAGATACAAACAATATTGAAACTTGGTTAGTGCTAGTTTCACTTATCATCAAGCGAAACTAGCACCTACCAGTTCACTTAATTTTTTACAAAGATAAATACAATATCGAAACTTTGCTAGTGCTAGTTCCACTTATTATCAAGCGAAACTAGCACCTAGTTTACCTTAATTTTTTTCGAGTGTTTCTGGCACTTACCTATCCCAAGCATGTAAACGAGATAAATTTAATAATGTAGGTATCAAATCAGTACTCATCTGGCTTCCCATAATTATGTACATTTTGTAAGTCTACGCTCTCTCATTTGGCGATTTAAAGTGACAACCGATCCATATTTATTCTTATAATTAGCACAGTTAATACTTACGTCAAATCATACAAAGGAATAATCAGAAATTTTCACAGCCATGCCAGACATTGTACTGATACCGAACTCAATTGACATTTAACAATCTTCTAAACTGGAAGTCGGTTCTGAACAAATTATTCTGATAACCAATATAAAATACGAGTAAGTCCTTAGAGGAATAGAAGGTCACGATATTGACATTGATCGTTGGAATCGTATTCAGGGTGGCATTGTTTAAGTTATAACCTCGAGCGGGCTGGGACCCTAATTTCACGCCTCGAGTATATATGTATACTCAAATAAGTAATCATTATTCGAGTGTCAGTTCATTTTAGTTGAGTATCTTCCAGACTCCAAAACTAAGGATACTTTGAGTATGTCCTGGCTTGTATGATTTATTTTAAATTTCATTTTTATTGGTGCAGCTTGTGGATGATTTTGCAGTTGTTTAGAGGATGTTCACGATGTGGTCACATTAAAAAAATAGTACCGAGGCCTTACTTAGCATTTCTCCAGCAAAGCTGAAATCTGTGTAATGGTAGTCGCTTTTTAGTAACTTAGGTAGGTAATTCTTTTTATTTCGAACTTAAAGGTATCCTCAAAACATGATGATTTTAACAAATACCTTCTCAAATAATTACAAATTCACCCTTTCGAAATCTTTCAAACTCGCCCAAGAATAGCTCGTTATTTGTTACTGTGCGTCATTGCTAACTTTAAGGAAAGTTAAACCATACTTACCTACCCTAAATTTAAAAGTTTGAATGAAGCAAACAAGAGCTCGAGGTAGAGTTATTTTTATAATTTCGCAATAATATTTCAACAAAATAACTGTGCCTTGCTACATAGTAAGATAAAGCCAAGATAAAATAATTGTAGACAAAAAACCTACCTAGACGCGTGGCGCAACGTAGGGAAACCTAGAAACTACTTTACGTTGCAACTCGATAAACAATAAAGCTATATGGCGTACAAAATAATAGTAGCAAAGTACCTACGCGATAATTAATATTTCCTTTGGTCAGAGTTCACGTAAAGTCGTACACACGGCCCGACCGGGGGTCACATTGCGGATTATCCCCCCGGCGAAACCTCACAACCTTACCGGCAAGGCCATGGTACAAGTTCAATATCGAGTAAGTAAGTCTCGTGAGGACGCTTATTTTGCGGCTTAATAGATTAACTTCTAACTAAAAGTCACGTTTCTCGACATTCATAGGTAGTGTATGAAGAGAAACGTGACATTAGTGATTTTTTTATACCACTAATTTGGCTAAAGCATACAGTCCGCCTGATGGTAAGCGATTACCGCAGCCTATGGACGCCTGCAATATGAGGGATATTACACGCGCGTTGCCGACCCTTTAAATGTCTTAGAAGACCCTTTTTAAAGAATCCCATGTTGTTGACCTGCCCTCAGGAAAACCTCGGCGGGAGATCATTCCACAACACTCCGGGCGAATATTCCTCATGAACCGTAGAGTTCGCGAACTAAAAGGCTCTAAGATATGGGGATGATATCACTGCCGATGACGGGCGGTGCGATGGTAGAATGGCTTTTAGCAGTGAACGCACAGACTTGTGTCTTGGTCGGGTTAAATTTAACTAGGTTCTGATCACCCCAGTCTGAAGCTCTAGTCTAAATAAGATCAACACCAGACACCGTTTGCTTGTTATGCTATCATACGCATAACAAGTGCACATACCTTAGGTAGTTGGCCCAACCGCGCGCCGCCACACGTGCCGCGCCGTCGAGTAAGCGACTAACATCAGCTATTTTCTCGCTCAAGAAACGTACAATAGATACGAGTACCTTCATGTAAACAAAATAGATGCACACGTAGTTGATCGTCGACTATTCATACCACCCCGCTACCGGCGAGGACTCGCTTTGCCAGTTTGTCGCTGAGTGACAAAAGCTATCAAAGATAATAGTCGCTCAGCTATGTTCGCTTATAGTCGAGCGATAAAACTATCGGAACAAACTCTCTTTCCGCTGCTCGCCAACTCATTTTTCGCTATACTCGCTTCTCGTTTATCGTTGGCGGTACAACTGTCTTATGAAAGGACTAAGATATTCATGGCCCAAGACGCAGACGAGCTTATTTTGTTCAACTTTTACTAAAAGGTTACAAAGATAAACTAATTGAAAAAAAAATCCAATTAGTTAGTACAACTTGTTGAACTTGAACTTATCGGAATAGAGGATTTTTCTTCCCCACCCGAGACGGCAGCCAGCGGCGCGGCGGCGGCGGCGCGCTACCCTGCCGGCGGCGTGTCGCACCGCCAAGGCTGAGCTTTGCTCAGCACGGGGTGCAACATTAAGGCCCGTATTATGAAAGCTTGCTCAGTCATCGATCTATGCTTGAGCAACGCTTTTCTATGGCTTAAACGTCACTCAAGCATAGCTCTATGACTGAGCAAGCTTTCATAATACGGGCCTAAGTATTATGAAAGCTTGCTCGGTCACAGGTCTATGCTTGAGTGACGTATGTGCCACAGAATAAATGTTAAAAAATAACGAAATAAACATCCAAGATAATTTCCAGCATAAGATTCTAATATTAGTTATAATTGCGTAAGTTGCTCTTGGTTGTTAGTACCTTCAAGCTGCCGTCCTATCACTTAAAGGCCGTTAAGTGACATTTCGTCAAATTTGACTTTTGTGTACCATACTAAAAGGCAGCTTTTGCTCTATCTTCCAATCTGGTTAAAAAAATTCTATCTCTTGTCAGTGCTGAGATACAGAGTCCAGCTACACCACTATCTACATCATTTTTGGGGTTTTCCAAAACTAAAATACGGTTACCTCACTTTACAATACTAAAACACGATTAAACCAGCTTAGCAACGTATTGAAGCCTAATTTTGTCCGTTTTATACCAGCTTATAAAACGGTTACTTGTAATGACAATAAAAATAAACCGTTAGCTGACTTTACATGTGTTTTAGTATATTTTAGTACTGCATGCCACTCTTGTGCTTACGATGTCTAAAAAACAGTTTTCTAACCACTCCTACACTATAAAAGCGCTAGATATACTTAGCTGGCTAGTCATTGCAAAACCAATGTATGATTGAAACACTTACAGTACTAAAAGACGGTGACCGTTTTTTAGCTGTGAAACTAATACATTCACGTGAATAAAAACAAAAATAAAAAACAGTATAATGACAATGCAACGCTAGGAAAAGGTTAACTGCGAAGCTTTCTGCAAGCCCCTTACTCCTGCACACTCGTCGCCACAGAACAATATAACTTAACACGTCGCTAGGACGTCACGGAGGCAGGACATACATACGATAAGTGCGAATTCCGGCCAGAAATTAGTTCAAAAGCGAAGTTTTTGTAATACTCAAGTTATTGTTTTTATCACACTGTTAAAAATAATATTACAAGTTAATATTTATTCCCTATTATTAGACTACCACTGTGACTCAGTAAACGAATAACCAGCTGAGAAACAAAGTGGCGGGTTCGATCCCGCGGCGCGGCGGTAGAAATATTTGATGCAAATATTTCTTCTGGGCCTGGGTGTTCTAATAGCAAAGTATTCGTAGTTCGTGACCCTCACGACACATGAAAAAATCCTTGTGTGGTTATTATCATTTTCATTATTCAATTCCGCGAGGTGAAGAGTATAACTACATATTTGGATGGATAACTGTTGTGCCCAAAATAAGAACTGGCTATTGTTTTATTTAATTATTATATTTGATTAACAGTGACTTGATAGCAACCGAAACAATAACTCTTCAGTTTTTTGAGTCTGGTCACAGCTTCATGAGCTACGATTGATTTTATCATCGGGTAGAGCTGGCCATGAAAAGGAAAGGCAAACTGTACGACTTTCAGGATTTCACTGTGTGTCCCGCTTCTAATCTAGCTAGAGTGGATATAAAAACTATGGCTCCAAAAGGTTTTTCCTCTAGTCCTCTCAGGCCCAAATAGCTGCCGCGGCATCGAAGTGGTAGACAACTTCATTTCTCGGCTCTTACATCTGCAATGATGGTAGCTGTGTGCCAGAGATCAAACGGCCCATGGTTATGGGAAGGGACGGAATGATTCGGTTTAATGGCATCTGGAAGAACTGAAGTATCTCGTGCAAGACAAAGATGCGCTCTTAGTTCGTGCTCTGATCTTCCCTATATTCTTATACGGAGTAGAGACATGGACCATCTTATCTAGAGAGAAGAAAAGGTTTGGTGCCTTTGAGATGTGGTTCTGGAGGCAAATGTTAAGGATTCTTTGAACGGCGAAACGCACCAACCAATATGTCGATCGTTACGCAACTGAAAGTGAAGGACAGGCTATCCACGATTTTTCACCGCCGTATACTCTCCTACTTCGGTCATATTGCAAGGCTCGGCAACAAGAACCTCAAAAAGCTGGTCATTGTTGGCAACGTGGAGGGCAAGCGATATCGCGATAGATCTCTAAGCAGATGGACTGATCAGCTCAAGGGGGGTCGCAAGTATTACGACGTGGTGAAAATAACCACAAACAGAATTATCTGGAGACAAGCCGTCCATTCCGGATTTCCGGCACAATAGAGATATATATCATGAAGTACCAACTATAGAGAGAATGTTGATTAGGTAATTTGTTTTTGAACAACTTATATGATTTTGTTTAATCAGCGTTCGTGCAACCTGATTTTATTTAAGTGACAAGTTATACCTTGTCAACTGATTTGGGATGTGATTAGCGTTCGAGAAACCGGCTGTAAGTGTAAAAGACCTGAAAGACATAACACAAGTCTGTTTCCAGAGAAATAACCACGATATGCTCTTGATAACTGAAGTACGACTGATTGATGATTATAAAGATGTTTTGAATCCTGAATTTAAATGTGCACCAAAAGTTATAGAGAAGGCAATAACATTTGCAATTATCAATGCGTTAAAAGATATACCTAAGCGCACCACACAAAATGCAATTCTGGCATGAGATGCCTGAATGTAACTAAAAATGAAAGAGTAGATTGAATCTAGTCTGAGTAAACAATTCAATTTTAATTAATTGTTATAAAACGAATAATATAAACGAATAATTGATAATAAAGTCATATCATAGACATATAAACTACGTCTTTTAAGTATCACACTAATATCACACTATCACATCACACTAATATTATAAAGGCGAAAGTTTGTATGGTTGTATGGATAGATGCATGGATGGTTGTTACTTCTTCACGCCAAAACTACTGGATGGATCTGGCTGAAATTTTGCATACAGATAATTATAATCCTGGAATCAAACATGGGCTACTTTTTATCCCATAAGTCAGTTAACGTGGTATAAATCTCCTTTTTAACATTTCCATAGGAAACGCGTAGGAAGCCGTGGGGCGCAGCTAGTAATGTAAAAGTAATTAAGTAGATTTTTTGTGGTAAGATTATTAACCCAGATCTTTTTCATAATAAATAAGGTAATCATAAAGATTTTTTTTAAAATAGTTGTACTTTTCTCTTTATACATTGATTACATAATGACGTAAACAGTAAGAAGGCAATTTTAACTAAATTGTTAAATTATATTATTTTAATTGACCCTTATTTCCTTCTTAAACAAGCTTATTCATTTTAGGAAAATTTAGACTAAACTGCTTATTTGTAATTATATCAATATACTTCAGATCAGTATTTTCAGCACTAAAAAACAGTTAGCTTGGATTGTTTATCCAACTACTATGTTTTTGTTTCTTAAATACTTTAATTTTAGCATCTCAAAACAACAATATAAACAACTAAAGTCCGATGACGCCATTTTCAGAGTTGAGGTTAGTTACATTTCAATTCACTTACTACTCAAGAACACGGCTAAGAAACTTAGCCGTTATTTAGTTTTGAATATGCATGTAACTGTTACTCGTTATAAAATATTATCGCAGTTACAGTTTGTTACAACTCTTAAATACGGTTGCGCTTCAGCAAGCCGTTTTTTTGCATTTCAGATGGTCACATTTTAAAGCTGGTAAGCTCAACTAAAACACAAAATCTTAAATTGAAAAATAAACTTTTAACTTTTTAAACAAAATATTTAATAAAATAATAGCTTAAATGTTGATGGATAATTTGGTCTAACAAAGAAATCTGTATGTCTTCCCAATTTCCAGGGACAGCATTTCCCACGTTTTGGCTCATACCCACAAATTTGGTTTTATCACTTAACGACCTTCTAGTGATCGGACGGCAGCAAGGTACTTGGAACAACCTACGCAATTATAACTTTCCTGGATAAATTCCATCAAAGGCAAGCTAGTCACGTGTTCGTCCCCGTGGTAGACGCTTCGTGATTATATTATTATAACTATATGTATAGGAGTGCGCACTTTTCGATGTAACATGATGTTTTGATTGATTTTATTTAGGTAGGTACTTGTTAGTTTTAGGTTGCATGCCATACTCTCGGGAAAATATCTAAGTTCTGCATATAATTGATTTCACATATCAGTCAAGCATGTAATGTTAAGACCTATACCCGTGGTGGAATAAAAAAGAATTCAGGGAAATCTTAATATTATTTCGAAGGTCGAAGGTCAGCATGCGACGTAGGAGGCTGCGGGTTCGATTCCCGCCTGCGAACAAATGTTTGTACGATCTGCAATTAATTGTTCCGGGTATATCCATATAATAACAACAAGTACCGACAACTTCTTCATAAACAAAATCGATTGTCAGATTTTTTATCTATCTATATCTATAGGTAGGTAGAGCAGTATATGACTAGATATTTGATCGGCTACGAGGCTACTATGGACTTTGACTTCAAATCATTCAATTTGAAAGATTTACTCCCCTCTGGTTCTTGTGATAAAAGGCAACCGTAGAAATTGCATCAATACCATTAGCTAGAGTTGTCCGTCAAGCCGAAAAAAGTCGGACTTTCATTCAATAAAGTCGCACAAAACTAGGTAGGTATAAGGGCGACAACATGGCCCAGGGGTGGGCTGGGGGGGGGGGGGGGTTAATATTATAGACTACTAATTTAATACCTATGGAGAAAAAAGACAATATACTCGTATATTATAGACTATAATTGTGCTGTTTTAGTGTAATTTTTTTGATGTTTGTTACACCTCAGAACTTTTGTGGTCCGATTTTCATGATTCTTTTTTTATATGAAAGCTGGTGCTTCCCGTGTGGTCCCATTTTAATGACAATGGGATCCATGAAAATCCATGAAAAACTATAAAAATTAAAGTCGGTTTATAGGTTTTTTGGCTAGTAGTGGAGGTACGTAATCTAGGTAATTTGTTTCTTTTTTTGATAGGTACCTTAGTATTTCGCTATTTCCGCCGAGTAAAATACCTGGATTAAGATTTTTTTTTATCCTATTAAATTTAACAATAAAGGTTTTCGTACATCTCAATCGAGGCGCAAATTTTTTTCTTATTCAAATTGATAAGGGTGGAAACCATAAACCACACATGTATTTTATTGAAAACTATTTTTAATATATATTATATTAAAAACCGACTTTTCCCGCAATAGCTGTAGCTTCCTCGTCTGTTACTTTTTCTTTTCCCCTCGTCGTCGCTCAATTAACAAAAGGTAGCGCGGACGCATAATTTGTAGGTGTTTGAAAGTTGTATTGTACTACAAACTACAAAGGAACAAAACATCATACTACAACATCGGCGTTATCTGTCAATATCATTACACAATTTACACATGCCATTTGCCATGTTGAAGTGAATTAGAGTCAATTGCACCTTATTTCTTGTTTGATAGTAATAACTATTTATCAAGCTGTATAATATAGTAAAAATTTGACTTGAGTAAGTGCTTATTTTGTAAGTCTAAAGAAATAAACGATTTGACTCTGACTCTGACTCATTTTCGACACCGTGAGTGCGCCGTACATTTCTTGCCTTTGGAACGTAAACCGTACTGTTCATCCCATACGTTAGTATCATTGTAACATTATCTGTCTTGACTGCAAGCTTTGCTCAACTTAACAGCGTCCAGCAACGCAGGCTTCTCTGATAAGCCTTATTGGTTACCTCATGGGGGGTAATGCCCATAATCCCCACGCTGGGCATGCGGCATAAACGTCAAACAAAACAAACGTACAATAAGTAAACAAGAGACATGACAACATTTATTAATATTTCGTAAATAAATCGCGTAATATAATATACGTATAATATAATATACAGTAACAGATTTAAGTTTTTAAAATATTCAGGTGTCCAAAATTTGTAAAACTTAGGGTTATTTATATTTACTTTTTTTTTCTTTCTTTTCTTTCTCGCCACAAGTTGGGCAGTCTGTGTAACAAGGCGTGCAGACTTTGCTTGGGTGGATAAAGTAATCTTCTCCTAACGCGTAGCACCGGCCTAGGTTCAGACTATCTTCTAGGTCACACCTAGGAAAACAATAGTTGTAGGTACTTAACTTACAACCCGGTCACAATATCTGTGCACCTTGCTGGAATGCGGCGCCTGTCCCGCTTCCCCTGTCCCCTCCCCGCGCACTCCCCGGTGCGACAGTACGGTTAGCATCTTCGTTGCCGATACACGTCCCGATAATTTTGATATTTTCGCTTTGTTGTTGTTTTGTTTTTTTTAATATTTATTGTTAAGTGTCAGGTGCACAGATATTGTGACCGGGATATAGGTCTGTGTTCACCAATAGACATTCAGACAATTAGTAAGGTTCGTTGATTAACGTTGACGTTTAATGTATAAAAAGGTGTGTCAAAACCGTCAAAATATCTGTTTAAAATCTAACAATCTGTTGGTGAACTTGGGTCTTATACTTATAAACTAAACTTATTATTATTAAATAAACTAAACTTATTTGACTCAAGCGGCCTTAATCTGGAATCTTTACTTTAATAGCCTTTTTAAGAATACAGCATTTTATTAGGCTTAGGTGACAAAGAGCCCAATTGATATAGAGTGTGTCATTTGGCTTTTAAAAACACGAGGAAGGGATTGCACTTTATCCCGAGTGATACATAGTGCTACGTCCAGAAGGCCTATGTCCAGTTGTGGACTAATATATGTTGATGATGGTGATAGTGGTAATAATTACCACTAAGATTTTGTTAGATATAGACATAGGTAATATATATGATGTTTGAGTTCTTTAAATAAATAAATAGCTATGGGTTAATATTTCATGAAAATAAAAAATTAACACGTTAGAAATGGATTTCCATACACTTTTCCCTCCCACTAAACGCGTGAGAAATGAAATTCGTTTTTATATATATAGAGCCATAGAGTTTTTCCTCACACATTTCGGTACGCCTGGTAGACAGGCTTTCTTCTTTATGTTTGGGAAAGGAATAAGCAACTTCCTGCGCAGGTGTAGTATCACACTAATATTATAAAGGCGAAAGTTTGGATGGATGTATGGATGGATGTTTGTTACCGCTTCACGCTAAAACTACTGAACGGATCTGGCTGAAATTTTGCATACAGGTAATTCTAATACTGGAATAAAACATAGGCTACTATTTATCCCATAAATCTGTTACCGTGGGATGAAAATCACCTATTAATGTTTTCATAGGAACAACGCGTGCGAAGCCGCGGGGCGCAGCTAGTAAATAAATAAACGAACTCCAAGAAGAAAGACACTCACCTGCAAAACTCCAGCAGTTTTTTCTCCGAATCATTAAGAGTAGGTATTGCGTACTGAACGATACCGCCCTTGCCCACAGTAACGGGAGTGGCGCAGATCTTCATGTCGTAACATTTGTTCGGATCATTTTGCTGCACTAGCGCGCTGTCTATGAATGATGGCTTTTCGAAGAGGCCTGGAAGAGTTTCATTGTGAGCTCAAAGCTTCTAGACGTAAACTAAGGGCTCTTATACACAGATTGCACGTCTCAAATATACGGACGGCAAGTTGCCGACTGCAAAGCTCGATTGCTTGGCTGGCAGACGGGGCGGGGAAATTGCCCTGTATAAATAAATGCTGGACAATTCACACAGCATTATCTAGCCTCAAACTAAGCAGAGCTTGTGTTATGGGTACTAGAAAACTGATATACATAATACAATACACTACATAGATAGATATTTTTATTATACAT
This sequence comes from Eupithecia tripunctaria, assembly GCA_955876795.1. Taxonomy (NCBI): domain Eukaryota; kingdom Metazoa; phylum Arthropoda; class Insecta; order Lepidoptera; family Geometridae; genus Eupithecia; species Eupithecia tripunctaria. The sequence continues at coordinate 8,605,783 of OY041609.1, read as the reverse complement.
AGATAACATCCAGAACGCCCTGAACAAATATCTACAAATCGTACACACATTTGTCCCGAGTCGGGAATCGAACCCGCACCTCCTGCGTCGCAGGCGGACCTTCGCCCACCGCGCCACAGAGGTTGTCGTATAAGAGAACTAAGGATGATAGATTTTCTACCATATTCTAGGTACTCTTTTTTACCGAAGGTTCGAATAGGTATGAAGTGTAGGTACCAGGTACCTTTCATAACATTGAGAACAAATCTAGCAGTAGAGAACCCGATGGAAAGATGTCCTTGCTCGTTGTTGCTCTTAACCTTGCAAATTATATCATCCGCCTCGCGAACCAGTCGGGTGAGGCATTTTATTTGTGCCTACAAAATGAATACATGGTTAGTTATAGATAAATATAACCAAAACCTATAAATCTACTTCAAATTCCTGAATATTTACAAAGTTGTTTTGTTCGCGAAAAGTATAGTAGTAGTAACTTATCGAATTTCTTTTATGATAGAGTCTGTTCAAAAAGAGAAGAGTCATGGGAAGTGAGGGCGCTCGTGTGCCAATTTGAAAACTTTTGTTGCGTTGACAACACTGCTCTGTCATTGCAGTACGACTAAAAGTGTTAGTTCACTGTAACGCCACGACTCTTCTCTTTTTAAACAGACTCTACCTCGAGCTCTACCACCTCGCCATCATTCTCTATACAAAAAGAAGACAGAACGGAAAGAGAAACGAAACAATCATCAAAATCGGATGGAGGAAGGATCGGTCCCATCATACAGCAGAACAGCTGGATAGTACAGAGGTAGTAATTAATAAGATATATGTACTCACATTCCCAACATTACCAGCTTTACCAGCGGAAAAGACCGGCACCCTGGTGCAGCGGCCGGTCCCACCGACCACGGGTACAGAGGAGCCCCTCGGGTCGGACCCCGTCATGGAGCAGAACAGCTGGTTGGCGCGCATGGCGTTTATGGCGTTCACGCCAAGCAGTCGTCTCTTATCGTAGGCACGGCCCAGTTTTAGCGTCTACAATGTTTAGGAAGGGATGTATTAAATGAGCACGGATACAGATTTTCGCGATTTGTGAGCATAATAAATTTAATATTTATGTTCACAATATTTTGTTAAATATATATTATATTCAGATTATTTATTGGGTGCTTATCGCGTAACTTTAGTTATTATTCTCACGATTACTGTATGTAATACAGTGTAATACTGCGCGATGGCAGGTGCCTCTAACGATGTCTCGTGCAGAGAGCTGTTCAAGGAATACAACATCCTCACTCTCATCGGTGAACTAATCTACCAGGTGGCTCTGTTCACCCACAACAATGTCGACCTGTTCCAACGCCGTGGCCGACACGCCACCCGAGCCATGCGTAGTAACAAATACCACTACCACTACCACCTGGTCACACCACACCTAAACACAAACTAAAAAAATCTGAGAGGTCAGTGTATATCATGGGTCCTTCAGTGTACAATCGGCTGCCTGACCGGATCCGGGATGCAGCAGCTTCCATATCTATTTTTAAGATAAAACTAAGAAAGTGGCTTATTGAATTAGTTTTGTATGACATAAATGAATTTTATAAGTTGCCCTTATCATAGCGATAATAATTATTATTTTATATTTAATTTAATTGACATGTAATAATGGTATTATGAATAAAATCTGTACCTGTATCTGTACAGTGTAAACGTAGGGGAAATAAAAGGTATGCTATTAGTCAGCTATTTTAGCATCTTCAGCTATATTAATTATTAATCAGCTATTTCTAGCTGATTAATAGAATTTTGGCGTAAGCGTTATAAACAAAATTACACTCGAAAATAGAGAAACTCAAGCATGATAACCACGCCACGCATCCATAGGTATTTTATTTTATACTAGCCCGCGGTTTCGCTCACGTTATTTCTATGGAAACGTTTTAAGGTTATTTCTATCCCGTACTGATTTAAGGGATCAAAAGTAGTAAACAGTCTTTTTCCAGGTCTTGACATACCTACCTGCATATATCCATGCTAAGTTTCGGCCCAATCCGGTCAGTTGTTTTGGCACGAAGAAACAAGTAACTTCCCTTCACGCTTAATGATTATACATAGGGTATTAAGACATACCTTTTATTTCCCCTACGTTTCTAACGCTTCTTCTATTTACGCCACCGGGCGACACTTATCCAATGCTGTAACGCGATGTAAACGTTCCCCTACGTTTACACCGCGTTACGAGGATAATAATTAAAGTTACCCGATAAGCACCCAATAAATAAAAAAAAGACGTGTGGCACTCGGGGACTGCCGCGGTAAAGCTATTGCAATGCCATCTAGAGGCGAGTTGCTGAACTAAAGAGACAAACGTCAAGGTTTTTTCGTTACGGAATTTCTGGATTCGGTCCCCGCGCTCAAGGTCCGCGATAGAAGCTATGCAATAGCTTAATAATAAATTAAATTCATAAATCGCGAAGATCTGTATTTGTCAGATTTCCGTTGAACGGACCTTCCTGGAGAAGTATAATACATAGTTTATGTGAAATTCTTTAATCAGGAAAAAAATTGCAAAGGAGCAGGCAGAAGCCTAGTTCCTAATAAGTGACTAATCATATAAATGAAGATAACTAACATGTTTAACAAGAGTGAAATTACAATCCACCGGGGGCGTCTGCACCACCGTGATCGCTTGCGGGCAGAAATGCGCAATGGCAAGAGTGATGGTGCGCACATACTGCATGTTCGTGAAGAACAGGTCGCGGTCTTGCGTGAAGCAGCTCGGAGGCATGGAGTAACATCCTCCGCAGATCAACACCACGTCGGCATCCTACGATGCAGAAAGGAGCTTAAACTAAGACTTGAATACGAGGCTAAGTAAGCGGTTTCGCACTGCTTGGGATCAGAATCCGTGATATAAAAATTCAACTTCTTCAATTAAAAATTATCAACCTCAACCACCTCAACAACCTCAACCTCAACAGCCTGTATCGGTCCACTGCTGGACGCAGGCCTTCTCATGTAGGTATTACTTTAGCGGTGTGGTGCTGACTTAGAATTTATAGCACACAAAGTCTTCCCGCGGGTGTCGTAAGAGGCGACTAAGGGATATCCACCGCGGGGCGGCACCGCCGCCAGCAGAACAATTATACTACCAAACTGCGATCCCCAACCCATGCCCAGCGTGGGGATTATGGGCATTACCCTCCATGAGATAAACGCCAATAAGGTGCTTATCGGGAGGAGGCCTGCGTCCAGAAGTGGACCAATACAGGCTGTTAAGGAGGTTGAGCTTGAGTTGAGTTATTACTTAGCCATTTATTACTTACTTATTTTTACTTTCCTTGTATTCGTGCTGAAAAGCACAGTGTTTACCTCGGGTGACAGTAACTTATTTAGTCCCTCGAACTATTAGCTCCGTCTCGGGGCTAAATAAGTTACTTTCATCCCATTCCCCCACAATGTACTATTTTTTGTGTTTTAAATGACACCTACATAATTTTTTTTGCTTTATCTCTCTCTCTCTCTGCTCTATGTTTTTTTTTATATTTGGTTTGTTGTACGTTCAAGGCTTTTGTAGGCCCAGAAGTGGGACAGGAACAGCAAAACAAATATCTCCAGTGAAAAGGCTTACGTGCAGTGCATCTTTGAGGAAGACGCGTCCCTGAAACGCTTCCACCTCCGTGCTGGTGTCGATGTGCGCTATATCGTTGGCCACGCCGATCACGAACCGCTCCGGCACGTCTTCATACAGAGCCAGCATTTTGATCAGCTTCTGCTGTTTCAGGAACAATGCGACGATGCGGCCGACATCGCTGCCGGCGCCGCAGATGACCACCTGCAATACACTGAAGTGTAATACTTATCTACCAAATTTTAAAACCTAACGAACAGCGAAAAACCATCCCTACTATACCGTGTCTATTTTGAATGAGGCATAAACGTATACAAACCGCCCATACTTAACCTAAAATTCACTGTGATGGCGCGTCCTTTTTGCCATTGCTGCGGTCGATTGCAGTTGAGCCTTGCAGTCGCAACTTTTGGTCGTGTATGTGTATTATGATCCCGTGATTATTGAATTAATGACCAAGTTTTTGTTTCACCAATAGAAGTGATACTTTAACTAGAGTCGACTGTGCGCGAATATTCTTTTCCATTTAAAATGAATGAGTTATTTATTTAAACTATAATAATATTATACAGAGGAAAGATTTAATTGTTTTTTTGTTTGTATTGAACGGGTTCCGAAAGTAGTGGACCGATTAAAACAATATTTCATTATTAAAAAGCTTACTTTTCAGGAAGTGATATAGGCTATATTTTATCCCGGAATTCCCACGGGAACGGGAACTACGCAGGTGATACCGCGAGGCGCTGCTGCTTGTAATTAATAAGTAGGTATTCCCACTAGTCTAGACTATTTGTTAATCTAGCCACACGAGGTTTACCCTTGAAATGTATCCGACGGTATCTTGTGACGACATTTGCAAACCACAAGAGATTGCGCGCAACATCTGAGTTACGAGTTAGAACGTAGGTATAGGTATGTACTAAATCCTTGTATTAATACGCGAAATTATGTAATATATGTATATGTATGGATGTTTGTTACTCTTTCACGCAAAAAATTAACGGATCTAGCTAAAATTTTACATACAGATAATTCTAATCCTGGAGTCAAACATGGGTTACTTTATATCCCATAAATCATTTCCCATGGGATAAACATCACCATTAAATTTCCATTCAGACAGCTTCATCTAACCCCCAAGAAAGAGCCTTTGTTATGGGCATTTAACACAAGCTCACAAGTATTAGGTAGGTAGATATAGTCACTTGGCAACGATGTGAATCTATGGTATGAATTAATATATTGAAATAAAAACCACAGCGGGAATCGAACCCGTAACCTTCTGCGTCCTAGCCGGACCTACGTCCACTGCGCCACTGAGAATAATGCTTATTATAGGTAGGTATTTCATTTTCGTTCGTACTCTCTATGTACATAATATGTGAACTAAATAAAAATGACCACATGAGAACAACCTGATATTATTAGGTATTTATTTATCAAAATAAATAAATAACTGGACAATTCACACATCATCTAGCCCCAAACTCAGCAGAGCTCGATAAATATTCTTCGTTTACTTACCTTTTGGGGTGGCACCCTTGGAACATAACAGTACTGTTCACATGCTCGTTCCATTTGCCTCAAAGCTTCTGATGTAACAAAGTTCTCGAAGCCGGCTCTTGATTGAAGTTGCCACGAGCATGCTTGGAGAGGTATCTTCGCGTATCGGCAAAACATTTTTAAACTTTATTAAACAGTAGAGTAGTTACTCTTAGAATCACGCTTTTAATTTTTCCCACAAGGTTCCACTTCAAACCTTTCGGATACATTCAGAGTTGGTATGTTATTGATTGTGTACTATATTTTTTGCATTTTTTGTTTGTCTAGAAAAGATGAGTACATTAGGAATGTAATGGAAGTTTATATTTTTATATTCTGTTTTTATTTTAATACAAAAATGGATCAGAATTTGCTTTACTTTGACATTGTTATGTCACTTCCAAAGAGAATATAACATACTTATAAATCTGTGATAAAACGCTTCGTTAGTCACTTCTTTGAGTCACTTGCGCCTGTATTGTTTAAAAGCTGCCACCATACCTACTATACAGGGTGACTGGAACTCAACCCGCCATAGCAAATTCTCAAATAGAGGAGGTCATTTGCTAGTTATTGGACCTTACTTTCCCAAACTAAAGTTTTATAGTTTTGGTGATATGTCAATTTTAAACTTTATTGAGAATTTTCCAAAATTTGACCTTCAAGCATTCGTAACTTTTTTTTCCTTCATTAATTTAGATTTTTTTTATTATTTGTTGATAGTCATAAACATTTGTGATTAAAATACGTCTGAACTTCCCTCAAAATAGGATTAAAAACTAAGATATTACGATTTAAAAAAAAAACTTACCCAAAAATAAAACTTGACAATCAAATTTATCCTAAAATAATAAAAAAACTGCGGTGTTTGCATAATTTATTCTACTCTAAATTAATTTTCTGATTCGTCATCTTTCCAACGGTACTAAATTTGTATTCAAAAAGTTTGATTCGCTAGACATATCGGTGGGATTTTCAGGTCAACCAGTAATTTTGATCAAAAATACTGAAAGTGCCAACGAAAGGATGAAGCTAATTTATTACTAAGCACTTAATTTCTTTTATTTGATACCTACTCATAAATTTTCAAAAATACTCTGCGAAATTAGCTTCATCCTTTCGTTGGCACTTTCAGTATTTTTGATCAAAATTACTGGTTGACCTGAAAATCCCACCGATATGTCTAGCGAATCAAACTTTTTGAATACAAATTTAGTACCGTTGGAAAGATGACGAATCAGAGAATTAATTTAGAGTAGAATAAATTATGCAAACACCGCAGTTTTTTTATTATTTTAGGATAAATTTGATTGTCAAGTTTTATTTTTGTGTAAGTTTTTTTTAATATCGTAATATCTTATTTATTAATCCTATTTTGAGGGAAGTTCCGACGTATTTTAATCACAAATGTTTATGACTATCAACAAATAATAAAAAAAATCTAAATTAATGAAGGAAAAAAAAGTTACGAATGCTTGAAGGTCAAATTTTGGAAAACTCTCAATAAAATTTTAAAATTGACATATCACCAAAACTATAAAACTTTAGTTTGGGAAAGTAAGGTCCAATAATTAGCAAATGACCTCCTCTATTTGAGAATTCGCTATGGCGGGTTTAGTTCCAGTCACCCTGTATAATGGACGTAGCCTAGTACCTACTATAATATCTCAATGGACGTAGCGTTATATTCTACTATAAAAGCTCGATGGCTACATCCAAAGAGAATACAATAACTTCGTAAGAGCTACATCCTATTCTAAGTCTTATGCCTATAACTAAACTGCTTCGTTCATTGATTTTGCCGAATTTTTCCGTGCATGCCGATTTTCCCAGCGACGATTCCCGTAACGTCGATTCTTTCTTGTAAAGAAAAAAAATCTGCGTTAGCGTGGAGATAAAGCGTAAAGCGGGATACTTTGACTCATAGAGTTTGTTAATACTTATTATAATATACCCTGACCGGTAAGAACCAAAGTTATCGATTATTATTTATTAGGTAAATAAGTTCTTGAGTGCAAGACCCCCTCCGGCCAGGTGGGATGACAATCTCCGAAAGACTGCTGGATGCGTCAAGCTGAAGACAGAGCGCTATGGCGCTCATTAGGGGAGAGGCCTATGTCCAGTAGTGGACTGATACAGGCTGATGATGATGATGACCGAAGAGCAAACTCTGTTTTCCAAAGTAATGTAGGTACATGGTAAATATACATTTAGACATAGATTTATGATATAACGTTATTTCTCTATATGCTACACCTATTTTTGTTACACGCGCGCTATCAGCCCAGATTTTACAATCCTGTAAATGCTTCAGAATGTCCTGATGAAAGAAAATTACAGTTATCTACTACATTTAAAGCGCTTTTTTTTATGGACTATCCACACAGCTTTATCTAACCCCAAGCTAAGAGCTTATGTTATGGATCCTTTGAACGACTGAATACATAAAACAATACAAGATCCGGAACAAATATTTGCAGATCATACAAATGTGTACCCCAGGACGGGAATCGAACCCGTAATCTTCTGCGACGCAGGCGGACCTTCGCCGGTCGTTCGTCAAAAGGCTTGGCAAGTGTAGGTACCATTTTTTTGCACTGAGACTCGGGATGATCCATTGTGCTTGTTTGTTTGCTAGTGTAACCAAACTAAATCCGTCCAGCAGGGGTATTTTAATTTGTCGGAAAGACCGTTGGATTCGATATCAGAAACTTTTTATAAATCAAAATAGCGTTCTAAAGTTCCGTCGGAAAAGAATTCAAATTCGAATCTCACGTTTTCGCTTCGGAAACGAATAGGAATAAATTAAAATACCCCTGCAGAAGCAGAATCACAAAAGGGATACAGAATCTTCCTGAGATTTTTACAGGCTTCGCGGAGTAACCTCGGGTGGTTGAGGATTTAGTGTGTGTGTTACTTCCTCGTATTCCAGCACTACGTAGGCAGCTCTTCGTTACTGAGACACCCCCTACAGCGAGGGCTATCTGTTGCTCCGATGGTGAAGAGGTATTTGTTGACGAACGAAAGTCTACTGGGATAGTTGGTTTAAAATAAAACAAATGATAGAACAGACATCAATTTAATAGATATAAGGTTCATCTATAATAATTATTTAACATTTGTATTGATCATTACATATTGTCTACCATTCAGGAATAGGTACATATACTCATTTTACATTTAATAACACGGAGGAATAAAATGACTAGACCATTTGAGAGAAGTCGTCCCGACTTTACATGATTATTAAGATTAAACATATGGACATGCTTTCCACATAATATAATATACCTTTTAGAAACAAATATATTCGAAGTTTTTTATCTGTAGGTGGTTTAAATGAAGAAAGAAAGAACATGGGCGCGTTAAGAACTAGGTAATGTATGAGCTGCAGCAGCAAGGCACATTGAAACAGAATTGATATTTTGAAAGGATATTGATTCCTATGACAACAATATAAGACACCCTTTTCTGTAATGATAAAAAATATAGAGGACTTCTTATCATGACACGTGTGCCAATGTGAAGATAGAGTTCAATATCCTCCCAAAATAATTACAAATTACCTTCGATGCCATTCCAATTGCCTTGACCTTTAGAACTAATATCAAGGGTTCTGCAAATCCAACGTTCGCCAATTTTCTTTTTTATGAAGTACTAACCCAATTTTATTGAAGTCAATATAATCTAGTTTATACAAAACAAATAAGCAATAAAAAACTCTACAAAACAATATAAATAAAAACAGATCATTGCTAAGATTCAATAAGTGCTCTAGGTACTCTATGACTCAATATATAATGTTAAACATACCTACTAAACATTTTCAGAACCACTCTTCAAAAACAAATTAATCCCAATATTATTAAGTTCCTAACTAATTAATATGTAATTAATAAATATCAATAGAATAGCTAAAAATTGTAAATAATGTCATTGAATTACTTTCTAACAGATCTTAATCTTTACCATGGGTCATTTAAAAAAACCAAAATAATATTTTATTGAACGGTTTCTAAGACCAAATGCAATTTGTGAAGTTTTTGTGCGACCACAGTTAATAAATAATAGCTATGGGATTTTAATTGATATTAATAAATATGCTACTTGTGCAATGAACATTCCTGTGACGACGACGGTTCTCATATAAAAGAAGCCTTTGGTTACATCGATGAATAAAACGATTTAAACATAAAAACTTTGAAAACGTAAGGACGTGGAGCACAGCAAATCTGCAACTGCCTTCTCCACGCGTAACAAGACGTGATAGTGACGTCTCCATTTTGTACAGGGATTTCCATATAGTTCCCAGTCCGCACAAGAGGCGCTGTACCAGATTGTATGGAAAAAGGAGAGGTCACCAAGTCTCGTTATTAACGTCAAATAGATTCACCCCTCTGTACCTACGATGTATCGATCAACTTCAGCTTATTTTAACTACATATTCAACGAACTAATATGCATTGTATAGTGTAAGATGGAAGACAACTGTTTTGAAGTATCGTGGAAAGCATTGGCTTTAAATAAATGCAGACTGCAGCTTCGTATGACAAACAACCTAAGTCTCAACACTCACAACCCATCGCGTACGACGCACGCTTAAAATTACTTCATAAGAAATGTGACAATCACATATTTACCCCCCACTTCCACTTGCTTTGCCTCGGCCATTCAGAAAATTTATTAGTAGAAATTTACATAATTATTTGGAATAATACATATATATAAACTCCGATCCCAAAACCTAAATATTTAACGACATTTTGGTATCATCGAAACTAAGCACAGAAGCTCGAGACAATTTTTTTTTGATGATGCTTTCATTCATCGTTTTATTGAACTCTCTTTCGTTTTTTAATTCATATTTAATAATTTTTTGCTGCACCTGTGAGATAATGCGTTTTTGAAGTTAGGGTTTTAGTTTTTAGTGATAATCTTGCTAATACCTTTTTCTGTTAGTTACATGAGATTTTCTTAAATATTCATTGATAAATGTCTTTGTTGACATAAAAGATCTTAGATTCTGAATCGGAGTCCTAGTTATTTATTCCATGGCCTTTGATGCAGCTGGCAAGCGGCGAATAAAGAAACCATCGTAGATATATTATAACATACATTATACTACAAAATGACAGTTTAATAACAGGTAATCAGATAGAAAATATGACATTCTAGAAGAGAAAAAGTTTCCTGTTCTCATATTTACGAGAACAACATGCAAATTACAGTAAAATTCGAACTAGAAGATACAAAGCAATAAAGAAGGTATAGCAGAATTAGCAAAATACATAGTAAATTTTAAAAAAGATATACACAAGTTACTAGATCAAGAATAACAATAATAAATTATGATATCAAAATAGTAAACGATGTTTTACGTGCTTTGAGACGTTATAAAAAATAAGACACTTTGTAAATACTTTTATGCATACATTTTCAAAGTTTTTATTTTGTATAGGTAGAAGTATACGAGTTGACTTACAAACTAATTATCTATTTCCTACCGACAAGACGACTTTATTTAAGTCATTTCAAAGCTGCAGTTAGACTTACTTATCACAAGAAATAATAAATAACTATATCGTATCCATTTGAATGGAGCATAAACGTAAACAAACCGCCCATACTTAACCTAAAATTCACTTTGCTGCCGCGTCCTTTTATACGTAATTTACATTACTAGTCCATTTTAGATCCTCCCTTCAATAAAAATTGCTTACAATTATATCTGAAACTCGTCGCCAAGCAAATGAGATTTTGTTATTTGTGTCGTACTCTGTTTACTAACATTCTTCATTCAAAATGGATAAACCATAGGTATATACGTATTCCATAGAGGTAAAGGTAGACCGAAAGTTTATGATAATACCGCTAATTTTCAACCCAAGAAGGGTTTTACTATAAAAAACTTTCATAGTTTGACGAATTCTTTCGACTGTAAGCGGGTTAACTACGAACCTTGTTCAACCATACCCCGGCGCTTACATCGCGCGATCAACGCGCGCTCACGCGCAGTGCTCGAAGGGATGCGGTACATCCGGGTCTAGAACCACTCTGAATAAAAACAGATTCAGAGAAGACTTGGGCGCATAATCGGTTTAAGTAGGTCTTATTTCAGTTTAGTATTTTTAGTATTGAAAGATTCTAACATTATAAACACTCACAATATCCTAATTATTAGTCAGACAGGATACACAAGGCAAGAAAAGTCATGATATTAACTATGTATGTACAAGATAAATGAATTGTAACACTAAAGAGTATTGCCTACCTTATCTAGTTTGGTGTCAACGAGGAATAACAATGCCAAAAACGGATTTATACTACGATATACGATACTATGGCGAACAGGGAAGTAACACTTGTTTTTGATATAGCATAAAAATGATCAAGATGTTAATTACACAAGTTTTAATAACATTCTTTTAATCGTCCTGATATCTAATCCCTGGTTTTCTAGCTAATAGCATAAACATCAATGAAGATTTTAGTTCCAGCTATTTGTTATCATAATTTGCCATAAAACTTACACATCATGCATATAACGCCTGAGTGATGAAATAAACTCCGAAATAAGTGTTACACACAATACGATTCCCACGTATCACTAAACACGAAAGCTCTCATGTCAATTATATTAGAGGACATTTAACTACACACACTTCCGTTTAAGACTGCAATACCCATTATCTTGAACAGACATCTGCTCAATACGAAGTTCTGCCGAAATAACTAGGGGTGGCTAAAACCCCCTCCATTCAACTATCGATGCCAGTGTTCTATTCGAAGAGCCTAGACCCTAGATGACCAAAATGAGGGCGCCACCCTGTAAGCTACACTTAACTTCACAGTTAGCTTAAAATTACAATGACTCATTTCAGCCACACAAGCCACACTAACAAGTAATCACAAGGCTCAGATTGAATCGCCTACACATCGACATTACACATCTCTATTCTTATATAATTTAAGTATGTTATGTAAACTATAAATAGATCGATAAATATAGTAGAAGTGCATAGGTTAAGGTTCCCTGTTTTAAGTTTTCATTCGTTTTATTTCAGTGAAATACTCAATCATCAAGATTTACTTTTGATGAGCAGCTGGTACATAATTCGGACGTTAAGATTAACAAGAAAGTAACACATGGCACAAGAAGATAACTTATGTACACAAAACCTTTCCAAAATATATACACAACATGGCAACTACAATTTTTATAAAAAAGTTACGACGAACAGGTTTCAAGGCAAGTAAAGGACAGGATCGAAAATATTTATTACGATACATTATTATGTTCCAAATCGAACCCTATTCACTTAAAGTTATGCACTCTACACGAAACTGCAAGCTACTTATTAAATTACAATCATTAGAAAGAACATCACGGAAAGTGTACCTATACAAGGTGCAGTTATAGCCTAATTCATAAGTTCATTATTGCTTATTTAATATATTATCCAGGCGCTTTCAAATGCAATGAAAAAAAATATCATTCTGTGGTAAATTTGGCGTCTAGTGCAGCTGTAGTCACTTATCGTTGAGGTGTTCAAAATCTTTTCACTTTTATTAAAATCTGCTGGTTGTTATAATGGTTAAGTAAAGGCTGTGTTCTTCGAAAGATAATCGAATTGTTAGCAGCTACGTCAGTGAACTTTGACGTAAAATAGATTAGGAAAACTTCTGATAACTTCAGATTAACTGTATCGAAGACGTCAATTTTTATTTTCGAAGAACACATTCAAGTTGCTCAAAAGTTGCTTCGTTAGTAGTTCAACTTTTCAGCCAAACCTCAGAGTTCTCGGAGACAAAAAGAAATATGTTATGGAAATCGAATAAAAAATTATTAGAATAAACCTATACCAACACTATAACTACCCCTTAGTGCAAGATTCGTTTTAGAAGACGGAATAAGTATCAATTGCTTTGTGAAAGTAAATTGTGCGAAACTTTGTGAGGATATTAATTTCTTGCTTCGTTATTTGTTGATAATTGAAGGTGGTTATTTATTTTATTTAATGTCGTAATATAATAATATGTATTACTTATGATTTTATAAAACGGCATTGCATGTATATTGATTAAATTTTATTTTGTGCTATTTTGTTTCTTTAAATGAGTGGACCGAATTATTATCGAAAAGTATTTTACATCTTATTTAAATTGCCTTTTTATTCTTGACTTCTTGACTAAACAAAAAACATTGTAACTTAACCGACCACAACACAGGCTAGATATGTATTTTTACTAAACTATCTCATAACATGAAAAACAAAAGTATTGTTAACATTTTAACGTTCTAAGTACTTTGAGTTTATAGAAAGCACCATACAAAGTTAGAGACACTATTTACAGCCGTTTTTAAAGCCTTGATAGAAGGACTAAACCCGTTAACTACTAAAACTGCTACGATTATAATTGGGACAATACGTGTTAAGGTTCACTTTAAAGGCTATCGACCAAAAACTGCGTACGAACACACACATAAGCGTAACCAAATAACACACAAATTGTTATTCTAACTTTGGCAGTGTTGCTTCAAAATATCATGAAATACCGTCTATAGATGCAAAATTGTACATTCAACGGTAAAAAGGCATCATGGCTTTAAAATATGGTGTTCAATAACGACTTAAATCCTTAATTAAATGTGACATCACAGCCCATTCACTAGTAAACAGTCTACTCGTGAAGTTACTGTAATATGCACGATCATATATGAAATGCATACATATGATTGAATAGAATATTGTAAAAGACATGGACATGGAAAACTCATGGAAGATACCGTTATTTGAAGACTTCATTGGAAGTAACAAGATAGTATTTATTAATGCGATGTAGGAAGTAACTCTAATGGTACTTACAATATTATCAAATTCAAGTAAATTCAAAAACTATTTGAAATGTTAACCTACAACTTATTTTAACCTGGTTAGTTCATATAGTAAATTTTGAGTAAACTACGTTTTTATAATGAAATACATACCTACAGATTATAACCATTACAAAGATACTACCCATATTCGCTATTATGTAAATCGGTTAAACATACTACATTTCTGTTATCAATATCTAATTTTAATAAGATTATAATAATTTGTAGACCTTGAAAACTGCTATATTTGTGATTCAAAACGTTTAACAATATAAATTTAAGTATAAACTAATGAATCACTAACCAGAAACGGAATAACCATCATAAGAATCTTTTTACCTTCGAATGATAAGTTCTACGAACTAAGAAGAATCAATCAGATTGTTTTTACGAGATTATAATGTACGTATCATTTTCAAGTCAAATGTCTTGTGCATCGCTTTAGATATGTAGTGAATATACATCACATAAAGCTTCCGAACGGTCTCCAACGAATTGAATATAAGATTCGGCAAGACTGACAATCTAAGCTTTATTTCGATTTCAGATCGCGCAGTGACTAGCATACCGTCGAAGCGTCAGTAAATAATGCGATTGTATCGACTTGATTAAATGCAGTTAACGACTTCGTCTTTTTGACACACTTATGTTAAATATTATCTCCATGTTGATACTACACGGGTCTTCGCTTGCTTCTATTGACACAACACTCGCACATTTACCCCACACAACGCGACGCATCACTTGCACACACAGAGTTCTCTATCAAGAGCTAAACTAATGAGATTGCGAACGTAGAATACAGCCGTCGGTCGCGACGCGTTCCTTAGGCGTTAATATCACAGATTCCTAAAGAAAGTAATAAGACGTGGAGTCGCGTACGTACCGAGCCGCTAGTCTCGGGGTCTCGTCTCCTTCCGAAGAGCAAAGAGCCAACTACAAGGTTTGTGACGCCGGCGGCGGCGGCGGCGGCCGCGTTAACCCTCCGGCGCGCCGCCACACATTCCGTCTAGGTCGAGAAGCTCCTGTAATAATATATATATATATATATATAAGTGAATACCACAGAAACTATATCATGATTAACATATTAAACAAGCTCATATAGCCTTATCTACTACGCGATAAAATTTCAAACACGACGCACAACCGGACGTCAACACATGGCAGTTTTGCACCACTATCAGTATTTTCTGATATCTTTTTAGTGTAAGCAAAAAGCACTTTTTAGGGGGCTCGGTGATCAAGTGATCATATTGTAGTTATTCAAGAAACCCACGTTATGACAATAATGTGTACATATGTTATTGTTAATTCTCCATGCCAAATATACTGAACAGATATTCTAATTCTTCTTTTTCTCAATTACAGTAATTAAATTTGGCGTGGAGATTATCATAGGAACATATTAGTGCCATAACGGGAGACTCTTTAAAGAAATCCTCTTTGTTTGCACTTAAAAAATAAAAAAAAAGACTGATAGTACAATTTACGTGATATACTGCCAGTGCTATACCTGGTCTCGATGCTTCTGTAACAGAGTCAGCAATCGCTCGTGTGTGCGCGCGAGTTGCTCGCGACGTTGTGCGTAGTTCTGCTCCAGTCTGCAACACTCTGCTACGCCGCGCTCCACCGACTGGAAAGCATTATACAGGGAATGATTATTTGAGAATAACCTTAGAGCCCACTGATAGAAACTAAGATACAATCATAAACTAACAATGAAAAATCCTACTAATATTATAAACGCGAAAGTGAATGTTTGTTACTCTTTTACGCAGAAAGTTTTGCAAGAAAATTTTGCATACCTCTAAGCTTGGAATAACGCATAGGCTACTTTTGATCCCACAAATCAGTTCCCTTGGGATATATAAGAAACCTGTCATGATGTTATGATTAATAAATAAATAAATAACCTTAAAACGTTTCCATAGAAACAACCCGTGCGAAGCCGCGGGCAGTCATAAATAAAAAAGTAAATGTTTCCAAAACAATTTAGTCTAAGAAATATACCCATAAAAGAGAGGGTGGGTGTGTATGCAATTTGATCACACAGTAGAAGTGAAAAATTATACAATGCACTCTAACCAATAAACATAACTTATGGAAGCTTATAACGACTCGAGCCGAGAAAACGCGATATAGCGTAACCTCAAAAAGTTGCCATAGAGAAGTTTTAGAAGGACTACCAGGAATTCAATTGGTACAACAGTAAGCATCCCACAAGTAAGAGCATCATAAAGAGGTAGCTTACCTGTGAATGGATCTCTCTCTTTATCCTGAGAATTTCATCCTTATCCCTGTTTGCCTTTTTCGCAAGCGCTTTTACATCTTCTTTCCGCGAGTTCGCCAATTTATTCAGAAACTCCTTCTTTTGAACGTCCAGTAGATCCTTAAATGAAAATGACCAAAAATAAGAGCCGAATTACTACCACATTGTTATAACAAAGTTATAGTTTGCAGTAATCTATGTTAAACAACTTGTTTTTTACATTGGTAACTAATGTTATGATTTTTTTTACCTGTGTCACGTTAAAATAAAGCATGGCAACTTTGGAAATATAGCAGCAGCGCAAGTCACTCACATAAATGGTGCGGATTACTCAGCAGTACACTGGGTTGATAAGACTAGCATTTTTATTGCAAGACAAAAATGAGATAGATGGCGTAGTGGTAGCGTAGCCGCAGCTACCTCTCCATCGCGGCCGCCTCCCCCGCGCCGCTTTCCTCGCCCCTCTCCCTCAGCTATAGCTGTATCTTACTTACAGTGAGTGCCTTCATCTGGTTCTGTTGATCAGTCCGCACGTGTTTCTCCAGCGCTGCATAGATGGTGTGGTGGTAGCGCAGCCGCAGCTCCCTCTCCATGGCGGCCGCCTCCCCCGCGCCGCTTTCCTCTCCCCCTTCGCTACTGCTGTAGCTGCCGCCAAATAAACTGATACAGATATGAGGTACTGCTCTTAATAGGGTTGAGGTGATGCGGGCTATTTGCAAACCAAGATAGTTTCTTGGCAAAACAGCAATGTGCTAGTAAAGCTAGAATTTTTTCATATATTTCATCTTCACTTCTGACCATTGAGCCAGAAACGCTAAAAAGCGGTGCGAAAAAGTTCCTATCGAGTCATGAACTTTTTTGTTGACACCGTTACTACTTGTCTGATGTGAACGGCAAGAAAAAGCAGCTTTTTACTGAACATAATCTTTAATAAACTTACATATTCCTAGAAGACAGCTTCTTCACCAGTCGATTGTTGACGTAGAACTTGGCAGAAGTCGGCCGCCGCTCCTTGTCGTATTTGCGCCTGAGCGCGTCAAGCTTTCGCGCAAGTTCTGTGCGTTTCGTGCGAACCATCTTCAATGATAGAAGAGCTTCTAATGTCTCTTCTAGGGACTCGTCTGAGCTGCCGTTTGTTTTGGTGTCTATCTCTGTAAGAAGTAACGTTATTGGATAAGGTATTCTATAGATTCCAGGCCATCAGTTAACCGATGTATGATGGTGTTCTTTAAAAGAGAAATGGACGCTCAACATCAGCTGGTTAATTAGACACAAAATGACGTTTATTGGATAAAATCATCCGGCAAACCAGTAAACTAAAATTTTAGTAGTACGATTGTTTTCTATCTCAGGACCGAGAAACTTATCGTAGATAGAGAGGCTTACCCAGGGAGTTTCAACCCATAGAAACTTTAGGGTCAATCGCACAGACGGACATACAAATATTTTATTGGTTGTTTATCTGTTTGGGATAGTTCTTATGGTAGTCCATAAGAACTAGTATTGTTGCTAGGAAAAGTAAAAAGTTAAACCTTTAGACTCGCTGACGCTCGCAGAGTTGACGGAAGTGGCTGGTGCCATCGACGTTATAGACTCTTGCTCAATTAACTTCTTCGTTTCAGTGATGGCTATTTTCAGGGGGCTACAGGGTTCGCCATTGTCCGTTTTCGGCTGGAAATAGAAAAATAAATGTTAATTAATGCCCATTCATTACCTGTTTAGGATTTTGTGTTCAACATCTACCTCTATATTTTTATTTTATTATTAAAGTGCGGTAGCCCTCACACTATGGGTAATATTTAAGAACGCACTTTTCACTACGTACCTAGTCATGACATACGTCCACAGTCATGACACACAATACCTACTTACGTTGTTTTCCGAGGGTGGCGGCGCGGGGAAAGCTTCGGTGTAAGAGGGTGCGGGCGGAGTCAGGGGGAGCGTCCGTGTCTTCAGTCAGTACGGCCAGTTGGTGTTCACGCTTATCTAGCTCGCTCTGGTACTTGATGGGGTTGACAAGTGTCTAATGAGACTTACGTTGTTTTCCGAGAGCGGCGGCGCAGGCGAGGCCGCGGTGTAAGAGGGTGCGGAGTCAGGGGGAGCGTCCGTGTCTTCAGTCAGCACGGCCAGTTGGTGTTCACGCTTATCTAGCTCGCTCTGGTACTTGATGGGGTTGGCGAGAGCCTCCGCCCATTCCGACAGACCGTCGGGGACGTAATCCTGTAATCAAAGGTGTGTTTAGGTTATACCTGTATTATATTCATTGTTGAAAGCACCTTTGACGAAACATTTACCATGATTTGAGAAATAAAACAGTTTCATAACCATGATAATTTTCTAAGTTCTGCCATAAATTGCGTCGTTAGTTGCATCGCAAACGACTAGCGAGTGAGAATAGGCTAAGATTTATGGTGAATGGATCCAGTAACTTTTAAGTAAAATGTACCTATGTGATATCTACAATCAACCAAAACAAGATAGGTGGCGCTAGTGCCGAGCGGTTTATTTCTGATACGGTGCGATCTATATATATTGTCCGCGTTTCTTCTCCATTTTCATAATAAAAAGCAACAAAAACAACCTATTAAGTTTCCAGGTAAAACCAAAACAACAAAGTATTATCAGTCTCACCGTAACCACCACTTGAAGCAGGACACTAGCTGCCAACGGCTGTCCGAGTTCCGTCCTCAGGTTGACATGCCGGTAGCCGGGGCACAGTCCTACGACTGGCAACACTCTGTGCCCCAGCAGACGTCCGTTCTCCTCGTGAGCTGCTAGCCGAATCATTGCCAGCTCTGGTAGCACAACCTGTAATCAAATCGACCTGTTAACATTCACTGCATAGCCTCTAGGCACCATTAGGCGCTCCAAATAGACATGTGTGTCCATGAAAGTGTTAAGCTATTTGATGGATCAAGTAAATTGGTTAATGGTTTGTCAGGTTGAATATTAGGATTGTTGCTCTACAATTCTACTATAGTAGTTTAATGTATATCAGTTATCTAGAGTCTAGATGGTATTATCTAGACTCTAGATAACTGATATACATTATACTAGATAGTCTATACCGTGTCCATTTTGAATGAAGCATAAAAGTAAATAAACCGCCCATACTTAACCTAAAATTCACTTTTTTGGCGCGTCCTTTCATAAGTAATTTACATTACTTGTCGATTTTAGATCCTCCCTCCAATAAAAATTGCTTACAATTATATCTGAAACTCGTCGCCAAGCAAGATTTTGTTATTTGTGTCGTATTGTGTTTACTAACATGCTCCATTTAACGTGGACAAACCATAGATTCTAAATATATTACATGAAAGTGCACTATTTTGCACCTTATTTGGTCCACGGTCTATAGAAAATATTTTTGTTTTGATTCACAGGTCAATACTAATTATTTGGTTGCTCGGTTGGGTTTTTTCAAAAGTGGAGTAGTTTCTTGTAAATATACAAAAGCATCATTTTTGTGCCTACGCCGCCGTTCCAAAAACGTATGCACAGAGGATACGTTTTTGGAACGCCCGCTCCTATAAACGCCAAATCCTATGACTCGTCCTTAAAGTGATAAGAACAGGTGTTTATTATATAGAAAACGCTTTCATTTCCTTATCGTAATACTCAATTTCAATCCTGTAAACAACAGCAGCGGAATGGATGGTATTGAGCGGTTCTAAATCGTACTATTTATAAAATTTCGAGGATATCGAAAAGATCTTAAAATATTGGCACAGTTAACGACATAAAAGCTTCATGGCTCAATGCGATAAAGAAAACAAAGACATATGATAGTTTGCAGTCGCGCCAAGATTTCAATGCACAGCTGCAAAAGTAATATAAATAACGAAACGAGCCAAGGCTAATTTCCTGTATGACCTAACTCGCTATTATTTAAGAAACAGAAAAAAGAGTTTTGTTGATTTCAATAGGTGATCTTCTGGCCTAAGACGAACATCGAACGATTGTTATGTAATTTGTTTACGAATGTTATTTTATCGTTCAAATAGTACTTTTCTTACCTACTTCTAAATTGTAACTACGTTCCAACGCCAAGATACCTAACTATATCTGGTATATACTCGTATATAAAACTATATACCGACTTCAAATTCTTCAAGACGGCGACAACTAGTTAAAATTCGAGTTTATTTAGTTTGATGTAATGTGATGATGACAGGTATCGATTATTTCTACCAGTCCCACATTTAAGTTCATTATTTTATTGACAAGATGTTAGAAAAATAATACATCATTTATCACCTACATCTTCGATCATCATACCAGATTTCAATTTGAAATAAATACCTATTATTTTATTCTTTCCCCGCCAGTTGATTTCCAATCAAGTAAGACAGGTGTTGTATGTGCTGATGAGGGTTGTATGTGTTAGTTGTAGGAGCAATAAAACCCTCATCAGCATACAAACGTCCACAGCTAAATGTCTCTCCCCCAAACAACGGAGGTTTTTCATAATGATCACGATTGGCTAACGGATTGATGATCGCAATGTAGGTGTCATAAATACACAGAAGGAAGCTGTTGCTTCATCTGGTAACTTGAAAGAGCAAAATGAGGGATTTTGCTCTTACAACATGGAGGGCCGAGATGGAGGAATAAGTAATCAATAATCATTATTCTTTGATATATGAAATTGGAGTTCCTCCTGGTTTACCAAGCCAACGAAGCATACGCTAAACGAAAGCATCAAAACGTACCTTCTTGAATACAAAAGGCTCCTCGCCATACACCGGATTGATGCCATTATTAGGCGCGACGCGAGTTCGGAACTTCTTTCGCACAGTATCCGCGGGAAGTCCAAACATGTCGACCTCGACGTAGGTTCCGCAACGCTTGTCTGTCAATAGCTGAGCTGATAGCACAGTGATGGTGAGGGACCCGGCTATTATACCGTCCACAGTGCTTTCTGCGAACGGGTCTAGACGGCGATCCTGTAAAAATAAACATAATGTATGAAACAATGCACTTATCCTATCCAATCACTCGGATTTCGGACGATTTTATACAGTAGTCATATTACGGATATGATCTCACCAGGCACCATGTGGGATAACAAACTAGGAAGATAATGAGAGTTGCATTACGGAATTATTGTAGATAGTTTTTAGATATTACATATTTCTTTGTACACCCAGAACAAACGGAACAAATATCTGCAGATATTGGTTGATATATTTACCGTGATTGATGGTGTCTTGAGTGTTAATAACCACAGTAATCATATTAGCGTATTATCCAATTTCAGATCTCAATCAGAATTTAAAGCTTTATTTTCATCTGCAAACCTCAACCTCAAGAGTCTATATTGGTCCACTGCTGGACGCCTCCTGATAAGCGCCTTATTGGCGTTTATCTCACGGAGGGTAATGTCCAAAATCCCCACGCTGGGCATGCGAGTTGGGGATCGCAGTTTAGTGGTATAATTGTTCTGTAGGGGGCGCTGCGGCCCGCCCCTCTGTGGATATCTGCAAAACTATCTTCTATTCCATTCAAGTGTGTTTTTTCCCGTGATTTCATGATTCATATTTAGGTCTTCGTAATGTTTCATTTATTTAATTTAAGTTATCATTACCTTTCTTCGCATGAATTCTGGTTTCAGCATATACCCGCAGCGTTTGTTGTACTCGAAGGTCCCGAGATTGAGCTGCATCGCCAGATCCAACGTCTGGTAGTTGAGAGCTACTAGTTGGCAGCCAGCGTTCCAGAATACCTTAGCAAAAAAATGAACTTTAAGGCCCGTATAGTGAGTGAATCTATGCTCTGTGCTCACATCATAGATCGATGGCTTAAGTAACCGTTACCCAAGCATTGATCGACGACGGAGGAACCTCTTATAATACGAGTCTTAGAATGAGACTACAAAATTGCGAGAAGATAATTTGTGGTAGGTATGGGAAATCGTAATAATGAATTACACTTTGGGTGTGTAACACTGTTGGGAAATAGACTACGAAGAGGGGATATGGGAAGACTAACTCCTCTTCAAACCTAAGTTCTAGATGAAAAGAGGTTCTCAGCAACTGACTGTTTCAAAGATAACTTGATAGTAAAAACAAAAAAATTGCGCACCAGGGCCAGAATTGAGACGGCCAATGAAAACAATTTTATACATTGTCTCAAAAAATCATAAATTTGAATACATAAAGCTTTTGCGAGGCTCAACCTGTTCAGTTGTTTCTGCCATTGACTGTACATCAAACATGGATCAAGCGTTATCGCATGACAAACCTATTTAAACCGAGCCCAATTCAAATCTAGCATTTCTCGCCAATCAAAACCGAGCGGCATTAATAAATCAATTTCACGGCGTTCGCACAAAAACCAACTCACTTGCGGTATTTATAGTGTAGTTAGACGAATCAAAGCAAATATAAACTGCTCTATAGCTCTCAGGGACTCTTATTATACTTAACAAATTGCTTTGCTATGACATGGTATCGTCTTAGACTCGCCAACTTGATATAATATAAGATAGAACTACGGATGGAGGTACGTCAAATCTGGCGAGGTTTCAACAATCTATCAAATCAATTTCATGCAAATAGTTATGCTATGTTGCAGGTGCTGGAGTTTTTTTTATCTAAGGGCTTGTTTACAGGGACTGCAATTTAACCGTCGACTGTAGGCGGCGGCAGTTATCGACTGCTGTTACCTGCAGCCGACTGCCAATCGCCTACCGTTGAGCCTTGCAGTCGGCAACTTGCCGTCCGTGTAAACGAGCCCTACGAATTCAACGTGGCGTTTCTGCGACGACGATACCATTATCACAGTAAAGCGATTGGTTAGCAGGATCGGATTAATGATTCTTTTTTTTTAATGGATCCAGGAACTTTGAAGAAAATTTCAATCTACTGTTTCAAGCAAACAAACTTGCCTAAGTATTTTTATTCAATGCTACTTTACAATAAGTTGGTAACTTTATTTACTTTATTATAAAAAGTTATATTATTCAACTTCAAATTAATAATAAAGAAATAGGCAGGGGGTTTAAAAGTATAACATTAATAAATTTAAACTATACTAGGATTAAACTCAACGATTTTCTAGGCAATCACAAGTGTACGTGCTCGATAAATTAATTTCACGGCCTTCTGGCCTTGCTTAGGGTATACTTACATCTAATTTTACAGATGCACCTAATGGAACGGCGTATCTTAGTCTTATGAATTCGATTGTAATTGCGAGATTTAAGAGTGTGCCATAAGCAATTTTGTACTTCGAAATCATTATTTATCTCAGAATCTGTGAAAGCTACATATTTAGGGAAAAGTTACTTCGATCTTTTATCTTGAATTACGTGTTTCAAAAACGCGATTTGTGAAAGTATTCTGTATACTTATTATTTTTTTTTAATTGATGTTTTGCACACATTTTGCTATTTATCTCAAGAACATCACACTTTTTTTCTACGGTTTTTGTTTTGCTAAGAAACCTAGAAGTATTTCGGACGGACGGACAGACGGATAGAAAGCGGAAGCTTAGTAATAAGGTCCGGTTTTAACCTTTTGGATACAGAAACCCTAAAAATCAACTATTAAATATACTTACACACATATTTATATGCTACAATGAAGATTATAAGAATTTTTTGTGCGTTAATTTTAGCTGACTGCTGAAGTTTAATTATATATGGATGTTGGTTTCTCACGCAAAAACTACTGAACAAATCAGGCTGAAATTCTGCATACAGGTAGGTATTTCTAGGCCTGGAATAACGCATACTTTTTATTTATTTTTAAAGAATACCTTTATAACAACACGCTTATATTTATCCCATAAATCAGTTCCTATAGGGTAGTTATTACCTTTAAACGTGACCATAGAAACATGGCGTGCGTGGACGCGTGCCGCAACTAAGTAAATAAATATAAAGTACATTATACAAAATCAATAAAGTACATAATACAAATGTGACTCACTTGTGGCATAAAGTTTGAGGAATCGAACCGAGTGCCGGCCGGGTAGACGCGAGACAGCTGATGTTTGTTGTAGTTCACGAACTCGATGGGTCGCTCCTTCAGCAGAGTGGTGGCTTGCTTCTCGTCGAATGAGGACATCTCGTAGAAACGGTTCTTTTCTGTTGGGATTATTACGTTTATACTACACCTGCTCAGTAGGGTTATACAAGAAATCATAGTATTTCCTTTACTCTATATAATATTTTATAGTTCTTTTCCAAACTTTAAGAAGAAAACCCGTCTTTGCCAGCGTACCGAAACGCAGGAGGAAAAATTCTATGGTATTCCCCCTACCCCCTTTTTTTAGTAGGTACTTCAAGCAGTGGGACGAATCAGGCTAATAAAAAAAAAACAAAAAAAGGTACTTCAATAGCCGTGGGGTACCTATCGGCTTAGAATTCACTAAAAGAAGAAGCATTTTTATGAAAGCTTGCTATTTTCATTGGTGACAAAGATCTAGCTTTTTTGCAAGCCAATTCATCATTATAACGCGCTGGTCATCACCCCAGCTTGGTGTGGGCTGGCTCTACATTCTTGCGTACAGCGACGCGACGATCTCCAAATTGTCCGCCCATACACATTACTCAAAATGCTATATGTAAGTTTTATATCACAGTAATAACGTCACAGAGTTTCCACTGTTATAGTCACGTAGATAAAGATTGGGATTAGAAATGACTGCCTCTAATGCTCGCCGGCCTCTAGAACATGTTGTTGAATCTCTCTCATGATGACGCTAACATAAATTATATTTCATCAAATATTTAGAGTCTGTACAAAAAGAGAAGCGTCCTAGAAATTGAGGTCGCGCGTCTGCCAATTGTTAAGTTTTGTTGCGTTGACTAATACTGATCTAAGGCCCGTATTATGAAAGCTTCCTCAGTCATCGATATATGCTTGAGCAACGCTTTTCTATAGCATAAACGTCACTCAAGCACAGCTCTATGACTGTAAAAGCTTTCATAATACGGGCTTAAGTGTTAGTTTACCGTAACGCCACGACGCGAAGCTTCTCTTATTGCACAGACTCTTAATCATGATCATTTGATCAAATATCATTGGGATTGAGAATGAGCGCCTCATTCATGTGTTGACTCACTCATTTTCAATCCAAATCCTAAACCTACGCGAATTATATACCAAAGCAAGTTATTCTGTGGTTGTACTCACTTTCTGCGCTCTCAAAAGAAGAGAAGTGCACAGGCTGCACATAGTTGACAAGCGCGGAGATCTCGGCCGCGGCGTGCGTCTCCCGCACCTCCTCTGCCCCCGCTTCCCCCGCGCCTTCCCCCGCTCCCTCCGCCTCCTCTTCGCCCGATGAGCTCTCGGATGATGAGGATTCTATGGACTCTTTAGAGCCGCGCCGTCGAACCTGAATAAAAACAAGTGAATGTGAGATACCTAAATAGCCTGAGCCATAGATGTATTCGTATTAGTCTACGTTAGTGTTCATTCAACACAAATACGATTGCAATTTCTAAGAAATCAAATAAAATGTTGAAAATAGGCGTCCTCCCCTGATTCAGATCCCCATTCTTACAGATCCCAGAATCCCGTCTTGGCCAAAAAAATTGGGTTTTTATTTGATTTCTTAGCAATTGCATACCTAGTGTAAAACTACAATAACCAAAAATCTTTAGATTGTATTTAAAAAAACATGTTCAAAAAAATGAAAGGTAAGGATCACCTTACCTGTAAGAATTTTTGTACACGTCTTCATACTCCAATTTTGTCTACAGCGGCGGCCAGTCTCAACAGAGACTAGCCATTTGCAACCATCATACAAAAACACGAGCCTAGACTAGTCTGTGAAATACTGCAACCACATTATGTCGCTAAGCGAACGTCGAACACTATATAAACCATTTACTAAGGATGTTCAGAAAATAGAATTGTCATGGAGTATTGCTGGTGAGCTAGTAGTTGCATAGCGAAGAGATAATTTTATTGTATTGGAAAAACTGAAAAATGACTTCGAATCTCTTCGTTTTAAACTAAAAAGTCCGAAGACAAATAATAGAGAATGATCCCGAGGTGGTCCCATACGCTTTGCGGGATAAATACTAATCCCTCACGTCGCTTATCTATACAGCTGCAAAATAATCATTCAAATCGGTCTATAGATGACGGCGAATTCGACAAACAAACTTTAAAAAAGCATACATGCAACCAAACATAGAACCTGTTCCATTTTCGACGTCGTCATTGTTCATTTATACTAGGTATCTAATATTATAAAGAGGAAAGATTATTATTTGTTTGTATTAAATAGGCTCCGAAAGTACTAAACCGATATAAAACATTCTTTCATCATTAAAAAGCGTACTTTTCAGGGAGTTACATAGGCTATATTTTATCCCGGAATTGAAACCGCGAGGCGCTGCTAGTTTAGAATAATATAATAGTCCAAGAAAATAGTTGTCAAACCTTATTTCCCAGCTATGATTTCAATTGGAATTGCATCTATAAATAGAAGCATACATGTAGAAGCTATGCTTTTCATTTCCTATTCCCGTGGGAATTATATCATGTGATAGATAGTCATTTTCAGAAATGTGGTTTTGGTCAATTTTATATCCGGCGCCTAAATATGGGAGGAAACTGACATAGATAACCAGTTTACAAGTTAAAATTAATAACCATTGAGAATTGTCGGAATCACTATCACAAATATTACTCACGTTCAGACTTTATTTATTTATAGCACAATCAGATGTCAAGGACATCTGATTCGGGAGTTTAAAAATACTCACAGCAACATTTTTAAATAGCTATTACAGGGTGCCAGACCCCGAAACGAGGGACATTAATTAGTTTATTTTTTTGTTTCACATTTCAATACTGTTATTTTTAATTTTAATGAAAATAATTACAAACTATTTTCTTCCTATTTGTGTTCTTTAACATGCCTTCCTAAACTATAATCATGATTCTAAAATGTATGCATTGTACATGCATCATTTTCCAAAAAAAAACGGGTTATCACTTGTTTTGCAGAAAAAACGATCAAAAACCATTTGTGAAATATTTAATAATAACGCGCACGCGTTGTTTCTATGAATTTTCTTTGCTATAAACCTCACGGAGCCCGAGATTTTTCCAACGAATGCAAAACCGTGGACGTCGGTTCGTGCGTTCTGGAGTTATAGCGTCAGGAAGGAAAACCCGACTTATTTTTATATTATATATAGAAGATATTGCAAGGGTGTAAATGAACACGAAAAAGAAGATTATTTTTTTAGATATTCGTAATTTACAAAACTCGTTGTTCTCAGTTGATCCCCCTGGTGCAGCGGTTTCCAGAATCATCACGTTTCGGCTTAGAATACATAATTCGTGCCACTCTGCATATAGAATTATATATTTTCCGGATTTGAAGTTCAGTAAATTTTTCGATTTTGCTATAGGTACCTACGGTAGTTATTTCTACTTGGTACACTGTTTGTCATCAGTGAGCGCGGCCTAAATGTATGCTATCTCAACTGTCATTTATAGACATACCCGCGCGATAGAATGAAATGCACAATGATTTATTGACTTGACTTTAGCACGAGGATTATCATAGAAAAACTATTAAATGTATATATTCAAATTAAATTTACTTTAACTGATTAATAACTAAACTATGTCGGTAAAACCTTCATTTTAGAGTTTTATTTACCGTGTTTTATTTATTTTCGCCCACAGATAGACGATAAGCTAAAATTCGTGTTAAAATACGAAGTTTACAAGCTTGTATTTTTCCAACGTATACTTTTTTACTATTTTAGTTGTATACATAATTTATGACGATATAAATTAATTTCATCCTTAGTTTTGGATGGTCAACATCAAACAGTAGTTACCCTTCCACGTTTGTATGAAAAAATGAGCGGCTAGTTCCACCTTAGGAGTTAGATTGGAATATAATAATTATTCTATTATATAAAGCTCGATTACCACTCACTGACTGACTGATTGACATAATTGTTCTCCTTGATGGTGGAGGGGGAGGTATGGTTTTTTTTGCGGAAATGTATTTCTCATGCCTGGGGGACCTCGGGAAAATTCCGACTTTTTGAGATTTGCACCGGGGGGCCCCCGCCCCCCAGGGGGGCTTCCAAGCTGAGCCATACTGACTAATAATTTTATGGGGGTTGTATAGAGGGGTACAAGTGATTTTGATTGCAAAAATTTGTTTACCCCCCCTTGCCCCCCAGACCCCCCCCCTTTTTCAAGTGCTACCAGAAAACGACGTGATAGAGTGTTTTCAATTGCAGGGTCGTATAGAGGGTATCTTCTTGAATTGGGAGAAAAAAAAAAATACCCCCCCTCTCACCCCCCTTTTTTTAGCCCCCGTTGATATCTCCCAAACGGACTGACTTTTCAGAATTTTTTTTTCACAGTCATGTAGAGGAATACAATTCATTTTTTTAGACAATATTTTTTTACCCCCCCTTGCCCCCCGAAGCCCCCCATTTTTTAGTACTACCAGATAGAGGAGTGATGGAGGGGTTCTGATTACGGGAACGTATAGAGGGTATCTTTTTGAATTGGAAAAAAAAAAAAATTACCCCCCCTTTCACCCCCCTTTTTTAAGCCCCCGTTGAGATCTCCCAAACGGAGTGACTTTTTAGAAATTTTTTTTCACAGTCATGTAGAGTAGGGCAAATCATTTTAATTGCAAAAAAAATATTTTTCCATTTAGCCCCCTAGACCCCCTTTTTTAAAGAAAAACCTAAAAAACCCAAAAATTGGCCTATTTTTGACCTTTTTTTTCGGGCGGAGCATTGCGGCGAGCGAAGCGAGCTGCAATGCGACCACGGGGAACAGCACGACGAGCGAAGCGAGCCGTGCTGTGACCTCCCACCCACGGCCCCCCTTGAACCCCCTCTCCCACCCAAGAATTTGATATGGGTATCGTTTTTGACTAACATGGGGGTGAGGATAACGAAATTGATGATGGTGAGCGTGGGTCGGATTGCGGTGAGCGAAGCGAACCGCAATACGACATACGTCACATAGCAAGGCGAGCGAAGCGAGCCTTGCTCTGTGGCAGCACGAGCGGCGTCGTATTGCGGTGAGCGAAGCGAACCGCAATGCGACCACGGGGCATAGCACGGCGAGCGAAGCGAGCCGTGCCGTCACCCTTCACGCCCCCAGCCCCCCCTGAACCCCCTCTCCCACCCAAGAATTTGAAATGGGTATCGTTTTCGACTAACATTGGGGTGGGGATTACGAATTTGATGACGGCAGGGGTGGGCCAGATTGCGGTGAGCGAAGCGAACCGCAAACTGGCACTCGTCACACTGCAAGGCGAGCGAAGCGAGCCTTGCTGTGTGGCCGACGGAGCGTGGTCGTATTGCGGTGAGCGAAGCGAACCGCAATGCTACTTTGGGGCACAGCACGGCGAGCGAAGCGAGCCGTGC
Source organism: Eupithecia tripunctaria (assembly GCA_955876795.1). Taxonomy (NCBI): domain Eukaryota; kingdom Metazoa; phylum Arthropoda; class Insecta; order Lepidoptera; family Geometridae; genus Eupithecia; species Eupithecia tripunctaria. The sequence continues at coordinate 8,576,091 of OY041609.1, read as the reverse complement.
TGTGACCCCCCACCCCGGCCCCCCTGAAGCCCCTCCTCCATCCAAGAATTTGATATGGGTATAGTTTTTTACTAACATAGGGGTGGCGATTACGACTTTGCACCCCAGCCCCCCCGACCCCCCTTCCTCATCCAAGAATTTGATATGGGTATCGTTTTCGACTAACATGGGGGTGAGGATTACGAATTTGATGACGGTGGGCGTGCGTCGGATTGCGGTGAGCGAAGCGAACCGCAATACGACACACGTCACACAGCAAGGCGAGCGAAGCGAGCCTTGATGTGTGGCAGCACGAGCGGCGTCGTATTGCGGTGAGCGAAGCGAACCGCAATGCGACTCGGCGAGCGAAGCGAGCCGTGCCGTTACCCTTCAAGCCCTCAGCCCCCCCTGAACCCCCTCTCCCATACAAGAATTTGATATGGGTATCGTTTTCGACCAACATGGGGCTCAGGATTACGAATTTGATGGCGGCGGGCATGTAACGGACAAACGCGAGCTGCTTGCAGCTCGCGCACTTATACAACCTAGTTCTATTATATAAAGCTCGATTACCACTCACTGACTGACTGATTGACATAATTGTTCTCCTTGATGGTGGAGGGGGAGGTATGGTTTTTTTTGCGGAAATGTATTTCTCATGCCTGGGGGACCTCAGGAAAATTCCGACTTTTTGAGATTTGCACCGGGGGGCCCCCGCCCCCCGGGGGGGCTTCCAAGCAGAGCCATCCTGACTAATAATTTTATGGGGGTTGTATAGAGGGGTACAAGTGATTTTGATTGCATATTTTTTTTTACCCCCCCTTGCCCCCCAGACCCCCCCTTTTTCAAGTGCTACCAGAAAGCGACAAGATAGAGTAATTTAAATTGCAGGCTCGTATAGAGGGTATCTTCTTGAAATGAGAGAAAAAAAAAATTACCCCCCCTCTCACCCCCCTTTTTTTAGCCCCCGTTGATATCTCCCAAACGGACTGACTTTTCAGAATTTTTTTTTCACAGTCATGTAGAGTAAGGCAAATAATTTTAATTGCAAAAAAAATATTTCTCCATTTAGCCCCCTAGACCCCCTTTTTTATAGAAAAACCTAAAAAACCCAAAAATTGGCCTATTTTTGACCTTTTTTTTCGGGCGGAGCATTGCGGCGAGCGAAGCGAGCTGCAATGCGACCACGGGGAACAGCACGGCGAGCGAAGCGAGCCGTGCTGTGACCTCCCACCCCCGGCCCCCCTTGAACCCCCTCCCCCACCCAAGAATTTGATATGGGTATCTTTTTCGACTAACATGGGGGTGAGGATAACGAATTTGATGACGGTGGGCGTGGGTCGGTTTGCGATGAGCGAAGCGAACCGCAATACGACACACGTCACATAGCAAGGCGAGCGAAGCGAGCCTTGCTCTGTGGCAGCACGAGCGGCGTCGTATTGCGGTGAGCGAAGCGAACCGCAATGCGACCACGGGGCGGCACGGCGAGCGAAGCGAGCCGTGCCGACACCCTTCACGCCCCCAGCCCCTCCTGAACCCCCTCCCCCATCCAAGAATTTGAAATGGGTATCGTTTTCGACTAACATTGGGGTGGGGATTACGAATTTGATGACGGCAGGGGTGGGCCAGATTGCGGTGAGCGAAGCGAACCGCAAACTGGCACACGTCACACTGCAAGGCGAGCGAAGCGAGCCTTGCTGTGTGGCCGACTGAACGCGGTCGTATTGCGGTGAGCGAAGCGAACCGCAATGCGACCAAGGGGCACAGCACGGCGAGCGAAGCGAGCCGTGCTGTTACTTCCAGGACCCCAGTCCCCCCTGCACCCCCTCTCCCATACAAGAATTAGATATGGGTATCGTTTTCGACAAACATAAGGTCGGGGATTACGATTTTGATGACGGCAGGGGTGGGCCAGATTGCGGTGAGCGAAGCGAACCGCAAACTGGCACTCGTCACACTGCAAGGCGAGCGAAGCGAGCCTTGCTGTGTGGCCGACTGAGCGTGGTCGTTTTGCGGTGAGCGAAGCGAACCGCAATGCGACCAAGGGGCACAGCACGGCGAGCGAAGCGAGCTGTGCTGTTACTTTCCAGGACCCCAGTCCCCCTGCACCCCCTCTCCCATACAAGAATTAGATATGGGTATCGTTTTCGACAAACATAAGGTCGGGGATTACGATTTTGCACCCCAGATCCCCCGAACCCCCTCCCCCATCCAAGAATTTGAAATGGGTATACTCTTCGACAAACATGGACATAAGGACTACGAATTTGATGGCGGCGGGCATGTAACGGACAAACGCGAGCTGCTTGCAGCTCGCGCACTTATACAACCTAGTTCTATTATATAAAGCTAAATTACCACTGACTCACTGACTGATTGACATAATTGTTCTCCTTGATGGTGGAGGGGGAGGTATGGTTTTTTTTGCGGATATGTATAGGTCAACACCGGGGGACCTCAGGAAAATTCCGACTTTTTGAGATTTGCACTGGGGGGCCCCCGCCCCCCAGGGGGGCTTCCAAGCAGAGCCATACTGACCAATAATTTTATGGGGGTTGTATAGAGGGGTACAAGTGATTTTGATTGCAAATTTTTTTTTACCCCCCCTTGCCCCCCAGACCCCCCCCTTTTTCAAGTGCTACCAGAAAACGACGTGATAGAGTGTTTTCAATTGCAGGGTCGTATAGAGGGTATCTTCTTGAATTGGGAGAAAAAAAAAATACCCCCCCTCTCACCCCCCTTTTTTTAGCCCCCGTTGATATCTCCCAAACGGACTGACTTTTCAGAATTTTTTTTTCACAGTCATGTAGAGTAGGGCAAATTATTTAAAATGCAAAAAAAATATTTTCCCTTTTAGCCCCCTAGACCCCCTTTTTTATCAAAAAACCAAAAAAACCCAAAAATTGGCCTATTTTTGACCTTTTTTTTCGGGTGGAGCGTTGCGGCGAGCGAAGCGAGCTGCAATGCGACCACGGGGAACAGCACGGCGAGCGAAGCGAGCCGTGCTGTGACCTTGCACCCCCGGCCCCCCTGGACCCCCTCCCCCATCCAAGAATTTGATATGGGTATCGTTTTCGACTAACATGGGGGTGAGGATAACGAATTTGATGACGGTGGGCGTGGGTTGGATTGCGGTGAGCGAAGCGAACCGCAATCCGACCCACGTCACACAGCAAGGCGAGCGAAGCGAGCCTTGCTGTGTGGCAGCACGAACGGCGTCGTATTGCGGTGAGCGAAGCGAACCGCAATGCGACCACGGGGCACAGCACGGCGAGCGAAGCGAGCCGTGCTGTGATCCCCCACCCCCGGCCCCCCCTGAACCCCCTCCCCCATCCAAGAATTTAATATGGGTATCGTTTTCTACTAACATGGGGGTGAGGATTACGAATTTGATGACGAAGGGCGTGGGTCGGATTGCGGTGAGCGAAGCGAACCGCAATACGACACACGTCACACAGCAAGGCGAGCGAAGCGAGCCTTGCTGTGTGGCAGCACGAGCGGCGTCGTATTGCGGTGAGCGAAGCGAACCGCAATGCGACCACGGGGCACAGCACGGCGAGCGAAGCGAGCCGTGCCGTCACCCTTCACGCCACCGGCCCCCCCTGAACCCCCTCTCTCATCCAAGAATTTGAAATGGGTATCGTTTTCGACTAATATTGGGGTGGGGATTACGAATTTGATGACGGCAGGGGTGGGCCAAATTGCGGTGAGCGAAGCGAACCGCAAACTGGCACTTGTTGCGGGCGGCGTCGTGTTGCGGTGAGCGAAGCGAACCGCAATGCGACCAAGGGGCACAGCACGGCGAGCGAAGCGAGCCGTGCTGTTACTTTCCAGGACCCCAGTCCCCCCTGCACCCCCTCTCCCATACAAGAATTAGATATGGGTATCGTTTTCGACAAACATAAGGTCGGGGATTACGATTTTGCACCCCAGACCCCCCGAACCCCCTCCCCCATCCAAGAATTTGAAATGGGTATACTCTTCGACAAACATGGACATAAGGACTACGAATTTGATGGCGGGGCGGGCATGTAACGGACAAACGCGAGCTGCTTGCAGCTCGCGCACTTATACAACCTAGTTCTATTATATAAAGCTAAATTACCACTCACTCACTGACTGATTGACAGAATTGATCTCCGTGATGGTGGAGCGGGAGGTATGGTTTTTTTTGCGGAAATGTATTTCTCATGCCTGGGGGACCTCAGGAAAATTCCGACTTTTTGAGATTTGCACCCGGGGAGCCCCCCCCTCCCCCCCTTCTTGCCCATGGACCAACTTAGATAAAAACTTTTATGGGGGTTATGTAGAGGAGGACAAGTGATTTCAATTGCAAAAAAAAGTTACCCCCCCCCCTTGCCCCCCAGACCCCCCCTTTTTCAAGTGCTACCAGAAAGCGACAAGATAGAGGATTTTTGATTGCGGGTTCATATAGAGGATATCTTCATGAGTCGAAAGAAAAAAAAATATTCCCCCCCTCTCACCCCCCCTTTTTTAGCCCCCGTTGATATCTCCCAAACAGAGTGACCTGTAAGAGGGTTTTTTTCACAGTCGTGTAGAGGAGTACAAATCATTTTTTAAGACAATATTTTTTTACCCCCCCTTGCCCCCCGAAGCCCCCCATTTTTTAGTACTACCAGATAGAGGAGTGATGGAGGGGTTCTGATTATGGGAACGTATAGAGGGTATCTTTTTATAATTGGAAGACAAAAAAAATAGCCCCCCTTTCACCCCCCTTTTTTAAGCCCCCGTTGAGATCTCCCAAACCAAGTGACTTTTCAGATTTTTTTTTTCATAGTCATGTAGAGTAGGGCAAATAATTTAAAATGCAAAAAAAATATTTTCCCTTGTAGCCCCCTAGACCCCCTTTTTTATTAAAAAACCTAAAAAACCCAAAAATTGGCCTATTTTCACCTTTTTTTTCGGGCGGAGCATTGCGGCGAGCGAAGCGAGCTGCAATGCTACCACGGGGAACAACATGGCGAGCGAAGCGAGCCGTGCTGTGACCTCCCACCCCCGGCCCCCCTGAACCCCCTCCCCCATCCAAGAATTTGATATGGGTATCGTTTTCGACTAACATGGGGGTGAGGATAACGAATTTGATGACGGTGGGTGTGGGCCAGATTGCGGTGAGCGAAGCGAACCGCAAACTGGCACTCGTCACACTGCAAGGCGAGCGAAGCGAGCCTTGCTGTGTGGCCGACGGAGCGTGGTCGTTTTGCGGTGAGCGAAGCGAACCGCAATGCGACTTCGTCCTCCACGCAATCCGACCCACGTCACACAGCAAGGCGAGCGAAGCGAGCCTTGCTCTGTGGCAGCACGAGCGGCGTCGTATTGCGGTGAGCGAAGCGAACCGCAATGCGACCACGGGGCACAGCACGGCGAGCGAAGCGAGCCGTGCCGTCACCCTTTACGCCCCCAGCCCCCCCTGAACCCCCACCCCATCCAAGAATTTGAAATGGGTATCGTTTTCGACTAATACTGGGGTGGGGATTACGAATTTGATGACGGCAGGGGTGGGCCAGATTGCGGTGAGCGAAGCGAACCGCAAACTGGCACTCGTCACACTGCAAGGCGAGCGAAGCGAGCCTTGCTGTGTGGCCGACGGAGCGTGGTCGTTTTGCGGTGAGCGAAGCGAACCGCAATGCGACTTCGTCCTCCATCCAAGAATTTGATATGGGTATAGTTTTTGACTAACATAGGGGTGGCGATTACGATTTTGCACCCCAGCCCCCCCGACCCCCCTTCCTCATCCAAGAATGTGATATGGCTATCGTTTTCGACTAACATGGGGGTGAGGATTACGAATTTGATGACGGTGGGCGTGCGTCGGATTGCGGTGAGCGAAGCGAACCGCAATACGACACACGTCACACAGCAAGGCGAGCGAAGCGAGCCTTGATGTGTGGCAGCACGAGCGGCGTCGTATTGCGGTGAGCGAAGCGAACCGCAATGCGACTCGGCGAGCGAAGCGAGCCGTGCCGTTACCCTTCAAGCCCTCAGCCCCCCCTGAACCCCCTCTCCCATACAAGAATTTGATATGGGTATCGTTTTCGACCAACATGGGGCTCAGGATTACGAATTTGATGGCGGCGGGCATGTAACGGACAAACGCGAGCTGCTTGCAGCTCGCGCACTTATACAACCTAGTTCTATTATATATAACTGGATTACCACTGACTGACATACTGATTGACATAGTTGTTCACCTTGATGGTGGATGGGGAGGTATGGTTTTTTTTGCAGATAACGGTGGGGCTGTTCAATTGGACCTAGGGAAAAATCCTATTTTTCCAAATTTCCCCCTCCTTCCCCCCCAAAAGGGGGTCCGCCCGAAGGTCGTTTTGTATGGAAATTTTGACTTTTTTCAAAAAATTTTTTTTTTTTTACGGAAAGTGGTAACTGACGGCTCGCGAAGCGAGCCGTTCAGTTTTCCCCCCTCCAACCTCCCCCCCCACTGCGTGGCGAGCGAAGCGAGCCACGCAGTGGTGGTTCAGCAACGCGGCTCGCGAAGCGAGCCGCGTTTCCGGGGTGGGGGGGCACAGCACGGCTCGCGAAGCGAGCCGTGCTGTCACCCCCCACCCCCAACCCGCCCCTGGACCCCCTCCCCCTGCGTGGCGAGCGAAGCGAGCCACGCAGTGGTAGTTCGGCAACGCGGCTCGCGAAGCGAGCCGCGTTTGCGGGGTGGGGGGACACAGCACGGCTCGCGAAGCGAGCCGTGCCGTGACCCCCCACCCCCCAACCCCCCCTGAACCCCCTCCCCATCCAAGAATCCAATATGGGTATCGTTTTCGACTAACATGGGGGTGAGGATTACGAATTTGATGATGGCGTTTAAATTTAACGGGTCGCGAAGCGAGCCGCAGTAAAACCTAGTTCTATTATATAAAGCTCGATTACCACTCACTGACTGACTGACTCATTGACATAATTGTTCTCCTTGATGGTGGAGGGGGAGGTATGGTTTTTTTTGCGGATATGTACAGGTCAACACCAGGGGACCTCAGGAAAATTCCGACTTTTTGAGATTTGCACCGGGGGGCCCCCGCCCCCCAGGGGGGCTTCCAAGCAGAGCCATACTGACTAATAATTTTATGGGGGTTGTATAGAGGGGTACAAGTGATTTTGATTGCAAAAATTTGTTTACCCCCCCTTGCCCCCCAGACCCCCCCTTTTTCAAGTGCTACCAGAAAACGACGTGATAGAGTGTTTTCAATTGCAGGGTCGTATAGAGGGTATCTTCTTGAATTGGAAGATAAAAAAAATTACCCCCCCTTTTACCCCCCCTTTTTTAGCCCCCGTTGGTATCTCCCAAACGGACTGACTTTTCAGATTTTTTTTTTCACAGTCATGTAGAGTAGGGCAAATAATTTAAAATGCAAAAAAAATATTTTCCCCTTTAGGCCCCTAGACCCCCTTTTTTATTATAAAACCAAAAAAACCCAAAAATTGGCCTATTTTCACCTTTTTTTTCGGGCGGAGCATTGCGGCGAGCGAAGCGAGCTGCAATGCGACCACGGGGAACAGCACGGCGAGCGAAGCGAGCCGTGCTGTGACACCCCACCCCCGGCCCCCCGTGAACCCCCTCCCCCATCCAAGAATTTGATATGGGTATCGTTTTCGACTAACATGGGGGTGAGGAAAACGAATTTGATGACGGTGGGCGTGGGTTGGATTGCGGTGAGCGAAGCGAACCGCAATCCGACCCACGTCACACAGCAAGGCGAGCGAAGCGAGCCTTGCTCTGTGGCAACACGAGCGGCGTCGCGTCGTATTGCGGTGAGCGAAGCGAACCGCAATGCGACCACGGGGCACAGCACGGCGAGCGAAGCGAGCCGTGCCGTCACCCTTCACACCCTCAGCCCCCCTGAACCCCCTCCCCCATCCAAGAATTTGAAATGGGTATCGTTTTCGACTAACATTGGGGTGGAGATTACGAATTTGATGACGGCAGGGGCGGGCCAGATTGCGGTGAGCGAAGCGAACCGCAAACTGGCACTCGTCACACTGCAAGGCGAGCGAAGCGAGCCTTGCTGTGTGGGGAAGCACGAGCGACGTCGTATTGCGGTGAGCGAAGCGAACCGCAATGCGACTCCAGGGCACAGCACGGCGAGCGAAGCGAGCCGTGCCGTCTTCCTTCACGCCCCCAGCCCCCCCTGAAACCCCTCCCCCATCCAAGAATTTGAAATGGGTATCGTTTTCGACTAACATTGGGGTGGGGATTACGAATTTGATGACGGCAGGGGTGGGCACTCGTCACACTGCAAGGCGAGCGAAGCGAGCCTTGCTGTGTGGCTGACTGAGCGTGGTCGTATTGCGGTGAGCGAAGCGAACCGCAATGCGACTAGGGGCATAGTGATACTTTCCAGGACCCCAGTCCCCCCCTGCACCCCCTCTCCCATACAAGAATTTGATATGGGTATCGTTTTCGACTAACATAAGGTCGCGGATTACGATTTTGCACCCCAGACCCCCCGAACCCCCTCCCCCATCCAAGAATTTGATATGGGTATCGTTTTCGACAAACATGGACATAAGGACTACGAATTTGATGGCGGCGGGCATGTAACGGACAAACGCGAGCTGCTTGCAGCTCGCGCACTTATACAACCTAGATGCCAAACCCTTTTTCTATTATATAAAGCTAAATTACCACTGACTCACTGACTGATTGACAGAATTGTTCTCCTTGATGGTGGAGGGGGAGGTATGGTTTTTTTTGCGAAAATGTAGAAAAGACCTCCATGGGACCTAGGGAAAATTCCGACTTTTTGAAATTTGCACCCGGGGAGCCCCCCCCTCTCCCCCTTCTTGCCCATGGACCAACTTGGATAAAAACTTTTATGGGGGTTGTATAGAGGGGTACAAGTGATTTTGATTGCAATTTTTTTTTACCCCCCCCTTGCCCCCCAGACCCCCCCCCTTTTTCAAGTGCTACCAGAAAACGACGTGATAGAGTGTTTTCAATTGCAGGGTCGTTTATAGGGTATCTTCTTGAATTGGGAGAAAAAAAAAATTACCCCCCCTCTCACCCCCCATTTTTTAGCCCCTGTTGATATCTTCCAAACCAAGAGACTTGCAAAAGTTTTTTTTTCACAGTTGTGTAGACGAGTACAACTCATTTTGGAAGAAAAATTTTTTTTACCCCCCCTTGCCCCCCGAATCCCCCCATTTTTTGTACTCCCAGATAAAGGAGAGATGTAGGGGTACTGATGGCGAGTTCGTATAGAGGGTGTCTTCTTGAATCGAAATAAAAAAAAAATTACCCCCCCTCTCACCCCCCATTTTTTAGCCCCCGTTGAGATCTCCCAAACGGAGTGACTTTTGAGAATTTTTTTTTCACAGTCATGTAGAGTAGGGCAAATAATTTTAATTGCAAAAAAAATATTTCTCCAGTTAGCCCCCTAGACCCCCTTTTTTATAGAAAAACCTAAAAAACCCAAAAATTGGCCTATTTTTGACCTTTTTTTTCGGGCGGAGTGAGGAATGCGACCACGAGGAACAGCACGGCGAGCGAAGCGAGCCGTGCTGTGACCCCCCACCCGCGGCCCTCCTTGAACCCCCTCCCCCACCCAAGAATTTGATATGGGTATCGTTTTCGACTAACATGGGGGTGAAGATAACGAATTTGATGACGGTGGGCGTGGGTCGGATTGCGGTGAGCGAAGCGAACCGCAATACGACCACGGGCCATAGCACGGCGAGCGAAGCGAGCCGTGCCCTCATCCTTCACTCCCCCAGCCCCCCTGAACCCCCTCCCCCAACCAAGAATTTGAAATGGGTATCGTTTACGACTAACATTGGGGTGAGGATAACGAATTTGATGACGGTGGGCGTGGGTCGGATTGTGGTGAGCGAAGCGAACCGCAATACGACACACGTCACACTGCAAGGCGAGCGAAGCGAGCCTTGCTGTGTGGCCGACTGAGCGTGGTCGTATTGCGGTGAGCGAAGCGAACCGCTATGCGACCAAGGGGAACAGCAAGGCGAGCGAAGCGAGCCGTGCTGTGACCCCCCACCCTGGCCCCCCTGAAGCCCCTCCTCCATCCAAGAATTTGATATGGGTATAGTTTTTGACTAACATAGGGGTGAGGATAACGAATTTGATGACGGTGGGTGTGGGTTGGATTGCGGTGAGCGAAGCGAACCGCAATCCGACCCACGTCACACAGCAAGGCGAGCGAAGCGAGCCTTGCTCTGTGGCAGCACGAGCGGCGTCGTATTGCGGCGAGCGAAGCGAACCGCAATGCGACCACGGGGCACAGCACGGCGAGCGAAGCGAGCCGTGCCGTCACCCTTCACGCCCCCAGCCACCCCTGAACCCCCTCCCCATCCAAGAATTTCAAATGGGTATCGTTTTCGACTAATATTGGGATGGGGATTACGAATTTGATGACGGCAGTGGTGGGCCAGATTGCGGTGAGCGAAGCGAACCGCAAACTGGCACTCGTCACACTGCAAGGCGAGCGAAGCGAGCCTTGCTGTGTGGCCGACTGAGCGCGGTCGTATTGCGGTGAGCGAAGCGAACCGCAATGCGACCAAGGGGCACAGCACGGCGAGCGAAGCGAGCCGTGCTGTTACTTTCCAGGACCCCAGTTCCCCTGCACCCCCTCTCCTATACAAGAATTGGATATGGGTATCGTTTTCGACAAACATAAGGTCGTGGACTACGATTTTGCACCCCAGACCCCCCGAACCCCCTCCCCCATCCAAGAATTTGAAATGGGTATACTCTTCGACAAACATGGACATAAGGACTACGAATTTGATGGCGGCGGGCATGTAACGGACAAACGCGAGCTGCTTGCAGCTCGCGCACTTATACAACCTAGCTGTTACTTTCCAGGACCCCAGTCCCCTCTGCACCCCCTCTCCCATACAAGAATTAGAGATGGGTATCGTTTTCGACAAACATAAGGTCGCGGATTACGATTTTGCACCCCAGACCCCCCGAACCCCCTCCCCCATCCAAGAATTTGATATGGGTATCGTTTTCGACAAACATGGACACAAGGACTACGAATTTGATGGCGGCGGGCATGTAACGGACAAACGCGAGCTGCTTGCAGCTCGCGCACTTATACAACCTAGTTATATTTATAATTCTCATAATGCATCAAGTTTAATGGCAACGTACTACGAAGCTTTGTCCATGACTGATGAGAACTTTGAACTCAAAGTTTCTCAAAACATGGAATATTGAAAGTGTTATTGTATGAATGCTCGTGTTATTCATAACAGGTGTTTCTATTCACTGTCTTACATGGTAAATACAAGATTTGTTTGAATCATTTCACTATGGAAAGGCATAGAAAGTTTTGCTTATAAAAATAAATGCCTTTTATTTTGTTTGAAGTTTCCAAGTTTTTATGCCTGGTCAAAACAAAATGTACCTATACTTTGTAGAAACCTGAATTAAACATTTGGAAACTCCCTAACCTATCTGTAAGCGGCTGTTTAGACTTTTATTATTAATCAAAATTAAATTGTCTCTTTAATAGTTTTATGGATGTTGTAGACAATTATTTCAAGTGTAAAATTTGTTTATATTATTTGATTGTAATTTTCGTTCGTATATCCAGGATGTTTATGCTACATTTATACTACTGCTAAAATCAGTACAAAAATGTGGAATAATATGTCAACTCCTAGTATTCAGATGGATTATATTGACGGCATAGGATAAGCCACAGCTCACGGGCCATTCGCTTGAAGCTTGCGGTAAGCTATTTTGTCATTGTAAAAATTATCTAAGGATTACGAGTTTTAACGAGTAATTGAATGATAATTTTTTGTTGTGCGCCATTGGGTTTGGACGCGTGAGCGACAACCTTTACTCACCCGTCGTCAGTTATCGTCAAAACACAAAAATAGTCGAACTAAACCGAGAAAAAAAGGAATAAAAATAAATCGATATCTACCTAATATAATGTTGTTTTTACTAAAACCGACTCAGAATTCCTTAATAGGGTATATGCATCGATTTTTTTTATTGTTTTTATCGATTCTTTAGGTCATTATTTAACCAAGGAATGATAAGACGCTCACTGAATTTCGCATTAACAAGGTAAAAAAAACAAATCAAAACTACAATCATTTTCGGGTGATAAAATGCTGCCATATTGGCGCCATGTTTATGTGACGTCGACGTACACACTTGTTAAAACCTTTGGTGACGACCTCGGTAGTAATCATCTCAGGAAAGAGGTTTTCCGAAAAAACTGAAAATAATCGACAATACGAAATGTCAAGTGTGCAGAATAGTGTCAAATCATGGTGCAGCAAGCAGAATAAAAAAAGAAAAAAAGGGGCACAGTGATGCCACGTCCGCTCTAGTCAATGGCGTAGCGTTTTGATATTTTGCGATTGCGATTTAAAATATCAATTTTTCAATGGTTAAATTCTACAATAAAAACATCTCAAAATGCAAAAATAAATATGTAGATATGTTTCTATATCAATAGAGAATGCGTATATATTTTTTTAGCCATTTTGAAATCACATGCATATACCCTATTTTATCTGTGTTTTGCTGGATTAATACAAATCCCTCGTAATTAAAATAACGAAATAATTATATTTTTATCGGACTGCCTCGGAATCATTCATTCATAGCAAAAAAAACAAAATCGATCTATAATTCACGGTAAATCTTTTAAGTATGTTAGATATAAAACATAAAAATACGGTCGAAATACAACCGCCTCCTTTTTTCGAAGTCGATTACTAATATAGTATGATAATATCTGTGAATCGGTTTAAAAATGTCAAAGGTCTTACCACAGCATTAGGTATCTCCCCATTGCCCTGGGGTGTCGGTTCCAATCTCTGCTCGCTTTCTTCAGAGACCACGGTCACCTCCGCCTTGTGATGATGATGGTGCTTCTTCTTGTTCTTTATTATTATCTTGTTCCGCAGAGAAGATGGCGGCGGCATTTCTCCTCCTGAGTGAAAAGAAGTTTGGATAAGACGAGACTTTATCACACTAATATTATAAATGCGAAAGTTTAGATGGATGTATGGATGTATAGATGGATGTTTGTTACTTCTTCACGCCAAAACTACTGGACGGATCTGGCTGAAATTTTGCATACAGGTAATTATAATACTGGAATAAAACATAGGCTACTTTTTATCCCGTAAATCTGTTCCCGTGGGATAAAAATCACATTGTAACGTTAACAGGGAGTTAACGGGGCGCAGCTAGTTTTTCATAATCCTATCCTACTCATATTATAAATACGAAGTTTGTGTTAATGTTAGTTACTACGTATATTAAACTTACTATTTAACCGATTTAGATGAAATTTGGTGTAAAGATAATTTAGGTTTAGCTTTAGGTAAATGATCCATGGAAAATTATTATTCTTTAGTGAAATAATTAATGAATTGCTTATTTTTAAGGACGAGTGCAATTAATTTCAGAATATTCTACGCGGACAAAGCTGCATGGCGCAGCTGGTGTGGATTAAACACATCGAACAGGTATTTCGCGGCCAAGAAAACTTTGATCGATGATTAAACAGAATAAATAATTTTATTGGTAAACCGTCGCTTTTGAAGTCAGGAAGTTTTAGATACAAATTATGCATTTTGTGGCGATGGGGACCGCTAACTAACGAGCCAGAGGGCCTAGACAATCTAACAATTGATGTCGAAAGCAATAGTAGAAAAGTCAAAAAATACATAAATATGCTTTAGATAAATACTAATCCACGTCACGTGATCTGTTTCGATTTTTTCCCTACGAATCTTTCATTGTTTTCGATTCGCTGCATAGCGAATGCCGGTTGGCTACGCCTTCAGTTTCTAGAACGCTATTATGTTACGCTATAGAATAGAAAAATGCATTCGAAAAATATTTAGCGATCGATTTGACAACCCGGCAGTTAGCCTTTTAATTTTATAAAAGAATCAAAAATTCCCAGTCTCTACACTATAGTGAGGTGTTGGGCTGTGCGTTGGTGTCAGTATCGTTGTTGTAATATAGGTAAATATATTTTATATTTTACTATTAAGATTAGTGTTTCACGATAACCGGTTAAATTCATACAATTCACAGGGAGTTTAACGAACTTTGTTGCCAAGCGAAAAGAGTTTTACAATGGAGGTCTCTCGTAAACCCGCTACCATGTTTAATTATTACCGAGTATCTATTAAGTTCTATTTTTTTATGACAAAACAGAAAAGTTTTCCACGACTAATGCAAAATGTTATATAGTATTCAACAGATAAGTTTATTTACCTTTCTTCGTGTCACGTAAACAATATATTTCAAGCGTAAAGAATGTTCCTGAGATATAAAAATCCCAAAGCAATATTCAGTTTAAGCTAGGTTAGCCAAGCATACTCAGCAAAATATATCGCGTTTACAAAAGGTAGAAGGCAATATAATATGTAAAAACGTATAACGTACGCCAACCTAGTAATTGTCTGCATTTTTCTCAACTGCGCCAATCAGCAAGAATCTTATTAGTTGTCTTACAGAAAATATTCACCCTAGTTTATGAGTTCGAAGACTCGAAGTTCGAACATCAATAGCCGATAATGTAGTGAAAACAAGCTGTCTCGTTCAGGCGTCAAAGGCAGCGCTCGCATGCCAATGTAAACAGACAAGGTATCTAGATCAAAGCTATTGACGATGTGTTAGGAATTCCCATAAGCTATAAAATATCAATATTATAGTTTCCCATTGCGGCATATTCACATTAGAAAGAAAAGCCCTTGTCAACTGTGTCTGGGTAATGTGTGAGAATTTAAATAGCATGACCAATGAGGCGAGACAGGCGAAGGTCCGCCTTAGAACAAATGTTTATACGATCTGCAGATATTTGTACCGGGTGATCTGGGTACTACTATATAATAAAAAAAAACTCTCAATGTTAATACAGTGTATTATTAAGTATATCAGTCATCTAGTACCCATAACACAAGCTCTGCTTAGCTTGGGGCTAGATGATCCTGTGTGGATTTTCTTATTTATTTAATAACAAACCCACAAGACTGTCTCATAAAGTCCTGTGCATTAAACCAAGCTAACCTTTAAATTACTTCAATTTTTATCTCATAGCACATCCTGTTATGAGTATCACTTGGAGTTTATAGCTTATAGCACCAATGCTATAAGCTATAAACTTAGCTTTACTGCCATTCTTAAAACTAATGAAGATTAAACCGGCTAAGTGCGAGTCGGACTCACGCACGAAGGGTTCCGTACCATTATCTATAAAAACGTCAAAAAAAAAATGTCCATTGTATGGGAGCCCCCAAATATTTATTTTATTCTGTTTTTAGTATTTGATGTTATAGCGGCAACAGAAATACATCATGTGAAAATTGCATCAACTGCCTAACTGTCACGGTTTTTGAGATACAGCCCGGTGACAGACGGGCAGCGAAGTCTTAGTAATAGGGTCCCGTTTACCCTTTGGGTACGGAACCCTAAAAAAGACTACCTACACCTGATCAGGATCAAGTACCTTCGCAGGCTATTTTCAATTTGAGTTGTAGTTGTATACAACTCAAATTGAAAATAGCACAAAACAGTCACATATTTTTGTTCTAGAAACTCAATCATTTTAAAATAGTTGTTCATTCCTGGGACATTATGGAAGCCATCCAAGACTTTTTTCAATGGTCTAGGAAGCTTCTGCCAGATGTATCACTAAACGATTTTTTAGCCGATATACCTATACCTAGGAAGCTAACGAAAATGTAGGTGGACTAGAGACTGGTATCGGATTCAAATAAATTATGTTGGCAAAGCGCCTGCTCTTGCTCTCAAACTCTTGCAGAGCGAGTAACAGTATCATGACTAAGTAACGAACGTTGCCAACATCTGAGGTACAGATCTAAGATAACGTGACCCGTACAGTGCTGACAGCTGTACGAAAATCAACTTTAACGCCGACTCTGTAAGGTTTAATGGAACAGGTATCATAGGTATCTAGCTAAATCTCGAACATGATTATGTAAGTTTATGTTAGAGATAGTACCGCGTTTTAAAACTAGTGTCGTCAGCTCTGAAGTTTGGTTAGTCTCTAGTTGAACGTAGAAATTAATTATTGGACAGCAAGGAAACTATACAACACTGGAGGGAGTTTTAAATGGTGTCAATTCAGACGTCATCGTTCAACTTCGTTCGTTTTTTAAAGTAGACGAATGACGATTAAGACGAGTAGACGAAGGACAGATCTACGCTTTCCCTTATATGACCTGACTGATGACTTACTATTAAAATGATTCAGACATTTATTTTTTAGATATCCGAAACGAAACGTGTCAACGCGCCCGTAGCAACTTGGTGGTAAAGCTGTTTGTTTCGTGCGATCACCGCCATCGTCATCAATTTGTTCATTTTTACGCACAAATTGATTGATTTTGATTTTGTTCCATGCCCTAAGGGTAAATCGGGACCCTATTAAGCCTCCGCTGTCCGTCTGTCGGTCCAGGCTGTATCTAATGAATCGCCATAGCTAGACAGTTGAAATTTTCACAGTAATAAACGTCAAATAATTAAAGGAATTTTAATAATTAAGGGGGCAACGTCCTTATAACCCTGAGAACCGATCATCGAGGTTAAGCAACGTCGGGCGGGGTCAGTATTTGGATGGGTGACCGCGTCTCGTAGACTTTTTGATTCGTTTGATTTTTACATGGAAAGATTTGTTTTTATATTTTTATAGATAATGGAACGGAACTCTTCATGCGCGAGTCCGACTCGCACTTGGCCGGTTTTATTCAAAGGACCTGCATGCCGAGTGTGTACTGCCATACTGTTTACTACAAAGTCTGCGTTACTCTGTGTACGATCTGCAGATATTTGTTTAGGTCGTTCTGGATGTTTTCTATGTATAATAAAAAATATCTATCTATGTAGTGTATTGTATTATGTATATCAGTTGTACCCGGAAGGAAATCGCGGGAGAGGTCGGCCACGAAAGCGCTGGCGAGACGATCTTAACGCCTTCCTCGGAGATTGGTGGGAGATCGCGCGTGACCACACCAACTGGAAAGATTTGGGGGAGGCCTTTGCCCAGCAGTGGGACGAAACAGACTAATAAAAATATATATATATATCAGTTATCTAGTACCCATAACACAAGCTTTGCTTAGCTTGGAGCTAGATAATGCTGTGTGAATTGTCCAGCATTATTTATTTATTCTCTATTTTCCATACACATGTGAAAGTTATATAAACTTCCCGCTTGGAGAGCTGTCACATTTTCATAGAAAGCAGAGTAACCTTTTCTAAAACTTTGTAGTAAACAGTATGACAGTCGATGGCAGTTCACACTCAGCCAGCACACTGATGATGCAAAAGTAAAGTTAACAAATTTGACACTTAAATGTCAATCGAAATATAATTAATTTTGTTTTATTAAACTATAAACCATCGATCAAAAATTTCGGCGGGGGAGACCGAGAAATTTTTGATCCATGCTATAAACCGAATTAAATTTTTAAAGATTTTTCATAAATATTAATGGATCCTACTGTCAGAACTATACAAAATTAAAATGGGACCACACGGAAAGCACTAGCTTTCATATAAAAAAAAAGAATCATGAAAATCGAACCAAGTCAAAAGTTCTGAGGTAAAAAACTTATAAAAACAGTCGAATTGAGAACCTCCTACTTTTTTTGAAGTCGGTTAAAAAGGATGGCATCTTAGTGGTGGCAAATAATTAATTTTGGCGCCGTTTAAATTGACTTGACACGATAGTATTACATATTATAAAAACTCCCTAAAGTACCGTATAGTTTCCTCGCAATCCGATAACTAATTTCTACGTTCAACGGTTACAAAGTTTTGCCTTTAAATATTAAGTAGGGTAGGATTATTGCGAAACAGGAACTGGTCCAGAAGCAGAAGACAAATCAAAACAACAAATTACATTAGGAATTCCCTTTGGAGCGTAGTTTCTTATTTGAATTGCCGGTACGAACTTTACATTGTATAATTTATTCATAGCGCACTGTGACTGTGTTTTGTCAACATTAGTATCTAGGTATTTCATACTACTACAGGTACTAGGTCGTCGCTATGGAAAGTAAAAGTAAACACTTATATGATCTAAGTCAGGATATGTATAGTTTATTCTGCATTATTACATTTTAAAAGGTGAACTGCGCATTCAATAATACCACATACCAAGAGGTCTACTAGCAAACCGAAAACCGACACATCTGATTCTTTTTCAAGCAAAACTAACTCTAATGTCACCTGCTTGATGATATAACGCTTACACAAAAACGAATCAGAAACACCAATTTTCATTTTACGAGTAGCCCAGCTGATAATACGAAGTACAATCCAGCTAGATATTTTTATCGTTATCTTTGGACCGAGAAGCTTAGACCCATCAAATAACCTTCCCATTGTGTTGTGATTTATAAAACAAACTAAGAATTAGTTTTAAAAAACTATCTAATCTGAAACTGTGATTTTTTTAAATTGTTTATGTACTGAGAAACTGATTATTCGTAACTGTCATTTTATTATATAGTATCAATTAGTATTTGTATTGTAGTTTTAAGAAAACTTTTCTAATCTGAAGCTGTTTTTTTGTCTGTTGTTATTACTTTATTTTTAAGAAATAAATATTTTTGATGATGATGATGACTGAATAAACATATTTAATATAACTACTATTTTTTTTTTATTTTACGTACCTACCGTACGTATTTAGTTTCATGCATTTTTTTTTTTTTTTGCTAGCTCTACTCAAAATTTCTTGGAGCGCAGAGGAATCAATGTATGAACTTTGAAATTTATTTTTATTATTGGAGCGCAATGGAACTATCTAGTAGGATCGTGTATACGTATTGTAATGAATGAATCCTGAACGAAGTGTCAAGGTAGATTACTTACCAGGTTCCAAAGGGTGGCTCTCCAGCGGTTTATCCAGCAGCATATCTCCGAATATATCCCGACAATAATTAGCAATCTTTGCCTGCTGCCGCGGGTTGCAATGGTTCTCGAAGCTCAGTATCACAGGATAGTCAGATGTTTTGAAAGCGCTTTCAGCAATCGCTTCAAGCACTTCTTTAGCACTGATTTCCGGGACGAATGTGTAACCGTGGACAATCACAGGCTCTTCTGTTCGGCCGTTCCAGAAGTCCAGTTCTACACATCTGGTGAGAGAAATAAGAGTACATATTAAGCATTTGCTAGTATCATCTAATCTCATCTAAGGTCTTTACAGATACGAAGAATGGTGTATTATCATAGCTTTATTCATAAGATATTCCTGGATAGAATACATTCATAGACAACAAATAATCACCAGATCATCAGTCTTTACATCTATAGTTAATATTATAAAGAGATTTGTATTTTTGTATGTTTGTAACGAATAAACTTAAAAATTACAACAGGTTTAAATTTATTTCGCCCTCAGAATGCTAACATTATCCCTGAGTAATAAAGGCTATAAATAGCCATGCGTGCGAAGTAGGTATATAGTATATCATCATAATTATCTTTATTCATAAGATATTGCTAGGTAGAATATAGTCAACCAATAATCAGTAGAACATTCTGCTATCACATGGTTTATGTAGGTTAGTTAGTATTATATTATAAGTGAGCCGAACGAACAATTCATAAAAGATTCTTACTTATAGTAGGTCCTACCTACTTGTAGTAGGTAAGGTACTACGCTATTCGACTATTGCGTCTTTACAGATAGTTTATTGAGTGTGACTCTAGTGTGACATATTCATTACGCAAAGTACTCATGTGGTCTCTAGGGGGAGCTAATTCGATCAGAACATGAAAGTATAGTGAAAACGAACTCTGTATTCTTTACATTATGCTGCGTAATTAAAATAAAAGCATCAACAAACGCTCTGTAAAAACAAAACAAACTTTAGTACATTTACATCGGTTGATTGCCATAACAAAATGCTCAAATACACGTTAATGACAACGTGAATTTTAAAGCGATTACGAACGTTTAGGAAGCGGAATAGTTACAATTAATGATTTGTGGGTTTATAATTATTATTGTATATAATTGTAATGTAAATGTAAATAATTTTATAGACAAAATCTAAACAACTGATATCAAAAAGCAACATATTATTATATAGAGTCAATTTAAGAGGTGAAATAATAAGATTTTAAAAGGATTTGCTTTAATACTCTTATTTTTTAAGAAATCCGTATGTGCATTACGTAATTTTAGTGTGAAATAAATATTTATTTCCGTTACAGCCCGGTTTATAGACAAACACAGATTAAAGGATTCGTAAAAACAGAATAAAAATATCCTTATCGGCTTAGCTCGAAAAGTCAAAAGTTCACAAGATAATTTGTTTATCCATAAAGACGCTGGTATATTGATCCAGAAGCTTCTCTTTGCTACAACACAATACAATCTTTTGTTTACAAAATATTTACTTTTATTACCATGGGTCGTTCATCAATTAAGGCAGGCGGTAGTAATATCGATAACACCGATATTCGATAACACGTTAATTGGATATGCGATTAAAAACGCATTGGGGCCGCAACCCGTGATTTTTTTATACATATTAGCATCGATATCGCTGTAATTAGTCCGACGGGTTTCGGAAAGTTATCGATGAAGTAGTTTTCTGAACTGTCACGTCGCGTTGGGCTAGACTAGCATTAATTAATTGAAATGATATCGTAGATATCAGTGCTTTGATTATGCAGATAATCTAGCTTTCATGTGAAACTCTTTTGGAGCATTATCGTTTATCTTTATATCGATCATGCGAACGAGCAAGCATTACGTAATCAATAATCACGTACTTAACTCAGTTGTGATCAGAACTTGAAAAATATATTTTCGGACACTAAAAAGATCAGAGAGTAATAGACAAAAAAACAAAGTCAGTTCAAAATTAACGGCAATTCGACTGTTAAATTAAAAAATATGCATGGGCTGTATGCATATTTTTTAATTTAACAGTCGAATTGCCGTTATTTTTGGACTGACTTTGTTTTTTTGTCTATTATATAGAGAACTATATAATAGACAAAAAAACGATAGTTTCGAAGTTAGTTAGAAAGAGGGCGTACTCTAGCATGTTGACTATCCCAAGGTGATTCCACAAAAATATTTGACAAATGGACAAATCGAGGGTCAATTGGACAATCGGGAAAAATCCGAGGAATTAGTATTTGTCCCGCAAAACTTTAAAACTTTAAAATTAAGGGATTCGAAGTTAGTTTTCGTTTTTAAAAATTATCAAATTTTTTAAATGAGCAACTCACTTACTATTAGCTGTGAAAGCTTAGAAGATTTTGTTGTTAAAACTTTTTGGTCAAGCGTTTGACCACCAACTACTCACCTCAAGAAAGTGAAGATGTGGCCTAAGATGGAGCACACTTTTCCGCAAGGAACTTATTAACCCTGAATTTGAAGATTAGTCGATTGTAGAGTACAATGAATATAAAAGCTTCACTATATTTTCGCCTTTCAGATTCTTCTTTGTCGTTTAACTTTTATCTGAACCATTTACGATGTACCTAGCAACTAGCGCACGTGTCCACATCACTAGTCAAGGTGCGAAGGTAAAGGTGAAATTGACCCGTGTGGGTAAGAATGCTAAGACGTGACCTCCCCCTAATTGCGACGGGTCACATGTTGGTATGCACGCTTTCACACCTTAGAATATTTAAAGATCTGTGGCGTTTCTAAACTTGGAACCAACTGTCGTATTTTGAGGAAGATGTTGCCTTAGCAACTCTGCATAACATTCTTTGTCAAGATACATACTTTTGGTTTTTTTACTCTGTGACGCTTACGTCAGAGAAAATAAAAAGCTAGGTGAATGCGCCCTAAGAACAATGGTAGGTATCATCACAAACCACTGTGAGTTGAACCATCATCTTTTCAAGACTGGAGCCACAGACAACAGCATGTGCCGTGGCTGCTTCCAAGAATAGTGGAACAAGTTGTATTACACTGCACGGCCATAGAGGAGGCTAAACACAAAACGGGGCTGAAGAGGCTCATTGAGGGATTAAGCCCATCCCACAGAAAAGCTCAAACGAAGCTGACCAAAAGTCCTGCCCCGATACTTCAAGGAGCTAGGCTGGTTAGGGCATGTTTACGCAGGGGGGTAATGCACAATACACTCCTATGCGAGATGTCCGTGCAGAACTTAGTAATTCTAATTCTAAGTAGGGGACTTAGAATGAGAATTATGAGTGATCTATCGGAATCGATTCCCAGGAACAAAAGGTTTTATAAATATCTGATAGGTACATCATCGGTGACTTCATCAACGATACGAAAATATATATTCAATAGTAGCAGTGCTGTTTCAGCAACTCACGGTAGCCGAGACAACATTTCCGGTTTGAAGAAAACTTCGACATGACGCTCAACAAAAATGTTCGAAGCTTTAAATCTATTTTTGTCAAGATATTTACTTTTCTCATAGTAACCACAACATCGAAATCAAGAATACCTTTATCAGCGGTCCAATTAGAGGATGAACCGATTTATAATCATCGTATTAAAATTATCTAATTATAATAAAAAAATGGGGTCAATAGGGTATATGCATCGATATTTTTTTTTTGTTTTAATCGATTTTTTAGGTCATTATTTAACCGAGAAATGATAAGACGCTCACTGAATTTCGCATTAACAAGGTAAAAAAAACAAATCAAAACTACAATCATTTTCGGGTGATAAAAACGCTGCCATATTGGCGCCATGTTTATTTGACGTCGACGTTCACACTTGATTAAAACCTTTTGTGACGACCTCGGTAGTGATCATCTCAGGAAAGAGGTTTTCCGAAAAAACTGAAAATAATCGACAATACGAAATGTCAAGTGGGCAGAATAGTGTCAAATCATGGTGCAGCAAGCAGAATATAAAAAGAAGAAATGTGTACAGTGATGTCACGTCCGCTCTAGTCAATGGCATAGCGTTTTGAAATTTTGCGATTGAGATTTAAAATATCAATTTTTCAATGGTTAAATTCTACAATAAAAACATCTCAAAATGCAAAAATAAATATGTAGATATGTTTCTATATCAATAGAGAATACGTATACGTTTTTTTAGCCATTTTGAAATCACATGCATATACCCTATTCACTCAGCTACAGGTAAGACGTTTTTAACACGACGTGGTCTTGACGTCACCTTCTCCCATACAACTCGGTGCAGCGGCTCTATCGTGCGAACAGGGAACTACGCAAATCCCATAAAAAAGAGACATCAGGATCACGTTTCGTTACTAACATCTTGTAAACATCAAATGACTAGCGCCTGAAAAGATTATTTATCTAGTAAAATTAATGAACAAACCTGCATCCAGCAAGCAAGCTCTGACGGTAGATCTCCACGCTGGATTTCCCCGTGATCTGATGCCCTGTGAGGTAGGTGTTGTGTGAACTGTTGATGAAGTAATGCGACATCGGCTGGTCCATGTCGTCTGAAAGGTCCAGCTTGTTGGAAGCCACTATTGGATTGTCTTCGGACATCAGAAATCTAGAAGAAGTGCTTTATGTATTTCTATCGAAAAAACTATGATTCCCTGAGATATCAATGTTTTTTTTTTCTAGATAATTTACATAATAGCAAACAGTAATTTAAACCTTCTAAATATATTTTTTTCAGACTTGTCGATCCGTCAAAATATGCGTTTAAATCGATTGATTAATTACAGATTGTAATCGATGACTTGACTGACTCGAACCCCCAATCTCGGCTCAAAATCAACCCAAAAATCACTTGACAACAGGTTGACCATTAAATAATATGATCTGTGTTCGAGAAACCGGCTTCGGTTGGATGTTTTATGGCTTTAACGATCATCATTATCATTAATTTATAGCAGTTCCTACTTTACAGCTCATATTTCATAGATCTAATTCTCATGTAGAAATAATACACGTCTGCTAATTCCATGTCAATAAAAAAGCATGAGTAAGGTTGGCAATAACAAGTCAGAAATAGGTATTTCAGGATTTTCGGCGAGAAAATACTGTTAAATTCAAATCTGCCTCAACCCTTGTCTGGTTATTATCAGGCATGCAAACCTGACAGTCTGTAAAATGTCCGGGTATTTGCGGGAACGAGGTGACCCCAAATCCGGATATAAAAGACGATAGATATTAGCGCATTGGGCCGAGTCTGGATTAAAATAAGCTAAATTTTGCCTAGAATGTAATATTTCTATCCATTTCTGCCCTGACCTGTATGAGGAAAACTAGAGATTCATTAATAAGAGAGAGAAAACTTATTCATTATCAGGCGATTAACACTGATTGATGATCTGACCAAGATTAGTAAAGTAATCAAGGTTTAAGCAAACATTTTGAAAAGGTTATGTGGATTATATGAGGCTTACAGTAATGATTTAAACATTTCAACTGACCCCTAACATAACTTATTCACGACCTCTCGCCAAGACAAACCCTCAAAGTGTCAAATGTTACCCTTTACCGACCCTTTGTTGTACTTTAAATACAAAAACAATTTGCAATACTTTACACTACGAAGTGAAATGTTGGTTGTTTTAGTGAATAAAACAAGTCGGGGTAGAAGTTCGTCATAATTTCCATGACGGTGCCACGATTCGTTTGTATTACTTTGAAATGTACAGACTTTGTTTCTCTTTATAAGTTTCAGAAACACAAACATATGAGATTTTTATTAAAGTAAATGCAGCATAATACCGGGTTGTTTTTACACATATGGCAGAATTAGGTAGGTACAGACTAAGTACATAAGTTATCTAGTAAGTTTTTATTTTAGCTTGGGGCATCATTGTTGCTGTGTGAATTGGTGGTTTAATTTGATTTACCTACCTTAAAAATCCGTCGAAAGTTAGCTGCGATCGTTGCTGGTGGTACTTATTGTGCTCATAAGCCTTGATCAGATCTTTGGCTCTCTGCAGATCGGCGTACGGGTGTAGGATCTCGTTCAACCGAGGGTCCCTTTGCACGACGTTCAGGAAATCCACGAGTTGAGTCGCGGATAAGTGCGGCTTGCCATCGGTTCTGGAATTATGCGTCTTTGAAGATGGGTCTGACTTGGAAGACGATACACGTTATATTGTTCACTACCTTCTTACTCTGTTCTCAAATTACCTATATAGAAAGGAAGGAATAAAACTTTTAAAGCTATTATGGTTACACTGAAATCGAAATATAATAATATTGACTATGATTTGTGTATCAACCACAAATCATAGTAAATCTATACTAGTTAATATAGAGGAAACATTTGATTGTTTGTTTGTTTCTATTGAATAGGCTCCGAAAACACTGGAACGATTTAAAAAATCTTTCACATGTGACATATGCTATATTTAATCCCACGGGAACTTCGCGAGTGAAACCGCGAGGCATTGCTAGTATCCTATAAAATATGCTTTTGGATAAACTCAGGCATAGTTATCCAGAATCATTTTTACCCTGAGCTGAACTAAGATTCATTATAATTATATCTAAATGTATTCTAATGTAATTTACGAGTTAGACTAAATGAGGCACAATCTGGCCCCACGATCCCAGCAAATAATATAAATTGCCACCGCCATGCCATTTGAACCCGTGAACTCATAACCACACCACTAAATAGTGTCAATTTGCGACTCCAACGCATAATAAAGATATCATGTTCGCAGTTCTAGCTCGTAGGCGGCGAAATATTTATTCTGGTAATTTATTTAGTTTATCATTGGTAATGGAACAAACATTTTTCCTTTTATGAAGGCCGAGTTTCAGCACAAAGTTCTAAAAAGGATGAAAATCTTAACATTGTAGTTGAAAACTCGGAACGTAAGGTAAAGAGATAAAGTTTGAAACGTACAAGTTGTTAAATATCTTCTGAACTTCCGACCGCTGCGTGAGGCTCTTGTAGAATGCGAAGAAATCTTCAAACTGGAACTTTGACTGGCTGATGGTGTCAGTCTTGCCTGTTGGAAGACCAGACTCGCTCAACGCCTTCTCTACTTTCTTCTTATCCTCCTTATTTTGAGCGAACACCCGAACAATACTGTGTAACAATGCAAACATAAAACTTAATGGACAATCGTAAACATTAAATTCATACAATTTTTAAAAGATCTAAAACGTACCTACTACATTTTTCAGTTTATGTTTTTAGGTATTATGATTCGGCATAGCTGTTTTGTTCTGAATACATGGGAAACATTTTCTGTCGCGAAATAAATGCCACTCACCCTGTCATATTATCGAAGTACTCTTCTAATTCGGAGCTGAAATTCTGCGCGTATTAATAAGTAATCGATCCCTTATCCTGCACGGGGCCGGACGTTGGCAAAAATAAAATAGCTGGCATTTTAGGTCAGGTTTTATAAATTCTCGTGTTAAGGTTAATAAGCGCAAAATTTCATCCCTGAAATTTATACGAGGCATAAAATTGCGAGATTAGACTTTATCACATTATAACATCGTATATTTCCTTGTTGTATGATTGACGTTACCTACCTGTTTGTGAATATCACAATAGACGACGTAGCTACAAATAAACGGATACCAAATGTCAGTAATGGAATGTAATGTATGAAATCATACTCGTACCTAACTACTATAATCGTTTTTCTCAGGTACCAATGTAACTTTATTTACATAAAACGAGTTAACGCTGTTCAAATAAACCTTTGAATCGAACCATTCAATGATTTCATGTCCATTCTTAGATAACTTTGTAAAAAACTAGCGTCACTTGTTCTAATGGAAAGCATTACATCATTGTAGGTACTAAAATAAATAGTCCGGTTTTCTTCGATCTTTAATTTATTTACAGTTCTATAACAAACTTACATCTTGAAATTAACATACTTCAGTCGTGGCAGTCCTATATTTTATTGAAATTTATGAGCCAATGAATATTATCAGTGACATTTCATATTCATCACCACTAAAATATGTATATACATAGGTACGAACTAAAAAATGGCCATGGGTATGCATACACGAAATACACGAAAGTTTAAAGTAAAATAATTGCGTCTATATTGCCAACCATATGGAGGTTGGCACCATTATTTATTCTGTAACCGCAGCGGAGATTGAAACTTCTCTGCACAATTAACGTCTTAACCTATTCACGGGCAAATCTTTAGTACGGCTTGCTTGTTAACTAATCTTGGTGATTATATCTGAATACATAATAGAGGCTCAACGGAGTCATGAAAAGCTATTGAGCGTCTCTCGAGAGCAGTATGGTGCGCAGCATTGTGAATTCTAACACCGATAAACAAAGATCAAAATTGTACTGTCAAAAACAGCAATTACAAAATAATACAGAACTCTACATTAATCTTCGCTGATATTATAATTTTTAATCTTCTTAATGGGTCTGACTGAACACAAGCAGAAATTATATCTTCAGCTACACAAAGATTACATTATTACGGCCTTTTAATAATGATTAACTGCAAACAAAGTTGTTAGGAAATAATTTGTTCGCCGCGCTTCTCGCGTGGTATGCTCTTTCTACTATGACACAATTTGATAATTTTGAAAAAAGTAACAACCGACAAGGATTAAATAATAATTTGCATTGTTTAAAACTGTTATTTTTTCTAGTTTTGACAAATCGGTAAAATATCTGGAAGCGAATGTGCTCTACCTGCCGTTATAGAGCCAATAATATATTTCCATTAGATTATTGGCTTCGAGCGTGTGTAAAAAGCATCGGTCAAAGCTATAAACAAGATGGATTGTTGTGGGATAGTAAAAAACCGGATGATGTTTTTAGGGTCGTGGTAGATTTTGAGTATTGCGTGTTTACTATGTGTTTGTGTTTACTAATGGAGGATAGAAAGAAAGAAACCATTTGCATAATCCGCAAAATAATACGTCATCATTAGGCGCTAAAAGTGCTCTTACAGCTCTTGGGATAACGAGAACTGGCTTTTTAGACGAATAAAAGAAAGAAAATTATAATTATGACAAATCTCGGTTTATTCAAGTAACTAAGGATCTACATTTTATTGGAATTTGATAAGTAAGGTATTTAATTTTATTGTTTATTTATTTTGCTTTATTAGGAGAACAAACAGTTTTACACACTTTAGGAATAAACTTAGATACTTACTTTTAACAATTTATATGTTCTCGCATATAGAAGCTAAAAGGTTGCTTGCTTGCGGAGAAGGAGTGAAAAAATGTTATTTATTATGAAAACAGTACCTGACTAGTATGTAATGATTGAGTTGGTAATATAACTATACCTATTAGGTATCCTCTACTATTACTACTACAACTACTTGAATTAGGTATTTCCTGAAAAAACAGGTGTTATTGATTAAATAAAAACCTCAAATACATATATCAATCAATCAATTGCAAAAATGTCAATAACAAGAGAACACTTACTTTTTCACAAGAATCTTTCCGGTTTTGTCGGCTTTTAAAACTATCTTTGTGTGCAATTTTTCTAAAAACTTGATTGTAGGATTGTTGCTCTGGTTCAAGTTGTATGCCAGGGAGAATAATTCTTCTGTCCACATCTGTTGACAAAATTTATTATCAAACTATTTAATTTACACCACTCAGACCAGGTTTCCACCGCAAAAGGGATGACGATCTGCGAAAGACTGCAGGCAGATGCTGGATACGTCAACCTAAAGACAGGGCGCTATGGCGCTCATTAGGGGAGGCCTATGTACAGCAGTGGACTAATATAAGTGGGAAATAAGATATGAGAGAGCAGATTTAAATTCAAAGCTTTCTGCTTGCTCAGTTCTTCCCTCTGAACTATTCGTTGAGAAAAAACAAATATGCTGTATATTCTTGCGAGTTAAACTTAGTCCTGAATGGGTCTGCTCAGCTCGCGGTGGAGGCTCGCCCCGGTTTCAGTATTGTTAACGTAAAGCCTGTCTTGCCTTAACGAAAGCAAGAGGTCTTCCATAGTCTACAGTCACCTGAAGCTAAACTTTTCAAGACAATCACAAATCATCTATGATAATATGAGATAAGTCAATATATACTTATTTACTTGACAAATAGTACCGCACTTGTGGATAGGTAGCTAAATTACGTCATGCCAGTTTTACAAGCTAAGAAATGCGAGGACGATATTATGTTAACTTAACGCCAACGTAGTTCACTAACTTATGTACTTATTACACTAAAAGCACTTGCTAAGTTTTTGCTATGAGTCCCATTATGTTAACCAAGACGAAATATTTATGGCTGTTTTTGTACCGTTTTAACGTAAAGTCTTATGTTCACTCAGAATGCTTTTATGAAAACACTATTAACTCATAATATCATTCATAATCGTAACATAAAAGAAGCTATAACATTCTAGAACTAGCAGGGGTGAAACTTGACATTAACATAATGTTAGAAACTGCTGTACCAGCAAAGACGAACGGTTAAAGCTTCTAAAAGGTCATACATCAGAGAAAAGTATGACCGTAACCCTAAAGGAACTATTTTTTATTCATATACCGCATGAGGGGAGCGTGCAATTTATCACTCCCACAATAATGTAGCGAATATTCTTCCTAATAATGGATCTGATATAAACGGAGCGAGCGAGCATGAGTGACGTGCGGGGCTTGCTCCACCCTCCGCCGCCGTG
Organism: Eupithecia tripunctaria; assembly: GCA_955876795.1. Taxonomy (NCBI): domain Eukaryota; kingdom Metazoa; phylum Arthropoda; class Insecta; order Lepidoptera; family Geometridae; genus Eupithecia; species Eupithecia tripunctaria. The sequence continues at coordinate 8,546,545 of OY041609.1, read as the reverse complement.
CCGGCAAATAGAAAAACAACCACACATCGGAAACGAACGGGCATTACTCAAACAACACACCCTCCTACTCTACTTTATGCACATCCATAAAGCCACAAAAGAACGAGGCTTCGCTCGCAGAAAATAGAACAGAATAAAAACTAACTATAATTGAAGTTCGTGACTGTCTTGCATTTCTATTATAAAACTTCCTATTGAAACCAAGTAGAATGGCCTTTTCATACTACACGCTCCAATGTTTTCTGGCGCATATTAAAACAATAGAGCGCCGAGCTACGATGCTATTGAAAACCATTGAACTATCGGCCGTAGCAGAACGCGGCATTCGCAATATTTACGGTATAACATTTCATTGGAATTGTGAAGGCCTATATTGGTCTGAACATTGAAATAAAATGGTAGTAGGATTCACACGTTACTAGTGTGAATAGTGTGATACAATTTTATTTCACGTCCCTACGATAGCGACATCAACTTCGTTCTAGTAGGAAGCTTCGATATCTACGATAGCGACATCAACTTCGTTCTAGTAGGAAGCTTCGATATGCGGTTTGGAGATCGAATAAATAAAATAGAAAAGTTTTAATCCGGAACGACAACGAGGATTTGTCGCGCTTAGCTGAGCACGAATATCAAACATCGCAAATTCAATACAAGGCTTATAATAGGTATAAGTAGGACAAGTTCGAAGCTATTTGTTAGGCGAAGGTATTGTTCCGAGCCGTACATACAATCTAGTGATCACGCCTCCATTATTGTAAGTGCTACATTTATAAATGAAGTTCAAACGTCATTTATCTTCTTCCTAGCAAACGAGGTCTGGTATTTTAAAACTGTATCTCAACTTTTATAATTGAATACAGAGAATACAGGATCATCATTCGTACAAATCACCAAGATTATTCGAAAATTGTACGAGAGCGTCAATCAATACAAACACAGATTTTTGCACAGTATCGTGAAATTCAAACAATGATACAAATCTGGAGCCTAACCAAACCAATCCCGTTGATTATGCAGCACCGCCAGCATTGATTGACCTATTTGCGAGTTAGCGGTTTACCTGTGCAATTTCTATCCTATGTCCTAGGTAGATGTTTGCTGAAGGAAACATCAAAAGGCAGTCAAACCTTGCTCCAGAAATATATATCACAACGAGATTCTTCCTGCGCACCCTTGCTCAATATGTCACGTATAACAGATTGTAGGTTCCCCTGAATCCTGGTTAAAATGATTCATGAACATCATCATCCTGACTCTACAGAGGCGGGAGGACCTTGGTCTGGTCGGGTAAAATAAGCCATTCTCTCCTATTTTTGGCTTTTTCCTGCCAGCCCGTCATTACAATTGCCTTCAAATCGTGTAGGACTCCATCGAGCCACCAGCGTTTCGGTCTTCCAGGGGGAATGCTGGTAAAAATAATTGCCATACAGTATTTTACTAAAGAAACTTTCGTAGTTTGACGAATTCATTATGAATGTAAGCGGGTTAACTACAAACCTTGCTCGAAGCTACGCGCGCGTCTAGAACCGCACTCACTCTGAAGATGTCCCTCGTTAAGGGATGAAACGTTGGTGTTCTTCCAACACAAACAAGGTTCGTAGTTAACCCGCTTACATTCTTCATAATGAAGCCCTACAGTATGTTAGAAATCAAGCCTGTATGCAATTACCTGAGCAATCTCCTTCCTTGTACAGCAAAAGTTTATAAACGTGATATTGACGAAGTCCGCTCCATGGACGACAGTGACAGTTTTGTCTTCAAGGGACCCTTGAGACCCAATGAGTACCACGTTCCGAATCTTCTGGTCCTGTGGACAAAACATTATAAACTGAGAATCAAAATCAAAAGAGAGGCAGTTTTTAAGTTTTAGCCTTACATAAGTCGCTGACTGCACTTTGCCCTGCAATTTGCCGTAAAACTTGTGAGTGGTTAAATCGAAAAAGTGAGTCCGTGCAGATTCATTAGTCACTTAGACGCTTTCATTGCGGAAATTATGTACAACCTCATTTATATGTAACTATACAACACATTTTAAGGAGTGTTATTTAATCGTAAACCTGTTTCTTAAAAAGTATTAGACAAAATGAGCATATTTTTTTACATATCTAAGAGATCTAAGCGATCTAAGCGCTTTTTGTAAAGCTGTGAAAATAAAGGTTATTCAATCTGAATTTTAATCTCATCATATTTCATTAGGTATTTATAACATTTAAAGTCATCCAAAATACGTTGTTGTCTAGCGTATAGCCCGAAGCACTTTTCCTAAGTTAAGCCGTAAGTACCTATTGCTTCTCAGATAAAACAATGGTATGAATTTTACCCCAAATTATTACACGACACGAGTTTCCAAGTCAGTTAATCAAAAATAATAAGGAGCGTTGTATTGTATCAGAAATAAACGTCGGATTCATAGAAATACTGTCAGAATCTGACTAAAATTGCTTATTCATCACAACAAAAAAGTTTATTTCTCTTGAGGTAATAGTTTAGCAGCAATCTGGTACGTTTACTCGTACATTTATTTTAATGGTCTGCCTACTCTACTTCGAAAGGATTACGTTTACAGCGCCTTTCCACTTCATAGGCATTCAAATTGAGTCAGCATACGCTCTTACGGCCGCATCAGCAGAATCCCTGAACTGGCACACACATTTATGCATAGGGGATGTAAGATAGGTCACAGACATGAATATTCATGAATAAGATTACGTGGAAAAGCCGTTTTATTACATAAATGTGGCTACGTATAAGTAAGCAAGTAAAAGTATTGATGTGCATATTATTAAAATTTTGCATAGAATAAAGGCGGAGGATGTAGTGTTAAAGGACATAAGAGAGTCAAGCTGCCGAAGACTACCTCGAGGATATAGCGAAGTGGAGGAAATCAATAAGAAAAGCTGACCCCACCATCATATGGGATAATTAGCTGGGAAGAGAGTGCATAGGATAAAGGAAGGCCTTTGCTAGACGATGAATTCCAAATATAAAGTAACCGAAGTATTTTTATAGGTAGTTCAGAATAAAGAGCACAATTTCCTATAATACGGCAATAACAATATTTTCTCCCGACAGCAAGCAATACTGTTTATCGGAAAAGTCGAAATGCTCTCACGACAAATTGGAGTCTGAAGGGACCTACCAGAACGTCTCGACCCCTCTTTTGGCTGTCCCATTTCGAATTTAATGCTTGCTAAAATAACGAACCTGTTGGGAATACACGGGAAATAAAAGTGTAAGGTGTCGACTGTTATTTTAATGTGAAAACGAGAAAGAAAATATACATTAAATACCGGCAAGAACATAAAGTACTCGTAACATAGGCTATTTTGATAAGAAGCAAGCGCTATCTTACTTCATTTGAATTTATTCGTTTATTCAAAGCGTTATAAAATTAGAAAGCGCGTTATCAACACATATGTACCTTACAAACGAAGACATACTTAACGCGAGATAATAATACCATAGATGATGGCATCGGCTTCAATTAAAATAGTACTTAATGGGCGGGCAATGGCTCCAGAACGTACAAAAACACGGAGCTAAGTAACTCATGTTAGGTTTACGAGGTAGCCAAAATCTGGAGTAGAAATTCATTAGCAAGAGTGCAGACCTAAATCCCGTGTGATTCAATATGGCGCCCCATTGTGTAGCTCTGCTGGATCCAAGCCACATCGGCATACGTGCTTAGTTAAGAGTTAAATCCCCGCTGAATACTTCCTCCATTTCAATTTAAGCTTCATCTTGCAAAGCTTAAGCTTGGAAGGGTATAGTTATGCAACACAAGGGTTGCGATCATATCTATCTCTGTGCCGCTATCTTGGTCTATTTATAATGGTTTTAGAGGCACGTATGTTTAGAGCTTTATTTCAGGAATAAATTAATCGACATAAAATAACCTTTAATACCTAACAGAAACGTTACGTTACGTTCCAGGTTAAATTCAGGGGGCCTACTCGGAAAAGAAAAATCGAAGTGTCCCTGTCGTTGTCATGCAAAACCAACTGTTAAGTCGCTCGCATTAAATTCGCGTTTGCACGGAAACGAATCAAAAACTGTTTCGTTTTTGAGAGTACGGGCCCAGGTAACACGCGATAAAACCCTGGCTATGGCCCCGGGCAGTCAATGTTATAGCGGCACCATTGTATCCAGATGGTGATTTGATCTAACATCAATAAAACTCACATAAAAGCCCAGATTTAATCAGGGATGTCCCACAGGCCGCAACGTGCGATCATTAAAGCGGAAGCACATAATCATGCAGTAAACCGCAACATTCTTTACTCCAATAAAAAGACCTTAAGAACGGTACGGATACTTACCTTAGGGATACCCCCCCATACAAACGTACTTTCCGCTTCATTTGGAAACCACGTCCCCGATCGTATTGAAAATACATAATCGGATGAAAAATTGCTATAATATCTGTAGTGTTTTAGTTTTTTAAAAAACATTATGATCTTTAAATGAGAGCGAAATTAATTTGCCATATTTTGACCACCAAATCGAGTGATTTTAAAGCTATTTTTATGCATGATAGACAACTTTATTCGAAAATCTGTCTCACTGCAAACATCCTAAATGTATTCACCATTAGAAATAAACAAAAATAGTTCTGAAATCAGTCGTTTATTTAAAATGACTCGCTCGCACACATGCGGGGGGCGATGCGACGCAAGGGCCAAAATTCCGAGATAAGGCGAACGCCGCCGATTGGCCAACACGATGCGATTCTACGTGAAATAACAACAAATCCGCACGGGCCGGCCGCTGAGATTTGGGAAAGGTTCGTAGCCTTCTTAAGATCTGTACGTACCTATACCTTACACAAGTTCATTGTTGGTGCCTTTTCATGCGTCCCTGGTTCCGGGAAGTCGGTGCCGGGTATACCCGGCGGCGAAGTATATTGCCGTGAACGATAGCTTTACACGTGCGTGACGTTCACGAAATAGAATTTACAACTTATAACTAGACCTTTAAATAAATTTGAAGAGCCGTGATGATAATGATGATCCGGACGCCAATATGATGATTTGCTGATAATTCACTAGGTAAAATTATTTAACAATGCAGAGTATTTCCTTTGTAAACTCGTTTGTCCGAATCAGAAATAAAATAAACTGTAAAAACAATTATGTATAGTGAGGAAAGGAGCGTGCAAGCACATACAAACAAATTCTCATAACGTAAACATCGTTTCAACTTCGCCGTAATCGGTAATAACCAACAATCTAACGAAGTATTGCATCGTTTTTAAATGAAATAAATATCTAGTGAAAGTAAAGTACTAGGAATAAATAAAATCACAGTGAGCTTTAAATTCTCGGGTCCGAAAGATATTTAAATACATAAATTTAACTAATAGTAGCAAGGTACAAATTGAAAGATCGACATTGACCCGCCGTAATTTATGGTTTAATTAATTGAAAGAAAACATTACACCTCCGTTGCTTCTAAACAGAGCATGTCCAATGTCCAGTAGACACGTAAAGTTCACTGAAAAGGCTAGTCACGGATCTTGAACTATGTTGCACAATAAATGAGTTCAAACCAAAGAAACAAAATGTCGACGCACGCACACTATGAGTTGATAAAATTAGTGTTTTTTTCAATAAACCGAACTGTTATTATTGCCATTTTAGAACACTTTTGTGAACAAGCACGCCACAAAAACACACAATTCATTAACTTCAAATGAGTAAACTCACTCACTTCACTTAGCAACAAACATGGCGCGGTTTCACTACGGAAAGGCCCTATTTAACGAATTAAATCGTTGGAGCTTTATTTCCTGAGCTTAACATATTCTTCGTAGGTACCGATGACATAGGTATATATACCTCTACAGTGAGCAATCATAGCAGATTACCGACTGCCTGAGCTTTTATGCAAACGTCGACAATAATATTCCTACGTTTACAGAAGAGCCGTGGAATGCGCGTGGAGCCGACAAATTTTCAAACATTAATCGTAGCAATAACACTCAACTCAAGGAATTAGAAACCGATCCCAATTCAGCATCAGGGCACTGCGAAACACGAGTTTTAAAACTAGTGCGTTGGGTAAAAGCTCTTTCCATCGTTACTTCACGTGATAACTCACAAAACTAGAGCAGCCAGAGCTATCGTGGCTAAAATAATTGCAGAAAAATTTACATATTTCACGGAAGATGTCCCAGTAAATGAACTCTTCGCAACTCACCTCGCAATTATTTTTTGCGGCGCGTGACGGAGCGTACAGTAATTCGTAGCAGATTCTTCTATAATTAGTGCATGACATGGAATCGATAAAGATCGGGCCAGCCGATAATTTTAGCGCACCCGACAACATTCATCGCAGCTATAAAACAATAAAGGAGACGGCAAGGTGGGTACCTTAAAAAAAAATACATAGCTGTGTAGATGAAAGGTAAGTCTAGCACGTAGGTACTGTTTACATTATAATGATACATGTAAATATCGTGAAGGACTTCCAAGGGTTCGCCAGTAAAATGCATTTATTCAGGAGTCATTTCATTAAAACGTTGACGGCTTCAGTCACTTTCTTAAATTGACTATCTGCACAGGCACTCTAAAACGTCTGCGGGTGAGACTAAAGCGTCTAGTAGAGTAATCAGGTTTTGGAACTGCAGGGGTATTGACGACGATTGTATGAATAAATTAAAATACTGAAGTCGGTTTTAGTTTTTGTAATAAATGTTAAAATATTTTAGTCAATAATAAAACAATTTTAGGTTTGTTTCAAAAACTAAAACCAACTCGAAATACCAGGGAATATACATAAAACCTTTATGTTTTTTTATGTTTTACGGTAAATAATAAAATTATCGGAACACATTTGGATCATTAAAAAACTTAGATCCATAAAAATCTATGACAATTGGCGAAGATAAAAAATTAATATTCTTAAAAACCACAAAAACATATCGCCGGAATTTAGAAACGATTTCTTCAGGTCGCTTGAAAAAATAGAAACATACCAATACGCTTTTCCGCAAGCAAGGATCGTGGAATCTTTTATTTCATGAAGTGGCGAAACTCCAATTGGAGCTTACAAACTTGGCAAGCATAGCAGTGCGTCGTTAAAAAGTTACAGGAAAAAAAATACGTAGTAATTGTTCCGACGAGGAGTCAAGAACGACAGTTTTCGACGACAACGTCGTGATTAGGAGCTTAAAGCTGTCACGTCACGCATGTAAGGGCGCAAATGAGGCATTACTTCAGACAGTTCGAGGGCTAATGGGTCTTCCAATTTAGTGGCGGATTGAGAACGGACGAGTGTTCTTGGGCATAGTGGCTTGGCCCACTCAGGCTAGTGTCTTTAAAAATCTGATAGGTATATTAGATTTTTTTAAGACAAGCCTTAATGCCTATTGCGTCAGTTAGATTCTGTCGATTAAACAAAAAATAATCAAGATTTAGCCAGTTTAAGTTCCGCCTTACGTTATACCTTGCAACACTTTTAGCAAGGTGTGACGTCACTAGCCCCCACTGCCAAACTTTGACGCGCTTTATTTATGTAATTTTTTGTTTGATTGACAAAAGAAACAATATTGTCCAATATCTTCTGATAATTTATCTGATGGAATAAATATGAATATATTTGTTTTGCGTTGAGGCACCTGCCGATTATAGAGTTTGGTAAAGATTGTAAGTATTTCAGCTTTCTTCAGAAAACCAAATTCTTGCAAATAGATTAGGTAAGGTACTCAATCTCTCGGGATAGGCCCTTCTAAAGAAATCTCTTAGTCTTATCTTCTGATTTAATGTTATTGTTGAAGGGCTTTGACAAAAACAGGCACGGAATCAAACAAAGAGTAAAAGTTCCTGACTAATTAGTCTTGTGCATCTGCTGCTAGACACACAAAGAACGGCAAGCTTCAAATTAGCAAAATGCTTGCGTTAATCCTAATTCCTCGGCTATTTCTCTGAAACCTTTGAACATTATGCTGTAGAGTGCGCATTAAATATTTCATCGTAATCTTGTAGGAATTTAAAGGTTGATGAGATTTCATGTTATACGAGTAATCATTCGTTTATTAAAATCAGTGGAAATAAATGGTTAATTAACTGTGATAGTGCTTCAAATTTGATTACATTTAGTAAATATACACAAGCCTAAATATAGAATATTTCTAAACAAACCACGACACAATGAACTGTCGAGTTACAGACATAATTGTAAGCTACGATAGTTTTTATAGCAAAATAATGGAAAATAATATTTGAGTTAATAATAAATATATGTATATTAATAATAATTATATTTGAATATTATGAAACTGGTTTAAAGAACCAAATAATAAGTAAGAAACAACAAATAAAAACGTAAGTCATTCCAATAGACCGCAGGGTTCCTGAGACCTCGACCAAATTATGTGCGAAACAGTGCACTTTCATGTTAATCGCGTTTTCACATTCAAGGTACCAATAAAAATGTAATAAATTTTATGTAGCTATTATATAATTCGATTTTTATCACGGGGATCCCATAAATACTGAGATCTAGACCTAGTTTTGGCAATCAAACCCAGCAGGCCTAGCCAACCGGCATTCGCTCAGAAGCGTTTCGATTTCTACAATCGTCATCGCCTAAACGATGGCGAAGTACGTTTGGTAGACAAAGTAACCTTCGCGTGGCGATCGCCGTGTCTATTCGTCTGATCGCTCAATACCGCGCTTAGTCTATGGTTGTCGTAGTCAAACGTCAAAAGTGTCATTCGCCTATTTTGCTCGTCTCTTTTACGTTCCGGTCTACGCAAAACTTATATATCTTGGATTTTATCTATGAATGGTTTTCTGTTTTTTATTGCGTGTGGAGGCTTATTATAATAAGTTTTTGATACATTGAGTAGCGTACTTAAATTCTACAGCATAATTAATAGGTTGAAATGGAATTAAAAATTATTTGCATTTTCGAACTAACTTATTGAAAGATCGTAGTCAATTGAAATGAAACGCCAGTGTTGCCAGACGGGGGTATTCCCTGCAAATTCGGAGTTTTTTGGAGGGAGATTCGGGGTAGGCGAAAGGTTTGTTGGGGGGATTTTCGGAGGGAAAACTGGGTTTGGAGGAAATTTGGGGATTCTTATTAAGTACCAAACCGACCATACCATACAAGATGGTACTGAAAAAGCCAGTTGTGTAAATTTCGATCCGTCATAGCAAACATTTAATTCGCAAAACGTGTAGGTACATGTTGAATAAAATAGATATAAATGATAACTAAATATGTATATATATTTATATATACTTATATTTATATATATATAATATATTCGACGACCTCTGTGGCGCGGTGGGCGAAGGTCTGCCTGCGACGCAGGAGGTTGCGGGTTCGATTCCCGCCTCGGGACAAATGTGTGTAAGATCTGCAGACATTTGTTCAGGGCGTTCTGGATGTTTTTCTATGTATAATAAAAAATATCTATCTATGTAGTGTATTGTATTATGTATATCAGTTTTCTAGTACCCATAACACAAGCTCTGCTTAGCTTGGGGCTAGATAATGCTGTGTGAATTGTCCAGCATTATTTATTTATATAATTTGATATCAGAATTGAAATTATGATTATGGTAGTTATTTTTGATTGATAGTTTATAAAAAAATAACGGTGTTTTTTTTGTTACATACTAACCATTCTTAATTTTAATTGTTTATTTATTTTAATACATGATTAAACACAATTGTAAAAAGTACACAAATGGTGGGTGGGCATAATGCCGATGGCATTTTCGACCTGCCAACCATACAAGGTCAAAAATAACACAACGGCGTTCTTAAACTTAGACATAAACTTACTATGATAAAAAAATAAGTCTTAACAATATATAAAAAATAATAATTTAAAATAATGTGTTTCTAACAAAATGGATGTCACAGTCTGAATAAATGAAGTTTTAATATCAATTTGAGATTTGGGATTTGGAATAAAGTTGGGGGGAAGTTCAAGTCATCTGGCAACACAGAAACGCAGTAAAAGACTGAGAACACTTTTTGTATTGTTTGTTTTGTTTTATAAACTTCATGAAAAGAAAACAACTTTGGCGCAATTGGAATTATCTTACTTTGATGTACGTAATTGCAATTATTTAAGTAATTGTAATCAAGAGCACGGGCCAGCGGTGAGCAGTTTTCAGCTCATTTGGAGTTTATGGAAAGGTAAATTAATTATTTAGTACTCGACCTACCTACTTACCTTTCTTTGTAAGGACTAGGCTAGTTATCTACCTCAAAAATTTAAATAACTACCTAAAAAAGTTTCTAGCCGGAAAGCAATACTATACCTAAACCATGGTAGGTATAGTATTGCTTACTTAGAAACATAAACAATGACTCGATTCACAAAGAAATATAAAGAACGAGATCTCTTTAGTTTTATGTTATGTTACAGGCATGGTGACCTCGCAAAACCTCAGCCAGCCTTAGCGCAGCAGTGCAGGGACGTTTGAGGGCTGATCGTTTGTGAAAAGAGCGGGCCATCACCTTAAATTCTGTTGGTGGTGGTGTCCAAAAGACTATGGACAAGTGGAAAAAGGTGGGTACCTTACGAGTACTTATAGCACTTTTATGACTTCATGAAGTAAATTAATTACCTACCAATTGTAAATAGAAAGTATGTACATAAAAAAATCATGTATATTTAGTTCATTATATAAACAAAAAACCCTGCAATCTGCATTACTAAAACTTTCTTGTAATTTTAAGGTGTGGGCAGACTGGAAGTCAAGAGTGAGTTTGTGGCCATCGAGCGGAGACCCCTTCAGTTGGAGGCGAGACGGGCACAGACTGAAGGCCAAAGAGTAGAGGTGGATAGTGAGCGAAACAATCTCCTCGGCCGTTTCACAAAAATAGCTGAAGCCTTAGTTTTACAATATCTGAGTAGGGCTATGCCTGCCATCCGTGAGCCAACAGTAGCCGTCTACAATGTGTCATCTGTGTATATGACCATTTGTGATTAGATAAGTTTGATAGTTCTAGGACACTATTAAACTCCAAAATTAAAGGTATAAGAAATATGAATGAATGTATGTTACAGCAAATGTGTACCCAAATAGATAATAAACTAAATTAAAAATAAAATATGTTTGTAACTTTAACTATGTACTTTTATTTACAATCCACTAAGAATTCTCATTCTCATCAAAACCTGCTGATTAAATGATTGCGCATTGCCCTGCCTCGGATAAGTTCTGTTTGGTTATCAGCATTAAAGATGTTATGTTGTGAGGTGTAATCATCACTGCCATCATTGCTTATGCCAGGACTAATACTTGGTGTTGGACTGCCATGTTATGTAGTACACAGCAAGCAAGTGTTATCTTGCAAGCTTCATACAGGTGGTAGTGAAGAACTCTGTCTTTAAGGAAGCACCTCCATCGAGACTTCAGTAAACCAAAGCAGCGCACTATTGCTGTTTCTGGCTTGCACATAGCGAGATGTGTAAACGTCTTCTTGAGACCCAGGTGCAGCATTTAAAACAGGCGTCATCAGCCAGGGTCGCTGTGGATAACCAGAGTCCCCTGCAAGAAAAAAAATCACTTTAATACCTAGCTGCTAGCGCTAAAAAGTTGAGGGCGCAAAACACTAGAAAAAGGAAATTTAAGCAATGTTATTGCAGGTAGGTAGCAGGTCCATAGGTTATCAATACACAATCAAAAATATTTCTTAGACACCTACCTTTATTTCCAGAGATATCTCTAGAGATCCTTTTATTGACGTATAAGGCCGCAACTCACAACAAAGCTTTTAAAATAAGGCTTTGCTGAGTCTAAAGTGCTTGTTTCTGCATTTCATCAATACTTTCCAATTGCTGCCGAGAAAGTTACATAAGTGGCGTCTGAGCCAAACATTTTCATGACCACAGCAAACGCAGCGTATGCATCTTGCACTAATTATTTTAAAATCACAAAACAAACAACGCGATAAACACATCCATCCAATGATTCCTACAGCTGTTTATGAAATCACCATTTTGTGTCGATAACTACAGGGTCTCGGCGTTCGCCAGCGTTTCCATCAAGACGATCGACTATAGGCGTAGTCGATTGTCAAAAGTGCATCTTGGCTAGGCATTTGTATGAAAGTAATCGTTCGATGTTGTCGATTCGTTTGGTGGCATCGTCATGTGTGTACATTGTCTACCATTATTCTATACGTTATAGATAGATCACGTGACATATCTGAGGCATATGTCAAACCCATACATTTTTGGACTTTTCTACTAGCGCTTTCGCTAATCGATTGTTACATTGTCTAGGCCCGCAGGTTAAGGCTAAGGTTCGCCTCTTAAATATGGTTTGTTAACAAGCATTTTACATCGAGTTTGCTGCAGACCTATGGTTTATCCATCCAGCATGGAGCATGTTAGTAAATAAACCACGATACAAATAACAAAAACTCACTTGCTTGGCGTCGAGTTTCAGATATAATTGTAAGCAAGTTTTATTGAAGGGAGGATCTAAAATCGACAAGTAATGTAAATTACGTATAAAAGGACGCGCCAACAAAGTGAATTTTAGGTTAAGTATGGGCGGTTTGTTTACGTTTATGCTTCATTCAAAATGGACACGGTATAGTGGACAATAGACCCAAAAGGTAACTATTTGGTATTTCATAAAAGGTTTGTTTGAGGTAGAATTCTGAAACGACAACATTTACACGACGTCGAATAAAAATAAAAGCAAAGAAAACTAACTACAGTTTAATAGGTGCGCCAAAGGTGTACACTCACGTACTACGCCTTCAACATTTTGTTTTTTCAGTCAGTGCTAGCTATCGACATGACAACTAAGATAATACATTTACTGGAAACCAAGAATGCTTTGATACCTTTAATCATTGACACAATAGTCCATGTTTTAATGATAGTTCTAGTCAGGTAATCGTTAATAGTGCTTACTATTCACGAGAAGTAATGAGGTGTTGAAAAGAGTTGAGGAGAAAATGTTTTTATACTACACCTGCTCAGAAAGTTGCTTATTCCTTTTCCAAATATACATATGACAGAAAATCCGTCTTTGTCGGAGTACCGAAACGCCGGAGAAAAGTGTATGAAATTTCATTTCTCACGCATTTAGCGGGAGAGAAAAATGTATGTAAATCCCTTAAATCCATATCCAAGGTGTATTTTTTTTTTAATTTCCTTAATATCACCCGGTAGCTATGGTTCTTTTTTATAATAGGTCAGTCGTAAAAAAGTTTTTACTACAAACTCGCCTTAGGATATCGGCCTCTTCCGTATTCGGAACAATAATTCAAAAAAAAAATCTCGTGACTCAAATTACACACTCGATAGGAATTGGGAATTGGCCACTTTCTTAACTCGGTGTTCGCAATCTAGGTACTATTGATTTACCCCATTCAAAACAGAAGAGGGAGAATGATTGGATCTTTGACAACTTCATAAGTTAACAACATGGAAGGAAAAGTAGAAAGAAGAGGAAAAAGAGGAAAATCAAGAATTTTGGTGTATGCCCTTTCCAATTATAAAATTCTTCTTCAAATTCGACTCCAATTATATGGTTTTCTCGTGGATGCCATTGTCAGAACTGGATAAACAATGAGATCATACGGGAAGCACTAGCTTTCAGAAATAAAATAAGAATCATCAAAATCTGGTCACCCAGTCGAAAGTTCTGAGGTAACACACATAAAAAAACAGTCGAATTAAGAACCTACTCTTTTTTGAAATCGGTTAAATGAAAGTATTATGAAAATCGGACTACTCTAAAAAGTTATGCGTAGCCCTACAATACATAAAAAAAATATACGCGTCGGCTTGATAACCTCCTCCGTTTTTTCGTCGGTTGAAAAGTAATACTGCGACAAAAGCTAGGTAGGCTCTTCAATTAATAAAATAAAAGTTGCGCAAGCCCATGGGATTATGGGCATTACCCTCCATGAGATAAACGCCATTAAGGCGCTTATCAGGGGGAGGCCTGCGTCCAGCAGTGGACCAATACAGGCTGTTGAGGTTGAGAAGGTTGAGGTTGAGGACCCAGGTTACATCTTTATGTTGAGTATCTAATGTTTCATAACAACAGATTTTTTGTGGTTAGTAGTAAAGTAACCTTTCATTGTGTTGTGGTTACGCTCGTGTCAAATTGTGGTCAAGGTTTACTGTGAGGTATTTGTTATTATTTACCAGTATTCTTTATTGAATAATAGCTCCGTCACTTCGTTAAAGATGCGTCAGATTAAATAACATATTATTTAACATGTTGTCGCGTCGTCGTCGTCTGTCTAGATTAAGAACATATTTTGTTCTTAATCTAGACGCACCTTATGAGCTGGTAACACTACACTTCGGCCAATATCAAGACACAGTCTTTGTTAAACTAACTGATATTTCAGAGCAGATTGTAGTACAATACGGAGAGATACAGAAACAAGATAAGAAGAAAGATACGATCATTGTATCTTCTCAAACTTGGCTGTCCGCTAAGCTCGCGACTGAATAAGACCTTTTTTCGAAATGCGTTCACGTAATCCATTTATCTTTTGTAAAAACACACCATATTATTTATAAAAAAATAAGTTATTAAAATCTAAATTCTGATATCTATAACTCCATTACCACAAACAGTTATTAGGGGACGTCTATTAATTACGTGAGGTGTTTTTTTTTTTTTTTCTGTAAAGTGAGATGTAGTGAGATTTTATTCAATCCCCTCCCCCATCCCCCAATCTCACGTAAGATTATTCAAAATGTGGGTTACTTACGTAAACGCGTTGGATTGTTATTGTAAAAAGAAAAAAAAAATGTTCGTGCTTTTATTTACGACAACATTATTTTACGACACGCAATATTTAAAACAAATATCGTGGTTTGACAGTCAGTAGATGTATAACGTCGAAGTATGAAACAAATTATTTTCTTTCGAACGGACCAAAATAGTATTTTTTTTTTTGTTTCAATCAGAAAAAAATTGTGTGATATTTGCCGAGACCCCCCCCCCCCCCCCCTCTTCCTAACGTAATAATAGTTGAGATTTGACTCGACCCCCTCCCCCCCTTAAACACCTCGCGTAATTTATGGACGCCCCCTTACAGCTAATAATCATTTAGAAAGCTTCTTTGGGCGGTCGGCCGATGACGGGCTGGGCGGAGGATACCACTTGTATTAACAGAATTACAAACCACCATACCCCGTAATTTTCCCGCCACGGAACGTCTCGTGGCCCATAAAATAGCGTTATGAAGATGTAAAATGGATTCATGGCACGGAAAGTTGGATATAATTGAAGACTACCTGCAGCCCGTGTCTTCGCACGCCTTTTTCTTCGATAGAAGGTAGCCTTTATGTTATTACTGCAAACTTTAAGCTTGGTTCTACTCGGAAAAGGAAAATCGATCGAAAAAAGATTCGTTTTCGTCGTGCAATAATACTGTCGCTTGCTTACAAATGATAAACGTTTGCACGTAAACAAATCGGAAACCTCGATTCCTTTTTTCAGAGTAGGTACCGGCCCTGATTCGTTTAAAAGTTTTGGCGTGAAGGCGTTACAAAAATACAAACATCCTCCTATAATAGTGTTGGTGAAGAGATATACTTTGTGTTTTGTTAGTTTGTCCGTGTGTTTTGTTTGATTCATGATCATCATCACGCAAGAAAATAATAAAAAGGGGCTATAGAGGCGGCGCGATGGCTTGAAGGCGAGGTATGGGTGTGTGTTATGTATGCCTTTTAAGCTTTAAGCCCAAGCTTTGCCTGCGGCATCGCCCGCGTAGAATTTTCATTAACATGGGTTTTAATTGTTTTCGCGGAGCCAGCAGAACGGAGATTCTGCTTGCTAGAATAAAAGTAGGTAGTTCCGTCGGCCACATCTTCACCTCCAGGTGCGATTGCGGTCAAACGAAGGACTATTTGACTATAAAGAAGGTACCTACCTAACATAAGTTACTCGCTAATAACATCGGCTATCTGTCAGTGAAAGCCCAGTCAAAATAGGTCCAACCGTTCCGGAAATTAGCGCAACCAAACAGACAGACACAAATTTATCAAACAAACAGACAGACAAAAATTTTATAAACTTTCATATGCATTTAGTACAAAGCTATTATTTTGACATTACAAACAGACTCTTCAATTTTATGTACTTGAACAGTGGTTTTCATTAAATTCTGGTTAGTCTTATCTAATTGATAAGTTGTTATTTACCGCCAGACAACCAAACATGACCGGCCTCAATAGTAGCTGTTTGAAGTCAAAAACAGTTTTATTGTTTACTTGTTTCGGCTCGGGCCTTGGCTCGAGAGGAATCTGGAGAAAAAATAAATAAATACATAAATAATGCTGAACAATTCACACAGTATCATCCAACTAAAATTAACTTTTAAGTTTCATGTCTAACTAAACTGGTTAACATAACCACAGCTAGAACATAATGTTATTAAAGCTCTGCTAAGTGTAGGTACAATTTATATTTTAGTTAGCTAGCAGAAATAAATTAAAAGGCAAGCTTTTCCTTGATTAGATCTCAAAGATAGCATTGGCAAAGTGCCAGATTTAGGTAGCAGGATTGTTCTACATAATTTTTACTTGACATTAATGTTAAAGGGGTAAAATACTAATTAAGCATATGTAAAGTTTACCCATTTTTATGGATCAACCTTAAATATATACCTACTATACAACCATTCTAAGATAATACAAGTGATAAGTGCAATTGATTAACTTGACTCAATTTCTTTGTTATGGGCAACATGTGTCTGATTTGCCCCTGCTCTGTGTTATCAAGTATATTAATCATAGACTTGAGCAATGCTCATGTTGATGGAAAGAAAAACATACAGACTGTTGACAACGCGTACTAGACATTAAGATAGATTTAGGGATAACATGTAAGCTTCGATTTAAGTAGGTAATGTTTACGCGATGATTTGGTGTATATTGTTGCTATATTCCCATAACTGTAGAATTGCCTAACTGTTTACGATGTTTAAAGATAGCAAAGAGAAAACAGGCATTGTTTATAGATTAACAAAGAACGTTGCATTTGGCAAATAATGCAGGGTAGGCAATAAACGCGCGGGAATAGGCGGCCACCCTTTGTACCGAAATATTTAGTTGTAAACCGTTATGCGTTGCTATCCGTTAGGTCGTGAGAAAACGACGATATTACTCTGTTAATAGTAGTATATATAGCATTGTTTTAAAGATAAGGTGTGCAGTGTCAGACAGACAGTCGTAGGGTGTAGTTCAAGATTGATTGTAAGATTGTAACTTAACTGGTGAATAATAAACAGTCAAAAAGGAACGGTCTTTCTCTGAAGAAACCTCGAAGGCCGACAGGAAGGCAAGAACCAGCGGGCTACCCAGCCAGCTTATCCCCACAACAATTTGGTCCATCGAGCACGGATAAGAAGATGCCGAACCTCAGGTCAAGGTCGCTACGCTCCCGTCCCGAAAGGGAGGAGGAGGACTCGGAGGAGACTGGAATTCCAGGTACCAGCACAGTTACAGATTTTGAGACAACGCCCGCACCACCCACGGCCTCCGCGAACTCTGCGCCCGGCATACCTCTGGGCCAGACGACTCGCACCTTGTTAGCGGATGCGAACTCTGCGCCCGGCATATCTCTGGGACAGACGACTCGCACCGCACCCCTCGCCGTGTTGAGCGCAGCCGCGCTAGGAAGAACTAGAGCCACCACCGCTGCTGCAACCGCAGCGGCCGCTGTAACATCGATGACGTCCACTACGAGTACGACGCGCCCCGTACCCCCCGCGGCACCCGCGAACTCTGCGCCCGGCTTACTTCTGGGCCAGACGACTCGCGCACCTGCTGCCATGACACCGAGTTCACCGAGCGCACCGACTGAGTACTCCGCCCAGCCCGCCGCCGCCACCGCCAATGCTCGCGCACCTACTGCGCGCACCATGACCGCGACGACGACGGCTGCGTCCGCGACGCTTGACACACCGCGTTCCTTTGTTGCGAGGACACAGTCAAGGAGGACAGAGAGGATGGCGCTTATCGAGTTGCAGAGAAGGAAGCTTGAAGAAGCTCAACTCGCGACTGCACTGGCGCAGTCGGAGTACGAGTTTGCCTTGGAGTGCGCCTCTGAGGCGGCCTCAAAGGACATTGATAATTCTATTGAGTTTCAGCGCTGGGTAGAAGAGACGACCAAGATAGAAACCCCACGCCCACCTGTCGAGGAGGAGGTCCAGCAACCATCACAACCCGAGGGATACCTACCGCAGCCGCTCCGATTCGAGAAGAAGGAAGAGAGTTCCCTGAATCTTATTAGAGAGCTAGCCGACGCCATCACGCTACGTAAAAGTGAGTCTTCGCGTAACTTTTGGCCTCTTCCAGATTTTGACGGCACTGCGGAGGAATGGCTACCCTTTGTTAAGACTTACAAGGAGAGTGCAGCAGCCCACACCGATAATCAGAACACGGCGCGCCTGAGGAAGGCGCTGAAAGGAACCGCCAAGGAGTCGGTTCGGAGCCTTCTCTTCGCATCGGACGATCCTGCTATCATCATGAAGACGCTTGAAAGAAGGTTCGGCCGCCCAGATGACATCGTGGACATGGAACTGCAGAAACTGAAGGCGCTCCCGAAGCTTGGCGACAACCCGAGAGACATGATCATATTCGCCAGCAGGCTGAGCAATGCAGTAGCTACGATAAAGGCGCTTAAGAAACCGTTTCTACTGCACTCTCCGGAAGTGGGTAAGACTGTTATAGATAAATTTTCCTCTCTTATGCGATATAGGTGGTATGATTACAGCACTGCTACCACCGAAGAAGAACCGATTCTAGAGAAGCTGGAGAGGTTTCTAAACAGAGAGGCTGACATCTGCGGATCTGCAGCGCTGCCTGAGAAGCTTCAGAGGAAGGGCAGGCAGACCGTCAGCGCAAGCCAAGAGGAAGATGAGCAAGCTGCCAACGCTACCACCGTGCCAAGCTGTCGTATGTGTGAGGGAACGCACTACATCAAGGACTGCGCAAGTTTTAAGAAAGCGACGGTCGACGCGCGCTGGGAGATAGCAAGAGATAGGAAGTTGTGCTTCAAATGTCTGAGAGGTAAGCACAGTGGCTTTAGCTGCAGAACACGTCCGTGCGTCAAGTGCAAGCGGCCACACCATCTTCTTTTACACAACGAGAGGCCAGTCGCGCCACAGCAGCAGAAAAAGGAAGAGGCCGCAGATAAAACAGAGCCCACAGAGAGGAAAGATTTTGTAACCAACGTCTACGCAGCCACCGTGGGAGCGAGAGCCTACTTGAAGATGCTACCGGTCGATTTATATGGACCGCAAGGATCGATCAGGGTCATCGCCCTACTAGACGAAGGGTCAACGGTGACTCTCCTGGAAGCCAGAATTGCTGAGAAAATTGGAGCTACAGGTGAGAAAGAAAAGCTAGTTCTGCAGACGGTAGGAGGTAAGGTTAACTGCGATTCACAGAGAATGGACCTACTACTGAAGGGAGCTCACCGACGAGACAGACACACTCTGCGCGGCGCACGTACGGTGGAAGATATGAGGCTGTCACCGCAGCACATTGACGAAGACACCCTCGAGAGCTACAGTCACCTGAGGGAAATTAAGGAGGAGCTGCTCTACAGCAGCGAACGCCCGGCTCTACTCATCGGTCAAGACAACTGGGACCTGATCGTCTCAAGAAAGGTGTTGAAGGGTAAGCCCAATGAACCTGTCGCTTCTCTTACTAGCCTAGGGTGGGTTCTCCACGGTCGAGCCTCACGGGCAGCCGAGGCGGTAAACTTCCTTTACCATTGCCGGCTCGCCGAAGAAGAGAATATGGAAGAGATGCTGAAGCGGCACTTTGACCTCGAGGCGATCGGTATCCAGCCTCGACGACCGAGCAACGACGCTGATGGTAGAGCCCTGGAAGTGTTGGAGAAGACAACGAAGCGACTACCAGAGGGACGTTTTGAAACTGGACTCCTGTGGAAAAGTGATGGTGAGTCCTTGCCCTTTAATTACAAACAGGCCTACAGCCGACTGGTGGGCATCGAAAAGAAGCTGCAGAAGGATGCAGCGCTCAAGGCAGAGAACCAAGAGCCCTGCGAGGAGACGAAAAGGGACGCCTGCTGCGTTGTGAGAGTAGTCCCGTTGCTGAGTTTGCCAAACCTATGTAAGTTCAGTAGCTGGACAAGGTCACTTCGAGCCACTTCAAGAGTGTTTACGTTCATAGATTTATGCCACCGCGAAATCTCGAGAGAAGTCGGCACGAAGGATAAGAAACCATCTCTGCTGCCCATCAACGAAGACCACCTCCAGAGAGCCCAGCGCGCCCTGGTTCAACAGAGTCAGCAAGAGGCCTTCGCAAGCGAGATCAACAACCTGAAAAAGAAAGAGCCAATACAAAAGTCGAGCCGCCTGAATAAAATAGAAATGGAGCTCGACGAAAACGATATTCTGCGATTGAGTGTAAGAACGTCGAAGCTAACCGGAGAAGATCGGAAACCGCCGGTCCTCGATGGTAAAGGTAGATTAGCTTCACTCTTAATAGACCACTACCATCGGCAGCTTCATCACGGGAGCAGCGCGACGGTAGTCAACGAGATGCGGCAGAAATTCTGGGTCGTGTCCCTCAGAGACGCGGTAAGGAAAGTTGTCCGCCAATGCCAGTGGTGCATCGTGAAGCGGGCGAAGCCAGAGGTACCACCACAAGGAGACCTGCCTGCAGAACGGTTGGCACATCATCAACCACCGTTTACCTGTACCGGGGTCGACTACTTTGGTCCCATGCAGGTAACTATAGGGCGCCGCCGAGAAAAGCGCTGGGGAGCGCTCTTCACCTGCTTAACGACGAGGGCGGTTCATTTGGAGCTGGCAAACTCGTTAAGCACCAGCTCCATGATCATGGCACTGAGAAGAATGGCTGCGCGTCGTGGCAGCCCAAAGGTTATCTTTAGCGATAACGGAACCAACTTCGTCGGAGCCAACCGAGAGCTGAGAGACGAGTTAAAGAGAATCAGTCCGAACGAGTACATGGATGCAGCAGAAAAGGAGGGAATCACATGGAAGTTCATTCCTCCAGGGGCACCACACATGGGAGGAGCATGGGAGCGCTTGGTGAGGTCCGTGAAAACCGCGCTCATCGCCGTCCTAGGAGAGAGAAGCCTGTCAGAAGAAGTTCTACACACATATCTGGCGGAGATAGAACACACCGTGAACTCCCGACCGCTAACCCATCTTAGCGCCGACCCGGGAGATGAAGAGAGCCTCACGCCTAATCATTTTTTAATTGGCAGATCTTGTGGGGCCGCCATTCTGGGAGCGTTCGACGGGCGAACGCTTGTGGGCACGCCAAGCTGGAGGACAGCGCAACACCTGGCGGACCACTTCTGGGCTCGTTGGCTAAAGGAGTACCTACCCACCCTTATGCCGCGAGCCATGAGATCGAGACAAACAGCGCTAGAACTGAAGCAAGGCGACGTCGTCATCATCGCCGACTCTACCTTTCCACGAAACACCTGGCCACGCGGGGTCGTCGAGACAACCTACCCAGGACGGGACGGAAGGCTGAGGATCGTCGATGTCAGAACGAGAGGCGGCGTCGTCCGGCGCCCTGTGTCAAGATTGATCCCGATAGCGTTGTCTTCAAATAATGGAGTACCTGGCGCACCAGGCACTCGGGGGGAGACTGTTGACAACGCGTACTAGACATTAAGATAGATTTAGGGATAACATGTAAGCTTCGATTTAAGTAGGTAATGTTTACGCGATGATTTGGTGTATATTGTTGCTATATTCCCATAACTGTAGAATTGCCTAACTGTTTACGATGTTTAAAGATAGCAAAGAGAAAACAGGCATTGTTTATAGATTAACAAAGAACGTTGCATTTGGCAAATAATGCAGGGTAGGCAATAAACGCGCGGGAATAGGCGGCCACCCTTTGTACCGAAATATTTAGTTGTAAACCGTTATGCGTTGCTATCCGTTAGGTCGTGAGAAAACGACGATATTACTCTGTTAATAGTAGTATATATAGCATTGTTTTAAAGATAAGGTGTGCAGTGTCAGACAGACAGTCGTAGGGTGTAGTTCAAGATTGATTGTAAGATTGTAACTTAACTGGTGAATAATAAACAGTCAAAAAGGAACGGTCTTTCTCTGAAGAAACCTCGAAGGCCGACAGGAAGGCAAGAACCAGCGGGCTACCCAGCCAGCTTATCCCCACAACACAGACGAAGTAAGAGTCTCCTTCTTTTTCAAAATCAGTAAAAGAGACTAATTGTCTTTTTATATTGACAGGCATTAATAAGTTTTTAGTGCTAGGAAATTTCATCTGGGAGACACTGCAACATTTAAGGTGGACTAGACTAGACACAGAATAAAAGTGAATCTTACCTTGGGCACTTTGGCATGACCACCAGTTCTGACATCTCTGATAGTGGCAATATCCAACAACTCTACCTCCATATTCTGATCAGTCCAGAACAGGAAGTAACCTTTCGGATCCACCCGGAGAGTGACTGGAACTCCGGTACCAGAATCCTGTCCAAAATAGAGAATTTAATTTAATATTAATAAAAATTTAGGTAGCTGCTCAGTATTGTAATTTATGGCTAAAATATTTTTTTATCTAAATAGGTAGGATGGTCAATTAGCCCAGCTTCTTATGTCTTAAACTAGTCCACTGATGGTCAGAACGGTCTGCTTAGGATTTCTTTTTGAAGTAGGTATCCTACAGCATCATCTAATGAATTATTAAGAAGAATTTCTAAAATTTAAACCATAAGTTGTATAAAAATTTATTACAGGTACCAACCAACCTTACAACTTAGCCTTCATGCATTCAAAACAAAAAAATCTAAATCCTAAGAACTCAATGTTTATATGAAACAATTGAATAAACTATTACAATGATTACCTACTTGAGAACTTATTCAATAACAATAATGAAACAATGTTTATAGACTATTAAATATCACTAATCTTTGTGTAGGTAGGTTTGTAAACAAATAAATGGTATAATAAAAATATGACATTTTACCTCATCCCACTTGATGAATTTCTCTCCATCCTGCAGGGCTTGCGGTACCTCTATGGGCTTCCAGCTGAGCCTCGCCGATCGCGAACTAGCAGTCATTGTGAATAACAAACACGATTAAACGGATCTAACACTGCTGTACACAGCAATCATCTTCTGAACATGAAATTGATTTGTAAGTCCTAAATGACACGCTCAGCTGTGTTGGAGACTAAAAGCTGAATGGCAGACGACCCGCGCGATGCCGCTAACCGAAACTCAATCAATAATGACTAACGTAACACAACTTAATCTGAGATATAAAACACCTGCAAAGGCAAACAAAGGTTTTTCCACAAAAAGATTTTCCCTCTCCGAACGAAGACCGACTGCGGAGTGTCGGTCGTCGTCGATCCTCCGATAGGTACTCGACGATGTCGGACACAGAAGCGCCGAGCGTGAAACCGAAAAATAGTGAAAAAGTCTTGGTTCAGTTACTGACGCTAAAGACTGATTGACTGACTGACTGATACAGATAAATCAAGCAATTGACTTGGACAAACGAAATCATGAAGACGTGTATCGTCGTCGTATGTACGAGCGTATCGGAGAATGTCGGAAGGGGGAATGGGGGTTATTATGGTACTGCCCCTTCCAAGTCACTTCTAACGCCCCAGCGGTCAATTTTACAAAACGTCTGGGTTCGAATCCCGAGCTTCTTTTTACTAAAATCAATGAAATGGTTCCTAAGAAGTGATCTTCGTAATCTCAGACTTTCCCATACTGACCGATCTAAATGTGTCGCCCTGTTTTAAATTATTTTGAATCCGTTCCAAATTTACCTTTTTCTCTTGTGGTTTTTTTTCATCCACTACCACCCCGGTAGTTGATGAAAAAATAAAAATGCTTGATAATTTATCCGAACCTGTCGTTTTGCACCGTAATTTTTAATTGTGAATGTTTTGTTTAATAGCTCATTCTCAAAACTGCGATACACCATTGCACTGCTCTATTGAAAATGGTAGAGCGAACGCATATCAAAAAATATAGTTTTAACAAATATCATAATTTGTATTAGATTATGATTATAATAGATAATCAAATATAAAAATTATATTATTCAATGGGGTTTTGCGACTTAATACCTAAAATAATATTATTTTTCATAGTCACTTCTTCAACGTATGAAGAAGTGGTGTCAAACTTAAGCTAGCATGTAGGTACATGTTTGTTTTAATGCAATATTCGATAGAGATATGCAGTAGACGTTATTATTAGTATACTACATTTTTAGAATGGTTGTTTTATGTTTTTTACGAAACAGCTATTTAATTTTCATATTGTTTTATTATTTTTGAGTAAGTGCTTAAAACGTCACGAACCGTATTTTTCACAAAAAAATATTTTAGTTGAGGGTTTTCACGGTCGCCCACGACTCCCCTTACTTTTTGTATCAATTAATAGGCTAACTATTCATACACATTAGACAAAAAAAAACAGCTGCTAGTTTTTGCCTATTAAGAAGTTATGAGAAAAAAAGATATAAAATGCGGAGCAGGAAATTTGTTATCTTTTGTGGTTTACTACAGTGACTGTTCGCATGAATTGTATTGGTATTTTTTTATTATTCGTTCATTTTGCGTGAGAATGTAAGTGATAATAATGATTTAGATACACATCTACACATTCAGTATTGCAAAATAGTATATAAAGGGAGGTAAATTATTCCAGTCTATCACATTAGTTTTACCTACAAAGTGAAGTGAAGCTCATCTATAATTTCCACAGATTAAAGTTCTAAAATGTCTTCATTCAGCTGTACTAAACGAGATATCATACTTCCCTACATAGAGGGTGGTAGAACCCTGGAATCAATGTCCAAAGTTTTACTGGAAAAATTTTATGTTTCTTAAAACAACCTGTGTTTTATAATAAGCGACATACAAAGGCACATTCTTCCTTTGTTAAACAAGCGCTGGGCCATGGCATCTCGGTCAAAATATTTTTTTTACAGAAGAATAGCACTTGGTTGGACTCAAGGTATTCGGTGAATTTACCGGACTCCAATCAATATTCAACAACACCATCAACTTCTGGCCAACGAGGAAAACCGTGCGTAGCTTATGGAGACTCCTCAGAATCTAGCAAGAAGAGGAAAAACACTCTTCTACTAAAAGAAAATGGCTTCGAGTACATCTATAACGCCTACGTACAGGGACTATGAGCTGTGGGTGAAAATACAGAAGCAGATCTTGTCGAATCATTAAGGTACGTCAATTACAAAAAAAAATTATCCATCTCAAGTATTTGGAATGACTCAGACCAAATAAAAATGCTTTCCGATCAGGAAGCATTGAGTGCTTTTTTAGATTTGGATTTAACAAAAGCACAATATATGTACTTGAGAACCTTGACAAACGAACGAAATTGACGTATATTTCCGCCATACTACAAAATACAATGAATAAAAAAAACTTGTAATCCACCACCACGTGCAGGATATGTGGCGCCACTTCGCGACATAAGAATGATTTGTCGAAAGTTACTGCAAGGCCTGAAAATGAAAGCGCCTACCAGTACGGTCTGTCCAACTTACATGCCTGGATTTGCTGTCATCATCATCATAATTATCAGCCTATATTAGTCCACTGCTGGACATAGGCCTCCCCTCATGAGTGCCAGCGGATTTGCTGTATGGAAATGATATTACACATTTCCTATAATCTGTCTTTTAAATCTTGCTTTCTGCTACAAGTGCAGAAAGCAAGATATTAAAGAAGAAAAAGAAAGAACTTGTTCAAAAACGTTTCAGGGATGAGTTAGGATTGATCGTAGATAAACCTCGGTAAGGTAGTTTATTTGACAAGTTCTTTCTTCAGGAATGAAGATCGATTCCCAAAAATTTGGCGAATACGCAATGGAAACAGCAAGAATATATTATGTGCATGAATATAATTGGTATTACATGCCATCTTCAGTCCACAAGATACTTTTACACGGAGAAAATATTATCAAATATTTCGCAGTTCTTCCTATTGGACAGCTATCGAAAGATGCACAAGAGTCGCGCAACAAAGTCTACAGAAACATGCAACTACATCATGCCAGAAAATGTTCTCGAACAGCTACAAATGAAGATGTCTTTAAAACTTTATTGTATACGTCAGATCCGTATATAACAAGTTTAAGAAAACCATACGTTAAAAATGTCAAAGATCTTGAAGAAGAGGCACTAAGTCTTCTAAAAGTGGAACCCTGAAATATGAGTAAGTAAGCCTTAGTAAAGGTGATTTATTTTCCAATGTATTCCCTCTAAAAAATCATTACTTTTCACTTTTTTACAGTAGGCAGAAAATATAAGGTAATTAGGTTGATAGATAAATACTAGTGATATTTACTTAAGGAAAAGAAATATTTTTGTCATGAGTTTTTATAATTAGCTTTAGTTTTAACTTTTTTAGTAATTGAAATCAAGTATTTCAGTTTAAATAAATTATCGTCTTATTTTTTTCCGTGTTTTTTTTTCCTTTTATGCTGTAATACGTTTATACATATATGAGAAATCACTTAAACTTATATACCATTTGAATTTCTATACATTATTGCATATCTGTACCAAATTTAATGAGATTTGGAGGCATGTTTTGTATCACATAGGTTTATAGATTGCTCTTCTCTTTGCTTGTTCTTGATTATTCATGTAAACTAAAATTACACGAAAAATCAAGAACAAGCAAAGAGGTTATTTATATCGGTTCACAGACAGAATGTATTCATCTGGCGCTACGAGTAAAGAGTTGGCAGCACTGATTACCAAAAGAAAGAAAGACTTGCATGACAGTTCGCTCGTTCGCTCTTGTTTGATGGTTTGTGGAATCAATCAAACCTTGTATTCTCTTTGATCAAACCAGCTATTTGTCGGTTCAGCCATCATCAGCTCGTCCCGGCCAAAGAGAATACAATAACTTCGGTCTTGGGCTGGTCCCGGCGCCTTCAGGAAGATGAAATAGCCAGCCATAAAAATAAATAAAGGTTCGTTGAGTGAAGTCTGTCTGGATTTTTTGTTGTTGAAAACGAATTTTGGAGCAAAACAGTTCCGAAATCTAATCTTTTGCAGCCGTAGACGAATCTGTCTACTTTTGTTGTCTTGCTAAAACAGCCACTTCTATAGATAGACCCTGAAAACGATGACTGATCCTAACCCCGCTGAAGACATTGTTGATCAAGAAAATAAACAAGAACATAGTCCAAGGAAAAGAATTCGTCACCGAAAAAAACAACTTTATGACAATATTCTGAAACAAATGGAGTTTTACTTTAGTGACGCCAACTTGTGTAAAGATAGGTTTTTGGGTGATTTAGTAAAGAATGATCCTTGGGTCTCCTTAGACCAGTTCCTCAAGTTCAACAAGATTCGCACTCTTACGCATGATCTAAATGATATTGCAAAAGCCATGAAGCATTCCACTTTGTTAGATCTATCAGAGGATAGAACAAAAGTAAGTACCTATCAGGTGTGTTTTTCTATGAAGTGCCTCCTAGATTAATCCAGTCATATTTAGTTATTAACTGCTGTCTGCTGTTTTCATTGTAAAACACATGCAGGATTAATATAGCTATAGGTAGTGTTCTTTGTATGATAATTGGACTAAAAACAGTTTATTTGTTAACCTACTGCATGAAACTTCTGTTACATCATCATGTTTCATGAATTATGAAGGTTTCTAAATCCACAGTTTACCCATTACAAAAAAGCACCTTACTCTTGCAGCCAGCATATTGGAGACGCTTCCAATTATTATTAAAATAGTTGAGATACCTCAAGATTATTTGTTACAGTCTGCAGTTAGCTCAATTATTTCAATAATTGTAATTTCTTTTTGTTATCATAATCTGTCCCACTTCTGGGAAAAGGCCTTATCTCAAGTGTTACAAATGTAAATACAACTTTTTATTTGTCTCTATTCTTCTCTCTCCTAGTTGTAATTCTCTTTAATAATAATATTGAAAACCATTAGAGGGACAACATAGGTTTAATAAAAAAAAATGTTTATCATTCTACTCTTTACAATATAACTAGCAGCACCTCGCAGTTTCACCTGCATAGTTCCTGTTCCCGTGGGAATGCTGGGATAGAATATAGCTTGTGTCATTCCCTGAAATGTAGGCTTTTTAATGATGAAAAAAAAATCCAGGTAGTCCAGTACTTTCGGAAGCCTATTCCATACTATCAAACAAACAATCAAATCTTTCCTCTTTATAATATTAGTATAGATATACATAATAGTTCAACTGACATAGACAAGTGCAACAACAGTAGCTTCACAAATAAATAAATAAATAATAAATAAATAATGCTGGACAATTCACACAGCATTATTATATATTAAATGGCAGGCTATAATGTAAAGAGGTACATTATAGCACAATATATCATAGAAAACATCAGTCCACACACAACAGCTCAGAGTATAATGTATATTTTACATGTTTGAAATATGAAGGAATGTCAAATGACAGCTATGCTAACTACCATGCGTGAAACACTTGAGTGTGCCTGATATACTACTGCAGGAAGTAATTGTCTTATATTATACATCATGTTACAGGTAAAACGAAAAGTCCCAGTTCAACCATACAATGCAGATGAGAGGACTGTTTATGTGGAGTCTATCCCGGTGACAGCCAATAGAGACTGGTTGTCAAGAGTCTTTTCAGATTATGGACAGATTGCCTATATCTCTCTGCCAAGATTTAGAAACTCTAAAAATATCAAGGTTTGTTTATTTCTGTATAGATTTATACTGACAGCATGTAGTAGTAGTAGCCTAGTCTCTAGAGTCTAGAGACTAGGCTGGGGACGGAAAATGGTCTTACAGGAGTCTAGCTAGACTCTTGTAAGACCATTTTCCGTCCCCATTCTCCATGCATGTGGCTGTGAGCGGCAGGAGTTTGAGTTTACTTATTCTTCTGTCCGAGGGGCTAGTATAGTAGCCCTTACGTCTGTAGACTAGCTGTGATTGAGTGATATAAAAAAAATAATGAACTTTAAAATTTACTTTAAAACTCTGTTGTCAAGTGACCTTCCACAAAAATTGCATTTACTTTAACCAGAGAGATCAAATATTTTGTGTTAAATCCCTTGCCAGCACAACTCTCTAATTCGCTTGGGCCACATTCAAAACCGAATTATTTCTTTTCAATTTTTAGGGCTAGTCACTGCTGCTCGTAACTCTATTGTATACTGTTTCACTAGCTCAGGATTTAATATTGGCATGTTCAACAAAAATGTTTTTGCTCTCTTGTTGAACAAATAATTATTTCGAATTTCTTAAGTCGCAAACGTATCTTTACTAGTAAGCCATTTTCTAGTAAATATCAAATATCAAATTTCTTTCAGGGATTTGCATTCATCGAGTTTGAAAAACCAAAAGATGCCCAGAAGTGTATCAGAATCTTTACAGAAATGGGTTGCAATTTACCTACCTCTATGGCCCCTGAGGAACTTACATCCATCAAAACGTTCTTAGAAGATGATCCTCTTCACCCCAATGCAGAGTTCAATAAAGAGGAGAAAGAAGAAGATGAGCCACCTAAAAAGAAAAAGAAGAATAAAGAAAAGAGATTAAGTAAAGGGCTGGAGTTAAAGCTAAGTCAAGATTCTGATAGTGAGAAGAAAGTTGATACTCCAAGTGTAAGTAATCTATATTAGCAATTAGCTGATTTACAGCAGAGAGGATTACAGTTATTGTTTTTTTCTATGTGCGTCCATCTCTAAGTTTTACATTTATGTCAAACCTTCTATTTAATTATTTCCAGGATGAAAATAAAAGCATAACTAGCACAACACCTACAGAGGTAAGCACATATTTTTTGTTGCTTATGTAAACCAAACAACTGAATGAATTATGAAAGCAAGCTCAGTCATCGATCTATACTTAAGTGATGCTTATGTATAGTTTTGAGTAAAGACATTTTTAAAACAATGCTTGCGAATTCATGTCTTAATTTACACTCACTCATGTAACCCCTTGAGTAACAATGCATCTTACCACGTTATTACGTATTATTGAACGGTTACCAAGCATACTTGAGTAATTGTCTATTTTAGAACGCTTACACACTTTCAAATCTCTGCCTAGTGTTTCTTTTAACTCATCTTTACTCAAGTGTGGTCTAGACCACGCTTGAGTATGACTTGGAAGGAAGAAGAAAATTTCTACGTACCAAACCTTTTTTAATACAGTGGCACAATTTTTGAAATCGTTGCATTTCGTTTCACAAAAAACATCAGAACAACAAAAAAGTTCTAAAAATAAACTGTGATAGTCAAGTTGCAAAGGTAAAGGAACGTTTTTGCTTAAATAAATTTAGTGTAGACTTTGGACAAAACCCTACTCACTCAAGTAGATTTTGTTAGTGCAACTAGCTAAGTAAGTAGCGTCAGAGTTTCGGTCTATAATCTCTTTAATAAAGATTTACTTCTTGAGCAGAGATTCTCAGCATGAGTAGAGCTCACTGACTGCATATGTAATGTTTGGGGAAGCTTTCATAATTCAAATTCAAATTCAAATTATTTATTATTAAAAAAAAAAAAGACGATAACATTACAGTTGTCTCCAAATCGTTATGTCTAAAAATAATACGGGCCTTAGATAGGTAAATCCATTTTATTTCCTTTGCAGGAAAAAAATCCACTGGAATCCAAAGACGATTTGTTAAGCCATGATGAAGGTGGTGATCCAGCTACACCAAGAAAAAAAAAACCTAGGAAGCACTCCAGCCAAAAGAAAAGAGCTTTAGATAAAATAGAAGCACCAAAAGGTGACTAAAAAACCATTTCCAAAGCATTTGCCGCAAATAGCGGAATCAACCAATCAAAATAGTCGAACTAAACATCACGTCATGCCGCAGTTTCCTGATTGGTTTATTCCGCGTCGGTGGGACGCACCCTACAGCTAATAAAGACTGTTGTTCAATTTAACATTATCTGCATTGATTTTAATTGTTTGACCAAACACGCTGTTATGCGACTTACAGGAGCATTATGGGGCATGCAGGTACTACCCAAATCTGATTGGAAAGCGCTACGTAACAAGTACCTGAACCTTCAGCGGCAGTTCATGAAAGAAGTAAAGCAGGTCTGGCGAACGCAGCGGCACGCGTATCAAAGCATACCCGCCCCGGCAGCGCCCTCTTTCGATACTGGTTAGTCAGCAACGTTTAATATCGAATTCCAATAGTTACTCTATCCATGCAATTCGTTAAAACAATAAATTATGTATTTAAATTAGTCAAAATAGGCTTTTCTCGGGGTTGGGTATCTCGTTTCGAAACACTTGGGTTTGTTACCATCAGCCTATACTTATCTACTTCTGGATATAAGGCTCCTTTTAATGAGCACCATGCCCTGTGTCTACAGTTCGCGCTGTCTGCCTGCAGTCTTTCGCTGGTCATGATTCCACCTGGGAGGGCGTCCTTCACTAAGTTTCCCTTTAATTAGGTATACGACGCTGTCGGTTCTTCGCCAGATATGGCGGCCCACTGCCACTTCAGTTAGCTCATACTTTGACCTACGTCGATGACGCCTAGACTAAAGAAAACCGTGAAGTAGCCTATTATGTTATTCGGGTCGAGATAATCATTGATTAGGGTATTTGCCGCCGCCGATCGAAGCAGGTTTTACCTGATCCATGTTATTCGCCCACAAACATTTGCACAAACGTTTCCCTTGTATACTATTATAGCCACATACTTATTTAGTCTTTTCTTCTTTCAGCCATTCCAGCATCGGAAGAAGAGTCAAAATTAGTTCCAAAGCTAGAAAAGATACCCGATGTGTTTGTCAAGGAAATCCTACCAGAACCGTGTTTTGATGTCAGACTAGCTAAACGTACTGTAAGTGGTATAAAGCTGCTTGAAATTTAATCTTTTGAGTGGTTTTACCAGTGTTAAAATAAAACACTGCGTACCCATCCTAAATCCTACCCTTTGGGGTAGGGTTAGACCAAAAGTTGCTAAAACATCATGTGATTAGTGTACGAACCCTAAGTCTAAAATAAAAGAACATTCGTTCAGTGCTATCCTTATACCATTTTACAACATAGTTACGATTGACCTAAGTACTAGGATAGCAATAAGGTGAAGAAGGTATCAGTATAGGAATTGTACTTTCAGATAAGGAGTAATATCCACGCGTTACACGTCGACGTCAAGGAAGGTCAAACTGAAGTGATTGTCCGGTTCGACTCGGCAAACGCTGCTAAGGATGTAAGTATACGTATATACCTACTCAGTTCCAAAATTTCAACTGTCTACCTGTTTCGATTCATCCCGCTATAGATATACAGACAGCGGAGGTTAAATAATGGGCTCCTACCCATCTTTACTAAAAATAATGCTCGGAACCCCATAAACCGCTGCTAAATCATCATCATTAACAATATTGTAGTGCAGCCGACCTACGCGTGGTCCCGTTCATCTGGTTCCGTTAACTGGACCACCGAAAAACAGTTATCATGTCCTAAAGTATGATCCATAAGTAAACAAACATTCAGCAGATGTTTAATATTCCAGTACTGCAGCAACAGCAGCAATCGCACAAGGCTGCTATCCGCAGAACAGCAAGAGGAGCAGTGGGCGAGGGCTGATGCAGCCCGCGGGTCGCGGAGACCGCGCGGCCGGGCCCGCATGGCCGACAGGGCTGCCCAACCCGACGCGCGGCCCGCCTCGCCGCAACCCACTCACACGCATATACGGTTCGACGAGTAGTTGCCGAAGGTGGTACTTCATAATATTCAGTGCATTTACTAGCTAGGTACTTACTCCTATTGGGATAATAGATAGTGTTTAGCGATAAGCCGTGAGCTGAAATAAACTTTATTACCTCAACATCAACCTCAACAGCCTGTATTGGTCCTCTGCTCGACGCAGGCCTCCCCTGATAAGCGCCGTATTGCCGTTTATCTCATGGGGGTAATTCCCATAATCCCCACGCTGGGCATGCGGGTTGGGGATCGCAGTTCGGTGGTAGAATTGTTCTGCAGGGGGCGCTGCTACCCGCCCCCCGGTAGATATCCCTTAGTCGCCGACACACGCGGAAAGAGTTGGGGTGATGCAAATTCTAAGCCAGCAAGCACCACACAGCAGCAAACTTTATTACGTTAGCTTAAAATATGTTTTATTTTATCTACCCGCCAAATTAGCGGGTAAGTTTAAATGTCCGAAAAGTTACGTCTGAATGTATTAGTTATTGTTATTTCTCTTGTCAATTGTCACATCTTCATCAGACTCACAAAGTTCTTTGTACATAGGTAAATGTATATGGAAAATCAGACTACGCCAGTCTATTGCATTGCATAAAGAAAGACCTACCCAATGCGTGTCTTATTTTTAACTAGCTGCGCCCCGCGGCTTCGCACGCGTTGTTTCTATGAAAACATTAAAAGGTGATTTTCATCCCACGGGAACAGATTTATGGGATAAAAAGTCTAGACTATGTTTTATTCCAGTATTAGAATTACCTGTATTAAAAATTTCAGCCAGATCCGTTCAGTAGTTTTGGCGTGAAGAGGTAACTTTCGCCTTTATAATATTATAGTGTGATACACGAGTTCCTAACTGTTTTGTGTACGTTTATGTATGTATCACACAATATAAAAACATGAATTCTTTAAATTCTTATTGAATAATGGTCCTTCATTCATTTAAAGTAATCAGTGTCCAACAAAATAAGTAGGTAGGTACACACTGTAGTGCACATTATGAGTCAGCATAATAATAAGATGTAAAATTCATTTACTTAAAAGAAAATAAATGTCTAAAAAAAATTATACATGTATCTACTTTACCTAGATTTTACCCCTGCATGATCACAGATACAATAAATAATATGACGACTTTTAAGAAGAGAAATTTAATAAAAAATTAATGCTATTGCCACATTAAATTACGTCAATTCAGTCTTACAAATATTAGTTAACTTATACTAATAATACAGTAGGCACTGGCACAATTTTCTCTTATATCAACTAAAAAGGCTTATAAAGTAGGTAAAAATGACAATATAAAAACATCCTGTATTTTACAACCTGATTTTGACCCAATAACACACCTAGTAGTACTTGTATTGATTGCAATGAATATAAAAATAATTCTAGGTAAGTACCGTATAAATTACATAAGTACAATAGCTGCCATAGTTCATTATTTACTTACTTAAACTCTTAAAATACAATAAAAGTTACCATCAAAGCAATAAATCATGTACCTATAAATCGTTTTCCACCATGTCAGTTGTAACTATATTACATTAAAATGTGTAAAAAATGTAGAGCATGAGCACCAA
Source organism: Eupithecia tripunctaria (assembly GCA_955876795.1). NCBI lineage: Eukaryota > Metazoa > Arthropoda > Insecta > Lepidoptera > Geometridae > Eupithecia > Eupithecia tripunctaria. The sequence goes on along the minus strand of OY041609.1, from coordinate 8,512,247 downwards.
TAAAAACAGTTAAAATAACAGAATGCGTAAAAAATTGCCTTAACATAAATAGGCAAACATAATTATCACAATTTACCATTTAAACATTCACTTACATTATAAAGCTGCTATAAACAGAAGAGGTAGATTGTGTTTGGATTTAGTCACTATGAAGCTTCCATGTGTCTATGGACTGTTACCGGTGCAATGACACTGTTTTTACCACAAGGAAGAACTGTAACACTTAAGTCAGAAGGAATAAGTCTCGGCTTTATCTTAGCCGGAAGAGGGCAGCTCACATCCGATTTGGTATCGTCGGACAGAATAATAGGATCATTGACAGAGAAGCCCGTGGCTTCTGAATCCTCGTGAGGGGTCATTGTGGAGTAACCGTGGTCAGAACCATTCACGGTATGAGCCCTTCTATACCCAGTCACCACCCGATATGGTGAAATCGGAGCCTCTTTTTCCATGACAGGAAGCAATTTATCCTGACCAGACTGATCATGTGGGTCGTCAGATTGCAAGTGGCTCATTTGGACATCAGCGTCATGCCATGTCTCTGCCGGACCGTCGATGTACAAGTTATGGCAACTAGCTGTTGTCACATTTTGTCTGTAACAGTATATCGCCACGGCTATGATCAGGCTGATCGTAACAATACATCCTGCTATAGGCCCGATTGTAGAGTAACTTCCGAAGGCATCTCTATTAACATGCCCAAAAGTACCTTCACCATATGGTGTCACGGCACCTAGAACGCCGTTAAAGCAAGTCGACTGAGATGTGCAAAACGGGGCCGTGAGTGCAGAATGTCCGTCAGTGTCGATCTGACACCACTCGCAACCCAACACTCCGAGACAAGAAGAATGAGATAAATAATTTTCACATTGAAAATCGAAACATGATTTTAAATTTTCGGCAAAATTATGAAAATAATGCGATTTATGATTATTATTTTCCAGCATCATTGAGCAAAGTGGAATCTCCTGATCGGATTGGGATACACTGGCGTTGGTGCATTCATACGGTTCCGAACTGCATTCACAAGGGCATTCACATTCAGTTTGCTCCATACGGTTGCAGTTGAAACAAAGGCGGTCCACCATGCTGCATGGACAGAAAGCACCGATGCTGCATGATGCATTCACCAAGCCTACAAAGGCGTTTGTGCCAGGAATAGCAGCAATATAATAGTGGACGCAATGATCACCAGATACAACATTGGACAAAACATTAGGCAAGGAAGTGTTAAATTCATAAAATCTCTGTATTGTTTTATCATAGAAGTTGTTACAGAGTCTTTTTGTGACGAATCCTTTGTGGTTTAACATATCCATTGCAATCATGGATTCTTTATGAGTGATATGTTGTTGCTCTATAGGCCCAGAACTATTGGGATCCATTAGCCCAGGATGAGAAACTAAATACCCCCGATTATTCATGATAAAACATTTAGCATATGGCATTGCGCAAAAGGGCATGCTATCAACCAAAAGCTTGTACAGAAATCCCATTGTGACATCCATAGATACTACCATAGTCGGATAATATGAGTTTTTTACTGCATAAGAAATTGAAACAACATATCCAGCTCCACCTACATCTAAATTTGGGGGAGTTAAAATTATGCTGCCTGGATTGTCCATCGCGTAAGTGTACCAAGGCCTTCTAATTGGCTCATAATCATACTCTAGAACAGTGCCAGGAAACATGGCAAGAACGCCACTTTCAGTCACGGCATATCTTCTAACTATGTATTTAGAATAAGCTCCATGCAAATGTTGCCTCTTGTAAAAGGATAAAAGAGAGTGTAGAAAGCCAACATCTTGCTGTATCTCTTGTTTTAGGCCAGGATTTGATAGTAGGCCATGTGCAACACTTTTCAAATATGCCAAATAATTTTTCATGTAAGTGATGGCTTCTTGGCCATCACCCATGTCATACAGATAAGTAAAAGGTGACTCAAAACTCGAAGGACTCAAGTAGACAGTACCCTGATCAATAGTAGCTATTTGTTTGAAATGTCGGCACATTTTGCCACTTTTCGGAGGGAATAAATCTAGTCTATGGAAAAGTATTTCTTTGTTGCTTCTTGTAAAAAATATATTTGTTTTATTATAAGCACTCTGTTCTTCTACTTCAGATGCTACACACACAATATACTGTTTTTTCACCCACTTCCATAAATAAATTAAAGTTTTGGTAGAGTTTTGTTCATTTATGGTTAGATTTCCCAATGGTTTTACTAACATTTCAGGCAAAACAATTCTAGTGAAGTTCAGAATTTCAATACTTTTAATGTTAGTAAATTTTATTTTATCTGAAGTAGTTTCTGGTCTAGGAAAAAAAGTATGCATTAAAACTCTTCCTGAAAAATCAATGACAAAAGCCCTTTTTCTCTGATTGGTACCCTTGAAGTAAAGAATATCTTCAGCTAGATCAGACCAATAAATGTCTAGGCCGATAACACCACTATTAATTGGAAGAACTAGTGAAACCATGTAATCTCTTTCAGTGGCTTCCCATACTGGGCCTTCTATTTGAATGTCATTACTGTAATATTTACCTGGCAACAAGGATATAAATGCTGAAGCAACTTGTCCTACTACTCCACTGTCATTGATGTGAATCCTCATCACGGAATGGTTGTTGGAGTGATTATGCCACTTATCTATGTGTAGAATTCCAAGAGAACAGTTTTTGTCAGTTTTATCTTCATTTACTACGCCAATGGCAAATAACAACCCTTCATCTTTTTTCTCTGTAAATGGGAACAGCTTCAGCAGGCTATCGTTTTTCAATACTTTGGTATCGGTCAAGAAAATAAATAATTTATATTTTGGTAGATTGCTTTGTTCCAGTATTTTCTTCAAGTCCTTATTTATGGCCATAGGTATAATACTTGAGGATGCTACCTCAACTGATGCTAGATACTCTCTCAGCAAAAGTTTATTGTTTTCTGTAGCATTTCCTACATCTGAAATTCCTCCAGCACTGCATGTATCTTCAAACTTCACAAATTCTGTCATGTTAGTTATCTTCAAAGCAATTAAATCTGTATCTTTTAGGGCATATGCTGTTTCTTTGACAATATTCACTGCATGTTGAAGCGAGTCTAATTTGATACTGTTGTCCATAATAAATACTACAAGTTTTGGGTCCGGATGCACCACCTTGTGATACATATACCTTAAATTAGAATGAGGCATAGCAGAGCAATCTCGATCTGTGGCATAGTCCATGTGGGAGAGAAAGTATTGCCTCTTAATTTTCAGATCTTTATGGCGATTCATTTGGGACTTTGGATCTGGCAAGGTTTCTGCTGACTGGCTTTTTAAGAACACTGATCTACGGATAGAGTTGAATGGGCACGGATGAGTGAAGGAGAGCGTACTAGTATCATTAATAGCATTTTTCATATCCTTGAGTATGCTTTCTGCTGAAGAGAGCTTGAAGGTTAGTTTGTCAACTATGCTGGCTAATGTTTCTGTATCTGATGTCAAGTATCGGCTTACCTTGTATGAATTAGGTATTTCATAATGAGCTGTGTATTCTGTGCCAAGTTCTTTTACTATGATGTCGCCAAACCTGCTGGCTAGAGTGTCGGATAACTTTCGAAGACATTGTTTGTAGTCGCCACGGCTGTTGGTTCTAGTGCAATTATCGTTTTGTCCAAGGATCACAGGCACGTCAAAACACGCGGTTATCAATAGTAATATCTCCAATAGCTTCATAGTGTAGGAATAGGTTCAGATGATGCTATCGATTATTTTATACATTTTTGTCCATCTTCGACGTAATACAAGCCTTTTTTACATTCATTGTATATTAGAGTTTCGACGAAATGATATTAGCCGCCAGAAAGTAGAGACGGAGCACTTTTCATTCAAACGAAAAACAAATAAACAAAAATTCCTCTCAAGCAACACACGCTCGCAATCTCGCTCGTTTGACCAGTGATGCCAACAAAGTATAAATTTATTTTGTCTAGATAACAAAGCCATCGATGATTAATTCTGACATGTACCTACCATGCCTGAGTAGAAAAGTCGCTGATCGAACGCGAATGAAACCGGCTGAAAATAAGAACTTCAATTTTCTGATTTCATAGAATGGAAATGTCATTCAATATTATTAATATATATATAAATAAATAAAATAATAAAATAAAACAGATTTCATTATACGTATAGGAAACCATACAATAACTACTGAACTTCAGGTGAAAATAAATAAAAAAAACTTGTGGCATTCGGGGACTGCCGCGGTAAAGCTATTGCAATTAAAAGTTCTGCTATTCATCGATAGATGGCAAAACTAAAAAGTATCACCGCTGTGCCGGTCGGAGTGGGGGGTGTTATTTTCGTTACGGAATTTCTGGATTCGGTCTCCACGCTCTAGGCCCGCGATATAAGCTATGCAATAGCTTAAAAATTTTGTAATGCTTATTAGCCAAAATTTAGCTAATAACAACGGAAATATTTTGAGTTGGAGACACCAAAATTACACTTTGAAATAGACGATGATGATGATGATATGTCACTTTGACTTGGTGCTATTCTACCTACTGAAGTTATTATGGTAAGTTTGAACCAAAGATTCTACGTCAGTTTATCAATCACTGGAACTTCGTGATTGATAAATAGACGTCACATTCTGGAAGGAAGGCATTGGTTGGCATTGGGCACAGCAGCGCCGAACACCGAAGTTCACCGAACTAAACAACAACAAACAAAACAACCTCTGTAGCACATCGAGCGCGAAGATATGGCTGAGGCACGAGTTGTCGGTTCGATTCGAATTAGTTAATATGAGGAATAATTTTATAGAAACGAGGCACCTATCATTCATTATGTATTCTGCAAATGAATTCACTACGTGCTTGGTACGGTTTGGGGGTCGGACTTAGGTACTTATCAACTTCATTATTTTTTTTATACCGGAATAACTTAATTAAGTCATCATCAGCTTAGACTAGTTCACAGCTGGAAACCTTTTCGTATGCCGAGTAGGTAGGTACATAACGGTACCTATAACTAGTTAAGTAGGTACCTACACAGTCATTTCCACCTAAAAAATCTACTTAGGTACTACCTGACCTAGGAACTTTTGGGAAAATAGAATAGATGCTTAGTGGGTAGGTGGTCTGAACTGTGTGAACTGAAATGTCCAACTTAATTGCACCACATAAATAAGCTGAAAATAGAAAAACTAATGATTTGAAGTGTCTATCCCCAATTCATAATAAATGGGTTGCTAGAGTAGGGGTAGGTAAGTTCACACATGTGTTTTCATCGATTGGTCAGGGGCGGGCGGCGGCGGCGGCGTGCCTTACCGTCTGACCATTAACCCAGTTGTGCGGCGCTAGGCGGGCGCGCTGCCACGCCGCCGGGCCGCACCTCACTTCGGCGCCATGCAACTGCCGGAGACCCCGCCGCCGCCGCTCGCTCCGCTGTGGGATCGCGTACTCCGGGCGCGGGCCCTGCCCCCTGACCTAGATGTGGAACTCCTGTACGTCGCCATACGAGATCGCCTTACTCATCCCGAATGGGAAGTGCGACTCCATGCCCTACGTGTCCTCGCCGATCTCTTACCTCTCTCTGGCAACGCGCTGGCTTTCCCTTTCGACCAAGTTGTGGACAACTTGGGCCACGGTTCCCCAAATGTCCGGAAAGCGGCACTGGACGCCCTAAAAGTTTTCTGCACGCACTGTGAAGATCCCGAATGCGCTGCAAGAGCGATTTTGGATAAGTGTTACTACCACAACATTCGGCCCCATTCCGCGGGTGTTGATGTCAAGATGAATGTAATTACGGGGTTGATTTTATCCATTCCATCGGTGATGGGAATTTTAAGAAGAAGAAACCAGTCCTTAGATATGTTTCCAGTTTTTCAAATACTGGGCGAAAAGCTCTTCGATCCAGTTCACAGAGATGTAGCGCATCGAGCCATGATGAAACTTCGTAAAGTTTGTGGACCCAAGGACTACACAATGTGTCTATCAAGATTAGATTTGAAAATACAAGACAAATTTCGAAACCTATGCGAAAATTTTGACGAAGACTCTCTAGATGTTTACTTCGCTCCTAGGAAAAAAAAAAATTACGATAACAACAATCAGCCGCTCATCAAAGTGTTCGGCAACACGATCAGTGCTCCAGTTCGTGCCACCATTGATTCATCTTCTGACGAATCGTATGGACACTATCCTTTTAATAACAATTTTGCTAAAGTAATTATCGAAACTGAAATAAAATTCGACTCTGATACTGCCATCACTATGACGGTATTAGAAGAAACTGAAACTGAATCAGAGAGACAAACTGGAAGTGAAGATGGTTACGACAGTTCTGATCAAAATGTGCTTAAATACAGCGACGGGGACTCTGAAGACACTGATGTGATTGTAAAAAGAGTGCGATTTGGTGGTGAAAGTGTTAAAATAAGAACTCCAGACAGCGAAAATTTAATTTCTAGTGAAGATGATATGAATCAAAATAAAGTTGTACAAACCGATAACATCGAAGAATTATCAAGAACCGTTACTCCAGTGATAGTGAACAAAATGAATGAAATTAAGCAGGAGACTAGTGTAAACAACAGTTCAAATCAGCTTCAAAACGTGTCACAAACAAAAAAGAGTGGTATTCCGCTGCCAGTGATAAATAAACCTAATAAACAACTTGAACAAGTCTTATCCAAATATAGCAAAGTGAAATTAAAATCTAAATCATTAAGTGAATTGTACGACTACTTTAGGACGAAGAATGGAGAGCCTGAGAATAAATCAAAAGAGTTTTCTGGGTTTGCGCTTACGATATCCGAAGTGAGATCTCCTCAGAAGGTGTCAAGCCCGGTGCAGCACCACAGAGAAGTGGAGGTTCTGCACAACCTTCAGCGGAGCCCGGTTATGTCGCCTCGTCGGCAAGTCACTAAAGTACATTTGGATGAAGACGAGTAAGTTTCACTTTTCCTAAAAAAGCCGTTGCAAAAACGCCATCATCATCTTGTGAATAATTCAGGATTTCATTGGGTATGTAACAGATGGTAATTTTAGTATTTCTGTCTAGATTTGTGCTAAATGTTCTGGCATCTACGCCTCCACCGCCGGAAGACTTGCGCTCTCCCAGGGCTCTCACGCCGTTGCGAGCGCACTACGACTGGGAAGAGCTCGGCATCATTCCCCGGCATGTGGTCCAGCAATTGCATAACACAGTAAGAAAATATTGGAGACCTCTTGTTATTTTACAAGTGCACTTTTCAGGCGCCATTAAAATGTCTGCGTTATAGTTTTCTTAAAACCAAATTTTATTAAATAATTTGATTTGATCTACTGTTGGGCAACCGATATCAACTTACTTGTAAGATCCTTGTGTTTGTTATCTAACTCTGTCTTTGATACCTATCGTATATCTTTGTCATTTGATTACTCGGACATTTTGATCCTTCTAGGCCAAATGAGGTCATGTTTATGTTTGTTGTGTTTAGGAGAATTGGATAGCTGTGGTGAAGGCCGCAGACCACCTCCACAGTGCCCTTCTCGAGGCGGACAATGTGAGGAGAATGGAACCAGCGGCTTTATCGCTCGTAAAGCACATGTGGGCCCTTAGCGACGAGGTGTGTGTTTCCAAGATTTAACATTACCTATCAGAGACTAGCAACTTAGTACCTACTACCTGATAGTTACATATAAGGGTGTTTTGCATAATGTAGTCAGGTAAATTTTGAATGGTGCGACTGCGATGTGAATTTTGCTGTGTAGGTGTAGGTAATTATGCATGAGAGCTTTCTAACAGTAGTACGCTCAGACATTTCAAATTTAATTGCTAGCACTGATCAGTGATCATGATCACGCACAAAAAATAAAATGATGCAATATTTCGATGGTGAACCTTATGCAAGATAAACAATAAATGCTGGATTAGTTATGTACATCTTTTTCTCATACCTTTGTGGAAAACTGGGTTTGACTTGCATAATTTGCTTTCACAAGGTAACAGCAGCCAAGGCACCAGCGGAAGGTGCAGTTTGCGCATTAATCCGCGCAGCAAGCAGTGACTGTGCAAGGCAGCTGCTGCCTTCCTTGGTATCCCGGATGGGAAGGGAACCGCTCCCGGCTGCCCTCCCTCATGCGTTACTACAGAGATTGGCGTTGCATCACCTGGTTGACATCATCTTTGACCCCACAATGATTGGAGTAAGTAGGTAGCTGAAAGCAGGTCGAGATAAGTTTTGATTTTGTAAGACACTCAGCTTTGATCTCACCATAATTAGAGTTAACTGGAGCAATCAAAATTAAACCTTAATTTTTGATATCGCAAGATTCGCAAGGACAACCTGTGTTAATGTTAACTCAAGGTTGTTCCATTTTTGATAGTTTTTGTTTATGGGTAGATAGGTACCTTTACTTACTTATAAGAATACACCTACGTTTAGCGGTAATCTCTTGTTTGTGTTAATTGTCCTTTAATTTTGAACTAGGAGTCAGGAGACGCAGAAAGCATACAAAACGCCCAGCTCCGCGCAACGCTGTGCTTAGCCAGGGCAGCAGGACCAGCCTCTGTGCTCTCCGCGGTTCGTAGAAGACTGGCGGGCACCGCGAGGGCCGATATCTTCTGTAGTAAAGTATGCCTGACATGACTTAAACAAAGACAAACTAGTCTTAACGCTGGAGGACATTAACTGTTTTCGCAGGGGTATCAAGAGCAAATTGATTGTTGTTCTGTTTCAGTTACGGGAGCGGCTGAGTAGACCATTGGAGAATATCAAGCCCAGTTCCATGGCTAGGTAATATGGTTTCAGAACTTCAATTTTAAATTTATATAGTCCTTCATAACGTCTTGTTTCGATGCAGAAGTTCCCAGCTGCCTGTCCCAGTGAGAAGACGCGCAAGATCTACGCCTCCGCCAGCTGCGCCCGCGCCTCCTAGACGGCTCAGGCCATTGCCAGATTCTGCGCCATTACCAAGTTAGTTTTGCTTCTAATTTCCATCTTAGTCTTAGTAGATACATAAAGTTCTTACATCGATACTTGCCACCAATAAACTCATGATATACCTAATGCAGAGGTTTCTACTGATATTTTTTTTTTGCAGGTATTTCACAACTAGGGCGGAAATATATTATGAAGCCACTTTCACCAATTCCTCTGAGTGACAGGTAGGTTCATTTCATAGCGCTTAGCTGGTTAATGATCTGTGTCTTCTTTGTGCTGACATAGAAATTATGTGGTTTGGACATTGAGCAGTGGGAACTTAGCCAGCTGCTATAGCTATGCCCAACTGCGGCCGTGGGTGGATTACTTGTTTTTTTTGAGTTAATGAAGAAAAGAAGCACCTACCTAGATAATGAAGTCCCTACCTCTCAGAGTAATCAGCACTAAGGCCTACCTACGAGTACATAAGTTCAACCTCACCTGGTTCTAGGTATCCCATGTACTTAATTTTTGCTAATTAAAGAGTTGTCGATTCTCGTAACAAATTGTCAAACGCGTGCGTGCTAAGTTAAATTTACAATCAAAGCCAAGGCTATTATTTCAGGTTAAATTCTAGTTTTCGATTTGATTGTCGACTACCTTTGACCACCGACAGCGATCGTTATCTAGGTGCCTACTTTATGTAAATTCACCCGTTAATATTATGGGGCCTGCTGGCTTCACCCACGCACGGAGTCAATCACCCCTCTGCTGTGTGACTATGACTAACAAATCGATAGCCTAGTAATGCTTGTAGGGGCCATAGGTTCTTCTATTAGTCATTCATTTAGCATTGCGGGTTGATCGTTGGCGCGAGATTCAATTCTTTACCCAAAAGCGTAATTGTTGTACCTATATTACTGCATGGACCAGCGTTATTTACTTACCTAGATGAACACTCCCCTTTTGAAAGAAGGGGTTATTTTTAATGACCAATTACAGAGAATTTGTAAATTAGAATCGTGTTAACAATGTCAGTTTGTTTGAGGCTTTAACTTTCCTATTACCTACCTACGTTAAACACATTTACAAGGACTACAAACAAAATGAAGATTACAAAAGCATGCTATAAAAAATTTTGTAGTGCAAATTCAGAGCTTTGCGTGACTGACTTGTAAAGCCACAGACTTGTTGGCACATTTAGCGAAACGACACCATTTCCATCACGCTTGGATCCAAAAATATCCTGCATGGGACTTTTGTGTCTGTTAAGTTTTATCATGTCTAGACGTAAAGTGATCAAAGTCGGTCAAATGGATGAGTGGAGTAGGTAGGTAGGTACAAGGGTGTAATTGCGTGCCGCAAGCACCACTAACCTACATTTTGAAAGTAAAATTTTATTTATTGGCCCACTTGTAGGGCAGGGCGGGCGGTATGAGCGACAGGCTTGCTCGAGACGACCCATTTCTGCTATCGCCGCTAGATCGCTCCACTTTTTACACGGCAACTAACTAACGTTTTTAACGTTTAATCTAAACTCTAGTTATTAGGCATACCTACCTAATATTATACAACAAAGCATTTACCTAGTTTTAGGTAATATTTGTAGCGTAACCGACATTTGATGAGTTGATGAGTTTAGCCCTTTGAAAATTATGCATCAATAATAGGTACATATTCTAAGACTACACGACAATTTCTAGAGTCAATGAGTGTAACACATACCTACTTACTAAGATTACGACTTTACTTACGACCATGATCATAGCCGTATTACACTGACTGAAAGTCGCACTCATTTACATAGATACAAGTAAGTATTGAAATAGCTCAGTTTGAAATGTAGGCATCATTTAGAATTGATTAAGTAGGTGGCGGGTTCCCCCGCGTGTGGGTAGCGCGGGTCGCACGCGGTAGGGGAGGTGAGACAGCGTCAGTCGCGGAGCGTCGCGGCACGCGGCCACCGGCGGCATGCTGCGGCTGTGCTGCTGCCCGCGCCGCGCTACCGTAACACCCTCACCCACCGTCGTTGCCGCTCCTGTCGCGCTACCCTCCGACCTCAAGCTTGACCTAGTCGCCGACCTACCACCGCTCGCCTGGTAATTCCCATCATTCCCCCTACCTGTTTCCGCAAACATACGCTACGTTGCGTTGTTGTCGTGATTGTGACTCGTCATGTTTTTGTTTACAGGGATTCAAGCGTGCAGGCGAACTACGACGAAATAGATTCGAAAGAATTACTAGTGGAGAACGGAAAAACCGACGATGTACTCGAAAGCGATAAGCCGGCTAACGAACCGCCTTTGGATATTTCGAGGTCTGAACAACAGTCCGAACCGTCGTCGTCGCCACCGCCGAGCCCGCGATATTCGCCGTCTCCGCAGCGGTCGCTATCATCGCGGCGGTCACCTTCCCTGCAGCGGTCGCCGTCGATCTGCGTAGAAGATTACTCCGAGAGGTCGAATCCCTCCAAGATCAACGTCGGACCGGCGGAGTCGCCAACGCCGAGCCACGCGCCCGGCTCCGGGGACTACGTGTCGCACAAGTCCGAAGTCAGTGAGGCGTCCGCGCCGCAAACGCCAGCGCCCGGGGACTGCGAGGAGCCCGCAGTGGCTACGCCCTCGGCCGCCGCGTCCCCGGAGCGGAGCCAACGCGCATCCCGCGACGTGCGCACCGCACTCGCGGAATGCATCGTGCCGGCGCGCCACGACGACTGGGAGGCGATCCTCGCCGGGCTGCTGGAGACGGAGCGGCTCGCGGCGGACCCTGCGGCGCGCGCATCGCCGGCGAGCTGGCGGGCGGCAGCGCGTGGCGCGGCGGCGCACGTGCGCTCGCTGAGGTCCCGCGTGGCGCGCGCCGCCTGCCGCACGCTGGGCGCCCTGTTCGAGCACCGCGGCCGCGCGCTCGAGCCGGAGCTGGAGGAGTCGGCGGCCGCGCTGCTGGACCGCTGTGCGGACGCGAATAGGTTCTTGCGGGCGGATGCGGGCGAGGCACTGGGGCGGGTGGCGTGCGGGGGCGGGAGCGCGCGCGCGGCGGTGGCGCTGTGCCGGCGTGGGGCAGGGCACCGCGCGGGACCGGTGCGCGCAGCGGCGGGCGCGGCGCTGGCGCGGCTCGTGGCGCACGAGGGCGCAGGCCGAGCCCTCGCCCTGCCCCCCGACACCCGCACGCTGCTGCTGCGAGCCGCGGGCGAGCTACTAGAAGACGCTAGCGCGGAGGCGCGGGCGCACGCGCGCGCTCTGTGCCTTGCGCTCTCGGAGGACGCGCGCTTCCGCCCGCTGCTGAAGGAGGCGACGCCGCCGACGCGCTACCGCTCCATTGAGAAACTCGTCGACAAACTGCGCTATAGATAACTGTCGTCTCGGTGGGATTGGTGGAGGCTGTTCGAAGAATTCTACCTCATATTTATGAGTACCTTCCTACCAAATCCATTACGTTAGGAATGGAGGGAACCCCTCTATCATGTGATGTGCAAACGAAAGAAATACAGGGGTAAGAGTGAAGAAACTTTGGATCACCTTGTTCCTGCATACGTCATCCGTCCATCTTGATAATTTAAAAAAGCAGGGATTTTATAAAACGCAGTCATGGTCGTGTGTTGCCTAGGTATTGTTACAAAAATAGGTTTACGTAAAAATTTTAGGCAACGATTTTATTTTTAAACTTGACTAATGTAAATTGCGCGAAAGAATGGTTTGCCTAAATTGGTTTATTTTTATGAATTAAAATGAAAATAACCATACCTATCCCAAATTGCCCCAAACATTGAATTGCTAGTGTACCTACCTAAGTATTTTTAATCTAGGTAATTCATTGACAATGTATCTACCAAATGAATTATAATAAATCGTTTCATAATTAAAATACTGACGTACCTATTACCTAGTTACATAGTTTTATTTATGAGTTGTTGTCTTGTTAGCTATGATCACCCTGCGCTAGATTTATTTACCTATACCTACCTACTTTGGGTCGAATTGGAATTTAGTGATGGTAAAAATAATTTTGAGAGGGAGGCCAAGAGGAGGATACAGCTAGGCTGGGCAGCGTTTGGGAAACTACGTAAGTAGACTTCATCAGTAGTCAGAAGTCATCCATACCCAATGCTTGAAAACGAAAGTTGGCAATCAGTGCGTCCTACTCGACATGAGCTGAGACGTGGACACTCACGACAGCTCGCTGAGCGACTTTGATGAGCTATGGAAAGAGCTATGCTCGGAGCTCGGAGTCTCTCTGAAAGTTAGAATTCGTAACGTATAGGTAGGTACATCTGACAGAGAACCAAAGTTATCGACATAGCTCAAAGAATTAGCAAGCTGAAGTGGCAGTTGGCCGACCATATAACGAGAAGAACCGACAACCGCTGATGTAAACAAGTTCTTGAGTGGAGACTGCGACTCGGCAAACGTAGTGCACACCCTCCGGCCAGATGCTGGATGCGTCAGGCTGATGACAAGGTGCCATGGCGCTCATTGAGGCCTAAATAGCTGTGGACTAATATAGGCTAATGTTGATGATGATGATGGTGGTATTTGGTCTTGTAGGTATAATACCATTGGCTATTAAAGGTATCTAAGCCTAAGGTGGTGGGTGGTTGTGCCCTTTGATGGTTTCGATTTTATTCCTGTAGGTAAAGGCTGATAAGGGTCTCAGATAAGGGTAGACAGGTAGGTATAGTACTATGTACTTTCGGGCGAGACTCTACGCTTCAATTCTTCGTAGTTTTAAAGTTTTTGAACCTTTTTGACTGTTGTTGACGATGTGCCATTTTTGTCAACCAAAGAGAACAATTTTGCCAACGATGCGTGCGAAGTTATTGTATTCTCTTTGGATGCGTGAAACATTACGAAGTTATTGTATTCTCTTTGGTGAAACATAGCAACAATACCTACCATAACAAACAAACCAAATAAAATACAAAAACATTGCAGTAAATTTCAATTTTCAATTCATTAAATGACTCAACAAAATACAATAGCAGGTTGAAAGAGGGCCGCCGCAGCGGAAGTTACGGACAAAATTACGAGGGTTCAATTTCCTTGTCCACAATGGCAACAGTTCTGAATGGGTTGTCCTAGTAATTTTGTGCAAGAGTTGTCAGGGGCAGCTTTGATTAAACTGCTGTCGTTCCTCTTCTGGGCTGGACTGTACCTCAAGTGTGCGATAGGCTTTCCGAGGCGGAGTCCCGAATGGTGCTCCAGAGCGGTGACTCTACTGCACGGTAGTGTTGCCACTATAGTCGCCCTCGCACAATGTAAACCATGGAATCTGACGCCGCAACGCCTTACTAGTGAGTTATCCCTTACTCGTCGTCGTATACGAATGCTGAACCTGCCTGCATCTTCTATATATTCTTAACATTATTATAGATGTACATAGGTATCATAGGTAGATTCCTAATCATGACACTCTGATCTGAAAGTATGAGTCCCACGAATACCTACGTGTGAACGTACAATAAATACCATGCCTACTAGGTTAGTACCTACCTACCTACTACTACTACCCTTACTTTCACAGATCATGGAGTAGAAGACCACAAATCCTAAAATTACTACCTACCTATCGCTACTACCGTAGAATGGGGTGGCTATGTGCCACATTTCAAGGTTATTTAGTGCTAGCAAGGTCAAAATAAGTTATTTTTAGGAAAATAGATCAGATAATGCTCTTTATATATTTGTTTACATGTTCTTTATCTCGCCACTAATAAATGAACCATACTTAGGACAAAAAAAAAAAAAAAGACGTGTGGCACTCGGGGACTGCCGCGGTAAAGCTATTGAGAGAATTTCTGGATTCGGTCCCCGCGCTCAAGGCCCGCGATAGAAGCTACGCAATAGCTTAAAAAATGTGGCACATTCTCACCTGACCACTTGGGGTGAGAATGTGCCACTTTACAGTTCCCTACATATCTCTTTACATTAATGAAATGGCACGTTGACACCTATATGTACTTCGAAAATGGTCCGCCAGAGAACTATAAAAAACAAAAACATTAATGTTGCCATCAAAAAATCACAAATAAGGACGATTTTTTCTGCGTACTCGTATCAGGTCAGGCCCAAAACTTAGTTTGCCCGTTTGCAGGGCCCAGTCGTGCGGAGGTTGACACTTACGTGTCAACCTCCGCACGACTGGGCCCTGCTGGAGGAAAATAAGTTATGGTGCTAAATTCCGCATTAGATGTGCAATAAATTTTCAAAATATAGCATTAAATTTTATAATAGTAAATGCTATGTTTTTTTGTAGGTAGGTACTACATTGAAGTACCTACGTAAATATTGAAAATATAGCATTTATAAAGGTTTAAAAAGAAACTGTTCTACTTTTAATTACGGCGAGCGAGGTCACGGCGTCACGGAAAGATCTACCCCCGAATACTTACCTACCTACTCAGATCTAAGCACATCATAAGTTGCAAGAAATTCTGTCAGAAATTCGTCCACAGCTGGACATGGGCCTCCCCTAATGAGCGCCAAATACCTAATAGTGTTAAATAATTATTATTATTAACTTATTGTAAACAGGTTAGGGAACCTATTTATTGAATGAAGATTCTATGTAGAACAATAGTTAAGTACTCACCCTCTAAAACGGCTGAGCGCATGAAAAAATTTATTGAATAAATGGTTCTTCTTTTTTTTTTTTTTTTTTTTTTTTTTTTCTTCTTACTAATAATAGTACATACTTACCTACTTACATGCAATAACCCGAGTATTACAATATTGCAGTGAGAATATCGACATCGCAATATGCACTAATGATATGGTCATGGGGCTACTTTGCGTTTGACCTCCTGTGGTGCTTAGTTTACGGAACTGAGGGTAATCTTATGCTCGCTCATCATGGTGTGGCGTTAGCAGCTATATCCATGTACACGCAGAAAGAAAATACTGGATGCACATACGCCTGTACAGTAGCTTTGCTCGAAATAACAAATCCTCTGCTTCAAACTCGATGGTGAGTCATTTTTCTAGCACAAACAACACACAAACAAATATTAACTAACTCCTGATAGAGCCTGTCATACAGAATACTTGAAAGTGATTTAAACTTTTTCCTATTTTGCTTTCATTTTCAAGTTTTAAATCAGAAACTTAATTAAACAAAACCATACTAACCTTAACAAAATTACTTTCTTATAATGAAAATCCTTTTCCAGGTTTCTCAGAGATCAGGGTTATGAAAAAAGCATGATATTTACCTTAGTGGAGGTACTGTATCTCTCACTATTTGTGTTTCTGCGAGTAATCCTTGGAACCCACTTATTTATCAAAATTTTAAATTCCAATTTATTTTCCCTTGAAGAGAAGATAATATCCACAGTGTTCTACTTTGTTTCTATTTTATTTGTTTATGAAATAATGGGATATGCGTTACACAAATATAAGATAAAACTAGTAAGTTCAATATCATTTTATTACTCAAGATTTTTATGGAAGAATTAATTTTAATAACAGTGTTTCTTTGCAGGATGTGTTCAGAGGCTTTTTTGTAGGACTTTGGACAAGATGCAGATAAATTTTACATCAAATTGTGTTACAATCTCAATAAAGTTTTACAAAACTCAAAGTTCTAGAGTCTTAATCACGATGGCCTCGCCTATTACTCCTCCGGCTGTTCCAGCTTTGGTGTTTTGGCTCATTGGACCTTGGTCTGCTCCTGAACTCCGGATTGTTTGATCTAGATCTGTGATCATTTCTCCCATCTCTGCTATGTTTGTCCCTAACCTGGTATGGATGATGTCTGTGCTGAGACCAATTCCCTTGTAAACTTGATAAGACAAGTTGGTCAGCCTCATTCTTATGTCGTTGTGCATGAAGTGGAATGATAGATTCCTTGTTAAGGTTTTGGGCCATGTTAGCAAACTGCTCCATGTCATGGGATTGGAGATTAATAGAGTCAGGTCCTTGACATCTGATTGGAGGTGGCAGGTATGGCATGCGACCTCGGAATGTAAGCAGTAATGCTTTATTAAATAGGGAGGTTCCACGAAAGAGCTCTATTGCATACGGGAGAGAAACTGCATGGCTGTATGTTATGAATGCAAAAGATTTCTGGCGTCCATCCTTATCTCTTGCTATTCTTACTTTCTCCAGCGGTCCAGCCTGTAAAATGTATATCTCTCTATAAGACTTGCCCAGAATTAGTGGATGTGTGTATGGTAAATCTTTTTTTATTACATACCTGCAGAAACAACTCATAGAGGATATCCTCCGTAACTTGATCAGCTATGTTACCACACCACAGCGTGTTATCGCTGTCCTCAATCATTTTTTTATAGATTATGGGACCTGGTAGTAATATAATATTATGTTACGATAAGAAGCAAATACGCCAGACACGGGTCCAGGAAATTTAAAGAAAGAATAAATTATAACAAACTGATTTACTGAAATGCAACCAATTATTTACTTCACAAAACAAAAAATTATTGCAAAAAGAATTAGAAGCTTGCTTTGAGTTCTTGAAGACTGGTTGCTGTTAGTTCATAGTGATTAGATTTTAGTTTTGCGCGGGATGGTCTATTTATCATGCATAAGTTATTTAAGCCCTACTCACACCAGCGCAAATTTTTAAGCGCGACCGACGACGCGGGGTGTTGCATTGTTGTAAAAGTATTCCACTTTCAGAACAAATCTCCTTTAACGCTGAATTAATGAGATGACCTATCTGGACATTTCATCTTGCATTTGCTGGAATTTATTGTGATTCTCCATGATGATGATTCTCGTATTTTAACCTTGGAACGGGCCGTTCGCGTAGCCGGTAAGACGTGAAGGGGGCGGTGGCGGCGGCGGCGGCGGCGGTGGTGGCGCGGGCGACGACGATGACGAGCGGCGTCGGGAGGCCGCGGCCGCCCCCAACCCCGGGAGGCCGCGGCCGCGCTGCCATATTTGCAAAAATAGGCCGCTGTGTGTAAGGAATCGCGCTAGAAAATTCCCAAAATCGCGCTTCACAAGACGAAAAAGACATTAAAATCACATCACATCCTTTATCTCACCCATTTAGAGATTGGCAGATAGATAAAGTCAGGTACTGTCAAAATATAAATCATAATATAAATTAAATTTAGGTACCGAATTGTAGGTTCAGAAGCCACACGGCACACACAAGAAGTTGAAGTTGAATTGGTTTTGTGGCCATAGATTTTGTGACTTTTGTGGTGCGCAAAGAGAATACAATAACTTCTGGTGGTGCGGTGCGGTGACGAGTTTGTGTGTGCATTTTGTTCTAATAAATTTGAGCTTGATTAACCTACTATCCTGCGGATCGAATTCGGATGGTCTCCTTAGCCCTATTAACATTAGGTCAACGTAGTGGTGCAAGAACGTACTTTTTAACAATTTGCCTAAAAAGTTGTCTTATCAAAAATGCGTGACTTTGTACGTATCTGGCAAACAAAATCATATTGAATAGTTGTCGAATATAATCTACGTAATATCTTGGACTGCTTTAAGGTTAAACTACGAGAACCATCATCATGGAGAATCACAATAAATTCCAGCAAATGCAAGATGAAATGTCCAGGTAGGTCATCTCATTAATTCAGCGTTAAAGGAGATTTGTTCTGAAAGTGGAACACTTTTACAAGATTGTTGGACGGGCAATTGAATACGGAAGTTTACATTAGGTAGGTAGACGTCTGTAACTCTAGTTTGCCTTTTTTAGATTTGAAGCTGAAATATCAGGACAGGAAGCTGCGGCTGCTGCTTTTATGCGACCCGTGATAGGGGCAGGTACCTATGGTGCTATTCAGCAAAGACTAGAGGCGCCTATGGCTCAGTTCCAGCAGGCTGGGTTCAACCCTATGATGTACCAACCGCTGCCAGCACCCCCACCACCCCCGTCATTGCCCTCAATGATGGTACCTCAGCAAGTATGGAAAACCACTTCATCTATTTCTTAATTTGTACAATTCAAATTCAAATCAGTTTATATTTTTATTAAAAACACACAATACAAGACATTTTTCATTTTAAAGTGCACCAGCAAAAATAATCTTCAACAAGACGTAAGTACAATGGGCTTCTTCTTCAAAGCAGTCTTGTTCAGGCAATTAGAAAACAATTTATGTTTAATAACTTTCTATTCCCACTTACATTATCTTCATCTTCTGATACTGTTTATATTGCCATCAAAGACTGAGATTTTATTAACCACAAAGGTGTACTACACGATTGACAAATATTTGAATGAAAAATAAAACTATTTATATGAGTAAAAAATTCCTAACCATTTAACAACATCCTCCTATCTCTCCATACATATTGTGTGCCCAGCAGGGTCTATAGTGAAACTTAGTTATACATTTAACATGTAAATACCTCTTTACACCTATGGAATACAATAAATGATTGAGTATTGATTATTGAAAGACCACTTATTCTTCAGAAGGAGATCTGCTCAAAGTTTTGAGGTGTCATAATTAAATTATTAAATTAGCAACTAGCTTACCAGTTACAGAAAATCCATTAACCTTTTGACATCGACAGTTTGTGCGTTAAAAAACCGCTAACAACGACAAGTTTTTGCATGCAAATGCAGATTCGCACGCTTAATCGATGTTGAAGGGTTAAACCAATTTTCAAACTATTATTTCCATAGGTCCAGCGACTAAGACCGCCAGGTTTCCCCAGTCATCTTGGTCCGCCAAGCCACCATGACTACCAGCCCATGCCATTCCTGCCTCCGGGCATGCCTGGACCACAGCTGATTCCCCCACCACCAGCGCCACAGCCTGTGGTTCTATCTGCTGCACCTAAACTCTACAAGAAACCAAAAGATGATGCAGAGAAGAAAGAGAAGCATGAGAGAAAACGGGTAAGATCTGAAGTCTATATTGGTCCTATGCTGGATGCAGGCCTCCTCCTAACTAGCATTAGTAAAGTACTAGTATTTGAAAAAGAAAATTTGGCAATTATGGGCATTACACCCCATGAGGTAAACGCCTTGTCAGGGGCGGCATTAGATCAGCAGTGGACCGATACAGGCTGTTGAGGTTGAGGTGAGGTTGTATTGTATAGAGACTGCTATAAAAAAAGTAGCATTAATTCATATCAGACATAGTCTTTGAATAAGTCCAGGTACAAGAGTATGTAATTGCTCATTAATTTTATCTAAGCTTATAAATTTGTGTCTATAGCTGAAACGCGAAGCCGCAATGCCGAAACCTGAGCCGGAGCCCGAGCCTGCCCCCCCGCCCGCGCTCCCGCCGCCGCCGCCTCCGCCGCCCGTCGTGCACACTGAGGTCTCTGGGAAACCTAAGAAAGAGAAGAAGAACAGAAAGGTACCCAACTGTTTCACCAAAAAGCAGGGCGCAAACGTGGACGCTTTGTCACATGTGTCTTGTGTCAGATACAAGTCCAACCCAGTCACATTATCTCGAGACATCGCTGGAATGCGAACCATATCAGAGCGCCGACGCGACGTAACGTCATCGACGCCAGGTCTCGAGATAATGTGACCGGGTTGTATGTACGTATACATTTTTTGGGTCCAGTTCACTCAAAACATTCAAAAAGTGTTTGATGTGCCGTGTCGGCAACAAAAAGTGTCTACCTTTGCGCAGCGCCTAATTCGTCAGTCACCGTATTCAGTCGTTTTTCCCTGTCCAGGCCTGGCTTTGGAAATAATCTGGAAAGTTTTCTGCTAGAAACAGTAGCCTGACTCTGAAATCTGTATGTTGACTGTGATTTTGTGTTATGTATTTATCTTAAGAATAAGAATAAGAATAAGAATTTTTATTTGTACAAACTTATAAAACATTGTTTAAGTACTTACTGACTACATACAAAGTTGTTCATCGTCAACACATCATACAGCATTACATTAATTATAATTATTAACAAAATTTATTAATTACAATTACTTTGTAATAGGGTATCTAAATAACAACACTAAATGAAGAAAATGACGGTACTTAAGCAGGCAAAGCCTTTACTTTCCGTGCTAGTTTATAACTGTGTTACGGCAAAGTAATGATTCTCCTCCAATAAAAATACGGGTCATATTTGCGTGCGAACTGCGAGCGCTAATACAATAGGATTAGTGACAAAGCGACGGGCAGGGTCTATTGTTTTAGTTGGTGAGCGATAACAACAAGTTTGATAGTACTGCAGTGCACAGAAATAGAGTGCACTAAATCTATAGTTTTTTTTATGACTATGCAATACTAATAACAACTAATTACGTTAACTTTATTTACTATTATATTATTTAAGATAATGTTTGAGAATACGTACATATAAATTATATATATATTTTAATAAGTCAATAGAAGAATATAGTGAGATAATATATGTTATAAATGTAGTTAGGTTTTTTAAATAGTGTATTGTAGTGGACATATACCAGTCTTAGGGAAATAAAAAGGTTTAGAACTGGAAAATTTAAAAATTAAGCCTAGCAGTTTCCACACATGAAAAATTAAATATATTTTTTGATACAAGTTACAAAAATTCAAGAATATAAAGTGTGCTCTGTTTAAAGAGCAAAAGAGAAATTTCTATTAGTCATAATTTATTTATTTTGTGTAGTTTTATAAAATATGTAGCTTATTTTTTTTATATGCCTCTTGTCAGAGTTGAAATAACTTTATGCCTAGGCCTCACAAATCGCCATTCTAAATCATTGCATTATGGTGATAAAAGAGGCCAAAACTCCGGCGCTTCGGGCGATAATTTCAGAAAAAATCCGACACAATATTTAACTTTTGTTTGAGAATAAATAAAATGAATGAAAATTATGCAATAGAGTCATGCTAGATTAAATTAGCGATAGAATTTTCGCGACAGCCTAAACCGGAGGCGTTTGAGGGTGTTGCATAACTGACAAAACGACACGAAATTCACAAAAATTAAATGGTTTTATTCATAAAGATTATAGTTTTTTATACATATGACGGACATTTTTGGGTTTTTATTTGATTTTTTTCACAAAATTTGTGTTTAAGTACGATGTAATTTTTCCAGGTGGTAAGAACTGCAGGTGGTCAGGTTTGGGAGGACGTCACCCTACTGGACTGGCCTGATGATGACTTCCGCATGTTCTGCGGAGACCTCGGCAATGACGTCACTGATGAACTCCTTGTAAGTTTTTCTCGTTTTTTAACCGACTTCAAAAAAAGGAGGAGGTTCTCAATTCGACTGTATTTCTTTTTTTATGTTTATTACATAAGAACTTTTGACTGGGTGGTCAGATTATCATGATTCTTTTTTTCAGTTCTGACAATGGGATCCATATAATTGAAGTCGGTTTATAGTTTTTTTAAACAAAATCGACTTGAAACAAGTTAACTACACAAAATCGAAAACACTAAACCAAAATTTAGTGTAACATCACAACATTCGAACGGGTGCGCCGACGAATCAGATCACACTAATATTATAAATGCGAAAGTTTGTATGGATGTATGTATGGATGGATAGATGTTTGTTACCTCTTCACGCCAAAACTACTGAACTGGCTGAAATTTTGCAAATTTTTATCCCGTAAATCTGTTCCCGTGGGATAAAAGTCACCTTTAAACGTTTCCATAGGAACAACGCGTGCGAAGCCGCGGGGCGCAGCTAGTACATCATAATGTAATAAAAATATTTTCCCCTTTACTCATGAACGCGTAGAGGTATTAATGGTACTTGAACGCTTCGTGCGCGAGTCCGACTAGCATTTGCTCGGTTTTTTTACTCAAAAACGATATTATTTATTTCATACTAGCTTTTCCCCGCAGCTTCGCACGCTTTATTCAAGAACCCTATGTCCGTCCCCGAGATACCGTTTACCTCCCTGCCAAATTTCATCAAGATTCGTTCAGCCGGGAACGGGATAAAAAGTATCCTATGTCCATCTCCTGGGTTCAAAGGTACCCTCCCACCAATTTTCAGCCAAATCGGTTCAGCCGTTCCTGAGTTATAAATAGTGTAACTAACACGACTTTCTTTATAAATATAGATGAGGATTGAAAATGCCCATTATCGATGTTTTTTTTATTAAATAGAAGTGCTACTACTAACTTATTTAAGATAGTCTCAATTTCAAGATCTTAAAACACCGACTCTTTTCATCTTATATCTCTAGCAATCTATTGAGATTGAATATGTGTTTTTTTACAGATTCGTACATTTGCCAAGTACACGTCTTTCCAACGCGCGAAGGTGGTTCGGGACAAGCGCACGAATAAAAGCAAGGGCTTTGGCTTCGTCAGCTTCAAGGACCCCGGAGATTTTATCAAAGCTATGAAAGAAATGGATGGTAAGAAACCATTCTTCAAAATTTTTGCTGTTAATTTAAATAACTTTTTCGTAGGTAAATAAAAATAAAGATACATTTATAAAGTAGTAAATATTCTTCTTAAAATCATACTTATAAAGGGGGGAATTGGGGGAGCAGGCCTCCCCTAATCCCCCCTTCGTCCAGTAATTAGCTGGTCGCAGGCCTCCCCCTGATAAGCACCTTATTGCCTGTTATCTTAGAGGCGTTTTTGCCCGCCCCCGGAAGATATCCCTTAGTCGTCTCTCACGATACCCGCGGAAAGAGATGGGGTGAAATAACTCAACATTATTGGCGAATGTATCATACAAAACAAATATTTAAATTCTCAGGTCGATACGTCGGCAGCCGGCCGATAAAACTGCGCAAGAGCACGTGGAAACATCGCTCGCTGGACGTCGTGAGAAAGAAGGAGAAAGAAAAACAAGCGCTGCTCTCTTTACTCATGACAGGGAAGAGCTGATATTCTTGGATAGATCAAGCAATAAGTGTTTAATTCTCGGTAAAAAACGTTTTTGATTATTAGTAAAATCCAGTAATTTGTAGCATGCAATAGTAAACTATGATATAATAATGTAGATTTTTACCAGTATTCCCCTTGAACTAGCTTTGTGAACTTTTAGTTCTCATAATAAATTTAGATACAGTCTTTCAAACTAAACATAATTTTAGACCAAATTGAAATGTGATTACGTTCGCTAATTTAGGTAGTTAAGTATTTTTATGAATTCAGCAATAAAAAAATTTAGCAATCATGTGTGTCTGAATGTAACAATTGTAGGTAAAATTAATAAGAAATCAAACAAAATAAGTAATATTCTTTAATTAATATTAATGTCTTTGGCTGTAATTCTACAGTAACATTTGTACGAAATCTAACTTATTTTAATCCTGTGGTAACAAGTCATCAAAGACATGTCTAGAGACACTTAATTCTGGCATGGCGTAGGCACGTCAAATAAGATGATGCTGGTAGTCTCAATTTCACCAGAGTCTCACGAGCTGGGTTTATTTAGCCCAAACCAATGACCAATATTCCTTAATCATCATTCAAATCGTCATTCAAATCCTCACTTGTTTATATCTTATCCTACACAATCATCAATCGAAGATTGACTCGCTTCTGGCGCAGCCTTCGTACCTAATCGTCAATCGTACTATTATAGTAAGATTGACTCGCTTCTGGCGCAGCCTTCGTACCTAATCGTCAATCGTACTATTATAGTCAGATTGACTCGCTCCCTAGCCTAAGTCCCTAATCGTCAATCGTACTATTATAGTTAGGTTTGACTCTCATTTGGCGTAGTCTAACTAGCGGGCGCGGTCGTTTCTTGTTGGGTTCCGTGGCGGCAGCAGCGGCGGCGGCGTATTGTGCGTCGAGACAGCAGCGTTCGTCACCAGACGCCAGCCCGGTCGTGTGAGGGCAGAACGGTGCTGTGAAGTCTTCTACGCAGTATGCGCCTGATGCTCTGTGGAAGAAAATTGAGTCTGGTTATAACTATACCGTATCCATCGACCACGTAGAATGTTAGTTAACAAACCACGATACAAATAACAAAAATTAACGGAAGGATCTCAAATCGACCAGTAAAATAAAGTACGTATAAAAGGACGCGCCAACTAAGTGAATTTTAGGTTAAGTGGGTTCTGTCTGGGGGTTGTGGTAGATGGTGCTGGTTGTTCCCCAAACAGCCCTTTGTGATTGGTATGTATTTGGTTGGAATGGTTTTCATTAAGTATGGGCGGTTTGTTTACTAACATCCATCTGACAGATCTGTCGTATGGATAATTAATGATTTCGCTGTTTAGATTGCTTGATGTAAAGAATAGTTACTCATCGCTCATCACATCACGCGTGAAGTTATTTTACCGATTGTCTTCTTGGTAGTGAATGTAACGTAAGAAATTGAGAGCATTCTGCTGCTCACCGTCTTAAGGTCTTTTACCCCTAATCTGAGTCGAGGGCTGTGCTTTTGGCTTTGTCTCATTATATTCATCATCATCAGGTATAGGTTGAGTAAATACCGCGAACGGAACAGACTCTGTAGGTAGCACGGGGATTGTTGTCTAGGGTAGAATGGAAAAAAAATAATAAAAAATAAATTCATCGAATGCGTTGAAATGTTTGAAATTATGTATGACGATCCGACATTTTTCTCTATTCTACCCTAGACAACAATCCCCGTGCTAGGCCGGCTGCAGAGGTATTTTAATTCATTCGATTCGCTTCCGAAGCAAAAACGTCACATTCGAATTTGAATTCTATTCCGACGGAACTTCAGCTATTTAACGCTATTTTGATGTCTAAAATTTCCGATATCGAATCGAAACGGCGTTTCGGACTAAAATACCCCTGTTAATAGCTGCATAGTACTCACGTCATCGGCGCCGGCTGTCCCAACATGACTGGCAGTGCGGACGCCCTAGCTGGCGGCACGCGCACTGAACACCTCCGCCCGCAAGGCGCCGCCGACCGCGGTCGGAACAGGCTCTCCGCCTGGTAGCAGATGGACCAGATGTGGCTGCATAGGGCTTCATCTGGAATATACAAAGTGATGCTCGATTGCTGAAAATATAATGGCAAAATAGTCGAGCGATTGGTTTATTGCCCTTCCCGTCAACAGTCAACAGCAACGGAACACACAGTAAGATCGCGGCACCCTAACCGTGGATGTGTATCCGTAATGTGGAATGTGTCAAACCTCAAAACCAATAAAGATAGCTTCAAAAAGTGATTTTGAAATTGAATTGAAATTGAACATTTATTTATTCAGACTTTTACATCCATTTTGTTAGTAACACTTAATTAAAATTTAAGAATGGTTAGTAAATTACAAAAAAGACAGAAAACCTAATAATAATAATAATAATAATAAACAATCAATCAAATATAAAAAAAATTAAAATAATTTCAATTCTTATGTCATGAGGTTAAATATAGATTTGCTTGCTATAAATGACCCTATTTAGCGGGAATGACACGTTCGGCCACATAGCTAAATAGCTCTCGTCTGATAGAAGGCACCCTGTAACCTTATGGCATTGGCCTTACTAGGCAAGAAATATTCAAAACGTAATGTACTACCAAATGATGCACTTACTAGGTGTATCCTCGCAGAAAGGCTGGCTTCTTCCACCGTTCAAACAGAAATCCGCATGTCCCAACCTCGCTGCCTCGCCGTATCGTCCTGCGTTCGTGTGGAGCACGTGCACTGCCCTCGCGTCTCCAGGGTCCAGTCGAAGGGCTGGGGCGGAGCGGATCAGCGGACGAGCTGGGTCCAGCCCTGGTGGAAAATAGGCTTTATTATTCATGAAATTTAATCTCTATATTATACTTGATCTAAGTACCTAGTGGTGGAACTCTATTTGACTTTGATCTGACCTCATTGATGCCACCTTATGTCGCATCGCATGCCCTGGCAAGCCGGAGATGTTCTAGTAGGAAATAATGAATAATAAATAAATAAAGAATGTTGGACTATTCACACGGCATTATCTAGCCCCAAGCTAAGCAGAGCTTGTGTTATGGGTACTTGATAACTGATATACAGAATACAATACACTACATATATAGATATTTTATTATATTTTTTATACATAGCAAACATCCAGAACGCCCTGGACAAATATCTGCAGATCGTACACACATAATTTGTCCTGAGGCGGGAATCGAACCCGCAACCTTCTGCGTCGCAGGCGGACCTTCGCCCACCGCGCCACAGACGTCGTCGACATGTCAGCCATGTGCGTCAGTCTTGATGGCTCGTGCGTGTATATTATTTTATTTTCTAGTTTGGCATAAGTATTATACAATTCAAATATTAGGCAATAAGGCCTTCGATGATTATGATGATGATGATGAGTCACCCAAAATAAAATAAAAAGAAGCTCTCATAGACCTCGTGAGGAAATATCCACTTGGGATTTTACCAGCTGTTGTAGTAATGTAGAGAAAACCATCTACCTAACTAAGAAACTTACCAATAATCCTATTGAGCCTGAACGTCAAATAATTGGCGATGATGCCGCACATATGCGCCCCTAGCGAATGCCCCACGCACGTCAGCCTGTCCGGGCGGAGCCCTGCTTTACGCAAGGAGCCTAGGGCTTCGGCCGCGCACCTGGCGACCGGTCGCAGGTTGTGGACGGCTGCCACGTAGCAAGGGGGCTGGCAGAGTTTTCCCCAGTCCAGCATGAAGACGTTGTAACCGCCGCGACGAAGGTACGCTGCAAATTTTTGAAACAGTTAATTTAAGAATAGATATATTGCCGTCCGGGATGTTTGCAGAGTCCCGCGTTGATGATTTTTAAGCAATCATCCGCAACAGAACAGCATCCCTGATGCGCCGTGTCAGGGGCGGTACCAGTAGCTACCTGAAACTTATAGCTGAAAGCCTGGACACAGACTGCGCTTTCATGGAGCACTGGACGCGCACACATAGTGTTATGCGCTTAAGATAATGTTCCATTAATTTAAGATCTTTTTTGTTTTCATGTTTGATTTCATTATGTTTTCTTATATATCTTATAAATATGGCTGAAATATGTACTCATGTATCGAAGCTGAAATAAACGTATTGAATTGAATTGAATTGCCACAACCACACAAACAAGGTGGTAAATGGTCTGGCGGCAATTTACATATAATACCTATTTGGTAAAATTGAAACTGGATAAAATAAGAAAATTAAACTAAACAAAAAAAAACCGGTGTGGCTACTATGAAAAATATCATGTTATTAACATAATAAAGGATGCACCGATTTCCTTTATATAGACAAACACTCGATCAGAACATCAAGTTTTATCAATCGAATAAGTACTTCACAAACGGCTGAACCAATTTTTATGTTTTAGCATGAAAATTGGTCCTCATGTTATTTTATATATTATATATGAATACTAACGGAGCTACTATATTCCTATGCCTGTGTGCGTAAAAAGGGACGTCGATGTCTCAGGCAGACATAGTTAGATAAGGTACCTATCTACTAGGTACAGACAGCAGACACGTTAAACTTTGACACCCCTCTGTGTACGCTTTTTGAAGTCTGGTTGTTTTCATCACCACGTCGCAAGTGACCTGTCACTTTTCAGACATATTTTATGACATAGTAATGTACCCACCTAATTGCCCGCCTCACTATCAAGCAACGAAATCCCTAAACCGTGTCAATTTTGCAACAGATGCAACACCTGCGCAACTGCAACCCGCATGCGCGATCCATCCATTGAATTCTGCAACTGTTCAAGTACCACACATGTACCAAGGTACTTTTGCATAGGTCAATGACTGGGAGAAAGCTTGCTACAAGTGACAAGCACTAAAAACCTAGTAGATATGCGACACAGCACTTTGTATGTGCAATATGCATACTGAATCGCTTTCCCTTGTAGGTAACAGATTTGGCCTTTAAAGAAAATTATGCGAAAAACGTTTAACTTTCCGATTAACTTAATGAATTCTCATGTTGTGTAATCAGACGAAAGTTGTTATAGTAAGAGTGATTTATAGATGCAGATAAGATCGTTAATCAAAGTTTTGCTCTAGATTCGGTTTTATGGTTCCAAAAGTTTAGAATGTCGCACGTTTTTGACGACGCGATTATACGAGTATCAAATCCTGATTCCATAGTCTACCTACACAAAGCTATAGTTTACACAAAACAAAATACGACTCAAAAAGAACACTTCCGCTTCCGTCTCTTCTCTCTTTTGGGATTGGGATTGGTTTTGAGGGGACATTATATTAGGTAAGGATACGTAAACAAATTACCGGACCGAGACGCGTTATTGAAGGACATACAGGCATTTATACCGACGAAATACTTAATGTTAATACGTAAAAAGTTATAGAATGTATAGAAAATAACTAGCATTATTTACTAACAGCAGCATTTCTACATGAAATCTTCTTTATCAGAACAATAATGGCGGTTCTGCGGGTTAAGTTGACACATTCACTGCCTCTCTACCGGTGGGATAACTAAAAAAAAAAATGGGTGGAGATAACCGTCTGCGTCTTGGGCCATGAAAGTTTTAGTATATCAAGAGGTACCTGCATTCGCCGCAGAACCACCCAGGCCCGAAAAATTGTCCCATCTCCACAAAAAATAATTTTCATTATTATCCCCCGTCCCCCGTTATTACTTACCGTCTCTGAGGACAGTGATCGGCAGAGTATCATCTCCTCCAGCGTAGCCGTGTATAAGCAAGATCGTCTCGTGGGCCGGGTCCCACTTGCTCTGTCTGAGCCAGTCCTCGCTGAACAGGTCTACCTGTAATAAGATCTTGTATAAGATCAAGGGGAACTGACCAGTCCGATCGGACCACTGATCAACTTCGTCATTCACGCCGGCCGGCTTGAGCCGATGCAGTTTAGTTGAGGATTTCGAAAAGTTCTATGTCATGATCATGACTGAACCACGAAAAAAAGTTTTGTCGCGTGCATTTAATTTGGCAAATGAGATAATGTACTTAGTTTGGTAGGACCAAGGAATGATTATACTAACAGTAGGTACCTATACAAATTATAGACAAAAATGTCCCTTTTTAAACAGACTCAACCTAGGGTATCCACTCCGCGGGTCAATAGAAAAACAAAATGGCGCAGTTTGACTCGTGAATTTCAGAGTGTCTATCTTATACCTTTAAAGAGCAATGTTTATATTATAATATATATAATCTGAATCTCGGAAACGGCTCCAACGATTTTCATAAAATTTTGTTTACCTACAGAGAGTTTCGGGGGCGATAAATCGATCTAGCTAGGATTCATTTTTAGAAAATGTCGTTTTATTCGTGTTTTCAATAAACTTTCATGAACTTTATCGTAATCAATTGACTCTTCCTGACTTTTATTGGCGAATAGGAATACTATTTTATTTATGTTTTCAGTAATAAACTTTATCACAATCAACTTAAACATTAAACTGAAAAAAACTATCAATAAATGATATTATTAATGAACACCTTTAACTTAAGTATCTAGAACGGAGTTTAGTAAAATAGTATTTGTTTTTGAACACGTCTAAATTGTAGGTTGCGTATGTGCACGCAATATCTAATTTATGAAGTAACAAAGGAAGGACATGTCCGACTAGCGGTGGTTCCCATTCCATACGCCTTTAGTGGAACATTTCACCTAAATACATTAATTTCATGTTCCCCTATATGTGACATAGATATTCCTTCCAGTTTTATATAGGTAACGCGGGGCACGTAGGTATTTTGACTATGTTAGGTATCTTGTTTTACATAAAAACTGAGTAACGCTGAAAACCTATGTCACACTAATATTATAAATGCGAAAGTTTGGATGGATGTTACTAATAATTACTAATGGATAATACTATAACTCATCTCATCAGTTATTACGTCAAAATTTCTGAACTAAAATTTTAGCTCAAGCTTGTAATTTTGCATATATGCATAGAGTTCTAGGCCTAGCATAAAACATAGGCTAGGTACTTTGCGTCCCATAAATAAGTTCCCATGGGATAGAAGTATCATGAGACTTTTCTATAGAAATAAATTCAGTTGATAAAAATTGTTAGCCTGTGCTCCAAGACTGAATGAGACGCGTATCCTATCACACGTTATCATTCTACATACCTAGTGTCATCACGAAAGTGGAGAGCCAAATACACTGTGAATTTACATTTTTTATTTTTTAAACTGGCTAAGCTCTTGCGTCAAAAGGAACGAACTATGTATATCCGGTAGTGTTGTGTTTATGGCTAGTCTCCTTTGGGACTGACTGCCGCCGCCGCCGCCGCTGCTGTGGCTGAAATTCGGCTGAGAGGGCATCATCATCGGGTTACTAGACCGAAGTAGGCAGATATTACTCGTAGGTAGGTATATCTGAATATAAACTGACGCAAAATTACCCTACCAAAACCGTAATGTAGGAAATGACCCGGAAATCCAAAATTGCAAAGAACGTTCCTTTTCGCCGCCAAAAAATTGCACACAATGCAAACTTCATTGATTTCCTATTGGTTGTCGTTATTTCCTGATTTGCATGAATGCATGATTGTACTTACATAAGCAATTAAGAACGTGAGAACTAAATAAACAAAGGCACATTATAATGTTTTATCTACCTCTTGACAATCATGGAAAATTTACTTTTAACCTGGATGAAACTGTCATTTGAAGGCTATTTGGGAAAAAATCCTACGAAGTTTATATCTAGTAGTTGGTACCTATCTACCTGAGTAGGTATCGCATGGCCTATTCTATCCATTTTCGGTTTATCTAGGCAGAAGCGTGCATTTATTCGGTCCTAGTCTAGAAAGGTAAAACAATATTTTCACTTTCTGATACCACCTTGTTGGTATACTGTTGGTAGTTAAGTAGGAAAATTATGAGGATTTTGAAATAGCAATTAGCAATGTAAGTTCTAGTTTACATCGCAAATCCTTATTATAACTTGCTTCTGCTTACGGCTTCGCTCGCGCGGTACCTACACGGAAAAACCATATTCTGACATAAATAAAAGAAGTCATTTTTATCTCGTATTAATGAAAAGCTGCAAGTCATTTACCTTAACCTCGATAAAAAGTAAAAAGGTAAGTAAAAAGGTTTACTAATGTTTTATCTCCTGTATTTAAGAATAAGTTTTGTCTACACTTGCTACTTTTGCTAGTGGTGTTATTTTACTTCTTCCGCTAGTGGACAAAAAATTGAAGTGAATGATAGTCAATTGCACCTTATTTCTTATTTAATAGTATTTACTATTTATCAAGCTGTTTATATAGTAAAAATTTGACTTGTCTAAGTGCTTATTTTGTATGTCTAAAGAAATAAACGATTTGACTCTGAATCTACACTCACCACATTTTTAACAGGCTCAGTCTCCGTGTAAAGATGCAGGGTGACGTCTTGATCAGGACAGGGCTCCCGGTCCCTCCTCCAGATGCAGTCTTCGAAGGTCGCGTTGGAGAAACCATCGTTGTGGAGAAGCAAAGCTTCCTTGATGGGGTGGCGCTCCGGCTTGCCTGGTCGCTCGGGCTTGGGACGTTCTGGTCTGTTTTGCAAACTCCGGTCGGGTTGCGAAGCTGCATCAATTCACATATTTATCTGTTGTTTGTCTTACGTTAATAACATAAAATTTCAGGATTGTACAACGTAAAATTCTACAAGTTTAATACCACACACAACGTTCAGAGAGTTAGGGACCGTGAAAATTATAAATTGTAGTTAATTTTCTACAATTTCATTATCATTATGTATAAATGTGACGTGTTTGTGTGTGTTATTTTGCGGATAATTTATTGCTAATGATTCGATGTCGATTCGATTGTCAGTTTCGTCTCATTGAGATACCGACGTAAGATCACCAAAATTATTTTATTGGCGTAAAGTTAATTAATCCTAAAGCACTTTAACACAACCAAAGAGAATACAATAACTTCAACACAACTGCGGTTTTTTGCCGCAATAGAATCAATGAAATATAATTTGAAGAAAAAAAAACGCTATTCCCACTTTTTCTATTTTGTATGTCCATGGAATTAGAAATACACCCTACCTAATTTTTAGCAGTAGTAGAAAAAAAGAAAATTTTACCATAGACATCATCGTCTAATTCCGATTTTACTGATAAATGAGTTTCAATTCTGCATTATAAACCTAATGATCGGCATTACTTCTTCACAATACAAATTCCGACCTACCTTGCACAACCACGATAGCCACTAGACACAGACTCAAGCAAGTTACTCCGCGCATCCTCCCGGCTCGCTCACCACTTCACTACTGGCCAATGCTACCGTCCCAGACTACTTACTGCCACTGCCACTTTGCAGGCGAAGGCTCATTTACACACCATGCTCGTAATCTGAGCGAAGGTACCTAACTGTACCTCCCTGTACGGGGTCTATGTCACTCTTGTGATCTTTTTTCAGGCCTTTAACCAAGAAGGTAGAGTCTTACAACGTTATTATTTTATTATTGTTAATTACCAGCGAAGTAACTTAAAATTGGTTGATTGTTTAACATAGAGAACACGATTTATAAAAGGTACGTACTTTAAAATGTGTACCCATACCAAACTTGATAGGAACTGTTTATACCAAACTTGATAGGAACTGTTTGTAAGCACGGAAAGTACGGAAAGTAAGCACTAAGTTTGGATATGCGAAAGTTCTCTACATGACATAGGTGGCGCAAAAAAAGTAGGGCTAGCCACAAGTTCAGTAAAGACGGGCTGTAGATGGTGTTGATCTACAGAAAACAATTGACAGGCGTTGACCAAAAAGTGAGCCGTACTGAAATGCTCTACTTCAAAGGGCAGGCCATTTTTTTTCGTGGTAGGTAGATACGATTGCCAATTTCCGTTCCCTTTACCTTACTAACCTATGGCTTGAACACACTTTACCGGGATAAAAAGTAGCTCACGTCCGTCCCTGGGATAGCGTCTGTCTGTCTACCTCCCTACCAAATTGAGCCTCTTAGGCATTAAGAGGTAACAGATAGACAGACAGACATATATTTATAATATTAGGTAGTTTGTTTGTTTGTATTGACTAGGCTCCGAAACTACTGGACCGATAAAAAAAAATATTTCATCATTAAAAAGCTTACAATTCAGGGAGTGGCAAAGGCTATATTTTATCCTGGAATTCCCATGGGAACGGTAACTACGCGGGTGAAACCGCGAAGCGCTGCTAGTATGGTATAAATCTAGTCGTTGGTACTAACTAGGTATGAGGATGACACATAGAGGCAAGTCATTTGGTTGTATTTTTTGGCGCCTGCAGGTTTAAAGAAAACGCGATGGTTGTTTGCTGTTCGAGTTACGAAAGGCACACTACACTACGTAGTTTCTTGAGCACCTAACCACTCCTTAACTTACTAAAGACCCTTTAACCATGCTTTAACCGAGACAGTAGGTGTGAATTTTAATAATGTTTTTATTATATTCCAGCAAAGTTAGTTTGAGTAAGGTACTTACGATTTGGTTCATTCTTTTATTAAAGTAAGTAAGGTAGAAAACGATTCCGACATGTCATGTCTCATAAAAAAATATTCCCAAGGAATTTTCCCGAAAAACTTAAAAACATTGTAGGTTATGGAATTTAAAATTAGTTTTTAGATTTCTCAAAACAATCAACCTACTACTAACCTATGTGATTCAGCAACACAAAACCCTTTGCTAGAAACATTTCACTTTCTACCATTAGCGTAGGTAGGTAGGTAATCATCAATTGAATATTTCTCATAGTACCTACTTAAGTACAATGCGACAATGTGGAGTAAAATGTTGTATTCGCTTCTTTGATCGTGCAGGTGAGACAGCGGGTCTTAGAGCGAGAGGCTTCGCCAGGTAGAGCGGTAGAGTAGAGCCTCCCGCGCACCTTTAGTCCGATCCACGCGCCCGCGCGCGCCGATACCTCGTCACGGTTGCTCTACCGACACATTAATCAAAATATAAACAACATTCATTCATGTCAATGAAAAACTACAATCCCGCGATCGATAAACACTCAGTGCACTGTGTAACGATCAGTTTAAAGTGTTTCATGTGGACAAAATCAACAAATTCACGTTAAGATAATTGCGCGAATGCCACGGTCCACAGCCTACGCAGCCGGCGGCGGTGCGTTCCCCTCCTCCGTTCATTCAAGCCACAAACGTTGAACTCAGGCGTCGCAGCTTTCGCACGCTTTAGAACATTTCGAAACTTCGCAAAAATGCAGTCGCTGAGCAGATGACCTCGCGAGAATCGGCCCGGTCGACAATGTCAATCAACCAGAACGCGGGCCAGTTCAACAAACAGAAACAACAACAACAACTAGGCAAACAGGGCCCGGAACCGGTCAACTTTCCACCGCGCTACCATCCGCCGCCAGCGGCCGCAGGTGGCCCGAAATTAGCCACTGTCGATACGACCGCGAAGGAGTTCAAGCCACCGTATGCGGGCAAGCCTATCGATCCCAGTAAATTGCAATATTCGCAGGGCGGACGTGCGCCCCCGCAACCCGGGCCCTACCCCGGAGGATCGATCCCCTACGGGAAATATCCACAACAAGCCTTCCCTGTGGGATATCCTCTGCCGCCGGGGGCGATAAGGGTGCTTCGACAGCCAGGCGAGGTGACAACGAAGGCCATCGTCCACGAGTCCGGAGAGCCGACGGCGCGCGCACGGAGCGCCGACGATACGCAGCGAGCGCTTCGCAACACCGAGGAGGAGCAAATCCACAGGCGGTCGGCCGACATGCTCAAGTTCACGAAGCGTGTCGATCCTGACGCCTCACGAGCTTCCACTGACCAGCGGCGGCAAGTCCAGGCGCTTTTCGATGAGATAAAAGCGCTCAAGGAAGAGAACCGCAAGTTGAGCGAGGACAACCAGGAGCTCCGAGATCTGTGCTGCTTTTTAGACGATGACCGACAAAAGGGCAGAAAACTCGCACGAGAATGGCAACGTTTCGGAAGGTATACCGCGTCTGTCATGCGCCAGGAAGTATCCGCTTACCAGAATAAATTGCGGGAGTTGGACGAGAAGCAGCAAGAATTGATTAGTGATAACCTGGAACTGAAGGAGTTGTGGTTGTACTTAGTGGAGGAGCGCGAGCGAGGCACGTGCATGAACTGCGGGCGTCCCGCGGGCCGGCTGCGGGACGACGGCGACGGCAGCAGCAGCAGCACCAACGTGGAGGAAGGTCCCCGGCCCACGCCCGCGCCTCTGCCCATACCGCATCCACAGCTCGCTGAGCGCACGGTGCAGTACGTGCGGGATTTAGAACAGAAGATCCGTAGGCTGGAGGCGGAGAAAGGTTTGAATAGTGGGCCGAGTGAACGGCCCGAGGCGGTGGTACGGGCCCTTCAGGTGCTGGAAGTTAGAGAGAGCGTGGAGCAGGAGCGACGGAGGGGGGTCCCGGATCTAGACAGCGGAGAGCAGGCACTCGTCACAGAGATGTGCAACGTCGTGTGGGGGAAACTAGAAGATGCACCCTCGCAAGCCCCGCCCTGCTGAACACCCTCGGGAAAGACAATCGAAAATAAATAGACTTGTTCTAACGATGCAAGTGGTTTGGAATCCGACTTGATTGAGGTCATAGCGAACGCGCCTCGATGTCTCATGCCGTGACCTACTGAAAGGAATTAAGTGACGACCTCGTTCAA
The DNA here is from genome assembly GCA_955876795.1 of Eupithecia tripunctaria. Taxonomy (NCBI): domain Eukaryota; kingdom Metazoa; phylum Arthropoda; class Insecta; order Lepidoptera; family Geometridae; genus Eupithecia; species Eupithecia tripunctaria. The sequence continues at coordinate 8,475,950 of OY041609.1, read as the reverse complement.
CAACAAACATAACTGTTATAAATCTAAGTAATAAGTATTACTAAGGGCTTGTGCGGCTATGTTGTTAAGCTTGCCTTTTATTATTGTGAACTTGCCTTTAATATGTAGTCTTGACGAATAATAAAACTTATGAATAATTGCCTAAATGAAGGAACCCTTTATAAAATAAATAAAAAGTACAAAATAGTTTTACAAATTACTATCAAGAAGTAGGTATCTCCTTACTTAAGCTTTTCTACTTTATTGTTATCTTGGTTTTTTTTCATCAAATCTCATACCTACCGGTACTTTAATATATTTTGGTAGAAACTTATCGTAGAGGCTAAAAACACGATGCTCTTTAAATATAGTAGGAGACGTGCTTTAGTTATCATTAAGTTTGTGATTTATAGTGAGCTGATAGCATGTCAAAACCAAGAAATAGTAAGAAGTCACAACTTTTAAAGAAAACTAGATACTAAACCATATTTGTGATAGGTACTGTGTAATGTCCACTAAGTTGTAAACGGTTAGTTTTCTCTTCACTGATCTAGTCAGTTCTTGCATTTTTCTTTTTATATCAGCTCATTTCACGACAGTTTTTTAACAATTTGCATAAGCGCAGTGTATTTTTTAAGGTGTTATTAATTTATTTGAAGAAAACTATTCGTTAAGTTAAAATAGATGTTATTAAGATTTATGTGTAATAATGTGCCTTCGTGTTTTATTTTCTTCCCAGAGATCGAAAACGCGTTGAAGTCTTTTATATGAACATGGATTAGGTAGAGCTTTACTTAGAACTTTTTAAATCTAGAAGTCGGTCATTATTTCGAAATTATTGCTGGGGTTTTGGCATTTTACGGTAGGTCCCATTTGTTCTATGGAACATGACGTACCTACTGAAAGCTAGCATATTCTCAACTGTGTTGGGTACTGAAATAAAACAGGTTATCACGTTTAAAAGGGCTATATTCCTCTTTCAACCACACTTTTATCAATATTTATAACTTATCTCTTGTTTTTTGGCGGCGAACCGCGACGACTGACTGGCAGTGTTGCACACTCCTGCCTACCATTTTACTCCTATATGTTTATATATTATTTCCAACTCTTTTATTATTTTTGGGCAAGCTTTCATCTCGGCCATACTGACAATACGCCATGCGACTCGCTTGGCTCTTAGTTTAGGTTAAATTTAAACTTTATTTAGTTAAATTACCCGCTGAATTAAGTTGGCAGCATATATTTTAATGAATATTTGTAATTTTGCACCAGTTGTTGTTATATGAATAAGTTTCGTTTACTGTTTCGTCTGTTTTACTTCTTTGCAGTTCGTCTTACAAACTGCTTCTAAATTGTTTATCAGTTTGTACTTTCGCTTCGGTCGGACATACAATAAATCATTGTTAGAATTATTAAAATTTATCAGAATTCTTCATAATATTTCAACATTTGATAAATTATTTTAAATACTTAACCATTTCTATTTGGTATACAATCGTGAATAACTGTTGACCATACTCTTACAAACTCAGTCCATAAAATATTTTATAACGAAAAAAACATAATATTAGAACCAACGCTGGTTATTCTCACATTATTCCATACTCAAAGCTTTAGTATGCGTATAATGAGTAGTATTATTTGACTACATTTTATTTAAACTAGGCTTGTCACAATTATACAACTACTAAAAATAAGCGCTCTCATTATCACCTCATTACAATATCTCTTTCTTAACTGTTGTCACTGTCGTATCGCTTTCATTTGTTTTGGTTTCAATATCATTTGTTTTAGTATTAATTTCCATGACTCACAAAGATACTTCAAGTAATAATTAACAGAAATGAGAATTTAAGGTCCCCATCTTAGCATAACATAATTCAAAATTGATAACTGCATTATTTCACAATTTTACATAAGATTGGTAATTTTATTATTAATATTTTTTTATACAGTACATAAAATATCAAAGAAACTGTTCCTTTATTATTTCCCTTTTATATTTTTAGCCCACTCTACTCCACTATACTGCTATAGTATACGCGACATCGCGCTTGCTAATTCAAACAAAATGCGAGTAATATTGCAAGTAAATTGCCTACTATTACAATTTGTAATTCACAAAACAAGTTTCTAATATTATAATATTCAAATAAATATTTTCATAAGCCTTGATAAATCGCTATACTATAAACATAATCAATGGATACAGTTTTTGGATTCCCTTGAGCAAACGACTAATATTTAAATTTGTAATTTATTACATCAAAGACTTATTAAGTTTTTTTTTTTCAACTTACACCGTTGCAAACCAACGGATCACTGTTTCTGTTGCGTCCAACAGAAGTCTATATCACTTTCGCATCCAACAGATCATTTAACTTAAACTAACAACTTACACCGTTGCAATCCAACGGATCACTGTTTCTGTTGCGTCCAACAGAAGTCTATATATCACTGTCGCGTCCAACAGATCATTTAACTTAAACTAACAACTTACACCGTTGCAATCCAACGGCTCACTGTTTCTGTTGCGTCCAACAGAAGTCTATATATCACTGTCGCGTCCAACAGATCATTTAACTTACACTGTTATTATAACATATACCTCTATTTGTTGCGTCCAACAGATCAATTAAATTTTTATTTCTCTCTTTGTTGCGTCCAACTGGTAATTAAATCACTATATCTCTGTTTGTTGCGTCCAACTGATCATTTAGATTATCATTTCTCTATTTGTTGCGTCCAACAGGTCATTTCAATCATTTTCTCTCAATTTGTTGCGTCCAACGGATCATTTAAATTATCATCTCTCTATTTGTTGCGTCCAACAGGTCATTTCAATCATTATCTCTCAATATGTTGCGTCCAACGGATCATTTAAATTATCATCTCTCTATTTGTTGCGTCCAACAGGTCATTGGAATAATTATCTCTCAATTTGTTTCATTTAATGGATCATTTAAATTATCATCTCTCTATTTGTTGCGTCCAACAATTCGAACGAAGATCTCTGTGGCGTCCAACAGGTTTCGTCAATCACTTTTAATTATTACTTGTAACAATCACTCATTCACAAATTCGCTTTTGATATTTTTATCTTTAGTTACATTATTATGTACAGTATACACTATTACAACTTCGCTATTAATAATGGTCTCTTTAGTTAAATTATTATCTCTTTGAATATCAATTAGTATAGATAAACTATATTATCTGTTCACTCAATATTACATCTTTAAGTTTACTAGCACAACAATTATTATGTTACAATATACACTATTACAAATTCGCTTTTGACAGTGGTCTCTTTAGTTAAATTATTATCTCTCTAAATATCAATTATCATAAATAAACTGTTCACTCAACATCACATCTTTTAGTTTACCAGCACAATATTTTTTTTTTGTTAAAGCATTATCACGTTCACAGATTTTAATCAATCAAAATTATGACAATATACAAAATCTTATTTATTGAACATTATTTATACCTTACTACAAATCTCATCAATTTTGTTTCTACTTCAACAATTATCATTTATACATGATCTTAATCTACATATCTTTGTTATTTATTTCACCTTATATTATTTAAGCATTTTGTTCTAATAAAAAATATATAATCTCTCTTTTATCTCTGTAAACTTCGGTACCCACTTCATTATGATAATTAAATTATCTCTATTCAGTTTATTTACTTTCTCTTTTGTCGCTTTAATTTGTCACCGTGTGTTTATTTCACTTTATTTCATTTTTTTTTATTTCACTCTAATCACGCTTTAATTTTCACATTATCACTGTATTTAATTTATTGTTTGTTTCGGTTAAACACATAATTATCACAATCATCGCGCTCGTTGATCACCGTTTTTTTTTTTTTTTTTTTACAGATTCCTTAACACTACATACTCTCCATAAGTATTGGCTTTTCTATAAAACCCTTTTTTTTAACTTTTCATTTATATTATCTCTTAATTAATTTATGCTTATTCTCTTAATACACTTCCATTATTTATTCGTTCCACATGGAAACAATTCAATTTCACTGTATATTTTGTGCTTTTAATATTTACATCAATGGAAATAGGAATTATTATTAAATCATGATGTTCTGTCATCTTTCACGTTTAATATCCACATAATAAAACAACTGTACCAAAACATTGGAAACTTAAATCAACATAATTGTCATGTTATTCATTTAATTCACAATGAATATTCTCTCTCTTTGTTAAAATAAACATTATAATTTTATTTATTTTAAATGAATGACACAATTTTTGGACAACACAAGGAATTCATCTAATAATGATTGTTATTTTTTTCTCTCTGCCATTGTACTTATATATTTGTATACTAAATTTACTTGATATCAATTTAGGGTTAATTTGCTCTTTAATTTTACCTTTTGTTTTGTAACTCACTTTAAATAAAGGTTATTAAATATAACGCATTTCTTCTTCAATTTTTAATCATATAGTTTTATTACTTTTTCTTTTTTTTTTTTTTTTTATGTAACATATTGAAGTATCAATTATTGTTCATACTCCTGAATCAGATTCAGATTCCCTTTTGACTCATTTCTTTGACTTTTACAATACAGATGTTCTCTTTGTCACATTGCACAGTGCCACATTATTTATTTGTTTTAGAAATCCCAACATATTTATTTCTCAAGTGGCATTCCTGATCGCAACACAGTTTTGCAGCGGAGAATTTTTATTGGTAAAGCCCATTTGAGCAAGGTCATTGGCATATATCACCCTCTTAAGTGGTTAGCATGATTTCCTTTGCTTAGTATGTAATCTTTGTAGCATAGTAAACGTTTTATTTTGAAGCAGTATTTATTTATATATATTTCAATTGTGCCTTTGTATATTGTGGATAGTTTACTCATACATAATTTATAGATACCACTTTATCTGTTTCGACAAACAATTTGCATGCCTATTTTCATTTCATCTTACCGGATTCTTGTTCTCTCAAAATATACTTTAGTTAATTTTGTAATAATTTATTTATTTTCCAATAATTGCTTTTATTTGATAAGTTTCAATAATTATCACTTCGCATCTGGAATGGATTATTTAGCTTGGCATATCCAGATTTACCGTATATGTCATGCGGTTGTTCAGCTCCTAGGCCATATTCACAAGAGAAAGCAAACAACCAAAGAAAAAACTCTTGTGAAGCCATCTTAAATACTAGAGATTCACATAAAATATATAATCATACAACATTATGTACGTAGGTAAAAGTAAAACTTTAAACTGAGATTTTTAAATGGTATTATTTCACATGAGTTGTCAATCTCAAAGGCATTAACTAGTAGGTGGTTTCTTTTCTCTCCTTAGAAGTGTTTTTATTTTATATCGACATTTTCATGTTGGATTATATCGACATTAGGGGAGGCCTATGTCCAGCAGTGGACTAATATAGGCTGATGATGATGATGATGATTTTCATGTATAAAATGCACTCTAAATATTTCTCAAATGTTCTTCTTCATCAACATTCACTATGTGATCAATAGCAAGAAGCACACAAAAAGCCGTCCTGTATATTTAAATGTGTTTACTATTCGTACATTTTGTTTTAGAAACGTTTCAGTAAAATAATAATTACTACTCACTTGTATACTATTCTCGTCTCTCTCTACCTGGTCTTATGTGCTCTTTGTTTTATATTACCTTGCATCTCAGTTGACAATTCTAAATAAATAAATAATGTAGAAAATAGAATATTAAATTTTTCCCACTCAGCTAACTATCCAAACAGCAATGAATTATTTATGTCACAATATTTCACCCAATAATTAAGTATCAATAATACTGAACAATCTGGACATCTTTTTTTTTTTTTTTTTTTTTAACTTGTAACTTCGTAACTGAGTATTACCACACATTAACCCTCAGTAGCTACTTAGCTTATTCCAAACAAATAATATCCGTAGCATCTGTGAGACTATGGGTTAGTAATTAAGGGTTCAATATCAGCGGTGTCTGTAAGTCGGTGGGTGCCTATTTAAAGGTTAACCCTTACAAAAGGCTTTATCAAGTCATTATTTTTCATGAAGCTGATGCACTGTCATTAAAGCTTGTGCAGTGCGCAGCTATATTGTATATCTACTAATAGCAGTTTCACTATTATATTCTTTAAATTAAAATTTAATTACATTAATTATCTATTTGTATTTCTCAACCCGTCAATTAATGACAAACCTAAGACCATTTCTTAAACTGATAATTGAAATAAGATATTCTTTATAGGTATGATTAATATGACAATAATGCATCATTTTGAATTAATGAAACAAGTAAGTATTTAGATTATCATCATCATTCAACCCAGTTATTATGAAAGAAGTTATTTCATTCCTACTTGTAGGTAAAGTAAAGTTAGTAGTAACTAATTTACTTCCTCAACTGACATCACTATTATCAAATACAACTAGGAAGTTATTTTTGAGAGCAAGAGAAAGGATGTCTTGGTCACCCAACATTTCTCAGGCTATGTAATATTATTATATTTATCATTTGTACTGCACTTGGATAGTGCTTAATATTATTTTCATATTATTTGTGCCTCCATAAGAGTAATAAATATTAATTTGCTCAAATATTCAATAATGTTTGTTCGCTCATCATGACAATTGGTATAAGTACCTTCTTTCTGAAAATACAGTATGTTTACTATTACCATGAAGTAAACAATAACTCTTAGAACTTGCATACAGAACCCATCCTTCAATTCGCTTCAGGTAAATGTCTTTATAAAATGTAATGCTTAACAAGTATCAAACTCCCACAATAAGAATAACTTTCTTATAATCATTATTGTTTGTTTTTAAACATTGTAAATTTTAGAAAGTTAATCAGATATACAAGTATCACTATTCAGAATATTCGTTTTTAGCACAAATTTTGAACAAGTTGTATAATACCATGATATCAACCAAATATTACAACTTTGTATAATTAATTCATGTGTTTTTCTCTTTAAAATAATTCATGAAAAATAAGCTCATGGACGAAGTAAATAATCCTCCTCGTAGAACATAGAGAATAAGCTCTATTCCTATTATTATTTGGCATAGAGTTTATATATTATTTGGTCATTGCTCAACTTGGAACCTCCTTTTCATTTTTCACCAACCACTTGTCCATCCATATGCATTTGACATCAATGGAGGTACTTTATACGTTGTTATTGTATTCTCCTTGGTATTTGATGATAAAATTGTGTTCAGCAAAGTAAGGGAGTGCACTGTATTACTCGTTCACAGAGTGCGGGCAAATAAAATTCTCTAAACACAGTTTTTTTTCTATAATAACTCTGAAGGTAATTGTAATTATAAATAAATAAATAAATAACGGTAGACAATTCACACAGCATTATCTACTATACTATAATTAGGTACTACTATACTAGAGTCAGTTCAAAAAGAGAAGAGTCGTGGGAATTGAGTGTGCTATTTGTCAACTTTTGTTGCGTTGACAACACTGCTCTGTCATTGCAGTACGACTAAAAGTGTTAGTTCACCGTAACGCCACGACTCTTCTCTTTTTGAACTGACTCTAGGTACGCCATAGTTGTCGATAGGTACATACTTCAATCGCGCTCATTGGATAGGTACCTAATTAATTTCGTTGCATCTGTATAAAATGCGGTAGGTCCCATTTGTTCCATGGGACATGACGTAGGTAATATAACATAACCTAATATAACAAGATGAGAAAATATTGTCCCTATTTGTACCTACTATAGAACTACATACTAGCTTTTGCTCCTGTTTTTATTTTTCTGTGAATGCACAGAACTACATTTAGTTCTGTGCATTCGCAAGAATTTGGGAAACGCGATTCCCATTGGAATCGCGTTTCCCAAATTCTTCCATGGTGAGGTGAATGACATTAATCTAATCAGGTATCATTTTCAAAAAAATTAACTACGTGGTCCGCTACATAATATTTTTATTTTGCAAAATAAAAGCAAAACAGCAGTTTAACAATACTTGTTTCTTTATGTAGACAGGTACTTAGTTTGTTCTATGGAACAATTTTAGACAAAAAGTACAAACCGTTTTAAAGTATAAATAGAGACAATATTTTCTCAAATTGTTATATTAGGTAGTGAAAGCTTGCCCAAAAATAATAAAAGAGTTGGAAATAATATATAAACATATAGGAGTAAAATGGTAGGCAGGAGTGTGCAACACTGCCAGTCAGTCGTCGCGGTTCGCCGCCAAAAAACAAGAGATAAGTTATAAATATTGATAAAAGTGTGGTTGAAAGAGGAATATAGCCCTTTTAAACGTGATAACCTGTTTTATTTCAGTACCCAACACAGTTGAGAATATGCTAGCTTTCAGTCAGAAGAGGGATATTCGCCTACAAAACTTACAAAAGTACGGTAATGACTTGCCGAAAAGGTCAGTGAAAACCATCTTTTCTTGAGAAAAATTCGACGTTCCATGATTCAATTCATTGAAATCAATGAGTTTTTATACAAATCGGCACGCCTACGATACCTACGGTAGTTATGTGAAAAAGTCAATGAAAAAAAAGTGAGTGATACAGACCTATGAAAATGCTCAAGTTTCGATGATATGATAACAATGACAATGACTACACACCACAAATCGCCTGACTCCAAAAACAAACGCATATTTGAACCGGAGTGGCAAAGAGAATACAATAATGTAAGACGGAGTGGTTTGGTTTGACCTATTTGATTTGGTATGTACAAGTTGCAATTATTATTCTGGCCAAACTTTGGCAAGCGAAATATTAGATTGTATTGATTTGAAAGTCAAAAGTGAATAGTGAAGACTTTCAATAAGAGTTCGAAGAGCGATTTTCATCGATATCAGTATGATGTAAAATTTCTAACCTTCGAATTTTTCTCAAGAAAAGATGGTTTTCACTGACCTTTTCGGCAAGTCATTACCGTACTTTTGTAAGTTTTGTAGGCGAATATCCCTCTTCTGACTGAAAGCTAGCATATTCTCAACTGTGTTGGGTACTGAAATAAAACAGGTTATCACGTTTAAAAGGGCTATATTCCTCTTTCAACCACACTTTTATCAATATTTATAACTTATCTCTTGTTTTTTGGCGGCGAACCGCGACGACTGACTGGCAGTGTTGCACACTCCTGCCTACCATTTTACTCCTATATGTTTATATATTATTTCCAACTCTTTTATTATTTTTGGGCAAGCTTTCACTACCTAATATAACAATTTGAGAAAATATTGTCTCTATTTATACTTTAAAACGGTTTGTACTTTTTGTCTAAAATTGTTCCATAGAACAAACTAAGTACCTGTCTACATAAAGAAACAAGTATTGTTAAACTGCTGTTTTGCTTTTATTTTGCAAAATAAAAATATTATGTAGCGGACCACGTAGTTAAATTTTTTGAAAATGATACCTGATTAGATTAATGTCATTCACCTCACCATGGAAGAATTTGGGAAACGCGATTCCCATTTAGTTCTGTGCATTCACAGAAAAATAAAAACAGGAGCAAAAGCTAGTATGTAGTTCTATAGTAGGTACAAATAGGGACAATATTTTCTCATCTTGTTATATTAGGTTATGTTATATTACCTACGTCATGTCCCATGGAACAAATGGGACCTACCGCATTTTATACAGATGCAACGAAATTAATTAGGTACCTATCCAATGAGCGCGATTGAAGTATGTACCTATCGACAACTATGGCGTACCTAGAGTCAGTTCAAAAAGAGAAGAGTCGTGGCGTTACGGTGAACTAACACTTTTAGTCGTACTGCAATGACAGAGCAGTGTTGTCAACGCAACAAAAGTTGACAAATAGCACACTCAATTCCCACGACTCTTCTCTTTTTGAACTGACTCTAGTATAGTAGTACCTAATTATAGTATAGTAGATAATGCTGTGTGAATTGTCTACCGTTATTTATTTATTTATTTATAATTACAATTACCTTCAGAGTTATTATAGAAAAAAAACTGTGTTTAGAGAATTTTATTTGCCCGCACTCTGTGAACGAGTAATGCAGTGCACTCCCTTACTTTGCTGAACACAATTTTATCATCAAATACCAAGGAGAATACAATAACAACGTATAAAGTACCTCCATTGATGTCAAATGCATATGGATGGACAAGTGGTTGGTGAAAAATGAAAAGGAGGTTCCAAGTTGAGCAATGACCAAATAATATATAAACTCTATGCCAAATAATAATAGGAATAGAGCTTATTCTCTATGTTCTACGAGGAGGATTATTTACTTCGTCCATGAGCTTATTTTTCAAATTTGTAAACAATTCTGTGTTGAGAAAAAATAAAGGAAATTGGTGCCTAGATTGTAGTTTGCAAAGAGAATACAATAACTTCGTGTAGTTTGGATTGTAGTTATTTAACATGGCTGAAGAAAAAGGTGAAAAAGGAGAAGATGACGATAACATTGGAGTAAGTAAAAATATAAAGTCGCCATCAATTTGTACTTGAACACAAGATCACGCGTGCATAAGCACTACGAATAAATTCGAAACCTTAGGTTATTTGTGATTTGTTATCATAGTGAAACCAGTTTGGTACTAATTAGACGACGATGAAGCCTCTGACATCCTTCTTCTTCCGCTAAATTATCTCCACTTTACTGTGAGATAGGTATTTGGGCGAACAACGCCAAAACTAACTAACCGGGTTGAAATCTTGCTTAAGAATAGAGTGACTATGAATATAGAGATAGTTTCTTTTATGCGTATTATTATTATTTTTAATTAATAGTAAGGTCCTTGACTGGAAAACAGCTCTGAGCATAATAATATGTTCAGCACACGCTGAGCCAACCCCTATTTCAGAACAGGGATGTGGAGGCAGACCCATATATTTAATGTAAGCTACCACCCACCCTCTCATGTCACTTACCTCCATGTTATACTGTTTTGTTTTTCATTTATTATTTTGATAACTCTTTATACACTTTTTGTCCAGATAAATGTTTTTTCTATTCTATTCTATTCTATTCTATTCTAATCATAGGCACTCATGACTTATCATTATTAAGAATCCCGTGGTAAGCCTAACTAAAAAAACGAGATTTTTGAGTTGACTCCCTTTAGATCTAGGAGTGCGATATCATGGCCGCAGTGGCACGAAAGTCAGTAAGCTAAACACCATGCGAAGCTGGGGCAGAGCTATTCAACTTTAACTGCTTAAGGCGCAAACACCAGTGAAAGTGGCGCCCCCACCTATATTATCTTATTGTTACGTTAAACATTATGTAGTTTTAAAAATCCGTTATTTATAATACCTCTGTAATAGTTTCATTTTGTAAAGATTAGACAGAGATAAGAAGTTGCGTTTTTTGGCCACCAAACTCTATTTTCGTATCACTTTCTAAACTATATAATATGATAAAACTATTACATTTATATTAAAAAATAGCTTATAATAGATACCACAAACTGTACGATGGATTTTTAAAACTTCCTCCCCCTTATTCATAATAGTCTGCTAACTTAGCACACTGCTAAATCTCACTCTGTCTTCTTCTATTGAAATAAGTCAGACTGATAAATAACACTACTTAGCAGCCGTTTTAAGTTAGCAGACCATTATGAATAAGGGGGCCTGTGTTTAACGTAATAATAAGGTAAAATTGTTGGGGGCGCCACATTCACTGGTGTATGCGCCTTAATTGTTACAACAATATCTCTAGATTTACGTAGGAGGCCGCAGCGCCGACGGCGAGAGGCATGGGCCGGGATGGGCGGTCCTTCCCAACGGGGACTTCTACCAGGGATGCTACTGTCGAAGCATGAGGAATGGGAAGGGACTCTATGTGTTCATGAAGAACGGCGCTCGCTATGACGGTAGGCCTTTTAGATTATGCTCTACATAAATGTACCTATAAATAAATAAATAATAAATAATGCTGGACAATTCACACATCATTATCTAGCCCCAAGCTAAGCAGAGCTTGTGTTATGGGTACTAGATAACTGATATACTTAATATTATACACTAGATAGATATTTTTTATTATACAAAGAAAACATCCAGAACGCCCTGAACAAATATCTGCAGATCGTACACACATTTTTCCCGAGGTGGGAATCGAACCCGCAACCTCCTGTGTCGCAGGCGGACCTTCGCCCACCGCGCCACAGAGGTCGTCTAACCTATACCAAGGCAATGAAGGGAATTTTATTGTATGTCAGCTTTAGTAAGCTTTTGAAACTGTAGGAAGGTAGGTGTAGGTACCTCCATTTATATAATAAAATCTCTTGTACAACGTTAACAATAAATATATTTAAAAATTTTGTACATAGGTATTGTATAGGTTTTGGTATCGGTCAGAAGACTGGATGAGGTTCGCACAACAGATAGAGCTGGTATGCAAAAAAGAAGACATAAGTACGCTAGGAATGTTATGGTGAAAAGCGATTACATCAACAGTCCAAATAAACATCATTATTTTCTGTAATTTTTATCTCCAAGTCAAGCCTTGCTTATAACACACATAAAAAAACTGATGTAAATATAGAATATAGTCTCGCTTGAGGTCATATTAAATTTTTTGTTTTCCTGGTATGCTCGGATTGTCGGTAGAGGTACTCGTAAGTACTGGTATACTCCAAAGACCTTGCCTTTAATGAGAGCATTGGAGTATGTAAAGGTTAACATTAAAGAAGTTTCTTAATTCGAGTAATTACCCTACCATCCTTTTAGCAAAACAATACGCAGGCTCTTTAATGATTTAATTTAACTTCCGAGAATCATTAAAATGTTTTTGTCTTAGTTAGATTTGTGATGCGGAAGACTACAGCTGTTCTTAGAAAATCTACGATGTAGAGGGCTATGCAACGTAGAACGACGTCGTAGCACGACTAGTCTGCGTACCCCGCTACAAACACCATAATCGTAGAATTTCTACCTGCGTAGCACTGCACTATGTCTACGACGTAGAGGGCTAGGCGGCGTAGAACTTTGACATCATAGTAGGACAAGACTATGTACGTAGCTCTCAAAAAATATCTACCTCTACGCCGCGTAGCATTGTTACATCTACGACGTAGAGGCCTACGCAGCGTAGCACGCTTTGCCGTCGTAGAACGACTAGCACTGCGTAGCTCTACAAATTATTTTAGAAGCTCTGCGCCGCGTAGTATTGCGCTATGTCTACGACGTAGAGGCCTACGCAGCGTAGCACTTTGCCGTCGTAGAATGACCAGCACTGCGAAGCTCTCTACAACTAATTATTTAAGCTAGGCCTCTACGTTGTAGGGGCCTACGCACCGTAGCGCTTTGCCGTCGTAGAACTACTACACTGCGTAGCCATAAAATAGTGTCGTAGTAGTTCATCGTCGCGTAACGCTCAACGACGTAGATGTAACATATTGCCGTTAGGTAGCGCTTTACTTGGTAGATTGTAAAGATCCTAATGTAGACCTTTTTCTAGCTATGGTTTATCCATTTTGAATGAAGCATGTTAGTAAACAAAGTAAGACACAAATAACAAAATCTCACTTGCTTGGCGTCGAGATTCAGATATAATTGTAAGCAATTTTTATTGAAGCGAGGATTTAAAATCGACAAGTAATGTAAATTACGTATAAACGGACGCGCCAATAAAGTGAATTTTAGGTTAAGTATGGGCGGTTTGTTTACGTTTGTGCTCCATTCAAAATGGATACGATATAATTACTACTTGCAAATCCTCTCGCACATTACAGGCTGCTTCATCAACATTATTTATAATTACATATAAGTGTAAAATTTTAACAAATCAATTTTTATAATTTATGGACTGGGTAGTTAACTTTTATGAATATTTAGTTATTATTTTTAATAGGTACCAGAGGTTAGTTAAAATATTGTAAAACCTAGATTAATTCTCTTATGTATCTCATCATAAGTAAACTCTGTGTTTGTATGACAATAAAGTTCTTTAAACCTAAATTACGTAGTGTAGATATAATTAATTATATTGCTTTCATTTCCTTAAGTTTTTCAAAGACCTCCGTATATTGTTCTCTTATGTCCAGTCCATCCCAAGTTTTCCTGGAAGAGATCACTAAAAGCGATAAGGCCGCCCTTTGTACTACCTTGATTCTCTACATTTCCTTCAGTATTGTATTTTATGTTTGTCTGGTACAATGAAGAGTTATATATCTATGTTTCTATAGGGGAATGGCGGAAAGCGATGAAATATGGCGTCGGTACAATGCTGTACCCAGATGGTTCGCGTTACGAAGGGGACTGGCGACATGACCTGAAGCAGGGCTTCGGCGCGTACTATTACCCTAATGGGGACATTTACGAGGGCGCTTGGTTTAAAGGTAAGTTTTTATTAGGAGGGGAATATAGAAAGTACCTTTATACCTATTAATTTGGAAAAGAATCACTTAAATCTAAAGGCATAAAAGTTTTTGTCAAAATTGGTCATTAATGTAGGTAACTAACTACTCTTAATATAGCTCCGATATCGTCTTTGGAGATTAGTTTTGGTTTTATAAATCTTCCACCTAGGGTTGAGATGATTTAACTCGTGTTTTATTGACACCACTTCCACTACAACTTGACTACTAGAGCCATATCTCGAAAGTTCTTCTGTCGGTCCTTATCCCAAGCTAGGTGAGGTCAGCACAACGTATGTATGTTTCCTCCATTCTGCTCTATCAGCCGTCATCTCTGTACTCACACCTTTCTGAGCCATGTCCTCTTTCACACCATCCATCCATCTTTTCCTTGGTCTTCCTCTCCCCTTATATCCTGTTCCTACATAGAAGAATACCTATATGTTCAATGAATGTGACCGTTTTTAGGAAAGAGACACGGCTTGGGAACGTACTTCTACGCGGAATACCAAGTGAAGTTTATGGGCACTTGGGTGGAGGGAGTGATGGCAGGTCCAGGACAAATTATATACCCTCGTGTACGCTTCCACGGAGCTTGGCTGAAGGTATTTATTTATAACTACTGATGAGATGAGATGCAGACGTGCTTCTCGATCCCCATGTGGCATGGCGGGGCGGGCGCGGATCCCAGCGGATCGCACTGGCGCCGAGGCAGTGAATGTGTTAAGAAGTGTAATTTTTAAGTAGACAAGTACTTACAATACATTTGACAATGCATTCTTAGCAGCTATATTTTACCTAGTTAAGCTAACTGTGATAATTATATATTATTTAGATTTAATAATGACAGACAATGCCATTTTCCAGCAGCACCATTAATTATTATTTGTACATGACTTTAACGATACCCATTTACAGCTGATCTATTTATTAATTTATCTTTTTTATGTGTACAAATTATTAACTTGATTATTTTTCTGTCTTGTCTGTTTTATGGCTTCAAATTTTAAATTATAATTCAAGCAGCATTATATTGTATAATTGACGTCTCCAAGTGTGCCTTGTGCTCCTACGGCGAATAAATGAGTATGAGTATGAGTATGAGTAATAAGTAAAAAGCAGTATGCGCAAGGATGCAGAACGGGCGCGACGCACAGTTTTCACTCTGATGAAGTCCCCGTTGGTGTTCTTCCAACACAAACTAGGTTCGTAGTTAACCCACTTACATTCATAATGAATGCGTCAAACTACGAAAGTTTTTACGTGCCTACTCAAATAAGTACTAAATTGTTTTAAGTATGTAGGTACCTAGGTACCTACCTATATATGTGTGTATATATGTAGATTGTCAGGTAGGTAGCGTATTGATTTTTATCACTGCGCATCTTTGGGGGAGGCCTATAACCTATGTCCAGCAGTATATCGGCTCAAATGATGATCATACATTGTAGGTACAGGTAGGTACCTATTTGAATTGATATCTGAAGATAATGTGGGAACAGAAGGCCATTATCCGGCAGTGGGAAGACCAGGGCTCGTAATAATTAGGTATTGTTTTGTTATTATCACACAACCTATAATAACGATTTCTGTGGTTATTATATCTACAGCCGGCCTTGCACGGGGATTTTTGTCAAGGGTAGAATAAAATAATTAACTATAAACCGACTTCAATATTTATAGCTTTTTCATGCATGTTCATGGATTCCATTGTCAGAACTGAACAAAATTAAAATGGGACCACAAGGGAAGCACCAGCTTTCATATAAAAAAAAGAATCATGAAGATCGACAACCCAGTCAATTTTTTTTTTATTCTTGATTAAGGGCTTTGCAGTCAAAAGTTCTGAGGTAACAAACATTAAAAGAAACAGTCTAATTGATAACCTCCTCCTTTTTTGAAGTCGGTTAAAAATTACATCGTATCGTCATGCATTGCGTAAATTATTGAAGTTGAAGAAATGAATTTCAAACATTTTACGCATTCGATGACAAAGAGACATAATTTTTTCGATTTACCCTTGACAATAATCCCCGTGCTAGGTCTACAAGGTTATTGGTAGGTAATTCACTGGCATGTAAGTAGGTATTATTATTTTACTATGATATTAGGTAGGTATCAAATACCTAGTGTGATGTGAAGAGTCGCATCGCGCCGCTAATACAGATTAGCGGAATTTAATTTAGATACCTAAGAAGGTAGGTACGATATAGAAGAGTGAAAGTAGGTGTTATCAAAATCGTATAAAATCAAGCCTAAAGATATCGTCGAAACAAGAGAAAGCTATAAACCGGTAAAAAGTAAAATCCTATTAGGAATAGGTAATTTAACAAAAGCTGTGGCTCTATTAGCTACATTGTGAAGCTAAATGTACCTATATGCAGAACATTTTGCAAAGATACTTTTGTGGGATAGGTAGGTAAACAATAATTGAATTTGTTTAAAAAAAACTATAAACCGACTTCAATTATATAGTTCGTATCTGGACCAAATTAAAATGGGACCACACAGGAAGCACTAGCTTTCAAATAAAATTCAGACAGAATCATGAAAATTGGACCATCCAGTGACAAGTTCCGAGGTAACAAACATAAGAAAAACAGTCGAATTGAGAACTTATTCATTTTTTTGAAGTCGGTAAAAAAATTACGTGCCATGAATAGAAAAATGAAATAAACCTAACCTAACTTAGCAACTATAAGTTAGCTGTTCCTGACTTTTCTACCAGCTCCAGTAGTGTGTGAAGCGAAGTGTCGAATAGTTCACATCTGATGGGCATTTCCAGGGAGTAGAAGATCTTGTGAACATAAAAACCCTACTACTGGAACAAATATTTGCACTTTAAAGTTTAATATTTCGTAAATGGACCATTAAATCGAAAAATAGTAATAGCAACCTCTCCGATATTTTAGAAGACCTATTTAACGATACATACAAAAATATTTTCCAAAATTTTATTTTGTCTCTATCTCGGCGTAATTGATATACCTATAAACACCCCTACACAAT
The DNA here is from genome assembly GCA_955876795.1 of Eupithecia tripunctaria. Classification (NCBI taxonomy): domain Eukaryota; kingdom Metazoa; phylum Arthropoda; class Insecta; order Lepidoptera; family Geometridae; genus Eupithecia; species Eupithecia tripunctaria. The sequence goes on along the minus strand of OY041609.1, from coordinate 8,458,597 downwards.
TACACCTTCTTCATTAACGGTCTCTTACCAAAACCTCTGACAGACAGACAGACGGACATGACGAAACTATAAGGGTTCATTGTCAGGACTACTACGGAACCCTAAAAAAGAGCGCGGTTGTCTTTTTTAACCGACTTCAAAAAATGGAGGAGGATCTCAATTCGACTGTTTTTTTATGTTTATTGTTACCTCAGACCTTTTGACTGGGTGGTCCGATTTTCTTGATTCTTTTTTTATATGAAAGCTGGTGCTTCCTATGTGGTCCTATGCGGAAAAGAAAAATCGAACTTTCGTTTTCGTTGTCGTGCAACACCAACGCTTATGTCGCTTACCTAAGATTAGCGTTTGCACGAAAACAAATCAGAAACTTCGATTTTAAAAGTAGGTAAAGGCCCAGGCTGTATACGAATAATTAATTTTGTTTTAAAAAAACTATAAACCGACTTCAATTTTTTACACAATAAGAGGTTGCCATTTTCGAGAAACGAACCTCATCTTCCCTTTTTAATTAATCAATGGTTTTTTCGTCAATTTCCATGGATCCCATTGTCAGAACTGAAGCAAATTAAAATGGTACCACACGGAAAGCACCAGCTTTCATATAAAAAAAGCATCATGAAAATCGACCACACCCAGTCAAAAGTTCTGAGGTAACAAACATTTGAGTACCTTCTCCTTTTTTTGAAGTCGGTTACAAACAAAAGCAGCGCGTGCGGAGTCTCGTCGTCTCGCGTCTTTGTAAACAAGGACTTACGGAACCTGACTAGGAATGACGTGAGATTTGATAAAAGTAAAAATTTAGTACATCAATGTAGGAGGGGTAAATCCTACCATAGCCTTAGGCCATTTAAAAAAGTCTAACGCCATGGCATCCATGGACAGTGATGACTAGAAAAAGGGATACGAGGCTTTGGCTCTGCAGAAGGGCCATCTGGGTTAAAGATAAAATAATTACGAAAAGGTACCTACTATCATTGATTTAAAAAGGGAAGATAGGTTACGATCTCCCAGCGCTTACTCAAAAATTGGCATGTGTTACAACTACACGCAAACACATACGCTCACAGTTATTTTCCAGTCCTGTGCAATACAAAGAAGAACAAAGACGGAAAAACAGAGACAACAATATTTCACGCGAATCACGACCAACCAGTACCTCATCTTCGTTTTTAATAAATCAATGCCTACTATAAATATTTTATTTATAGGGTAAAGCGGAAGGGCCAGGTTGCTTTGTATTCGACACAAACTGCATGCAGCACGGCTTCTACCTGCTGATCAAAGACCCGGCCCTCGAGGAGATCGGGGAGGGTGAGGAGGAGAAACTGGAGAAAGAGGAGGAAGTTGTTGGCGAGGAAGAGGGGGAGTTCGATGAGACTCTGGGTAAGCAGAGGGGCTACTCGTAAAAACGAAACTCAGGTTTCCGATTCGCTTTTGTTGCAAATGCTATCTTTATGTAAGTACCTACCTACATGAGCCAGCGCGATTTTGCACGAAGACGAATCAGAAACTTCGTGTTTTGTTCTCCGAGCAGGCCCTCCGAGGAATTTACTTGCCTGCTTTGGTCATCCCAAACAGACCTGGCCCCTAGGTCCCCCAATCATGGTAGAAGTGAAAGACATTCGGATCTGGAGCGAAATTAAACGCGAAGCTATGCAGAGGAGGTTGCGGGTTCGATACCCACCGTGGGACAAATAATTGTACAATCTGCAGATATTTGTTCGGGTGATACAACCATACAATCTAGTTCAGGATCTAAAGCTGTTAAAGTTTAGTTTATTCTATACCTACAATCGAAATGCTAATTTTTTTTAAAATTGAAAGAATTTCATTTTGTATTCTGCAGGTAAGGTATCAATGTGGCGAGCTCGCAATGTGACTGCCTACATGGCTGAGTTCCTGCCTCCAGAGGCAGTGCCACTTCCGATCCATGATTCTCTGCCGTCACTCACCGATGAGAGTTGTATTTACAATGATGACTTGCAGTTTGAAATGTCAGCTGCTGAAGAAGAGCAGGGCAAAGAAGATAATGATTCTTGGCTGCTGCATCGGCAACAGTTCTTGGAGGAAAGTGCAGAGAAAGCTTGAGTATAATTAAGAAGATTTAAATTTCCCAGCATTAAAAATTTAATTTTACGATTTTCTTATGTACTTGGCAAAGGATTTCTCGAATTTTGAGTTACTATAAATAAAAAAATACTAAAAGATAAGCTATTTTATTTTTAAATAAAAACTAACTAAACATAACTATTGCTTCGGGACTTATTCCATATTTTTTTGTGATAAAGGACAATTTTCTATCTGATTATTCTAGGTTAATTATACTAACATGTATGCAACTGTATACAACATAACACACTCGACATAAGTACATCATAAATCCATTTTACATGTACCTACCTACAATAGTTTTACATAATGGCACAGTAAAACTATTTTCATATTATTTTAGAACATTTTAAATTTATCAGTGCAGTTTATTTGGACTGTAGAAGTCCATACAGATAATAATACAACATCCATGGCTTATCAATTCAGTTTTGAATTCATAAGTTAAGAGAGTAATCAAGTTCTTTTAAATTAACAAAGAGAGTTTGAACTTGAGCTCTCCAAACACAAGGTGAAGAAAGTTTTCAGTTAATTATATAGAACTCAAAGCTACAGGGAATGCAATCTGATCTGTAATAGATCTTATTCCCAGTCAAGATGTGAACTTGGAAGCCAATGTATCTTTTAATATTACAACTGCAATATTACCTTCAAAACTGTACCAGCTATGCTTTTATTCTAAACCAGCAGCATTGTTATGAAGAAGGGTTTGCAGGAGCATTGTTGTTGGCACCTGCACCTGCACTGTCATAGGTGTTCTTATTCTTGAGGAGGTAAGCTGCCAAATAGTTGATTGGGTCTGGAGGTCTCTCCTTTGCCAGCGCTGATAGACCCTGCAGAAGTATGGGAACTACTGTCTGGTCGAGGTATTGGCGAGTTGGTAAAGCACTGAGGTCGATCCTTGATTTTCTGGTACTGTTATCCATTTCTTTTTCCATACTTATAATTTTCTGAAATATTATGGTTTATAAAATTGACAGCTTTAATTTGGAAAACACTAACACAGATAATTTAATATTAAACTACACCAGAAAAGTTTAAAATATTTTTTATAGGCAGGAAGTGTTTAATTTCAAGATTTTAGAACAGCTAGGTAAGGTGTAGGATTTAGAAGGAGAGCAGACTAACGTTGCTATTGGGTTGGTAGTTTGTAATGTTGTAAAACTTAGAAGGTATTTTACCTTAACAGAATCAGGTATCTTCGACGGTGGTTTCTCTTCCTTTGGGAATAGACTGGTCTCTATTGATGCAACGGACATGGGTTATTTCCTTGCGTTTTGTTAAAATTCCAAAGCAAGCAATCCGAAACGAAAATAAATTTTTTTGTTTGCCGAATCCAGTGTTGCCAGAACTTATAGAAAAAATTACCCATAACCAATACACTGAGCATACAATATTACCCACACACAGAACTCGAGAAGTACCTATGATTATAGGTACCTACTAAATACATACAAACAAGATTTTGCTCAGACTTTCTTTATCTATCTTTCAAAAAAATTGTGTAGGTAACTACACAATTTTTTGACTCCTGACCTACGCTAAAGCTATTTAAAATGTACCTATGCAATAAATAAATCTGAATCCTAAAATAAGTTGTGTAAATTTTCCTGACTGCTATAATAGGTACATCAAATAGATTCTATGTAGAGATGGGTTTATGCCGGGCATTTACAGGGCGGATTGAATAAATGACAGGGCAGAAACTACGCTTGTAGTATTTAAACATTTTGATTTTTTTTTCAATTTAAAGTATTACAAGCTACGCTACGTACGTACTTACGTATTAATGTTTTTTTATTCTAAGTAGGTTAAGTAGGTACCTACATGGTTTTTATTGTTTCAAGGTACCACTTATTCATACTTACCTACTTAAATTAATCGAGATAACTGCGAAAGAATGCGTCACAACTCCCTCACGCGCCGTCGCGCGCGCACGCGTGGCGAGGTCCGCCAGACGCCGCCCATGCCACCGCGCGGGCCCCGCCAGCAGAGAGGTTAATAATAATATAATATTGACTCTCAGACATCACGAAGTAAACCTTATAATACTTTATATTGAAGAAAATTCTTGAAAAAATTCAAAATGTTTAAAGACTGGAAGCGTAGTTTCTGCCCTGTCATCGGGCATTTATAAGGCATAAAAGACATTTATTAGGCAATCCGCCCTGTAAATGCCCGGCATAAACCAACCCATCTCTAATTCTATGTGATTTATATTATGTGTTACTCCGCTCGCTGTTAATGTTTTGTTTTGGCTTTCTTCACTTACCAAAGACACTGCACTGGGCACTGAAACCTACATCGGGAAGGAAGACTGCTAACATTATTATTCAGACAACATAGACTGCTTACCTACGTATTTGGCCATCCCACCTGGAAACAAAACTTGGATCTACCCTTGGCTATAATGTAGGTACTACAGCGGTCGTCCACTCCACGTGTAGTCAACGTTATTTTATTATAGTAGTTCACATACCTACACAGTTCTAATAGTTACCTCAAAAATAAGAAACTCTTGTGAGTGCTGGCAATATTAATCGAGAGCGAGGAGAGTGAATGGATCTACGAGTGTTTATAGTGACAGTGACATACGAATTTCTTTCACCCAGTGTTCATAGACAAAAAACCTTCTGTCTCGAAGGTACATCATTTTTTTTTGTCTATGCGTGTGACTAGAAGTAAATCGTAGAAGTAAATCTTTAAGCCCTCCGCAGACAGCCGCTCATTAGTTAGCGCGTCTTGCCGTCCCACCCCCCTGACCCCCCGTCATGCGCCACCCGCAAAATCGCAGGACGCAGAAACGCGCTTGAAAATTGGCGTTGATGTGAGTAGGGCTTTATAGAGGCTCGTAGAAGTATAGAAGTAAATCTATGTAGAGGCTAGTACCGCCTAGTATTTATGTTCCTTGGCTAGTACTCATTATAAAATCTATGGGTGCGGCACTCCTTGATCTAGCTTTATCATTAATAATAGAATACGAATAGAAATAAACTCCCTGTACGCTTGCTTCCATAGAGTTTTTATAGTACTAGCCACTAGCTTCATACCTACGATACTTTGGCACTATAGGTACTGCCAAAGAGAATACAATAACTTAGAGAATACAACAACTATGTACCTACGTCTGCAAAATGAATACATGATCTACATTCTCTGCATGATTGTCTTTTGCCGATCAGAGTAGGTAATAACTTACGTTATCTATATTGCTACATTTTTTAGATTTTAGTGGGTTCGAATAACGGATAATTTTCAAAAATCTTCAAACTCTATCTTATATTCTCAAGGAACGTTTCTTCGAACTTTTTTATTGCTTCTTATCTTCAATATTTCTACTTCGCCCCCATACATATCTCATGCTATATGTAAAGCACTGTATAAAGGAATATGTAGGAACATAAGCTTGATAGTAACCTACCGAGCATGGCATAATCCATAATTATCTCGGCCCCGTTAATCAAAGTAGTCACCAACACATTGATTACTTTCATAGAAAAAATATGCAGTCGAATTGAAAACCTCCTTTTTTAAAGTCGGGTAAAATAAGAATAAGTGAGCTCTCACATAAATTTATTGAAACTATAAATTATGTTACATTTGTTACTATTAAACTTACTGCTACCTAATTTACAGTCACACAATTTGCATACAAGACAGATTCATAATTATTTGATCATGAATAAAATTACTTATTTGTTCAACACGAGAGAAAAATATTGTTGTTGCTAATACCTACTAATATTAAACCCCAGGCTCAAAAATAGTCACAAGCATAGAAAGTAGCTCTAAAATTTACTGCTGTGCTAGGTAGGGATATAAAAAGCTAGAAAATAAAAATATCCTTTGCTCGAACATATTTTCCCTATGAAAAGCGAGGGTATACTTTATATTAATAATTATGAAGTCGAATGATATGAAACTCATTTGGCTTACCCAAGGAGGCTATGAATTTACCGCGTTTGAAATTATAAAGACATAGCTTCACATAAGCAAAGTTAGGTTTTATTTATGTACATACTGTTTTTTGCAGCAAAGTCACAGGTTTCAAAGTACCAATTTGTATGCTATTCTACTGACTTACTCTTGAAATGTACAGAAGAAAATGCAAAATGTTTGCGTCCAGACTATGTACTTAGATAGAACTTATTAAGTTATTGTCTATCCCATAACTTAATCTAGATGGCAATGAAAGTGGTTTAAAGGTAAAATATTCTACACTAAGAATATTTTCTAAATCGTCTTCTTTACGCATATGTAGGGTTTACAGAGCCTTTAGTTTTAAAATTAACAGTGGTTATTTGTCGTTGGACCTGCGGGATTTGATTCGATATATTTACTCTTTAACAATACTTTTCTACAATTATTTATTTACTAAGATATAAGTGCTTTTATTTACAAAGCAGTCGCTCATTCCACCGTCAAAAGCTTTGGTTTCCGCCATAAACCTATGTCCATTGTCCAAATTCCAAACCCTCTTCGCATTCAAAGTATAATACCATCCATGGTCTAACCAATATACAATGAACTCCGTCACAGTTTATGCAATCGTAGAAATGTTTATCACTGCACTAATCTTTCTTGCGCCTAAAAACCATCCTTTGGGCTTCACTTCACAATTTCTTGTTAAGTCCAAGTGTGCGCACTTCACTTCTTCTTGCGCTATGTCCTTAGATAGTGTGGTGGCGGGGGCGGCGGCGGCGCGGGTCGGAGGCGAGGCCCGCGCTCCAGCTGCCGTCTCCACGATGCCATGGCCTCGCTCAGAGACCACAGCTCCGAGAGCAGTGACAGGTCGAGCTGACGAAGGCTGGCCTGAAAATAAAAGAAATAAAACGTTAGGCTATTCAGACTGTTGTTGACCACAAGCTTTGCAAAGTATGCAACGGTTATGTTGCATGCTTTTCAAAGCTTGTGGTTGGATTATAAAATATGGGGTTCTGCTCTACCCATGTTCTATCTGAATTAGATGCCTGCTGTAGTAGGTAGAGAGTTTGATATTAGCTACCTACGAAACGCAATAGTGGTAATGATGTAAGCGTTTTAACTAACAAACCTTACCGCAATTAATTCGTCAAACTAAGATAGTGTTATCGCAATAGAGCAGAATCTAAACATTTATTTATTAAGGCACAAAAAAATTAAAATAAACTACATTACAACTAGTACTTTTTTACATTTCCTAAAAATGCCAAATGGCAGAATGTCCAGAATGCTGACACCATACTTTATATTTCGGTTATTTTGGTATAATTGACCTATCTTGGTCACTAAATCAACATTGAATACTTAGAAATAAAATCTCAGGAACGAAGGACGCCCATGTTGTTATTTTTGATAGAGCCGTTATCACCCTTTTTACGAGACACCCGAGAGCAATATAGGAAAGGTCCACAATAAAGTTGGTTTTACGGATCTGCGTAGGACATTTCCACCCGCTATAAGCGCAGTCGTCATATCCAATGGCCTTCCGCAAGTCGTACTGGTCGATTGCGTTATCGAGGAATGCCGTCCGATCACGACGAGATGTGGGCCGGCTAAGACAGATAATTTATATTTACCCACAGTACAGATCACATTCGCGACTTCTAAAACCAATGTAGGTCGATATGTTTGCCTAGGAACTGGAGCGACTTGTATGCATGTGGTCGGAATCTTATTATTAGAATCCAAACCAGAACAAGTAGAAACTAGAACCGAAGTTTTGATTTATGAACTCGTTTTAATTAAGTTTGGTTGAATTCGTTCGATTCCAATTTGTTTTCTCAAGTAGGGATTTGGCAGGATCTACGAATATTTAAGTGGTTTTGGGAGAGGACTGCATACATCAATGAAATCGTATTTGATTTTACATAGTACGAGTATCTAAATTTAGTTTAATGAAAAATTGACGCGTCCGATATCGAGACGAAAGTGATAGGTATTGACGACAGATCATTTAAATCCTCTCAACATCACGTAATGCCCAAGATGAAGAAGCAATCAATCGTGTGACGGTGAAATTATCATTGTTAAGATTCCTATAAGGAATGTTCGGGAAAAGAGGGAAAGTGGACACCACGCTCGGATGGAGACAGCAAACGTATTCTTGCATCCGATTAATTACCATCACTCGTAATGACACAATCACAACCAGAGGGGAAATTTAGAGAAACTAACTACATATTTGCGCAGGCACATTTGCAACTTAGGTAGGTATTTAAATTGCTACTGAAGTTGTTGTGATAAAACCGTTACAAGAAAAAACCCAATAATTTGTACTTTTGAGTTTTACTAAACTTGATCGTTTCACTGGTAAGTGTTCGTATCGTGGTAGTAGATATTTTTTTTCAATTCAACATAAGCTTTCAGAATAATTACAGATACTTAGACTAAGAAAAAATTGTATTTGTCGGTAATAGTCTTCATGTTTCAAGGTTCGTTTGTCAGCAAAATGGATTCTACACTACACACCAAAGTCGGGGATACAGGTCGTTTGGAAGGAGCGACTTTTCAGTAGGTATAAAAGAGTTAGTCCAGGTTTTGTCACATGTTATGTTATCACACATTCACAGTATTAAACTGCGAGGTTAAAATAAATTTGGTAAAATAACCATGTTTTAAACAATGTTTCGTTGCATATTCTGGGCGCATCTTTAACAACGTCAGGCGAAACGGCTATCATTACAGGTTGGGTACTGTAAAGCTCAGTTCTTATCCCTCGCTTCAATGATCGCGATAAAGGACCAACTCAAGAAATGTATCCTGCCTTATTAAGGCGCTAGTAGGAGCCGATAACCTTGAGCGAATGGGTGTGGCTATCGTTTCGGCCCCGCACCTTCCGCGCAGCCCCCGCCGCGCCGCCGCCACCGCGCCGCCGCCGCCGCGCCGCCGCCTGGTAACTAGTTTTCACGCGTAAGTGTTCCTTCGTGGCGGTGGCGGCGGCGGCGCAGCGGCACGGCTGATACGCGAGAAATGCAAATTCGATTCCCACTACGAGATAAATTTTTACAATAACTGCAAATATTTGTTCCTGGTCTAAGTTTTGTGGTACCATGATGGTAAGTATAAGTAACCTAATCAAGGAACAAACCTCGGTAGGTACCTACTTTGAACCTATTTATGTCACTGTTGGTTTGGTTTTATTACGAGATACTTATTAAACGTACTAATAACGTAACGTGATGTAGGTAACTACTTCCTTCAAAAGTAGCCTATATTTCAATAATTCAAAAGTTTTATCCCTACACGTAGTAACAAACATTCAACTTCTTTAATTTTTAATGTTAGTAGGATATCAACGAATGTATAGGTAAAAGGTAAGGTAACAAACAGTAAATCTCCGAGCAAGAGGAAAAAGGGCATTAATGGACCAAGAGAAAAAATACGGTTTCATGGTATTTAGGTTTTTTACACCCATATAAAAATTAAACCATAAATACAGATGGAATGATTTGATAAAACAATAAATTTCTTAGCTAGAGGAGAAAGAGCATCCTGGAACAAGAGATAAAACTACTGTTACAGACTGGATTTTTTATACCGTTACAAATGAAGACCCATATCAAAATTTCAAAAAGTTTAATTGCCTTTCGCGTAGTATTTGTGAGACTTCTATACGTGTTTCATTTCGCTGCCTCAGCTTTCAATGTTTCTGTTTTTGATTTGGTTTTTCTGTTTTATTTTTACTGTATATCCACGTAATTTCTGCTCCTATCGGTTCCTGTTCAATTAGTTCATCTATGTTTTTAGTTGTCACTGTTATTTCTTCTTCCATTTTTTCCTCTTCTATCATTTTATTTTCTTTTAATTGCTTTTTTTGTATTCAATAGCTCCTAATATATAATTTGGGTCTCTTAATGGAATAGATCTAGAATGTCTTCGATTGTTTTTCTTAAATTATTAAGAAAAGTATTTTTTCTCTTACATACATATCAGGCGTCATGTCTGGCTTTATACATTTTCTCCCGTAATCTATGACCTGTCCATTTTGGAATGATCTTTTATTTTTCCATTAATTTAGATTTCCTCAACTGTCTTTCTTCTAGAATATTAATCTTGCCTCTTGAAATATTTCTCACAATTGACAAAAACAACTAACAGCTTTATGAGTATTAAACGACACAACTGCAGCTTGGCTCTGCGTTTAATAAGATCGTTTTCGACAAATATTTATGCGTTTACCACCCACGAACTTTGCTACAATACTATAGGTGTAGACTGTGGTTCTGTAGAATCTGTCTGGAACAATGAACTATTAGATTAAACAGTCATTAATTTCAAGTAAATTACGGAAGAGAATGAAAGAAAAGGGAGGGGAAAAGAGGAAAAAAAACATCCTAAAATATGAGTCAATAAGTTATTATAATAAATAAGGGAAGGGAGGGGAAAAGAGAGAAAAAATATGCTGAAATATGAGTCAATAAGTCATTATGATAAATAAATAAATTTTGTTGGACAATTCACACAGCATTATCTAGCCCCAAGTTAAGCAGAATACACTACACAATTTTTTTATACATAGAAAAAGATCCAGAACACATATTTGCAACATTCTCGAGGCAGGAACTGAACCCGCAACCTCTTTTCGCCCACAGAGCCATGGAGGTCGTCACTAATTATCTCTACTTCGAATCCATCTTCAATTGGATCTGGTCTAAAATCCTGGTTAGATGTTTCTAGTGATCTTGGTGTCATTGGTTTTGGCTGTAACATACAAAATAATAGGCTATTTCTTTGTTATGTTCATTCAAAAGATTTCAGTCGTGCCCAGTTTACTAATTTGTCCCATGCTGGGATAAATAGGACGCACGGTCAATTTTTTTTTTGTAACAAATATTTTGAGGAAATGAATGGCAAAACCTATCAGAAATGTTTGACAAAATAACTCGAACACTACAAGATGAAAAAAAGGCTATGTTCCGTTATAACCCAATCTCCTTTTCATTTCGAAATGCATTACCATTTCAAACAGTAAACGTATTATAGAATTCACGCAATGTATTAATACTTTGTATTATATTAATATTATATTATTTGGGGCTAGATAAAGCTGTGTGAATTGTCCAGCATTATTTAACATTTATTGTTATTATAATAATATGTTTTCAATACCTCTGGGCTCAAAGGGCGTAAAGGACATTTGGTCGAAATTGACTATATAATGCAGTTTTACTCAGTTTTTAATAATCTATCGAACTGTATATTTAGTTACCTCAAATTCGCAAATAAAGAACCTTTACGACCTTGCATTTCTGTCACACGAAACACAATTTAATTATTGTGAAAAGAAGGATGTAAACACCAATCTTGAATGTAAAAATTATTTAATACCAAAGCGCATCGCAGTGTTATGCCGACATAGATGTGAAGTAGGCTGTATAGTTCTACTATACATACTTGAATTATGCTATATTATATAGGGTGGGGCAATTTTTGGCCCCTTAAGGATAGCTACCGTTTCTTTTATAGTTAGACGGTTTTGTTCTTTGGAACCTTCTGTTTTATTTTGAAGAGAAAAATATTGCTATTTTTAGTTTTTCGAAAAAAAAGTACGGTTCGCCCAAAAATTTACATTTGTCAAGAAAAACAAGTTGGTCTTGATCGACTCTATTTATAACCAGGAACACTTTTCCCAAAGTAATATACCAAATTACATCGTAAGTTTTGGCAATAATTAAAAAACAATTCCCATACATTTTCTATGAAAAAACGAGTAAGTGAAAACAACAATGTCACAAGTTGGTAGGCTAATTTTGAAGGCCTTTTAATATATAGGAAGAGTGTTCCTGGTTGGAAATAGAGTCGATTAAGACCAACTTGTTTTTTTTTGACAAATGTCATTTTTTGGACGAACCGTACTTTTTTTCAAAAAACTAAAAATGCCAATATTGTTTTCTTCAAAATAAAACAGAAAGTTTTAAAGAATAAAACCGTCTAACTATAAAAGAATGGGTAGCTACCCTTAAGGGGCCAAAAATTTGCCCCACCCTGTATATTCTCAGATTTACTCTCTGTCGAAGTAACTGAATGACTAGAGTACTGGAACTGTAGTATTGAACTACCGCCGCCTGTGCGAAGCGGGATGAGAATTTTTTGTTTAAAAAAGCTGCCCCCACTTCGCAGAGCCGGTACCAGTACTACGTTCATCCCGTGACCACGACAATGTAAATCTGTTGAAACGTTGAGAAAAAATTGTAGATAAATGCGATAAATACCAGTGAATATCTATTATAATGTGTTCTGATTGCTTAAATAATTTAAGTGCCTTTAAATGTAGAATAAACAGTTTTAATTTTATTTTAAGCTTTGTTTTATTTATATAGCAATGGCCTTTCATTGAAATTTTAGGATAAATTCAACAATAATAACACAATACATAAGAAAAAAATCATAATTTGTTAATAATTATGCTTAATAATCAATCCTTCACGACAATATTAATATTAAATAAATATTAAATTTGTCAATTACGTCCTTAATTTGTACAGTTTTGAACAAAATTAGTAGCTTTACGCACTAAGGTGCTTGCATAGTTGGAATTTTTTGTAAAAGTCGTAAAAGTCATTTTTGTCTAATTTTATGGACTATTTATCAAGCTGTTTATATAGTAAAAATTAATTTGACTTGTCTAAGTACTTATTTTGTAAGTCTACAGAAATAAACGATTTGACTCTGACTCTGGTCGTATAGGAAATTTATTTCAGTAAATATAACACTGGGACAGTTTATCAACGCAGTTTTAGAAAATAGCACAAATTCTAAGAACTTTATTCCTAGGCTTTGCCTAAATAGCACCAAAAACAAAAAACTACAGTCAAAATAAACTTTTTGTTTTTGGTTTTTGCCTGTCCTGTAAAGTCGCCTTTTGTCCTTTACGCCCTTTGAGCCCAGAGGTATCGATATGTGTATCTGAGCGTTGCTGCAGGTAGCTGTACAGTTCCTATTGTTGGCTCGGATTGGAGTAAACGGAGAGGTCCCCCACCTCTCAGTTTACTCCAATCAGTACCTAGACCATGTACCTAGTGCCTCACTTCGGAGAGACATGGAACAGGTGTGACTATGTATGGTAGGTATCCTATTAGATTTCAGCCTGCTCGGCTGTGTATTCACGAAGTGTACCTTACTAAAATTCTGATGATGATCATGAATCGGGTTAGAACGAATGTCATACCTACTTATATTATTTCGTCGCAGAATACATACCTAACATTACATAAGCATTGTGGATGTTTTACCTGTTGCATAGTCATTTTCACTATGTCAACTTGGCCGGTCACTATACATCTGTAAATAAATAATGATGGCAGAATATTTTCTCTCTCTTCCTCTCGACTTATTGCCCTTTCCTCGATCTCCTACAATAAATATACAAATAAGAAAAATGTAGGTACATAATATTGCTAATTAGTAACAATAGCATAAAATAAAATGTACCTAGGTAGCAAGTAGTTATACTTACATAATTTCTTCCAACTTTTGAGCTTACAGAGCTCTGGATTTCTTCAGCTTACTGATCTTCGGCATTTTCAATATTTTACAAACTATCTTACCCTAAATAAAGCGTTCATGCGCGGATGTATCACACTAATATTATAAATGCGAAAGTTTGTGTGTATGGATAGATGGTTGTTTGTTACCTCTTCACGTCAATACTGCTGAACTTATCGGGCTGAAATTTTGCATACATATAATCCTAATCCTGAAATCAAACATAAGGGCTACTTTGACGACCTCTGTGGCGCGGTGGGCGAAGGTCCGCCTGCTACGCAGGTGGTTGCGGGTTCGATTGCCGCCTCGGGACAAATGTGTGTACGATCTGCAGATATTTGTTCAGGGCGTTCTGGATGTTTTCTATGTATGATAAAAAATATCTATCTATGTAGTGTATTGTATTATGTATATCAGTTATCTAGTACCCATAACACAAGCTCTGCTTAGCTTGGGGCTAGATAAGGCTGTGTAAATTGTCCAGCATTATTTATTATATTTATTATTATTTATTTACTTTTTATCCCATAAATCAGTTCCATAAATCACCTTTAAACGATCCCATAAAATCAACGCGTGCGAAGCCGCGGGGCGCAGCTAGTGTATAATAAATAAATCTTCTGTGCGCCAATATAATTAATTATTATCGAAAAGCAAAGTAAAGCGAAAGCACGTAGGTGAGCGTAAGGCGGACGAACACAACCTCCCCGTACGACAGCCAGCGCGACACTGCCTCCCGTCGCCCGCGCGACCACCTCCAAAGGTAAGCGCCCACTAATTATACGGAAAAATGTAAAATAATTATTTTCTACGTGAAAAACCATCGCATCACAAAATCATACGTTCAACTTAAAGACAAAGTCTTTGCCGTCATGTAGGTGAAGAAAAAAGTACAAAATTCTTAGTCGTTTAGAAGTAGATACAAATTTTCAGTCCAAAACAGCTGCACTTTGTGAATTTTTTTCACATGGTAAATGAACAGGTAGAACTTTTTTGTACGTTCACTTTACAGATAAAAGGTCAATAAATAACATATATTTTTTTCAGCACATAACATTGACTCCTCTAGGAGGAGAAAGCCTCTAAATAACACCAAATAACACCTATCAGCTAGTGTATGGCCCTTAAATCATGCAATTAATTTTCAGGATTCAGGTCAAGTTGCGCAACAATTTACAATAGGCCCACGAGAAACAGCATCTAGCTAGAACATCTAGGAGAGCTCAATTGATTCACTGAAATCAATTGATTTTATCGTGCCACAACTACTTGCAAAGCCTGGACCCAATTCAGTCACTTTGTATTCAGATAGGTGACGACCGCACACAATGGCATGCAATTTAGAGGAACATAAAAGTAAACTTTAATACTGGTCTGTGATCTCAGACAAAAATGATTGTATTGTGAGCTATGATTGAACATGAACATCACGCCAATGATGACATGGGATTGAAATTAGAGAAAAATAAACAAATATCGATTACTAATGTACCAAATGGTACCAATTCATTATGAATGGTGGAACATTCATAATTAATTCTTCAAACTACGAAAGTTTCTATGGTAAAATACTAAATGGTTTGTTTGCTGATGTTCCAAACGGGTAAAAAGCCGAGGGTCGGGGATTTCAAGATTAAAAGGAACCCAAAAATATCATTGTAACGGCTATTCTAAGATTGCGAACAACTCGAAAATATTATTGTTATCGAAAAAAAACATGCGATTGTTCATGCTATTTACATTCCAGATTTATTTAATGCATTGTGTAAACATAATAAGAACGTAGCGTGTCCGTCGGTCATCAATAAACGGGCAGGTACTTTGTCTAATTTAATATTAAACTTAGAGAGTCTTTCCGACCATCATACAAACTTTTATAACATAGGGGTCGCTGGTCACTACCGTATAATTGAATTGGGTAGATTAGACACACCCCGGAAATGTAGACTTGGTCAGCATTTTTAACTAGTGCGGAAAGTGGCATCGTTGTAAGGTCTATTCTGAAGACTTTCAATTTCAGGAACAAGCAGTTAATGAAAGATAGAAAAACCTTGCTTTTGCATTGTTTGTCCTTTGGGTATTTTTTTCGTAAAATAAGGAGGCAAAGACTGCCCGTATTAAGAAAACTTGCTCAGTCACCGACCCATGCTTGAGTAACGCTTTTCTATGGCATATATACGTCACTTAAGCATAGATCTATGACTGAGCAAACATACATAATACAGTCCCGAATCTAGCTAAGCTCGGAGTGCAGGCGATTGTTTTGATGGATAATCTGTATGCTTCGATATCTGTGCTTCGAGCTAATAGAGTCCCATATTAACTACGAAAAGGAGAAGAGAATTATGAGATGTCCAAAGTAGTATAAGTAAAGTAAAAAAGGGAAAACCTTTTTTACTTATGTATTCGATAATAATCGACGTAACCGAAAAAACATAACACACCTGGGACAAGACGTATTTTCAAGCTCAACAAGAAAAGCTCCGGAGAAAGCGTTTTAGTAATCACAAGCATTATATCTTATGAACGAGTATTGACACTTCAAAGAAATGTTTCAACGTTCAAATACAGATGTTTGAAAATACAAAAGCTGTGAAAGTAGATAGTTTCGTGGAACGTAATCCAAAGCGTCAGCGGGTTCAGCAACTGGCTGCAACAACAACTAGTTCAAAGGAAACTCCTGTAAGTGCATCGCACGTCCGGCGCATTGTGTAGGTACCAATGCGTCTATAGTTGGAACACTAACAACTAGCCTGGGGCCAAATTCTGCTCACCAATCGCTTTGACAATGGTATCGTAGTAGAATTTGCATCCCACATTTCATAGATTAGATTAAATAAACTCTAAATTCTGCCACGCAGTGCTATTTGCATGGTGAGATTTATATAATGGTTTCAACGTTGACACTTGACACGAATCCCGTTATCAGTATAGTTTCAATCGTCAAAACTAAAATGCCAAAATACATATATAGTTATATAAATTGTAATATGTAGTTTATACATCGTTTCTTATCAAAATGTGTCATTTTGAGACGATAGTATTGTTATGGTGGTAAAGTGATTAATTTTGTGGAATTAGGGCCATGTACGTTTAGAGTTTTACGCCAGTGGTCTGTAGCTTTCTTCAAAATATCCGGATTAATATTTTTAATTCAGTGAAAAGTTTTAAGGGTTTATCAGATTTCAGGTACTTAAACGCGTTGAGAACTTCGGGTTAAATCGGGCTGCGGATGACGATGATGGAAACCCGTCTGTCGTCATCAAACGGAAAATTTCACAGAAGAGACAATCATTTGCCCGTTTGATAAATCGAAAGTTCAATATAAATCGTTCGAAACTATGGTTTATCTATTTTGAATGAAGCATGTTAGTAAACAAACTACGATACAAATAACAAAATCTCACTTGCTTGGCGTCTAGTTTCAGATATAATTGTAAGCAATTTTTATTGAAGGGAGGATCTAAAATCGACAAGTAATGTAAATTACTTATAAAAGGACGCACCAACAAAGTGAATTTTAGGTAAAGTATGGGCGGTTTGTTTACTAATATGCAAAATGGACACGGTATAGGTTCAAGCAGTGCCGGAATGGAATGGAATATTGGTCTAAACTACCAATAAGATGGTTTTATGTGCCAAGAGAAAACGATACGAACTCTCTTGGAACACCCCTCAAAACTAATTTGTAAAGACTTCCACAAGCCCACAGGAATAAATAACATCCGGTTAGTGGTTTGAAGCAAGCCCTTTGCGTTAGTTTACTTAAATGAACTACGTAGGTCTTTTGTTTTCATAAATTCGAAAACACGCTTGAACGATCGTAAATTTATTAATTCTAACAATCCTCTGTCGTTGAGTGTGTTCGTTGATCTATGGTTTCCAAATAATATTGTTTTGGGAAAACGAAAAACTACCTTAAATTCCTTACTTTTTTTAGACGAACATAACTAGTACAAACATAAATACATACAGTTTTTTCATGTCGGTTAAAAATGAACGTCTAGCGTCTGTAGGGAAATAGGGAAATGAAATGGATCTATCATAGGGAAATATATTGTCTCACGCAGATTTGTCATTGCGACGTTACAAGATATCTTCCGGTGGCGCTGCGCCTGTGTCAACTTCAAACCACAGCGTTATGTAACTAGCCTATAATGGTTGCCAATAGATTAAATCGAAATCAGATAGATACAAGCTGAATCAGGTTTTGTCAGGTTGCAAACAGGTGAAGTATTATTGTAGCAGGACTAGGATAACTTGTAGTAGAAATAGTCATCTCCGTCTTATTCAAACATCTTTACTTTCTTAAAGTGAGTTGGCAAACATAAAAAATCTTTACATTTGGGCATGAGTACAAATATAGTGGGCAATATCAAAAGAAATTTATAGTAGAGTTTGGGTTAAGTTTAATACATGCCCACAGGTTTTCTATTCAAGCTATATATTTTACGGATGTGGGTCCACAGTTAAATTTATGTCAATTCCCAAGCAAAGCTTGGCGCCTACACCCACATGTGTCTTGTGTTGTCCCCTACCATAATTTGAATTCAATACGTCTCTGGAGATTTCGAGATATGTTAATAAGGCTAAGGGCCGGAAGAAGGCATTACTACTTACGTTACTCGGTTGGTAGAATTTTATTTAGTGGGCGAGGCTCGATGCTGAGCCGATAAGAAAATTATAGGTAATATACGTTTGAATCGCTAGGGGAGAGTAGGTAAACGATAAACGGCAAACGGGTTTCGAAACCTAATAATTTTAAGTCTTATATATTTTCACTGTTCGGTATCGTAGGCCCTTGCAAGAAGTTTGTGACACAAAGTAGACCACTGACTACAGTGAAGTTGAAAGAATGTGACCGTACACAATCTTGACTACTAATAGGTGTGTTTGGAGCCGTTAGACACATTTACCCACGACACAAAAGGGCTTGCGGGCATGCCAAAGTACGGTGTACCATTAGAAACAGTTATTACGCGAAGGTTTACAAAAAACTGACCGGTTAACCCACGGCTGTTCTAAGCCGATCTCTACCATATTTGTACACTTGTCCATGTGTCAATCCGGCTATGGCTAATATGGCTATCGGTTCTAGATAGCCCAACTCGACGTGGAATGTTTGTAAGCAAACCGCCCTTACTAAACCTAAAATTAGCTCCATTAATTGTTGCATCTTTTTATACGCAATTTACATTACATGTTGATTTAAAGGAAGGATTACAATAAATATTGCTAACAATTTGTGTCGTGGTTTGTTTACAAACATTCTACACCGAGTTCAGCTAGAAGTAAAAGGGTACCCTTTTTCAAAATAACAGTTCAGTAGTCGCTCAGAGAACCATAATGAAAAAGACGCGATTCTGAACGGAGCACCAAAGGTGACTTGAACCGGCTTACCTTAATTACTTGTGCGAAATCACGCACCGCTCAGGCACACTCGATATCATAAAGACCCACACTTGGTAAAAACTATAAAGGACCTGCCTGTAAAACAAAAGAGACGGTCAAGTTCCTTTGCCGCCTAAATTGATTAACGACGATGACTCGGCAGCGCAATAATGTAGCCCTTACAAGGAATGTTTACAATTCCTTGATGTTTTCCTACAAAAACGTTTCAAAGGGGAGTATACACACTACACATAGCATTGTTGGGAGTAAGATCGAGTGTCTGCAGTTCGAATGCGTGCCCGAGCAATTAACAACAGCTGCTCGTCCAATTTTTAGACATATCATCTTAAACAAAGGCACACTGTACAGAGAAGTAATTATGTTATAGCCATACTGCAGGTGCATTGCTCATTTGAAGTTAAACTACCTAAAGAGAATGGCACAAAAACTGAAAACAACTAAGAACAACTGCTGTTGAGCGATTCAGGGAATTTCGTTCCTGTTTCGAGTTATTTTTTTACGTAGGTAATGTGTATAATAAGTTCCTTGAAGATTATTTACTGATAATATGAGGTTACATGTCTGAAGGTAGTATCGTCATATAATACAAAATAGCCTATAAACTCCGTAGGTACCAAATTACTAAATATAAATATAAATACTAAATATTGAATTGACATGCAAAATTCTGCTCTACCTAAATGCCTCCAACTCTCATCAAGGGAATTTTAATGTTTTTGTTCTCACCTAATTATCAAATATTTATTTTTAACAAACACTTTGAAAGTAGGTAGTTATGAATAGAATATTAATAAATTTAATGGTTGGATTTTTATCCATGGGTAAAGCAATCTAAGACATGAGATTTCGCACGTGGATAAAATATTAATTAGAAATGCGTGCTATGGAAACAAGTTGCGTATTTCAATATGGATGCTGTTAAGTTCGTACTTTCACCAATTTCTTTTTAACCGACTTCAAAAAAAGGAGGGGGTTATCAATTCGTCTGTTTTTTTATGTTTGTTACCTCAGAACTTTGGACTGGGTGGTCAGATTTGCACGATTCTTTTTTTATATGAAAGCTGGTGCTTCCCGTGTGGTCCATTTTGATTTTGTTCAGTTCAGACAATGAGATCCATTAAAATTCATGAATAAACTGTAAAAGTCGTAGTCGGTTTATAGTTTTTTTAAGACAATATTATTATCTAATAACATAGTGTTCCGAAATTCGACAATATTCAGTCCTTAGAGTAATTTTGTCGAATATTTTTCTGTAAAAGGTTTTTCACAGAATTGCAATGGTGACTATTGATTTCTATATAAGGTAAAAATTAATTGAAAAACCAAGCTCCTACGCAATAACTCCAATATTAGTATTTAAATAGGTACAAACGTATGGTTCATAGATTGAATCACCGCTTCCAGCTTTCGCCAATTAAACTTGGCCCAAAATAAAACAGCACGGGTTAATCTTTCTAAGAATATGCCTGTTCATGTTGAAGCTTCTAAATAACTTATCAGAAGCAGCTCGTTGAATCATATCGCGCCACGAGGTTGTTGTAAACAAATATGGCTGACCGTGAATCATCCATCAGATTTGCACAAGCTCGTGGGATCGTCCAAACAAAAAATGGTAATGATGCAAACTTGATATTTGAATGAGGTGATATTATGTGATATTTTTAATTGATAGTTTAATTCGATGAATTTCTATGATGTACAGAATACATTTAGCAAAATTCCTATTTTTCAGGGAAATACTACTGTAATACACAGAACTCGTACATTAGGTAGGTAATAATGTAGTTAAGTCAATGGTTTGACGTCCTTTAACATAAATTATGTACAATCATCGCTTTTGAATGCTTTCTGCCTTTTGGCTTTTCCGATCGATGAACGCAGCAGTCCGTGTTATGCTAGCATTTATGAATCAACTTGCTATTTTCGTTATTACAGAGTGCTCAGTAATGCATGGTAATACACCTTAACAGGCATAAATAACACAACGAGATAACAATGTTTAATAATTGCTAAATATTAAGAAACAGACGCTATATTTGCATGGGTCAGTGGGTAGTCAGTTCAACGTACCGTTTTAAAGACACTAGTGATTAAAAAACAGCGTGGGTTGATCATACATGATAAACTCAAAACAGCAGCAGTTACACAAAGAAATATAATGGAAGCTGGTGGTCAGATCGTAGTCGTATATAAAACTGCTTCCCACGTGAATGACTATCGGAAATTGAACCTATGAAGTCATTGACCGAAGTGGGGCTTATAATTGATTTCAACTGTTGCGATTGCGAGGGGATGATTTTACCGATATGTGATAAGGTGAATGAAAGTGACAAAGACTAAATGATAATTTAGTCACGCAAATGTAATAAAAGACAACTATTGGATACGGCACGATCCATACTTAGAAGGCTGTTAGAAATGACAGACAATCTGGTGCCACGAGGTGTTTGAGTAACAATACAATACGATTCTTTATTAGTTACAAGTCGGAACAATAGATGCGATTATAAACATGCGCTATACATTAATTGATTGAGAATGAGTAACAAATTATTTCGTAATATATTGTCAACATAAACAAAAATGTTGTAAAACATATTACAGCAATGAATAACTAGTCCCTTGCGAAGGGAGTTGAAAATAAGAAGATTTGAAAAGGTCAGAGATGAAAGAAGTTGACGCGCATTAGGTACACGTAAGCCACATGATATCACTTGATATTCTAAGCGCGAGTCCGATTTGGCTCGACGCGTGAGTTTGGCCCGACCTCTGTAAAGTGGCACAAGGAGTGTCGTGTCGACGTCCATTTAATATTATATCTGCTGTAAGAAAGTGAGAACCCTTTTATTTAGATTCTCAATATTAGATTCTCGATAAAATGGTATTCAATCACAATGGTGACTAGAAGTTAGTTACTCCTATCTGCATTTTCTGAAAGGTAGTCTAGCGGTTTTTGGCATATTATTCGTCTGGTTAACCAAGGACAATGCTGATTTTCTGATTTGTTTTCTGAAAAAAAAACCGAATCATTACAATTAGTATTCTCCGTCGAATGTTTTGGTATACATACTATCAATGTATGTTTTACTATAAAGTACATTAATATTTCTACCCGAATCACCTTGGCAGCATAGCGAAGCAATTAACACTGCCTTCAAATATCGTAGCCTTCAAACGAGGTCAATCAATTTCATGTCAAACACCATACAATATTGATTGTGATGAATGTGAATTTTGCTCTCACGAAAACAAATACCCATAATTTTAATTTGAGTATTAACCTTCAAAAACGTGGAACAATGAAAAATCGAAACCGATGATGCAAAAGCAATAAAGTGGTGTAAAAAATCAGTCAAATAATCAATTAGATCTTGTGGAGTCGGTCGTTGGCTGAGAAGCGAATTTAGATGCTGTAAAGGTCGTGAATGACTCAGTTTATGTGTCGGTAAATGCCGCTTATCACCCAGCTACTGTGACCACAGCCTAATACTAACACAAGCCAGTCCTCGGAGGTGTTAAATATCAAATCACCCTTTGATCATTGTTTTGACAAGAATCAAGTACCCATACTGAATAAGATTCAATATACAAACATTAAAGATAAACATGTTCGATGTCGGCTAACTACACTGAAAAAAATATAGTCCAACCAAGACGCATTTTATCTTGGTTGAGGTCAAAATATTTGGAATGATAAACATCTCATTCAATAAAAACAAGGATGCATAGTAGCTGCAACATATCCAATTTGTTTAAAACAAACAATATGCACATTATTGTCATAATCAACGCTCTCAGTCAAAATAAATATTTTGAAACTTTCTTTATTAATTTTATCATTTCACTTTGTCATATTAAAACATTTACTTGCACGGGGTAAGCAAACGATTTTGTGGCATTTACAGTTTAAGTTCATTAAATCAAAACATTTTCTATGTGGTGTTCATCAATCAATTATTACATTTAACAAACCTTCTTATAAGAATTAAACAAAATACCTGGTAACATCTATTATCTATCTTGTTAGCATCAGCAACATATCCCAATTATAGTTTTAATCAATCAACACATTACATCAAAAAGTTTCTTGGTTGAATCTAACAAGTAAATTAGTAGAATCTATTAACGATTTGTTTACCGCAAACAAGAGCACCTCCCCGCGCCACCCGCTCCCCTTGCCCTCTTGTATAGCAATTGCAATGCAAAAACATGTCACAACATGCACGAAACGAGACGCGAAGCAAAGCGACGTGATACGTACGGGTACTGGGTAGTCGGGCGGGTCGAAGGGTGGATTCGTTTAGTCGCTCGGTAGTAATACTGCATGCAACAACGTAACGACAAAGTGATTTTATTGTGTATAAGTGCTTTTAACTCTGCTCATTTTGAGTTTATACCTTACATGCTGTGCTCTGGTTCGATGGATTGACGATTTGTGCAATTTTTATTACGGCGAACAATGGACGAAGTGTCAGAATTATTAAAAACGTGGGAGCTTCCAGAGCTGATTCCAAGATTCACTGGTAAGTACCCTACATTGTAGCTATACATTCCAATAAACACAAGTACCTAGATAACCAGATTAACGTAGGTTGTCGTTATCACAAACGTCAAGACAATGTGGTGGGTTACCTATAGGTTAGGTACCTATACCTACCTACATAAAGCAGTCGCTCACTAGCCGACACGACGACATGACACGTCCTTCTAGGTTCCGTTGGTTCGTCTCGTCTCACTAGCTCTGGCGGCATTTGGTTACACTCCGTAAATCGGTGACCAGGCTGGGGTTGATGGTCTTGAAAAAGACTTTGGGACTGATGGTGAAGGGATTCAGTAGGTACTGGTGAATCGCAGCATTGAGGCAAGGTGGCAGAGGCTCCTTGCATGCATATGTTACATGTAGGTAGGTAGGTATTAGATATAGGAGGATATTTTCGGTTTTAGGACATGCCGCTTTCGTCAAGATTACTGTTTTCAAAATTTTTGGAGTGGAAACCCGGTTCGAACTCATAACTTTCGTATTAGTACTTAGTCGGGGTAGGTACCTACCTACCTTACCTACCTACCAACCCACTGGGCTAACACGGCACAGCTCTTACCTAGGTAGAAGAAGGTAGGTAGGTACTTACCTACCTAATAGCTGGAACAGTAATAACTTAAGAGGAAGAACAATTTTTATATATATACCTATCTACCTAGCTCAAAGACATTTTAACCACACCTAGTAGGTACCTACTACTGTCTACCGAAGGTTTAAATTTGCTTGTAGGTATTGCGCGAGTCCACGCTCGCTGCATCCACGGTGTTGCGCATTGTCGTCGCGTCGGTCGGTTCGGCTGCTTTTGTTTGATACAAGCCGAAAGGTAAACACCTGTGTGCTATGCCAATACTATAAACTAAAAACCGCCACGATTTCATACCTACATTAGGTATACCTAGGTACCTACCTACTATAAGTTCTCTAATTCGTTTTTTATTCTTTTAGAACACGGAATCACAGTCCAGGCCTTATCGGCACTGACGTCTGATGACATCAAGGATTTAATTCCATTAACGGGGCCGAGGGTGCTCTTCTCGAGGTGCTGGAGAACATGGAAATCAGAGTTTCTCTGTTTAACTAACCATAACGACTCTTTTCCGGTAAGTAGGTTTATAGGTAGGTAGGTACGGCACGGTGCAGGTGGTGGTGTAGCATTATAAAATGTTCGTAGGTAGATACCTACCTACGAACAACTAGTAGGTAGGTTAGGTAGGTGTAGGTACCTAATCTACCTACTAGTTGTTTAGCAGCCGTGTCTCGTTCGCGGCTCGGCCCGGGCCCAGCACGGTATAGCGTAAAGAATGATTCACGCTACACCGTGTCGCGACCGGTCCGGGCCTCGGCCGGGACACGTCCACCGTGCGCCAGACGAGCCAGTCATTCATGTTACACCGAGCTTTTGGGTGTAATGTTTACACGACTATATCTGTGTTATATGGTTTTTGTCGCTGGTAGGGGCCGGACCGGGCCGGAGCCGGGAAACAATACCCACCGACATATCAACGCCGCGCCGCCGTGCCCCGGCCGAGTCCCGGTGGCGGCGCACGGCCGAGCCACGGTCAGGCATGAATCACTTCATACAAAAAGTATTGTACCTATAGGTACAATAATGTTTGATTGTGCCCCGGCCGGGGCACGGCCCGGTCGCGATACAGTGTAGCGTGAATCATCCTTAAATCATAACCTACCTCTACATAAAAAGAATTTATCACTCAGTTAATTTTTGTGGTTTTAAATTTTTGGGATTTAAAGTAGGTACCTACTTAAGCCTAGGTAGGTATGTTATTTTCCAGGTTTAGAACTAAGTATATTGTTGCAAAGTTTCAATCTGCTTAGTGATCTTTATGGGATAGGTATTATATCTTTCTCTCTGTTTTTAGGGCCTGGATTTGTCAAATATACAATTTGCAGAGGTGTTGCATAGTGAATCAAACTCAGACTTGTTTCTTGTGCCACCATGCAAAGACAACATTACATCTCTGTCGGTATGTGTGGCAGAGAAGAAAGTGGAAGGTGAAAAAGAGAATATGCCCAGTAGTGCTAACCTACAATGTGCAGATCCAACGAGTAGAAAAGAAACTTGTTGCGGGGTATGTATGTTTTTTTAAATAGAATCCACACAGCATCATCTAGCCCCCAGTGGTTTTATTCTCTTTGCTAGCCCCAAGCAGCCCCAAGCTAAGCAGAGCTTGTGGTAGGGATACCTAGATTACTGATATTTTTATATAGGTATGTCCAATGTTTTCTATTGGACATACATATATAGATATTTTTTATACATAGAAAATAATTCCCAGAACTAAGAAATGTTTGGAATGATTGTAGGTACCTAACCTATAAACATTTGCTTTGCCTGCCTCGCACATCAGTCACACATTGGTTGTCAAATGTTGATTTGTAACCAAAAACTTATCGACTTGGATTAGATAAATATTTATAAATTTGTTTTTCTTCATAAATCGCATCTAAGGATAAGTTTTTGTTTCAGTTACTTGAGAGTATACTACAACAATCACTTGAGAGCAGTTCACTCCTAATTTATAAGGGGAGCACTCTAGAGGGGGACGCTACAAGAAATTTACTGGCTTCCATAATAGCCAAGGAAATATTAAACGAACACAAGAACTCACAAATTGTTGGACCAATATATTTTAGGTGGGCAAAATATATAACTGAACTCTTTCCGGGTGAAAGGGCCTCTACATATTACATTCCTGCATGTACCACTGCTTCTGGCACGGTTCTACAGGCTAGAGGTAAACTGGTACACCAGGTCTTGAACAAAAGGAGGCGTTTGCAGCAACTTGGGGCCTTGACGCCAAAACTAAAGAGAAGCAGAGAGGAAAGCCCAGGAACCTCATCTCCAAGACCATTGCCTGAAGTCCTTAGGAACAGCAATACATTAGATGAAAAAGAAAATGTTGAAAAAGATTTAGACTGGTTACGGAATTCATGTGAACCGTGGAACCTAGTCGAAACAAAATGGAAAACAACAGTTAAACAACGAACTCTCAGTCTACACAGCCAGGAAAACCTGCAAACAATAGATAACTACTTCGATAGTTTTCCTGCCCTAAAGAAGCCGCAAGGTTACATGCTGGTAAGGATGATTTAGTTACCTTTACTTTTTAACCGACTTCAAAAAAAGGAGGAGGTTGTCAATTTTTTTTATGTTTTTACTTCAGAACTTTTGACTAGGTGGTCCGATTTTCATGATTCTTTTTTTATATGAAAGCTGGTGCTTCCCGTGTGGTCCTATTTTAATTTGGTTCAGTTCTGACAATGGAATAAAAAATCCATGAAAAAACTATAAAAATTGAAGTCGGTTTATAGTTTTTTTAAACAAAATTAATTATTGTTTAGGTATTGTTTGTTTGCAAAGTATTGCAACTGGTTGAAACCATAAAATTTGGTCAATCAGCTGATTTCAAACTATTATGATTTTATAAACTACACTGATGTGATGTTGTGATGCACCAACACAATTTTATTTTAGTCTGATCGGAGTCCCTGATTTTTATCCCTGTTTCTAGCTTTTTTATAAGATATAATTTTTATTTTACTTGTTTAGTTATTTGTTGCTAAATGTCTATGTTATTTTATTACTGAAATCATCTCTTCCTTTTTCAGTTACACACAGACTTCGAGAGCTTGCATGAGGACCACGCAGAAAACTTGTTCGCATACTTTCCGTTATGTTAAAGGTACAATCTTAGTTTATACTACAAACTCTGACGATTTAATGCCCGTTTTCTTTAAATTAAAAGATGTTTACTTGTATGATTCTAACGTTCTGATTTTAATAGGAATATTATTACAAACATTGGAATTTGATGAACATTTCTTTGCATATGACGTGAAAGAACCAGATGTCATTGAAATGGTTGTGAAATTCCACAAATGTTTAGTGTCTCCTATACCGTGTAATATAAATATTCTCAGCAGTGGAAATAAATATGTTACTGTACGAAGTCCATTATAGAATTTTATTGTTTAATTGTTTAACTATATACCTAATTTGTGTTATTTTGTTTTGATTTTTATAAATAATTTGAATAGATAATGGATCTACAGTACAGGGTGACAGGTTGGGGAGACTAGTACAATTTAAATTTTTATTAATAAAAAAGTACATGCAAATCAAACCATATTGTTTTATTAAGCAGGTTAGGTACCCTACCTATTTTCCTATCTATTTAATCCAACATCCAAATTTCAGATTTCTCTGTCAAATTAATGATAATACGCGGGCGCTTGTCTATTAGGGATTGAAATACATATATAGGGTATTCTGTCTATTTATTATCATTTAGAATGCGTTATTGTCTATAGCTGTATTGTCGCATATACAATGTGTAACATAATATCCCTTTAAGCCTAAACGGGGTTATTCTGCAGGTCATGACGAATCTAATATCATATGTTTTATGACTTTACGAGTTTTGATATGATTTGAGAAAAATTTGAGGTTATAGTCACAAAAAAATCTGCTGTTATATAGAAGTACTTATTTAAAATATAGGTGCTGACGTCAAAAAATTGCAGATGTTTTTGTTAAGTTCCATAACCACAAAAAATTTGAAACACATCGAAATTACAAAAGTCGTGGAACAAAACTAATTCGTCATGCATGACGTGCTGAATTACCCCCTTTCGGGCTTATGGGGATATTATGTTACACATTGTACATCGTCAATTTGACAAAGATAAGAGGTAATTTTAACCAAGAGATGATCATGATGCACCATTGATACAACTAAGTAAATGCTTGATTTGGCGAATGTAGTGCGTTAATATGACAAAGTTTGTAGGTAAACCTATTACCGGCCATAGGTACATCAACATACATTCTTGTTAAATCCAACAATGACCTCATTACAGTTGGACCTAGACACCTAATTAATTCAATTGAGCACCTTAGTTCAATTAACAAATTAAGATAATAAATTTGACGAAGCTACACAGTCACGTAGTACAAGAGCTTAGCGGAAATAAATAGTTAACATTACTCAGCCAAATACCAACTTAGTTGAATCTACAAACCAAATGTATTAGTTTGTTTAAGTTTCATGTTATGATTGGGCAAGCTCAAAGTCAGATAGTACAAGAGCTTAGCAGAAATGAATAACTAACATTGCTCGGCCTAATACCTAACTTAGTTAAATCTACAAACCAAATGTATTAGTTTGTTTAAGTTTCATGGTATGATTGGGCAAGCTACAAAGTCAGATACTACAAGAGCTTAGCGGAAATGAATAACTAACTTTGCTCGGCCTAATACCATCTTAGTTGAATCTACAAACCAAATTTGTTAGTTTGTTTAAGTTTCATGATAATATTTGGCAAGCTCTGAATTAAATTACATAACTACACTTAATGATGCCAATTCATAACTTGGTAGACGGATTTAACTAAGTTCTCTTAGTCACAGGAGACAAGATCTTACCAGGCTCATATGGATTCATGATGCGTGAACACATTAAACAAGATGATCGTTAATGTAAACAAATATTTTTTTCAGTGTATACATATTTGAAAGATTTTATAGACTTTTTCATCCGCAAGCAAATAACCCTAGTTATCCAAATGAAATTCAAAGACACGTATATAAATCCAGTTAGCGTAAATAATTCATTCAAGTTTTCCGGGCACGTTCGACGTCTACTCTACTTTAAACCAACGTCGGGAGATGAATGTAAGAAACTTGAAACGAAACGAGTTTTCACTGCGGCTTTGGCATGGAACAATGCGCCACAGTCATCCGAAGGTCGGTTGGGTATCATGGCTAGAATCAGCGTTAAGGAAAAGAGCATATTATAACTTCCTAGAGTTACTCTCGGGTATTTAGCTCTCAATTATTTTAAGTTTTTGTTGTATGTTCTCTCTGTGAAACTATAATTTATTACTACTGACTGAGTCATAATCGCCTTGGATCTTGGGCCTTCGGTTGCGCTCTGGTGAACGCTGTGACGGAACACAAACAATAGCCTTCTCACGATGTCTTATTAAGTCCACTATTCTAGTCTATAAGGGGTTTTGAAAAACTAGAATTTCCTGGTAAAAATTGCGATACTTTTAAAACAAAACATTATTCTACGTTTTCTACGAATTCAGCGACTAGGACTTCCAATATTTCCATAAATAATTCAATTACAAAGCTTGCATAGTAGATAATCTATGGAAACTAATCTAATCTGTGATATAGCCTTGTTTAGACCTACGTCGCATGGTGCAAGTTTTAATTAAGTGCGCAGCATAAAAATTCCTTTGGAAAACCATGTACCTACTGAGATACTGACTCGTAGTTCTTTTATACCATCAATATTACCTGTAGGTACTAGGTAAGCATCAACCGTCTTCTTGACCTGGTTCCATTAAAGCTGGTACGTTATCAAGTGACTCGAATGTAAAAGCGAATTTTGAACAGCATGAACTGTTGACATCCGTTTAAAACTTTCACATGACCCTACTTACTCCGACCGTGCCGACATGCAATTGTGTTTTTACACTAGTCGCCGACAAAAGGTCTCGAACCACATTGGAATAATGATTGCTGTAGAAAGCATGTTACAGAAATACAAGCCAAAACAAAGCTGAGCGTATTGTAACACGGCTTCGCGGTAATCTCAAATACACACACAAAGATTCATGTTACTTAGTTCTAGAAATCTGATCGAAATAGTGTACCTATAGAAGTTTAGGTTACATGAATTAAACATACTACGAGTACAGGTAAGCTGTTCAGTGCAAGCTAAGACTAAAACTCGGGTTGAAGTAAGTTTGGATAGTAAGCCTATGCTACGAAGTCGTGAGTCACGTTGAGCAAGCGTATATGAAAGAGAAGACTTGAATGGGCCATTAGGGAAGGCTTGGCTAAATGTTTCCGTGCATAACGACGTTGATATATTGCGTTGCGATTGAGGTAACGAATATGAATCTAATCTGGAAAGGGAAATGGTTAATCGAGTTTTTCTGTCAGTAATGACTCTAGTTTTTGCTGCTTTGCAGACTTTATCGAAGGAGTTAAAAAGAAATAGATAAATAAATAGTAAACCAATTCTGTTTACGTTATGACATATTACTGGCAACACTAACAAAATTAAATATGATGTAGTACGCACGCTGCGGCATTGTGGTATAATATTACAACAATTTAGATGCAAAGCTGAATAATTTATTGTATAATCAAGGTCACAGAAAGGGAATGGAAATTGCATTAAATTATTCTTAGCAATCTGATATTTTTGATTATCAAACAATTAATTTATGTCTATTGTTAGACCGACGCATAGTTATATGGTCGTTTATAGCCGTACCAGGAATGTCGAAATAGATCATTTGGGTATACAAAAGCGCGGTACCTAGTTTATTACTAAAGCGTTATGCAAGGGACGAGAAAACTTCACCATAAGCCACAGGTAGGATGTAAGCATACGATTAACCCAGATAGAAAATAGGAATCTTCGAGTGGCAAGATGAATTAACCTGATCAGCAAATTGACCGGTTTTTACTTTTTCGTTTATCCTTGACATTTAATTGAGTGTTTTGATTGAGTGTTTTGATATTACATTTATGATTACTGAATGCATTTCAACAAACTCAGAACAAATCTTCCACCAAACTGCGATCCCCAACCCGCATGCCCAGCGTGGGGATTATGGGCATTACCCCCCCCCCCCCATGAGTTAAAAGCCAATAAGGCGTTTACCAGGGGGAGGCCTGCGTCCAGCAGTGGACCGATAGAGGCTGTGGATGGATGGATGGAATGCATTTCAAATAAGGTTTATTTTGGGCCACTGGAAAAATAATTGCACGTGAGGTACCTACTTGTTGGCGCAATAAATCCCAGTTATAGTCAGAGAAAAAAGTTAGAATCGTGAGCTGCCCCCAGCAGAGTGCGTGCAGAAATTTGACGTATCTGTTACGAAAGCCACCGAATCGCCATAAATAATAATAATAGATCAAATGTGGGTGAAATTGTTTGAGAATACACGTGAAAGTATAATGCTGATCCGGAGGAGGCTACGCGAGCGGTGCGTGTCGGTTGCACGTCATCGATCATGCGCTTTGGACAATTGGTGTATAATCTGACGCTATCGTATCATTAGCAGCACGGAAAAAAATTTACTAATTAATGGTGTGGTGATCACGCACACAGAATCTTAAGAGAAATTAGAACGTGGTAGCTCTATCAATGATGAAATTAGCTGGTTCTCAAGTCTCAAGCAAGTTCTAAATGTTATCTAGAAGACGTGTACAGTATGATTGCTTTGACATTTCTATTTGCGATATAAAATGAATTACGCCCACCCAAATATCAAGTCAAGTTGTTACTTTCACGATTTCTCTACGAGCTGTAGCAGGTCAGGTACTGCATCGATGTTTTGTCGTTATAATAATTGCACGATTAATGGTACACGAAAAACTTCCCTACCATCCATAATGTGGTTTTCTTTAAGAGCATACAAAATCGAATTTAATTAGAAGCTGAAATCGAATTGAACAGCGTCGGTTACAATTAACGCGACTTACGTAACCGTAAAATTTTGAGTACACAATGCAGAAACTTTGCTCTGATAATTATTTTCGATTATAAACATAATTAAACGTTATTTATTTTATGTCACTTTTATATACTTACATACATTTATTTAAATATTGAGTAAAGTCTAGACTTCAGACCGGAGTTAGAGTAAAGACCTCGAGCAAGCACTTAGCGAAGTAAGATTTAGTGTTACAAACCTTTGTCGAGTACACAATTTATCACAAGAAAATCTGGCATTCGTTCAAGTAACTGTGTAAATTCATGAAATCTTACTAAAGATACCGCATAGCCCAATGATGCAACTCTATAAACAAACTATTTATTCAGTGTAACAACAGCAAGCGTGGCCCAAGTAGGTAACACTAGTTTTTAAGTAAACCTTATTACGATACATGCAAATTTAATCTGCGTAATTTACCAACATGTGCAAAACTTACAACACAAAAGTTGCTTATGATTCTTAAATTAAATAATCACGTTTACTTTATTTATAACTTACCTCAAAATCCACATGTTCACTCAAAACTGTTAACGTTAACGTCAATAGTGAAAGTGTAATCTAATCAACATTTTTCAGGATTCAGCGAGTACTACAAACAGGAATCCAATTATAAATAGTTCCAATGTCTGAAAAGGATACTACTTGTAATTGATGCCCAGTTAACTTTTCAGTGCTTAATCCAATGAGCAAGGTATGCGGTTATGTCACCCGAGGTCGATGGACTTTCATTCAGAACTATTTGTGACCGTTGACATGTATTTTTATGATGCACAGTTTAAAGCAATGTGGCTATTAGCCAATTTGGTTCAATCTATACGAATTGTGGCCAACGATATTGATTGTGAAACAGTATAAAATGTTGGATCGCATAAGTGTTTGATTGCTATGTCTGATAGCTAACTGCAATAAGTGGTCTAACGTACGAGAGACCTAGCCGATAGCATTCCTTGAAACAATGGACTTTAGAACAATGATAAAAGTACAGTAAGTGAAGCAAGCAAAGAAGTTCCCCCAAATAGGTGAAACGAAAAGCATCACTGAAGCCATTTGATAAAAAACAATGTAGGCTAGAGAAGTGAATGCCGACGAACGAGGCGTGTCGTTTTATAATGGACATGAGTTTGAACAGCTTGTTTTAGTTAATGCCTCGTCGACTCCGTTATTTATAGTCGACGCGGTAAAAGATCCGGCCAAACGTCATCAAACAACTACAAAAGCTCTGGGTTATGTTGACGACGTGATAGTTATAACAAATGGTCGCCCCTTGCAACCCATTTTCCTGTATCATATTTTATTTGATCAGATAATCGAGTTAGGTTAACTCGCACAGCAGCGGTCGGTGATAGTGAATGAAGTGACAAATTTTCTTAAATAATGGACTAGCAGCGCATCACGGTTTCACCTGCGTTGTTCCCCTTTCTGTGAGAATTCCGGGCTAAAATAGCACATGTCACTGCCCGAAAAGTAAGCTTTTTAATAATGTTTTTTTTGATCGGTTCAGTAGTTTTGGAGCCTATTCAATACAAACAAACAAATAATCAAATCTTTCTTTTGTATAATATTAGTATATAGATTCCATAGAAAAATACGAAGTAAATTTCTACCAAATCAATCCATTGCAAGTAGCAGTTATTAACGGGTAGATTTCGCTTGCCAACGGTAATTTTGAATTTGTATCATGAAGCATTAAAATAAATTTTATACATTTACGAGAACTAGATGAATGTGCCAAGATCTAAACCTAGTTTGCTAGTTTCTCAAATCGAAACTATCATCTGCAAAGCATAACATAAATAAAGTAAACCAGACTTGTTCAGTTTGCCAAAGATTAAAAGATACCTGCCTGGCACAAGCGATTTGTAGTGGATACAATAAAGTTTGGGAGTAAAACTCAATAAAAACATATGGTCAGATTAAAACATATGGTTATACTGTAGTAGGAAATAACTACATATTTAGTAACAGTTAAAACAATAGTAGACATCAGGGACTTGAGGTTACTCAATCACTATAAAGATGGTAAGATAATAAAGCAATTACTTTTAATTACATTGACAGACACATTTGTTTGGGTGGTGCTAGTCGTAACTCTAACTCTTATTGGATTAGTTTTGGACTAATCCTACGACGCTGACGTAACTGACACCCGGGTGTCGCTCCAGCTATAAATACCAGCACGTGCCTCCAGCCTGATCATGGTCTACTTATAATATCTGCTATGGAACATACCATCTCAAATGGGACGTTCAGAAAGAGAGAAGATTGATTTTTGACGCCGACGTAACGTTAAAAGCTCCAGTTAAAAATAATCACAGAATTTGATTCATTTTTAGTTACTGGAAATAAATTTGTCATCGCGTTTGATGGGAATGAACTCTTCTAAGCTATGGTTCCTGCATCTAATAATACCGATAGGCACAAATGGATATTGACAAATGGATATTGACAAGGGCGTGAGTATTATATTGTCCCATTATATGTATTTCTGCGATGAAAGATCTGGAATAAAGTCTCAAACGCAACTGAGAAAACCATCGGACAATCAACGATGACTTAACATGGTCAGTCGGCAATCGCGTAACACCAGTAACCCGGGGGCTATTACCGGTACCAACGTTTGCCAACGCGGATGTGATAGACCCAGTGACATTACAGACAATGCGGGCGGTTATTCCGAACGTACCATCTATCGAGCTGTTACGAACGCAATCTACAAGCGCTGGGGCAGAAGTTTAATTGGTACAAATCAGATTAATTATGGGTGTGATCGATAAGGAGTATTTTCTTGTCTAAATATTAAATAAAGATTTTGATGAAGCTACAGGCAGAATCAAAGTTATTCTGAGTAAGGAAAATCAGAATATTTAAAGGAAATCCCAGGTATTTTTAAGATCCTGAGAAAAGCCCTATTGCCTCATCTAGAATCAGTAAAGCTTCACATCTGATCATCTCTAAGCACTTGTAACATGTCTATCTAGAGAACAATTGCGTGGGAAGATGCTCTTGTACAAAGAAGGTGTGTTAGAAAGTGGTCATAGCCCGTTTTGGATGTCCAGATAAGAGCTTTCATAAGAATTGTGAAGAGTGAACGTCAGGTTTTATGGTCTTACCTACATATACCTAAATCGAAATAGAAGGAAGATTCACGTTAGCGAGAAGTGTGAGTTTTAGGTAAACAGAATAAGTAATAGTAGTTGCGCCCGAGCGACTCGCTATACATGCCTACCTATATAGTATGTATAGATTAGTTTCTGGAACGAATAGAAAGGAAAGACAAAGACATTAAAGTATTCTAGAATAAAGAAAGGGATAGCTATAGCTTCGGGAAATGTGTGGAATTTTCTAGGCGCGACCGACTTAGGTATAAAAGCTGGGCATTTTAGCCGTTTGATTATTCAGTTCTAAGCGATCGAAGAGTGATCAAGTGATATGGAAAAGTGAATTATTAAAGTGCAGTTGCAGTGACCTTTTGTATTAAGTACCTACGTAGTTGAGTGTATGGTTGAATAAACCAACTTATAGTGTTCTGAAGTGTTTTTACTTGGACATCATTCCCGACCAGCCCTAGTTGAAGTCTTACACCTTCGACGAGCCCCTACAGTGAGTGAGAAGAGATTTCGGTGATGGGTAGAGCAAAACAAAACCACTAAGTATTCGTAGGTGGTAGGAAACAAGGGCTAAGATGAACGGGACTCCCAAAGGTGTGGATAACATAGATTCCATCACCCACGCAAAAGCTAGACGCCGTCCAATGAATGCAAACAAGATTACGACACCGATGCATAGAGGCAGTATTCCAACCGGATTTATATAAATATGCAATTATGGAGATGTTTATATCTACAAGATAAAAGATATCGAACAACTAAACAATTTATAAATTACAGTGTTACTCAATCGTGAATTTGCATAAAATCTTTATTTGTAGCTGTATAGGCTTCATGCATGTGTAATTAATTTATAACGGATAGAATGACATTCAAAATTTTGTATTTGTATTTATTTATTTTCTAAATTTAAAGAACATTAAATTATCACGTTCCTGCCAAACTATACAACAGTTTGTCGGCAGTATTTCTCGTAGACACAATTCACATAAGTTGTAAATGTACCTAACTACTTAATCTAATTATAATTACTTAGCAATTAATCTAACTTAATTTGCTTCTTGCGTTCTAAGACAGAGTTTACTAGGGAGGGCCCTATGTACTATTATGGGCTGATGATGATGAAGACTGCCACTTGAGAACCCTCAAACATATTGGGATATGCAAACTAACTAAGATTTCATTGGATTAAATGGTCAGTTGGTGTCGTTGGTGGCTGAAGATAACTCTACAATGAATACTACGAGTAATTAATTTTTTCGCGACAATATTAGGTTACAGCCTGCAGAAGGATAGTTTTGTTTGTAAACAGTTCGACATCCAACACAGTGCTGTTGATATCAATCATTCTACGCTGGTAGGTACACCCAATACAGTCGTATCGCGTAGGACGCAAATCGTGACAAGGTCTTCAAGGCTGGGAACAACTGATAATTGAATTTACGACTTGTTATTATAGGATTCCTGTCACTTGAGAAACAGAATTTTTGCGCTGGGGTTTAACAGACTTTATATGGGACGGATCAATGAAGATATTATTGCTGAATACCCATTCAGCAATAATATCTTCATTGATCCGTCCCATATAGTCCCATATAGGTACATCCAGAAAAGCTAAGATATTTTAAACTGTCAAAGCCTGACGACGACAAAAAGCCTCCGTATCCATAGTGTAACATATTAAACAAGGACCTTGTTTTCAGAAAAAGTAACAAGCTCATTGCAAAACTTTAGAAAGCACCTTTACAGCACTATCATTACGAAACATTGGTAAAAGTAAAAGAAATGTAAATTGTAATAATCTTGCTAAAGGAAACGCGAGAAGCCGGATGCAGGACCACAGAGCAGTTCACGCGAACGTAAATCGGTACCTACTTAAGTAACTTTTCTTCTAGGTACGTAACCTAACCATCCCTGGAAGGATATGACGTCTAATAAACGAAGAATTTCCATAAGCGAGCCTCTGTGCGACAAAGAATGCAATGTCGTGTCCATTATACACGCCACAAGGAATGGCCTTTACGTGGTAAGTACATTGCTATTACTTACACGCGTTTTTGCATCATTGTGATACGATACTTCATATAAACGTCTTTATTTTTAACGCCTCAAGGTGCATTTCCCTGTTTTATCGTTTAGTAAATTGCTCATTCGGATAGTGACTATCATTATCTTTACCGCAAGGTGCAACGAGTTTTATCGAAAACAATGGTGACACAGACTAAACTGTATTTTTATCATGCTAATAGCATAGCTGACGAGTTTACTAATTGTTTTTCTGATAGTAATGCTCGACTTCATTCCTAGAGTTACTATTCATATTGCTGTTATGACTATAAAGTTTTTATTTGATACAAATTGTTCTTTCGAGCCAGATATCAAGGTAGGCAGAGCGATGTGAATCCGGTTCGCAATAAGACACATGTAGCGTAATAAAACGGGATTGCCAAAACGTGTCGACGGCGAAATCCGAATGGTACAACATGTAGAAGATAGAAAAGTGAATTGGGTCGTTCAATCTTGTTTTCCTCCGGTCGTGTGCTGGAATGAAGCACGTAAACGTATCGATTCCTTATTTACGATTACGATAAGCTAAAATGTATTTAACATCTGTTTTTCGAATTGCGCTCGTGGCTACTACGATTATTATTGTATTTCCAGTTACCATGTTTGGAAGGGGGCGTCATTCTATTTTTGGTGCCACGACTTTAGTTTTTATGCAATAACTATTTATGGGAATGTTTAACGAGTGTCGTAGAAAGCAGACGAGTGATTTATAATAGGAAAATGGAACGAATTCTAGAGAAGCACCAATTTCACAACATTATTGGTAAACGAAGACGAAAAACGAAGAGATCGTGTCCTATTTGGACAACTAAGGTAATGTGTGTAGGTGTATTATAAAACTCTTAGCTACTTTATTCTCTATTTAATTTAATTATGGACGTATTAGAAAAACTTTGTGTACATTTTGAAATGAAATCGAAACCGGCACGGTGGCGTCGGTGATAATCATTTTTCCGTTAATAAATTTTACGAGGTGTAAAATTTTAATGAAATAATAAACTTCTAAGGTAAGGCTGGCTATAAACTGAGCTATAATAAAATAATTAATGCATTATGCTATACAAGGTACACATACTGACAACAAAGTGAAATGAAAAGGGAGGGAGTCTAATATTTGTATTCAGTCAGACACTGGTCTGTTTAGATATAGTCAAGATTAGACTCTAATTTGACAGAACTAAAAACTATGTCATCCTTATTATTTTGATCGTTATGACAGGGACGGCGACATTTTTAGATAATTTGATGTTTTTTACAAACTTAACCTACTTTGAATTCCTTTACATTTACAGTGTTTTAGGTTTTCGGGACAAATAGGAATACCTCGGGAAAAAAATGATGTGGGTCCACCTTATGATTAAAATCTGTCCACAGTTAACGGAGAAATCGGTAAACATACAATAAAATAACATACATACAAGTAGGTTAAGGCGCATACCCGAGCCAATCTGACAGCAATTCCTATTTTATCATATCTTTACGTTTATCATAGGCATTTTTAAAAATCCTACGTTCAGTTTGTGGTATCTATTATAAGCTATTTTTTAATACCTCTTTTATAATTTTATCTCATATAGTTTAGGAGGAGATGCAAAAATAGAGTTTGGTGGCCAAAAAGCGCAACTTCGTATCTCTTCCTAAGCTTTACAAAATGAAACTATTACAGAGGCATTAATAAATAGCTTATAATAGATACCACAAACTGAACGTAGGATTTTTAAAAATTCCTGCGTTCAACGTAATAATACGATATAATAGTTGGGGGCGCCACTTTCGCTGGTGTATGGGCCTTAAACATTGACAAACGATGGTCTTACTTACTAATCTAATCTAATCTCGACAAATGAGTGGCAGAGAATTGTATACTAATAACATAGATCAGATGCAACAGTTAACTTACCATTTCCTTCTTCAAGTAGATTAGCTGAGAGTCGAGATCGGAGGGTGGCTTGTCGGCGGGAGACACCGGGGGCTCCGGTTCGGGATCGCCCTCTGCGAATCCACTCAGACTCTTGGGTAGCGGCGGCATACCATGCAGTGACATTGTGGAGATCGCTCGGAACTGCTTGCGTAACCTGGTGATAGAGGATACGAATAATCTCTAAACATCGTCTTGATCTCTTGATCACTGTCGCAGTAGGATGCGCTTTGCCGGACACATTCAGCGCTAAGAGGCAGTATTAATGTACAGGTGTATGGTGGTTGTACCTCAAGTAATCATTATATCCAATATCAGTCAGAAGCGTCCCCAAGACGCTGGCTGGATTGCCCTTACGGGCTGCACCAGATACTTACCAGCTCCCGGGTCACGCGTAGCTTCCACCATAGGCTGAAATAATTTTATGAAAACCCGAAGAGTCTTGGTATCTCACGGACCTAGGGTGTCGACTCCAAGAGGAGCAAATGTGTAGGTTCTATCGAGACCTGCATATTTGCGTCTTGCTCAATTTTTTTAACCCAACTTTTTTCATGGTCCAATCAAACCAATCTCAGCAACGAGATCTTTAATGCATTTGAACTAACAGTGAAGTCGGGGCATTCAAGAAAATATCGTGTTAACACTGTATACGACGGAAAAACCACAAACTCCGATCATTTGCTTTACTAAAACAACCACAGTCAGTATACTTACATTGCGTTAAGTATGTATGTTAGATGGGAGCTTTTACCGTTCTTGTAAGCGAAATAGTGTTTGAGAGCTTCGTAAGTGAAAGTAGATAGGGACGCCGCGCCGTATCCTGGCTCAGAGAGATAAGTGATAACTGGCTGATAGGCACGTCAAAAGCCCCTGGGCGCGTGTTTCAGAGAGATTATCTTAACATGGGCAGAGCTAATTCCACGTTCTTTGAAGTTCAGACAAAGAATACTTAGGTATATACCCATTTTCGCAGGGAGTTCCTTTGTGATCTCATACCAGTTGATGAATTCTTAAGATAAAGTAGTGATACCTACCTATACCAACAAAACAACTCAACCTTGCAGACACACAAGTTTAATTAAAATTATGCTGCGTGCAATATGCAAGATTTTCGTACATATATGTTCTGGTACCAACATAATTAAATAAATCGGAACCGAGTAGTACAAAACTTCTTTGTTCGCCGACTATATCCGTTATATTGTTTGTGCAGCGATTATCGTTTATGTGTGGAATTAGGATTACCAGTTTGTGTACCTATTTTGAGTGTTTATTATGTTTACTTGTTTAAGCATATCATTATGTAGGTACTTTACATAATACTGTAGGACACTAAAGGCTCTACACTGGTAGAGTAGGCGACTTAATATCCTAACTACTGTGTCACAGACAAAAATATTATTTTGAATAGACTGCCAACTACTTGGAAAAGAAAAATCGAAGTTTTGTTTTCGTTACATGCAAAACAATTTTATGTCGCTTGCATAATATTTACCTTTTTACGAGTAAGAGCCCTAGTTCGTACTCTTAAAAACAAAATCGTAGTTTCTAATTCCAATTCGTGCAAATCCTATCTTATGTAGTTTATATAATGAGTAGGTTTTGCACGAATACTAATCGGAAACTTAAGATTTCGAGCCCCCTAGGAATAACACAAAGTTCCGTTATAATAGAATATACCTAACTTAATCGAGCTGTTTTCTTTTTATCTGCCTTACTAATGCGCAGATATCGTAAACAAAACAAACTGGTCTTTAATGAAGCCAGTCATATTCCAAGGTGACAATCTAGATTCTGTCTGTTTGAAAATTAAGCACCTGCCTTTGACGTGTGCGACTAACGTTATATCTCGGGACAGATAGCATTGAGGCGGCATTCTATGTAATTATTTCATGGAGGCATTCATTATTCATAATTATTTGGTCTATACAATTTTCCAGCTTGCTGTTTTTGTCAGTTTGTAATGAAAGGCTATAAAAAAACGCCTGTCTTTGTTTCTCATTCGTGTCGTGAGTTTGTCTTTTGCATATTTAGAAACAAAGTGGCCTTTTTATACATTAAAAAAATCGTCCGTGTTTTAAAAGTAGTACGACCTTCTAACACGCTCAGTTACAAAGGTATCTACTTAAACTTTAATCTCTTAAGACAAGCCTCATCACTTTGCTCTTATGAAATTTACGTTACTTACACACCTGAGAGCTTTTAGCGAAACTCACCTAGATTTAAGGTCAACGTCGAGTATGTAAGCGTAAGCCTGATCGTACCCGTCATCGTCTGTATTCCCACTGGTGGCTGACGACATCGCATAGTTCGGCTCAGAGTCTTCTGAATCATGATCATTAATATCTTCACAGTCCTTTAAATCTAAGTTTTCCGGCACGTTGGACTGCGACCGCATCGTCTGCAGTTCGTAAATCAACATCTCGTGATTATTCATATCCTTCATCATCAAGACCTCCGGTGAATCGTTCCCGTTACTCAAATTCTCGGTACTTTTACCTTTATCTATAACAGTGTTTGCTTCGTCTTTATTATTGTTATTCCTACTCGCGAGGATTTCAGATATCAATAGCTCTGTGACTCTTGATGTTTTTCTTTCCAAGGAGTTTGTGTTGCCGTTGGAAGTTTCCTCTTGTTTTGGGCTGGCAGGGACGACAGGTGGGCTTGGTGGGGTGGTTGGGCATGGTGTTGACGGGATCGGCGGTTGAATGACTTCCTTAGATGGACTATTCCGTAATCGATCGTCGAATTCTTGAACTTCCTCAACGGAAGCATACGGCGCCTCAGGTGGCGGACTTTGCGGTGGCTTTGCGTCTATCGGTGACGAGTAAGGGCTCACTTCCACTTGACGTGAAACATAAGGACTTATCTCAACTTTCGTTCTATGTTCGAAGTTATTCACTACATTTTTTTTCTGTACAGGTAAAGGTTTCATTGGTTTTAACTTAGGTTTCGGTGACAGTGGAGGCGGCGGCGCTTTCCGTAATGGCAAAGTCTTCTCCGCAAAACTGGAAGATTTCGTGACTTTGCATTTAGCATCTTGATCTAACTTGTTTGACGTGGACAGAGATCTCACTAATATTTGCCTACAAGTTTTAACCGCTTTGGAATTTAGAGATTCGTTGGATCTTTTGGTAGCACCCGGAGGTGGCAGTGAGTTGCTGTCACTAGAACTCCTTCTAGAGTTTTGTCCGCTGGACTTTCTTTCATCTGACGAGGAACTGCGGTCGCTAATAACATCTCTGATGAAAGATTTAACGCGAGCCAACCCGTTCTGTTTAGGCGAAATCAAAGTCGGATTGGCAGTGTTCGCTCTATCCAAAGTTTTGCTTCTAGGAGTAACGGTCTGCTCGCGTTTTGAGAACGCCCTTGATTTGGTGAAGTTTGCCTTGGAGTCGGCGACAGCCTTCCTGGTTTTTGCAAGGGCCTCCGCGACCACGCTCTGGTTGGGTCGCGGAGGCACAGGAGGCGGTCCTTTCAGTTTGCTGCTCTTCATGGGTTGCGCGTTACTCTGTACCATCAGCATTTTGCTACCGTCCCGTCACTCGTACAATACTATAAGAAGGGTTATAGTATAAGGAGCGCGTTAGACCGGCGCGGTGCGATCGCGGCCGCTCCTTGCGTGGACTGAGACGTGCGTTCCGGCGAGCGCGCGCTTCTCACTGACTGGCCAGCGAGCGACGCGGCGGCACTTGCCCGGCAGGCGGCCACACCGGTGCGTCTCGTCACGTTTCGCCCCCCGCACATATGCTAAGCCCCGACGCAACGCCACCCGCACTTATCACTGCAGTTAACTGACTGCACTTCGCAAGTACTGACCGACAATGGTTTGACCCACAGTAATGCTGAAGTGATTGTTTACTATGAGAATAAACAGCGGCTACCGCGGCGCGGTACACGCGACGCTATTGTTTGCGTTGCAATTTCGAAAGTCGTTACTGACTCCATGACCTATTGTTTCGCGGTAATCAAAATGTTACGGTAGAGCTATTGTTTGAGAGTAGCTTTCGAAAGATGCGGTAATTCATCAATAAAACATTTTAAAATAACATGAATATTACTACTATGGTGATAAAGACGTAGTCAACACCAACATTCATGATAATAATAACCAAAACATGGTTCTTCTATGTACAGACAGACAGCGGTATTAGGTA
This sequence comes from Eupithecia tripunctaria, assembly GCA_955876795.1. Classification (NCBI taxonomy): domain Eukaryota; kingdom Metazoa; phylum Arthropoda; class Insecta; order Lepidoptera; family Geometridae; genus Eupithecia; species Eupithecia tripunctaria. Next base: position 8,415,274 of record OY041609.1, on the reverse strand, counting down.
ACATAACACAATGTAGGTTAGAATCTGAGTTTTTAATATGTTTTTCTATTCATTCTGTTTTTATGTCACCATAATAAAAATATAATTTGTTTTCAACCTATAAAACTCCTACAATGAACAGGTTTGGTTTTAAAGCTGCATGTTTTATGCAGGGGGAGGACCTATCACTGATGCTGTCTGTACCTTATTAGAATCTGGTATTTGTAAATAAAAGGTAGGTAGTGCTTTTATGCACTTGCTTAGGTTGTCTTGTAGAAATATTGTACAAGGAGAAGACAGCCTGTGGTAGGGTAACAACACAGAATTACTTCCTGATTCTGTAGATAATAATGTTACATTGAGGGTTTGAGTAGTCTGTGTAAATCTTCATAAGAATAGCTAGGTAGAAGTAGAAGTAATTACAACATAAGTTATAAGTAGCGGCACAAAACTATAACGCTGACTGTTATGCGTGGAATTAAAAAGTACTGTACAGTACCCATGTGCAGTAACCTCTCCACACATCATTGAGCGCTAGACTTATGTGCCAGTTCCACTTCTTATAGAGTAGCACCTCCACATATCATTCAGCACTAGACTTATGTGCCAGTGGTGCTACTTATAGACAATATTATGAGTGTGTACGTTTGTGCAGGTTACTCCTTCCCACTCTAACTGCTATCCAGGTTAACCTTGATTGGACATGACTTAAAAATATTTTATAGGCAGTCAAACAAAGAACTACTTGTCTGCTAGAGTCATGATTCATGAATCATCATCACATCACGCTGGGCATACAGGTTCGGGATAGCAGAGCGGTGGTGATAGTGACCAAAACTACTCTTAAAAAATGATGTTGATTGCTGTGGTTTGTTTCATAATACTTATAAACTCATTAATATAAATATCATCTACTGCTTTCAGTGTTAATAACTTTGCTCAAGGTTATTAATCAATGTTAAGAGCTGTGTTTTGTAGATAACCTTAAATTGTCATTGGTCTCAAAATACATTTTTTACATTATTTTGTTAAAAAAATAAAAACCATCCTGCTCAAAAGATATTGCAAGATGGGACTAAAATGGGATCCTCTGTAGAAATGATACTTTGTTGAACTAATACCATCACCATTTGTAATTCAGAGCTTGCCATTGATCACCTAAGATTCATAGTGATGGAAAATAAGACTTACCTGATGAAAATTGATGGTTTCACTTATTATTGAACTTCCAGTCCTGTCTGCACATAGGGCACTGCTGTTGCGGCTGTGAGTGGAGCCACTTCACGATGCAGTGAATGTGGAAGCAGTGAGAGCATGCACCCCAAACCAACGGGCAGTCATCGCCCGGCAACTTGCAATCCGGACAGCAGCTATCGAAGGGCATTCGGCAAATGCCGCAGTTGTCGTCGTTCGCTACCCAGCGCCAGGTCGCAACCCCCGTCCAACCTACGCCAAATATTATTTGTAAACACTGAAAAACATCTAAAATTATTACTAACATGACGGTCATTTTCGACGTACTTTTTACTGTTACTTTCATATTATTCTCAGTGACATCACTCGCAAATGCGTTTAGCACTGTTCCATGTGTTGTTTTTCTGTTTTTTACACAAACAAATTCAAGTCAACTTTCTAGCAAATCCAAAAATAGTTCAAAATGTTCAAATCAAGAAATCTACAAAAAAAAACACCAATCGATCCGTTTTTTTTTAATTTGTCGCTTGTGTTGTGTGTGCCTGCCTAATTAAGCTAAAGCCATTGTGGCCATACCACCTCATCTTTCGTTAAACAATTTTCATGTCTGTGCGTATTATCTAGCCATATCCTGTGTTTGTAAATAGTCTTAGAATGTATAACAAACTAATAAAATCTTAAAATATAAAGCAAATTATTATAGTCTTAAGCCCTCCGCAGACAGCCGCTAATTAGTTAGCACGACGTCTTGTAAAGCGCGATTTTGGCGATTTTCCAGCGTGATTCCTTACACAGCAGCTTATTATTAAGCGCGGTTTCGCTGCTCCCTCCCCGCCCCTTACTGACGGCGCAGCGCGAACGACGAAGGCCACGTCGTCGTCGCGTCGCGTCGCGTTAAGCGCGTCCTGTGTCGAGCGATTTTGCGATATTTGTTTGCAGCACACTTTGTACTAAACGCATACGTTGACGCACACTGCCGCTATTTTATCGCCGCCGATTCGGTGTATCGGGCGGCGGCAGCGCGGCGTCCTGCGATTTTGCTTCTTTTGAAGCTGCGATTTGGCTTTTTTTATCCTGCGATTTAGCATTTTTTGAAGCTGCGTCTTGCGGGTGTGAGTAGGTGAGTAGGGTTTCCCTACTCATACCGGCAAAAGCGGCGCGGGATGGCGGGACGGTCTACGTCGTTCGCGCAGCCACCGGTAACATGGGGAGGGGGCGGCGGCGGCGGCGGCGGTGGCGCTGCGGCCCGCCGCCGCCGTCGGCGGGGGCACGTGGCCGCTCCGCCTAAATCGCGCCTAATAATAAGCCGCTGTGTGTAAGGAATCGCGCTAGAAAATCGCTGAAGTGGCGCTTCACAAGACATGCTAATTAATTAGCGTCTGTGTGCCGAGGGCTTTAATGGCCACAAAAATCTAGCACAACGCCCACACACAACACAACCGTCATCAGTCTGAAGTTTAGTCGGATTCACAGACTCTGTGGAGGAAAAATCGAAATCCAATGTTAACTTTTGTTTGGTTTCACTGTCAATATGAAGAAGTCATTAAAAAAGTGTCAAAAGAAAAGCTGACGGACGGACTGAAAACAACTTTGAAAAATATCGATGTGTTGGAGGATTTCTTGTAAACTTCTTCATGTTTGAACATCTTATGGGAATATAGCACAATAATGACTACGTTTGATGCAAAATACGATGTAAGTACATCATACAAAACTTATAGAAACATAATGGTCCTACATGCATGATCCTGCTACATTCACGTCCCGTTTTCGCTAAGTGCACCCCAATAAATGAGGAATTTATCCAGGCTAACGGCCTGAAAATATGTTTCCAAATTGTTTTCATGCCTGCATCACATGCACAGACGGTTTCTCTTCTAAAAAGTAAACAAATATTTCAAAAATGTGCACACTACACAGTAGGTACCTGGGTATACCTATATTCTTCTCATTTCAGATGTTTCCTGCGGGAGATGTTGGGACTGTGGAGGGGGAAATGAACATTCCATCAAGTGGTAGTGCCCCCGGTAATGCTATGGAGTTCAACACACTTGATGAACCCATCAAAGAAACTTTCGTAAGTTGCCTTCCTGCTGAGGCTGATGAATTATAGAAAACTGTCAAAATTATTAATCAAGAGAATTCATTTGTAGCTGTATAATATTAAGATAGAATCCACCTTACCATTCATTTAAAAAGGTTTTGTAAAAGTACTCAAGCTAATATTCAAATCAATTTTTAGATGCGAGATCTGAGAGCAGTTGGAAACAAATTCTATCATGTCCTCATCCCTAGAGAAAAAACTAGCTTATTGAAAGAATGTAAGTCTTGTTTTTATATTTTTGCTTCTAATTTAGTTATACTATCACCATTATGTTAGCTGAATTGAACTTGCATTTCATTGTAGGGGTATAATAAATATCAACAGACTGGTGGTAATATTGCACCAGATTACTCAACTAACTTCTTGCTTTAGTTAGTTCAACTTGTATTATTCTTATAAGAAATTGAATGATCTTATCGTGAAATGTCCTACATTATTTACTTAAGGATATTTACTTACTATTACAGGGGATCTCTGGGGTCCACTCCTACTATGTACTCTCATGGCCACCATACTGCAAGGTTCCACGGAGCGAGCAGACAACACTAATGATGGAGGCCCTGAGTTCGCCGAGGTCTTTGTACTGGTGTGGATAGGTGCGGCTGTTGTTACAATAAATTCTAAACTCTTGGGTGGAAATATGTAAGTAGTCTTTATATTTGCCTTAAAGTCATTACCATAAGAAGTAGCAATAGATGCAGTAGTGTCATGTCGTAGTCAAGTCAAGTGGTGTCATAAAGTGTCTAGGACACTAAGGGTTACTAAATTTGCTTATGAATATTTAATTGTATGTATGTTGCTAAATGGGCTGTTAACCCAAATAAAAAAAAATATTTAAAATTGGAATATGATCCCTGATTAGCAGATAAATGCAAAAGGCTATGTGGTGCTGACTTAAAATTTGCACCACCCCATCTCTTCCCATGGGTGCAGTAAGAGGCGACTTAGGGATATCCACTGGGGGGTGGACAGCAGCACCCCCCGCAGAACAATTCTACCACCAAACTGCGATTCCCAACCCGCATGCCCAGCATGGGGATTATGGGCATACTCCCCATTCGATAAATGCCAATAAGCTGCTTATCAGGGGAAGGCCTGCAGCCAGCTTTGGACCAATACAGGCTGTTGACGTGAGGTTGAGGTAGCAGATAAATGGCATTAAAGAAATTGCTATGCAAGCCTCGGCAAGCAAGGGTCTCTCTGTCTCACTAAACATTCGCTGACTTGTGATAACTTTGGAATGTTTTTATTTCAGCTCATTTTTCCAGTCAGTATGCGTGCTAGGCTACTGCCTGTTCCCCATTGCAGTATCTCTGGTGATCTGCCGCATCATTCTGTTCAGTACACAGAACGCTTTCCTCTTCTTCCTGAGGCTCATCATTACAATGGTTGGATTCATTTGGGCTACTTTTGGTGAGACATTTCTATAGTTTAGTTCAAGTAAAGCTTAAACACATATTCGCTTACCCCCTTATTCATAATAGTCTACTAACTTAGCACACTGCTAAGTCTCGCTCTGTCTTCTATTGACATAAGTCAGACTGAGAAATAACAGTACTTAGCAGCTGTTTCATGTTAGCAGACCAATAGGAATAAGGGGGTTATTCATTAAGATTTATCGAATTGTAGTTAATTACTGCACCAAATATTATAAAGAATCCTGATCAGTAATCTATGCTGGGGGTAAAACGGCAAGGTGATGCTTAGCTTGCTAACGCCCGAATACTTAAACGCAACTCATATTTAAGCACGTCTCGTGCCTGTAGCACACCTCCGCTGCGAAATTCAACTAGCGAAACTGCTGGATTAATCCCGCTGCAATCAAGTGTTGTCGATCAAGTTAAGTAGCGAAACTGGCCGTAAGGACGTCTCGCGACTTAGTTGATGTCGACAAATAGGCGGCCAGAGCGCGGAATTATGACTGACGTAGGAGCATATCGACGAAACCGCGTGGCAAAAGAATTAGAATTATAGTAAATCTATGAGTTACATTACAACAGAAAGTGCCAGTGATTCGGAAGTGATCCGCTTCTCCTACATACGGACAAGACATGGCGAAATTACTGCGGTTTCGATTTTATGGTATCACAGCGGAGGTATGCTACGTGCATAAAGTCGCGATTTTTTTAACAGTTTTCCATAAAAACCTGCCGAAAATTTGTAATTTGAGACATGCATGTGAGTTGCGTTTAGGTATTCGGGGTGATAAAACGTTAAAGTGGAACATTAAAGTGTAAGTGTAAAAAATATAATAGAAGAAGTTGATTGATAATGATTGAAGACTAAATTTATTGTTTCCGCATGTATTAAGCTCCATGCGAGCTAAGCTTAATAAACATTGAATATTTAAGTTGAATGTATTGTACCTAGATACCCATACCTAGACCTTACTCCGCTTAGGAGCGAAAAGTTGGTCAAATTTTTTAATAGTGGAATTAAATAAATCGCTTTCAGATATTTCGACTCCCGGAATTTTTAAATAGGTTTCCTGTAACTCAGCACCACCGAAATCTACCCGCGCTAATGTGATATCATGTGTAAATTAATTTAAGGCAGCAGTTGCATGGAGTCGATGGATGGAGGCCGCTCAGGACCGACCGCTTTTTGTGGCGTCGGAGGTCTTGCAGATATGTCTGAGCTGTGGGCTAATGACTAACTTATTATAGTACTTAACCAAACTAATATGAAACTCTGTTTGTTCCAGCGGCAACCAAATTCCTAGGCGACAGTCAACCGGAAGGCAAGAAAGCTCTCGCCGTGTACCCAATTTGCCTGTTCTACTTTATTTTATCGTGGTTAGTAGTCTCACATAGTAATGTCTAGGTATTTACACGTTGTGATATTGACATATTGCGGCACTCGGTTGTTATCATTATGACCTATTAAAGTTACCTACACAAGCTACTGTTTGGGGTTGTCCATAATGTTCTGACCACGCATTTATTTTCTTTGACTGAATGGATGAATGCCATATTTCATTGACACGTTAATCTAATAGTTCGAAAAATATCGAAGCTCTCATTAGTCTCTATTTTTCGAGTTGACAGATAAAAAGAAACTATGAGTATATGAAATATTGTAAAATATTTATTCAGTCAGACAAATTAATGTGTGGACAGCATTGATTTATTAAAAACGAAGATGAGGTACTGGTTGCTCGAAAGTGGCAACCTCAAATTGTGTAAAATTGTGTTCTCCCACATCAGTCACCGTCTGACCGGCGGCACGGGCGGTCGTGATTCGCGTGAAATATTATTGTCTCAGTCTCACTTCGGTCCTAGATACGTCTTTCCGTCTTTGTTCTTCTTTGTATTGCACAGGACTGGAAATATAACTGTGAGCGTATGTGTTTGCGTGTAGTTGTAACACATGCCAATTTTTGAGTAAGCGCTGGGAGAACCTACTGAATAACACGCGTATTTATTTGTACTCGTAGAAAAAACAAAGTATCAAACAATTTCAGAATATTGTTTCCAAACACAATTATAATACAAAATACAAAATAATTTATTTGACATTAGGATAACAAGAAGATGTTACCTATGAGTAGTTGTTGCATTTTTATGGTTTAATGTGAGAGCATTTCCTATGATCCCCGCACTAGGTTAGTCAGAAGTACCGCGCACGCACTCTAGCCGGTCAGTCGCATTTGTGAGCGCTGCAATAGTGAATACGTAGAAAAATGTCTAAAACAACGATAAAGTCATTGGAAAACCTGTTGCTCCAATTTATTACACCTATAGAACGTAAAATCGACTGTGTGATGGACGAACTAAAGAAACTAGAAGAAAAAATTGACAAATTGGAACGGAAGAATCCAGACAAACCCGAGAAAGCGGGTAGGACGGAGAATTTAACCGCAGCGAAAAAGAGTATGACGGACAGGCCAACTGTCGCAGCACCAACATCGCAAACCGGTCGGCGGCTCTCCGCGACTCTCCCCACTACGGCGGCAGAGCGCGTCATCACACCGCGACCCAAGCCCAACGCGCCGAGCGCTCCGGTCCGCAGTCAGCGGGCGCGCGCGCCGGCGGTCACTCCGCTAAGCGGGTCCCCGGCGAGCGCGCAGCCGCTGCCTACACCGCCGCCGCTGATGCCTCAAACGAATGCCGACGCTACTAGTATAAATAGTATAAGCAAGACACCCGACCCGAGCGAGGGTTGGCAAACAATCAACCGCAGACCGAGGAGACCACAGGTCCCCCGCCGAAACGTAGTGAAGGGTATCGGCTCGGTAGATGGCGAGCTTATGACCGTCGAGCGTGTACGCAAACTACACGCTTGCTTCTTCAAGCCTGAAACGACACCCGACATGATACAAACCTTCATGAATAAGAAGAGCCGTAGCGATGACTACACCATAGAAAAATTAAAGCTAGCGCATAATCATTACGCATCGTTCGGAATAACGGTACCCAGTAGCCTATTCGATGTCTTCATGGCCCCAGAGAACTGGCCCCCGGGTACAGAAGTGAGCGAGTGGTTTCGGCGCGACGCCGGCCGCGCACCCGCCGCGTCCGGCGCTTTCCGCCCGCGCCGCGCCCCGCACCGTCGCCGCTCCAGCACCGACGACGTCGTCGCCTGCGGCGCGCGCCCCTCCAACACCTAACACTCTATCTCTATGTCACCTTAACATCCAGAGTCTTCGCAATAAAACAAAAAAGCTAGAAGTTCTGTTGACCAAGGAGTTATCATGTGACTTACTTATTATAACTGAACACCACCTTCGGAATAGTGAAATAGAATCGGTCACTCTATACAATTATGACCTTATTTCGTCTTATTGTAGGCCTAATATAGAACTGGGTGGAAGCTGCGTCTACGTCAGATCTGGCATTGGGGTGAGTAACAAACAAGAGTTTTGCGACCTGTCTGTGGAGCAGATTTTTGACGTCTGTGCGGTCTTTCTACCAGATGAAAATATTCTCGTCGTGGGGATATACCACTCTAACCTGACTAGTCAGGTAGAGTACCTAAAGCTTTTCGACAAGCTATTATATAAAATAAACACCGATAACTATAACGCAATTATAATGGGCGATATAAATATTAACACACTAACACAATCGTCCATAACCAAGCAGTTAGCGGATGTACTACGGGTGAATGGTTTTGCTCAGTTAATCGATTTTCCAACTCGGATCACAGGCGAAAGTAGCACCTTAATAGACCATGCGTATACAAACCTCCCATACGAGCGGATAGTAGGCGTCAGCAGCGTGTGCCCGCGTCTCAGCGACCACAACGCGCAACTGCTAACTATTGCGCGGAGCGTACCGCGCGCCCCTGCGTTCGTCACGAGGCGTAGCTTTAGCGCACTGAATGGGATTAATTTTGTAACAGCCCTAGAGTCGGTTGACTGGGCCGAAATAATGGACGAAGCAGGAAACAATTGCAACTTATTGACTGAGGCTATCTTAACGGTGCTAACTAGCAAAATTAATACCTGTTTTCCGTTAAAAAAAGTTCCCGCAGTAACGAATTCTAAACATTGGGTAGATTCAGATGTACTTAATTTAAAATATCTTTTGTACGACACAATATATTTAAAATCAATTTTTCCAGACAACGCCCAATTAGGAAATTTTGTGGAAGAGTTATCGCTTAAATATAACGTTATGCTTAAGCAAAAGCGAACCCATTTCTACTCCAGCCTAATACGCGAGGACCCTAACAAGTCCAAACGTATGTGGATGGTGGTGAATGCGGAGCTAGGTCGTAACAGGCGCGATAGGACTGATTTTACCGACCTCATCAAGAACTCTAACGGGCAGGCGTTTAACACTAAGAAGGAGCTAGTCGACACACTTAATACAGAATTTGTGACGGCGGCTAGTAGATGCGGCGCCCCGGCGGCAGACATCACACGTGCAGTCGCTGTGCTGACGGGCGACTCCATGGCCAGCGATGTGTCACTCCGGATTACGCTATTTACCCCGACGGAAATAATAAAGATAATAAAATGCCATATAGCGGCTAAATCTAGCTACGACGTGTATGGCATTTCAGCTAAAATTATAGGACTAGCCGCAAAATCCATGGCGTTTATGTTAAGCCGTTTGTGTAACTGTTGCGTGCGGCAGGGATCATACCCGACGGGCCTGAAAAGGGTTAAGATTAGTCCCTTATATAAAGGCAAGGGTAAGAAAACTGACGCCACGGCATATCGCCCTATATCCATAGTTCCCGCGGTAAGCAAAATTCTCGAGGTCGGTATTAATCATAGGCTTCTGTATTTCATGACAAAGCGCGACATTTTGTCTAATAGGCAGTACGCGTATAGACCGGGTCGCGCCACGACGGACCTGGTGCGCGAGGTGGTATGGCGAGTGCTGAGCGCGCGCGAGGCGGGCCAGCGCGTAGCCCTGCTCAGCTGCGACCTTTCGCGCGCGTTCGACACCGCCAACCACGCCCTCATCGAACGTAAACTCCAGTTTCACGGAATCAGAGGCCCCGCCCTATCTCTACTGACCTCATTTATGTCCGCGAGGACACAAGTGGTGGTCGGTGACGGTGGTCGCGTGAGGTCATCTGAACTGGAGAACGGAATGGGAGTACCGCAAGGGTCCTGTCTCTCTAACACTCTGTTCAGCTTGCTACTCAATGACCTACCTGGTAGCATTAGCGGTGCGGAAATATATATGTACGCCGACGACGTCGCCGCGGTGGTCACGGCACCCACCTATCGCGAGTTGGAAGACCGATTAAATGAGGTAATTCACCAATTAGAGTCGTGGTTTCGTGCGAATGGCCTCGCCCTAAATAGGGACAAAACTTGCTTGATGGGCTTTAGTCTCAAAGGGAGATGCCCCCCGCTTAAGGTCGTCGCCGGAAACGCGAGGCTGGAACAAGTCCAAACTACAAAGCTGCTTGGATTTCACTTGGACAGTTCCCTCGTTTGGGACGCGCACATAGACGAGCTGTGCGCTAGGCTTGGTAGTGCCTGCTTTGCACTACGGAGGCTGGCGAGCACAGCTTCGCGCGACGTGGTTCGGGCGTGTTATTACGCAACTGTACATAGCACCTTGACCTACGGCGTGGAGCTGTGGTCGCGAGCCGCCGACCGCCAGCGAGCATTTATAATGCAAAAACGAGCCGTACGCGCTATAGTGGGTGTCCCGAGTGACGTATCGTGCAGGGAACTGTTTAAAGAATTGAATATTATGACTCTACCATCTGAGCTCATATATCAGGTAGCCCTTTTTACGCACCTGCATTTGGGTTTGTTCCAGCGTCGTGGGGTGAACACGACCCGCGAGATGCGGAGCAATAGCTACTCGCACCGCCTGGTGACACCCGAACACAGACTTCAGAAATCTCAACGATCGGTCTATGTCATGGGACCTTCCGTATATAACCGATTGCCAGAAAAGATACGTGACGCACCTTCCACGCCTGCCTTTAAAATAAGACTAAAAAAATTCCTTACGGAATCAGTGTTTTATGAACTAGAGGAATACCTCGAGCTACCGCTCTTATAATGTATATTTTATATAAATTTTATTAATAATTAATTAATTTTAATACGATATTTTTTTTGTAAATGACATGTTACTTTTGGTGTAATAAATATATTCTGTATTCTGTATTCTGTAGGTTAAGCCTGTTTCGCGTTAATAATCTAATTTTATTTTGAAAAATTAATCACCTTGATAAAAATATCTGTGACTAACAGTATAGAAGTCGCGCGTTCAACGAAAATATAAATACACTTCTCTTCCTTGTGATATTCCGTGATATATCACTTCTCTTCCTTGTGATATTCCATGATTTTTCCCGAACCCCTTCCCCTTTCGAGCCTCAAGTGATTAATGGACAACCCCTAACTAGGTATGACGAATATCAATGGAAAAATTGGGCCATATAAATTATTGTTCTATGTATGTAAGGTAGCATATTTTGCTATGTTCGTATTGATAGACATTTGTTATTTCTATTAATTCACAATTGGCACATCAATATGTATTTACCGTTAGTAGCTTATTTATGACTGTAGCCCAAATAATTCGAGTACCGTTTATGTAAGTGTGTATAAATGTTAGGATAATTTTAACCACTTTATTAATATCAGTATTTATTCCAATGTAACAAATAGTCAACTATTTTCCAATTTGTTGTTACGGCACAATCGACATTCCGTGAACTTGTTTAGATGTTTTTGTAAATATTTATTGATTAAAAGGCTATTTTACATCTTTTGTTCATTTTATTGTTAAAACATTAATATGCGTTCAAAAATATAAGATTGGGAGTTAATCGAGGAGCTTAACAAGCCTTTACCAGATAGAAACATTGCCTTATGTAATCCTAGGCTTTTTTGTAAACAGATCTAAATAATGACCTAAATATTTTTTTTTGTTGTAAATAGAGAACACAATTTTGATTTTGGATAAGGCATAAAGTTACAGTACAGGTACAAAACTAGTTTCTAGTCTAACTACACTAACAAAATAGTAATTTATATACACACATAGCCATATTATTATCACTTTTTAGGATTTTTTCTTTTTTTTCTTTCACAATATCGTTAAAAAAGCTGCTCCTCTAGTTACACATAAAATACACGAATTTCGACTAAATCATAAATATCAAATGGTCATGTTCTAGCCAATGTAATAAATAGGCAATTAAAATATAAAAATAACAAATTTTCTTATAAATACTATGCTTAGATAACTTAAAACTTTCAAATTCAGATTCTATAAAAAATGTAATTAAGAATTTATTTATCACACTATTTCTATGTTCCAAAATGTCAGTATAGTATTAAAAATATCAAAACAAATGTTCGATTAATAAAAAAATTCGACGAAATTACACATAAACTGCCATATCCAAAGCTTATGCATTATAAGTATGGAATGTTTAGACCACAAGCTAAGCTAGATACACTATCCACAATTCTATATACTACACATTCAAACAAAATTCTGTAAAAACATCAAAATTTTACCTAAGCTCAGGTGCAAATTGAATCTAATTGTGCAAAATCGTAAAATATTATGTATTAGGATTTTATGAAACACACAATATTTTGACACTACAACAAACAATACAATTTTGATTATAAATAATATCGAAATTGTATATGACTTTGGTAATTCGCCTTAGTCTTAACTAGATTCCGATCCACTAGAGGCTTTGTCCGGAGTGCGGGGAGGCGTATTCTTAGGCGAGGTCTTCACTGGCTGGTAAGACATGTGCATTTGTATCGTATCTCTGGCTTTTCTCGCGCTCTTGTACGTGAGTGAGTTCGCTCTAGGCTTGCGTCTTGAAAAGTGCCTTTCTACCCATTTCAACATGGCTAGTACGGAGTCGGTCGAGGAAAGACGTCGCTCGGCTGAGGTTTTGGTTATGTGTGATGAAGCGATGCGGAAGGTGGCTGCCATACCTTTCAGGGCCTGTAGAGGAACAATGAGTTTTGGTAATCTGAGTATCCGTTGAAGATAAGAGTGACCACGCCAACGGCGACTCACCAATTGCAAACAACGAGGTAAGATAGATTCAATTACTTAAATGCGCTCCGTGGTAAATTGGTCAATACGGTTCTCATTCTTTTAAATATTTCTCTTAAACGAATCTATTCAAAGTATTGAAACGATTCACGAAATATAACCAATATCATATTAATATAATTATGACCAAAATGGTTGGATTTTTGGAAAATATTAAATTTGTTAAAAAACATCTGCAAGGCGCTGTGGCGATTAATATTAAAGTAGAAGTTATTTATTTGGTGTTTCCTGTTTACTGTGAGGGATTACTCTGCGCATCTGTTTTATGTATTTTCAATAGTAATTTACTATAAAACTACACAAAATATTGGAAAACGAAATATTTTATCGTGTAGATGACTATTACTTCTTCGTAGGTGTAGATCACATATTGGTCATATTTTGTGATTTGTTTCAGCAGGTACTGGTATTAAATAAGTCAAAGAGATATCTTTAAAATGCTGAGCATAGAATTAGGCAATTTACCACGGGCTCTAGGCCACCCCATATATAAGTGTTAACCACTGGCAAAGAACGTATAATAATCTACTTAATGTAAAAAATATGTATAAAAAAGGTTCAGGTAGGTAATTCATAATTTTTTGCGATCTTTATTGGCCGGTTAAACATAAAACCATGTATAAGTACTTATTTAATAATATTTAAGAATAAATGTTGTTGGGTACTTGGTTGCATCTAATAGTTAATAAGGTAGGAACTAGCGCTCTAGATGTAACTTACCAGCATAGCATCTTCATCAGTGAGGTCATCTCCGGCGTAGATGATCCTGGTCCTTTCGCTCCAGTCCAAGCCAAACGCGGTTCTCAGGATGTAGATGGATGCACGGCCTGAAATTATGATAAGTATAGTATAATATTATATTTTTGTGGGAATAACCTGAGCTTCTTTTTATCCAGAATAACCAACGTTAATACAGTATCAATCAAGAAGTATTTTAAATACAAAGTGGCATGATTTCTGTGGGCCGCAACAAAGCGTCTTCTGCGTGCAAACCTGATGCCCGGAGACACCCTGGAAGACCGAATCTTAGGTGGCTCGATTGAATCCAACAAGACCTTAAGGCAATTGAGGTGACCGGCAGGAAAAAGCCAAGAATAGGAGAGAATGACGAATTTCACTCGACCAGACCAAGGCCCACCCGCGGCTGAAGAGTCAGGATGATGGCTTTTCTATAGGTACCTACGACCAGAATTTCCCTCTACCTTTGTCCCACTGCACAGGCGGTCTCGCCTCGAGCGCGCAATGCGCCGGCGCCGGTGTGAATCCCGCAGCCGTGATGAGCTTCCTCGCCTGCTCTGCCAACCCTGCGCGTTTCGCCAGCGGAGTCTCACGGAAGTGGAATGTTAGGAGGGCGCCCTTGTTCTCTACCCAGGCTCCGTCTTTGCACACCTGCAAGATTATGAGATTTGGTTACATGGCTGAGTGTGAACTGATACTGTTTACTATAAAGTTTGCTCAACTCTATTATCTATAGAAATCTGAAAGTTATAAAAACTTCCCGCTTAGAGCGCTGGCTGACACATTTTCATAGAAAATAGAGTAAGGCAAACTTTGTAGTAAATAGCCGTCGATGGCAGTTCTCGCTCAGTATACATGACGTAGGAGTTTCCACATTTGGGGATTTACATATCCACTTTTGGCAGACTGTGTGTTTACTAGTGTTTGCTAGAGGAGAAAGGGTAAGTGCCTTTGCCTTATCCCCGAATAATCAAATTGGATTTGAGAGTTCTCCAGTTGCAATTTTTTAATTTTTTTTTATGGATAATAGGCCCGACGACGACTCGAATAATAATCTGATTGACAAAATAAAATATACGTGTCAAATATATTCTGATCTAACTGATAGACTCATTAGAATTTTTAGTCGTAAGGCCTATTGTCGAAAAATTGCAACTTGAGAGCGACTTGAAGTTGTGTATTCAGGAATTTTATTTCTACATTCGCGAATTGCTTTTTGTTGGATCTTATCATATCTGAGTAGGCTTTGCGCGGAATTGTTACTAAATATTGTTTTATACTAGTATTCGTAATATTAGCATATGAATGGCTTGTTTTTCTACTAAGGCTAAGCTGCGTTTCCACGCAATGGAATTTGTCAAACCCAAGACTCGCTTGATTTTACAGCTAAATCTCCTGAAAGGCAAAAACAATCAAGCTACTAGTTAGTTCTTACTAGTTCTTGACAAATTTTCACTCCTTTAGAAACAGCTTAGCATTCATTAACATTAATAAGTATGTTGCACCACTATTTGTCACGGGGACTAACAGAGGATTTCACCTTTATAAATTTCTCACCTGTTCCTGTAAAGCTTTGAGTAGTTCCACCACCTTATCTTGCAGCTCCATCGGCATTGGATGAACGAACTTGCTGCCGTCAGGGTGCAGGATTTCCAGGCCGTGGTTACCAGCGTATGTGATGCCTTCGATTCCGACCTGATGGTAGAAATTGTGAGTGTTTATTTTATATTGTAGCTAGTTCTTGTAGGACCTCATAAGCACACATACGTCCACTGCTGAACGTATCTCCCCTTATAACCAATGTTGGGCTTTGCCATAATTAAGTATGACGCTTTGTTGGAGATGTTATTTATTTTGTGTAAATAAGTGTTCAGACAATCTTAAAACCCTGACATAATACCTCTAGTACTAACACTAAGTTCCCCTGTTAACTGTTAACCCTGCAGAACAATTTTATTTTGCCACCGAAATGCGATCCCCACCAGCATGCCCAGCGTGGGGATTATGGGCATTACCCCCCATTAGATAAACGCCATTAAGGCGCTTATCAAGGGGAGGCCTGCAATGGACCAATACAGGCTGTTGAGGTTGAGGTTGAGCTCACACTAAGTTTGTTGCATTGCAAATCAAACAACCTTATTTAACTTAGATTTAAATACCCTCTACGATTTTACTATAAAACCTGGTTCCGTGTTAAAAACCGTTTACTTTATGGTATTGAAATCAGTACTTACTAGAATTTCATTAGTAGGGCTGCCCCGATATTCTTAAACAGAGATTTGTCGGACGATTAGACAGAGATACAAAGATGCGCACGACAAATTTCTCAGACCCTTTTTAAGCTGGGGGTTAGTGGTACTATTCATTATGTACTATACTATTCTATCAATTATGACAAAGTCTACATTTTACTCCCTGACGATTGCAGTACAGACCTAGGTACTTTTCATCACTGAATTAGGTTTAATTCTAAAACCCTTTCTGATCTAATTAAGTTACAGCTTAATAATGCACAAAAGCTACCTACATAAATATTTGCTATCCAATGATCGTAATGAGGTTATCGAAAACTTATCAAGTCGCAAATATTTGACCCCCGACTGAAGCCAAAGACCACCTATTAAGATTCTAGAACTTCAACGTCTGCTATCAGCTTGACATGATTTCGCGGAAAAGTGACAGTTCTAGCGAGTAAAATATTTGTTGTTTTTTATCTGTTTGTATTTAAAGCGTGCGCTAACGGATATATAAATATGGCGTAACCAACAAATATTATGTCCCAAACCGGGTTAATAAAATTATCATGGAACCTAGGTACATTTGTGTACTTAATAGTATAATAAGTCAATATATTTGTACAAAATGTTGATAATAACAGCCAAAGTTCATAAGATAGTTGAGGCCTTGTTATTGCAAGAAAACAAAGTGGTTTCTGGATGTTTGTTTTCCTGCGTAGAAGAAATCAGTTGTTTTTGATCTACTGGCCAATCTAGTAGGTATGTATTCAATGTAGGTGGTACCTTTTAATCTTGCCGTCGACTAAACTTGCAGGTCGTGTTAAATTCAGTGTCAAAAGCAAAGACAGCAAAAAAGAAAGAAAGCAAAAAAGGTTTTTCTTTGCAGCTCTATTTTTTGTGTCTGACATTTGGCATTGTACTCGTATAACGTCTGAATTTATATACCTTTCTCTAAAAATCCGTTATTGTTGTTCATAACTTGATTCAAAACAAATTTCTGAGAAGACGTTACCGAATCGATAACCTCCGCGGTAGGTATCCACTGATAGAAGAGTCGTTATTAACAAGTCACACGTGGCCGAGGTCTCTCTCGTGATTGTCGCGACCTTCCGTCTACAAACTACCTAAGGTACCTATTTGACCTAGGTAGGTACCTAATGGATCTTATCCTTACACGTTTAATTCATGAAGTTATGTTATTAATGAATTTCTGTCCCGACGGCTCTAGACTTCATCGGGTTTATTTTTCACTATAATTAACCGAAATCAAATATCGCAACTTATTTTATTTGAGACAATCTTAGTGGTGTTAAGGATCGATTTCAAGCGGCATGACAAGATATGGTTTTCTCGCGAGTGAGAAGTACAGAATAGAGACATGCACCGAATTTTCTTTGCTAAACTGTTATTAGGTACAAGTAAATGAAACAACCAATCGAAAAATTAAAAGACAGAACAAAAGAAATACTTAGGTTCACTCACCATTTTCTTGACGTTGTCGACGTTTCGTCCGGAAATGATGGCTATGTTTACGTCTGACATGTTGGATAATCTCTGCAGAACGTGCTTGGTCTCCACGGGTAGAGTGGCCAGGTCGGGGTGAGGAGCGATGGGGGCTAAGGTTCCGTCGTAATCCAGCAGCAAGGCTAGCTTCTGTGTGTAGCCAATATATCTGAAAACCATAGGATTTTGGCCAATTACTGAAAAGTATACTGACATATTTTAAAGCCTATTAAGCAACGATTTAGGTTAAGATTGTTTCATGTAGGAAAAACTGCAATTCATAAAGTGCTTGTTTTATATAAATACTAAAAGCTTACTTGGAAAGGTATTCATCGAAGTCATCAATAGTGACAGGCTGCATAGAGGTGGCACCGATATCATCAGCTTCCTCCTCCAAAGAGTCCATAGCCTTTAGGAAGGCTTTCATCCAACTGTCGACGTCGTTCAGTTGTTCTCTTCTTCTTAGGTGGTTCATGCGTACTGTTCTTTCGTCTTCTGGCATTATTAATGCTCTGGGAAGTTAGCAAATCGAGAAATTAACATTGTGCTAATGTATATCGTGCGTACTTCTGCAGGGAAATATGTACATATATTTTGAATATTCGCTATCTCTAAACATCTAGTTCTTACTAGATGTTGAATATTCGCTATCTGTTAGATTATATTTATTATCGCTGAGAGATAGCGAATATTCAAAATATTGGAAGCTTATCAGATATTATCGCTAATTTACCTGTGAATAACTTCTGCTGCGTCATCAAGCTCGTAAGGATTGCAAATAAGAGCCTCGTGCATCATCTCTCCAGCACCAGCGAATGGTGACACGATCAATACGCCTGGAGGCTTGTTGATCTGACACGCCACGAACTCCTTGGCTACCAGGTTCATACCGTCCCTTAACGGGGTGACTAGAGCAACGGCTGCGTCACGGTAGAAAGCTGCCAGCTCATCTTGACTCACGCAGCCGTAGATATACCTAGATAGAAAAAGATTGGTCAAATCCTGAACAACTACAAGTACAGATGCTTCAACTACTTTACTGGTTTTCTTCATACCTGATTGGAGACCAGTTGGGTGTAGTAAACCTTCCGTTGATCCTTCCAACCAGCTGATCCATTTCCTCTTTTAAGTCTTGATACTCTTTCACGTCTGTTCTTGAAGGTACAGAGATCTGTAGAAGAACCACCTTCTCGATGTGCTCCGGGTATTTTTGCAGCAGTCTTTCAAACGCCTTCAGTCTATGCACTAAGCCTTTGGTATAGTCCAGTCTATCGACTCCTAATATTACTTTTTGGTTTGACATAGATAGCACTGGTTTCGCGTTCTGTGCTAGTTGTACGAATCTGTCGAAGGGTACTCCAATGGGAAGGGGTCGAATGCAAATTGTGCGGCCTCCCAACTCCACTAGAAGGTTCTTCCTGTCGACACGACAGCCCAGGTTTCTTTGGCAGCAGTCGATAAAGTTTAAGCAGTAGTCAGTTATATGGAATCCAACCATGTCGCAACCTGCAAAGCGATTCTATGTTAACAATGTAATAAATCAGCAATAAACAATGATAAGGAAATCAGCTAGTGATATCATAATTGTTGTACAATTATTGAGGGGTATCTATTTATTGCGTTTATTTAACCTATCCGACGTTACCGGGCAGATGGATGCGGTAACTTACCAAGTATGCCTTGGAGAACTTCGTCTGACCATGGGAACAGCCTAAAGATGTCCCAAGGCGGGAACGGAATGTGGAGGAAGAATGCCAATTTGCATTTGATATTATCTTCTTCTGCTCGCTGTAAAAGATAAAATACGATCATTCTGGGTCCATAGAACATGAGACAATACCCAGACAGATCGACAATCATTAGTATCTGTGTTACGTACCTGTCTGATCCAATTGGCAGCCAACATGAGATGGTAATCGTGGACCCAAACGATGGGTACTGAACTCTTTTGTTTCGGATCGTCATTTTTCAGAAGTTTTAGGGCATAGATAGTCTTCTCGGCGAACTCCTCGTTAATCTTGATGTAGGCTTTCCAGTGGTCAGCGATGAAAGTGGCTCTGTCGGGCATGGAGTGGAATAGTGGCCAGAAGGTTCCGTTACAGCAGCCATTGTAGTAACTATCGAAGAGTTTCGGATCAGCACGAATTGGCACGATCTGCAAAATTTAATTTAGCATATTCAGGATCTTTTTCTGTTTAGTTAGAGCCCGTGTATACAACTGCCCAATAGTCAAGTCAGGTTTTCTCGGTTATGTTATGATTATGACTATTGCATTGACTATTCAAGTCTTTTTATTATCAAGATTGTAAACAAAAAAAGGAAATAATCTTGTGACACTAGGGGCCATACTTAGTGTTTTATGGCAAACTTTTAATTTAACTGCCCAAGATTTATTACTTGTACTGTACGTTTCCATATCGAGTAATAAATTATTAATAGGACATTATCTTATCTAATTTAATCTAGATTGTACATATTAGTCATATAAACATAAAGCTTAATAATCAAAGCTCCGCAAATATTACCTACTGCAATTGTACAATCTTTATCAGATTACCAATCTGTTATCAGATAAAAAACATTGGAACTTAACAATAAGCTTCTTAGTAAATAACGTCATAATAGAAAATTCCGATGCCCATAATGGTTCATGTATCAGCGTCAAGAGCAGTAGGAAAATACCTTCTATGATAATTCGCCAGCATATTAATCGGAACCATTGTACCGCATGATCTACATGCAATTACTACGTGATTATAATCCAAGGGTACACCATTGTATGCCCCGTATATGCCCGAGTGGAACAGAATGTACCTACACAAGACTTATCAGAATATTGATTTTAGCGCGTGGACAGAATCTAATAATAGAAAGAGGTAAACTCTGGCACTGGCGAACTTGTACCAATAGGTACTATAAACAATACGCCGTGTTCCGCACGTTACCTACACGTGTTCCGAAGGTCGTACCCAATAACGAAAGGATTCCAGCTGTACCTTTATTGATGAGTTGTATTTATCGAACCCAGAAACGACACGGTATAATTGGAGCATGAAGACCGGAATTTGGGATAAGATAGCAAGATCAATATTTTGGCCTTTAGTGGAGATCAAAAACAGCTTCTAGATAAAGCATTTGAGCACAATTTTCATCAGTGTCGCGACTTTTGATAAAGATTGGCAAAAATAACAAAATTATGTTCAACATTATAAACGTAAAAGATATCAAAACTTATAAATGCATTCAAATAAGGAAAATACGATTTCAAATGTTGATAATTTAAAATGCGGTGTCAGTTGGATTGCAATAAATTTATAGAGGGATTTGGAACAATAATTGTTACCTTCTCTGAGAGCAGCCCAGCAGTTGGCGCCTTATCTTTAGGGTCTGACGCCGGGATCTTCTCGTTTGGATCCTCCAGATGGATTCCAGGCCATCCTACCCAGATTCCACCTCCTCGTATCACGACTGGAGCTACGGCCGTCACCAGGCCTCCAGCGCTGTTGAACATATATTTCTTTATTAGAGACTAGCAGCGCTTCGCTGTTTCATCCGTAGTTCCCGTTTTCGTGGGAATTCTGCGATAAAATATTTAACCCCCTGAACGTAAGATTTTTATTGATGACATATTTTTTTAAATCGGTCCAGTAGTTTCGGAGCCTTTTCAATACAAACAGTCAAATCTTTCCTCTTTATAATATTAGTATAGATTGTTCGCAGAATGCACGTATTTCTCATTACCAAAGAGGAAGGAATGGAAGCTATAGCACAGAATAACTATGAAAATGAAAATGTTTATTTTGTAACATTGATTTATTAAAAACGTTTTGTAACCACAATAACAAAGAACAAAGTTTTGGGCAGCTCTGTTTTCAATTTTAGTTTTTAAAAACTGTGTTACAGAAGGCAGCGTCTTCCCAATGCAAGGTACCTACATTGTTTGTAGTTTCAGAAGGAAACGAGAAACATAATAGAAGTAATGCCTAATCTAGTCTAGATCTATTTACAAAATAACAGTTATGTTTAAACAAAATAAACTAAACTTAAAAGTGCATGCGTAAGTAAGTATATAGAGCTAAATTTAAACAAAAATATAAGTAAATTAAAATATTAAGTTTGTTGAGCATAGAGTTCGACCTTGTTCTTAAAAACTTAAACTGGACTTAACTTAAACTTAACCTTCGTAAAATATTAACAATGTGTGAAAAGCCATGACTATGGAGAAAATTATGAGCGCTTTTTGTATATAATAACTATGATACTAAATTAAATACTACGAAATTCGGCTGGGAGGGCATCAGGGGCCAGTCTGAATAAATACTAACCCAGCCGCGAATAAATATATAATGTATGTACAGGGTGTCCCGAAATATATGTACTAAGACGAAGAGTGATGATTGTGGTCCATGACCTCTCATGGACCACAATCACATCTTTTGTTCTAGGATTTTTATTGATGATAATATTCCTTTGAAATTTTTAAAGATTACTATTTTGTTATAATTTCATGATAAAACGCTGCGAAATATTTTATAATAAATAATGCAAAAGCAGTAAATGCATTGTTATTGACAAATTGTACTTAAACCATCAATGATATCTTGGAATCCTACGGTTTTCCTCGTTTTATACAAATTGATGGAACTGATTGAATATTTAACAAGGTACTTGTTTATTTGAATAGTAAACAAGACTAAAACATCGCTTTCTTAACGTCGTCGTCGTCGTCGGTCCAAAACGCGAGGAATCCGCTTAGCCTACTTTTTAATGTGTTGATTCAACATTTTCTCTTTTGATTTGAATGAAATAATAATTAATAATGGACGTGCCCAATAAGAATTAGCACCCCCAACTTCCATTCCTTCCACTTTGGGGGGGGACAGCAGCAACGCCTGTAGAACAATTTTACCACCGAACTGCGATTCTTAATCTGTATGCCCAGAATGGGGATTACAGGCATTACCCCCATAGGATAAAAGCTAAAATGGCTCTTATCAGGGAATGTCTTGGGTCCGCATTAGAAATAAATAAATAACGCTTGACTGGACAATTCACACGTCATCACAGTACGTTAAAAATGTTTACTACGTAGTACATTTTGTTTTGCTGAACCAGTATGTACTTACTACTATTTGTATTATACAGTAAAGTACACTGCTTACTTTGGGACACCCATTATGAACTAGCGATGCCATTCGGCATTGCCTTTACGATGATGTGTTATGCACTGAAGATACCTGTATGTTATTTAGATCTATGCCCCGGGTTACATACATATTTATTTTAGAAATTATATTTAATTTACTACTCTACATATCGATCTAAGCAATATTTGGTATAATATATGAATTCACCTTTAAATAGGTTGTGATTATTAAGGCCCTTCACTGTTTGTCATTCATTACACCGAAGGCCACTTATATCCATATAAGGTTTATGTTTTGCACTAACGATATGGTGCTAAAATCGACACATACACTATAACGTCACGGATTCATAATTTACAGCAAAAATATACCCCATGCGCAAATATGCACCCTGTGAATGTATTAATGAATGAACACTTTATTGTACTAGTAATAACAATACTTAATGTAAGTCTTTATATCTTAATAATAAATAAACATAGGTAGTACAAAAGGCGGCCTTATCGCTGAGAGCGATTTCTCTCAGGCAACCTCGAACCTTTGTGTTAATAATCTATAACAAGATCCAAGTCACAACCTCATTATCTTCTATTCTACCCGACCCGCGGCTTCGAACGCGTTATTACTATGGAAACGTTTTTAAAGGTCGTTTATACTATTATAATATATTTCATGGGAACTGATTTCTCTACGTCTAGGCCTACTTCTCAGTACCTTTTCAAATTTCAACAACAGATCGGGCTGAAATTTTGCATACAGGCACGTAATACTAGGCCTGGAATCAAAGATGTGCTACTTTTATCCAATTAATCAGATCCCATAAGATATAAATCACACTAATATTATAAATGCGAAAGTTTAGATGGATCACGCCAAAACTTCATAACGGATCGGGTTGAAATTTTGCAAATAGGCAGTTATAACCCTGGAATCAAACATAGGTTACTTTTCATCCCATAAATCAGTTCCCGTGGGATAGAAACTTTAAACTTTATCATTATATTCCATAGGAAGAACGCGTTCGAAGCCGCGGGGCGCAGCTAGTCGCAGTTACCTATAAACGTTTCCATAGAAACAACGCGTGCGAAACGAGTGTGTGATTTTTTGGTGCTTATCAACATTGTGGCAGTTTCCAAATTATTTGCTATTTGTAGTGGATACGTACAAGCAACTGAAATGGTATTTTAATACGACAAGTCTTTAAAAATATGATATCAGGTTCGTTTATAAATAAATCGCCCATTTGTATTCCGAAAAAAGGTAAAAATTATCACTGTACTACATAATGAAACAACTATCCTAGTTATGGGACCTTGACTGGTCAAGTCAAGCCCTTTACGAATATCACGAGATATCAAACCGGCGGCGGCGGCGTAAAATAACAGACCAAATAAAAAATAATCATTATCTACAGTCGATGTGTTTGGCTCGTACCGTTTGCATTTTGCCGAGTTATTGATTTATGTAATAAAGCATTTGTGTTAACTGGCGTTGAATGAATACAATTAGATATAGGTAGGTAAGTGATCATAATCACACAATGTTGTGATAAAATTATTCTTATTTATAAAATTATTTACGGTAGGTTTGATTAATCGGCAAAGAACTTGCGCGTTTCCTTCGGGAAACTTATTGTTCTAGATTGTCGAGAAGTTTCCCTGTGACCACCTGTAAGCCTGTAACCCACTTTAGCTGCGAGTCGATATTCGAGCTCTACAGTGTTAACATTTATTGGTAAAAATGACTGGTAGAAATTTACTTTCACTGGTTTGTTTTTGCAAAATAAGTTTGCAATATTTTGCCACGGTCTTTGTTTAGTAATTTGCGTTTCGTCTATCGTAGGTATTATAGTGTTAGATATTTCTACCTATTGACCTACCTGGCTTTCCTCTCCAATTCTTCAGCCTCATTTCTCGTCAGGATAAAAGGCAATCTGTTGGAAACAACAATCATGCTTCCCTTGCTGTTGCACGTCGATCGACCGACACCGACACTGTCCTCCGATTCACTCATGTTTGTTTTTCTATTTTCGAGTACGTTCCTTTTCACAACCAATCACAGCGCAGCCGGCACGCATGCGCGAATCAATGGAGGGAAAAATTTGAATTTAATATTTGTTTTGAAACTTATTCATAGGGTTGGTGCTGTGCTCGTGTGATGTTTAAATAATGACACGCATCATCGGCGGAGATCCAAGGCAGACTGTTTCTTTTGTGTGCGTCCGGTCGCCTTTATAGACTTGGTCGCGTCGCAGAATAGAGAACTGGCCGTCTGCGCGTCGGAGGTTGGGCGTCATCAAGGGTTATCATCCTGACCCACCCCACAGCTATCTTGGTGTTTAATCAAAGGGAGTTGAAGTCTGGAAGTATATCTATGATTCGATGGATAGTTAAACTAACTTGCTTTTTGGAGTTGTCTTCCAAAAGACTGAAAAATGATGAAAGAATGACACGGTCTAGTGACCGTCTAAAATTACCGTCAATGAGATACTTAGTAGCATCATCGATATATTAGGATTTATAGAAAATATTTCGAGCAATTGAAGGATAGGTACCTAGATAAAGACCGACATAACCACTGTCGTAGTTAAATTTACAATCATTGTTTACGCAAATAAACATTATCATTATCACTCACGAAATAAACAATGGTGTAACTACTCGTATTCTATTTACTAGTCAAGCAATTCAATTGGCCTAATTACTGATCCACTTACGATTAATTCGCGCCCACATTTTAATAAATCGAACAGCTGGTTGATGTCAATAAACACATTAACTTCTGTAATAAAACTACCTACTATGTTAACTACGATCAAATATACCCATGTTAAACTTAAAACGGATATAGGTACAGGGTTTCTGAATCTTTAACACCCGAGAAACGGCTCTAACGCCGCAAAAGTCGTGCGCTGTTAAATCGCGGTATAAATAACGATTATTTATTTGAGACGATACTGAATTTGAATCATACATTCCAGAATCCCGATAAAATTATAGTCCATTGAAAGAACCCGTATCGCAAGCGATTAAGGTTTACGTTTATATCTCGATGCGATTAGCCGGGAATTTTCTAACGTTTCCGCGGGGAGGCCGGCCGTGGCGCGTGCGTGCTGGGTGCGTGACGCGCGCGCGCACGCCGCGTGCGTTACTTTAAATGCAATGAATGGACGCTGATGCTTCGAACACGCTAGTCTGCATGTCTGCCATTTTTTATTTAGGTACCTATTTACGTTCGGTAGTTGCCTTGATGCAGAATTGAGTTTTTGCTAACATTTTTCGGAATCGGCATCAATTACGTTTATTTATTTAGGCTTCCATTAATTATTTAGATAAGTCAAACTATAAACAAAATATAATCAATCAGGATATAGGCAGTAGTAAGTCATTATCTTCGCGTATTTTTTTTTGAAGTAAATAGAACCATTTATTACCATTTATTTGTATTTTTTAAATAATTTTACTCTGCTTCAGCGACTTCCAAAGTAGTCGGAGCTAAGTGTTATCTAAGACTGAGTGAAGGAAGCCAAATATTAATAATTTAAATATTAGTTCTTATCTCAATTAATAAAAGACGACTAACGAGGTTGCTCTGCAAAAATCGTTAGGTACAAGCGTTTTATGTCATGGTCAGGTTTTAGTTTTTTACTTTCTTGTATTATATTTGTTTACACGTGTGTTGTAAGTATCCATCTTTTGCTAACCTACCAATAAGTTAAGATAATGCTCAAACCTAGTGGATTTGTTAAAAAAACTAGGCCTAGATCTCGGTAATCACGGGATCCCCGTGGTAAAAAACAGGAATTACTTACATAAAATTCAATTTTTTTTCTTCGGTTTCTTGGTTGTAGAAATACATTAGAAATACGATACATTAAAAAAATTACGATAAAAAATCATGCGTTTTGCACCTAATTTGGTCTAGACCTCAGGAACCCCGCGGTCTATAGAAAATATTTTTCTTTTGATTCGTAGGTCATTACATTACTAAATCTTTGGTTCTTTGGTTGGGTTTTATTGTTAGTGGTGTAGTTTTCTTGTAAATATACAAAAGATTCATTTTTGTGCCTACGCTGTTCCAAAAATGTATGATGCTCTGTCCCGCTCCTATGAACGCCAAATTCTATGACCATCCTCTGCACAAAATGGCGCGCATTTCCCCCCTCTTAAGCAACGGTTTCCTCTGCCACTAAGTGAGATACCTAGTTTACTTAGGCCCGTATTACTTATGGAGTCATTACGTGAGTTCTACTCAAGCTAAGAATCACTCCTCAAGTAAATCTTTATTATAGAACGTAACTCCGACGCTACTTAGCTAGTTGCACGAGCTAAATCTCTACTTGAGTGAGTAGGGTTTTGTCTTTGGTCTACACTATTATCTAGACGAAAAACGTTCCTTTTACCTTATCAACCTGACTATCCCAATTTATATTTTAGAACATTTTAAGCTATTGCATAGCTTCTATCGCGGGCCTTGAGCGCGGGGACCGAATCCAGAAATTCCGTAACGAAAAAACCTTAACGTTTGTCTCTTTAGTTCAGCAACTCGCCTCTAGATGGCATTGCAATAGCTTTACCGCGGCAGTCCCCGAGTGCCACACGTCTTTTTTTATTGTTTTGATGGTTAGTGTAAAACGAAACGCAAAGATTTCAAACATTTTAATAAAAAGAAGCTTTGGCGCGTAGGAATATTTTCCAAGCTTACTCAAGCGTGTCCAGTCCAGACCACACTTGAGCTTCAAATAATCACTAGGCAGAAATTATGAAACTTTTAAATCGTTCTAAAATAGACAATTAATCAAGTAATGCTTGGTAATCGCTCAATAAAGGTACGTAATAACGTGGTAAAAAAACAACGCATCTTTACTTTACTTTACTTGAGAGTTACATGAGTGAGTGTAGGTTTTGACAGGAGTTCCCAAGTATTGTTTTAAAATTAGTCTTTATTGATAACTTTACATGGGCATCACTCAAGCATAGATCGATGACTAAGCATGCTTTCATAATACGAGCCTTAGGCTAGTAGTAGCTAAAACATAGGTTTTAGCTGGTCCCAAAGCACTAGATTGCGATAGTGCTTAACTAATTGAAAAATGTGGTATAAATAAAATAGCTCAGAGCCGTAATTAAAAGCAATTACGTAGGTACTAGAGTTAAATTAAGTACGTAAAAACGTACTTAATATAACTTTAGCTAGAGATAGTGGGTACCTATTTAAAAAGTAAAAAAGTACCTATGCAAGTCTTTTATTATACTGAGAAAAATCATAAACCGTTTGTGTGCTTATTACACACACTTAAAAAGTTTGGATTTAGATGGATGTCTGTTACTTCTTCACGCCAAAACTACAGAAAGGATCGAACTTTGCATACTGGTAGTTCCGACCTACTTTTTATCCCGGTAATTCGTTCCCATGGGATAGAAATAACCTTTAAACGTTTCCATTGAACAACCTGTGCGAAGCGAAGAAGAAAAACAGTTTTTTTATTTAAGAAGGCTACGAACCTCTCCCAAATCTCAGCGGCCGGCCCGAGCTAATTTGTTGTTGTTTCACGTTGAATCGCATCGTGTTGGCCATTCCGCGGCATTCGCCTTATTTTGGAATTGTGCTCCCTGTGTCGCATTGCCCCCCGCGTTTGAGCGAGCGGTTGCAGAAATTTGAAGGAATTTCTAAATTTTTTATATTTTTTCGTACTTTGCGATTCATTTTGAATAAACGACTGATTTCAGAAATATTTTTGTTTATTTCTAATGGTGAATATATTTAGGATGTCTGCAGTGAGACAGATTTTCGCATAAAGATGTCTAACATGCATAAAAAATAGCTTGAAAATGACTCGATTTGATGATCAAAATATGGGAAATTAGTTTCACTCTCATTCAAAGAACATAATGTTTTTTAAAAAACTAAAACACTACAAACATAGCTATTTGTCATCCGATTATGTATGGAAAATTTCAATACGATCGGGAACGTAGTTTCCAAATGAAGCGGGAAGTACGTTTGTATGGGGGCTAAGGTGTCCGTTCTGTTCTTAAGCGCCTAGCGCACACTGCGCTGGGTGCGCCTACAGAAACTTATAATATTGGAGAGTGAGCGAAGCGTAGGAATCAAATGATACAGTAATAGGGTATATCCATACATTTTTTTAATTTTATTAATCAATTATTTATGTTAATAGATAAACATAAAAATATAACACCCACAAAATTTTTAATTATTGAGGTAAAAGTTAAACTACACTCAGTTTCGGGTGATAAAAACTATACCATGTTGGCCCTTGTATTCTGTGACGTCTCTTTTCACCAATACAGAAATGTACAAATGTGACGTCATGGTTCGGCTGCCAATAGCGTACAGAAATTTTGCGATTGATTATCAACTATTCAATGATTAAATTTCACAATAAAAATATTTAAAAAATACAAAAATAAATTTGCAGATATTAAATTTACGTATGCTCTATCTATATCAATAGAGCATACGTAAAAAAAATAGCTTTTTTGAAGTCGCATGCATAATATGCATATGCATATACCTACCCTATTGATCCATTAAAAATATTAGGTACCACCTACTTATAGCATTCCGGTTTATATAATTAACGAGTATAGTCACTTAATTTTTCTACTTGGAAAAATAAAATCTAATTCTCGTCTTCGTTGTCGTGCAAAACTAACATTTATGTCGCTTTTATAAGATGAGCATTTGGACAAAAACGAATGAAAACTTTTATATAGTTTTTAAGAGTTACGGCCATGGGGGCACAGAACACTTTCGTAAATACGCAAAGATTTTAACTCTAAAAGGAAAATCGACGTTACGTTTTCGTATTCGTGCAAAACCAACTTTTATGTCGCTTGTCGATTGGCGTTTGGACGAAAACAATCAGAAACTTCGATATCGTGTCCTCGAATTCATGATCGTTGATTATAAAAACTTTATTAGGAACTTAATTTAAAAACGGCTCTACCCCAAATTAACCCAATAAGCACTGCTAATTATAAGCAGTGCTTATTGTGTATATTTACATTTTGTAAAATACAAATCTGCTAAAATCATTCTCCTACCTCACCTACTTACAAAAAAAAAAGCATCGTCCACAAACGATGTAAAGAGAAATTGGAGGACATGCATAAAAAAACATGTATAAGTACCGACTTAGGTAGGTATACTAGTATCTAGTATAGAACCTCCTCCATTTTTGAAGTCAGTCAAAAATACTTACATAAAATGATATCTAACTTCACTCTACATATAGAGTAGGTACAATGCACTCTTGGATGTCTCAAACTTGCGTTTTCTCCTCATGTAAACAATTTGTTAAAGATGCAATAACAACAACAATTGAATCATACCAACTCAATTAGATGATTTGATTACATAATAATACTGGTCAAGTGCGAGTCCACTCGCACGCGGCGAGTTCCGTACCATCGAACAAAACTATTTTACAAAAGAATAATAAAACACGGATTTTTTTGACAGATCGCAAAAAAGCAATAAGGAAACATGACGTGGAATCCAAGAACTAACCGTGCCAAGCCAAATGTTGTTTAACTTCGGTGATCGGTACTCAATGTGTTTTAAGTTTTTTTTTGTTGTAGCAGCAATAATAATACACATCCATAACAACTATCTATCTATTACGGTTCATGCGGATGCCTTGACAAACGTAGAGCAAAGATAGTCAATAATAATTTTAATAATTATTTTATTTCTTTTTGGTGTTCTAGCGGCAAGGGAAACATAAATAAATAAAAAAAGACGTGTGGCACTCGGGGACTGCCGCGGTAAAGCTATTGCAATGCCATCTAGAGGCGAGTTGCTGAACTAAAGAGACAAACGTCATATTTCAAAAAGTCATTAAAAGTTCTACTATTCATCGATAGATGGCAAAACTAAAAAGTATCACCGCTGTTCCGGTCGGAGTGGGGAGCGTGAGGTTTTTTCGTTACGGAATTTCTGGATTCGGTCCCCGCGCTCAAGGCCCGCGATAGAAGCTATGCAATAGCTTAATTAAAAAATTTAATAGGGCTTTATTTCCTTACCAGCATGTTGTATGTTTTATACAATTAATTTATAATCTAAGTGGGTAATTATAAACTAAAACTAAACTATTTACATTTCCGAAGCAGTTTTGTCCGGTAAGGACTCGCCTTTGGCGGTGAAAGCCTCCTCCAAGCATTCTGCCAACTGAAAATGTCAACTGTCTCTCTCTTACGGTTCTTCAGATACACCCTGCTGATAGACGGACGAGACAGCGAAGGCTTAGTAATAAGTACCCGTTTTCACCTTCGGATACGGAACCCCAAAATAATCATTATCTGCCATTGTTTTCATAAAATGTAAACATAATTCACCTATTCTTGACCTGTAAGAAGGCGTGGAAGAAAACCACGTAGGTATTTAGTTGTTATTATTACTGCCTGCAAATTTAGCAGTTATCATTGAGTTTTGGTAGAGCTTGTTCGGAAATGTAGAGCTCTCAATGCGCCTATGCCCTTCCTACCAGCCAACATTCGTCCACTGCTGAACCCCAAAATAAAGGGGGTTTGCTATAACGAATGAATGAATATGAGTGAATACTTTATTGTACAAAATAAAGAATACAAAAAAACTTATACATACCTAAGTTAGATGAATAAACCAGTGCAAAAGGCTGTTTTCTTAGGTACTAACAAAACATATAGTAATAATATGGAGTTATTCCCAACGTCTCATGTGACACGTGCTCATTCACTCAAGTGTCCCAACCATTTAAACAAAAAAAATGTTTTCCTCATCAGAAAGTTTAGCGCTGGTTTGGTCCAGGCACACACAATAATTCATAGCATTAACTTATAAAATAGTATATGTACATAGGCTAGCTTAACCTGACAAAGAGTTGGGTGAACCCAGCAAACTTTATTTTATTGTAAACTAGCTGTGCCCCGCGGCTTCGCTCGCGTTGTTCCTATGGAAACGTTTATAGGTGTTTTCCCGGCAATTATTAGATTTTTTCTTGCTGTATAAACCATCCTTGGACTTCAACGAACATTTAAAAAAAAATTGGTCAAATTGGTCTAGGCGTTATTGAATTATGCGCTTACCCAACACATTTAGCGGTTAATTTTTATTATAGATTTTTTATTTTATTATGTAAGTAACAAAATCAAGAGTCAAGCCACACTTAACTTTACGAGTTATACTCGTATGAAAAACGAAGAGAAAGTGTACAAAAAAAATTCCACAATACATTATGTTTACAATAAACTAAAATTATTCATAATTACATAAATTAAAATTATAGCCTCCAATCAAACCTAATAAATAATCATCTGAACGAGACCATGGACCATCATAGGTAAAGTTTAAATTTTTCCTCGTAAACAGCTTAGATCCTTGCCGCTAATTACAATGCGCAACACTGTTAATTATTGTTTTTAAAAACTTTTCCTCAAGAAATATTGTCTGTTGCACTATAAGTATACAATCCTAAACTAAGTAGACAGGTACCTATCTAAATATAAGAATGAAAAATATTTAGTAACAATAAATTTACAATGGATTTCCGCAAAGTAACGCCTGAATCTATTATTTAGGTACCTATCTACTATAATTTTTTAAGTTTTGTAAATAATGTATGAAAAAAAATAAAAGAAATTGTAGTAAGTCCTCAGATCTATGAGTAAGTCTCACCATATTTTATAAAGCTTAGGCCGAGATTTCTTGCTAGTGCGTTTATTATACAAGGTGCCACAGAATGTGTATACAAAGCCGAAAGGGGGTGATTCTGAAATAAATTGAAGAATTTTATATGAGTATGTCTTTTACAACGGGGAGTCGGGGATCTAGACTTAGTTTGACAACCAAATCCGCCAGGTTTATTGAAGTTTCTGTTATATTATTGTGCAAACGCTAATCTTATACAAGCGCCATAAGAGTTGGTTTTGCACGACAACAAAAACGAATCATCGACCCTCGGACTATCATTCACAGCCTCGAGAAAGGGAGCATTGCATCTATAACATTTGTTGATAACATCCCTCTTGTGTTAAACTATATTTAAACGCATTGCATCTATAACATTTGTTGATAACATCTCTCTTGTATTAAAATATATTTAAACCCAATTTATTAAACTGTTTACTAACCTTTGTTCTGGGTATTATGACTACGGCATTGCTTAGATACATTATGTAGATACATTAAACTTTTCGACTTTCGACACTGGGGAGTGATTGAACCAATGTGCTGGACCTAAAAAAAATATTATAGGTAATGTACCTAATAATAACTATTAATAAATAGGTTTTGCTGAAGGTCTTACATTATTATAACATAAATTATAGTAAAAATGGTTGTCTCAAGTCGGTTTAGAAACGATATTTTATTTATGTTTTCACATATGGACTTATACCGAATGGCAGTACGTACACGTACACAACTACACACTCAGCAAACAGTAGCGACAGGTAGGTACTTAATTTTTTGAAGTGATAAATAATAAATCTTTTGCTTATTTATTGGCAAGTAAAGTACCAGAGGGGTAAGTTTCGTTGACGTTAGTAACGAGACGTGATCGTGACGTCTCCTTTTACGATACACGTTGGCACAGCACTGCTTCTATCTTGCGCATAAGGAACTACGCAATACTCTAGTCGTCATGCCTATTCCCATCCTAAAAGGATATCATCACGATCATGTCTCGATAATAACTACAAATAGACTCACCTCCTCAGATACAAGAATTTGATTATTGACTTTAAGGTCTTAATAAGATTTTTGGTTTGTAATTGTTAGTATTCTTTCATGTCATGGTTTTTTTTATCCTAGAAGTTCTATTGCTTCGTATTGTCAGTATTCCCGATTTCCTTTTCTATACTGTTGAGATTGTGAACCAAGTACCTACTTAGTTATTTAAAGTGACTGACGTCAAGAAATGTGATTTACATCGGACGTTGTATATTTCTTGTAGACCAGGATACCTCTTCTTAAATAATAAATAATAATATAAATATATATTATACATTCGAGCAATATTATTTATTAACTAGCTGTGCCCTGTTTAAACTGGCTAGCAGTTTAAACATTCTGTTATCCAGATCCAGTACTTTTAGTTTAAGAACTTAAAGTTCTGGACCTGTGAGTAAAATTTCAGCCAGGTACTCCATTCAGGAGGTTTATGGTTATCTACGCACTACCACTTCAACAACGCAATGGCTCAAACTTTCGCCTTTATTATTAGTAGGATACAAAGCCTTCCTCTTTATTGTCATTGTTAGATACAAACAAAGGATTACTCGATTTTATTGTTTATAACTGGGATCATTTTATTGTGGGTTGGCAACTTTTTATTTTTAAGATATATGTAGCTGGCAATCTATGCCTCTCTCTCTTCTTTTGGCTTATGAAGTGCAAAGGAGGTGCGAAGACTGACCATTTATTAATATACAATTTTTTGAACCCGGATGGTTCGCTGGCCCACACTGCGAATGAGAAAGCTAATTTATTTGTGACTCAATTCGCAGAGGCCTCACGTCTTGAGCCCACAAATGTTTCACCACCCAGCCTTCCTCGATGTAGCACTAACATGCCTGAGATACGCATACATCAAAAGGAAGTGCTCAAAACTTTGCGTGGTCTCGACGTGAATAAGGCTAGTGGTCCGGACGGAATCGCGGCTGTGGTGCTGAAGTCATGCGCTCCTGAGTTGTCTCCCATCCTTACCCGACTCTTTCGCCTGTCCTTGAAATCTGGTAAAGTCCCCAAGACATGGAAGCTTGCTAATGTGCAGCCTGTGCCCAAGAAAGGTAGTCGAGCTGATCCCACAAAGTATCGCCCCATTTCAGTCACCTCCCTGCTCTGTAAGTGTATGGAGCGTGTCCTGAATGGCAAGCTCCTGGCATATCTCGAAGACAATGACCTCCTTAGTGACCGTCAATACGGCTTTCGTCGAAAACGATCTACAGGAGATCTTCTTGTGTATGCCACCCACATATGGAGCGAAGCCATCGAGAAGCACGGTGAAGCCATTGCGGTTTCACTTGACGTATCTAAAGCATTCGATAGGGTATGGCACGACAGCCTTATTAACAAGCTTCCAGCATACGGACTTCCAGACCTCTTCTGCAACTGGCTTCGCGACTTTCTGAGGGAAAGATCCGTTCGTGTAGTCGTTGATGGCTGCTCGTCTGATCAATTGGCGATCAACGCCGGGGTACCTCAGGGGTCAGTACTCTCTGCCACGTTGTTCCTGCTGCACATTAATGACCTGCTGGTACCCGGTATCATTGGGTACGCAGACGACAGCACCGTATTTGAGAGGTACCTATCGAACGGGAAAGCCAGTCGGAATGACGTACAGGTGCAGAGAGAAGACATGCTGCAGCGCTTGAACTTAACTCTTAAGGCAGTCTCAGACTGGGGCAAAGCCAATCTGGTTAACTTCAATGCCTAAAACGCAAGCATGTCTCTTCTCTGCAAAAAAGAGTCCGCTTGTCCAGCTTCCCGTTTTCCGCAATGTACCGGTACCTATAAAGGATCAACTGCAGCTCCTCGGTGTCACTCTCACACCAACTTTGAACTTTGGCACATTCATCGAGTCGAAGGCCAAAACAGCAGCCATGAAGTTAGGGATCCTAAATAAGGTTAAGCGATACTTCACACCGGGACAGCTTCTATCCCTTTATCAAGCACAGG
Organism: Eupithecia tripunctaria; assembly: GCA_955876795.1. Lineage (NCBI taxonomy): Eukaryota > Metazoa > Arthropoda > Insecta > Lepidoptera > Geometridae > Eupithecia > Eupithecia tripunctaria. Next base: position 8,380,173 of record OY041609.1, on the reverse strand, counting down.
TCCGGTCTGGTTTGGAGTATTGCTGTCATGTTTGGGACGGCTCGGCCAAGTACCAGCTTGCAGCCTTAGACTCGATCGAACGAAGAGCTTTCAGACTCATTGACGAGCAGTACCTTGCAGAGACTAAGGTTCAAAGTCTCGACCACCGCCGCAAGGTTGCTTGTCTCTCGATCTTTTATAGGATACATTTTGGAGAATGCTCACTTGAACTACATGACCTGATCCCACCATCCCCCTTCCACTCCAGGACAAGCAGACGCACAGCGTAATACCATCCATACTTGGTGGACGTACCCTCCACTCGCACTAAGCGGTTTTCCTCCACCTTTATTACTCGCACCGCAAATGAATGGAACTCGCTCCCTGCCTCTGTTTTTCCGGCCAATTACAACCTGGGTCTCTTCAAAATAAGGGTGAATAGGTATCTTCTAGACCTTCGTGATACACCGTCGGCAGCATCTTCACTTTCCATCAGGTGAGATCGCGGTCAAACAAAGGTCTATTTACCGTAAAAAAAAAAAAAAAAAAAACAATTAATTACAGTTTGCTGCCCCTCATCCTGCAGTCTACAGTAATGTAATAGTATTGATTAAGTGATCTTAGACTATTCTGTCATATGAGGTCATCGTCCTTTACCTTGTAACAAAGATCCCTACAAATATCGTATCACTGTGTTTTGTAAATACACATTTGTGTATTTATATTTGTTTCTGCGAAATACCTATTATGTTAAACTAGAATTACGAAATAATTTACATACCTACGAGTAAGTAGGTAGGAATAAAAATCTTCCCTACTTTTATAAAAAGACGTGTGGCACTCGGGGACTGCCGCTGTAAAGCTATTGCATAGCATTTTGTATCAACTTATGCAATTATAATTTTATTTATTTATTTTATTCATGCAGTATTGCTTTTTCTTTGATATTAATTCAAGTTACACTTTTTGAGCGTGGTGACCAATAAGAATTTTACAAGTACAGCTATTTACTGTTGTACATAAATACCTATACACCTATATACTTTCTCATAAACAGCTGCTTATGTATTCGTCCGATTTCGGAGCAGCTCCTCTCGATTCGTGCGAGTTTCGTAGAGTTGTACAATACGTCTAATCGCACGCACACAACGCCGTGTCGAAGACTGCCGAACTGAAACGACGTTAGACGATGCACGGCCTTCAAGCCACACCTACTTGCCCGGCGGAGTGGGGAGCGTAAGGTTTTTTCGTTACGGAATTTCTGGATTAGGACCCCGCGCTCAAGGCCCGCGATAGAAGCTATGCAATAGCTTAAAAAAACAAAAAATGGAAAGGACACTGCCTGATTTTTAATTGACTTCAGAAACAGGAGGGGGTTCTCAATTCAACTGTATTTTTTTATGTTTGTTTACTTTTGACTGGGTGGTCCGATTTTCATCATTATTTTTTTATTTGAAAGCTTCCCGAGTGGTCCCATTTGGTCCAGTTCTGACTATGAAAATAAAACTATATTACTGAACGGTTTATATTTTTTGAAAACAAAATCAATGATTAGTATTGTATCATTCTCTTTGATTTCGAGTTCCACGTCGAACCTCTACGCTACGACCGACGTCATTATATAACCTGTACATTATAAATAAATAAATAATGTTGGACAATTCACACAGCATTATCTAGCCCCAAGCTAAGAGCTTGTGCTATGGGTAGGTACTAGATAACAGATATACTTAGGTACATAAAACTACTGCATAGATAGATCATTTTTATCATACATAGAAAACATGCAGAACGCCCTGAACAAATATCTGCAGATCGTACACACATTTGTCCCGACGCGGGAATTGAACCCGCAATCTCCTGTGCCGCAGGCGGACCATCGCCCAAGACGCCACAGAGGTCGTCATTAGGCGTCGTATTATGGTATTCTGTATGTAAGTAATTATCAATTGCCTTTTTCTTATGCCCTTTTGTTAAAGCTTTCATTATAGGTAACGTCCACGACACCATGCCGAACTTTTTAAACTCAAACGATTAAATAATGTAAATCCAAGATTTCTATACTTTTCGGCCCTGCCGGGTAACCTGTCAGGAAGACAAACAATACAGGGTCAAAAGAAACAAGGCTGTTTTTTTTCCTGCTAAATGCATGGTATAACTTTTAAGTGATTGTATTTTGACTAGTGTTGCGGCGAGTGCAATCGGTTCAAGATATCAGCTTCTGCACTCAGTCGCCAGGCCAAGGGTCAGTGCAGGCAATGTCAAGCTTCGCGGGGTGCGAGCTCAAAGCTTTAACTCGGTGCTCTACATGGCACTCGGCAAACCCGGTCTGCGTCTGGTGTCCGGTGACGTGGATTCATCAGGGATTCCTTCTAGTATACCGGCGTATACTAGAAGGAATCCCTGATGAATCCACGTCACGTCGTCGATGATGTAGTGAAAGTCTGTCCTTCCAATGATAAGCGTTTATTTCCACAAACACATACACTAAGCACTCAATCACTGAAACACTACTGAAACTTTCAGGAATACACACAAGACTAGGAACACTTTTCCTCAGGCTTGGGCCTTGAGAGCTGATCAGAACTTGTTCACTTTTCCGTATTCGACCACTTCAGATTGACTTTTTAAGGCGAGGTGGTTTGAATTCCCAGGTTTTCAAACAATCACATCTCTTCTAAAATGAAAAATTTTGTACGTTTTTTTGATTAATATTAAAATTGAACAAAATTGAACATATATTCTCGCATATTGTGATTATAGAAAGGTGAATAAAATTAATTTACTCGATAAAAAAAAACATAAAGATGATACTAAATTCAATTTAAAACAATCGATACAAAGAGATTACTAATTGAAATTATCTCAAAGCTATATCAAAGGATAGAGATTTTTATTTATTAGTATATGTGGAAAAAAAATCATATATTGTTATTATTTATCTCTGTGAAAGAAAACTATCCAAATCTACCCATACAGGCGCTCGCGGCGGGCTGCCAGTGCCCGTCGAGACGTCTTCGAGGTCGGACGCACGCCGTTTGTCTCACAGACACCCCCCCGCATTTTTTATTGGTGCAGTGCATATAAAAAATGGGAAATAAATATAATAGGAGAAAATGTAAAATGATGGGTAGCTACACATGTAGGTACTACCTACCGAAGTTATAAAGTTAAATTTTGTAGATAGGAGGTTGGTAGTGATTGACAAAGAAAGTTTTTATTTGTGTAGGTACTACACAAATAAAAAGTTTCTTTGCGAATCACTTATACCGGTAGTATGTAATAATGAGTATGACACCCATTTACGATATAAATGATTTCCTACGATGTCGTCAAGTTCTAAGCATTTGTTACCTACCATCATTGTTTTGAAGCGCCACAGTATAAAAAATGAGTGCTTACCCGTTCAACCCACAATTTATCTATCCAATATTATTTTTACCCATTCATCCCAAGACATAATTATGCTCCGTTCGACCTACTCCAAAAATCTAAATCACAGGGTATTCTAAACAGTAAGTACAGACACTGTTATATTGGTGTGTACATTTACCCAGGTGTTTTGGTTATGTGCATTTTAATAAACACCAAACAAATGTTCTTAAGAAAACCGTTCACGTTTACTTGCGAGTCAATAAAACAGAAACGCAAGTGGATTCCGATCAAATAGTTGTATAGAGAAACCACTCAGACGCTTTATACAAATGGACTGAATTTAGTCACAAACATACCGTCATTTGACAATAAAAACAGGAATCAGGACAAGGAGTAAAATTTTCGCAATCTTGAAGAAGTCGAAATCCTAATAGATTATGAAGGATTTCGCTAATAGTTCGAGGGACTAAATGTTACTTTCACCCGAGGTAAACACTGTGCTTTTCATAACGAATACAAGGAAAGTAAAAATAAAAATATGAATGAGCTAAAGTTTTTTTTTTACATAAATCAACAACTTAGGTGAGGTATTTATTTAAACCCTATGGTAAAATAAGAGCAATTATTAGTTATAGATAGTGAGAGGTTTTTTCCAGGTACCTCTTGAGAAGTGAAAACTTTAGATGTTTTTGGTTAAATCCATCATTTTGCCTTTTGAAAAACAATGTTAGTCTCTCGAAAACCTTTAAATGTAGGTACATTGCGTTTAGTATCTACTTAACGTTGTCTTTCATAGAATACACGCTCCATAATGTTGAAGGTTTGTCTTTGAGAATACGTTAAAATACAAAACGACAAAATGTTTTCTTATAAGGATTTCACTATTTTCTCTGCGCGCTATTTCATAAAATCGTTGCACGATTTTAGGTACCTTCATTTTGATTTAAGTGGGAAAAGATTTTCCACTACTGCTTTAGCCTCTTCTTTTATAAAATCAGTAGTTAAATTTATGTATAAATCAATGTCTGAACTCATTGTAATAATGACACAAAACTCTACAACTCGAAAAATCAAATGAAGATAGGATTGTAGTTTTTCCGCTTTTTTTAGTAGTAAATCCTCTTTAGAGATGGCAGAATATAGCCATGGTAGCTCTCGCTATTCTGCCATGGTAGAATAGACATGGAAGAATACCGAAAACTATTCTACCATTAATTTTTATCTTTAAGAAATGGTAAATATTTTGCCGAAATCTATGTTATTTTAAAGAAATTGTTGAAAGTAACTGATAATATGGTATGTTGCCTCTTTTTTATTTCAATTTTACATTACGCTGTAATTGCATGGCCATATGAATAGCGTCAAACCAGACGCAAAAAAACTGCGATTCCCAACCCGCATGTCCAGCGTGGGGATTATAGGCATTACCCGTATGAGATGCGGGCACTTATCAGGGGGAGGCCTGCGTCTTGCGTTGGAGGTTGAGATTGCCGTGGGGTCCATAACAAACGTGCCTACTGCTTGATTTTCTATACTGTGGCACTAAGATATCGTATGCAGTCATGCAAAGTCAAGTGGCGCACGGCCTACCCCGGGTGCGTAAATGAATATGTCGCGCGCTCAACATGAGGAGGCCGAGGTAGCGCTAAATACCTAAAAGGCTTAGATAGGCCCGCCTTAAATAGAACTGACTGACCGACGGACAAGCTCTAGTTTTTATACCTCCGTCGGCCCTTGAAAACTTACTAGAATATTCTCGTAATATCTAGTGAACTAGCTCTGTCTCACTCACTCATCCTACGTATTGTCAGCCGTCCCTATCTAACATTTCCACGGTTTTCTGGAAGCTATATCTATCTCGCTCTTGATTCGAGAACATATTTGCGGTCCTTGTCTTTTCTTTCGATTTGTTCTAGAACGTTTGACAAACACCTATATGAAAGGCTAGGTTCCAGAACATTCTATAAGGTTCTTAATCCTTCCATGGATATCTAGAATGTTCTACGGCCTTCCATAACGTTCTACAGGCTTCCAGAACTTTCCAGAAAGTTCCCGACTGGTCTCGACCATTCCAGAATATTCTATAACTTTCCAAAGCTTTCTACGCGTTTATTTACGTCTCTCGATAGCTCTAGAATGTTCGACAAACAATGCGTAGAAATAAAATCTTAGAACTAGCTTAACCGAATTAATCTACACTTAAGTATATCGGTCGCCGACAACTAGGATCTATTTTTAGTTTATTTATTACTTATTGTACTTATTAGTGTCTTCTGGCGAGGCCTATGTTCGTCAATAGAGAAATCACGAGCTAAACACCGTGATAACTACAGCGCTTCCTAAGAATGGTATGTTTAGCGACTACAGGCATGAGAACCATACCCGGTGCTGCCCTGAATATCATTCTAGACCTAGCACCATTAGACCTGTACATACAACAAGAGGCGACAATGTCGGCGCTAAGACTGCACAAGTGTGTGTGCACAAGCAGACCACATTTTTTTTTTTTTTTTTTTATCAGAAATTGTCCTTCGTTTGACCGCAATCTCACAATTCTCACATGATGGAAAGCGAAGATGCGGCCGACGATGTATCACGAAGGTCTAGAAGATGGCTACTCCGGACCACATTCCGAAACACAACAGAGTTGCTTCACGGACTTGCCCAGTCCGGAGGGTGGTGACAAGCCACGGCCGAAGCCTACCACCAGAGAGTATCGCTCTTAGCACCACCCAGAGGACACGTGTAGGGTATCAGAGGGTCAACACCTACGGACGTGAGCGATACTGTCCCCCGAACATGCTCAGATATTAAACAGGGCCATATCATACGAGCCTCTCATAGAGTAGCTCCTTATGACAGAATGCCCAGTAAACCAATACCCGATGAACACTACCAGATACATCTCTACGAGGATAAAAAAGATAAACAAGGTGCCCTCGAAGAAATAATCTTCACAGATGGATCTAAAACGGACACGGGCATGGGTGCTGGGGTTCACTCAATGGACCTCAACATCAAAAGGCATATCAATAACGCAGGAAAACACAAGCAGCAGCAATATACAAGAGAGAAATGAATGGTCAACGTGTACTCATTCTCTCTGACAGCGATGCCATACTAGAGCTCTGGAAGGCAACAGCTGTAACTCCAAGCTCGTATACGAATGTCACTTGGCACTGGAGAGGATATCCACTGCGAATCGGATCATCCTTCAATGGGTCAAGAGACATACCGGGTCACTATTCAACGACGCCGCCGCCGATGAGGAGGCTCGGAAGGGATCGGAAACAACCACAGAAGGTCCCTCACCTTTTCTACCCCTGCCATCCTCACTACTATGTATGAGGCTCAGTACATGTATGGCTAATACATGTATTAGTCTCAGAACTAGAAAGATGAAAAACGAACTATGGATACGCCTGCTAGAATGCAGACAAGCCAGAGCGGCATTTCCATCAAGTTCACCGAGGCTTACGAAACACCTACTCCACCTAAATAGAATGGACCTGCGTATCCTGGTAGGATAGGAACTCTAACAGGTCACTGCCCTCTGAACAAACACTCATTCACCATCGGAGCAACGGACAGCCCTTTCTGCAGAGGGTGCCTCAGCGACGACGCATCAGCTGCCTATACGTGCGAATTTACTTCCAAGCACGTAATATGCTACTTTATTTCATGTACGTAAGTTTAATGATGAATGACAAAAGTTCGTCCAAAAGTTCAAAGGGCCACCACGAGATGTGATAAAGCTAATCCGTAAACAAGACCTTGTCTACATCCTAACCACATCGGCAGTTTAGATAGCGACTGACGCACGGTATCACGTAAATAAACACGTATCGATGCATGATATCGATTGTGGACGGACGCAGCAGAACTTTTAGGTCCGAACTCCACGAGATAGAGAGGGGACAATAGGAGAGATGTTTTTTCAACAACCAATAATAATAATGGCCAAGCATCTATGGCCTTTACATACATGAAGGATGGTTTATGTATGTAGTTTGCGTTTTTCGGCACTTGCTTAGGTAACTTGTACGTGGGGATTATGGGCATCACCCCCATGAGATATTAGCTAATAGGCGCTCATCCAAATGGGCCAATATGGGCTGCTGAGGTCGAGGTTGAGGAGGAGAGATGTATCATATTTGTTTGGCGTGATCGAATCGGAGATGAGATGTGTGCCTGTGTCTCACGAAAGATTGAGCTGGACTGCTGCGGTACAATGCGGAGATATAAACTATGCCTCTTAAGCTGGCGACAGCACCCAGCGTTGAGAAGAAGAGATGTGTGTCAACTCAACAAAAATCTAACTCACAACACACAACAACACACTTTAGACAGCGCATCTCCGCTCTAGTCTAGTACGTATCTCTGCACAGCTTAGGTAGATACACCCTAGCTGAAAGACATCTCTTCTCGTCTCCGTTTCAGCAATGCTGGATTAAACCAGCGAGGGGCCCTAGCAAACATGAAGGGGGGGCTTTATGCAGTGGTGGGCAAAGTTACTTTAAACCAGGGTTCTGATACCGGCAAGCAAATAATTGCATTTTTGTTCTTGTTAACGTGTTTTTTTCTGTAAATATTTTGCGTGCCTAGGTATATGGTTATTGATAAAAAGCTTGTAAAACCAACACAATAGCAAGCGGAGCGAGATGAACTCGTACCTATCTAAGACTAAACACGGAAACTAATGGCAAAAAACTAAAACAACACAACACGGCGAGCAGAGCGAGCCGCGAATTTTTTTGGTTAAGATTGTAGTGCCAAACCAAGACCGGAACGGAAGCAGGTGTAGCAATAAAAGAAGAGAGGAAGGACCCCGCCCCCCAGGCGCGGGTCCGTAGCATTTGCTACGTGGATAATCCGCCATTGCGCTTCAGTCAGACATCTCCGCATATATCCGCCTTGGTGGAGTCCGGGCCTTACGGCTAGGTTAATACGGGCCAAAATAACAAAGGTTGCCCTTTGGGTACCAATGCCAATGACGGACGAGGGTATCGTGGCAGACCCGGGGAAGATTGCAGGATCACCTAGATCTCATCATCATCATCAGCCTGTTAGTCCACTGTTGGACATAGGTCTCTCTAATGAGCCCCATAGCACCATGTCTTCAGCTTGCCGCATCCAGCATCTGCCTGCAGTCTTTCGCAGGTCGCCATCCCATCTGGCCAGAGTGCATCCTACACTACGTTTGCTGATTCGCGGTCTTTACTCAAGAACACGTTTTCCGCAACCTAGTCCTAAGTGTATAATAAACAGTGTTGGTGTTACTTTTACGTTGGAGTTGAGTTAACGCTGTGTGGATTGTCCAGTATTATTTATTTATCGACACCTCTGAATTTTCCAGAACTACAATAAAATTCGCCTCTGCTGTGTCTCTGCGGATTGCGGTCAAACAGTCTATTTAAAAAAAATCTTTCGTGAACATTTTGGGTAGGTATTCTTTGTTTAACAAAGAACATTCCAAGCTTTTTATAGGTTAAGTAGGTAACTATCTATAATAATATTAATGAGAGTATTATGAGTAGCTCCTATCATCATCATCATCATCATGATGATGATGATGATGATGATGATTCTGTATTTAACAAAGAAAATTCCAAGCTTTATAGTAGGTTAAGTAGGTAACTATCTATAATAATATTTATGAGAGTATTATGAATAGCTCCTATCATCATCATCATCATCATCATCATCATCATCATCATCATGATGATGATGATGATGATGATAATGATGATTCTTTATTTAACAAAGAAAATTCCAAGCTTTATAGTAGGTTAAGTAGTTAACTATCTATAATAATATTAATGAGAGTATTAGAAGTAGCTACGATAAAACCTATAATTGATAATAAGTTTGAACCAACAGTAATTGGTGTAGTACAGATCGGTCTGGTTGAAAGGAGATTAGCATGGTCACATCAGACTTATTTATCGTGATTTACGCTTGCCGCTGTTCACCATGACCTCTTCGACTATGTTATGATGTCTACTATCAGCAGTATTAATGCATTCTCAGAACTTTATAGTTATAGTTGTAATTAGGCCACTTAACCAGAATTCAATAGTTGGTTGGTAGAGTAGAAGACGTGCTGCTCTAATTCTTGCGTACTTTTGTTGCCATTTTGTATGTGACCACCTGTTACTGAGGGGACACATAGATTTCAAGATTATTCTTGGTTTTAGTTTGTTAAATGTTATAGTTATGTATAAAGATAGGCCGAGTACCTACTCGGTTAATACTCGATCCGCGGCATTTTACTACTCGCACTCGGCCGAGTAACTCGATTCAAATGACGAGTAATAGAGTAATACAATAAAAAAAACCGGCCAAACGCGAGTCGACTAAATCGACTTCACATTGCACACGGAAGGTTTCTATGAGTACATATTTCTATAAAGTAAAGTAAAAAGTAAAAAATTATTGCATCAAATACATGTAAATATGTGCATAGGTGGTGTTTGTTTAATATAAGACACAATGTATTTCTACCGTTGCGGCGTGCAAAATCTGGGTACAATGTAATTATATTAATTAAGTTAACTAATCAAATTGAGAGGAGTAGTTAATTAATCATATCACTGAATAATTATTAAAATATAATTGAGAAATTAAATTAGGTAGAGAAGAAAAAAATATAGAAATTTGTCATTTACTTATATCTAAAAATGTTTATCCGTCATGAAATCATTGATTGTGTAGTAGCATTTACGTTCTAAAATGGTTTCTAACTTTCTCCGAAACAGTGTGACTGGTAGTTGTCATAATAATTTTGGCAGTTTAATGTAAATAGAAGGGGTCATGCAGAAAATACCCTTGCGCATCAAAGCTGTCTTTGAGTTTGGCATGAGGACTTTATATTGGTCTCGTCGATTTCGAGGAACAGCATCGGAAAGCTGTCTAAATAAATCAGGGTTATTTTTAACAAACATAGCCGTTTCGAAAATATACAGTGACGGTAGAGTTAGGATGTTATGCTGAGCAAAGTAAGGTTTACAGGAATCTGTTACCTTAAGACGAAACATAGCTCGTATACAGCGCTTCTGATACTTAAAAATTTTGTTTACGTTAGTTGAATTGCCCCAAAATATTATGCCATAGCGAATATTTGACGCAATCAGCCCGTGCGTGATACGTTATAAGAAGCGTTTCTAAGTTAACTACATGGGACAATTTGTATAAAATGTAAACGAGACTATTAACTTTTTTACATAAATGTTCTATTTGTGGTTTCCAGTTAAGCTTTGGTCAATATGAAGTCCTAAAAATATAGGTACATATTTCGCAAACGGAACCTTAAAAAACTGATTAAAAATAGCAAAAAGCCATCATAATATTTTGAAATATAAATAAACAACTATAGGATAGGAAGTTTTTTGAAGCTAATTAATTTAATTTTAAATTAGTTTTTAATTAGTATTAGGGTATTTTGTAGCGCCCCAACGGGGTACATGTTTGAGACTAAGACCTATGTAACATAACAACATGTAAACAAGTTAATAAATGATTCAAATGACGCGATCACCGGCATCCATCCAAATACCGACCGCGCCTGATAGTGATCGTTACTCAACTTTGTGTGAATGGACCACAGAAATCGTAGATAATAATAATACCTAGGTACCTTCTGGGATGGACATTGGATTGATTTATTAAATTTATTAACTGGATCAAATTCGAGACAAACGCCGGAAGCAATAAATGTTTTCGTCGAGCAGAGCGGGCTTTGGGAAATTTATATGTATTTTACTGTAAAGGTTTTGTGGTAGACAAAAAATTATATTTTGTATTTAGCATTTGCTACTTTTGCTATGTGGCTAATCCCAAAACTCACACAGCATGCGAGACACACGGTGTGTCTTGGATGCCGAGAGAGTGAGTGTTTCCCGCATCCACTTATTACCAACTTTTGCGCATTTTTGAAACAGCCACAGGCAGGGTGGGCCGATCACAGAACACCTATTTGCGGACAGCTTTGGCAAGTGTCTACAACTAGCGGCATCTATTGCTTTTTATACAAACTACAAACTACTACGCAGGCTACGTGTTTTTGAATTTCGATAGCAGCATTTGTTTCCATAAAATTTAGTTAGATGGCGCTATAAGTAAAGATTTAACCGCGGCGTTGTTTGACCCGTCGTCGCGCGTCGTCACCGCTAATTGTCCTCAACCAACAATAGTGTCATGCCAATCTCGAGCATTTACCAATTACAATTCAGGGTGATAACACTGACCGTCATAAGTCGTTAATAAGTATCATAACGTAAACAAACAGACTTGTTATTTTTATAAAGTTTTTTCAATAAAATGATTCCCGGAATTAGTTTAATAAAAGTGAGGGTAGTATTCCTGACTGCTGCGTTCCTTCACCTGGCTGTGACTGCTGTGGTGACACTCAGTATCGACACAAGAGATGACGAAGACCAAAGAATAAGAGATTACTTCTATGTCAGATGGAAACTACTTACATGCTGGTTCAATGTAAGATTGCAATATTCATTCTTTTGTAAATAAAAATTAACTCAAATTATCCCAACATAAAGTGATCCCCGGCAATTTAAAGTGAGTTTTAAACATAATTAATTTTGTTTTAACAAAATATACTTCATATTTTATAGTTTTTTCATGAATTTTCATGGATTCCATTGTCAGAACTGAACAAAATTAAACCACACGGGAAGCACCAGCATTCATATAAAAAAGAATCATGAAAATCGGACCACCCAGTCAAAAGTTGAGATAACAAACATATATATAGAAATACAGTCGAATTGAGAACCTCCTCCTTTTTTGAAGTCGGTTAAAAACTGGATTTCGAAGACTTAAGCGCTTCCCTGACGACCAGCCAGCTTGATATACAGGGTGGGGCAAATTTTTGGCCCCTTAAGGGTAGCTACCGTTTCTTTTGTAGTTAGAAGGTTTTGATCTAAGGAACTTTCTGTTTTATTTTGAAGAAAAAAAATATTGTCATTTTTAGTTTTTGGAAAAATTTAAGGTTCTCCCAAAAAATGACATTTATCAAAAAAACAAGCTGGTCTTAATCGATTCTATTTCCAACCAGGAACACTTTTCCCAAAGTAACATACCAAACCAAATCGTAAGTTTGGACAATAATTAATAAACAATTCCCATACATTTTCTATGAAAAAACGAGTAAGTGAAAACAACAATGTCACTCATTCAATGGTTCTTAATTTGAACTAGTATGTAAATACTTTTTTAAGTTGGTAGGCTAATTTTGAAGGCATGACAGAAATTTTACTAAATTTTTAATTTTTATTAAAAATCAAGTAGGCTACTTTTGAAGGCCCCTAGCCATGTTCACTCTATCATCATGCAAGCTATGGGCACTATGAGTGAATACCAAGCAAGAATTTAGTGAATGGTGATGGTAGGTACATGTTGGTCCCTTCGGGTCCTCCATCATCACGAAATATGTGATCAAAATACGTTAGGCGTTTTTTGCGACTTATCAAAGTCTTCTATATTGCGTGCGTACATCATGAAACATTAATCAGGAAAGTACATCGGAACAACTGTGGAATATCCTATTTGAGTGATATAAAGATATCCGGATACAAAGAGTGTCTGTAGTTACAATAGGTGTACCGCAGGGATCTACCCTCGGTCATTCCCTATTTTTAGTTTATATTAACCACCTTCCCCATATAGTCAAAAATAATCACGGGATTAACATATGTATTGTTTGCTAATGATACTTTATTAATTTTTCAAATAAACACAATCTTCGACTATGTGAATAATGCAATGTCAAAACTATATTATGCAAGTTAATGCTAAAGCGTTTTTGTGCTGTATTAGCACACAGTACAAATCACAGTCGCATTGGACTTATTACGTGTAGTACCGTACCTCTCCACCGTTATTTCCAGCATGTTTTATAATTATAATACTTAACTGGTTGGCCAAAGGCCAAAGCGCAGCAGTGTAAAATACTTCTTCTCTTCGACTATTTTTCATAATTTAAAATGTTAATCACTCAACATTCTGATAATACCGCAGGTACTTGGTAATAAGGTAACTCCACTCCTATCAGTGCAAAAGTGCAAGCTGATAAGAGAAATTTATTATTTGCACAGATAAACTATCATCTGAACTGACAAATTTTGAGAACTCGTCATCATAGTAACAGTGGTTTTACTGTTGGAGTGCGTTATTTATCACGCTGAGTCTGAAGTCTCGCTCAATTTGCATGGTGTAGAAAGAGATGCCCTTTATTTCAACGCAGATAGACCGCTGTTACACAGCGATTTGTCGGAAAAGTACGAGGTGAAATTAAATTAAATTCGAATCTAAAAGGTATTTTTTTCAGGCTATAGATAGGCCAGGAAACTTAATGTTTATGGGCTAATTTTGAAGGGCTCTCAGGAATTAAATTTTTACTTATTTTTTATTTTTATAACTTACGATTTGATTTGGTATGTTACTTTGGGAAAAGTGTTCCTGGTTGGAAATAGAGTCGATTAAGACCAACTTGTTTTTTTTTGACAAATGTAATTTTTTGGGCGAAACGTACTTACTTAAAAAAAAAACTAAAAATGGCATTTTTTTTCTAAAACTAAAACAGAAGGTTCCTAAGAACAAAACCTTCTAACCACTAAAGAAACGGTAGCTACCCTTAAGGGGCCAAAAATTTGCCCCACTCTGTATATAACCAAAGAACAAAAAAAATAGGATTTTATGCTGTTAATTTTACTTTTTTACCACGATAATAGAGTGACAATATGATGCGAGTTCTCCGATGATGTCACACATTTCCTGGCCACATCTGTAACAATCCGTATATTTTACTAGCTGTAAAACATTATAGATCTACGCTAGCTAAGAATTCACAATGTTATGGGTTTCACAAAGCAGCCTGCCAGTAAAGTCTAGTCAAAACTGATAGACAAAAAAAATTTAAAAACTAGATATTTTTAAAAAATAAGTGGTACTGTGCATAACGTCATAGGAATTTTTAGTTAGTAGTTGTTGCAGTTTGTATTAAGTTTATTTTGAAAGTATGCAATAACACCGATAGTTTTCTCGCGAGTGAAAAGTATAGAGCAGAGATGTCGGCCGAATTTTCTATGTGCCAAAACAGTTTTTACCCGATACCAATCGAAAAATTAAAAGACTTAACAAGAGAAAAGATAACATATCGAAGTAACACTTCCCTAAATATGAAATCGGTAGCTTTCAAAGATTATGAGATAAATAACGAGAACTAAAATTTAGAAGTAAACTGCTTATGGCAAACTCTTAAATTTTTGTCTTGGCTGCTAATAATAGTAATAATACTTACCTTCTTATTTTATTTGCTTTATTTATCTCACAATAGTTTTGTTTGCGACGGTTCCATTGCTCTCTATATAATCTGTTTTATACGGTGATTGATGTGATCAATAAACTATATGACGGCCTCTGTGGCGCGGTGGGCGAAGGTCCGCCAGCGATACAGGTGGTTGCGGGTTCGATTCCCGCCTCGGGATAAATGCGTGTACGATCTGCAGATATTTGTTAAGGGCTATTTGGATGTTTCCCATGTATTTTAAAATACGAGTATATAATCTGGTTTGGGTGATGATGTGATTATTATCTATCTAATTCGTGTATTATCAAAAATACTTTCAGGTGGTCACCTTGATTTATCTGCCTATCCGATTATACACGGATATAAGGTCACAAGCCAAAGTTGAAGATAACGAAAAATTCATCAAGGACTTGAACCAAGTTACAGATGTTATAATGACTAGCATACTGATGCCGATTACTGTAGTAAGTTTATATTCTAGTCATTACACCTTTATTTGACCACAATCTCACCTGACGTCCGCCTGCGACGCAGGAGGTTGCGGGTTCGATACCCGCCTCTGGACAAATGTGTGTACGATCTGCAGATATTTGTTCAGGGCGCTCTGGATGTTTTCTATGTGTAATAAATACTATCAATCAATGTAGTGTATTAAATTGTATTAAGTAAATCAGTTATCTAGAACAATCGTCCTAGTTTAGTACCCATAACACAAGCTCTGCTTAGCCTAGGGTAGATAATGCTGTGTGAATTGTCCAGCATTCTCTATTAATTTATTATGGGAAAGTACCTAACGATGTGGCTGAAGATGTATCACGAAGGACTAGATGACATAAGTATAACCGTAATCGATCCGTTTTGGGCCTTGTGGTGCTGAAACAACGACTAAGAGCGACACACGGCGGCCAGTAGCGCCCCTGCATAACAATAATACCACCAAACTACGATCCCCAACCCACATGCCCAGAGTGTGGCGATTACGAGCACTACCCCATGACGCCATGAGACAAAGACTAAGCCACTTATCAGGGGGAGGGCTGAGGCCAGCAGTGGACCAATATAGGCTGTTGAGGTTGAGGATGACGTCCAGGTTATTGACGAAAAGACGCTTTTAAACGCTCTACATTTTCGGGATCTTTTGAAGTTCTAGGTCGGCCGCATCGTGGTTAGTCCATTGTGAAACCTGTCTCCTCGAACTTAAATATGTACCCATATCTAATCAATTAAATGGATGGAGCTTTATTTTTATGCCATTTGTTGTAAGAAGCGCAAAATTTCGTTGCGCTATAGTCAAAGAATCGTTGTTTCGATACACACACAGAACGCACGCTGTGCTGCGCTGAATGACGCCAATGGCGCTTAATTCCCATTCGTGGAAACCTTGTAGCAAACCGCATAGCATTTGTGTAGCGGTGTCGTAGCACCTTAGTAGAAACCGCGTAGCAGTTGTGTAGCGGTGTCGTAGCACCTTAGTAGAAACCGCGTAGCAGTTGTGTAGCGGTGTTGTAGCACCTTCGTATAAACCGCGTAGCAGTTGTGTAGCGGTGTCGTAGCACCTTAGTAGAAACCGCGTAGCAGTTGTGTAGCGGTGTCGTAGCACCTGAGTAAAAACCGCGTAGCAGTTGTGTAGCGGTGTTGTAGCACCTTAGTAGAAACTGCGTAGCAGCTGTGTAGCGGTGTTGTAGCACCTTCGTATAAACCGCATAGCAGTTGTGTAGCGGTGTCGTAGCACTTTAGTAGAAACCGCGTAGCAGTTGTGTAGCGGTGTCGTAGCACCTTAGTAGAAACCGCGTAGCAGTTGTGTAGCGGTGTCGTAGCACCTGAGTAAAAACCGCGTAGCAGTTGTGTAGCGGTGTTGTAGCACCTTAGTAGAAACCGCGTAGCCGCTGTGTAGCGGTGTTGTAGCACCTTCGTATAAACCGCATAGCAGTTGTGTAGCGGTGTCGTAGCACTTTAGTAGAAACCGCGTAGCAGTTGTGTAACGGTGTTGTAGCACCTTCGTATAAACCGCATAGCAGTTGTGCAGCGGTGTCGTAGCACCTTAGTAGAAACCGCGTAGCAATTGTTTTGCGGTGTCGTAGCACCTTAGTAGAAACTGCATAGCAGTTGTGTAGCGGTGTCGTAGCACCTTAGTAGAAACCGCATAGCAGTTGTGTAGCGGTGTTGTAGCACCTTCGTATAAACCGCATAGCAGTTGTGTAGCGGTGTTGTAGCACCTTCGTATAAACCGCATAGCAGTTGTGTAGCGGTGTTGTAGCACCTTCGTATAAACCGCGTAGCAATTGTGTAGCGGTGTTGTAGCACCTTTGTAGAAACCGCGTAGCAGTTGTATTGCGGTGTCGTAGCACTTTCGTATAAACCGCGTAGCAGTTGTGTAGCGGTGTTGTAGCACCTTCGTATAAACCGCATAGCAGTTGTGTAGTGGTGTCGTAGCACCTTCGTATAAACCGCGTAGCAGTTGTGTAGCGGTGTCGTAGCATCTTAGTAGAAACCGCGTAGCAGTTGTGTAGCGGTGTCGTAGCACCTTCGTATAAACCGCGTAGCAGTTGTGCTGCGGTGTTCGTAGCAGTTGCGTGGCGGTGTCTTTATGTAGGGGTATTGTAACCTCTACATAGAAACCGCGTAGCATTTGTGAAGCAGCGTTTAAGAACTTTTGTAATTGCTGTGCCATGTTTTTAGAATAAAGACTAATTAGACGTAGCGTTCAATGTTATCATCTCACTTTGTACACCTAAAATAACTGACTAGATAACAATGATTCTTGCTGCACTGTGATCTGTTAATATATGTATTAATAAATAATACAGGATGAAATACAATTCATACAACATCATCTAGCCTCTAGCTAAACAGAGCTTGTGTTGCGGGTACTAGATAACTGATATACTAAATTCATACACTACATAGATAGTTATTTGTTAGTGTACAAAGAAAATAACCAGAACATCTGGAACAAATACATATCTGCAGATACAAAAAATTCACCCTATGTGGTAATCAAACTTGCAACCTCCTACGTCGTAGGCGGATTGTCCACTGCCCCACTGAGTCAGTATAGGATAATAAACAGTGATTTCACCTCACCTCACCTTCACAACCTTTATTGGTCCACTACCGACGCAGGCCTTCAACTGATAAGCGCCTGATTGGATTTTACTCGGGTTAGTACCCATAATCCCCTCGCTGGGCATGCGGGTTGGGGACCGCAGTTCAGTTATAGAATTATTCTGCAGAAGGTGCTACTGCCCGCCCCCAGTGGATAACCCTTAGTCGCCTCTAACGACATCCGCGGGAAGAGTTGGGATATTACTAACTTTAAAGAACCGAAGAACACGACTTGTCGGAGACTTACTCTAGAAATACTAGAAAAAAATACTAGAAATAGGCTACTAGGCTTCATAAAACTAATGTATCTTTTAAAGGTCAATGTATATTTTTCGCTTCTACAACAAAACCCTTACTGCGCTGCAAACATTATCAGTAAATCAATTCAAACAAACTGTAAAAATTTAACTGTGCAAAAAACCTTACTATAAAATATCAGATTATTATCTATCTATAGGATAAAAAAGCTTGGGACGGATTATGCTCCAACTCGAATAATAACAACAAACAGGCTAAAGGTTTCTTCGTCGTTACTTTACTTTAGTCTATACCTACATATGATAATTGTAACGTTACCTCAATAAATATAAATAAATACATACCGAAGCAGCCGAAATCAAAAATTCCACCTCATCCGTGTCAGTGTATTTTTTTTAATGTGAGTTGATCTTTTCTATGTGTACACATTGTAGGTATTTATGGAAATAAAGCATTTTTGAATTTTAATTTGACTTGTCTGCTCACAATGGTAACTATATTTTTTTTTATTTAGTTTGGTGACCTATCATTTTGGAGCGTGTACCTAACAAACCCGGCAGACTTAGCCCCAGTGAGGATATTCGACTACCTACCCTACTGGTCCCAGCACTCTCTGCATTCTGTGTCTCTTGCTGTGGTGGTGATGGACTTCCTCCTGACTCCTAGGCGAAGACCCAAGAGCTTAAAGCCACGATTAGCACTTTTAACGGCCTTTATCTTATGGTACACTGCTGTGTAAGTTTATTTCTGAATTTGGGTAACTCTATCGTGTGTATAAATTAAGTCAGTTCGTTTTATGACATTTTGAGTCCTATGCCGTGTGGTGCAAGCCCACCCTAAATCTATACATCTATACATACCACGGGTGTCTCGTGTGTGGTTGTGAATCCACAACCATCAGATAGATTGGGACATCCGTGGTACGGTGGATATACATCTTCATTATCATCGACACAAACAATACTTACTATGTCTTTAACAACATGATTCATGTATAGAAACTATCATTGTTTGACGAATTCATTATGAATATAGCGGGTAGTTTATGAAACTAGTTATAAATTGTTTGCTCACACTCTCATTGTGGAGTTCTATAAAATTCTGGGTACTCATACTCATATCCTCTCAGCTGGCGTGACCTGTAACGTGATATGTGCCTAAACTGGCGGCCCCGCGTCCGCGCGTGAGGGTGCTATGAATGCTATGATGCATACTTTCGCAGATGTCTCGATTAATTTGTACTTAGACCAAGAAAGATTTAGTGGAAAACTTGTACCCCACTAATACCTGAGACAGACCGTTTGCGACTTGTAATCGCCTAGTGGCGACATCTAGTTATGTGTCTAGAACTAACGTAGCGTCGTCGCCTAAGAGATAAATGTTACGCAGATGACGGATGGTCGCCGGTTCGACTCAGTGTGATAACTTTATTTAAAGTAGTCTTTATGTTATTTTCACCCCACGTCTTTGCACTCGCTATCGGATAAAATATAACATAAGTGCCTAAATTATAGTACATTCTCCTTGGTATTTAATTAGTATTTATAACTTTTGCTTTTATAATATTAGTTTGTATTTATTGTTACACTAGTTTCTAACCGCAACTTCGCACGCGTTGTTTCTATGGAATCGTTTGAAGGTTATTTATTTCCTATGGAACTGTTTCATGGTCATTATTTGATTCCAAGCTTAAAGCTTCATTTATGTAAAATTTCAGTGCGGTAGTTTCAGTCGTTGTGGCATAAAGAGGTAACAAACGTCCATCCTTCCCTACATCCAAACTTTCGCGTTTGTAATATCGTGTGTTTTTTTCAGGATTTACTTCTGTTTATGGAGAGGCGAAATTGTGTACTCATTTTTAGAAAATGCAAGCTCAACTCTTCTCACCTTATTTCCTGTGATGTCACTCACAATATGCGCTGTCTTATTTTATACACAATGGCTTGCAATCGAGTACATGTGGAGCCATAAACTAAATACCGAACAAAAAAGTTATTTGAATGGAATAGAAAAGAAGAAAAAGATAAGCTAATACAAAAAATCACCAACGTAAACAATAAGTCATGTAATGAAGTTTTATTTAAGGAAAATAAAACAAGATATTAATAAAAATAAAAAGTTTTATATTATTTAAGCTGTTGTTTAATTACTAACTAATACTAAACCTATAAAATCCTTGGAATAAATATATTGAGCACTTATATTTTGACTTTATAGGTACAAAGTGTTCGTTTTATAGTAACTAGGTATCTATAAATAATCTATACACTACTGACTACTGCCCATCCTTATATATTCTTGAGTAAACACAAATCAAGTAATCAAACCATGTGTTATAATAATCATTAATTATTGAGCAATACGCTTTGAGTCCCGATGCTCATTTGTTGAGCTGCAACGGTGATAGTTTTATTTTAAAACTGGTAGATATATTTAAACACGACATCACTTGTCGAAAATCATTAAAATAAATGACAATGCGCCTTACTAGTTCATAGTACTTACCTACTATGAATTTTGCTAAGCAATTTAAATTATCGAGGCATGATAAATAACATAGGTAAACATTTATTTTATATACAAATTTTAAATTGGATTCCTGTAGGTATTTTATTATAAATATTCACTAGTATTTATCGCGCTTATTAATTGTATTTTTCTCTCACGTGTATCTATTTAAATATACATAAAAAAAATATTTTGTACCTTTACATCCAAGCTGGGCGCGCCTAAATAATTTTCTTGTATACATCCATAGATACTAAGGTTAATAGAGTTGAAGGGGTTTTATACATATATATAATATGCCTATGTATAATATGCCTGAGAGATTTATACAATAGCTTATGGCAAGAAAATATCTTTTTTTATTTAACATGCCAGTAACTTTGAGCAAAAAATTAGAAGTTAGTATATTCCTAGAGAAAAATCGTGTAATAAGTCTTGCAAATATGTATTATCTACAAGATTCCGTTCAAAAAGAGAAGAGTCGGCGAATTGAGGGCGCTCGGCTCGTGTGCCAATTGACCAACTTTTGTTGCGTTGACAACTCTGCTCTGTCATTGCACTCTCTCAACTCTTTATCAGGGTTAAGCTCGCCTTTGTACATATCTTTTAAAATAAGTTCATTCTATGTATTATTTGTGTACATTAAATAATTACAGAATTGCAATACGACTAAAAGTGTTAGTTCACCGTAACGCCACGACTCTTCTCTTTTTGAGCAGATTCTAAGCTACACATATTCACATCTGTAGTTTCATCCATTAATTGGTTAACAAATTATCTAGAAGACAATCATCACCTCAAAATAAGTAAATCTCTTTGGCACCAAACACCTTCATATCGTATACCTCATTAACAAAACTTTTCCTCCACATCCTTCTTTGTTCCTACTTTTTCTTTGTGGTTTTTTATCGCACAGCGTTGAGTTTCCACTTGAGGAGTAAGAAGGCAGCTATCCTCAGGACCAGCACGGTGACTGTCAGAGCTAGAACGTCCCACCAAAACATGTCGGGAGACATCGCTACTTCAGCCAGGAACTGGCGAGGTTGCCTGAAAAAGACGTAGTCTTTTAAACAAAGAGAAAAATACAAACTTTTTTTTAATAGCTGGCAATCATTTGATTTTTTTGAAAAAAAAACTGCATGTGGTTTATGTGTCTATATCAGTATTTAGTCAATCCACGGTTGTCTGGTAGAGATCGCTCTTGAGCGATAAGACCGCCACTTGTCACTTAGTTTTTAAGCTGTTCTATTGTATTGTTTCTTTTAATAAGTGTGCAATAAAGAATTTTCTATCTATCACAGAAGAAAATGGCGGATTTTGTAATCAATAACTTGAATAACACAGACATGAAAATTAATTAACGAAAGACAAGGCAGTATGGCCCTAATAATGGCTTTAGCCTAATTTGTCCAATGCGACAAATTAAACTATAAATAAAAAAAAAAGTTTCTATATCACACAGCTACTCGATTAGTTCGACTAGGGGGTCAAATAGACTCACTATTTGACGTTAGTAACGAGACGTGATCGGACGTCTCCTTTTAGTAGGTAGAGTCTATTAAAACAAGAGTCGTGGGAATTGAGGGCGCGCGTGTGCCAATTGACAACTTGTGTTGCGTTGACAACACTCCTCTGTCATTGCAGTACGACTGAAAGTGTTAGCTCACCGAAACCCCACGACTCTTCTCTATTTAAACAGACTCTACTTATGGGATTTGTGTAGTTTCCTGTCAAATAGACTTCTGTTATTTCCTCCGATGATGATAAAAACACACAATATACAAGTACAACATATTTTTTTTAGCCCCTTTGATAACAAAACATCAAAGATCCCAGAAACGAGTGCAGGTAGGTAATTATGTTTTTTTTACAGTCATAATAATGTATACTGTTGGTGCACCTTTGTTAAAAAAACTCACTTGTAATGGCAGTACTCTGCCTGATTGCAGTCCAGAATGGGACGGTCCAATCCATAGATGGCCCCGATGAACCCTTCCAAGCCATATCTGAGGTAGGACACGTAGGACCCCCAGTAGAGGTAGGAAGGCAGGTCTCGGAGGGTCACGCCGAAGCCAGCGAACATCATCATCGGTACTGATAGTGTCGGGCCGAGGAACGTCCCATTCTAAAAGGTAAATTTAATTAATTTTAATGCCGCAAGCATTATGGGCACCTTTGCACCGGGAATGCTCAGGGGCGGGTTATTTAATGACTATATTTCAATTGATTTAAATTAATATTATATAAGAAAAGTAAAAAAAAAATATTTATATCTTTTTTTGGCGGTCGAAATATTCCTAATATGTATTTAGCGTGTGTATATAACTATATTTGACAGGAAAAAGATTGAAAAATTTAATAAATTTTAAAAGCGGGGCTACCTCACTGAGGCATTAAATTAAAGGTATCTGGTTAGTAAATTTCAAACCCGCCTTTGAAATGTTTTTAAGTTTTATACATTTAAAAATATTTTGAAAACAGTCCCATGTGAAGCCGCAAGCAGAAGCTAGAGCAAGCTAGCTTTAAATATTTATATACCTACTAGCTGTTACTCGTAAATTCGTCCTTGGGGAAATAGATATTGATAAGCCGGTATAAGCTCAATAAATATGGTGTCTGCTTAGAATTACCACCACCCCAACTTTTCCCGCGGTCGTTGTAGGAGGCGACTAAGATCCCTTAGTCACACAGCAGCGCCCTTTGCAGAACAATTCAACCGAACTGCGATCCTTAAACCTCATGCACAGCTTGGGGATTATGGGCACTACCCACCACATTAAAGCCAATAACGCGCTTATCAGGGCGAGGCCTGCATCTAACAGTAGACCAATATAGGCTGTTGAGGTTGGGGAGGCTACTCACAACAACGTTGAAAGCAGCTCCGATCATGAGCCCGAAGCTCTGAGCCACCAGCACGGTATAGAAGGAGATCGCAAAGAACATCAGGAATCTGACGATGTCAAGCGGCTGCGACGACATCGTGTACACTATCACAGTGAATATTGCGCATGATACTATCTGAAATGGAAAGATTCACTGATAAATATATGTCTTTAACAATATTTAAGGTCGGTTTTAACTAATACAATAGGGTATATGCATGTGACTTCAAAAAAGCTAATATTTTTTTTACGTTTTCTCTATTGATATAGAAATATATCTGTATATTTATTTTTGTATTTTATGATGTTTTTATTGTGAAATTTAATCATTGAAAAGTATATATTTTAAGTCTCAACAGCAAAATGTCTAAACGCAACGCTATTGGCATGTGAAGCGTGACGTCATACTTGAACATTTTTGTATGGGCATGAAGGTTTGACTTTGAGAGTACATATGGGACTCGATGATCCGTGACGTCATAAAATGCAATGTCTAACATGGCAGCGTTTTTATCACCCGAAACTGAGTGTAGTTTTACATTTTGTTTTTTACCTCAATAATTGATTTTTATTTGGGTGTTATATTTTTTTTTTCGTTAATGTATTAACCTAAATAAACGATTAAAAAAATAAAAAACATCCGTGCATATACCCTATGGTTTGCTCATAATGCTAACATAGTAAGCAACCAACACACAAAAACTCAATGACCAAACAGTGACATTACATGGGACATTCTGTATAAGTACATGGTGTCGCATATTTTTGTTTTTTTTAATACTTTAATGCACACAATTTTAATAAAATGGTACTCAAATGGTGGGCATTATGGCTATCGTGTATTCTGCGGCAACCACAGTCTACAACAACAAAAAAACGTGCTTAAGAGTGTTCAATTGCACCTTTATGAGATGGATTTGGACCGGGATGACAAGATTATGGTTTTCTAATGAGTGAGAAGCACAGAGTAGAGACGTGCACCGTATTTTCCAAAACTAACTTATAAGTTAATGAAACAACCAATCGAAAAATTAAAAGACAACTAAAAAAATAGTTATAGGTTTCTTATAAAAACAAAAACCTAAGAAAAAAGTGTGCTGTTCCTGAGATAAATAGCAAAATGTGAGCAGAACATCTATTAAAAACAAAAAACTACCGAGAAAACTTTTACCAATCGTGTTATGAAAACAAACGAATGATAAAAGTTAGAAGTGACATTTCCCTATATAAGAAGGTGGCTTTTACAGATACTGAGTTAAATAACGATTTCGAACTTCAAAATTGCTTATAGGCACACTCTGATGAGTGATATTTGTTTTTGTGTCTGATTTCCCTTGCCTCCCGCACTAGCACTTTCAAGGTTATCCACTTATTTTATTGGACAGCCTGTTATACCCATAGATAGAAATATGTAGCGAAATAAATTTTAATTATTTACAGCCATCAGTTTACAGCGTAAATAACTTTAATATGAATAACCATGCTGGATTTAAAACTTTTATTATTTGACATATTTTATTACTTACAAGAAAACAAGTTTTTCTATAAGTGAATTTGTAAATGCTTCAAAAAAAAAATTAATATCTCAGACATATCATTTTATACCACGACCACTGTGGCGCGGTGGGCGAAGGTCCGCCTGCGACGCAGGAGGTTGCGGGTTCGATTCCCGCCTCGGGACAAATATTTGTACGATCTGCAAATATTTGTTCAGGGCGTTCTGGATGTTTTCTATGTATAATAAAAAATATCTATCTATGTAGTGTATTGTATTATGTATATCAGTTATCTAGTACCCATAACACAAGCTCTGCTTAGCTTGGGGCTAGATAATGCTGTGTGAATTGTCCAGCATTATTATTATTATTATTATTACCACAGCGGGGATCGAACCCGCAAGCTTCGCATCTCATGTGGGCCTTAGCTCACTGTGCCGTATAGGTCTCCAACTTATTTATCTAAAAATACAGATGTTAAATTGTCACTTACCGATATAGGAAGATCGACTAGAGTGATCGATATGTAATAAGATCCCAAGGAGTACCATCTGTTGAAATGCTCCTTCGACAAGATTGACATCTCAGATGGGACTGGAAAGAATAAAACAATACAATTAATAACTACAGACTGTTGCAAAAATCTACATATAGCTCAAGTCATCATCATCATCATCATCAGCCTATATCAGTCCACTGCTGGACATAGGCCTCCCCTAATGAGCGCCATAGCACTCTGTCTTCAGCTTGACGCATCCAGCATCTGTCTGCAGTCTTTCGCAGATCGACATCCCACCAGGCCGGAGGGCGTCCTACTCTACGTTTGCCGAGTTGCGGTCTCCACTCAACTCGTTTACCCCAGCGGTTATCGGTTCTTCGCGAGATATGTCCGGCCCACTGTCACTTCAGTTTGCTAATTCTTTGAGCTATGTCGATAACTTTGGTTCTCTGTCGGATGTATTCTTTACGAATCCTATCCTTCAGAGATACCCCGAGCATAACTCTTTCCATAGCTCGCTGAGCGACTTTAAACTGGTGGACCAGCCCTATCGTGAGTGTCAACGTCTCAGCTCCGTAGGTCATATATAGCTCAAGTGATCCATATTTATTGCAACGACACCAGTCAGAAGCGTACATAAGACGCTGGTTGTATTGTCCCGCTGTTTGGCAATGCTGATGCACTGCGCCAGATACTCACCAGCTCTCGGGTCACGCGTCGTCTCTTCAATGAGACGCTCAGGTAATGTTTTAAAAATAAATGAAAACTAAAAAAAACTTAACTAAAGTTTATTTGTTCAGACAGACATCCATGAAAAAACAAAAAAGCCAGGTCCAACAAGTTTCTACGTCCGATTTCACTAAGGCTTTCATAATATTATGATGTTGTCTGTGTATATAGAAAGTCAACGTAGTGTTTTTCAACCTTTCTTTGTCAACTTTTACTGTTACTTATTTATTATAAACTTTTGAATCCGTCATGGTCACATACAACGGGATATTTACCATGATTTGAGCTTTGAGTTTGAAACTGTGCCGAAATATTGGAAAGCTCAAAACTCAAATCATGGTTAATATGCCGTTGTAGATGACTTTAGTTATTTATTTACTGTCTTCTGCTATTAAACTTTATTAATTGTCGTTTAAAAGAGTTCTTGCATTCTGAAATGGGTTGTAGTTAAAAGTAGGTAACTTTTCGTTATGATCATTTCTAAATTGTGGTCCTAATCCGCCGAAAGGTTTTCGAGATGTTATAGAAAACAAAATGGTTTCTTACATGTAAGAATGGTGAGCATCATCGGCGACATCATATGATGCATCAGTATGGCGAACAGGAGGTTGTAATTCTCCAAAACCCTGGATCCCTCGTTGCCAGCGTTTATGAATAGACCACCCAGCATGATGCCGACCAGCACGTTTACGATCAGACGAAGGTGGGTCATTGTCTGAAAAAAAGGTTTATTTAAACTACCAATAGGGTCTGATGGGTAAAAAATATGATTGTATGTAGTCCCTCAGTTATATTATCGGAAAATATTGTAAGTGTACAAATATTTTTATATTGTCAATCAAATAAAAAATTATAAAAATAAAAATGACAAATTAGCTTGTTTAGAACACTAGCTTCTTGTCTTTGTATGCATTATCAGCACATCCATTGCTGAAGATGCCTCCCAATTAAGGGGAGTTGTGCCATATTACTACTCCCTTGTTAGGCGGATCGGTGACCGCAGTGGAGATGTTAAAAATATATGTCTTTGTATACCTAGCGCATAGTTTAGTAGAATAAATAGAAATTAGGTAATAGGCCTCCTGGCCGCGGCTTTGCACGCCCATGTCCCATATTATGTCCTTATCCAGGGTACAATATATACTGGAGAAAGATATATGGGTAGGAGACGGCTCCTTGACACCAAGATTCGTTTTGCAATTAAGGCGAAAAGGTATCTACCTCAGTTACTTTAATTATATAATAGTAAGAACTGATTAGTATGGAAACTTACCGCATCTCGTTTCGCTTTCAGGAACCCTCGCTTGATAAGCACGGATCTCTGATTGGACTGGGAGGTCTCTTCAGCGCCAGACGATAATGGTTCCTGTTCCCTCATGATACTAAGTGGATATTGCTTCCGCAGTTGTTCCATGGAGGGAATGGAGTCTCCATTGTCGAAGAAGTCCAGAGATCTACCGTTTTCCGCTTTTGTGCTTAGGATTTGGATTTTGTCTTCGCCATATTCACCGCATGCTAGCTCGATTACTAAAAATTTAAGCAGGATTATGTTATTCTCATACAAACACAGGGTTTACTTTAAATGATATATTTAATAACAAGTTAATCTACGTTGGCTTTACAATATATCAACTAAACTCTGGTACCCCTCTAAATTATAGCTATTTGTTATTAGGATCCAAACCTCATGCCCAGCGGTGGGAAGGAATTATGGGCACTAACCCCCTGAGATAAAAGCCAATAACGCACTTATCAGGGGAAGGCTTGTGTCCAGCAGTGGACCAATATAGGCTGTTGAGGATGAGGTTTCTTAGTGTGTTAACTTTACTAAAACTTACTATAATCAGCAGGGTTATGATAAATCGGACAAGGCACGCCTGCCTGCTCCAAGTAGGGCACGAGGTTCTTCGTGGTCCCCTGGTAGAGGCACTGCCCAGCTGCAAGCACGTAGACCTGGTCAAACAGGGCGAAGAGAGAAGCTGATGGTTGGTGGACTGTGCACACGATGGTACGGCCTTGGTGCGCCAGGCTTCGGCAGAGCTGCACTACTTGGGAGCATGATGAGCTGTCTAAGCCTCTGGAATAAGGAAGGTATGTCTTTGAGATCTCTTTTAGTAAATAAAGGAAACATGAAATACCTAGGACAAGTGAACGGGTATTGCACACATATAAATGAACCAGTTTTTGGATGCGGCCGCGCACTACTGTTTCTATGGAAATGTTCAAAGGTAATTGGTATCCCATCTGTTTTATGGGACACATATCGATCAAAGTTTCCGCGGAGGATTCCGCGAAATACCTGATCGATCTAAAAAAGATAGATTTAGAGCTACCTACATCTATGCAAAATTTCTGCCCGATCATTTTCTGCCGGTTCAGTCGTCCATATCAGCGTTAACGTTCGTAACAAACATCCATCTAAACATCCAAGCGTTCGCATTCATTTAGTGAAAATATTATTTAGTGAAAATATCACTTAATATTATGAAAGCGAGAATTATCATAATACATATCTACTTGTACAAAACCACTATAGTAATCGACGACACTAACCCCCGGTTTCTCGAACGCTTATTATTTTGACAAATTGTTGACATTTTGTCACGCTGTACACGCACTGCTTTTATTACTCGCGTGGTTTTTTTTGCAGAATTCTGTAACGTAATGGAAGTTCACTAGCGGAAAAATATGAATGTTTGGAGCACTATAAAGTTGTAGGTAGCTAAATTAGCAAGGAATTTTATTCGTCGTACGTGTAAGTTACGTTAAGCACGCAGGTTATATTCCGCGAGATTAAAATTCACGCTGTCAGATTCCGCAGTGCGTATATAACAAGACGTTGACTATCCATTCAATGTGACAAGCGTTCGAGAAACCGGGGGTTACAAAAGCGAGTATTTGTAACAACATCACCTCGCCCTCTTTTGTTTTTTTTATGTCTTGTTAGTGAGTCGTCCTTAGCGGCGAGGCCATGCCGGTTTCCGAATTAACATGAATACGACACCTAAGATAGCAAAATAAATGCAACAAATACAAAATAATTTATTTGTTATTAGGATAATATAGTATTAGATAGGATAAGACAGTTACTTATCTCATACTGTATAATTATACAGTTACAGTTCTAAAATAATGAGACGTTTCCCAAAAAAGAAATCCGCTTTATACCTTACAATTTAACTGATGCAATAGGATGGGGATGTAATTTATTTATTTATATTAGGGGATCATTCAGGACAATATACAATTTAAAAAATGGCGATATGTGAAAAACCAGTCAATCCTTTTGAGGGAAGGGTCTATTTGACAGCCTCTAAAAACCCCTTCATTTCAATCTGGCAGTTGGCAGAATGTTTTTTTTTTCGCTAAGACTACTATAATTTTTTAATATTCCTAAAAGATATCCGCCGGGGGGCGGACAGCAGCGCCCCCTACAGAAGCGCATATCAGAGGAGGCCTGCGTCCAGCAGTGGACGAATATCTACAGGCTGTTGTGGTTGAGGTTTAAAAATACTCACGTAGTAGGTTCATCTAGGAACATGATGAGGGGGTTGTTGATCAGCTCCAACGCAATGGACAGCCTCTTCTTCTGACCACCGGACAGCATCGACGCGCGAGTGTTCATGTGCTCGTAGAGACTGAGGTTCGTGAGGATATCTTCAATCTGAACACAGAAATGTTACATCTTGATATATGTAGGTATAATGAATTGTTGTTTAAATCAACCAAATATATTTATAAATAAATAAATACTAATGTTAGACAATTCACACAGCATTATCTAGACCCAACTAAGCAGAGCTTGTGTTATAGGTAGGTACTAGATAACTGATATATTAATACAATATACTACAAATATAGATATCTTTTTATTATACATAGAAAACATCCAGAACGCCCTGAAGAAATATCTGCAGATCGTACACACATTTGTCCCGAGGCGGGAATCGAACCCGCAACCTCCTGCGTCTCAGGCGGACCTTTGCCCACCGCGCCACAGAGGTCGTCAATTATTTCTATAAATACAATAACGGTAAGTACACTTAGAAAGGTCAAATTATAAAATTAAAGACTGACACGGAAATAAAGTGATGTTTTTGTTTTCTGTCGCCTAGATATCTTGTAGAATTTATGTATCTTTCGTTGTATTGGTACGTGATAGTCTGAAAATAAAGGAATATATAAACCTATATAAAACCAAATCAAACAATTTATTTTCCGACAACGAAGATCCATAGAGGAGACAAAATTACAGTTAATAGGTATCAAAACAACGAACAAAATAAAATCGAAATAAGTGTAAATACTAGTTGTAATTGTCTTAAACAAAAATAAATCAATCAAGGTTATACTCGTAGTACCTACGACAAAAATATATTACTTATCCACGAACGCGGGCATGTACTATTGCATATAACAAACAGGTTTTTGGTAATCCTTTATGTAACCAAACATCCTTAGTATATGTATAACAATGATTAGGAAATGGAATGTTAAAACCGTTTCCGTGTTTATATTTTATTGCTTGCTTGGGCAAGGTTGGTAAGAAAATCAATAAGACCTTATACTTCATTTGATAATAATTTATCGTCAGTATAAAATTTATCTTATCTACGAGCCTATTTTCTAAGCCTGATATAAAGTTATTGAAATCCGAAATTAAGAAACTTGCAATTTGCTAAAGTGAAAGTTTCTTAATTTCATTCTAGCTCCTATTTGCCATTTTCAGTGATACATTAGTTGAAGCTGTTATTGCGTGTAAGTAGCACGTAGGCCTATGTACACAGTTATGTCTAATAATTGCATATCTTCGGTAGCCTTCTTTCGATTGATAATTGCATTTACATACAGTTGCGTTAAGGTCCTACACCACTGGCAACGAGGCCGGATTTTTGCCCGCCGCGCCAAAAAGTCCTTCGAAAACATGCGTAATTACTAATCGTTTATTTCTGACACATAAAAAACGTTTACAATTATAGTTTACAATTATAGAATAGTTGGACCAAAAGATTGTGGTTGAACAAAGGTCAATCCACGTTTAAAATAAAACTTCAACTGTGAACCAAACTCGCGCACTGATGGTTACGTATGTATAAAGAAGAAAGAAAAAAATAAAATACATTTATTTGGAAACAATTACAATTTTAATACACACATTAACACAACACATTATGTAGAAATTACAGGTGTACAGTCAGTAAAGAAAATTATAATAAATAATTATATGACAATAAGTCAACGGAAAGTAAAGACTTGGTTCCTTCGAGAATATTTTATTCCTATGTGTAAACTAGAAATTTATTTTGTAGATTTTTTTCTCCTTACTTGTAATATATGTACTATAAATACCTTGCTTCTTGCCAAATTTCATGATTCTGGATGAACGGGAACGGGAAGTATTCTTTAGAAATATTATCCTACTTATATTATAAATGCGAAAGTTTGTAAACATGTATGTATGTTTGTTGCTCTTTCACGCAACAACTACTGAACGGATCGAGCTGAAATTTTTCATGCAGGTAGTTCTAGGCTTTAGGAATAACATATAGGATATTTTTTCGCATAAATCAGAAGCCGCAGGGCGCAGCTAGTATAAAAATATCCGGGCAAAAGTAGCCGTAAATTTTTATTGCGTTGACAGACATACCTTCATACCCAGGTTTCAAGTGAGTTTTTGATGTTTATTTCACCTCCATAACTCCTACGAGTTCCCGAGTAAAGGGACAAACAGACAGACAGACAGACGAACGGACCGACAGAAAGACTTACAACAAAGTGATCATAAAAAGGTTCCTTTTTTCCTTCTCAGGTACTCAGGATCCCTTAGAAAAATCTCTGAAATGTACGCTGGGCTGGCTCGGGGCTACATTCTCGCTGTTTGTTAGAATGCAGCCTAGACTTAGAACGTTAGATCTTGGATAGAAATAAAATTTAAAAGAAAGTGCATACCACTTCACCCTTCTCGTAA
The DNA here is from genome assembly GCA_955876795.1 of Eupithecia tripunctaria. Taxonomy (NCBI): domain Eukaryota; kingdom Metazoa; phylum Arthropoda; class Insecta; order Lepidoptera; family Geometridae; genus Eupithecia; species Eupithecia tripunctaria. Next base: position 8,348,048 of record OY041609.1, on the reverse strand, counting down.
TGATCTAAACTGGTGGGCAGCTTGAGATCTGCTGCCAAAGACATGTTCTCTCCCACGGTCAGCAAACCTTGCAAACGATCGTCTTGTTGAATGTAGCAAGACATTCGCTTGAAACTCTCTGAAAAAGAAAACAGTAAAGATTAATTTACAAAGAAATAAAATCATTAAGAATTAAGTGATTACGAGTTAATCCGCATTCGTCGCACTTAGTTCGGACTAGGAAGTAGTTCGAAGGAGGCATAGTGCATTGTTACTCAAGGGATGAAAGTAACTTATTTAGTCCCGAGACGGGGTTTGGCACACGAGCGTAGCGAGGTCGCTAATAGTTCGAGGGAATAAATCTTACCTTCACCCGAGGTAATGTGCTTTTTATTAGAAATACAAGGAAAGTCAAAATAAAAATATGAATGAGCTAAAGAAAAAATTAATACGGTAAATATTTTGCCGAAATCTATGTTATTTTAGAGAAATTGTTGCAAGTAAAATAAAGTACCTATGATATTTTACTTCTAAGTTATTGCAATTTTACATCACGCTGTAATTGAGCGGCTGTATGAATTGCATCAAACCAGACGCAGAAGATATCTTACAAGAAGTTGAAGTTGGCTGTATAGAAAGTTCGAATGCATGGTTCCATAGAAATGTGAGGTGACAGCTGTCACTACATGTCATTACTTTTCGTCCCTAGCGACGGAAAGTAGTAGTAGTACTTTCCGAGTATGAGTAATGAAAAAGTACATTTTATGTACAAATCGTTCCTGATTCGTCCAACTTTTTCAAGGCAGGCAATCAAATAATAGAAATAAATGGGAACTAGTATTTACAATGGAAACAATTAAGCTAACTGCAGACGGTTGCAAATAATCTACAGATAGCAGAAAATGGAATTCGTGAGCATTATATAGTCCTCTGTCCTCTCTCCTACGATCATATTTTTCTACCTCCATCGTATATTTAGTTTCTTATTAACGTAGTACCTATCTAGCTAGATTATAGCCATACATTTGCTTTTTTTTTCACAATGGTCCACCAACATATATCAAATCACGTAGAACTGGTTTTCATACAGCAGACCTTTAGAGGTAGAAAGGAGGATCTCAGAAAATTGCCTTGGTAATTGCGTACACCTGCCTTTAATGATTTAAACCAGTTTTTGGCATGACGGGGTATTATTTTCGCTTGTAAAGCTAGAAACGCTCTGCATACACTAGTCGGATTTTTTAAAAAGCCTTGATGAGTCACATTTTTAAAGTACAATACAGATTGATATTATTATATACCGCTAACAAAGACAAAGAAAGTCCAAACATCGGTCTGACGCATCCCACATGCTTCACACCCACTGAAATTGGACCATGAACTAAACCTACTTTTGATCATAAATAATGAAGTCTAAAGGTCATCAATTAGCTCAAAGGTCCAATTTCACCTTCACAATTGAACGCGATCAATAGATCAACTCAGTTTAGCTTTAAACCAGTTCAGTGCACAGCGCTCGTTGATCTAGTTCAAGCAAGACTTCACAAACGGTAACTTTGGACCTAAGGGTAATACACGGACGGCAAGTTGCTGACTGCGAGGCTTGACTGCAGTCGACGGCAGTCGTCGACTGTAGTTTGTTCGACGGCAGTCGACGACTGTAGTTTGTTCAACGGCAGTCGTCGACTGTAGTTTGTTCGAGAGCAGTCGTCGACTGTAGTTTGTTCGACGGCAGACGACGACTGTAGTTTGTTCAACGGCAGTTGCTGATTATAGTTTGTTCGACGGCAGTCGTCGACTGTAGTTTGTTCGAGGGCAGTCGTCGACTGTAGTTTGTTAAACGGCAGTCGTCGACTGTAGTTTGTTCGAGGGCAGTCGTCGACTGTACTTTGTTCGACGGCAGTCGCCAACCCTAGTTTGTTCGAGGGCAGTCGACGACTGTAGTTTGTTCGACGGAAATCGACGGCAGCCGTCATGTATTTGAGACGTACCAGTCCTTTTATTGAGGTATGGATGACATCCATACCGCAATGCTTGGAAACGAAAGTTTTCAATCAGTGCGTCCTACCCGTCATGACCTACGGAGCTGAGACGTGGACACTCACGGTTGGTCCACCAGTTCAAGGTAGCTCAGCGAGCTATGGAAACAGCTATGCTCGGAGTCTCTCTGAAGGATAGGGGATTCGTAACGAATACATCCGACAGAGAACCAAAGTTATCGACATAGCTCAGAGAATTAGCAAGCTGAAGTGGCAGTGGGCCGGCCATATTTCGCGAAGAACTGACAACCGATGGGGTAAACGAGTTCTTGAGTGGAGACCGCGACTCGGCAAACGTAGTGTAGGGCACCCTCCGGCCAGGTGGGATGACGATCTGCGAAAGACTGCAGGCAGATGCTGGATGCGTCAAGCTGAAGACAGGGCGCTATGGCGCTCATTAGGGGAGGCCTATGTCCAGCAGTGAACTAATATAGGCTGATGATGATGATGAGTCCTTTTATAAGAGCGCTAAGTCGTAACTTAGTCTCATTATAAAGCCATGGACTACATATTCTACGAAGTGCATCGTTATCAAGCCTATACTACCATAATGAAATGCATTCGAAGACCGCAACGTTCAGGGCCATGACCGCAGTAGGTTCCATGCAACTTAGAACCAATGCAGCTTGAAAAACAAGTACGTGGATTTAATAAGTAGTCTCTAGAAAATCTATAGCAGGGTTACCTATTATAGCGCCTTGCCGGGCTCATGTTTGAGACTATTAGATTTAATTATATAATACCCATCATGTAGCGCACCATCTCGAAGCGGTTTTTATTCCATATTTTTTTAAGCGAATCATTCCCGTCTTGCGATAGGCCAAAGTACAGTCAACGTTACCTTTCTAAAACACAAAAAAAGTTTAAGGAAAATTCGACATATTGAAAATTTATTTCCATAAATACATTCTAAGTTATGTACACGGTCAAATTCCAAAACACTGATATGGAAATACAGTGATATTTTTTTTCTGTCGCGCCGGTATGTAGAATCACGTAAAGAAGCGACGGAATAACCCTGTTGGTTGATATTATAGTTGCCATTGTGATTTGAAAAACAGAGTCTGTATAAGGCGGAACTCAAACGCAACTCAGGTTTAAGATCTTCTCAAATCGCGGTTTTTTGATAGTTTTCAATAAAAACCTTATCAAATATTCATCCCTTGAGACCGGCTTAAATCTGAGATGCGTTAGAGAGGCACGTAGTGTCAGTCATACGCGACAAAATTTCAGTTCACAGTCAAATTAAGACATTTACGCCCGAATACTCATACGCATCTCAGACTTAAGCACGTCTCAAGTCTGAGATGTGTTGAGTATTCGGGCCTCAGTATGCCGCGTATGGTAAGTTTTATGTTAAGATAAAATTCATTTGTTTTCACTAATATCCATGCCAATGTAGAGTCATTCGAAAGTAACTATTCGGTGAATGGACATTCAGGGAATTGGAAGAAAGGGAATTTGACGGAATAGACCGAACCCATTCTGTCTCTGTGTCCATATATTAGTAATAGTTAACCTTTTCACTTATGAACGGATCTTATTGAAATTTGGCAGGAACGTAGACGGTATTCTGCAAATAGACATAGGCATACTTTTGAGTGATTAGATCTCGTCCCCGAAATCGTTAATTCCGCATAGCAAACTTTCCATTCGCATTTTTCCCCACTAGAACTTTTACTTTTATCTCGGGAAACGTGGGCTAAGCCGGGCAGAATCACACTACTATTATAAATGCGAAAGTTTGGATAGATGGATGTATGGATGGATGTTTGTTACCTCTTTACGCTAAAATTACTGAACCGATCGGGCTGAAATTTTACATACCGGATTCTAACCCTGAAATCAAATTTTTATCCCATAAATCAGTTCCTGTGGAATAGAAATCACCTTTATACGTTTCGATAGGAACAAGGCGTGCGAAACCGCGGGGCGCAGCTAGTCTAGTATAAACAAATAGGGCTCACGAAACAGTGTATGAACATAAATCTTACTGTCACAATAACACAAGTCATTTACAAGTACATACTTACACCGTACACTCGTAAAACAATAGTTATTCAAACATCATTTAATTCCTTGAATGATACTCATTCACGTAAGGAACTCCATTAGAGTTCCTAGTCATTATAATTAAAGTTCTATTGCATTTATGACCTTAGCAAGACGATATGAGGGCAAAGTCTGATGGAGATGGAAGTTTTATTAGCGAACGTAATAAGCAGAGGTTAATAAGGTAGGTAGTAACACGGAAGTACCATTGATAAAAAACTAGAATCATAGAATCATATGTATATGTGTGCCTCCTGACTATATAAAAGCCGCTGTATCGTAGAATCAGGGCAAAAGCTTGAGAAAACTGACAACATAATATGTATTTCTTTTCATTTGTATCGCAACTATAAAATTACTAACTTTTATACCTACATAAGAACTCTAACCCAGAATTTTGCAACGCCCTTACAGGGTTCATGTAGATTCTACCTATAAAATTGTTAACAACTTTTAATGGACATGTATGCAATAAATAAATAAATAAAAATTAGGCTTTCAGTAGGTACTGAGTTAGTACCTACCTTTCTACATCTTCATCATCTCAATAATTGAACTGAACTGAACTGAACTGAATTAAAATTTAAATATTATATTCACACGCCTGTAATGCAGGTTTTGGTAGTATCACTCTAAGAATAGTTTTAAGATCTACATATGTATAAACCTAAAACTTTATGAATAAATGAAATCTGAAATCATTTTTATCTTAAAAAATCTTAGTTTCTACAAACAATAATATTGTAAAGACAAGATTATCATCATCATAGGCGAACCTAAGTCCACAGCAGGACATAGCCATCCCCAATGGATAGTTGTTTGTTACCTCTTCACGCCAAAACTACTGAACGGATCTGGCTGAAATTGCATACAGGTAATTCTAGTCCTGGAATCAAACATAGGCTACTTTTTATCCCATAAATTAGTTCCCGTGGGACAAAACATCCCTTTAAACGTTACCATAGGACAATGCGGGCGAAGCCGCGGGGCGCAGCTAGTATGATATAAAGGAACGTTATTCACTTTGTAAAGTGATCTTAATTTATTCACTAATATCCAATGACAAAGAAGTCAATTACTATACATAAGATAGTGCATTATTGGGGATATGCATTTTACTGACTGAAACTAAACTAGCACTGTTTGTTAAGTTTATGGTACATAATTGATATTATTATATAAATGCATCACGGTAGGCAATAATGATCCAACTGGAGGTCAAAGTAGCGAACAACCGGTTCAACTCGTTTCTACAGCTACACATAGACACATCGTTTTGATAAAACATGAGGTACTTATTTATTACCTATGCGGGTTTTCGCGGAAAATTACTCAAGACAGCATTTATAGGCACTGCCATCTACCTACCTTCTCAATACGTTATTATTATTTAAGTTTTTTTTATTTTGTGTATGTCAGTTTTTAAAGTATATATTGTTATGGACTATAGAATACGTTACATAAATAAGATGTAAAACTTTTCTATAATCTAAAATAAATGAATTTTTACTATATTATTATTAATACCAAGTATCTACATTTTTTTTGTCGGCTGACCCTACTTCGATGTTTCGCTGTGTCATTTATTTGAATCTAAATAATAGAAATTTGAAATAAGTAGGTGGGTGTGGGCAATGAAGTTTTACCAATATCATTGGGTGTGGGTAGAAAGGGGAACTTAAATCAAATGTTTGGTTGAACGGGTAAGCACTCCTTTTTTAGAATATAGATAGGCTTCTGTAAGAATTGGGCTGAAATTTTGAATAGATGTACTTAGTACAGTCTAGTTAATTTTTTTTGCTTGCACATTATTATGACAACTAAATATATTTAGTCACTTCCATTTTCGCTCTCTCCAGATGAGAGTCGAAAGTCATGGCTGAGAGTCGAAAGCCGAATGAGTCGAAAGCCATGAAAGAGATACTTTCATGGCTTCCGACTCTCATCTGGAGCTCCGTGGAGGTTGTGTGTGGACAGTGGATGCGTTAATCTATTAGACCGCCAATTCCATTCTCTATAGTTAGTATGGAAACTATAGAGCGCGAAAGAGCGAAAATGGAAGTGTCTAAATATATTTAGTTATAATAATATTGTTACTAAGATCTGTTTGGGTATTGCTATTTTGTGTAAAACACTGAGTTTATAGTAAAATAAAATGTATTACACCAGAGCACATGTACAGGTTATGGCGAGTCTTTTGGAAGATTTTTCTTTCTGTACGGGAAACGAGTATTTACTCTGTAATTAAATTACGACATTGACAAAACATGTATTAACATAATATATTATATTATATTGTGTAAAACATAATATGTATTTCTTTTCCTCTGTATTGCAACTTAATATAAATTTACTAACTTTTATAAATAAGAACTCTAACCCAGAATGTTGCAACGCCCTTATATTATAGGGTTCATGTAGATTCTACCTAAAAAATTGTTAACAACTTTTAATGGACATGAATGCAATAAATAAATAAATAATTAATGTCATTTGTGGGTTTCCAACAAATATAACACCAGTTTTATATGGCGATGAAATACAAGTATGACGCATCCATCTTGATATATTTTAATCTATGTGATTAACGCTGGCTACATTTTTATGCCTGGAGTCCAGGGGCCTGATTCCACTAACACAATCGCCTCACTATGACAATATTATCGCTTCATTATCGCGTAACAATCACCGCCATAGACACCTTTTGGTATTCTACTAACACGATATTTTTTTGTGTATGCCATATCTATGACTATTACGATTATGATTATATGCCCCACCACATTATTGACACGATATTATAAGTCATAGAGATTGTAATCTTATGGTAATAGAATACGAAATAAATTTACGACTAAATCGCTTTCTTAATCGTATGGCACCATTATGGCGCCATTATCGCATTTTGTTTAAAAAATAGTGGAATTAGGCCCCAGGGTCTATGATGGAGTACCACGGCTGAGAGTTCAACGACTCTAGGTCACTGTTGGTTGTGGTCAGTTAACCACTATGAAAGTTTAGTACTATGATATAATTGAGTTTGTTTTCCAAAACTATAAACCGACTTTAATTATATGGTTTTCTCATGGATTCCATTCATCATCAGCCTATACTAGTCCACTGCTGGACATAGGCCTCCCCTAATGAGCGCCATAGCGCCCTGTCTTCAGCTTGACGCATCCAGCATCTGCCTGCAGTCTTTCGCAGATCGTCATCCCACCTGTCCTACACTACGTTTGCCGAGTCGCAGTCTCCACTCAAGAACTCGTTAACCCCAGCGGTTATCGGTTCTTCGCGAAATATGGCCGGCCCACTGCCTCTTCAGCTTGCTAATTCTTTGAGCTATGTCGATAACTTTGATTCTCTGTCGGATGTATTTGTTACGAATTCTATCCTTCAGAGAGACTCCGTTCCTTCCATTGCCAAAACAAAATGAAATAAGACCACAAGCTTTCAAATAAAAAAAGAATCATCTAAATCGGATCACCCAGTCAAAAGTTCTGAGGTCCTTACATACATTTTAAAAAAATTACAGTTCGAATTGAGAAGCATTTTTTTTAGTTCGGTTAAAAATATATTTAGTTGGAGGTAGGTATAGGTAGTTTACACATAGCAATGTGTAAATCAGGCAGATGCTGGATGCGTCAAGCTAAAGACAGGGCGCTATGGCGCTTATTAGGGGAGGCCTATGTCCAGCAGTGGACTAATATAGGCTGATGATGATGATGATGATGAATGCGTAAATACTTACCTGTACATACACTACAACTCTTTGCGTGCAAGTCTGTCTGAAACCGGTTACTGACTCATTTTGTTATGTAATGTTCAAAAATCGCCTGAAGCGAAAGTGCAAAATTGTGCCTGGTTTTGCGAATAAATACTAATAAAACAATCTTTATTGCAGGAAATTGATAGAACAATAGGTGTTTAGAAAGTTCTTAAAATAAAAACTAACTACTGCATCCTGCAATTGGCAGTCTTTACCTTGCAGAGATCTTCCAGACAACCATAGTTTTTTAAATACAAGAAGACAGTTAGGGAATAATTGATTGATATACGAGCTGATATGAGATAGAATAGAGATAGATTTCAGAAAAAAACTACTTCTACAACTATGTCATGAACTTCTAGATAACGATGATATTAGTATTCATAATGTGCCTGGTACCAGCTTGGAATTTGCACCACCCCACTTCCCGCGGGTGTCGAGGGGGTGAGAGGTTTAAAAATTGTGGTTAAGTTTCTATGGAAAATTATTATTCGATCATTCGATTCAAAATGGAAAAATATTATTCCATATTTCGATTCACCTAAAACTCGGTATAAATAATCTATAAAATAAATAATGAATCACGTTTTCAAAACTACGAGTATGCAATTAGTTTCTGAAATTTGTATGATTTTCACGGGGCGAAGCCGCGGGGCGCAGCTAGTAATAAACTAATATTGTATAGATGTATGCATAGATAGATGGATAAATGGATGGCTGTTTGTTACCTCTTCACGCCAAAACTACTGAACGGATCGGGCTGAAATTTTGAATACAAGTAATTCTAATCCCGGAATCAAACATATGCTACTTTTTATCCCATAAATCAGTTACCGTGGGATAGAAATCACCTTTAAACGTTTCCTTAGGAACAACGCGCGCGGGACGCAGCTATTAATATGTAATAAGCTTACTCATAATCCGTCCTCTGCCGTTGATGAAGACGGCTCCACCGACCCCGGTGATGCGGTACCCTGACAGCACATCCAGGAGCGTGGACTTGCCGGCCCCCGAGGGTCCCATGATGGCGATGAGCTGCCTCGGCCGTAGTCTCCCGTGCACGCCATGGAGGATTTGTTTGCTGCCTGAAATGGAAGGGTGGTTTAGTAAATAATACTTAAAAGTGGTACTCCTGTGACTCAAAACGGAAGAGAGGCGAACGGGGTCCGCTAATCCGTTGGAGCGATAATCTGACTGATCTCAAACACTACGAACGAATACGAACAAAACTCTGGTCTAGGACTGATAGAAACAGCGCTGACTGGAAACGTTTGGAGGAGGCTTTCACCGGCACAGGCGTCCGTATTATCCTCGTAGCCGAATTTCAACCACGGCGGCCAGACTCATCGGAAATTAGCCAGATGCGCAGGAAAATTAAAGTGCACGAGTGTGCGCGTAAACACAGGTACACTCACTATTAGGGGATATTAGAGTAAGGCCCTCGGCGAAAATCGAACCTGCAACCTCCTGTGTCGCAGGCGGACTTGGAGTCCGTAACGACGATAAATACTAGCTCTGGAGAGGATATAGTGCGGAAACAACACAAATCAGGTATCTTCTAATTAGTGATTTAAGATTATTTTCATATCTCTCGCTCGAAAATACTGACGTTGCTTCTCAAAAACAGTAAGCAAAATCGATTTTCGCACAAGTGGAATAATAGTTTTTTGTTCAACAAGTGAGCAAAACGGATTTTTGTTGCACGTTTAGATTTTAAATCCCGAGCTAGCGAAGCAGTCTAGAGTAGAGTAACGAGCGTAGCGAGTGGCTTTAAAGTTGACTGCTGAGCTAGCGAGGGATGTAAAAGGCACAAAACAAAAAACATTTGCTCCCGAGTTAAATTTACAACTTTTCACCTCGGTCAATGAGAAAATTATTAGGTCGTCACTTTTTTGTTGCACTTTTTTGTTGTTTTTGTTGCGTTCAAATACTTGAATAGTCCATTCCATTTATCATGATATTTAGGTGCAACAAAAAGGATTTTGTTCACTGTAAAAGATATATTAGTGTAAAAGAGATATTTTCTCACTGGTCGAGGCTTTAGAGCCACTCGCTGCGCTCGTGTCTCTACTCCGCTAACCGTTTTGCTAACTTGTTTAACAAATAACTAACTAATATCTTCATATTCATAATACAGAACAGAAAGACGGCTTTTTTACATGTTAAAATTATTTTAATGCGTGGTATTTATAAACCCTTTTCGTGGTCCAATCGAGGGACACGACTTTCGGAACACTTGATCATAGGGTCTGGGTACAAGAAATAACATGGACTGTTTCCTATTATTAATGATGAATAATACCAAAATATATTTAATCAATGAATAATGTAATAATTGAATCAATGATCAATGAATAATACCAAAATATATTGAATAATTAATGAGATAAATATTTCCATATTTTAAGTAGCGTGGTGCTATTTTCAAATATTGTTACCTACTGTCGAGATGTGTCTAGTTTGCACGCATGCCTATTATTTAATAAACCATTTCCTACACATTCTTAATTGTGTCGACTTACAACACTTTTGATTCATTCGATTCATTTCCGAAGCGAAAACAAAGAAAAAAAAAGTTTTCGACATCGAAAACAACGGCCTTTCTGACGAATTAAAATACCCCTGCAGATAACTAGCCTCAGAATGAAAAGAGAACCCGGATGTATTATAGTACCTACACACCTAACTTGGTACATAATTCAGATAAGCTTGGACTCACGCTGGCAAGTGCAAGCTAAGGGCACTTACTGACGTCAGCAAAGGTTATCAGGACACCAGAAACTGCGAGTGAAGAAGGTCATTTGGAAATATCTCCACGGTTATATCAAATAGGAAATTCCTGGTGGGGGCTGATCTTCCAAGCAGGGAAGTATTGTTGATTTTCTGTAGCATTAATTCAGGTTAAGCTTCCAAGCTGAAGTTCCGGTGGCTGGTAAATGAAATACGAAACCTTAGCTATGCATTTCGCAAAAAAGAATACATGGCAAGGGTTTCCAAAGGAGTATCCTATAATGCAGTAGATATTTGAGAATCTCTTGTCAACAATTATAAATTCATAGGGTATAGTGGCATATCTTAGCTGTTTGAACACTGTGTAACAAAGAGGCGGTAGCACGGGTTGAGGTTTGGGTTTGTTTTGTGAGTCACACAACGTAGGAATCATGGCATTACCCCTTAGTGATAAGAGCCTTTATCTCTATAAAGACGTTTATCGGGGAAGGCCTCTGTCCAGTAGTGGACTAGTACCTAAAGGCTCAAATGATGTGTCAAATAGGATGACACATAGGGATTCGAGGGATACCAATAGATAATTGGGATCCCAAATGAAGTACTGGTCTCTTCATTTTAAAAGGCTCTACTAGTATAAAATTGGAGAGAACTCGTGAAAATGTAGAGTCATGGCGGTTGTGACGTAAGAATTTTAGTAAGAAATCCAACTCAGTTCAACTGAGTTTGAGAGGTCGTTTTTGTGAGATCGAGGCACAGATTCCAGTAGTCAATTCTTACGAATATTTCTAAGAATTTACTAAGAAAATCTGGACCACAGTTTTCTTCTGTGTATTAACGATTACCAAACCGCGTGCGAAGCGTGTTGAATACGGGAAAACCCGTTCAACACGTTCAACAGTGGACTGCTGCTGAAGCTGAAGGGCAAGTTTGTAGGTAGAATTCCTGCTATAACTCAAACTATAGTTATTAGACTTGAGAGCTACATTTTTACGTTTATAGGGAATTTCAGTATTTGGAAGCCAGAAGTTTCCACGTAACTGCATGAGATCGTCACTTTTTCTAAAATGTTCATCAGTGGTTTGTAATAAGTAAAAGTAAACATGGCTTAAAGCAGCATACCTTTACCTACTTAAACATTATTTGAACTTTTTGGTAACCACGTAACACAGCCCACTTAACTTATAGGTATTTGCTAAAGTAATTAAGCGTTCAAACAATAGCACAAACATAATTTGGTAAACCTGTTTCTACATTATATGAATAACTAAGCTGTTTACGCATTGCACAAGTAAGGGTTTGTTTACACTGCGGATACAAACACGTATGTTTACGGAGGATGTAGAGGGCGTTCAATAACACCGTCAGATAATAAGAAAACAGATAACTGACTCTGACTCCTTTCATGATTGTGAATAGGTACGAGTATATCGCGTCAAAACGTGCGACGATATTTTACTTACAATTAAATACTTTAGGAGACCGCGCACGCGCGAATCCGTGACCCTAGAGGATTTTGGTGCATGCGGTGCGAATAAGCGCGCAAGGTTGCATACTATTTCATAAAAAGATTTGAAAATGTGATGTTTTCAGCGCGTGCGGAGCGGACATGTACGCGTTCAACTTTATACAGGGTTATTGATAATTCTTTAACACTTATAATAAAAGATAACACTTTAAACCAAAAATCATTCAGATAAGATTTGAAACCCATCTTCCAAAGTAGGTATTTATGTCAGAGCTGAGGAACTAACATAACTATTTCACGTGTTAGTGTGAAAAAAAATTGAACATGTCTTGGAAGTTTTTAAGGATTTAATTTGGTGACTGTAATTTCCGACGCAAAACCGAAGGCTAAATACACCTAGTTCCGATTAGGTACTGTTCGAGGTGAAGGGCATTAACATAGAGGCCTATACCCAGCAGTTGGTCGTCAAAGGTTGATGATGATGATGATGACGATGATGGCATTTCTAAGGTGCGACTACTATGTCTAGTGAAATACCATGCAAGTTACAAGGGGGTACTAACCTTCTGCAGCCACGTAGATAAACAAGGGCTTAACTAAGACCCAAGTGAGAAATGGTAAAGTAAACTCCTTACATCATCAAAGTAAAGATATTTTATTGCCAACATGGCGAGAGCATTTGCTTGGTTTAAATTCGTCACTGTCATTATAGGCGTAAAGCTGATATCCAGGCTTGCTGGCAAACAAAAGACGACCTTAGCCAGTGGCAGCGATAATAAGCTGTTTGGCCACTGCCTAACCAAGAGACCTTTATAACTGCTTTAGGTACGTGTATTTTTGGTGTCTGAAGTTGTTTTTTTAAAAACAAAATGCGTCTCGCGGCTTCGCCCGCGTTGAAATTTATGTTTTCAACTTTCCTTACAACAAATAATAAATCATCTATTTTATTATCAACTATATTCCGTTTTTCATAAGAACCTTCTCCTGAGAGAAACAAACACAACAGAAATAAAATTAACTAAAATATTAGCGAAATTGGTCCGACCATTCACGTGTGATGCCGCATGCCGTGAACAAGGGAATTAAGGATTCATTTTTATATACCTACCTATACTATGTCATTTTTTGTGCGACCTGTGCATTTTTTCAAAAACTTTAAATGGCAATATTTTTTTCTTCAAAAGAACAAAACCTTCTAACTACAAAAGAAACGGTAGCTACCCTTAAGGGGCCAAGAATTTGCCCCACCCTGGATAGTACATACTGTAAATTATACACCTTTTCATGTGAAATAGCCTTAGCTTATTAGACATACTCTACCTCCGGAGGTTTTGTTTACTGACTAGTAAACAAAAACATGTGGTTTCTGTATAATGTCCTCATTAGTATGGAAGTCCACAAGACTTTTGCGAGAACAAAACACGTGTTATCGACACAGCTTAAACATCAGTTACGAGATCGCAGAATTGTCAGCTGTTAGTACGTAATGTAAACAATAGCCAAGTTTTCCTGAAGTCAATGAATGCTAACACCTTTGTTAGAGCAATGTCCTATAAAGAACATGACATTTTATTTGAGGTGAGTCATTGTTCGTTTATTGATTTATAGGTAGGTACTCTATATTTTGTACACAACTCGGAACTACATGGACCTTGGAATATTTGTATTTCAAATTATTGTAAACAATAAAGCTTGCTAAAGGAACGCGGGATAAATATATGGTAAAGAAATTAATGCTTGTGATATACTGTATGTGTAAGCAGCAACTATTTCCAAGTTCAGCATTTAGAATTCCTCAACGTTATTTTGATTTCACAATTTTATTGTAAGTCATATATGTATATATGTACCTATAGTACCTAAGGTAAAAGGTAAGTAAGTAGGTAACTAAACTTTGTCCATGGATCAGTGCACACATAGTTAAGTGGTTTTTACCAGTGTTTTTTATTCCTATCTATGATCTGACAACCGTACCTGATATCAAACGATTTTATGTTTTAAAGTTAGCAGAAGTCATTCAAGACACGAGTTCAAAGTCTTCAAACTTAATTAAATGTTGATATTTCCTAATTGTCTTTTATGTAGCCCACCAAACAACTTTTATATTGCGATTAACGCAGAGTCAAGATATAATTTTGATAAGTCAAAAATGCCTCGTCAGTTTTTATCATGACGTCACATCCTGGAGCACGCTATCCACGTGACGTCATAGTTCATTGACATGCCCTCGTTATGATAAATGATAACGTTTGCGAAACGAAAAGTGGTCAACATGATCAGCTGTCCCTGCGCAGTTTAATTTGCGCAATTTAAGTCGATTCTCTTCTTTGAGGTTCCTTGATGTTAATTCTTTTGCCACAAAAAGCCATAATATTGTTAAGGCTAACCTATAGAAGGCGACTTTACGAAATTTGCTAAAGAAGGTATTGTAAAACGATTGTCTTGCCCACATAATATTTAATCACCTCAGAACCCACAATGTTACTACATTTGTATATCATTATGTTTAATAATAATTTGTTCGCAGTTCAACTTTAACCTTTGGATAAGTACGCATACGTTATTAAGTTTTTCTTGTTATAATGGAATTCATAAACACAGTGTATAAGTTATTGCTCATAAACCTACGGAAGTAGGTATTATCTTCCGCGAATAGATAGATTAAGCTGTTCCGTTGGTAACACATGAATCCTCTTTATGAAGGATATTCTTAGAGCCCAATGACAAACAAACATAATATTATGCCTTGATCCCAACTAGGGCCCAATTCTGTTCACTAATCGCTTCTTTATATCTCATCGTTGCAGAATCACCACGTACTAGAAAGAATTCTTTGACGAAGGAACCTCCAGAAAGTGCATGCAGTCCATATGTGGGTCTATAGATTTTGCACTGAGGACTTAATCATTCTATTAGTTTCACCTTGCACTATTGGCCTGAGTTCCCCCATCTGTAATTTCTTTCAATTAAGGTAGGGGACGTGTGGCTTAGATTTTTTACCAACCCAACTCTTCCCGCGGGTATCGCAAGAGGCTGGCTAAGGGATATCCGCCGGGGGCAGAACCGTTCTACTATCGAACTGCAAACCCCATCCCGCATGCCCAGCGTTACCCCCCATGTGATAAAAGCCAATAAGGCACTTATCAGGGGAGGCCTGCGTCCAGCAGTGGACCATGATTATAGACTGATGAGGTTGAGAAAGGTAGAATTAACGAAACGTTTCTTTCTATAACGATATCATGTCACAGTGAAGCAATAAACTTTGCAGATGAGAAAGTTTAGAAGAGACAAAACAAACAAACAAACAAAAGTATTTATTTTTAGAAAATGTGACATCAAATAACTTACATTCATTATGTACCTTTTAACATAACCTCTAAGTAATTTAATTATATATAAACTTATGTTAATGATCCTGCAAGTTTGAATCCTCGCTCCTACAAAGAAAATCTTGTGTGAAGATACGAGGGATCCCAGCTTCGGCTTTTTTTACAACTTATTAATTTATACTACCTACATAATTATCGCTAATTAAACCTAATTATGATACAACTATGCACGAATATTCTTGTTAGTGACTATAATATGAGCAGAGTATCAGCGTAAAAATACTATACATGCATGTATGTGCGTTTGATTGTGAAGGAGTGTACGAGTATATGTGTAAGAATGTGTGTGGTCTCCTAAGGTCACCAATCTCAAAAGAATCTAGGCAACAGAGAGCCGGCGTGAATGTAGAGTGTTGAATAGTTGCGTGTGTATTTGTGTAGTGTAGTGAAATTTTGTGTGTTAAGACAGAACTTTTAGAAGAGCTTCCGTTTCACTGTAGTTTTTTTGACCTAAGAATTCTTTTATAATTTTTTTACAATGAACGACAGTTGATTTATGTAGGGATAACATATCATTGATTTTGTTGTACAAATATGGAGCAAGAAAGTATGAATGTTTATGTGCAAAAGCGGTTTTGCATTGAATTGTTTGATAGTTTTTTTTTCTTTTTGTTTAACGTTTGGAAGTCAGGTGCTATTTTGTGTTGTTTCATGATTGTATTTTGTATAAAAAGCTTTCGCACAGAGAGAACTTGACAATCAGTATATAATTGGGTTGTAGGATACCTGAAAGGTAGAACCCCAGATCGTAGGCACAGGTTCTAAGTAGGTCCCTTAACCTTATAGAATCGCTTCTACAGACTGGTAACAAAAGTTGTTGTTTCAGCATTAAATTGGGTTTTAAAAGGACAATTGATTTTGTAAAGATTTACGGATAAGGAAATAGAGCAAAACGCGTAGCGCAATACCTCCTATCGTGCCCTTGGATGATGCCCGGTGATACAAAGTATTTCGACAGTGAACCTATTAATCTATACAAATTTTCTACAGAGGAAAGATTTGATTATTTGTTTGTTGGTATGGAATAGGCTCCGAAACTACTTGACCGATTTAAAATATTCTTTCATCATTAAAAAGCTTACTTTTTATGGAGTTACATGGGCTATATTTTATCCCGGAATTCCCACGGGAACGGAAACTACGCGGGTGTACCCGCGAGGCGCTGCTAGTCATGTATGAGACAGCTATAACTAAGCTGGAAGCGGTCAACACCATGATTTTCATCAGTACTGTAAACCAAATCAAATCCAAGTACCTAGCTTAGGTAGTTTAACGTGAGTTTTTAATTAGATTCATTATATTTCTGAAAAGGTTTTGCTGATGCACTAAACTTCCTTGATATACTTTCGCTCTAAATTGTAATTCTAATCACAAGTTAGTGCATCGATCAAGTTAGTAAGTATCAAAAATCTTAAATCAGATCTTATAGGGTCTATTATTCTAGTGATACATAACACGATGATGTTATGTTCTGCTCTATTGAGCATAATAAGCATATCTAGCATGAGGGCAAAGTTGTAGAAACAACAAATTAATCGCACGAGTCCAAAGTCCTTTCCGGATGGTGGTGACTGGATGTGTGCAATACCAGCTGACGATTAGCTAATACAATAACTGAACTTTGATCTTATAGATGTTAGTCCCACCAATATGAAATCTATTGTTCTCTGAATTTTAAACTTCATACATTGAGACCCAAGCAATGCAACGACATTTTAAATCGACTAATAATAAAGTCATTTCCTTCCTACACAAAAACAAAGAATCGTAATCCATCTCAATTATATATAAATAATCAGAATGAAAATAAAAAACACGGTGCTTCTGAACTTCTTAAAATTGTTTTTTCTGCCTTTATTTTATTTGTTATGGGTCGGAGAAATTTTTAGCCTAACATTTTGTTTAAATCAGCTGTTAAAGCGATCAGTGCAAATTCGCGCCTAGTCGTGTCGTTGTTAAACGAGTGCATACTTAGGTTATGATCTTTTTTGAAACTTGATTAAATTCGAGTTGGTAAGCACAAGCTTCGTATAAAAAAACAAAGCGTCACATTAAGTCACATATTGATTCGTGAATTAGTGACGCACCAGCGCGGCGGCGCGGCGGCGGCGGCGGCGTGGCGGCAGCGGTCTTTGTGAGATCCAAAAGATTTTGATGCGTGTACCGTTCCCACTGCTGTACAGATGTGTGTTTGGTATGCAAATGATTGATTAACAAACATTTAGCTGCTAGGGTTAGCTTGCGTAAGGATTAACTAGTTAAAATGTGACTAGCGAGTTGTCAAACCATATAAATACCTAAGTAAGATAAAAAAAAACACCACATTGAATAAATAACAACAATATAAAAAGCCTTTTGCCTGCGACGTAGTGTTGTTTGTAAATTACGTGTAGGCTGTAGGTATATTGTTTTATGTACTACCTTTTACCTAAATTATTCAATTGTAGTTTTGGTACCCACAACCAAGACTCCATAAAACAAGTTCTGTTTACCTACTCTCTATAGCTTACAAGATAATGTGTGTGAAAATATAAGTTGAGTATACAGTACCTAATTTTGGTACTGTAAAGTTTGAAAAACAAATGATTGAACAAAACACATGTTCCTTTGTTAAATTTGCACGAACTTTGAGGCAGAATGTAATGAGCTAATTAATAATCAAAGACCTACTGTACCTACATTTCAGCACATATACTCGTAGTATAAAGTATTGATGGATTGAAAATAATAAAGTAACATAACTACCACACAACAGAAATGTCGTAAAAAAATAAACTTTCTGCATAAATTATAAAAAATAACAAAATCCTAATTAAAAATAGACAGTAAATGGGATTTTTTTTAATGTAAAACTTTAAATCCCCATATTCTGAAACGAATGTATGGTTTTTCATAGTCAAATCATTCAGAAATGAACTTAATAACTTATCTAGGTCAATTTAATCAGTAACTCTGTATAAGTAATTAATTACATAATTGGTTTATTATGCCATTTATTTACGTTTCTCATGATTGAACTAATGAGTTCCTGTTCAGCAATAACATTTTGTTTACAGATAGTAGGAGCCCAACAAACATCTGGACACTGATAGCGTCTAAGTGTACCAAGGCAACTTATCGATTTCTTAGTACCTACATAGGAAGGTTAGTAACAACTAATTTAATGGTGATATGATATACCAAAACAATAAGTCAGACACATCAAACTTTATTGAAAAAGAAAATTATAATCAAAGAATATAAATAAATAATAACTAGTATTTACAATCTAATTGAGCTAACTGCAGACTACAGAGAATTCATTTCGTAATTTTCGCGAAGATTCAAATCAAATGCGATCTAAGTCGCAGTTGCTGTTTTTTTATTACCAAGGTAGGCATACTAGTTTTATAAAGTTTGTTACCTCTTCACGCCAAATTTACTTACCAGATCGGCCTGATATTTTGCACAGATGTTGTTCTAGGCCTCGCACAAAGCATTGGTTTACTACTAATTATAGGAAACTGAATAAAAATGTTCTCTAACCGTTTGCATAGAAACAACACTTTAACCTTATCAAAACCGCACGGTTTTGATTTGTTTTGTGGGTGTCGTAAGAGGCGACTAAGGGATATCCACTGCCCCCTGCAGAACAATTCTGCCACCCAATTCGCCCCTTATTATACTATATCTTATAGACTTATTAGATAAACGCAAATAAGGCGCTTATCACGGGAAGGCCTCGAATCCAGCAGTGGACCAATACAGGCTGTTGAGGTTGAGGTTTTGTTTTTATTTGGTTTGTTATTAAATTACGTTTACACAGGAAAGGAAAGTATTAAATGAAGGTAAGTGCACGTGGACACCTTATTATCAAAACTATTAAGTAATTAGTTTTTTCTTTCGTCATCACTTTTTAGTAGCAAGTTATCTTGTTCTATATTGATAAAACTTAAGTCAGCGATTATCGAGCCAAACGTACTCGTTCCATTACCTTGTGATTGTGATACGATAGAGTCAGAGTCAGAGTCAAATCGTTTATTTCTTTAGACTTACAAAATAAGTACTTAGACAAGTACTTAGATAGGTACCTACTGGGTGTATTTTTGTTTTTATAATTTGACTATGCATATGCTATACATAATACATGCGTTGCTATCTAAGTTCAGGCTTGCTATATAACTATAAAATCTATCGTAGTTTGACGAATTTATTACCAACAGAAATAAGGTTTGTAGTTAACCCGCTTACATCGTTAGGTAAGTTCAACGATAAGTTCAGGCTGTCATTACATTAGGTACCTAAAGCGAATTAATACTTTCTATTTAAAATTTATGCGAAAGTTAGTGGGATGGATGTTTGTCACTTCACGCCAAAACTACTGAAGGGATTAGGCTGACAGTTTGCATAGATGTAGATTTAGGCTTAGACAGACATGCATCTATGCTAAGTTTTATTTGATTAATTAGTTTCTATGGGATATACCTTTAAATGTTTTCATTGGGTTCATTCCAAGCAAATGACTTACAATGTACAAAAACTTATTAAGTTAGTTACCTAGCTGCTTGCTGAACAAGCATACTAACAAAAGATGCTAGCTGTAGAACCTAGGAAAAAACCTATTTTTTGAAAGCATGCCATTTCAGCATGTTTGGCCAAGCAAATAGTAATATATTAATGGCAAAAGTTTGAAATGTGAAAATGAAAGAAAAAAAATTGCTTGCTCTACTATAACAATAAAAGTTTACAACAAAATTCCTAGATACATAGGACAACTGTCTACTGATAAATTAAAGACAAAACTCAGTAGGTGGCTCTAGAAAATGTCTTTATAACAATATAGAATTCTGTTTTTAATGAATTACCTGGATAAAGTATAAGTAAAATACTGTACGTTCATAATTTATGGATAAACTGTTGTTTCCACCTAGCTTTGTGATCTTTTTGTACACAGTTTCTACAATAAATTTCATAATTCATAATGTAATGATATTAATAAAATTTACCGTTGTAAAATGCCTTGTTGTAAAATTTACTGTTCCGGACACACGTGTTTTTTCCTTTTTTTTCACGAGTGATTTACGTACAAATAGTAATACGATTTATACCTGCCATCTTTATAGACGTGTTCGTGATCGAGAAGATTAAATTTCGCGTAGATACTCTATTGAGAATAAAGAATTCAACAAATGATGTGTGAACGATCGGCAAATGTATGTGCTGGGTATTTTCTTGTGTAATAAAAATATCTATCTATGTAATGTATTATACCTACCAAGTAGGTCTAGTACCCATAACAAAAGGTCAGCTTAGCTTGGGGCTACATGACGCTGTGTGGATTGTCCAGCATTTTTTTATAGCCCATCCGAGAACAACTCGCGCAAAGCTGCGAGCGAAGCGATCTATTATTATAGATATGGTTTAAACGTAATTGCTCATATCCCATTTTTATGAGGGGACTTGCCCGAAACAAAGCAAGTAGCGATTTCCTCTCAGATATGATTTGTTGTTCGTCCAGTATCTGCTCCATTTAGTATTTACTAGCTGTTGCCCGCGACGACGTCCGCGTGAAGTGGTTTATAACCGTAACCGTATGTATACATAAAATGGTTTCTTCTTTAATCATTTTATAAAAAATGAATAAATGAATTCCATTTCCCCGAGAATATTTTTTTAATTCTCTGAGGATTAGTATTTATTGTTTTCTGGAAACTGCGCTTTTCTGGGCTCAAAAGTAGCCTCTGTGGTTATCCGTCATATAAACTATGCTCGTACCAGTATTCCTTCAAATTCGCTCAGCCGTTTGAGCTTCAAGGAGTGACAAATATAAATAACGCAATACTTATCTTTTTAAATTAGGTAATTTGTTACAGAGATTTAGTATTCGTACTTATTTCAATTTAGGACATAAAACTCTGGCCCTGGCCCATAATAAGTCTAACCGTTTTGGAGAACTACCACGGAGTTGAGAGACCTACCCCCTTATGCATAATGGTCTGCTTACATAAAACAGCTGCTAAGTAGTGTTATTTCTCAGTCTTATTTATGTCAATAGAAGAAGACAGAGCGAGATTAAGCAGTGTAGGTACTAAGTTAGCAGACTATTATGAATAAGGGGGATAGAGTTTACCTACTCGTAGTACTAGCGATAGAGAGCACGAAAAACAACAGAGGTTTTCGTTCAAGTTTGACTCATAATCATAAGTCTCGCCTTTCTCGACCATATAACCACAGAGTTCAGGAACACAAAAGTGTGGCTCATAAATCCGGCATTGCTCGAGAACAACCACCGAGTTTCGGTAACCAACCAGAGATTTTCCTAATACCACCTACCTACCTACCTTTGAGAAGAGGCAAGGGGATCTGTTCTTTGGAATAGGCTTATCTGTGAAGGTATATATATCTATACTTATTTATATATCAAGAATCTATAGTAACAAAAGAATCGAATGATATCACTGGCACGCGTTATCTACCTAGATCCTGAAATATTATCTTTATTGTCGCAGGTACAAAGGACCTTATTGATAACACATTGTATGTAGGTATTCTTGGGTTTATATACTTACAGCTACAGCTAGTTGTTGGTACGGTGATTAACTGTTTAATAAAATAACATACTGGCTGCTGCTTGCGTTTCAAATAGCTATGTCCGTTCTCGGGATACCATTTACCTCTCTGCCGAATTTCATTGCGATCTGTTCAGTCAGCCGTTAAGGCGTGAAAAGGTCACAGACAGACAGATAGACAGGGTAGAGTTACTTTCTAATAATGATATTCATATGGACAATCTCTGGTCGAGGCAAATCGGGTCGTTTAATTTTGAGAGATCTATATAAACGTGTGGTTTAACCTGGTTTATACCTGGTTTAATGTATGAATAAGTAGGTATATAACGACCCTTGTGACGCAGTGGGCGAAGGTCCGTCAGCGACGCAGGAGGTTGCGGGTTGGATTCCCGCCTCGGGGCAAATGTGTGTACGAACTGCAGATATTTGTTAAGGGTTTCTGAATGTTTTCTTTGCATGATAAAACTATCTTTCTATGTAGTGTATTGTATTAAGTAGGTATATGTACTCATAAGACATGCAAGCCCCTGCTTAGCTTGGGGCTAAATAATGCTGTGTGAATAAAAATAATTGTCCAAAATTTTCCAACCATGGTTTAACTCACTATAATATAAAAAATATATTTTTACCTAGGTTTAGCAAAACTTAATAAGTTAACAATGACATGCCTTTGTGATGTAATTTGTGAATCACGACTAGGTACTATGACCCCTATTTATATCTCATTACCTACTTCTGAAATGCGTTCTTGTATTCACTAACTCAAACAATAGAGACAATAGATGGATTTTAAAAGGTACTATTTAAATAATTAACACTTAAGTATAGTATAATTAAAGACAAAGCACTTGTAATTTACAGTGTTACGATGGTTAATAAATAAAGTTTAGTTTTTTGTGTAAAATTACTTGCTACATAGTTATTCCCTACCGATGTATTTAAGATTACTTGCGTAGGTAAAAATTGTACAAATATACTAAGATCGTATTAACACTAGATTTTTTTGTTTTTCTAGCTTTTACATATAATTTAAATAACATACATAAAAAGTTTAGCACCAAAAAAGCAGAAAAGCAAATTGTAGTCGGTTCACATAACTCAAAATAGCGTGTGAAAAAAACAACAATACTTTTATTATTTTATTGATTTTCCGGTAAATAAGAGCATGTATTATTACTCTTAAATTAAAATGAAATTTCTGCTGGTCGTTAATAAACTAAATAAGTCAGACGATTTGACGATTTGATCACAATGCCTTATGTAATTCCTCATTATTATATTTTTTCTCGGAAGGTCTAAAATGCTGTTAACCGCAGATAGCCTTGATGCCGTTACCGGACTTTAACACAAACTGAGTAATAACGTTTATGGCATAATATTATTATTTGTGTGTGATCAACTGATCACCTGATTGTTACAAGATAAGGCGCCATATGCACTGGTTTTAGTTAAATCATACGAGTAGATCTATTAAATCTAATCAAAGTCCGTTTCAATAAGTCAAGGTTAGGACTCGACTCGGTAATCTAGGCTTGGCTGTAGTAAACTAGTTTATGTCCGCGGCACGCGCTGTTTCTATGGAAACGTTCAAGGCGGCGGTATAGGTGGCGGCGCCACTTTGACTCGGGTATGCGCTTTAAAGATTATTTCTATCCCATGGCAGTCCCCATGGGATAGAAATAATCTTCTTATATTTATAGGATAAAAATCTGCAGCTTATATTTGATTCCAGAATTTACTATATCTATGCAAAATTTCAGCTTGATTGATTCAGTCGTTATGGCGTGAAGAGGTAACAAACATCCACCCAAACATCTACTCGTACATCGAAACTTTTACATTTAAAATATTCGTGTGATAGATAGATAGAGATAGATAGTTTTACCCACGTAGAAGGTATTTTCATGATTTTAAATGATTGTTTATTTGTTTATTTATAATATTTAGAAATAACTAAAAGCCTACTTCGATCTCCTTTATCTAGTATATACCTACCCATAACACAAGCTCTGCTTAGCTTAGGGCTTTATGATGCTGTACCTAAGGATCGCCAAGCGTTGGTTATTTAATTATTTAACAGTTTTTAATTATGCGGGATTGATAGTAATCTATCGGGAGTCAATTTTCTGGACTATCTGGGGTAATATTTTTTGTATAAAAGCAAAAGAATCATCAAATACGATACTAAATAGATGCAGCCGAACATAGAATTGCCGCTTTTTTTTTAAGTCGGTAAGTAGAGTAATGCTCTACATTATTTCATGCTCTATTCTATTCATTTGATTCATTCATTCTTTTCATTTGATTCAATTTATGCAACAACTAGCTGTGCCCTGCGGCATTGCACGCGTTGTTCCTATGGAAACGTTTAAAGGTGATTTTATCCCACTAGGATAAAAAGTAGCCTATGTTTTATTTCAGCATTAGAATTACCTGTATGCACAATTTGAGCCAGATCCGTTCAGTAGTTTTGGCGTGAAGAGGTAACAAACATCCATCCATCCATCATACATCCATACAAAAATTCGCATTTATAATATTACTAGCTGCGCCCCGCGGCTTCGCAAAACGTTAAAAGGTGTTTTTCATCCCACGAGAACTGATTTATTGGATAAAAAGTAGTCTATGTTTGATTCCAGGATTAGAATTACTTGTATGCAAAATTTCTGCCAGATCCGTCTAGTAGTTTTGGCGTGAAGAGGTAACAAACATCCATCCATCCATCCATCATACATCCATCCAAACTTTCGCATTTATAATATTAGTGTGATGTGATAGCGTGATTCAACGCATTTTATTGTAGTGTAGTGTTTACGGTAGGTGTATTAAAATATTAGTAATCTTTGCAAATTTATCTTGAAAGCGCCTAGATTATAAATTGGGAATACTTTCAGTGGGGCGTTGGGAATAACTCAATCTAGCTTATAGTTTTTATTAATATTCTGTAACAGTTATAGCCGTTGGAAATAACTCAATATAACTTACGGAATTACTGTGACAAAAGTGTGTCCATCGAATTAAGGTACCTTACCTCCATGTAGGTGCTAAAAATTATACAGCAAACAAACATTCTATCCAATTAACATCAAACAAAGCACGTCATGGTTTCCGAATATAACATACAGGCTTCTCACCGCGATACGCGTTTTTTTTTCAGGATAAAATGTAGTATTATTTATATGTTACTCCAGAAAATGTTTGCTTCACCAGTTTTGTCGTAAAGTGTAACTAAAATCAAAACATCCAAACTAATTATAAGAGCGAAGAAAAGAGCGAAAGATTGTTTTCGAACTTGATTCTTGTATTATTTCAAAAGGAATAATATTTTTATTGCATGATAACTTTAAATAAAGAATGAGAATTCAAGTGTGGATAAGAAGCGATTGAAAAAAGATAAGTGATAAATAAAATTTGCACCAAATTGTTATTTACATATGCTTTCACAAAGATGTTGAAAGTTAGTTAATAGATACACCAACCTATCTTGAGCAACCTGTTTATTGTTTGCAACAGTCTGCAGTTCGCTCAATAACTTGTTCTGATTTAATTGTATGATTCCATTGTAATTTTCATTAATAATAAAATGACTTCGTTGACTAAATTATTGTTTGTTGATACAGTCACTTCAATAATCTACTGATGATCACAATCATCATCATCATCATAGTGGTAATATTAAAATTTTAAGGTAATCTACTGGGTACTAATTGATTTTTTTTTTAAATCGATAAACCGACTTCATTTTATACAGTTTTTTCATAGATTCTATTGTCAAAACTAGACCACCTTTCAAATAAAAAAGAATCATGAAAATCGGACGACCCAGTCAGAAATACTAAGGTAACAAACATAAAAAAACAGTCGAATTGAGAACCTCCTTTTTTAAGTTGGTAAAAAACTGAATTGTGTCACTAGTTGATATTGATAGTAAAGCTAGGGCATCGATCAAAACTTTCACCAGGCCGCGAAATTTTTGATCGATGGCTGAAGGTAACTTAAAACCTCAGATGATACTTGCACTGGTAGGGGTGAAGGAGTGGGGGCGAGTGAACTTTGTGCCTAGTTGAAATAGGCTTTATGGCTTCTAACCTAAATGTAATCTTGCTTATTACCTAAAAAAAAATTAATTTCTATTCTATATGTCTATTGGTCGTTTGGCTTATCTATCGCCTTCAGTGCTGAAGAGGCGCCTTGAATAAAAAACTAGTGGATGAGACCGAACTTGGCGGGTTACGAGTCAGAGTCAGAGTCAAATCGTTTATTTCTTTAGATTTACAAAATAAGCACTTAGACAAGACACATTTTTACTATTATAAACAGCTTGATAAATAGGGTTCGCTATAACCAAATACTTAAGAAAAAATCCATGTATTAAAGCTTTGAATTCATAATTCTTCAGTAGACCTAAAATTAGCTGTAAGAAATACAAGAAAATGTATTTGATTGAATTTAGGTAGGTATTGTAACGCGTAAGGGTAGGTATGCCTTCAAAAAGTACATCATACCTCATAAGAAATCAATTGAAATAAAATTATATGCACTTTGGTATCCGTAACATAAATAAATAGGTACGTACGCATTTGAAAAGGAGTTTGAACTATGATAATGATAAAAACCATTTGTTATTGTCCAACGTATTTTGCGGTAGGTTACAGCGATAGCTTGTGAACTTCTCGTCAGAGGGAATTGGGTCATGTCGTTCTGTTTATGAACTTTAAGTAATTTAATTACTGCTTCCTATTCCTTTAAACAATGCGATTCTTATACAAGCACTCACCTTTGTTAATTCCTAATTTAACAGTACACGTGATATTGGAGAAGTGGATATCCACAGGGTCTGTAGTTGGCACCCTCGCGAGTCCCTGCGCTTGCGTCGGCTCCGGGGGTAGTTGAGCAGGTACCGGCAGGCTCACGGTACTAGGGGCCTCCAGAGGTACTGGACCCTGGCTGTAGGCCACACTGCCATTTTCCACAATCTGGGCACCGGCCAGAATCATCTTAGTAACACTTCTCGAGTAGTTGCGCGTGATTTTGTGTACCGCGTGTGAATGCGCGCGCACCTCGGCTCGACTCAGCGCGGACTGGACTATCGGTCCCTTTGTCCGCACTTGGTAAATAAAATAATTGCAATGGATTCGTATTTGTTACGCTGCATGTTCATTTGTAGATTGGGTTGAGTTCGGTAGCGTAGTAGGTACTTGTGTGAGCGATACAAAGGGTATTGTTTACGTGCAGTAAGACAAAGATGTCACTTAGACGCAGTCACGTCTAATTATGACGGATACCACAAATTTGTAAACAGAAGTGTCTAAGTGATGTTTTTGTGAGAGTCTTTTGTCAAAACAACATTAAAATAATGTAGAGTCGCGTTAAATTTACGGGAAGTTTTGCTTATACCTAATATTATAATGTAGAAATAAAATTACCAATAGGTTATAAATTAGTTTAAAATTTTTGGCCCCTTAAGGGTAGCTACCGTTTCTTTTGTAGTTAGAAGGTTTGGTTCTTAATTTAAACTCGTATGTAACTTATTTTTAAGTTGGTAGGCTAATTTTGAAGGCATCTCAGGAATTAAATGTTTACTTATTTTTTATTTTTAAGGCCAAAAATTTGCCCGACCCTGTATATGTATTTATTACCTACCGTTGTTGTAGGGTAATTTAGGGACAATAAATAACTAAAAGGGAATTTGCGTAAGGAAAAATATTTTAAACGAAAGAAGACACTGGACAAAACAAAAGTATGGAATTGAGTTAAAACAATTATAGGTTTATTTATTGTATCTCAAATCTCAATTCTATTATTATTCCCGAGAAATTACTTTTTAAACTAGATATCTGAAAAATTATGTGAATGAAACTCAGTCGCTTTTTTAGTTTTTGTAAATCAAATGATGTGTGGTATGATACACCTAGTGCCTATTTTTTGTGTCTCTAAAAATATTGGATTAATCCGGCTAAATAATTTAAGCCAGACTATAATTTGATAACATTATTATCCTCTAAGCCTTTTTTAATAGAGCAACCAACCAAAGTTTTCGCTAAGTATAGGTTTGCCAAATAAGTATAGGTACTAGCTATTTATTTTACAAAAAACTAAATGAAGTTAAAAATAACAGTCAACGAAAGAAATATATTTTTATGTACATATTACCTAATGTAGGTATGTGTTTGTTACTGACGCACTTGGCCGGTTTTGTTTTGTAGCCGCAGGACCAAAGTTAGTTTCTAAAATATTTTTTAGGTCCGGTGCAAGGGACTTTTTCCCCATACGGGTTAACATTGCTCATGCATAGAAATAAATAAATAATGCTGGACCATTCAAACAGCATCATCTATTCCTAAACTACGCAGAGCTAAATAAGTCTAATATTTACGTAGATAAGATACATACTGAATTTCAGACACACTGATATTTTGGCAAACACTAAACTAAGGCAATTTTGTAATTGACTGACTTAATTCGACGACCTCTGTGGCGCGGTGGGCGAAGGTCTGCCTGCGACGCAGGAGGTTGCGGGTTCGATTCCCGCTTCGGGACAAATGTGTGTACGATCTGCAGACATTTGTTCAGGGCGTTCTGGATGTTTAATATGTATAATAAAAAAAATATCTATATATTTAGTGTATTGTATTGTATTATGTATATCAGTTATCTAGTACCCATAACACAAGCTCTGCTTAGCTTGGGGCTAGATAATGCTGTGTGAATTGTCCAGTTATAAAAAAAAAAAAATCGACCTTCAACTTTAACGTCGTCGTCGATATTAAAACCCATAGATAAACCGGTAGGTACACCGATAGATAAACCGGTAGGTACACCGATAGATAAACCGGTAGGTACACCGATAGATAAACCGGTAGGTAATAGAAACGATGCTTGGAAGGCATTAGGCATCGAAGCTAGAAGGCAATTTTATTGTAGGTAGAGAAATGATAAAACATTGCTTCAACCGCTATCTATGAATTTTTTCGTAACTACAAGCATGTAGGTAGAGCGGTATAGTTCCAAAAACAATTTTGCGTAGATTAAGTGTTATACTAACCTATGGCTATCCTTTGTCGAGTCTATCAATCAACGAATCAATATCAAGTTTTCAAATCAATATCACGAAATTCGCAATGTATTAATAAAACCTTTCAATACCAAGCTGAAGTACCTAAACAAAATTGATTTATATAAAAGTGCGTCTCTCACTTTTATATAAATCAATTTTGTTTAGCTTCCAATAACATATAGAGGGTTATAGTATTCTAAATCTAGAAGTTTTATAAACTGTCTATACTATACTCGCAATATTGTCATTTCATGTACGTAGCTAAGTGAAATCAAAATCGTTTTATAAGCGCCTAGCTTTGAGAGTCTAGCAATAATCGCGTACAAAGCAGTAAAAATTAACAGGCACCATTCTTAGTTTTATGTCATTAAAAAAACATTATAAAATGTTTGCATTATTCACACAGCATTATCTAGCCCCAAGCTAAGCAGAGCTTGTGTTATGAGTACTAGACGACTGATATAAATGAATTATATTTCATAGATATATATGTTTTACTATACCTTTAAAAAATCCAGAACATCTTGAACAAATATCTGCAGATCGTATAAATTTGGGGTTTCGTAAGTCAGCCAACTTCAGAAAACAAGAGACTTGCAGTCACTTTTTTCATACAAAAGACTTAACGCGCGTGCACACATGTCCGCAATATCGTATTTTTTTAATATTTTATAGTTGTTTAAAAATATCTATAAAAAGAAACGATTTCATACTATTTCTTGTTTTATTATTTAAAGCAGGAAATGCAGAAAAGAATACGTTGTTATATATATATCTAAATGTATCCAATAACTAAAATTTGATCTTGGACTGGAAAGCAACAAAAGCAAACCTCCTTGTTTGATGCGGACCAACTTTTTAAGGCAATCAGTTCGCCACCGATACTCGCGACCTCCCACCGATTTCATTGAAAGGCGATCTGAGCCCCGGGTACGTTTGGCGATGCGATGGTATCGAGGCGTAATATAAAATTAAGGTTTTATTTTTCTATAAAAGTCTGATGGCCTGGAAACTACGCAAATCCCGTACAAAAATGACATCGCCACGACCACGTCTCGCCACTATCATCGTCATCTATACGTGAAATCTTTAATTGGCTCTCTGGTTTAAGCCGGTGTTTTCTAATAAATTAAATGTAAAAAATACTGGACTCGGGGCTCTGATCATCCCATTGTCCATTTGATTTTGTCAATGGTGTAGATAAAATTCATCAAGAACACCTTTTTAATTAATCAATGTAAGAACAGCCTCTTTTTGTCAAAGCTTTAACTGGCCCAAGTAAAATTAATTTTGTTTTTAATTTTAGCGTCTATGATCAAAATTTTAAAAAATACCAACCTTAACTTGGGAAAGTACTAAGCAGTCAACTTTGATGACCAATAAGGTCGATTGTGATGAAGATGATCGCAAGGAGTTAAGGGAGTAGGGGAGGGAACTGACTCTATGTCAAATAGTTTTATTTTTAATATCAAAGGAACACTTTTTTCTTGGTACGTAGTCTTACTTAGTACGTTCTTTGCAGAACGCAGAATAGTTAATTGTTCAACAAGTGAGCAAAACAAGCGAAGCAGTCTAGAATAGAGCCACTAGTAGACTGCTGAGATAAAGAGGGATTTTTATGGCATGAAACAAAAAACATAGGCCCTCGAGTTAAAAATACCACTAGCGAGACCATAGTTTGCAATTTATAAAATTCAGATGCAAGAAAGTCATTTTTTTCAACAACCTTGGAGGGTAAAATAACTACAAACCTCTTTCAAACCATGAACGGATGGAATTTTTATTTCTATGAAGGTTCTGTGTTCTGTGTGTGTGTGTGAATTCAAATTATTATTTTTTCAACAAGTTGAGAAATACTCCTTTATTCCACACGAATATGTCGCAAATTACATGTAGATGATTCGGTAGCAGATAGCCCTGCAAAGGGAAGAAGAGGTACTAGTTTCTCGAAAATGGCAACCTCATATTGTGTAAAATTGTGTGCTCCCACCTCAGTCACCGTCGGACCGGCGGCGGCACGGGCGGTCGTGATTCGCGTGAAATATTGTTGTCTCGGTCTCACTTCGGTCATAGATACGTCTTTCCGTCTTTGTTCTTCTTTGTATTGCACAGGACTGGAAATATAACTGTGAGCGTATGTGTTTGCGTGTAGTTGTAGCACATGCCAATTTTTGAGTAAGCGCTGGGAGAACGTAACCTATCTTCCCTTTTTAATAAATCAATGCCTGCAAGTGTGGAAATAAATAGTCTTACGAAGTTATTGTACTCTCTTTGATAAATAGGTTGTCAAAAAATATGTAAGCGACCAGTAAAACATCTAGTGCAATTTTTTATGTAGGTACTTGCAGACAACGTCTGCGTCTTGGGTCTGTAAATCTGATGTTTGATTCCAAGACATGCAGTGCATAGATCTTAGACCTTTGTTGTAGTTTTTGTGATCTGGGAGCAAAAAAGGGAATGTCATCCGCAAATCACAGGTTGGTAGGAGCCAGCCATCGACGTCAATGCCCTTTGCTTATTAGCTATCAGACAGTAAATTGACAACTTTAGCACTCACAAAATTGAACAAAAAAGTTGATTGATTGATTAATAAATAAGGCACTTACGAGTATAACAACTCTGATCTCCGAAGCAGCCAAGCAAGTCGACTTATTCTTATAGGTAGAAATTGATGTAGAGGAAAAAATTATAATAAACACAGAGATATAATGGATACAAAGATTTTTGAATTTAGAAACAATTATAGCCAACTAAACATATTATTTCGTTGTTAAGTGTAACCGTCTCATAATGCCAACCAATAAAAACTTTGCCAAAAAAGCACGTCTACCAGTCACGCAAGTAACGCTTGAGGATAAGATTTTATGTAGGTAGGTACAGTACCATATTTTTATTATTTTTAAGCATAAAACGAATAATACGTAGCTCGACCTTTTGCTCCAGATAAAATACTTGGAGCATGTGAGCTGTGAAAGTTGTTTTCAGAGGGTAATATTAACCAAGCAAACCAGCTCCCACAAATGGGTATTGCGACGTTTTTTAACTTCTGTAAGTTCGGTATCACAATATCACATATCATCACAGTACAATTATATATGTGAAAGATTGAATGATACGATGGAAGTTTGTTACATCTTAAGGCCCATACACCAGCGAAAGTGGCGCCCCCAACTATTATATCTTATTATTACGTTGAACGCAGGAATTTTTAAAAATCCTACGTTCAGTTTGTGGTATCTATTATAAGCTATTTATTAATGCCTCTGTAATAGTTTCATTTTGTAAAGGTTAGGAAGAGATACGAAGTTGCGCTTTTTGGCCACCAAACTCTATTTTTGCATCTCCTCCTAAACTATATGAGATAAAATTATAAAAGAGGTATTAAAAAATAGCTTATAATAGATACCACAAACTGAACGTAGGATTTTTAAAAATTCCTATTATAAACGTAAAAATATGATAAAATAGGAATTGCTGTCAGATTGGCTCGGGTATGCGCCTTAACGCCAAAACTACTGAACGGATCCTAAGGTTGGTGTTCTTTAATAGATAATTGGACAATGAACAGCCATTAGAAATGCGAAAGTTTGGATGGATGTTTGTTATTTCTTTACGCCCGACTTGTTCGGGAGGCCGAAAGTCGGCAAACCTTCGAGCGAGACGGTTAGTGATTACTCTCGATAACAGCTTACAACTTACAGCGTGGTTTAGCAGTAACGGGCCTAGAGTCGTGTGGTACCGGCGGCATAGAATTTGCACCACCCCAATTCTTCCCGTGGGTGTCGTAAGAGGCGACTAAGGGATATCTTCTGGGGGGCGGGCAGCAGCGCCAACCGCAGAACAAATCTTCCACCAAACTGCGATCCCCAACCCGCATGCCCAGCGTGGGGATTATGGGCATTACCCCCCATGAGTTAAACGCCAATAAGGCGTTTATCAGGGGGAGGCCTGCGTCCAGCAGTGGACCGATACAGGCTGTGGATGGATGGATGGGCCTAGAGTTCTTCAGAAGGGTCTTGTCATCCTCTTCATGGAACAGTACCTCAAGAATCAACCTCAAGAAATCTAACTTTTGTCTGAGTGATTTTTGAGACGATCCTCACCAGTGCGGGCCGGCAACGCCGCCGCATCAATGCGCGCAATGATACCATTCTCATAGTAAAGCCATTATATGGCAGAATAACCCCTTTATATTGGTATACCTATACCTACCGTTGTAGTTATCTATCTGTTTGTTGTCACAAAATATATTTTACATGTGGTAGGATAGTAATGTATCACTTGTTTTACGTGTGAAAAATATTTAAGATAAGATTTGCCGGATTTGCCTTGATATAATAATATGACTCTGGAACGCCCATACGACACGCGTAAACACAAACATAATAGCAGTGCACCAGTGCACGGTGATGTATATTGATACACGGGGCGAGCAGAGTGCCGCGCGCGACGTGTAAAATCAAACAAACGCGTGTGAAACGCTTCTCTGTAAACACACTCTACCAACGCCATATGGTTGAGTTTAGTGCGGGCCGTACCGCTGCACGCCCTCCGTCTCCGTAAACCTTGTGTCAGTCAGAAAATGCCATCGGCATTATGCCCACCATTTATGTACTTTTTTTTAATTGTGCAAATAAATAAATATAATCCAACGGAATGTTTATTTTTTTACGTCTGTTTGTTGTTCCTATAAGAAATGTACCTAATCTTACAAATTACAGAACTACAATATTTTTTTGTCAAAACTGGCATAAATTGCAAACAGTGCGAAACCGCGGGAAAATATTTGTAGAT
The DNA here is from genome assembly GCA_955876795.1 of Eupithecia tripunctaria. Lineage (NCBI taxonomy): Eukaryota > Metazoa > Arthropoda > Insecta > Lepidoptera > Geometridae > Eupithecia > Eupithecia tripunctaria. Next base: position 8,314,226 of record OY041609.1, on the reverse strand, counting down.
GACCTTACAAAATCACTATCAGACATAAAAAATGTCATGTTGGTACATTGTACATAATCTTGTACAATAAAATATTAAACGTCAAGTGCGAGTCCGACTCGCGGACCAAGGCAAGGGTTCCGTACAAACTTGTAGTCGTGAGCAAAGAATCGACGCAGAAGCACAGTGCGTATAATATTCCTGGTTTGGATGTTTTGGACTATTCAATAAATAATTAAACCAGATAAAAAAAATCTAGTACTTAATATAAGAATTTTCAGATTCTTCCCTTTAAAAAGTTTTATTACATTATTCTTGCCAGATTTCATGATTCCAGACCGGCGCAAATAAGGTAACTTTTTTTAATAAAATCGTATAACAAAAATAACAAATTAATGTGATGTGTTGATTTAATTTATGTGATGAGGTCAAAATTGATTTTTTCACAGCTCCAAGAAAAAACTAACTTGAGTTTAACACGATACCTTCACGCGTTTCTGGTAGTCTTGGGAGACAGGGAACAGCCGGACAAAAAAGAAATCCTGTTTTGTTATCTTTTGAGATACGGAATCCCAAAAATCAATAACTTTTTTATCAGTTTGTGATTATATATTTCCAATAAGGTAGCCTTCGTAATCCTTAGTTACCTAAATGAATTGTACCTATATTATATCTTAAATAGATTAGTTAGTGATAAAAAATCTAGAATCCTATTTTGCCTACATTTCGTAATTGCTTTTCGGATCTTAACCGAACTTACAGAACATCATCATCAGCCTATATTAGTCCACTGCTGGACATAGGTCCCCTAATGAGCGCCATAACGCCCTGTCTTCAGCTTGACGCATCCAGCATCTGCCTGTAGTCTTTCGCAGATCGTCATCCCACCTGGCCGGAGGACGCCCTACACTACGTTTGCCGAGTCACGGTCTCCACTTTAGAACTCGTTTACCCCATCGGTTTTAGGTTCTTCGCGAGATATGGCCATCCCACTTCAACTTGCTAATTCTTTGAGCTATGTCGATAACTTTGGTTCTCTGTCGGATGTGTTCGTTACGAATCCTATCCTTCAGTGAGACTCTGAGCATAGCTCTTTCCATAGCTCGCTGAGTGACTTGGAACTGGTGGACCACGTCTCAGCTCCGTAGGTCATGACGCACTGATTGAAAACTTTCGTTTTCAAGCATTAACCAAATTCATGCCGAGACCGATGCTTCGCGAGGCTGAAGCTAGGCTGTCCAGCATCCGGTTCAGCTACTCCAGCGACTCCGTCATTAAGACTATGTCATCAGCGAATTGCAGGTGTAAGATGTAATCGACGTTTATGCTATAAGTCCAGAGCGTCTTAAACATATCTTCCAACGCGCTCGTGAACAGTTTCGGGGATACTTGCCTCCCTCCTCTGCGCTGTTGGATGGGTTTGGACTGCTGGTCCTGTACTTGCACACTCATGGTGGCGGCGTCTCAAAGACATCTCAGGACCTCGATATAACGACAGTCTTCTTGGCATCGCTGTAAGGATTCCAGAACAGCCCAGGTTTCGACAGAGTCAAAAGCCTTTTCATAGTCCACGCCTTTTCATAGTCCATAAAGGCAAGACACAAGGGCTGATTACTTAGGTCTACTACCCATAGAATGAAAATTTGTCGTGAAATGACGGTTACTAAGGCCCATACACCAGCGAAAGTGGCGCCCCCAACTTCGGCGACTGCCGTCGTCTGCAGTCGAGACGTCCGAGTGTCCGAAGTGTCCGAAGAGATGTGCAGTCCGCCTGTAGGTACAGAACCAAATTAAAATGGGACCACACGGGAAGCACCAACTTTCATATAAAAAATAATCATGAAAATCGAACTACCCAGTCAAAAGTTCTGAGGCAACAAATATAAAAAAAAACAAGTCAAATTTAGAACCTCCTCCTTTTTTTCAAGTCTGATAAAAAGTAAAATAAACATAGAAATAGTAACCCCGTAATACTATTACTTATATCAATGAGCCTAATGTGCCAATGGCAAAGTATCTTGGCTAACCGAGTACAATAATTAGATAATCAATAATGCTAGACAATCCACAAAGCAGTATCACAATTTTTTATATTCCGCACCAAACTTGATACTATAATCGTAGAAGCAATAAGAGAAACCCTACAACAGGTTAAGTTTTTTAACCGACTTCAAAAAAGAGGAGGTTCTCAATTCGACTGTATTTTTTATGTTTGTTACCTTAGAACTTTTGACTGGGCGATCCGATTTTGATGCTTCATTTTATTTGAAAACTGGTGCTTCTCGTTCAAATTTGGTCCAGTTCTGACAATAGCTTCCATGACAAAACCATAAAATTTAAGTCGGTTTATAGTTTTTTTTTAAGAAACCCAATTATTTATGGATCGAAATATAAGCAAAAGTCAACATGACGCGGTCACCCATTCAAGTACTGACCTTGCCCAACGTGCTCAACTTAGGTGATCGTTGTTCAACTTGGTATGGACGTGGTAACGTCCATACATACCAAGGCAAAATTAAATGAATTTTATAATAAAGAGGGGGACCTACCTATTTGTTGTTATGGTAGCAATAGTACCTAATAAACACTGTAAATATTACAAATGTCTACCTCTTACGGTTCATCAAATACAGTCCGCTGACGGACGGATGGACATCCGGACAGAGTGTGGAGGTTTTAATGTCCCGTTTTCAACTTTCGGTACGGAACCCTCAATACTATAGGTAGGTACCGCACAGCGGCCCAGATTTCTAACTACTTACTGTTATTCTTAAAAAATCCTGTTCGAAGCTCGAACCGGTTCTGGTTGTTTGTCAAACCTGAAGCGGCTGCAAGACCACCAGAACAAGTCTTTTTTATTTTATTGTATAGGAAGAGGCATCTTGGAAAAGATGCGATTTAAATAAGACCGCTGAATAATTAAATTTAAAAAATACATAGTACACTCACTAACACATTCACAAGGAAATCAGTAGTCATTATCTGGTTTAAATTGCACTGTATCAAGGTTTTTAGGAGTTCAGGTTTTGTTCGTTTGTAGTTCCGAAACTACTGTACCGATTAAAAAAATCTTTTACAGTTAAAAAGCAAACTTTTCAGGGAGTGACATGGGCTGTAATTTATCCATAAATTTCCACGGTAATGGGAACTACGCGGGTGAAACCGCGAGGCACTGCTAGTATAAAATGAAGTTAAAACTGCAACCCGACTACCTACGTAAAAGTTGTAAACAAGCGTAAAGCGAGGGCATCTCATGGGGGGTAGTGCCCATAATCCCCACGTTGGGCATGCGGGTAGGCGATCGCAGTTTGGTGGTATAATTGTTCTGCAGGGGGCGCTGCTGCCCGCCCCGGGTGGATATCGGGTCGGATTGGGGTGAAATTTTACATACAGGTAGTTTTAGGCCTGGAATAACACATAGGCTCCTTGTTATCCCATAAATCAGTTCCCGTGGGATAAGCGTGCGAAGCCGCGCGGCGCAGCTAGTAAAATATTACTATTTATAACGCAGTGTCGGCGAATTCACCTCGCATAATATTTGTCCAACGTACTTACCTAAGTAATGTAATCAGTTGTATTGATCGATAACAGTCTAATACTTTGTGGGAAAATTTCCGCCACGATTATGATATTAGATTTTTATTAAGTATATTAACAAACAAAGGTTTCACCCGCGTAGTTCCCGTTCCCTTGGAAATTCCGGGATAAAATATAGCATATATCACACCCTGAAATAAGCTATTTAATGGTGAAACATTTTTTGAAATCGTCCCTATAGTTTCGGAGCCTATTTCTCTTTTTAAATAGTATTAAAAAAATAATATTAGTAGATTAAGTCTTTCCTGTACTTAACTTACCTATTAACTTTTTAAATCATGATTTTTAAGTTCTGTTACATTACCTAGGTACTAGTAGGTATAGTCACATAGGTATAATATAATACACGTTCATAGTGTATAATTTTAAATATTGAAACACTATACTAATGTTCATTTTAATGTTGTAATTGTAAGAGTATGTGGCAGATGTTTTAAAGAGAAAACGACGTAGGAGGCGCCATCTTTAAATACTACAGGAATAATAATTACAGTCTATACCTACACGGAGGAGGTCCCACCGTTCATATAAATAGATGCTCTGTAATTTTTTGGTATAGAAAGAAGTTAAAGCCAATTTAATTATAATGTTTTGCCAGTTTTAAACATAACATGATTTTTTCAAATAGGTATCATATTTTTTATTCCTGCACAAAATATAAACAAACTCGCAGTACCTACTTAACTTCAAATAAACTTTCTTGTTGATTTTTAAACATAATGGAAAGTAGGTATTTGCTGATTTGAGATCCTTTCTTCCATAAATATTGTTAAACTTAAATCTCTGTAGGTACCTATTGCGATATCCAAGCACGTGAATTTTAATTTATGTTATTGGGATTTGTTGACATAATAAGCAGCTGACAAATGGATTTCAACAAAATGATTAGGTATACGTTTTCAAAACTTAGTAACATTTTATGAACAAAGAATTAAAGTTTCAAAAGCATAATGAAACACCCTTTACAATGCTACCACTGTCAAAAATACTAATTGCTCAATTCGAAAGTGAATAGAAAAGTATACAATACTTATCACTTAATTTCCCACGTTGCTGTCGACAGTAATTTATCAAAATTGTTTAGCGTTGATCGTGCTCGAGTAATAAAGGTTGAAAAATATCAAAGCGCTTGCTCCCTCGGTCAGTGTGTTATCGAACACGCGCGGCAACGCACGGTGGTGTCCATAGACACTACTTATGAAAAGTAAACAAACATAAACTTCGTAGAGTTATCCTCTTTATAGCCCTGTTTAAAACGAGCGAACGTTATCTATGGTTTTAATTTATAATACGAACAATCAGTGAGTTGAAATGTCGAAGACCGCGAAATATATTCTAAGCCGCAAGCTGAAGAAGGAGAAAAATACAGAGGAATGTCGGATTTTGGAAGTGAATCTGCCAGCTTCTTCCTCAGCGGATATAGAGTTTAACAATGTCTCTATGACGGTGTCTGTAGGATTTTCAGCACGAAGTAAGTTTTTACAGTTTATTGTTTCGAGTTTCAAGACAGGAAGGAGTCTATACCTACCTACCCTCTTTTTTTAAATTAGATCTAAGATTTCTACGTATGACGAATTTATTTCACTACAAACTCATAATTAAGTACTCATAATTAAACCTAAAACTGAATCGAGCTAAGAATCTATAATTGGTCACTGTTATTATAAGTACTTATAACCAATAGGTAAATTAAAACTAAAATAAATTCAAGTACCTGCCATATTACTAACATAAGTACTTACTAAGTAATTGTAACTACCCATAGATTCATACTTATAGATAAAAGAACTTGCTAGAAAACTACATTTTTATGGAAATGTTTGGTCATTTGTCGCAGTTGAGACAACATCATATAGAGATAAATAAAAGTGATTAGTACAATAATAATAAAATTGTTGATTCAGGCTAAAATAGTTTGACGCAGTGTTTCGCTACTTTAGCACGTAAAATAACAAGGTCCACGTAAATAAAGTAATGCTAAATAATGAATTAAATTTAAAATTCTAATTTGGAACATAATACCCACAACTTTACTTTTTATTTGAGAATTTGCAGTTTATGTGTCTGTTTTTATAGACACTCAAACTGAAAACATAATTAAACATATGCTTATTCATATAATTAGTTTCCACAAAAAGACAATGCAAAACTTGCAAACGGTTTGGCAAAGGTGTCTTGGTACAGAAAGAAGGGTTTGGGTTTTCCAAAATTAAAATGTCCAGATACTTATTTAAAATATATGGAGGAAATATATACAGAAACTTTCCTGTTCAAAGTGTATATTGAAAAATACAGCTTAGTAAACTATAGGCATAAATGCCTATATAGGCTATAAATACCTAGACAAAAATATTTGAATTATAACGCTTTAATTCTGTCTTTTGTGTCGTTTATATGCAAAAAGACCACCACAGTGTCAAAGTTCAGAGTTTTTAATGATGTCACTTGATTATGTAACTAATTCGTTTATTAAACATACCAGCTGAAATCGGATGGTCAATTACAATTTATTATTATCGTTTACGTTTACCTGACAGCAAGGCCTGCTTTTAAACAAAATTTTTGCTAGTACCAATCTTTATTTATTTATTTATTTAAACACTTTATTGCACACAATTCGCAGTCTTAAATCAATGGGGGCCTTAATACCGAAAGCAATTATATATTTTCATAAATTACCTAGATTCCTACTCAGTTCGTTAAAATGTACCAGTACATTATAAAATAATTATTAGAAAACAAAGTCCCTTAACACAGAACAGATCAACAGGCAGAACGCGATAAACTCAAATTTACCGAGCGTATCATGTTACGAGTATTTACCAAGGGGCAATGTTGGTATAAAAAATATATATAAAATATTGTTACGCGGAATTCACAAAGGACTTGTGTAAATTAGATTAATTATGAGGCTAATTGTTAAAGATTTCGAAAATATCATGCTGACTTCCCCTGCTAGAGTGCAGCTCGTAAGCCAATAAATAGACTTCAACAGAGTTTTATGAAATAAAACAATAGTATTGTAGAATTTTTCTATGAGATCAAATTAACCGTTCTTTTACCCGTTGTTGAAGATGTCGAAAAAGCATGTTTATTGGGAGCTTTGCAGGAGTGCGGCCCTTATACCAACAGACTTTAATAAAAAGTATATATGGAATGAAAAACCGAATGCGATATTATTTTTCTAAAAAAGATCTAGTAAACAGCTCTGCTATTTGTGCGAAGCCGGGGCTGATAACTACATATTTTATAGTATTACCTTTGTTATGTAGGTACTTACATACTCTGGTACTTAAATACTGTCATAGTTAAAACCCTAGGTACCCTAACCTACTCATACTCAGTCGACAATATAGAATAGAAAAACGCTTATTTGGACACAGGTAAAAAATACTTACCAAAAAATTAGCAAAAAAAAACAGTAAAACATATAGAGGTGACATAAAAGGGTGAATAGTACTTTTAATATGTGGCTTGCCTTAAATATATTATGGGTCTGCCTCCACGTCCCTGTGACGAAATAGGGGTTGGCTCAGCGTGTGCTGAACATATTATGCTCAGCGCTGTTTTTCAGCCAACACAATATAAGATACTAGCTGCGCCCCGCGGCTTCGCACGCGTTGTTCCTATGGAAACGTTAAAAGGTGATTTTCATCCCACGGAAACTGATTTATGGGATAAAAAGTATGCCTATGTTTGAATCTAGGATTATAATTACCTGTATGCAAAATTTCAGCTAGATCCGTCCAGTAGTTTTGGCGTGAAGAAGTAACAAACATCCATCTATCCATCCATACATCCATAAAAACTTTCGCATTTATAATATAAGTGTGATGGTGTGATGTGATGATAGTGTGACTTGTATATTCAAACGAATAGCATTCTTACAAAACATAAAACGAATAGCAATAAATATGAATAGCTCAGTCAGTATAATATGTACCTACTAGGTATATTGTATAGGTTGCATGTGCTAGTTGTGCTATTGACCAAGTGAATAATTAGGACGGTAGATAAAGCTATCTACTTGTACAGACGAACGAGTATTATCCACGGAATGTGTTTTATCAACCGACAAAAAACAAGAGGAGGTTCTCAATTCAGTTTTATGTTTTATTTACGTGTGTGTTATTTGATCAGTAACATACACAGATAAAAAATTACAGCTATGTCTTCGCGAATTGTTAGATTTTGATGATTAGTTGGCTTCTGTATAGATAATATATTATATGCACCTATACATACATGATTAATATGATAAGATATAATGTTCCCGAGTTGGCCTCATAATAATTTTATTCTCGAGGAATTACTATTTAATCAAATCAAAAAACAGGAAAACGGTGTCAATTGTAAATCTGTTTTTAACCGACTTCAAAAATAGAAGGAGGTTCTCAATTCGACTTATGTTTGTTACCTCAAAACTTTTGACTGTGTGGTCCGATTTTCATGATTCTTTTTTTATTTGAAAGCTGGTGCTTCCCGTGTTGGTCCCATTTGGTTCAGTTCTGACAATTGGATCAATGAAAATACTATATAATTGAAGTCGGTTTACTTATAGTTTTTTAAAACAAAATCAATTATTTAGTTTTTGTAAACATCAAATTTATGTTAGTTGTATCATATGGGTACCTATAGCCTAGTGTTTATTTTTTGTGTATTTAAAAATATCCGGATCGGCTAAAAAATGTTAGTCTGAGTCTATAATTTGATTACATGATTAGCCTCTATTATAATAAAAAAGCCTGTGGTTGTCGAATATAAGTTTAGGTATGCCAAATAAGTGTAGGTACTTTATGCCAATTTCCGGGTAGTTTACGGGACGAACTAACGGCTAATTATAAGTTTCCACTAAAAAAACTAAATGAAATTAAAAATAATATTCGGTTTGGGAACGGCTGAACGGATTTGGGTGAAATTTGACACCAAGTTAGCTTATATCATGCCCATTGTAGGGATTATGGGCATTACTTACCCTCCATGAGATAAACGCCAATAAGGCGCTTATCAGACATCTATTGGCGAATAATAATACCATAATTTCTAAAAAACAAAATTAACCAAAAAAAACCGAGCGAAGCTCGACCATCCAGGTACTCCTGGAAAAACACACATAGGCTACTGTTAATGCCGAAAAAGTGCAGTGTTTGATAACGCCAATAAAACTTATCATTTGCATTGTGAAGACAAATTGTGTGTGACTTGGCTTCCCTTATCCCTTTGCATTTGGACTGACATATCTATATCGTATTCATTTTGAATGGAGCATAAACGTAAACAAACCGCCCAAACATAACCTAAAATTCACTTTGTTGGCGCGTCCTTTTATACATAATTTACATTACGTGTCGATTTTAGATCCTCTCTTCAATAAAAATTGCTTACAATTATATCTGAAACTCTACGCCAAGCAAGTGAGATTTTGTTATTTGTGTCGTACTTTGTTTACTAACATGCTTCATTCAAAATGGATAAACCATAGTGACATTTGCTCTTCGTCATCAGCACCGGATATTCACCACAAAAATTAAAATCGAATTACAATTGCTGAATTTCTCTGTTTTGTCCGGGATTTTTCATTCAGTGACTCTACTCCTGAAAGTCGTAGTATTTCAGCGTGAGAGTCACTTGTTAAACTACAAATCACTGTCTTAGAACATTTTATTACAACATTTTATTACGTAAATTTTTCAACCATAGAATCCTTTTCATCTATTTGAAATTCCGAAATCCTAAATTTAGCTAATCCTAAAACAACAGAATCGACACCAATAGGTACAATACATTTTTTTAGTGTACCATAAAAATAACATGACGTACAACGGGATGGATACATGCATTTTCTTTGAATGCGTTTGGCAACATACACGGCGCGGCGCAATCTTACCACGGAAAGGGCCCTATCTAACGATTTAAATATTTGCCTATAGGCATTGATTAATTAAAAAGGGAAGATGAGGTACCTACTACTTTCTCGAAAATGGCAACCTCATATTGTGTAAAATTGTGTGCTCCCACCTCAGTCACCGTCGGACCGGCGCGGCGGCACGGGCGGTCGTGATTCGCGTGAAATATTGCTGTCTCGGTCTCACTTCGGTCTTAGGTACTTCTTTCCGTCTTTGTTGTTCTTTGCACAGGACTGTAAATATAACTGTGAACGTATGTGTTTGCGTGTAGTTGTAACAAGCCAATTTTTGAGTAAGCGCTGGGAGAACGTAACCTACCTTCCCTTTTTAATTAATCAATGCCTATAGGCTAACTACATCTTAGCCAAATACAGTATTTGGTTAATAGTAAGGAGTCAAAACATAGGTTTTAAGGAAAATAAAGTCCTATAATCGCTTGTTGATGTGGTGAATGAATACCTAAGTATTCATTTTTCTTCAATTTACAAAAAAAAATTGTCACGCGTATCTCGCATTGACGCATGTGTATCGCATTACTGATCCCGAAAAGATGGTGGCCATGAATTTTCTTAATAAATATTATATAAGCACCCACTGCACTGATACTTTACAGATAGTTTGGTAGTATAGTACAGCTACCTACCTTCTTGTAGACTATTAAACCAACAAGCTTAATTTCCTACTTAAGGCGCATACCCGAGCCAATATGACAGCGCCACCTATTTCATCACATTATTACGTTTTGCATTGGAAATTTTAAAAATCCATCGTACAGTTTGTGGTATCTATTATAAGCAATTTTTTAATACCTCTGTAATAGTTTTATCTTATATAGTTTAGAAAGAATGCAAAAATAGAGTTTGATGACCAAAACGAGCAACTTCAAAACTGCCTAAGCTTTACAAAATGTAACTATTACAGAGGCATTAATAAATAACTTATAATAGATACCACAAACTGTACGATGGATTTTTAAAACTTCTATGTTTAACGTAATTATAAGATAAAATAGGTGGAGGCGCCACTTTCACTGGTGTATGCGCCTTAATTCACACTATTTAGCCAATAAACTGAATTTCCTACTTATTACCACTCACTATTTAGCCAAGAAGCTGGATTTCCGTAAAAGTCATGACGTTGACTCTACTTATGGCCCTGATTGACAAGTTTAGTGCCATGCGTAATATTTCCTGGCTTATTAATATTTTAATAATATTTGCGAATTATTTGCATTTATTAAGACGAGACTTGTTTACTTGATGACTTTGGTTGGTACTTCATAATGATACTTTGGTAAAGCTTTTGAATATTTAGTTTTCTGGGTTGCATAATTATATAATTAATTTTGTTTTAAAAAAACTATAAACCGACTTAATTTTTTTAAGTTTTTTCATGAATTTTCATGGATTCCGTTGTCAGAACTGAACAAAATTAAAATGGGACCACACGGGAAGCACCAGCTTACATATAAAAAAAGAATCATGAAAATCGGACCACCCAATCAAAAGTTCTGAGGTAACAATCATAAAAAAACAGTCGAATTGAGAACCTCCTCCTTTTTTGAAGTCGGTTAAAAACATTAGGCATTGGTAAACTTTTTGGGCTTAAAATAATACTACCGTGTAGAATGGGACTCTTCGCCTATGACCTGACTTTCTTCAGCAGCTTACGGAGCTTTCTCACCCCCCGCCGGACCTTATGTGAGTTTAATTTTTATTTGGTTTTATTTGTCTAAATCACAATAGTCTTGTAATGAAGTGAATATGAGTCAATTGCACCTTATTTCTTGTTTGATAGTAATAACTATTTATCAAGATGTTTATATAGTAAAAAATTTACTTGTCTGAGTGCTTATTTTGTAAGTCTAAAGAAATAAACGATTTGACTCTGACTCTGACTCAGTCCAAATGTAATGTACTGTACGGCGCTCGAATGGGGCGTAGATGGCATGGCGAATGGATAATGATTTTGAGAGATGACTGGATGGATATTTTATAAAAGATTTTTTTTCTTATAAACGCGAACGTTTTTAAACATGTTAACATGTATTTTTGTTGCGCTTTCACGCAAAAACTACTGAACGGATTGGGCTGAAATTTTGCATACAGGTAGTTCTAGGCCTGGAATAACACATGAGCTACGGTCGTATATATAATATATATATAAAGCTGTGATTTTCCTTTAAATAATATATATCAAAAAAATATAATAGCTATAATTATAAATTATGTTATCTATTAATTATGTTGGTGTTGTTCCTGGCTGTCAATGTTTACTAGCTTATAATTTTATAAGCATATAATAAAATACCTAGTTAATATAAATAAATAAAAAATGAATATGCTAGACAATCCACTAAGCACCATGTAGCCCCAAGCTAAGCAGAGCTTGTATTAAGGATACTTACTAGTTGACTATCCAAAAGGTTCTTTATACAGATAGATATTTTTTATTATATATAGAAAATACCCAGAACAAACAAAAGAAATATTTTTAGTTCGTACAAACATTTGTCCTCAGGCAGGAATCGTCGCCCAACATCGCGCCTATTGATCTGTCCACCTATGTTTTTTAGCAATAATGTAAATTTTGAGGTAGGTATATAGATAAGTACCTTATGTACATAATCGTTTCTACTCATAAGGACCCTATACAAATAGACGACCTTGGCTTTTAGTCAATAGCGGAAAATTGTGACACTTACTGCCTACTCACATGTACCAACCGACCAGTGTAATATTTACCTACAATTTTTTCTCAATCTTTAGCAAACTTACGATTTGAAGTCTTTGTTAAATATTACTTAAGCTAAGCACATTATCAGTCAATATTATCAAGCATAATAAATAAAGCTATCTTGAAAAAAAAACCTTCTTTTCCGCTACCATATTGCCGTGGAATAAAGTAGGTACCTACCGTTTTTTTAATGTTAGGTGCATGCATTATGTTAACTAATAAAAACAAGAATCATCATTGGTTTTTTTTTCTCTAGACTATGCATTAAATAAAGAAAGGAATCATACCTATTGTTATTATAAATACGCGTAATGTAATAAAAATAAGTAAGTACTTACCTAAAGTGGCAACACTTAAACGAAAATAGCTTACCGGATAGGGTTATTAATAGGCCACAAGACTTTATTTTCACGATATTTGTTCAAAAAACGTAGTTTATACGTCATATAACCGGATCCGAAAGCAAGTGTGTATTGGATAAAAAAATGTGAAGGTTTTACCAAATTCAAACAAATTGAATGGGATCTCTTAGGGCTTGTTTACGGGAATGCGGGGCGTGTAGCGGCGCATGCATAGGCGCGGCCCGCACTAAATTCAAACATAAGGCGTTAGTAGAGTGTGTTTACGAAGAAGCGATTTTACACGCGTTTGGTTGATTTGACGCGTCACACGCGGCGTCGTACGCTGCTGTTTCGTTTGTGTTTTCGTGTGCATAGTAAAACACCCAACGCACCGCCCGTTGCGCCGCTGCACGCCCGCATCTAAGTAAACAAGACCTTAGTGCGGGTCTCCTTGGTCAATATATCCTGAAGTTAGTCCCAAGGGAATAATGAGATTGAATTTGGAACATCAAAATCACATTAATTTACGAATGATCCAAGATCCGTACAATCCTGAAGTACAATCAAATATTCTCCGAAATTCGTTGTTGCCTTTGACATTATTGGCAAACTCGAGCGCTTTGATTACGCACTAATATTGCCGATACCAACCCGAAGCAGGATGCGTCCACTGCTTTCCGGTTTGGCATCGGAATAATGTAGATACCGACCGACGCGAAACGCGACGTCCCGCGTTTTGCTTCGATTCCGTTCCGGTGGACGCACAGCTTTAAAGTGTGACACAATAATGTTAATATGTTCATTTAGAGTTGTTATTATTATTAACCACCATTTAGAACGCTTTGTTGGAATGACGCTGCTTCTCACCACACGCTCTCACGTCAAATTAGTTTTTGCTGTTTTATACCAAAAAATGTCAGCGTTTCAACCCACTTCAAAATAAATAATATTTTGTGTTCCAAAATGAAATATTCTCGACATTATCACAACAACAAAATAAAATTTATTGCCAGGTATAAGGTTACCAAGCAAATGTTAAAAAAAAAACTGAACTTCTGCAATTTTAATTTGCCACACATTATTAATGAGGTTCCATTAAAACCTTTTCCCGTTGGTAGGGGGGAGGGGTATTGACCCATGCGCTCTGGTACGTTGACCTGAAGTTTTTAGGTTTAAGAACTTATCACGAGTAAAGGTACCTTAGGCATGTTTTACCTGGCAAGGAGTTCGAATGTTTCTTGAATGCTTGAATGCTGAAATTGTATGTCGAATATTTCAAATGTTTTTTGTTTTGTAAGGCCTCTTATACACGGATTACACGTCTGAAATACACGGACGGCAAGTTCTCGACAGCAAGAAAAACTACACCCGTCGTCGACTGCAGGTGACGGCTTTCGGCGACAGTCGACTAGCAATCCGTGTACAAGAGCCCTTACGTTTTTCGTGTTTCTAAGGGGTTTCTAGGTAGTTATCAGATATGATTATCCTTTATTACCTCGAAGCATCCAAACGGCTAAAGCGATTTTAATGAACCAGTTACATATCAAAATCTCGTATCTCGTATATTTATTTTTCAATAAAGAGTAAAATCCTCAAACCCCCTGGGTCTACTAAAATTTATTGCGAAGATCCTTTGATGGCGGTTTTTTCACCTTCATGTCCGCTTTAATCCTTTATTCAGGTTTTTTTTTTATAAGTGGATTTTTTATAACTGTTCGGTACACTAAAATCCTATACTAAGATCGTATAATAACTTTAGTAAGAAAATAATACTCATCATTCTTAGCTAGACCTTTTGTTGGGATTGATTCGGGTTCTAATACTTTTCAATAAATTACGTTTAACTGATGTAGGCATAGTCTGCCGATATTGCATGCCTGGGCAGTAACAAAATATCAATATCGTACTCGGTGAGCAGAAACCACGATGGTCCTTGTAAATAAATACCACACAAATAGGTCAGACCAATAAAAATATTTTTATATTTTTGTTAATCTAAGACAAATGGTTATGACCCAACGTTCCGAGTAGTCATGTCATGCCTACATACTTATTAAAGTCGGGTTATACGATGCCATAAATGCAGATCCGGTTTAAAATAAACGAAACCAGTCAGTTTTAAATTCAAGCCCGACTAACTCGACCCTTTTAAGGTTTGAAAGAGGTTTGTAGCATTTTTACCCTCCAAGGTTGTTGAAAGTTGAGTTTCTGACATTCAACCTCTTTTATAAATAACAAAATATTTTCCCGCTAGTCGTGATGATAAATTGTATGTTTAACTCGAGGATAAATATTTTTCGTTTCTTGCCTTTAAAATCCTTTGTTACGTCAGCAGTCTACTATAATACTGTTACTATAATAGCAACAGTATACAGTCCAGAGCCACAGCAACAGTATACAGTCCAGAGCCACTCGCTGCGTTCGTGACTTTATTCTAGACTGTTTCGCTAACTTTGGATTATCGGCACTCTCAACGAAAAATCGTTTTGTCCACCTGATGAATAAATAACAATTTTGCCCGAGCTATTTATGCGCAAGGATGAATAGGTATCTTCTAGACCTTCGTGATAAACCGTCGGCCGCATCTTCGATTTCCGAGTGAGATAACGATCAAACGAAGGTCTATTTACCGAAAAAAAAACAGTTACATTTCTTCCCCATCTTCCGAGTCTTCCGTGAGGGCGGGTGCGGCGGCGTCAGATTTAGCGCAGGATATCAAGAGGCGCAAATATGCAGGTCTCTACAACCTACATATTTGCTCCCCCTATAGTCGAGACCCTCGGTCCGTGGGGTATCGAAGCTCTTCGGGTTTTAAAAAAATTATCTGAGCATCTGGTCGAAGCGACACGCGCTGCCCCAGAGCTGATGAGTATCTGGCGCAGTGGATCAGCAGTGCTTTACAGCTGGTCAATGCAGCTAGCCTCTTGGGTACTGACGCTTCCAACTGGTATTGATATGGACCAGTTGAGCTACATGTAGATAATTTTGTAGATAAATTAATGTAATTTTCTTTTTCATTAATGTATATTTTGCTCTAAGTAATGTATATTTTGCTCTAAGTATTCAGCAAATAAATGACTTGATTTGATGTGATTTGATTAAGCACTTACCAAATTTCATCTAAATCGGCGAGATACTTGGTAATGGACATAACATGCACACAAACTTTCGTATCTAAGCTTTGCAAAATAAAACTTTTACAAAGACATAAATAAATAACTTATAATAGGTATCACAACCTGTACGTTATATTTTTAAATATAAATTAATTGGCGGCGCCACTTTGACTCGGGTATACGCATGCGTGTGAAGCCGCAGGCTGGTACTAGTAAAATAAAAATTGGTTTTTATAGTTGTTATCTATATTATACAGAGGAAAGATTTGATTGTTTGTTTGTATTGAATAGGCTTCACAACTCCTGGACTGATTAAAAAAAATCGTTCATCATAAAAAGCTCAGCAACATAGATTATATTTTATCCCAAAATTCCCCCGGGAACGGGAACTACGTGGATGAAACCACGAGACGCTACTAGTGTGTCTATAAAACTTTTTAGTATAAATTAATTGTATAGAGAACATGCTATGGCACTCTGTATTTTAGAAAAACACTAGACTTAAGACCACTTTATTTTTTTACTCTGTATGCATAGTTTTTTTTTATGTTGGGTGTCCATAAATAAATAAATAAATATACATCCCGATACGAGAATAGAGCAGTGTTTTGAGTCATAGGTATTTCGTGTCGGGCTTAGCACGTTTAGATAATGTTCTCTAGCGATTAATACTATGTATGTATTATGTTCTTATCAGTGAAGGTCATTTTGCAGGTTGAACTTTGACAGTCACCGATAGATATGCTACGTGCATAGATAATCTAGCTTCTTTTAAATGTTTTTATAAGCGGTTATAAAACTTCTGCATCTCTGTGCTAAAATTTAACCTTGCTTAACTTATATTAACTTCTAGATATAAATTATGGTTCATCCATTTTGAATGAAGCATGTTAGTAAACAAAATACGACACAAATAACAAAATCTCACTTGCTTGGCGTCGAGTTTCATATATAATTGTAAGCAATTTTTATTGAAGGGAGGATCTAAAATCGACAAGTAATGTAAATTACGTATAAAAGGACGCGCCAACAAAGTGAATTTTAGGCTAAGTATGGGCGGTTTGTTTACGTTTATGCTTCATTCAAAATGGACACGGTATAGATGTAGTAAGTATTTTCAATTGAAGCAAGCGAACTACAGACTATTGCTAACAGTACAGGTAGCTCAACTGATCCATATCAATACCAGCTGGAAGCGTCCCCAAGACGCTGGCTGCATTGCCTGGGTGCTGTATGGCAATGCTGATGCGCTGCAAGAGCCAGATAATCATCAGCTCTTTCGTCACTTCGAACAGAGGCGCAGCAACTTCTTGACTCAATTAAAAAGCACTATGCCCTGTCGCAGTTCGCACGCGTTGTTCCTATGGAAACGTGATTTTTGGGTTAAATAGTAGGCAGCTTATGTTTGAGTCCAGGATTAGAATTATCTGTAAGTGTGTATGTAAAATTTCAGCCCGATCCGTTCAGTAGATTAGACATGAAGTGGTAACAAACATCCGTCCACCCACACCATTGAGTTAGAATCCTAGGGTTCTATTCTAACTCGACGACACATCCAAACTTTTGCATTTATAACATTGATTAATTAAAAGGGAAGATAGGTTACGTTCTCCCAGCGCTTACTCAAACATTGGCATGTGTTACAACTACACGCAAACACATACGCTCACAGTTATATTTCCAGTCCTGTGCAATACAAAGAAGAACAAAGACGGAAAGACGTATCTAAGACCGAAGTGAGACCGAGACAACAATATTTCACGCGAATCACGACGGAGTGCCGCCGGTCTGACGGTGACTGAGGTGGGAGCACACAATTTTACACAATATGAGGTTGCCATTTTCGAGAAACTAGTACCTCATCTTCCCTTTTTAATTAATCAATGATTTATAATATTAGTGTGATAGTGCGTGATTACCCGTTTTTTATAAATTTAATTAGAATAATTTGCACCTTACTTCCTGATTGTCGTCATATCACTCACTGCGTCATTGAGCTAATCCATAATATTGATATAAGTTATTAGGTACCTATACCGTATTCATCGAGAATGTAGAATGAAAATAAACAAACTTAACCAAAAAATCACATTGTTAGCGCATCCTTTTATATACTCGTAATTTACATTAATTGTCGATAAGAGATCTTTCCTTCAGTAAATATTACTCACAGTTAGGTATATCTGAATCTCGACGCCAAGCAAGTTTTAGTTATTTGTGTAGTAGTTTGTTTACTAACATTCTACATGCTCAATGGATACGGTATAGGTAAGTTGTAATACTCATCATGTATAAGTATACCAATATTTATCTATCTACACCAGTTTTATTGTTGAGACATGTGTTAGCATTATTAACACAAGATGACTCGTTTAGGAAGTAATTTGGCATTGAATATTAGGTTGTTAAACATAACTACTTTAGGTAGGTACTTTCAGTTTTGTAGGGTCACTTGTTGGATATGTGTCTAACGAATGTTCAAAATAATTGGGTTGGTTTAAAAAAAACTATAAGCTGACTTCAATTACGAGTACTACGAGTATATGGTTTTAGCATAGAGCCCATTGTCAGAATATTGTTAATTTATATACCAAATTGAAATGGGACCACATGGGAAGCATCAGCAAATAAAAATGGGGTCACATGGGAAGAATCATCAAAATCGGTTCACCCAGACGAAAGTTCTGAGGTAACAAACATAAAAAACGGTCGAATTGAGAACCCCTTTTTTTTAAGTCGGTTAAAAAGTAGAAAAGTTCTTAAGATAATTACTTGATAATTAATTAATTATTAAAATGGGACCAAACTAAAAGCACCAGCTTTGATATAAAAAAAAAAGAATCATGAAATTCGGATCGGTACTAGATAACTGATATACATAGTACAATACACTACATAGATAGATATTTTTTTATTATACATAGAAAACATCCAGAACGCCCTGAACAAATATCTGCAGATCGTACAAATATTTGTCCCGAGGCGGGAATCGAACCCGCAACCTCCTGCGTCGCAGGCGGACCTTCGCCCACCGCGCAACAGAGGTCGTCAAGTCCTGAGGTAACAAACATAAAAAACCGTCAAATTAAGAACCTCCTCCATTTTTTTAAGTCGGTAAAAAATATAGAGAATGTTCCATTATTGAGTGTGTAGGGTTCTTATACTATCTGATTCCCTCCATGTGCGATGTATGTGGATTTTCTCGATGCGATTTTTGACCTCTTCATGATGAACGAAGATTAGAAATACAGAACCATCAACATCGGTCCAAGCAACCCTCTAATATTGTAACCCTGCACTCAGGTCTCAGATTGTTCATTTTATTGCTGGAAGATGCTGTGTGGATTGTCCAGCATATTCATTTATTTTATATAATTCAATATTATTTATAAATTAATTTTCATTAACAACTCTTGTCATCCCGCTGAGCAAAGGCCTCCCCGTTCCCATCAGACATCACGACCGATTTACCTGCATATTTATTTATATTAAATTTTTTGGAAAACTAACAGCTAGGTAAGTATAACATTTATATTAAAAAATGGGTAACTAAAGGCTAATTATAAGTTTCCACAGAAAAAAAACTAAGTGAAGTTATTTAACAAACGAAGATAGTGTCCATTTCTATCTTCGTT
This sequence comes from Eupithecia tripunctaria, assembly GCA_955876795.1. Classification (NCBI taxonomy): domain Eukaryota; kingdom Metazoa; phylum Arthropoda; class Insecta; order Lepidoptera; family Geometridae; genus Eupithecia; species Eupithecia tripunctaria. Next base: position 8,294,916 of record OY041609.1, on the reverse strand, counting down.
TGTTAAATAACTTGCACATTTCGTTGTGGAAAAATTAAATTAAAAAAAAAGACGTGTGGCACTCGGGGACTGCCGCGGTAAAGCTATTGCAATGCCATCTAGAGGAGAGTTGCTGAACTAAAGAGACAAACGTCATATTTCAAAAAGTCATTAAAAGTTCTACTATTCATCGATAGATGGCAAAACTAAAAAGTATCACCGCTGTTACGATCGGAGTGGGGAGCGTGAGGTTTTTTCGTTACGGAATTTCTGGATTCGGTCCCCGCGCTCAAGGCCCGCGATAGAAGCTATGCAATAGCTTAACTACGCGTAGTTAGTAGTTATAATATTGTGTTGTTCAACATTGAACGTACCTTGGCAAAAATATTCTAAAACAATGAAATATTTGTTAACTTACCTATGTTCTTAGTAAATAAAGTTCAGGGCAATGTGCCAACGGGTCACGTTTTGTTTTGAATGCGTTAAAGTGTCAGTAACCTAGTATCCTTTTAAACCGCTGCTGCCGCCTGCAGATTGACGTTTTTAACCGACTTCAAAAAAGGAGGTTCTCAATTCGACCGTTTTTTACTACCTAAGAACTTTTGACTGGGTGGTTCGATTTTCATGATTTTTTTTTATATGAAAGCTGGTGCTTCCCGTATGGTCCCAATGTAATTTGGTTTAGTTCTGACACAGGAATCCATGAAATAACAATACAAATCGAAGTCGGTTTATAGTTTTTTTTAAACAAAATTAATTATTTAGGGTTCCGTACCTCGAAAGTAAAAGACGGAATCCATAAAGGATCACTTTTTTGTCCGTCCGTCCGTCTGACCCTTTTTCTCAGGTTCCGTGAACACAGAATCATGAAATTTGGTACGAAGCAACGTCTTATAACAGATAAGGGGAAAATTGCGAAAACCGTAAATTGTTAGTTACATCATAATATAATAAAAATATTCAGATAGTTATTTAGATCAAAGTATATACCTAGCTTCACACTAGGCTTATTCCACTAATCTCCGTTGACAATCCCCGTCAACGGGGATAAATGAACTTTTTGTTTATTAATCCCCGTTGAAGCTGATGCGAACTCGTGATGGGGATTAGTGAACTAAAAAAATAAAATAGTAATACTTAAATGAATCATGTTTTTATTTATTTATAAGGTAAGGCCTCGCTTATTGATTATTTTTATTATTAAGTATATTAAATTGCCTAGGCAACAATTCATTAAACTTTTTTTAGTGCCACTGCGTATTTGTACCTATGGTTTATCCATTTTGAATGAAGCAAGTTAGTAAACAAACTACGACACAAATATCAAAATCTGACTTGCTCGTCGTCGAGTTTCAGATATAATTGTAAGCAATTTTTATTGAAGGGAGGATCTAAAATCGACAAGTAATCTAAATTACGTATAAAAGGACGCGCCAACAAAGTGAATTTTAGGTTAAGTATGGGCAGTTTGTTTACTGCTTCTCAAAATGGACACGGTATAATCGTGTTTGTGTCATTACAAAATTTAAATAAACATTGTTGAATCAAATCTAATTGAAACTCAAATCAGCTGATGCAACCCAAGGTAGTACTTACCTAAAAAGGTTTTCTAAACAGGACCCAGAGTATACCTACAATATTTTTAATCCTTATTAAAAATATTGTATATATACTTACAGGTAAATGATGAAGGTAACTGACTATAGGTGGTTATTATTTTTCTAGCCCAAGGATAAAAGTATAATTAATTTTGTTTTAAAAAACTATAAATCGACTTCAATTTTTATAATTTTTTCACGAGTTTTCATAGATCCCATTGTCAGAACTGAACAAAATTAAAATGAGACCACATGAAAAGCAGCTTTCATATAAAAAAAGAATCATGAAAATCGGACCACCCAGTCAAAAGAACTGAGGTAACAAACATAAAAATAAAAAAAAACAGTCGAATATTTAAAGTTGAGAACCTCCTTTTTTGAAGTCGGTTAAAAATAATAACCCCGTCCGTCTCGTGACTGTCCTTCAATGACAAATCAAAATCAGTTATTAATTGAACCTTGGACTTGGTTACTGCTATGTCCATTCCACTTAAAATTAATTGCGATAAATTCTTTGTAGTCACAGTGATCACAACATCAACCTATCATCGCTAATTTTTAGGGTTCGCAAAGGATGCCAACGGATAGTCGGAACGTATATGCATGCGACTTCAAAATAAGCAATTATTTTTTACGTATTCTCTATTTTTATAGAAATATATCTGTATATTTTATTTTTATTTTATGATGTTTTTATTGTGAAATTTAATCATTGAAAAGTAGATATTTTAAATCTCAACTGCAAAAATTCTATACGCAATGCTATTGGCACCCGAATCGTGACGTCATACTTGAACATTTTATGTATGGGCATGAAGTTTTGACTTTGAGTTGACATAGGGGACGTAATCCGATGAACTGTGACTTCGAAAAATGCAAGGGCTAACATGGCAGAGTGTAGTTTTACTTTTTGTTTTCTACCACATTTTTTTGATATTATTTATTTTTTCGTTTATGTATTAACCTAAATAATCGATTTAAACAATAAAAAAACCATGCATATACCCTATTATAAAACGTTCGTATTAAAATCCTATCCATCCAAAGGTTGCCTGGAAGAGATCGCAGATTAGTTAGTTATATAGTTAGTTAGTATTTTTTTTTGTTTTTGTTATGTATTGATAGTGCAATAAAGTTATAATCTATCTAAAATCTAGCCGTGCGATGTGAGCAACTAGAAATACAGATAAAACTTTTAAATCTATCATGGATATCACATCACACTAATATTATAAATGCGAAAGTTTGTATGGATGTATGGATGGATGTTTGTTACCTCTTCACGCCAAAACTACTAAACGGATCTGGCTGAAATTTTGCATAGAGGTAATTCTAATACTGGAATAAAACATAGACTACTTTTTATCCCGTAAATCTGTTCCCGTGGGATAAAAATCACCTTTAAACGTAATACTAAAGTTATAATATCATTGTAAATAACTTTAGTAGAAATACAGAGCGGGCAAACGGCAAATTAAAAGCGACGCGACGACCGACGACGGTGCCAACGGCGTTTTTAATTTGCCGTCGATGGATCATCCGTCGTCCGTCTGTCCTTTCTGAGATCTGTGGTCTGTCCGTTCGTCTGTCAGTCTCGTTACCGTAGTATCACTTCGATTTTCCTAGGTTTTTGTTATTACATCACACTCGGGGGGGTTTCTTTTTGGAGATTATTTAAATCCTTAAGTCTGTCGACCGCTGTGAGCCTGTGGCGCAGGACGTTCGACCCCCGCCTCAGGACAAATGTTTGTACGTTCTTCAGAATGTGTTCATGGTGTTTTCTATGTAGGTGTAATACAATATTATATATGTAAAGTATTGAGTTATCAAGTAATAGTAGGTAAGGTACCCATACTGTGTGAATTAAAAAGCATTATTTATTTGTTTACCTGCTATCGTATATTGGGGAATCCATTATGTATGTGATCGGGGATCCTTGTTCGTGTTGAAGAAACACCAACGTTTCATTAGGAGGTACCTACCTACTATCTAAGTACTTTTTAGGGTTCGTAAAGGAGACCAACCGAACGTCGGAACCCAATAAATTAAGGGGTATATGCATGCGACTTCAAAGTTCATAGATTATTATTATGTTACAACGTATTCTTTAAAAATGAACCGTTACAATAGCCAGTTTTACTGCAAATAATACTAAAAAAGTCTAAGTGTAGTAAAGGTAGTAGAAAGGATGATGATAATTGAACCGTTAGTCCGCGAGTCTGTCTCTCACTTTTCAGGTTTATCTTATTGGTATACCAAGGATAATAAAAGGTAGGTACGCGATAAATACATGATTATTTCAGTAAATTCACATTTATTTATACATTTGCCCCAAAAACAGAAACAACACCCTTCACTAAAATTGCCAATCATGAACAACACAGTAGTGGTCTCAATTTGTAATATAAGCGAGACAAAAATGGCAAAATTACAAGCTGTTATTGCAACCCAACCTTGTACTGTTACAAAAGTAAAACGTATGGGCAATATACACATGCCATACAATATAATGTAGTAATTCATTATGAATAAGCGGGATAACTACGCACTTTGTTTGTGTTGGAAGAACACCAACGTTTCATCCCTTAACGAGGGACATCTTCAGGTCGAGTGCGCTTTGAAACTGACCTCGCGTGATATACAAATATCAAGATTTCACGATAAGAAATCGCAACGACAAACCACGTCGTAAACAAAATAACAGTCGTCGAATGATAAATTACGGTTTCGACGCAAAGGGATCGAGCACTAAGTAGTAATTGGCATCTACTTATGTATTATAGAGCTAAAAGTAAGGGCTCATATACACAGACGGCAACTTGCCTCCCGTGTATTTGAGACGTACAGTCCGTGTATAAGTGCCCTAAGAGCGCTAAGGTTCTACTAACCACTATGCTTCGAGTTAGGTACGTTTATGGAAAAGTAAACTAAATGCAAATTGCACAATTTACCTAATGGGTTTTATGTGTCATCAAACACATCAACTTACATTGCAGAAGATAAACAATGTAGGTACAAATACAAACTATAACTAGTAAAGTAAATAAGGGTGCACGTGCACCAGCTTTGTTTATATTTCTTGTTAACGTATGTACACTTGACATTTAGTTATCTTTGTATTATTTTTAAAGATATTTTATCGAATTAACAAGCCAATTGTGCAAACATTTAAAAACTTCCGTCGATTTTACTTAAAATTCTTATGAATCATGAGGACGGCTGCACCACTTAAAACTTCGTAATAATAATAAACCTTATTTGATTACTTTAAATACTTAACTTCATATCCCACTTATATTGACGACCTCTGTGGCGCGGTGGGCGAAGGTCCGCCTGCGACGCAGGAGATTGCGGGTTCGATTCCCGCCTCGGGACAAATATTTGTACGATCTGCAGATATTTGTTCAGGGCGTTCTGGATGTTTTCTATGTATAAAAAAAAATATCTATCTATAGTGTATTGTATTATGTAGATCAGTTATCTAGTACCCATAACACAAGCTTTGCTTAGCTTGGGGCTAGATAATGCTGTGTGAAATGTCCAGCATTATTTTAATTTATTATTTATTTAATTGTAAACAACGACGGCAAAATAGTGGCCAAAAAGCTTGATCGCATAATGCAATCTCGCACCTTAGCGTTTTGCCTTACAATACTGGTCAATTTGGCTTTCGTCTTCAGGTTGCGACTGAAATGGCCATTTTTATCTATCGTATCGACCCGGTCCGTGTACGCCATATTTCTCGAACTCAGCCGCGCCTTCGTCACATTGAATCACTACCGTCTCTGGCGAAAGTTCCGTCCCGGATGATGTTGTATTCTGGAATTCTGTACCAGCAGGGTTACTTTTAATCTTCGGAGAGGCCGTCGTATTCGATATCGCAAAACTTTTGACTAATCGAAATAGCGTTCTAAAATTCCGCCGGAATAGAATTCAAATTCGAATCTGACGTTTTCGCTTCGGAAACGAATCGAAAGAATTAAAATACCCCTGCAGAATCAGACCGACTACATCACGTGGGGAGTTGAGCTATCGGACAACTACCGGCTTTGTTATGGTGTGAGACAGGGCTCTCTTCACAAGATCTTTTTAACTTGTACATCAACGATTTGATCAAAGAGCTGAGCAGTACCCCGGTGGCGCGCAGATTGGATGGCAGTTATGTCAACAATCTGAGCTATGCCGATGATATGGTTCTGCTTTGCCCGTCGATCAAAGGGTTGACCAAGTTGCTTGCCATCTGTAAGGAATACGCTTAGGATCACGACCTTGTCTATAACCACAAAAAGACAGAGATAGTTATCTTCAAATCAGGGAAGGGGCCCAAGAACGTGATATCTGCATTGGCGGACGACCTATAGAAAATAGTAGAGTGCTTCAAGTACTTGGGACATATCGTAACCTCAAACATGAAAGACGATACTGACATAGAGCGGTAGCGAAGATTATTGTGTGTAGCCACACAACATTAGAGCCAGGAATTTTTATAACTGTTTGTCTGGCGTGATTATCACCCTTTTCAAATCATATTGTCCGTCTTTCCACACATGTCGACTTTGGACAGATTGCACCAAAAAATCACATGCTGGTATCAGAGTAACTTACAATAACGTTTCCAGGCATCTCATGGGACTGAAGCGCTATTGTAGCGTTTCAGAAATGTATACAGCAACCCGTGTTGAATATTTCCATGCCATCCAGATAAAGAGAATAGCCTCGTTTATCTCCAGAGTTGACATGTGTAAAAACTCTATTATCAGGAGTTTAGCGGATTGTTTGACCTTGTCGGACATGTATAAACAGTGGGTGGCTATTGCCATCTAGTATATTTTAATTTTATATCGTTATAATACCTAATTATTTCTGGCGTTAATATGCTAATTATCACCTAATTAAAGTTTTTGCTTTTGTCTGCGACTGATTATAAAAAATGCATACTTAGTCGTATATAAGTTATAGCCGGATAGTCAAGTATACTCATAAGAGTATACCTGATTAACGACTAGAGTACAGACTACATGCCCAGATCTACCTATGGTCTATTTAGGCTGCAGCCCAGGGCCCTCGACCGTGAAGAAGTGGTGGACTTGGGGCCTTCACATCCATTAAAAACGGAATGGCTAATTTGTGAATTAAATCAAATAAAACTAGCGTTCAATGCTGTTTCAAATAAATATTACCGATTGAGATTATTTATTAGTTGGAGGCCCCAAGCTAATGAATTCTGTATGCCTACAAAAGCCTCCAACTACTTGAACATAAAAATTCAACGATAGATAATTTTCAATCGGTAATATTTATTTGGAACAACACCATTGAACGCTTGTTTAATTTGATTAAATTCACAAATTAGCCATTCCGTTTTTAATGGACGCAGTCGGATTGTAGTTTGAAAATGAACACAGTTATTACCAACTGCACTCTCTACAAGAAACCTCACACGGGCATAATTTATTCAAAAATTAGTGGACATACCATGTCATGCATGCAGGCATTTATAAATTTATATTACTGCCAAAATAATGGCAGTAATATAAATTTATGAAAGGAATTTCCGTAAATAATCCCAAAAATCAATTGCCTTAGGATAGAAATCACAATAGGGTATATGCATCGATTTTTTTTATTGTTTTAATCGATTCTTTAGGTCATTATTTAACCGAGGAATGATAAGACGCTCACTGAATTTCGCATTAACAAGGTAAAAAAAACAAATCAAAACTACAATCATTTTCGGGTGATAAAAACGCTGCTATATTGGCGCCATGTTTATGTGACGTCGACGTACACACTTGATTAAAACCTTTGGTGACGACCTCGGTAGTGATCATCTCAGGAAAGAGGTTTTCCGAAAAAACTGAAAATAATCGACAATACGAAATGTCAAGTGGGCAGAATAGTGTCAAATCATGGTGCAGCAAGCAGAATAAAAAAAGAAAAAATGTGCACAGTGATGTCACGTCCGCTCTAGTCAATGGCGTAGCGTTTTGAAATTTTGCGATTGAGATTTAAAATATCAATTTTTCAATGGTTAAATTCTACAATAAAAACGTCTCAAAATGCAAAAATAAATATGTAGATATGTTTCTATATCAATAGAGAATACGTATATATTTTTTTAGCCATTTTGAAATCACATGGTTGCCTGGGAGAAATCGCTCTCAGCGATAAGGCCGCCTTTTGTACTACATTTATTTATTATTTAGATATAAGACTTTAATGTATATTTATTACTATTAGTACAATAAAGTGTTCATTCATTCATTCATTCATTCACATGCATATACCCTATTGAATATTTCCATAGAAACAAACGCATGCGAAGTCGCGGGCAGAAACTAGTAATAGGTATAAAACTGCAACGATACTAATTATCCTCTGTTGGCTGTTCTGATGGGCTTTTGGTTGGTTTTTCTCAAAATCGGTTAAAAGTTTGAATAATCTGTACACGCACCGGATGGCAAGTGTGTCGATTGCATACAGAAAATATATGTTGACAGTCTACAATAATAAGCACAGAGGAAATTTATTATTTAGTGAACCAATCAAAATTCAAAACCGGAAAATTATAAGAATTTTCACTCCTCACTTAGATCCTGTTATACCGTTATCGTTAAATCCCCAATTTTGTCTGATGTCACCTAGCCAATATACAATACATTACATACAACAAACATAGTCTGGGTGTCAACCTCATAACCCTCCTCCGTTGGTAGTCGGGTAAAATGATACATTTTCAGATCTGTTGGTTTGAATTTTTTATTCTCATGTCTATACGGTGGACTCTAGTGGACACAGTGGATTTGGTTTGGGGAAACCATTTCATATTATCTAGTTCTATTATCAGCACAATATCATATAAAATGTTTTGCGATTGCGATTTACGATTGATGCACGCTCGCCGATATAATTACTTTGCCTATCTTCTGATAAAAACCTTTACAAAAATATCTATTAACTCACACTGATCGCCGTAATTGAGTCAGTACTACTATAGAAATAGAAAAGTTATAACATAAATATAGAAATGTTATTACACCTTTTCAGTGGTTCGGAACCCACCACAAGAAAATAATTCAACAATAATTAATTTTGTTTTAAAAAACTATAAACAGACTTAAATTTTTTATAGTGAAAGTGGATTTCATTGTCAGAACTGATCAAAATTAAAATGAGACCACATGGGAAGCACCAGCTTCCATATAAAAAAAAATAATGAAAATAAGACCACCCAGTCAAAAGTTTTGACGTAACGAACATAAAAAAATGTCGAATAGAGAATTAAGAAACTCCTTTTTTTTAAATCGGTTAAAAACGAGAAAATTCCCGCAGTTCTCTCCGCAGTCTTGTGTTTTTGTCGGTGTGGCCGGAGCTCGACGACTCCACCTTAAGAGTCCCAAAGACGGTTGATATTATATATTTATTTAAATACTATAGGACACAGAAATATACCTAGCCAAATATTTTTGTGGTTATAGATTATTCAGGCATGTTCTTTATAAGTACTTAATTCGCAGACCTGATGATATTGAATGAATTGGCACCGTAGTACCTTTATACTCATAATATTATGATGAAGTAGGTAAATAAGATAATTAAATTCGTGAGCGACTTGCCCTTGCATGTTACTTTAGTCGATTTTTTTGTCTAAAATTAAAAAAAATCTACATATTCATTTCTTTTATAATCCTTATTTTAATGGTTTTCATTAAGGGTGTCCGAAATTTCGTACATATGGTTCAGCTGGTTATCGTAATAAGTTGTAAGTTAGAGGGTATGTATTTTATGGAAGGATAATTCTTCTAAAAACTTATCTCTGTGGTATGTAGATTTTTCAATGACCAGTATATTCACAAGTCACAGTGGCTACTGCGGCCTTAACCAGTTCTTAATCATTGTTGCTCTTCTCTATTGTTTCCATTGTTATTGAACCATTTATGTCGTTAACAGAATAATTACCTATATTGTTTTGCGGTATCCACGACTGCAGTTGGAACTGACACCTATTAACGACAAGGGTACAGTTAGCGTCAGAGATTTTATTAGCTAGCTTTTATTTTCGCCATCATCATAATCAATGTTACCCTTAAACAATTTAACCTGCTGTCAAACCTTTTTTTCTTTTTTTTTCAACTGGGGGAATCCTCTTGGATACCGTACTTTCGTGAACGGAACCACCTCAATAGAAGAGGATATCCGTATAGGTGTTCCACAAGGGTCCATCTTGGGTCCACTACTATTTTTAGTTTACATAAATGACATAAGTGCCTGCACCATTGACGAAAATATTGACATTTACATGTTTGCCGATGACATTTCCTTATTAATCAATTGTAATAAAAATACGGACATTCAAACTAAAATAATCAATGTTATCGCTAAAGTTACTAAGTGGTTTGAGTGCAACAACCTATTACTTAATACTACCAAAACTAATTTGACACATTTTTCATTAGCAACAAACATAGTAGATGTCAGTGGAATTAACGATGTTGGCAATAACGTCGGCATTAAAATCACAAATAGAATAAAATTTCGAAGTAGATGCAAAATTAACGTGGAAAGGTCATATTGACGGCTTAGCAGGTAGACTAAGTTCCGCCTGTTATGCCATCAAAAAAGTAAGAGAACTCTGTGGGATGGATGCTGCCAGGAAGGTTTATTTTGCCTACTTTCATAGTCTTATGACATATGGACTGCTAGTTTGGGGTAATGCGTCAGCTTCGGCAAGAATTTCTCGACTTCAAAAAAGAGCCGTTAGATCAATGCTAGGTCTTAAAACGAGAGATTCTTGTCGAAATCTGTTCTCAAATTTAGGTATATTAACCTTCACTGGAGAATATGTACTGCAGTGCCTGGTTCATGTAAAAAAAAATAGGCAAAATTTACCTACACTATCCGCAACACATACTTATAATACGCGTCATGGTGGCAACATTCGGCATCCCGCTTGTCGACTATCCAAAGTTTCCAAAAGTTATTTATGTATCGGTGTAAAAATGTTCAATAAACTAAGTGACGACCTAAAAGACCATAATTTAGCTCTCTTCAAGAGAAAACTGAAAAAAATACTTTTGACAAAAAGTTACTACACCCTTACTGAGGCTTTGGAGGAAAAACAGCTGATGTAAAAAGCGGTATGTTTGTTTACATTTTTTATTGTGCCAAATTCCTTAATTAATACTTCACTAGTACATACATATATGTACTCAAATTCAATCAAATCTGACATGTAATTATTTAACCTGACATTTTGACATTATTTATGTATATAAATACCCTACTTAGTGACATTATTAATGTTTATATACATATTGTATTGGACAATGCCTCTTTACAGCAGCAAATATTTTAATATCATATTTTATTTTAGTTTACTTTGACAAAGCCCATATACAGCTGCTCTTTTGACATTTTGTTGACATTAATCTTATTCTTATTAATAATTTAATTTTGACTATTGTTTAAGTGACATTATTATTATTATTTTAGGCCCTTCTACAGCCAACCATTTGTAATTTATAATTAGATAGGAGTATGTGTTTATGCTTACCGTCTGTCTGTTTTTATTTTTATTTAATTAATTTTTTTTCTCTTTCCTGCGTAAAATCCCTTATGGTGTTTCCTTAAAAAAAAAATCTTGTGTGTTTTGTATTCTTACAATATAATAATATTTATTAATTATGTTTAAAATTAGATTACAACGATACCAAGTGTATGTATAAATGTACCTATGGTGGAATAAATGAAATGAAATGAAATGAAATAAGGGGCAAAAGAACGGTTATACTGGACTCCTACCAACTAAACCCACCACTGTGTTTTCATTCTGCACCTGTTTGCCGAGCCACACTTGCGAAATCTTCCGCTGGTCCGGCGGTGCTGGCCTACGAAGGCCCCGACTCAATTTGGAGTTCCTCTTTGAGAGGCGCGTGCAAAACAACGCGCGCGCCGCCTCTAGGTCCTGAGTACCGAAGACGTCCACCCCTCTGGACACAGTCTCGACCTGTTTATTGATTTATGGTGGTCGAAATGGAAGATTCTTCTTCGACGCCCTGGTCTCTTGTTACGGATGGGTAGGTCAGTTGTTATCTCTCGCTCCCTCTCAGCAGTTTCCTTTTGTGTAATGACGTCTTCACAGAAGAAAACCACCGCATCCCAGACGTCTTTCGAACTGTCAAACCTAACCTAACCTAATGTTTATTTTGTATCTATTTACAAAAAAAGCACTTGAAATATTTATACATGAAAACCTGTGGTGCGAAACAGCGCTACACCCTTTTAACAATCGGCTTCTATACAAAAACTACGATTTTTGGCTGCTCTAAGTTTGTCAAGGCTGCATCTCTTGCTTGAAGCCATAAAATTAAACATGTAACTTTCTTAAAGTAATTAAACAAACCGTTAAAAATAAAGTTGGAAATTAAAGGAGTTCTCCAAACAGTTGGTATTTCAGAGTTTTGTTTGAGAAATAGTTTTAAACGATGGGATGAATAAAACCCATGTGAAATAAAAAAAAACACACTTTGTATGTAGGTATTTTTAGGGTTATTGATCTAACTTATTGACGTCATTTGTTTAAAGCAAGTTATAAGCCATGTTTAGTACCCAGTTGTCAAGTTTTATTTTTAGAACATTATAAAATCTAGATTGGATACCTCAAAGTTTTTATTCGTTTGGAAGAGTTAATTCCATAGCAAACTTTATTATTACCTACCTATAACTACTGACCTAGAATAATTTATTTGTACAAAAAATTATTTTTAGTCTGTTGTTTGTCATATACATATGTAGATTACCTATATAAAAACTGGTTTCCCACCGTTTCGCACGCGTTGTTTCGGGACGAAATCCAGTATTTATTTATTTATCAATATTTGTATTTATTATTTATTTATTTAACTATGTTCATCATTGATGACACATCATTGATGATACACTACATGATTGATTCATTAGTCCACTTCTGGACATGGCTTTTTCTGTGTTTTTGTTTATTTTTCTCAATTCTCTTTGTGCGAGTATTTAATTTGTATTGTATTGTAGGTCACAAATAGGTACTAGGTACTTTACTTTTAGTTTCAACGATCATCGCTATCTATTTACCTACTGTCGGAAGGAAAAAAACACTATCTTTCAATTCGATGTCCTCCTAAAAATTAAACCACTGATTACCCTCGTGATGTAAGTTATTTATCTGAATTTGTATTAACATGACCTTGGTAATTTTTAGTATCTACGAGTTTAAAATCAGCCAAGTGTAAGTCGACTCAATCACGGGAATGAGTCTCATGTTAATAATATACCTTTTAAATAAAAAAACTCTATATCATAGGTTAATTATATTCAACGGAACGGAACCAATTCCATTCTAAAATTTGTCACACGATAGTCATAGGGTTTTTTGTAGCAGTATTAGAATGTTTTTTTATGATTACGGAACCCAATTTAACATAATTATGTACATAATATACGAACCAGTTTTTTGGCAATCAAGTAAGTTCTATAGAATATTCTCAATTATTGAATTTACCTCGTGATTCGTACAATTACATTAAGATTAGCATTTTATAGTCTAGTAACTACATGAGTACCTAGGCACGCCTAAATGTGTAGGAATATAATAAAAAAAAAATCTGGGCGTCTAGCGCCAGGGATAATTATAGAATTATAGGAATTTTCAAAGGACTCGAGTTTGCCAATAACGTCATCCGCGACAATATTCTCGTAATGATGAGACAACGTGAATATTGTTGCGGATGACGTCGGTATCGGACTCTGGCATCGGGATCGGCAGATATGCTGATCGGCAGAATTGCTGATATGCTGATGCAAGCTGTACCAGAGGAATCAATACAAAGCAATAAACACTTACGCTGCGTACGCTCCGATTCCGATGCAATGGACGCACATAATACTATCAAGGAGATGCCGATTATTTTGGTGGAATTACACTATATTGGATAGAATAAATGTGGAAAGATGGATGGATGCATTTTTGTTACTTCACTACACCAAAACTACTGAACGATTCCAGGATCTGACATTGGCTCAAACTAAATTGAGATTGGCGTTGTCTACTTTTATCCTATAAATCAGTTTCCATGGGATCCTGTCAATAACCTTCAAACGTGTCCATAGAAACAACGCATGGGAAGCCGTAGGCAGAAACAAGTTATTATTAAAATAAAACCTAATCAAACATTATACCAATCTACCTACCTGCTTTATATATTAAAATAAAATGAGGAAAATTATTAAATTTTTAGGTATTATGCAGGAATCCCCTGAATATAATGGTCTGTTAAAAGTTCTTAAATAATACGTTAAGCTAAAAAACCTTCTTATGTTCAAAAACCACGTCAGGAAACGGAGATACCTACTGTTTATAAACCACATTTGATCACATGTTCGTTTCCCGCCTCAGGACAAATGTTTGTACGATCTGCAGATTGTTGAAGTGTGTTAGTCTTTTACTGACTATTCAAGCATTCTTTGCTTTGGTTACCGTAGGTCAGGCCCAAAGGTCAGGCCCCGTGTTTTGTTGACCTACCATATCCTATTTAAAATTAAAACCTTTCTTGGGTTCGACCGATACACATATATACCACATATAATTTTTTTAATAAATAGCCAACATATAACTTTTTTCCGATTTTCATCGATAAATATATTAAATAAAAATAAAAAAAGTGTTGTGTATCCGCATATTTCGTTTGATCAAGGTTCGAAAATACACATTATAATCATCTGTTCTGTGAATTTATTTATCCGAGCTAAGTAAACAGATTAAATATCTAAATAGAAGCGTAACAAATTAATAATGTGATGTTATCAGCGCAAAATTATTAAATTCCCCACGTATCATAAAAAACAAAATCATTTAGTTTTATGGTGAGGACAATGCAAAAACATGTGCAACTAATTTTATTGATTTTGCGATCATTAAAGCACCTATGTTACTGTATTGATATCGACGTAGCTGTTTGATATTTGTAAGATATTTGTAGGTAGCTAGGAAGACGATTCAAAATTAACCCAAGGTGGTGATCCTAAATAAAATACGTGCTCTAAAGGTGGTGATCCTAAATAAAATACGTGCTCTATAAGGTGGTGATCCTAAATAAAATACGTGCTCTATAAGGTGGTGATCCTAAATAAAATACGGGCTCTAAAGTTGGTGATCCTAAATAAAATAAGTGCTCTATAAGGTGGTAATCCTAAATAAATGACGGGCTCTAAAGGTGGTGATCCTAAATAAAATACGGGCTCTAAAGGTGGTGATCCTAATATTAGTGCTCTAAATTAGAATACTCCACAATGTAGAGTTTTCCCATTTAGGGCTAAAATAAAATAGGTTCACTATGACATAATGAACCAATTTTTAAACTTTACTTCTAAAAATCCAGCAGATATCGGTGTGAAGAGTGTAAACAAAACGCCACTATCTATTTAACCTTATAATACGCAACAAGTGAATGACATTGATATTTTACACGATAAAATTATTAAGTAATTTAAGTACATCAGAATTTAAAGGTCTTAAAACACACGAATGCACAAGCTATCCTCAGCTATCCTATGAAGGTCGTACTCATGACTATTTTTAACCGACTTAAAAAAAAAATGTGATCTCGATTCGTTTGTATTTTTTTTATGTTTGTAACTTCAGATCTTTTGACTGGGTGGGCCAATTTTCACAAGCCACACAGCTATTCGCAATTAGCAATCCTCTCTTAGGGGCAAAAAAAAGCATGGCCTGAGTTACAATAGTAATTTTCTGACCCTGTTTGTCTTTTTCAGAAAAGAAAACGATCCTCAAAGATGTGTCTGGCCTCTTCAAAACCGGAGAGCTCACAGCCATCATGGGTCCATCTGGTGCAGGGAAGTCTTCGCTACTCAACGCACTCACTGGATTCTCGTAAGCACATTAGACGACAAATATTTGTTCAAGAAAAGTTGAAACTAAGCGACAATTGGCGGTCTTATCGCTCAAAAGATGTCTTTACCAGACAACCATGATCATATTCTATGCATTATAACTAATACATACTACATAATAATACGCCAACATAATAAATATATTTTGAACTGACTTCTCAATTCGTCTGTTTTTTATGTTTGTTACCTCAGAACTTTTAACTGGGTGGTCCGATTTGCATGATTCTTTTTTATATGAAAGCTGATGCTTCCCGTGTGTCCCCATTTTAATTTTGTTCAGTTCTGACAATGTGATCCATGAAAATTCATGAAAAAACTGTAAAAATTTAAGTCGGTTTATAGTTTTTTATAACAAAATTAATTATTATGTTATGGCCGTGTGGTGCCGGTACGATGACTATGATTATGATGAATTAAAAATATAGTAAATTCTGTCGTATAGTGTGGTTTAGCGATTTTTTATGCTTTGTGTGCATACGGTGTTTCATATTTCATTTATTGTGCGTCCATAATAGGGTATATGCATCGATTTTTTTTATTGTTTTAATCGATTCTTTAGGTCTTTATTTAACCCAGGAATGATAAGACGCTCACTGAATTTCGCATTAACAAGGTAAAAAAAACAAATCAAAACTACAATCATTTTCGGGTGATAAAAACGCTGCCAAATTGGCGCCATGTTTATGTGACGTCGACGTACGCACTTGATTAAAACCTTTGGTGACGACCTCGGTAGTGATCATCTCAGGAAAGAGGTTTTCCGAAAAAACTGAAAATAATCGACAATACGAAATGTCAAGTGGGCAGAATAGTGTCAAATCAAGGTGCAGCAAGCAGAATAAAAAAAGAAGAAATGCGTACAGTGATGTCACGTCCGCTCTAGTCAATGTGAGTAGCGTTTCGAAATTTTGCGATTGAGATTTGAAATATCATTTTTTCAATGGTTAAATTCTACAATAAAAACATCTCAAAACGCAAAAATAAATATGCAGATATGTTTCTATATCAATAGAGAATACGTATATATTTTTATAGCCATTTTGAAATCACATGCATATACCCTATTATAGGAAGGTAACATGCATATCCTATTTTTCAAAAAATGTGGAGGTTCTCAAATCGTCTGTTTTTTATGTTTTTACCTCAGGACTTTAATCTGGGTGGTCCGATTTTCATGATTCTTTTTTTATTTGAAAGCTGATGCTTCCCGTGTGATCCCATTTTAATTTGGTCCAGTTCTGACAGTGGAATCCTTGAAAACAATATTTAATTAAAGTAGGTTTATAGTTTTTTAAAACAAAATCAATTATACTATATTCTAAAACTCTTAGCGCCGCACTCAGAGTCTCAGAGACGTTAATGTCACTAAGTAAATCGTAATCTTTACTAAGTGACAGTTTAAGTAATCATTAAGTGCTTTGATTGCCGCTGCCATTTGATAGTTTTAATTATGTACCCGGTTTGGTTACCTAAAGACGGGTATGTACAGAAGTTATTAAAAAAAATGTCACATTACCGAGTCTTATCATCTCAAATTTCATTTATTTACATAGATGACACATCATAAATTACATACAGCTGGTAAAATCATTTCTTAAGGTTAGTTTTACCTCAATTGTACTACCTATACTAATATAATACACAAAAAACTTGAGACTTCATTAAGATGATAGTATTTTTTTTTAATTAGCGGTTTAGAGTCTTCATCAGACGAAGGTAGCTAACTGTAGTGACTGTACCTATTATAGATGCGCTACGAGTAGGTATCAAGTTCTTTGCATGAAGTCATTTAATTGTACAGGTGCGCCAGAGATAGATTGTTTTCGCAATTACAGAAAAATGTAACCTGGCAGATAGCGTTTTTCTTGCTAATTGACGTTGCAGCGTTGTTACAATCACCTGCAATATTATATAGGTATTGCTGGCTAGTCCTCATTATAAGTATTTACGATGATTTTTTTCCATTCACTTAGCATCTATTTATTTTTTATTACCTTGCTTTGCCTTTTTACAATTTGTTCTGGAATACTGAGACTGTACGAGTACCTTAACGCTGCTGGTCAGCTAAAAATACAAAATTAAATGTTATCCTAAATTTCAACACAGTGATGTCGATTCTGTTGTTTTAGAATTAGATAAAATTTGCTAAAATTAGGATTTACGAATGTCAAATAGACGATAGCTTTTCTAATTGAATAGTTATCTTTTATATGACATCAAAACTAGCTAATAAAGGATTTAGGAATCGTTGGGAATCGATTAAGGAATCGAAATGTATCGTTTTACATTCCCAAATCCTAATTTTAGCAAATTCTAAAACAACAGAATCAATACCAGTTTCTCAACAAAGAGAGGAAGCTTAGCATAATATTATTATTTAAATTAATTCCCTTAATTAGCCTACGTCAAATACCAGTTTTCATTGACAGAACCCAAGGCGTTTCCGGCACTATTCGCGCGGGCAATAGGATATGCGAACTGAGCAAGTCAAGTTCTGTGCAATCCATTCAAGCCTACAGGAGAAAAACCTGCTACATCCTCCAAGATGACCGGCTCAACCCCCTCTTCACCGTTCGAGAGCTGATGAAATTTGCGGCTGACCTCAAACTCGGCAGCACAATCATGGAGGAACTGAAAGATGACATAGTGAGTAGGTAATTAATACTGCAAATTAGTTTAGCGGCATTCATGAGCATGTAAATTGATGGGTCAATATTGACCGTCGACACTGACATTTGTCAGTGTTTTTCTGTGTTTGCCGCAGGCAATGTAATTATATCTATAGGAACTAAAGAAACTCATCTATAGAAACTAAAGAAGCAGGCCAATGGCCTGCGGTTTTTGGCGGCTTATTCGCACGAGAACGCATGTGCGTTAGATCTCGTTCGAATAAGCCGCCAAAATTATGATTATTGTTGGTTCTAAATTGGATAGAAGCGAATGACCTTTCTAATCGAATAGGTAGTTCTAGCTACCTATTCGATTAGATTATTATTATCATTATGATTTAACCTATAGATATTTAAGTTATAGATTAATATTATTATGATTTAACCTTCTAAGTACGCGAGCAAAACCACAATGCTAGAGACCTACCTACCTCTATAAACAGTTTGTATCAGAGTAGCGTGTTGATAACTTTTTTTATGAAAAAACAGGTACAATTTAAAGATTGCGTTTCAAATCACGTCTATTAGCAATGCAAATAAGCGGTAGAGTCGGAACTATAAAACAAAAAGTTGTAGGTTTTACTATCAATTAATATAATTATTTTTGAGAAATGTCCTTGTCCAAACTTGAATCTCGCGATATGAGAATACTAATGTTATACCTTTAAACGAGCAATCGTATGTATATATATATATATATATATATTATATGTAATCAGAATCTCAGAAACGGCTCCAACGATGTTCATGAATTTAGTATACAGGGCGCTTCGGAA
Organism: Eupithecia tripunctaria; assembly: GCA_955876795.1. Classification (NCBI taxonomy): domain Eukaryota; kingdom Metazoa; phylum Arthropoda; class Insecta; order Lepidoptera; family Geometridae; genus Eupithecia; species Eupithecia tripunctaria. The sequence goes on along the minus strand of OY041609.1, from coordinate 8,275,953 downwards.
GTAAGCTAGGATTAATTTTCAGAAAATGTCGTTTAATTCGTTTTTTAATCTATTGACTCTTCCTGACATCTATTGGCGAATAGTAATTCTATTTTATTCGTTTTTGCAATAATCAACTTTATCCCAATCAACTTCAATACTAAACTGAAAAATATAAATCTCCCTGACATACTATATATAATTTCTTAACACTAAATTTACCAAAAAAAAAACGAGCGAAACTCTAATTTCAAATATGTGTACGTGCATTGACAGATTCCTGTCAGATTTTGCATAATCTTTACGAAGCCGTTGAAATGGATCTGTTTTCACTTGTTTGCACTTCCCCCTTATCCACAAACTTAATCCACGATATCAAATAATTGTCATTTTGAACATAAAAAAAAGTTGTGACTTGGGTTTTGTAATTGTGTTTGTTTTCGATGGTTATCAACTGTATTGTTGTGAATTTGCTTGCTTGTTATCACTGCATTTATTATGACACCATAATATTTTGTTCATGATAACGTCAGTCTATGCGTTTCAGAGTTATTTTTGTACAAACATTAGCATCCCGCGCACCAGCGCATCGTGAAAATTGGGTTATTCGTAAAGTAACAAACATCCATCCATCCATCCATACATCCATACAAACTTTCGCATTTATAATATTAGTGTGGTATGTCGAATTACTTCAAACAAACCGAACCGACCAACTTCTCATAGAGACCCTCGCTAGATGTAGTTTTAAGTTTAGATTAGATGTTGAATGACTTAATAAGTAGATTAAAATATAATATTCTTATACTTTTGTTTTTTTTTCTATTCGCCAATAGATGGCTAGAAGAGTCATATATTTCAGTTTGTTGCCTAAGTTAAATATTGAAAACACGAATAAAATAATACTACTTATTCGCCAATAGATGTCAGGTCAGGAAGAGTCAATTGATTACGATAAATCTAATTATTGAAAATATAATTAAACCAAGAAATCGACCTTTTCTGAAAATGAATCCTAGCTAGATCGATTTATCGCCCCCGAAACCCCTCGTATACTAAATTTCATGAAAATAGTTGAAGCCGTTTCCGAGATCCGGATTATATATATGCATAATATATAATCCGGAGCTCGTTTAAAGGTATAATATTAGGAGTTTCATTATTTGATGATCAATGACGTGTGCTATGGTATGGTTTAACGAACTATGACTTTTGTTTGAAAATCACACAGAGTTATGACCACTAAGGTAGAAAATTGAAAACCATTTAAATGGTTTTTTTTCATAACTGGCTTGTCGTCGAATAAATATTATTGCCTATCATGATCAAATCAAGTTTGTTATGGTCATTAAACTAATTATGTACCTACACAAAAAGTATGGTTATTATAATAACCATACTTTTTGTTCACGTTTTACATTTAGATTAAAAAAATAATAGGTTCTAACTGCTGACTAGATCTAACATGCTCTTAAGAGCTAAAATAGCTAAGGCTAAAAAATTTTTTTTCCTGATTCTTTTCGTTACCTATTCTTTAACTAGTCTTTGTACGTTTCTAAATTTATTCTCTATTTAATCTCTAAATAGTTGATTGCCTAAGTAAGAGCGATTTACGCCTGCTTTTTGAATTATAATATAAGTGTTTTGATGAATAAATTCCTTTATTATAATATTATATATTTTACAGATAAAAGAAATACTTCTGAAACTAGGGCTGACCGGGACTGAAAATACGCGATGTGGAAGACTCTCGGGTGGTCAGAAGAAAAGGTTGTCCATAGCAGTGGAGTTGCTGGACAACCCACCTGTCGTGTTTCTGGACGAACCTACCACGTAAGTTCTGTCATTTTATAAGAGACCAATATCAGCTTATTTTATTTCTCGGTTACAGTCATTATTAAAAATCTGGAGATTAAACGCGAAGCGGAGTGTTAGGAGACTATCCCCTACAGTAGGCCTAGCAGATAAAAATACGTCACTTTGTCATCGAATGCGTAAAATGTTTGAAATTCATTCCATCAACTTCAATAATTTACGCAATGTTTGACGATGCCATGTAATTTTTCTCAATTCTACCCTAAACAACAATCTCCGTGCTAGGAGCCGGTAGGAACCAACCACTTCGACTCAGGGGCTTATTAACCTCTCCATACTTCGATCAAATTTGATCGAAGTCTCCATATTGTATCGGGCAGCTTATGTCTAGCAGTAGATATTGGGCATCAGCCCATAAACATGCAATTTCTGCCACCACCTATGATGATGACAGTCTTTACAGGCCTTATTCACTTCTACTACCTGAACAAGAAAATCTACAAAAACCCTTCTGGTACCTATTTATCAATTTGTACCTCTGTTAATTTAAGCCTTTGGTTTTCCCTCAAATAAATAAATATGAATAGATTTCTCGCAAAATACAGAATGTATGGAAATGCTTAGGAAAATCGATCAACAAAAATATTATGTTGGTATAGGCACAGTCTACATATACGCATACAGTCGTTCGACGAGGGTTAGTGTACATTTAGCTCAAATCTGAAAATCGTCCGCGAAGAGATACGGGCGAAATGTCCCTTTCACTTTTAAAGATCATATTTCGTCCGAATCTAAAATCTCTTGGTTTTTGATTCGGACGAGTTCTACCCAATGAAAAAGTGAAATGACGTTTCTCCCAAATCTCTTCGTTACTTTTTAAGGAACTCTATAATAAACATCCAGCCACAAATTCTGCCGAATCGACAATGGCATCTATTGGTTGGCTGTGATATAGGTATAATTTAAGATCACTTCCGTAGAAGTTTCATTTACATAAAAGCTGATTTGCCTAATCCCTGATAGTAAACCTTCGTCCGATGATTTATTATCATAGAGGTAGTCATGAAGGTCTGCTACATTGATTGTATTCAGTATTCAGTATCTTTATTGCAAACAAAAACATTAATAAAAAATATTACAGTTTTGTAAGTATTAATGTACCCCGTTATTAGGGCTTGGCAACATCTTAATCATAAGGACTCTTACAGAGATCTTTTAGGTACTTCACACATTTATAATATTTGTGTAGGTGGTTTAAAATAATAATGAATTTACTTAACCTAGTTGGGTTCATAACACTTCTTTAATTTATTACTATTATGTTTATACATTTGTGTGACTAGGTTAAACTTATCATAGATAAATTAAATAGGTATTTTATATATTAAGTACATAGGAAGTTTCAAAGCTCTTTCTTTGTAAAAAAAAATATTCTATCTTAGTAAGTAATTAGTCTTCAAGAAAGTATTTTGTGTCATAATAGTAATAGTATGTGTAGTTCTTGTAGTTTAGATTCGAATACATATGTATATGGTCTTTTGGTTCAGATTTATGGAATGTTGGTAGTTTATTATATACTAGCTGCGCCCCGCCGCTTCGCACGCGTTTTTCCTTTGGAAACGTTAAAAGGTGATTTTCATCCCACGGGAACTGATTTATGGGATAAAAAGTAGCCTATGTAAAACCATCCATCCATTCATACATCCATACAAACTCCAATCCATTTATAATATTACTGTGATGTGATTTTAATGGACATGAAATAAGGACTCTGTCTGTATAATTCAAGCATAGGTATTGGAAGGTTAAGGTTTGTTATTCTTAGCGGATTTTTCTCAAATTGGTATAAATTCATGTTTTTTCTAACAAATAATGCAGTTTCATTATGTATGAAGGCTAGTCAAAGTTAGTAATTTTTGTTGGATAAAATGTGGTCTACAGCTGGTGCGTTGTCTGATATTAACAATAATACGTAGGCATATTTTCTGTAGCAAATTGTAAGGAAAAATATTGTAATTGTTGGCATAAATATGCTCTACATATTAATTTGGAATAATAAACTAATTAGCTTTTATTTATTGTACAATTTAACAAAGTTAAGTCGACATTAGAACCGAAGTATATGGGTGGAGTCACGAATTGACCTTTAAAAGGTGAACAATGCTTTTATTGGATCCATTTTTAATATAAAGTATTTATTGCAAAAAAGAATTACTGCTTATAGAATATGTAGAATATGCGAGCCCATAATGGTAGTGCAGTTCAAATTTTGGTTTAAGAAGAGTTGCGTAATAATTTGTGTATGAAAATATGTACATATTAGGTACTATTTTTATTTTATGTACAATCACACTAATATTATAGATGCAAAAGTTTGGATGTTTGATACGTCTTCACAAAACTACTGAACGGATCGGGATAAAAAAGTTCATAACTAGATGTTGTAGTCCTTGATTAACTTATAGACTAGGTACTTTTTATCCCGAACAATGCTTGCCCCGGGCAGTATCAGTAAATAATAATTAAGAACAACTTGCCCAAAAATACAATAATTAACCTAATAATAATTCATAGAGATGTGTAAATATTACTGGAAAAATTTAACAACATCACGGACAAATACCCGGAAACCTAGATAATCAAATCTTACCCCCTACCTAGTTTTTGTCTGTTTAGAATGGTTCTTGTAGTTACAATGATTTGACTCTACATACTAAAAAACCGGTCAAGTGCGCATCATGCCACGCGCAATGTAGGGTTGCGTAGCTGCTCGACTCATTAACTTATAAGAAATCAAATATATTATATTATTTTTACCTCTTTAACACAACAACTTCATTCATAATAATGTCCGTATGGCGAAGCTACAAAGGTGTTTATGTTGGAAGAACACCAACGTTTTATTCCTTAACCCTTAACACAAGGTTCTTAATCTTGTGATCGAAGGTAGGCTCGAAGGGATGCGGTACGCGCGCGTCTACTCGCCCTGAAGATGACCCCAGTTAAGGGATAAAACGTTGGTGTTCTTCCAACATAAACAAGGTTCGTAGTTAACCCGCTTACATTCATAATTAATTCGTCAAACTACGAAAGTTTTTATAGTAAAACTACGGAACTCAAAAACAGATTATTTTCATTTAATATGTACCTACTTAGGCTAGGATTAAGGTATTATGTTAATAACCGGTCACTTAAAAAAAACGTGAGTGGTATCCAATAATTATGACATGTCATGTTCATCATAATAGAGCATCCACACCACTGTTGGGCAAGTCATTGCGAACCTTGCCATGCAAAAGCTGACAAATATAAAACAAATGACATTATGCGATGACTCGGCCAAATGCAAATGAATTTTAAATACCTAACTAGTTCTTCAATTTAAATGAACGTCAATTATTTATCATTTATACCTACCAAACAAACAGGCAGGTTGTTAAATCGGTATGTAAATTGTATCAACCAGTCATTCAACAGACAAAAATAATGGATTTAAAAAAAGACATCTTGACTAACACTAGAATATTCTAAAAATTATACCGGTCCTGTGCGAAAAAAATTCGCGTGTCGAAGGTTCCACGTTATATCAAAAGGGATTTTTGTTACTTCTTGAAAACTTTATTATTTAAAAAGGTTATTTGTTGATTCTGCTGGTATATCTGCACAGCGACAGTTTCTCTATGTTGGTATGTTAGTACATTTAAATATATAAATACTCGTAATAGATCATAAATTATTGTTTAAGTGATAAGCAGGTAAATAAATACCTTTTACGTTTATAAATTATTTAGTATTGTATTGCATATAGAAACGTATAGAAACATATAGTCTCTGCAATATCTGAGTCGAACATTCAATATATGGATATTTTTCTTTGTAAACATAAAATATTTAGCTTTGCATCAATCACAAACATCAACTGCGAACATTGATTTGAGGTAGTTGTTACCAATGTAAGGATAATGAGATAAGATAAGTTTATTTCAGACAACAACAGCAATCGTTATTTTTTATTATTATAATAATAATAATAATAATAATAATAATAATAATGCTGGACAATTCACACAGCATTATCCAGCCCCAAGCTAAGCAGAGCTTGTGTTATGGGTACTAGATAACTGATATACATAATACAATACACTACATAGATAGATATTTTTTATTATACATAGAAAACGTCCAGAACGCCCTGAACAAATATCTGCTGATCGCACACACATTTGTCCCGACCAACAACCCGCAACCTCCAGCGTAGCAGGTGGACCTTCGCCCACCGCGCCACAGAGGTCGTCAATTATACTGTAGAAACTTTCGTAGTTTGACGTTGGTATTCTTCCAACACAAACGAGGTTCGTAGTTAACCCACTTAAATTCATAACAATATAGTACAATCTCAATTACTTTAATTTCCTATAGAGTCTACTTGAGAAGATTTACTTAAATTACTAAAAATACACTGGTCTAGAGAATACAATTTATACGCTCTTGTCTAGTTTTCCACAAAATATATTAAAAATGACCGTTTTATTTTATCCGAACCCTAAAACAAAGTGTTGCCTAGGCGATGATCTACTTATATAAATGTAGATTTTTCCCGCCATTGTAGTTTTTCTTGTGTGCAGGTAAGTAGCTAGGTTCAGACATGATGCATGTAAAAACTTGTTGATCTTAGAAAGTAGGCATTGACAACTAAATATAATTACGAGTAAGAGTGAAACTTATCAGGTTTGATTGTCAAACTAGGCTTACTCTTTAAAACCCGGTGGTAAAAACTCGAATTAAGTACATAAAATACAACAATATTACTTTGGTTCCATAAATGAAAAAATCCGAGAGAAAACTACGATACAAAAAATTATGAAAGTGCACTGTTTCGCACATAATTTGGTTGAGAACCAGGATGTCCGAGAACCCAGCGGTCTTTTGAAAGCTATTACTAATTATTTGGTTCTTCTAAGCCAGTTTCTTAGTAAGCTGTTAGCTTACGCCTTTTCAAAAAGGTCTGCTCTTTTACTATAAAAACTTTAGTAGTTTGACGAGTTCATTGCAGATGTTTTTCCAACGCAAATTAGGTTCGTAGTTAACCCGCTTAAATCCGTAAGGTCTACTCTATCCAGCTCCTATGAACGCGACATTATATTCCTATCGTATTCGCATATATGATTGCAACGTGTCCTCTTAAAGATAGGTAGGTACTGAATGTTTATTTTGTTTCAGGGGTCTTGACAGCCTCACGTCAATGCAGTGCATGGTTATGCTGAAGAACCTCGCAAGAGACGGTCGCACAATTGTGTGCACCATACACCAGCCCTCCGCGTCAATTTACTCTATGTTCGATAAGGTAAGCAAACGACTATTACTGTTTAATTTTATTGATAAATAAATGCAGCCCCACGCGTGCTCAAGCTAAGCAAAGCTTGGGTTATGCGTACTAGACATAACACACAATACATTACATAGATAATATACAAAGGAATGCCCAGATCTCCCAAAATAAAATTGCAGATCATTCAAACATTGGTCCCTAGGCAAGAATCGAACCCGCTAAGCCCCTACGTGCCCCTGTGCAGATAGACCCGAGATTCACTCTTTCTTAATACTTTATTGCACTAAGAAACATACTTATAAAAAATACAGTCGATAAATAATGGAAAAGGCGAGCTTAACCCTAAAAAGTCATTATTATTTCTACTTTTTGAAATACCTACGAGTACATTGAAAAGAGTCCCTTATTTCCTCTTATTTTTTTTTCTCTTTTGTCTCTTATTTCCAAAGTTTCCAGAGCTGTGTATCTGAAATTATTTGTACCTACTTACATATGTTTAACATACTTACAAACTGTTTTCAAATATTTATCATAATAGTCATTTTTGAATACAATTATTAAGTAGTTGTCGACTTGAGATCCTTTCTTTATAATTATTTTTAATAATTTATATATTTATCTTGACTCAACCAAACATATTGCGATCATTATTTACTGACACTCGTATTGAATATATTTTCATACTTTGGTTTTTTGTGTGGGGATTTGGTTTTTTGCCAGCTACTTAATTTGCAACAATCAGCAGTCCAACAGTGTCATGTGTATTTTGTAAATACATACCCTACGTATTGTTAGATTTTGTAAAATAAGTAGTCGAAAATCGCAAAATCAATAACATTTTATAATTACTTATTAAGTTGGTTAAATCTTTGACGGTTAACCTTCAAAGATCCAAAATTTTTAAAGTTACCTACATTTGTAATTTAAATAGAATTATTGACAGCTGAGAGTTCACCATTCCACTGTTTCTATTTTGGTATCTTGTAGCAATAGAACATACTTACTTACTTTTATATTACCACCATAGCGGTAATATTTAACGGCAATGAAACATGAGTGGACAAAAACTCTTGTAGTTACTGCGGTAGTTTATTTTGAAGACCTCTCCGTTAATCGTGCCAAATTTATTTGTTGTGTTAGCTCTCAGAACCGCTATTCGTGCCCACCTTCACCCACTGTTGGGTATAGACCTCCAAACTATTGTGCTACTCCACACGGTCCTGCGCCAATCTCATCCAGGTTTGTCCTGTGATGCTAGATAAATTTCGACATCCGACAGTTCTTAGACGCCATTCAGTTACCGCCTTGCTCCACCTGTCGTCTTGTCTCGGTGCAAGGTGTCCTGCCCAGCTTCATTTTAGAACCGATATGCGATTTCCATGTCTTTCAACTTTTGTTCGACTTCGGATCTGGACATTGGGAACACGATCTATAATTGATGACGAGCATGGGTCGCTCCATGGCTCTCTGTGCAACTCTGGTCTTGTACACAGTCTGTAAGCGTTTACGTCTTGGCACATGTCATGGTAGGCAGAACACACTGGTTGTATACAAGGACAAAGTTTCTTGGTGACGGACCAAGTTTACGCAGAATACACTTTTGTACAGACGGACAAAGTTTTTTACTGACGGACAAAGTTTCTTACTGAAGGACCAAGTTTCACACAGGACACAGTGTTTGTACAGACAAACAAAGTTTCTTGCTGACGAACTAAGTTTCACGCAGAATACACTTTTGTACAGACGGACAAAGTTTCTTACTGAAGGACCAAGTTTCACACAGGACACAGTGTTTGTACAGACAGACAAAGTTTCTTACTGACGGACCAAGTTACACGCAGAACACACTTTTGTACAGACGGACAAAGTTTCTTACTGACGGACTAAGTTTCACGTAGAACACACTGGTTGTACAGACGGACAAAATTTCTTGATGACGGACCAAGTTTCACGCAGAACACACTTTTGTACAGACGGACAAAGTTTCTTACTGAAGGACCAAGTTTCACACAGGACACACTTTTGTACAGACGGACTGCTCGGGAGCTCTTCAAGGAGACTAAAATACTGACGTTGCCATGCGAGTTTATTCTGCAAGCGGCCAATTTCGTCAGAAGTCACCTTAAGGAGTTCCCGACGTGGGCTGATGCCCACAACTACCCCACAAGACATCGTCACCGTCTACAGCTACCCACAATAAGATTGACGAAAGCAAAAAACAAAATTGACCATGTAGGAGTAAAAATATATAATAATCTGCCAGACTCTTTAACTAGTGCCGCGTCGATGGCCATATTCACTAAAAAACTGAAGGGAATCCTAGTGGACAGGGCCTACTATAGTGTAGAAGAATTCTTAGGAGACAAACTCGAGGACGCCGATATCGTTGATCCAAACTTAAAATAAAAATAAAATAAGAAAATGTAATACTTACTTTTGGTAAGAAATATTATTATGTACTTAGTGTAAACTATTTTTGTACAATAAGTTGTTTAGTATATATCTATAATGTGTTTGACTTGTAAGATTTTTTTTCTTATCAATAAAAAACTGAACTGAACTGAACTGAACTGGACAAGGTTTCTTGCTGACGAACTAAGTTTCAAGCAGAACACACTGGTTGTACAGACGGACAAAGTTTCTTGCTGATGGACCAAGTTTCACGCAGAACGCACTGGTTGTACAGACGGACAAAGTTTCTTACTGACGGACCAAGTTTCACGCAGGACCCAGTGGTTGTACAGGCAGACAAAGTTTCTAGCTGACGGACAAAGTTTCTTACTGACTGTCAATTAGTGAAGGCATGTATGTTCAAGAAGGTTGATTTTATTATAGGTGTCGTTGAGCAGCACTTTCATAGATGACGTAGATATTTATTGTAGTAACTCATAAAAATAACAAAAAGATGAAAAATTAATGAAATGAAATGAATATTATTCTCTAATTAATCATCAACTCGTCTAATATATTCCGCTAGCTTATATCTAGTAATAAATTGTGCAATGTATCATAGAATTTGCCAAAAAATATTTCACTTATCAGGCTTAGCACAGAGATAAGCACTGGCAAGTAGCAGGTATTTGATATTAATGCTTATTTCTGATTTTTTGAATCACAACAACATAAAACTGGTTTGAACTGAAGTGGTACTGTTTTAATAAGATTTTTAAATTGTTTATTGAGGTGGTATTCTATAATTTATCAATTTATCATGGTAACATCCTTCCTATCCTACTAATATTATAAAGCCGAGAGCTTGTGAAATATGTTTTTTGTTACCTACGTACGATCTCCAAAACTACCGAACAGATCAAGATGAAATTTGGTGTACCTTACGAACATAGATGTACATATATAATAGGCTACTTTTTACACAGAAAATACGCGTGCGAAGCCGTGGGCAGAAGTTAGTTAAATCATATAAATAACTCGCGCTAATTAGTGGAGACAAAATGCCATATTTTATAAAAATAGCAGATGCAATTTATATAACATTAATTTGGTTATCCGACTCGCTCATCAAACATCTTTTGTACCTAAATAATATATTATTTTGTATCTACAATAATTTTATTACATCCATTCTGAGAAGGCTGAAAAAGTATATTTAAATAAACATCCAGATCAACCGGTTCCAACCGGGATCTCCGACGTTGTTTGACTTGATTCGCAGTCTTTATAATGTTTCTAGCTATATCCAAACAACGCAATTAAATATAATTATCATAACTAATTGGGTAGGTCATAATTAGTTTTTGGTGTATTTTTATGAATACCACATAAATTATTCTAAGAAGTTCCAAAATTAACCCCAACGACACTGTGTTAGCTGCATGGTGCGGGTTTAGAATTTGCATCACCACAGCTCTTACCGTGGGTGGCGTAAAAGGCGACTTAGGGATATCCACGGGGGAGCGGGCAGCAGCGCCCCCTGCAGATTTTTTTCCTACCGAACTCAGATCTCCAACCCGCATGCCCATAGTTGGATTATGGGCATTATCCCCATGAGATAACGAGCAGTGGACCAATACAGGCTGTTGAGGTTGAGGACATCAGGACTGTTACCAAACCCTAATAAAATTTCATATTACCTAAACTAGCTTCTACCCGCGGCTTTGAACGCACTTATGTCCATGATATTGTGAACTTACCTGCCAAATTTTATTTAGATCCGTTCCGCCGTTTAGGCGTAAAAGGTAACAAACAGAAAGACCAGACTTTCTAATATTAATATGAGGATCAATATCTGTGCCAAAGCCAAGTCACACCAATATACATAGGTAGAGATAAACCATTGATAAAATGAACGCGTCTCCAATGACTTTTAACAGTTTTATTACGTTAAAAAATTATTTAATTTAAAAAAAATCTGCTTGCTTGATAGAATCTTACCAAGATCAGACTTTTAAAAGTGAAAAAGTCGGACTATTGCTCACAAAACAGTAATAAACTGGTATTATTCTGTGAAGACGCGTTCATTTTAAGAATAATGGTTTATCTCTACATACCAATACGCCTATACCTTATGGCATGCAAGAATTTTCTTCCTACATTTTCTACCTCATGTCATAGTTTAACACATAAGGCATAAAAGCACAGAATTTTTTAAAGAATATCGGAAAATCCTACAAACTCCGAGTGACCGACCAAGATATTTGCACAAAGACACTTGCGCGAGTGACTTGGGCGAGAAATTTGCACGGTTCCCGAGTGACCTTTACCTGGTGATCTTACTAATAATATTCAAAATTTGGCTGCTTGGTCAGCAACTTGGTCAGCCGAGTTTTGGTTATGCCGTCCAAGCAAAAATGTATAAAAATGTATGGCTCGTTCTTCCACTCAATGGCACGGCATGGCGGCGGCGCGACCGACTGCACGGAAAACCTGCATGTGTATTTTATGTGTTTACAGGTAACAGCCAGAGGATCGAGCTGAAAATTTAGTGCATGTTGATCATTGGATAATTCATATTTACGTTTCAGGTTTACATCTTAGCTGAAGGAATGTGCATATACAATGGACCAAGTGGACTAACGGTACCATATCTCTCATCGTTGGGGTATCAGTGCCCCAAGTATCACAACGTAGCAGACTACAGTAAGTTGAAAATAATACATAACTTGAATTCTTTTTATAGCGTCATCTATTATATTTATTTATTTTGCACATGTACATGGTATACCTACAGCTTAGGTCTTAATGTATGCTTAGGTCAATAGTACATGTACCCTGTAGGGCACTGCAAAATAATGTATACATTTAAAATGGCAGAAAAAAATTAGATATGATACTCTTAAAGGGAGAAGTTCCAAATTAGTTTGCTAATAGCACGTTTAATGCCTTCACAATTCATAACAGTAGGTGCATGAATATATCCTGATTTATTCACTCTTAGGTAGGTAGTAAATAATAATTTATGAACTCGGCTTAAGTGTAGCAAGTTGTCTGATAGCTTCTCAAGGCGCCTACTTAGTCATTCATTATTATATAGTTGTAGAAATAGGCCAAAGAATTGACTATTATACCTTTTTAATTTCGTCTAAAACATTAATTTTATTTCATTAATTTTAAAACATTTGGAACTCGCTCCCTGCCTCTGTTTTTCCAGCCAATTACAACCTGGGTCTCTTCAAGACAAGGCTGAATAGGTATCTTCTAGACCTTTGTGATACACCGGCGCTCGTCGGCCGCATCTTCGCTTTCCATCAGATTAGATTGCGGTCAAACGAAGGTCTATTTAACGTTAAAAAAAAATAAATAAAAAAACACAACGTATTGGCATCGGTCAAATATCACAGCGAATAAAAAAAAACTCAATCCCAACCGCAATGAATCATCGTTGTAGTTTTCGATGCTAAAATCCAGTTTAGAAATAATAAAAGATGCATGACATTATGCAAGTATAACTGCCGAGATACTGAATGGTATGTAGGACATGGCAACCTAAGCAGTATTTATTAGTTGCATTCTTCAAGTAGATACACAATCTCAATTATAGTTAGGTATGCCATTTCTGAAAACAGTGTAAAATGACGTGCATTGGAAAAGGTCAATTTCCAGCAGTAGAATAGTAGGTCAATCGCAAAGGTGATAAATTGATAGAGCAAAATGTTTCTGTTTCAGTTCTGGAGATCGCAAACGGTGAATATGGCAAAGTGAACCATATTCTAGCACAGAAATGTTTAGAGAACAAAATTATACCGCCGGTAATAGCACCACCCGCTATTGAAACTGGTAGACCGTTTCTGCGGGACAAAGTATCCGTCATAGTGAAGAGACCCCACGAATTTTACAAGCTACGAATCCTGCTTAAAAGATGCCTACTACAGCAGTATCGAGACTGGGTAACTAACAATCAATTATAACTACTCCCTAGCAGCCCGGAGTCAGGAAGTTGGTGGTGTTACACCCTCGTGCCTCGACAAGCATGTTAGGCCGTTTGTTCCGCCGCCGTCTTTTATCTAAGTCTCGTATACACTTCAACTATAGGCGACGACTGCAGTTGATTCGACGGCAGCCGTCGATTGCAGTCAACTGCAGTCAAGAATTGCAGTTGGCAACGTGTGGCGTCCGTGTATTTGAGACGTACAGTCCGTGTACGAATAAAAGCGTATATTATATGCCTGTACTATCGTTTGTAATGTACCGAACCATCATCGAAAATTGAAAGAAAATACCTTTATATTCTTCCGACTTACGTCACGTAAATGTGCCCTTTCAACAGTCAATACGAAACAGAGACGATAATTGACTTCCTACAGTCAGTGACAATAGCAAGGATGAAGTTAAAACGCTGCAGGGCATAACCTAAGCTATGATTTATGATTTTGTAGAATGTAAGTTGGCAGAACAAACGAATGATTTATCCTTATTTATAGTTTTTTTACTTTTGCCCGACTTTATTAAAAGTCGAGCAAGGAGGGCACGCAACCCATCGTTCTTGTCTGGTTTTATTAGTTTTCTTACATGAAGATCCTAAGAATGTCGGGACATTATTATAGAATATAGTTTGCAATTTTTTGGTTTGGGCAAGGAATCTCCTATGTCGTAGAAATAATGGCCGCCATGGTTTGTTCCACCCAGACAAACAAACTAGACAACTGGTTGTCTGTCACAACAATTTTCCGCTGGGACAACCAGTTACCTGGATGGAAATTTATTTCCATCTACACAACTGTTTGGCAACTAGTTCCACAGTGCCTGGACAAAGAATGCGTAAAAGTGTAAACGTGAACTTAATTTGCCTTAGTTATAAAGAAAGTTCCATTATGTCTCAAACTAATGTTACAGAAATGATTTGTTATCGTTATTGTCTTTTCAAAAAGAGTATTTATTTATCTGTTATAAAAAGAAAAACCGGTTTCGCCAAGACTAGAATATATTATGTATATGTCTACTTACAGCTAGGTAGGTGATAATTATGATAATATAACAAGGTAAAACCTACAAGATTTGTAATAGTATCGAACAGAGATTTCCCGGGTGCAGTTTATTATAAATTCTGGCCTTTCGGATTCACTAGAAAAACCCGCTAGCTTAACCTATACAACCTCTTCGGTGTCCTTTTTGTGCTCGTATTTATCATAAGAGGATTCCGTAAATCTGTTCAAAATAACGTGGTATTACAGCGAACTAACACCTATAGTCGTACTGCAATGACAAAGCAGTGTTGTCAACGCAACAAAAGTTGTCAATTGGCCCACGCGCGCTCTCAATTCCCACGACTCTTCTCTTTTTTAACAGACTCTACCGTGTAGACTCTACCCTGTCCTTACGAAAAACAAAACACGGAGCATAAACAACTAGTCTTATGCCACAAGACTAGATAAGTTGTTTATGATATCAACATAATACAATTTATCGATTCCACATCCACACCAAGGTGCGTTTAGGAATCGCTTTTACGTTTAGAACACATTGTGACGTCTCATGGTTTGGGCAAGGAATCTCTTAAGTCAAAGCGAATAATAGCCCCTGCCACCACGGTGGAGGGCAAATGCGTAAAATTGTAAACGTGAACTTAATATACTTATACCAAGTTCAGTTATGTCCTATACCAATGTTACAGAAATGTATTGTTATCGTTATTGTCTTTTTAATAAGACTACTTATCTGTTATAAAAAACAAGGTAACAAGGTAAAAACTGCAAGATTTATAAAAGTAACAGAGATTTCCCAGGTTCTATTTATTATAAATTCTGGCTTTTCCAAAACATGGCAACGCCTCATCGGATTGACTAGAAAAACCCGCTAGCTTAACCTATACAACCTCTTTGGGTGTCGTTTTTGTACTCGAATTTGTCATTTAAAGGATTCTCCTCAAAAGGGAAAAGGAACCCTCATAAGATCACTTTGTTGTCCGTCTGTCCGTCTGTCAACCCTCTTTTCTTAGGACCGCGTATCGAAATGAAATTAACATCTATGCTATATCTATTCAATATTCAAGTCGGTAACGTCTTGGAGCCGTTTATTGTCGAATATTTTGGAATCTCTAAGGGAATTACGGGTTAGGGTATATTTTGTCCGAATCTAAATTCTCCTGGTTTTTCACAGCACTCATAACCTCACTTACTTAGAATCATGAAATTTGCCAAGAAATAAGGTCTTATAGCACAAGTAAAGAGAAAAATCCAAAAAGTGTAGTTATTTAACAAAAAAACACCTATGGAATACAATAAATGATTGAGTATGGACCAAAACCTACTATAGATTTTGGTCCATACTCAATAGGTGCCTACTTCCCGTTGATCTATTGAACCTTAAAATTTGTCCAGAAGATCTTTTAATTATACGGAACCCTCTGTGCGAGAGCCCAACTCGCATTTGACTTTTTATTTTTTCTTTTCAGACAGTCACCCACCTAAAGGTCATGCTGCACATCGCGATCGGAGTTCTCCTCGGACTCCTGTTTCAGGATTCTGGCAAGGATGCTTCGAAGACGATCAGCAACCTTGGTTATATGTTGGTATCCGTGGTTTATTTGTGCTACACGTCTCTCATGCCTGCTGTACTCAAATGTAAGTTAAAGTAAACAAACAATTTCATTAATTCTTCTCAATCAATAGACTATCCGAACTAGTATTTTAAACTGTATTTAAGGAGTCGGTGACTTCTCAAAAGTTAAATACATTTTACTACAAAACTGTTACATAGTTTTTAAAAATAGGTAACTAAAAATAAAATGGATAAAGTTTTACTTATTTATGGACAGCTAAATCGTATTAATACACAAAAATATCAATCAAAAGAAAGATATCTACCACTCACTTAATTGAGATTGTTTATTAGAGCTCATACTCTAATAAACAATGTTTTTATGGTAGACCATAAATGGTAAACATTTAGATAGATCTAAACTAGTTGGCAAACTTGTTCACCACTAGTGTCTAACCGCGGTTTCCCACTTGCTGTTGGAATAAAAAGCGTAGGTAAGGTACCTATTTATGTCCATGTCCAGATCTTTTAATATTATCGATTCAGTAGTTCGGCCAAACAATTTCATAACGGCCCAAACTGTCGCCTTTATATTACGAAATAGATAGATTTGTTGAGCTACCTGTAGATTGTTTGCAATTTAGCTCAATTGTTTCAAGTGGAAATACTAGTTTTCATTTATTTCTATATTTAATTGTAATTTTCTTTGTCAACTTAGTAGTTGTAGCTTAGTTTGTATAATTTACTCAGGATTGGGGTATGATCATAAGATTATGGCAGAATATTATCGTCTTATATTTACTCGTTACTTCCAAACCATCTCTGGTTTGGAAGTGACGAGTAAATATAAGACTTCACTTTGCTAAGTGAGTTTTAGTCCAGATCTTTAACTTACCTACATGGGATATATGATACATACGAATTAAATGACTCTACATATTAGTTATGAAGTGTCATTTAATTCGTAAAGTTCCGTTAAGTACAGTATACCGTGGCCATGACATAATGCAACTTAATCTATTCTAACTTTTAAATACCTTGGGTTAAACTTGGATTAAAAGACGTTAACTACGATAGTACGTACGACGTAGATTACAATTAGTAAGTTACCTACTTGGGTATTTAAATAATTATTATGATTTCAACGAGTCAAAGGCTTATAATTATTTCCTCATAAAATCAAAATGTAAATGAATAATATTCCGATCCGACTAGTCTTATAAAATTGTCCAATTAACACGACCAACCAGTCTTGTCAATCATGACAGAATAATTCAGTTTGTAAGAAAACAAGTTGCTAATAAGCCAGTTTCTAGCCATATATGGTTCATAAATAGGTACTTATATGCCTCACATAATACAATATTCGAATACCTTTACCTGCATCATTTGCTCATGACATGCAGGTAATAAAAATAAATTCAAGTTGAGGTAAACTTTGAGATACAATGTTGTAGCTTATTGTTTAAGTCAAACATAAGATACAAATATAGGTTTTTTGTTGTTTTCAGTTCCCTTGGAGTTATCGGTGCTAAAGAAGGAAAACTTCAACAATTGGTACTATTTGCGGACATACTACGCCGCCTCCATAATTACCAATATGCCCATCCAGGTACGCTTCCTTCATGAAAATTATTTCTTTCTGAAGAGTTTTAGTTCCGATGGGGATTCTCAACTCCCGCCTCGGGACAAATATGTGTACGATCTGCAGTTTGTTCAGGGAGTTCGGGGTGTTTTCTATGTATAATAAAAAAGTATCTATCTTTTTATTGTATTGTATGTATATCAGTTATATAGTACCCATAACACAAGCTCTGCTTAGCTTGGGGCAAGTTAATGCTGTGTGAATTGTCCATCATTATTTATTTATTTATGTTCCAGATATGCTTCAGCCTTGTGTACTGCATACCCTCGTACTTCATGACCGACCAGCCGGCGGAGCTATCCCGCTTCCTGATGTTCTTCCTGGCGATGACCGCCGTCACGCTGCTGGCTGAAGCCACCGGGAACCTTATTGGGACTTGTATGAATCCTGTGGTGAGTTAAAAAATTGCATAACTCATCAATTTTAACAGTGAAACCCGCTTAATAACCTCCTACTTTGACTACTTATAGACATATCATTTGTGTGTGTTCCTGAAAATAATAAATTATTCAAAAGATGATTCTCAAACAGAATCGCTTTGGATAAATCCAGTTTCCCTGTTCAGTAGTGATTGTAATGGTGGTCGTAGTTACTAAAGTGATAGAACGCAAGGATAAATTCAATCGTTAGTGGCCGTGGGTACCTGCTCTATCTTACTTATCTCTATTGATGCTCTCGCAGGCAGACTTAGTTCAGCAGCGTATGCGGTTCGAACAATTAGATATATTACCGATGAAGATACAGCTAGGTTAGTTTACTTCCGTTACTTCCATATTGTTATGTCTTATGGTATTTTGCTTTGGGGACAGGCAGCTGACATTCAGACTATCTTTGTTCTTCAAAAAGGGCGGTACGCGCTATTTATAAATTAAATCTACGCGACTCGTTGAGGGAACTATTTAAAGAAATAAATATTTCAACAATACAATACATCTACGAAAATCTAATATATACACACAAAAACAGAGATAACTTTTGAAAAGGTGTGTTGTTCACAATAAAATACAAGAAACAAGAACAAATTACACATCGCATCATAAAGATTACGAAAATCATTTGTGGGAAAATTGTATATGATTCTATAACAAGCTACCATCTGAAGCAACTGAGCTCCCTATTCGTAAATTTAAACAGTACATAAAACGAAATCTTATCGAGAAGGCCTATTATTCCATAGATGATTACATTAATGATGTTAATGCTTGGCCTGTTCCACACCGACAATAGTATGTAAAAACATCAATTAGTTGTGTTAGAACTATCTACTCATAATTCGCATTATAGTTTTACTTAGATATGCAAATATTGTATTAGTTGATAAGTGATAAACTTGCTGTGGTTTCTTTTTCACAGCTTCCGCTAGTGGACAAAAAAATTAAGTGAATTAGAGTCAATTGCACCTTATTTCTTATTACTATTTATCAAACTGTTTATACATAAGTATAGTAAAAATAATGACTTGTATAAGTGCTTATTTTGTAAGTCTAAAGAAATAAACGATTTGACTCTGACTCTCTGACCTTGCGACCTTTTTAGCGAGGAGAGACCTCACATGTTTGATAGACAAAAGCAAAAGTGATGATATGTATCCAATATCTTCTGATCATCGTACTGACAGACTAAATTGGATAATATTTTTTACTTTAGGACTACCCTAGGCTCACCTTTACGTTATAGCTTAGATGGTCAAAATTTTCTGAGACTAGGGTAGGGGTAAGGTAGGTACATGCGTCAACAAAATTAAACTTGTTCTTTTTAATTCCAGAACGGCACATTTGTCGGTGCAATCTCGACATGCGCTATGCTCCTGTTCGCCGGATTCCTGGTGCTCTTCCAACACATGAGCGCTGTGATGCGAGCCGTGTCTCATATTTCGTATATCAAGTTCGCTTACGAGGCGGTCGTACTCTCTATCTACTCGTATGGACGGCAACCTCTAGACTGCCCTTCTAACCTTGAGTACTGCCATTTGAGGTAGGTTGTTGATGTGTCTATAGGTACAGGTAGCGTCAGAATTAAGTGACCACCCCGTTCGTTCTGTTTATATTTTACCGAAATAAAAATACAATTATCAATTATTATTTTCGACTTTCAAAACTCCTTCGATTAACAGGTTTTTATTAAAACCAGCATGGTGTTATGCAGGTCACTTAGTTCTGACGCTGTCTGTACCTACATAACCTACCCATACTTGTTTACGTTACGTTGATGCGTGCGATGGAAAACGTATTTATATAAGTAATAATTGACCTACTGAATAACATGTTTTACTTGATTTTTCGTAATTGTATTCACAGATTTCCTGACGAGCTCATCAAAGAATTCATGCTAAAAGAAGACAACTACTGGACCGACATGATTATTCTGGCATCGGAACTACTGCTTTTAAAGTTTATCGTTTATTTTACTCTACAACGAAATATTAAAAAGTCGTCTTAGTATTCGACTGTCGAAAGCAATATATAGTTTATTGCTAACTTGACACTGTCTCGAGAATCGGACTAGGTATTTATTAGATTATATAATATTCCCTGCTGTTCGATTGTTATCAGCAGCAGCAGCATTTAGTCGCGATGGAACGGTAGATGCACCACAGATAAATTATAAAATTGTAATTGCGACAATACTAGATACTATGGACTATAAAGGCAAACTAAGACATTTGTCAGTTAACTGGTAAGAAGCCTAGGTCAAACGATAAAGCTAGACCTGAGGGGTGAGTCTGTTTGACGTTTGTAACGAGACATGATCGTGACTTTTCCTTAGTAAGGATTTGCGTAGTTCTCTTTCTGCACGATAGAGGAGGACGTCACAATGACTTTGATTACTAACGGCAAAAAACAAAAAAGACGTGTGGCACTCGGGGACTGCCGCGGTAAAGCTATTGCAATGCCATCTAGAGGCGAGTTGCTGAACTAAAGAGACAAACGTCAAGGATTTTCGTTACGGAATTTCTGGATTTGGTCCCCGCGCTCAAGGCCCGCGATAGAAGCTATGCAATAGCTTAAAAACGAAACTCTTAGTTTTTTGTTTTTTGGCAGATTTTTTGGAAGATAATTCTAAGAACAAGGAGGAAGATAGTTATTTAATAATGTAGTTAATCAATGTTTTTGGTGGTTTTGTGAATAACAAGAGATGGTAAGATAATTAAATGATTACTTATCGAGTATTTATCGCGTACCTTTGTTTTTATTTCCCCTACGTTTCTACCGCATTACAGCGATCGTGGTCACGGGGCGACTGTTATATGATAAATAATCATTTAATTATGTTAACAAATCGCGAAAGTTTAAAAAGTTTTAAGAGATGGTAAGTATAACAAGGACATGCAATGGTATGGTTATGTGGGAAAGGACTTATTATAGGAATATGAAAATATAATATTAATAAGTGCAATTAATTATAAATTAATTATATAGTAATACTAGGTAGTTAGTAGTCAAATTATTTAAGGGTAAAAGAACAATATCTGCCATGAAGTTAAACTTCAGATTTAAAAGCAGTGCTGAATAGTAACGTTGTATTTAAATAGAAGAAACTGCCCATTTAATTTGATAATAAAATAAAATTAGCATTTAACATTATTTTACAAGACAAATTTAACAGGTGGGGCGTGTAAGGTGCCCAAATTGTCTGATTATATAGATGGATAATTTTGTATTATTAATTTAAATGATTTTATGTATTTTACTATAGAAACTTTCGTAGTTTAACGATTTCATTATGAATGTAAGCGGGTTTCTTCCAATACAAACAAGGTTCGTAGTTAATCCGTTTATAATCTTAATAGATTTTATGAATCCCTATTATTTAACGTTTTACCTGCAGCACCAATGATGCAGTGGAACCAATAATGCGATTACTGTTTGCTCATTCAAGGAAAAGGCCGTAAAATATCTTTGCTCATTATTTATTATATAATCTACCTAAATCTAAAATAGGTAGACTTAGGTCTACCTATTTTAGATTTAGGAAGATTATAATAATAAATAATGAGCAAAGATATTTTATGTAAATCACATTTTGTGTATGTATTTTCAGTAATCACATCTTGCCGACATGAAAACTTTATAAAATGTACCAGCATAATAACGTGAAATAATCCACTGTAAAATTAGCCCAGTGAAAAGTCTTGCCATTATAACGCAATGTCCACTATTTAAAATTTTATATATAACAAAAAAAAATGTGACTCCCTTATGCTTAGGTGTTTATGTACCTAATTCAGTTTAAGATTATGAGTACGTCCATAATAATAAATTATTGGTTATTCTTATGGTACGTTCTAAGTTACTTTTTACGATAGGTAGTGTAAAGCTAGCCTAACTCCTCGTTAGCTTTAACCTCCTTATACATAATAGTCTGCTAACTTAGCACACTGCTAAATCTCACGCTGTCTTCTTCTATTGACATGAGTCAGACTGAGAAATAACACTACTTAGCACGAGTTTTATGTTAGCAGACCATTATGAATAAGGGGGTAAAACTCTAAAACTGAAGTAGGTACGTAGGTACTAAGTATTAAACTTGGTACACCACTGGAGGGTGTTCGTTGGCAATATGATAAACTTATTTCGAAGTATTTATTTGCAATAGGTAGGTACATATTAAAAACATTCTAGAAATTATTCTTGTTTTATTACATGCCAGATGGATCGTTAGTTATAGACCTTTATAAATGAAGAATAAAAAAATACCCGAAAAAAAAATTAAAATATAACATTAAAGCTAAAATAGAATAAAATATCATATAAATACTGTATTCTTATATTTTTAGAAATCCCTATGGTTTAGAGACTTTGATTGACTTGTGAGGGTCATAGTGGTTTTATTTGATAAATAAGGAAACTAGTTACTTATTCATATATTCATTTATTTTAAAAAATCTGATACCTAGTTTTTTTTTAACTTTGTGCTAAATCTGTTCTTTCTTTGACTATGGCTTGTAACATTTTTTTCGCTCAAAATCTGATCTGTACCTATCAGTTACAGAGACAAAGCAAGATCTTGAAATTAAAGATAATACAATAGGTAACGTATTGACATATAATATACATTATATAATTTTATTAGTACTTTCAAACCAACAACATGCTGAAATTTAACAAACACTTCACTTATTTTTAAATCTCTACCTATAATGAAAGATAACACAACAATTAATGTTTTGACATATTATTTACATTATACTATATTATATAAATATAAATACATACATACTTAATGAGCAAATTGAAAAAAAAGGATAACCGTAACATGTAAAACAGCGAAAATCGGAACACCCATCACCAGATCATTTTATTTTATGTGTGCAGACGAAAATTTACAAAGCCTTTTTTCCTTTCATGAAATTCCTAATTAACAGCTAATATGATATGTAGGTATTACTTACAGCAGAAAAGGTATTTTGGATAAAAATGTTTATTGTCAGAGATATTTCTCGATACATAGCTATATAAACGTGGTACGAATCAGACAATCGAACGCGAGAATTACAGGCTAACGTAAAACGTTCCTTCGGACGCTGAAATCGATAACTTGACGCACGACAAAACAGACTCTATTTCTTTAGGCGCGCGCAGCTCGAATGTCTTCTGTATTCACACCTCACAATGTCAGCGTTGTGTAGACAGTCATTCAGCACCTTTACGATGCCCAATTGGAACATATTCTGACGCACTAAAATAGAAACCGACAAATCCTTACACTTTATGTATTGAAAGATTAAGTTAGAACTTTGAGGAATTGAATTTTTGGTGTAATATTCGA
Source organism: Eupithecia tripunctaria (assembly GCA_955876795.1). Classification (NCBI taxonomy): domain Eukaryota; kingdom Metazoa; phylum Arthropoda; class Insecta; order Lepidoptera; family Geometridae; genus Eupithecia; species Eupithecia tripunctaria. Next base: position 8,252,482 of record OY041609.1, on the reverse strand, counting down.
TTAGAAAAACATGCAAATACCCAATGATATAATTAGTAAAACATCATTGCAAATACCTAGTAGATTCGATCAAAAAGAGAGATTAAACACTTTAAAAGTGTTAACTTGAAAATTCAAGATTAAATTATTTTTAAAGCGACCCCATTGTACCAGCATTTTTTGAATTAACTTATCAAAGATAAGCCTAGGCCTAGTCTAGGCTGTCTCGGAAATAAAAAAAACATAATCACATTCTCGTAAGTTTTCAAAATGGTCACCATTTGCCGCCCGAAACAAATTTATCAAACCAAACCATATTGTCCTTGCCTTGGTGCCACATTTAGTCAAAAACAGTGTGGGTAGGATAGGTACTTGCAATTCTGGCCCTTTATCAGGATTCACCATACATAGATCAGACGTAGGCCTCCCCCACGCGGAAGGGGCGCGCACGCTGTACTGACGGCGGCGAAAGATTGTCGTCCTCGAGTAGGAAATGACTGGCAGTCTGATCGGCCGGAACTGTGGAGTCGCTGGAGTCCCATAAAAAGGGAAAAGGCATTCGGGCGAGCGTGTCTCAGTCATCGTTCTCCATGCGCAGCAGTTCGGCCTGCAGGCGGCCCTTGTTGCGGCAGCACGTAGTCAGGCACAGGATGCGCAGTGCCAGCCGGAACTGGGGGCTCAGCGAGAGCATAATGATGATCTTCCAAAAGGAGTTCATGATGCCGAGCCAGACCACGCCGAAGTGCAGCATTGGTATTTTGATCTCCCAATCCGCAAAGTATTCGTACAGCCGCACGACGGCCCATGGCGTCCAGCTCAGCCAGAAGGTGCTAACCAACACGAAGCTCATCCAGTGACTCGGGTTGGAAAGGTTCTCCGCCAGCGCCGTCGCGTACTCTTTATCGTGGATGGGTACGCCGCTATGCAGCCGCCGCTTCATCGAGAATATGTAGAAGTAGTTGTACGCAATCGAGATTACACTTGGTCCGAGCACAAGGCTCGCGAGCGTGGCTGTGTAAGCGTAGGTCGTTCCCCAGTCCAGCATGCAAATAAAGGTTTCCTTGTTGAAGTACGCGTCCTTCTTATATCCCAGCAGCGGAGGACAGCACAGCATGGCAGCCGACACCCACGTGAAGACCATCCAGCACTGGCTGCGAGTGCGCGTCTGTACCTGGTCCCACATACAAACACACACACGGCGTTATATTTGTTAAGATGAGGAGACCTAGCTTATACGTACATTGCAGTCAATTACAGAACAATATGAATTTAAATTCAAAGTTGCAATACTCCTTGCTAATTCAATACGAGTGTCTAGCTACGCTTATAATACAAACTTTTCAAAACCATGCCAAGCTAATCTCAAATCCACGACAGTTGAGGAAAACTTTATTAAATCAAAATGCTAATGGATTAATCGAGGTAGCATTTACAGAGGTCTATGTTCGGACGGACTCTATTCTAGCTTTATCAATCAAAGGGAACTGTCCGCCTTCTACGGATGGGAACTTGGATGTACGTATGAAGCTGAAGGAGAGAAAAAGGTAATGCAAAGATAGGTACCGTCGAACTAACCGTCTCATAACGGAGAGGCTTGCGGACGGCGAGGTACCGATCCACGGAGATCCACATGAAGGTGTAGGCAGAGACGGACCAGAGGGTGACCTCCACGTAGCCGGACACGCGGCACATCAGGTCGCCGAACATCCAGCGCCCGGTGATCGCCGGGTACACGGACAGAGGGACCACGAACAACCCGCATAGCAGGTCTGCGACGGCCAGCGATAGGAGATAGTAGTTTATTACTTCGCTTGACAGCCCTGAAACAAAACACAGCTATTGAATTGATCTTCCTTCCTAAGGGCGACCATAAGGTAGTAAAGAAAACTGTATGTCCCTTGTTCTCTATAAAACCCGAAACTGGTTTTAAGGCACAGTGAAAGTGGCGCCCCACCTATTTTATCTTATTTTTACTTAAACACAGGAAGCTTTAAAAATCCATCGTACAGTTTGTGGTATCTACTATGAGTTATTTAATAATGCCTCTGTAATATGTAGTTTCATTTTGTAAAGCTTAGACAGAGATATGAAGGTACCACAAACTGTACGATGGATTTTTAAAATTTCCTATGTTAAACGTGATAATAATATATGATAAAATTGGTAACGCTGTCATATTGGCTCGGGTATGGGCCATAAGGAGAATGAGTAGAGTAGAGACGCGCCTACATCACAAAGGTGAGGCGGAGCGAGTGTACCAAGCACAGAACTCGTAATAATTACCTTATAGTTATATTAGTTATGTATGCATTTGTATGTGTGCATACCGTCAAATTAACCAGTGAGCTAATGGCCGTCTTTGAGATAACACCTGTCCTTAAGGCCCATACACCAGCGAAAGTGGCGCCCCCAACTATTATATCTTATTATTACTTTGAACGCAGGAATTTTTAAAAATCCTACGTTCAGTTTGTGGTATCTATTATAGGCTACTAATTAATGCCTCTGTGATAGTTTCATTTTGTAAAGCTTAGGAAGAGATACGAAGTTGCGCTTTTTGGCCACCAAACTCTATTTTTGCATCTCCTCCTAAACTATATGAGATAAAATTATAAAAGAGGTATTAAAAAATAGCTTATAATAGATACCACAAACTGAACGTAGGATTTTTAAAAATTCCTATGATAAACGTAAAAATATGATAAAATAGGAATTGCTGTCAGATTGGCTCGGGTATGCGCCTTAATCATCACACTGGCGACGAGGATGGGATATTAAAAGTTCTGTGGTACCAAGTTTTCGTTCTTTCCTGTAGTTCTATTTCATGAATTCCGTTGTTTGATATGTCATTATTAAAAGGTTATATTTAGTTAAGATCTAAGATTGATTTATAAAAATATTTTCTAAGTGGTTATTAAAATATAAAAAAAACGTTGTACATTTACATATTATTAGAAATTATAACCAGTTTGATTTAATAAGATGAGAGTTTAATTTTTTCTGGTCTTAAAAACGGAATTTTCGTGTTTTTTAAAGTAAAGCACAAGGAACAAATACTTACTAGTTTAAGGCATATAGAGGAAATGATTATTTTTAAATATTTGCCTCCTGAATTGACAATTGATTTACTAGCAAGACGATAGACTACAAAGGATATGCAACCGAGAAGCTAATTTATTCAAATTCTGAACAGCAGCGGCGAGGGCGATATCGCTTTCGTAGTTCATATGACTTGAAGCATGACATTTGTACTTTACAAGTCTGAACCACATTATTAATGACCTGGAAAATTATAATAAAAAAAATATACTCCATCCTCGCTTTTGTTTTTGACTGTATGAAAGAATGCAATATTTCAGTAGGTTCTCAATTCGTCTTCAAAAAAACCCCTCAGAACTTTTTACTGAGTGGACCGCTTTTCATGATTCTTTTTTATTTGAAAGCTGGTGCTTTCCGTTTGGTCCCATTTTAATTTATTCCAGTTCTGACAGTGGGATCCATTAAAAAATTATATAATTGTCGGTATAGGTCGGTTTATGGTTTATTAAAACAAAATCAATTATACGCGAGTGAAAGTGGCGCCCCACCTATTTTATCTTATTTTATTTTACCTATTACATCGATCAAAAATTTCGCCGGCCCCCGCGAATTTTTTTATCGATGTATTATTACGATAAACACAAGAAGTTTTAAAGATCCATCGTACAGTTTGTGGTCTCTATTATAAGTTATTTATGAATGCATTGGCAGAGATACAAAGTTGAAGAAGCATCTCTTCCTTAACTATATATGATAAAACTATAACAGACGTATTACAAAATAGCTAATAATAGATACCACAAACGGTACGATGGATTTTTTAAATTTCCTGTGTTTAACGTAATCTATATTTTTAAAAGAAAGTCGTGTTAGTTACACTATTTATAGCTCGAGAACGGCTGAACCGATTTGGCTGAAAATTGGTGAGGTGGTAGCTTAAAACCAGGAGACGGACATAGGATACTTTCTATCCCGTTCCCGACTGAACGAATCTTGATGAAATTTGGCAGGCAAGTAAACGGTATCCCGGGGACGTACATAGGCTACTTGAATAGAGCGTGCGAAGCCGCGAGCAAAAGCTAGTAATTGATAAAATAGGTGACGCTGTCATAAATTGGCTCCTGTATGCGCCCTAAGGAAATAAAAACGCAATACTCCGTATTACAAGACTTTTCTATAAGTGCTACGGATCTGTAGCACTAGCTACGTCGTAGCAGTTGCTACGTCTCGTAGCAGTACTAACATTAGTTTGTTAAAAGTCAAAAGTCAAAATCATTTATTGCCAGTATGTACATTGATAGGTAGCTTAAGTTCTAATTACAGCTAAAGTTGGAACATACACCATGTTAGATTGGTATAGCAATGTCTTAGTGTCTATCATCTTACACTATATATGTCTTAGTGTCTGTAATCTTGTATGTTTGTTTTTGTAAGAAACATACACATGCAATAACACAATAATAATGTGTTTCTTATACATACATAATTATAGCATGAAACCGATAATGTTTCTAACACGTCTCGTTTTCTTGAATTCATTGAAAACACAAAGTAAGTTGGTAACAAAGGCTTATCGCGGGATTAAAGGTTCTTAACTTTAAGGTGAAACGGCCTATGAGAAACCTTTTTAACCGACTTCAAAAAAAGGAGGTTCTCAATTCGACTGTTTTTATGTTTGTTACCTCAGAACTTTTGACTGGATGGTCCGATTTTTATGATTCTTGGTTAAGTTCTGACAATGAATATCCCTGAAAATTCATGAAAAAACTATAAAATTTAAGTCTGTTATAAGTTTTCTAAAACAAAATTAATTATTGTTTGATTAAAAAAAAGTATTTATGAGATTTTTTTCTTGATTTTTACTTGAATAAAAAAATAGGTTTATATTAGTTGATATATGTTATATATAAGTATCTGACAATGAAAATACTTGATTTCAAATATATACAGGTTGTCCCACGTCCATGCCACATAGAGGGCAAGTATCTTAATTATTGTAGATAAAGCATTTAACTGCAAGAAGACTTCATTATGGTTTTTAAAATAATTTATAGTTGATTCAAAGATTTTTGAAAAATCGCCTGTCTGAACCGGGAATCGAACCCTAAAAATTGGAAGAAAAAGTAGGGACACAGTCATGAGCGCATGTTGTTATTGTGAGAGCGCATGGCACTATGCGCGTCCAGTGCTTCATGAAAGCGCAGTCCGTGTTCAGTACGGAACATAAATACTCCAAGGAGGTGTCCAGCCTTCCAGCTGTAAGTTTCAGATTGCAACTGACATTCTAATTTGAGTCGTTCGTCAACTCACACCATGAATCTTATCCAAACTGGTGTGAGTTAATGAATCGCATAAATTTGCAGACTGCGTTTACTTCACCGACCGACACGCCTTGCGGCCAAGTTGCGTTGCGTTGCAATATAAGCGGCTAACTTTGCGATGAATAAAGGCAATTTATTTTTAGCAACATTCGGACCGTTGCTAAATACTTTTACGTTGTGTGCGAACGGTTGTTTTAATAATGTAAGTAATGCATTTATGCATAAAATTTAGTTTTAGGCTCATGCATGAGATAAGCTTTTGTGAAATGTTCTCCGATATTTCAATTTTTGTGCGCCCCAGCGTGTAGTGATGCGATAGTTCAGTTTTTACCTCTAAAGTTGAGGAACGAGGCGATGATGAGGAGATTGGAGACGACGATGGCGATGCCCATGCAGGCTATGGCCGCTGCCGGAGTGAGGGTCTCGAATGTCACCATGTCAGACACCGAGACGTCGGACCCGGTCCCGGGGCTGGCTCGAGATACCAGCATCCTAGCTGGCATCTTTCCTGGCAAAAAAAAGCTCCAAACAGTGCATTTCCACCACAAAATACAGGGAAGATTTTATTCAGATAAACGAGCCGAATAAATCAAGACAGATTTGAGTTGTTTCAACTGCTTTAACCGCCGCCGTCCGCCCTTGCGATACCGGGACGCCTATATCTAAATGCTACTTCAGCACGCTTCAGTACTTCACCATAAGACGTGGACGGTAAAAGATGATAGTACGTAGGCTTTTGTTTTTCCCTCGTCCTTCAACATGAACTTACTCCTAGCGAAGCCCACCCAATCCGCGCAAGGCTGGTTCGTGGCAACTCTATGACTGAAAGGGGTTTGTATATTTATAACTTCACCCAGGTCCCACTGCGCGCAGGCATCGGCCCAAAAAGGTAGGTGAGTTTGTCTTGGCGGTAAAGTACTGAAGTCGGTGGAGAAGTACTGAAGTAGCATTTCCCACTCCGCCACTCCATCAATAGCTTGGCCTTGGCGGCGCAACCCTCAGGGGCGTCCATTATTAATTAACAATGCTAAGATCCACAATTTACTAACTTCACTCTAAAGCAAAAAGATGAAAATAAGCACTCTCTGTCTGTTCCTAACTCTATGTAAGGCACAAAAGATCTAGGTTTGATCTTAATATAACGAATTAATTAGATTTTTTAACAAAAATAAACCAGTTTAAAATACAGGAGAGGAATAAGGAAGGATTTGGCGAAAATTTTAACTCTTAAAAAATATAATAATAAATTGCAACTCTAATCGATACCCAAAAATAACAAAAATACGTCCTGCCGATTCAGAGGCAATCTTTATTATGTTTCACACAGATGCATGACCCACCAAAGTAACGCCGAGTAAGCACTTACGACTTACATTCTAAGCACACGATGTACTGTCGAGTCAGTCTACCTCTAGTAACTAGAGCGCTAAACAATCGAAAACAGAGGGGTGAGGGGATTCCGTAACAAGGTACCGTAACGTATTTTTGTAGCATTTTGTTTGTGGTAGAGGTAAATATATGAATTTACTTACCCTCAGGGATCACTGCCTCCGACATGGCACTAGAAGAACGTGAGACCGCTCGATCGCTTCATGGTTACCAAAATTACCGCAGGCGAAGTCAAAGCCAACTGCTTGTTATGTAATAAATCACAAAGACTTGGGTACCTCCGCTGCAGCCTACGCGAAAGTGGTATCCAGGTCCGTAGGGCGGGGGCGGGGGAGGCGAGGGGCGGCGCATGCGCGACGCGCTGACGTCAGCGAACAGGAATAGAATGGCCCCGCAACGCACCCTGCAGCGATCAATAGCTGTTAGACGTATGCGCCGATCGGCGTTGCCCACGCCGCCGATTATTTTAGTCACGCCGAAACAGCCGAATTTTTCATGGGCGTCGAAAGTAAAAAAAAACTAGGTATTGAAAGTTCGTACAAGCGACAAGCGCTTATACAAAGAATCTGCTATTTTGAATACTCTGAAAATATATTTGTCTCCGTATCGTGATGTTAGCAGTTTTTACTCGATAGATATAACTTGAATTTTATCAAAGGGTAGGTACGTACGCTTAGGTAAAACGAAGTGCAATAATATGGCATGGTGCCATATTTATTTATGTATTTATATATAAATTAAACCCTAAACAGCATCACTTTTTTGCTCTTGGTTTCACTAAGTACCTACCTACGCCCAGTTTTCATACGGCAAACGTTGTGCCGAACACCCTGTAGGTATTACAATACAATACCTACTTAACTACCCGCAAAGAGCCGCAGACCCAATAGGGAGTAGTACCTATAGGTAGTTAGTTTAATCACGAATGGTGTAGGTACCTACTATTGTATCAACAGATTTTAGAATATCGAAATTTGTTGAGAAATCTATGGTCCCACAGAGCCTCTTTTCAAAAGTCGGAAATACAAACTCCATCTTAAGGTGTTTTTTGTAATACAACCTAAGTTATTATTATAACCCTCTAACAAAGGGTAGAACGCCGCCGCCGCCGCACTGCCCCTCCGCCGGCAGCCGCGGCCAAAGAGAATACAATAACTTCCGCGGCCGCGGCGAAGAATCGCGCCCCGCCCCGCACTGAGTGTCATCACTTCATAACGTAGAAGCATAGAGATGCTAGTATGTACTTATACCGTAGTAATATAAGTATCAATGACTTATACTATATTGGTGTCTAACAAGATGTCGCTAAAACTAAACTCAACAAATTTGACATTACTAATAATATCGCTATCCCTGTCATAACGATCAAAATAATAAGGATGGCATCATTTTTAGTCCTGTCAGATTAGTCTAGTTTTGGCAACATTAAACACCATATCTGCGTAGAAGTATGTAGCAGAGTCAAGGAATTTGTATACTTACCAACCATCTATAATACCTCTATGATACCAACAAATTCCTTGAGCAGATTTAATAATATTAAAAGTTATTTAATTGATAAACATGCTTTCAAAGTCATACGTTGTGAAGACTATGTGGCCAACCACTGTAGGGTTGTCAACAATCCGTCGTTTACTATCTATGGTTTAACAACGGTTAGTTTAGGTATGGTTCTATTCCTCCGATGGGTAATATAGCCGCAGGCAAAGGCCGCAGGCGGTATTACGGTAAAATATCTCAAAAGCTTAAGATCACCTACGCAAAATGTAAACAGTTTTATCTCCGCGTGTTTCCTGTTGATTTCATAATTTCTAAATTAAATTAGGCCACATAAGTTCTTTTGCTTCGTACTGATACACACACATTATGTAAGTTCAATGTTTTACACAAAATAGCTTTAAAAATAACAAGTAGTAAATCGAAAGTTTTGAACTTTTGATTATAGTGACAAACTTTTATTCTTTATTTACAGGCTTAAATATATTATCTTAGCGTTTGTATTCCTTGTTGGGGTTAATCTGGTTGAGATCAGCTACTATGAAATCCTCGGTGTGAGCAAGCAATCAACTTCCCAAGAGATAAGGCAGGCCTACAAGAAACTGGCTATAAAACTTCATCCAGACAAAAACCCTGTAAGTAAAGTTTATGTAAAGAAATAACAATAAAATTACTGGTGCAATAAATTACTATGACCGAAGATAAACTTTCCATTGCATTTATTTGTCATAGAGCAACCTTTAAACCTACTGTAACTAGTATAATTGGCCTAAAGCCGTTCTAATTACATTAATAAATAAATAAATAAATAAATAAATTAGATATGTACTTCCTAAACAACTTTTCACTACTCTAAAAAACTATAAACCGACTTGAATTTTTATAGTTTTTTCATGGATTTTCATGAATCCCATAGTCAGAACTGGACCAAATTAAAATGGGACCACAAGGGAAGCACCAGCTTTAATAAAAAAAAACTAGAAAATTGGACCACCCAGTAAAAAGTTCTGAGGTAAATAAAATAAAAAAATACAGACAAATTGAGAACCTTCTTTTTTTCAAGTCAGTTAAAAATAGAAATGATTTAGAATGTGTTACAATTGAAACAGTAAAGTAACCGCAGAATGTTGTAAATAATCTAGAGTTCAACTGATCTATAATAATACCAATCAGATGGATTCCCGATATGCAGGCTGAATTGCCCTGCTGTATGGTGATGCTGCTGTGCTTCGCCAAATACTCACTAGCTCTCAGTTCAAGTGACTTTTCGACAGCCAGATGCAAGAATTTTTAAAAGCTAATATATAGTAACACTATCAATTACAGGATTCCTCAAATCAAGAAAAATTTCTTAAAGTCACTGAAGCTTATGAAACATTGAAGGATCCAGACAGGAGACATAAATACGATGTGTATGGCTCACATACATCATATTCACGGAAGTACGACTATAAGTCCCAGGCCGAATATGACAACTTATACTACAATGGATTGTACAACGAGGATCCATTTGTCGATACACTATCAGGGAATAACTTCTGTGAGTTAACATCTGTAAATACTGTATAGCATGAAATAAAAACCACAACACAAAAAAAAATCTTTTAACAATTTCTATTATTATTTTCAGACAATTACTTAAAGGATGGATTTTATTTTATTAACTTCTACTCACCATTCTGTCCGCCATGTCAGAGTGTGGCTGATCATTGGAAGAAGCTAGCTGAAATGTACAAAGGAATAGTAAGTTAAAATTGCATTATCTACACTATTATATTAGTAGGAGGTATGATTTGTATCTTTGTATAAGCCTGTTAGACATAGACAATAATATATTTAATGCTGTGTGAATTGTCTAACATTATTTATTTATTTGCTACTACATACTACACAATAAAAAATATTACAAAATAAACATACATTCTGAGAAAAAATTATTACACAAAATATTTACGAAAAAGAGACACTACTGTGTTGCAAATAAAATCGAAAACTACCGGACCAATTAAAAAATTCTTTCAGCATAATGTCCAGTCATTTCGGAGCCTATTCAATACAAACAAATAATCAAATCTTTTCTCTTTATAATATTAATAATAGACAACTTAAGTCCTTATTGTGTGATAAGACTTTATAATAGTAAGGCGTCTTACTATTAACTATATTATTATTTGAATTAAGTAGTTAGAATTGCAAACATATTACAATGTTAATGACAATTTTTTTCCTTCTATTTGACCAGGTTCAGGATAGATATTCTGTATTTGTAAATCCACAACCCTGATACGTAATTAAATTACAAATTACCTAACCTATTCTTTACTATAAAAGAATGATTAACAAATATTAATACATAATTATTTTAATTCTATTGAGGTGAGAAATTTAATGAATTCTTAATAAATTACAGGTAAAAATTGGTGCTGTGAACTGCAAGTACTACAACTCATTCTGTTACAATTCCATGAGAATAAACAGTTATCCTACTCTCATATTTTATCCTAATGTAAGTACCCGGGTACCTATCTATACTACCCTATCTATACTCATTGTTATTTGACGAATTATAAAAAAAAATTATAGCGTTCTTGCGGTACAATAAGTTTCTAGGCACACAACTACATCAGTGCAAAATTTCAGCCCAATCCATTGAGTAATTTTGGTGCTGTCTTTGCACAAATAGTTCTCAACGGCACAAACTTTCGCCTTAATATAAATAGTATATTCTAAGTATAGTATAGGTAGTCTCACTGAAATACTCCAATAATCATTCAAGGTAGAGTATATGAACATAGGATATTATTGTAAATGAATAGAACTTTTCATGAAACTCTCTTGTACCTATGTATTTATTCTGAGCAAATCAATGCCTTTTTTCAGGGTAAAAACGGCAACTACCTCTACTATAAAGGCGACCGCACACTGGACTCCCTCGACGCGTTTGTAATGAAGTACCTCAAAACTCGCGTCCACTTACCAATAGTCACGCAAATTAGAGGGACAGAGAGTCCCATAGCGTATGTGCTAGGAGAGAATAGGATAGGCAGTAATGCTCTCACAAGAATAGCCTTCCAATTGGTAAGGATTGGTTTTATAAAAATGCCACCTTATTATTAATACCTACTGCACCCAAATCTGCAAATAATTATCATCACTCACTATTTCCCACCCCATGCCCCAAACTAGAGTGGCATTTTTGCTCTATAAAGTTGATTAATCAATCAACTGTGTAGCTTGCACAGGGGAGCTTTTCGCAATATGTTATTTTCTTCAGTTTGCTTTGTTTTCGCCCATTCGTAAAGAAAGAAGCGTTTCATGCGCGCGCATCTAAAAACAGATTTCCATATTCGGCCATTTGCAATAAGACCGTGTGGCCTAATGGATAAGGCGTCGGACTTCGGATCCGAAGATTGCAGGTTCGAGTCCTGTCACGGTCGAACTCTCATTTTGTCGTTTATTTTTAACTCATTTTCGTTATATTTTGTTTTCAAACAGATTTTGGGATTATTTCGTCTGAAACAAATCTGTTTTTTTTTCAGCATGGCCTTGTCACGTTGGTTCTAGTAGATGACGATAGTCTACGCGATAAATTGACAACCAACGATTACACGACGGTGGTCTTCAAGTACAGGGACATTAGTACAGAAATCAAGAGTACTGAAGAGAAGGATCTTTTGAAGGAAATCGTGGATCAGCTCCCTAAAGTTGAGGTGATCGACCCTCCGCGATTACAGGTAGGTAACAATCATATTATTTCAAAAGATTCTAGATCCTTTTAAGAGGTCTTGTAGAATGTCTCTGACGCTCTTCCTCTGAACGACAAGCATTAAATGGTATCCCCACCAATTAACGCTTCTGTCTGTACGCACAGAGGTGTTTATTCTTAGCTGACCCCTGTTATGTTTGAGATCTGAGTCAGAGTCAGAGTCAAGTCGTTTATTTCTTTAGACTTACAAAATAAGCACTTAGACAAGTGTCATCTGAATACAGAACTGTTTTAAACCATAATCTTTCGCTAATATGAAGATAGCAAGCCGTTCTATATATAACCAAAACGGATGTACTTATGTGGTTGAGTGGAATTATAATCCAGACAAGACATCCTACTAAGGACACCGAAGCGAGACGAGTACACCAATGTTCACACCCGTACACACACGTCAATCGTACTCGGTATGTCTCTCTGTGCGTGTTTTTCGATAGAACAGAATCTGTAACGTGTCCTGATTTTTTTTAAATACTGTGACATAATTATTTGGCACCTTTTTATTGGAAACCAAAAAATGATGTTCCCAATAGTGAAATAAGACAATTTGTGCACCATTGGAATTAATAGTGTTATCACGGATTAGTGTAAAACACAATTTTTAATTAAATAATTTGTGACAAACTACACAGCATTATCTAGCCCCAAGCTAAGCAGAGCTTGTGTTATCGGTACTAGATAACTGATATACATAATACAATACACTACATAGATAGATATTTTTTATTACTCTAAGGCCCGTATTTTGAAAGCTTGCTTAGTCATAGATCTATGCTCGAGTGTCGTTTATGCCATAGAACACCGTTGCTCAAACATAGATCGATGACATAAACGACACTCGAGCATAGATCTAAGACTGAGCAAGCTTTCATAATACTGGCCTTATTCGTCCAGCATTATTTATTTATTATTTATTCAGTAAGGAAGAGGTTCTCGACACTATTTCTAACACATATAAACTAATATTATATAAAGAGGAAAGATTTACTTGTTTGTATTAAATAGGCTCCGAAACTACTAGGCCGATTTAAAACATTCGTCCATCTATAGAAGCTTACTTCGCTTACTTTTTAGGAAGTGGCATAGGCTATATTATTTATCCCGGAATTCCCACGAGAACGGGAACTACGCGGGTGAAACCACGAGGCGCTGCTAGTTATTGATAAGTTTGTATCAAATTTCACCTGTTTTGGGCTTGGCTCTATACTATACCCCTAAAATCACAACACCCTGTCTCAGCTCTCTGAGTCAACTTCTTTATCATGCTACAAGGGATTCTTACTTATAGCTTCCCAAGACAAGGTCTGCTTAGCTGAGGCTAGATAATGCTGTGTGAATCGTCCAGCATTATTTTAGGTATGGTGCGGATGGACAATGTATCAATGTATACAATGTAATTTAAATTATAATTATTTAAGAACTGACAACCCAAACGTTATTAATAAATAAACTGAAACTGTGGCGCCGGCATAAAATTTGCACCACTTCAACTCTCTCACCGGGGGCAGGCAGTTGCGACTCCTGCAGAACAATTCTCTTACACCAAACTGCGATCAACCCGTATGCCCAGCGTGGGGATTATGGGCATTACCCCTCATAAGGTAAAAGCTAATAAGGCGCTTATCAGGGGAGGCCTGCGTCCAGCTGTGGACCAATGTAGGCTTTTGAGGTGAGGTAAGGATTTATTTATTTACGTCGTTCGCTTTATTGAGTATATTTTCAGACATTACGAACAAAACTGCGATCCGGTGCCACAACACCATGGGTTATATATTTCTCGACTAAAGGGGGCGATAGACTCGAGTTCCATCAAAAACGATTGTCTATGCCTAATGTGCACTTTGGTAAGTTCATTTCACATAGTCTGTTCAAAAAGAGAAGAGTCTTGGCGTTACGGTGAAGCTTGCTCAATCCTTAATCTCTGCTTCAGTACCGCTTTTCTATAGCATAAATGTCGCTCAAGCATAGCTCGATGACTGAGCAAGCTTTTATTATACGGGCTTAACACTTAGTTGCACTGCAATGACAGAGCAGTGTTGTCAACGCAACAAACGAGCGCCCTCAATTCCCACGACTCTCTTCTTTTTGAACAGAATCTACTAGCTTAGGGTCACTTCTCTGCTTCAGTATCAGGAACTTAGCAGTATCTTTTCCTGGATAATAAGTGGCCTGTCCTACCCACGCACGTACCAAGTTTCAATAAAATCTGTTCACCCTTCTCGTCAAAAGGTAGCTAACAAACAAAGTCACTTTCGCATCTATTACATATAATAATTAGTATTGGATTATAATTATTACTAGGCAGTACCTCCCATGACATAACAGCCAATAAGGCACTTCTCAGGAGGATGCTTGCGTCCAGTAGTGGACCAATCTATACTAGAATAGAATAGAATATTATTTTATTTGTAACTTAATCAACAAAGAAAACATACTAATAATACTAATATTATAAAGAAATATTCGATTCTGTTTATTTGTATTCAATAGGCTCCGAAACTACTGGACCAATTAAAAAAAAAACATTCACTATTAACTAAGCGGGCGAAACCAGGAGGCGCTGCTAGTTAGTTATAAATATAATGAAACGTGTCACATTACAGGTGAGATAAACTGCGACGAATGGCTGGACCTCTGCCTAGCGCTGCAAGTGACTGAGCCTCCCGCATGGGGCGTGTTGAAAGCCGGTGGTGCCTACCAAAGGGTGGACGCAAGAGATATACAGCTGGCTGCTCAGGCCACCAACCTTCACTCGCTCTCTGCTTCAGAGTTTGTGAGGATAATTGACGCAGGTAGGTTAAATGTTGCCGCGTTCATAGCAGTCTTCACGTTCTTGCATGTGCCTGAAAGACACCGTGACTCGCCGAAGTACTGGCAAGGAAAAGAAGGAAAAGAAAGTCGGCGTTCCCTAGCCTATGGGCCCAGAAGACATCTAATTAGTGGGAGTCTATTCACTATTTCTGCCCGCGGCTTCGCACGTGTTTTTTTAACCGCCTTCAAAAAAGGAGGAGGTTCTCTATTCGACTGTTTTTTATGTTTGCTACCTCAGAACACACGGGAAGCACCAGCTTCCTGTGTCCCATTTTAATTTGGTTGAGTTCTGACGATGAGATCCTTGAAAATCCATAAAAAATTAAGTTGGTTTATAGTCTTTTAAAACAAAATTAATTATTATTAAAACAAGAGTTAAGAAATATCCATCCAAACATCTGTACACCTAAATCGAGCAGGCCAGACTGAAGACGGCACTAAGGAGCCTTATAGAGGCATCAAACATGTCCACACCTACAGAAAAGCTGAAACGAAGCTGTCAATCGCCAAAGGTCCTGCTCCGGTACTTCAAGGAGCTGGGCTGGTTAGGGCCTACCTAGGCATGGGGTTAATTGGGGGACATTCCTAATCCTGGGCGCGCACCTATCCAAACTTTTAACATGATTATATATACGTAAGTCGGGTTAGTGTAATAACAGATTGGGATTATATATTTTTAGCTTCCGAGGCGGGAATTAAATAAAAAAAAGAACGATTTCTACAAACATAAATTATTTACTTCAAAAATAATCAAATAACAACTAAACAGCTGTTAATTTAAACCACTTAGTAAGAACACAACAAGAATCACCATGAAATTAAAATTAAAATAGACTTACTGTAAATCGCACCGACCACCAAACAACCTTTCAGCTCGAGTGACGCCGCCCAAATGACGGGAGCACGCCGGCGCGTGCTATTTATGCAGGCTGTCAGGTGATCGCTGCGACTTACCACATAACTAGGTTGTTTCTGCTTATAATATTATATTATATAGTTTCAGATGAAGGAGTGTGGGTTTTATTGGTGGTCCCTCACGGACTATCATCGAATGATGTTTTAGAACCTTTTACCCTGGCCAGTATCCACTTCAAACACAGCAACATTAATGTGAGTATGAGAATATCACTAATTAATGTACCAGAATATAACAGTCTTTAGTATGGAACATAATTGAGGCAAACAACAATAATAGGCAGCGATGCGACATGCAGTAGTTCCTCGAACTGTTCGTAGATACTTAGGTAGTTAGGTATAATATTGGAGTACAAGTTAACGTTAAGGTTTTATCTGATGAAGTTATATATAAAAAAGGATTTATCTGAAAAATAATTACATTCATTTTTAACCGCCTTTAAAAAAAGAACAGGTTCTCAATTCGACTGTTTTTTTTGTTGCCTCAGAACTTTTGACTGGGTGGTCCGATTTTCATGATTCTGGAAAACTGGTGCTTCCCGTGTGGTGTCATTTTAATTTGGTCCGGTTCTGACAATGGTATCTATGAAAATCCATGAAAAAGCTATAAAAATTTAAGTCGGTTTATAGTATTTTAAAACAAAATTAATTATACCTTATCTTTAAGGTTTCTTTTAATTGCTAAAAAAAAGTTATGTTCTAGAACATTATGTATTTACTTACTTGAAAGCACTAATTACCTACTTTTGTAGTAACTTTTCTGTCGTGTTGGTCTGTAGATACTTGTTTATTTATTTAATAAAAGTGCACCAACAGTATAATATATTAAAGCTTACTACCTCCGCCCTGCGGCTTCGCACGCCTATCCCACGGGAACTGATTTATGGGATAAAAAGTAACTTATGTGTTATTCCAGGCCTAGAACTACCTGTATGCAAAATTTCAGCCCGATTCGTTCGCGCAGTAGTTTTTACGTGTAAGAGCAACAAACATACATGTTTACAAACTTTCGTGTTTATATATTAGTTAGTACGTAGCTTATTCAACAAAAAAATCAAAATTATTTTATTTCAGATTACTTAATCCATAGTTTGTTAGTTGGTAGTTCTTATATTAAATCTAAGTAACTAAGGTATATACTTATCTCGCATATCAAATTAATCTTACCTACTACATTTTATTTGAATATTATCAAATTAAAACAATTAATTACATAAAATAAATTAAATATTATAAAATTCATCTAAAACAAATTAAAAAGGTACAATATTATGTTATATGTAACTTAATGTAATGGCAGTACTTATTGTTGTTATACATATACCTTTATTAGGTGGACACAACGTATAATACTTGTTTTGTTTATATCAGTTCGGCATAATGTCGTGCACGGCCCAAACTGAGCAGCATTGCCGCCGAGTGACGCACAGCGAGCCCTCCATACTCGTGCAAAACGGCACTAAACGCACCCACTACGGCGAGCGAGCCAACCAACACGAGCTCATCGAGTTTATACTGATGCTCAAAGAAAGTGCAGGTAATTGACGACTGTGGCGCGGTGGTTGCGGGTTCAATTCCCAAATGTGATGACAAATGTGTGTACGATCTGCATGTATTTGTTCGGGGCGTTCTGGATGTTTTTGTATAATAACAAATGTCTGTCTATGAAGTATATTGTATTTAGTATATCAGATATCTAGTACCATAACACAAGTTCTGCTTAGCTTGGGGCTACTTAATGCTGTGTTAAATGTCCAATATTATTATTATTTATATTCCATAGAAAATAGAGTAACGTAAACTTTGTAGTAAACAGTATGGCAGTACACACTCAGCATACTGAAATCGACATCTGTTGTCTCGGCGACGAGAAGTACTTTTTATTTTGGACTAGTTCCTGCAGGAAACATGAAATATGTTAAGTATGAAAACCTACCTACCCTAGCTATATTTTGTTGTGTAGTTTTGCTTAGTTTCAGCGATAATCACATAAATCACTGATCACTGTGCTGTTCCATTCTACTAGTTCTCCTCCCTAATCGAATGATACATGAAAATAATTTAATTTAATTTTAGAAATACGAGTAGTTAGGAGTTGATTTTAAGTAATATTGTTCTTTCTCTAGACATGGAGTTGTCGGAAGGACAAGTGCTCGAGATACTGGACGTCTCGAGTCGAACCCACACGTGGCTGGTGGCCCATCTCCCCGCGCACTGCGGACTTTTCTGTGACCAGCTCGCTAAGCAGTGGGTGAAGGTTTACTCAAAGGTAACTATGGTTTGTCCACGTTGAATGGAGCATGTTAGTAAACAAAATACGACACAAATAACAAAATCTCACTTGCTTGGCGTCGAGTTTCAGATATAATTGTAAGCAATTTTTATTGAAGGGAGGATCTAAAATCGACAAGTAATGTAAATTACGTATAAAAGGACGCGCCAACAAAGAGGATTTTAGGTTATGTATGGGCGGTTTGTTTACGTTTATGCCTCATTCAAAATGGACACGGTATAGATGGCAGCACTGTATTCTGCCAAACACGCTACAGGTGCAAGTGGGGATACCTATTTTAGTAATTTGCTAAATCCCAGTCCATAATATCGACGATGAACTACCTAAGTACCTTTTTCACGATTTCTTGTTTTTAATCCCAATCGACGTTAAATATTATACGGTTTTTTTGTTAGAAATTTTAGAGTGAGACCTATGTTTCTGATAATATATAAAAGTTTTTTTACTAGAATTTTTAATTGAGACTATGTTTCTTGTTTGTGCACATGAGAGCTAAGACTCAGGTAACTAATAATAAATAAAACTAAATATAACTATCGTTAATAACTCCTATCAAACCTGAAAATTTCCATAATCTAATTAGATTGCGGAAAATTTAAGGTATGATAGGAGACGAATATATCATATCGACGATGAACTACCATAGAATAATTATTCTGAAACCAATACCTACTATCTTCTTCTAACTCTGAAAATGGTAGTATTAGAATAGAAACACGAGATAGAAGATATTGGTAGTTCATCGTCGATATGATATATTCGTACTCTGCCCTTTGTGATATTTACAGCAACTGTGTAGCAAAAAAATTGTTGATTTTTTTCAAATTCCACCATCGATAATACAACAGTATATTTTCAGCTTCGTCCCCTGAATTTCGTGCGTGTAGGTGTCTTGAAATGCAAAACTGACACCAGCGGATTTTGCATAAACATCAAAATGCCGACTGCGAGACTGTATCCAATAGCGTCAGGCCATCACTTCAGGTATTATTAAAAACTAGCTTTTGCCCGCGGCTTCGCACTTCTATTCAAGTAGCTATGTCCGTCCCCGGGATACCGTTTACCTCCCTGCCAAATTTCATCAAGATTCGTTCAGCCGGGAAGGAAATAAAAACTATCCTATGTCCGTCTCCTGGTTCTAAGCTACCTCCCCACCAATTTTCAGCCAAATCGGTTCAGCCGTTCTTGAGTTATAAATAGTGTAACTAACACAACTGTCTTTTAATATAATAGAGATATATATATATATATATATTGGTAAAAAACCTCCACTGTTGGACATATGCCTCCTGAAGGACAATATTTGGGGACGTTTGCCAAGGGTATTATGTAAATACCTACCTATATTGTAAGAGAGACGAATTAATCAACACCGGGATGCAACCAGCGCGCCCCTACAGAACAGACCCACTGAACTGCGATCGACAACCCGCTAGTTAATACTTCATTTAAATATTTACTTACTAGCATTGACCCGCGGCTTCGCATGTGTTGTTTCTATTCTATGGAAACGTTTTAAGGTTATTTCTATCCAATGGGAACTGATTTATGGAAGTCTGTTATTCCAAGTCTAGATCTAGGTAAGTCTATGCAAAATTTAACCGCTATGTTGTTTGGGCGTGAAAAAATAAAAAAAGATGGATTTATTACCATAGATATTATAATACTATAAGTACTAGTAATATTAGTGAATTAACCTCTGTCTCCGTTTTAGCTTGAACCTGCAACAAGTAAATGAAGCACCATACATCGTCGAATGGGCGCTAGAACGTATAGATGACTCGGTGCAGAAACTCAACTGGCATTCCTTCACCAAAACTGTCATTGCTGAGGAGTTGAACCCGACTGGGTAAGATATCTAATTTGTATATTGTACTTGGAAATTGCGTTTACTCCCAGCTGTTCTGTTGGCACTGGGATTTTTTTCCCCATTCGTTCTGTCCACAAAACAAATGGGAATACAATTATCTTGTTCTGTTGTTATTCAAACTTTTTACTTCTTATGGCCTTTAAATGATCAAGAAAACTAAATAGCCATTCCATTATTGCTTTATCTTATCTCTTACAGTGCTGCTAACCCGTGGTTGATATACTTTCACTCACCAAGGTGCTACAGATGTTATGAACTGTATCCCGAATTCGCCATAGCTGGAATTGTAAGTTCATCTACCTACTTCATTCATAGAGGTCTAGTGTCCCTAAAACATCTAATAATTAGTCCGTCATTTAGATTATGGGACACTTATTTCTTTCTTTTGTCTATTAAACATAAAATGATAAAGATATAGCCAGTTAAAGTTCTAAGTGACGTCAGACCTTGCGACACTTTTTAGTAAGGTGTGACGGCACAAGCCCCCGCCCAGAAACGTTGACGCGATTTATTTGTCAGTTTTTGTTTGATTGACAAATGAAAAACTGTTTAATATCTTCTGACGCTGACGGACTAATAAAATAATATTTTTTTTGCATCGGACACTAACTTTTATTTTTTAACCGACTTCAAAAAGGAGGTTTTTTTTTTTTTATGTTTGTTACCTCAGAACTTTTGACTGGGTGGTCCGATCTTCATGATTCTTTTTTTATATGAAAGCTGGTGCTTCCCATGTGGTCCCATTTTAATTTTGTTCAGTTCTGACAGTGGGATCCATGAAAATTCATGAAATAACCGTAAAAATTGAAGTCGGTTTATAGTTTTTTAAAACAAAATTAATTATCTGAAAACGTTTGTCAAAAACGTCAAACAGTTCTTTACCATCTGTTCATGAACTCTGGTATTTGTCAAACAAATGTATTTTTTTTCCAGACACTCGGCCATTCTGTCCAGCTAGGCAGAGTAAACTGCCTAACCGAGAGGGGTATTTGCCAACATGAAGGAATAACCTCCTACCCTTCCCTTCGATTATACTTATCACGAAGCGCGCGCCGGGTTAGCAGCGTGATAACTCTACAGATCAGAGACCATGAAATTATAGCAAAACAAGTTATGGAGCATTTGAACGATTATAGCGGGAATGGTTTCCGCATTGGCGCAAAACATGACGAGTTTTGATCTGATAACTAGGATAGCCGAAAGAAGCTTCGTAACTCGAATCATTTAACTATATTTATTACAACAGAATCTCCATGCCTTTCTTGATGCTTAGGAATATTAAATAAATCTCTTACAACTAGTTGTAGTTAAAAATCACAAACTTTTACAAACAAATTTTGTTATAAGTTATTGCTTGCATTTAAAATAATATTTAATTAATTAACATTAGCGAACTTGTGATATAGTTTAAGTTAGTGAAAAACTTCGAAAATATATATTCATATTGTTACTAATAAAAAAATGCCTTAACATGTGCCCTAATAAAGTAATAAAACATTAACATGTAAACTACAAAAACTTCGATAATTCAATGTATTACAAATTAAGATACCGACCAAATAAGTACCTACTCCAATGGAACAAAATAATCAATAAATTCTATTAACATAAGTGACATCTTTTCATCATTTATTTATTTAACAGGGACATAAAGCCGCAGTAACCTATTGCTGAGTTCTGGTTATAAGAGTCTTGAGCATTGTTGTGATTTGTTAATTTGTAATTCTGATCTCTTGAACGATTATAACTATGGTTTATCCATTTTGAATGAAGCATGTTAGTAAACAAAATACGACACAAATAGCAAAATCTCACTTGCTTGGCGTCGAGTTTCAGATATAATTGTAGGCAATTTTTATTGAAGATCCTCCCTTCAATAAAAATTTATTTTTATTGAAGATCCTCCCTTCAATAAAAATTGACAAGTAATGTAAATTACGTATAAAAGGACGCGCCAACAAAGTGAATTTTGGGTTAAGTAAGGGCGGTTTGTTTACGTTTATGCTTCATTCAAAATGGACGGTATAGAGGAGACAGACCTTAGAGAAACTTTTGTCTGATACAAAAATCAGTAACAGCCGTGAAGGCACACAAAAACTAATCTAAGCATTAAAAAAGTAATTAAAAATAGGTGCATGGTATGTTCATATTTTTATGGTTTTCTAATTCACCACAGGCATTTTCACTAACAGCATCTGAAAATAAAGAAAAAAATATTTTTTAAACAAAATTAAAAGAGAATCTATCCATCCAATGTCCAAGATTCCTCTGAGGTCTAAAGTAAATAAAGCTATTTGATATTTCATCATCATCATCAGCCTACATTGGTCCACATCTGGTGCGCACCAAAGCACCCTGACTTCAGCTTCATGCATTTAACATCTGCCTGCAGTCTTTTGCAGATTGTCATACCACCGGCATTCTACACTATTTTATGCCAAGTCGGTATATAGGTCTGCATTCAAGATCTCATTTACCCCAGCGAGATATGGCTGGCCCACTGCCACTCCCCTTGCTAATTCTTGATATTTGAATTTTTCTATTGTCAAATATCACTTACATCATTATTCCTGTTCAGTTGTGCGTCAATATATTCCTGATCAACACTGCAGGGCAAAAAGAAGTCAACCATTTCAAACATCCCCTTGGAATCCAACACGAGTCTGTCTTCTCCCACTTCTAGACTCAGGTTTTTGGTATCTATCTGTAAACAGAGGAACTAATTAATGAAGCAGTCATTAATTTAAACACCTTTGTTGTGCTGGCTTAGAATTTCGCACTCTTCCTATGGGTGTCGTAAGAGGGGACTAAGGGATATCCACTAGGGCGGGCAACACAGGAGGAGGCCTGCGTCCAGCAGTAGACCAGTACAGGCTGCTGAGGTTGAGGTTTAAGTTCTTCAAACTGATTAAAATAAAATCTTACAGAAGCTGGTATTTTGAACTCTGCTATCAGATATTCAATCTCCCCTACTGGAGGCTCTCGCCTCATCCTGTACACTAGTTCTGGCTTCTTAGTTAGTGATACAGGCATCTCCCCTATTTCCTCTATAAGTGGTCCTTTCATAGCACTCTCAGCTGTTTTGACATCTCTTATTTGGATCCTATGGGACTGCAATGTGCCAATTGTCTTTCTATTCTTTAGAATTGTATATCTTTGTACATCTAATTCACATTGGTACTTATCCTGCAAACCTTCAAAGACCACTGTTAGAAAGAATGTTTGAAATAGGTCATCCTTTTCAACTTTTTTGAAGAATATGGGGTTTATGGCAACATCATAGACAGTGCATGGAGCTCCTGCTTTGTCAGCTTCAGTTCTACCTTCACCAATGCTCATTGGGACTCTATAACTAGAAGGATCTGCAGAATTCAATATCTGCATAAGTTGATCATTGGTTACATCGCGGGGACAAGGTATGGTGTCAGTTATGCAGATGTTTACAAATACTTTTTTGCCGTCTCTAGTTAGGGTCTTGACACAAAATCCTGAAAAGATAAAATACAGTGAAGAAATATTAATCAATATTAGTATGTACCTAACTTGAAGAAGGTAACATAGTACATGATACTTACCAGGAGCTGGTTTCACCAACTTCCATGGAACAGTATCCACTGATGACATTATCTTATTGAACTCTTGTTCTGCGGGGGTTTCCTGTAATGCAAGGTGTAGAAGCATGAAGATAAGTACGCAAATTATTCAAAAACTTATTTGCAACACTTTGCTGGGGTTAAAAATTTGGATTTTTTATTCACTTGTAATAAGGCCAAGAAGTTATTTATATCTTACCCTAATTATTCGCATATTCTGCTCCATGATTGAGGGATCCACTTCCAATGATATAGATTTTTTATGCATTCTTGTCACTATTTATTACAGTTTCTATGGAAATAAAATAAACAGACAGTTCTAATTTACAAACAAAGAAGGTATGATACGAGCGAGGGATTATTTTTCGTCTATTTCAAAGTGCAGCCGGCGTTACGTCTATTCGTCAATCTTCAGAACGAATCTGTCAGTATCACTGTCATAATATTGCCATGTGTCATGTGAATGTCACGTCACGTCATCTACTTTACATTGCAAGCAAACTAAAATTTAGTTGTGTTGTGATTTTTATAAAATTTGTGAATTTCTTCTATTTCCCCTGCTTCCAAAATATCTTTCCTGAATGGTATCCTGTCATGTATCAGTCCATTAACATTGATAAAGCTGCAGAACATATAAAAAATATCGTTGACTTGAACCGCTGTGCTATTTGGTAAATACTGCGTATAATATATAACGGCTTTTATTTTTATGTACGGGGTATGTAATTTTTCAGTTATTTTATTTTGTAGTGACAAGTCTACTGGAAAGTGCTTGAGATATCCGTGTGGACACTCTGGTTGCGTGGATTGTGTGCCTGCTATAGAAAGCTGTCCTCTCTGCCTTACTCCTCAGGACGCGTCTACTTTTGTCGCGCCAGCGATTGATGAACCACAAACAATACGCTCTCTGAATGCCCAAAAACTGTTAAACTCATTCCAAACATTCTTCAGTGTTGATGGTATGTAACTTTATTCAGCATATGTGTCTAAAAAAGCACATTTAATCTGATGTTGCGCTGAGCTACCTGTAGATTGTTTGCAACAATCTGCGGATACTTAGCTCAGTTGTTGCATTTGTAAATACCTACTACTTATAATTTATTTCTATTCTTTGATTTTAAGTTTCTACATCATTATACATAAACTTATTATTATTTGAAATTTTATATAGACTTTATCTTAATCATTGTTTGTTTCAGTCTACAACAGAACTAGAGAATTGGAGAAGTTGAAAGTCGAGAGAGAGCTTTTCCCGCAATGCATTCAAGCTCCTGTCAAGTATTATAATAAGAGAAAAAGTGGAAAACCTTCCACAGAAAATAAAGAAAACATCTCAATATTTCCTGGTGAAGAAGTGTCATTTCGCAATATGGAGAATTCAAATGCAAATGTTAATGATTGGCTCAATAAATGTGTCAAAAGAAAACCATTTGCTGATCTAAATCACACAATTGCAAACAACAGACAGCTCAAAGCCTCAAATACTCAAAATACAATCTCAAATCAATCTCTAAACAAAAGGAATTATCGTGATATATGGACAGATGAAAATGAAACATGCATTGAAAATTTTCATGAAACACCCATCAAAAAGAAAAAAGTAAAATCAGTGAAAAAGAAAGTAAATCTTTCAAAACTTGTCCATAAAAGAAAGCAAGATGATAGTGGTATTGCCATTGATGAAGATGAGGGAATTATTGTATTAGATGATTCTCAAAGTATCAGAGTAGATAAGGATGCAAATGCATTACTGGCTATACAAGAAGCAGAAAAGAATGCAAAATGTGATTCTACAATTCAGAACTCTATGTTCTCTAGATTAAGTGATAAACTACCTCAACATAATCTAAAAGTACCATTTTACAAAAAAAGCCCACTCGCTGAAAGTTGTGATTACTGCAAAGAATACCAGAAAGCTGTGAGTAGTATTAAGTCAGAGGAACAAAATGTCTCAATAACAGTGGAGAGTCACAGTTTTACAGCTATCATTAACATATCCAAGGCACAAAATACCAATAGAATAAAAACTAAACAATCTGTTGAAGTCCAAACTGATATAAAAAATGAAGCTGATGCAAATGAACATGACAATAATGATGATAATCACTGTTCTAAAAGTGAGGATATATTTCTAGGTGAGGCAAATAATTTCAGTCCAAAGCCTTCTGTAAATAAATCGTCAAATGTTATTATAGCAGAGTCGGATTCTGATGAGGATTTGGAACACAGTAGAAGTATAGAAGTTACTGCTGATGTGCATAGGTCCTATGACGAAATGTGAGTTGTCCTTTGTTAAAATGGTTAAACACTAAACCAATGTCATGTTATATTTGGAAAATACATAAGTTTCTAAAATTTAATTAAATCTGTATTACTTTTTAGGATTTTAAGAGATGTTGAAAATCTAGAAGAACATGGTAAGAGACCCAGAAGAATTGCACGGGGTCACACACCTGCCAGTACTGATTCTTCTGAAAAAGAAAACTACAACCCAAACAGAACCAAGAGATCAAACAAATCAAAGAAAAAACCAGTGAAAAAATGACTTAGAAATATTGAATGTTTTATGTTATTTTTATTGTAATTTAATTACGTACCTACTAATTAATGTAATGATGAATGTAAGATTATTTAAATTTATTTTTTTATAATTGCGTTGTTTCTCTTAATTTGAATAAGTACCCAGTTGTTTAATAGAATTAGATCAGATACCCTTCTTTAGAAACATGTCACTTTTAATGCAATTTTAGACAAAATCAAATCAGCAAAATTTTGTACCTACTTTTGGGTCAAAAGAAATAAAAAACTTATATTGGGGGTATCACTGTATTGAATTTGAGCTAGCAAGGGGTCGGTTTAATCACCACCAGCCGGAAGATCCCCCACCGGAGGACCATCCGCTGCTGCCGCCGCCGCCTCCTAGCTTCCAGCCACCGCCGCCGCCGCCAGAGGACCATCCGCTGCTGCCGCCGCCGCCGCCGAGCTTCCATCCGCCACCGCTGCCGCCGCTGGACCAACCGGAGCTTCCGCCGCCACCGCCGAGCTTCCAGCCGCCTCCGCTGCCGCCGGAAGACCAGCCAGAGCTGCTGCCTCCACCGGACGACCAGCCTCCGTGACCGCCTCCTGTCATCGGTAAGTGTGTTGTTATCGATTCGTTACTTCCTCAAGCTCAACCTCAACAGCCTGTATTGATCCACTGCTGGACGCAGGCCTCCCCTGATAAACACCTTGTTGGCGTTTATTTAATGCGGGGTTATGCCTATAATCCCCACGTTGGGCATGCGGGTTGGCGATCGCAGTTAGATGGTAGAGTTTTTCTGCAAGGGGCGCTGCTGCCCGCCTCCGGTGGATTCATAACTTGATTACCATTAATAGTAGGTATCTACCGACTCAAAGATAATGTATAAAATAGTAGCACCTAACCTACTCTGTACCTATGTCCGTGTTCTAATGATGCCGACTGTAGGTAGCCGTTTATGCTCACACGAGAATTTTATTAACATCGTGAACGTTGGGGTCATTGAGGTCAAGATAACATAGAGTTGTAGGTCATTGATGGCAATTATAGAAGAACAATTTGTAGATGTAGTTACATCTCTGAAAGTTAATTGACCTTCGTTCTATGAAATTGTATGTTACGGCCTTGAACTGCACGTATTGTGTACCTACACAATTTAGCTTCCATTTTTAGACTATTAATTGTAATATAATGGTTGCGTAAATCCTGCATTATTGCTGTGAGTTTAACAGTCTGGGTCGAGCAGAACGTAGTTGTAGGTACTGATGCATAGGATGGGTTGCGAAATTCATAATCTTATGCGAGACGGGGCGAACGTATGACCCCCAGCTTTTGGACTATCTATAGATCGGAGTCTTCACGTGTAGGCTTTATATTTACTGTGCATAATAAGTGGGATTTACATCACCACATTTGTTGATGTTTGCTAATTACTCAATAAATTAGAAAAAGTTTAAATGAAACTCACCGTATCCGCCGCCGCCGCCGCCCCCTCCGGAGGAGATGATTTTGATAATCTTTACTGTAGCTGTCAAGTAAAGTAGATAGTTTTAGAATACAATTACATTTGAAAACTTAGAGCATTTGTATCTATACCGTATCCATCAAGCATGTAGAATGTTAGTAAACAAACCGCTCAATTTTAGGCGCGTCCTTTTAAAAGTAATTTACTTTACTTGTCGATTTGAGATGCTTCCTTCAATAAATATTGCTTACAATCACATCAAAAACTTGACGCCAAGCAAGTCAGTTTTTGTTATTTGTGTCGTGGTTTGTTAACTAACATTCTACATGCTCGATGGATATGGTATAGGTTACAAACAGCCGCAAGTAGGTACCTATTCGAAATAGTCTACATAGAACTTAAATGCAAGTGGGTATTTCGCTAATAAAGAAAAGGTACTCACGTATTCCGCCGCCGCCGCCGCTGGACCAACCGCCGCCGCCACCGCTGGGCCAACCGCTACCGCCGCCGCTTGACCATCCACCACCACCGCCGCCGCCGGACTTCCATCCGCCGCCGCCACCTCCGTAGCCGCCACCGCCGCCGCTGGACCAACCGCTGCTGCCACCGCCGATGAAACCGGCGCTCGCAACCGCTGTCAGGGCTAATAGGCACACAAAGACCTGCGAAAAGATGGTAAAGTGAATTACGACATAATAACAATGACTTCTTTATTGTTAAGATTGCGATAGATCTCAGAATTGGTGTTCCCAGGCCTCATCACTCCAAGCCTTTTTAACCGACTTCAAAAAAAGGAGGAGGTTCTCAATTCGACTGTATTTTTTTTGTGTTTTTCTATCTTTGTTACCTCAGAACTTTTTACTGAGTGGTCAGATTTTCATGGTTCTTTTTTTATATGCTTTTATAAAGCTGGTGCTTCCCGTGTTCAGTTCTGAAAGTGCGATCCATGAAAATCCATGAAAAAACTATAAAAATTGAAGTCGGTTTATAGTTTTTTAAAACAAAGTTAATTATTTAGCTACGAGAATAGGTATATGATTAAAGAAACAAAATTTAAAAAAATCAATAATTAATAATAATAATAAATAATGTAGGACAATAATAATAGCCTAACTAAAGGTCTGGTCACACCCTTTGGGTGATTGATTATGGTAGCAATTTTTTTTTAATAATACTTACTGATGAATTCACACGGTATAAAAAAGTTACTAATTATTAGTAAAGCTTAGCTGGTAAAATTTAGATGTAGCAAATCTGCCTTCCTGGTTTAAAATGAAAGGACGGAAAAGTGAAGATAATAACAGCGGTAAAGTTAAAATTGTTAATTTGTGCTCACATTAATATACTTCCGTAACAAAGCACTTACGATTTTAGTACTTAGGTACAGGTGACTGAAATACGCGCTTATTTTTATTAGTAAAGGCTCTTTTTAACCGACTTCAAAAAAGGAGGAGGTTCTCAATTCGACTGTATTTATGTTTGTTACCTCGGAACTTTTGACTGGGCGGTCTGACTTGCATGATTATTTTTTAAAATGAAAGCTGGTGGTCCATTTTAATTTTGTTCAGTTCTGACCATGGGATCATGAAAATTCATGAAAAAACTATAATAATTTTAGTCGGTTTATAATTTTTCAAACATAATTGCTTATATGACGGCAAGTTGCCGACTGCATGGGAACCGTCGACTGCAGCAGGCGACGGCCGTCGGCGGCAGTTGATTGACCACTGCCGTCACCTGCAGTCGACGTACAGTTTGCCGTCCATGTATTTGAGACGTGCATACCGTGTAAAGCCCTAAGTGCCTTTGATGACAAAACACAAACAGGTTCAATTATAAAATTACTAAGTTTATCTGGAAAATTAGTGATATTTTTTTATTTAGGTTAATAGCCTCAAAACTGTTTCTTTTCTATTCTTACAACACTGCACCAAATAAATCGAAATCAACCGCTAATATTTTATTTATGTTTTTTATTTTTTATAAATAAAATGATATCTACCAACTCCAAAACTAGGTAAGAAAAGTGTAATTACCTTCATGCTGAAGCTGTTAGGCTACTGCTTGCTGAGGGGTCGGCAGGTCGGCGTTATATATGAGATGGCATCTCCCACTCGGATCTAGCCGTGAATGGTCCGGCCGTGTGATGCAAACCATTGTACCTTCTCGCAGTTCTCGCTCGAGATCACGGTAAACGTCCAAAGTTAACTGCGGGGCATCCTTCGACGTTAATTCAAAAACGATAAACTTACAGTTCAGTAAGACATGGGTGTGATTTTTTTCTCGAAATAGTCTTAATTTGGATCCAAAGATCTTCAATTGCATTTGTAGTAGGTATAGGTCATAGTTTATATAGTCTATAAAAGCTCGATGGTAAAGATGGATTTTACCAACTTTTCTCGATAAAGTTTTTGTTTAAAGTTGTATCCAACGAACTTCAATTTGCATTGCGTTTGTTAAAAATTGGAATGGAGAGTAAACACCATAAGCTAATTATAAGAACAAAACAGCCGTTTTTTGGCCATTAATAATAAAGCTGTAGGAAATCGCTTGCGGCGGAGCTTGAAAATAACTTAGAGGGAAACGCACAGAAAAGCTGGGTCCTAGATTTCTTACTTGAGATTTCCTACTTTAACTTAAGATATTCTGAGAGG
This sequence comes from Eupithecia tripunctaria, assembly GCA_955876795.1. Lineage (NCBI taxonomy): Eukaryota > Metazoa > Arthropoda > Insecta > Lepidoptera > Geometridae > Eupithecia > Eupithecia tripunctaria. Next base: position 8,222,372 of record OY041609.1, on the reverse strand, counting down.
TACCCGGGCCGGTAGTACCTATACCTATTATACCTACCTATACTCAGACATTTTAAGAAAATATGGAGTCAGTATAAATATCTAGCTTATTCTATTTATTTTCTAAGTACGTACGGTGCAGTGCACTGTGCCATGTAAAATGTGTAGGTAGGTACCTAATAGCCGAAATAAGGTTATTCTGTGAGAACCTCAAGGGGGACCTTGAGGTCCTTGCAGAATAACCCCATGTCTATGATATATCTACTTTAGTTTTTTCTTCGATTTATTTCTAAAAGAGTCGATAATCTTCATATGTGTTTGCTTTCATCGTCAAAGTAAAGGAGAAGGTTTCGAATAGGTACCGAGGCCCAGTGATTTGAAGGGGTTGGAGGGCCTCGGTATCCGAAACAACCAATATCATTGGAAACAACCCCTTTTGGCTTAGTAGGTACACATATAACGTGCCATCGTGTATTATTATCAACTGTGCATAGGTACATTCGCAAGATTTTTTTGTACCTACTAGGTTTTTTTTACTGTAAATTGATATTATGTAGAATAAGTCTAATATTTTCTAGGGAAAAGAAAAGCTATTCCTAGTTTACTCGTTGCCCAGTTCTAGGTTGCGGCAAATTTGTTCTGAGAATAACATAAAAAGATGATCCTATTGATTGGGTGCACCTGTTCAATAATGCTATTAGGTACCTAATAAAAATAATACTTAATGTTTTATTCGCTAATAAAAGATACATAGTCTTAATCATAAATATAAACACCTTTTTGTGATAGGTGATTTCGCTCTTCCACGTTTTAACTTATGTAGGTATAGGTACCTACTTATAATTTGAAGGCGTTGTACTTTGAAGGCGTCGTAGGTACTTTTTTTTTATAATTCAGATGTTTGCTATTTTAAACAATATACAATGAATTCATATTTTTCTCATAAATCATTTGTTTGTCCTGACCATTTCCTTTAGATTCCCACTTATTTCAAAAGCTTATTTTATTGACATTGAGCTTGGTAATAGGTGGTAATAGGTAGGTAACACAGTACCAATAGGCGCTTACCATAAAAGATAATAAAATAATAATTTTGAATAATAATCAGTAAGGTGAATATTATGATGTTACGAAACAAATATTTAATATGCAATACTTACTTAATTACAAAGAAGCTATGCAAATGAAGGTTTTCAATTTTTGAAATATTAATGTTGGTTGGTAGGTATTTGTTACGAAACGATGATAATAAATCACTTCACAGTTCAAATGTGTTTGTTAATGGTTAAAATATTGGTTTGTAAGTATTTTACCTATTTGATCGTGGAACATATTGGGTCCAACGTGATGGGTTAGGTACTAAAGCGACGGGGTGATCCCAAAGGATCCCAAAGGAATGCCCCCTATGATAGTTGATCCCTTATGGAATTATTTACGTTTGGACAATGTCATCTTTATCTTTGATAATTTATAATCCTATACTTCACACTAATAATATTAATTCTAAAGTTTGGATGAATTCTTCGATGTTTGTTACCTCTACGCCAAAACTACTGAGCGGATTGGGCTGAAATTTTGCATATAGGTAATTCATATTCATATAATTTATTCTCATTTCATACATTATTATATTATATTATAAAAGAACCGGTCAGGGCGCAACAATTGATTCGGGTTCGTTCTTGTTCGACAGATAACTTTGATATATCATATTTATGTCAATTTAATGCGTCATAAAAGTAGTTGTTATAAAAACAACAATACCTAAATAATAAATTCTACCCTTCTTTCTTCCCCTGAGATCAAACATAGGCTTCTTTTTATCCCATGAATCAGTTCTCGTGGGATAGAAATCTCAGCTCACTATCATAAATACCGAATAGTACCTACTTAGTCATAAAAAAATTGATCCTTGATATTGGTTTTTTACGCAACATACCTAAACCTCTGGACAACGGTTTTTCTAGACTCAGACCAAGCAAGCAGAGCTTGTATTATGGGTTCAGGATAATCTATACATTTTAAATACAAAGACGGCGCAAATATCTGCAGATCGTATAAACATCTGTCTGTCCCTAGGCGAAAATCGAACCAGCAGGCGGACCTTCCCCCTGTGTTAATGTCTGAACTCGTCAAATAACTTAGGGATTTATCGCAGAGATCATTTCCACTCCACCCCACATGATAACCGTATAATACCTATACATACTATATGCCAAGTCAGTACGAGTATTACCTGCCTATGATTTCATAAAATTGACGAATTAGATAGTTATTTAACTTATCAGTATCACACCGAGCCATACCTAACATAAGCCGTTTATGTACTGACCGGCGGTGTTACGGGGCATAATATAATGTGTAGTATTTTAAACAGCGCACATCACACTGTGAGCATTCGATGGGAAACAAAGATACTTGCAACCATTGATTTATTAAAAACGAAGATGAGGCACTGGTTGCTCGAAAGTGGCAACCTCAAATTGTGTAAAATTGTGTTCTCCCACATCAGTCAGCGTCTGACCGGCGGCGGCACGGGCGGTCGTGATTCGCGTGAAATATTGTTGTCTCAGTCTCACTTCGGTCCTAGATACGTCTCTCCGTCTTTGTTCTTCTTTGTATTGCACAGGACTGGAAGTATAACTGTGAGCGTATGTGTTTGCGTGTAGTTGTAACACATGCCAATTTTTGAGTAGGTAAGCGCTGGAAGAACGTAACCTATCTTCCCTTTTTAAATCAATGCTTGCAACTAGAATTTAGCGTCCCGTAGCCCGGTCAGTCACGAGCTTTAGTGCGATCTTGAGTTCTTTCCGTTACATTTACTAGCGACATCTAGTAAAAGTCGTCAAACCAGTCTATACATGAATAATCTAAACCTGGATATTTTTTGTATCCAAAGTCGTTACCAAAACCTAAGGAATATTGTTGGAAAATATTTTACGACGTTGATAATTTTTGAATTTGAAAGTTTTCATTCATTATTTAATTCAAATTTAAACATGCACATTACATTACAACAACATAACAAACAACAACGCTGCACACGTGAAATTATGCGTTGTTGAAGTTAGTGTTTTATTTTTAGTGATAACCTTGCTATTTATTACCTTGTTGTTTTATTTTATTGTAAGTTTTCACTGAATAAAACTTAATTATGATAACTTTGTTGACATAAAATATCTTCGATTCGAATTTTGTTCAGTTCTGACTATCGGATCCATGAAAATTCATGAAAAAAGACGTGTGGCACTCGGGGACTGCTGCGGTAAAGCTATTGCATAGCATTTTTTATGGCAAAACTAAAACGTTTTTTCACCGCTGTGCCAAGTGCTGGCGGTGGTGAAAACACGTTTAAAAACGTTAGGTTATTTTCGTTATGGAATTTCTGGATTCGGTCTCCACGCTCAAGGCCCGCGATAGAAGCTATACAATAGCTTAAAAACTATAAAAATTTAAGTCAGTTTATAGTTTAAACGGAATTAATTATTCCTATTTTTTTGGTTTTATGGGATTAAGACCCGCAACCTACTGTCGCAGGCGGCCCTTCGCTCACCGCGCCACAGTGGTTGTCATATTATTACAAATAATATGCTCAATAATATATTGCATAGCGAGCAATAATATAATTAACAACACCAAAATATAGCATTAGAACTATCTGTATAAAAAAAATGTGCCTTATTTCATATAATTATCTCCATTAAATTTTCACGGCAAAACTACTGAACGGATCTCGTTTAGTAGTTTAGGCGTGAAAAAGTTACAAAAATCCGTCCAATCTATCGCATTTATAATATTACTGTGATAACTGATATGATAAGCTACGTTATTAACTAACTTAACTTGATGGACCGCGTTGAAGTCTTTTGTATGAGTTATCTGATTGAACAATGCTTTAGTTAGAAAAATCGTAAACCTTAAGTTAGTTAGAAAAATCGTAAACCTTAAGCGGGTACTTAACTTAGGTACCAACCTACCTAATAATTCTTATTTCTTTATTGCACTAAAACCATACAGTAATTAAAGTTAAAACGAAATTAAATATTCCTATATTTTTGGTTGTGTGCTAAATCAATTTTTATTCTATTCTAATGCTCAACGCTTGTACGTTCGCTCGCATTAACCTAACCTTGTACCGATGCTGGATCGGTACAACAACGGATAACACTGATAATTATAGCTATAAAATCATGCCTTATTTTTCAGAATAAAAATATTTCGAAACTCATCATTAGATCACCGGCCTTGCGTCTTGCTGAGCAATCGTGGTCATCGGCGAGTTCACTTCATCACCCTTCCCTATCGCTTAAGTTATGAGGTCATTCTACATGAGACTTCTTATTTACCTAATAACCGTAGTTATAAGTTAAGTGTCGATTAGGATAAATTTCAAGGTACCTATACCTACACCTACATAAAGTTAATTTTGGAGGAAAGTAGGTAGTACATTTAATTATCATAAAAATATTGAAAACAAATTCATTAAAACTATGTCAAATTTATTTCCTTCAAATAAGCTTTTTGTCTCTTAATAGACATACTTAATTAATTTTATGCCTGAATATTACGGTGGCTCGATTCAGGATGGCTCGTATAAATCACCTGAAAGTCCTTTATATCTCGTCCTATATTTTTGTGGCTGTAATTTCCACACATTTTAAAAGCCACACAAAGTTGTAATAAATTATTATTTTGAATAATAAATTACATGAACATTTCACAAGATATACCTAAGTAATTCAGATTTTTGAGGTTTACAAGAAATAAAGCAATGTGACAAATAAAAGACTGGAAGACGAAGAATTCTTTTATTGTAAAATTCAGTAGATAATTGTTACATGAGGGTCATAAATTGAAATTATGTACCTAACAACAGTCATTTTTAACCAACTTCAAAAAAGGTTCTCAAGTCGACTGTTTTTTATATTTGTTACCTCTGAACTTTCCACTGGTAGAACCGATTTTGATGATTCTTATTTTATTTGAAATTTGGTGGTTCCCGTGTGGTCCCTTTTTAATTTGGTCCACTTCTGTCAATGAGAATTCCATTAAAAAACCATTATAATTAAAGTTGGTTTATAGTTTTTTAAAACAAACGTCCCAATTATGTTATTGTCAGTTTGGACTTCACATAATGTTTATGCTTTGTTCGTAACTAGTTTAATACTTAGTTCAAACGATGTTAAATTCGCAGACGACAGTTGACAGTTTACTTTTTAAATAGTGGTGTTAACGTCACCGGTCCACCATATGGACAACCGCTGCGGTAACGTGTTCTGTAGTGGAGACCGCGACTCGGCAAACGTAGTATTGGACGCTCTCCGGCTAGCGAAAAACTGCTGGCAGATGCTGCAGAGGCTTATGTCTATCAGTGCACTAGATAGTTCAATAGGCCTTTAAGCTGATGATGATAATGGGGAATAACATACCTAAATAATATTCGGAAAAAACTTTTAAAGCTAGGTACTGTAGTAGGTACCTAAAAACTAGCCAAACTCGATGTAGAATGTTTGTAAACAAACCATGCCACAATAATTACCTAACTTTTACTTGCTTGGCGTCAAATTTCAAATAATAATTATATATAATGTAAGTCATATTAATTTAAGGATCCTTCCTTCAATTAATGGCTCTCAAATCGACAAGTACCTAAAGTTAATTGCTAATAAAAATGTTATTAATACTTAGATGGGCATAAAAATAAAGATAATTGATTTTGTTTTCTAAAAAACTGTAAACCGACTTCAATTACATAGGTTTTTCATGGATCCCTAAATGGGACCACCCGGGAAGCACCAGCTTTCAAATAAAAAAATAATCATGAAAATCGGACCATTCAGTCTAAAGTTGTGAGGTAACAAACATTTTATATGTTTGTTACCTCAGAAATACAGTCGTGTTGAGAACCTCGTTCTTTTTTTGAAGTCAATTAAAAACCATATAATATTATGGTATGGTGGCATTGTTTACAATCATTCTACATCGAGTTTGCTAGTGTAAAGCTACTCATCAGATAATTATCTGTTACACAAGTTCGTTCTAAGATCAAATCAAGACGATTTTAGTGAAGGTCTAGAGGCGTGTAAATGTAAACACCACTTTACTAAGGTTACGTACGGAGAAGGTAAGCTAGAGTTACCTTCCTAATAGTTTCGTTTGTTTTTATTAAACTATAATATCTAATAGGTAGGTATAAACATTCGGTGTCACGCTGTTTGTGGTCACACTCCTCTGAAACGATTCTGATTTTTATGATTTTTTATGTGGATTTGGTAGATTTGAGAGGTAATTCGTAACAGTGGTGAAAGTAACTTATTAAGTCGCTCGAACTATTAGCGCCCGGGGGCGTAGCGAGGGCGCCAAACCCCGTCTCGGGACTAAAGAATCGAACTATTAGCGCCCGGGGGCGTAGCGAGGGCGCCAAACCCCGTCTCGGGACTAAAGAATCGAACTATTAGCGCCCGGGGGCGTAGCGAGGGCGCCAAACCCCGTCTCGGGACTAAAGGAGTTACTTTCAACCCTTGGGCAACAATGACAATGTATCTACTATTTCATTGACAGGTAACGTGCAGGCGAGATTGACTTTGGGCCCGAACTTTGAATAATCTAATATAATATAATATATAAATCAAGTTTACTTAAATTTTAGTCAAATCTTACAAACCAAAGAACCAGTTTTACACAAGTTCACTAAAGTATGATAATTTGACTTTGAATTTTTCTATCTAACTTTTATGTGGTTAATTAAGTACTGTAGGTAAACAATAATGTCAACTTTTAATGGTAAATTAGTAGGCACTTTGGTTAATAAAACAATCAATTACCTAGGTACGGTCTTTGTTTGACTTTACATAGGTAGGTACGTTAAATCATTATTATTAGAACACTAGTTTCTGCACACGGCTTCGCACGCGTTATTTCGATGGAAACGAAAAGGTAATTGATATCCCATGGGAACAGATTTATGGGATTAAGACCCGCAACCTCCTGCGTCGCAGGCGGACCTTCGCTCACCGCGCCACAATGGTTGTCATAATAACAAATAATATGCTCATGTCTCGCTATGCATGCAATAATATAACCAAAATATAGCATTAGAACTATCTGTATAAAAAAAACTAATTAACTTTTTCACGCTAAAAGTACTGAATGGATCTCGTTCAGTAGTTTTGGCGTGGAAAAGTTACAAACATCCATCCAATCTATAGCATTTATGATATTACTGTGATAATGATAACTGATTGATAAGATACGTTAATAACTAACTTAAATCTGCGACATTAAGACCGCGTTGAAGTCTTTTGTATGAGTTATCTAATAGGGTATATGCATGTGATTTCAAAACGCCTAAAAAAATATATACGTATTCTCTATTGATATAGAAACATATCTATATATTTATTTTAGAATTTTGAGATGTTTTTATCGTAGAATTTTACTATTGAAAAATTGATATTTTAAATCTCAATCGCAAAATTTCAAAACGCTACGCCATTGACTAGAGCGGACGTGACATCGCTGTTCACATTTCTTCTTTTTTTATTCTGCTTGCTGCACCATGATTTGACACTATTCTGCCCACGTCACATTTCGTATTGTTTTTTTTTTTTTTTTTTTTACGGTAAAAAAGGCTATTTTCAGATTTTTCGGAAAACCTCTTTTCTGAGATGATCACTACTGAGGTCGTCATCAAAGGTTTTAATCGAGTGTGAACGTGGACGTCAAATAAACATGGCGCTAATATGGCAGCGTTTTTATCACCCGAAAATGATTGTAGTTATGATTTGTTTTTTTTACCTTGTTATTGCGAAATTCAGTGAGCGTCTTATAATTTTTCGGTTAAATAATGACCTAAAGAATCAATTAAAACAATAAAAAAAATCGATGCATATACCCTATTGAACAATGCTTTAGCTAGAAAAATCGTAAACCTTAAGCGGGTACTTAACTTAGGTACCAACCTACCTAATAATTCTTATTTCTTTATTGCACTAAAAACATACAGTAGAGAAGTAATGGCAAAGGCGAGCTTAATCGTGAAAAGAGTTCTCTTCCAGCAAACCTTATTGGGAGAGAGAGACAACGTTAAGTGGGTACGACTACGAGTGCATTTTTTTTTTGAGAAAAAGTATGAAACTATGTAGGTAGATGTGAAATTTGTACATAATCACACTATCACGTCACACTAATATTATAAATGCGAAAGTTTGTATGGATGGATGCATGATGGATGGATGTTTGTTACCTCTTTCACGCCAAACTTCTGAACGGATCGTGCTGAAATTTTTCATACAGGTAATTGTAATCCTGGAATCAAACATAAGCTACTTTTAATCCCATAAATCAGTTCCCGTCGTTTCTATGGGAACAACGCGAGCGAAGCCGCGGGGCGCAGCTAGTTATTTATATACCTACTATACATGGTGCCGCATAATGGTGTGCATAGCCCAAATAGCCGAAAGGAAGTGATTCTGGAAAACCAAAAAAAACTTTTTGTAAAAAAAACAATTCTTTCATGTTTCTTCATTGATTAATTAAAATTTTTGAGTAAGCGCTGGGAGAACGTAACCTATCTTCCCTTTTTAATTAATCAATGTGTTTCTTGCACTTTTTTTCAAACATCCTTGTTCCTAGAGAAACGATTAAAGGTGATTTGGGATGACATGGGAACTGATTTATGGGATACTAGCTGCGGCCCGCGGCTTCGCACGCGTTGTTCTTAGGAAACGTTTATAGGTGATTTTAACCCACGTGAACTAATTTATGGGATAAAAAGACCCTATGTTTGATTCCGGGATTAGAATTACCTGTGTGCAAAATTTCCATCCATACATCCATCCAAACTTTCGCATTTATAATATTAGTGTGATAGCGCTGCTGCCCGCCCCCGGTTGATGTCCTTTAGTCGTCTCTTACGACACCCACAGGAAGAATTGCGGTGGTGCAAATTCTAAGCCAGCACCACACAGCTCCTACCTATTCGTAGTAGATAAACAATTAAAAAAACGCGCGCATTGAAGTCTTTCTACTTTCAAACAAAAGAAACAAATCGTCAATAATTACGTATATCGAAACGAACTGTTTCAAAAAGAACTTGAAGGATTTAAAGCGATACCAATCTTCAGTGTTTTTATGATTTCGTAATGAAGAGCACATTAGCCGCCCATAAAGCACACTACATTCTACCGTTGAAGTAAAAGGAAGCTTATGCAATAAAGTGATTCAGACGTATTAAAGTGTCTGTGGTTGTTGAAGTGGTTAGATGAACTATGAAAGGTCACCAGAGCTTCCGAGCAATCTATTTGGGATTTCGAGAGACGGAAGTTGGTTCTTTTCTTACAGAAAGAGTACATTATTTTAATTTTATTGAGTTATGTTAAATTATGGGACTTATTTATGGGTTGTATGTTTAGACTAGACCTGCCTCACCTCAACTGTTGGGCCTCAACAGCATATATCGGTCGCAGACCTCTGATAAGTGCCTTATTGGCTTTTGTCTCATGAAGGGTTAATGCCAGTAATCCCCACGCTGGACATGCGGGTTGGCGAGACTAGACCTAAATATAAGAATGAAAAATATTTAGTAACAATTCCGCGAAAAAACCTTCTGCGATAAAATCTAACAAATTATACATTTATACAAAATGAAAGAACATTTATCAAAGCAAGTCGTCAACTAGTTTCGTCTCTCCACGAGACATCATCAGGACACCACACCACTCGATCTTGACACTGAGAGCGCCAAACAACAACGGCAGAGTCCCACCAGAGATGTTGCCACTTCGAGCTCCGCGTGCTAAGTGAGACTAGACCTACCTCCTCACATCAACAGCCTATATTGGCCCACTACTGGACGCAGGCCTCCCCCTGATAAATGCCGTATCCCACGCTGGGCATGCGGGTTGGAGATTGCGGTTCGGTGGTAAAGTTGTTCTGAAGAAACCTTAATCTATATTCAATCAAGTATCTATACCGTGTCAATTTTGAATGAGGCATAAAAGTATACAAACCGTATGAAAATTCACTTTATTGGCGCGTCCTTTTATACGTAATTTACATTACTTGTCGATTTTAGATCCTCCCTTCAATAAAAATTGCTTACAATTATATATATATCTGAAACTCGACGCCAAGCAAGTGAGTTTTTGTTATTTGTATCGTGGTTTATTTACTAACATGCTCCATGCTGGATGGATACGGTATAGGTTAGCTTTTGCTTATCGTTGGGACTTCTTTAGCAATCAATCTTGATAACCTCTGTGGCGTAGCGCGCGAAGGTCCGCCCGCGAATCAGGAGGTTGCAGATTCGATTTCCTCGGGAATAACGTCAACTATACATATATCAGCAGATACCTATTTGTTCCGGGTGTTTTGTATGTTAAGTAAAAAATATCTAGGTATGTGTGTAGTGTGATAAATAAATAATCATCAGTTATCCAGTGTAGGTCCCCATAACACACAGTCTTAGCTTGCGGCTAGATAATGATGTGTGAATCATCTAGCATTAGTACTTATTAAAATAGGAAGTTCTCAATCTTAATTCAACTGTATAATTTTTATTTTATGTTTGTTACTTCAGAACTTTAGACTGGGTGATCCGATTTTGATAAAAAAATATATTTGAAAGCTGGTGCTTCCCGTGTGGTCCAATTGAGTTCAATTGCATCCATGAGAAAACCATATATAATTGAAGTCGGTTTAGGTATAGTATTTTAAAACAAACTCTATTATTATTTAATGGGACTATCTCAATCATTTTGATCATTAGGCATCCCATCAATCTAAACTCATCGAGCAATTTAATCCTTCACGATGATTTGTCATTTGATCCAAAGTCTGCTGACATAACACTGTTATTTTGGAAGATACGAATTTAGTCGGCCAACTTGTAGTTGACTGTAGGTCAAGATTCAATGTCCGCAATAGAGACAAGACTTCCGCTTGTCACGAATTAGTTCTCAATGTTCTCATACTAACCTTAATTTACCAAATAGGTAAAACAAAGTTAAATAGTACCTATAGTCAAATAAGTTTCATAAATTATCTTTAAGCAGGTATACGAGTAGGTATATGCTTAGATTTTCTGGAAGAAAACTCTTTTATAGTTATCTCGCCATAAATAATTTAAATAAAAAGGAAGAAGCTGTGGGAAGAAGATTACATATACTCGTAATATATAATGTACCTGATCGAAGGACTATAATGTACCTACTTTTCAATCAACACACGAATTATAGTCGGAGCAGAGCACTTACACTTTGAATACCTACACGCCTATGCACGGCTTCTATTTTAAGAAAATGACGTATTCCTAGGAGTGTTTAGCATAAGCACAAGTTTAGTAGGCACAGGTACCTACTTGGTGAAACACTAAACCAACCAAACACTAAGGCTAACGACAGGCGCGCGTCCTGAATACGTACCCACCGCAAATGGGTATAAAATAACCACCTTGAAAATCGCAAATTGTGTAATTTTGTGACAAACACAGTGTGGGGTCATCGTGGGTGACGAATTAATATCTTAATCTATAGCTAAATGTCGTTATAAACACAACAGAGTACAGAAATGTGCCTAATTCTGTGAATAAAATTAACGTTTATGTTATCTTTGTAAACATGTGTTTTTCTATCACTAGATGACTTACCTATACATTGATAGTTACTGCCAGCGGGCTCTTGAGGCATAAAAAAATCCCTATGTCCTTCTTCGGGATACTATCTAGATACCTATCTCCCTTCCAAATTTCATTGAGATCCGTTTAGTTGTTTAGGAGAGAAAAGGTTACAGACAGTCAGAGTGACTTTCGATTTTATAATATCAGTATAGAATATGCCCAGAGAGCGTTTCCAATAACGAACTTATGACTCTTGCGCAGTTAGACAGACATAGAAACACAGAAACCAGACAGAAAGGATTTTTAACGGTAACGATGATGGACCCCTTCCTCCCTTCCTCCTACGTACCAACCTCAAAGAGGGGTCAGAGGAACTGAAACAATAGACAACATCTTAAAGAGGAAAGGTAGACGTTTGTCCTACAGTGTGGGACCGCTGAAATCAATGCACCTATGCCCTATCTATAGCATCTTATAAATAATATCATAATCACATTATCTTTGATGTAAAATCTCACCTCACCTCCTCAAGAGCCTATGTTGGTCCACTGCTGGACGCAGACCTACCCCTGATGGGGTTCGTGCCCATAATCTCCACGCTCGGCATGCGGGTTGGAGATCGCAGTTTGGTGGTAGAATTGTTCTGAAGGCGCTACTGCCAGCCCCCGGTGGATATCCCTTAGTAGCATTTTACGACACCCGCAGGAAGTTGGGATGGTGCAAATTCTAAACCAGCACTGCGAGGCACGGTTAATGTTAGACCACTGCTGGATATGTCCAGCCTATGGGCCTACCCTAAGTAGCACCATTGCCCCTGTCCTGACCATTGCCCAGCTTACTGCATCCGCGCATCCATATTAGTATTATCCATATATTATCCATAGCGTATTAGTCTGTTTGTTACGCCTTTTACGCCTAAACAGCTGAACGGATCTAAATGAAATTTGGCAAGGAGATGGACAATATCCTAGTATCGGACATGCGAAACCGGGAGTAAAAGGTAGAAATATAATATTTCTATCATTATTACTATCAGAATATTAACTTCAAATAATATCCTAAAAATTTTCGTCTCCGACGGGACTCCAACCGGGGCGCCGTCCTCCCCTTGGTAAGGGGATGTCATAACCGCTAGACAACGAAGACGGATACCGAAAATTTGGGATACACCGAAAGTGTGAGAAATTACGCACTATATACTAACAAAAACCTTATTAGAATATTATAAGGCTCACGGTTGGGATAGGTTAATAGAATCCCGTGAGTCCGGTCCCGGGAAACCATTTACCTCCCTGCTATAAGCTTTTTTAAGCCACGTGCGAAACTGCAGGCACCAGTTAGTAAATAATATAAATATTTAGATTGATGTAATTAAGCTCCTCTCTCTAATTTATTGCCTGTGCCTACTAAACCAAGCAGTTAAATAATTTCCGTTTGGATCATCACGTTTCAAGTTCTATTCAATGCTGACAGGTTTAGGGTTATACATACTTACTTGCAATGCACATATTTACTGTACCTAGCCAATATTACTTTTAAAGTTAGTTACCTACCAAACTAGGAGTGGCTCTCACTCCGGTTTGGAGACCTTTAACTTAGGAGCTTGCCTATGGGATTATTAATTTAAAATTGCGCCATAGAACACCTACTTTACGAATCTAACTTTGTTTGTTGCCTAATGGCCCGAATTCACCAAACAAAAATAGGTTGAGGCACTTCTACTGCATCCACAGAATTCGTAACAACATTATTACGAATTCTGTGACTGCATCTGTATCGGAGTTGAGTAGAGAACGCGACTCAGCATAGGTAGTGTAGGACGCCCGCCGGCCAGGTTCTATGACGATCTGTGAAAGACCCATAGAACGGTTGAGGCACGTCTCAGTAGACGTGCCTCAACCGTCCATACAGTAATCGGTATCGGAGTTGAGTAGAGAACGCGACTCGACAAACGTAGTGTAGGACGCCCTCCGGGGTGGGATGACGATCTGCGAAAGACTGCTCCGGCAAGCTGAAAGCCTATATCTAGCTGCGGAGTAATATAGGCTGATGATGATGATGCGATGATGAAATTACTGCCAAGGTTTTTTTTATCAGACATACCAGCATATTTTGCAAGAAAATGGCAGCTAGACGATCATTTTACTAAATCCAAGAGAAAGGATACTCTATACTTAGATACAGGTCAATTACAGAACATGATATTGTATTACTGAGTGCCTCTATTACTCAAACTTCGGTTCGCCTTGTCGGTTATAATTATAATAAGCAATATGAAACGTCGCGTCGAGCTATTAAACTGGCATTATACTCGTATGAAACTAACTACAGTCAAATTTTAGCAAAAACAAAAACCAGGTTTGTTTAATAATTAATAACATCCTTACTTATCCTTAAAATTTAAAAAAATATATTCGACGAGTAAATTCGTTCACGAATAGACTGGGTCTGGGGGCCCAGAATTATATGGGACTCGACATTCGACAGTTGTGCATTTACTATAAATCAAAATTAAATAATACGGTTGTACATTTGAAGTTCTGCAGGTCGAATTTTCTTGCTTATTTCCCCACCAACAGTAAATTATTATTTTCTTCATGCACAATGCACCTTCTAGCACGGGCATTTTGAGAAATGGTCGCCAGAATGTCAGTCTTGCCAATACAAAAAAAACAATATTCATTGCGTTTCGTATTACGGAGAAAATTAAAAAATAGCATACATTTTGAGTACTTAATCATCAAAGTCGGGGTGACTTTGATGATTAAGTACTCAAAATGTATGCTATTTTGTGGTTCTCAAAGACACCCCGTTTTACGGTAGATACGACTGCCAGTGCGAAGGTTTATGTACTTAAATGTTTGTACCACGTATCTCTATAGTTTAAGGACTACAATAACACAAAATCTTATCTTATTTTCAAAAATGAAACTCTTGAGGGGGTTAAAATATCCCAGTTTCCCAGGAACGAACATAGATTACTTTTGATCTTGGAAAAGTGCGCGAGAAGCCGCGGGCAGAACTAGTCTATTAATAATATTATAAAGAGGAAAGATTTAATTGTTTGTTTGTTTATATGGAATAGGCTCCGAAACTACTAGATTAAATAAAATATTTAATTCTTCAAAAGCTTACTTTTCAGGGAGTGACTATAGGCTATATCTCACAAAACTCAAAACGAGGGAGTTGTAATCTACTATAATAATCAAATGAACGTGTCCTATGAAGAACCTGTAATTCATGACGCTAATGCTTTATTACTAAAAATCAGTCAAGACACGTGTATTCTCGGAATTTATCGGCCACCTAGTCTGCATAATATTAGTAATTTTGTAAACTCATTGGACATTTTTCTTAATAAAATAAAATCATTTAAAAATATAATCATATGCGGCGATATAAATATAGACATTGTACCAAATAGCACAGATAGACGCGCCTACGAGTACCTTAACGTGCTAGCATGTCACGGAATACTACCAAGTCACACGTTACCTACTCGTGGCAACTCCTGCTTGGATCACATTATGATAAAAACAAAAATGGACGCTAACTGCTTCGTTTTCGAAACATCAGTAACCGATCACGAAAGTGTAGCAGTTAGCTTAAATACCGAAATGCAAAAATATGATTTACAAAAACCGTCTTATCATGTTTGTTACGAGTCGCTCGATACGTCAATGGCTAACTTTAATTTTCAACCAATCCTAGACTGTATGGACGCTAACGCAGCAGCTGATTTACTCATAAAGCAATTGAATTCGGTCATTATAGATAACTCCCAGCAACGTAAAATTTCTAACAGGAAAAGAACCTATAGGCCTTGGATCACTAAAGGAATATTAAAATGCATGAGGAACCGTGACAAATTGTATGTAAAGTGTAAAAAGAACCCTGAAAATGAAATAAATATCGTAACCTATAAACGATACAGAAATTATTGCAATAAAATTATCAAGAAGGCTAAGCGAAATCATGAGCGACAGGAACTAGTTAATGCAATGGATAACAAGAAACAACTTTGGGAAGTCATAAAAAAAATTAGTGGCTCAAATAAGGCAAAAGACCATTCCACTAATCTCCTATTGACAGATAGTCCAAACTGCATCAATGAAGTAAATCGTTTCTTTACAGACATTGGTAAGATACTTGCGGAACAAATTACCTCACAGAATCGACTATTTACGCCCCTCTCGTTTGACTCTACCTATAATCTGAAGTCCTTTGCACTACTCCCGACAGACGAGGAAGAAGTTGCAAAACTTATTAATGGTTTAAGAGAAAACTGTGCTGTAGGGTATGATCAGATTTCAAGTAGATTTCTCAAGAGATATGCACATATTCTTTCTAAGCCGATTACCCATATATGTAACCTCTCCATAGCAACTGGAGTATTCCCTGAAGCTTTTAAGCTAGCCGTCATTAAACCTGTTCACAAAAGCGGTGACACGAATAGTACTACTAACTATAGACCAATTTCAATCCTACCTACAATTTCAAAAATTTTGGAACGCATTATGAACAAGCGCTTGGTCCATTATTTAGAGTCTAACAACCTTATTTCGGCTGCTCAATATGGGTTTCGTCATGGCAAATCGACCAATGACGCGGTTCATGAGCTTGTTGACTCTATCATTAGAGACCTGGACGGGAAGAGAAAGTGCCTGGTTATATTTCTTGATTTGGCTAAGGCCTTTGATACAGTTTCCATACCTCATCTCCTATATAAATTGGAAAATCTTGGTGTCAGGGGCCTTCAGCTTGACCTGTTTCGTAATTACCTGGAAGGTCGGAAGCAACAAGTCAAAATTGGCGGGAGGTTAAGTGATATACTAACTGTTAATCATGGAGTACCGCAAGGGAGTATACTAGGTCCGTCACTGTTCCTGGCTTACATAAATGATCTTTGTCAGCAACAACTACCTCGTGGCAAAATTCTAAGCTTCGCTGATGACACAGCTCTGTTTTTCAGCGCTAATACATGGGAGGAGGTTTTTACATTCGCGCAACAAGGATTCAATAAAGTCAGCACCTGGCTACATACTAACATTCTTACGCTCAACATCACAAAAACCAAATACTTAGCATTTGCTCATAGGGCAAACCTTCTCCCTTCAATTAACCTCAAATTGTTTGCACACAAGTGTTCTGGCTCTACTTCCATCTGTGCATGTCCCTCTCTAGTAAGAGCAGAAAATATTAAATATTTAGGGGTAGTAATTGACCAAACCCTTAGTTTTAGACCACATATAGATGTACTTACCGGAAGGCTCCGCAAGCTAATATTTATTTTTAAAACTCTTAAACACGTTGCTGACCTAAAGGTCATAAAGATGGTCTACTCAGCTTTAGGACAGTCAATAATAGACTATTGCATAACCTCCTTCGGTGGTGCAGCCAAAACCCATCTGATAGAGGTTGAGATAGCTCAGCGTGCTATATTGAAAGTTGGGGCTGGTCTCCCGTTTCGTCATCCTACTGTAGAGTTATTTAGTCACTGGGATGTGCTTACGGTGAGACAACGTTACGTATTGCATACTGTTCTTCTGAAACACTCTAAATTGAAATTTGACCCAGAACTTAATAAAGGTAAACGCAGAAAAGGTAAGGTGTGCCAGACTGAAAATTTTAACTCGCGTCGCTCTAATAACTTCTTCTGCTTCCAAGGAAACTTTCTTTATAATAAACTGAATAAGTCTCTCAACATCTATCCCTTGCACAAATATAGTTGCAAACATACAATAACTAAGTACCTAAAGAGCCTTAATTATGATCAAACAGAAAGTCTGTTATGTCCTGACTCATAAATTGAATAATTTAGTAACTAGTAAAATATATTTTCATAGTTATTTCCTCGCCATTTTGTTACCTGAATTCTCTACTTACTATTATCTTATCATCTTTTCATTTTCACGCGAATAGGGATCTTTTGTTGCCCAGACTCTTTTGAGACTGGTGTCCTCAGAAGACCTTACCCAAACATACACACACACCCTCACATACCCATAAAACACACCCAAAAACACACTCGCACACACACACACACACAAACGCCAGGAAATGCTGCCTTCTAGTAGTTAACTAAAAACTAAGTTAAGTTTCTTTCTTATTTTTATTTGCTTTCTTTCTTGTAATCATTGTTTTGATCATTGAGTTGTATAATTTACGTAATTGTTAGTTGTTAACTATAATATGTCATGTATTAACTGCACTTCTGCCGCGGAGCGGGAGCCTGGTGACCTGTAACACAGGTTTTTACAAACCTAACGCAGGCACCAGTCTCGCGCAATGTTGCTCTATAGTTATTCATCATAATTCTAGTTCTAAATGTAAGCTCATTGTGTGAAGAGAACAATAAATGATTATTATTATTATATTATTATTATATTTTATCCCGGAATACCCACGGGAACGGGAACTACGGCATACCTACTTATTTTTGTTTGCCGAGGCGCTGCTACTGCTCAATAAATTAAGGTATGAAATTAACCTACTTACAGCGTAGATTACTTTAGTCTAAAGATGTGTGCGGCTTCATAACATTTTCACACTCTACTAACTACATTATACACGGAAGGCGATCCGCATTTTACCTAAACAAGGACACATTAACAGAGATGTTTCTCCGAGTGCTTACCCGCTCGACCCACAATTTTTCTACCCAATATTATTTTTACCCATTCATCCCAAAACATATACTCCGTTCGACCCATTCCAAAAATTTAAGTCACAGTGTATTCTAAACAGTAGGTACAGACACTGTTATATTGATGAAAAAATGAACGATATGTAATTATTAACCAGAGTAACTTCAAAACTTCTTTGTACCTACAATATCGAGGTTTATATTTAAAGAATTATATTTAATCCCTGCAATTCCTATATATATGTAAGAAAGCGGACTTATTATAAAAAACATAATACAATTTTTAGTTTTGTATTTTTTTATCTGTATGTTTTAATTGTCCTTTGTACCTATGTGTGTGTCGAAATATAACATATTCTATTCTATTCTGTTCTATTCAATCAACAACGGGCCTATAAGAAAAACAATGGGAAGGGATACCATTGTTCTTCTTATCTATTTGGGTAAGTTTATGCCTATCGTCTCTTACATAATATATTTTATCTTACTTGTTACACATGTCAGTAGTTACTAGACCTTCTAACTTAAAGGTTCACATTAAGTATAGCGGAAACCAAAGAGAGTCCAAGTTCTAACAGTAATTTTATACAGTGAAACCGAGGCGGACAAATTTTGGTGCACCATGGACACAAGTTTTATAAAAAAAGAGCAAACAGTGGTGGAGATACATAGAGTGTGGCGGTGTGTACAAGTACTACCCAGGTGTTTTGGTTGTGTGCATTTAAATGAACACCAAACAAGTGTTTTCAAGAAAACTGTTCACGTTTGCGAGCGAGTCAATGAAGCAAATACGCGATAATGCTAATATAAATACACAAATACGTGAGCAAAAACACAAATTATACAATGAATGCAATAAAAGTTAAGAAAACAAATTTTCATACTCTAGAAGAAGTCGAAATCCCAAAAGATTATGAAGATTTCGTACTGTGCGACTATCAAAGTGATGATGATAGAATAACAATATTTTCATCCCAAAAAGCTCGTGAAATGATAGGTACGACAAAAACCTTTAGCGATGGAACTTTCAAATGCTGTGTAAAAAGAGAGAATAACCTCCAAGATTTTTAAATATGTAAGTAGGTAATGTAGGTATGCGTGTTAAATAATTAAGATGGTTTTTATTTATGTTAATCAAAATTAATGTTTTAACTCTGCTAAACGTTACCATTGATAAACCTCATATAGTTTATTTTGCATTGTTATTTATATTTTATTGAACCTGTATATGTTTTAAATATAAGATTAAATACATTTATCTTGCACGACTTATTGTATGCACCAAGATAACTCAGCAATATTTATTATAAAATTTTATTTATACCTACCAGACCTGAATCTAATCACTGTTGTGCTATTTTTATAATATGTCTATTTGATTATGTTTGTTACCTTAAAGTCTGATTAATGTTATTGTTAGACTAGTAAACATTTATTTTATTTGGCTGACTATTATCTCAACAAGACTGATTTTACAATAAAAATATTTATACTAAGTCTGATGTGTTTGTCTGATGACCGAACCATTTCGATGTTTCACTGTGTCAGTTTTTTGAATTTAAACAATAGAAATTTGATATAAGTAGGTGTGGGTTGAAAGGGGAACTAAAATCCAACGTTTTGGGTCGAATGGCGCAAAATATCTATTGGGTTGAAAATTTTTGGGTTGAACGGGTAAGCACTCGTTTCTCCTCAAAACCAAAACTGACATACTATTACATACCTAGTGTTTGTGGTAAGTACATACAGCTAAGTCAGAGAACCAACCTTATCGACATAGCTCAAAGGATTAGCAACCTGAAGTGACAATGAGCCGGCAATATCTCGCAAAAAACCGACAACTGCTGGAGTAAACGTGTTCTTGAGTGGAGACCGCGACTCGGCAAGCTTACAGTAGGACGCCCTCCGGCCGGTGGGATGACGATCTGCGAAAAACTGCATGCAGATGCTGGAAGCGTGAAGCTGCCCTGCCTTTAGACTGCTGCATCATTATCATCATCAGCCTATACTAGTTCACTGCTGGACATAGCCCTAATGAGCGCCATAGCGCCCTGTCTTCAGATGGACGCATCCAGCATCTGCCTAATACTACCAGAAAAACCTATGTCCAGCGGTGGACTATTATAAATAAATAAATAAATAATGCTGGACAATTCACACTGCATTATCTAGCCCCAAGCTAAGCAGAGCTTGTGTTATGGGTGGGTACTAGATAACTGATATACATAATACAATACACTACATAGATAGATATTTTTTTATTATACTAATAAACATCCAGAACGCCCTGACAAGTGTCTGCAGATCGTACACACATTTGTCCCGAGGCGGGAATCGAACCCGCAACCTCCTGCGTCGCAGGCAGACCTTCGCCCACCGCGCCACAGAGGTCGTCAGATTATAGTTTGATGATGAT
The DNA here is from genome assembly GCA_955876795.1 of Eupithecia tripunctaria. Lineage (NCBI taxonomy): Eukaryota > Metazoa > Arthropoda > Insecta > Lepidoptera > Geometridae > Eupithecia > Eupithecia tripunctaria. Next base: position 8,201,714 of record OY041609.1, on the reverse strand, counting down.
GATAAACAGCCCACGACTTTAAACTGGACAGCCTATACTTTAATCTCCAGTCTAAGTAGGTATTAACTTTTCAGTTTGCAACGTTTATTCCGAGTGTGTCGTGAACTAGTTTCGACACAAGCCGCTGCAACATGCACTTAGCTCCATCAATTACACAGTACAATTCTCATGCAGATCGAAATCTTAACATCAATCTGTGATATTTGCCTAATCGTTGTAAATACAAAGCATTCTGATGATGTTTTGGAAGTACTTTGCCACAGTAAAATGAGGATAGTTAGGTTAGGGCTCATATACACGAACGCTAAGTTACAGACTTCAAGGCTAAACTGTAGGCGATTGCAGTCGACGTACACATTGCCGTCCGTGTATTTGAGACGTGCAATCCGTGTATAAGACCCCTAAGGCCCGTAATAAACTTGCTCAGAGATTGATCTTCAAGGCGTCCCACGATCATTCTACATAAATAAATACTTACATAATGGTCAATTCACACAGCATTATCTAGCCCTAAGCTATAAGCAGAGCTTGTCTTATGGGTGGGTACTAGATAACTGATTTACTTAATAGGTACCTACGATACACTACCGAGATAGATTTTTTTTATTATACATAGAAAACATCCAGAACGCCCTTAACAAATATCTGAGATCGTACAAACATTTGTCCCGAGGCGGGAATCGAACCCGCCACCACCTGCGTCGCAAGCGGACCTTCGCCTGCTGCGCCACAGAGGTCGTCAACATGGAGGGAAAGTAATGTAAAATTTCATGGTCTTCCTATAATTTAAAATGCTATTTTATTTAGAAAAAACAAATTCTTACGTTGAGCCTTTTGATCGGTATCATAAAATTACGGGTGGGTGATGTTTTTTTACAATTTGGCGGGTTCGATTCCCAGTACATGATATTATTCAAAAATCTTTGAATGCAATTTAAATTTAAAGTTGTTTTTAAAATCAAAATAAAGTCTTCTTTCAGTAAAAATTATACTCATCTATCTACACTACAACATCCTCCATGTCACTTTGGGACACCCTGTCCTGTATACAAAAGTAACGCTTTTCTATAGTATAACATAAGCGTTACTCATGTATAGGTCTATGACTAAATGTAAGCTTTCATAAAACGGGCGGGCCTTACTGAAGTGAATTCAGGATGAGTAACTAGGTACCGTAAAACGAGCGTATAGAGTCTTAGAGGTGAATATAAATGGACCATATACTTGGAACAAGACATTACCTGGCTGGTACCTCAACCTCAACAGCCTTTATTGGTCTACCGCTGGACGCAGGCCTCTGTCTGATAAGCGCCGTTTTCGCATTTACCTAATGGGGAGGAGCGGTAATGCCCATAATCCCCACGCTGGGCATGCGGGTTGGGGATCGCAGTTCGGTGGTAGAATTGTTCTGCAGGGGGTGCTGCAGCCCGCCCGCGCCGGTGAATATCCCTTGACGCCTCTTACGACACCCACGCGAAGAGATGGGGTGGTGCAAATTCTAAGTACCACACAGCTACACAGCCTTGCTGGTGGCTGGTAGCAGTGGTGTGGTGGTATCCTTAGTTCTTGACTGTTCACCTTATCTGTGTCAGTCGTTCTGACCTCTACAAAAAGATGTTATGCTCATATTGTCCATTTTTAGTCTCTATTCATAAGTGATGGGCAGATTAATTACTTAGCATTAAGGCTCGAACCCATTGGATTTTTTTTAACTATGCCTAGATTTCAGTAGTCACGGGATCCCCGTGGTAAACAACAAGAATAACATAAAATTTAACATTTATTCTTCGGCTCCTTGGTTGTGAAAACTTATACATTAAATTATTTACATTAAAAAGATTACGTTAAAAAACTCATGAAAGTGCACTATTTTGCACATAATTTAGTCTAGATCTCAGGAACCTCGCGGTCTATAGAAAAGATTTTTGTTTTTATTCTTAGGTCATTTCATTACTAATTCTTTAGTCCTCGATAGGGTTTTTTTAATAAGTGGTGGGTTTTTTTAATAAAGGTGTAGTTTTCTTGTAAATATACAAAAACATCATTTTTGCGCATACGCTGTTCCAAAAACGTATGCTTTGTCCCGCTCTTATGAACGCCAAATCCTATGACCTTCCTTTTCACATAGGGCCCTGCTGCCTGAATACCAGCGCAGTGTTGGGCAATAGGGTTTAAGCATGTGATTTCAAAATGGCTAAAAAAATATATACGTATTCTCTATTGAGATAGAAACATATCTACATATTTATTTTAGCATATTGAGATGTTTTTATTGTAGAATTTAACCATTGAAAAATTGATATTTTAAATCTCAATCGCAAAATTTCAAAACGCTACGCCATTGACTAGAGCGGACGTGACATCACTGTACACATTTCTTCTTTTTTTATTCTGCTTGCTGCACCATGATTTGACACTATTCTGCCCACTTCACATTTCGTATGGTCGGTTATTTTCAGCTTTTTCGGAAAACCTCTTTCCTGAGATGATCACTACCGAGGTCGTCACAAAAGGTTTTATCGAGTGTGAACGTCGACGTCAAATAAACATGGCGCCAATATGGCAGCGTTTTTATCACCCGAAAATGATTGTAGTTTTGAATTGTTTTTTTTACCTTGTTATTGCGAAATTCAGTGAGCGTCTTATCATTTCTCGGTTAAATAATGACCTAAAGAATCGATTAAAACAATAAAAAAAATCGATGCATATACCCTATTGCCTGATACTGCAACATGCTGAGGCAGGGACCCATTTACCCTTTACCGCCCTGTATTTAGTGCAAGTACATAGTTTGTAAAATTATTTTAAGCTATTTACTCCATATCTGTATTGTACCTACCAATTTAAGTGTTTTTGGGTAAACAAATTATATCTTTCTCTCTCTAGATAGGTACTAAGCTTACTTCGGACTGTAGGTTAGCTGTTGTCTACGGCTGCCTACAGTCCACAGCGTGGTGACCCGCCGGATGGATGGACAGCTTAATTACTTCGCTAGTGGAACGATAGGTACTTGATTGAAGGTCGAAGACATTCCAATTTAAGGATTGTACCAGAACCTACTGAATATGCACTATAAAAATTAATTATAAATCGATAAAGTGCCATAATCAGTAAAGTTATTGTCAACTAGCTGCGCCCCGCGGCTTCGCACGCGTTGTTCCTATGGAAACGTTTAAAGGTGATTTTTATCCCACGAGTTTAATACCACTGATTTATGGGAAAATAAGTAGAATTAGTAGAATTACCTGTGTGCAAAATATCAGCCGGATCCTTTCAGTAGTTTTGGCGTGAAGAGGTAACAAACATACATACATCCATACAAACCTTCGCATTTCTAATATTAGTATTATAAGATGTAAATTTAATAGTTCTAACTATTGTGGTTGATGATATTAAATAAACAATATTCTTAATGAGCAACTAATTTAATTATTACATTCCTACTTAATCTAATATGTACCTGTCGAAATGTTTTGCATGATCGTAAATTTCATCAACCACGGGTTTTTTGCATAAACATGGACAATGTTCAGATTCATTATAGAAAGCTCTTCATTTTCTTTTTATTCTTTATCAGTTATCTACATTACTTTGTGCATTTATCAACCCAAAGTAGGTAACTAGATTTAGTTCTAGATACGACGTATGCCTAGTGCGTGCCTAGTGCCTAGTGCCTAGGGGGATGAGTCTATTCGACGATGTAGCGAGAGGTGATCGTGACATCTTTTTTTAATATCGAATTTACGTAGTTCCTTGTTCGCACGATGGAGGCGCTGAACCAATATAAACACCAATACAATATAAAAAAACTATAAACCGACTTCAATTTTATGGTGTTCCCATGGATGCCATTGTCAAAACTGGACCAAATTATAATGAGACACGGAATGCACCAATTTCAAATATTTTTAAGCTATTGCATAGCTTCTATCGCGGGCCTTGAGCGCGGGGACCGAATCCAGAAATTCCGTAATGAAAAAACCTCACGCTCCCCACTCCGACCGGCACAGCGGTGATACTTTTTAGTTTTGCCATCTATCGATGAATAGCAGAACTTTTAATGACTTTTTGAAATATCACGCTTGTCTCTTTAGTTCAGCAACTGGCCTTTAGGTGGCATTGCAATAGCTTTACCGCGGCAGTCCCCGAGTGCCACACGACTTTTTTTTTATCAAAACCGGGTCCAAAATTCTGAGGCAACAAACATAAAAAATAAATAAAAAAGTCCTCCTCTTTTTTTGAAGGCGGTTAAAAAGGAGTCTTCACGATCACGTCTCGTTACTAACGTCAAAAAGACTAACCCCTCTGATACCTATAGAATGCACGCGGCTAAATTGAGACACCTATAATTTTTGAGACTGACTAGAAAACCCGTGTTGATTAAAACCTCTATGCATATCAAAGTTCACAATACCTCCACAATCAAACTCTATGGTCTTATCTACTTCCTCTTCTTCCTATCGCTCATAGGTCCGCCAGCGGCCACCAGTTGTTCCTTCAGCTCCAGAAGTTGGTTGTCCGGCACGTAGCGAATCTCTTCGTGATCGCGCGTGTGCTCATGCACGTTCAGAGTGCAGCCTTCAGGGAGCATGGCGCGGGAGAACCGGAGTAGCGTGCCCAGTGCCCACGCTGGGACGTCTGTCACCTATGGAGAAGAAATTTCATTTACTCTCAATAATATTTGATAGGCGACTGTACATATTCCAGTTAAGTTTTGAATGTTTATGGCCATTACCCCCTATGAGATGAAAATATGGCGCTTATCAGGGCAGGCCTGCGTCCAGCAGTGGATCAATAGGGCTGTTGAGGTGAGCTAAGATTGTCACGCTCTTCACGACATTCAATACTAAGCATTATACCGTGTCCATTTTGAATGAGGCATAAACGTATACAAACCGCCCATACTTAGCCTAAAATTCACTTTGTTGGCGCGTCCTTTTATACGTAATTTACATTACTTGTCGATTTTAGGTCCTCCCTTCAATAAAAATTGCTTACAATTATATCTGAAACTCGACGCCAAGCAAGTGAGTTTTTGTTTTGTATCGTGGTTTATTTACTAACATGCTCCATGCTGGATGGATACGGTATAGGTAGTCTATACTAGTTGTTCTTGTTCTGACTTTAATAAATATAGCTTTGTTCTAATAACACATGTTACGATGAAATGTTTTTTTGGTTCACTGGCGTAAATAAATAATTCTGGACAATTCACAAAGCATTACCTTGCCCCAAGTAAAGCAGCGCTTGTGTTACGGGTAATAGATACTTAATACAATACACAACATAGATAGATATATTGTACATAGGAAACATCCAGATCGCCGAACGCCCTGAACAAATGTCTGCAGATCGTACACACATTTGTCCCGGGGCGGGAATCGAAAGCGCAACCTCCTGCGTCGCAGAAGGACCTTCGCCCACCACGCCACAGAAATCGTCGAAATGTTTTATTATTTAAACATCACACATGTCATTAAGATCACTACAGCACAGCCCCACCACACTGAATGCTTTACATGCATTCCTTAGCAATAATAACACCTGGCCCTATGATTTCTGGAACCTGTACCCAAGCAAGGAACAAAGTCTTGATTGATGTGATGACATTCAACTTGACTTGTCAACAAAACTTGCAATCATCAACTCATTGTGGTCTTACCTGTACATTGCGCTCGTAAACATTGAGCTTGTATTCTGCATCAACAACAGTGCCATTGGGTTTGAATCTTTGCACTTTTAGTTGTTGAGCGGGAGTAGCCCAACTGAAAACAAAAACAAATCTTTAATAGATAAATAAGCTGGCAAAAAGAGTGAACGGGTATTTAATATTGTTTATCAGCCTTTTTGTTTCTGTCAAGGCAGAGGAAAAGAAATTTAAAGCCACCACACATAGAAACCGGGTTGTAATGCTTTAACAGGCCTAGATGATAAATAGGTGGAAAACTTCTTGTCATCTGCTTCTGGGCCTTCCACCTTGCATTCTAATATTAAATGGGCTCCATTCTTTAGTGGTCTATGCCTACAAATTGCTGGGCACAACACTGATGTGTATGGTCCAAGAAATCATACACAAAAAAACAACTTTTTCAGGACTAGAACCTGCATCCTTACGAAATATAATATTTGATATCTTAGAAATTACCCATAGTGTAAACTATTATACCCAAAACCTTAGTATAGTCCAGTCTCGTTTAAGTTTGTCTACTTTGTGACCTGAGACAACAATGAATGATCACTAATTGAATTGAATTTTGTTTGAATTGCAATAGTATCTGATTACCATTCTTCAACTTGCAGACCCATGACTTCGGCATATCTATGTACTTGGCTCTGAGCAGATTCTAATAAAGCATAGTCATAGCCCTTCAGTTGTAGATTCAGGCAGTCATATACAGGTTCATCTGGCTCCATGCTCTATAAAAATAAGTGAAACAGTTTTTTAAGATGTACATGGAAACATTAAGTCCAAAAGTCTCTAAGTAGGTATACCTATACCTATCCATTAAAGTTTTCGCATACTCAACTTTTTTAAATATCTGGTATCTTTTTTTTTATATGTATACCCAGTGCCCAGGTATTTCCCAAAGTATGCCGAACTTTGACTTTGACTTTTGAGTACAATCAGTCCAACAGTAAATAGTATTGTTCTCATTAACTAAGTAGCAACCAAAATTACTTTTCCATCCATCCACAGCCTGTATCGGTCCACTGCTGGATGCAGGTCTCCCCCTGATAAACGCCTTATAGGCGTTTAATTCATGGGGGGGTAATGCCCATAATCCCCACGCTGGGCATGCGGGTTGGGGATCGCAGTTTGGTGGAAGATTTGTTCTGCAGGGGGCGCTGCTGCCCGCCCCCCAGAAGATATCCCTTAGTCGCCTCTTACGACACCCACGAGAAGAATTGGGTTAGTGCAAATTCTATGCCGCCGGCACCACACGGCCAAAATAATTAATAAATTACTTTTAATTACAGTAAATTCTGTGATCATATTACAAAAATATCACTTAAAACAAACTTTCTTAGACACAATTGAAAACTATTAAATCAAATCACACACCATTCCAAGTCCAAGTCTTGTTTTCATAAACTGAATAAGTTAAAAACTACTTTGTATCACAAAGACTTTTTGTTTTTTTGAAAAAAAAGTATAGATAGGTACCTACCTAAGTATTTTTTCTTCTAAGAATAAACATTTTCAAAATAAATCAACATAATTTAAACCATGTAGTATAAATAAAACACAATAATAGGTTTGAGGTAACTACTGAGGGGCTCCTTTTCTTCTTGACAGAAAAGAGCTTTCAAGAACACTATTGAGTGCAAAGTGTCTTTGGAGTTATTTTAATTGTTTGAAATGCAAATTTTCTAATATTACTTTTAGTAGGCATTTCTCGAATTTTGATTGATTATCAGATCAAATTGGATACCGGTGTTGGGTACTGTAATGGCAACCGGGCAACTAGGTCTGACAATAAATTAGTCCCTGGTACTAATACTACAAATTTCCAATATCCGGGTAAACCCAGATCTGGGTACCCAGGTAGCAAACCCTACTACCTATGTATCTATCTATTATAAATAAGGTAGGTGTGGTATGTTTGTTTATTTTGTGTTAAGTACCTATATAGTATCCATTTTGAATGGAGCATAAACGTAAACAAACTGCCCATACTTAACCTAAAAGTCACTTTGTTGGCGTGTCCTTTTATACGTAATTTACATTACTTGTCGATTTTAGATCCTCCCTTTAATAAAAATTGCTTACAATTATATCTGAAACTCGACGCCAAGCAAGTGAGATATTGTTATTTGTATCGTACTTTGTTTACTAACATGCTTCATTCAAAATGGATAAACCATAGGTGGTTTATGTTTATTTAGCTAGATATTTTAAGGGGTAAAAGGGTTGGAGTATACTTTACGGGACACAGTCAATTACAAGGCAAAAAAGACTTCGAAAATTTTTGACGAAAATTTTTATGTATAATAATTAACATATATTTTTTTTTGTGGAATCTTGGAGGGGGTCCCTAGGGATGCAACTTTTCTTCTTGGCATTGACCTCCAAGTTAAATAACCTTGGTGCTAGAGGTCAAAATGTGTCGTTTAATTACAAGGCAAAAAAGACTTTTTTTTTTTTTTTGTTTTTTGCGGAGTCGTGGAGGGGGTGCAACTTGTCTTCGTGACCTCTACACGGAAGGTGTAAGGAACCGGAACCGACATTTAACGTATACTCCTCTAGGCGTCGCACCCCCGCGAAGCGGGGGGGGGTCCCTCAACATTAACTTACTCCTAGCGAAGCCCTAGGGGCGGGTTCGTGGCGACTCAGTGACTGAAAGGGGTGTGTATGTGTATAACTGCACCCAGAGCCCTATGCCCCCCCCCGCGTAGCGGGGGGGGGCATCATTGACTGCTAACTCAGGGTCAAAGTTCAATGAAAAAAAAAAAAAAAAAACTTGTGTCCCGTAAAGTACACATCGACCGGTAAAAGCTAGAATTTACCAATATTCTTAAATGATAATAGGAAATCATAATTTCAATAGGTAGGTTACTTACAATTAAATAATCTGGTTCATACAAATCGCTTTTGAGTCTTTTATGTTGGCATTGTAATGCTGACCCTTTCCTCAAGTTACCAGCATTTAGAAGCCTGCTAGTGTTCACTAGTTTCACCTGAAATCAATAAAACTGGTAAATAAGCTTTTGTAATAATATACGGCGGTAGTAAGTATACACACACAACACATTATGTACACGATACAGAAATACTATGATTAAGTGCATACTTACAATATTAACAACTTTTGCAGCAAACATTATTATTGAAACTTGTCTTTTCAGCCAGCTTTGATATAAATCTTGATGACCAAGGTGTTTTATTTGGAAATTATTGTTGTGTGCTTAGCTTTGGCTTAGCTCGATTGCGATTGAGGTTATGTTTAACAGCTGATTAATTGTTTAAAACTGACAGTGACAATCGGCTTCACATAGGTAGTTGACGTTGACAGTACAACAATAGAGATTTTTTTTACATCAAGCTTGGCTTTAATATGTTTTATTATGTTTTTTGTCTGTTCGGAACGTTCGGAACATGTTGCGAATTTTTGTATTCTCTTTGGCGAATTTAGCGTTTTTTTGCAAGGCAATAAATTATAATTATTTATTATATATATAATCGTAAATAGTTTGGTGGGTAAGTATGTACCTAAGTCTGTTATGTGGCCTCCTTTCGTTTGCGTTGCGTTGCTTTTCGTATTAAATTGATTTATTAATAAGGGTTAAACCTAATCTACCTACTACTACCTACCGACATCTATTTTAGTGGAGCTCAATGATTGCTATGATTGATTTGATTAGGTACCTACCATCGATGAATCTTCAATTATCTACCCAACTTCATCAGTAATTCATTATTTGCGTGGGACTTTTCAACGTGCCACTCAAAGTTCTGCCTACTGTCTCAGTCGAAATATATTTCTTATTATAAGTAGGGTACTTATATTGGTGGTTTGAAAAATAAAAAAGCACCATCTTTTACAAATTATTATAAATACAGTTATTATTATATTATTTTATTATTATAATGAATGACCAATATTATATCGCCACCACCGGAGTTTCCAACCTAGTCGCCTCTCTTACTCCAGTCTCCAAAGCGCCATGCACGGTCGAGAAATGGTTAGGGTTAGTCGCTTCTCCGGCGAACAAAACGCGCGGGTTTCCCGCTGAGTCTACTAGAGGCTTGCTGAGGTCTTTCCTGGCGTCTGGGTTCTGAGGAGTTAGCAGACCTTCGAAAGAGTAACTGCCGCGGGTAAACGGATTTGTATACCATGTCGACCTGCCGATAAATAAATAATTTGTTCAAATATCATAATTATGCTACATACTTAATAGGTTATTAATTTCCTTAATATATTTGTGAAGATAGACACAAGTACCTACCGTACCTACCTAGATAGGAGAAGCTAAGCTTTTTACCTACAAAGTAAGGTAACGCTTAAGGACCATATCAGTGAAAGTGGCGCCCCCAACTATTTTATCTTAATATTACGTTAAACTTATTTAATTTCTATTGCAGCTTTAAAGCAAAAAAAAATAAACAAATTTTTGTGCCTACGCCGCCGCGCTGTTCCAAAAACGTATGCTCTGTCCCGATCATAGGCTCTGTCCCGTTTCACAAAATGGCGCGCAATGCGCCTCTTAACACATAATATGTCAATGTCATATACGGCAAGATACATAATATCTCTGCGAGACGGATTTATTTAGTTGGATTATTACCTGATTATCTCGACTGGGTCAGGCACGGTAACATTAGGTCCTACAAATTGCCTTAGTACACTCATAATTTTCGTTTTCAATTCCTCTTCGGGTAATGTTTCAATCTGCAAAAATAAAATCTAACTTTTAAGGGTAGTTAGGTAGTTGCCTATTCTTATGGTAGCATAGTAAGGTACCTATCACAGATTCATAAGTTTAGCACTAAAGTACCTATAGTATTTGGTACGACAAATAAAGTGATGGCACAATTGGTATATATTCATGAAGTGAGAGTAACCCTAGACGTCACACCGGCCGGCGGCCATGGCATAAGAAAACTTACCAACTTAGCTCGATCCCCATTTAACCAATAAGTGCCACAAGCCTCGCAAGACATCGGCACGCTGATACCTTCGCTTCTTGTTAGCCATTTATCACTTTCAGGAACTTTGTCAACATCTTCAGTCTTCCATAAGAACCCTAGGTAGGAATCATTCATCCATTTGTAGGGGAAGCGGAGAATAACCTTATCTACAACTCCAAACTCTATAACTTCGATTGCATGGACCTTGTCCTCGGGAAGGGGTGGTGTGAAGAGTGTAGAGTGTCTGTGAAATCCAATGATGTTAGTTGATCGCAGTGAACGAAAATATCAGACTATTAGTCGTACCTAGCCTCAGACCAAGTAAGATTTTTTACTTGGTCTGAGGTGGTAGCTTTGTCATTTTGGCTTTATGGCACATGCGCAATAGTCACTTCGGTCGAGCATAACCACTGAATATATATTATGCATAATTTTAGAATCTCTGATATGATGTGGAAATTGTTTTCACAACGAAACATCTGATATAGTGTGTAAGAAGTTTAGATAGGTAGGTACCTCTCTTTGAGCACTCCAAGCGACACAGTTACAATTACAGCCTCTGCATTATAAACAGCGCCATTCTGTAACAAAGACAATTTAGTTTAGGAGTAGGATGAGGAAACTAAAATAACAAGACGCAAACACGTGATAAATAATAGCTTCGAGGGTAGTTTATTATTAATCGAACGAGAACGAGTTTATGGAAGTGTCATTAGATTTAAAAATCTGCAGAAAATCAATAATCGTTTGCGGCTTGGTTTGTTCAGAAAGTAGTGAGGTAGTGAATTTTTCATTAATCATACTCTGAAAGTACGTCGGAAGTTGCCTGCGCAGCGGGATGAAAGTTATACTTTACGTCCCTAGGGACGAAAAGTAATGACAAGTACAAAACAACTTTTTATTTGTATATTTATTTATATAATTTACTTTCAACTATTTCTTTAAAATAACATAGATTTCGGCAAAATATTTATCATTTTTTAAGCTATTGCATAGCTTCTATCGCGGGCCTTGAGCGCGGGGACCGAATCCAGAAATTCCGTAACGAAAAAACCTTGACGTTTGTCTCTTTAGTTCAGCAACTCGCCTCTAGATGGCATTGCAATAGCTTTACCGCGGCAGTCCCCGAGTGCCACACATCTTTTTTAATGATAAAAATTAATGGTAGAATAGTTCTCAGTATTCTGGCATGTCTATTCAACCAATTCTAGCATGTCTATTCAACGCCTCACCCTCGCCCTCCCAATTTAAATAGTGATAGTGGTAAAAACCACAGAACTAGGTATATTGACACAGATAGTTCTGTGCCGACAGCAAATAAGTACCTACTTAACAGAAACAGTACTAGCATTTGTCCCGCGGTAGGAATCACCGCTACGCCTTGTGGTTGCGCTGCAGGCTGACCTTGCCCAACCAACACCAAGTAAAGAAAAACATTCAATAATACTCGTACCTTAGTGGTCACCTCCACAGGTCTAGAGGAGTCCTTAGGCCATTTAATTTGGACAACCTCTGTGTTCAACTTCACGGTCAACGACGACAGCCCTGGCCCATTCTTATACTTGTTCTGCAATTCGACAAATTAATTTTATGATAAAATCCGTCAAATGCAAGCATGACTCGCGCTCCGAGGGTTTCGAACTTCTGACATACAACCATGTACGACTTGTACGAGCCACGTTCGACCGAGCCTCAACAGCGAAGTCGCTAACGCGCGCTAGCGACTTGTGGATTTGTTAAAAAAAACTAGGCCTAGATCTCAGTTATCACGGGATCCTTGTGGTAAAAACAAGAATTACATAAAATTCATTTTTTTCTTCAGTTCCTTGGTTGTGAAAACACGTATCTATAAAAAAATTACGATAAAAACACATCATGAAAACACATCATGAAAGTGCACTGTTTTACACCATATTTGGTGTAGAACAGTGCACTTTCTCTCAGATCTCAGAAACCCCGCGATCTATAGAAAACATTTTTGTTTTGATTCGTAGGTCATTCATTAATTACTAATTCTTTGGTTCCTCGGTCGGGTTTTTTCATAAGTGGTGTAGTTTTCTTGTAAATATAAGAAAAACATCATTTTTACGCCTACGCTGTTCCAAACACGTATGCTCTGTCCCCCCTATGAACGCCAAATCCTATGACTATCCTTTTCACAAAATGGCGTGCAATGCGCTCTCCAAAATAAAATCTAAACACTGTAGGTAGCTTCATTTCAGAAATGATCACTAGAAATTTCGGAGATTAGGGGGTACCTAGGTTATTATCATATTTGCGACTCTTTACAAAAAATATAAAAACTAGAAAAAAAACTCTTTTTCATTACTCATAATCTGAAAGTAGGTCGGAACTTGCCTGCGCAGCGGGATGAAAGTTATAATTTTCGTCCCTAGGGACGAAAAGTAATGACAAGTACAAAACAAATGACAGCTGTCACCTGACCTTTCTCTTGAACCATGCATTCGAACTTTCTTTACAGCCACTCAACTTCAACTTTTTGTGAGACGGCTTCTGCGTCTGGTTTGACTCAATAAATACAGCCACTCAACTATAGCGCGATGTAAAAAAAAAATCTGTAATGACGGTCATAGTCATTACAGATTAATAGAACATTGTTACCCAATACGATACGCACGATATTTATGGTTGTTGAAGTTAATATAGCTTCGGTACTTGCTAAGATATTCAAGAGGAATAAAGTCTAAGAAGTTTGGAGAATAGGTGCTATTCATACCAACGCTTGGGGAATGGGTGCATTGACCACTGATGGCCATGGCAGCGTTCCCGGACTATGTCGACTATGTCGCAGACAGCCGCGTTTCACCGGTAATGAGCCTAACGATTTTGATCTCGTGATATTATTCAGATAAATATTATTGGCTATGAAACCATTGGTTAAGGAAATAAAAACTCTTATTATTATTACTCGTAGCGCATCCAACGTCTAAGGGCCTCTTCCAATTAGGATCAGTTGAGATATTCAAGAGGGGCAAATAGGACAGTCAGAGCCAGCACCCAACCCAATTTAGGTACCATATTTTATTACCTCTGTAATATGGTACTAAATTGGATTTGTAACAGTTCAGTAAGTACCTAGGTAAATTGTTTCTTTTCTTTAGTTGTAGGTACTGTACCTACTATACCCTACGAATAACTTATTCGTATACTATAACTAATACTTACCTATTTTCATGTCTTACATACCAAAATGATATCAAACAAGGTCTTGTACCCCTGCTTGCCCCAGCTGATTTGCTGGTTGCCTCCCAAAGACTCATAATGCGATATGGTGCTGATATCGTTCCAGCTATTCGAAGCGTCGTAGTTGTTTATAATTTCATCCATCAATATAAGGAAATTTTCTTTAAAGTCTGTATCTTTATCTAGAGCTGGGTACTTGGTCTTAATATATTCTCGTATACTAAAACAAAAAAAAAACATATCTAAGTATTTGAGTTGGTATATTATGCGACAAAGCTCATCATACTCTAACACAGAAGACAAACAGACAAAGTATCCGTCAAGGTAGCGTACAATGAAGATAATACAATAACTACGTAGCGTATACATAAGCGATGTTACGTTTATTGATATGCCAATTAATAGAGTAAAATAATGTAAAAAATTGTGTGAAATTGAAATAAATGGCGCCTTTGGTTTAAGAAATGATCATACTTAGTGTGTACACTAGCTTGACGTCAAGCTGGCGTACACATGACCATGCTCTAAAACTAGAGCAACATAAATTAATTTATACACAAAAATTTCTTATTGATTGCTCTTAGAGGAACGGAGATATTGAACAAGACTATGCATGCTTGCTTAGCCATAGAAATAGCTTATTATAAACCAAAATGGCGCTATTTATTTCATATTACACTATTTTACTATATTAAATGGCATATCAACAACCGTAATATCGCTTATGTGTATGCTACCTTGACGGACACTAGACAATAGTACATTGTTACCCAAGGGATGAAAGTAACATAGTTAGTACCGAGACGGGGTTTAGCTAACCTCGCTACGCTCGGGCGCTAAACCCCGTAATGATAGACCATTCTGACACTATTGTAATAGCAGACTTGGGGCCATAATTTCTACTAACGGGTTTTATTATAATGGCAATACGACAATGCCATTATGACACAATTCTATTACGAGACCATTGTCCGACCAATGATCGACCATTATGAATTTAGCAGATTACGAACTTTAAGCAAAATGACAATGGGATCGTGTTGGAATGACGAATATTATAAAAATAGCTGACTTGGGGCCCTGAGGTTACAAACATAAAAAATAGAATCGAATTGAGAACTTCCTCCTTTTTTGAAGTCGGTTAAAAATAGTGTCAGTTCAGTCACCTACCTTCTAGTTGCGTACTGTCCTAGTGGCTCTGCTACTTCAACAGTTTCCTCGAACTTATTCATTGCGAAGTTTATAAGATCTAAAACGATTTCATAATTCACTTGGCTGCCGTCTGATCGGTGTATCTGTAAAAAATAAGTCCCTAGTTAACTACTTAGTAGACGAACTCCAATTGATCCAGCCAGTCCTCGCTAGATCCGTGGTATTTTAAACCTTGAATACACGACAGAACGCCATATATTCCAATGCAACCATCTGACCCTCATCAAACATTGTTAGACTATAAGTACAACACAATCTACATACGCTGGCAGAGTTTCCTTGAGGTACCAATGTTACGTTGTTCTGGATAGCTAATTGATATGACAAGCTGTTCTCAGTCCCGTGTATCCTGAAAAAGATAATTTTATCAGACAGGTAGGTCTGTCCTACTTGACCTACTTATTTAATGTTGGCAAGTAAATAAGCCTGGCAGAAGGATACTATCCTTTTGCCAGACTTGGAAGCACAGGTGTATTTTAATAAAACTTTCTCAGCAAAGATGTAGAGCATAAAATTATGAGATTACAAGGAACCCACTACATCATTTATTATCATTAATCATAACAAATGAAACTAGTTAAGTACCTAACTACCTACCTACTTAATGTTCGGACGATGATGCGATCTTCCAAATATTTTTATAATATTTAAAAAGAAATAAGCATTTTTTATTTATTGTGAAGGTTAGCACTGACCATTCAGCGCCGAGCTCGACTATGGTGTCTCCATATGGAACGGTACAAACACGCCCCCCTATCCTATCCTGAGCCTCAAGCGCCAGCACACGTTTGCCGGCCTTGCTCAGCTTAGCAGCTGCCATGATGCCTGAGGGACCCTGTCCCACAACGATCACATCGTACTGCACGCTCGCCAATGGAGACCTGGAAAATATTCAAGTCATGGGTGGGTCAAAGAACTTAGGTAGGTACCTTGGGTAAGTAAGTACCCACTAAGTAGTATTAGTACCTACTAAGTACTCTAGGTACCTAGGTACTTATCACTTAAGTACTAGATTTCTCCCACGGTTCCCACCAGTTTTTCCTGGATAAAAGTGCTAAGTAGGTATATTTTTTCCGGGTAGACCGGGTATCGGGCTGATAGAATCTTTTGAAACTTAGTTAAGATATTCCTTTGTCTGAGGTTAAGATATAGGTAGATAGTAGGTACCTATATCTTTACTAAGTTTCAAAAGATTCTATCAGCCCGATACAATGTTTTTGAGTTCGATCGAACGATGTCGAGGCCTAAGGTCAAAACCCTGCAAGGTTAGAATTTAATGATATCACTAGATAAAATATGTACCCATTTGTACCTATAGGTACATATTAATACTGATGAACGGAATTATGCGGCATAAAATGCCTACAGTTCAAAGAACAGAGGCAAAAATGTGGAGACTTCCTTACGGATCAATTGTCACAGTAAGCATGTAGGAACATTTAATATTAATGTTAATATAATAACATTATGAACTAATTTAAATATTTTTCCTTATTAACAGAGTGCAAAATGTTCTTTATTTTATACCTACTTACATTGACTAATTAAAAAGGGAAGATGAGGTACTACTTTCTCGAAAATGGCAACCTCATATTGTGTAAAATTGTGTGCTCCCAGTCCCACCTCAGTCACCGCCGCACCGGCGGCCGTGATTCGCGTGAAATATTGTTGTCTCGGTCTCACTTTGGTTTTAGATACGTCTTCCCGTCTTTGTTCTCCTTTGTATTGCACAGGACTGGAAATATGTATAACTGTGAGCGTATGTGTTTGCGTGTAGTTGTAAATGTAACACATGCCAATTTTTGAGTAAGCGCTGGTTGGGAGAACGTAATCTATCTTCCCTTTTTAATTAATCAATGCCTACTTTCGACAAAATATAGGTTTGGAAATCTTGGAATTAAATTTTTCAATGTGCAGGCAATGATATTATTTAAACATCATTGTGCGCAGGCATTTTTATTTCTTACTCTTGTTTACAAAGAAAGAATCAATACCTATCATTGGAAAACTCAATAGTTTGGCTTAAGTTGTACGTATAAGCTTTGCGTATAAGTTGCACAGCGGCAGATTTGGCCGCTGGCAGGTCTCGACAGAGCCTACAGATCTGCTCCCCTTGAAGTTGAGGCCCTAGGTCCAAAGGGGCTCAAGCTTTTACAAAAATATCTGAGCGTCTGGTCAAAGCGACACGTGACCCGAGAGCTCTGGCTGGCGCAGCGCACCAGCATTGCCATTATTTGCCATACAGCAGCGGGGCAATGCGCGGGATATTGATGGTTGTGGTATCAGTTGAGTCACCTATAGACTGTTTACAACAGTCTGCGGCTAGATCAATTGTAAATAATAGTTCTAATTTGTATCTTTTATTGTGATTGTAATTTTCTTTGTTAACAAAGTGAAAAAACTGATTAGTTTGGCTAAAAAAACTGAATACGATAAAATGGATCAATCGTATCTTTTTTATAAATTTTTAATTAATAATGCTGGAATATTCACACAGCATTATCTAGCCCCAAGCTAAGCAGAGCTTGTGTTATGTGTACTAGATAACTGATATAACATAATACAATACACTACATAGATAGATATTTTTTATTATACATAGGAAACATCCAGAACGCCCTGAACAAATATCTGAGCTAATATAAAAGCGATGGATAGGTACATTGAATTACTATTACTAGCGTATCTATATCAGCTCACTGGATGCATAGATGTTTACACCTTCTAGACACTAAAACTACTGAACAGGTTGGTGAAGAAGTTTATGGATTAAAGTAACAAAGAAAATATAAAAAAGTAAACTAACCCAGTAACAACACCCACCACAAGACACAAGAGTACTACAGCCCACATGATTTTAAACTGACAGTGGCCTAGGGAGCGTCCTCTATTAAATACAGCGACTACAGGTTATCTGGTATCTAGTTATATAGAAATTTTTGTTTACTTACTGATTGCTTATATTTTAATAATTATACCTACACTAACAACCCAAAGATTATCTCGTTCGTGTACTTCTAACACATCCTAACTAACAAAATGCAAATTGTGCAAATTGGAAGAAAAAGCGTATTAGTTTTCTTTTGTGTTATCACAACTTTAATCAGGAATTTTGTTACAATATCAAAACACATAAATGCATCAAAAAATCGCCAAGACTTTACTAAGGAGTAATTTCCGGCAAAATAAAGACGATTACCTAGTTATAGAAGATATTTTTTCAGACGGATTGCATCTCAACTAGAACTTTTTTTTCAATTGGGATTAAGGCTTCCAACGGGTTCCAACGCAAGCCAACGATGGCATTTTGTCAAAATTGTTAGATAATGGGTGTCAGAAGTACACGGACGATATTCCAATTATGACGAATAAGAATACTATTCAAAATCGATATTTCACAGAACCATGCGAGTATAATTGGGTTGGTTTTAAAAAAACAGCTATAAACCGACTTCAATTATAGGGTTTTCTCTTGTATGCCATCGTCAGAACTGGACTAAATTGGACCTCATGGTAGCATTCGAGAAGAATCAGCTTTAAAAAAAATCAAAATCAAATACACTTTATTGCACACCAAGATACAGAAATACAGAAAAGAAAAACACAAACAAAAAACAGTTGCACAATGGGCTATGATGACAATCAAGTGTGACTGTTATCTTGCAGAAATAACTGCAACTACTGTGTAAAACGGTTACATAATCATAATAACTTAACTTGATACAACTATTTTTAAAACAACTACGGTCAATTCACCTATGTGTATGGCCGTGGCGACTCTGTGACTGAAAGAGGTGTGTTTATGTATAACTGCACCTAGATCCCTCGGGGGAGGAACTTTTCGTCCCTAGGGACGAAAAGTATAACTTTCATCCCGCTGCGCAGGCAACTTCCGACCTACTTTCAGAGTATGAGTAATGAAAACGCTAATTAAAAACAGAAAGTGTTACAAAACACTTTCGAAATTGTTTGAAATCAAAAAATGTAGGAAATAAAGGAACCAAAAACGAAACGGACAAAAGATGATCAATGACTAATAATAACCGACAAAAGTGACTAGCACACACAGATATCAGCTTCTGTGCTAGCACAAACTATCTCACAATTTCGACCGCCTCAGGTAGATAGACCTAAGCCAGCGGAGTGGTCAGTGGTAGCGACTAAAATTGCATATGTCTTAGTTTTGTCATGGATCCCACTGTCAGAACTGGACCAAATTGATATGGGACTACACAGGAAACACCAGCTTTCAAATAAAGAATAATCACCAAAATCAGATCAAGATCTAAGTCAAAAATTTTAAGGTAACAAACATAAAAAAATACAGTCGACTTGAGAACCTCCTCCTGTTTTTTGAAGTCGGTTAAAAACAAGTAGAAGGGAAATTTCCATTCCAAACGAGTTCAAGGTGAGGATATTAGACCGAATAACTCAGCCGGCCCCTGGCGCTTTGTATGTTTGTGGGTTCCGATGCAGCGATGGTGTTCCGTAAGTCAACAAATTACAATGGGTTATAGGTATAAACAATTCAAAAGCGATGCTACACTTAAGTTATTTATTTTGCCCAAAATTATGAGAGCTAAGCAATGATATTATATTATCATTGGAGCTAAGTAATTAATATTTTCTAAATATCATTTAATTTTCGTGGGTACCTAAGTACAAGTACCCCAACTCTTCCCGCGGGTGTCGTAAGAGGCGACTAAGGGATATCCACCAGGGGTCGAGCATAAACGCTCCCTGCAGGACAATTATACCACCAAACTGCTATCCCCACCAGCATGCATTAGGTACCCTCCATGAGATAAACGCCAAAAAGCGCTGATCAGGGGGAGACCGGAGACCTGCGTGCAGCTGTGACCGTACAGGCTCTTGACTTGAGGTTGAGGTTTTACAAGTGGCAAGTGGCTACACATCGAGCTGAAATATTACATACACATACCTAGTACCTAGGTAGGTACACGTAATTCTAAACCTGGAATCAAACATAGGCTAGGTAATTTGTATCCCATAAGTTCGGGTGGGATAGAAATCACCTTATAAAAAAAGCGAGAACTCGCTTTCTCTGTCCTTTTTTCCCTCATTCATATCTCAGCAACTACCGCAGCTATCAACTGCTTGAAATTTAAAATATGAACACGTTTAGTGCGCCGCCGCCGCCTGTATAGATTGCCTATTAGTTAACAGAGTTTAGTTAACATTGTTCGCTCAGAACAGAACTCCGATCTTTTGTATTTCTACATGTAGTTATTGTATTCTCTTTGCTGCAAAACACAAAGTTGATATTTCGTTAGATAGTTTATAGGTAGGGATGTTTTTAACGCGATTTGGAGGATTATCGGATTATCAGGAGGTTGCGGGTTCGATTCCCGCCTCGGGACAAATGTGTGTACCTACGATCTTTACATAATATATTTTTTCAGGGCGTTCTGGATGTTTACTTTGTAATAAAAAATATCTATCTATGTATCATGTGAATTGACCCACATTATTTATTTATTAATTACAAGAAGTCAACAAAGGTACAATTTATCATTTATAGGTAGGTACATTTATAATCATAGATTTTTATAATATCACGTTTCTTTTGTTTAGAAAAAGTTGTAGGTTTTGTAGTGTTACTTCGTTTTTTGGGTTCCGTACTCAAAGGGTAAAACGGAACCCTATAACTAAGACTCGACTCCGCTGTCCGTCCGTTTATCACCAGACCGGTACCTGTCTCACGGACCGTGCTGGATACAGTTAAAATTTTCAGAGATCATATGTTTCTGCTGCCTGCCGCTATAACAACAAATACTTAAAAACAGAATCCTAATAATATTATAAACGCGAAAGTTTGTAAACATGTATGGATGTAAGTAGGTATGTTTGTGGCTCTTTCACGCAAAAAACTACTGAACGGATCGGGCTGAAATTTTGCATACAGGTAGTTCTAGGCCTGGAATAACACAGGCTATTTTTTATCCCATAAATCAGGTCCCCGTGGGTAAACGCTTGCGAAGCCGCGGGGCGCAGCTAGTAAAATATGGTTGTATAGGTACCTATAATTGTTTGTATGGGATACAACCAATTTGCCGTTTTTATAGATAATGGTACGGAACCCTTCGTGCGCAAGTCCGAGTCGACTTAGTCGACACTTAGTCGGTTTTTATTTTACTTCAAAAATGATGAGACTTTTTACACACTACCTACTAGGGTCCGTATTATGAAACCTTGCTCAGTCATCGATCTATGCTTGAGTGACGCTTATGGCATATAAAAGCGTTACTCGAGCATAACTCTTTGACTGAGCAGGCTTATATAATACGGGCCTAGGTATAGTATCAATAAGTATCCAGGTTTTCATTACGTAAATATATTAAACTAGCTGCGCCCCGCGGATTCGCACGCGTTGTTCCTATGGAAACGTTAAAAGATGATTTTCATCCCACGGGAACTGATTAATGGGATAAAAAATAGCCTATGTTTTATTCCAGACCTAGGACTATGTCTATTTTAAATTTCAGCCAGATCCGTTCAGTAGTTTTGGCGTGAAGAAGTAACAAACATCCATCCATACAAACTTTCGCATTTATAATATTAGTGTGATGTGATGTGATTGATATGATAATACAGCTTTTGAGTTTTTTTTTATTTTTGGGTCCCTAACCCGAACTCTCGACTTTTGGGTAGGTTATGTAAATAAACCTACAGAATATAAAAAAAACCTCGAAAGCCGTAGAATGCATTATAGCAAATGTGGACCAAATTATGCTTAGTTAATTTTAAGGTTCATTTGAGAGCATGATATGACCCCAACTATCACGCTTTGGCGGGAATACGTCAAATTATCAATAGGTAACCCTGTATAATAAATAAGACGCATAAAGATCAACGCATAAAGATCAAAGCGGTGTTAACCCTAACACTACTGATCTTTCATCGGACGTTTTTAATTAAGTACCTTTATTGTTCCTGAATTAATGGCGATGGAAGAGGCAAAAGTACTTACTTATTAACCATAATATCTTATCTATACCGTGTCCATTTTGAATGAGGCATAAACGTAAATAAACCGCCCATACTTAACCTAAAATTCACTTTGTTGGCGCGTCCTTTTATACGTTATTTACATTACTTGTCGATTTTAGATCCTTCCTTCAATAAAAATTGCTTACAATTATTTCTGAAACTTGACGCCAAGCAAGTGAGATTTTGTTATTTGTGTCGTATTTTGTTTACTAACATGCTCCATTCAACGTGGACAAACCATAGACCTTAAATGCTCAAACGGTTTTATCTTAGTACAAAAATCCTTCAGAGACTGCAAAATGATTAGAAGATTCCCAAACCATATTTTATATTATAATATGTTTATTAGTTATGTCACATTCTATTTATTTGGTAACTTTAATACAATTTAAATCAACTAAAATTAATAGGTACTGTAATTAAACAAGTCAATTAATACTAATAAATTAAATAAACATAAATGCTTAACTTACACACTTGGTACATAATAAGAATTAAGAATAGGCACAAACTAAATTAAAAGCTGACTTAGCCATGTTCACACTGAATGCCCTCAACACAGGAAGATCTTACAAATAATAACACACTTACGGATGTAAGGGGGTTAACTATGAATCCTTTTTATGTTGGTAGAAGACCAACATTTCATCCCTTAACAAGGAACATCTTCAGGGTGAGTGGGGTTAAATAAACATAATAATAAATTAAATAAACATAAATGCTTAACTTACACACTTGGTACATAATAAGAATTAAGAATAGGCACAAACTAAATTAAAAGCTGACTTAGCCATGTTCACACTGAAGACCCTCAACACAGGAAGATCTTACAAATAATAACACACTTACGGATGTAAGGGGGTTAACTATGAATCCTATTTATGTTGGTAGATGACCAACGTTTCATCCCTTAACAAGGAACATCTTCAGGGTGAGTGGGGTTCTAGACACTTAACCCATTTACATCCATAATGAATTCATCAAACTACGATAGTTTTTATACTAAAATAATACACTTCTTGATAGTTTTACGTTACTTAGGCGCTACTTTCTTAAATTAAATTGAATGTTATGAAAATAATTATGATGCACTTTTTCACTTAAGTGCCATAAGCCTCTGATATTCAATTTCTTTGATTGTAATATCTTTGTTGATAGCATAAAGTATCTCTTGGAACCGGTGCCTGAGCGTCATGTTTTCCAGTCCCGCTATTTCTTGTTGCGTCTTCTGCTTCCTCTGTTTCAGCTCTTCAATTTCTACAGCAAGCTGCTGTAACTTGAAATCAACATCAGTGGGATTAGTATACTCATTGAGAGAGAATGGATTGGCTGAAGATGTTGAGGGCTTAGGTTGCTTCTTCCTGCCTTTGGAAGGACCAGCTTCTGGAACTTTAACAGTAGCAGAGGCAGAGTAAAACATATCAGGGTTAAATTCTGTATCAAATAATTTCTTACTGTAGTCTCCTGGGGCTTGCATGGACGTTTCAGAATAGGTATCATCAAATGTAGACATTCTACTGTCATCAATATCCACATGAATATTCTCATCCTCCAAATCACTGTCACTCAAGGTGCCACCAAATATGTCTTCCACTTTAGAAGATTGCTTTGCACCCTCAGCTTTGACATGCTCCTTTTTAGTCTTGATTTTTTCTGGTTTGATAGACACACTTGGTTTGGAATCAATACCATGTTCTTCATCCTTGACAGCTTCGTCGATTATCTCCCATGTCATGCTGACTGCCTCATTGTCTGCTCTCAAGAGTCTCTTGACTTCTTTCTCAATTTCTGGAGCTTCCACGCTTTTCTTTTTTAAGGTTTTCCTAAAACGCCTTTTTCTAACATTTTTAGTTGGAGGTGTGATGCCATGAGGAAATAAAAACTTTTTGTCCACTTTATAAGGATCTTTTTTCTTATTTTTTAGCGGTGATTCTTCCTCTGTAGATGCTGGCTCAATTTCAGACTTGCAAATCATCATTTGACAAATATCAGCAGATTTATAAACACTTTTCCTATCAACTGTTTTCAATGATTCTACAATAGTTGGAAGGTCTACTACTTTAGCATGGAGAAGCCAGTCATCAAAACGAACTTCACCGTGTCGCATATCATTTTCCATTTGGATTGAAAGGCGGTTTTTGAAGTTCTCTCCCAACCTCAAAACGTCTCTCAAACTTTTCGCTGGTTCTTCTGGCATTCTCAAAATGAATTGCGTCTCCAATTCAACGGGATAATCAAGATCTTTCTTATCTCTGGCCATTATAGTCATTTTTCTATGCGGATCCATGATTATTGATTAGGCTCTATCGTTCTTTTGATATCAAAACTTGATGTTGTTGAGGACGGATGGAGGACCGCTTTCCATGTACCTGTCACGGATATCATTAATTGTTGATTATAGCTAAAGACCAATACATAACTGCGATGAATTTTGAACAACGCAACAACAATATTGGCATGTCTTAATTTTCATTTGCACTAAAAATCGGTGAAAGAATACCTTGAAGAAACCTTTGCAATGAAAAGAAATGAAGAAAGAAACGAACGAAAACGAAAGAAATTGATTTTTCGTTTTTTTCCAATTTTGCTGCCTAGCCTAACTGTCAGTCAGTAACTAATACTGTCATTGTCACATTTTTGTGTCTATGTCAATCATTATGGAAGTTCACTTCGTGTTCTAGAGTTCTTCCCCACAAGGGCCGGAAAGAAGAAGTTGTTTGTGTTCTAGAACGCAAAGAACGTTTGTCTATTGCAAAAAGTCTTGTTGTTTATTATCGGGGCTGCCAACACTTATTTTGACTCAGCGGAGGTAAGGAAGGAAGAATCCTTTTGTACCTATTGTAGTGTAATGAAACGACCGAGTCTGGATAACAACTGCTTTATTTAAGTAAGAGGGTAGTTAGGTCGCTACTTACATAGAACTACCCTCAACATCTTCCCCTTTAAAGATAAACCAACACCCTAAAATAAAACAAACATTTACTTTACTTAAATTCTAAAACTATTTGATAATACAAGTAGACTTATGTATCTAGTACATAATTATTTATTTTTTAGACTTACTACGTGTAGTTGGAGGTGAATAATCAAAACTACCACCTAATGTTCTGCTTGCTTCATACTCATCATCATCCTCAACCGACTCGTACTCATCAGACAGAACAATAGGACTACTAACTTCTTTGCATTCTACTTGTTCGCGAACAGGCACGCTTTTAATCAAATGTCGTCGATTGCGACGATATATCCCTATTCTGTTTTTTACGATATAAGAACGCGGAGTAGGCGCTTTGCCCACTATTGTACCACGAATTCTTTTGTTATTATTTTCGCACATGATTACGTCGTCGCCGACATTTAATTCAGGCAATGCTTTACTATGTTGATCATAATAGATCTTGCTCTTTATCTGCTTATCTTGTAACATTTTATGTTGCATTTTACAATCATTATTCTGTTTTAACAAATCCGGGTGTACCGGAAGTCTACAATTTAATCGTCGTCCCATCATAAGTCGCGCAGGAGAATCCAAATTTTCCCGTGGTGTATTTCTATAGCTCAATAAGTTTAAGTGAAAATCCGTTTTACTGTCTATAGATTTTTTTAGCATTTTCTTTACTGTTTGTACAGCCCTTTCGCTTTTACCGTTAGATTGGGCATAATAGGGCGATGATGTTATGTGAATGAAACCCCATTCATGGGCAAATATTTTAAATTTTCGACATGAAAACTGTGGACCGTTATCACTAATGACCTTATCAGGAATCCCATATCTTGCAAAATTTTCTTTCATTGCCAAAACCACAGAATAAGCTGTAGTATCCCTCAGATGACTCACTTCAACAAATCCGGAAAAGTAATCAACTAAAATTAAATAGGATTTTTTGCCATATTCAAATAGGTCCGTTCCAATTTTATTCCAGGGCAAGTCTGGTATGGAAACTGGAATCATTGGTTCCCTACTCGGTTTATTTGCATTCTCCTGACAGACTTTACATTTTTTTATATAATTTTCTATATCTTTTGTTATCCCTGGCCAGAATAATACCTCACGCGCGCGTCTTTTACAGCGATCGATGCCTAAGTGCCCATCATGAATTAACTTAAGCATTTCATTTCTTAACGAATAGGGAATTAAAACCTGTTTATTCTTAAAAATTACACTATCCACGCAATACAATTCATCACGAATAGACCAATAATATCCTAAGTCACTCTGTACATCATATTTATGATTGGGCCAACCTTGCACAATATAACATAGTAATTTTTTTAACATTTCATCCTTTTGTGTCTCATGTTTTATTTGAGTTAGTTTATTCTGTGACATCGGCAAATTACCAATGACCATTTTTAATTGACACAAAACGGCGTTACTTACCCTATCATCATACAAGTCAGGAAGAGGCGCGCGTGATAGTGTATCAGGTATGTACATTAACTTGCCAGGCTTATAAACAACAGTTAAATCATAACCTTGTAGTTTTAGCATCATACGCTGCAAGCGTGCTGGGATAGAGTCTAAAGGCTTCCTAAATATGCTTTCGAGCGGTTTGTGGTCCGATTCAACAAGCACATTGTTTTTTCCATAGATAAATTGATGAAACTTTTCGCATGCAAAAACGATCGCAAGAAGCTCTTTTTCGATTTGAGCATACCTTACTTGTGTGTCGGTGAGCGTACGGGAAGCGTACTCCACCGGACGGTCGCTCTGCATGAGGACGGCGCCGAGCGCCACACTGCTCGCGTCTACAGACAGTACCACCGGGCTGCTGACGTCATATAATTCCAAAACAGGTGCATTGGTTAATAGGTTTTTTAAATTATCGAACGCGATTTTATGACCTAATTCCCAGGTCCATTCAACATCTTTTTTCAACAACCTTGTTAGCGGAAAAATATGATCTGAATAGTTAGGTATATATCTAGATAGGTAATTAACCATACCTAGAAATCTTTCTAAGCTTTTACTATCGGTTGGTTCCGGCATGTTTTGTATTGCTCGAACCTTTTCCGAATCAATTTTCATTCCATCTTTATTAAATACATGACCTAAGTACTTTACCTCTTCCAATCCTATTTTGCATTTTTCCTTATTAAATTTTAAGTTAATTTCCCGCGCTCTCTTAAACAATTCATTTAGCCGCTTATCATGTTCTTGTCTAGTACTTCCCCAACATATTATGTCATCAATGAAAGATTCTACCCCTTCCAAGCCTTCTAAAAGTTGCTTAATTTTAGCATGGAACACTTCAGGGCCGCATTTTAGGCCAAAAGGTAATCTCAAGCTCTGATACCTACCGAAGGGAGTATTAAAAGTACATAGATCAGCGCTTTCGTTATCTAACCGCACGGACCAAAAACCAGAGTTAGCATCTAACACGGAGAAATACTTAGCGCCGTGTAGTTTGGTTGCTATCTCATTTATAGTTGGCAATTGAAAATGCGCCCGTTGTATAGCTACATTCAAAGGCCTTGGATCTAAGCATAAACGCAAGTCGCCATTTTTTTTAGCAACAATGACCAAGGAGTTTACCCAAGGTGTAGGATGCGTCACCTTTCTAATGACCCCTAATTGTGTCATTCTATTCAGTTCTTCCAGAAGTTTATCACGTAACCCCAAAGGTACCTTGCGTGAAGCGCAAACCACCGGTGCAACATTTTTATCAACAACAATGTGGTATTCGCCAGGTAAGCAGCCTAATCCGTTGAATAAATCTTCATTTTCAGACATATTTATATTATGGATTCTTTTAACTAAGCCTAGCGCTACGCAAGCCTTAAGTCCCAGCACACTTTGACAATTAATTGCAGCGATTGTAAATTTTAATTTATACTGAACATTTTTGAATTGCCACGTTAAGTTACAAATTCCTTTTATAGGAATAAATTCACCACTATAAGACTGTATTTTAATATTATGATCGGTTTTAATGATTTCAGAGCTGTAACCCATAGCTACAAAGCGTGCATAGGATAGTACATTGATATCAGCCCCGGTATCTAATTTAAATTTTTCAGGCCCGCACTCTCCAGAAAGTACTTGAAACCAGTCCTCAGATTTGGTATTTATTTCTGAGACATTATGCAACATGGAAATAAAAAACGACTCACGATCATCTTCTTCGTCCGATTTGTCCTCGCACAATCCAATATCATATAACTTCATCACATTTTTCTTCACTTTACACATCCTAGCAAAATGACCATAATTTTCACACACATAGCACTTCACAGAGATGGCTGGACACTGTGCTGGTACAGTACACTGTCCTCCACAGCGGAGACAGTGATCCTGCGCTGCAGACGGCGGCGGCGGCGGCGGCGGGCGGCGGCCAGCCCAGCTGGTGCCGGCCTCGCCGCTGTACCCGGCGGCGGCGGCAGCGTGCTGGCCGCGCCCGCGGCCGCTCGAGCCCCCTCGGCCTCCGCGCCAACCTCGCCGGCGGCCCCGGGCCCCGGCGGTAGCTCCACCTCGCACTCCGACCGCGTCCACGTGCGCCGCCGCTGACCCCGGGCCAGCGTTGCGCGTCTCCAACACACGGTTGCTGTCACACGATATTTCATCGACTTGGACAATTTTTATGGCCTTACTCAAGGTCAACGCTTCTGTTCTCAGCAGGCGATCACGCACAACTGTATTACTTATACCACAAACAATGCGGTCGCGAATAAGTTCCTCTTCTAAAGTTTTGAACTCACAATTTTTACTCAGCAGTTTCAAAGCGGTGACGTACTGATTGATTGACTCACCGGTTTCTTGACTTCTCATAAAAAAGTTATATCTAGCGAGGGTTATATTTGTTTTTACACCAAAGTATTCGTCAAACTTTTTTAGTAACACATCGACATCGTCTTTCTCTTTCTCGTCGGTAAATGAAAATGTTTCGAAGACATCGAAACCCTCCGGTCCAATCAAGTTGATGAGCAGACTAGCCTTTACACCGCCTTCTTCTTTATGCACCCCGGATGCTTTCAAAAACAGGCTAAACTGCATCTTCCACCGCTTCCATGCGTCAGCCCGGCTGACGGGGCTGCCATCCAAACTCAATTCGGGCGGTGGTCTAGCGTGCTCCATTATCACAAAACAATAATTAGTCGATTTTCTACACGTTAACGCGAAATTCTGCCAATTTACTTAATTATAAACTTCTATTTTTATTAAAAATAACACCGCTGTCACCATGTAGTGTAATGAAACGACCGAGTCTGGATAACAACTGCTTTATTTAAGTAAGAGGGTAGTTAGGTCGCTACTTACATAGAACTACCCTCAACACCTATATCGTATCCATTTTGAATGGAGCATAAACGTAAACAAACCGCCCATACTTAACCTAAACCAAAATTCACTTTGTTGGCGCGTCCTTTTATACGTAATTTACATTACTTGTCGATTTTAGATCCTCCCTTCAATAAAAATTGCTTACAATTATATTTGAAACATACATAAGGATCTTTTAATATAAGTTGGAGAAGCCACTGGCTCCTGAAACACAGTTCTTAAACTAGTTAATTGTGGCTATTTTTACCGGCTTCAACAAAAAGGAGGAGTTTCTCAATTCGTCTGTATTATTATTATTATTATATTTTTATGTTTGTTACCTCAGACTGGGTGGTCCGATTTGCATGATTATTTTTATTTTATTCAGTTCTGACAATGGGATCCATGAAAATTCATGAAAAACTGTAAAAATTGAAGTCGCTTTATAGTTTTTTAAAACAAAATTTATTATTTTTTCTATTAACGAATTTATTTCAATACTTCTGAAAATCTATTATTGCAAATTAAAATTGTCATTGACTACATCATCATTATCTCACAACTTGACAAGAGGCTTGCGTTCTATTACCTATTTGGTATTTATTTTCTATCACCTACTTATCTGCTTGTATTATTATAATGGCTTGAAATTTAAGTGGAGTTAATACGAATTCAGTATTGTACGATTTTTTATGTCTATAAATCAATAAAAGCACAAAAAAAAATATAAACACATCGATTACACCTAAGGTCATTCATTTAATTGTCATAATGAAACGACACCGATCGCTTCCTAAGCGAAAAATACTTTATGCACTAATGTTTAGCCATTAAACTGGCTAAACAAACAACGGAAAAATATGAAATTAGACTTACTTAAATAAACTTTCGAAACCGCATGTATTTCGTGAACGTAGCAAACGCACTAAGTCACCGCGGTGGCGGGCGGCGGCGCGCGGGGCGGCGGCCACAGCAGCGGTGTTTCATCGCGATTTTCGCCACAGTGCGTAAATCGCACGCGAGTGTGAGGAGGCATTAGTGCGATCAATGTACATTTCTAGCAAAATCAAGTTGGTAACATTACGTTCGATTTTTTTGGTATGCCAAAGAGGATTTTGTTCCTCTTACGAAGTTATTGTATTCTCTTTGTTTGTTCCATTGAAAATCATTGTGAAATTGCGTTTTAGCTATATTCTCGAGTGTTTGTACTTATTATTTGAATTCAACTCGAGCGTGTTTAGTGAAATATATCGATGATTTAACTGCATTACCTTCAAGTGGTAAGTTTTATTGTAACCTTCACAGTTGCCCTCAAAATTCTATTTATTTATTTGTTGTTATTTAGATTCTTCGAAAAACGGTCCATAAAGCCACCTTTACCAGCTTCGGTAACCCACAAATTACTTTAGGATATACAGTTACTACTATCGGTATTGTCAGTCGTCACTAGCGTTTCTCTTACAACCAGGAAGAGAAAGGTGCACACTGCTCAGTACTGCTAAAGTACCTACCTCTACCTACATTGTTGTTACAGCCATAACCCACTTAGAAATAAGCTATAAACATATATAATTTTCTCCATACCTCATGTTCTACAGATTTTCAATCAGTCAATTTCTCCATTATGTCTGAACTCCAGTTTGATTTCATATATGTAACATTGTTGATGCAGGATGCTAGAATTTCCTCATATACCAGCTAATAGTGCACTTGCACATCATATTAAGTAGGTCAATGAATGTTCATAGCAATGGTTTTATATATTTCTTGTTTTGTAGGTCAGTTGCACCACACTATCCAGCAAAGGTACAAAATATTTTTTATTCTAATTTTCTAAATTAATTTATGACCAGAATCAAATTTAATATTGTTGCATAAGAACCGATCGGTGAGTGTGTTGTCATTATAGAATGTATTTTTGCGTAGGATAATCAGTCTATAACACTTTTTGCATTGTGCTAAAATAATCAACACATACAAACAACATAGGAAAGACAATGTTCTTCTTTTTATAGATGGCGGAAGTAGATCCCGAAACTCTTCTGGAGTGGTTATTAACAGGGCAGGGTGATGAGCGTGACATGCAGCTTATTGCCCTTGAACAACTGTGTATGCTACTCCTCATGTCTGATAATGTTGACAGATGCTTTGAGAGGTAACATTGAACCTAGTTTGCTTTGATCATCAAGCGGAGACAGTGATCCTGCGCTGCAGACGGCGGCGGCGGCGGCGGCGGGCGGCGGCCAGCCCAGCTGGTGCCGGCCTCGCCGCTGTACCCGGCGGCGGCGGCAGCGTGCTGGCCGCGCCCGCGGCCGCTCGAGCCCCCTCGGCCTCCGCGCCAACCTCGCCGGCGGCCCCGGGCCCCGGCGGTAGCTCCACCTCGCACTCCGACCGCGTCCACGTGCGCCGCCGCTGACCCCGGGCCAGCGTTGCGCGTCTCCAACACACGGTTGCTGTCACACGATATTTCATCGACTTGGACAATTTTTATGGCCTTACTCAAGGTCAACGCTTCTGTTCTCAGCAGGCGATCACGCACAACTGTATTACTTATACCACAAACAATGCGGTCGCGAATAAGTTCCTCTTCTAAAGTTTTGAACTCACAATTTTTACTCAGCAGTTTCAAAGCGGTGACGTACTGATTGATTGACTCACCGGTTTCTTGACTTCTCATAAAAAAGTTATATCTAGCGAGGGTTATATTTGTTTTTACACCAAAGTATTCGTCAAACTTTTTTAGTAACACATCGACATCGTCTTTCTCTTTCTCGTCGGTAAATGAAAATGTTTCGAAGACATCGAAACCCTCCGGTCCAATCAAGTTGATGAGCAGACTAGCCTTTACACCGCCTTCTTCTTTATGCACCCCGGATGCTTTCAAAAACAGGCTAAACTGCATCTTCCACCGCTTCCATGCGTCAGCCCGGCTGACGGGGCTGCCATCCAAACTCAATTCGGGCGGTGGTCTAGCGTGCTCCATTATCACAAAACAATAATTAGTCGATTTTCTACACGTTAACGCGAAATTCTGCCAATTTACTTAATTATAAACTTCTATTTTTATTAAAAATAACACCGCTGTCACCATGTAGTGTAATGAAACGACCGAGTCTGGATAACAACTGCTTTATTTAAGTAAGAGGGTAGTTAGGTCGCTACTTACATAGAACTACCCTCAACACCTATATCGTATCCATTTTGAATGGAGCATAAACGTAAACAAACCGCCCATACTTAACCTAAACCAAAATTCACTTTGTTGGCGCGTCCTTTTATACGTAATTTACATTACTTGTCGATTTTAGATCCTCCCTTCAATAAAAATTGCTTACAATTATATTTGAAACATACATAAGGATCTTTTAATATAAGTTGGAGAAGCCACTGGCTCCTGAAACACAGTTCTTAAACTAGTTAATTGTGGCTATTTTTACCGGCTTCAACAAAAAGGAGGAGTTTCTCAATTCGTCTGTATTATTATTATTATTATATTTTTATGTTTGTTACCTCAGACTGGGTGGTCCGATTTGCATGATTATTTTTATTTTATTCAGTTCTGACAATGGGATCCATGAAAATTCATGAAAAACTGTAAAAATTGAAGTCGCTTTATAGTTTTTTAAAACAAAATTTATTATTTTTTCTATTAACGAATTTATTTCAATACTTCTGAAAATCTATTATTGCAAATTAAAATTGTCATTGACTACATCATCATTATCTCACAACTTGACAAGAGGCTTGCGTTCTATTACCTATTTGGTATTTATTTTCTATCACCTACTTATCTGCTTGTATTATTATAATGGCTTGAAATTTAAGTGGAGTTAATACGAATTCAGTATTGTACGATTTTTTATGTCTATAAATCAATAAAAGCACAAAAAAAAATATAAACACATCGATTACACCTAAGGTCATTCATTTAATTGTCATAATGAAACGACACCGATCGCTTCCTAAGCGAAAAATACTTTATGCACTAATGTTTAGCCATTAAACTGGCTAAACAAACAACGGAAAAATATGAAATTAGACTTACTTAAATAAACTTTCGAAACCGCATGTATTTCGTGAACGTAGCAAACGCACTAAGTCACCGCGGTGGCGGGCGGCGGCGCGCGGGGCGGCGGCCACAGCAGCGGTGTTTCATCGCGATTTTCGCCACAGTGCGTAAATCGCACGCGAGTGTGAGGAGGCATTAGTGCGATCAATGTACATTTCTAGCAAAATCAAGTTGGTAACATTACGTTCGATTTTTTTGGTATGCCAAAGAGGATTTTGTTCCTCTTACGAAGTTATTGTATTCTCTTTGTTTGTTCCATTGAAAATCATTGTGAAATTGCGTTTTAGCTATATTCTCGAGTGTTTGTACTTATTATTTGAATTCAACTCGAGCGTGTTTAGTGAAATATATCGATGATTTAACTGCATTACCTTCAAGTGGTAAGTTTTATTGTAACCTTCACAGTTGCCCTCAAAATTCTATTTATTTATTTGTTGTTATTTAGATTCTTCGAAAAACGGTCCATAAAGCCACCTTTACCAGCTTCGGTAACCCACAAATTACTTTAGGATATACAGTTACTACTATCGGTATTGTCAGTCGTCACTAGCGTTTCTCTTACAACCAGGAAGAGAAAGGTGCACACTGCTCAGTACTGCTAAAGTACCTACCTCTACCTACATTGTTGTTACAGCCATAACCCACTTAGAAATAAGCTATAAACATATATAATTTTCTCCATACCTCATGTTCTACAGATTTTCAATCAGTCAATTTCTCCATTATGTCTGAACTCCAGTTTGATTTCATATATGTAACATTGTTGATGCAGGATGCTAGAATTTCCTCATATACCAGCTAATAGTGCACTTGCACATCATATTAAGTAGGTCAATGAATGTTCATAGCAATGGTTTTATATATTTCTTGTTTTGTAGGTCAGTTGCACCACACTATCCAGCAAAGGTACAAAATATTTTTTATTCTAATTTTCTAAATTAATTTATGACCAGAATCAAATTTAATATTGTTGCATAAGAACCGATCGGTGAGTGTGTTGTCATTATAGAATGTATTTTTGCGTAGGATAATCAGTCTATAACACTTTTTGCATTGTGCTAAAATAATCAACACATACAAACAACATAGGAAAGACAATGTTCTTCTTTTTATAGATGGCGGAAGTAGATCCCGAAACTCTTCTGGAGTGGTTATTAACAGGGCAGGGTGATGAGCGTGACATGCAGCTTATTGCCCTTGAACAACTGTGTATGCTACTCCTCATGTCTGATAATGTTGACAGATGCTTTGAGAGGTAACATTGAACCTAGTTTGCTTTGATCAATCAATAACTAGCGAGAATACTAAGATAAATTGCTGAAAAAATTCATACTTTGATTATGAGAAGTTTTGTCAGAATTATGTTAACAAGAAAATAACATTCCTTGTATGGTTTTAAACTTTCAGCTGTCCACCCAGAACATTCTTGCCAGCTCTTTGCAAGATATTCCTTGATGAGTATGCACCTGATAATGTTTTAGAGGTGACAGCAAGAGCCATCACATACTACTTGGATGTTTCTGGTTTGTACTATTGACTGTTTTCATACTTATCTGTACCTTCATTTCAATAATTTAAGCCTTATTATAAGCAGAAGTTTATAATGACTTTTTTTCACAGCTGAATGCACAAGGAGAATAGTGGCTATTGATGGAGCAGTAAAGGCAATCTGCAGCCGATTGTTCACTGTAGATCCTAACAATCGCACCAGCAAGGATTTAGCTGAGCAGTGCATCAAAGTAAGTTCTATAAGTACCTACTAGTATCAACTTCATCTGGCCTTGAACTAAAAATGCAGACTGCCTATTTTGTTGTGGTTTTTATGAGGTAGTTTGATTGTATGTTGATACTTTATTGTTTGATGAAATTGAATAGGTAATCAATGACTAATAATGATATTGCATTCAAAAGCACCAGCTCATAATCAAGCTTGTGCGAGTTAAATTTATTTAGCAAGTGAGATTTAAATGTGAAGAAAATTTATGAACTTTCTTCTTGCAATAGGTTTTGGAGTTGGTATGCACACGGGAGGCTGGTGCTGTATGGGAAGGTGGCGGTCTACCATCTGTGCTGCATTTTATCACCCATCATGGAACATCTGTCCACAAGGACACTCTCCATTCAGCAATGGCTGTTGTTTCCAGGTACCATCCATTAAGCCATTCAGTTTCCTGGGTGGGGTAAAATATAAACATTCACTTTGATTTGATTTCCTTTGTATTAGGATGCATTCACTTTGGATGCAAATTGGTTTGCACCTATAAATATGTATACTTTTCGAATGAATTGAGTGTGCGCACTGAGTATGTTTTGCTCATATCTATTTATCAAGCTGTTTATATAGTAAAAATTTGATTTGTCTAAGTGCTTATTTTGTAAGTCTAAAGAAACAAACGATTTGACTCTGACTCTGACTCTCCAAATAGGCAAAATAGGCAGTGTCCTGATGATATTGCATTTGTGAAGTCATTTTTGTTGCAATGAATAATTTGTATAGGTTTTGTTGTCATCGTTATATCATAGAACTGAAAACATTTTTGTGAATTCAGTGAATTTCATCATATTATGAAAGATATCGTATTTTATTTTTAGAATCACTTTGATTGCTCCGGCATTTATCCATAAACCAAGTTAATTAACTTTTCTACATCCATTGTTTATGTTTCATGTAGGTATGAATGCGTTATACTTCAAGGAGCTGGGCTGGTTAGGGCCTGCTTAGGCAGGGGTATAATGCACAATACACTCCTATGCGAGACGTCCGTGCAGATCTTAGTTCCCCCACTTAGAATTAGAATTAGAATGCGTTATAAAATCTGAACAAGTTTGGATAGTTTGCGGACTTCGTCGTCGCGTTGTAACAAAACGCACGTATAATAGAGGTATACGTACGAATACGACGCACGCACGCAGTTCGCGCGCTCCAATAAAACTTGTAGTACTAAAGTATTAGTAGAATTCGTACGTTTCAAATTCGGACTAAAACGTGTCCTCAGTGAGTGTGGCCTTATACAGTAAGGCATTCTTAGATGCTCTTCTCAAATATGATAGTTTTTAAGTCTACGGGTGTGCTATCTATCATACCACTGTTGCGGAGAGATGCGAAATTAATCATTTACATTGATTCAGAATTTAATTATCTCCTTGTTTCTGATTGGATGATTTCTAACACAAGTTCGATGATTTATAAAGGTGTATATTCTCAGGGTGTGTGGGAAGATGGAGCCAGGTGATGCTCGTGTAGGGGATGCAGTATCCTCTCTATCAGCCCTGCTACGTCACAGCGACGCTCGCGTGGCTGACGCAGCCCTACGCTGCTTCGCTTCGCTCGCTGATAGATTTGCTCGGGCCCACGCCGACCCTGTGCCACTTGCTGAGCATGGTAAGTAATCCAATCTGTCGTGCTTCTTCATACACATACTGGTAACCAACCACTGTTGGACATAAACTTCATCAATTGTGCTAGAATCACACTTTTTCACCATGCTCGTTAGGTGCACGACTAATTGTGGTATACAATAAATAATAATTTTTAAAACTGATGATATTCTAGAATTTTTGTGCAAGTAGGTACATAGCTTTATCCGCTCGTAGTTTCGCACGCGTTTTTGGTTATAAAAAGTAGCCTTCATAATTATCTTATTTGAAGTCCTAGAAATACATCTACATATATACAACAGATATGGTTGAAGTTCTATCTATTGCATAATAGATAGAATTTCAACCCCATCAGTTCAGTTGTTTTAGCATGAAGAGGTAACAATCATCCAAACTTTCGCATTTATAATATTAATGTGATCAGCAATCTGTAGATGGCAGAACAATAAGATATTAATATGAATGCCTTTTCAGGTTTAATTGAAGAATTGATTCGCCGTCTAGGCAGCACTGAAACCGGCGACGACAAATGTATGGCCCCTTCAGTTTCCACCACTGTCAGTCTACTGTCCACTCTCTGCCGTGGATCTGCTCAGATTACCCATGTACGTTTTAATATTGAAATAGGTGTCTTAGACATAGCGTAATTATATGTAGTCTATTAATTATGTAGGATTATGTAGGTAAGGATTTAGTGAAGACCTCTGGCACGGTGGACAGAGGTCTGCCTGCGACGAGGCTGCGAGTTCGACTCTCGTCCTTTGAAAAATGTTAGAATGATCGAATTCATCACAAATATTAGTTCCAGGTGTTCTGGATATCTATCTATGTAGTGTATTGTATTATGTATATCAGCCATCTAGTACCCATATCACAAGCTCTTCTTAGCTTGGGCACAGTCTACCTATATGCATACAGTTGTTTGACGAAGGCGTTTTGAGAAGCAATCGTGCGGTGGCCTAGACACGGGTTGGGAGAGTCCTTCGGCCGTCCCGTCCCTTACGTCCCCGCACGATTTTCAATGCCACATCAAAAGACAACTGTATGCAGTCTTCGTCGAACGACTGTATGCATATTGGTAGGCTGTGGCTTGGGGCTAGGTGATGCATTGTGGATTGCCTAGTATTATTATTAAATCTGTATTATTGAGATACGTATATCGTTTCCCGCCACAATATTCAAATTTATGAAGTCTTTCTGTCAAAATTTACGTACAGCCAATGAGTAGCCTTCTCCATTCCCACTATACGAATCTATTGTTTCACAGGACCTAGTCCGGGCGGAGCTTTGTTCAGCCGTGGAGGCGGCGGTGCAAGCAGACGAGCGCTGGTGCCTCGAGTGCATGCGCCTTGTGGACTTACTGCTTGTACTGTTGTGTGAAGGAAGACATGCTATACAGATGTAAGATTACTTTAAGGTGCTGCGCAAACGTAGACACGGCACACCAAACACTTTTTGATCGTTTATGATATGTGTAAAGTGGGAGAAACTAGACATAACACAGTTAATGCATGCACAGGGAGTGGATGATTTCATACTGGTTCTATAGAAAACAAATATTCATTGGTAGCTTGTATCTGACACAAGACAGGATTGTGTTGTGTATTGCGAGACGACAGAAAATCATGCAGTTTAAAGCATTGTGGCTTGTATATTTAAATAAAGGTAAACCTATACATGTAGGACGCGTGTATCTTTGGTTCTCGAATAACCGAGGTTATGTTGTATGCGAGATATTAGAAATATGATGTCATTTAAGTCTTTATTAAGTTTGTAACCCAAAAAATCTAAGAAGTCCGTCAATTTAGATTGTCAGTCAAAGTTCCTTGTGACGTCACACCTTACGACCCTTTTTAGAAGGTTTGACGTCACGCGGAACTTTAACTGTAATCTTCATTATTTTTGGTTAATTGACTAAAGAAAAAATACATGTCCAATATCTTTTTAACCGACTTCAAAAAAAGGAGGAGGTTCTCAGTTCGTCTGTTTTTTTAATGTTTGTTACCTCAGATCTTTTGACTGGGTGGTCCGATTTGCATGATAATTTTTTTTATGAAAGCTGGTGCCTCCCGTCTGGTCCCATTTTAATTTTGTTCAGTTCTGACAATGGGATCCATCAAAATTCAAGAAAAAACAGTAAAAATGAAGTCGGTTTATAGTTTTTTAAGACCAAATTAATTATGATACGTCACAACACCCCCCACTCCCAAATTTGACGCGCTTTATTTTATGTAATTTTTTGTTTGGGATTGTATAAAATGACTGCACGTCTCAAATACACGGTCGGCAACTTGCCTGTGCATTTGACACGTGCTTTGATTGACAATAGAAAAAAAATATGTCCAATAGCTTCGAATATTCTAACTGACAAACTAGACTAATGTTTTTTTTTGCGAGGACACTAAACTTGTGTATTTCAGCGGCGGGTCTCGAACCGGTACTCCGGCGGCCGGCCCCAGCAGCGGGGCCTGCGGTGAAGGCTCCCCGGCAACGCCGAGGGGAGACAAATCGCACAGGCAACTGATAGGTATGCCATAAATCACCACTTAACTACCCACCCCCCCCCCCTCTCTCTCTCTTACTCCCTAAAATCCCTCAAAGGAGAAAAATAATAGGAAAAATAGTACAAACATGTTCCAGGTGTTGCAGTGCCATCGATGGCATCGATGGCACGATGCATCGTTATTGTGCATCATGCTCGGCGACAATCTATTCTGATGTCACGGTTATAAAATATACCAACTTTGCGTGTAATGTTATGAATGACACAGAACTACTTTTTACTTTAAAATAAATAATTAAAAGAATAACATCTTTATTTTACAAACAGTACTTAGATACTACATTACATAAAACTTAAGAGTAAAAGAAAAGTGTACTTAGGTCCGTTGACAAAATTGGTTCACCAATGCTGGTCTTGCGACAGAGCCTTGAACTTGTTAACGTTATGGATAAATTACTTTAATTTTTAACCAACTTCAATGAGAAGGTTCTCAATTCGACTGTTTTTTTATGTTTGTTACCTCAGAACTTTTCACTGGTGGTTTTCACACGTGGTCCGATTTTCATGATTTTTTCATTTGAAAGCTGGTTATTTGAAGCACACGGGAAGCCGTGTGGTCCCGTTTTAATTTCGTCCAGTACTGACAATGTAAGTCGGTTTATAGGTTTTTAAAACAAAATCAGTTATCTATTGTAAGGATACCGTACTAAAACATCGTGGAATTTTCTGATTTTCATAAATTATACAACATTCTTTTTCACCAGATTGCATTCGTGGGAAAGACACTGAAGCATTGCTGGCTGCAGTATCTAGCGGTTCTGTCGACGTCAACTTCACAGACGACGTCGGCCAGACGCTCCTCAACTGGGCTGCGGCTTTCGGCACCAAGGAAATGGTCGAGTTTCTCTGCGATAGAGGTGATTATTAATTCTTTCCTGAGATATATTGTGCCTATCCGAAGAGGAATTCCATGATTTCATCATTTATTAGAAAAAATAAAGGCAGGATAAGGATGAGCCTGAAATTAATTATTACTGTGAAGTTAGTATAAAGCACACCCAAGACTTGATTTTTATCCTGATTATTAACTCACGCATTAGATATCCTATTAAAATTTTACTTTTCATTTGCATTATATTATTTAGCAATCTCACTAAGTTACCTACACAACATATGTACATACATACATTTATCAACATAGTAAGAAGACTAAACAGATAAAAATTGCCTACATTGCTACACTGCTGGGCAAAGGCTTTCTCCATAGACTTCACTCCACAGGACATTAAAAATAAATAAACTATACTGGACATACCACGACGTCATGACCTACGGAGCTGAGACGTGGACACTCACGATAGGGTTGGTCCACCAGTTCAAAGTCGCCCAGCGAGCTATGGAAAGAGCTATGCTCGGAGTCTCTGATGGATAGGATTCGTAACGAACACATCCGACAGAGAACCAAAGTTATCGACATACCTCAAAGAATTAGCAAGTTGAAGTGGCAGTGGGCCGGCCATATCTCGCGAAGAACCGACAACCGATGGGTTAACGAGTTCTTGAGTGAAGACTCGGCAAACGTAGTGTAGGGCGCCCTCCGGCCGGGTGGGATGAAGATCTGCGAAAGACTGCAGGCAGATGCAGGATGCGTCAAGCTGAAGACAGGGTGCTATGGCGCTCATTAGGGGAGGCCTATGTCCAGCAGTGGACTAATACAGGCTGATGATGATGAAAGTGATGATGGACATATCACACGGGACATGGATTCGATTTCACAACCATTTTTCTAGGTTCCGACGTGAATCGCGGACAGCGTTCTTCGTCTCTCCACTACGCTGCGTGCTTCGGCCGACCGGCCATAGCTAAGGTGCTGTTGCGGTATGGCGCGAACGCTGACCTACGAGACGAGGATGGAAAGACGCCTTTGGATAAGGCAAGGGAAAGACACGATCAAGGTAAACTTTCAAAAAGAAAATAAATAATAATAAATAATTCTGGACTATTCACACAGCATTATCTAGCCCCAAGCTAAGCAGAACTTGTGTTATGGGTACTAGATAACTGATATACATATATATAAAGCATACTAACGCGAATAACAATTTTATTGTCACTTAAAGGACGACTTGTTGAACGATTGCTCAGAAAAATGTTCGGTCTTCACAGTAGTGACAACGCGACATAAAGATAAGAGTGCGAATTGCAACATGCATACGGCATTCGCGGATAGACTAGGAACTGAAGAATTCTGACGAAAGGGTCATTAGAAGTTATCCACATCTGCCATTCATGACGAAACTGAACGGAAATTATACAAAAAACTGTTTCTGACGAAAGAGGAATCTGACGGACTTGCTCTAAATCGAAAATTTAAGGCACTCTAAAGTACTCTTGGCATTCTCTCTGAATTATTATTTGTCTTTCTGTACAAGTGTACTTGCTCTTTAGAAGTAGCATTGATGCAATGGGTATTTATCTTCATGGACTTCCGAAGAGGTTTAGGAAAATCATTATATTTAAACGA
This sequence comes from Eupithecia tripunctaria, assembly GCA_955876795.1. Classification (NCBI taxonomy): domain Eukaryota; kingdom Metazoa; phylum Arthropoda; class Insecta; order Lepidoptera; family Geometridae; genus Eupithecia; species Eupithecia tripunctaria. The sequence goes on along the minus strand of OY041609.1, from coordinate 8,159,922 downwards.
TAATGTAGAGTGCCGGTGCAATGGTTGGCGCAAATTCTAAGCCAGCACCACACTTCTCAAAAACCCATTTCTCTACAACTGTAGCGTTTGTGCCCGCATGTCTGACTTGAGAAATATTTCAGGTCACAGAGAAGTGGCTGCAATACTGCAGTGTCCCGGTGAATGGCTAGTCGTCGACAATCAGGATGCACCCTTAATGGGCAATGATTACGATTTCCCCGAAACTGGCGATAAGGAAATGGCCGCGGTCTACCTTGAGTGAGTATTGTGAAATAGAAAATCAATCAGTATTAGATCTCCCAAGGAATACAGTCTTATCTGGAAAATCTCAAAAGCCAGATGAATTTATACTTTTCGGTTCGAGTATAAACGAACGTTAATGAATAAATGCAACGATTTACATCATAAATCGCTAAGGAAACTCTATAAAGCTTTACAAAAAGAAATACAACCAAAAAGAAATAAAACTTGATGTAGAATGTTTGTTAACAAACCAAGACACAAACTAAAACTACAAGTAATGACAATTGCGCATTAAAAAAGTGCAGTGTTAACAAACATTTTGCATCGATTTTAGGTACGTATTAGGTCTATACGTGGCTAAAATCGACGTAATAATAAATTACGTATCGGAGTAATAATAAAATCGTTCACAGTTATCACCATAGCAGCTCTCTTCAGCTGTCTTCAGCTAGATATCAATATTCTGACTGAAATGACATACTTTGAAATATCATTATAACTTTATTCACAGACGGTTGGTGCCAGCGTTCTGCGCGCGCTACCTAGGCGCAGGTGCAGCAGGCGTACGGCGTGCATGCCTCTCGTTGGTGCGCAAGATGGTTCACTACGCACCGTCGCGGCTGCTCCGCGAAATGTCCAGCGCAAGGGAGCCGCACACCGCGGCTTTACTTACCCAGCTTATTGCCGCTGTGCTTGATAACGTGGTATGTATTGCTAATGATTTAGAGGTGATTTTTGTTTGTCTCAGCCCACTTTAAACCTTGATTCGACTGGGATCGGTAGCGCCGTTTGGGACTTTAGTTTATGCGTTTAAGTGGTGGCCTTGAAAAGATAGATCTATTGAAGTTGCAGACAAGTTAAGATAATCAGACGATTTAATTATTATTTTCGGTTAAGAGGGCAGTTTTCATTCGTCAAAGCTAAAATACGAAGTTGGTGATTGTCTGATCAACTTTCATGGTATTCACCATTATATTAAATGGTGTCACCAGAAAATTGTGACCAAACTGACTCCAAACCAATTATATTCTTCTAGGTTATGCTACACTAACAAGAAATAAATTACTCTGTGCCCTTTGAATGTGTAAAGTACAATAGAGGTATAATTATAATGAACTCGTGTGAATAATCAGGGCGAGGTGACGGTCCGACGCACGCAGCCGCGGCTCCTGCGCAGCCGCTATATCCGCCCGCCAGCGGTAATGTTCCGATGGTGTGATGAAACATGTGCTAATGTTTATGTCCTATGACGTATGATGGCTTCTTAAATATTGAGCAGGCGCCCACGTTGACGCGAATCCGAGCACCGATTTTGATATATTCTAAGCGATGCGACGTTCTCTAAGTAAGAAGGGATCGGTTTGTCGTAACGTCTTTTAAATATATCCAAATCGTATTTCAAAATCAAGGCCCATGAGCTCGTATCTCAACAGAAAAAACAAAAAGTTTACATCAACGATGTCTTCTCCGCTTGGATAAATAAGCCCTGACTCGAAAATTCTTTATACTTAGCTCATTTCGTATCTATTTGTCTGACTTTTGATCCATCAGGCGTCGGTTTTCAATATTTTGGAGCCGTAATATCATTATTGCTTGCGAAATCATCGCTTAGACATCCTCCAATGTCCATGCTATGATGTCGTTAATGCTCAGCTTTGTTTAATCAAAGTTAAACCGATTCTATGTAGCCATGATCCATTACTCTCAGAAAGGTACTAATAAATGTTTCGAACTGATACACAAACCCACAGTTCAAGATTGTTGCATCCATATTGTAAAAACATCACACCATCGAAACTTACTCGCATTAGAAAGTTTTGTTGTATTTGTTTGTGTTGTTTGATTTTGTTAAAATTTTTCTTTTTCTTTGGCTAATTTTCTACGTGTTTTTAAAGTATTACTAAAATGTTTTATTACCATAAGCACATTAGAGTTCCAGAAGCACCACTAAACTAGTATGTATTACTGAACAAAACATACATTCATACACATTTAACCTTACAACTGTTGAAAAATCTGCTCTTTGTCTCATTATAAATACTGGCGTGATAAGGGTAGACAGAACAATTAAATAATATCCCGATTTTTTTTTTTTTTTATTTTTTTTTTATCAGAAATAGTCCTTCGTTTGACCGCAATCTCACAATTCTCACATGATGGATAGCGAAGATGCGGCCGACGATGTATCACGAAGGTCTAGAAGATTGATTTGCTTGTAACGTTGTATATTTTAGACTTATTTTAAACATTCGATATTTAAGACCTGACGACGGCTTACTTTATACCGACCTGCAACATTAAAATCAAACGGGAGTAGCTTTTAACTGGTAAGTTATATCAGTGGGCATTAAGGGAACTTAATGCCCGATCGATTTAACGCCCTGTATGTTTAACAATTTTTAAGTACGAGTCAATTTAGTTTTTCGCTTCCTGACCATTTCATGAAACTTGCTCTCGAAGAAATCATTTTTTTTATGATCGGCGGGTGGATTCCAATAAGTCAGTCCATCATGTCCATCATGTTTAATTGTTTCTTTCCCTTTAGTCTCGTTTTAAAATCAGTTATTCTTCTACCAGGATGACGACGACGGTCATCTAGTCGTGCTTGGAATCGCTGAAGAGCTGATGATGAAGGCTTCTGATATCTATCTGGAGCAGTTCGCACGCCTCGGAGTTTTCAGCAAGGTTGAGTCGCTGGCCTCTGCCGCGGTGCCTGTCTCAGACTCGACATCATCTGCTTCTTCTACAAGTAAGTTATCCTTGTTTAATTGTATTTTGTACCCTACCACTATGGCTTACTAAGGCTTGAGTACCTTAAAACGATAAGCGACAGAAATTTTCATAAATTTTAAGTCAAAGTTAACCGATGAACCTACTACCTACATAATTGTCCTAATATCTTTCGAAGGACATCTGCCGAACTGTAATAATGAATTAATTAACCTGCAACTAAGATTTAAAATTTCACATGTCTTTTAAATTCTGGTGTCCAAGGCTTATTTCGTTGATTGGTAAATTCTATATTTTTCGTGGCCATGGAAAAATTGGTCTTCTACTTTTTTCACTGTAAAGTGGCAGTGGGCATCAAAAAGCTATGTATTATAACTATAACAGACCTCAAAAAAGGAGGAGGTTCTCAATTCGACTGTATTTTTTTTTGTTTGTTACTGAACTTTTTTACTGGGTGATCCGATTTTCATGTTTTTTTATATATATTTTTTTATATTAAAGCTGGTGCTTTCCGTGTGGTCCCATTTTAATTTTGTTCAGTTCTGACAGTGGAATCCATGAAAATTCACGAAAAATCTTAAAAATTGAAGTCGGTTTATAGTTTTTCAAAACAAAATTAATATTAATTATTGTTTTTTGTTACAAGATATTCATAATATCATACTTTTGTATTATATTTTTTGTACACTTACCTTACCATATTCATTACACTACCTTTGTCCATACCCAAAAGGTTTGCAGTAAAAAAACTCCTGTAGGGTTAATTAAGCTTGCCTTTGTACATGTCCTTTATGTTGTCAACTTTTGTGTATTGTTTTATTTGTGTACAATAAAGATTTATAGATTTTGTTATGTTTACATTGATGAATGTCTTGGTTTACCTAAAACTTCTTGTATTCTGAATCGGAGTAAAAAACCATACGTTTTTGTCTCAGCAAACGCAAGCGCTTCAAGCGTCACAGTAAGCTGCAGCGAAGACGCATCATGCCTGTCAAACGGAATCGTTTACTCGTGGCGTGAGTGGGCTCTCTGCCGCGGGCGAGACGCGCTCTATTTGTGGAACGATGTTGCTGCGTTGGAACTCAGCACTGGAAGCAATGGCTGGTTCCGCTATCTGTTGGATGGGAAACTCGCTACTATGTATTCGAGCGGCAGTCCTGAACATCAGACTGATAATACAGGTACGATAAAGTTACACATTAATATAGTTGTTGCTCTGCACTGATTGGAGCTAGATGATGCAGTGTGGATAGTCCAGTATCATTACTAGACCACAGATAATATAATACTATACGCTATACTATTATTTATTTATTTATTTACAACTGATGCCTGATTTTAGTTTTGAACTTTTCAATATTTTTGCTCAATTTTATGCGCCATGATCACGGATTACGTTATGGTTTTTAAAGTTTTATTACAAGTTATACTAAAATTTATTACTCTTTTAAGGGTCGTGTTTGCTATAACATCTCTAGTTTTAAGTTTTGTATGTATTCGGTTGTATTCATCCATGCTGTGGCAATCTGCAAAAATTTTAATGTCATTATTTTATTAATGTGGACATTTTAACATTAAGTGGACAGACATTTTAGGTAAAAAATTTACAGACATTAGGTTAAAATAATGATTAAAATGATCTGTTTTTTTTCAGAAAATCGTGGCGAGTTTATTGACAAATTGCAAAGGGCGAGAGCTTCTGTCAAGAACTCAGTGCCCCAACCAATCCTGTCTAAACCAGGATCAGCAAAGCTCATTCTTGGAAACTGGGCGCTGACCTGTAAGAGGTAAGTTCGTAAATTTTTTAAACATATGTTCAAAAAAACATCACTGTGCACTGATATCTCGTGTCTAATGTGCCTGGGCATTATCCATCTGCCTATACCAGACCTACAATCTATGGTGTGGTCTGCTGGTGACATACTAATAATTATGGTTTCTCTGACAGGGACAGGGAACTTCACATTCACAATACAGATGGGCAACAACAATCAACAGTCCTACGAGAAGAGCTGGCCGGTTTCATATTCGAATCGAACCGTGGCACAAGACATGCGTTTACCGCCGACACTTTCCTCGGTAAGTTTTACTTACTTTGCTTCTATTTTATGTGTGTGTGCTACAAATAGAATTCGAATTATTTCAACTATATTTTGATGTTGTGAAAGTAATTCGTGCACCGTCCTTATGCCCTAACCCCCTCTGAACCCTCTCCCCCATGAAAAAATCGAATTACCAATGACTGACTGACTGATTCATAAGGTTGTTCTCCTTGATGGTAATTATGCCAATTAGCATAACTTAATGCCAATTAGATTTCAGCTGGTATTGAAGCCGCAATTTTTCATGACCTTAAATTTGACGTTTGAGTACTCGGGGTAATGTTTTGTTACTAATTAAATACTAACAAGTGTAGTTTCAGATCTGGGAGGTGGATTTAACGGTCGTAAATCTGTGGCTGTTGCGAATGCGGTCAACGCTATTCGATCCCGTACGGCCAACAAGACAGAAACTGTCAAAGCTCAGGTTAGTGGAATTTATTTGGCTGGAGTGTTATTAAAGATAAAAATAATTTAAACATCTAACTTCGCTGTCGCAGATGAAATAAACAACTTGTTTCTGCCGCATCACCAACTCAATTTCATCTTATTGTCAGGTCTGTGAGCGCGCCCGGAATCTTTACTCGCGCCATCTTGCGAGCGCGGCGACGCAACAACCTCGCCCGCCCGTTGCTCGTCTGCGCGCGTTGTTAGCCCGTTTGCAACGCATCGCTACACAACCTACAGGTAGATTTTCTTATTTTTCTGTTATGCAGTAAAGAAAAAAGTAACCGTAAACTTAAACATAGTAAAATAAAAATAAAAATGTATTTTGTTCTTTCCTATGAAATTATATATATATTGCTAGTCATTAACGACGGGATATTTACCATGATTGGAGTTATGAGCTTTCATGGTAAATATCCCGTTGTTAATGATTTTAGTGTTAATAACCACGATGGATTCAAAAGTTTTATATTTATTGATTGCGCACATGAAACCATGATATTTTATACATAATATCAAGGATAAAATCGAACTGCTATCAGAGTTTATCTTTATGAATGACTGAACTGAGTTGACTATGTAGTGGTAGCTTATATCATTTTGTTTTATCATAGGAGACTGGCAAGAAGAACTAAAGGAATCTTTAGACCAGCTCTCGAATCTTCTGTGTGGTGAAGAGCATCTCTCGGCATATGAGCTGCAGTCTTCGGGATTGGCACCTGCATTGCTTCAAGTTCTGTCACCACAAGCTAATGGTTTGTATAGTTTTATACCACCCTGTTCATACTTTATGAGTTGAAGATTGTAAAAAATAGTTCCACCACCTCTCACAAGATAATTCACCGGCAAAATTGTTGAAACCAATAGTTAGCTAAATGTTGAACTTGACTGTTAAAAAATCCCATCGACCACTTCCTTCCCGTTTAACAGAGCCTTTGCCACTGAACTTCTATTTTTTTCGGTTCTTATTACATAAAGAAAAATGTGTATTTAGAACCAATGTGATTGGTAGATTCCTAGAATACCTACATAAGACCCACGATCACTTTAAACTCTCAGTGACGAGCTATCCGAGAGGAGAAAATTGAAAATCAGCACTGAATTGACTCGTTATTTGTTTTATTCAATAGGTCTAACTGTATTTTATGTATTGGCGTTAGATCTTTGTCTATTCTATTCTATATTAGTTCAACTTCCAGATGGTCTAGGACAAGCCAGCGAGCGAGCGCGCGTAGTAGGCGAATGGGCAGCCCGCAGCGGAGGCGCCGTCGCCTCGCGTCTAGTCGCGGTATTGGAGAGCGTGGAACGCTTGCCTGTCATCACTCCGGCAGGCGACGCGCCGCCGCCCGCGCCCGCCGCATCGCTACATCTACTCACCAAGAGGATCAGGTAATATCGCCAAACGGAAAGCCTATCTATGGTTTATCAATTTTGAATGAAGCATGTTAGTAAACAAAATACGACACAAATAACAAAATCTCACTTGTTTGTGTTGGAAGAACACCAACGTTTCCGTTCCGTTTTAGTTAACCCGCTTACATTCATAATGAATTCGTCAAACTACGAAAGTTTTTATAGTAAAAAAATCTCACTTGCTTGGCGTCGAGTTTCAGATATAATTGTAAGCTATTTTTATTGAAGGGAGGATCTAAAATCGACAAGTTATATAAGTTACGTATAAAAGGACGCGCCAACAAAGTGAATTTTAGGTTAAGCATGGGCGGTTTGTTTACTAACATGCTTCATTCAAAGTGGACACGGTATAGTTTAAAACTATTTTGCTTTACGTTAAAAACAAAAGAAATCGAGCAAGCCGGGGGTGGCAACTAGTCACTTCACAGAAAAATCACCCTAGTAGTGGTAAGGTGCACTTTTTGCTGATCGTACATTATTTTGTATAGACTGGCTCACAGTAGGTACGTGAATGATGTAGAAACGCGGTGAAGTCCCCAGGAGCCCACAGGAGGGGTTTATTCTCCCATATAACTCCCATATAGATGTATAGAAATTGATTTAGTTACTTTTGTCGATTATGTTTCTAATAGTAAGTTGATCACTACACCACGTGTAATGAATGTTTTATTTTTTCAAAACTGCTTAATAATTTTTAAGGTCCTCATTTATGTATGTTATGTACACAACAGCACTATAGTGGTAGGGTTTCGCCCCGGCGGCGGCGTACCACCTGGGGTAGGCTTGGTGGTAGGCTGGGCCCGTCATGGAATATTCCTTAGGCATTTTTGTCAATGGAAAATAAATGACATATTTATTACTAGCTGCGCACGCGCTGTTCCTATAGAATCGTTAAAAGGTGATTTTCATCTCATGGGAACTGATTTATGGGATAAAAAGTAGCCGATGTTTAATTCCGGGATTAGAATGAATGAATAAAAATAATACATGTGTGCAAAATTTCAGCCAGATTCGTTCAGTAGTTTTGGCGTGCAAGAGGTAACAAACATCCATCCATCCATACAAATTTTCGCATTTTTAATATTATATAGTGTGATTGTTAATATATAAACGTGATGTGTCTTGTTTTTGTCTATTAGGATACGCGTAGAGCGAGCTAACGACGAGTCAGTGGAAGACCCCAACGCAAACTCCACAGTCAACAACAATGGTCGTAATCTAAAGGTTGAGGCTCTGACCACGGTGCGTCAACTGGAACGCTTCCTGGCCAAGTCTGTTGCGAGGCAGTGGTACGACATGGAGCGAGCTACGTTCCATTTCATACAGAAATTGAAGACGGATGGACCTATCACTTTTACATACGACGTAAGTATGGTTCATGATGGATTTTTATCATATTTTTTTATCAGTACTGCAAAGAGTCGCATGTTCTTTTATTCTTTATATTTCTGAGGTTGTTTGCCCGGAACAAGCCAATATCGGAGTCGAATCCAGAGTGAATGTAGAATAAGTTCCTTCGGGTAAACCACGCTCTGCCATAGGCCACCTCTCCACCACATAATATAATTACAATGTACGTCCTCGACGGGACGTGAACTCTTTACGGTGGGAAATGCTCAAAAAGTAATGTTTTATGTCCTCAGCATGATTTTGACGAGAACGGCGTGTTTTACTTCATCGGAACCAACGCCGGAACATGCGAATGGGTGAATCCGGGCGCGCACGGCCTAGTTTGCGTATGGTCGTCCGACGGTCGCCAACTACCGTACGGTAGGGCCGAAGACATCCTGTCCCGTGCACCGGAACCTCTGAATGTCCATACGAATGACGATAGAAGGGCCTTCATTGCGGTTGATCTAGGCCTGAATATTGTACCTTCTGCGTATTCTCTACGACACGCCAGGGGATACGGACGATCAGCGCTGAGGAATTGGTTATTCCAGGTTAGTATTTGATCCATAAAATATTTATAGAAAGGAAATTATAAACAAATTAGAACTAGTTTTTACAAGAGCTAACTGCAGACTGCTGCAAACAATCTAAAGGTAGCTCAACCGCACCATGGCTAAGTCTGAGAAACTGACACATGTCATGGGACCAATGGTATACAACCAGTTGCCCAAAACAATAGGGAGGCCGCTAGTCTCAACACGTTCATAACCAAACTAAAACGCTGGCTTGTCGAGCAGACTTTCTACACCTTCAACGAGCTCACAAGCCTGAAAATAAAGTAATATGTAGGTACTTGCAAATGTATAAATTTTATTATCAAAATTGGACAATAATATGACCTGTAAGGCACATTCCATTATTAAATAAATAAATAAACTGAACTGAACTGAGTTTATAATTTAGCCCGTTTTTCTAGATGTCAATGGATGGTGTAGCCTGGACGACACTACTCTCTCACAGCGACGAGCAAGCTCTCCAAGAGCCCGGCAGCACTGCCACTTGGCGAATCCGCTGCGACACGCCCTACCGCTACTTGCGAGTTCAACAGAACGGCAAGAACGCGAGTGGACAGAGTCACTATCTCTCGCTATCCGGCCTGGAAATATATGGCAACGTAAGCGGGCTTATACATCTTTCACCTCAGCCTTTTAGGGCTCATATACACGGACGGCAAGTCACCAACTGCAAGGCTCGACGGCAGCCGTCGACTGCAGTCGAGCCTTGCAGCCAGTAACATGCCGTCCATGTATTTGAGACGAACTGTTGTTTGTCCTAAACTTTAGCAGTTTTTAGCAGAAATATTCTTGTGTTTTCTTTGCTGCTAGGGTCCAGTAAACACCCAAAAAACGATTATACAATTCATTATCTGACCATTATAAATTTAGCGCATGTTATTACATACTACACGTGTTTTATGTCTATTTTTGTGTGACGTTAGTTCCTTTTTTAAATGCATTTCTATGTAAAATGAAAAGAAATTAAATATGCCATGAAGTGGCTCAATGAAATTTATATGCCGTTTAGTTTCATTGAAGTGACTGGGCTGAAATTAGGCCATTTAGTTTCATCGTTTCATAATAAAAAATCATTAAGTATCGTTTTTCCCTTCTTGATATTCTTTTGTCAATGTTTAATTCAAGCGAACTGTAATTCACAGGTTGTAAGCGCGGTAGATACCGCACCTCGTCAATGCGGCAGCGGAGCTACCACAGCCGCCGCGACAGCTACCGCGGCAGCTGCGGTCAGCGGCGGCGCGCGCGCCCGTCCTTTCTCCCGCCATTCACGCAGAATTTGCGCCGGTGCGAGGGTCGCCAGGGGATTGCATTGGAAGTGGAGGGATCAGGATGGATCGCACCCCGCGCTGGGGACAATCACCTCTGATCTGCATAATGGATGGGTTGATGTCAGGTAAGTGTCATCATCAATACAATACAATACAATACAATACAATATAATTGTCATCCCACATGGTTGCTATGTACCAGCTATGTATGGATAGTATTGAATTCGAAATAGAGAGTTCGCGTTGTTTTATGTAACTACTAACAAGGCAGCTCTTTACATTATGAAATATAAATGGTTATCTAAGCTTTATACCTAAACTAAGATGATGATGATGGCGATGCTGTTTGCTGATGCTACGCTCGCCTACCCCTACAACCCTACTGGTCCGGGATATTTGGACGGATTGATAAATGCTAGTTTTAATCAATTTTATGGACTTTATGGTTCCAGCTAAGTACTCAATTAAAGTCTACTGAATAGTTATTTTTCTAACACGCTAATAAATATGTTTATCTGTTTAGGTGGGACCACGGCGGACGGAACTCATACCGCATGGGGGCGGAGGGAAAGTTTGATCTCAAAATTGTGTGTGGCGACGCCGCAGAGGGCGCTAAACCTAACAGAATGAGCCACTCCACTCCTAGTCTACCCGATGCTACAGGCGCGGAGAACCAGGTATTTTGTTTAATGAGTCAAGCGTTTACAATATCAAATGTGCATTTACAACATCTTAATACGATTACAATAATGTACAATGTAGAGTTAGAACAAGTCACAATCTCTACTGAGTCACAGATAATACTCTACTGAGTTTTCTTACTGCAACAAGCAAAATCTTACAATATGATTTCGTTAATTTAATTGATGTTGGTTTAACTTATGAGAAATGGAGCCGATTCAGAGCAATCGGTATTTTATGAACTGCTACATTATTGTTAAGAATCTATACAAAAATCTATATTAAAAAATCTATACAAACTCTCTCACTGCAAAAGATATACCTACTCGTAGTAGCGGCTTTCAAAGAGGTAAAATATATATCCACCCTCAATGATTCAACTTAATCAGGTATTTCAATTAATTTTATTTCGGTGTTGCACAACCCAAACATAATAAATTAAATTAAATTGTCAACAGTGACAAAATAAGCCTTTTCTTTGCAGATGTCTGTTGCGTCAACGGAACAAGCATCGTCAGCTGATAATATTTCAGGCGAAGAAATGCCGAGCAACATGTCGCGTCCACGCACGCACGTCACGGACCTATCTGCTATTAACAACTCTACGCATCATATCAATACAGGTTATAATTCTATGAAATTAATCCTATTTCTTAATATTTTTTGTCAATACAGAGTCAATAATAAGACGAAGCTAGAACCTTCGAACTAAGCCCGTATATTATTATTACAAGGAAATCAGCTAGAAAACAAACTAATTATTCCACTGCAGTCATATCTCGTAATCGGATTAAGCAATTTTGATTTGCTTTTTTTTTAATTAAAAAAAGTTGATCGGTATATCAATCTAGTCTAATGCTATCATAGTTCATACTAAAATAGTTGGTGCTTCTCGAACTCGATATATTGTAAAATTTGCTAGTTTTGTGTTGCGATCTATCTAGATTCGTTCTTTTTGACATTGCTTGAGGCTAAGCCAGATGTGTGTGTTGTCCAGCAATATAAATTTATGGCATATATTTGTACCGATTATAGTACATCAGTCATCTGGTACCAATAACACAAGCTCTGCTCACTAAACGAAGCTCAGTGAAAAAGTCCACCATTATTTATTTATTGTTTCATTAATGATCTCTGTGGCGCAGCGGGCGAAGGTCCGCCTGCGATGCAACAGGCTGCGGGTTCGATTCCGGTTGTTCTGGTTGTTTTCTATCTATAATAGAAACTATCTATCTATGTATCAGTATGTGTATCATGTATTGTATTTTTTTTAACACTTTATTGCACTGAAGTACAAAGGGTGGGCTTAATGCCGAGGCATTTTCTACCTGCCAACCAGAAACATGTTTTTACAGGGGGCGTGCTAATTTAAGTTTTACAGATTACCTATAAAAATAATTAATATTACCTACCTATTTATACATAAATACATACTCTAATACCTACCAAAGCAAAAGTTACCATTATGTATCATTAGTTACAAATATTTTATCCAAGCTTAACTATTTGTATAACCTCTTAAGAAAAAGCCTGCGCACCATTTGCTTAAATGCATCACGTGGTGTATTATGTGTATCAGTCATCTAGTACCCATAACACAAGCTCTGCTTAGCTTGGGGGTAGATGATGCTGTGTGGATTGTCCAGCAATATTTATTAATTAATTTATTATTATACAATTTCCTACAGATCTCGCGACAATAGTGGAATCCCTAACTCTCGGGGCCGAAAGCAACAACTGCATGTCTGATCTCGGCAACACTTCCTTCACGAACATGGAACTGGGACCGACCAGTATCACCGACATCACTAAACCATATCCCGCTAAAGAGCCTGTGCCAGAGGCGAACTCACGAGAGGTTTGTATTGTTTATTTACTCTATAGTCGATGGTTTAGTCTCTCTCTAAAAGCTTTGAATGTTTGTGTGAAGTTTTGCGTGGAGTAGATAGAGTTGTCTTAATTTCTTTTTTATTTTCTTGCAAAAGTTACTTTATTTTTTATTACTAAGGCGCAACAAGCATTGTGTGCGACTACAACTCGACTGTGCGACCGTGGTATGGTAGATATAATCTACTTTTTTTCTTAGCATTTGAACTCTTTGGTCCATTATGCGCTGCGTTAACGAAATAACGACCCATCCCGGCTAGAGTCCCCGTCCCGCAAGGGTGGACATTTATTTTTTAAACATAAATAGGTATAGCCTATGTTACTCAAGGATAATGTTGCATTCTAATGGTAATTAAAAATATTTTTTGAAATCGGCTCTGTAGTTTTTGTATTGCAGTCTGACGAATAGTAACAAACATACAAAAATACAAATCTTTTCTCCATAAAATATCAGTGTAGATTATATGAATGGTCGCAGTGAGTTGTGGTCGCAAGCATTACTTGCCTTAGCTTATTTATCCAAGTTTTCGCTGTGTTAATAATTATTTAAAATTAGTTGAAGACAGCCGAGGACTCCCAGCTAATATTTCCCTGTATTCGTGTGGTAAGACCCCTTATCCCCTTATATATTAAAACAGGACGGCGAAGCTCGCAATAACGAAAATGAAGCTGTTCGCAACAGCGCCAATTCTCTCAGCGAGCTATTGGCTCTGCCAGCTTCGTTGCTGCATACGCTGCGAAATAACGCTAATAGAATACAGATACAGGTATATACTTTAAACTTTTGATGGCAGGCCAAGGCCGCACTGCAAGATAGTAACTTGGATGGTTGGCGGGTTGTTTCGATGGTAGCGCACTTAATGTCAAAATTTATTTTAACCCGTACACGCTAAACAACCAACGAGGTAAAACAACTAAAAAACAAACAGCGCTCCGCTACATATAGGCGATTAGCTGAACTAGACGCTTGCAGTGTGGCCGGTTCTGTACATTTTCATACGTTTGTATTCTCATTATACCATTCCTCAACCTCAATATCAACAGCCTGTATTGGTCCATTGCTGGACGCAGGCCTCCCCCTGATAAGCACCTTGTTGGCCATTTCGGTCAGTTATTATACCATTCTAGTTAGCATAATACCATCCATCCATGGTGCGGCCGTGACCTTCTGTTATTTACATTGAAATCACCCATTACGTGGTCATGTGCCATGCAACGGTACAATAACATCTTAGATTTCCAAGATTCCAATAAGTACTTTCGATCCATTGCTAGCTTAACTATGCTTAGAACTGAAACCTAACCATAAAACTTGTTTATTATTATTATTATTAACCTGTTAACATGGCATGTTTTTTGTCTACAGTGTATAGAGCGGGAAGAGCGCGCTGAAGCACAGTACAGCGACCACAAAAAAGATAATAACTCCAGCTGCGGCTCTGGCAATATGAGTGCTAGTGAACCAGATTTAACTAATCAGGTAATTCTTCTTCTTAGTCAGTCGCTCTAGGCAGAGTCGTGGTCATGATGGGGTCCTGATGAATGGCTGCTTGTGCAATGCGTCACCATCGTTCCCGGTTGGTTGCGTTGTGGGAGCAGTCGGTCATGGACTGTGTCAGGTGTTGAGGTCCGACCATCTGGTTGGAGAGCGACCACGAGACCTCTTGTTCTCCATTCTGCCTTGGGCCACGAGATACTCCATCGAGTCTTCATTCCGTGCCACGTGCCCAAAGAACTGCAGTATCTGCACAGTAGACGATAATCTTTCCTTGACACGAAGTTCTTTGAGGATGGAGATGTTAGTCCGATGCGCGGTCCACGGAATCCTCAGCATCTCAAGTGCATCAATTTTCTTCTGATCTTTGTTGTGAAGTCTTAGGCCCGTATTATGAAAGCTTACTCAGTATATCATAGAAGCTTGAGTGACGTTTGTGCCATAGAAAAGCGTTACTTAGAGGCCACGTTTCATGTTAATCAGGTAATTAGATCAATATTAATCATAGAAAATCAAATTATGTCACAAAATTTTTTTGCTTCGACAGGACATGAACCCGATCCCTCTTTCCCTTGATTTTCTTAGAAATTACCCGATGTGTAAACTATACTAACTAAAATACCTTAGAATATTAACCATAGTTTGAAAAACGTCGCCAACTCGTTACGCGAATCCGTTTGAGCCTCTAGTTGAATTTTTCGTGTCACATCTGCATCTACAGTCTATCCTAGTCCACTGCTGGGCCTAAGCCTCCCCTGGAAAGTGCTTAAAAGGTTCTTATTATAAGGGAATAAGGCTACATCAACGTTGGGTGTTAAGGATGGGGTTCGCATTTTGTTCATCTCTTCTGCAAGAGGCGCTGCTGCCTTGATGGAGCCTTTACTCACTTACGTCACGCACGACACAAACGAGAGTTGGGGTGGAGCGTATTTTAAGCCGGCACCAATATCACTGTCAACCAAACTACCAAATAACACCCTCCCCCTTTTATACGCAAATATTTTTATTTTTCTTATAATGATTAAAGTCAGCTCTTTCGTTATGCCGACGTTAATTAACACTGATAAAAATAAATACATAATACTGCACAATCCACACAATATCCATCTAGTCCCAATAAAAGCTTTTGAAAATGCTATACTATGTGATAGTTAGAAGATTTAAGATTTAATTTGAACCTTATGTCCAAGGAAAGTAAGCAGGGCTTTTGTATAATACCAAAAATTAATTTGAACCTTGTACCCAGGGCACGACACGACTTTTGGAATCTCTTGGCATTGGCCGTGGTGCCGGCCGCGGCAGCAATCCGCAGCGTGCCAATCGCGCTAATAACGCGGCCAGCCTATTCCCGAGGTAAGACCATATCCAAAACTTCTATAAAACGTCCACCATAGACATGTTGTTTCGCAGTTTTGTGTGTATTTTTGCCTTTTATGTACTAATGAATAATCATATTATTTACTACGTTCTGCCCGCGGCTTCGCACGATATGTTTCCAGAATAAAAATAGATTGATAAGATAGCCTATATAGATAAGTTCCTTAGAATAAGTCCCATACTAAGGAAAGCTTGTTTCATCATCGATATACGCTTGAGTGACTTTTATACCTTAGAAGAGGGTTATTCAAATATGGTCTATATTTTAATAACGCTTTTCTAAGGTATAAAAGTCATGATGGTATCAATGATCTCACATGGAAACTGCGATAAATCTATCTATGTTATTCAGTCCGATCCGTTAACTACTTTTGGCGTGAAGAGCCAACAAGTATCTAAACATACAAGGTTTCTCATTTAAAATATTAGTTGTCTTAGTTGAAACATATTATACTTACACTAGTTTCTGCTCGCGGCTTCGCACTCGTGGTACCCAGGATTAATGTAGCTTTTTATTAGTCAAAAAATTTGTCTAATCGGACTAGTACCGTCCACAGATTAACCCTTCTCACAAACTCATAAACAATATTAGCGTTGATGTAGATATACGACTATCATCTCCGAGATTTTGATCAGGCTTCTAAATCGCCAAGAAGTGATCCTTGCGTGAGTATCGTGTGTAGTAAAACTCCTTATTCGTTAACCCAATCACTGCGGTGCGATCCGTGTTGTTGGACGAACGCGTCATGGGTTCTGAACGTGTTAAAACTAAATGTTCTGTAACTTACTTACTGGCGGCGTGGCGCAGTGACTCGAGGTGGATCTTCGAGGGCAGAGACCATCAGTTGTCGCAGACGTCCCGCTTTGCCATTGACCCACATTTCGCGGCAACGGATGCGGGTCTGATCTTCAGGGACTTCGTGCCGTCGACTGGACTGTCTGTATCGCACAATACAGCCCACTAGTATGGACGGCCTAGAAATGCTTTTTCTATGATTAGAGAGAGGAGAGTATACGAGAAAATGGTGTCAATTATGTTGCCAACAAAACCTTAATTAACTAGTCTAAAAAATCTGTAGTCGTTTTTTATGATCGAAAATAATGGTCGTTTACATTTTTGGTATAATTCATTCATAATTAATTAATTTATTTCACATGTGGACTTATAGCTAAAACCAAAACGTCTAAGAGTCAGGGTAACGTATATAAATAATTATTAATCATAATGTCAAATATAAAAAAAAAAAATTATGCATAATGTCAAATCCAAAAAAAAGTTATACCAAAATCAAATACATAAATCTATTTCCCTAAATAATAAAAAATTAACAGTGTTCAATTGCATTTTAAAATGAGAAGGTCAGTCTGTTACTACTTCTTATTTAGTTTTGGTGCCAATAGAATCCACACTACTGTCACACATTGTATTTACAAAAAATAATTAAACTTGCAGGAATTAATTATTACACACATTCGATGAGGATTCTGTGTAAATTTTACATGACTTACCATAAAATTACTGTACTGTGGTCTGTGGTCTTCATGGTTCGTGCATGTATGTAAGTTTCTTTATTCCACCATAAATTTTCATTGCCTGGATAGGTTTGAATGTACATCTCGTGTGAAAATGGCAACAAAAAAGCCTTGTCTAGGCTGTCCATGCTAAAATCTACAGGGTGTAGTATAAATGTTGTTTGTAATAAGACTGTGTCGTGTGACAACCTACTTTGTTCCAGCCTTGTACGGTTAGCTCTATCAAGCAACTTCCCGGGCGGTCTATTATCAACAGCGCAGAGCTACCCATCGCTCGCGCCCGACGCTCAAAATGCTCTAACTCTGTCTCTCACTTCAACTTCCAGTGAGAGTGAGCAAGTAAGTTGTTTTATTCCTTTAATACACGTTCGATTTTTGATAACCAGATAAGAATATGTATTTTTTTTCTTATGTATTCTATATAACCAGTTAGGAGTACGGAATGTACTTGCAATTTTCGTAGCCATGTTTCATAACCAGCTATGAAAATGGTTTATTATCTTTTCATAACTGGTTTTCAATTAATAATAATTTATTGTCTGCTTTTTAATTTCTTGTTTAAAATAACATACATTCTAAAAAGCACGTCATCTCTGCGTGCCTTGCTACATGGTTATTTGCCGCATTTCGTTGCTGTTTTTTCTGCGTTGTAACGAAGCTTGATATTCGTCATCTTCAATATTAAATTGATACTTAGGCTATCCTAAGTATCAATTTAATATTGACCAGCCCTATGGCTGGTCCACCAGTTAAAACTTAAAAGTCACTCAGCGATCTATAGAAAGAACTATGCACAGAGTCTCTCTGAAGGATAGGATTAGTAACCAATACATCCTAAGAGAACCAAAGTTATTGACACAGCTCAGAGAATTAGCAAGCTGAAGTGGCAGTAGGCCGCATCTTGCGAAGAACCGACAACCGCTCTGGGGTAAACGAGTTCTTGAGTGGAGAGCGCTACTCCGAAACGTAGTATGGAACGCCCTCCGGCTAGGTGTCATGCTGATCTGTGAAAGACTGCAGGCAGATGCTGGAGGCGTCAAGCTAAAGACAAAGCGCTATGGCACTCATTAGGGGAGCCCTGAGTCCAGCTAATTAATATATATGAATATTATAAATGACCGGTTATCGCAGGTATCATTAGAAGACTTCCTCGAATCATGCCGAGCGCCAGCCTTGCTGACAGAGCTAGAAGACGACGACGACGGCGATGACGCACTCGACAGCGACAAAGAAAACGAGCCCACCTATCATGATGTGGTTAGTATTGTATGTGGTAGAATGAGTATATTTATTTATTTATATTGAGCTATCCCTTTTATACTAAGGTGCTTCCAATACTAAGGTGTTTACCAAGAGATGATGATTAGCAGCTTTGTCGTTAAACTGTAATGTATAAACACGTGAGTCTAAAACGCCAAAACAACGTTTTAAATTTTACCATTTGTTGGTGCCTTTTAAATTTTTAGATTTGGTTTATCATAACCTAGAAACTTTTTGAATATTATTTATCCACAAAGGTCCCACAGTAGGCATTATTTTCTTTAAAAATTACTAAAGCGATCTTTATATTCAAGGTATCCCGTAACCTGTTATCGCTCATGGAAGAAGAGGCCTTGGAGGCGGTTCGCGGAGGCCTAAGCGGCACGCCTCGCTCCCGCCGTCCGTGGGACGAAGACTTTGTGCTGAAGCGTCAATTCTCAGCGCTCATCCCCGCTTTCGATCCACGACCGGGCCGTACGAATCTCAATCAAACTGTTGGTAAGTGTCTATTGGTCCCAATGAATTACTTATAGCAGTTATTAATAATAAATATAGAATGCTGGACGATCCACACAGCATTATCTAGCCCCAAGCTTAGCAGTGATTGTGTTATGGGTACTAGATAAGTGATATATTTAATTATTGTATTAAGAGGCCGGGGAATGGTGAATTGCCCATACAAACGCAATACCAAAATGATTTCTAATTCAACCATATTTGCAGTATACCATTGTATTATTTGTATTTGAATCGTATTTATCTAGGTCCCTCCGTTGTTTTTTTTTTCAAAATACTTACCTAAAACGAAATATAGACAATCGCATTTTGCACATTTTTATGCCAAAATAGACCAGTTTTCTTCCTATTTGGATCGTATTGAAAACAATAATATCTTACGCGTTCTTAACGGTCGAACATAGCTTATATTGTCTAGTTACAGAATAACAATACTATGTGAAGAATACAAAAAGTTTTCATTCATCATTTTTGGTATTACGGAACACAACCAAATTCATACCATTTTTGAACGGCTACTATTGCTATCGCGCACGCACGGGGCGGGATTACTTCGGTTGTGTGATCGCTCGGACACGTACGCACGCCACGCACACACGCTAATGCAACGTGTATTTACACGGTGCGCCCGCCGCAGCCGCGCCGCTCAGCCCCGTGTGACGACGACGACAACGAACGACGATCTCCGAGGTCGTTGTCGCAGGGACACCTTATTAGGTACTTACTATGGATGGACGTTAGAATAGAAGGAAGAGTACTTCTTATTTACTATTTTCTAAACTAAATCAAGTGTTGGGTAGGTACATGGTTTCAAAACGAGTTTGTATGAGGGCCTCATTCTATTTTGTGAGGTGGGACAATGTCATGCTTCAATCAAATGTCATGTCATCAATTTCTAACAGTAAGGCGTTTTGTTGGATGAGTAGGTGCATTGTTTTCACTATTCACGAAGACCTCGGCGGGCAAGCGAGGTTCCGCCGGAACGCAACGGGGTCGCAGGTTCGATTTGCGGCTCGGGACAAATTTCTCTATAGATCGGGTGATTTGTGTATTTTATATGTATAATAAAAAAGATATATAGAGTATAGTACAGTAGTAGGTATATAATTAGTTGGATTGGGATAGGAAGGTTAGTTAGGTGGTATAGTACCTACTCAGGTAATTGAGATGTTTTTATGTAGTGTTGGCGTACCTACCTACCTACGTTTAGTTTTTAATAATAATAATACATGTGTTGTGGTTATGACTAAATGCAATGTTTCACATTTACCTACCTAGCTACTAGTTTAGTATTTACTTACCTATGTCGATGTCTATTAGAATTACTATAAGATGATAGGTCGGTAGATAAATTATATTTGTAGATAAGGTGCGTATTATAGTAAATTTTATAAACCTGTGTGTAAGTACCTATACCGTGTCCATTTTGAATGAAGCATAAATGTAAACAAACCGTCCATAGTTAACCTAAAAGTCACTTTGTTGGCGCGTCCTTTTATACGTAATCTCCATTACTTGTAGCTTTTAGATCATCCCTTCAATAATTTTTTTTACAATTATATCTGAAACTCGACGCCAAGCAAGTGAGATTATGATATTTGTGTCGTAGTTTGTTTACTAACATGCTTCATTCAAAATGGATAAACCATAGGTAAGGTAGTTGTAAAGGATCTACAATGACATTGTAGTCCGATCACTCATTCATTACATTACCTACTCAAACAAATAAATATTTTTACAAAACACCTAAAAAATACGTTAGTGGCTGTTTTACTGCTTCAATCAAACTTGCACAAATTGTAGGTATGCAGGTACAAGTACAAACATATTTACAACGAAAGTTTGTTGTGTTGTCATTCCAACAAAGCAGAACTTTTGTTGTAAGTTTCTATCTAGGTAAAATTTCTGCCTCTTTTTGACGTAAAGAAGTAACAAACATCTATCTATCTATCCAAACTTTGAATTATATTTTAATTTTTTGAAGTATAGGTAGGTAACTGCATACTACTACATAGGCATTTCCTGGTAGATTTCTTGAGATATAAGTACCTACGTACCTACCTATTAGGCCTTGTAGAAAAACTTGGAAAAAAAACGGATAAGCAAACTAGTAGGTAGATACTTCGGGCACGAATGTAGGAATTGTATGTTTTATAAAATCCAGGAGTTTGTTAAAAAAATCTAAGTAAATGTAGGTGTAGGTCATAATAAAAATTTTCTGTGACGTCATCCTAGGTACGTACACATAAGGTGAACTTATGGTGCAAATCTTATTTTCGTCACTAATTGCAACCGCTCCGTGGCGTAGGCGGACCTTGCCTGCTTCAGACGCGAGAAGAACCGAGTTCAAATCTCCACGTCGCGTCGCGGCGTTATAATTATTTTTCATTTCTTGTAACTTATTTGTCTTCGAGTCAACTCGAAAAATAATAACAACTAACAGTCTAAAGGTTTCTTCGTTGTTTCATTAATTTTAGTCATACCGAAGCGACTGAAATCAAAAATGTGTCAGTGTATTTTTTGATATGATTTGACCTTTTCTAAGTGTAGGTACATTTACATTTATTGTATTTATGATAATAAAGCATTTTTGATTTTTGAATTTTGACGTTTTTATGTATGAGATGGGGGACCTACCTTACCTAGGTTTAGGTAATTATACCTCTGTTGTAACTAAATGCAATGTTTCACATTTACCTACCTAGCTACTAGTTTAGTATTTACTTACTTACCTATGTAGGTATCTATTAGAATTACTATAGGATGATAGGTAGGTTAATTAATTATATTTGTAGATAAAGTGCGTAGTAATAATAAATTGTAAAAACCATGCACCTACTCAGGTACCTGTGTGTAAGTAGGTAAGGTTGAGTTGTAAATGATCTACCTACTATGATATTGTAATGTAATCAGATCACTCATTCATTACACAACAAATAAATATTCTCACAAAACTCCTAAAAAATAAGTACAGGGCATTTTATGCCTGCTTCAATCACACTTGCACAAATTATAGGTAGGTAGTTAGGTAAGTAGGTACAAACAAATTGATGGATATTTATAACGAAAGTTTGTTGTGTTGTAATTCCAGCAAAGCAGAACTTTTGTTGTAAGTTTCTATCTAGGCAAAATTTCTGCCTCTTTTTGACGTAAAGAAGTACCTAATAAACATCTATCTATCTATCTGTCGAAACTTTTCCCCGTGTAGCGGACTGGGCATTGAATGCGTATATTACTATACATACTAACACCTTCATGGCCCATGACGCAGATGTCCCACCCACCACGTCTCGACCAAGAGATATCCACTGGTGGGCGGCCTGCAGAACAATTCTACCACCGAACTGCGATCAACCCAACCTGCATTCCCAGCGTGGGGATTATGGGCACTACCCCTGAGATAAAAACCAATAAGGCGCTAACCAATAAATACACATCCCTAAAGAAATAGGTAGCTACCGCCTTTAAATTGTTATCAGTGGCAGATGTATAGATAGATACCTAGCAACCTACATTTACTCACACACACACACACGCATAAGACGGCACGGCACTATGGTTGTGTGTTCCCTTCACGTATTGTAGTACCGCGTCCCGTGCCCCGCGCGCGCCTGCATCAGCTAACCTGAGATAGCGATATTCGGAGCGGAGTTTTGTACGCGACTCGAATAGAATCTTTGCCCGGTGTTCTCCGGCCCCTTAAGTATCTCAGTTATCTAATACCCAAGCACTACATAGATAGATATTTTCCATTATACAGAAAAAACAGTTACCTAAAGTATTGGTGCTGAGATCCAAGCACTCAAATTTTGCGTAGATTCGTTGTGATAGATTAAAAAATCATGAACTTGGCGATCTCCATAAATTACATTAAAAAAAAATAGTCTTCTAATCAAAGGTCTCGTCAAATCTTCCAAATTCCTTTAAAATATATTTTTATTTCTTGATCATACCATCTATTCCTCAATACAGATCTGGAAATACCTCTGAACGAGGCTTCTGACGAAGACGAGGAGGAATCAGCCGCAGAAGAACGAACCCCCGCTGAACCTGTGCAAGAGGACAACGCTTTTTGCGCCGCTGTGCAAACCGCGTTGCTTTCTTCCACTGGTGGCGCTGCTGCAGAGGGCACGGCGCCCGCGGCGCCCGCGGCACCCGCTGCTGTCGCCAGTGCGAGGTTAGTCCCACTGACTTTCATCTAGGGCCATTCCCATTCAAAAACTGAATGAGACCTCCGTTGCTCAGAAGCGGAAAAACAGTCCCTTTAAAAACCAGTTGAAGAGAACATAGCGCTCGGCCCCCACTTCTGCCGCCAGCACCGGACAATACTCTAGTTATATTATTTACTACTCTCGCGGCTTCGCACGCGTGTTTTCTATGGAAACGTTTTCTATTCTATGGGAACTGATTTAAGGGATAAAAAGCATTTGTCCCAGCATTAGAATTACCTGTGTGCAAAATTTAATCCCGATCCGTTTAGTAGTTTCGTTAAGAGGCAACAAACATCCATTCATACAAACATTCGCATTTATAATATTAGTGTGATTTAACGATGCTTTACCAAAACCCACTGGTAGGCATTGAGTATATAGTTGATGTTTACCGCACCGATATTAATTAAAAAAGATCGAGTCCGATTTGATTGCTATTTTTTTTGCAGTGCAGCGGCAGTGTGATATAAACTTTTTGGCATCTATTTTGCAATTTGTATTTGTCATGTGCTTCTGGGACAAACGCAGTCTACGAGCTTAAAATTTGTAAACGCCGCCCCTACATAATCGATTTGTGCCATAAGTAAATGGTTTCTTTTCTAAATCTTATAGGTTGCCAGCTCTGCGACTTGTGCTGACCGGAGGCGGCGCATCGCTTACCCTTGAGCGGCCCGCTTGGACCTTGTACCGCGCTATCTTAGCGCTCAACGCACTTATGGCTCCGCACGATGGTATGCACAGGGAGGTTACCTACACGTAAGTAACTTGCTCATTACTTGATAGTTCTACTACACCTACACGTAAGTAACTTGCTCATTACTTGATAGTTCTACTACTAGCGTTGCGTAGAGACTCAAAGTGGATCTTGGCCTCAGACAAGATTATCAGTTGTCACGGCTCCTTATCTATCCAATTCAGTGACGGCACGAAGTTTTTATGAAAATTTCCTCCTGTTTAGGGAAATCAAATCTGGTTACAAAATCATTAAAAACCGTAAGTTGTGATGTTATTATGTTTGTTTATGTTGACGTCATTGTTTTTTTTTCAGACTAACTTACAAAGAGATAGACGGAATGGAAACGGTTGCATCATCCAGTGACAGCGAAGAAGAAGAACCTAATGATCCAGGTAAAACTTTTTTATAAGTCTGTTGCAGCTCAATTGGAGCGGAATTGGCTAATCGTTAGTTATAATGAGCATCTCGTCATCTAGCTGTTTTCCGATTGGCCATTTTCTCGCCGCTCCCCGTTAGGGATATGCCTTTACGTACGTATCGTATACATTAATTTTATCTGAATCCCATCGGTCGTATACTTCACACACTCAAAGGGATGGACTAATTTGCAAGGATGTTTCAGCACCAACGCGTACTGAACACAACGTGTACAAAGTAGAGTTACTACACTTTGGTTGTAGCAAACCCAAAGTGTAGGACATTAGAAGGACATTATCCACCCACCCCGCTATTTATTTAATTATTAAAAGACTAAGAAGTTAACAGTGTAAGAACCAAATCACTCACTCTTTATACCTTAAGAGCTATCTAAAACAAAAGTAATTTGATGTACATCTTAAATATTTGTCGGCAGATTCCGGTATTGTCGGAGCGAGCGGCAGCGAGGGTACCATGGCATCTTGCTGCGTGCGAGTGCTTCGTAGACTGAGGGCGGCTGCTCTAGAGTTACCCGCTGAGGCTTTCCTGTCAACGAAGCTGACTAACAAACTGCATCAGCAGTTGCAGGAACCTTTGACGCTTGCGGCCGGCGCGACGCCACCCTGGTAAGTATATAGAAACTGACTTGTTAGTGCAGTCAGCTGTATTTTTCGTATAAAAGAATAGAACAAGATTTATTTGGACACACTCATAGGATGTTCCTATATGTGTGAGAAAGCATACAAAACTCAACAAAGAGCAAGGAGGTCTATACTAAATTACACAAGTGGGTGTCAAATCGAGTTATGCTACATGATCCTGTGCCGATATTGTCAGTTAAATCTTTTCTGAATTTCTTGACTCGATGGCATTGTAAGCAAGGTCTGTTGTAGACTAATAAGCTAATATGATGAATATTAGGTCCTTACATATGAAATTGGCGTTTTGTATGGGAGGAACAAAAAGTCGAATATTTTTTAATATAATATATTTAATTAATCAAAGTATGAACCATTATTTTCTATGCACTTTTGCCATCTTATAGGTAGTTCATTGATCCCTTTACTAAAAAAACCAGTCGGACGGGAATCAATAAAATCTTTGAAGGCGATTTGGACTGCCCCATCGGAGTTGAATTTTTTCCCTTGCAAGAAGATATCCAAATTTCGAAAAAAATGGTAATCTGTTGGAGCAAGGTCCGGGGAGTACGGAGGATGTCTTAGACTTTCCAATTGAAGCTCTTCTAATTTAGTAGCCGTCTGTTGCGCAGTGTGTGGTCTAGCGTTGTCGTGAAGCAGCAGTGGCGTGGAGCGATTGACCAGCCTAGGTTGTTTAGCCGCTAGCTTTTCCATCATGGTTTGCAATTGCTGACAATAGACATCAGCCGTAATAGTCTGGCCAGATTTGAGAAAACTGTAATGAACAATACCGGCACAAGTCCACCAAACGCTTACAAGTAACTTTTTTGGGGTTAATTTTCGCTTGGGGCAGGATTTGGCTGGCTGGCCAGGATCCAACCATTGCGCTGAGCGCTTCCGATTATCGTAAAGAACCCATTTTTCATCACAGGTAATGATTCGGTTTAAAATACCTTCATTATTGTGCCGGTTTAGTAATGTAACGCAGCAGTCGACGCGCGTTTGCCGGTTTGCTTCAGTCAATTCGTGAGGTACCCACCTTTCAAGCTTTTTAATCTTCCCAATTTGCTTCAAGTGAATTAAAACAGTTTTATCACTAACATCGCAGCCTGCAGCTAACTCGGACGTGGTTTGCGATGGATCCGCTTCCACAATAGCCTTCAACTCTTCATTATCAACTTGAGTCTCAGGCCGTCCACGGGGCTTGTTCTGCAGGTCGAAATTTCCAGAACGAAAACGTTGGAACCAAAAACGAACTGTGTTTTCTTTTGCAACACGACCGCCATACACATCATTCACCCTTCGAGTTGTTTCCGCAGCACTAGTGCCACGGCGGAACTCGTACTCGTAAATAATGCGATATTTTAAGTTTTCCATTTTGTAAAATGAGTGACGCAAACAGAAAAAAACAGAAGAAAAAAAACAAATGAATGACGATCATCGAAGCACAAATACATGAGTCTATAGCTGTACAAATTTGAATTTGGAATTCCTTACCAAAGAGGAGAAATTTGTGATTAAAGTGGCCAGTACGAAAAACGCCAATTTCATATGTAAGGACCTCACATAACAACTCGAAAAACAACAACCTACGGGCTAAAGGTTCCTTCGTCGTTTCTTTACTTTATGTCTACCTAAGCGTCCGAAATCAAAAATACCACTTTATTTCCGTGTCAGTGTATTTTTTTAAATATGAACTGACCTAAGTGTACATTTATTGTTTTTATGGAAATAAAGCATTTTTGAATTTGAATTGAAAGGCAAAGGTAATAGAAAAACCTTTGTTCGTTTAATTTAGTAACACAAATTACCGAGAGCGCCATGTTTTCACAAAATTAATTTTCTTTGGTAAATATGTTGGGAGACTGGCCCGTATCTTCATTATCCTTAATTTAGTTACCCAAAGATTCAAGGAAAATTCAGTTTGGAGAGTAACCGTTCATTTAATTCCCGCCTAACCTTGATAATTTCATCTGATTAGCTCATCTCTGACTCCATGTCAGACGAAATCATCTTATCTTCATTTGTATACTTATTTGACGACCGATGTGGCGCAGCGGGCGAAGATCTGCCTACAACGCAGGAGCTTGCGGGTTTGATTCCCGCCTCGGGACAAATGTTTATACGATCTGTAGATATGTGCATGGGTTTTCTATACGTATATATAGTAAAAAATCTAACTATGTAATGTATTGTTTTATGTGTATCAATCATCTAGTACCCATAACACAAGCTCTGTTTAGCTTGAGGCTAGATGATGCTTTGTGGATTGTCCAAGATTTTTTATTTATTTATTTCCTCAGGTGTCAACAACTGAACGACTGGTGTCCGTTCCTATTCCCCCTGGAAACGCGGCAAATGTTCTTCGCATGCACTGCGTTTGGAACTTCGCGGACTATCGTATGGCTGCAGGCGCAAAGAGATCGTGCGCTTGACAGGCAAAGGTATGTTTGAAATAGTTTTTTTTAGGGTTCTGTACCCAATGGGTAGAACGGGACCCTTTTACTAAGACTCCGCTGTCCGTCCGTCATCAGCCTGTATCTCATGAACGGTGATAGTTAGACAGTTGAAATTTTCACCGATGTATTTCTGTTACCGCTACTATAACAAAAAATACTAAATAAACAGAATAAACCTCCCATACAACAGACATGTGTTTTTTGCCGTTTTTATGGATAGTTTTTTTGTATATTATTTAGTAATTAAATTATGGAACCATTCGTGCGCGAGTCTAACTCGTACTTGGTCGGTTTTTAAAGAGAAACAAGCATGGTAATGAACACTGAGCTTAAAATGCCACCCTATTTTAAGTCTAATCAGTCTCTTCTCATAATTATAGTGTTCATAACCAACCATGCTCGCCTAACCACGGTTGGTGTTTAATCCAGATTTTCACAAAGTTGCGTGCCAAAATAAACGTTAATTGTCGACATTGACTGTACATAGTTAATTCAGCTAGTAACAACCGTATCGCAAGTGATTTATAATTCTGTGTCATTGCACTGGCAAATGTAGTAAATTCGAAAACTCGAGTTTAAGATTTTGCATACAAATTTTAGTTTTTATAGACTTAAATCTTAACTAAACTGATTTAAAAGAAGCAGTTAAGGTTGTAATTCGGATGTCGACAACATACGAATTACAACCTTAACTGCTTCTGTAATATACGCCCGATTTCTTTACGATTGAAATAATAATTGAAAAGACATTTAACCCCCTGTCAAACGCCAACGGAGCGTGTTGTCATTTTACATGATTTCGGTCGTTAATGTATTTTTTGTCTGGATTCCAGAGCCTGCAATACGGTTTCGCCGCGTCGCGCAGATATTGAGGCCACAGAGTTCCGCATGGGACGTCTGCGTCACGAACGAGTGCGGGTCCCAAGAGAACCTAATCTGCTGAGATCTGCCATGCAGGTCGGTATTGTTTTAACAGGATATTTTAAACAACCGAGGAGGCTAGGCGGGGCAAGTTGTGACGACACGTATCACACCTTTTAAAGCCGGTTTAGATAAGTCAAACTATGGTGAGCCGTAACAGGTGTCGGGGCTATGCCTCTACAAAATTATGTTACCGTAATCTTGCCTCTAGATTCTCATATCTCGATTTGGATTTATCCTTGCCCAGTTGCTATAAATGAACGTTTAAAGTAACTTATTATACCTTCCACAGGTGATGAGCGTTCACGCCGGTCGCAAGTCCGTACTAGAAGTAGAATTCGCCGGTGAAGAGGGCACCGGTCTCGGCCCCACACTAGAGTTCTACGCGCTAGTGGCGGCGGAGCTACAGCGCGCTGATCTCGACATGTGGCTGCATGAGCCAACGACGCGCGACGAGCAAGACGCGCCGAACCATCTTGTCACACCCGACGGTAAGCTAGCTAGTCTCTGACGCAGGATGTCTGTGTAAGTGATGTAGGCACCGATCTCAGTTCTACACTTGAGTTATACGCGCTAGTGGCGGCGGAGCTACAGCGCGCTGATCTAGAAATGTGGCTGCATGAACCGGTGACGCTAGACGAACAAGACGCGCCGAACCATTGCGTCACACCCGACGGTAAGCTAGCTAGTCTGTCTCGGAGGATGTCTTTGTAAGTGATGAAGGCACCGATCTCGGACACTAGAGTTCTACGCGCTAGTGGCGGCGGAGCTACAGCGCGCTGATCTAGACATGTGGCTGCATAAGCCAACGCATTCTTTTGCAGAGGTCAGATCAACTGACACAGAAGATGAACAGTCACGGGCAAAGGAAACTTCCATTGCTACCGGTAAAGTCTTGCTTCAGTATTTCGTCTATTCACCCGTCTCTATTTACCCTGTTTTACGGTAATATAATATCTGTGCTTCACTTAAGTTATTCGAGCCAGCTTTTCCGGATGTAGATTAATGTCTGCATCTATCTTCCGAAAATATTTCAGTTTCACTTCAGAGTGTTTTTCTATAGGTCTTTGAAATTGATGTCGTTATTTCAGAGAAACCACCAGGATACTACGTGACGCTAGCGGGCGGCCTCTTCCCAGCACCGCTGCCTCAAAACTCTTCCATCTGTAATAAAGTTTGCAAATATTTCTGGTTCCTGGGAGTATTCTTAGCTAAGGTAAGTTTTTTATGGCGGCTACAAAAAAGTATCGGCAGATTATTTTTATACTCTCATCTTTCGTTGGTGTACAAATTCATAACACAAATTACATGTTTTAGGTTCTTCAAGATGGAAGACTGGTGGATCTTCCACTGTCTGAACCATTCTTGCGTATTATGTGCGGCGAAGAACTATCGACTGATATATTGGGAGAGATCGATCCTATTCGACACAGGTACACGTATAACCCTTTGGAAGTACTTAAATAAATAAACATGTATCTACATCCTGGAAGAACATTTTCTAATTATCTTTTCCTGACTAGGTTCCTTACAAACGTTCTCGCCGCGGCGGCTGAATACGAAAAAATTATAAAAGACACCACATTAGAGGCGGAAGACCAAGAGAAAATAGCTGCGGCTTTGACTGTAGAGGGCGCCACATTCGACGAACTTTCTCTCACCATGACCCACGTCGCGGCTAACGCTAATCCAGCTGTGTCTGTTCAACCGCTCTGCTATAACGGAGAGAATATTGAGGTAAGGAACACTAAAGGAACTATTGGAAAAATAAAATCTGATACACAAAAGATAAAATACAGTGTCAGGAAGCTAGTGGATAAAAGATTTTGAATCACGAGATTAACTATTCTAACGAACGAGCTCAAGCAATTGGGCCTTCTGATTTTTTCTGTGCACGGCCTTCTGATTCTGTGTTGTAATTGGTATTGCTCCCTCTTTGTGTCCGAGAGATATTTTATAACGTCCTAACGTACAAGCAAACGTGGCAGCAATCCATTACAGATGTAATGGGGTTAACTACGACAAAAACATAAAACAAATGAGGTTCGTAATTAATCCGCTTGCATCCGTAATGAATTCGTCAAACTACGTTTTTTTATAGTGACAGCAATAGGGTATATTATGCATGTGATTTCAAAATGGCTAAAAAAATATATACGTATTCTCTATTGATATAGAAACATATCTACATATTTATTTTTGAGATGTTTTTATTGTAGAATTTAACCATTGAAAAATTTATATTTTAAATCTCAATCGCAAAATTTCAAAACGCTACGCCATTGACTAGAGCAGACGTGACATCACTGTACACATTTCTTCTTTTTTTATTCTGCTTGCTGCACCTTGATTTGACACTATTTCTGCCCACTTGACATTTCGTTTGTCGATTATTTTCAGTTTTTTCGGAAAACCTCTTTCCTGAGATGATCACTACCGAGGTCGTCACCAAAGGTTTTAATCGAGTGTGTACGTCGACGTCACATAAACATGGCGCCAATATGGCAGCGTTTTTATCACCCGAAAATGATTCTAGTTTTGATTTGTTTTTTTTACCTTGTTAATGCGAAATTCAGTGAGCGTCTTATCATTCCTCGGTTAAATAATGACCTAAAGAATCGATTAAAACAATAAAAAAAATCGATGCATATACCTA
Organism: Eupithecia tripunctaria; assembly: GCA_955876795.1. NCBI lineage: Eukaryota > Metazoa > Arthropoda > Insecta > Lepidoptera > Geometridae > Eupithecia > Eupithecia tripunctaria. Next base: position 8,128,968 of record OY041609.1, on the reverse strand, counting down.
CCCTATCGTTACAAAAAACTCGCTGAAGTAATAGCAGCCAATCACTCAATCATAACGTTATTCTTAGGTGGGCCCAAAAAACGCACGCGCCTACGCAGAAAGCAGCGCCCGATGGATGGTGCGTGAGGGCATCCGCAGACAGACTGCAGCATTCCGCGCTGGTTTTGGAGCAGTCTTCCCTGCGAGGCGGCTCCGGGCATTCTCACCCGCCGAGCTCAGGCTGCTGGTGTGCGGCGAACGCGGCCCCGTGTGGACCAGAGACCATCTGCTGCAGTACACCGAGCCTAAGCTAGGATACACTAGAGAAAGGTTAGTGTTACTCAACTATTCATGTATATAGCGAGTCGGCTCCGAGCCTTTTGACCCGTCTAGCTCAGGCTGCTAGTATGCGGCGAACGCGGCCCCGTGTGGACCAGGGACCATCTCTGTTGCAGTACACCGAGCCTAAGCTAGGATACACTAGAGAAAGGTTAGTGTTACTCAAGTATACATGTATATAGCGAGTCGGCTCCGAGCCCTCTGATCCGCCGGGCTCAAGCTGGTGTGCGGCGAACGCGTATGGAACAGGGACTATCTGCTGCAGTACAACGAGCCTAAGCTAGGATATACTAGAGAAAGGTTTGCGTTACACAACGTACTCAACATGCTCTTGTGCGTTGGCACTGAGGCGACGTGGAAAGCCCAGAGAGATGAAAAGGCAAGACAAGCACACCTAACTTCATGGCCTGCCCCACTACTTAAGGGGACGGACGGGAGTTAATGCAAAAACTAATAATCCACGCAGGTTATTCAAACAGTCGCGGTTTATGTTTTCCACATCGTAGTACAGACCTTCACCATTGTAGCTAGATAGATTTTATTTATCTCAGACGCTCGGGATTGTTACTAAAATCTTGCATCATAAAGACCATAATTAACTGTACTTTTTGCCCCACAGCCCCGGTTTCCTGCGCCTCGTAGAAGTGCTAGTCGAGATGACGATGCGCGAGCGCAAGGCGTTCCTCCAGTTCGCGACCGGCTGCAGCAGCCTCCCGCCCGGCGGGCTGGCTAACCTACATCCCAGGCTCACAGTCGTTAGAAAGGTAAACTATACCGTTAACCTTTGTCATTGGGCGTTACCGACGACGCATTCGTTGTGCATGGTCCGTACAAATCTATATGTACATGTAGGGACTACTTGGTTCTTAAAATAAGCGTTACCAGATCAAAGGTTCTTAATATTTTCTGCATTCTGCAAGGAACTAAACTACCAGAAAAGTGGTTTTCCGGTAATAATATAACCTATCTGAAAACTTTCAGAGCTTTTAGGTTGTCATGGATAATGGTCTAATCAATTTGTAATTCTTCCTTCAGGTCGACGCGGGAGACGGATCTTACCCTTCAGTGAACACTTGCGTGCATTACCTGAAGCTTCCAGAATATTCGGGCAAAGAAGTGCTCCGCGAGCGGCTTCTGGCTGCGACCAGCGAACGCGGTTTTCATCTCAACTAAATATTATGCTATCGGTATTATCTATTACTTAGTAACTGATTTTTTTTCTGTCTTAAATTATGAGGTGACCAAAGATAATGGTATCGCGTTGTTGAAAGCTGCTGCGGTCTGACTGCAGTAACCGATTTGAACTAAAGCGCGTGTTACACCTGGAATGCGATCGGGTGTAATGGTTCACTCAACCTGCGTCTATCGGTTATGGTGTAACAAGCGCTTCCGCCTAAATAAAGATAGTGGCCGGAAGACCGCATTGGCTTATGATACTTCCCGTTGGTATACAATAAGAGCTGCACTTTGCTCTGTAAGTCGTTAACTTAGATTAACTCTTTGCAACAGTCGAGTCGAATGTTCCACAAGAAAGTACTTGTAGTTACAACAACACACATTTAACTATAAAATATGCATCAATTACTATTAAAAATGCACGACCATAAATCAAGAATAACACTATAGTTAACTTTCATACTACTCTACTATCTCGCAGGAGTGTATCCCGTTATACAAAGGCTATGAAAATAATGAAATATCAGAAGCAAGAAACAGCGGTTGTCTTACAAGATGTTGAAATGTGCGGTTAGTGTAAAATGTTACAGAAATAACGATTTGATACAAAAACACCATAATGTAGCAAGTGTTCAAGCCAACTTCGACTTACGAGAAATATCATTGTCATTTTGTCTTCACAATACTACGTGTAAAGTAGTGTTGTTATAAGGAGTTAGGTTAGTGCGTTTATAATAATAATAATAAGCCCGTTTTCTTTCCCTACTAGTTTGGTTTGATAAAACTGTAGGTATTTTGTTTTATATTATGTTTGTGTCGTCAACTTCAAGATCAATTTTTTAGGTGTACGGTTCCCCCAGTTTTGACCACCAGGATCAGTATTTCGCAGTCTAGTAATGCCGGCAGTTTGAATGATATCTTTCATTGGTTTTTAAGCCGACGTGCAGAAAGATTACGGTAAAATCTCCCATCCAATATTTGACATTTGAAAGCCCTTTTGATGGCCTTGAAAGCCATTTCAATGGCGCCATCTCAAATTGAGATTGATTGTATGGCGAATTGAGAATCTCAATCAAACAATTTCAAATTATGAAGGCCATTTATAGAGCTTTCAAATGTCTTTATAGCTCATACCCATACTAGAGGTATAATGACGCTTGATTTTATTTCTCTGTTGATTATTTGATCTCATTTCTTGGTCTTGCGAATAGTCTATTTTAGACATATAAAAATAAAACGTATGCCCTATTTCCCTTGGCCACGCATCACGCGTGAACGGCTATACCTATACCGATTACGCTATTTTTGTTTTGTTTATCTTATTGTCAGGAGAAGGTTCTTTAAGATGTTGAAAACGTAAATTTCCACGCAGGCAAAGCCGCGGGTAAAGCCAGTTCTTTATAAAATGTCGAAGCGCAGTTGATAATTTCACGTCTGGTCCTTGTTTCTTGTATGGTCCTCGTTTGTTTTTGCAATTCGTAAGTCTCTTTTTTGTACTTCGAACGATTCAATTTTTTTATTCTATGGTTTTCTTTAATATTTTTGTGGTAAACTGGGGGGTTGTGGTCATTCTTCTCCTCAGCATGTACTCGTAAAAGGCTGAGGTGGGGGAAGAAAAGGTTTATTCGTTACTTCCTATTGTATTTGCCCTGATGTATATTTTCTAATTCTTTCTTATTGTAAAGCCATGCCAATCCAGCTGCCAGGTACTGCGTGCGTATAAAAACTGAGACTGGAAGAAGCTTGGTCGGTATAGCGATCGTTAGTCGTCTAGTAGGCCGAAATTTTATTGTACTTCCGATTATTTGGGCGATTACGCTTTGAATATATAAACATAAAGTGTATTTACTAGCACGGACTTAATTATACTTCAATATTTAATTGCTATGGATTAGTTAAAAATAATATTGTTTTTGATATTGGTAAAATGTTATTTTAGCTGTTTGCTTGAGTATTGGCTTTATAAAATATCTTGTTCACACCTTGATAGTTGATAGTCGCTGCTGATTTTATGCTATCTGCTATTGAAATTCTGTATTGTATATGTTTCATTCTCAACCCAAGCAAAAGTATCAGAAATAACGATTGATTACAAAATGCAGCTAAATCAAGACGCTGTTTGCTATTTTTAGGACTGATATTTAGTAAACAAATAATTCAGGGTGTGAAACACTATGCGTTTCTAAAATGAGTTTAACTATGTTCCTTTATTATTTTGATTATTTTGTCAACTTAAAGTTGGTGAATTGTGATTTATTATAAAATTAAATAACCTTACGAATATATTATGATTAGTTTAATTCATTAGTTGTGTAGATTACAAATAACTTTCTCATCTTGTAGTTTCATGTAACTGTTGATGAATATAATATAAATTAAGAAATATACATCTACGTTTTTGTTATCATACCTGAAACCTAATACAGCTTTTTCATCCGCATACACCGAGATAAAGGATGTAAATAAATTTATAATAGGAAAAGTTAAAGGGAGGCCTTCGCCCAACAGTGGGATTCAGCAGGCTGATAAGGTGAGAAATTAGGCATATCTAGATCCACGAGCATTTTTGAAAGCGGTAGCTAAAAGCTAAAATGGTAGCTCTGAATTACTCTTTTGCATGACAATGCGTGAGAATTGAAATAAAGTATGCCTATCGAATACTATTTCGAATTTCTCACTGAATAGGTACCTAAGTAGTAGAAATTAACCATAGTGTAAAACTATAATAACCAAAAATCATTAGGTAAGTAGTTTGACTGGTCACAGTTGTCTCTACAAAACTTTTCTTCTATTACTGTTGTAATAGTTAATTTAGTCACTTCAGTAGATACCTACTGGATTTCTTATTGAGACACCGGGTTCCGCAACGGACTTCCAACGCTACACAGTCCAAGCAACCTTGGGACTTTACACAATTTTCATACAATACCAGGCTATCTGTATAAAGCTTGTCACCTACCAGCAAAGTTATCAGTCAACTTCGATCACTGTGGTCTCTTGGAAGTATGAGGGGTTATCTAGTTTGCTGCCTTGCCCTGGCGGCGGTCGTGGCCGTCAGCGGTCGAACCACCCGGGAGAAACGGGATGAGGACTCGGCTGTAGCCGCAACGCACCACGGTGGGAAGTGGGACAAAGGTGGCGGCCATGAGCACCACGGTCACCACCATCATGACCACGGAGAGAAGGGACACAAAGGATACAAAGGGCACCACCACGATGAGCACGGCAAGAAAGGCCACCATCACCACGAGGGACATAAGGGACACCACGACGAGCACGGCGGACACAAGAAGCACCACCACCACGACGACGGACATCACCACGAACACCATCACGGCGAGAAAGGCCACAAAGGACACGGACACCACGAAGAGGGACACTACCATAAAGGACACTCTACTAAGGGCCATCACGGTGTTCATAAACACGATGAGTTCAAGAAGGAGAAACACTTCCACGATAAGCACCACGAGGGCGGTCACCATGAACACCATGGCGGTCACCACGAAGAGCATGGCCACAAGAAGGGTGGAGACTTCCACAAGGGACACAAGCACGGCGGACATCACGAGCACCATCATGGGAAGAAGGGACACCACGAGAAGGGAGGACACCACCACGACCACAAGGGACACCACGGCGAAGATGGCCACCATGAGCATCACCATCATCATCATGACCACGGGAAGAAGGGAGGCCACGAGGACCATAAGAGTTGGGGCCATAAGAAGGGACACTAAATGTGTTCTATTGATCTCTATCCTCTCTCTTCTTGCTGTTATCTAGGTTAATAATGTTAAGCTAAACATAATGTTTTGTTAAGTTGTTGACTGTGATGTTTTGTTATAATAAATTGAATTGTTACCAAACTCCTGAATATTATTACTCCACATAACTTAGATAACATCTATAATCCAATTAAGATCTTACTTTATCCCAAAACCAACCTATCTTCACAATGACAATTGTGTTCGTGATCGTGTGACTTATGCTTTCCGAATGGATAACTCATAGGTATAGACCAGCTCATAATTTATACCTACCTATCAATATATTTTCTCTTTACCAGTCTACTGACAACGACTGCTGGTATAGACGTTATCTTACGAGCTGGCAACTACAAATGAAAAATGCTCGCAAACAATTAAATCCCGCTGCAAAACAAACTTATCAATTTCACAGCACGTTTCGACAACAAAGTTACATAAAATTGTTGGCGGTGGTGGACCATTGGCAACGGCTCCCGGCCAGATAAGTAACTCTGCGTTGAGAAACTAGAGCGCTGCCCGAGATTGGCCTACATAGTGGTCAACGAATTAGTCTTGGATGCAATCAACCGTTTACTCTATTACTGCCTGTATTGCCACTGAAATTGATAGCTTTGCTCAAATTGTTTATTTGACAAATAAAGCGGACGTTCCACAGGGATAAACGATCATTTTTTACGATGTCATAAATACCTAACAATGAAATCTAGTTACCCAATAGAAAAACAAATCTTTGTCTCGCAGACAAAATATTAAGGGTAATAGGTTAGTAGGTACCTACTTTATTTCCAAGCTCAGAATCTGTGCTCTAATAACTATATAATATAAGTGAATTTAGATGGTCGAACATACTTTCTATCCCAAAGTAAAGTTTCTCGGAAATGTCGCGACCACGAAACGGATGATCGGGCAAAAGACTGTACGTATTTGTGTAAACGAATTCGACAGTACATAATATATTATGTGGTTTCACGGAAAGCTTAAAGGTCAGACTACTCTCGCAAAGATAAAATTAGAATGCTTGATTTTACTGTTCAACTGACTTCAACCTTAGTTATATTACCGGATCATATGACCCGATCATTTGAATGATTGTTTTTGCCGGCGGCCTATCATCGCCTCACTTCGATTTTTCGTTTCATTTCGATCATGCATTTGTGATTGATTGACCCGTGCGAGATCGGATCTATGCGTCGCGTCGTCGTCATCGTCGTTTCGTTACTGACTGTTAAGGCGTAGATAGAGGTGAATTGGCGTAAATTGGGTAAAGTTAAATCCGTTTTTCTTCTTATTCTTTAAAGAAAAAGGTTTGAAAAAAAAATATGATAATCTATGCTATACAAGGCATTTTACCTTTAAGTATCTGAAATAATAGTGCAAAGTACCATCCATTTTCTCCGTTAAAACTCTTTTTCTCCTAAACTATCAATCACAAGATTTATTTAAAGTTATCACCATGTAGAATAAAAAGTTACGGAGACTCTCTTCCGCCCACTTTTTCAAATTAATTATCTAATTATTTTTAACGAATTTTTTACGTAATCGATACAACGTTACTCGTGAGCCGCCCCTCTGCCGGCCCTCCAATCAGTGCGGGACGAGACGTTGTGCTGAACGGACCTGTGCTACTTTTAACAGCAATATTATTTTTCGTGGCGGAACCAACATGAAATTTATTTATTTGACGATTTTTAGTATACAGCGGGTTTATTTGTTAGTTTCTTGTAGGGTAAATGTTTAGTAAGGGGTGATTATAGTTTTGTATAGGTATTATAATTATTATTCCTCTGTGGCGTGTTGGGCGAAGGTCCGCCTGCGGCGCAGGAGGTTGCGGGTTCGATTCCCGCCTCGGGACAAATATGTGTACGATCTGCAGATATTTGTTCAGGGCGTTCTGGGCGTTTTCTATGTAAAATAAAAAAAATATCTATCTATGTCGTGTACTGTTTTATGTATATCAGTTATCTTGTACCCATAACACAAGCCCTGCTTAGCTTGAGGCTAGATAATGCTGTGTGGATTGCCAATCATTATTTATTTATTTATTATTGTAAATAATTCTGTGCGCAAAAATAGGTATAATAAAAAGTAGGTACTACCAATATTTTAATTATTGTCTCTGTGGTCGTTGCACAATTGTTTATACCTAAATAATTGTGCAACGACCAGTGAGTTGAGGTACTTATATTTTTCTTTTTTCCGGTTCAACTCATCATCATCATCATCAGCCTATATGAATCCACTGCTGGACATCGGCCTATAGCGCCCTGTCTTCTTTCCGCATCCAGCATCTGCCTGCAGTATTTCGCAGATCGTCACCCCACCTGGCCAAATGGCGCCCTACACTAATTTTGCCGAGTCGCGGTCTCCACTGAAGAACTCGTTTACCCCAAAGGTTTGCCTGGTTCTTTGCGAGATATATCTCGCCATATATGGCCGGCACACTGCAACTTTAGCCGTCTGTCCGTCCGACTAGTTTCGGTTTTTGTATTGAATTACTTGAAAATGGGGTGGTCGGAAATTGGAAGTTGAAAATCATCAAAAATTTACATCTCGGCTGGGGGGGAAGAAAGTACAAATGGACACTGAATACTTGTCTCATTCTGTTACTAATCTCGATGTTATTAGAGTATATTTTTATCGTTTTGACTAATGTCAACCGAAATAATCTAAATTTTCGTTTTCGGCCCCCATTTTACCGTGTTATTTATAGGAAATTTGGTCATCTGTTTGGGCGTGGCCGATAACGGCCACCATGTTTAGAATTATGGTTTTGTTTTCATCCAACTTTAATTTATTCGAAGAAATGATGTGGCCGGAATAGGAAAAGCCTTAAAACCCCATTTCGTTTTCGGCCAATTCGTATAAGTTAAGATATTCTCAGTAGAAATCAAATATTTTTGTAATGGACAAGAATAATTACCCTCGAGAAAAATCTAATTAAGCAAAAAGACAAAGCCAAGCCTGTTGGGGGTGTATTTGTTTGTGTGTGTGTGCGTGTGTGTGTGCAGGTGTTTGTGATTGGGTGTATGTGCGTAGATGTGTGTGTGTGTATGTGCGTAGGTACACCTTGTGTGTACCTCTATTTAAATGCTCTCGTGTTTATGTCACTTTTTATTTTTATTTTATTGTTTTTATCATATTCTCTGTTTGATTATAATCTAGAGTTAGTAAATAGGTTTTAGTAGTAGTTTTACATTTAGCATAACTTAATTCTCTTATCGATATGTGTTTGCTGATCGTGTTATAAAGTAATGGGGCTAAGAATGAGAACTGTCTTTGTGCGAAAGACGTTTTACAATTTACAGTTTTGTATATTAGGTCTTTTCGCCTCTTATTGGAAGGGGTCACAAAAGATATTGGGTTTTTGAGATGCTGTCTTAAAATTATTTGCTGTATGCATAGCTGTCTTACAGTTAGAAGTTTGCAGTCCGAATATAGTTCGACCGTAGGGTACCTGTAAGGTTTTGAGAAAGCTACCTTGAGTACGCCCTTTGCGCTCTCTCAAGTTGTAGCAGATGGGTTTTAGCTGCCCCGCCCCACGTTGTAGCACAATAGTTTAGTAGAGATTGGCAGAGCGCGTAATAAATTGTCAGTATATGGGACTCATTTGCCGCATGTTTGATGTTTTTGAAAACCGCTATTAATTTTCTAATTCTTGATGTGAGTAACTTAATGTGAGGCTCGTAGGTCATCATTGCGTCAATTGTAAGATACTTTATACAATCACAACTTTCAAGGGAGGCACAGTCAGTGCAGTTTAGTGTAGTCGTCCGTAATCAATTCGCACTATGAGCTCTGATTTTGTGAGAAGGATTGTTGAAGTCTGGTTTCGTAGAGTTTTTGAGACAGAACGCAACATATTTCGTTTTAACTGCATTAAGGGTAATATATATATATATATTATATTTATTGAGTTGAGTAGCTCATGAACAAAAGATAAAAAAGAAAATGTAATGTCGCGTTCAACTGAGCTAGGTGGCGCTATACTGATGACGATTACTTTTAAAATAATTACATTCAAACATTTTTGCATTATTGTTACAGGTCTGAGCTTAGCCTTGCTATCTCTCTCTTTTTTTCATGTTGTATCTGACATCATGCATTTCGCTCCATCAAATCACTATCCTTGCTCAGTCGTCTTCGTTCTAACTCATTCGCTCATTTCGCTCAGCAATGATAAGGTTCGAAAATGAATCAATGAGGTAAATGAGCGAAAGATTAATTTCGTTGAAACTAAGGTAAGCGAGAGATAGATTCGCTCAGTTGAACAGATATTATATATTTTTTATGAAAGAAAGAAAGAAAGAAAAATCATTTATTTGGAAACAATTACATAACACACATTACAGGTGTAAAGTAGATCATAAATAAAAGAGCAGGAACATGTTAAGTGAATGTTATATAAGGGGCCAAAATGGTCCCTGTCTCAGCATTATGCCGCTACAAGCTGAAGCTCTATCGGCGCTGATTTTCAGACAGATCCTGGAGTGGTGGCACAAAATTGGAAGAGATTTTATAAAAAAAACGAGAACTAGAGGTAGAAGATTATTACATAGAAAAGTAAATGCATACATACGATATTTATAGAACAACAAGAAAGACGGAAGAAAAACAGTCTGTAGCCGGCCTAACACACATTTTCCGTAACTCCCTTTTCTATTTTGTCTGGTAGTTTTGGACGTCAAACCAAACGTCAAAACGAAAAATACCCACCTCTACTTCTCCGGCCTTCAGAAGCTCTGAAGTATTTTAGTACTCGCATTTTATGAGTGCACCTATATCGTCGTGTGTGTCACGACAACACCTAACTCCAAGGTAAAGAGCTTGTGTTATGGGTTGATTTTGATAACTGGGATAGTACGTCGGTATAGCCCTAGAATTACGATTTTCTCGTTGATATAAGGACAAGGTGCATGTGCAGCGTATAAATGGCCATAGAAGTCCTTTGTCTCAGCAAGTCTCAGCGTATACCTCGGTTTTGACAAAACGGTTCTCCGGTCGTGCGTTCTAAGGCCCGTATTATGAAAGCTTTCCCAAGCATTATTTATGCAGTCATTACTTGAGTTCTACTCAACTTAGCACTGCTTAAGTGAATCTTTATTATTAAACGAAACTCTGACGCTACTTAGCTAATTGCACTAGAAAAATCTCTACTTGAATTGTTTCCACTAACGCTTCCATCGTTATTTATATTCATGTTCTATTTGAAATGGCACCATTTGTTCGAAAGCATCCCCATCTTTTCCACATCTATTTCTTCAAAATCAGAGTTGCGTAGTCTGATTTTGTAGTAATAAATAGACGTGATAGCAGTAAACTCCAAATACCGAACAGTAAAACAGCTTTCCTACAAAAAATTGTAGTCAGTATGTCACGTTAAATTTATTATAAAATACCAAAATCATTAAAAGATCTTGATGACAATATATATATTTAGGTGTGAATTGAAACAAGGAGGGACATCTTCAGGGTGAGTGCGGTTCCTTGACCTTATCAACCTGACTTTCACAATATATTTTTTAACTGAATTAATATTTAGTAACCGTTCAATAAAACGTAATAACGGTAAGAAAAGAACGCATTGTTACTTAACTTGAGAGTTACATAAGTAAGTATAGATTTTGGGAGCTCATGCCTAAGTATTGTTTTAAAATTAGTCTTTACTCAAAACTATACATGAGCATCACTCAAGCATATTATCGATGATGACTGTTTTCTTTCATAATACGGGCCTGATAATATAACCAAACTAATGAGTGAATCGTCCCTCGGTTTCATTTATTGCCTCTTTTAAAGCGCTCTGAAGGCGTATTACCATCTCCACATCCCTTTTTTTAAGGTCTGACCCCTGTATGACAAAGGCGCTTGGGTGGTTTCTTGTCTAGATTTTCGACTTCATGCAAGTGCACTGCTTTTGGCTGGGCTTCATACCCTTGTTCCTCAGCGTTTTGACCAAATTGTGTTTTCTGGCTGAGTGTCCAGGCTTCACACTATTATCAAGATCGGGTGAATGATCGTTTTGTTAATGCGGATCTTGGTTCTTCGGCAGAGGAGCCTGGGCACTAAGACTTTGTGTAGCGCTGCACTGCATCGGTGAGTGTTCTGGGCTCTAGCTCTAGCTCTGGTATGTTGGTTCCATTGCTACTGGTGTTAGTGTCCCTTACAATGCATCCCAGGTAATTAAATCTAGTCACTCCCTTGAAAATTGAGTAGCGGACTTCGATGTCCTCGCGTCGTTGTCGAAGGTTTATATCACGTCGCATAGGGATGTACCTACTCAGTTTTTTTATCTTGAGGTCCACACTCGCCTCCTCCAAACATCGACATGATTTGTAAAATCAAATAATAAATATTATAAAAAAAATATATTCTACAATTAACTTTTCTGAAAAAAAGAATAAAACTTTGTAAGCATTTTATTCCATGAAAACCTTTTAAGTAAGCGGTCGAAATCGTGTTCAGGTCCGTAGGAATTTCGTGGTCGAAAACGGAAGTTTTACTCATTTCCGATTGTTTATTTTTTTATAAAAATTACTTTATAGCATAACTATAAAACTCTTTGTGTATTTAAAACTCAGATATCTAGACTACCGATTAGTATCATTTCGAACAAGGCTGACCAGTTTTTTTTTTTTTGAGGCCTTTAAGTCTTCGCTAAATGGTCGGAATCTAGTGCAATGACCCTACAATTGACTCAAATCCACTTAAATTTTTCTTCCTATTCAACAATACGCCACTAGAGAGGGTGCAATAAAAAAGAGGGGCAGATGATATTTTTTTAACAGTAGGTTCTTCAATTACTTCAATTATTAATTTACTTACTTTCTACTAGTTTTGGGTAGGTACTATTCGAGACAGAGCTATGATCTATTTGTCATAAAGCTGCAAATTATGTCAACACATTCCAATAACATAAATTAAAATGCACATGCTTGGAGTCGAGATAAAGAATATAATAGATGTAATTGGACAATATTTATTGAACAAAGAATCTTAAAATCAGCAAGTAATTCCTTGATGTTATGTTCAAAAATAACAAGAAAGTTAATTTGAGGTTAAGTACTGCGGGTTTGTTTATCATTTGTGCAGGGTTTAAAAAAATCTAATATAGCTACAAAATAGGCAGCGGGAGGTGGTTATTCTCTTTATACTGAATAGTCAAAATAACTAATAACTCAATACTGAATCCAGTGGGGTAAAGGAATTATCATCGGTGTTTAATAATAATAAATTTTGTTTAAAAAAACTAAACCGACTGCAATTTTTATATACCTACATATTTGTCATGAATTTTCATGGATTCTACTGTCAGAACTAAACCAAATCAAAATGGAACCACAAGCGAAGCTCCAGCTTTCATATAAAAAAATAATCATGAAAATCGGACCACCCAGTCAAAAAATCTGAGGCAACAAACATATTGAGAACCTACTCCTTTTTTTGAAGTCGGTTAATAAATGTAATAAACAATCTGTAGAGGCCATGCGGTGGCGGCGGCGCGGCGGCGGCAGCTCACGGCATAACTACTAGTACTTATTCTGTGGCGGTATCTGTTGTATTGTATGCAACATACATAAACTTATGTTGGTGCGCGCTGCGTGATATAATTCAGATGTGGTGCGGGGAATTTTCATTAGTAAAGCCCATTCGAGCAAGGTCATTGGCATAGATCGCGCTCTTAAGGTTCTCGCAAAAACTTTTCCAATACTCTGTCGTGCGTTACTGGAGTCATTCGAGATCTTATTGATCATTTATGGTAGATATTTGACCAGAATTGAGATAGGTAGGTAGGTATAGGTACCTACGGTACTACCTACCTACGGTACTACCTACCTACTTTTACGTTTCAAGTGATAAGTATGGTTATGTACCTTACAGTAGATAGTCAGATACGAAGTACCTACCTACTTAACTTTTTTTATTGATTTCATATGCTTGATATTTTAATGAACCTGTGCTAAGCCGCCGAGCGGGCGGCTTTCCTTGTTGTTAAATACTTTACATAATAGGTAGTACGTACAGTAGGTACCTACCTACCTACAGACGATCTTATTGATAATTTATGGTAGATATTTGACGAGAATTGAGATAGGTAGGTACCTGCCTACCCTTGTTGTTAAATACTTTACATAGATGTAGGTACCTACCTACATACTTAGATATATTCAAGTACTACTCAAAAGACAAAGGCTTTAATACCTAAAGGACCGTAATGCGACAATAGACTATATGACTTATTATTTTATTTATCAATTAGGCTGTGAGAAAATGAGACAGTCCGCAGAATGTGTCCTACTTGCACGCACCACACACAGCCTCGCAAGAGCAAGACGCAGCGTCAGTCGATCTTTGCGTCAAGTCGCACGCGTCTCGGTTATTTTAACCAATGATCCGAACATTGAAATGATCGGGTCATTTCGTTGAGACTGTTCGGATCAATCACGCGCGGTTCGTGATTGCAATCATATGAGCCGTTCGTTCATGATCGACACATTCCTAGTTTGAAATCTTCGACATAATTCGTATTCTACGAAATTATTCGTATGCTCGAGATATTTCTCTCGATATTTCTACCGAAAAACGAAATATTCAGGAATTTTAAGTTGCTTTTTAACCGACTACGAAAAAACGGGGAGGTTATATGTTAGGCTGCATGTATCTATGTAATTTGTTGTATGTTCGTCGTTTACCTACTCCGCTATTAATGAACTGATTTTGAGACTTATCGCTATTGTATACAGAATGATCCTAAGGTGGTCCCATAAAAATTGTATTCCCGTGGGGATAAGTATTTGCCCCATGTTTAAACAGCCAACAGCCGCAACCCGCATGCTTAGCGTTTGGGTTATGGGCATTACCCCAATGAGATAAACGCCAATATAGCGCTTATCACCCTGCGGGAGGCCTGCGTCCAGCAGTGGACCAATACATGCCGTTGAGGTTGACGTTGAAGTTCAAATAGTGTAATATAAGGGAATTCGAAATCATTTTTAGTTTTTTCAAAACAATCCAATATTCATTATTTACAATAATCATCATCATCAATTTATTCTTGGTATTATCATGCGCATTACTAGTGACCTTCTGATAACTTAATTCACACCGAACCTGCGAGGGAGGCGGATTAAAAGCTCTCAATCCGACAATACATAAAAAAAAACAGCTTGTTCCAATAACTTGCTCAGTTTATTTTCGATAATTCTGTAAACAATACCGAGAATACTGCGGAGTTTGGCCTTTCAGGAAAACATGAAATTGCTGTTCATTGTTCAAACATTTAAAACACGATAGGCATCATCGTTTGTTGTTACATTTTGTATTGCGTGTCTCGTCGTTTGCAACTAGTACCTACCTACTGGTTTCGAATACTAACAGCTGGCTTCCTGCCATATGGACTAGCTCCTAATGATAGGATTTAGTTCTTGTCCCGCTTAAGCTCACTCAGTTAGAACAAGTGTTTAATTGATCTTTCTAATTTATCATTTGTTAATGTGAACTGAATGTACCGGATAATACTAAGTGACCTTAATGTGGTTTTGTGGCTTTCTGTGCAACAAGTGTGCGAGTCTTGAGGTTGCGGGGTACCACAGGAGCTCACGGAACCTAACCATTAGGCATATTATGAATGGGTGCCTGAATGTTATATTAGTTTAGTAGTTAGACTATAGACACGTCACAGGTCTTCAGTATTTTAACTATTATCTACTTGTAGATGCACCTTTTTAAAAAATAAATGAAGATCATAAGCTGCTTGAGTTTCTTTGAATACCATCGCATTTTTTGTATTTTAATTTTTCTGTTTGATAGTTGGTAACAACGACACTGTTAATTGGTACTTTACTATTCCTTTGAGTTGAGTTCATTAAATATTACGATTGAATACTACGCCGAAGACGGTATAATGAAACTGTTAAATCAATAAGGGCGATTAACATATCGTTCTTTGTTATAGCGTTCTTTGTTATTAATATAAATAATAGTGTATTGGCTGCGTTCTCAACAGTTAGTGAGGTATGTAAGAAAAATCTTACAGTAATTGCGCAGCTGCGCTAGTCTGAGACGCGCTGATTACAAAACCTTTCACAACTATTTATATAAAACCTGCTGCACCATCCAAAATGTGACAATTTTAAAACAAGAGGGCGCTAAAGCTGTGCACTGTGCTATCTCGCGCTATGAGGGTCATCTTCGCGTTGGCTATCCTCGTTCTATTGATATCGGTAGAATCCCGACGAATTCCATCTCGCTTCCGTTCGAAGGAAGAAGTCGCGGACCAGGATCTTGCAGCTACCGGAGACAAGAAAGAAGAAAAACACCATAATCATGAACACAAAAAAGGAGGCGGGAAAGAACATCATGCTGACCATCACCATGATCATGGTGAAAAAGGTCACAAAGGCTACAAAGGCCACCATCATCACGAGAAAGGCGAAAAAGGTCACCACGTAGAAGAAAAACACAAGGGTGAATATGACGACCATGGTGGACACAAAAAAGATCACCATCACGAGGACCGGCACTATGACGAGCACCATAAAGGTGAAAAGGGCGAGAAAGGACACAAATACGCTGAAAAGGGTCATTACAATAAGGGTCACTCCACTAAAGGCCATCACGAAATTCACAAACTAGACGAATTTAAAAAGGACAAACATTTCTTCGATGAAGAAGGTGATTCTGGTCACGAGGAAAAACACGGCGGCCATCATGAGGAGCATGGACATAAAAAGGGTGGAAGTTACCACAAAGGACATCACCACGGAGACCACCACGAGCACGAGCACGGCGAGAAAGGACACCACGAGAAAGGAGGGCATCACCACGAGCACAAGGGACACAAGTCGTCGGGCGGTCACGATTCTCATCATAAGCATCATCATGATTACGGCAAGAAAGGCGAACATGCGCATCATAAAAAATTCGGTTATAAAAAAGGGCATTAATTATGACTTATGGCAGTTACTATATGTTCTGTGGTATCCATAGATTTATTAAAAAGGGAAGATAGGTTACGTTCTCCCAGCGCTTTCTCAAAAATTGGCATGTGTTACAACTACACGCAAACACATATGCTCACAGTTATATTTCCAGTCCTGTGCAATACAAAGAAGAATAAAGACGGAAAGACGTATCTAAGACCGAAGTGAGACCGAGACAACAATATTTCACGCGAATCACGACCGCCTGTGCCGCCGGTCAGACGGTGACTGAGGTGGAAGCACACAATTTTACACAATTTGAGGTTGCCACTTTCGAGAAACCAGTACCTTATCTTCCCTTTTTAATAAATCAATGGTGGTATCAAGTATTTGAGCCTCTTTATAGCCACTTTCACTGCTGAAAACAAACGGTCAATCCCCCTCGGATAGTAAAAAGGGTACGATACCCATGACCTGACCTAAGTCTCTTCGAAATTCGATAAAATAATATTCAAATACGTGCTAATCTCCGATTCCCTTTATAAAGGTTCTTCGAATTGATTTATTTTATGTGAGCTTGTTAGGTTCGTTAACTCAAACAGTACCTATAATGCGCGAAAATACAAACACGCTTGACCTTTTATTTTATTCTAAGTATTTAAGTTACGATCGAGAATGGAGTCATTAATGTTTGCTTAGCTAAGCTATTTATTTTTTTCATGGACGCGATTAGTTTAGTAAGACAAAAACAGATTTGACCTTATTAAACTTTTTTATTTAGCCAAAGTGCTGAACATTTATTATTAACTCCATAATTACATTAATTATGTTAAGCCTGATTTCTTTCTACTGGCTCTGCCTCACAAACGAGAATGAAAGAAAGCCAGTTAGTTAGTGAATACACTAACATACGTACATCATCATCATCATCATCATCAGCTTATATTAGTCCACTGCTAGACGTGCCGATGGAATAGCCTATTAAATCGAAAATAATCAACATTTTGCTAAACAGTACAAAAAATGGAAAGGATCAAAAAGTACAGCCATAGAAATTGAGAGGATTTCTGAAAATATAAGAAAAAAGAAAAGAAATACTTCATTATCAACCTATAAAAATCTAATGCTAGACATGCCTCCCCTAATGAGAGCCTGTGTCCCACATTCAGTTATGATAAAACTATTCCATCGATATAGATAGTCCTATTTAACCGTGACCGTGTAAGCCCTGTGGTGCCCGCTTAGAATATGCACCACCCCAACTCTTTTCCCGCGGGTGTTGTAATTGCAAAAATTAAAGTAATCTCTACATAAAAACTAAAAAAAAATATTGTAACAAAAAAAAATTTAAAATGGAATTCGACGAATATATACCGGGGCGGGTGCCTTTTACTGAACAATTCTACCACCAAACTGCGATCCCCAACCCGCATGCCCAGCGTGGGGACTGTACACTACCCCCCATGTGATAAAAGCCAATAAGGCGCTGTGCCCAGCAGTGGACCAATATAGGTTGTTGAACTTGAACTTAATGTAAAAACGAAATGGTTTGTGATTCAACCACAACCTCGGTTTGTGATTAGTTTGTGTGCAAACGCTAATCTAATGCAAACGACTTAACAGTTGATTTTGCATAACAACGAAAACGAAATTTCGGTTTACCTTTTCAGAGTAGGCCCCTGAATCGCATAAGCACTGTTGTGTTCACTGTGTAACAAACACGATGTTGCGGGGTGCGGTCGGAGGTATCTCGTAAATCTATCCGGCCTATATTGGTTGGTATTGTAATCCACAATCCACATGTGCTGCCATACTACAAGAATAGTAAAATCCGGTCATATTAGTTGTACCTACCTATCTCTGTGTTATCGACACACGAAGTATATTTCCTGGGTCTTGAAATACATTCTAGGCTAGTTCGGGATCCTACGGATTTAATACCTACTGAAACATTGTACCTAATTGTGTCTAATAAACGATTTTTTGTTTGTGATTTATATTAAAACTAAGAATAAAACATTAATATTTCAAAGACTGCCAAATGTTCTGTTTTTGGTTGTTAGATAGAGGGAGTCAGAAACTATTCAGATCTGTCTTTCTTTCTTTCTTTTAAAATCTAGGTCGTAGGTCATCTACTCTATCTACGACGTCGATTAAAAAAAAGAATGGAAACTTATTTATTATTCACTATGAACTACGAGTCTCTCGAAATTGTTTCCGAGTACACTTACCTACCTTGGGCAAATTCTGCAGTTAGGTAAAAATAATTTTGAGAAGGAGGCCGGATAGAGTTAGGCTGGGCAGCGTTCGGAAAACTACGTCGTGTCTTCTCGTCATAATCATACCCATCATGACCTACGGAGCTGAGACGTGGACACTCACGATAGGGTTGGTCCACCAATTCAAAGTCGCCCAGCGAGCTATGGAAAGAGCTATGCTCATAGTCTCTCTGAAAGATAGGATTCGTAACGAATACATCCGACAGAGAACCAAAGTTATCGACATAGCTCAAAGAATTAGCAAGCTGAAGTGGCAGTAGGCCGGCCATATCTCGCGAAGAACTAACAACCGATGGGGTAAACGAGTTGCAGACGGCGACTTGGCAAACGTAGTGTAGGGCGCCCTGCGGCCAGGAAGGATGACGATTTGCGAAAGACGGCAGATGCTGGATGAGTAAAGCTGAAGACAGGGCGCTATGGCGCTCATTATAGGAGGCCTTTGCCCAGCAGTGGACTAGTATAGGCTGATGATGAAGTACGAGCACATAGTGTAGGTATATTTTGTATTTCATCGTGATAAAACGTAATAAAGCTAAAAATGCAAACAATAGGGAATAATGAATGTATAAAAATATACCTACTGGTTAAGTTTTATTGATCAATAAAGTTAAAATTATTTTTAGTGGAGTTTATCAATTTAAAACCATGACCATAAAATAAATAAATGCGGTGGTGACTTAACTAATCCTACGAATATTATATATGCGAAAGTTTGTAAGCATGTTTCTATTTATGTTTGTTGCTCTTTCACGCAAAAACTACTGAACGGATCGGGCTGAAATTTTGCATACAGGTAGTTCTAGGTCTGGAATAACACATGGCTTTTTATCCCATATGGGGGGATAGGCGTGCGAAGCCATGGGGCGCAGCTAGTATGAAATAAAAGGTAGTACCTACTTGTACTGTATTTCTTGATGACAATAAATGTATACCTATTACTTATATACCTAATGCAAAGTAAACTTCATCTCTAACCAAGTTAGCTAATAAATAAGTTAATAGATAAGGTAGATTCAACTACTACCCACGTCGAGTACAGCTTCTAAACTGAGTGAGTCTAGTTAAGGCACAATTCCTAGGAAGTTTGATGAAAACACGAATGAAAATTGAAATCCTTACCGAGAAAGCACTTCGTTCATTTAGCTGAAAAACAAATGGAAAGTTGGCACAATGCTGGGATTTTGTTTCAACCCTTCGGGCTAGCATATGTAGGTACATAACTACCAGGGTTGCTGCGAATATCAGTACCAGCATAATCTGCTGATGATCAGCATTAATTTAGACATTCTTAATTCTTTATTGCACAAAATAATATACCATGGTAAAACATTTAAAAAAAAATAATGGCAAAGGCAAGCTTAACCCTAATAAGAGTTCTCTTCCAGCATACCTTATTGGGAGAGAGAGACAAAGTTATAAAATAGTATAATTAATTTAGACATCAGCATCAACATTCGCATTGATCGATGCTGATTCTCAATGCTGATAATTGAGTTCTTACATGACCCGTAGGGGCGAGGCTGAAAGTGCATTTTTGTAGAAATCAGGTAAACAAGCTCAAACCTGGTTTTTCCTCGCACTCTACATTGCGTGGGGATGAAATACAGGTTATTTCAATATTGTTGATATACAAGCACGATTGGGTGTTAACAAATACGTAGTGGCACTAGTGTGAAGACCTATCACCCCGCCTTAAGTATTTTTTTATTTTATTAGGTTATCAGACCTTACTTAACCTACCTTATGATATATAACATTACCTATGTTGAATTTTGTATAGTTTTGTGAAAATTGCAACTGTCTACATTTTACAATTAATTAGATATACTGCTTGACATACAGACCGCGAAAGTTTACTACTATGGTCCCGTTGGCACGCTTTGAGTACGGAACTCTAAACGGCATAATTTATCGAGACTCGGTTTCGATGATGGACCACCTACAATAAACAAGTGCGGAAAACTCTGACTCTAGTCAGACACGCACTAGGCCTAAATCATCATCAGCATCCACTAATGTTAAGATTAAAAGCATCCACTGATGGATGTGTCTAAAAATTGCATCAGCAACAACCCTAGTACAAACACCCAGGACTGCCAGTTACAACTCTACCTCAGTTAATGTTGTAGGATAAAAGATGGAAGTGAAAAGAATCAAATGCCACTAAATTTTCTATTAAATTTTAGGTGCGGGCGTGGGTTTGTGGGGGCGATTCCGCCGCGGGACAAATGTAAGACGATCTGCAGATATTTATACTGGATGTTTTCTATGTGCAATATAAAAAAAACTATATATTGTGTAAATACCTGTGTGTGTAGATATAAGTATAAATTATATAATATATACAATACCATAGTCGAGCTGACCCTACGTACAGTCGCCCCATCTCGGTCACCTCCCGCTATGTAAATGCATGGAGCGTGTTCTGAATAGAGAGTTCCTAGCAAACCACGAAGACAACGACAATGTGAAATAATGAATTGTGTTAAATAATTAATTAAAAAATATTACACAAGCTCTGCCAATTTTTGTGATATATTTGTAACAAGCTGCACCTCGCGGGTTCGCCCGCGTAGTTTTTTTAGATATTTATTGCACATGTCCTAGGAGTATTTACTTAATAGTTTATTTATACCGAGATTTGAGTGAATCGAACCAAGGGATAATAATTTTCCATATAAACTTTTCCACTCCTATTCACCCCCTCGGAAGTCAATTTTTGATAAATTAGATTAGCCTATGGCCTTGTTTACGAAGACGCGGGGCGTGCAGCGGCGCCATCATCGCACGCGTAAACACAAACATATCGCAATGTACGGTCATGTTTATGAAGAGGCGGGGTGTGCAGAATGGCGGTGCACGCTGCGCATGGACGACGATATAGCGGCGCATCAAATCAAATAAACGTGTGTAAAATCGCTTCTCCGTAAACACACTACCAACGCCATATGTTTGAATTCTGTGCGGGCCGCGATGCGACGCTGAACGCCCCGCGTAAACAAGGCCAATGTGTTATTCTAGAACCGGATAAGTAGTTACGGAGATACTAGTAACAAATATTCATACAAACTTTCGCATAGCTGCGCCCCGCGGCTTCGCACGCGTTGTTCCTATGGAACTGATTTATGGGATAAAAAGTATCCTATGTTTGATTCAAGGATTATAATTACCTGTATGAAAAATTTCAGCCAGATCCGTCCAGTAGTTTTGGCGTGAAGAAGTAACAAACATCCATCCACCCATACATCCATACAAACTTTCGCCTTTATAATATTAGTGTAATGATAAACGCTATATAAAATACTTATTAGCAGGAAATTGAAGAACAAGCGAATAAACGATACAATTTCGAGGGCAGACTCGTGGTCACACCGTTTTGTTACACTCTAGCTTATACTAGCCACATTAGTGTCGTTCCATTCCAGAAGGCAAACCTACCGATTTGCAAGCTAGATCGGGGAATCTATTAACAATCCTCTTGCGCTAATTAACGAGAGAGTGCAGGGATTATAAGGTACCTACGTACACCTCGCTCTAGATTTACGGGCATAGACAGTGTCAGAACTAATCCCAAACGAGTGAACAGATGACGGTGGCTGTACACGTATGTTACCTTTAAGCTTTCTTGATTCGCTTGTTGGTAGAGATTTCTTGTTGCTTAGGAATCGAGCAAGAATATTAGTAGAATGTATGAGTTTGTCCATAAAATTGCTGCTCAACTTTAAACGTCTAACTAAGGACATGTAAAACAACAAAAAAGCGTTTTAGACTATATCTAAAAATGTGGACATTTACATGGTGGTTTTTTGTGATAAGTAATGTAGGTATTATAGGGGTAAGTTTTGAGCTAAAACACGAACGTTCGAATAATACCCGTTTAATCATTAAAACACCAGACTTACAAATAGAAATACACATAAACGTATAAGGTAAGTACCGGGTGCGCGGGCGAGGCAACACGTGCGCTCTTTGAGTGTGCTTACGGCGACTGCCAGCGCGCGGGGCGTCGCGCACGCACGCGGGGGGAACGGCGGGGGGCCGCCGTTCCTACCGACGCAGAAGCAGGCAGAGGTTCAGGCTTGCTCGCTATAACCTCCCCCTCCAAGTCACAGGTACGACTCGTCTGTGGCTTGGCAGGTCTGCCACGTCGGCGTGGGTGTACAATCACAGATGTCGTCCCTATATATGGTGTAAGAGCACTGGCATGGTACTTCCCTTTTACCTGACCAGTACTGTCAACAACGACAAAAGAGGTTGGTCCTACTACCTGGGAGATACGATAAGGGCCTTCCCTTCTCGGAGCAAACTTACTGGTAAAACCTTTAGCCGCATTACTCGTCACGTGCGTCTCTACGAGGACTAAGTCGCCTTCTCTGTACGGAGGAGCTGCTCTTCGGTGAAGGTCTCCATGAGCTTTGCGGTTGTCCTGTTGGCCCTCAATATGCTCCTTTACGTTTACCAACACTCTTGTAAATTCCTTAAGGTAAGGAGTTATTTGCGGTACATAATTTTGTTGTTCAACTATTGCTCGGATATCAGTGTGTACCGTTATAGGAGAACGTAGCTCACGAGCGAACGTTAGATACGCTGCAGTATGTCCTGTTCCTTGATTGTATGCGCTGTTAAGCGCAAACCGTACCATGGGGAGTATGGTTGGCCACTGCCGATGCTCCTCTCCAACCAGAATGGATAGAAGTTGTTTCATCTCGCGGTTCTTGCGTTCGGCAGGGTTTGCTTCAGGGTGATACACAGGGATCAGGGATTGTTCGATACCTAAGACTAACATAGCCTTCTGCATAACCGCAGAAACGAACTGACTCCCGTTGTCAGATAACACTCGACGAGGCAACCCGTAGCGCATGAAAACTTCTTCTATAAGTGCCTTTGCGCACGACTCCGCGGTCGCATCCTGAAGCGCAAAGAGCTCTACCCAACGGCTGGCCGTATCTTCAACGAGCAAAATCCACTTTTCTCCATCAGCTCCCTCGGGTAGTGGACCAAACAGGTCCATGGCCAGTACTTCAAATCGCTGCTGAGGCACGGGAGTTTGCAGTAGGCCGGCAGGTTTTAAGTTAGTGGCCTTATATTTCTGACACATGTCACAAGACTTCAGATATTGTGCAACAAAAGCTCTCATATTCTTAAAATAGTACCTCTCTTTTATCTTCCGTATAGTGCGCTCGACACCTAGGTGTCCTGCTGTTGGAGCATCGTGTAGCTCTTTCATAAGATCGCTCTTTAGCGCATCTGGTACTACTAATTGGGGTTCTTCTGACTCCCAGTCCGGATCGCATCGATACAGAATGCCTTGAGCCAAATAATAACCTCTATCAGTCCAGCGTAGGGCTGACGCAGGATTCTCTTTATCTTCAAAGTCCTGTATAATATTATTCAATTCAGGATCATTCAACTGAGCTTCTCGAATGTCTTCCGGTCGTCGCTGGGGAAGATCAATAACCACCGGACAAATGCTGCAAGGGCTGGTACTCGGCTCCTCATAGTCCTTATCCACAGGACGGCTCAGCGTATCAGCAACTACGTTTACTCTACCCGGGGTGTATTCGACCTCAAGATCATATGTCTGGATCTTCATTGCCCAACGGGCTAAACGACCACTGGGTGTCTTCAAAGACAAAAGCCATTTCAACGGCTGGTGATCAGTTACTACACGTATACGTGATCCCTCTACATATGCTCTAAACTTTTCTAAAGCCCAAACTACTGCTAACGCTTCTCTTTCGGTGGTATGATAATTGCGTTCGGCGGAGGTCAACAATCTGCTGGCATATTCGATCGGCCTTTCTTCTTTTGAACTCTCCCCTTGCATCAAAACGGCTCCTAGAGCATAAGCGCTAGCATCAGTCCTCAAAACAAATGGTTTCTCAAAGTCTGGTTGCTGTAAAATAGGAGCAGTAGCAAGGCGTGATTTCAGTATTTCAAATGCCTCTTGCTCATCCTCCCCCCAGACCCAGCGTCTGTCCTTCTTTGTCAAATCTGTTAAACAGCGGGCTACTTCTGAAAACTTCTCAATGAATTTACGGAACCATGCGCAGGTTTGCAGGAAAGTTTTCAGCTCCTTTAGATTTGTTGGAGGCTTCATACTAATTACAGCTTCTACTTTTGCTGGATCAGCTTCAATGCCGCGAGAAGAAACCACGTGTCCCAGGTACGTAACCCGATCTCTAGCAAAGACACATTTAGTACGATTAGCTGTTAAATTGAACAGACGAAGACGTTCAAACACTTGCTGCAAATCCTTCAAGTGCTGGTCCAGATTTGGCGATATAACAAGTAGATCATCAAGGTAAGCTAATACACAAACATCTTTTAATCCAGACCGCATCCTATCAATTAGCCTTTGGAAGGTGGACGGCGCATTTTTTAATCCGAAGGGGAGCCGCTTAAAAGAAAAGTTCCCCAAAGGCGACGTGAAAGTAGTCTTATGACGATCTTCAGGTGCTACTAATATCTGCCAATATCCAGCTTTGAGATCAACGGTGGACATCACACACCCTGCTTTGGTACTCTGCAACAGCTCATCAATTACAGGAAGTGGGTACTTATCCGTACGCGTGACACTATTCAACTTCCTGTAGTCCACGCAGAAACGAGTTTCACCATTCTTCTTCGGTACTAAGACCACAGGTGCAGCCCACTCGGATTCTGCCTCTTCAATTATATCCTCTTCTAGCATCTTTTCTATTTCCTTCCTTATAATTTCTTTTCTAGCGGGCGTTGCTCTGTAAGGCGGACAAGCGATTGGTAACGCATCGCCCGTATCTATATGATGAATAGCATATTGTGTTGGTCCTCCCCCTGGAGTGAAAATGTCTTCATGCATTTTCAGGAGGTCAGACAGCTTCGCTTGGTCAACCGCATCCAAATGTGCTCCCTCATCCTCGCGGAGGCTCACGGACGAACAACTTAGCACCGGTTGCTTGTTTTCGAAAATAATGGGGTAAAGCGTCTTATCGTACCTCAAATTATAAACATTTTCATCGAAATTTAAAACCATACCAGCGTCTTCTACAAAGTTCATTCCTAGTAAACTTTCAGTAGCATGAGGTAGTAACACAAAATCTACAGAAAGTTCTACCTTTCGTACCTTGACCATAACACGTGCAATTTCTACATTTTGAGAGCAAATACGGCCATCGGCATATTTAAATTCAGCAAAGACTTTTTTAAAACTATGATTCGTCTTAACTAAATGAGCTCTTAAGCTCTCACTTCCTACCGAATGTTTAGCTCCTGTGTCTATTAGAACTTTGCCTTCGGCACCATTGATTTCAACACTTAACACTGGCCTACCACGGGAATCGATATTGTCGGCACTCGCGGAAATCGATTGGAACGAACTACTCGCGGCAGCATTCTTCTTTTCTTTGCATGTCGGACAGTTAGAACGGATAACGCCGGGCGCTCCGCACCCGAAACACGTCACTGTAGGCGCAGCTTTGCGTTGCTCTCCTTCTTCAGCACCATCTTTGGTATTCTTCTTCGGTTTGTTCGCCAATCGAGGGCAGGCCTCCTTCATGTGTCCATACTGCCTGCAGTAGTTGCAATGCGGTCGAGGCTTGTGATTGCTCGGTGAAGGTGCATCTGGTGGCGACGTCTTTGTAACCGTAGCAGAAGAAGAAATCGACGGCTTGCTTTCTGCAGAGGCGCGCGGGCGAGTCTCGTCGAAGATGTCCTCGATGCGCCGCGCTTGCGCTAACAGATCCCCGAAATTGTCGAAAGAAGAACGAGGTACTTTCTCACGAATCCGCCGGTGTAGCAGACCATAGCACATATCTAACTGTACTGTCTCAGTAAGAGTAAAAGACGGCAGTTGTGCGAACAATGATCTGAGATGACAGACGAACAAGTCTGTAGATTCGTCTATGCACTGCTCTCGTTCGAAAATGCATCTGTAAACTCTGTGCGGCGGCAATCTTGGTCCAAACGTCTGCTTCAATGCCTCTATAGCATCGTGCCATGTCAGGGTAGAATCCTTGACTCCTTGCCACCACGTAGCAGCCAACCCTGTCAATAACATGGGAAATCCACGGAGTGCGATATGGTCGTCCACGCCAACACAGTCTTTATAGGTTAACACAGCGTCTATAAAACTTTGTACGTTGCTGGATTTATCACCATCGAAACGTGCAGTACATTTTGCGAAATTTCCTGAGTAAGTAGGTGTGGGAGTACTTACAGGATCACAGCGACTTAGCCTGTTAATCAGCAACAACAGCTGATCGGTCGTCATTACAACTGGAGCGGCCGCTGCGCCGGCGGCGGCAGCGGCGGCGGCGGCGGCGGCGGAAGCGCCACTGGCGGCGGCAGAAACGCCAGCTGCGGCAGCAGCATCAGGCTGAGCCGGCAGCGGTGCGTCCAGCAGAGAAGCATGCGTATCAGCGTCCACGCAGCTAACGCTCAGCGGGTGATGCGCTAGCGCGGCGCCAGCAGCGGGCGGCGGCGGCGGCGGCGGCGTTACTTCTTCAGGCGGATTATTCACCCCCGAAGCCGGGCTCGCGGCACGTGATCTCGTTAACACCATTATTACTTGTTACACAGTTCACAATAAACGTAAGCGGCGAGAAAAAGTTAAGTTAAAAGTTTAAAATAAAATCATAAGAATAACCGGGAAAAGTCACACAAAACAAATGTTCAACCGTCCAATACCTACATGCACTGTTCATAAAAAAAACGTCTATAGTACACAATAAAAGTAGGTTCAAACTGTTCACGATTACGCGCTAACAAACTAAGTAGGTAGGTAGAGTAACGAAGCACTAGTTCACCGGCCAGCCTCAGCTGCCGGTAAGATAAAACGATTCACTTATTTAAAACTAGGTGTTTATTTACACTACGATAAGAATTGTCCACAAAACCTACAGACGCACACGTGTCCAGTCCAAACACAGTTTTCCCTTCACATACCTACCAACATTCGTCAACGGTTCAGGTTACGCCTGTGACAAAACCGAGAATTGTCTAGGTAGGTAGGTATAACACACGTGCGTGCAAAAACACAGTTCACACGTCCGTAACAAAAAGATAGGAAGGTTATAGGTACCTAGGTTCAGGTTATAGATACCTGTAGCAAAACCTAGAATTAGTACCACACAAACACAACCTAATAAGCACAAAGAGTTCACTTGTTTTCGTCCGAGTCGTTTTGCTCCACGTTAGGCTGCCAGTTATAGGGGTAAGTTTTGAGCTAAAACACGAACGTTCGAATAATACCCGTTTAATCATTAAAACACCAGACTTACAAATAGAAATACACATAAACGTATAAGGTAAGTACCGGGTGCGCGGGCGAGGCAACACGTGCGCTCTTTGAGTGTGCTTACGGCGACTGCCAGCGCGCGGGGCGTCGCGCACGCACGCGGGGGGAACGGCGGGGGGCCGCCGTTCCTACCGACGCAGAAGCAGGCAGAGGTTCAGGCTTGCTCGCTATAGTATTGTAATTTTTTTTGATATTTTTATAAGTATTTTATGTTATGCGAAAAAGACAGTGAGTTGTTACTAGCTGGTAATACTACTTCAATATAAATAGACCTTCGTTTGACTGCAATCTCGTCTGATGGAAAGCGAAGATGTGGCCGAGCGAAGGTGTATCACGAAGGTCTAGAAGACACCTATTCACCCTTAGAATAACCCTTGTCTTGAATAGACCGGTTGTGAGTGAGCTTTCAGTTTTTTTCTTGGAAACCTGTACAAGCTGGTAGAAACCACAAACTGACGCTAATTTATTCATGAAATCAAACTTGTTTGCACAAACTTATTTCCACGACAAAAATATTCCTCGTGGAACGTGTTAAAAACACGCGAGTAAGCGACCAGACTGTAAAATATAGCGGGGCTATTTGGTGAGGTGAGAGCTGACTGTAAATTTACCGTGATTGACTGCATTAACCCACAGTTTTACCAACTAACTGCGGCGTGCGTGCTATGCAGGTGCCAAACATTAATTAGATTCGGTTAGTTAAAGGTATCATATACTATGAAACTATCGGTAATTTATTAATCAACTCTGGTTTAATTATGGACGATTCTATTTGTGGTTAGATTATATTCTTCAACTGACTCACTAACAAAGCTGAAACTTCTAACTGTCAGATGCCTGTCGCCTCTGCTTTACTGAATTCTACCATAGTTCGACCAGTTGGCTGCGAGATTCGCTAATTAGTTAGCTACTTGCATTAAGCATTGGATAACTTTGCGAAATGCAATTTTCTAGCTTTTAGCAAAATTACAAAAACTTGAAACTGGAAAACTGCAAGCTCCGTTTGAGTAAATAATAAAGTTTTGTGTTCGCGTTTAAACCTCTCTCGGTAGACCAGAGGGTTGACTTAGCGAATAACTAGATGAGGACAACGTTCCTTGAGTGAATTTTTAGTTATTTTTTGTAAATAAATTGCCAAGATAACAATATTATATAAATGTATTTACAAAGACTGGAAAACGCTTACGTATGTAATAACAAATTGCTATTTACTGTAAATATTTAGTGTCCTTTCTTGAAGCCCCAGTGCTTATGATCTTCGTGGCCGCCTTTCTTTCCATGACCGGAGTGGTGATGGTGATGCTCGTGGTGGCCGCCCTCGTCGTGGTGTCCCTTGTGGTCGTGGTGGTGTCCTCCCTTCTCGTGGTGTCCCTTCTTCCCATGATGGTGCTCGTGATGTCCGCCGTGCTTGTGTCCCTTGTGGAAGTGTCCACCCTTCTTGTGGCCATGCTCTTCGTGATGACCACCGTGACCCTCTTCGTAGCCGGACTCTCCATGCTTGTCGTGGAAGTGCTTGTTCTTCTTAAACTCGTCTACTTTATGTACTCCATGGTGTCCCTTCGTCGAGTGTCCTTTGTGATAATGTCCTTTTTCTTCGAATCCGTGTCCTTTTTCGCCTTTCTCGCCGTGATGGTGTTCGTGGTGGTGTCCGTCGTCGTGGTGGTGGTGCTTCTTGTGTCCGCCGTGCTCGCCGTGATGTCCCTTGTGTCCCTCGTGGTGGTGGTGTCCCTTCTTGCCGTGCTCGTGGTGGTGGTGCCCCTTGTACCCCTTATCTCCTTTACCGCCATGTTCGTGGTGATGATGAGCGTGGTGTTCCTTGCCGCCTCCCTTGTCCCAGCCGTGGTGCGAGGCCGCGGCCTCTAGGTCTCCCGCATCTCGTTTCTCCCTCAGGTTCCGTGCTTGCACCAACGCCACGAAGGCCACTACGCTCAGAGCCAGAGCCACCTTCATTGTTTCATTCAGTTCTGGGAGTACTATTGGCTACTGTTGCTTGTTTTGTTATGATTATGGGTATGTCAACAGCAAGGTTTTATAGACACTGGCGCTGATTTTCTCGGCACCATTATTAGGCAATGATTTCACTTGAACTTATTTGTTATTGTTAACACTGTCAAGGTCAAATCTTGTAAAGTGTATAGATGCAGACCGTATATTTTACTGCGTAGCGTTGGTATACACATTATTGATACAAATGTTAATACATTAAAGTACTTATTTTAAAATAGGGCTTTTGAATTTTCCGAAAAATAAAAAGTAATTTATATTTAATCTAGTTTTGTTAAGCGAATTGTACCTAGATGTTTGAAGTAGTTACAATTAAATTAACGATATCATCATCAGCTTTAACAGCACACAATTCATAAAGGACCTGACTTACAACATAACCCATGAAATGTCTATACAAAAAGTCTCTATATTCATATCATACACTAGCAGGGCCTCGCGGTTTCACCCGCGTAGTTCTCGTTCCCGTAAGAATTCCGGGATAAAATATAGCCTATGCCACTCCCTAAGCTTTTTAATGATGATTTTTTTACTATAGAAACTTTCGTAGTTTGACGAATTCATTATGAATGTAAGCGGGTTAACGGGATGTCAGTGTTCAAAGGCGCGTCTAGAACCGCACTCGCCCTGAAGATGTCCCTCGTTAAGGGATGAAACGTGGTGTTCTTCCAACACAAATAGGGTTCGTAGTTAACCCGCTTACATTCATGATGATTTTTTTATTGGGATTGTTGTTTTGGAGCCTATTCAATATAAAATTAAACAATCAGTTCTTTCCTCTTTATAATATTAGGTAGTATAGATATAGTTGCTTCAACAATTTTTAAAGAGTGTCTTTTGTCTACGGCACCATAACAACAACCTATCCTTTATTTCAATACAAACGTCTGTCCGTGGTTGGCTGATAAATTGCTCATGCCCTAGTTCGGGTTATTGCTTTATTTTTCAGGTCTCCACTTCACATATAGACTGGTATGGACACTGCAGCTACGCCGGACCAAGTTACGGTTTACCGGTTGGATTTTTCGGAATAGGTGTTTGATTGAGTGTGTTTCCGCAATTATGACGACTGATGCGCAGTGGGCCCCACCCACTGAATATATGTTCTGAATAATTTCTAAGTATAATTAAAAGTTAAAAAAACTTACTTTAAGTGAAGTTTGATCATAATTACTTACACGTGTCGATAAAATATATAGGTCTGTGTAATGTGTACCCATAATAACGCAAGCTCTGGTTAGCTTGAGGCTAGATAATTACAGAATTGTGAGGATTTCCCAGCCTTATTTGTTTCATCATAATCATCATCAGCCTTTATAATAGTCCCCCCATGCTTATCTCTTTACAGTTAATTTCCTGTTTTGCGAAAATTAGTATTAATTTTCCAATAAGACTATAATAAGACCTGTCGTAGTCGTACTAATTGCAAAGTTTGGCTTGTGTATTTTATTTGCCTTAATCTAAGGTGGTGCATTATAACTTAAAATGCACCATGGAAAAAATTGGGCCTTAGGTTAAAGCAAATTTATAACTACATAACCGTTGTTTATACCTACAATTTATTAAATATTTATTAACGAATGTAATTACTGAACTAATTATGGTAGATTCTAATGAATAAGTAATTGAAGATTGACTTGCAATTGTCAAAGCAATTGGCCGAAGCTTAATAGCCATTTAAACAATGTATAGCGGGGTGACAGGACGAGCACCAGCCACCGGCAGGACAAAACCGAATTACTAACTTGTGGGTTCCGATTTGTAATAGTTTCCGGTGTACGCCTATCGCGCGCAAATGACCGAGTTATCTACGGCGTTGATCCTTGGGGTTAAGGGGTGAAAATAGCTGCGTTAGATTCCACGCCTGATATTTTACTAGGTTTTTAAAAGCTCTGTTGCTCTGCCAATCTTACCTGAAGGAAAGTGACCACTTGGCCTACGATCCTACTAATATTATAAACGCGAAAGTTTGTAAACATGTACGTATGTTTGTTGCTATTTCACGAAAAAACTACCAAACGGATCAGGCTGAATTTTGTATACAGTTAATTATAGGCCAGGAATAACACATTACATACTTTTTGTCCCATAAATCATGTTCCCGTGGGATAGGCGTGCCAAGCCGCGGGGCGCAGCTAGTGTATCATAAAGGTAGGTATTTTAGGTGTTTATTGGTATTCTGTTTCACAGGTAGGTTAACCACTATAGGCCCTCGAAGGCTTATTAGTAGAGTAAAGTTGAGCAAAATTAGCTTTTAGGTGATAATTTTAGTCTGACACATTAGATTGGCCCATGGAGCTAGAGAATTAGTAGTTATTTAAGAATAGTCACAGACGGAACCGCGAATAACTTGCCTATTTCAAGCCCAAATTTCAACGAATTCAAATCACATTTTTCATCGTAATAAAAAGTTAATCTCTCATCCGGATTGGAAACCTGGAGCTCCAAAATAAAAGTTTAAAATTGACGAATTTCCTTGAAACTGGTATAAGGTAAAATTAACTTTTGCGTTCCGAAAATAGGGATGATTCGACACCTGTGTAGTTGCTCTATGTTGACGTCATTTCAACGAAGGCTCTAAGTAACGGCCCTTTCCTACAACGGTCAAGTTATTTATTAATTACTTTTTGTTCTGAATGTTTTCTATGTATAATAAAAAGTATCCATGTAGTGTATTGTATTATGTATATCAGTTATCTAGTATTCATAACTCAAAAATGCTTTATTTCCAAATACAATAAATGTACACTTAGAAATGTATGTGTGTTACACAAGCTTTGCTTAGCTTGGGGCTAGATAATGCTGTGTGAATTGTCCAGCATTATTATTATTATTATATTATTGCTCCCGCTAATGCATTAGTGTGTTATATTTACAAATAAAACAAACTCAATTATAATTTACGAAATAAGGAAAAACTAGGCAAACCAACGGTACGTCTTGCGAAGGTACTAAAGCAGGGAGAATTTATTAAAATACAATTTAAAAATAAACTACCAATTAACATCAGACTTTGTCGATTTTGATCATTTTAAACATAAAATTAAAATTTTCTTTGAAAGCCTTGCATTTTATAGTATTAATGAATTTATGTGTATTGTTTTAAGTAATTGAAATGTTTAATTTATGGAAAACCTCTGTTAACGTCATAGAAAAGAAATGAATTATCTGGATTATTATGAATGGAATATAAATTGTGTATTATCAATATTGTTATGAAAATATTTAAAAAAATCTGAATGTGATTTGTACACCATGACTTGCCTTGTATAATTTTCAATAATATAATGGTTAATAAATACAAAATAAATAAAAAAATACATAAAGACTATATGCAAATATTGTATTAGTTGATAAGCGATAAACTTGCTAGTGGTGTCTTTTTCACTTTTTCCGCTAGTGGACAAAAAAATGAAGTATATTAGAGTCAATTGCATCTTTTTTCTTATTTGATAATAACTACTATTTATCATATCAAATATAGATGTACCTACTGTAACATGATCAGCGAATAAAGGCTTTTTGAAATTGAAATTTGAAATTGACTATTTATAAAGCACATAGTAAAAATTTAACTTGTCTAAGTGCTTATTTTGTAAGTCTAAAGAAATAAACGATTTGACTCTGACTCTGACTCTACAAAACCCATGCCGTGGAACCTATTTTTAAATGTATAAAGGGATTTTCATCATCTCTTGGAATCTGTATTTTTTTTATTTTATTTTACATATTTGAACATATTTCATTTGATATAAATGATTTTTATCCATTAACCAGCTCGGTGAAGGGGGATCTTAGAATATTAGCATTGCTGCCACTCCTTCGTAGGAAAAGAAAACGTGGGTTTATTTCTTAATCATTATTCTTTATAAAAAACATAACAAAAACATTCATTTGCAACGATAAAACAGATAACGAATTCAATTTGGCATCGCTTAATGGCCCTTGTGGTGCCAGTGCTTGTGGTCCTCGTGACCGCCCTTCTTGCTGTGGTCGTGGTGATGGTGATGATGCTCATGGTGGCCGCCTTCGCCGTGGTGTCCCTTGTGGTCGTGGTGGTGTCCTCCCTTCTCGTGGTGTCCCTTCTTCCCGTGATGGTGCTCGTGATGTCCGCCGTGCTTGTGTCCCTTGTGGAAGTGTCCACCCTTCTTGTAGCCATCCTCGTGGTGGTGTCCTCCGTGATGCTCCTTGAATCCTTTCTCGCCGTGCTTGTCGTGGAAGTGCTTGTCCTTCTTGAACTCGTCATGTTTCTCTACGCCGTGGTGGCCCTTAGTGTCGTGTCCTTTGTGCCAGTGGCCGTGCTCCTCGTGCCCGTGTCCGTGCTCGCCCTTCTCGCCGTGGTGGTGGTGGTGATGGTAGCCGTCGTCGTGGTGGTGATGTTTCTTGTGTCCGCCATGTTCGCCGTGGTGGCCCTTGTGCCCCTCGTGGTGGCTATGTCCGTGCTTGCCGTGGTGGTGTTCGTGGTGGCCCTTGTGTCCCTTGTGGCCCTTGTCCCCGTGGTCGTGGTGGTGATGCTCGTGGTGCTCGTGGCCACCACCCTTGTCCCAGTGGTGACCGGAGGCTGCGACCTCGAGATCTGCCTCCCGTTTCTCCCTGATCTCCCGGCTGCTAACGACGGTCGCCAGGACCAGTAGGCCGCATGCCACAAGCAGGCTACTCCTCATGGTTGGATAGTTGTAATTGTGAATGATACCTGACTTGCTGGTAAAGACTTTATATACCAACAATAGTATCGGTGAGGTAAGCTCGCCGCTTTTTGTAGTGTCAAGGTTCAATAAAGAGAATTCATTAAAATATTAGAAGTTTGTGTGCAATTGATCCTGCAGTTTGATTTTTATCGTTTAATTTATTTAAGACTAGTTTCTGGTCGCGGCTTCGTACGCGTTGTGTCTATAGAATCGTTTGAAGGTCATATCTATCCTATGGGAGTTTTATGGAAAAATACTCTATTTTTCTATGATTCCAGAGATAATTTTTTATTAGAGCTTCTATATACATCTACTCGGAATTTCAACGCGATCGGGTCAGTCGTTATGGCGTGAAGAAAAATACAAAATAGCAACAAACATCTATCCATTCATACATTAATATATCTTAACATCCAAATTTTCGCGTTTATATTATCTTTTTTATATATGCTGCACGGAAGTGTAGAATAATAAAATAGTGAAAATTAGCTTTTCCCTTTAATTTTTATTACAAATACATTTCTTTGCAAAGATTGATCCTTATCCGCCACGAAATCCATTGGTTCAATATAATAAAGGTGTCTTTCTTTAAAATTCTTTGTAGCGTCAAAGTAAAAGGTTAGAAATAAACTGAATATGCAGTTATTGTTTTCTTATAAATTGAGGGCATGACTCCTTTCACGACTTTTCACTAACTCTCGTGGTTTCGGACTTGGCCATCACCGCCCTTCTCAAAAAAACAGCCTGTATAAGTGATGTGAATAGTGATATTTTAACCTAGTTACTAATTTTCATAAACCATGAAGAATAGCTGCGAGCAAAGTACCTACAACACAAAGGTCGTAGAGTCGATAAGCCCTTTCGAAGCCCACTTCGAAGTTCACTCAGCTAGTAATGAAAAGCCTTTATAAAACCATGACAGGCACACACTTGGCGGTTTAGTTAGAAAATTATTATAACAAAGCGCGTTGTATTTATAATTATGTTTAAGTTTTCTTAGGAATATCATTATGCGACAATTATTATCATTAGACGGCGAAACGCAGCTAAATTGTGCATTCGTGAAAATTTTAACTTCGTACTCTCCTTACAATCGTAGTAGGTAATAGGGTAATGTTGTCCTAAGACAGATAATTTTATAATAACACTACGGCTAAGATCCTAACCTTAACACTTCCACTGCCCACGACGCACATAGCTTACTTCTACGCCCTGCAGTTGGACTATTCACGCAGCATCATCTGGCACCTAGCTAATCAGAGCTTTTGTTATGGGGACAAGATACGTACCTAACAGTAACAGATACCTATATTTATTGTAATACATCACATACCGATCTTCGCAAATACGTCCACTGCTGAACGTGTTTCCCTCAAACAAAGGGGGTTTTGTCATAACCCACACTGGTCGGTGATCGCAGAAAACCCGGTTCAAATCTGCAGATCGTACAAACATTTGTCCCAAGGCGGGACTCAAACCAAACCACGGCTCTTCTCCTGCACACAGAGGTCCTCAAAATCAGTGACCAAGCAAGCAAACTTAATACTTATATATAAGTTGATTTCTGAATAACTTTATCGATGGAGGATTTAAAAAAACTCATTATTAAAAACATTTTTCCTTTCAAAATCAATGACTCTTCCAAAATAAGTTATTGCTTGTTGCTCGTTTTTTTCCACTTCTTCCGCTTGTAACATATCTTTGAGGCAAACGCCATCTATAAAGCTCCTTGTACGAATATCACAAAAATATATACTGTTTCTTCGCAGAGATACACTCAGTGAAATGTTAGTAAAAGTGATTATTTTCTATTATCTTAAGCCTTGCCCTTCTTAGCTAGATAGCCTCCTTCATGTACGAGGAAATACGAAAGAAAGATGAGGCTCATTATTATCTCGATTACTCTCCAACACCACAATACGTTTATGTCATTTCTTGTACCTGGCTGGCTTTGAACATCCTTTGAAGAAGAATAAAATATTAGAAGAATTTATTTTAGTTCAGATCAACTGTGGTTATTTTAAGTAATTTTTTTGGTTAGTAGACAAATATAGAGTCAGTATTAGAAATAATCGGAAACAATATCGTTTATTTCTTCTTTCGTGAAAACCTTTAAGCTGAATATCCACGCCACACGCGCCGAGATCCATATCAATACTAGTCGAAAGCGAAAACAAGCTATAGGTACCTAGCTCAACTGATCCATATCAATACCAGTCAGAAGCGTAAACAATCTACAGGTAGCTCAACTCCATATTACCTACCGGTCGAATATAATCGAAACCATACATTCTTTAAGTAAAGTTTATTTCATATAAGTATTCAACAATAACAAAGTTCAAGCATGTCAGTATTCCTTATACTCCCAATCCTTGTGGTCATCATGGCCGCCCTCGCTGCCATGATCCGCTTGTTGGTGCCAGTGCTCATCGTGTCCTCCCTCATCGTGGAAGCCTTTATCATCGTGGTGGTGGCCTCCTTCTTCATGATGGCCTTTCTGCCCGTGCTCATGCTCATGGAACCCACCTTCCTTGTGCCCTTTGTGGAAGTCTCCACCCTTCTCGTAACCACCTTCGTTATGGTACCCCCCGTAACCTTCCTCGAACCCTGAGTCCCCGTGTTTATCGTGGAAATGTTTGTCCTTCTTGAATTCGTCTAACTTGTGGACGCCATGATGACCCTTTATGGAGTGACCTTTGTGAAAATGTCCCTTTTCTTCGAATCCCTGGCCTTTTTCGCCCTTTTCACCGTGATGGTGTTCATCGTAATATCCGTCGTCGTGATGGTGTCCCTTTTTATGTCCACCGTGCTCGCCATAGTGTCCTTTCTCGCCCTCGTGGATAGAATGCCCCTTTTTCCCATGCTCGTGCTCATGGTGTCCTTTGTACCCTTTCTCGCCGTGGCCTCCATGCTCCTGGATGTGGTACCCATGGTGCTCACCACCTTCTCCTTTTTCCCAGTGGTTGGATGCAGCTCCTAGTAGATCTCTTCGTTGGCGGATGTTCCTTCCGCTAACCACCATCACAACCGCAGCTAGGCACGCCAGGGCAAAGGTAGATTTTACCATGTTGTACTGTTCCCCTGATTGTGTTAGGCAATGATTGCCAAATGATGCTTGTTATAGTTTTCTCTTTGCTTATATAGTATTGCCAATAAGACAGTCATTGTTATAATCGCATTTGATGTCAGGGTGAGATGTGGCGGTCATAGATACGCCGCAGTGACCTGAATTTGATTTTTAAGAGACCTTCCCAAGCGAATTATCTCGTCCAGTGTTAATATTCTATCTACAAAAAAAGGTTCACCAATCCCGCTCATTCATCTAGACTAGACAGACGTAAACTTACGCTTTTTGATTGTGATGTGTTTGATTTCATAGTTTATTTTTCATTGTGCCTTCACTTTCATCGCAAGATAAGGCTCTTTAACTGGAGTGAAGGCATGATGAAGTGGGCAATTTAGTTTTGAATTGCTTAATATTAGCAGACTTTTGAATTATTACGTTTGGAGGCAGGTAAGTGGGTACTTCGTAAGGTATTTTTGATAATATTTCGCTAGGTATTAAAAGTGGTATCATCAGTTTGTGTCAGAATCTTTATTGAGATAACTACATTTATTTTTAGTCAGTGAAACTTAACTGATTCTATCTTTCAGAGAAAATAACTATAAATATTTCTAAAAACCTCATATAAAAGTCATGGTCAGAGGTCCAGAACAAAATAAGTAGCAAAAAACATATTGAATTCTCTGAAAGTCGTCTACAAAAGAAATCAAATAGTTTTTACATGGCTAAGACCAGCTGATGAGAGGTTGCGACCGTTTTCACTGGAGTCAAGGGCGTCTGAAGTCAAGGTGCCGTTGCAAAGCTGTCGCCCCCATTTTTTTCAATATAATCTGTCTCTAAATGAACTCGCGGTGTTCGATTCTTTCGTCATCGTTTCCGGTCGAGTGCCCATACGCGTCTCGTGAAGTACGAACTACTATTGTGCTCTTGCTTGTCAGTTTGTTAGTTTGTTGACTTCTCAATGCAGCCGTTATATTTAAAAAAAATCTCTTGTAATCTACTTTAAAAAGGCTGAAAAATGTTCAGCTGTATGTATATGTATTCGTTTTTATTTAACTTATCTTTACGTATCTATGTTCTTTGATGGACCGATTTTGAATGAGTAAAATATATCCTTGAGGGATATGTTTTTGTCCCGCAAAACTTAAAAAGCAGGACTTCAATTCAAAAACCAAATTTAGTTATTTCAAAACAATCAATTAACAACAAATCATGCCGTGCCTTGATTTACATGAAACGGGATATCAAAGCACAGCCAGTGAGTAAAAATCTCGTATTTAATTGGATTTTTCATGAAAGGGACATTAATTGCTGACAATTACGCTACATTGACATGGCATTATTTTAAATCAACACGACGACTTCGACGATTTCTTACAGTTTAACCATTTTGTATACTTTACGCAATATAAAGAACCTTGTAGATACTTCCGTTGCTTTCGTGTTGTTAAGTAGACTCAACACCCTTTCTGCGAGAGATAAATCTTCAGAATAGCTGTTGCTAGATACCTATACAGAGAATAATTTGTAGCTAGCTACACGTTACACCCAAACTAATTACATTGTAGGCCTGTAAGCCGCCTCGCTAAACCAAACCAAAGTATTAATCCACGCTACTAGGATAGATTCGTGTAAAATTCCGTTTCCACGCAACAGGCCTTGTTAGGGTTGCTACATAATGAAGAAAGCACAATGAATACTAAGTTAATTAAAAATCAGGAAACACATTTGCCCCCTTACGGTCTTTCCTACGGCTGTTCATTTCTGCAGAAATGGAAACACTTACAGCCTCATATCACCTCAACAGCCTAGATATATTTGTTCACTGCTGGACGCAGGCCTCCCTCTGATAAGCGCCTTATTGGCTTTTATCCCCACAGTGTTTTTAACTGAATCTTGCAAAAATAAATGCTGTTTCACATACAGTAGTTTTAATAGTATTTTTTGCCGTAAAGCAACGAGCGGTTATTAGATATTATAAGAAAATTCCACCTCTCCCTGCTCCCCGCACTCCATCCAGAAAAAAAACGTTATAGAATTGGGAACACTTCCATTAAACTATACGTGTTATTTTAACTGGATCCTGCTTTTTACAGGATCCAGTGTGTAGAAAATCCGGTTATCCAATTTGAACGAAATAGTTTTTTGCTCGAAAAGTGTCACTGCTCATCTTAAACTACGTACTAAACGGTATCCTATAAAAACTGTACCTGCAAAAAACGAGATGTTGTCGTGGTAAAAGGTAGGGCACTTATGCATTATTTTACCAAGATTACTTGTCAATAATTTACATATTTTTTTTTTACTGTAGTCAACTAA
Source organism: Eupithecia tripunctaria (assembly GCA_955876795.1). NCBI lineage: Eukaryota > Metazoa > Arthropoda > Insecta > Lepidoptera > Geometridae > Eupithecia > Eupithecia tripunctaria. The sequence continues at coordinate 8,089,154 of OY041609.1, read as the reverse complement.
TTTACTGCGATAGCCAATCGGACTGGGCAGCGAATAATTACGATTAGAGATTTACCATCTAATTTGAAGGAGGTGCGTGTCCATCTAATAAGGGAAGTAACGGACGGAATAATGATATGAGATGTTCAAAGTGGCCAGTATCCCGTGTATTGCTTAACAAAATATGAGAAGGGTAACACAATGAAATTAAACCTTAATCACAAAGAATTTATGTCTGTTTTCCTAAATCTCCGTCTGTAAACCCTGGAGGCAATCCCAGCAGGCAAGCGGCTGCTGTTAATTAAACACGGCGATGCGTCTCACTCACTCACACAATGACACATGCCTACACCAATATACTAAATTATGTTTCAATTTGAATTCTAGAACATTTTACGTTCGCATAAACATTATGGGCCTCGGTAATTAGGCCTGCATCGGCTGAACAATAATTATTATGCAGTATTTACAATAGCTAAGCGTTGTTATATCCTTCTGTTTACCATATCGAATCGATCTCTGGTGTCGTTTTATATTTAGGTTTAAAAAGTCTACTCATGTTTTAACAGGTTAACTGTCCGCAGACCATAATGAGGGTGAGGGTTAAGCCTGAAGATTAAACAAATAAAATTATCTCACGTAGGGTTAAAAACATTTGTCATTATAGCAAGTGGTTTTTTTGTATTTGGACATATGCTATGATTATCTTCTTCGCATGTTATTTACTCAATAGATCTTAGTATTTATATCACTGGTTGTATGATGATAAAGCGTGTTCGTAAACAAAAGTGTGCCGTAAGTTTTGACGTCGCTTATAGCAGGGTAATAATTGCTACGGGTTATACTGTGTTGCTACGGCGTAGCATGTGTGCTACGACGTGTGGCTACGCCGTAGCATGTGTGCCACGACATGTGGCTACGCCGTAGCAAGTGTGCTACTAGGTGTGGCTACGCCGTAGCATGTGTGCTACGACGTGCGCTACGCCTTAGCATGTGTGCTACGACGTTTGGCTACGCCCTAGCATCATCATCATCATCATCATAATCAGCTTATACTATCTCCTGTCTTCTATCACCAGGCCTCCCTTAATGAGCGCCAAAGTGCCGTCTTCAGCTTGACGCATCCAGCATCTGCTTGCTGTCTTTCACAGATCGTCGCCCCACCTGACCAGAGGGCCTCCTACACCACATTTGCCGAGTCACAGTCTACACTGAAGACCTCATTTACCCCAGCGGTTGTCGGTTCTTTGCGAGATACGGCCGTCGGCCGGCCCACTGCCACTTCAGCTTGCTACCTAATTCTTTGAGCTATGTCGATAGATCGATAGACTTTGTCTTTTTTTTTTCTTTTTTTCTGTCGGATGTATTCGTTACGAATCCTATCCTTCAGAGACTCCGAGTATAGCTCTTTCCATAGGACTGGTAGTTTTAATGGTCAATTAGAGTGCCTACCTCATACGTTTTGGAAGGTGATAAGCTTTTATGTTAATTCAACAGAACATAATCTTCGTACTAGAGATCATAAACATAGATTTACAGGCACTAACTTGCAACGAGTTCATCAATCAGTTACCGCGGTACTGTAGCGGTAATGTACGATACGTATTTACACTGTCACACATACAATATGTATGTATGAATACAGGTACGCGCTATTATTGACTTGGTATGTCTGCCTATAGATTCAGTGCTTGAACCGATGCTACGTGTGAACAAGTCCGCATCAGTAATTTGGGTGTTGACTTGAGTACGGAATACTAATGCTAGTTGAGTGTTTTGCTGTAGAGAACTTTCGAATGGGTCTTTTTATAGATAGGTAGTTAGAATCTTATTGCAAATAAAACTGTATCTTGCTATTTAAATATTGTTTTTGTGTGAGTATATTGCTATATTTATTGCGTCGTTCTGGAAGAGGCTAAATCGCTCTGGTAATGGCATACTGAGAGGTATCTCTGACACGGTATCTATTATTAGATTTTCCAACATTGGATATCCATCTACTTGGGCGGCAACAAGAAGTGACTCCCGGTAGCTTTATGCGCTGGGTTCTGACGAATTACATACATTGTGTATTATATTTTTTTTCTGTCTGTGTATTTTTAGTTATATTATTTCTATTTGTGATATGAGTCCCTAATTTTGTATAGTGTGCCTGAAATAAAGGATTTTTATTTATTATTTATTTATTTGTCTTCGTGGCGTGGACATTAATAATAATTTGGAATTAAAACTCTTTTAGGGGTAAGCTCGCCTTGAACGTATCTAGTATTTGTAAACTTCTATGTATGATTTAATTGGTGTGTGCTTTAAAAAAAAGTATTGATAATGATAACCGCTACTTGGTTCATGGTATAATATTACGGCAAAATATAAAAAGCTAAAATGCACGTGGTAGCAAATGATACCAGTGGCCAAAGTGGCCAATGATTGTTCAAAATAAACCTCTACATGTTTTTTAGTTTTTTTAGTCTAAAGAATAGTTAATTGTTAAGGTTTACATATTGATGTATATTTTTGCTGTAAACAGTTGAATGATCCAACCGTCACTATACAGCCCCATTGAAAAAAATCGACAGTAGCGATTTTACGTAGACCCCGACCGCACGCTCGAATTCCCGCCACAGCGCGTATCGTAGTAGGCGCGCGTTTCGGGCGCGCGTGTTCGTTTAGAGCTATAACGTGTAGAGTCTGTTCAAAAAAAGAGTCGTGGCGTTTCGGTGAACTAACACTTTTAGTAGTACTGCAATGACAGATCAGTGTTGTCAACCCAACAAAAGTTGTCAATTGCCACACGCGCCCTCGATTCCCACGCCTCTTTTTTTTAACAGACTCTATGATCTTGGATCCTTGAGAGTTACACCCCGACGGACGGCCAAGAAAAGTTAGATCATTACTTTTTCCTAACCTGAGGACATAAAAAAAAATTGCTACATTGTCACACCCAATAAATAAATAAATAATGTTCGACAATAGGGTATATGCATGTGATTTCAAAATGGCTAAAAATATATATACGTATTCTCTATTGATATAGAAACATATCTACATATTTATTTTTGCATTTTGAGATGTTTTTGTTGTAGAATTTAACCATTGAAAAATTGATATTTTAAATCTCAATCGCAAAATTTCAAAACGCTACGCCATTGACTAGAGCGGACGTGACATCACTGTGCACATTTTTTCTTTTTTTATTCTGCTTGCTGCACCATGATTTGACACTATTCTGCCCACTTGACATTTCGTATTGTCGATTATTTTCAGTTTTTTCGGAAAACCTCTTTCCTGAGATGATCACTACCGAGGTCGTCACCAAAGGTTTTAATCAAGTGTGTACGTCGACGTCACATAAACATGGCGCCAATATGGCAGCGTTTTTATCACCCGAAAATGATTGTAGTTTTGATTTGTTTTTTTTACCTTGTTAATGCGAAATTCAGTGAGCGTCTTATCAGTCCTCGGTTAAATAATGACCTAAAGAATCGATTAAAACAATAAAAAAAATCGATGCATATACCCTATTCATAAAGCATTATCAAGCCCCAAGCTAAACAGAGCTTGTGTTTTGGGTTCTAGAGGAACCATTACATATTTTTTTATTTTATTTTATTACACGTTTAAACCATAAAGAACAGCCGCAGATCGCTCAAACATTTGTACCGGGGCAGGAATCGAAACTACAAACTCTTGCATCGCAGGCAGACCTTCGGCTGCTGCACAACAAAGGTCGTCAATTAGTTTAAAAATGTATTCACTAGATTCAGAAGTAAACATAATGCTTGCTACTTTTAAATAAGCTGAAAAGACTCAATTGCGAGTTTAAAAATGTTAAATTAGTTGAAAATCAGTTTTCCCGATAAATTAATTCAATGGCTGGAATAAGTACGCCTAGACTGATTATAATGATCCGATATTCAAATCCTTTCGTATAATCTTAGTTACATAAACCCGGCATTTATGTAACTAAGATTATACACCACCGCCACTTCACACATGGAAAGGTAGTTGTTATTGCTACACACTAGTCATGCCATAACATACTCGTAGCGATAATGGAAATTCGAAGCCATTCCGATTCCGTACCAGATTTGTATTGTGGCAATATGAGAATTTCATACGAGCTCACAGCGGGAACAAGAGGGTGCTGATTTGTTGGTGCAGAAATTGGTTCACAGCATTACATAACTTGTAATGTACTTAAACCTATTTTATTTCAATTGAGAGTGTAGTACCGACCACTTAATTCTACACTGTTAAGCGTGTAACGTGTAAAGTCATTTTCCTATTCAATAACGTTAATTTCCGCCTCGATTTTATTCATAGGTTTATTATTATTCAGAATTCGTTAATGAATATTGAACGAGGCGACATTTTATCGTATCTGTGAGGGCGGAGTGACGGTATCGGCGATCGGGAAGAGACTCGGGATTCCGTAGGAGTCGCACCGGCAACGGAAGCCATTAATGAAATTGGAATTGTCGCCGGGCCAGTGTTCATCGTTCCCTCCAATTGATTTTCGTAGACAAGAATTGTCATTCCGTTGGAGGGCCGAGTCCTCGGGGTCGGCAATTGTCGTGATATGAAAAGCAGGTGGATCGGGCCTCCGTGACTGGAATACTAAATGCCTTGTTATCATCTCATTCTATGCCGTCGGGGGTTAAAATATCTTCTTATCTCCGTTTGATATTTTAACTTTTTATATTAATTTACGCCGGTGCCTTGGGAGACGTACCATTTTGCATTTTAGAGCGAGTATAAATTACACGAAAACAACGAATAAACTTTTGAGCTGAGCATCTGTTTTTACTCAAACTTTACTTTTTGAAATAAACTCAGACGAGTGGGTACCTACTGATTTATTCTGGCTGGTTGTAGGTGCCTAATGCTCACTGAATAAGTATTATTTTATTATGAATGTAAGCGGGTTAACTGCGAACCTAGTTAGTGTTGGAAGAACACCAAAATTCTTTATGAATTTGTTAAAACTTAACTATTATGTGTTTAAGTAAAAAGTATATTTTCTTAGGTTAAAAATACTACTATAAAAATATATTATTATGGTAAGCCCTTCTCTATCGAATCAAAAAAAATCAAAACACTTAACTAATAATGATAATTTCTAAATTCTAAGGTTAATTCTAACCTAATTTGCATCGTAAACTTTACTTTACTTCGTTTACCTGTCTCAATCACCCTGTGTAAAAGCGAAGAGCATTCATTACGGGCGCTTGCAATGCTAAATATTGCAGTATACAGCGATACAGTTTTGTCTTTTTTAAATGTCGATGTGAAGACTAAGCTAGACTGTGATTGGTTAGATCCAGTTTTCCTAGGTCCTTGTTTGCGTCGGGTCCGACGCGAGCACACCCATGCATTTCTCAGCTCGCTGGCTTGGAATGTATATTTAATTGATTTCGGTATTGCGGCTGGCACACTCGTTGGATTTCAATGTAAAGTTTGATCTATTAAATCGATTAATTGCGTGTGATGAAGTTTTATGAAAAACACAATATTTGCGAAAGTTTGGATGTTAAGATGTATGTTTGGATGGATGTTTGTTACCTCTTCACGCCAAAACTATCGATCTATTAACTTTTGCTGCACCAAAATTTTATCGTAATTGGAACCTCCTGGAAGCAAACATTGGTTTTATCCCATAAATCAGTTTCCATGGGATAGTAAAAAAATCCATAGAAACAACGCGTGCAAAGCCGCGGCCAGGAGTTATTATTTCATGATAGGTTGTGAAATATACTTAAACTCATTCACTGAAGACATAGAATACATCATTTTGTAGAAATGTTAACTCGATAAAAATTACTATGCACTGCTCGCAGAATTAACTGGTGAAAACAAACGAAAAGATTTTTTTTTATAAAGCTTTCATCAACAAGTCCAATTCTACCAATAAGTATCAGGTACTTTCGGTGGGTGGATTGTTAAAAAAGCAATGTTTATTATTTTCTTTTCTAAAATCATTCAAACGATTGATTTAATGAAAACGAGAATTTGAGAAAACTTTTATTTGAATGGTAACAATGGCGTAAATGAAACAAAGGTTTATGAAAACATTCACTGAAATTGACAGCATTTTATTTAACTAATCTTTGGCATCATTTATTTGCAAAACGACACTATCTGGCTCAGATTTGAAAATGTTTTTCTTTCATCTCAAGTGGAAAGTCATTAAACTCTGAATACTTGCAAATGTGCTGCCTCTGCCAAAAGTAGAGCCGATTCTGCCAACTACAAGCTACTTCAGCCATCTCCACGCTTTGCAGGATTATAGAGTACTGCCCCTGCGCTGGAAAATTAAAGCGAGTCTTGGTAAAAATGATAACTTAATATCTTCTCCATTACATTCAAGCGGATTACAGTAAGCATAACGTGCTTTTTGCATTTTTTTGATTAGAAATGGTAAAAGCTTTTGACCACCATAAACCAAAAAGTGAAGACGTGGCCTAAGATAGAGCACGCTCTCCCAGCAGGAACTGATTAATAAATTTGATAAGATGTTTACCTACTTTCGTTGTTCACGTTGTACATGTGTTTCTAGCAAAATTACTAGCTGCATAACCCTAGCTTGTAATATAATATAATGTTACGCATGGTTTAAACTAATGATTGACAAAACAATCGACTATCATTCTATCGGACAAAAACAATGAGACTAAAACATTAAACCCAATGCTAACGCAAACATAATCATAACTTGTTCATTTTGATGTCCATTTTACCCTTGGGTGTTGGTAGAGTATGCATCTAAATCACTATTACAAAAGTGCCTGAGAGCGAAGGTTCATAAAATGTAAAAAGAGTCACGCGCTCCAGGTAGGTATTAATGGTGGCTTAAATGGAGGTGAAACTTTAGCCAAGACCCGTTACCGCGGCAATTTGTCAAACAAAAAATATGAGTGAACTTTCAGTTCGGAGGCCCTGTCAGACATGACTTATATAAATAACCTGTGCCCGACCGTTGGTTAGTTCTTTATTTTACCTTACCTTTATTATATCAGTTGAACAGTTAGAAGTTTCGATGGATTTATTAATATGAAACTAATGCCTCTACCAATATAGAGCGCCTAAAGTTTTCGTATTTCATTGCCCTTTGTAAGCGTCGGAAATACAGCGTCTCGTTAAAGTTTTGGTCGTATTAGACCATATTAATTTCGGTGTGTAAACTAAGGTCCAAAAAGGAACCTACATGGAGCGAAGGCTTTATTGACCGACGTATCACATGATATTGTTATCTCTGTAATCAACGCCGTCAATTATAGCTAACAGCATGTTAGCAGGTGTATTGTTAGGTAGTGCTTATGTTAGGTAGGTACCTCAGTAATTGATAGTTGAAACATATTAAATCCGATGTTTGTAATGAATAGACCAGCATAATCAAAATAAATCAATTTCTCCGAATGGACTTTTGCAGTCCATTGCTTCTACTCGTATGTCCTAGGACATACCATAGTGTATATCATATACGTACATGTGAGCAAAATAAATAAATCTAGGTCAAAGGTGTAAGATATAATAGCTCCCTCAAAAAATATGTATACCCAATAGATATACAGGGTGTAACATAAGGGGTGGATCATCGGTGGCTGGGGGAATCGTTTATTTCTTTAGACTTACAAAATAAGCACTTAGACAAGTAAAATTTTTACTATATAAACAGCTTGAAATAGTAATTATTATCAAATAAGAAATAAGGTTCAATTGACTCTAATTCAATATTTAGTTCACTAGCGGAAGAAGTGAAAAAGAAACCACTAGCAAGTTTATCACTTATTAACTAATACAATCTTTGCATAGCTAAGTCTAACTGTTTTTACGGACCAGCCAATTTTTTTTTTCAAAATCGAATTAACTTTTACCTTGACTTTCAATGTTTATTGTCTTAAAATCTACCGGTTTTCATGAAAAATATACCCTGAAAATTTCATTTGAATAGGATGAAAGCACCGTGTTGAAAAATGTACCTTAATAGGCTTTTATTTTCTTTTTTGTTTTTTTTTATACTCTCTTGTTGGTAAAGGGGTACCAAATGCCCACTATTGACCTTGTTTAAAATAAAAAGACAGGGTCACAAATACAAATAAATAATTACAAAAACACAAATAATTTATTTAGAACAATGTACATGATACAGTAAGTTACAAATGAACGATGAAACAGCAAAAGTTTAAAACTGTGAAGCTGCCGCATCGCCCGCCTCCTTGACACAACATAAATAAATAAATTATAGAAGTAGGTATAAACATTTAGTGGTCTTAAAGTTAATTATGAAAGTTAAGTTAAACATAGAAAAACAAAGTAAAAATAGTATTTTCAGTATTCAGTATTTATTTATTCACCATTTCGTTACACTAAATAACATTGGCAAGTCAATTTATGCATTCATGTGTACGATAATTCTAATCATTACATAATTAATTATTCCATGTTGACATTATTATTACATTAATGGTATACATATAATAAAGTATGCAGTATTAAAGAAAATAATAGTTACCTATATTAATGTAAAATTCGACTAAGAATGCAGATCAGAAAAGGAACAACTCAAGTATTCACTAATGTGGTAAAAGGGTTGTGATTCCAAGAAAGATTTTATTTTTAGTTTAAATAGATTTAGAGAAAGACTTGTAATTTCCAGCGGTAGTTTGTTATACATTAGGATCTTTATGCATATGCCTTGTTTGTGAGTTTTAACAAGCTTAGTTTGAGGTACTACTATTTTTTTCTTATTCCGGGTATTGTAACCATGTAAGTTCATTTTCATTGGTAATTCTTCCTTATTTGAGTGTATTTCCAATACAGATTTGTATATAAATATGGATATGACTGTCATAATTTTAGTTTTTTTGAAAAAAGCTCTTACCGACGTTAATCTCGATAATCCATAAATAATGCGTAAAGATCGTTTTTGGCAAATGAGAACCCTCTTAACCTGCGTAGCGTTCCCCCAGATTGTTATTCCGTAGCTAATCATCGAGTGACAGTATGCGTAATAGACCGAGACTAGGGTCTTTCTTTCAATAATAGGCTTAAGCTTAAATAAGGCGTAATTTGCACTGGCCAGCCGTTTGCACAGTTTGTCTATATGACTGTCGAATGTCAGTGTTGCGTCTAAAGTACATCCCAGAAATTTTACTTCATTTTTTATTTCGTCCTTATTTGCTTTCCTAGTTGAGTAATTCATAACAATGCTTTTACTTTCATTTAGAACTTTAGAAATAAGAGTTTATAGGTGACGGTGACGGATCCAGTTTATAGGTGACGTAGATTACGCAAGAAATAATTAATAAATGACTTTTGGAAGGTGCTATGAATGGTTATCATTGGGTGTGTGTGTGTGTGTGTGCGTGTGTATTTTAGAGTGGGGAAGAGGGCTCCTGAGGACACCGGTCTCTTAAGAGTCCGGGCAACAGGAGACTCCTGTGTGCATCGTGTGAGTTTGTGTAGGTGTGTGACAGACGTAATATTTTGGCTACAATTGCGAAATCAGTCTGAAATCTGATTTTGACCTAAATTTTACAAAAGTCAAAATAACTTTTGAACCAATGAATATCACAGAACATACATAGGCGTTAAATCGATAGGTACTGCATCACCCACCCCCCAGCCACCGTTGACCCACCCCTTATGTTACACCCTGTATATAAGGATGAAAATATTTAGTAACAATTCTGCGAAAAATATCTTCTGCGATAAAGTCTAACAAATTATACAAATACATTTATACAAAATGAAAGAATATTTATGAAGTAATTCGTCAACTACTTATAAAGTAAGTCGTCAACTAGTTTTGTCTCTCCACGAGACATCATCAGGACACCACAACACTTGACACTGAGAGCGCCAAGAAACAACGACAGAGTCCCACCAGAGATGTTGCCACTCCGAGCTCCACGCGCCAAGTGAAGAATCATCGCCCGCATGTCCTAATCCATAAAAAATATTAAACAGACATGCGCAAAACATTTTCATGCAGTCGAAAAAAAGGTATTATAGTTCCTAACAATAGTCTTACGTTAATGTAGACCAGTATATCAAATTCTCATTCGCCGGCCAAAGATTGCCGGCAAGCAGAGCTCATAATGAAAGTGGAATCATTGTTATCGTACTCCCACACGCTGAACTACTCAGAGCGAGCAAGCATCTATCGCACAAACACTTAACGAATTACCGAGGATTACCAACTTATTTCATTAGGAACTTTCCACGGCCGAAATGCCTGATTGGATAAATCTCGTGAGTTATCCAGACGGCTGCAGCCGCAATCTGTCGATCGTGACGTGTGGTGTGGCCGGTTTGATGCTGGGGTAATTGATTTCACTTTGTGTGTGCCTATGTATCAGTTACCAGTGTCTACTTTGTTCTGTTCTTGCACAGTATTGCGAACATAGTTTGTAGTTTTATTGTTACAAGCTTGCACATTGAATGCATGTGTTTGTTGTGTAACATTATGTTCTGTTTGACATTTAGAATTTAATCTCGCAAGCATTTGAAACCCTTCCCTTTAACATGATGTGGGTTGTAAACCGAATGCTAAGCTAACTTAGTTTAACTTAGCTACGAGTAATATAGCTGACGCAGTTTTTCATACCACACAGCTTATCTACTCACCCCGCACGTATGAAAACTGAGTCAGCTATGGAAGTTAAGCCGGAGGTAAGTTAGCTTAGCTTTTGGTGCTTTTGGTCTGCAACCTTTGATACTTGATTGTACGGTACAGTATAATCCTAAAAACATAATTAATATTTTTTTTTAAAGCATCGATCAATTATAATTACCTACATTTTAATTGGCGGATTCTTTCGCCAAATAAGCCAATTTAGCTTTAGAATTTTCTATTTTTTATAATTCGACGAAATATAAAAAGAGGCTGGCGGTTCTCAATACGTCTGGGTTTTAAATTTTTTTTGTAAATCTTTTTGTAATGTTTCATGTACATTATGTTACTCGATACCTTTGTCTGATTTTGATGATTCTTTAGATTTTTAAGCTATTGCATAGCTTCTATCGCGGGCCTTGAGCGCGGGGACCGAATCCAGAAATTCCGTGACGAAAAAACCTTGACGTTTGTCTCTTTAGTTCAGCAACTCGCCTCTAGATGGCATTGCAATAGTTTTACCGCGGCAGTCCCCGAGTGCCACACGTCTTTTTTTTTTTATAGAAAATTGTCCCGAGGTTCCATTATTGTTTTCCTTTTGTTCTGTACATGGATACTATTCCTAAATTGAAGTCGGTTTTAAGTTTTCTTGAAAACTTCGATACGTTTCGTTTGAGCGCATTTTATTATTGGAATGGAATATGAAGTGGCGACGGTGTTACCTACCATTATCCAGACGTTTTTATCACATCGAATTTAGAGATTTATTGTCGTGTGTTGCTCCAACACCGGTAGGTATAGTCGAAATACGTGAATAAAGGACGCTGTCCGTAAATTGCACTGTCCCGCGTGTAACTCGATAAGCCCAGTTGAGAGGTGCTTTTCAGCTTACACACTATATTTTCGCAAATACATTGAAATCTGATTTACAATCCTTTTAGTTGTGAATTTTCCGATAGTATTCCATGTCAGCCATTATTTCTGTTATTCCGAACTTTCAAATGATAAATAATGATATATACAGTAGGTATATACTAGTTTCTTCCTGCCGCTTCTTTCGCAGTGTAGAAAAAACCGCTATCAAATAATAATAATAATAATAATGCTGGACTATTCACACACATCTAGCCCAAGGTAAGCAGAGCTTGTGTTATGGGTTCCTACTTGATAACTGAAATACTTAATCATCGATATATGTTTTATTATACATAAAATACATCCAGGCCACATGGACAAAATATCTGCAGATCGTACAAACATTTGTCCCGAGGCAGGAATCGAGCCCGCATACTCTTGCGTCGTCGGCAGATTTTGGCCCGCCGCGCCTCTGAGACCGTCAAAGTTCAGTGACAAAATTATGTTCTATGATCGAATGTATATTATGTATTGCATACGTTTCTTGAGCGAAAAGATCGCCGATAGTTAGTCAATTATTCGCCGACGGTGGGACATCTAAGAAAGCTTTTAAAACATCAGCGTAATTTTTCATCACAAAAATCTTTACGAACCTCATTTATTATCTTTTACAATGGCAAAGTACATAATTGCTACAACCTTTCAAAAGCTTGCTTGCGCGTGACGGACTACGCAGTAAAGACGTTATATTTCTCAGCATTGTTCTTCAGGTATAACCTCCTAGCGTCCCTTTGTCCCTTGTCTTTGATCGAAAGCTCTGCCGATTGATGAGTCCTATTTGCGCGGAATACGATCAGTCTCCCCGATGAGTTTTGCTTGGCTTCAGACAAAGTCATTTGAATTTCAAGTAGAGAGCTTAATCTGGCATTGCTATTGCAATCATTAGGAACTACCTACCTACATAAGATTATGCATAGTTATTTGCTAAGTTTCAGCATTTTAGTATTGAATTTCACATCACATTAATAATAGCACAGCCTACCAAAAATGCATACAGTCGTTCGACGAATGCATTGAACGACTGTATGCTTTGTAGGTAGACTTTGTTCGTTTCTTCATTTCACGCAATATATATATTGCCTAAGATGGAAAAATAAAATAAAACCGTCCAAGTGTGAGCCGACTTGCACACGGAGGGTTCTGCACCGTCGTACCAAACTATTTCGCAAAAGAAATCCAAACAAACAGATTTTTTTAAGTTACCAATGCAGAATGCTAACATGACACGGCCCCGGTCATCCAAGTACCGCGCCCGTCGTTGGTTAACTTTGGTGAGTGAGCGGTATTTAGAAATAAATAAAAGTTTGCTATAGTGGCAACAGTTACACATCCTATCAAAATTTCAATTGTCTGACTTTCCTTTCTTTCTTCTTTTAATGGCGTCTACGTCTGGGTTGACATAATTTCGCCAATGTCCGTAATATTAGAGTAAAATTATAATAAGGGCAACGTTGTTCGGTAATAAAGATAGATAAACGAAGTGAATTCTTCGATAAAATGTTAATCAAAAAGATATAAGAAAATTACAAAATTATGGGCAACATTGTACGGTAAGGTTTGATCCGAAGATCATTGCGGTTCGAGTGATACCTTGACAAGCGTAGAGCAAAAATAACTTTTGTTGCGTTGACAACACTCCTCTGTCATTACAGTACGACTAAAAGTGTTAGTTCACCGTAACGCCACGACTCTTCTCGTTTGAACAGACTCTATATCGGCAAAGAGTCAAGAGTCAAATCGTTTATTTCTTTAGACCTCCAAAATAAAAGAAAGAATAAAAGAATAAAGAATAAATAATGTTGGACAATTCACACAGCATTATCTAGCCCCAAGCTAAAGCAGAGCTTGTGTTATGGGTACTAGATAATTGATATACATAATACTATATACTACATACATAGATATTTTTTATTATACATGGTAAACATCCAGAACGCCCTGAACAAATATCTGCAGATCGTACATACATTTGTCCCGAGGCGGGAATCGAACCCGCAACCTCCTGCGTCGTCAAAATAAGCACTTAGAAAAGTTTTTTTTTAAAGGAATAGACACTGAAAATTTTGTTTGTCTTACTTTTACGGTTCATGAGATACAAGTAATAATACAAAAGTTATTTACAACGGGATATTTACCATGATTTGAACCGCGTTGTGATACCATTAGTGTCGTGTGTCGTGATCGAGTAGCGTTCGATAATGAAACCGGTGGTAGTGGTAACGTTCGTAGCAAAAGACTAAAAATGAGGGTAGTTCGATATATCTGCCAATAACAACTCGCTCGCAAGACATTCAGTTATTCCGTGATCATGGCGCATGAAACTGTGCCGAAATATTGGAAAGCTCAAAATTCAAATCATGGTAAATATCCCGTTGTAAATAACTTTAGTATTAATAACTATGATGGACTTAAAAGTAATAATAGTAATAATAATATAACATACTTCATAATAGTAATAATAATCATAATACAATATATTTTCGTTTTTTAATTTTTCTTCTCTTCGTGATACATTGTCGGTCGCATCTTCGCTTTCCATCAGGTGAGATTGCAATAAAACGAAGGTCTATTTCTGATAAAATAATCATAATAATAGTAATAATAATATTAATATCACATATTTATACAGCCCGCTGATAGACGGACGACCGGACACAGACATTGGAGGCTTAGTATTAATACGTAATAGTATTAATTAGTATAAAACGGAACCCCGTTTCAGGGTGCTTTAGCACCATAAAAAAGTGACCCTTCAGGGAAGGATTCCTGAAATGAACTAAGTTATCTGTGTTAGCTGTAGTAGAAGGCCTGAATAAAATAACTTTTTTTTAAATTCCTTTCTTAAGTAGGTACCCGAGACAATCAAATATCCATTCCCCGATATTTCATTAAAATCAACTTCTCAAAGAGAGCCGCGAAATAGCATTTGAATTGAAGTCGCATTAAAAGTTTCCGTGAGCTGAGTTCGCAGCACAATGGGGCCGTAGGAAAAATTCTAATTACTTTAGTGAGTTTGGTTTAGAATTTAAAAAAGTTACTTTGCCGACCGTACCTCTCCATTTTGATACACAAATGAATTTATATTATTAGCAAGTGTATAATTTATATTTACTGTACGAAGCACTTGCTTCTAAAATAGTCTGACTTCTCCTCTTTTATATTTTATAGAGAAGTCAGTTTAAAAGGAGTCAGAGAAAATAGGTTTTTTGGTCCATGGTCTTTATGGTATTCTCTATTGCAGAAGCACCAGACAAGAAGTTAAGGTTATACCTGGACATATGTCAAAACCACAAACAAATAGGGATTGTAACGCATGTCAAAACTTATAAAAAATACTGATTAAAACAACTTTATCGCATAGCGGTTTTTATACTATATTGGCCTTTAACTAGGCCTTATGGCCTACTTAAATCTACACTCGTAAATATGATAATCACTGTAAAAATAATAAACAATGACAAACGTTGCAGGAAGGAAAGTAAAAATGTGCCAAGAATGGCATAGGGCCACTTGCAGGCTGATCATCGATTTAGGCTAAATTTGTAATCGTGGTTCACTGTATTCTTCTGTGATTTATTCCTGTAGCATAAATGATTTTCAAAACCTACAACTAGCCCAAAGTATCAAGCACCAATGCATCAAAAGAAAATGAAACACCATTATGGTATACCAAAATTACATGTCAAATAAATAATAACATCATGGGAATACTTCGCCGGAATAAACTAGGTTTCTACAAAAGTATGTACCTACTTAATATGACTAATATAATTTTAGCCGTGTGATACCGGCCTGGAATTCGCACCACCCCACTCTTCCCGTGGATATCGTAAGAGGCGACTAATGGATCCACAAGAGACACGGTGGAACAATTCTACTACCAAACAGCGATCCCCAACCCGCATGCCCAGCATGGAGATTATGGGACATGAGATAACATCCAATAAGGCGCTTATCAGGGAGGCCTGCGTCCAGCAGTGGACAAATAGAGGCTGTTGAGGTGATATTAATAAAAAATTGGAAATATCTGATTCTTCCAGGATATACTAAAAGAAAGAGCACCAGCGGCTCTCAAACTGGAAAAAGAATATCACAATGGTACAAGAAAAGCAAATTTCTATCAAAGCGATTTTGGACTACGGTATTAACGGGACAATGCTTCGCAAAACCAATACCCTCAAGAACCATCATTCAATACGATAAAGATTATAATATAGCTGTAAAGGGCCGCAAGATGAGCAGGTATGACTTCTTTAATGTGTATGTTCAGCAAAGCTAGCTTTTGCTGAGAGCCGTAGTACGCCGTCTGCATCATGGGCAATAAAAGTACTGAATAGGGAAAAAAAACACTTGTCCTTATCTCGCATTTTTCCGATGATAGACCCCTATCGAAAGCGACCGATTCCCAGGCCTCTGGTCGAAAGAAACCGCGGCGTGCATGTAGTGCATCTGTTAGCCTGCGGCGACACTTACTACGTATATTATGTGTGGTCATCTCAACTGACGCAGTGGGTTCTGTGTTGCTCCCGGACTAGCGACATCTTCTTTCAACTTAGTGATTTATTTACACAGGTTATTGTACAGTACCAATTTAAAATTAAGCGTGTTACGTCGCCGCTGATCTAACTGGTTAGATCAGTGTTAGGTCAGCATCTGACGCGAGTTTACAATTCATTACCCGTGCCAAAAAAGTGCCGCTAAAGAAGTTTTCACTTTAAAAAAGTGCAGAACCGCTGAATGTGGCTATCTTTGGAGGTGGCCTTTATCCAGCAGTTTAGATACGTCTTTCGGTTGAAATGATGATTGTTGCTTTATTGTTCTATTAATGTCATATTCAGGGTCCACATATGGAATAGTATGGCCTCAATGGTGGGCAAGGCACGCCTGAAACGCGGAGTGGTAACACAAATCTGACTGCACCACATCACAATAATACATAGGTAATTTAAATATACTTCAAATAAATGGAAAATTTTGGATGTATTTGGATGTCTATGATCTTTTCACGCCTTCTTCACGCCCGAACTACTGAACGGATTATGCTGAAATTGTATATACCTACATAGGTACTATTATGGTTATATCTAAATAATAATTTAATAAAAGGCTGTATCTTATAATAGGATATATCACTTGTACAATGGCCAAGAAAAAACGCGTGCGAAGTTGTGGGTAGAAGCTAGTTCTCTCTTAGTTTTATCATTATTCGAAAGCAATGTTTAAATTGAAACAACATATTCAAAAGGTCGTAAAGTAGGTCTATACTTTGTTTGCTATGGAACGAAATAATAGAATTTTACTATATGGTTTTTTTTTATATCACGCAATAAGACATATCCGGAGCTTAACCAGTTTCTGCAGTACCCCGGTTCTGCGGTAGTTATTATTTTAGTTAGAAATCTGTAGGTAAGGATATTTCAACGAAAAGGAGAAAAAGTGAAACCCTAATAAAAATATAACATCAGTTCCATTACCGCTGGTTTATTGGCAGTTTTTACACACCTTGTCGAGATCCCGGATCGATGCAATGTAACAAATAATGAAGTAGAGTGAACTCCAGTAAACGCTCAGCTCAGAAGTGTTGGCAATTTAGAGCACCCGGCGCCGCTTGTTGCCGTCGTTTTTCTTGCCGCTTTGTTCAATAAATGTGAGCCTTGAGAGCCTTTCTCACAATGTTAGACCCATATTACACAATCATAATTGCATATTAGGAGCGTTTTATAGTTTATACGGTGAAATTTGGATTGCGGAAGGCTGTAAAGTCAGCCACTGTGTATGTCTACGTAATTACCTATTAGGGTGCTCTACCTGAGCCGCCCTCGATGCCGTTCTCGTGCAGACACTTAGGCTAATTAAGCTAATGGCAGTATTTAGCCAACTACCTATCCAAGTGCCTGCATGTGCAGTGCAATGTTCAAGCAACGTTGGCCTGCTTTTGTCGAGATGGGCGAGTATCTGATGCTCGAATGAGTTTAATAGAGTACATCCACCTGATTGGTTTAAGTATGCGATACTCAAGAACTTTTATTTTTGTTTTCAGTGATTATGATCGTCTTTGCTTTTGCACGCACACGAGAAATTTGTCCGTTCATATTTTGATGTGTAAGTTTCACGCAGCTTCTGGATTATTTCAATTGAAGTAGACTCGTTACATTTCATTTTCAACTGACATTAACGTAGGTACTTTTTAAGCGCCACTTCAACTAATCGTACTTTATCCCAGTGAGTTGAGAAGAGACTTATAAGTAACACTTACCTACGCGAGAGCTTAAAGTGTCTTTCCACCTACTTTTACGTGAAGTAGATTCCTAGGATGAATGCGACTCTATTTAAGTTACTCACATGGCCCAACTAGTTGAGTAGTTCTGCGATTATGGTAAAATCCTACTAATAATATAAACGCGAAAGTTTGTAAATATGTCTGTATGATGTATGTTTGTTGCTCTTTCACGCAAAAACTACTGAAGGGATCGGGCTGAAATTTAGCATACAGGTAGTTCTAGGCCTGGAATAACACAGGCTACTTTTTATCCTATAACTCAGTTCCGTGGGATAGGCGCTACGATTTGAAACTTATCTGGTTTCTTTGTTTATAGTTTCAATTAATGGTATAATGTGGTATAGCATTATAATTCTGTCGAAAACAGTCGCGATCGAAATAGAATTTCATCTATTCGTGTTTACACACGCGAAGAACAAAAGCCGTATGTTGTATTCGCGATGAACAGAACATATTGAACAAAAGCGGTTGTGCCCCCTGCGAATTAAAATGCCGACATAACTTTACCTCCGGGCAGGTGTAACGTGTGTTGTGTTTCATCCTACAGCATCCGGGCGTGCCTACTTTTAGACCGTTTCATCTTACGCGCAAACGGGTCAGTGTAATTTATTACCTATTGTGCGGATATTTCATTTATCACGGTGAATTCAATTTAGAGAACAATTAATCATTCCACAATACTTACTTGCCGACAGCGGACTGGTTGTTGGTCGCTGTTGAAGCGCCCGGAAAACGATGAAAACATTTTTATCCTAGAATAAATCTGGGCCGCGCGCCGTTTCACTTGATTCTCACAAATATTTTAAAATTAATGATCGCGTCAATGTTTCTCATGATACTTAATTTTACGAAATATAATTTGAAGACATATATATCTTATGTTGGGAACAACTTTATCAAAGTAGGATAGCAAAGTACCTACGTCTTATACATCTGTATTGTAAGTCATAAAAACATAATATAGGTGTGCCTCGTTGCTTGCGTTTCGTTATAATATTCACAATTTAAACTCATCGTTTTTTTGTACCGCTTTACTTTACTACTCTTTTTGATTGGAATAAGCTTTGTGCTTAGCCGTTGCATCGCAGTCGTACAAATGAAGCAATACGTATTATATTTATTTATTAAAACGCTTCGACAAAACGGTTTGTAAAAAGCGTGTTGCGCAAAATAACTAGAATACTAACGAACGCTTGCCTTGGCATTAATAATTTTTCTTTAAAATGAAATTCTATAAAATGCAGATTCATAACTTTTGGTAGAGCATTAGATTGAGGAAAATAAGGAAAATACGATCTACGCCCTTTGTATTTTTATAGTCTTTGTTCATTTGTGGCCCGAAATAAAGTTTGCCTTTTAGGAAGTGAAGGTTAACTTTTAAGTATCTTATAGTAGGTCCAAAGAAAATACTTATTTTAAAATATTAAAATAGTTTGTAAGGTCTTCAACGCGAGGATTATGGCATAACCACCTTATGCTAGACAGAATAAGGTGCTTATCAGGAAGCCTACGTCTAGCGGTGGACTGGTAAGGCTCTTGATGATGATGATGAAGCGATAGTGATGAAAACCCTAAAACTTTAAAATCCATCATGGTTATGACTACATAAGTTTCTTACAACGGGATATTTACCATGATTTGAGTTTTGAGCCTTCCAATATTTCGGCTCAGTTTCATGCGCCATGATCACGGAATAACTGAATGTCTTACGTTACGAGTGAGTTATTATTGGAAGATATATCGATCTCCCTCATTTTCAAACGAACATAATACAATATTGGAAAGCTTAAAACTCAAATTATGGTTAATATTCCGTTGTAAATAACTTTTGATAAAACTCTGTTTTAGAAGGATGTCTTATACACTTTTCATTAAGAGAAAATGAGATATATAATTTAAATAATATGTATTTATGAAAGGATGAAACGATGAAAGGATCTCAAACCATTATGTTTAAAAATCGTCATTAAGAAAGCTAAGATCAGGTTAAGTTTTAGTTATGGTGTGTTTGTCTTTTGTTTAGGTAACAGAAAAATCGAATACACCTTATTTTTATTGAGGTACTTTCTAAATAAAAATAAGCAAAAGTTAGATAAGACGATAAAAATCCAAAACAATCAATTTAAACGCAGGTAAACTCAATCAATAGCAAATAGTATACCATGAATTAGAATGTCATTATTGTATTTTAATGAATGTCAATGATATATAAATAAGTTAATAACATAAGTAAATAAGATATTGAGAGAGAAAGAGAGATGAATTCATTGTACCCACAGAACTTTATTAGAGATTGTACCTTTCTTTGCTTTCTTCTCACCAATAACTACGAATAAGTAAACGTTTCTTAGAATATAAGACGCAAAGTTAGATGGCTCGTTTAGTTTCCACGCTGCGTTCCTTGCAACGCTTCCCTCGTGGAATGGGATCACAGTTCTAATTTCCTCTGAGATCCAGAAGCGGTAGGTAAGTTTCTTTCCACAGCAAAATGTTATCTGCTTTCGTGTATTAAACTATTTATTTTTCGTTTAGAATAAGCTCCCATTTAAAAAGGTTTGACGGTAATTTTTATGTTTTTGTAAACCTATTTTTTAAGCTTGCGAAGCTCTCATTTTGTTTTCAACAAATTGCGAGTTTTACTGGCACTAAATCAACAATCTTTCCATTTTAACGTCGTAATTTGATCCGAGGCATGCCCTTGCGTGTACCGCAATGTTTTTTCAGCTATTTATATGCTTAGTTTGCCCTTAGACTGCAAAAATACGGGTAGTTACTTTAGCTCACCAGTAGCTACTATAATAAGAGTTTTATCACCATTAAGTTTTATCAGGCGCCTTTATTTTATTAGTCAAAGTCATTGAAATACAAACGAGACGGCAGTAAGAAGTGGCTGGCTGCGTCAACCAGAAGTGTCGTTAAGTGCTCGGCGTTAGACTCGCCGGGCGTCACAATTACCGCTAGGAGCCTGTAATGACCCAGAGAGACCCTTATTAAAACTTGCCTCGCTCCGCCCTTACCCGCCCCACTCCAACTAACTAAACTTCAAAGTAACGATGCATATTAATTGTAACATCGATGATGTAATTTGTGTTCTAGAGGGAACTGCCGTTAGGCTATCCCGCCAATTTGAATAGTTGATACTTACTTTTGTCACATTAGGCTGCTAAATCTTAAAGTACTTTATGTACCGATCATGTAAATAATTACACATACCACCTTATTAAGGCGCATACCCGAGCCAATCTGACAGCGAAACCTATTTTATCATATTTTTACGTTTATCATAGGAATTTTTAAAAATCCTACGTTCAGTTTGTGGTATCTATTATAAGCTATTTTTTAATACCTCTTTCATAATTTTATCTCATATAGTTTAGGAGGAGATGCGAAATTAGAGTTTGGTGGCCAAAAAGCGCAACTTCGTATCTCTTCCTAAGCTTTACAAAATGAAACTATTACAGAGACATTAATAAATAGCTTATAATAGATACCACAAACTGAACGTAGGATTTTTAAAAATACCTGCGTTTAACGTAATAATAAGATAAAATAGTTGGGGGCGCCACTTTCGCTGCTGTATGGGCCTTAATACCCATGATCGGTGATCAGACCTCATGACTACCATCGCCATCGCTACCATCAAAGACAAGCCCCATTACATCAGTATTAAAAGTTCACCAATAGATCCAGTTCCTGTAAAATACGAACCGGATGTAGGATGTTTTCCCTCCATCCGTACCAAAAACTACCTGCTAAAGCACTTATGCTTCACAAAGTCGAAAGTTTTAGCAATAAAAAAACTATCAAGTTAGAACGGTGCTTACATACGATTTGATATGTTAGGCTCTTACCAATAAAGCCGAGAACAGCCTTTGCGAATAAAAGCAAGCTCCGCGAAAATATATGGAGCCGTTAAATAGAGAACAATGGCGGCCCAGGTTTAACATTTTCTATGAAATAAAGCTCAAAGTAATATTTCGTGACCTTGGAGAATATGGTTCTTACTGAACTCACCAAATAAACAAGACATTTGTTCACGTAAATCAGAATTGTTCATCTAACTCATGCAATCAATGTACGTTGAGCAATAAATAATTTACTTAAATCCAACCATGCTCTGTTGATGGCAATATTACGAAGTAAATATATTATACTTCTTCTTATTTATTATATGTTGATGGCAATATTCTTATTATATTATACTTCTTGCTTATTTATTATATGTACTTAAATGCCTGCCTACATTTACAACAGTGTGTCGACCATGAGTTGTCACAGTTAAATCGCCTGACGTTACTACGGTAGTTACGTTTAAGCGACTCATACTGCGCATTTTAGTACCTACCCAACTATCCGCTAGAGGCGCCTTAAAAGTTTCCATACATTTTTTTAACTTTAGTCGCTAGCGAGTATAGATTGTGAAAACTCATGGTAGAAACTTTGGTCTTCTGTCAAGATCCATTAAAAATTAACAGTACAAAATACAGATGTACAATATTTCAGAAGGCTGACGTCTTTTTTCCATACAATTTAATAGCGCCACTAGCGAGCAGACAGGAAACTTCGCAAATCCACATTGAGTTTGTTTTAAAAAACTGCAAACCTATTTCAATTATATGGTTTTCTCATGGATTCCATTGTCAGAACTGGACTGAATTGAAATGGAGCCACACGAGAAGCACCAGCTTTCAAATAAAAAAAAACATCAAAATCGGATCACTGGTTGATCTTTTGACTGGATGAGTTTTGATCTTTTGACTGGATGATCCCAGTCAAAAGTTCTGAGGTAACAAACATATAAAAATTCAGTCGAATTGAGAACTTCCTTTTTTTAAATTTGGTTAAAGAATACGTCACGATCACGTCTCGTTGATAACGTAAAATAGACTTATCCCACCAGTACAATCATGTGTAGGCATGATTGTATATTGTCGTAATCAGTCAGTCGATAGGCACTGAAATATAACCCTTATCAATATTGATCGGCAGTAATAAATTTTACCCAGCAATCAATAAAACAAAAGTAGTTCTTAAATAAATAAATTGCGAGTGTCACAATAAAAGCGTGGATCGGTGATGCAGCAAAATTTTATTGGTGTCATCGAGTCGTGTGGTCGTAAGCGGCGTATTTTATTGCAGCCAGTGCTTATTATTACCAGAGTTTACTGTCTCTCCTCAATAATATTGGCATTGCTGACCGGACGGTATTATTTTAGTCGCGCTTCGAGCCAAACTTGTGTAGTATAACAATACTAACCTGATATTATAAAGCGAAAATAATTTTGTCTGTTACTAGGGGCCTAATTTCACAATTTTTAAAACAAAATGCTATAATGGGGCCATAGTGGCGCCATACGATTAAGATAGAGATTTACCGCCTTATTTATAATGATATGCTAACATAAAACAGCTGCTAAGTAGTGTTATTTCTCAGTCTGACTTATGTCAATAGAAGAAGACAGAGCGATATTTAGCAGTTTGCTGAGTTAGCAAACTATTATGAATAAGGGGGTTATTCGTCGTAAATTTATTTGGTATTCCAATACCATAAGATTACAATCTGTATGACTTAATAAAAATGATCATATCGTGTCATCGTGCCCCTGTTCGCATCTAAACGACTGAACGTAATTATAGGTTTCTTTTGGACATGTCACACAGCATTACCTAGCCCCAAGCTAAGCAGAGCTTGTGTTTTGGGTACTAGATAACTGATTTACCTGCATAATGCAAATCACTACATAATGTAGATAGATATTTTTTTATTATGCATAGAAAACATCCAGAACACCCTGAACAAAATATATCTGCAGATCTTACACATATTTGTCCCAAGGCGGGAATCGAACCAGAAACCTCCTGCATCGCAGGCGGAACTTCGCCCACCGCGCCACAGAAGTCGTCATTTAACAGTAGGTTCTCGTGGACGGACATAATTATGCTACATATAACTTAAAAAGTGATTACAAAGGCGCGGGCAGCAGCTAGTATTGTATAAAAGCATTTTCGATTTTATAACACAAAATAGTCAGACAGAAAAATAGTCAAACCTTTTATACAACGAGATTGTATGACCAAGAACTACGATTGTAAAATCTCTGTCTAGTGTTCGCTTTGATCAAATTACCAGTCGGAAATTCTGATAACTTGCAATCAAGACCCCTTATCTTTGCAAAATAAACTCCTTGTCATACCTTCCGAGGTGTTGAAAGATAATGGGACCCCCAGGAACACTTGAAATAGTTTCTGAAGACTGTATAATCTCAGGAAGGTTGGTTTCCATACGTATTCAATTGACACTAGCTTCACTAAAACAATGCTAAAGAAAATTAACGATTTATTTTTTAATTATTTTTCTCTAGGACAACTTCACAGTGATTAGAAAATAAAGTATGAAAGCTCGGTCTTTAATGAAATAGAAAACTGCACATGAAACAGTCATTTTACGTTATTTTCTTTTTCATCTTATACGGTTTGCATGTTTTTTAAATGAAAACAAGAAGAAAATAAAACTAAAGCAAATAATCATAAACCGTCCCACTCGGGGATAGTGGTCCGCAGTGGGGATCCAACGGACTAGCTGTAGGTAGCGGGGAGATTCGTAACAGGGGAACAACCAGACAACTTGGAATAATGTTCATAATTTTTACAACGAGGGGTATCACGAGAGAATCCAAGATTAACAATTGCCCTTAGCCGGGAAACGAGAAAATTAACTTTTAAATGTAAATTTTACGAGGAAGTCATAACGTGAAAGCTGCCGCGGTTACTCTGATTTATTGCACTTAGAATTGAAAGTGTTAAAGGAGTTGCAATCTGAAAAACTTTTAATAGGCACCTCTTTAAAGAAATGTAAATCATGATTGTAGAGCGAATTAAACTTTAGCGAAGTTTCAGGCTCATCTTCGCGGAGCCCCTTTAATGATGACGATTATTACGCTAATCACAAAAGTAGCTATTATTTCACTGCCAAGCACTAAGTCAGGTGTCATTATAATAACTTATATTTAATGCGTTGGATCATTAATCATCCCGCTATTAGGCTAGGCATTTAAGTAGGACCGGTATTCCTATTGTTTCTCTTTTGGCTTTTTGTAACTAATCTCAAACTAGATTTGAGTTTTGGTACTACGATGTTTTTTGGGTGATGTTAAAGTTTCTTTGTTAGTGATATTGATAAGACGATACAATAATGTACTACAACATCCTATACACACAGCTAGGTACTTGTTAATTGTACCAGAGTACTAGTAATATTGAAAGGCTATAAATAAATACATTAAAAAACATACATTCTACAAAATTTATGTATAGAAAGTGACGTTATTTCAAATTCAATTTCGCAAGGAGCAGTTCCGAGCTTAACTCTTTAAGCCGCAAAGTTAGGAGTTGGGAGGAAGAAAACTCGTAACGTTGACGAATCGTTGATGGTTACGAATGTGTACAATCAAAACTTGGGTAAGATTCATTGCCACAAATTTAGCAAAAATATGATCCAGCTCGAGTCAAAGAATTTGAGAACGGATATTTCTCAGCACGGCTGCCGTAACTTCCTAACTATTTGCTACGATATTATCTTGCTACAACTTTGAATTTTACAGCTTAACCCTTTAGTGTAAATATCTTAGGAAATAAAATTTTGCCTTTTTAAGATTTTCATTTTGCTTAGAAACATTTAAGCCCCTTCTATTTAGCAAGCCTTTTTCATTATTAAAATTTTCCTTTGTGCCTTGACGATGAATAGTCCCTGTAGGCGCTCTACAAAACCCTTGTCGTTTTTAGGACTCCAACCAAACCTTCTAAGTACACTTCAACTTGGATGTAAAAATCTAAAATTCGTTATTTAAAGAGGAATTACTAACTAAACGACTTTAGGGTGAAATTTTCCGGTTCTGTATAAATTCGTAGGGTATGTGCTTCTTAGAAAATGTCACAACAAACTTATCCACTTACTAAACTTAACCCCGATCCGCAGCTGAAGGCAATTATGGTGGCGCTGAGGTCTTCAAATATTGTGTTTATTGCTCGTTCGGTTGTCATTCCGGCGGCATACGCAGCGAGGGAGTGTCTGAATTTACTAAGAAAGCTGGTGCCTCTTCACTTTGACGCTAGTTTTAATGACTCCTAAGGGACAGATGCTCATGAATAATCACAGTGGATGAAGCGAATAAAGCTCGAAATGAAGATGTACCTGTCAATTTACATATTTGTATTTTGTTACCGGTAAGAGATTCTTTATTTCTACAAGCGAATTGGGATCCCCAACCCGGATGCCAACGTGAGGATTATGGGCACTTTATCTCATGGGGGGTATGAGATAAAAGCTGAAGACCGGAGTCCAGCTGTGGACTATTATAGGCTGTTGAAGTGAGGTGAGGAAGTGATCCTTGGTAGGAACTTGGTACCCGCCTTCCATGAAGATGCAGCGTCCCGCGTGGCGGCGACAGCGGCGCCGCACGGCGCGGCACGCCGCTTGCCGTGTTTGGCGAGCGAGTGTGCAAACGCTGCATTTGCAATTCGTTTGCGGACTACGAAATACTCTGCAGCCGACCAAGTCTTTGTGTAACCGGATTTCTCGGCTAACGACCTAGATTCTGAATATTTATGTCGTATGCTTGCATAATGTATCGAGTCTTGGAGTCTACTGATAATATTTTTCATAAGTCGATGGTTGTTCGTTTGTTACTTTTTCACTCCAAAAGGGAGTGAACCGATCCGTCCAGTGGGGACGGATCGGTGGGAAAATTTGCAGAGATGTAGGTACACTTAAAACAACCGTGGTGGTGTGCGATTCAACGATACAGAATTAAGATCAAAATTAACTGAAGAGATGAACGAAGTACCTACAATTATCGTCTTTCCAAAATTATAATTATAATATCTAGGTAAATAATATATTATCATAGGAGGTCATCGATCAAAAATTTCGCGGCCTCCCGAAATTTTTGATCGATGTAGGAGGTATATAAAAGAAGAAAATGAAAATATACATACGTCGAACTACATGTATTGTTATACTATAACAAAGTGCATCTACAAATGTTTTGTTATTGAAAGCAACGCAAGTGTATAATACTTTAGAATAATAACCACAAAAAACCCCATTTATGTCTAATAAAGAGTTACCTACCTTTCTAAATAACAATAAGCACCAGCTAATCTTTAAGGCACATACCCGGGCCAATATATGACAGCGATATCTATTTTATCATATTTTTACGTTTATCATAGGAATTTTTAAAAATTTTACGTTCAGTTTGTGGTATCTATTATAAGCTATTTTTTAATACCTTTTTAATAATTTTATCTCATATAGTTTAGGAGGAGATGCGAAAATAGAGTTTGGTGGCCAAAAATCGCAACATCGTATCTCTGCCTAAGGTGTACAAAATGAACCTATTACAGAGGAGACAATAAATAACTTATAAAAGATACCACAAACTGAACGTAGGATTTTTAAAACTTCCTGCGTTTAACGTAATAATAAGATAAAATAGTTGGGGGCGCCACTGTCACTGGTGTATGGGCCTTAAAACGCTGGCACAACAACTCGTAGTTTATAAAGCAACTAGCAGTGCCTCGTGGTTTCACCCGCGTAGATCCCGTTCCCGTGGGCCTTCCACAATAAAATATAGTCAATGTCACTCCCTGAAAAGTAAGCTTTTTAATAATGAAATATATTTTTAAATCGGTCCAGTAGTTTCGGAAACAAACAATTAAATCCTTCTTCTATATAATACTAGCTTTTGCCCGCGG
Organism: Eupithecia tripunctaria; assembly: GCA_955876795.1. Taxonomy (NCBI): domain Eukaryota; kingdom Metazoa; phylum Arthropoda; class Insecta; order Lepidoptera; family Geometridae; genus Eupithecia; species Eupithecia tripunctaria. Next base: position 8,061,609 of record OY041609.1, on the reverse strand, counting down.
CTTCGCACGCTCTATTCAAGTAGCTATGTCCCGGGATACCGTTTACCTCCCTGCCAAATTTCATCAAGATTCGTTCAGCCGGGAACGAAATAAAAACTATCCTATGTCCGTCTTCTGGTTCTAAGCTAACTCCCCACCAATTTTCAGCCAAATCGGTTCAGCCGTTCTTGAGTTATAAATTGTGTAACTAACACAACTTTCTTTTATATAATAGATTAGTATCGATTCCAGAACCGCACATAGGTAAATGAATAGTCAACATTAATTTTCACGTGGTTTAGTGGACCGAACGCTTCAGTGACCCACATTTCAAAGAGACATCATCCCTTTACGCTTTCCTACTCTCAAATCAGTGAAGAGGAAAAGAATGGGTGTTTTCAATGTCCCTTAACCTCTGTTGATATTACTAAGTAGTGTAATTTGCGATAAAACACTACTGATAAGTCAAAAACTTTTATTATGTAAATATATAATTACTGAACTGCAATGCGACAAATTGAAGCGTAATGTGTGAAAGAGCATGTAAACGTATATGTAATAAAATTTCAGAAAATAATGATTCAATAAATTTTAATTACATATTCCATTACCAGATAATAATGCAACTCACACTTATATTATAAATGCGAAAGATTATGTCGATGGTAAGATATTTTTTACTTCGCCAAAACTGCTGAACGGATCGGGCTATTTTGCACCAATGCTGTTGTTCTACACCTGGATTCCATTTCGGTCATAGATGTTAGGTACTTGTAGTTCTAAATAAAGGAGTCAGAGTCAAATCTTTTATAGGCCTACAAAATAAGCACACAGACAAGTAATTTTTTTTCTATGTAAACAGCTTGACAAATATTAATTAATATCAAATAAGAAATAAGGTGCAATTGACCATAATTCACTTAAACTTTTTTGTCCACTAGCGGAAGTATAATAAAATCGGTAATTTATTCTACAAAATACACGCGGAGCTAATTTTTAATAAAAACCTGTGATAAATGTTAGCATCCGTAAAATTTCCGAAATATCGTTATTCAGGAGATAATGTATTTTATATATTAACACAAGCTACGCCCCGCGGCTTCGCACGCCTATCCCACGAGAACTGATTTATGGGATAAAAAGCCTATGTGTTATAACAGCTCTAGAACTACCTGTATGCAAAATTTCAGCCCGATCCGTTCATTAGTTTTTGCGTGAAAGAGCAAAAAACATACATGTTTTCACACATAAATGTTTACAAACTTTCGCGTTTATAATATTAGTAGAAAGTTATAAGAATCTAAGTTCTATATTTACTACCTTTTAATTCCACACAAAACTTTATCTGACAAGATCCAAGAAAACGGAGTTCGTATGGTCTGCGCTCTCCCACAAATTAGAAAAAAGCCGCCGTTGTCGACCTCCTGATAAAACTCTTTAAAAATAGTAAATACTTTGAAACTGTAAAAGTCTGAAAATAATTTTATAGCCTGGCAAACAAGTCTTCTTGCTCTTTATTTTACAGCAGTTAGTTAACCTTGAACTGATACCACCGACAACTTTGCTAAAACCACTTTAATAATTAAACTTTTCTATGCATTTTTGTTCTTCTACTAACTTAACAATCTCGGTGCGACTATCACACATAAATCATATCGCCATCACGACTGAACCGATCGGGCTGAAATTTAGCATGGATGTAGCTCTCAACCTGGAATCAAACATGCTACTTTTATTCCATAAAACAGTGTCAATGGGATGGAAATAATCTTTTAACGTTTCCATAGAAATAGCGCGCACCGCGGACAGAAAATAGTTACGCATAAATTTAAATAACCATTTGTGTGAGTGATTAAAATGAAATAAAAAAATATTGTTGGACAATTCATACAGCATTATCTAGCCCCAAGCTAAGCAGAGCTTGTGTTATGGATACTGGATAACTGATATAAGTACATAATACAATATACTAGATAGGTAGATCATCTAATCATACACACACTTGTCTCGAGGCGGAGATCAAACCCTAAACCTCCTGCGTCGCAGGTGGACCTTCGCCCACCGCGCCACAGAGGTCTTCAAATTGAAGTCATCGAATTGAAACTATAAAACCTTTTTAACATATTTTCGCCAAATGCGACGTCGAAGGCCTACAAAATGTTACTTGAACTTGGGAACCATATTATAGTCTCATAAACGGTTCTTGTTACATTTTGTAGGATTAACTTTTATCTGTTTTTTTTTATAAAATCGCTTAAGCTGTTTTGATCCTTCATCATCATCATCATCATCAGCCTATATCAGTCTACTGCTGGACATAGGCCTCCCCTAATAAGCGCCATAGCGCCCTGTCTTCAGCCTGACGCGTCCAGCATCTGTCTGCAATCTTTCCCAGATCGTCATCTCACCGCGCCCTACACTACGTTTGTCGTGTCACGGTCTCCACTCTAGAACTCGTTTACCCCATCGGTTGTCGGTTCTTCGCTAGATATGGCCGGCCCACTGCCACTTCAACTTGCTAATTCTTTGAGCTATGTCGATAACTTTGGTTCTCTGATGGATGTGTTCGTTACCCCATCCTTCAGAGAGACTCCGAGCATAGCTCTTTCCATAGCTCGCTGGGCGACTTTAAACTGGTGAACCAACCCTATCGTGAGTGTCCACGTCTCAGCTCCGTAGGTCATGACGGGTAGGACGCACTGATTGAAAACTTTGGTTTTCAAGCATTGCGGTATAGATGGATATACTGTTTTGATCCTTATAGGTAATAAATAAAATATTCCTCAACAGAACTACAAAAAAACACCCACGCCTTGCAGGTAAAAAATGGGGTACCTCAACTTACCTATTAAACTCAAACATTCCATCTCAACCACATCAAGCTTCTGCTCAATAATACGAGTAACGGAGCGGCGCCGACGGCGGCGGCGGCGGCTGACACCATAACCAAAGCCGACTTAACCGCCTTCGAGAGTAATTACTTTGAACTTCATTTAACTTCCTCAACTCAGTCCAAATTCCAGGACCACTAAGCACTGTACTTACTTTACTCCGTGCAATTTTAAGTAATAGTCCAGCAGGATAAGTCTAATACGTGTACTTGTATAACTCTATGTTTACTTGCAAAAATAAAGTTTTTCTTGCTGCCGAAGTTGCAGTGTGAAAGCGTAATTTTAGATAAAACGGATTATTTACTTTATACTTTACCCCTCATCGGTTGGTTTCTGTGTAACGTAAACTATCCCGTTTTTGAGTTTTAATGGCGAAAGTTGCTTGGAGAGATTATGGCTTTTATGCTATTTGAAGGCTCAAATAAAAGCTAAAATAAAAGTTAGATTTTGTTCTCAATTTATGAATCAACTGTGGCACTGAAACTTTCGTTAATGCTTGACCGCTATTGAAAGTTTTGGATCTACTTAGATAAAGTATTGTGTTGATTTACAGAGTAAATCAGTCGTCTAGCTAGTCAATAGCTTTGCTTAGCTTGGGGCTGGATGCTGTGTGGATTGTCCAGCGTTATTTATTTACTTAATATTCAATGAGATTAGTTTCATTACTAAATTGTTTTGTATATTCGGTTTAAAATCGTGGAACATGTAATTTTTCTTCCAACTCCATCAGTCGCTTTGTGAACGCGAAAACGCTCGCTTATCTTTGATTTTTGTTTTTGACTGCATTCCAATAGTCTATACAATGTTTCTACTGGGTATGTAATACGCAGTAAAAACATTATCCATTTACCAATGTTTTATTTCGGCATAGCAACTCAGAAAGGACTGAACAAAAGCTTGCATAAGGATTCAAATTTAATTAAGAAATCGGTTTCTTTTTTAATTGATTCACAAGAGTTCAAAAAGAGACGCGTTTACATTAAATTTTTAGTTTAAACAATAATATATATGTAATAATAATTAAAATATTTATTTCTCTCACAAAGTTAGGTACAGCAAAAAGCTGGATGAAAATCAGTCAGAAGAGAGAGGTTGTGTTTTACAGAAAACCAAAGAGAATGATCTGTCATACAACTGTCATGTCATCACGGACACAGATTAAACAAAACATAGCGTTTATAGGAATCGATTATTATTACCTTTTGACATGGACACTGGCAGAGTGTGGCAGCAAAGATACAGCAACCCATGAAATAAGAAGTTGAAGTTGAAGTTGATTATTATTACAACATTATCTACCTGAGTTGTGAGAGACTGGTGCCTGTTATAGGATAATGAAAAGCCTGTAGCACAGGTCATCAGTTTGGACAGTAGCAGTTTATATATTTTACAACAAAAGTTTGATTCAAAGCTCACCCATTGTTATCCCGTATCCCAGTGGTTGTTATCCCTTGTCTCGCTGAAGGTATCCCTACTCTAATTTGAATTATGTTTTACGATTATTTTTAGACTCACCTTTTCAACTTATAAATTATATTCTTACAACACGTTTGTCCTGTTATAATATAATGCTTAATATTTTTTGTGACAAAATATGAATACAATACATTAAGTTATTTATATTTATTTATTTACTTACACCTCTTGTTATACTTGCTGTCGTTAGTTATACTATATTTTTATCATTATTTAAATTACAATAATACACAACCTTGCTTTACGAAACACCATAGGGTAAAAAGGGAAAAAATGATGAAAGTAAAAACTTAGATAAGAATAATGAAAACAAATAAAATAAAAGGTTTATCAAAGTATACTGCTGTATAGGGGCAATTTCAGGTGTATAACAATATTTTCAAAAGAAATAAGCTTAAATAGAGTTTAATAGAGTCTGTAACTGTAATAACAGCAGGCAATAGTTTACGAAATGACTAGAAGTTTCAAAGAATTGCATGCGATTGAAACATTAAAACTGTTACGTGCTTTTATACACACTTGGCCGCTCTTTACGACTTTCTAAGTAAGGCTTTGTAAAAGCCCCGCTACCTAAACAATATGCGTGAACTGATCGGAACTTCAGCGAAATACCTGTGAATAAATAATCTCCAAACCTGGGTGCGGAAAGCCTGCGGAATACTCACACTTGAGGTCAGCACATGCCGATACATTGTCTAATAAACTACCTACTACATAAAGTCAAGCCCCTTTCAGGTAGAGCAGGAGTTAACAGCCTAGAACGCTGATGAATCGTCCCATACGCTTTTGGTAGTAACCTTCTGGGTGTCGTCATTTTGTAATATTCATAATGAACTACAGCAGTGTTTTGGAAATAGGGTTGTTACATAATACCTACTAATATTATAAAGAGGAAATATGTGATTTTATTTGTATTGAATAGGCTCCGAAACTACTGAACCGATTTGAAAAATTCTTTCATTATTAAAGGCTTAGGTACTTTTCAGACGACATAGGCTTTATTTTATCCCGGAATTCCCACGGGAACAGGAACTACGCGGGTGAAACTGCGAGGCGTTGCTAGTTTTTATATATAGGTATTTTTTGTGTTCTATGCCTCTTCTTATTTTAATGGAATAGAGTGCTATCTATTCCCTTGTTTTTGATTAACGCCACGTTGAATTAGACAAACAAGTAAAATAGCTTTATAAATAAACTTACAAATAATTGAGTTTATTTTAAAAAACTGTACACTGGCTTCAATTATTTTTTCTCATGGATGACATTAACAGATTTGGACCAAATAAAATATTGACCGCACGGCAAGCACCAGCTTTTAAATAATAATGAAGAAAGAATCATCAAAGTCAAATGTTCTGAGGTAACAAAAATAAAAAAGATACAGTCGAATTGGGAACCTCCTCCTTTTTTAAAGTCAGCAAAAAATAGCTACTTGAGAACAAATCTTTGAATGCCAATTCGTGAAAACGGATATGAAGTGGAAATAACACATCCAAACACGGATTTCATCAGGATTTGTAATTTCCAGTTGGAGAGACATCAGTCGGCTTCGTGCGAGCTCGACGCAATCGCTGCCGACTGCTAACGATCGGATGTATGTAATAGTTACTGTAGGTAACTAAACATGCAGGTATATAAATCACGTTACACGTGATTTAATCCGTGGAATGCCTTTTAAGTAGGTGTGGTACATTTAACTTAAGGTCGCGGTTTAGAAACGGACGAGGAGTTTTATCCTTGTACGTACAGTGGACGATTAGCCATATAGGCGGAGTAGAATCGAGTAGTGACCAATCAGTCAAAAATAATAAAAAGGGTTTGTTTGCCTAACTATTATGGTTCATAAAATACAGCCCGTTGACAGACAGACTTAGTAATAGGTACAAATTTAGACCCTTACGCGTACAAAACCCTAACAAATCATCAGTCCTGACCTGATCTTCCTTCGTTCTATTCTATTGAAATCAAACTTTTACATCCATTTTGTTAGTAACACTAAGAATGGTTATTTAGTTATAAAAAAGAAAGAAAACCTTATAATAATAATAATAAACAATCAATCAATCAAAAATAACAATAATAATAATAACCTAATCTATGCTATCCGTCTTGATTGATACAAGTAGATACTTTTTGAATATCCTCCATGCATCAACTTTGTGGCTATGTCCTAACCGATAAAGATATGAATAATGAGTGAAATTATCATAAAAAGAGTATTGTTTTACTAGATTACTTTTTCAGCGCACACATAAATTTCTCGTGAATCCTACTTTAATATAAATCAATGGTACCACCTCAAAAGTAAGAATCATCAAACTTCGATGAGAATTGGCGAAGAAATCACCAAATTAGTTGTAACTAACAGTTCGTAATTTTTATGAAGTATTTCATGTAATTCGTCGTAATTTTTTATGAAGTATTTTGAGGTTTTTAAGCTTGACAGGATAAATATTAATCCTTCGAGAATAAAACTTTTATGTGATCAATTTGGAACCATTCTCTATCTATAGGTATAGGTACAACAGAATTTACTACTGAACAGAATACTACAGACTTTTTAAAATCGGTCCATAACTGACGGAGAAATCGGTGTGTTTCTTTTTGTATGTACCATCGCCAAACGTAACGCATATCCAGGAGGCCTACTCGGCAAAGAAAAATCAAAGTTTCATTTTCATTGTCGTGCAAAACCAATGCTTATGTCGCTTACATAAGATAAGCGTTTGCACGAAAACAAATCAGAAACTTCGATTTTCTTTATAAGAGTAAAGGCACAGTTTGAAACTATTTTGCTTTGCGTTAACAACAAAAGATATCGAGCAAGCCGGGGTTGGCAACTATTCACTTCACAGAAAAATCACCCTAGTGGTGGCAAGGCGCAATTATTGCTGACTATATGTTACATAAAAAAAACACACTGACGAAAATAAAACCTCCTCCTGAAGTCGGTAAAACTACAAAATGTTCCGCTCCGCTAACCCTGGTTTAGGATAACTTTGCCCACCGCACAAAACTTCATTATTGAATTTACCTTCATCCTTTTTTGAAACAGTAATGCAATTCACGGGCCCCTAGTTCGGATTTGCTACGGGCCCCGCGCAGGCTTAATCTGCCACTGTCCGTGTATCGAGTACACTTGCTTCATTTCAGATGAAGCCGTTGCCTCCCCCTGATCCCACCACGCAAGTCCACCTTGAACTATCTAGACCCTTGATTTACCAAAATCGAATCCCATCCAATGGAAAACTTGTTAACTAATTTATATCTTACTAGCTGTTGCCCGCGGCTTCGCACGCGTTGTTCCTATGGAAACGTTTATAGGTGTTTTCCCGGCAATTATTAGATTTTTTCTCGCCGTAAAAACCATCCTTGAACTTCAACAAACATTTAAAAAAAAATCAGCCAAATCGGTCAAGCCGTTTTCATGTTATTTCGTGACAACGGAAAACGGGTTTCATTTTTATATATATAGATTAGAATACTTCCGTTAATAGTTTGCACGCGTTGTTTGCATTTTTTCTTAGTTTAAAGTATCCTTAGATCTTATTAGTATGCGTTGTGCATTGTGCACAGTGTGCATTTCATTTCTCAATCCGTTCAGTAGCATTATCTTCGGTCAAATATTTCCACAACAGCACAAACTTTCGCCTTTATGATAGAGTCAGAGTCTATAATTGTTTATTTCTTTAGACTTACAAAATAAGCTCGTAGACTAGTAAAATATACTATATAAATAGTAATTACTATCAAATAAGAAATAAGGTGGACTCTAATTAACTAAATTTTTGTCCACTAACGGAAGAAATTAGCAGGATACAGTAAAACGGGGTGAATTGTTGTACTAGCCGGTCATCTTTTAATAAAAACGTGGAAGGGTAAATACGACACTGTTTGACGTTGACCATCCAAAACTAAGGATAATATCAATTTATCTAGAGAAAATACAGGTTAAAAATCCTCTAACCGTGACCTCGCCGTGTGGTGCCGGCGCCATAGAATTTGCACTACCCCTACTCTTCCCGCGGTTGTCGTAAAAGGCAACTAAGGGATATTTACCGGGGCGGGCAGCAGCGCCTCCTGGCGAACAATTCTGTCACCAAACTGCGATCCCCAACCCGCATGCCCAGCGTGGGGATTATGGGCACTACCCCCGTGAGATAACAGCCAATAAAGGCGCTTATCAGGGGGAGGCCTGCGTCCAGCTGAGGCTGTTGAGGTGAGGTTGAGGAAACATCCTCTTGCAGAGATCAGATCGGCTGGCCCAGAAGGTGTACAGTCACGGACTAAGAAAAAATGAATGAAAAAAATAAATGCTTCCAATGTCGTGGTCCAGTATTTTGTTCATATATGAACAAAATACTGGAGCACGAGCCTGGCTGGCAGCACTGATTCACCCTAATTCACCCTGTAGGCCTAACACGGGAATTGTTGTCTAGGGTAGAATAGAGTAAAATTACGTCACTTTATCATCAAATGCGTAAAATGTTTGAAAGTTATTCCTTCAACTTCAATAATTTACGCAATGTATGTCGATGCGATGTCATTTTTGTCTATTCTACCCTAGACAACAGTCTCCGTACTAGGCCGGCTGGAGTCTCTACAAATAAATAATGTTGGACAATTCACATAGCATGATCTAGCCTCAAGCGAAGCAGAGCTTGTGTTATGGGTACAAGATAACTTATATACATAATACAATATACTACATAGATACATATTTTATTATACATAGAAAACATCCAGAACGCCCTAAACAAATATCTGCAGATCGTACACACATTTGTCCCGAGGCGGGAATCGAACCCGCAACCTCCTGCGTCGCAGGCGGACCTTCGCCCACCGCGCCACAGAGGTCGTCATCGTGCCATCGTCGTCTCTATTCATCTCGTTTTACGGTACATAATAAATACCTACCTATTTTATTATCCGTTTATTAAAATATACAGGAGAAAGGTTTATTAGGGGCAATGATGCCATAATGACAAAATCCGGAGAATAATGCTATAAGTAGTCCGGCGTAACAAAATTCACGCAACATTAATTTTATACTAAACAAAAGAGATGTACCTACTAGCTAAGCAGCTCGGTAGATAATTAATGCGGGTAGGTGGTAGGCACGCCTAATTATCTGGAGGCGGCCCCTGTCATAGATGTTTCCGTAATAAATTATACCGTTTATACCATAGATCTGTAAAATCTGTAGATATGGTACGTTCTCCTAGCGCTTACTAAACAACTGGCCTGTGGTACACGCAAACACTCGCTCTCAGTTACATTTCTAATCTTCTACAATAGCTATCATGAACAAACACGAGGGCATTTCTGTGTCTACTTTGAGTTTTGACAGTCTAAACTCGCTAGCGACTGTAGTTAAAAAAATGTATGGAAACTTCTAAAGCGCCTCTAGCGGATAGTTGGGTACGAAAATGCTGTGAATAACTACATATATGCGTATTTACGAAACTACTGTAGTAACGTCAGGCGATTTAATTGTGACAACTCGTGGTAGACACACTGTAGTCTTCTACTCAATGAATCACACTTAAGTACGTATTACACGAACGCCGCCGCCTGTTAGACTGAGGTGGGTGGCCTTCCACATCTCCCCTTTTTACTTAGATCAATGGTTTATACGAAGCGAGCAGTTTTCGGGATTTTGGTTAGAGGACGATAATGGGATGCCTGTCGTCATACCCCTGCAATTTATGTCTTATTACCTGTTGAGTGTTCGCATAACGCATATGGGATCCCACCCGAAACAATAATACTATGTTACTAGCCTACCGGTGAGTTATAGGGCTTTGTTTGCCATTTTAGAACGTAGGTCTTGTTCGAGGTAAACAAGCATTGGTTTGTAGGTACATCATGATGAAATAGATAAAAGATGCTAGTGGTTTTGACGAGCAATAATTACATGTACATACCTATTTGATGTAACGGGCAAAGGTTTATTTATTTATTGAGACACAACAAAGGACTATTATGAATGCTTTTTGTTATACACGCAGGTCGGGGATTGTTGTCAAGAGTAGAATAGACAAAAATTATAAAGTATCGTCCATGCATTGCGTAAATTATGAAGTTAAAGGAATGTATTTTTACGATTTGTTTAGATTCACTTCACATAGTTGATTAGTTTTATTTTAATGTTATTTTTTTGTTAGTTTGCATAAGTTACATTTAATCGCTACCGATAAAACTACTTTTGAAAACAGGCTTCCCGCGACACAGGCTTGCCTCGTGCGGGGGCCGCCAGTAATGTGTACCTATCTTAAGTAATATGGCAAATAAATCATTTTGTATTTGTATTTGTATTTTGTTGTATTTGTATTGTATTGTATTATATTTATTTATTTCACATAATAAGAATCCATATCACAAAATTTAAATAATTATAAACATGTCAATGAGGAATATTTAAATCAAACATTTTACGCATTCGATGACAAAGTGAGGTAGTTTTTTCTATTCTACCCTAGACAAGAACCCCCCTGATAGGCTTACAGATCATCATAATCTCATGTTTTAAATTTTTTAAGAGTTCAGGACATATTTAATCAAAATAACTGAACTGTTTGATCACAAAAATTAAAATGCTAAGAGTTATTACTAAGGTATACTTGATAAAGTATACGGTAAATAAGTAATTTCATTAAAGTATATTCAATTACGGGGCGCAGAGCAGCGAAGAGGATTTTAAACGCAATATTGGCACAGGTTTTTTATTTTACACCTTATTTATAAAATAAAGTTAACTGTGTTCTCACTTTTCTGCCCTGCCGCGTCCCGGTGGGATGAGGTCTAGACCTGACTATAGTTTATCCATTTTGAATGAAGCATGTTAGTAAACAAAGTACGACAAAAATAACAAAATCTCACTTGCTTGGCGTCGAGTTTCAGATATAATTGTAAGCAATTTTTATTGAAGGGAGGATCTAAAATAGCAAAGTAACGTAAATTACGTATAAAAGGACGCGCCATTAAAGTGAATTTTAGGTTAAGTATGGGCGGTTTGTTTACGTTTATGATCCATTCAAAATGGATACGATATAGTATGAACCGTCGGTGGGTTCCTAATAGCAGTTTGGAATTGCTAAATTTCTTGTAGTCTAAGGATACGATTAGAGCGCATACCCGAGCACCTAAGCTTTACAAAATGAAACAAAGTTGCGCTTTCTGGCCACCAAACTCTATTTTCGCATCTCCTCTCTAAACTATATAAGATAAAACTATTATAGAGGTATTAAAAAATTGCTTATTATAGACACCACAAACTGTACGGTGGATTTTTAAAATTTCCTCTGTTAAACGTAAAAATATGATAAAATGGGTATGCGCCTTAACGAGCTAGCTCTCTATCATAAATGTTATCTATTACAAGCTCTTTTGTCCCTGATGGAACATTGATTGGATGATAATCTATAGCTATATATAGAGTAGGAAGGTATTATTTAGGTAGGTATCACTAACAAACTACCTATAATGCACTAGTGCTTACATACACTAAATCGTTACCTTATCATCTTAGCAACATCCTGCATTATGTGTTGCTAAGATTAGGTAAGATGGATGGATGGATTGATCGATGGAAGGATAATGGATGGATGGACGGATGGACGGACGGACGGACGGATGGGTGTGTTAGCTTACCCAAAAATAATAAAGTAGTTGAAATAATCGACTAAGTAATAAAAACGAGCCTTCTATTTCTACTATGCTACTTTATTTATTTATTTTATTTGATTGGAATATAAAATAAATGTTTATTTCGCGAAATACAACAATTGAACTTATCATTACTAAATCAAAATGCATTAAATAAATTGGAATATCCATAACATTATCATTATGCATTAACCTAGTGGTTTTGCTAAAAAAATACGATAAAAAAAACATGAAAGTGCACTGTTTTGTACCGAATTTGCTCTAGATCTTATGAACCCCGCAGTCTATAGAAAAAAAATTGTTTTGATTTGCATTACTAATTCTTTGGTTCCTCGGTTGGGTTTTTTCATAAGTGTAGTAGTTTTCTTATAAATATAAAAAAACATCATTTTTGCGCCTGCGCCATTCCTAAACGTATGCTCTGTACCGCTCCTATAAAACAAATCCTATGACTAACTTTTTCACAATATAGCGCGCAATGCGCCCTTTTACCTGTATACACCTCTGATGATTATTTAATATTTATTTTGATTTAATTATACTTATTAATTTATAAATAGCAGACAATGCCATTTTACAGCAGCACCATGAATTCATAATTAATATTACTTAATAATTTTTAATAATAATAATAATTAAATAATTTTTACGCGACTTTAACCTGATGCCCTTAACATCCGATCTATTTAAGGCCCATACACCAGTGAAAGTGGCGCAAAGTGGCAAAGTTTTCGCCGACCGCGAAATACCTGATCGATGCTTTAGATACATCCTAACGCCCAAAAACTGTGGAATTGGTGTATAATTAAGGTTCGGCATAATAAAGGATCGTTTTTTTCTGAAAAGTGGCCTCTTTTAGCATCCACATTTTTCTACATTCTGTAAAAGTGATACATCATCATCATCAGCCTATATTAGTCCACTGCTGGACAAAGGACTCCCCAAATGAGCGCCATAGCGCCCTGTCTTCAGCTTGTCGCATCAGTCATCAGTCTTTCGCAGATCGTCATCCCACATGGCCGGAGGGCGCCCTACAATCCGTTTGCCGAGTCGCGGTCTCCACTCAAGAACTCGTTTACCCCATCGGTTGTCGGTTCTTCGCGAGATATGGCCGGCCCACTGTGGCAGTGGGCCGGCCATATCTCGCGAAGAACCGACTTCAGCTTGCTAATTCTTCAGAGAGACTCCAAGCATCGCTCGGAATCGCTCAAAAGTGATACACAACCAACGAAATCAGATGATGATGATGTCATCTTCGCTGTCCTCGGTCACCACTTGACAGTCTAAACGAAGATTTCCTGTTGATTTTGTCATTTGATCGTGGTGTGACGTGATATCATGGAGCGTGTAGAATACTGTCAGCTGCAAAAATATGTACCCTACTTAGCCCTACTTACCTCTAATTGCATTTCTTTTTACTTAGCTACTAATTGATGCTGTGTGAATGATTGTCCAGCATTTACCTAGACTCCTAAGTTTTCAATTTGACTAAAATGTCTGTGTATCTTGCATGTCTCAAGATGGAATCCAATAATCTAGTTTTATTAAAAAACATTATTTATCATTGTACTTAAAGATAACGTTTATTTTACTATATCTACTTACAATATTGATTTATGACTTACAATAGCGATTTTTTTTTCTACCACTAAGTGTTGTAATAAGTCATTTTAATTAAATACGATAAGCTAATTGCACAGCCCGTTATAGTTGGATCCTGCATGCTTAAGTTATTAGGCTATCAGAGGAACAACTAACGTAACAATAAAACTGATAGGCAGGTACCTTGTATACCCTATTGATTTGTATTCCGCATTCTGAAAGGTAGGTGATGTCATCTTTTCGTTTTTGCGCTAAGGTTATCTGCTTTACAACTCGCACAATACGGTTTTGTGTTGGCATTAAATAATTAATTTTGTTTTAAAAATCTATAAATTGACTCAAATTTTTATAATTTTTTCATGAATTTTCATGGATCCCAATTTCAGAACCGAACGAAATTAATAGGACCACATGGGAAGCACCAGCTATCATATAAAAAAGGAAGCATGAAAATCGGCCCACCCAGTCAAAAGTTCTGAGGTAACAAACATAAAAAAAATACAGTCGAATTACAGTCGAATTGAACAAAATAGAGAACCTCCTCCTTTTTTTGAAGTCGGTTAAAAATACAACACAAGGAGTGTTGTATTTTTTAAAGCGTATAGGTATAGGCCTATCAATTTTATTGTTACGTAAGTTATTCCTCTGATAGCCTAATAAAATAACTTAAGCATGCAGTATCCAACTATAACGGGCTATGCAATTAGCTATCGCATTTAATTAAAATGCAAAGAGAATAAAATACTACGAAGACCCTTTGCTGTGACAATACCATATTTGTATGTTCTTAATGGTTACGATAGGTATCAATGCATATGTATACATATTTTCGCAGCTGACTGTACCTAGACAATTTCCCTCTGTTTTCCTTAACAAAGGTCTATTGTTGCACCGTGTGACTAAGTTCCAGGAAAACATAAGGCAGGTAGGTAGCCTATTAATATTAGAATCTTAAAAATCCTAGCATTCCTCTAAGTAAAGGTCATGTGCGTAAGGCTTTAAAATCAATGAGTCCTTATCATCTATAATATATAAAAATGAATCCCTATATTTCCCTTGGTCACGCAAGCACGCCATCATGCGTAAACGGCTCATACGATTTCACTAATTATTTTTGTGTTGTGTTTTGTTATGTCACAAGGTTCATAAGTAAGAAAAAAATAAGAAAGTTGGAAACATAAATTTCGACGACACAAGGGTGAAGCCGCGGGACGCAGCTAGTTAATTATAAAACTGCATTGTTATAAATATGTAGGATGACTATATCGTATCCATTTTGAGTGGAGCATAAACGTAAACAAACCGCCTATACTTAATCTAAAATTCACTTTGTTGGCGCGTCCTTTTATACGTAATTTACATTACTTGTCGATTTTAGATCCTCCTTTCAATAAACATTGCTGAATATCTGAAACTCGACGCCAAGCAAGTGAGATTTTGTTATTTGTGTCGTACTTTGTTTACTAACATGCTTCATTCAAAATGGATAAACCATAGACTATCACGTCTGTTCAAATTCTTTTAGTCGTACTGCAATGACAGAGCAGTGTTGTCAACGCAACAAAAGTTGTCAATTGGCAGACGCTCTTCCTCAATTCCACGACTGTTCTCTTTGTGAACAGACTCTATCTTGTAACGTAAATTAACTTGAAACAGTTTGACAACCTCTGTGGCGCATTGGGCAAAGTCGCCTGCGACGCAGGTAACAGGTAAGGTAGATGACTACATCAATGATGTTAATGCTTGACCGGATGTAGCCCAGTTCCACACAGACAATAGTATGTAAGACCAGTTAGACTCAGTTATCCTACGATTGTATTAGTTGATAAGCGATAAACTTGCTAGTGGTTTCTTTTTCACTTGTTCCGCTAGTGGACAAAAAATTGGAGTGAATTAAAGTCAATTGCACCTTATTTCTTGTTTGATAGTAATAACTATTTATTAAGGCGCATACCCGAGCCAATCTGACAGCGATACCTATTTTATCATATTTTTACGTTTATCATAGGAATTTTTAAAAATCCTACGTTCAGTTCGTGGTATCTATTATAAGCTATTTTTTAATACCTCTTTTATAATTTTATCTCATATAGTTTAGGAGGAGATGTGAAATTAGAGTTTGGTGGCCAAAAAGCGCAACTTCGTATCTCTTTCTAAGCTTTACAAAATGAAACTATTGCAGAGACATTATTAAATAGTTATAATAGATACCACAAACTGAACGTAGGATTTTTAAGAATACCTGCGTTTAACGTAATAATAAGATAAAATAGTTGGGGGCGCCACTTTCGCTGCTGTATGGGCCTTAAGTTGTTTATATAGTAAAAATTTGACTTGTCTAATTACTTATTTTGTAAGTCTAAAGATATAAACGATTTGACTCTGACTCTGGACTCTAACCTCCTGCGTCGCAGGCGGCTTTGTTCGATTCCTGCCGCAGGACAACAACGGTTCATATCTACTATCTGTAATTATTTGTTCCAGGTTAGGATGTTGAAAGGGCCTAAATGATGCAGAGTGGATTTTCCAGCATGATTTTTCTTTCTCTATTCTTAGCTAGTTATCCCTTAAGGTGGGAGATAATTGATTTCCACCACTTCGTCCAGTACTTTTATAGTCCAGCATTATTGTATCTTTTTGTACCTTAAAAAAGTTATAAACCAGTGACTTGTGAAGTTGGCTACGGTACTTACATTCGTTTTAAGTCTATTTGTATTGTACCTAGTTAGTGTGAGTAATAAAAAAATCTAATTAAGGCCGACCGTACCTACTGCATCATATCTCGGATCAAATTATTAGGTAATGTTTTCTAACCTATGAAAGACGACTGATAAAAAATTACAAGACTTGTAATTTTTTTTGTTCAACTTTGTTAGTAATTTTATAAGTTTTGGTTATTGTTAGTTACTATTTATTACTCCCTCCTCCGAAAGTAAGCAGTATTTTAGCTCTTACATGAGAGGAAACCTATATGGTTATGACATGAGTTAAATGCCAGTTTATTTACAAAATAGGTAAGCAAAACTGTTTGTTTTCTTAATGCAACAAAATAAAATAATAATACATTCATACATCTAGACTGTTATCTTAATAATGAAAAAATAATAATTAAAAACTTTCTCATACCATTTATTATCCTAATACTACTAAAGTAGTACATAATTGTATTATGTATCCTCAAAATATTTTATTTAGTTCGTGTTTTATGGGAATTTGTTATCAATTCTTATAATTTAGCTTGACCAGGCCTGACCTCTATGATAAGTGAAATTCGAGACGCAATGGTAAATTAAGTATCGGATTGGTAGGTACTAAATAAATACTTTTTCTTAGCGATTAAAACTATTTCGCTAAGTTTCTATCATTTTATTTTTGGTATAATTTTATTTGATACAAAGTTCAAAATGAATCAGAGAAATCTGATCTCCAACCTCCATGGTAGCTCCTTCATAAAAATAATCGAGTTGATTTATGAAAACAGTTGTTATTGCTTTAGACGTAGACTTCAATTTGGTAGTTGAGCCCGGAGCCCCGTTCGCTCTTCAGCCTGATGTTGGCGTAGGAGAAGCCAACTCCTCCAGCGGTGATGCTGGGGATGGACTCGGTGTGGTCCAGGTCGCGGGCAATCACACCCTGGAAACAAAAAGGAATTATTTGAATCAGCTTAGATATACAGGATGCCATGGAAAGGGTGCTAAGCCGATAGGGGGTAATTCGGGACCACAAGGGTAACAACTTGTAAACAACGATTTTTAAATTTTAGTTTCTTTGCAAACATTAAAGTTTTTTTCTTCCCTTTCGTGTTCTTTTGCGTGCAATTTTGTACAGAAATAACAATAAAAAGTGTGTAACAAAATAATTCCCTAATAGAATTCTGATTTTTTTTTACTGAATCCAGTATGACTGTTGTCTTTTTGAAATTATTATTAAAAACGATAAACATTCTTAGAAATTGAAAAACAATAATATTATTGTAAGAATACACGTAAAAGAACACAGATATGAAAAACAAATCCACGTGAAATACGTGAAAAATACGTGTTCCAACTTTCTTAATTTTATTTTTTATTAACAAAAAATGGTAGAACAAAGGTTGACCCAATATTCAGAATTACCTTTGATTGATTGAGTTTTTGCAACAGTCTGCACTCAGCGCTACTGTTTTAATTGTAAACACTAGTTCAAATTAGTTTTTTTATTATTTTAATTAGTTGGATGATTAAGTTTAAAGAAACTGTAACAAAAACTGAATAATGTTACGGAGCAAGCGATAATACTCTTAAAGATATGATATTTTAGGACTAGGATAGGCTGTTGATGTGATGTGATAGAGCTGGATAGCTCGTGCCTTATATAAATTCTCTACTTTTTTAAATTAGGTTTTTGTTTCTTTTTCAATCAATGTCCGCTAGTAGAAAAAGTTAAGAATGCCTCTCCTCTCTGCCTTTCAGAAAGTTGCTTAGAAATCAATAGTTTACTTTAAAATCTTGAATATTATCATGTTGTATGTTTAAGCTGATCTTTGACCTTTCCTACGTCTAATATCTTTGTTAATATTATTTGACAATGAACTTAAACCTATCATCGCCAAAGGGTCCAAACATTTATGCGCTCAATCACAAGGTGTCTTGTTTTTCGACTGAAACAATTATCTAAGATTAAAATGTGTTTTTCCAGCGAAACTGTATTATTTTTAAATTTTTGTTTACCTTGATGATTTGTTGTCCGGGGTCAGAGAAAAACACTTCCTTAACTCTTTTCTTCAGAGGAATAGCATTATATTCTGCCTTCTCTTGATGTGCCAGCCTATTATTAAAACTTGTGCCCACGATGAGGTCTTTACAAAAGCTGACACACACACATGATACGAGCACAATGAATAAAGCGGGAGCGGCCTTCATGTTGTCGAGTGATGTGACTTGGTCAGAGGATACCGATTGACTGCTCGACTCGAACGGTCGATCACAGAAGGCAAATGACGTTTACTCACTTGTTTACCTTAACTGGAATAACCGGAAAAATAGGTTAAAGACTACAAATGAATGAGTCAAGGCAACAATACTCGAAGTGTCCTTCCTTAGTCATTTTGGTTTTGCAATAGTTATTAATTTATGTCAGCTTTTAGTTACCTACATCTCTGTCAGTAGGTAAAATGAATACCGCTGCCTATCTAATAGATTTTATGTACCTAATTAATTATGATTAATCAGGGAAATAATAACAAAAGGTAAACGATAACACCTGATAAATAATCATTAATCATAAATTATGTTAACAAATCGCGAAAGATGAAACGATTTTATATATTTTTTTGGATATAAACAATTTTATTTGCTATCTTGCATTGCCATGTTCATTGTGTTGCCGTTGCAAAATTGCTAAATTCTTGTCTCAGAAAACATTTGTTAATATAAATTATAACCTCGAATTATTTAATTTATCTCATGGCGGCCAAGTTTATATCTACCTACTTTACATTTAAGTTGCGTCATGCGTGACCTGTAAGTAGACGTTTTTCATGATAACATAATATCTAAGTTCAGCAAACTGTTAATAGTGCTCAAACCAAGTATTTACTCTGACTAGACTTAAAATAATAACAAAGCACTTTAATGTTAAGTAGATAATATTAAACTCTTAACAGAAGAACGAAAGCAATATGTTACTTGTAGCTCGGCTCACAAAGGATAGATTTTGCGAGTTGCCGTGTATATTGCTGCGAGAGAGCATTCACAATATTCCTTTTTCATCTCCCTAAGTTGAGCAATAAAAAAACGTATGATCCATTTACTGTTTGATAATAAAAAGCGAATGTGAAAAGTCATGTATCTTATCTGTTTGCGAATTTTCTGAAACCCCGCCAGCAGTTCTGGGCATAATTTATTTCCTGCAAAGAAGCAAAGTAGGTATGCCTCAGAAGCCAAGAGCGTTTGTACACATTAACGTGGCGCACCTCATGAAAAATCGCTTAGCAGAGTCGCTGGGGTAAGCATTACGTAACATAGTGGGTTCTTTCCCTCTGTCTAACAAGTACCAACAGGCGCAGTACTTTTTGAGTTTATTTGTTTTTCGGCACGACTATCTTTGTATTAGTTAGGTATTTTTACGAGGGACTTTACATGTAGTCAGAGACGTGGTGACATGTTCCGAGATTGAACTATACCTACTGTTAGTGAAATACCTTTAACCTTTGAGCTATTGTCTGATGAGGTGCTCTTCATTAGAGTGAAGTTATTGCGATTACAATGTTCTATGAAGTGTCTCGGTGGAGTCGGTAATAGATATGATGTACCTAGGCAGGTACCTGTGTGAAATTCCAATCGTAACGGAGACTGTAAAACGTAGCCTTACATAGTACCTTACTTACCTATCCAATCTATAATTTGCGTAATTAAATAAGTAGGAAAGGTACCCATCTACAAAAGTATACCCACGTATCCAACGCTCCCTCGGGTACCGAACCCGAGATAACATTATTACAATTAAGCCAAAAATTTAACGCTCATTTCATCCTAGCGTAATAATGATGTTAAATTAGGTAGCTACGGTACAGGTAGGTGCTACTTCAGGGGATAAGTTCATCAAACAGGCCGGAACCGTACGTTCCATACGTTACAGCAACAAACTACATCAGAGCTCTCATAAACTCATTAAAAGTTCCCTCCATATACTAAAACGACTGACCTTATCCATATAGACGGCAGTTTTAATCGTGACCGCTTTACGAACCATTAAATTCCACGCGCGGTTATTGTCGAGCTGGGACCGGTAAATGAAATTCTAGACATAGTAGCCGGTCACTCCGGTAATGGCACACGGATTTGCTAAATTAACTTATAAACAATGCACGCAATCAACGCCATTGAAACCTCCAATGAAATGGAAATCAACTCACAAAATTACTTTTTGTCAATAAGCCCGAGCCATTGGAGCTATGATACTCTTTTTATTTTTAATTTGCTTCATTTCAATACGTTTCACTAATGTGCGAAGCAAAAAATATCTTACAAAATTGTCGTCATTCAAATACCTAGGAATAGGCAGTAAAGGTAGGAGTACCAACAACGCTGCCTCGACAAAAAAGGAAAAGTGCGCACAAAGTACGCTGAGGAGCAGTAAGCTTATTCTTGACGCCAATTTATCGGTTCCAAGGTGCGCCGTCGACTAAATGGTAGGTACTGTATAAACTCATCACCTTCTCAGCGCCGCCTCTTCCATGTAAGAGGGATTCTGCTCGTTCATTCACCTTAAATCGACGTCATTCCGAAAGGCAAAATAGAGCACTTCTGAAAAAGAGTTTGCGATAAAAAGGTCCCATCAAATTTTTTCAATATCCATTTACCAACGAATAAGAAGGGATTATGCGCAAACCAAAACCCCTTAATCCGAGATATGGGTTATTGAAACATTGTG
The DNA here is from genome assembly GCA_955876795.1 of Eupithecia tripunctaria. NCBI lineage: Eukaryota > Metazoa > Arthropoda > Insecta > Lepidoptera > Geometridae > Eupithecia > Eupithecia tripunctaria. Next base: position 8,040,580 of record OY041609.1, on the reverse strand, counting down.
GGGTGGCGACGAATTACTTGGCCAGCGAACATTACTCCTATAATCTTTCCGGACCCTTTTCCAATAATTGCAGAGCGGATTGAGAAGTTATTGTGATTGAACTCAATCCGTTCTTCGAGGAGACATCATACGGCGCTCCCGGGAAAATCTCTACCAATTATGAGTTGAGCTTATGATCTGACTCCTTGATTATTGAAAATGTTACATCATTAAAATTTATCTGTAGCTCACGTTTCAATGCGCAGGCTGTTTTTATTTTAATTGAGAATATTTTTCGAAATAAAACAAAACCCAACGCGAGTAAAAGTTTATTTAACTTTAAACGTTACCTGGCAGGATCCGCATAAAGAAGTAAAGGTACAACAGATAACCAGTAAAAAAAATAATTTTCAGCAACGCTCTTGAGCGCAGTTTTCATTTGTTCAACAAAAGCGGTTGATGTAAACGGCCCTTTAACATTTAGCTCGATTACATTTAGCGACTTAATCCCGCTTGAGTTTTTTTAAGAAATAAAATTCTTACCTTGCTATTGTTTATCTTTAAGTATAGACTTTGTTAAGCCAATGAATTTGAGATTTCTTTTATTCTCTTTAGAAATTGATTAAGTAGAGTTTATTTTTATCTGTCTAGATTTTGGCTTGAAATGACCTATTCTCAAAATGGTAGTACACAATACGAGCTAGTATTATTCAATATTTATCACTTAGAGATATTCGCTGGCTATATTTGCTATAATGATGAAATAATACTACAAACTTTTGTTAACTATTGTAGTTAGATTAAGTATGTTATTTTTAAAACTCTCGTTCTAATAATAAACCCTACTGGCACCGCGTCTTGGGCCATGAAGGTGTTAACACCTTATTAGAACGGTGCCAGTCTCCAGCTCCGTGTAGCTGCTAGCGATGGGTCGTTGACGCATTTCTCGTTAACGAAACTAGACCGTTCGTTGTCGTCCGTCGACGAGTTGATCAACTAGTTAAATCCGTCGACTAGTTAACGAGTCAACTTTCGCGAACGGCCCGGTCGGAATCGACTGGTTGAATTCGTTGACTAGTTAGCAACGTTTTTTGCGGACGATTTAACGATAGACGAGACTAGCACTATTTTTATTTATATTTATACTAATTTCGAGGTAATGATTCAGGCGAGATTAAATGTTACGTCGGCAAACAAATTAAGGTACCTACTGATTGTTTGTGAAAAATACTTACTATTTGATGATGTATGAATAATTATATTTTTTTATATCGAACAATATATTTTATCTATAATTTGTTTATCTTCCTTTCAAACTTTTACAGTTATATATATTTACAGTATCTTTTAAATGTTATCTTAAATCACAATCCACAAAACCAATTAACACTAACACAGTAAAACATAAATGCAACTAAGTACATTCGCAATACGCAAAATAACCACTCTTCCGAAACAGTCATAGTGAAAAAAGGCATAAACAAATCACAACAGTTAATAAGTAAAAACCATTTTGACTTGTTACGCTTAGCAATGATCTCTCTTTCACGCTCGCGAAGTCATCATAACGGCATCCTTTTCCTCAATTTATCATCAAATTATTACCTAACTCTGCTAAGCGCATTCAAAAGTCAACTCAGTCACTAGAGTTTTAGAATACATATTTATGTATGACCGTTGAGCCGTGTGCCATGTTATTTTACAAACGAACACTACAATGCTACTAAGTAGAAAACGCGTCGTTGCAGTCTCGTTGCGCGTCGATATGAACGCTTGGACTATCAAATTTTGCCGTTTACGAATTCAACTAGTCGATGCCGCGATGGTTAACAGTTGAATAGTTGATTGGACGTGGACGTTTTTTTTAACTAGTTCGTTTATTTAACGCCCACCGCTAGTAGCTGCGGCTGGGCAGTGAATACGTTAACAAAGACAATTTCAAACAATGATAGAAACAAATTAAAACTACTTTTTACATAATTAATTAATAAATAATAACCCTCTAGTATTCAAAACACCACCTAAATAAGCGAGTGAAAATAGCGGTAAATTTTTATGTTAAAGTACCTACCTTTTCTTTAAATAAATTCAATAACGGTTTATTTTCGTGATATATCAAAATAAAAATCAAATATCCGAAACAATATAAACAATAAAAATATCACAGATAAACATGTAACCTAAGCAATTCAAAGTTAAAGGACACCGTAAATAAAGAAAGGGAAAAATTAAATTGTTTTCACGAGGATATCAAATCGTCGATGTTTAACGTAGAATTTAGGTCACGTTTCATGGATTACGGCTTATTTTCGCGTCTCTTTTTCTCCGTTTGCCGCTAATCCCGGCTTCCGCAGAGATTTTGACCTCCCAGCCATCTCGATCCAACCTTGGATCAACTCCCAAGGTCAACAACTCATAAATGATCTACTCAAAAGAAATTGCCTTGTGCTTTATAGGTGCCGCGGCGCCACGCTTCATTTCATTATGTTTAAATTAAAGCAACTACCGCCGAAGTACAGTTTCAAATTCGCAATTTACTCCTATACTAGTTCAGCTTAGGTTAACTTGTTTAGGTTATTTGTAGATCTTATTAGAATCTCGGGCTTCCAATTTTGCTTTAAGTTTGTAGCTATAGTAAAAAGTTCTCTGTATTTTCAATTATGGTTACTTTACTTGGTAAATAAATCGTGTATTATTTATTGACTTCCGTGCTCTTATTTAGGAGAGTTGGATGGCGACTTTTGTCCCGAAGTCTCTCCAAGGAGCCAACTCGAGCGCGCACCAAATCTGATTATCCAATGAGTGACGGCGCAATTCCAACCGAATATTCTTGCTTTAGCAGAGAATTGTGGTTATGATCTCAACTATTTTGCCACATACTTTCTTTTTAATACGAGGTTTTCAGTATGTATATGTATATGTTTTGCTTGTATACTTATTAAAAAATTGCTTAAAATTTTTAAAAATCTATAAAATTATTGTGATTATTTTTTATTAAGTATTTACAAAAAAGATGGGTAGTTTAGGTAAACATGGTCAGTCATTTAATTAAGAAATAACAGAATAAAACGTTATGATGGGTAGTTAAAACGTAGGAAACACAGTTTTTTTTTAAACATTTTCGTTATACCGACTATCGTAAACTTTAATTTCAAAGTTGACAATGTTTTACATTGTGACCTATCTAAACGATTTAATACCGAAAACTCAACAGTTCCAACACTAATAATGAACTATCGCGGACTCAGGGATATAACAGGAACGTTTAACTTGCAAAATTATACAAATTTACCGACTAAATAGCTTTAACTGAAGAAAATGTCGTCATATATCATCGTGACCCGCGCTGGCCAACCGCTGTAAAAGGCGTTTCATTTGCATTAGCTCTAAAATAATGTTTACGGACCTTTTACCATTGTTAACGGAAAACCCATTGGTTCAATTGAATAATTGAAGGCGCGACTATGCCATGAATTTTTTTGACGGTTATAGAAGTTTGGCGAACATATGAATAAAAAAATACCCCTGAAAAAAACTTATTCACTCGAAACGTAAATAAGTCATACGGCTCCCAAAGGTAACCGTTATACAATACGGCATAGGTTGGGTATGTAAAATGAGAAATGTGATGAAAAAATAACGTTTGGACTGTCTTTAAGTTCTTCAATCGTACGCCTGTTGTTTTTGTGCTGTAAATAACTGCAATAGGTTAAAAAAAATTAAACCAACAAAAAAAAAACTCATGTAAAATTGCTGAACAAAACCAGCAAAACGTTGGTTATATTATGGTGCCAAAATGCAGCTACGCATATGGCAACCACAACATTCCGAAACTACCGAAATGCAATTTAAACTCTGTATAGCCACTGTTCCTGCTCTGTTATGTGACAAGTTAAAGCATTATGCAAATTCAAGTTAAATCTGGGTTACAAATGTACGTGTTGCTTAATGTGAATCACTTATTTTAAGCAATCACTAATTATAGTAGAGGTCTAAGTTTTATAGAAGAGCAATATCGTATTCATGATTTCTCGGAAAACTTATAACCAAGATTTTGGTAATGTAATATTATGTTATTATTATTATACGGAAAGGGTGTGCTAAGCCGAAGGGGGGTGATTCTGTACATCGAAGGGGTCAACGTTTGTTCTACGACTTTTTGAATTTAGATTTTCTCTATTTTATTTAATACTAATATTTTTTTATTATTAAAAAATGTGTTATCTATTATGTTATAATTATAAGAAGATCTTAGTCATATGTTTTTGGTAGTATGTACATAATGTAACACTAATTCAGGTGTTTTTATACATACATAAGTAGAACTTAAATGAACTTTGTATAATTCTAGTGAATAATATAATAAATGCATAAAAAAATATTTTTTACAACATACACACATATAATTTATATTAACGTACAATTTTAAACATAACATTTATCTGGTGAACATATTATTACCTAGTGTTTAAGCAACGCTATGTGTACCTAACCTAAGCTACGTGAGTTACAAATCCTAAAATAATATCAAGTGCTTGCATGTGACGTCTGTTGTTGCTATATATCTAAGATGCCATGTACAAATGTCGCAGAAGCAAGTGCAGAAAGTTGGACAGCTAAAAGGATATAAATCAGGGCGTGGAGTGCGCCAGATGCCAGCCGTGAATAGTTCTCTCGGGTACCGACCGCGTATGACATTCGATTACCCTCCCCTTACCCCCCAACCTCCCCGAAACCTACACCTTACATCACGCCACCGATACACAAAAATAATCTCTGAACAAACACAATAAGGAAAAATATAATCAAGATGTATTTGCATTGAGGATAAGAGTTCTGTTTGCGCATAAGCTTGATTTTGAATTGTGATTGGATTTCTTTTTCTGAGTTATGGTAATACTTGTAAATTGTAAGATTTTGTTATAAAAATGCTAGGCAGGTGTGCAATTTTCTTCCCACCTCTTTAAATTGCGTCTTCTTTTTGCTCGTTTCGAGTCGTCTACTTCGTTGCTCAAATAATTAAAAGTCGCTAATTGCATTGGTCTGTCCTGTGTCTTGTTGCCTCGGCTAATTAACACTGACTGAATGCATTTTGATACGAACCCGACAGTGTTCTAACTGATAAAGTACACACGAAAATGTATATAGGGTGAGTAAATTTCAATTCTAACTGTCATACTTGTTAAAGTGTTAGTGATAGAGGAAATCCAAAGTTTTGTTTGACATGAATTCGATTAAAACACTTAACGTTGTCGGTACAATCTGAGGCCTTGGTAAACCGCTACAGGTAAAGTACCTACAATAAAACGAATGATCTGAATTAAATGTATAAAATAAACGTAGACAAACAATAGGCAAAGTTGGACAAGAGAACGAATAAACAATATCACAGAAGAGAACAAAACATCTACCTTGTTGATATTAAAATATCAACAAGCTTAAAATCCAGTTTGCTTTTGAGTAAGTGGGTAAGGAAGTGAGTTATTTTCCAAGGGGTCAATACGGAAAGCGGAAGGAAACTTAGTGGATCGGTAACGACATTGATCCCACCTCTTTTATCGTATTTTTAAGGATTCAATAGAACGTGGAGTTAAAAAAAAAACATCGTATTGGAATGCTTTAGGATTATTTAAACTTTTGGGTGTACTTATTCTATTATATGTTCGTTTTATTGTTATTATTTCGAAGTGAGTTGAGTGCATGGTTGGATATATGATATTTTAATGCAGAGATTGTACAATGTAAAACAAAATCATTCCAACAGTGTTTGCATAAAATGTAATGGCAGATTGCGGCCGTGCCGGGAAGTACTACCGGCGATTCGCATTGTGCCATCTGCTCACATTTAGATCCCTTATAAAATGTTACTGCGCATTATCACACGTGGATACGGCCTGGCGGCCTCGCGGTTATTTCGAAACGCTACCTTTTTATGCCACTAATGGAAAATACTGTTTAGCTTCACGGACATGTTTATATCTTGCACTTGACTCGGACACTGAGTTTTATCACCTGAGGTAAAGCTTTTGGCCGCGGTTTGGTACGGCCTTTTTGTTTAAAGAAACTAAAAGTTTAAGTATTTTTCGTCACTCATACTCGGAAAGTAGGTGAGAAGTTGCCTGGAAAGTAGGATGAAAGTGATACTTTTCCTCCCTAGGGACGAAAATAATAGACAAGTAGTGACAGCTGTCACGTCACATTTCTATTGAAATGGTTCAATAGAAATGTGAAGTATCATATAAAGTTAAGTAAATTACCATTATTATAATTTAGCCATATTATTTTTCGAGGGACCATTCATTGGGTAACAATGTACTATATTATGTACTACACGTAATATTTTTGTATCGGTCATTCAAATTATCTTGTGATATGTATAAAGAAATATTCGTTCTGGTAAAATTCTAGACGAGAAGTTCACTGCTTAGTAAAAAAATATAGGTGAGTGATAAGTATACTCGTATTATAAATCATGATTTAATAAAAAGATAACCTTTTAAGGAGACTGGGCAACTCCAGTACTCTACATTTTTTATAATAAATTTAATAATCCCGTTGACTCAAAAAACATTTGAAAGCGTACATTACATAAAGGTAAAGGTAACTTGTTGGCTTCGCAGTTAAGGTGCAAAATAAAATAGACCATGATTGTTTTAGCGCTAGCACACGAAAAGTTACTCACATGTGACCTTATAAATCACACCGGTGTCGTTAAATTGACATATCGAAGTCATAAATCAAAACGGAATACCGTAAGAGAAGAAGTTGTGACAAGCCACTTAACTTGTCGAGCACAAAGTGATTTTCGGAAAAAGTTAGTCGTCATTTCTTACGTTAGGTGGCCTACGTCTTCATTTTTGAATAGACAGCAGAAATAGGAGAATGCTTTGGTTGCTTGTTTTTAAAAGGTATTTTTCTTGAAAATTTTACTATGAATGGATACATACGTTATTAATGTGTATGGGTTAACTACGAACCTTGTTTGTGGCGGAAGAACACCGTCAGACAGCGGACACTCCGTCACAGAACTATACAGATCACTGGAACGGGAACAGCTTTTCCGTGGCAAATTACATAGCCATAATCGGTAAAACAGTTAGTACTATACAGGGTGCCAAAGAAAGGGTATACTAAAAGCCGAAAGGATTCTGGACATGAAGAGTCAAGAGTCATCCAAAAACATCGTAAAACAAAACGTTGACTACGTTTGCTCTACGATTTTTTTTTATAATTTCGTTAATTTTTGCGAATACTTTAAAAATGATAACGCTTCATTTAACTATTTGTAGGAATATTAATTTGAATAGAAGATTTTTTTTATCCTTCCAAAAAGTATAATTACTTTTCGAAACGGTAGTAAAGGTAGAAAAAGGCTGAAAAGCTATAAAACAGGTTTCTTGCTAGGAAGGCATAGAAATATAATTAGCATCGATAGGCATTTATTTCTATTTAGTACCACCTGTTCTGTTGAGTAGTTGAGTGTTCTGTTGACAGAACATCTGTGATTTTTTCCCCCATTTTCTATTAGGCGTAAGTATATTACGGTAAATAAATACTTTTAATTTCCTATTTTTTGCAGCATATAAATAAATGCTACTTTCAATTACTCTTTCATAGCCCAGGAGGCACGGCGGCGGCGGCGCGGGTGCAGTCCGCAGCCCTCTGGGTCGCACCGCGCCGTCGCCGAGGCTGGACAGTAAATGCGATATTATATACCCACTGAAATATTCTACTTTCACCATTAGCACAAAATAAAATTTATTGTTAAAAACGTTTTTCTAAAACACGATAACCCAAAAAAATTTACAAATGTAAAATGTAGGAAAAACCTTTCATTCCCCGCACTTGAAGTACTCACTCGAGATTGTTTAACTTAGGATTTTCGGAAGTGCTTTTGTTAATACCCTGTAAACAAAGTGGATTTGAACATGGATGTCTTCGCTAAATTTGACTTTTTATAGCAGATAAAGCTTTAATGTAATTTTCAGGAGAATAAAAGTTGAAAGGAAACCAACCCTTAGGTAATGAATATTAAAATACTTCGTTAAAATATTTTTATGCCTCGATGCGGGTGCTGTAAAAGTAAGTAATCTAAACAGTGTCTCCTAGAGAAGAACATTCTGTTTCTTTATCTAATCACTTAGGTTTCATTGTTATTAAATAAATAAATAAATTGTTACATTTCGTTTCCCTGGAGCATTCAAAAACACCCGGACGCACGTCACCATTATTGGAATCGAACAATCAGAAAATATTAGACCAATACGAAATGAATTCGACAGAATGGTAGTTTTTTTCCCCTGTCTCTTGGAACTTATAAGACACCCTGGACTCCGTGTGGCTATTGTTAAAATCTAATCTAAAACTTGTTCCGTCCGCCATACCGTCCGGGGTGTTTATAACTTTTTTCTTGATCCGTTTGGATACTACATGTCTTACACAGTTGTTACTAATGTTTCTGACCCGCGTCAGCCCTTGACGAAGGTGAAGGCACCAGGTGTATCCTTCTGGATAAACAGTATCGGCACCCTTGTAACAAATTCTGCCGAAATCAATTTGAAATTAAACTTTTCGCGGTACCTTTTCATAAATTCGGTAGGTATATTTACATTTAGCGTTGCCACATAAAGTATGGTCCGAAATTAAATTAAATTTCTCTGTCCCCGTCCTTTAATTTCTTTTTATAAGGTGATCCTTTTGATTTGGGAGTAGCCTTTCTACTGTTTGAACAAAAATATTTTTATTTAAAACATCGACAGTTAACGATTTTCTGCATGTAAGTAAAGACAGGCTCAAATACTTTAGGGGTGGCAATTAGATAGAGAATAAAAACTGAAAAACACTAATTGCCTTGCTCGGTTGAACAAATCCAACAACAAATTTTTCTCTCTAACTCGAGTCCCTTTCACAAAAGAGAAGGTAATTTGCTTTTAAAAGGTCATTTTTTCGTCGAAAAAACGCTAATGAGGTTGATTGTAGCGAAGAGCATGAGAGACTGAAATGAACGTGAAGATTGTATTGAGCGGATCCCCGAGATGTCTCAATTGGCTCTCTCCGGACACTCTGCATTGAGAATTACTTAATTTAATGAAATCATCACGGTTTATTCTACTGTGATGGCGGAGCGGGCGTTCAACCGACAAGAAAGCGCCGCAAGACTCATTTACAATTCCAATTAAGGACAATTCTCATTTGCTTTTGTCCTGTGGAACGTACAAATCTAGGCCTCATCTCGAGACGCCGCCGCAGGCGCCAAAACATTCATTGCGATTTTTCCACTTCGTCTCAATCTAATAGAAATCAATTCCAACCCAATTTATTGAACATGGTCATCGTATACCTAATTCTTGCATTAAAATAACAATAGACGCAATTCTGACGGCTGATTACAATACAAGGCTGAAGGCTATAATTGCGTCGTGTAGATGTTTAGGTCGGTACTTATGTATCCGTATTGTATAGTGTATATATATTGCCGGCTTATATACGAATGAGTTCTATTGTTCAATGAATTTCTGCTCAAATCCCCATGAACAGAGCTTATTCCTTATTAAACAACGGAAAATCTCGTGCCTTCTTATTTACGAAGCATTGGATCCAAAGAAATCACATGGATAAGAACTCAATATCCAAAGGCTCAAGCAAAGCTACTCGAACCAGCAGCAGGGCTATCATTACTGTTGTTTATAATAATAGCAAGTCCGCTTCGCTGTCTGATGCAAAGGATCACAAATCTCTGTTCGCGTAAATAGTAAGTTAAATTGAATGTCTTAGCTCGCATCGGGATTCAGCAAATACCACTATCTATTGGAAACGACTCGAGTCTTTTGAAAACGACTGGGGTATTTAAGAAAATCCTACAGCTTCACTCGTCTCGTCTGGTTGCAACGATTCCACATTCCCGCGTTTACTTCATCCAGGGAGGTAAGTTTTGCTCAACGTCTGTTTTTGTTTTGACTTTGTTTTTGTTTCGTAAAAAACGAGTTGTTTTTGTTTTCTCATCGCTTGTTTGGTGTTATTGTTCTCGTTCGTTGTTGGTATTTAACTGAAGATTTCAATACTTCATAGAGAAAATTGTTCCTCTCATCAACATTGAAATGCCTAAAAGTATTGACTATAACAATATTATAATAACATTTTCGCCTTATCTATGAATTCATAAAATTATAAATAGCCGCTTCAAAAGACCTAATAGGTACAAAATGTGAAGTTTTGGGAACAAGCGGCTTAGCAAATGACGGCGCAGAACATTTGCGGGCACCCTTCGAAGGGTCTTAATCGGTCAATAAATTTTCTTTTATGTGTTGTGTATACTGCGGAAGGATTGAACGGCGTGCCTCGGCGAGACTTCCTAGGCAATCAGTAGGTACTTGAAAACCACTGAAACTATTATTATCACACTAATATTATAAATGCGAAAGTTTGTAGGGATGGAGGGATAGATGTTGGTTACCTCTTCACGCCAAAACTACTGAACGGATCGGGCTGAAATTTCGCATACTGATAATTATAATCCTGGAATCAAGCATAGGCTTTTTATCCCATAAATCAGTTCCCGTGGGATATAAATCACCTTTAAACGTTTTCATAGGAACAACGCTTGCTCAGCTGCCGGGCGCAGCCAGTAATCAAATATATTCACATATTATCTTTCAGCAGAATATACCTTCCTACATACATACGAGTATATTAGATATATGTTGCAAAGAAAATTTGCGATGGTTTAGGTTATATATAAAACTATAGTATATTACTATTTTCATAAGCAGCTTCTTCATTTTTTAATAATTTTACCTTGAAACTTGCAAATATTCCTGTATGACGGGTTAATAACTAGCTATTATACAGATTTATAAGTAATTCACTGACACTTTGGCCGATATTATGGAAAAGCTTTCATGATATGGGCGATGTAAATACGACTGAGCAAGCGAAGCGCTAGATCTAAGCTTGAGTGACGTTTAAACCATAGAAAAGAATAGCTCGATGACTGAAAATACGGGCCTTGGACAATACCATTTACCACCAGCACACATTATGTATCATGCCCTATTCTGAGTGAGGCTGATGCTTTAAATGGTTTTGCAATGTTGGTAGTCTTACCAATGTAAGACTACCAACATTTATGGATGGATATATTTTGAACATTTTATGAAATTGTTTTCATAAGTTGTAGCAAAGCGAACACAGGTGCGGATGTCGCTTCGACTCTTACGAAACATTTTTCTCTTGCAACTTGGATTCGTATTTTGAGATACAAATAGCCATATTGATGGTTCTTTTGAAAGTTTGGTCTAAAAACGTTATTTATCTATCCAAATACCGTTTTTACAATGCAATAGAATACAACGTTACTTGTTAGGACTGTAATCTATTGATATTAACACAAAGCATTTAGTAATTATGTTACATCAGATACTTACCCACTTCATTTTTCTTTGGTCTCAATTTATGATAAAATATAATATTTCTCATTTAGAGCCCCGACTGTTAACGATTCCGCCTAACGAGGCGTCATTTTCAAACCTAGATGTAATTCTAAAATAATTATGATAGAAATATGATCAGCTCGTTACAAAAAGTAATAAAACAATACCCATGTTCAACAGGTAATAAGATACGATGAAAGGATCGTATTATCGCACAAAGGCAAAATCCCGAAAGTGGGCTGATTTATTGCTGGGAATATCCTTGAGGCAGCTTTGCTCCAGGAATTATGTTTTACTGGGATGCCTACGAGCCCTTCTCCAAATATTGCCTCTCGGTAAGCCAAATCCCGCTTTATTTTGAAAATTTCATTAGTAATTGAAGTTATAAAAAAAGACTCGAATATAAGCACGGCAGCGGTTTAAAAAACAACCCTATATCTACTTCTGCATATTGATACCTCAACAAGCTACATACAAGCTGTATTGGTCCACTGCTGGACGCAGGCCTTTTCCTGATAAGCGCCTTAAAATGGCGTTTATCAAACAGGGGTAATGCCCGTAATCCCCACGCTGGGCATGCGGGTTGGGGATCGCAGTTCGGTGGTAGAATTTTTCGCAGGGGGCGCTGCTACCCGCCCCCCGGTGGATATCCCTTATTCGCCTCTTACGACAGCCAGGGGAAGAGATGGGGTGGTGCAAATTCTAAGCTTACACATTGATTACAAAATAAAAATGAAAATACCTATTTTCAAACATATGTGATCTGAACACATTATTTCTTTGGTATTACATTATTTGGATTTTTGGATTACACATTTTTGGATTACACTTTGTTTGATAAAAATAAGGCATAAGTAGAAGAGTCGGTGTTATTTTATGATTAGTATTATTTAACGAGTATTTATCGCGTTTGTTTACCTATTTTTGTCGACGTTTCAACGGGTTTACACACGGGTCAAGGGATGACAGTTATCCCGTGACCAGGGGTATTTTAATTCGTCGAAAAGGCCGTCTAATTCGATATCCGAAACTTTTGACAAATAAAAATAGCGTTCTAAAGTTCCGTCGGAATAGAATTCAAATTAGAAACTGACGTTTCCGCTTTAGAAACGAATCGAATGAATTAAAATACCCCTGCAGGACAGTTTGTAAACCTTATAGCCTACTAGCCACTTCCAAACAGCATTTTTTTTTATACAACGTGTAATTCATCATACCAAAGAGAGTTCAACTGAAGTCTCGAAAGGTACAAAATAGAGTGAATTGTGTTACGATCCTCAAAGTAGAAACATGACAGAAATGCGCCTGCAATCTTCACTGGAAATAAATGGAGCCGCGAGCCGTCATCCATCATGAAAACGGACAGCTCTGTTCTGTGCCGATTAGATGACTATTTGTTTGAGGTTCGATACTCTACAAGTCCTTGACAACATGGAGTAATAACGGGTTATTCCAGTTTTCCCAAAATAAACAAATCCCCTATTTTTAAATTTTTGTCGTTAATAAAACCCAGTAAGTAAGCAAGTACAGTACTTTTCAGTTTAATAAATTTTTATTTGTATCTGTACAGCATTGTCAAAAAATGCAAAATTAACAAAAATTACACCAATGTCAAAAATGATGTATTTTAAACTAGTTATAAGTATATAATATATATAGGTAACTAGCTGCGCCCCGCGGCTTCGCACGCGTTGTTCCTATTTTCTTTGCTATAAACCTCACAGAGCCCGAGAACTTTCCAACGAATGCAAAACCGTGGAAATCGGTTCGTGCGTTCTGGAGTTATAGCGTCAGGAAGGAAAACCTGACTTATTTTTATATTATAGATTAATTATTGAAATTTTTGAGATTGATGTTCTGTCAGAAAATATTTTTAAGCTAATCATTTTGAACACGACATTTGTGTCATCACGACAGTGTTGTTATCTGTTGAAACGTCAGGAAAAATAGGTGAATAAATACGATAAAGACCCGGTAATTAGTATTTATAACAATAATGTGTTCTGTACCAAGTCATTATTATAAAAAGGATTATTCATGATTGATTGATTGTTTGAACGAGAACTTTATTAACAAAGACGAGACTATTACATACTAACAATTTGTATTTAGATGTCATAATTAACATTTATTTTTGTAGAGTCTTTGTAGAGTGCTATAGATTTTAAAATATTTCAGTTCTTTAGTCACTTATTTAATTTTTAAAGCGAACTAGGACTCTGAAGACAATTTTCAGAGCATGTTCAGAACAAATCCTCGCCTTATAAAGAAGCTTTAAAAAGAAAGTTCAATAACAATACATTTTAATGCAAATAACTCTGGCTAGATTGCAAGCAGAACGCATGAGAAACGAGCGCAAAGGGCTTATTCTATCTTATCGCGGACGGAGTAAACTTCCCTGAAAACTCCCCGGGGAATACACTTGTTTGAAACCGTCGAAGACAAATGGAACCGTCATCTCGCGACACCACGCTTACCTATATCTACCTACCTATTGTGCCTATCGGGCTGGCAAAATAGCGTGTTGTATAGTCACATATTTTGTTATGTTTTGGATCTAGATTTGCTCTTCAAATAGATTGGAGTATCCTTGATCTAGTTAAGTAGTTCATTTACTAGGAGTCAGTCAAAATGAACTTCGTACCAAAAAAATTAAACTTGTACAGGACTTATTTTGGGGTTAAACAATTCCAATAAAAAAGAATTATCTAGGTTTGTAAGCCGCACAGGGCTTGCATTGTCATGTGGCAAACAGTAATGTTTTTTTTTCTATTTTGTTAACTTTGTGTGTTTTGCCATGTTATACTATAAAGAGTTATACTCTAACGGGAGTGGCATAGTCGCTGTGTGACTAAACTCCATTAATGTAAATAAATATAACACTTTTTTTTATCAAAATCTGACTAGATACATAACAATAAGCTTTGCGTATACATAAAAAAAATATACACATCGACTTGAGAACATTCTCCGTTATTTCGTCGGGTGAAAAAATTACAGTGGTCATGTATAAACAACGCAAACATGATTAATTGACTTCCAGAAAATCATGTCGCATCGGCTAGAGAAGCATTATTTTCAGGGTATATTCAATCTCGAGACGAAAATGGTTTAGGTCAACAACTCCTACCCCTGTCATCCATCGTTGTGTATGCTATTTTTTCATATAGGAATGAAGCTAGGGATTTTTAGACTAAGCCAAAGAGAGAATATTCGGACTGAAACCATTGATTTATTAAAAAGGGAAGATGAGGTACTGGTTTCTCGAAAGTGGCAACCTCAAATTGTGTAAAATTGTGTGCTCCCACCTCAGTCACCGTCGGACCGCCGCCGGCGCGGGCGTTCGTGATTCGCGTGCTTGCTACGACGTGCTTTTGTGTGATTTATTGACTGAAAGACTACAACAATGCCCCCGTGTTCGTTTATTATGTGTCGGGTAAATCCCGAATTCGTTTTTAACATAGTGGGGTCGTACTAGCGGGAAATATTGTTGTCTCGGTCTCACTTCGGTCTTAGGTACGTCTTTCCGTCTTTATTGTTCTTTGTTTTGCACAGGACTGGAAATATAACTGTGAGCGTATGTGTTTGCGTGTAGTTGTAACGCATGCCAATTTTTGAGTAAGCGCTGGAAGAACGTAACCTATCTTCCCTTTTTAATAAATCAATGACTGAAACACGCTAAACAAAAGCGGTTACAAAATAGAAATAGAATGCCGACATTAAGCTCGTTGAAATTGGTATAATACCGGTGCCTAGCCTTGTGACTGATTTGACTGTTCTGCGAGTGAGCGGTGTAGTTTAGGTACACGCGGCGTCAACCCACACTCATGGCTTAATTGAATCGGACGCACTTGAAATAGGCCGGACAATTTGACTTTATAATAGGTACGACGCGACGTGTAAACTAAAGCCTGAGTGGCTAGTACGAGCATTGATTATGAAAATTGGACTGTAAGTAATTATCTGGTTGTATAGTCTTCCAAAATGCAGAATATGTTAATAAAACCGGCCAAGCGCGAGTCGGACCCTCGCACGAAGGATTCACCCATCCAAAACCGCGGCCGACGCGACGTTGCTTAAACACTAACACCTTCATGGCCCAAGACGCAGGTGGCATTCTCCACCTCGTTCGGCTGCGGCGCGCCCCTACGGGTCGCACCGCAGAGGCTGGGCAGTGAATACGTTAATCATGGTGATCGGTTCTCAAGGCGATAAAGACGTTGCGCCCCTTAATTATTAAAATTATTTAACTTTCGTTATTTGTTGTTATAACGGCAACAGAAATACATCATCTGTAAAAATTTCAACTGTTTAGCTATCACGGTTCATGAGATTACAGCCTGGTGACAGAAGGACAGACGGACAGCGGAGGCTTATCAATAGGGATCCGTTTTACCCTTTGGGTACGGAACCCTGAAAATTACTCAAATATTCGGATTTCACTGGAAGCTGTGTGGTGCTGGCTTAGAATTTGCACCTCATCTCTTCTCGTGGGTCGTAAGAGGCGACTAAGGGATATCCGCCGGGGGTGGGCAGCAGCACCCCCTGCAGAACAATTCTACCACTGAACTGCGATCCCCAACCCATGTATACCCAGCAGCGTGGGGATTATGGACATTACCCTCCATTAGATAAATGCCAAAAAGGCTCTTATCAGGGGGAGGCCTGTGTCCAGCAGTGGACCAATACAAGCTGTTGAGGTTGAGGTTGAGCTGTCAGTTTCCTTCATTGATTTAAAAAGGGAAGATAACGTAACGAAGGGAACGTAACCTACGTTCTCCCAGCGCTTACTCAAAAATTGGCATGTGTTACAACTACACGCAAACACATACGCTCACAGTTATATTTCCAGTCCTGTGCAATACAAAGAAGAACAAAGATGGAAAGACGTATCTAGGACCGAAGTGACAACAATATTTCACGCGAATCACGACCGCCCGTGCCGCCGGTCAGACGGTGACTGATGTGGGAGAACACAATTTTACACAATTTGAGGTTGCCACATTCGAGCAACCAGTGCCTCATCTTCGTTTTTAATAAATCAATGGTTTCCTTGTCGATGATTTATTAGCGAAGAGTCTGAATGGCCAAGCAGTTAGAAGTAGATTCTATCTAAATGCTGAAATGGTTTGATGCTAGTCTTGGGCAATTCATATTCGAGACCTTAGTGTTTTGACATAATTCTCTTGAAGAGCAAATCCAAAGCTATTCCAATGACTATACTGGGAATAGTTAAGTAAAGTACACTTTGAATTAACATGCATAAATAGCTGCCTCATAAAAGAAAATAACGAAACATTAGGAACGCCATTTCCAGCGATATTATGCGAAAGTTAATCAGTCTAGATTTACGAAACTGGCTCGCGACTGCTTGCTCTTAGCTAGAGGTGCAAGTACCTAGTAAAAGTAATATCAGTCATCTAGTTGGCCATTAGCTCTGCTTTGCTTGGGGCTAGATGACGCTGTGTGGATTGTATAGCGTGTAAAAAAATGCTAGATAAAGATAACCCACTAAACATCATTTAGCCACAAGCTGAACAGAGCTAAGTTATTTAGTTTAGAATGCATTAATCCCGTTCCTCAAGAACTATAATCGAATAATGATGGAAAAGTTTCATTATTTTTGATTGCAGTGTTGAAATTATAATACTAACAACACTTAAAAACTATTTATACCTTAGCTGTGTTACCTATAGCCTGACGGGTTTAACGAATGTTAAAATGTAATCACACTTCACACTATCACACTAATATTATAAAGGCGAAAGTTTGGATGGATGTATGGATGGATGTTTGTTACCTCTTCACACCAAAACTACTGAACGGATCTAGCTGAAATTTTGCATACAGGTAATTCTAATAGTGGAATAAAACATAGGCTACTTTTTATCCCATAAATCTGTTCCCGTGGGATGAAAATCACCTTTTAATGTTTTCATAGGAACAACGCGTGCGAAGCCGCGGGGTGCAGCTAGTAAGTAATAAATGTAATGTAAATTGAAATAAGTTTTTAAAAATAAATAATAACATATAATAATATACAGAATTTTCAAAAAAAAACTATATTTCACCATATCATCGCCATTATCATCTCGGCCATATCTCGCGAAGAAACGACAACCGCTGGTGCAAACGAGTTCTTGAGTGGAGACTGCGACTCGGCAAACGTAGTGTAGGACGCCCTCCAGCCAGGTGGAATGACGATCTGCGAAAGACTGGAGACAGATGCTGGATGCGTCAAGCCGAAAACAAGGGGAGGCTTTTGTCCAGCAGTTTTCTAGTGTTTTTGTTGGTAGTGCTCTATAAATATATATTACACATAACATGACCGACTAGGTGCTACTAAAATAGAAAAGGTTTTTTTACCAAAATAACATGGGCCTAAATATGGCCTAAATGAATTTCTATGTTGTCTGAAATAAATCTCAATGAATCTCATTTATTTATTCCGTGGGTAGAGTTAATCTACTTGATTTTAGCAGACTGTGGGGTGCAGTAATTACCGACATCACGGTTTGACGGCGGTCAGCAGGAGTAGAGCGACATCTAGTGGTCGTCGGCGCGACTGAGTGCCAGCACGATATTAACCCATCACCGAGCGCACTTGATAATGCCGCGCGAATGTATTCGACGTTTGAGAGACTTCCCGGCCTGGGGCTTAATTACGCACGTTACGTGTGAATAAAAGTGCTTGTTAGACACTCGAAAAGGGATGAATTTTAACGTGACTCGTAAATACTATCATCGTTATCATCATCATCGTAGTCTGTTGACTTTCACTGCTGTTTCTAGGCCTTTTTACATGCTCAATCGTCCCTGTGCGAGACGCATTCATGCTCAATACTAAAAACCTTATAATCACTATATTATTTATATAAATTGGTCATTACCTGACTTACTATAAGAATCAGTCAATAGGGTATATGCATCGATTTTTTTTATTGTTTTAATCGATTCTTTAGGTCATTATTTAACCGAGAAATGATAAGACGCTCACTGAATTTCGCATTAACAAGGTAAAAAAAGTAAGCTTAGACGCTTTCTCAGTGATAAATTCTTTCAAGTGTAGCTAACTATATACTACTTTAACGATAACCATTAACATTAAGTTACCTAATTAACTAAATTCTTGTTGTTTTTAAATATTTTTGTATTCATTAAGTTTTTGTTATTTATAATAAGTCGTCAACTAACTTTGTATTATACAATTTTTTAGGTTTACCTACCTATCTGCGGAAAATTGTTAGCAGTCAACAAACATGTACTATATATTAAGTAATATATGTAAACTAGTATATGTAAATATATTTAATGATAAGTATGTATTTATGTCTATGTATTATTATATTAGTTCATTATTTTTATAACATTTTAAAACTTACAGAAGCACACATATCCCCGTGTAATGTCCCATGATCCTATCCATCCATGGTTGTCTGGTAGAGATCGCTCTTGAGCGATAAGACGTCAATTGTCGCTTAGTTTTAACTTTTCTGGTAGTAAATAGTTCCTTTTAGATTTAAGTGTGCAATAAAGTATTATCTATCTATCTATCTATCTCTACCTTCTGGTCTATCCAGACATGTTCTACATTTTCATCTAAATTTTTGTAATCAAGCTGTAAGTTTCTTCAAAAAATATTGAAAATAAATTTGAGGCAACTCGGCAAACGGAGTGTATTGCGCCCTCCAGCTTGGTGGGAAGACGACCTGCAAAAGACTGCAGGCAGATGTTGGATGCGGCAAACTGATGGCGCTATAGCGCTCATTACGGGGCCCATGTCCAGCAGTGGACTAATAAGTAAAGGTTTATGATCATGATGAAGAATTACAAATGGTCTTCAGGATATGAAACTCATAAGCTGACACGATTGAGTTGTACCTATGGTTTATCCATTTTGAATGGAGCATGTTAGTATCCAAAATATGACACAAATAACAAAAACTCACTTGCTTGGCGTCGAGTTTCAGATATAATTGTAAGCAATTTTTATTGAAGGGAGGATCTAAAATCGACAAGTAATGTAAATTACGTATAAAAGGACGCGCCAACAAAGTGAATTTTAGGTTAAGTATGGCCGGTTTGTATACGTTTATGCCTCATTCAAAATGGACACGGTATAGATGCTTGAATAGACAAATGAAACTTTTACATTGTAATACTGGGAATCCACAATGAATGGGGAGGTTTGGTTGGGTTTAGGGCGGGGGTGGGCCGAGGCCTAATGGGCCTGTCGCGAGTCAACAAGCCGACGACGTGCTCAGCGTTCCCAATTAACACGTTCTACCACCCGAAGAATAAACACAAACCATCGACTTTTTCAATACCTAGCTATTTTCTATGCGCAGCTCTAGATTTCGAAAAATGCAGTTTTTTTAATGAATTTTACTCTACCCTCTTCGTTCAGCTAGATAAAAACGTCTGAAAATCTCAGGATTGTACCAATGAACTTTACAGAAGCTTTCTATTTCAAAATGATTCATGTCATTGTGTCTTCAATTTCAAACATGAAGGGAGAGACATTTAAATAAATATTTTAAATAATAATTCACACAGCATTATCTAGCCCCAAGGTAAGCAGAGCTTGTGTTATGGGTAGTAAATAACTGATATACATAATACAATACATAGATATATATATATATTATTATACATAGAAAACATCCAGAAAGCCCTGAACAAATATCTGCAGATCGTACAAATATTTGCCCCAAGGCGGGAATCGAACCCGCAACCTTCTGCGTCGCAGGCGGACCTTCGCCCCCCACGCACAGAGGTCGTCAATTATTATTTAATTTTGAATCCTCTCTCTGGATAATAAGAACTAGGTGGTAGGTAAATAAGACGAAATCAAACATTTTAACAATATCCGACAATCCGTCCAACATAAACACAAGTGTAAAGTATTGAAGGCTCTATTCATATTTACTTAATTGATAAGCTGGGCGTGTCTTCATTGGCCGGTCCGGCCCGACAGCCACATCCTTCATTTGTCCGACACGATACGATACGACGGCTTTGTAATTCCACAGAGACCTCTCACGCACGCCGATATAGAAGTTTGCGTGGGTACCTACACAACACCAGTATCTAATAGATTATGTTTCTGTGCACAACACATACATAGGTACGTTAGATGCCAGCCCAATACAAGTGGGAAACTTACTGCGACGACATGTCGGCAACGGCGTCGATATAACGATGTCGGTCGAGCTGGGCCAATGAGACAATGTGCCGTTGGCCGTTTTTCCTCTCACCGGCCCAGCACCGGCGCCGGCGACGGCACGGCCCGGGACCGGCACGGGAGCCGGGGCTTCGTTTTTCCATTGACCCAGTGACGATGCTAGTTTGTCTCTCCGCTCCGTATCCTCCTACCCGCCCGCACACGTACACTGCAACAATTCATACACAATACACAAGCAGTTTGCCGGGCCGGTGACGAGGGCGTCGTGTCGGCGAGAATCATAGCCGGCCGTTGCCGGCGCCGCCGGTAAGTGGAAAAACGAGCCATTAATTTTCATACATTTTTGCTTCTCCGGCACCGGCTCGGCGCCGGCGCCGTCGCCAACGCCGATGCCAGGCCAGCAAATGGAAAAACGGCCATACAATTTCATAGAATTTTGCGTCCATCGATGTCGGCGTCAGTATCGTGACGGGTCGTGTCGGCCAATGAAGAACGCCTAATAGCAGGCGCCTTCGGAATCCCATTAGGGACGTTGTATGTCGAAACGAAACCCTCGAAATCATGAAGTTACTGAAATAGGGCATTGAATATTCAATAATTCACGTACCTACCTATTAGTAGGCATAGCCTGCATCTTTGTCACATTAGAACTAATCATATCTGAAAGGTATCTTACCTACCTACTTACGTGAAGCAGACTGTATGGGTATCTTATGTTTATTTAATTTGACTTTTGCCAAAACTAATCTATTTTCCGATGCATTATTAACTTATTTTTGTTGATTCAAGAGGCTCTTACATAATTACAAAGTTGGGTATCATTTAGGTAGGAGTTGGGATACCTTATTAATAAAAGGTTCATACCTATCTCTAATAAAAATATCCACACTTGGAATAACCTAGTTTAAACAGCATTTACGTATAATTCATTGTTGGTACATGTGTTCCAGGTATTTGCACTTTACTACTGAATAATTAAGATACTTATTCTCCATTATTTTTACGTGTGAAACTAATAGGGGTCATAAAAAGTTGGGCATCAGCAAACAATTCTGTTCATGTACAATCTACTCAACGGCTTCCGCTGTAGTAGAAGTTTGTTAAAACTTACAGGGGCAGTGCTAATGAGCCAAAAACTTATAAGCTTTCCAGTTGCAATCTCAGCCTTATAATCAAGTTGCCAAAGTGCAAACTGAATTTGGGGACAGTCAGGGCGCCTTTACTGTTGGCTTAACAGTTTTTTGCCGTCGGATGCGCTTGCCAAGATACTTTAATATGCACCAACCGGTCCTCCCTCCGCATACAAAATACCCACACGCAACTACCTCCCTGATATTATGCAAAAACAAAACAAAGTAAAGTACCTACGTACTGTCTGGCTAGGTACTCATTTTTCCAGCTCTTGAATTCAGAATTCTTTGACGCACCATTGAATATAACTTATTCAGTTCAACCATAAATCTTATTCGTTATTTTCCTCAAGAATTTTCCAAGCAAACAAAACATCGGAGCACAATAAAAACTTAATTCAACATAGTACAAATGCAATTTTTATGCTCCAATCGTCCGCCTTAAACTTTCCAGTGAGAGCCGTTTCTTACGAATTATGAGAGCAACGAGGGGAATATTGGAATTTATTTTTATGAAGCCGGATCCCCGACCGAGTTAATCTGTTAATATTGAACATTTCTCCCGCAAGAGTAACCCTCGCTTCGGGACAGAAAATAAAAATATAAAACGTTCGCTGATAAATATCCCTTTCGAATATTAAATGCGACATGTCACAATATAAATATAGTATATGCTGCAATGTACTCCGTCTATTCAGTAAAAAAAACTACGGTACTACGAAATACAAAACCGTACAAGCATTGTGCCTTATTATTACGCAATGAGTATAATCAATACCCACCCAAATAGCATCAAGCACGAATAAAAAAACACAAATTCAATGTGTCGTTATCAGCAAGCTGTGGCAGTGGGTTGCGCGAAGAACCGACAACCGCTCGGGTAAATGAGTTCATAAGTGGAAACCGCGACTATGCATCGTAGTGTAGGACGCTCTCCGGCCAGGTGGTATAGTGATCTGCGAAATACTGTAGGCTGAATGCGACCTATTCACGCCAAACAACGAAATCGTAATCGAAAAAAACTAATCGAAAACGGATTGGGCTAAAATTTCATACAGATAATTCTCATTCTAGAATCAAATATGGGCTACTTTTTATCCCATTAATCGATTCCCAAGGGATAGAAATCTGTGTACATATATTTTCAATATTATTTTAATATGATAATCACAAAATCGATTTGTAGAATGAAAAAAGAAAAGACCGTTTATTTCCGTTTATTTTTATTAAATCTCGGGTCAAAACTACATGAATCACTCTAATATTATAAACGTGAAAGTTTGGATGGATGTATGGATGGATGTTTGTTACCGCTTCACGTCAAAACTCCTGAACGGATCGGGCTGAAATTTTTCATAAAAGTAATTCTAGTTTTAATGAGTTTTTACATCATCGTACTTTCATTGAAAACATAGCCGATAGAAATAAAAATGACTGTCCGCCTTTTTAACCGACTTAAAAAAAAAGGAGGAGGTTCTCAATTGGACTGTTTTTTTATGATTCTTACCTGTTCCAGTTAAAAACAAACTTGCTCGATCTCGACCAAGTACGAACGTGTGTACAATGCAAGTCTAAAGACAAATGCTCGAAGCCAACAAAAATGTTCGATTCGAACAAGATTCAAATGATTACTCGAAGAGTTTCAACGCATTTGCGTGTAGACGTAGCGCCGAGCATGTCTGTAGATAGCCATGCTCGGATGTAACATGCTCATCGCGCATGTACGTACGTGTGTACCCACCAAATTATTAGAACTTTTCACTGGGTGATCCAATTTTGTTTTTTTTTTATTTGAAAACTGGTGAAAAAACATGAATAGGAAATAGCTAATAGCAAAAGCATCAATTGAACGGGTGTTTATCGCGTACCTACATACACTTAGGTACGAGTAAGTATTATTGTCCGTTGTAATGTGTGTGGATGAAACGATGTCCACAACGTTTCGTAGCCTGCTACGCGCCGTAGCTGTTCGTACGTAGCAAGCATCGTAACATATTCGTAAACCTCAAGTTCCTGTACTTTGACCATTGATTTATTAAAAACGACTTTGACTATTAAAGTTGTTACAAATTCTGATATCTACGAATAATAATAACTTTATAACGGGTATTCATTATTTATCACGTACCTACCCTTATCTAAGTATTATTGTCCGTGATAATGTGTGTGGATGAAACGATGTCCACAACGTTTCGTAGCGTGCTACGCGCCGTAGCTGTTTGTACGTAGCTTTGTAGCAGAGTTTGTTAGTCCGATTTTTTTGTTCTTTGATTATTAAATATGCTACAAACTCTTATGATATAACTATTGAACGGGTATTTATTTACCTTCACTTCCCGACGATTTAGCAAGTTTACACGCTTCCGTGGTCACGGTACCACGGCCCGCGCTAAATGTATGGAAACTTTAAAGTTTGTGTTCGTTTCCTTCCATGTATTTACCGCCTTGCAACGGTCCTAACGGATACTGAAAGGAACTATGTTTCATAATATGACAGCGATTCAGCAGTTATAGATTAGTAGAAAAGATTTCGTATAACGAAATCTTCCTTTTCGATTTTTTTATTGCGTGGTTCTTGCGATTATTTGGCATAATTCTGTCAAGTAGAATAAAGTTTTCGAATGATTTTGAGTGATATGCAGCGGTGACAACCTACAACTATGACCAGTCGTTGGCAAACAAAAACATCTTAAGGCCCATACACCAGCGAAAGTGGCGCCCCCAACTATTATATCTTATTATTAAGTTAAACGCAGGAATTTTTAAAAATCCTACGTTCAGTTTGTGGTATCTAATATAAGCTATTTATTAATGCCTCTGTAATAGTTTCATTTTGTAAAGCTTAGGAAGAGATACGAAGTTGCGCTTTTTGCCCACCAAACTCTATTTTTGCATCTCCTCCTAAACTATATGAGATAAAATTATAAAAGAGGTATTAAAAAATAGCTTATAATAGATACCACAAACTGAACGTAGGATTTTTAAAAATTCCTATAATAAACGTAAAAATATGATAAAATAAGAATTGCTGTCAGATTGGCTCGGGTATGCGCCTCTGTGGCCAAAAAGCGCAGCTTCGTATCTCTTCCTAAGCTTTACAAAATGAAACTATTACAGAGGCATTAATAAATAGCTTATATTAAATACCACAAAAAGGATTTTTAAAAATTCCTGCGTTCAACGTAATAATAAGATATAATAGTTGGGGGCGCCACTTTCGCTGGTGAACTAGCCACTCTGATAGCTTTTGATTTGTATTGTATGTATTATATAGCCAGCCTGTTCGCAATTCTGCTCCAATTTTTAATAACCACGCCACGTCGTAAATATCGTGGTATCTACCTTCAGGCGCCAGTCGGCGTCAGGGTACATCAGACACACGAACAGAACTTACTCGTATCTAGGTTGTTAACTCATTACAGTATGATAGAACTTTATTTCTCATAAAAACTTTACAGTTCACTTAAAATGAGATAAATTTAAACCGTAAATGTGTTCTTAATTTAAGTTTTAGTAGGTAAATAACTCCTGGGCTCGTAGGCTTTACTTAAAATATTAATCATAAAATTCGTAACTAATAATTATGTTATCTAATAGTGTTAAATTAGATTTAGATATCTATTGAGTAGACATGTGTTTTTAACATGTATTTGTACATATTAATGCTGTCAAATTTATTGTATTTGGTAAATTATTAAATCCTCCTTCTGAAATAATCGTCTTTTTTCTGTAGTTCGTGCGTACGTTGGGTATTTTTAGTTAAATTTTGTTTCTAAAGCTATAGGTACTTACTTTCTTGTAATTGTAGGCTAAGATTGGATTGTATGGATTTCGACGTAATAATTTTTTACATGTCTTCTACATGTTTTAAAAATAATTAGTTTCTTTAATTTAGTATTTTTGTATTTACATATATACATAATTCTTTTGAGTCAATTGCCCAACATTATTTATGGTATCATCAGATAGGGCATCTGCTTGTCTCGTAATGTTATAACTAAGTACTTAGTTAATCGTTAAGTTAAACCCCTTTGAAAACCCTAAAAGGCAGAGGGTAAAATGCATAATATTTTAACTTACACAAAACATTAAAGACTGCAGTTATTTAAGCGTTTTCGGTCGGTAAAAATCACACGTAAAAGCTTTTTGCCGCCGGCGGTATAAACGCTATTTAAGTATTTCCCTTTGCGCGATGTACGTTCGTTACCCACACAGGAAAGGTTACGCAGCTAGCTCAATAATTATATAATAAAATCAAAATAAAAAAAACAATTAAGAAGCGTAACACTACTACTACCTACTCGGATAGGATTTTTTATAGTTTTTTTTGGTGAAATGTAATTCATTACCATGTTGAAAAGTAGCCCGCGAAAGGTTACCAGTAATCAACCAATAACCCTGTTTAATATATTTTAATCATAACAACAATATATTTATTTTTCTACTCTCACATGTGCTGGGGTGCGGGGAACGGGAAAAGATGGAATTTTCTTAAAATATCTAATAACCGCTCGTTACGCTACAGCAAAAAACAGGATGCAAACTTATGTGTGTGAACACAATAATGATTTTTACGGGATTCAGTAAAAACCGTTTCTGCAGTTGGATTTGTATAGCTGTGGAAAAGGGCTGTCTGTGCCGTTATGGGGGTGAACCATTAATTGTTGTTTGCGACTTGGTTTGGTTTCTGTATTCAGCGGTAGTTTCGCATGCAACTTAAATGGTAAGCTCTATGTGAAGAAGTTATCCGTCTGTTCTTAGTGACAGTGTAGGCAACAGTATTTTATTTATTTGCGAAAATTTAAAATTACTTTACTCATAAGAGCCGTGCTGTCCTGAAAAGAGTTGTGTCAGCATAGGTTGGCATAAAATGCTTTGGTGCTTGAAAGCTTGCTCCTCCACTCTAATCATGTCACAGGCACTCAGTGCCCTATATTTTAACAATTACTAAATGTAAACCAGCTATAGTAACAAAAACTCAAATTTATGCAATTGAAAAAGAAAGAACACTGCACACAGTAAACCAGAGGGCTTAGAGTCTAGGCCCGCTCGCTTTCGACATCGATTGTAACATTGTCTAGGCCTTAGACAATGTTGCAATCGATGTCGAAATCGATAGTAGAAACACGGTAATGTTATCTATAGTAGAAATGTCCAAAAATATGTACATATATGTGTTTGACATATGCCTTAGATATGTCACGTGATCTATTTCGATATTTTCCCTACGAATCTCTCAATTGTTTTCGATTCGCTTCATAGCAATTCCGGTTGGCGGGTTCTATTCACGAATCAGAACAAAAAAAAAATTGCGATCTACAGCTGATACATTATTTATGGCTGTAAGCGAGAACTACAGATTTTTGTTTCAGGTGTTCTGGGATATTACTATGTATATTATAAAAAGTAGGTAATATAAAAGTATAACATACAATGGACATGGTACCCGGGAGTTAGATGATAATGCTGGGATGGAAACATCAGTAAAAAACACAGAAAGAGAATTGCACTTACAATAATTATTATACAATTATCTTCCTAATTAGATAAAATGAAAATGTATTTAGCACACACATAAAACACAGAGGAAAAGTAAAAACAAAGTAAACAAAGTTACACTAAAGTTTTTGGTTATTTAGTTTACACGTGATTTATAAAGTTACATTAAGCAACAACAATAAATGCTTATAAACTAGTACTTTTAAAATGAATTAGATAGAGATAGCGATACATTTATTGAACACTACAGTTACAACACGGAATAGTAGGCAGTAATAATTATACAGACTAGCGTAGTAAGTAATATAAAAATATAATGCTGTAATGATGCAGGTCAAAAGGTTCCACCTCAGCTTGATGCTAACTCACAATAATGCAAGGTAGCGCTGGTTTTCAGATGGAACATGTGAGGTGACCTCAAAACCGAGCACTGATACGACAGAGGGCATCTCTTTCTACACTATGCAATCAATAATTATTATAAAAATAGCTATACGAGTAGTGTTTCTTACTGACAACTACATCGCTGTGGGATTATGAATAGAAGGTGGGTGAGTGAATTGTCCAGACCCAGACGCGTGGAAGCTAGATCAGAGGGCCTAGACAATGTAACAATCGATGTCAAAAGCGATAGTAGAAAAGTCCAAAAATGTATCTGCATACCCCCCGGTTTCTCGAACGCTTGTCACATTGAATGGATAGTCAACGGCTTGTTATATACGCACTGCGGAATCTGACAGCGTGAATTTTAATCTCGCGGAATATAACCTGCGTGCTAAACGTAACTTACACGTACGACGAATAAAATTCCTTGCTATTTTAGCTACCTACAACTTTATAGTGCTCCAAACATTCATATTTTTCCGCTAGTGAACTTCCATTAAGTTACAGAATTCTGCAAAAAAACCACGCGAGTAATAAAAGCAGTGCGTGTACAGCCTGACAAATTGTCAACTATTTGTCAAAATAATAAGCGTCCGAGAAACCGGGGGTAGTCTCTCACTATATTCAAACATATGGTCTATGAACATTTTCTTAGCCTAACATCGTAATTTTTATAATATTTACTATATTTATTTTATTTTTTATGTTAAATATTATTTCTGTATACACGCCACCGTCTATATTTTTTCGATTACTTCTTGTACATCCTAAGTTTGCCTGGAAGAGATCGCTTTTAGCGATAAGGCCGCCCATTCTACATTATCTGTATTTGTTTATGTTTTCGTGTTTTCGTGTATTGTATTGTAGCTGTATGGGTTTGACATATGCCTTAGATATGTCACGTAATCTGTTTCGGATTTTTCCCTACGAATCTTTCAATTGTTTTCCGTTCGCTTCATAGCGAATGCCGGTTGGCTACGCCCTCTGTACCGTCAGCAGCCCTCGCTGACGGTACAGAGCTAGCTTCAACATCCGGATGCGGAGGGCCGCGTCCGCCGGACAGTGGCTAAGTGGACTGTCGGGGCTCGCTTACGCGTGATGGATGGCACCACCGTTTCTATAAAGCTTGTAGCACACCTGAATAGCAACGCTGCTGCACAGCACCTACTATATTTATTATGTAACAGCATAAAAATGTGAATTCAGAATATCATGCATTTACTAGCGTCCCGGCTTCGCACGGTAGATATTTATTTTTTAAACATTATAAATACTAGCGTCCCGGCTTCGCACGGTAGATATTTATTTTTTAAACATTATAAATACAGCCTTTGTTACTCAAAGTTAAAGTAGCATTCTAATGGTGAAAAAATTATTGATATGAATAACCCCATAATGTATTAGCAGTAGTAGTAGTAGAACCCTCAGCTTATGTAAATCTCATGTACTCAGATAAATGTTGCTTTCTTAATTTAAATAACAGTGCTTTATTTCCTTTAGACTTTACAGGGGTCTTGAA
Source organism: Eupithecia tripunctaria (assembly GCA_955876795.1). Lineage (NCBI taxonomy): Eukaryota > Metazoa > Arthropoda > Insecta > Lepidoptera > Geometridae > Eupithecia > Eupithecia tripunctaria. The sequence goes on along the minus strand of OY041609.1, from coordinate 8,011,456 downwards.
CACGTCACAAAATGCAAATTACAAATAGAAATAACGAACAATAAACCTTTTCATCACTCATAATCGGAAAGTAGATCGGAAGTTGCCCGGGAAGCGGGATGAAAGTAATACTTTTCGTCCCTAATGACGAAAAATATTGACAATTAGTGACAGTTGTCACTTCACCATGCATTCGAACTTTCTATACAGCCACTCAACTTCAACTTCAACTTCTTGTGAGATGGCTTCTGCGTCTGATTTGATACAATTTATACAGCCACTCAATTATAACGAGATGTAAAAAATAACATAAAGTTTATGCCCAGCGTGGGGATTATGGGCACTACCATCCATGAGATAAACGCCAATAAGGCGCTTATCAGGAGGAGGCCTGCGTCCAGTAGTGGACCAATACAGGCTGTTGAGGAGGTTGCGAAGGTACTTAGCCATATTTATTACTTACTTATTTTTACTTTCCTTGTATTCCTGATGAAAATCACAGTGTCCTCGGGTGAAAGTAACTTATTTAGTCCCTCGAACTATTAGCGACTAAATAAGCAAAACCTCCGTCTTGGGACTAAATAAGTTACTTTCATCCCTTGGGTAACAATGTAAATAGTTTAAAACTATTTACATTGTTACCCAAGGGATGAAAGTTTAGGTGTTTGTTTTCGAGCTGGAGCAAAACTCGTCCCAAGCTTTTTTATCCTCTAGCTAGCTAATCCGAACCTTTTTACAAAGAATATGCTTAACAATTTGTTTGAATTTACTTATTGGTCATTTTTGCAACCCAGTTGGAGTTTTGTTGTCCAATTGCACTTTAAAAGATACATATGAGCTTTAACTCATAACATTAAGATGCTTATTGACAGTATCAGGTGGCTAGTACAAACTCTATGTTATCAGGCGACAGACAGCTCGTTGAAGCTTGTGGGAGCTGCAAAATGCATCTTTATCCAAAAAGTTAAACCAATATTTGAATGCTTTTGTGCTGGGTGGTAGCGGTATTGGATTAATGAGCGTAGAGCTTTAGTATGTCCCATTTAGTTTTAACCTTAATGATATACAATATACTCGCTAGTTCTTGGGTAATGACGCCGTTTGTCTTGAAAGTTTGCTGGAGCTCGAGTTGTTTCTTTTATTTGATGGCCTCTGTGGCGTAAAGGGAGGAGATACAATGAGATACTATGGTTGCGGGGTCGGTTCCTGCTGCCGGACATATTTTTTGTAATTTCTGCAAATACTGTTAGCAGTAATTGTTTTTATTGTTACTTGGTAGTCTCGTAAAAATATAACCTTCAAATATCCCAAAAAAATTCTTGATATTCTTGCGTGAACGTTCTTTTTAACAGTTGTATTACCAATTATCAAAAAGAAATGACTGAAGAAATAGTTAGCCATAATAGAAATCTAAAAGAAATCTTCCTATTACCTTTTGTTTTTTATTATATAATAATTACCATTCTCGATTGACAAATTTATCATTAACAAAAATATTAGTAGCAGTCACCTATGCCATCATGTCCTTAACTATTAAACCGACTTCGAAAAAAGGAGCCTGTCTCCGACTGTATGTACATAATAATGTGTACGATTTCTTCGTCAATTATGAATCGATTTGGATGATTATTTTGCAATTGTATAGAAAATGATCCTAAAGTTGTCTCATAAAGTTATTACCCCCGCGGGAATAATACATATGTCCCGCAAAACTAAAAAAAACAGTTTAAATTCAGATTCGAGATAGGTCACATTACTGATTTGCAATTTCTCCGGTGGTTTCATAAAATATTCTCGCCTCGCAATCGGACAAAGTCGATGGCATTGCGAATTCATCTTAATGATGTATTGTTCGCAGTTATTTTTAGTTTGTGAACCATGTTAAATTCATTGCTTACATCTGCGTGCAAATAAAATTAACCATTCAGCTTTAAATCATGTCAGCATTTTGCCAACCTTTTATCTGCCCGCCTCGTATGTACGACCCAGGACGACCCCGTTTTGGGCCATGAACGTGTTAAGTTATAACCTGTTCATGTCAAGCTATACTTTGTGACACTTAAGCTGTGCATTCATCGGATCGGAATCAGACCATACGCAGCATACGCGGTGTCGGTATTTACAATATGCTTGGCATTGGTATCGACGGATATGCAGCTCCATTGAAATTTAAACATATCCATCCTTACGCAGCGTACGCTTCGATTTCAACCCGGTAGACGCACAGCTAAAGAACCTTGTTTTGTTCTTCTACACTCATACCTTTATATCTAAAAAATATCACCATTTCCAAATTCAAAATAATTAGTCAAAACAATTATTTGTCTTAGAGTAATTATTATTATTAGTTAAGCTATACATAGCGCGGTAAAAGATGTAAGCCGGTGAGCCTCAATATACCCTTTCAAAAACAGTTATTGGACGATTCACACTGAATCCAACCGCTCGCGGTTAAAAACTACTAAAGGCCCAAAAAATGCTATTTTTTTAGACGTTGTGTTCCATTTGTAACCAGAGCAAAGTGTATAAAATCATTTTTTCTTCCTCACGTACCTAGTATTATGTTATCTGTGCTTCCGCTAACCAAAACGATATGAAGAAATGTCGCGTACGTAAAACGAAGCGAGGACCATTTTTTCGGATATTGATTTGTTGGGGGTCACGCTCTTATGTCGCTCATATAATGGAGTCTACACAACAAAGTCGGAAACGCCGCCGACAGATCCCTGCGATATTTTATAGAATCGTTTCTGTGACAGTTCCCGTGACAAATGTCTGTGGCATGACATCGGCGAAAATGTCAGTGACATTTCCACGAGAAATGTCAGTGTCATGTCATGTCCGAGACACTCAGCGATTATTCAAAAAATCCAGTTTCAGAGGGAAACCCTTTTGACAATTCCCCCTTATGAGGGCAAAAATCCAGATTTCCCCCTTGAGAACTTTCAAGGGGCAAAACTAATTGCTGGTCACGTGCCGCTGACAATATTATTTATTTATTTCTTTATATTCATAAAACTTTTTTTAGCTTTGTTGAAGTAACCCTATATCTTATATTAAAAGGAATAACTACAAAGTAACAACTATAACTATTAAATAAATGTATTTACTGATTAACTTTAAAATATCAGCGCGTGCGTGTGTGTGTATGTAGGTATACGTGATAGTGTATCTACCAAGCCGGCGACACAACCCCGCGTCATTACAGTGCTGACTCCTAGATATAAAGCTACCAAGATCTATCAGCCCAAGCCGCCAACATTACACCCGCTGCCGGGCTGTGTTACCAGCGTTGGCGAATTTAATGTGTAGACTCCTTAAGAGTGGCGACCCGAAAATAAAATATCACAGAAAGTGATTCACGAAGTGGCTCCGAGTCTTTTGGTCACTTTCAAGAATATTTTTATCCTAATGGGCATACAGAGTGGAACAATGCGAATTCTGAGATGGATGTGTGGCGTGACCAGAATGGATAAAATTGTATATGAGGACCTAGTATAAAAGTCCCAGTAGGTACTCGGAATTGTTCGTTATTCATCTTTCTACGACGTATTATACGTTTGTAGTTATTCTATGGCTTTGCTTTTACGTTTTGCGAGGCTTTTCTTTTATTGACAGACTAGCCTCCGCCGAGGATTCGCATGTATTTTGCTTGTCTTTTTGAGGGTTCCCTACCCAAAAAGTAAAACTGACTCGCACTTTTAACTTGCACGGTTTTATTTATAATTTTCAGTCCGATTTGTTTTATAGTTGTTACTTCGCGAAGAACACCACACCCCCTGTCCTCTCCCCGGTCGTATCGGTCTGTCGTTCCATCGGATTATGAGAGTGAAAGAATAGAGAGTGCACCTGTGTTTGCGCACACTTTTGTGCACTATAATATGTCCTGTGCGTCTGGTTAGTCTTCGATGAGACTGGCCGCCGTGGTCGAAATTCGGCTAGGAGAATCGCCATCATCAAGAAAGCATATTTCCCTCTATCAGAGCTGGTTGTCACAGCCTACCTAACTATTTTGAGCCAACTCAAACGTGATTTCACTATAAAAATGGACGCGGAAAATTGATTTTAGCAGGAACATGCCAAAAAATAAAAATGTTTTGTCAAGGTTTGTGCTAGGAAAACAGAAAATGGTGCACGGCTTATCGAGTGGGGTTTGGACTTGTGCCTGTCTACATTTTTAGTCGCCATAAATTCGATTGTGTGTGACTCGTTTGAATAAACTTTTATACATGTATGTGTTTATAGTTTATAAGCGGCCCGGGTGAACATTTATTTTTTAAAGAAAACTTTGATCCCGAATACAGCTTTCTGAAAGCTTCCCCGAGCATAACTATTTCAGTAATTACATGAGTTCTACTTAAGCTGAGAATCGCTGCTCAAGTAAATCTTTATTATAGAACGTAACTCTGACGCTACTAAGCTAGTTGCACTAGCAAAATCTCTACTTGAGTGAGTAGGGTTTTGTCTATACTCGTAATCTACAAGTTTATCTAAGCGAAAAAAGTCCTTTACCTTTTCAACCTGACTATCACTATAAATTTTTTAGAGGTTGTTTGTTGTTTTGATGGTTGTGTCTTCGAAAATTTGAATCAAAACGCAACGATTTCATATATTTTTGTGCGCTTTATTCAAAAAGCTTTGTAGAAATCGTTCTCCGGTAATTTTTTTAACTCAAGTGTGGTCTACAATTGAGTTAATAAAATTACTAAGCAGAGATATGAAAGTTTGAAATCGTTCTAAAATACGTAATTACTCAAGTGAAGCTTGGTAACCGTTCAATAATCATAATAAGGTCATCGTTACTTGAGAGTTACATGAGTGAGTGTAGATTTTAACGAGAGTACCCAATTAAGCATTGTTTTAAAATGTGTCTTTACTCAAAACTATACATAAGCGTCACTTAAGCATAGATCGATGACTAAGCAGGATTTCATAATAGGGGCCCTAAACAAACCCTACCTACCTTATAATTGTATACATACGTAAAACTATGTGAAACGTCTTGGTTTCCCCGAAAAATACTTTGGTTTCTCCTCTGTCTTAAATACAATTACCTCCACTTCATTATTCCAGGAATATCCATTTTCATGAGAAGTAATTTCGTACTACCATATAGAAACGTGAAAAATATAATTCAAAGTGTAGAATCACCGAGAACACTTTCTTTGGAAATGTTTTTTACTCGTAACTTTGTGAGATTTTCCTTCAACTTCAAAGACCCTTTGCTCCAAATTACAATTACAAATTACGGCCCTTGGAAAATGTTTAAAAAGCGTTACAAAATTAACAGCGTAGTTCAATTTGCAACTTTTGTTTCTTCGTAGGTTCAATTTCAAACTTATATCCAGCAACCTTTTTTATCATTAATTTGAAATAAAAAGGTTAAATTCGAACCCCTTTGCAAAAACATTATACTGGGTTATTTATAATTCTCAGACAGTACGTGAATTGCAGATTCTTCCTATTCTTTGCGAATACTATTAATAACCATGAAGTGAAAACTTACCTATCGATTGCGATTGACGACTTGAGCAATATCTAGTGAATGGCATTACGATTTAGTGGAGGGATGTCCAATAGGAAATCTCTCATTTCGGTACACAAGCGTCGAAGCACGTACCCATACTTCGCTTACTTGCTCTGAAAGTGTCTCCCTAGCCATTCTTAGGGGAATACATATCAACTTTCAACTTCCCTGGCTCCTTCTATTTTATGGTCCCGCAACCAGAGAACGTGTCTATGAAAAAAAATTGTATGACGATAAGAACACTCAGGGCCAAAGGGCTATTAAAGTTTTCTGTGACCAAGACAAACAAGACATTAATTATCTTTACTCTAGAAAAGAAGGACGGAAAAATAAACAGGATATTGTGGAGTGCGTGACCTGGCACTTGTTTGCACTCAAATAAAACTTTTAAATCACTTTATAATGGACCTTTGGGACATTAATAGGATTAAACAAAAAAAAAATAAACACATTAATTACCTTCGCTCGAAACCCCATCGGTTTTCTCAGAAATAAGGTTTAAAATATTGAAAAAAAAGCAAAGTTTTCTGTGAGGTTGTGGTCTGTGGGTGAAGAATCTGTTCAAGTATCTGAATCCAACATAGGCTTCTCCCAAAGTTCGCCACATTGATCGGTCATGCGCTACCTTCATCAGGTCATTGGACCACTTTGTCTGGTCTGTCTGCCCATGTTAGGCCTTCCACCAGGTCGTATTCACCACTCGAGAGCCTTATTGCCCCAACGACTATCCGTTTAGCGAGCTATGTATTCACTGCCACTTGGGTTTTGTCTTGAGACACTGCGGTAAATTAAACGGAAACTAGATTTTGCTTGTATGAGCGCTCAGAATAAAAAAAAGATATCATTGCGTCGTAGCTATCCGAACACTTGCCAGACCTTTTGAATGAAGTTAAGAATAAATAAAAAAAAAAATATTACTCCTAACCTTCCTAGTCATCATTTTTACCCATGATCTGTACCTAAATCAAACCCCTCTATACAGAGTAAATAACAAATGGATTTAGCGACATAGCCATGAAATGTCAAAAGCAAGTGGATCCGTAAAGGCGAGCCCGGGGAACCCCTACGTGCCCGGGCGTGGCGGACATCATAACCAAACAAGTTAAAGTACTTTCCGACCCATCCAGAATCGTAATCAACCAAACCCAAACGTCACTGTCGCAACACTTTCAATTAACCACAATTTCAAGAAGTAATCCAATGTTAATTTGAATATTAATTTATGATTTAATTGAAGCGAAAATCTTACCAAGTGGTTGTTAAATTACAAATTACCGTCACTGAAATTGCTTCTCGTTTATTGAACAACTGGGCTGTAAGCTCGCGACTCCGTGCGCATTATAAGACAATTATTGACTGTGATTTATTGTCCTAGTTCCTTTGTTTCTGTGTCCCCATTCCTCAACAGTAAATTTGTACTGTAAAGGAGTTGGCACGAGTTGCGATGGTAACAACACTAGCGTAACGTCTGGTACTAAAATGAGGGTATGCGATGCGACACCCGCTTCATTTTAGCACTAGACGTCAAGGTCGCTTCTCCCGGAAGCGCGTCTCAGCCACTCACTACACCACTCGTCAAGCAGGCTAACTCTGCTAGCACCTGCTATAAATATATTTAAGTATAGCATTTCAGTTCCTCAAATAACAAAGGATTTCAAAGGAATACCTAATACAATTATGAGCGCCATATTATGCTTCCCGTGCGTGAAAATTTAAAGACTGGCTCAGTGTTTTTGAGACTTCGTAATCTATTTTTGATTACAAAAAGCCATTAAGCATCAGTTTTCTAAAACGGCACTAAAATTTGGTATTTTCTGATAAGATCATTCCGTCTGTACTAGCACAAAGTAACTATCATAATGTAGGTATATGCTATGTAATAATTCTTTCACAAGACAGACAAACTGCCTAGTGACGATAATATAAAATAATGTATTTTTAATTCTGGATTACCGTTAAAACACCACGTTAGCAATTTTAAAACCTAAAGTATGTGCTAATGAGCTTTCGATAGTAAAGCAAAAAGCTCTTACATAGGAAATCGCTTAAGTCCCTTTATACCCGTTTTGAACGGTGGCTAGCTAGAGGCTGGCTTACCGCATGATGGATGCACCAGGGATTACTACGTCCAACCATCCGATTCACCATTTATATTATACGCAAACTGTTACAATAAACCATCATTAAACAATAAAATTATTAGCCTCGCTGTATAGTCATTTATTTTGAACTTTATTATAGGTTTTAGTATTTATCATCATAATAATGTTCAATTTAATGCTATATTATGCTTGCGGAAATGTTCCGGGTAAAATCAACCACTGCGAAATTACTATGGGATTGTAGAGATACAATATGATCACTGATATAATTCGTGTAAATCTAAATTTGTAATCAATCAAAAATCAATCAAGAGATTATCAAGGGGGAAACCTGTTTTTTTAATTCCTGTTTTTTACGGAAATTCTTCAAGGGGGAAAAATGGAATCCATTTTTTGAAGTCTAGTTTTCTCCTACAAGAGAGAGATTTCAGAGGGAAAACCCGAATCCCCAGTAATTTGATGGATATTTACTGTTTTATGTATGATTTAAATTTACGAATCTAACCTAACAGATGAGAATTGGACAGAACATATACAAACTATAATTAACTCATTCACTGCCCCGCCTCAACGGTTCGACGAGCAGAGGCACGCCGCTGCTACATGGAGGTGGTGGTGAAATAGCGTAATTATGTAAACCATTGGCACTATAAATGAATAACAATGTTCTCTGTTCAGCTCAGTTGGTACGTTGGTTCTTTTAATTGTTCATAATATAAAAACTCCATGGAATGTAATAACCAACATTATACATTATATTTATACATTACAATTTAGTGATAAGGCCACTAGTTCTACTATTGTTCTCTATTACCTATGTAAATTTATCGTGATGAATAAATAATTACCTAATTTTGTAAAATGTATATATTATTATAACCATGTCTCCATTTAAGCAGACTTGCGTATTACTGCGTCATCATCGAATGATGCTGTACATTTATATCGCAGTAAGTACTCGTAGTAAAAGCCGCTTAAGTAGTGGCTACCCTGGGACATAATGTTACTAATGGCATAGGATAACAGAGGGAGTGATCATAATTTCCACGAACAATACATTGCCGCGGGCAAGGTATTCGAGTTTCCTACGAACAATGAGTTAATGATTCGTTAGCTCGTAAAGGCTGCACTCACTATACAGTTGTCAAAGTTAGCCAGACGTGGATAACCGGGGGTTTGATGAGGGGCTAATCCGACCCGGCGGCACAAAAACAATGATTATCGGATTTCAAGTTTACGGTTTCTCTTCAAGTGTCAAATATTATTTTATAGCTATGAACTGTACCTATAGCTATCTATTGTTTTCGCAGATGTCTGTCTAGCTTCGGCTGATATATTAATCGTATACACCGAACCAGCCTATTTATATACACGTGAAATAATATCTCCTTGGGTTTCGTAGTAAAATCTAGGCTCTGATTTCGCAATATCTGTCAGCGTCTGTCCGTCTAAGTAACGATATATTTTATTGAATTGCTCCATGTTCATAATATATTGTTATTTTCGCTGATTTATGTCTACTGTAACTGCTTAATTTGTGTGTTAATTGTGTTAAGCAAACTTCTAGTAAGTAATCATAGATGGGCTCTATCATCGAATGATGCTGTACAGAGCTCGGTATCTATAATCCATCGTTTTCTTCGTCGTTTTAGTTGAAAAGTTATGAGTATAAAATATTCGTCTGTCAAGCGAACCACTTGGTAAAAAAAAGGTGGCAGCTGGACAAACAGATTGCTTGAGGCGCGGGCTTAGCCCTCGGCTTGACAAACGAGCTCAGCTCCGTTTGAACCAAATATGCTTCTTTTTACTCATCCCGGAGTATGCTGGTTAGAGCAAGTTTATTTTGTTTCTCTGAAGTTAAAAATTGATAGTGTACCAAAACAAAAAAGATAAATTATTGTGACAAGAGTGCAAATTAATCCACTATTTTTAAGATTAAGATAGAGATTTAGTCGTAAATTTATTTGGTATTCTATTACCATAATATTTAGCCACCAAGCTATTGCATTTGATCCCATCTACCCCCAGTTTTCATATGGCAAACGTTGTAGCAAACGCCCTGTATAATAATGTATTTAATGATGTCTATGGCCACACCACACCATTGTACGGTCAAATTTTCAAACGGTTGTCATATTCATCATAGTCATAGCTATGGTATAAACAAAAAAAGATCGTGTTAGTAGAATACCAAAAGGTGTCAATGGCGGTGATTGATACGCGATAATGAAGCTATAATATTGTCATAGTGAGTGATTGTGTCAGTGGAATCTGGCCCCTGTGCTTTTATATCTTCAGACGTCTTGGAAAACATTAACTGAACCAGGAAGATATTATTCGAGAAATGATCATTCATTCATATCATAAATCCGACATGTCACTTTCTGCGAAAAAAAGAAAAAATCATTCTCATTAAAATTATTTCGTAATATATTACAAACATTAACTTTTTCTAGTTTGGGTTTAATTTTATAACGCTGTAATATTATTTCAACGGCGTAGAGCGTTTGAAAATGTAGACCGTCTACGGCGTAGCATATTTCGTAGCACTTTCGTAGATCATTTTCCAATTTGCTTCAAATTAAATTGAGCATAAAAAGGGGAGGCAAAAAGAAATTCGATGTTGACGCTTTAACAATTACTTTTATTCAGAACATAAAAAAGGCATTTGAAGATGAAGGAGGTCGCAGGAATATTTCCGCCTCGTAGCACGCGCGCCCCCGTCAGCTGTTGGCGATCGCTAAGCCTTAATATTTCTCATATGAGCCACCTTCTTTGCCCTCTGTAAAAATGTCAAGGCTGACTGATATTCGTGTACCGAACATTCCGTTACTAAGGAAATCTGACGGCTTAGTTTGACCTTTACTTAGCTATCGAGTGAATGTCCTGATTATGTGGGTGTCAAACTGAACTCACGCACAAACTAAAATTTAAAGTTGTTTCATATTTTAGATAAGCTTGGTGTCTTATGTCATCCGGTTGGTTTTGGTCACGAAAACAATGTATTTGAAAACCTGGTTACTTGAATGATTAACAACATAAAATAAACTAAAACCCGACTGCGTGTTATTATTTTAACAATAAAATTGTCGACTCTTACTTAGACCTTGCTATATAAGAACTAAAGACATTTTCGTTTCATCGTTTACCCAAACCACAACGCAGAAATGTTTACGTACAAGGCTTTAGCCGCTTTTACACTCGAATGGGTGTAAAAAGAAACCTGATTCAAAGAACATGCCAACATAGAGAACGATAAAATCGACGGCGGTGTATTTTTTGGTACGAACGTACCTACCTACATCCTTATGAGGGTCAATATGAAATATTTTCCCCATTTTATTAGTTTTTACTATGTTTTAGTCAATATGATAGTATAAAATAAACGCAACATTAGTTTATCTTGAGTAACGTTAAATGCATAAGTTGGGCCATGTACGAGTGTCAAATGTCAACTCTTTTTTACCTGACTTCGAAATAGGTAGTGGTTAAACCAAATGTGTGCTTGTTTTTGACGTATGGTCGTCGATTTTGTTTCATTCATGAACCTATTTGGATGCTTCTTTTGCATAGTAAACATGACATTCTAATAATACCAAACGAGCTTTTATTATGTGCTGTGTAGCGCTGTTTCGCACCAAATTTGTCGCACCACACTGCTGTGCTGGCTTAGAATTTGCATCACCTCAACTTTTCCCGTGGGTGTCATAAGAGGCGACTAAGGGATATCTATCGAGGGGCGGGAAGCAGCGCTTTCTGCAGAACAATTCTACCACCAAACTGCGATCCCCAACCCGCATGCCCAGCTTGGAGATTATGGGCACTACCCCCCATGAGACAAATTTAATGCCAATAAGTCGCTTATCAGGGGATGCCTGCGTCCAGCAGTGGACCAATGCAGGCTGTTGAGGTTGAGGTTGAGGTTTTATTATGTAAGCAATTGCTGGACCAGCTCTACTACAATTTGATTGATATAGTTAAATGAACAAATATGTATTTCATGTTGAATTGACATAATTCTGAATAATTTTGAAATTAGCTCACAGTTTGCTTTGATTTCAAACGTTAGGACTTTATGTTAATGCCATCAATGTATTGTACAATTTATATTTTTAAGTACCACTAACAGTAGTCAGTTATACATATGTTATTATATTATATATGGTTAGGTATATGTCAATCACACAAGACCTCCCTTATCTTGGGGCTAGATGGTGCATGAATTGTCCAGCATTATTTATTTATTATGGGACTGTAAAAGCCATGAAATAAACAATATAGATTTATTTATGAAATAATAAATAAATAATGTTGAACAATCCACACAACATTATCTAGCCCCAAGCTAAGCCGAGCAGAGCTTGTGTTATGTGTACTTGTTACTGACTTACTTGATACAACACACTATAAACTTAGATAAATATTATGTATTGTACATAGAAAACATCCAGAACACCCTGAACAAATATTTGTCCCGAGGTGGGAATCGAACCCGCAACCTCTTCCACAGAGTTCGTCTATTTGAGACTATTCTTCCGCCCGCGGCTTTGCACGCGTTTTCTCGAATAAATAAATAAATGGTCTGTTATTTTATAATAATGTACGCAAAATTTTAGCCCAATAAATTCATTAGTTTTGGCGTTGTCTTCGGTCAAACATCTTCTCAACGGTACAACGCCATAAACTTTCGCTTCTATAACATAAGTAGGATTAATGGCATTCTATTTCCTACTAATATAAAAATTATTAGAAAATGTATGGTGCTAATGTGATGAAAAATGTTTTCACAGTTTACAATTATTTCCCGCATAAAAGTAATTGACCGCGGCACCATTGCCGCACCGATATAAAACAAATATTCGCGTGTGCCCACTATAACAAAAACACGGTCATAAAATAAAGCTATATCTAGGAGCAAACGTTACGTGAATCTCTTCTAGCGGGCAGTAGGGTCAGGTATTGTGAAAAAACCGGGATATCACAACAAACCTCTGGGCGCCTGGCTCGTTCCCGTTGTTGCTCGCACGTGAGGCGCATACCATCCGCCCAAATGTTCAGGGAAACTTCAGAACATTCCCGTTACGATACACGATCTTTTCCACCGCAGTACCTACCTAGACTTATCGTAAATAGTTATAACGCAATAACTTGACCGGTCAAATGCCATTCATTCCAGCAAACCATTATTCTTACGCGTGTGTGTAACTTTTTGTAATTAGACGCCAAGTTCAATATTTATTCATTAGTATTTAGTCCCCATAACGCAAGCTCTGCTTAGCTTGGGGCTAGATAATGCTGTGTGATTTGTCCCGCATTATTTATTTAGTTATTTATTTGCATGTTTACCTGGTATTAATTTTTATGAATCAACGTTTAATTGTTTCCAACTATTTACTAATTATTAATTATTTATTACCCTAGCGCCATTTTTATTGTCCGCCTCAATAGTTGCCGACGTTGAAATAAGATAAAAAACGTTCTTTTTTGCCTGTTTCTTGTAAAAAACTTTTAATTGCGGCAACATTTTACGTTTGAACAATTAGCTGCTCGACAAAAAGCTTCTTTACAACGTTCTTGATCACGAAACTAAAATAAAACTGCGTTAAAAAGACACCGAAGATGCACGAGTTTGTTTTAAAGTGAAATTTCATTATTTTTTGCTACAGCAGATATTGGTCGGGTCTAGCAAAGATATTGCCTGTAGCTGTCACCGGCAGTAGTTCCAACCGGTTTACACACTCATGTCGTCTCCCCACATTGTACGTACTCCACGGACCAGTACCCGGCGCTGAAATGTGTTGCTTCTGCAATGTTATTATTTTATTTTCAACAACTAGCTTTAGATACGCGAACAGCGAACATGCTATTTGTATTCTTGGTTAGCTACTTCTATTTCTGTAGAGAATTCTTTGCGATACCTACTACATGTTTTATTAAACGACTACCTTTTCACAATATCAAATGCAATACGATGACTTTCCTAACCGTAAGAATACCAAAAATAAAATAGTTTTCAAATAATGTTAGAATAGAACCCAGAGGGTATTGCCACCGGACGCGCCAATAAATTCCCCGGGGTTTAGTTGGGCTTTCGGTTAAAAGTGACAGAGCGACATGCAAGTTCGGGGATATAAAGAGTTATTTTCACAAATTCTCCAAACTAGTGATAGGCCACCGCGCGACGTGTCCAGTGAATCAACGAGGAGCGCTCCGCTTGGTCGGGCAAAAACGAAAAACCATTTTACGGTCCATTGTGAAAGAGGATTGGCAATTTCGTTCCGAGCTTACTCGACCATCGGCCGGGCAAGTTTTACAACGTCTCTGATGTAACGCGGAGCTGCGATCAAACCGTCTAATACAATGTGCAAACGCTCATTTGCTGACGCATCATTGCGTCCGTTTTATTTCGGCGACCCATCCGTATTTTAGCTTCAGTGGCTTCAGCTTTAGCACCTAAACAGAAACCACTGTAGCCGCACCGCTTATCTACCCACACATTCTGTACTCAGGTAAACTTTATGAAACAAGTTCCTTCTATTTGCGGAAGCCAACTGGATTCTCTGTATCCATTTTGTGACAGCTAGTGCCTGGCTATGTCACCAGAGGTTCTTTTACAGTATAAAATATTCTTTTCTATTTACTCTCTTGAGATAACTTATACCTCAGTGCTCGAAGGGATGCGGAACGCGCGCGCTTAGACCGCACTCGCCCTGAAGATGTCCCTCGTTAAGGGATGAAACGTTGGTGTTTTTCTAACACAAATAAGGTTCGTAGTTAACCCACTTACATCCGTAATGAATTTGTCAAACTACGATAGTTTTTATAATAAAATAACTTATACCTTACACTACCCACTGCACATGAGTATTTCTTTGGTCAAATTATCAAAAGCAACGTTGAGATTCTAGGGCAAACAATCAGTAATAAAAACCATATCTTGAAAGTAACTGCAACACTGATTTCGCCAAATATTTAGCTGAACCGACGAACTCTTGACTCAAGTGCCTCCTTTTATAATATTGACATTTCAAACGCCGCTGTTGCCCTGCCGATTTAATACTGCCAGAATCGGTAAAATAGCTCAGTAGGTTTAATACTCAACGTGTTTTCCACTAGAACAATAAAATCACAGGGGAGTAAGATCGCTAGTACCTATATCAAAAGCTAACCTGACGTGTTAAGTTAAGAATTCTTTGCCTAACGAGAAATAGATATACATACATTTGCTTTCCTATGGTTACACCTTTGTGTTTCCAACTTTTCTCGAAGGTAAGTCTCCTGATGCTAATGAAGGAAGCCCCGTATCAATTACCTAATCTGAGAAAATTATAATGTGCTCGCATGTTGGCATGGAGCCGCGAACAGTTCCCGTCTGGATAAACGGAGGCCTATTTGAAATTCCAATTAGAAAGTTTTCTCATTTACTTGATTCAGGGCGTAGAGTGGCGGAAGGGCAACAATCCACGGCGATTAGTCCTCCTCTCCGTGCACCAGATTTAAAGGGTATAGGCTCACCGCATAAACTAATCCTTCATTGGGGACTTCGCCATTAGAATTTATTTTAGGTCGATTTTAACGACAACCGGCTTCATCGAACGCTTTGATTTGCGTATTTGAATACCTAATTGGCTGGCCAAAATCAAAAGTTCTTTGATTGTTCATTTTATACAAACATATTAGAAGCTGGGTGATTTCTTTTGTGATTTTTCTCATTAGGAAGTTTTATAAATGCTCTTTTCGTATGGTATCCTAATAAGTTAGTTTAAACTTAATATAACTGACGTAAGGTATTCTATCATCATATCCCCATTCATATTACGAACTGGATACAATTGCAAAATAACATGTAATTTTAATAACTCGACGAACACGAACTCGAACTCGAATTCCATGTTTTTATGTAAATCCCCATCTACATTTCAATATGCGAGCACAAACTTTGCAGGCTCTATTCAAAAATCCCGCCGATAACTTGTAACACCGATTCGACGCAGGGCCAATTTATTCAAAAAGTATCAAGCGTGAACCGCCCAGACACGAAAGTAGCCCAGTTGAAAATTGAATTTATAAAACTTTTCCGGGACAAACAGATACTTTATAGACTGTGAAATGCAATTTACTTTCAATTGCGATCAATCAACCGCACTGGGGAACTCATGCTTGGAGTAGATGGTAAGGGAGTTAGATATTTTCTGATTTAGTTATGACTTATGCGGTCATTTTTAGATAGGTACTTTACTTACCTTGTTCTTTGATTATGCACAAAGACAAACTCTTTGTGGATAAGTCAGTTATTTGTATTAACTAGTACTAGATACTTGCTTCTATTCCTTTAAAAATCAAAATAATTACCTTGATAGACCAAAATTAATTATCATGGTGTAGCGCTGTTTCGCACCAAATTTTTCGCACCACGGCGAATAATCGTGCCTTTGCTTCACATATTAATTTTTATACTTACAGTTTTTGTCTTGTTTTTGTTTGTTCTGAAGTCAACCTGGAACACTTTTCTACAACAAAATTCTGCATACGGTAAAGTTAGTATTTTATTTTCTCCTCCATTCCATTTTTTTATCTATCAACCCCTCACATATTGCGGAAAATGATTTGTTCTAAATCTAAAGCAAAGAGATAGGAACATAAAACTTTCGATACATATTTTACTGTAGGCTTAGATATCGTAAATCAATTGCGTGTCAAAATAAGGCGCTGGAATCTTGGGCGATGATTCACCTATTGTGCTTATTTTTCTTATTTTTAACCGACTTCAAAGAAGGAGGAGGTTCTCAATTCGTCGCCTATGTTTTTTATGTATGTATGTTTGTTACTTGATATCTCCTCCCACAGTAAAACGACTTTGATGATTCTTTCACTTATGTATAGAAAATGATTCCAAAATGGTCCTATAAAAATTTCATTATTCATGAGGGATTAGTATTTATCCTGTAAAACTTAAAAAGCTAATAATTTTCCCAATCATTGGTAACTAATGGTGTCCATGGCAACGGGCGCAAGCAAGAGACCCACCTAGAAAAACAAATAACAAAGTTGACGGATAAAGGATTGCATAAAACGAAAGATGACCCTTCTATTAAAATGATTATGACTTTATTTCTTAGAGATCGGAAATCAAATGTGACGCGTCCGAACTAGTCCGAAGCAACGCACGTTTAAATGTTTAGCAGTATGGTTGTTCGTTATATGCGAACGTTAAACTAAACTTCCTATTTCGTGTTTCAAAGTAGGGGCCTTTCTTTCATTCGTCGTGTCATCATCAATATAATTAAATTAGACTCAAATTTTACTTAGTGTCGCGTCTTGAAGAATTTATAAAGTCGGATTATACAGGGTAGGGCAAATTCGCGGCCCCTTAAGGGTAGCTACCGTTTCTTTTGTAGTTAGAAGGTTTTGTTTTTGAAGGAACCTTCTGTTATATTTTGAAGAAAAAAATATTGCCATTTTTAGTTTTTTGAAAAATTAACGGGTCGCCCAACTAATGACATTTGTCAAAAAAAACAAGTTGGTCTTAATCGACACTATTTCCAACCAGGAACACTTTTCCCAAAGTAACATACCAAATGAAATCGTAAGTTTTGGCAATTATTAAAAAAAACAATCTCCATACATTTTCTATGAAAAAACGAGTAAGTGAAAACAACAATATCACTCATTGTAATTTTAATTATTTACAATAATTTTGAATGACTAAATTTGCTAGTAATTCCAACTCATTATGTAATTAATGAGGTGTTGTATCTCTTAATTACCCTTCCTGTCCCTACAATTGATTTTTGGATAATCTATTCTATACCTACCTTATAATAGGGAATTCACCTACGACACAAGTGTAATAGTGTAGGTCGCAGATTTAAATTGTTAGATACGGCCTTACGCCCAAAAACTGTGGCATTTTCTTTGAATGTGTGCGTTTACAAAATGCTGACCCACGCACTCTGATAAAATTCGTGTTTTTTTCAATAAACCTACACTTTTTTGTCATTTGTTAAGTTTATTACAAACTTCGCTTGGCAACAAACACGGTCTCACTACGGAAGGGCTTATCTGACGATTTAAATCTTCGGTGGAGGTGCTTTTATCCAAGTTCTAGAAGTCAAGCTAAAACATCTAAAATGTATGAAGTATTTGTTAGACATTATTTGTTACAGTTTGCTTCATTATTATTTTTATGCAACGTGCATAATATAATAATTATGACAATGATAAATGCGATGTTATGCGATGTTATTCATATCATCACTTTTTCCACACCGTTTCTGCTGAGGTCGGTTACCCTCTCGCAATGATATAGGCTACTCTATCCTATCATTGCGGAAAGTTACTCTATCCTATCGTTTGCACCGTGTAGCTGTTTCTTTTTTATACTGTTTTTCAAACGCGTGTTTTCCACTAGCGATGCTTTGTTTTGTAAACATCCACCCATATGGCAGCTGGTTACACTTGGTACCTACACCACCAGAATCACATCTATTTCACTAGTGAAAGCCTCGCGTCGCTTCCGCAAATAGAAACTATTTTTTACGGAATTTATAGGTACGCGTTTAACGAACCCTAACCTTATTGGTGGCTTTATTGGAGCATATAAATCACTGGTAGGCTTTGCTATAAATAAATATTCAAATCCAAGATGGATGTCATTTTTCGGAAGCTTTTTAATGTCACTGCCATTTTGTTTTATTCTTTTAAAACATTTTTAGAAATAGTCATCAGTTAATAATAAAATATTAATGATCAACTAATTAAGTTGGGCTACCTCTAGATTGTTTGTAACAGTCTGCAGTTGTCCCAAATGTTTCTGTAAATACTAGTTGTAATTTGTATCTGTCCGAGTTTACCAAGAATCGTAATTTCGAAGTTTCAAACATGGTCCCCAAATTAGCTACCACAAAGATTCATCGAATTATTTTTTCATTCATTGTTTTGTTTACGAGAAAATACTTAATCCGTAGTTTATGTGCTTTTCCAAAGTCGTCAGAACCCGTCTTCAGAAACGAAGCCTGTGAAAGTTCGCTTTGGATTTGCTCTTGCTTAGGTCAGATTACTACCTAATCTTTTCTGCCTAAGCTTACGAAATATTAGGATAAAATAATATTTGATTTGAATAAGAATTTTTTTTTAAGACCAGTTTTATCTCGCATTGTGAGTTCATTCATGCGAGTATCCTTCAACCCCAACAAGTAAGTATTGGTCCACTGCTGGACGCAGGTCTCCCCCTGATAAGCGCCTTATTAGAGTTTATCTCTTGGGGGTAATGCCCACAATTCTCACACTGAGCATGCGGGTTGGGGATCGCAGTTCGGTGGTAGAATTGTTCTGCAGGGATGTTGCTGCCCGCCCCCGGTGGATATCCCTTAGTCGGCTCTTACGACACCCATGAGATGAGTTGGGGTGGGGCAAATTCTAAGCCAGCACCATACAGCTTTGCGTGTATATTGTCAACAAATCAAGATGCGGCATAACTTTCGTAGTTTGACGAATTCATTATGAATGTAAACGGGTTAACTACGAACCTTGTTTGTGTTGGAAGAACACCAACGTTTCATCCCATGCGGTTCTAGACGCGGGCGTTCCGCATCCCTTCGAGCACTGAAGATGTCCCACGTTAAGGGATGAAACGTTGGTGTTCTTCCAACACAAACAAGGTTCGTATTTAACCCGTTTACATTCAAAATGAATGCGAAATAACGATTAATTTTATTGTTGATCACTTTGTCAGAGATTTATAGCTCTATGTCAGTCTACGCATTTATAATTTGGGGATGCATGTGCTCGGCTATCTCAGCCTAGCCCATCAAGCTTTCGCTCGCCACCTGCCCCGCAATGTCCGTCACGGCTGGCATTCTGCCGGTGCTTTGCGCTCATTCCACCCTCATGCTAACAAAATTGCCACTTATGCTATCCGTTTTTCGTTGTTTGAATAGGCTAGTGTATAAAAAATTCTAATATGTCCATCAGTTAGATATATCCATTGATTTATTAAAAAGGGAAGATGAGGTACTGGGCTCTCGAAAGTGGCAACCTCAAATTGTGTAAAATTGTGTGCTCCCTCAGTTACCGTCTGACCAGTGGCATGGGCAGTCGTACTAGCGAGAAATATTGTTGTCTCGGTCTCATTTCGGTCTTAGGTAAGTCTTTCCGTCTTTTTCTTTGTATTGCACAGGACTGGAAATATAACTGTGAGCGTATGTGTTTGCGTGTAGTTGTAACACATGCCAATTTTTGAGTAAACGCTGGGAAACGTAACCTATCTTCCCTTTTTAATTAATCAATGGATATATCAGACGATTTTAACACGATTTTTTTTACTTAGGTTGATTAAACATAAACTGATGTCATGTCATACACTACATACACTATTTATCAAGGTGTGAAGTCTCTAGCCTCCATTCCCAAAGTTGGA
This sequence comes from Eupithecia tripunctaria, assembly GCA_955876795.1. Taxonomy (NCBI): domain Eukaryota; kingdom Metazoa; phylum Arthropoda; class Insecta; order Lepidoptera; family Geometridae; genus Eupithecia; species Eupithecia tripunctaria. The sequence goes on along the minus strand of OY041609.1, from coordinate 7,991,430 downwards.
CGCGCTTTAAATTTGTATTTTTTTGGATTATTGACAAAATAAAAAATATGGTCTAACCATTGATATAAAAAGGGAAGATAGGTTACGTTCTCCCAGCGCTTACTCAAAAATTGGCATGTGTTACAACTACACGCAAACACATACGCTCACATTTATATTTCCAGTCCTGTGCAATACAAAGAAGAACAAAGACGGAAATACGTATCTAGGACCGAAGTGAGACTGAGACAACAATATTTCACGCGAATCACGACCGCCCGTGCCGCCGGTCAGACGGTGACTGATGTGAGAGAACACAATTTTACACAATTTGAGGTTGCCACTTTCGAGCAACCGGTGCCTCATCTACGTTTTTAATAGATCAATGGGTCTAACGGACTAAATAGAATAATATCATTTTTGTCTAGGACACTACCCTATTCCTGAGAACGTTAATGGTAGAATTGTACTAAAAGGTAAGTACATATAATCAAAATCTAACTGGCTTAGCTTTCGCGGAATACTTCGAGATTAGTTGCTGTTTGTCTTCTAAAGTAAATTAAATCACAACTCAATGTCGGATCCGAATTGAGTAGATCGGTAAGCTGAAGTAGAAAAGTTTTCCTGCATTCACAACGGCAAGGGAAATGAGGTTCCAAAGACAATGCATTTCATAGTGAAAGGAGACAGATGGGAGTTGAATATCACTGAAACGCCAAGAGATTAGCAGCCGGCGTCACTGAATGGAAGAAACGTCTTTGTGGCAGCTAAATTAACTTTTGATTTGTTAGCTACGTTGTAGCATGTCTATCTATAACGCGATGAATAGAATTAGAAAACAATGACGTGATAACTTAGCTGTTCAGTTCATAGGCGATGTGTGTTGGTACTTTTCAGCGTTATGAAAAAGTAAATTCATTTATGAGAACGCTTTGTTTTCTTCTGAAATATGCATGAACAAAGGATTACCTGTGTTGATAATTTTTATTGTAGACTCGCTCACTAATGTTATATACTGCATTTTACTTTTATCCTTACCCAGCCTACGTATTTGCAAGATTGGGGCAATAAACTACGGCTCCAAATATCCGCCTAGCCATCAAGTTTGTCTCACAGTATTAAAATAGTAAAGTATACCTTTAACAAAAAGTGAAAAACGAAACATTAATGATATAAGCTATGGTACAATTTATATTAATTCAGCTTGCAAAATTTATAAAATCCTAGCTGTAAACCAAGAAAAACGGCGAACAGTGAAGAAAAATTACCTACGTGATCGGGTTGTAAGAGCTGCAGGGGTAACCTATAGTTTACTAAGATTTTTTATAAACGCATTTTCTTTTTATAGGCTAGTGCTAACAATATTTGACCTAAGAACAAATACAAATTAAATTTTTGTGGTTTTTAGCCCAAAATAATGGCCAATTTTGATAGCGGTTACTATTACACGGTTACTATTTACATGTATGGACGGAGAAAAGAACGTTACCTGCTAATCATATAAATTGACAAGCAAGACTACACATCTGAGTACATAATTCCTGAATTATCCGGGTAAAAAGGTACCCCAATAAAATCGAACGTCTTACTCGTATGAACAAAGGCACAAGTGTCAAGCTATCTTGGACCCACAATAAGGACGCGGAAAGATAAGGGGCTAGGTAAGTAATAAAAGGTTTCATTATATTATAATCAAGGGTCTAGTGAGAGACCTGTGTTGGACTCAGAACGGAAAGGTTCTTTTTTGGTTCGTTATGAACACTAAGGCGAAAGTTTGGATGTTTGTATGGATGGATGTTTGTTACTTCGTCACGCCAAAACTACTGAATCGGACTGAAATTTGGCATAGATGTAGCCCTAAGCCTCGAATAAAACATGGGCTACGTTAAAAAACGTTACGCTAAATCAGTTCCCATGGGATACAAATAACTTCTAAACATTTCCATATTATTATAACAACGCGTGGAAAGCCACGGACAAAAACTAGTAGGTTATATTTAGTTTTATAACTCTACAATTAGGTATGGACTTTATTTCTATTGTGATTAAGAGACGTAATGCAGAATACGGAGATTCTCGTTATTTTAGCAATAAATGAATCTGTTTAATAAGCTATTTCTTTTCATGGTTTTTCTCGAAATAACTAGTGTTTAGTGAGATTTTTCTTTGGAAATAGTCAGGTGTCGTGAACAGAATCAGCTTTGAATTATTAATTGAGAAATTTCGCAGAGCTTGCCTATTCGATGCAGACTGGAGCCCCCGAGCTCTTCGATTGATCCTCTAGTTAGAAACAGAACGCCATGTATATGCAGTTATGAATTATGACAATAAGAGGTTTTGTCATACACATTACATACTGTGTATTGTATTATGTATATCAGTTATCTAATACCCATAACACAAGCTCCGCTTAGCTTGGAGTTAGATAATGCTGCGTGATTTGTCTCACATTATTTATTTATTTAAAGTAAATGGATAGGTAGCTTACACGCTTAAATGGATTATGGATATTATTTTGTTTGGTCTAGTTTTAACAATTATGCACATTATGTGATAGTAACACTAAGATTTGATAATTGTAGGCATATACATTATTCTGTCATTTCACGTACTACCTTTATATATAGGAAAATTCAAGGCAGATACATGACTCGCGTAGATAATAGGATTCGTTGTTTCTAGTACCATTAACAGTTTCATGATAAACTATTTTTTTTATGATAAATCATAGATTTTAATGTAATTTCTCTAATTATTATTTTTGTATACTGTTAAGAACAAGCGTCCCGTAATTAGTTAAGTTCCACAAACCATCAATCATCCGACATAATCCTACAAACCTTTGTGTTGTATCGAGACTCAGCTATCAGCATAGCTTGCATTTCCGAAAATACAATGTCGTCCCTATTTGTAACACACAAGTTTTGGAATTCGAACCCAAAAGGTCTATCACTAATCCGGCCCTGGCATCAGTAACTATTCGGGAGAGTCAAGCTAATCACGACAGTACTCAGAGCCTTTCCACGCCTTAGCCGATGCAAACGAGCAAACTTTGGGATCACAACGGGCTCGGCTCTGCCCTTAACTTTGATCGACACTTTGAAGTCTAAAGTCAATTTACTACACCATATGCGATTAATTCTAATGAGATCTATCCATTCTGCGGCACTATTTTGAAGTCTGCGTACTTTGTTCCCATTAATAAAAGTAGAAGGTAGGCTTATCTAGTTAGAGGCATATTTTAGCTAAATGGCTAAGCATTAGAACAACTTCAGTTACTCGTACAAAGCCCAAGAGATTAATTTCCAGAGACTATTAGATGTGCGCAAATCGTTCCATAAGTAACAATTATCGTAGGCAAGTATCTACGCTTCCATTATTCCATTGTTGTGGTAATCCTTGACAAGCTCAAATCTTTAATGAAACTCGCGCAAGTGAAAGCGATTTTGCTTGATTAATGCCAGCTCTTTGGAACCCAGGCGGAAATTAAGCTTCCTTAAACGAAGTTTATTGCACTTTTTGTTAACTTGTTTCCTAATTAATTTTGAGCAACAAGTGCTTGGCTAGAATTATACCAAGTTAACGTTTTTTCCAGTGCTAGCTTGGTAAAGTTTGGGTGCTACATCGTTACTGCCATGAATTGCATATGGACCATATGAAATTTATGGCTGCTTTGTGCAGTAACAAAATATGGAAAGCACCGACCAAAATATAATAATGTATGTATAGAGATTTAGGAAAAGCTCCTTACTCGTCACTTCTCTACATAATGTATATAATACTCATACTTAGCTTACCATAACAATAGAGTAGTGTAAAAGCCGCAGAGTATTAGATCCCGCTCCATCCCAGTGGCTTTAGCAAAATCATCGATTTGATATCAAAGGCGCGGATTGCGCTGTCGACACTGGATCAAATATTTGCTGAACAACAAAGAACTTGCTTCGAGTATCGGTGAGCCATTAATCACGCCGTTATTGTGCTGTGCGCCGTAAAACGCAATATTGCTCCGTCTACTCGTAAACACACTGCCGGCCGTAATGACCTATTTGAGAAAGGTTAAATGAAAATCGATAGCTATTGAGTAGTTTGATAAAAGTGGTATCACTGTCGTAAAGCAAAACAGCAATCTGAGATAGGTTGAGCACGGATCGTTGGGTTGGTTTTATGTGACGCGGTGTGACGTGCGACATGAAAATCATATTACTATAGCCTGAAGTAGCCCCTGTACTAGGCAGTTGGTAAACCAATTTTAGCTTTTATTTCAAATCGATTTGAGCTCTATGGTTCTATAACGGGAATGGTTAACTCCTACCTACGCATCTTATCGTGAATATGTTCTGTGGCTTAGGTGGAATTAATACTATAATAAATTAATACCTATCTGAAATTAATTACATAGTACACCTTCATTTGTGTTTTGCCTGACTTATTACAAGCGCTTAGGCTTGATTTCTGAGTGATCCTGATCACCATCACCATATACAATGACATACATACATATACATTAACTTTTAAATAAGTCCCCAGCCGCATCTTTCTATCGCTGTGCCATGCGGTTCTCGTTTATGATTCATTGGGTTTCTGTCAACTGAAATATGACGATGATTGTGAAGATGTCTGAAAACGCATGCCTAACGGAAACTTTACTGGCGTGCACCAATAGAGTCTGCTGAGAAACATGTACACTCAAGGTTCGTTCCGAATCCTATCCTTCAGAGAAACTCCGGGATAGCTATTAAAATTCCTTTAGTTCGCTGCGCGACTTTGTACTGGTGGACTAGGGTGGTAAACAGATACATACGACAGAGAATCACAGTTATCGACATAGCTCAAAGAGTCGCAAGCTGAAGTGGCAGAGAGCCGGCCATATCTCGCAAAGAACCAACAACCGCTGGGGTTAACGTGATGTTGAGGGGAAACTGCGTTTATGGAGAGCCAAACGTAGAAGCGAATGCATCCCCATCCCCACTTTTCCACCGAGCGGCAGAGGCGTAAGCACGCTGAGGGTTTTAGTGTTAGAGCCGCACATGATCGTACTGCCTCCCCGTGGCAATATGCGTTCACTTTTCCTTCAGGCTAATAGAAACAGACGCTCTCCGACCAGGTGGGATGACGACCTGCGAAAGGCTACAGGCAGATGCTGCGGCAAGTTGAAGACAGGGCGCTATGGCGCTCATCAGGAGATGCCTATGTTATGTCCAGCCGTGGACGTGGATAGATTGTTTGTGATGATGAGAAACATGTTTAACGAAATTAGAATAGAATATAAAAAACGTTTATAGACAAAAATACAGAAAATAAAATAATTATTAAGAATTTTTTCTCTTTCTGTGCAAAGCCAGGACTGGTGAAATTATTTTGGGGATAGATTAAGTGTATAAAAAGGTGTACCTATCTTCCGACACCGAACGGCTCTGTCTGAAGACCAGCAATGGTTGTAACGTGTTTACAACCAGCTCATGCTGAGACAGAGACCGTTTTGTGACTCTAATCGACCGATACTTTGTCTTTTATCAACCGACTTCAAAAAAAAGAGGAGGTTCTCAATTTGACTCTATTTTTTTTTAATGTTTGTTACCTCAGAACTTTTGACTGGGTGGTCTGATTTTCATGATTCATTTTTTATCTGAAAGCTGGTGCTTTCCATGTGGTCCTATTTTAATTTCGTACAGTTTTGACAATAAGATCTTTATAATTGAAGTCGGTTTATATTTTTTTTTAACAAAATCAATTTAAGTCATGTTTGTTTTAATTGATTAAGTTATGTTACAAATAAATTATATTCCATTCTTATCTAAAATGTTAAGAAAAAATATTTTATATTTGATACAGGTTGTGTCCGCGGGCTACGGTTACGCGCATATAATTGATTTGTACTTTATACATTAAAACCCTTAATAAAGGCAATAGCAAGAGGTTCTACGTTGCTATTCAAAATAAATAAATACCGATGCGACTGATATTTATATAGATTGCTATGATTTTTTAAAGGAATATATTTTTAATATACAAGATATAGCTAAAACCATTGATAATAAGAAAAATCTTGGTTAGGTAACGAACTTGCAGACATGTTTAGGTAGGTACTTGATTAACAAAATCCAGCTAGGGTTCTGTTAATCAAACCCCAAGATAATGTTTACTGAGTTTTCCTCTAATTTAAATAAGTTATAATTATTACTAACCAACATAAGTAGAAGTACGTAAAAAGTACTTAGCATCTCCGTGGACGACCCTTGAAAAGGTCTTTATCGGTTCATAAAATGTATTTTATGCTACGAGAAGTTTCTGTAGAGCCCGGTAAGTTGTATGATGGCATTCTTGAAATATAATTTTCCAGACCCCAGTGATCGCCGAGACTACAAGTTACGGTCGATAAAATAAATTCAATAAAACGATAAATTCTACTATGATCCCATTTTAAGGGTTTCATCCTTCAATATCGTTCGTTGGAGCTGTTGCTACGAAAAGAATAAAGCAAAAACTGAACCGGTTAAAACTTACCCCCTTATTCAAAACTAGCTGCGCCCCTCGGCTTCGCACGCGTTGTTCCTATGGAAATGTTTAAAGGTGATATATATCCCACTTGAATTGATTTATGGGATAAAAGTAGTCTATGCTTGATTCTAATCAGCCAGGATTATAAACATCGTCATCAGCGTATACTAGTCCACTGCTGGGCATTGGCCTCCCCTAATGATCTTCAGCTTGACGCATCCAGCATCTGCCTGCAGTCTTTAGCAGATAGCTACCTGGTCGGAGGGTGTCTTACACTACGTTTGCCGAGTCGCGGTCTCCACTCAAAAACTCGTTTACCCCATCGATTGTCAGTTCTTCGCGAGATATGGCCGGCCTTGCGATGCCTTATTGTTAAGGTATCGACTCCACTCCTAACTAAAGTAAGCGAAAACGTACAAACATTTTTTAAATAAATAAAAACATTTATTTATTAAAAAGGACGAAAATTTCAAACAGGTTTAATTAAATATTTTCTACCTATTGACAAAAATACGCAGATAGATAAGTAGAAAAGTTTTTTGTATTTAAGTCTCACAAAGAAGCAACCTCAAACTTATTTTTTAGTCGGAACCTTTCAGAAGAAAGCCTTAATAGGATGATCCAAGAATAAATGTTTCTTTTATGCCAATAAGTCGTCCTTTTTGGACTTTAGCCTTTTGCAAAAGAAAAATAATTTCGGCGTGGAAAAGGAAAACTTCAGAGTATTCGTAAATACAAAGCATTAATTTATCATAACGGACACCTGAAAGCTTGGGATGAGATTATAAAATAATATGTATTTATCAGAAACATTATGTACCTACTTTGGGTACCACAAATTTGATAAATTTATACTGTTTGTTTTTTATGTAATTAATGATTTTTTTATCGGGTATACACCATTGATTAATTAAAAAGGGAAGATAGGTTACGTTCTCCCAGCGCGCTTACTCAAAAATTGGCATGTGTTACAAATACACGCAAACACATACGCTCACAGTTATATTTCCAGTCCTGTGCAATACAAAGAAGAACAAAGACGGAAAGACGTATCTAAGACCAAAGTGAGACCGAGACAACAATATTTCACGCGATTTACGACAGCCCGTGCCGCCGGTCCGACGGTGACTGAGGTGGGAGCACACAATTTTACACAATATGAGGTTGCCATTTTCGAGAAACTAGTACCTCATCTTCCCTTTTTAATTAATCAATGGTAAATACCCGATAAAAAAATCATTAAATTTGCCTTTGTTTTTATTCTAACGCGGTAGAAACGTAGATAAATAATCAAATCGCGAAAGTTTAAAAAGTTTGAAATGTATGGTTGGAAAAATTTATCTGTACCCACTGTATAATGAATGAATGAACTTGTTCGGGTTGACTTGCACTGGTTTGAGGTACTGAGTTTGACTAGGATGGTGGTTGGTGTTAATAAGCAGTTTTTTAGGGTAAGGTTACCTAAATGGGACCCTCAAAAAAACCTAATGGGTTTTTTTTACCCATTAGGTTTTTTTGATTGTTATTTGGACCTTTGATTTTTTACATGAAAAGCTCGAACCTACCTAACAGGAAACATTAAAGAAACAGTCTTCCGATAGACTCCAATTCAAATGGTGCACTCGAACGACAATATTTTCTTCGTCTTAAATAATAAACCTACATTCTTCTGCGTATTTTTTACTTATTACGTTGATGTATTTATATTTACGCTTCTAAGGTTTCCTTTTGATATTTTAAGTGTGTTGATGCGAGTGGATGGTACATTAGGTTTATTTCACAGCCGGCGAGTTTTCGTGAATGATTTTTGGTTGCTGAGAGTTAGGCGAATGCGGTGCGCGGCTGGAACCGATTTCGTGGTCGGCTGGTTTCCACACACCGCTAGGCAGCGACAATGACGCCGCCGGCCACTGCCCTCGCGTCTCGGCCAGGCCGCACCAACATCTCATTGTTTTTCGTAATTCGGCCAGATGGTCCAGATTCATGATACTATAGTTATCCCATCGAATTTGTTTCGTTCTAAAAGTTTCACCAAACTATTTTGTAGAACATGATCCTGAGAAGCATCAATTTTAAGCGAAACTTAAAATCGAGCAAGCTGTTCTTATAATTTCCAAAGTAATTTCAAAATCTCATCAATTAAAATCAGTTTGGCACAAAAGTGGCTGTAATAAAATTCTATAGCCGATTAATCAATTGGCTTGATCGGCGTTTTATAAAGCTTTAGGGAAATATGGACGTCAAAAAGCAGCTGACTTGGCCTTTTTGTTTCTCGGCTATTCATTTATCAGGATTTCCAAAGCCTCATCCTATCCAGTGGGCTGATCTTTAAATAATCCTGCCTTAAAAAGGAAGATGTGTAGGCCGGTAATTTAAAAATATATTGCAATATATTGATGCTTAGCATCGGATAATGAACGGAAGAAGAACATAATATTTTGAAAAGACATACATATAAAAAAATATCATGGAAATGCTGGGTTTATTATGGATACTCGGCATTTCCATAATATTTAATGCAATGTCAACGAGCTCCTATAAAACAACACAACAAAGTTCTCAGTTAGCCCGCTTACATCAGACTAGAATATTATTTATACAAGGTTTTTATGGTAAAAGAGCTCTTTAAAAGTTTACATAAGTATCTACCCCCTTAAGTGTAAATCAACATCGTGTAATTTTAATTTAAAAGTCTATCTGATTAAAATGTTTAAAAAGTTTAAAGAGGTGGCGTGTCATCAGCAAAGCGTACGATAAATTGAATTAATTCTCGTTCAACTGCGGCTACAGCTGCGAAGTTGTTCAAGGAACCTCGCCTCGCAGTGTGCGGTATTGTTTGGAACGAATGATAGCGTTGACATGATAAATAGCTTCAATTATTGCTTAGCAATAAAATGCATAGGTTCCTTGTCCTAATGGACTTGAGTTTACTTATATACTTATTATAATTATCAAGTTTACTATACATAGTTTATAAATATTAGTGACTAGCGGCCTGTCTCGGTTTCGGACGGGTCAGATATTTATTTTTCATGACTCATACTCGGAAAGTAGGTTGGAAGTTGCCTGGGAAGCGGGATGAAAGTAATACTTTTCGTCCCTAGGGACGAAAAGTAATGACAAGTTGTAACAGCTGTCACGTCACCATGCATTCGAACTTTCTATACAGCCACTTAACTTCAACTTCTTGTGAGATGGCTTTTGCGTCTGGTTTTACGCAATTGGGGAAAAGCGGCAATCTGATCTGCATATGTTATTTCGAGTTGTAGAGTTTTGTTTATACTTCCGTATTGCAGAGATTTGTAATTGTATTGACTTGAGTTCATCTGATTCAGATATGGATTTAACGTCTTATTTCACTCATCTGCTGCCTTAAGCTAATTCATGTTTTTATTTTTATGCTTCCGACTGGTTCATATGGATCATTTTTTTAATAACCATTTAAGAATCATGTACGTATTCACGATTCTAAGGGATATCCACAGGGGGGCGGGCAGCAGCGGCCCCCGCAGAACAATTATACCACCAAACTGCGATCCCCAACCCACATGCCCAGCGTGGGGATTATGGTCATTACCCTCCATGAGATGAAGCCAATAAGGTCCTTATCAGGGGTAGCCTGCGTCTAGAAATGGATCAATACAGGCTGTTGAGGAGGTTGAGCAGGTATTACTTAACCATTTATTATTTATTTATTTTTACTTTCCTTGTATTCGTGATGAAATGCAGTGTTTAACCTCGGGTGAGAAAAACTTAGAAGTTACTTTCATCCCTTGGGTAACAATGTACTATTTTAAACAAATACATAGCCTTAGCTTCATAATGTACTCAGGGATAATGTAACATTTAAATCTTGAAAGAATTTTTGATATCGGTCCAGTAGTTTTTGAGTTCATACAACATAATATACAAAAATACATATTTTGCGTAGATAAAAATGGTAACGCAATTTTGAAAAGAAAGTAAGTAGGTGTGTACTTCTCAGGCCTACCAAAGAAATCTGAATTATTTATTCAAAATAATTCATACAAGGTGCTAACATTTAACTTTCACACAATATTTTAATAAAGAAGTGTAAAAGCCAACAAAATGTTGCCCCGAGCTCTTGTTATAAAAATACAATTTCAGCCAACGAACAAATCAAATGAATTAAATTTTCCTGTCTCAATACAATACACTCGTTACCGAACAATGAACTTGTTTAATATTTCCTTTGTGGACAGGTTTGTAAATGAAGCTAATAACTGAGTTATTGTGGACTGTTTATTGTTGCTTTCAATTAGAGCAGGTGAATATATTTATACAATTCAATTACGATATCTAGCACTGCCAGGGCATGAGGAAAGTTGTTTTTAAGCTATTGCATAGCTTCTATCGCGGGCCTTGAGCGCGGGGACCGAATCCAGAAATTCCGTAACGAAAAAACCTTGACGTTTGTCTCTTTAGTTCAGCAACTCGCCTCTAGATGGCATTGCAATAGCTTTACCGCGGCAGTCCCCGAGTGCCACACGTCTTTTTTTTCTTCAACTGGTAGATAGGCTTTCGTTTCAAGCTTAGATACTATAGCTTTAATATATAAAAACTGGTTAAACAAAATTATACAAACACCCAATACTATATATACCCACACTTGTGCGAATAGTAATACATTATTAACATCTTCCACGATCATCAAAGGTTTTGTCTAGAGAATTCACTCGCTTACTCCTTGCCTTCACCTGAAATTTTGATTACTAGGAGAAATTGAGCGATGAACAGCATTAAATTGCCATTAGAAAGGCATCCACGGGATGACTCATTAACTACACTTCTAATGAGTGATTTACGTTAACTGGAGTGTGCTGTGTCACATTCGCTAGTCGAGGTGATGTATGCGCGAGCAACACGATTAATGCTTCTCTGGGCGAGAGCCGAGCGACCCGTAATAAGAGGGCTTTCAGCCGTGAATCTGCACGCTAACGAAACGCAAACTCACGATTTTCTTTTCCTGTTTGCTGAGACGGTAACCACAAGACGTTTCATTTCACGTAGGTTTCTTCAACTGTAGATGTACGCCGTAGGTGCATTTTCTATTACGCGATATCGGTTTCTGATTACCAGTTTACCGCCTACTGAGCGTGGCAATCTAGGCAGCTGTGGCATTGAGTTTGTACAAGGTTCTTCGGAATGTTATACCTAACGCAGGCGTTGAAATTAACTCTTATAAATAATAGAAACGAGACGCCTAAAATTAAATACTATCCTTTCGTTTGATCAAGTAGAAACCAAGAGCTGTTTTTAAGGTGACGATTTTAACATAGAACTGCTTTATAAAAATATAATTATCTAAGGCTAGACAGATAAATCTGAATGTACTGTAGTACCCTTGTAATGTGATAAAAATTAAGTTGGTTTTTCCCTAGGCGTGTAGGATTTTTCTAGGACACCTTATATTTCAATAAAATATAAACATTATCGAATCATACGCGACGGGATTCGATCGTGAATCACGAGTCGTCATGGTGGATTTGATTGAATTGTGAAGCAGGCAGGCGCAGCACGGTTCAGTGCGTCCTGTGCCTCCGATAATGACCGACGATACGGTGGAACTAAATGACGCCGCTTTCCTCGAATAATCCACCGTAAACTTGGGAAAAAATATGTAAACGAAACCCAGGGCTCTTAAAATATTAAAGCTGGCTATCATCATCTGTTCCTATCACTCAGTGCATCATTCGAAAGAACATAACAGGAATGGCCGTAATAAAGCGCCAACGCCAAAGCACGCAGCTTCTAGAGATCTTTCTCGCTTTATTACATATTTTACTAGGCATTTCGCAATTTGCCTTCGGCACTCAACAAAACAGCTAGCGATGTAAACAGCGAACGCCGATTTTAAAAAGCGTCTTTCGCAAATTACCTTCCTCTTTTCACTGATAATATATAAACTTCTATCGTGCATGATTTTGTTAACATCTAAAGTTCACTTTTGAATTCAAAAGGCGACATACTTGATAAACTTAGTTGCCTCGATGTGTAGAGTATCTCAAGTGCACGAAGACCTGAAGTTATTTTTACGATTGTGAAACGAAGCGTGCTGAATGCGGTAAAAAGGAGAGTCACTGCCTCAAACTCCTCGAAACTTTTACCTATTCCAAGGCATCTGAGTTTTAGTACTTAGAAGTTATATTTTTAGTCAAGTAGGTGGAGTTAACTTTGATTTCACATTGTAGGTTGGTCCCGCGTAGACACCTGGCTGGCTTACTACTTATTTTGGATTATCTAGCTACCTATAAGATTCCAATTTATTGCTCTGGTTGTTCCGATCCTCACAAACCTACACATTCTTTTCTTAGGTACGAACGAAGACGAAGATGTTTGTATAGGTACATTTACCTATGTACATTTAGTATTCTAAAGTCATAGAAATCTTTGATTATTATTAACACAGCAAATTCAATAAAAATCCATAATGCACACAGACGTGCGAAGCGTTTTTATTAGGCAACCTGGTCACGATTTTTGGCTATAAAAGTAAGTGTTGATTTCTGTGAACATTCTATGTATTAAATGGTAGTTTAGAAGCCGTGCCTGGCTTCTGTCTAGTGATCTATTTACCTTACTACCCCCTTTATGGTTTTTCCGAGTCGTGGGTAACATTCGCGGTCGTATTAATCCGAATATCTAGACGTGAGCGATAAGCGTGCCAAGGGCGCCCCCGAGAGTTAATTTATTGCATGTAAATCTAACTTTTACTACTCTATATTAAATTTGCTTGAATGGCACTTCAGGAACTGTCGTTTAAAAATACGTGTGATTTGAATTGAAAATTAGTTGATTGAACATTTGCTATGGCCGGACCATAGCATTGTTCGGCGTGTAGTGTACCCATAATGTGAGACAATATATAACCATATATTACGCATTGATTAATTAAAAAGGGAAGATAGGTTACGTTCTCCCAGAGCTTACACAAAAATTGGCATGTGTTACAACTACACGTAAACACATACGCTCACAGTTATATTTCCAGTCCTGTGCAATACAAAGAAGAACAAAGACGGAAAGACGTATCTAAGACCGAAGTGAGACCGAGACAACAATATTTCACGCGAATCACGACCGCCCGTGCCGCCGATCCGACGGTGACTGAGGTGGGAGTACACAATTTCACACAATTTGAGGTTGCCACTTTCGAGAAACCAGTACCTCATCTTCCCTTTTCAACAAATCAATGATATTACGCCACCTATTTAACCATATTATTACTTTTAACACAGGACATTATTAAACCATCGTACAAATTGTGGTATCTATTCTAAGCAATTTTTAATACCTCTGTAATAGTTTGAGGCAACACCCAGCAAATATTTTATAATTTAATCATCACCATCAGCCTACCAGCGTTCACTGCTGAACGCCTCCCTCAAACGAACGTTGATATACCTAAATTTATATATCGAAACCCTGAAGTAGCAGGTTTGAGCTGTCCCCATCTATCGGCTCATGCAAGCGATTTTAAAGTTTGCAAAAAATTGTAAAACCCCATCCCCGATGATTCAATATTTTAAGTTTATTTACATTTAATCTACCTTGCTTCTACGTTATGATGTAGTAACGTGATTTGAAGTGGCCAATGATCGTCTAGTTTAGTGGTGGGATTCTATGTCGTGTTCCTTACCTAAGTTCTTTAAGGATAGCTTGGATAGGAACAATCTTACCAGACTTGTTTTGGTAAGGAGCATAGAAAATCCATAAATTCTCGCCAGAGGCTCCGCTTCATCAAGTTTTCACCACAAAATAACTTCCACCTCTTATGTTCCCTCGCGAGACATGCGAGTTACTAAGTAGAGACCAACATAAGGTCTTCGACACACCAACCCTCACTTATAGTCAAACGATCGTCATTTATGTCGCCGACCTCTGTGGCGCTGTGGGCGATGACGCAGAAGGTTGCGGGTTCGATTCCCGCCTCGGGACAAAATTTATTATTTTATGTTTTTTTTTTTTATTATACTTTGTAAACGACCAGAATACAAACATTTGTCCCGAGGCAAGAATCGTCAAATGTTTCGATATCCAAAAGGGTTCTATCGCTAAAAAAGTTTGAGAACTGGTGTCCTCAAACTTTTTTAGCGATAGAACCCTTTTGGACATCGAAATATTTGACTGAAGCCCTAAATAAGTTCGCTGCAAAAATGAATAAAATAACAAAATTTCAAGGTAATTTATTTTTCTTTGTTTTAGTTTTGTATGCGTCGAAATAAATGTTATTCTGTTCTATTCTAAATTATGTTTTATTATTTCTTCTACATTGTACTGTGGTTGGTGTGTTAAGGTCTTTATAATACTGAATTTATAATACAGAAGCTCTTACTTGCTTCCAATACATACTGTGAATTTATGTGGTTTACCTGACTAGATAGATTAAATTCTAATTGACGTACTAATTAAAATTTTGGTTGGCCTTATAAAGCGAAGAATGTGTATGAAAGAATGTGTATACCTAGTAATAATGAATTCAAACACAATCTAATCCATTTACGTTTGTCTGGTTGAGATCGCTCTTGAGCGATAAGACCGCCACTTGTCACTTAGTTTGTAGGCTGTTATGTTGTATTTGTTACATTCAATAAGTTTGCAATAAATAATTTTTTGAAAATTCTTACTCAGTCTTTTAACTTTTTGCAAAATAAGCGGGAAAAGCTTTAAAAATTTAGCTAAGAATGACATAGGAGTCTTGATGAGACACCTCATTTATCAAAATCACTTTAGCCGATTGTATATGTTCGAGGTAATAAAGCGTGTCAGCGTATAACCACATATTTATAGAAACACTGGGAACACAATAACCCGCCCCATCAAGCAAAAACAAAGGCGTCGCTATCTGGTATAAAAGATTATAGAGGAACCTAAAGCTCAGCGCTCATTAATCCAATACCGCTGCCACACAGCACAAAAACGCACAATCAAATAAGTATGTGCTTATTCTCATTATCATGTCTAAGTGCTTATTTTGTAAGTCTAAGGAAATAAACGATTTGACTCTGACTTTGACTCTGACTCTATCTATAGTAAGATACATTTCACACGACGAGTGGTCCGAGCCATCTGATACCGTCAATATAAAAATCATCTATATGCTACGAGTTGATTCAACTCGTAACATATAGACGCACGCACATTTTTGTGCTATACATATATATATATATATTTGCGCAGAGCTTTACAGGTGTGTGTGGTACAAAAAAATCTAGCTTACTCAACTCGCCTTATGTTATGACTTATGAGTATCTATCAAGTATTGCTTATATTCTGACGTATTTGTCTAGATTATTTTGTTTATCAATGTAACAAAGTTACAAACAGAAACATCTAAAGTGGTCTTCAAATTTTCAGTAACGTTCTACGTTTACAGTCTTGAAGGGAAAATATCACATCAAGTGCAAACTGAAAACTGCTCTGCTCGAGTTTATTTTCGGAGATAAATCTCGCATCGCAAATAGCAAGCACCTAGATGAACTTTAAACGCAAATACTACGTTCGGCCAGCTTTAGTATTTATTGCTGCACCAACCGATCGGTTCGGGGTTTACCCGTTCTTCTATTCATCCAGTTTAGGGCTTTCAATGCACATTCCAACTTAAGATTTCAATTCGTCATGCTGATAGAAATATCTTGATATACTTATGTGGTCATACTAGATTGTAGGCTCAAAAAGTACAACTGCTACAATTAATTGTTTAATGCATTCACTGCCCAGCCGGGGCGGCGGTGCGAATCGTATGTAACGCGTGCGTGTATTGAAAAATGATGATAATGATCATCTACTAGCCGAATTTTGGTCATGGCGGCCAGTTTCAAAGAAGACTAGAGTTGTGCGCAGGATATTATTATAGTTTACAAGTGTGTGCGCAAACCCATGTGTCTAATCCCTTTCTCTCTTATTCCGATAAAATAATAATGAGTGTTTAGTTGGAATTTTTTAATAAACCTCCTTCTTTTTTCCAGTGACTTCGTAAGACCTACAAATCTTTGTTTTTGAAATTCTACACTTCATGGGTCTTGTTAGTGTTTCTAGAAAGTTATTAATGCTAATGAATAAAACTTATTGCCATTCGCATCTCCGTCATATTTCTTAAGGGTACATATATAGGGAAGGCGAGACAAAGCGGATGTTTGTAATTTCTTAAACACGGAAAGCGAGGTACCTAATGTTTTAGACTGCCATTGGCTGGTTGTCGTTGCACCGATTTTTACAAATGTAGTGTCGTTTTTTTTATTGATGATTGTCAAGCGTTTGGCTACCAACTCAATTAAAGAAAACGAAGATGTTGCCGAAGATGGAGCACGCTTTCCAGAAGGAATTTATTTACCCTAGATTTGAAGACTCCAAGGTTGTACTCTAATGGGTAAATCGACGCAGGAAGTTCATTCCACTCTTTGGCTGTGGATATTATGAAAGTAGAGCAGATTTTTTTGGTTCGACACTGTGGTATGTCCAGGAATGGGTGGTTTGATTTTGTGCGTCCGCTGGTCCTATGGCGGAAGGAAGAAGATGGGATAAGGTCGTACAATCCTTGCGCAATCACCAAAGTGGTATTTGTAGAACACTGACAGTCTGGCAACGCGCCGTCTGTGATCGAGGTTGGAGTTAATGTATTTGATCTAGATCACATAGGTGTTTTTTGGTTATTTTGCATCGGTCGTGACCACAAATATATTTCGACATATTATATTTCTTCTATAAGCTTTACCATTTCTAAAATAAAGTGATCTAATTAGATCGATTTCCACGCGGTTACATAGCGGCAACAGAAATACATCATCTGTGAAAATTTCAACTGCTTATCAACCTATCACGGTTCATGAGATACAGTCTAGTGACACATGGACAGACAGATGGACAGACGGACGGAGACCGGTCTTATTATTAAGGCCCCGGTTTACTCTTTGGGTACGGAACCCTAAAAACATAGTTGGCACTTCCTAGTCTTCTGCACATTGGTTTAATGTGTGAAACGTGATTTAAAGTGTGATCAATAGTGTACCCAAGGAAAACATGCAAAATGCACCTCTCTCTGTGCCTAGTTCTTCTTCAAAATAGCCTTCAATCTGTATTGAGCGTGATTTAAAGAGAAAGTGACAGTAACTCAGAGGCGTGTTCAGCTAGAGAGCTAGCTGAACAATTCTGAGATATGTTAGTCGGTTTTTTTGTTAAAACTCAATCTCTTAAATTTTCGCAAGAGGCTTTTTAAAAAGTACGTTTGTTTAAAAAACGAGAATCCCCCTTGCTAGATTCCTATTGAAAACTATCAAATCCTGTAATACTTTTGCTACGCTGCTTTACGAAATTTACCCTTATGTTGTTATAATAAAGCTGTAGAATAAACATCAGCTGGAATGCCTGGAAGTAAATCACCCAGTGCATGGCTCGCCAGCCATAGCCACGCAACTCGCTAATCAAAATTAGAATCTTCCGACCCACCGCCTGGTCACGCAATGTTACTCCTCTAGGTTAAAGGAGCAGGCATTGCCAAGAGCGTGACGTCTAGTACTAAAATGTGACTAAAATGTACAGTTAGCGTTAAGAAGAAGAGGGTCCCAAAACCCACGTTTTCATGGGTTTTGGGACCCACTTACACACTGTTATATTTTGTATCATACCAAAACTAACGACCAAAAACTAATTTACTTATTATATTTTAAAATTTTATTACATGTTTCCTCCAAAAATTCATTTTTACACGTGTAAGTCTATGGAAAAAGCAGTTTAATTTGCTAGTTATTTATCATATTTCAATGAAATTTTGTCTACATGTTCATAAATACCTACTTTAGACGAGGCTTCGCACGCGTTGATACCATGGAAACGTTTAAAGTGATTTCTGTCCCACAGTAACTGATTTATGGGATAAAAAGTAGCCTATGTTTGATTCCAGGATTAGAATTACCTGCAAAATTTCCACCCTATCTGTTAAGTAGTTTTGGCGTGAAGAGGTAACAAATATCCATCCCTCCATACAAACTTTCGCATTTATAATATTAGTGTGATTTTATTGCCGAAGAGTAATTTTAGAGCAAAAACCTAATTTATAAATAAACCAGTAAAATTGCGCGCGGGTTGGTCATTCCGTGGCTCTCGACTTCCTTTCTCGCCTTCCCCGCGTGAAGTTCTCTCAAAACCGGTCCCACTTCGCCTTAAATAGACCTAAGCGTTCATCATAGCCAAAAATATAGAACTTCTAGCTAACCGTTAATCAACTTTATATCACGAATTGGCGTTGCTACATATTGACCAGTTTAACTGAGAGCGCACATAATCAAAATAAAATTTTTCTAAGTTAGTACCCTGGATCAGTCGCCAAAGGTCCTGCTCCGATACTTCAAGGAGCTGGGCTGGTTAGGGCCTACTTAGACATGGGGCTAATGCACAATACACTCCTATGCGAGATGTCCGTGCAGATCTTAGTTCCCCTACTCAGAATTAGAATTAGTACCCTGGATGCTTAGAGCTTTCTGATGCTGACTGTACCCAGTGTGAAGCTTGCCCTTTCTAACCTACAAGCCATTTTATTTCATTTTGTGAATGTTGCTTGAATCTCAAACAGATAAAACGAATTACTTACCTACAACCTACGCACTAACAAATTCAATATTTTAGATCTGCATAATATTCTTCAAACACAGTTCTTCTAGTTGGGAATTTAAATATATAATTCTGCTTATGATAGATCATTTTGAATTTGACGTGAGTAAGTACCTACCTTATTTGTAAAGAGCATTTCGAGAATCCTTCGAGATTTATCATTCGAACACTGTATTTATTTTGAACCAGCTTCTGTGCGTGGCTTTGCCCGCATTTGTAGAAATAAAAAGTAAACTATGTTATTCCAGGTCCAGGCTGTTATGTGTGCTATTTCAGACCGACCCATTTAGTAGATTTGGGTTTGTCTTCGGCCAAACATCTTCACAACGTAACAAACTAGGATAGTTAGAATAGTTAGAAATATTAGTAAAAAAAAGTAGAAATATTATAATAATAGGTATCCTGCTTGATGAAACCATACAGGATAATAGGGTTGGCAGGAAACAGCTACTGAAAGTAGGGGAGATCGGGGTTCAAAGCGCTGGGGGTAGGTTGTTCTGATGCAAATTACTTTTGAAGAAGTGACTAAGAATAAGTGCGGCACAAGACGTCATACCATTGCGCTACTGCACTGCATCAGCTATTTTGGTAACGCCTCGGAAACCGGCCAGTGTGGTAGTCGAATCGAGGTTCTTAATTGTCACGTGAGTAAATATTATGCTCGTATTGAAACTTTTTGGTCTATTTCGAACAGTTTTATAGCTATTAATGTATGACTAGCATTTGATCGTTAGATAAACTATTGGGCATGCTTTATTAATGTGATTATTACTATTTTAGAAAAACAAAAAAAGTACCAAAAATTTGATAAAAATTAATGAAATAAAATAAGCTACTGAATGAAAATTAATAATGAGCTACTTAAATATATACAGGGTGTCCCAGAAATGATGGATAATCCTGCACGTGCATGTGCGGGGAAAGGGATGGGACCCCGCAACCCCACGTTTATAAAATCAATATTGACAGACATGACAGAAAATAATGCTTTAGATGAAGAAGAGGCAAGAAGAGTGATAGGCAAAAGCCAGATAAATGAAAAGGTTTTCTCTTTCCATTTATCTGGCTTTTGCCTGCCCTTGAACCTGGCAAGGGAAAGTCACACAAAGTATCGGGTAGTAAAGAACTTGTCAAGAGAAGAGTACTTCAAGTGATGATAAAAAAGAAGTTTAGATTAGTTCTGTATAATTTGCTGCGATTCCTATTTCAATAGGGTATATGCATCGATTTTTTTATTGTTTTAATCGATTCTTTAGGTCATTATTTAACCGAGAAATGATAAGACGCTCACTGAATTTCGCAATAACAAGGTAAAAAAAACAAATCAAAACTACAATCATTTCCGGGTGATAAAAACGCTGCCATATTGGTGCTATGTTTATTTGACGTCGACGTTCACACTCGATTAAAACCTTTTGTGACGACCTCGGTAGTGATCATCTCAGGAAAGAGGTTTTCCGAAAAAGCTGAAAATAACCGACAATACGAAATGTGAAGTGGGCAGAATAGTGTCAAATCATGGTGCAGCAAGCAGAATAAAAAAAGAAGAAATGTGTACAGCGATGTCACCTCCGCTCTAGTCAATGGCGTAGCGTTTTGAAATTTTGCGATTGAGATTTAAAATATCAATTTTTTAATAGTTTAATTCTACAATAAAAACATCTCAAAATGCTAAAATAAATATGTAGATATGTTTCTATCTCAATAGAGAATACGTATATATTTTTTAGCTATTTTGAAATCACATGCATATACCCTATTCACTACAAGAAGAACAATGAATTGAATGCATCTTGTGTATGAACTGGGCACATTTAAAATGTTTGGATTCCAACTAAGTCCATTCCTATGATTGTCGTAAGTACAACACTCTGATGACGAAGCGTCCAAATAGTAGAAGTTGATTCACTTGATTCTATTAAACTGACTAAAGGCATATAATTACTTATTACTACAAATTTTTAATGCTTGTTAATTTATCTTAATGTCCTAATTGATACAAAGTTAAAATTTTTATATTGGTAGTTAGTTTTGATAATTATTTGTCGAAATCTTAATGATTCATCAATATTTTAAACAATGTTTTTGTGTTTAATTTATACATTTATCTATACAACTATTACAGCATTAACAATTGTAGTTGCTCCGGAAAAACTTGCCTCAACGATGGACCAAGCCCCATGACGGGGTCAGTTGTACCTTCCCAGTTTTTAGGTAATTTAAGGGTTCTTCGTAATTTTGTTTAAAAATACTATAAATGACTAAAATTTTAACAGTTTTTTCATGGATTTTCGTGGATCCCATTGTGTAACACTTTCGTAACTTCACTTCTAAAAATAATCTCGAGCCAATACGGTAATTCTTCCTTTTAAATTTGCCGCGCATTCTAATTTTAAAAACTCCCGCGCACTCATGCCTGACGGCACTGACAGCCTGACAGTTTTGAGTGAAGCGAGCGAACATTGACAATCAAGAACAATGAAACAGCATTTTCGATTGTCACTGGCCGGACTGAACTCTGACTTGCTAAATTGCTACGACTGAGAGTAAACGTAAAGTTTTATTAAAATAATAATTAGCAACTAGACACAGCTGACTTCTCGCTTAGTTTTGTGTTCTAATCTTCCGGAACTTGTGAAACCCCAAATTGGGTAAGTGTTGTGCTTTAAAATATAAGTTAGAGTTTAAGACGGTGCAACGGCCCACGATCTTTCATTTCATACCTATTTGTATTCTTGTAGTCATAAGTAATAATTTAATTATTCACTCATTGTCATACGTAGCCGCTTTGCATTGCACACTCGCAATCAATTCTTTGTTCCACCTTCCGTCTTCAAAAAGTGTAGGTATTTTCATTCTGTCTGCCTTGTTCTAAATTGCACCATCATTCTTGGACATAATTCTCACTGCATTTCTCACTGCTTATTTTAGCCTTTTAATCCACCTGTTTGACTGCCTCATCACTGATTACTATTATATGCTAGTTGCCATTGCGTTCACCATGAGCTTGGGATGTCGCAGTCAAACTTTGAAAGTGGACCATTTCTTGATTATCTGGAAATGAATTCCAGGGTTCACCCTACGGGCAGACTTGATTGAAGAGATCCCACTGAAGACTCGACGCACGTCATCATCATCATCACCCGAACTGAAGACACGAGTCGGCGCCCATCTTACGCGAGTCGGCGCCCATCTTATTTTCTGCACCGGACCGACTCCCGCTCTTGCTAAGGCCAGTGGTATACTTTTTAGTCTCACAACGCGATTCGGATACGACTTCTCTAAACTAAATTCACGACCTTGAGATTATATACTTGTAACTTTAAGTAAAATTAAATATTGTAAATTATTCTTCTTGTTTTCTTCATCTCTATCATTAGACTAGGAAAAACAAGTAGAACCGTTTCATTGGCGCCCAATAGGTAAAAGTCGTGTCCGTATTACGTTGCGTAGCTTATTGCATTTAGTAGTTTTTCCTTGGTGTTGGCTTAATTTTTTTTTACCTAGTTTTAAGTTTGATTTTATGCTGAAGCTTATATGTGAGTACATTTAAATTACTGTGCTGTTCTATCCTTTGTGATTCTTTTGTTCTTAGGTACTGTATAATTTAGTTTTCGATACCACATATAAGCTAATCGGTTGTACACTTATATATAACATTAGTCTAAGCTTTCAATTACTGTCACGTCACAACACTTACTCAATATGGCGTACATCATAAAGTTCCTCTCACTTCAAAAGTCAGAACTAGAATATGAGGTTGAGCTTCGCGGTGGTACGAAGGGTTCTGTACAAGAGCTGCGCAAACTGATTATTAAACTTGCTCCAAACTTACCGTCTGAGGATATTTTAGAATCACATCTCGAACCAGAACAAGATCTGATAGGGCTAAACGAAAGTTTGTCTAAGGCTAAGAGTAATTTGGTTTCCCTTAAACAAAAATTCGACAAAAATCTATTTTCTAGGACAGAAACATTGTTACACCACATATATCATAGGACGAACAGGTTAAGTAGTACCGAGTCAATAGCAAGTGACCACCAAACATGTTTTTCAACTTTTGAATTCTTATATAAGGAGTTATCGGCACTAAGACCTCGAATTCCACAAATTGCTCTTGAAACTACTTCGACATCCGGTACCGCTTCGGAATCGAATGTACCTACTGTTGCTGTCAGTTGTGAGCGTAACGTGTCAGCTGAGATTGGGAAGTTAAAGTATTCTGGAAAAACTTGCGTGCGATCTTTTATACAAAGAGTTGAGGAATTCGTTCAATCTAGGAGCATTTCTTACGAGAAAATTTTGTCTTTGGCATTCGAGATTTTCACTGATGACGCTTTACACTGGTATCGTTGTAACAGGGGTAGGATTCAAAATTGGTATGAACTTTGCGAACTTCTTAAGGAAGATTTTAGCAGTAGTGATTATGACTACCGTCTTGCTGCAGAAATCAGATCACGCACTCAGGGAGAAACGGAAAGCATATCCATCTACCTATCTATCATGCACGGTATGTTCTCTCGCCTTAGTAGGGACCTATCGGAAAATGAGAAACTGGATATCTTACTTCATAATATCCGACCCTGTTATGTCAGCACCTTATTAGCTTCCCCGGAAATTAAAACTCACTTAAAACAATTTGTCGTAGTTACGAGAACATTCAGGCGCGTTTTTCTCAGTTTCGCGAGCCGCCGAAAGCCTCGGCGAGTACCATAGCTCCCGAGTTTGCCTACAAGGGCTGTGATAGTAGCTCTAACCCATGCGGTGATAAAAAAACAGGTGTTTCCACTCTACAGAAGGATGATGGTGAAATGGTCGCAGCTTTGACATCAAAAACGTCTAGATCCTGTCCGCGATGCAGAACCAATGACCACTCCTTAAGATACTGTAAGGCAGAGCGCTTCCTTATCTGTTTCAAATGTGGAAAAAAAGGCGTTCGTCGATCAGAATGTCCGGACTGCAAGAAACCGGATTCTAAAGACACTCCAAAAAACTAGTTATCAGGATTGTAAAGATAGTGTGTATCATCATAAAAAATTTGATATTGCCGAATGGAAGAAATGGTTAGGCTTCATTTCTTCATTCTCTACTTATAACGCTGTCTCATCAATCCGCGATGACAATCCTAACGTTGATAAGTCCCGACCTTATGTCACTGTTAGCATAGATACTAAACCTTTTATAGGCCTCCTTGATTCCGGCTCCTCTT
The DNA here is from genome assembly GCA_955876795.1 of Eupithecia tripunctaria. Classification (NCBI taxonomy): domain Eukaryota; kingdom Metazoa; phylum Arthropoda; class Insecta; order Lepidoptera; family Geometridae; genus Eupithecia; species Eupithecia tripunctaria. Next base: position 7,967,114 of record OY041609.1, on the reverse strand, counting down.
CTACTATTTTAGGTAACGGAAGTCATGAATGCTTTTCTAGGGATGGTGCTGAATTGTTAGATTGCGAGAAGGTTCACTTTGTTAGTGCTGGCGGTAACAAACTTCAGGCCATTGGGGTTCTAGAACTTCCCATTAAATTTCTAAACCAAACCCACACACTTAAGGTATTTGTAGTTCCCGGCATAAAACACTCTCTCATTTTGGGAATGGATTTTTGGAGAACCTTCGGACTGTTCCCTAAATATCTGGACCGCATCGCTTATTACAAAGACTCTGACAAAATCTTCACTGCTGATTTTGTCAATCAACAGAAGTGTAATCTTCACTCTTATGATAACTTGCCGGAAGAGCAAAGATCTACAGCGGATCAAATGATACTACGATTTCGGGAGATCTCTTATGAGGAACGTGGACTTGGTCGTACTAGCTTGACCACACACGTTATTGACACTGGTGAAGCTACTCCTATTCGTCAACGGTACTATAGAATGTCCCCAGAAAAGCAACGTATTCTGGTAGAACAGCTAGACGAGATGCTTAAGGAGGATGTTGTGGAACCATGTGAAAGTCCTTGGTCGTCACCAGTCCTCTTGACACCCAAAAAGAATGGTGAATTGAGGTTTTGTTTGGACAGCCGGAAACTCAACTCCGTAACAAAAAAAGACGCGTACAGCCTACCATATATTTCCGAAATTCTTGATAACCTTCGTGATGCTAGATACCTTTCAAGCGTTGATCTCTCTAAAAGCTTCTGGCAGATCCTTATTCGGGAGGAAGATAGGCAAAAGACTGCATTTTATATACCATCCCGAGGGACAGGTTCCAGTTTAAATCAATGCCTTTCGGCTTAACAAATGCTCCAGCTACTCAGCAAAGATTGGTGGATGCTTTATTTTATGGTCCTGAATTCGAGCACAAGGTTTTCGTTTTTGTTGATGATATTATCATCGTTTCCAATAGCTTTGAACAACACATCTCACTGCTTAATCGCGTCTTAGATAAGCTTAAGCTGGCTAATTTGACGATTAATTACAAAAAAAGTCAATTTTTCAGGAGTCAGTTAACTTATTTGGGATATGTCGTTGACTCAAATGGGTTGCAGGCGGACCCAGATAAGGTAAAATCAATTGTAGACTATCCCGCACCCACTAACCGAAAGGAGGTCCGACGTTTCCTTGGAACCGCGTCTTGGTACCGTAGATTCATACCTAACTTCAGTGCTTTAGCTTCTCCCTTAAATAAGCTAACGACTCAGAAAAAGAATTCTCCTCCATTTGCATGGTCTACTGATGCCGACGACTCCTTTCATAAACTTAAAACTCATCTTGTGTCCGCACCTATCCTATCGTGTCCCGATTACCTTAAGCCTTTCGAAGTACATACTGATGCAAGTGATTACGGGATTGGAGCTGTACTCACTCAAATTTTAGATGGCCAGGAAAAGGTTATAGCTTACATGAGCAAGTCACTCACGCAACAGGAACGGAACTACAGTGCGACAGAACGCGAAGCCTTAGCCGTTTTACTAGCAATAGAACACTGGCGATGCTATCTCGAGAATGGTCTGACGTTTACTGTCTTTACGGATCATTCTTCGCTTAAATGGTTCCTTAATCTTAATAACCCGACAGGTAGACTAGCAAGATGGGGAGTTCGTCTCTCTGCTTTTAATTTTGAGATTAAGCATAGGAAGGGCGCCGAGAATGTGGTTCCCGACAGTTTATCTCGCGCTGTACCGGTCTCAGCTATTGACTCTGCTCCCCTGATACCTCAAACTAATGATGCTTGGTATACGAAACTATTTAAAGGTTGCCAAGAGTCCCCTACTTCGTTCTTAAATTATCGTGTGGAAAATAATAGCTTGTTCAGATACTGTAAATCTTTAAATCCTCTGACAAGGGAATTTGAATGGAAGGAGATAATGACTGTAGCCGCCCATTTCAAATGCTCAGTATAGATTTAGTAGGCCCTTTACCTATTACTAGAAAGCAGAACACCTTCTTACTTGTCGTTACTTGCTGTTTCTCCAAGTACTGTTTGCTGTTTCCAATAAGACGAGCAACTGCCGAAATAATCATGCGTATTCTGGAAGAACAAGTATTTTTAGTCCACGGTATTCCTAGCACTATTCTGATGGATAACGGCAAACAGTTTACTAGCAACGGCATGAAAGCTCTGCTAACTAACTATAAAATCCCGAATGTCTGCTTTACCCCGTTATACACTCCTCAGGTTAATACTGTTGAACGGTATAACAAAACCATTGTAACGGCTGTATCAACCTTTATTGAAAGCGATCACCGTACTTGGGATATTAACATACCCAAGATACAATTTGCCCTAAATAGCGCCGTAAATGAGGTAACCGGCTTCACACCTTCGTTTCTTGTTTTCGGACGGGAATTAGTGAGCTGCGGATCACACTATGTCGACTCTGACTTAGAAGGTAGTATTATATTCACACCACGTGACAGTTATGCAGAAAACTTAGGTTATCTTCATAAAATATTCGATAAGGTGCAATTGTCGCTATTAAAAGCTCATTCAAGAAATACTTCGCATTATAATTTAAGGCGCAAAAACGTTGAATTTAACATAGGTGACATTGTATGGAAACGAACCTTCTACCTTAGTGACAAAGACAAAAGATTCTGTAAGAAATTAGCTCCAAAATTTTTAAAATGTCGGATTGTAGCAAAAAAATCTAAACTCGTTTATGAATTAGAAGATATGACAGGTCAAAACTTGGGAACCTGGCATGTCAAAGATTTCAAGCTGACGTGAATATTTCTAACGGATTTTTCTTAGGAAAAATCTACACCTAAAAAGGGCGGTATGTAACACTTTCGTAACTTCACTTCTAAAAATAATCTCGAGCCAATACGGTAATCCTTCCTTTTAAATTTGCCGCGCATTCTAATTTTAAAAACTCCCGCGCACTCATGCCTGACGGCACTGACAGCCTGACAGTTTTGAGTGAAGCGAGCGAACATTGACAATCAAGAACAATGAAACAGCATTTTCGATTGTCACTGGCCGGACTGAACTCTGACTTGCTAAATTGCTACGACTGAGAGTAAACGTAAAGTTTTATTAAAATAATAATTAGCAACTAGACACAGCTGACTTCTCGCTTAGTTTTGTGTTCTAATCTTCCGGAACTTGTGAAACCCCAAATTGGGTAAGTGTTGTGCTTTAAAATATAAGTTAGAGTTTAAGACGGTGCAACGGCCCACGATCTTTCATTTCATACCTATTTGTATTCTTGTAGTCATAAGTAATAATTTAATTATTCACTCATTGTCATACGTAGCCGCTTTGCATTGCACACTCGCAATCAATTCTTTGTTCCACCTTCCGTCTTCAAAAAGTGTAGGTATTTTCATTCTGTCTGCCTTGTTCTAAATTGCACCATCATTCTTGGACATAATTCTCACTGCATTTCTCACTGCTTATTTTAGCCTTTTAATCCACCTGTTTGACTGCCTCATCACTGATTACTATTATATGCTAGTTGCCATTGCGTTCACCATGAGCTTGGGATGTCGCAGTCAAACTTTGAAAGTGGACCATTTCTTGATTATCTGGAAATGAATTCCAGGGTTCACCCTGCGGGCAGACTTGATTGAAGAGATCCCACTGAAGACTCGACGCACGTCATCATCATCATCACCCGAACTGAAGACACGAGTCGGCGCCCATCTTACGCGAGTCGGCGCCCATCTTATTTTCTGCACCGGACCGACTCCCGCTCTTGCTAAGGCCAGTGGTATACTTTTTAGTCTCACAACGCGATTCGGATACGACTTCTCTAAACTAAATTCACGACCTTGAGATTATATACTTGTAACTTTAAGTAAAATTAAATATTGTAAATTATTCTTCTTGTTTTCTTCATCTCTATCATTAGACTAGGAAAAACAAATAGAACCGTTTCAATTGTCAGAACTGGAAAATCGCACCACACCCAGTCAAAAGTTCTGAGGTAACAAACATAAGAAAACAGTATTTTATATACACCTTAAACCCGTAGGATTTGTGCAGAATGTTACATTCCTCGGGTTAGATACAATTATTGTTATGAAATGTACGAACGTAATAGGTAACTACGTGCGGGCCATCTTCATAACCATTAGGTTCACTTATTTTATAAAACTAATTAAAGGCATGTAATTATACATTAAACAATGTTTTAAGGCAAGTTTATTATTAGTATAATTAGTCGAATTAAGAACCTCCTCCTTTTTTAGAAGTCGGTTAAAAGAATGTCCGGACATTAAACAAATTAATAATGTAGTAAATTTACATCGTGTAAAAAAATTGCATCTAGAAACCTCTTTGACTTTCTTTGTGTTATTTGCAAATCGGCACTTCGAACCCCGGTCTCCCCTATTGCAGCACTTCGGAGAAAACCTTTACCTTTAGTAGTTATGAGAAATTAAAATGAGGGTAATTAACTTCTACATTGAGACTTCGAGTTTCGGATCGATAAAATTACTCATGCATACCCGGTACCCCGTCGAGCTCAATGTCATGCAGTGATGGATCGAACACTTTGTAAATCTAACCAAATACTTTGTATCAAGCACCTATGTGTATATTTGCCTACATGAAAACGTCTAGGAACATTGGAAATAAACATGGCACATTCTAGAAATTATACAGTAAAATAGCGCTGATAAAATTAGGTAGGTACTTATACTTAACGACTCACAGTTTTTTTCCAGCGAGAAATCCTACTGGTAGATATTTACTTACATAAATTTAATTATCCTGTCCTAATGTGAAGTTGTATTGAATCAAGCAAGGCTTACCAACATTGGTACCTACTTTGTAGGCTTTCGCTATTTCATTATTGAAGCGATCTGCAAATATTGAGTTTTCTTCTTCGATTTTCCTTTTTACGACATGTTCCTCAATAATGTAACGATTTTGCTGTAAATGACTTTCGGCGCTCTCGATTTTGAATGCAATAATCAAAATCCGTTATAATACTGCACAATAAACCTATATTAAATTCAGCTTAGTAGATAAAAGGTAGCCAGATGAGGCTTAGCAGAATCATTTTCTAGATCGACTTGCAATTTCTTTTTCTTGAAATAAATTACAATCTCTTTATAGCGATAATTTTGAGTAGAACTAAATAAAGTAATATCAAAAGCCAAATACTGCAACTTTCTGTAACATCGATGTTACGAATCGGTTCTCAGAAAATTGTCGCTGAAAGTGGAATGCTTCGCACACACAAATCGTAGAAAATCTCAACAGAACGCCGTTTATTCGGAAATAGTTATCGTATCGCCCGTGGAGCCATTCGAATGCCGAAAGGTTTACGGAGAGCAAAATGTCGCCTTCGATTTGGTATAAAGTCGTAGGTAAGTGTAGGAATCGTTCGTAGGCCGGTATCTGGAACGTCGCTGGGCCGCGCTGCTCGCGAGCAATCTGTTTACGTAACAGCCCCGTTATGTTGGGAGAGGGTTCCCGTACTAGACGTTAAACATATTGCCTCATAAATCCTGAGAATCCCGGCAAGCTCTACGTACCGGTGTCGATTTGACTACGTTTCCTTTGCGATTTCACAACATTCAACGATCTGGCTCTATTTCCACTTATAGGATCTATCACAAACAAACTGCATCGAAAGTATTCTCATAGAAAAGCGTATTTTAATAGTTTATAACGAAGCCGAGTCGAGAACCTGGCCCAGAAAGTTACAAAAACTTACGAACGAAAGTTCCTAACCCTTAAAATAGCACAATGTATGCAACTCTGTTCTCTTGTTTTGTACACACAGCACTCTGAAATTGTTCCAGGGATTGATTTATTCATAATCAGAAGTGGTCCCGACACATCACATCTGCGGCCGCCTACATTAAAGGTAGATTGATTGCTTGCGTGAGTTACGCTAATGGCTGGAAATAAACTTTCACTGATCCATTTTGATGTTATCTTAAAGACATTTTAATGAAAAATATTAAATCTACCCACCTAAACGGTCACTTTTTAAGTAAGGTACTTGATTACCTTATTGAAATTTCTTTTTGAGCTATTTGATGTTCAAGTCGACAACTCTCACCAATTTCTTGTTGCAGTAGGTACCTATTCATTTTCAGAATAAGTGATGTATAAATGTTCTGCAGCTGAGCTGCTTGGTTTGTACGTTTGTTTTGCAGTTTTATTTAACAAACTTTAAACACAAATACTCTTTTCATGATTAAGTGCCTCAGTTAAATGTCGTTCAAAAATAAAAGTAAGATACTGCAGTGCAAAGACCAGTCATGCATAAGGTTAATATGTATCTCTTATTGCAGAAAGCATAAGTTTACGTATTCTTACAAAGAACTACGTCTGCAATACACTTTCAAGGAGTAGCTGTATCAAGAGGTCGTTGTTTCGAAACAACTAGGTTAAAGTTTTATGCTTCAGTCATTCCAAGATTAGAGTTCAACACGAAGACGCGGTATACAGTACAGCGGTAACGCTATAACGAAGTACTTTACTGTTGTAGCAAATTCGTTTTCGTTGTATACAGTAATATTTCCTCATATTTAGGACAGAAACTTTTCTTTTTGCGCGAAAGGCGGGCGTCATTATTTCCTTTCGTAGGACTTTCTCCATAATTATAGGCAAAAATCTTCACAAACTCGTATTCAAAATGCAAGAGCTTGTTGATGATTTAAAAAGGAAAGAACTGATACTGGTGAAATGAGAATCGTGGATCATAAAACCTCATGATCTTTATTATTTATGAGGATAGTAGAATAACCTTTTAGTACAATGGAATGAAATCATTAAGAATTCTGTACGTATTAAGAACGTACACTAACGGATGTGGAGGCCCTCCTTGGCAAATTTTTAGTTATCAGCAGTTACATTTTATGCTCTAGTTGGTACTTTCTATACTAGAGCATGAAGTACTAACTGTCTACGATATGCGACGTCGTTTGTGGTGAACCAAATAACCAATCATTAGAAAATTTTACGCTGTTAACTTATACATACTGAGTTAGAAAATCTTAGATACCTAAATAGTGATCCCTACTTTTATTCGCTCGAAAATGATAACCTATTGGATTTTTAATAAGCTGTCTTGTTTTTTAGTTTGCATGAGGACTAGGTATCTATAATACCCGTATGCCTATGAACGTGAATTTAATCTGTTACTTATAAGATCGCTTGACAAATTGTAACATTATTTACTACTACAATTTGATACATATTTTACGTAGTTAAATCTTACTAGATACGGGAAGCGAGATGGTACAAATTTACGCCTATGAGGTGGTAAAATAAACGGATATCATAAACTATCAAACAGAACCTCTATCATGTAACTGAGTTCAGTAAAGAATAAGACCCTAAAAGATAGAGTGTCCCTGAATAAGATAATAATAATAAAAATATTTATTTACGGAAAAGTTTACAATGTTTCAAATGTTCACGGTCTAGTACCAAAGAAAATGACTCCTCGCTCTCACTGAGTTACAATAACTTGTATTGAGACACGACGGCTCTTCCCTTCGGCTACAAATAAGTTCAACTAGCACCAGGTGCGACAAGGATATTATTTTCGCTTTATATATTGATATTATTTTTAAGATGATTATTTTTAATTGTGATCCTCGTGAGAAAAAGAGAGACAAACTAGCTTTTAACTAAATACAAATATTTTCTTCACATTTTTCGTACATCTGCAAAAGCCATATTTCTTTTAAAAAATCCAGCTTATAAAGAATAGATTTCTTAATGGTTGTAAGGTTTGGCCTAATCTTGTATAGGTAAATTATTTCATTTGGTTTTTCATTTTTGGATTGCAAAAATTATCAGTAAATAAATTCAAACAAATTGTCAAAACCTTTCTGTGCAAAAAGACTTACTCTAAAATATCAGAGTATCTAGAGGACAACAAAGCTTGGGATGGGTTTTACTCCTACTCGAATAAAAACAACTAACAGGCTAAAGGTTTCTTCGTCACTTCTTTACTTTAGAGTACAATACAAGAGATGTGTAGATATTTATTGCACAAAATATCTTAACATTTAAATCAGGTCCTAGAGTTTTTTACCGTTCGGTATGTTGGATGTTGTACCCAACAATTTATCGGCAACGTTGGTTTTGTGTGGATGTCGGAAACCCTTGAAAGTTTGCCCTCGATTTTACCACAATAACGAAAACGGTCGGGTATAATGTTAAATATGTAGGTAGGCTCGTACAGACGGTTCCATGGCACTCACGAACATCAAACCGCTTTTGAATATCACATTCTCACACCTAAGCAAGGAGGTTCGAACACTTCATTTTTATGTAACACCCCTCCATTGCTCCTCGCTAACTTTGTCTGAATCGCGTTTAGTAATGATAACCCAAAACATACTTGGTAATACGTATAGTTTAAGTACCTATCCTATTTCAAAGATATATACTTTGATCAAACTGGTAAATTTATAAATAAATATTAGTAATGTCCTCATGTCTCACTAGTATGCAATATAATTATGAACAATTAAGAACATTCTCACAACCTCCACGTTTTTGACGATTACTCCCCAAAATCCCCGACCGGCCAACCTGCCGACGACTCGCCAAAACACTGTTGTCTGCCTACGATATCCATACTACTGAAATGTCACATCTACCTAAGCATCGGTCTTAACAACAAATCTCAACTTAAGGCCAATATGGCGCCGCCACTCATAGATTTAAATCGTTAGGTACGCCCTGACCACCAAAAACTGTAGCAATGTATTGAAATGTGTCGCATCATGTCCAAAACCTGAACAATCTACACAAACAAAACAAGCGTACTGAGAAAAGTAAGATACTGCAGTGCAAAGACCAGTCATGCATAAGGTTAATATGTATCTCTTATTGCAGAAAGCATAAGTTTACGTATTCTTACAAAGAACTACGTCTGCAATACACTTTCAAGGAGTAGCTGTATCAAGAGGTCGTTGTTTCGAAACAACTAGGTTAAAGTTTTATGCTTCAGTCATTCCAAGATTAGAGTTCAACACGAAGACGCGGTATACAGTACAGCGGTAACGCTATAACGAAGTACTTTACTGTTGTAGCAAATTCGTTTTCGTTGTATACAGTAATATTTCCTCATATTTAGGACAGAAACTTTTCTTTTTGCGCGAAAGGCGGGCGTCATTATTTCCTTTGGTAGGACTTTCTCCATAATTATAGGCAAAAATCTTCACAAACTCGTATTCAAAATGCAAGAGCTTGTTGATGATTTAAAAAGGAAAGAACTGATACTGGTGAAATGAGAATCGTGGATCATAAAACCTCATGATCTTTATTATTTATGAGGATAGTAGAATAACCTTTTAGTACAATGGAATGAAATCATTAAGAATTCTGTGAGTATTAAGAACGTACACTAACGGATGTGGAGGCCCTCCTTGGCAAATTTTTAGTTATCAGCAGTTACATTTTATGCTCTAGTTGGTGCTTTCTATACTAGAGCATGAAGTACTAACTGTCTACGATATGCGACGTCGTTTGTGGTGAACCAAATAACCAATCATTAGAAAATTTTACGCTGTTAACTTATACATACTGAGTTAGAAAATCTTAGATACCTAAATAGTGATCCCTACTTTTATTCGCTCGAAAATGATAACCTATTGGATTTTTAATAAGCTGTCTTGTTTTTTAGTTTGCATGAGGACTAGGTATCTATAATACCCGTATGCCTATGAACGTGAATTTAATCTGTTACTTATAAGATCGCTTGACAAATTGTAACATTATTTACTACTACAATTTGATACATATTTTACGTAGTTAAATCTTACTAGATACGGGAAGCGAGATGGTACAAATTTACGCCTATGAGGTGGTAAAATAAACGGATATCATAAACTATCAAACAGAACCTCTATCATGTAACTGAGTTCAGTAAAGAATAAGACCCTAAAAGATAGAGTGTCCCTGAATAAGATAATAATAATAAAAATATTTATTTACGGAAAAGTTTACAATGTTTCAAATGTTCACGGTCTAGTACCAAAGAAAATGACTCCTCGCTCTCACTGAGTTACAATAACTTGTATTGAGACACGACGGCTCTTCCCTTTGGCTACAAATAAGTTCAACTAGCACCAGGTGCGACAAGGATATTATTTTCGCTTTATATATTGATATTATTTTTAAGATGATTAGTATTCTTGAAAAGTTTTCTAAACTTTCGCGTTAAATGCCTTAAAGCAATAAGCTTCATAAAAAACAAAGCAAAACCAACCCTAGGTTAAATAATAAGTTAACGACAACGTTGAAAAAGGTGTAAAAGATCGTAACAACAAACGTAAAACCATTTTAGGACATAGCAAAGTAACTGAAGCGGGAAACTTTGACTTCTTCATATGGCAGGTTAACCTACCTTACATGGAATAACTTAACTTCATACAGAGACACCCTGTACAACAAGAAAAGACAATTCACGCAATTTTATTAGTTGTTGTTGATTGTAGTCAGTTACTGCAAACATAAAAGTCGCTATAAAAAGTAAGAGATAGTTTTTTATAGCTTAGATATTACGGCGAACAGCGCATACTTTTCAAAAGAAGTTGAGAATAAAGAGTTTTGCAAGTAAAATGGCGTTGTGAACCGGAGAGTAGCATTATCATTGATTTCCATATTTCTTTATTAAATTCAGAGTCTTTTGTCTTGAAAGATTAACATTGCAGCTAGGAAAGGAATTATAATGTTTCAAATTCAACGCTTAAACTATCAGCCTCTACATAAGTAAGACAACAAATCGAAATAAACCTTTACGGAAGTGGAAATGTAATTAACGGTGGGTATAGAAAGTGTAACTTAATACTCGAATGTCGACTTAGTACTTTGTACAGCTTCATACTTGGCGCCTGTCGTGTTCTTTTATTGCCACGACGACGCACTACTAAATGGATTCCAGGAAGCTATGCTGATGTTATGAGCTGTGCGGTGCTGGCTTGGAATTTGCACCACCCCATCTCTTCCCGTGGGTGTCGTAAGAGCCGACTAAGGGATATCCACCGGGGTGCGGGCAGCAGCGCCTCCTAAGAACAATTATACCACCAAACTGCGATCCCCAACCCGCATGCCCAATGTGGGGATTATGGGTATTACTCCCCATTAGATAGACACCAGTAAGGCGCTTATCAGGAGGAGACCTGCATCCAGCAGTGGACCAATACAGGCTGCGTCCAGCAGTGGACCAATACAGGCTGTTGAGGTTGAGGTTGATGTATGCTGATGTTGTGTATTTGAAATTCGTATCGGAAAATTATAATAACTCACAAAATATGTACCTTACCGATAAACGGGCAGCTTCGTTTTAATTTCCAAATAAATACCTCAGCTATATGACATATTCAGATTTTTATTATTTTGATACATAACCTTATTATTTGTTTTAATGGGTTACTTTACATCTCAATATTTCATTTAATTGTGATCCTCGTGAGAAAAAGAGAGACAAACTAGCTTTTAACTAAATACAAATATTTTCTTCACATTTTTCGTACATCTGCAAAAGCCATATTTCTTTTAAAAAATCCAGCTTATAAAGAATAGATTTCTTAATGGTTGTAAGGTTTGGCCTAATCTTGTATAGGTAAATTATTTCATTTGGTTTTTCATTTTTGGATTGCAAAAATTATCAGTAAATAAATTCAAACAAATTGTCAAAACCTTTCTGTGCAAAAAGACTTACTCTAAAATATCAGAGTATCTAGAGGACAACAAAGCTTGGGATGGGTTTTACTCCTACTCGAATAAAAACAACTAACAGGCTAAAGGTTTCTTCGTCACTTCTTTACTTTAGAGTACAATACAAGAGATGTGTAGATATCTATTGCACAAAATATCTTAACATTTAAATCAGGTCCTAGAGTTTTTTACCGTTCGGTATGTTGGATGTTGTACCCAACAATTTATCGGCAACGTTGGTTTTGTGTGGATGTCGGAAACCCTTGAAAGTTTGCCCTCGATTTTACCACAATAACGAAAACGGTCGGGTATAATGTTAAATATGTAGGTAGGCTCGTACAGACGGTTCCATGGCACTCACGAACATCAAACCGCTTTTGAATATCACATTCTCACACCTAAGCAAGGAGGTTCGAACACTTCATTTTTATGTAACACCCCTCCATTGCTCCTCGCTAACTTTGTCTGAATCGCGTTTAGTAATGATAACCCAAAACATACTTGGTAATACGTATAGTTTAAGTACCTATCCTATTTCAAAGATATATACTTTGATCAAACTGGTAAATTTATAAATAAATATTAGTAATGTCCTCATGTCTCACTAGTATGCAATATAATTATGAACAATTAAGAACATTCTCACAACCTCCACGTTTTTGACGATTACTCCCCAAAATCCCCGACCGGCCAACCCGCCGACGACTCGCCAAAACACTGTTGTCTGCCTACGATATCCATACTACTGAAATGTCACATCTACCTAAGCATCGGTCTTAACAACAAATCTCAACTTAAGGCCAATATGGCGCCGCCACTCATAGATTTAAATCGTTAGGTACGCCCTGACCACCAAAAACTGTAGCAATGTTTTGAAATGTGTCGCATCATGTCCAAAACCTGAACAATCTACACAAACAAAACAAGCGTACTGAGAAAATAGTGACTTCTCTTTTTCTCACACATTAGTTGCAAACACTACTTTCTCTTTCGTGCACTCGCCATTTAAATTTGTTATTATAGTCATTTTTGACAATGCGGACGATAAAATAAAAGTTATTTCATTACCTCGCAATACCTAAGAGTGAAATGTTACACCTCTGGCTTTGTTTGTATTTATATAATTGTTGTTGCGCTTTCGAAAGGCACACGTCATTTTGTGACGCTATTAACTGCTCGAAAACATCTTCACAATACGTCTGGCTAACACTGTGCTTAGATATATACTGAGTCCAAGTTTATGCATGCGTAAGGTTCTACTTGGACACAATACGGCGCGGTCTCACTGCGGTAAGGGCATATCTAACGATTTAAATCTATGGTTAAGACCTGCCGCGAGCTGCATCAACCATTGAGGCACTTTCCAGGATTGACAACTTGGCAAGTTAACTCTCACGTGATACAACGTCAATTTTAAACCCACAGGCTTATTTATAGCCTGAACGCTCCGAACCAACTTTCCCTAGACCTACTATATACTATGTATAGTTTCTGGCGGACGAGGAATAACCGACAATCACTACGTGTTCTTGAATGGAGACCACGACTCGGCAAACGTAGTGTTGGACGCCCTCCGGCCAAGTGAGATGACGATCTGCCGATATGACAACTATCTACTCTTAGATACGCAAAAATTGAGACTTAGATATGCAAAAATTGTATAAGTGGATAAGCGATAAACTGCCAGTGGTTTATTTTTCACTTCTTCCGCTAGTGGACAAAAACGTAAATTAGAGTCAATTGCACCTTATTTCTTATTCGATATGAATTACTATTTATCAAGCTGTTATAGTAAAAAGTTTTGGGTTGTCTAACGCCCGTATTATGAAAGCTTGCTCAGTCATCGATCTATGCATGAGCAACGCTTTTCTATGGCTTAGACGCCACTCAAGCATAGCTCTATGACTGAGCAAGCTTTCATAATACGGGCCTAAGTGCTTATGCTGTAAGTCTAAAGAAATAAACTATTTGACTCTGACTCTGACTCGGCGATCGACTGCTGATTGGTACTAGATGCGGCAAGCTAAAGACGGCATTATGGCGCTCATTAGGGGAGGCCTATGCTTCGAGAGCAGTGGACTAATATAGGCTGATGATGATGATGACGACTTCCGGGTGCTTGTGACATTTTAGATGGTGATTTCCACTGCCCACCACATAGACTACCCTCAGATTAGTCGGCCTTATCCGTACGGCAGTGTCCATAGTCAAAACGTGCGACGGTTACTAATGCGGGATGCTGAGCTACAATGACGTAATTTTCGTTCGCCGATAGAGCACCGTAGAGTCAAAAAAGAAGGGGCATTTATATCTGCAAACTCCCGAATCATTGATTAACTCAACAGCCTATATTGGTCCATGGCTGTATGCAGGCCTCCCCCTGAGCGCTTTGTTGGCGTTTATCTAATGGGGTATTGCCAATAATCCCCACGCTGGGCATGCGGGTTCGGGATTGAAGTTCGGTGGTAGAATTGTTCTGCAGGGGGCGCTGCTGACCGCCCCCAGTGGATATCCGTTAGTCGCCTCTTACGACACCTACGAGAAAAGTTGGGGTGGTGCAAATTCTAAGCCAGCACCACCGGCATTATTGATTAAAGTTGTTTAATTTATGTAATTAAGACGTACCTAAGCCAGAAAAGAAAATTTCCACGTAAATTCAATAAAAATTCAATATTAAAGCCAGCGTAACTCACAGCAGCACAAGTAATCAACCATATTATAGAATAGAGGACTCCGACCAAGTTCTAAAGCTTCGCATCTTGTTATAATCATATTCTGTGCTATGTTTGAGGATTCACTTGAAGCTCCATTCATTGGCGCGGCCGCTTGCAGTTCCCAGGCAAAGGTAAGTAAACTCAGATAAGGGCGGAAGTGAGGCCAACGTTCCCTGCCGTCTGATAAAACAACACCTGCCTTACTTTGTTCATTGACACTGCGTTAGCTATCCAAACGCCAGAGTACAACTACACAGATAGCGACACCTTTCTCGTTATGTGTCGAACACTTTAGAATAAAGAATTGGAATTTGAAGTGTCCAGGTTTCAGAGAATTATGTTAAACTAGCTGCGCCCCGCGGCTTCGCACGCGTTGTTCCTATGGAAACGTTAAAAGCTGATTTTTATCCCACGGGAACAGATTTGTAGCCTATGTTTTATTCCAGTATTAGAATTACCTGTATGCAAAATTTCAGCCAGATCCGTTCAGTAATTTTGGCGTGAAGAGGTAACAAACATCCATCCATACATCCATACATCCATACATCCATACATCCATACAAACTAGTGTGATGTGATAGAAGTCTCGTTTTACAAAGGGCTAGTCCAAGTAAGTCGGTCATGTATTTTTGTCGATAAACAGTATTGTTTTACTTGTTCTGGGTCAGAGGTAGAAGGAATCACACTAATATTATAAATGCGAAAGTTTGTATGGATGTATATATGGATGTAAAGATGGATGGATGGATGGAGGGGTGTTTGTTACCTCTTCACGCCAAAACTACTGAACGGATCTGGCTGAAATTTTGCATACAGATAATTCTAATACTGGAAGAAAACATAGGCTACTTTTTGTCCCTAAAATCTGTTCCAGTGAGATAAAAATCACCTTTAAACGTTTCCATAGGAACAACGCGTGCGAAGCCGCGGGGCGCAGCTAGTTTGCCAATTTATATGTTTAATAGATGCAAAGCATGACGTACGGTGACTGAAGTGGGAGCACACAATTTTACACAATATGAGGTTGCCATTTTCGAGTAACTAGGACCTCATCTTCCCTTTTCAATTACTTAATGGGTATGAAGAACATTTTTTACTTTTCAGCAGACAGCTCAATTGTTTCATTTGTAAATACTAGTTTTAATGTATTTCTTTATATGATTGAATAGATATAAATTAAAATTAGTATTGTATGATTGTAATTTTCTTTTTCAGTCAAGATTATTATATGGTAGTTCCTTGTTGGTTGGATTCACATTCCGCTTTCCTCCGAAAATATCTACTTATTTCCGAATCAAAGGCAAAAACTTGTTCCGTACTCGAACTTACCCATTTCCTTTTAGTCGGCAAAATCAGGGTAAAAGGCGCCTGGTGAACCTACAGAAATGGTGTGAAATAGAATGGCATAGCGATTGCCTTTGAGGACCCTTGTGCACACGTTTCAAAAGCCACGGAACAAAAAGGGGCCTTCTCATCTCACATATTCGTCGACAACGGGTGCTTTTTATCGTTGTCTAATAGTGGATACAGAATAAAATAATAATACCTCTCCCGATTGAAAATGCATCTTTAGGCGAATGTAGATATTCTTAAAACAAAGGACATGCGACATATAATTGGGTTTGTTTTAAAAAACTATAAACCGACTTCGAATTCTTCAAGACGCAACATCTAGTAAGGTTCGAGTGTAATTTAGTTTGATGTGATGTGATGACTCTGATGACACATGGATGAAACGACGAATGAAAGAAAAGCCCTACTGAAAGCCAGTGTTTTTAATATAAATCCTGCTTTTTCAATAAATTACTCGATACAGTCCTTCCCAAAACAATGAGCATACAATAATTTTGTAACAAAAATCTCCCGCCTCCAACTTCTTTTCGGCCGGGGTTGCTGTCATTTTGACAGCTTACATTGAACATCAAGAGGCTTAATACATTTATTTAACTCCGAGAATTTAAAAGGAAGGTTTCATTTCTAACACAGCTAACACTACTTTCAAACACAAAATACGAAGTTTCGTGTTAGTTGACGTTCGCACAAAACGAACAACCTTTCTGCTGAACGTGCTACCGTGCGTTGTTTCGGACGCGTCACTGAATGACTCAAAGTTTGTTTGCGGATCTAGAAATAAATTTCATATTCATTTTCATAGACGGGTCATTGAAGAAACCATAGAGTTTATATAGTACGAAGAAACGGTCATCTTTTGTGTTACGCATGTCCACTATCCGTCAACTTTGTAATTTTTTTTTCTAGTTGACTCTTCTTTACGTCGTCCGTTGCCATCAGTATTCTCTTTGGTTGCCATCAGTTGCCATGGACGTCATTAGTTACCAATGGCTGGAAAAATTATTTGCTTTTTAAGTTCCCTCTCGAATATAATTTCTATGGGACCACCTCGGGATCATTTTCTATACAAAAGTGAAAGGAAGAGAATCAGCCAAATCTGTTAACCATGGGCGGAGATATCAAGTAACATACATACATAAAAAACATACGTGACTAATTGAGAACCTGCTCATTATTTGAAGTCGGTTAATGAAACTATTTAAAATGGAGGGATTTGACGCGTTGACTGACAGTTAGCAAACAAACTATACAGATAAGTTGTTGAAGTATCAAATAAAGACGAAAATAATTGCCAATTGAAGGCACAGAAAGCTCGTAATATGTATGTAGATAAGTATTCACCTCCTTTTATCCACTTGCCTCATGAATAAGACATATAACTTCAAAGATTCAGAGGCACAAACGCCAGACAAAGTGCTGTCTATAAGTAGTTTGTCCTTCCATAAAAATGTGTCACGAAGTTTCACTGCTATTTACTGGAAAAATACTTACGTAGGTACCACCACTATGTTTTTTATACTCTCTATACTTTTATGAACATAGGGGTATACAGGGTTATTTTAAAAAGACCGGCAACCTTCAGTGACCAGCTTCCCAGCATCATCAGCAACAACTTTTGTTCTACGACTTTTGATAATTAGCTACTTAGCTATTAGGGTATCTACATCTTGCCCAAATCCAAAGTCTCTGGTTTTAGATTCGGACAAGTGTACATAACCCTACCCAAAAATGCAATAGACAACTCGTCCCCGGACGAGTTTTAGATTCGGATGAAATGTACTCCAACTGTGTGGTGTTGTCTTAGAATTTGAACCACCCCAACTCTTTCCGTGGGTGTCGTAAGAGGCGACTAAGGAATATACACCGACCCGCATGCCCAGCGTGAGGATTATGGGCATTACCCCCATGAGATAAAAGCCAATAAGGCGCTTATCAGGGGGCCTGCGTCCAGCTGTGGACCAATGTAAGCTGGTGAGGTTGAATAAAGGTATTCTAACTCATGTACGTTAGTAGGTTTTACTTAAAGTTCAAAGTTCGATATCCCGGCGATAGATGTCGGTTCGAGACTGCAGATTACGAGAACATTTACATACGGAGCTCTATGAGCGCTTGCAGTCGCATGTACTCGCAAGCGGGACCATATCCTGCAAAACTCTCTTCTATGTAAAACGAACGCAGATATTTAAAAGGCAATTTGTGGAAGAAATGGCTCTCTTTATTCCCTGTACGTTCAAAGTGGCTTTAAATTGTTGTCTGTTAGGAGAGACCTACGAGAATGTATCTGAAAATGTAAGCAAACTGAAACTAAAGAATAAGTATTTTTGTAGAAGCTTACAAAACATGATGTACCAATCGATACATATAGACACCTGAACGATGTTAAGCTTCATCAAATCGGCACAATGTGACACATTTTCGTGTCTCTGCGTAGGTTGGTCCCAAATTACACCCTCGCATTTTCAGAATAATGTAACAATTATACTACGACGACCTCTGTGGCGCGGTGGGTGAATGTCCGCCTGCGACGCAGGAGGTTGCGGGTTCGATTCCCGCCTCGGGACAAATATTTGTACGATCTGCAGATATTTGTTCAGGGCGATCTGGATGTTTTCAATATATAATCAAATATCTATCTATGTAGTGTATTGTATTATGTATATCAGTTATCTAGTACCCATAACACAAGCTCTCCTTAGCTTGGGGCTTGATAATGCTGTGTTAATTGGCCTGCATTATTTATTTATCATACTAACTAGCTTATGATTCACATTTATGATGACCGTCTGTATATAGTAGATGGTTCGTCACTACCGAGCTTATGGGTGGAATGTTATTTGATCGAATAAATTGGAAAACTTCAACCAATTTACCAGCAACAGCGAAATTTAACCAAAGAATTTAGCACCAGTTTCTGCTCGTTACAAAGTAGCATAAGTTTTATGCCAGCTCAAGAGCTACACCTATGAAATTTCAGTACGATCTGTTGAGAAATTTTGGCTAGATCGGACAAGTAACAAACATCCATCTATCCAAGCTTTTGCAATTGTAGGTAACTGCCCAAATTACAATGAAATCTTGGACAAAGCTATTTGACGAGTTGAATACCACCTCACGAACAATGCCAATCAATGACAGAAAAATGCCGTAGTTTAGGATTAAAAAAAAACGATTGAAGCCGCGGGTCTAGACTAGTATTAAATTATATCACATAATAGGTACACCCTTTTTTCTATCCTCGCGTAATTCAAAGTGCGCTCTGCAACGAAAGTATAATAAGATTGTAATTTATGAATAACAAAGTTCAATTACTTTGCAAATTAAATTTGTATTGAGAGGAAAGTGATAGGTTTTAGGAGATCCCCAAATTCGCAGCAATCAAAGTCCAAAAATTTAAATTCGTTATCGAACGGGAAAGATTCTTCGATTAATATTTTTGTTCTTCTAAACTTAAATGGAATTTTTAAATTAAATAAACTATAGGTAGTTAGGACAAAAATAAACCAAACCAAAAGAATTACTTTGATGTTTTAGGCCAGAAGCTCATAAATTTTATTTTTGTAGCTACTTACATGCTGCCCATGTTCTGCAAAAATATTCATTCATTTTACTCACAGATTGTACTGAAGATATTTTGTTACTGGTTTTTACCGCTACTTTCATAGATCGAGCGAGAGTAATTCTTAAACGACATTGGAAGGTATACATATTGTACTTAATACGAAACGAAACCCGAAAAGCCTTAACCCACATAGAGGCTGTACGCAGGGTTAAAAAGGACTCGGCTGGCAGTATATCATTTATCTCTGAGGATGTACGGTACATTTAGCTTCGGGAATGATTCCTCAAAATCCGAATGTTTTTCAACGTATGTGGAGAAGAGCTCGGCCATATTTTAGCCGGCAACACTCCATTAGCGACGCGGAACCCCAACCAATACGGCTCGGGACAATCTGCACTGACAGGGGCATTCACCCCGCGTGCAACCACCCCTCGTTTTTGTTATAAAATCAATACCTAAGTAGGTATATTTGGAACACGGCTTCCTTCTGCAACAATATACGGATGTCGACTTGCAAGATGCAGGATTAACCGAAATCCAATTTGGAAAGAATGAATTCCTGTCTGAATAGGTTTCCTTTTCTATAGAAATAATGGATCATTCGCGGCAGTCTCATTGAATCGGTCCCATCCTATCCCCACTGAGACTTCTGCGAATGGACACTTTGCGAATATTTGCGCAAATACCTAGCCAAGAAAGTTTACCTTAGATCAGCTATTTAATTGCCGCAGATAAATAAAATCAGTTTCCATATTAACTAAATAGCAGCGTTGTGACAGAAATGTGAAGTCAAGGATTTTCATTCTAGTTCACGGTTGGAGTGATACACGTGTAGACATTTAGGTAATAATTTGAAGGAAATTTTAAGTGTTAATCTTTAGCTGTTCAAAAATTCAAACGAAAATGTTTATTATTTAGATATGTCTAAACATGCCATTAGAGTTCCTATTGATCGAGAAGGTAGGTACTTATATCGCAGGTAAAAAGACATTTTACGTTTTGTTCTTCGACGTTTCGATCACTGAATAAGTGAGTTACTCCCAACCAACAACGTCTCGTCACGTTACGTTACGTTACGTTAGTAAAGTACCTAGATCATCAGCATACTACATCTGCGTGTAGATACACGTAACATCTCACCTTTCCCTGTGTGGGTTAACTAGAAGCTTCCTTATTTAGGTCAATAAGATCCACTAGGTATATATAATGTGCGTTTAATCACATCGCCTGGGTACGCAATTCATTTCATTATGTGCCTGGACGCACAAACTCAATGCTCTACGAAAGTTTGATTGATACCTCACTTACCCGATTGATACCCAAAATAAATCAAAGGAAACGTCGATCAGCCCGCCTATCTAATAAAGTTCATATTTTTAATGGTAATCGACATAGATATAAATACAATTATAGTAGATATGTTACGAACGTTCAGTGCTAACTCTATAGTGTGTGTGCAAAGATACGATTTTTTTCATTCTTTTCAAACATACCTGCATATGAACAACATAAGTACAATACGAAAAAAATACTAGACCGAAGTGTGACCGAGATAACGAGATAACAATTAGCACGCTATTCAGTTCCTCCCACCTCAGTCACGTCTATGACTGAGGTGGGAGGACACAATTGGACCTAATTTGCGGCTGCCTCTTT
This sequence comes from Eupithecia tripunctaria, assembly GCA_955876795.1. Taxonomy (NCBI): domain Eukaryota; kingdom Metazoa; phylum Arthropoda; class Insecta; order Lepidoptera; family Geometridae; genus Eupithecia; species Eupithecia tripunctaria. Next base: position 7,946,132 of record OY041609.1, on the reverse strand, counting down.
CGAAAAGCCAGTGCCTCATCTCCCCTTTCTTACATCGATGGTAATAGGTAGATGATATAATGCAAGTGACAAAAAGCTGGAATAATTTTACGATCAGGTTTTTTTTTTGATTATAATTGTTTTTGCACGTTCATTTAATAAATTAGACTTATAAATCCGACCATGCAGTAAAAAACATAAAAAAACAAATACAGTCGAGTTTAGACCCTCCTGTTGAAGTCGGTTATAAATAGCTATGTGGTGCTAGCTTGGAATTTGCACCACCCCATCTCTTCCAGTGGGTACCGTAACAGGCGACTAAGGGATATCCACCGGGGGCGGGCAGCAGCGCCCCTGGTTTACTTATCCAGCATGCTTTATATTATAACATATGAAATTGGCGTTTTGTATGGGAGGAACAAAAAGTCGAATATTTTTTAATATAATATATTTAATTAATCAAAGTATGAACCATTATTTTCTATGCACTTTTGCCATCTTATAGGTAGTTCATTGATCCCTTTACTAAAAAAAACAGTCGGACGGGAATCAATAAAATCTTTGAAGGCGATTTGGACTGCCTCATCGGACTTGAATTTTTTCCCTTGCAAGAAGTTATCCAAATTTCGAAAAAAATGGTAATCTGTTGGAGCAAGGTCCGGGGAGTACGGAGGATGTCTTAGACTTTCCAATTGAAGCTCTTCTAATTTAGTAGCCGTCTGTTGCGCAGTGTGTGGTCTAGCGTTGTCGTGAAGCAGCAGTGGCGTGGAGCGATTGACCAGCCTAGGTTGTTTAGCCGCTAGCTTTTCCATCATGGTTTGCAATTGCTGACAATAGACATCAGCCGTAATAGTCTGGCCAGATTTGAGAAACTGTAATGAACAATACCGGCACTAGTCCACCAAACGCTTACAAGTAACTTTTTTGGGGTTAATTTTCGCTTGGGGCAGGATTTGGCTGGCTGGCCAGGATCCAACCATTGCGCTGAGCGCTTCCGATTATCGTAAAGAACCCATTTTTCATCACAGGTAATGATTCGGTTTAAAATACCTTCATTATTGTGCCGGTTTAGTAATGTAACGCAGCAGTCGACGCGCGTTTGCCGGTTTGCTTCAGTCAATTCGTGAGGTACCCACCTTTCAAGCTTTTTAATCTTCCCAATTTGCTTCAAGTGAATTAAAACAGTTTTATCACTAACATCGCAGCCTGCAGCTTACTCGGACGTGGTTTGCGATGGATCCGCTTCCACAATAGCCTTCAACTCTTCATTATCAACTTGAGTCTCAGGCCGTCCACGGGGCTTGTTCTGCAGGTCGAAATTTCCAGAACGAAAACGTTGGAACCAAAAACGAACTGTGTTTTCTTTTGCAACACGACTGCCATACACATCATTCACCCTTCGAGTTGTTTCCGCAGCACTAGTGCCACGGCGGAACTCTTACTCGTAAATAATGCGATATTTTAAGTTTTCCATTTTGTAAAATGAGTGACGCAAACAGAAAAAAACAGAAGAAAAAAAACAAATGAATGACGATCATCGAAGCACAAATACACGAGTCTATAGCTGTACAAATTTGAATTTGGAATTCCTTACCAAAGAGGAGAAATTTGTGATTAAAGTGGCCAGTACGAAAAACGCCAATTTCATATGTAAGGACCTAATATTATACCTCGGCTCGGCGATTGTGCTGTCATCGATCTATGCTTGAGCAACGTTTTTCCATGGTATAAACGTCACTTACCTAAGCATAGCTCTATGACTAAGCAAGCTTTCGTGGGCCTTAGTGAGTCAGCTCTCTATTCTAGAATGCTAGTGCAATCTAAAATGGATAACAGTCATATGTTGAGAAACGAATGACTAATTCGCCCTCGGATTCTGGGAGTTTGAAGTTATTTTGGATAACCTAGATTGGCTGGCTTCAGGTGAATTTTTAACGATGAATCAATTCTAATAATTCTTGACATCAATACGTGAATAACCAGAATATCAGAATTGCTTTTTTATCCAGCTTCAGTGGTGCATGAGGCAAAGGTCTTCCTACGGCGCAGAAGGCTGCAAGTTCGATTCCCGCCTCGGGACAAATGTTTGTTCGATCTGCAGGTATTTGTGCCGGTTTTCTGGGTGTTTTCTATGAACATCTAATAAAAAAGTATCTATATTTTTACCATGTTTTAGTTTTCCAATTATTGTTAACGGTGTTTGTTTGTGTTACTAAGTACCTAGTCTCTTATTTTATTTTATATGTAGTGTTTAATAAATCATTTTCTTTCTTTCATTCTTTCTTTTCTTCTATATCTTCGTAATGTATTGTATACGTAGGTACTATATGAGTGATGGTACCTACCCTTAATGTGTTTGAGCTACAAATAAACGTTTCCATTTCTATTTCATAACGAAAGCTCTGCTTTGGGCTTTAGATGTGGCTTTAGATGTGGGCTAGTGTGTGAAAATCCAACATTATTTATTATTATTATTTATTTATTCAAGTGAAGCCACATTCAGAAGCTACTAAATATTAAACTGGATAGACGCAGGAGGTTTACTGGCGCTTTTATTTGGTCCATTATGATCGTACATTAGGTCGGTAAACCACCAATTCTCTCGGATATTACACTTTTATAACAGCGAGAAACGTAAAACAGCAATTATAACTTTTATTTACCCACTTCGATGTGAAGCGATTAAGCGTTTGTGTATAGCCAGCTGTGGAGCAATATTCAAATTCATTCCCGTGGCGCGAATAAGCGAAATTACATCAATTTACAAATTGAGGGTGGTTAAATAACGAAATTGGTTTTGCAGTGATTGTTTTTTGATGATAAAATGTCACTAAAGTATTTTTTCACCGTTTGTTGTCTTTTAATCGCGTTTACGAAAACGTAGTTTTCATCCGACATTGATTGGACGAATGTCAGTCTGTCCGCTGTTATATCCATGCTATCGTGTGACATTTCATGACATGACAGCTTTTTTTATCTTATATTGACCGCGTTTAACTGAAATTGGACCTTGTACGAGTATAGGCAGATTTAGAGCCACTTTACTTTTATTACTTTTACTTTATTACACTTTACACTGTCGGATGTAAACTTCGTTAACGTAAACGCGTTTAAGAGGCAGCGAACGTTTAAACTGGACTTAGGCAGGTTGTACACGACAGCAAACGGGAGTTTTGCAAATGGCATGGGTAGAGATTTTAAGCTTTCAACAAAATCATTTGTAGTAGTGCTTACAGAATCTACTAGCTGAACTCAATTGTTTCCACTCGAAACTCCCGACAGCAGAACGATAGTTGCTACACAGCTCGGCTGACGAGATAATCCGTACAATTAGTTCCATGCAATGTACAGTCATAAATAGTATGGTAATCCCTATTTAATGCATCCAACCCTGTGAACAGTCGCGCCGAGAATTGGAAAACAATAGTCGTAACTTGGAAAACCAGAGGCAGTTTCACGGACATGGCCGCGGCAACGTCATACAAGCGCGTTATTCTTCGGCTCTCGATATAAACGAGGAAGCCTACATACACCCTGTTGAGGAGGAGGAAACTATAGGATAAAAGCAAGAGGTAACGCATTGGTGTCCCTAAATATTAATAATTTATAAATGGGTCGTTGTTGAATAGTCACCTAGGTTATTCGATTTTTTTAAAGTTCAGTATTCCCCCTTGAGAAAAGTTGTTTAATCCCTCGTAGAAGTCAATTCAGAGAGCAAAAAGATTTATGTATGCTTATTGTGAACTGACATGCTGTATTAAATAAATAAATATAAAAAAAAATTATAAATTAAATATGAATTTTAAATATCATATTTGCGAAAGTTATGTAAACTTGCCACTTGGAACGCTGTCACAATTCCACGGAAAATAGAGAAACGAAAAAAAGCAATCTTTGTAGTAAACAGTATGGCAGTCAACACTCAGCATACTGCACATTTATCGTTTTTCGAGTCCGAAACCACACTGAGAGCTAGCATCGCGCTAGGCACTTTCAGTTTGAACGCAAACGACGGCTTCATAATGTTTGATACAGCGCTCCCGCGCTAGGCGCGCAGTACTGAGGAGTTGACAAATATATACTGAGAAGAACTGAGGAGTTGACAAATATATACTGACGGTATACTGAGGAGTGGACAAATATAGACAGAATATCAAGAAAGAGATTTTTCCAAATATCTTAATATACATTTAACATTAAATAATTTTGTTACCTGAGCTTTGGGAAAGTTATAAAGAAGTAATCCTCTTTATAACTTACCCAAAGCTCCAGTTTATTTTTACCGACTTTTCCAGTTTATTGTTGTCCATCATTTCATAAAAGCTTTAGGCATTAGCGTTAATATGTAGAAGCAGATAAATTATCGTAATAGGGTACGAGGATAGACTCTCTCGCAAGTATAGGCTATATCACATTACATATTTATAACACATGCTTTTGATTTTTCACCCGACTCTACCAACGTTGAATTAAAAATTCCCAAGCTTCAAGCTCCTAGTTGGTTTGCAGTGGCTCCGGGATGTCCGCTCTGAGGAATTTTAACCACGCCACGCTCCAAGTCACCCATAATTACTATAGCCGGGAACATTCCATTCCTCGGGATACCACAGCCGGAACTATAGTCTATCTATAGTTAAATAGAGTGTAATATTGTCTAATAATAATACAAGGCGTTTTGTCAGAATGCTAATGATGAGAAAAAACCTCTTGTCTCCTGGTATCTAGTAATTGCATCTTATATTCTGATAAATTATTAAAGAAGCGATCGACGACGCCTAGAATTGTAATTGTATGTAGATGTCTCGCTAAAATGCAAAAAAATGTATGACGTAGTTGTGTGGTTATTTTATGAGGATGACGAAATATCATATTCAAGATATTCAAATGGGGACTAGTATACCATATTATTTGACTAGGGTGACACATCTTTAAATTATTACTGTCGAAAGCTTACGTCCTCGTCAAACGTAAAATTATTTCCTATGAGTCATATATTTAAGTACTTTATGAAAATTTCCAATGATTTTAATCGTTAGATACGCCCAAAAACTGTGACATTTTCTTTGAATGCGTGCGTTAACAAAATGGCGACGCACGCACACTATGAGTAGATAAAATTAGTGTTTTTATTAATAAACCTAACTGTTATTATTGCTTTTTATTGTGCCATCTCATTGTGCAATCACATAGCACAAACTTTTATGAACAAGCACACCAGAAAAAGACACAATGCACTGATTCAAAATGACAAAGACTGTGATTTGTGAGCTCACAAACTACGTTTGGCGACAAACACGGCGTGTTCTCACGTCGGAAAGGGCCTATCTAACGATTTAAATCTTTGAATATTTCAACAAGTTTGTTAAACGCTGACATAATTGCTTTGAACTTTATCGATACCGTCAAATTCAAGCCCACGCACAATGACGAGACACGCCTACGGCAAAAATTATGACGATCCAATCCTAGCTACTTACTATCCTACAACAACTTATTCCCCAACTTTGAAGCTATCATACAGGAGATCAGAACAGTAAACAATTTTGTTATGTCTACACCTAACGTTATCATACGTAACTAAGTTTACTAATTTGCCAAGTAGAACAACAAAGGTGCACAGCGGAAATTACTTTGTTTGTTCTTATAGAATACCTAATTTACAAAATCATTTTGAAGTATTATTATTATGAGCCATTCAGACTTGTTAACAAAACGCTATTTGATATAAAATAACCTTTTAAAATAAAAAGTTTTTGAGTGCGTAATAGAATAATATACTAGACTAAACAACTGTATACCTAGTTTCTTTTAAAATCACACGTTACTGTTGCTGCGGATATCGGTACTAAAATAAGTAATTCTTGTTGATTCCCCTGTCCCTATTTTCCGACCTATAAAAGGATCGATGGTGTTGTATGGCAAAGTGGATGTCACTTTAATATATCACCATGAGTCGCCCGATTCGGGGCAAGGGCTATAGGCGGAATAATCTAAACGTAAACGTATATTCGACCATAGGTGCCTATGTTTATTTGGATATAGTAATGGACGATAACGAAAATTACGAAACTTTGAATATTTAAACACTCGAAGTATTTTTAGGGTACCGTAGTTCAAAAGAAAAATAAACCCTATAGTATAACTTTGTTGTCTGTCCGTCTTTCAACCCCCTTTTCTCAGGAAAGCGTGCACGAGTCGAAATTAGTATCAAATACTCAAGTCGGTCGTAATAGTGACTTAGGGATATTCACCGGGGGCAGCAGCGTCCCCCACCAAACTGCGACCTTCAACCCGCATGCCCAGCGTGGGGATTATAGCACTTAAGATAAAACCCAACAAGGCGTATTTTTTGCAAGGGACCAAAACCGACAGTCCACATAATGCAACATTTTGATAAATTAGTAAAAAAGCACCAGAATACTTTTGCCCTTAAGCTTTTACTTAAGCCAGGTTAGTAGCTAAGCTAACCACACAGGTTTTCTACTTATTTATAACTATATCTGACCCGTCAGACGTTTTACAATAAACAGCGTTGAATTTCAATAAGTAATTAACCTTCAGTTTTCCAATAAAATTTGACAAAAATTCATCGATTTGAGTTGCATTTTACTATCCCGGGGTAAGTTATCTAATGACCTTTTAAAATAAACAGTCTTTACTTATTCGCCATCGTCCGTTCGCGCGTCGCGTCGTTCTGGAGTAGATTGGTCCGCTCCAAAAATAGCATTTTGAAGGCTGTCTCTGACCAGGTTTACAAAAACCCTATTTATACACACTGGATCTCCCTTCATATGGAGGGAAACAGAAAGTGACGTGCGGCAGCTTTTTGCACCGTGTTATTTATATTTTTGTTTTGTTTATTTTAATAATTGTTCTTTAAGACTGTGTGTTTTTAATGTGATATGGGTTTTTTGCCTGAAATAAACGAATTTTATTTAATTTTTTGTTTTTATTTTATTTACTAATTGAAAAAAATTACAAACCCTCAACTTCAACAGCCTGTATTGGTCCACTACTGGACGCAGGCCTTCCCCTGATAAGCGCCTCATTGACGTTTATCCCATGGCGGGTAAAGCCCATAATCCCCACGATGGGCATGCGGGTTGGGGATCACAGTTCGGTGGTAGAATTGTTCTGCAGGGGCGCTGCTGGCCGCCCCCCGGTGGATAGCCCTTAGTCGCCTCTTACGACACCCACGGGAAAAGTTTGGGCGGTGCAAATTCTAAGCCAGCACCACACAGCTTAATTTACAAACGGCACAACCGAAAAGTGAACAACCCTCTGTAACCACTTACATTACGACCTGCATGAATTATTACACAATTGTCGAACCAAATCACAACCGCAGAGTAGCAATTAGGCATAGGTTAACGTAATCATGAAACGGTGGTTGGTTTAACCAAAGTGCCAAAGGTTCGTTCGGGGGTAACTTGGCACAGAACAATTACCTACTTACCTGCATTTAATAAATATATTATTGTGTAAAAAGTTCCAAAGCCTGTTTGTTGTTCACTTTTATATCATAATCAGAAAAGCTCTGAAAAGCTCTTACGAATTTTTTTAATCGCACTTATATTATAAATGCGAAAGTTGAGATGTATGGATGGATGTTTGTTACCTCTTTACGTAAAAAGTACTGAACGGGTCGGGCTGAATATTTCTTACAGGATTCGCATACAGGTCATTGTATGTTAAGGTTCCCGTAAGATAGATATCACCTTTTGAATTTCTGAGTCACAATTAGAGACTTAGTCACAATTGCATTCATAGATATTTGAGTAGGTGGTCATCTCATTCACTTAATTTCATAATATAACGTTATGAAATCTACACAGCAAAGTTGCAACTGTCGCTGACATAGCCCGGCAGTCGGATATTGGCAGCTTCGTCGACTGCATAACACGACGACGATGGCACGAATTCAGCTACTTTTGACAATTCAAGGAGTGGAAATGATGTTGCCGGCTTACGAATGTGTTGCCGACACAGTCTGGCCGGCTTTTGGGTACTGACTGTCTTTTGTGTATAGGTTCCATTAGGTATCAACGGAAATGTATAGAGGTATCTAAGGTTATAAGCAACTTGAACCACATGAATAATTTAGAGGCAGGAACTATTTCTATACATGGGGATTACGTTGATGAGGCTTCCTACAAAATTATCAATTATAGCTTCTGCCTTTGGCTTCGCAAGCATGTTTCTAATATAAAGAAAGTTGACATGTTATTTCAGACGTAGGCCTACATCTATGCAATTTTTTATACCACTGCGTTCAGTACTTTTGTGGTAGTCTTCGTCCAAACAACTTACAACTTCACATCTCTACAAACTTTCTCCTTATTTATCAACTATCATAGTGGGATATAGCCGTGGCAGTCGTGGCGGAAGAATTGACCCCTCAAACTCAGCCCTGGATGTTATAAGAGCCGACCTAGGGAAGTTACCACAAGAAGGATCGCAGCTTCCAAACGCGTAAGATATACACTACCTGTCAACAATGACGTCCTCCTCACTCATACATTATTGTGTATTCAGCCCAGCAGGGCCTACGGTGTGTGCAGTGATACCTATTTAATTAATTATGTAGAGTGTAGTAACTTTAGACACATTACACCTATAAAAAGCAATAAATGATTGTGTATTATGTATTCGTCCATATTTTTAAACAACTTTACTGCATTTACCAATCCGCCTGCCAAGCGTTGTACCTAAGATTATGGCAAAACCTCCTTGTTTGAGCTTTTGGCGAGGCATGTCAAAATTGCTCGTAGTTCTTTCTACTAATTGAAATGTAGCAATTGGATTTGCCCGTAATCCGACTGGTAGAAAAATGGACTAAAAATTGTCTTAAGTTCTACCATAGGACTTCGCGATAATGACGAAGATGTAGCCATTCTTCGTAAAGTTCCGCGTGACGTCACGGCTAAGTAAAAAGTTAGTCAATTTTTACTCCCAAACTTTGACGCGCTGTGTTTCTGAATAATTTTTTGATTGAAAAAGAAAAAATATGTGTATGTGTCTTCTTATAATCGCGATATAATTATACTTTTTTAGCCGTTTGGCAGATCCCAGTACCCCTCAGAACTCAAAATTAGAATTAAATTAGTGGACGTATGTGTGCTAATGAGGAGAATATTCAGACTACAAGTAGGAGAATTAGAACCTTCATGCTTAACAAGTGCGAACATGATTGATATCAGTTACTGCAAGATAGAGTTACAAATAATAACAAACGAGCTAAATAATGAGCAAGGGGTATTTATATGTACAACGGCGATTATACATGCTAACGGCTTTCGGCACGCTATCGTTGAAAACTCGCCTTTGCTAAAAATCTAGGGGCGTGGGTTCCTGATTAAGTTCCGTTGAACCTTAAATTTTTAACGTTGTATCAGGGGTTCTTTTTCATTCAATTTCTTGGTGTAGGTATAAATAATTGAGGAGGAAAGGGAGACTTTCCCAGCAAAGGTACAGCAGGGTCTCATAATAATAACAATAACATAAAAAAGCTTCAGACATGCATTGCCCATCTCACATATACGTCGTCGGAACTGTAAGTTTTAATCCGTACAATTACTAGATCTGCTGTTTTATTGATAAGCAATAAAAAAACTACCGGTGTGCACAACTGCGAATTTATTTGAGCTTTAAATTAAACACTACCATAAGAAACACTAAAGTAGTTTTCACTACTGCATAATGGCGTTTCTCAGATTGCTTTTGAAGTAAATACAGCCTTACGCTAATATCGACTTTACGTCTTCAAGATTGAGTTTAAAGGAAACGTTACATAATGACCCCGTCGGTGGATTTGGAATAAGGTCACTGTTGTGAACACCAGCTTAATTCATTTTCAAATACAACAGCTTATACTCCGCCCACGTTTATTTTCCTTCGCTGAATGAGAGAATGCAATATTTCATAGTGACGTAATTTCTCAGCTCGATAAAAACGCTATCCTTAGTTCCGATATTTGTCTACTTGATGTGTTTCGCGTGAAAAAAAAAGAAAGAGTCCATAAAATATTGTATTTTTTCCTTCAGTCAAAAACGTGTAGATGATTCTAAATCATGGTTATTATTATTAATTCATGATTATGAATTTATGATTTTACCATGGGCATTACCCGCCCATAATCCTCACTTTAAACGCCAATATGGCGTTTATCAGGATACGGCCTGCGTCCAGCAGTGACCAATACAGGCTGTTGGGGTTGAGGCTGAGTTTGATTTTACCATGATTTAGAATACACACAATTATTATTAGTTTAACAAATAATGATGCAAATCAGTCGACTCTAAAAATATCGCAACTAACAATAGCGATGAAAAACAAAGGATTGTAGACGGAAAAAGACTGTACACGGAAAAACAGACAGACTATAATATCGTCTATCATAAAATGAATGACTACCACGTAAAACTTTTACTAGAACCCGACCCACCCAAATATAATGCTCAATTAGGCAACCATGTGACGTCACTTCTAAAAGTTCTAGTGATATGTTGTTCGTCTATTTTAGTCATAAGCACCTATTGATGGTTTACTCATTAGACATGTAACAGAAAAAGCCTTCGTGTGGTTTATATGTATCACTAACTATCACGCTAAAAGTGCGAATCAATGCGAGAGGGTGTTTAGATGGATGGAGGGATGTTACCTCTTCCTTCGATGTTAACAAAACTACTGAACGGATTTCAGTTCGGTCATCAAGTATAATCAGTTCACGTGGGATAAAAATCACCTTTCAACGTTTGCATAGAATCGACGCCTGCGAAGCCGCGGGTACTAGTAAAGTATAAAGTAGCCTTTGTCCGTTCCGGGGATACCATCAACCACCCTGCCAAATTTCATTGGGATTCGTTCAGCCGTTTAGGCGTGAACAGGCAACAGACAGACCGACACTTCGAATTTTATTAGTATGGAATTATGTATTTTTATTAGTATGGATTTCATCCCACGGAAACACTGTTTTTTCCGGGCTCAAATCTGTGTGATCTTTGTGTGTGATTCAGGATATAAGGATTCAGGATATAATTCATTCTGTGTGATTCAGGATATAAGGTATCTAGGTACCAACTTTCATTAAAATCCGTTTTGCCATTTGAGCGTGAAGAGGCAACAAACATCCAAACTTTCGCATTTTTAATATCACATGATTACGGATAAATTAAGCATTTCATAAAAAACCCTTCTTTACCAATATAAACAATAATTTCGTGATACGCCAATAACTTTACTAAAACATCATCACATCACACTATCACACTAATATTATAAATGCGAAAATTTGGATGGATGTATGGATGGATGTTTGTTACCTCTTCACGCCAAAACTACTAAACAATTCGAGCTTTTTCAATTAGAAATTTTACATACAGGTAATTTTAATCCAAGAATCAAACTTCTTTTTATCCCATAAATCAGTTCCTGTGGGATAAAAATCACTTTTAAACGTTTCCATAGGAGCCGCTGGGCGCAGCTAGTTTATAATATTAGCGTGATTCAAAATTTGTATGTTTATTACAAACTATCGGGCTAAATCGGGCTGAAATTTGTATTTTTCTTGGCCTAGACCGGGAATATCGCTATTTTCGTTCTTTAAATAAGGATCTTTGCGCATTTGAATGCGTGCGAAGGCGCGGGTGGAAACCAGTTTATAATATCTGAACGCGTGCGAACGGAAACCAGTTTATAATATTAGAGAGTAGTACAACACAATACAATAGAAAAATGCTATATTTTTCACCAGAAAAATAACAATTCAGAGACATTTTATAGATCGTAGTAGTCATAGTAATGGTGCTGTGTCATTGTTTCTAGTTTCATTGTTATTTTTCGATGATCTTTACTGGTGTTGGTTATTTATGAACCACTTCATCAGCGGCGAGGGACGCTGGCAAGCCTTGACGTGTAGCAGCTTGATGAACTCACATCCATTATCCTGTCCGCCAGACTTTATTGAAACCATTCCATTTTCCAGCTCTGTCAATAATAAAGCGATCAAGTGTCATTCTCACATACAGGGACGCTGCTGGAATTGGGAAAATAGCCTGTTACTTTTGACTTTTTGAGAGCTTTTTACTGTTATATTATATACGGTCTGCTGCTAAAATGTGGTCTATCAAAGAATATTAACATTATTAAATGCTAGTTTAACCTATTTGATTGTTATTTTCTTTGTTTTAACATTATATAATTACGATATTAGATTAAATTAGATTTTTAGGAAATTGATATTAGTTGGAATATATCGTTTGTTTGCCTTTTTGAAATAACATGTTATTTCGAGAGTCAAATTTGTTACATATTCTATCCTTACCCTTTATATATTATATTCGTCACATGAGTTTAAAATATGTGTAGTGACCATTGATTTATTAAAAACGAAGATGAGGCACTGGTTGCTCGAAAGTGGCAACCTCAAATTGTGTAAAATTGTGTTCTCCCACATCAGTCACCGTCTGACCGGCGGCACGGTCGGTCGTGGTCGTGATTCGCGTGAAATATTGTTGTCTCGGTCTCACTTCGGTCTTAGATACGTCTTTCCGTCTTTGTTTTTCTTTGTATTGCAAAGGACTGGAAATATAACAGTGAGAATATGTGTTTTCGTGTAGTTGTAACACATGCCAATTTTTGAGTAAGCGCTGGGAGAACGTAACCTATCTTCCCTTTTTAAATCAATGGTAGTGACGAGTACTCGTATTGTAAATTTGTCCCTTATCTCATTTGTTTCTATTTTACTTATATCTACGTCAATTTTTAAGAGCTGGTGCGATGTTCTTTTCTTTTCTCAGAGAAAAATACACGCTGACGTTATAAATAAAGCTTCCTTCCGTAAACGAAAAGCAAAAGGAGATCGCGACATAGGTAGGTACTATTTGTGTTAACGTTTGATTAAAGCACTGAGTAGCATTTATTTACGAGTATAAGGCAATGCCAACAATACACATAATGAAACGTTCACAAAGAACACAATTATATAATAAATGATAAATGATGTGGGTATTATATGTAGGTAATTAATGCGCAGACCATTTTCTATTGGTGGTGATCAGTGTATAACTATATATTCATGACCACGAAAAAACTCCTGAGCGATTAACTTCATGTCTAACTATAAAGTAGTTTCCAGAATAGTGTGTTTTAGTTTATCAGGCATGTTGGACTATGTTAGTAGGTTTATAATTTAGCTTCTCACGTGTCTAAAGTTGTAGGTAGTCGGTTTGGGCAATCGCTTTGCATAATGAGTTGGATTGTTCCGGAGTTGTTTCATAGTCTGCACATTGTTGTGTTGGCAACACACTTGGTTCTACATAGGTTAGTTAGTAAAAACTTACTAACAACAGATGAACAAATGTTCACGTTCACAATTTTCGTGGGTTGAATCATCTTCAGGTGGTCAGAGACACTCCAAGAAAACGGGTTTTACTATTTTCTAGGTTCTACAATAATAATAATGTGTAATTTAGAGAATGGATAAAAGTTTTTCGCACATCATTCGTGATATTTGGTAGTATTTTGACATTATATTATAAGGTTTTTAACTAAAATCATCATAATATGTCGAATTGACTCCAAAACTACAATGGATTCAGCAAAGCTTCATTATCACAAAAAATGCACCACAATGTGCACAAAATGTCATGTAGAAAATTACATTATTGTATAAAATAGAAAATAGTAAGATCCCCTTTTTTCCAGAGTGTCTCCGACCACCATATAAACTAATTCCCTATTTTCCGACCACATCTCTTTCTTATCATCCCATTCTGATATTCGTGGGTTTAGTAGAACCCGCTTTCTTCGAAATGAAATTGCTTGAATCCTTAACTTCCACCAACACATCTTTAAAGTAATTGCATGTTTGTCGAATTGCAGTGATGAATTCTCAGCGGCAGAAGACGGAGACTGATGAAGCAGTTTATGTATATTCCCTAAGTAAAATAACATGTTCACAATGATGCCGATTTTCAAACACATTTATACTTACCCACTGCCTTTTGTATCTGTAAAAAGGTTCTACCTTTGGGATCTGCACTAGTGTATTCAGGTTAGGCCTGACTAATTAATAAAGGTAAACGTGATAACGACCCGAAAATTACCAAATGACAGTACGAATGTGTTTTACTTTATTTTCTGCTGAGCATTTGTATTCTTTCTTTTATTATAACCAACAAAGATATCTTTGCCTACCCGACCTCTAGTAAAATTATAACGTCTATATTTTGCTACTGGCGCGTTATTCAGGCGTTATTCGTTTTAAGGGTTATCATTCCCATTCCCTCTATAGTTGAGATTCCCATACAATAAAGATAAAGTGGAGTCGCTAAGCGTTTTTTTACAGAACCAAATCTTAGCAGGAGAAGCGTCGGAAGGGTGGTAATGAAGTTCAAGGCAGTGCTAATTGATGTTAAGATGGAAGCCAGCTGACCGCGGCCCCTGGATAAGGAAATCCCGGTATTAGCCCTGAGGTGCTTAAGCACGCCCGGAGTCGGCGGTAAACACAAAACAACCTAAGGCTTATAAGACCTTCCAACACGTTCCATTGTAAGAAAATATTCCATTAGTTTGTGAGTTGTTGTGAGACGTCGTATCTTATTAATTTTCAGTAGGTTTTCAGTTTTCAGATCATTTTTCGTTCGGGCCTATAATAAAACTCATTCATCAGTAACGGTTTATGAAAATAACACCTACAATTTGTTTTTGAAATCCTACAAAGCACATCAATATTTTCAGCTATGAAATCATGAATAACTCGCGAAAAATTTTGGAACCCATCAATTAACCGTGTAAAACAAAATCGACTTCTCGTGGCTCGAGCACCAACGCGCGCCCAACTGTATATGATCGAATAGCTACATTTTTATTCGTTTTAAACTGTTCGCACTAACATAAATTGCCCTCGATTCGTTGGAAATTCAATTTCAATCCAACATATTTTGCTTTTGAATATCAGCAGCAATCGTTTTTATTATGAACTGGCGGAAAAATTTCAATATAACTCGCGGGTATGTATTGCATTCGGCCAAAAAGTATTACCTCGATAGTGTTTAAAGAATACCGGATTACGTTAAACAATTTGACCTGACCTGTAAATGACCATATACCTAATTATGAACAAAATTATTCTGGTTTAACACATCTTTCCTACGTACAAAACTAATAAAATCTTCTTACCCTGTTGGTTTAGATGTGCATTATTTATCTAGCCAGGCAGCGTGAAATATGTCACACTAGAAAATGAATACAGTACTTACCCATTATAAAATGCACGTCGAGTCTTGAAAGCTATTCACAATTGAATTATTATATAATCGTTCTCCCTGAGTTTCCATTGTTGCTGCCATCGAAACATCATTATTATCTGCGAAAGACCGCATTTACGAGAAGAAAGCGCAAAATGGAAAATAAAAACGCGCTGATGTTAAATAAAATAGCTATTGTGCAAAACTTTGCATATAACTAGGTACCTAAATATAATATCCAATTGTGATAGTTTGAGTCTTTGATGTCTATTGTCATTAAAGTTATGATGTCTGAACTTGTAGGAAGACTCAACAAACTTAATAAGCGTTCAGTCTTTCAAGTGTCGGAGTTGATCGAACACATCGTCATTATCTAAACTTGGGGCTCGAATCCTAAACTCTGCCTACATTTTGGTGGCAATTAGTGATGTCACAAGTTTTTAATTAAAACTGTCTAAATCTTAATACCGTCCCTTTTTATGCTACTCATCTACCGGTCCTCTTCTATATCCTCTATATCCTCTTCTACATATAGCTATAACTGAAGTTCCGAACATTGCTGAGCCTAACACATAAATTCAAACTTAGATAATTTAGTATTTACCTAGAACTTATCTGTTTGCTCGTCACTTATTTTTTACATTTACATAACCACCTAATTATAAAGTTATGAACCGCGTCACATCACATCACATAAATTGGTAGGTACCTAAATAATATAAATAGGTGGATGTTAAAGGTAAGTAATTACCAAGAGCTTCTTCCTTGTTATGAACATTTTGTTATTACTTACGAGGTACCTATAATTACAAGTCTAAATTTTACCTACCTTATAAAAGTTAATTTTGAACTTTAAATATTCATCATATTCATTTCGCTTTAAAAATAAAAATGAGCTCTCGACACGGTTTCATGCGCAAGATTTCTTGAATATTGTGAATGTAATTAACTTCTTGGATTGTTTTAAATTTCTCTCTAAATCTTATCGATATTGCATGCAATTTCAAATTTAGTAAATTTTATATCAATTAACTCAATAGTTAAGTTCCTGCATATGAAAGTACCTATTTCATAAAAACTAGGATAGTTCTTCACCAAGCATTATTCGGAGAAGATTTACATAATCTAAAGTTTAAAAATATGAAGTTCACTAAACTGGAAAAAAACACAGTCCTATAATATCGCCGGCTTGAAATTCTCGACTCCAATAAAAAGGTCTGCATCGAACGGAAATGAAATAACGTTAACCGGTTCTTCTTCGGTGCTTGCGAGGTGAACTGAGAGGTTTATTTCTTTTTTGTCGCCTTGTCAGAGCCTGTCCTGCATTCGATTATTTTACTTGCCCAACCCACACAGACGGAGTGGGAATAAAACATTTCGACGCGGTAACGAGGTCTGGATGAATAAAAAAATAAATAAAAGATATAGGACGTGTGCTTTGACTTTAGCACTTCACAACGTACACGTAACGTAACGTACTTTAACACTGCACAACGTACATACTTAGCATTTACAATTTCTTAGCAGTGTTTTGTTATATCTGTTGACATAATTGAGAAACAAAACCTTATTAGTGATTTGCATATTGTTTTTAGACTTAAGAGAAGTAGATTGATTTTCACGAAAGAAGATTAATTTTCAATAAGTGGAAGTAAATTTTCACCTACGCTAAATTCACTAAATTCATTCGTTCGCACATATTTCGTGAAAAGCAGTTTAAGAACTGTGTATCCAATAACATCCTGAGTCTCAGTTAACCTAAATTTGGAAAATAAAAAGACTATATTTTATACAATCGCCCCGTTTATTTTTATTAGGTACTACTAAACATTTATTTTTCCAACATAAAATTTATACATTTCTTGTTCCTACGTACGTAACCGTATTTCTTGCCTTACTGTGGAAATTGGATATGTACTAAGATATACAGACAAACCTCCATCAATCATGAACATATATGTGTTAGAGCAAACAATAGCCTGATATCTGAACAGATCATGTATTAAACTCGGAGCATCCGTCTATGGGTATCAGTTCTAATATATGATACACAATTAACACGTCCCTACGCTACTCATCAATCAGCTGGAAATCAGGCCATTGTACAATGATATTACTTACACAACTTTCAGGATTTAATATAATCTTTGGATTCATTTATGTGATAAATACACAATTATTAACATTATCTAGGAGTCATCTGACATCTTTCTTACACAATTTTAACAATGCAGATATACATTTATTTATTTATATTCAGTTAATAATTATTTGGCGATCATAGTCAATACCATTCCATATCACGAGAATTTACACTTACATTCTTCAACTAATCAGTCGCGGATCCATCATTGGTCGGATCCAATGTATCTAACGCTCCTTTTACACTAAATAAATTATATAATACAAAAAATATTACACTAACCTGTTTAGGTTTTACATACATACATGTACCTTACGTATAGGTCGAGTTTTTCTTATAATACACACAAATTTACAATAAATTCTGACATGTCTCTAGATATGTAACAATGCGTACATAGTGGTAAATATGTATTCGATATAACAGTTTATACATCTGTCGCACAGCCGTTTTGGAAGCTATCCTCGCTGGACGGCCTCGTGATGGTGAGCACGCGCTTGAGCGCCGAGACTGGCGGCAGCACGGGCGGCGCGCGCTGCCATACGCGGAGCGTGCGAGCGCCGCCCACCGGGAGCCCGTAGTCGGGCGGGTAGGGCGCCTCGCCAGCCGGGGCCGCAGCCGCCACCGCCGCGTGCGACCGCGGGAACGTACGGCTCGTGTAGCCCAGCTCCTCTTGGGACCCGTTCACGCTGCTGTTCTCTATGATCGGTGTCCTATCGTTGTAGAACGAAGGAATCGCTGAGCTCACAGCGCGAGACAAATGGTTCGCCTGGCTCATTTTCATCTGTTCCCACAGGCCTGAAGGATAGAGAGAGTCTGAAGCCTCGCGGGCGTATTCACCGCTTCCCGGGCGCGCGACGCTGTCCGGCCGCGTGTCGTTGATCAGATCGGGGTCTATGGAAGCGGATACCGTGGGCGACACCACGACAGGCCCGCCGGCGGTCACGACGCTCCCTCGCCCCTCGTAGTGATTTGTCGTGTATGGTATGTCGTTAACTCTCGGGGGCTTTGACACAGGATTGCACTTTTGTTCATTATAGTTGGGTAACTCCTGTCTATTAGCTAATACCGCAACATGGGGTCTATCTGTCGCCGTTGGATGTACTTCGTTTCCTGAGACAACCCTATCGAGAGTGTTTGGTGTTTTGCTCTCGCAAGCTGGCGTGGGACGAAACCTCAAGAAAGTGATGAGCAGAGCCAAACAAATGATAACAATGACTAAGAACAAGGCAGCACCTAGGCTCGCTATCTGCGCGTTGCCCAAAGACGCCATTCCAGCCGCCATCTGTGTTACGTGTACAGTAAAGTTTGCTTCGGCATTTCCACCCCTATTTTCAGCAACGCAGTAAAACTCACTGGAATCGGATTTTTGCGTGTTTGTTATTATTAGGGTCGATTTCTTTTTTACGTCACCGTCCTCGAAGACGTAAATTTTCTGATAGGCGTTGAAGTGGGTGCCATTCATAAGTAGCCTTCCATTCCAATACCAATTAATATTAGGACTCGGAACGGCCTCTGTTCTGCATATGATGGTTGTATTCTCTCCAACGGTGGCCTCTACGTGCCGGCTGACGGGTAATATATCTGGCTTACAAGCGAATTCCTCTATTGGCAGCTCCGAAAAGGGTCGATTAGCCAGTCGACTCGGCGCCGAGCAACTGGGGGTCGCCAGCAGTTTATGTTTCGCCAGCCATGATTTAAGCTCACGAAGTCGGCAATCGCAAGTCCAAGGATTGTCAGATAAATCTATTGCTCGTAACTTCTCTAATCTCTCCAGTGATCTAAGAGGCAGCTCTCGGAGCTTGTTGTGGTTGAGCTTTATAGATTCCACAGATTCTAAACTTGTAAATGCGTCGGTGGCTATCTCTCTTATGTCACATCTGGATAAATCCAGCTTAACCACGTTTTTGAGGTTTTTCAAAGCGTCCGAATGGACTTTTATTATAGGATTTTGAGCCAATGTAAGATCTCTTAGAAACCGAGGATCCTTGAAACTATCTGAAGGTATATGTGTCAAAAGATTGTGTGACAGATCTAATTCTACCAAATTAGTCAAGCCATTAAAAGCCCTTTCGTGTATTTGGCCTATTTTGCAACTGCGCAAATAAACTCTTTGCAAATTAAGGAGTCCTGTCTGGGCGAACGCTTCCTGGGGCAGTATTTGGAGATTATTCCCTGAAAGGTCGAGTACTTGCGTGGCTGGGTCCACGGGCTGTGGCACTGTGATGAGAGCCCTGTCCACGCACTCCACGGTCTGCTTGCCACCTTTCCACTTGCACGCGCACACGGCCGGGCAGGAGCCGGGTGGAGCGACGCTGGCAAATATAGTTTCCCACACCATAACACTCATCGTCACTACTAACCACTTCATTTTGCTTCCAATCCAATTTACACTGAGTCACTAAACATTTCATTCACTGCTTCACATGAGTTTTGTAAATAATCACTAGAGTTACGACACGATTTCACAACGCTAAGTTTATAAGTCGGTATCGTATCACATCACCACTCGAGAAAGTTGAAAAACGGTACATGACTGTACGGCGTCCACTCGCGACGGCTCTCAATGAACTGAGAGGGAAGGATGGATCGTCGGCTCGTCTCAACGCATGCGTGTCGGCGCGCCCCGCGCCCCGCTCTGCGGCGCCCCAAGCAAGGCAACTGAATCACCCGCGCGCTGAGGAGCTCTACCTACCGAACTGTCGAACCAAAGAATTCCTAAAGTATAATTTTCTACCTGGCTGCGACCGCAACCGACCTTCCGGCTTACCAGTCCAGCACGTTCATTCATAAATACCTGGACTAGCGGCGGCGCGGGCATTGATACCCGCCCGACAATAACGTGCCCGTTGCACCACGCAAACCTCTCCCATTTTATACAATACTTCGTCTTATTGTTGAGATCACGTTCGTTGGGTGTCAGGTAGACGACTAAGTAATTTCATTGTAAATAAACTAGCAGACCAAAGGAAAGGGCAGGTTTATGGTGACAATACTACAATAGTGCCTACAGGATGTGTTCTTAGAAACGGCACAAAATAGCTTCATTCAAGTTTCTGATTTCGTAACTTTTGTCTAGTCATCTTTGCCAATAGGTAATCATCTCGGGGAAACCGGTCTTTGTATCTAAATCCAGCCAACTATGATATGATAAAAATTTACCAATAGGTAACTTTATAATTATCATATCATATTTTACGTAGCACGTATGTATACTGCTAGTGCCAAGTAGGTAAGTAAAATATGTAGGCGTGTCCTATGCCAGCATATTGGATAGCACGTGTATAGCAAAAAAGCGCACAGATGCCATGAGAGTCTGGAAGGGAAGCTAATAAAATGTAATTACTGATGAGGGGTGTCACGAGACCGGCACGCTCCGCCATGTGTGAGCTGGTGTCAGCTGCGCGGACAGCTGTCGTCGGCTGCAGCAGGCGCCACTCCATAGCACTCCCAAGGCTTCCGAGGCTCCAAAGCTTTTTAATGACATTATGAGAACCATTTACCCGACTCCGCCCGGAGTGGATCTAACAAGGCGTCGTAGAATGTCGCTTGATCCGATTACGTCGATAACTGAAAGGTAATTTTAGTAATGTACACCCTCTGGCATTTAGTTGACTCAATGCTACCTTGACATGCACGAATCCAATAGTTTTAATCTTTGCAGTAGGCATTCTATTACTGTTTTAGAAATACTAGGTTGCTTTTGTCCAAAACTTTCTGTTACATTCTGGGTAATGTAACTAAACTAAGGAAGAGCGAAAACTCCTAGTACAAGTATTATACAAGGAGGCTTCAATATATAATAAGAATTATACAGCCACCCAGTATACACTGGGTGGCACATTTAGATAGGCCAGTATGGGAAAGTCTAAAACTATAAGGCATACGAAGATCTCTTCATAGGCCAACCATGTCATCAATTTTAGTACCAAGAAAAACTGAATTCATACATTTAAAAAAAACTTGTACTCAGCTCGGGAGTTCGGCACTCGAGCCCAAAAGTTTTGAAAAATAAAACTAACACTATTTATATTTAGATATCAGAGCCAGAGTCAGAGTCAAATCGTTTATTTCTTTAGACTTACAATATAAGCACTTGGGCGACTCAAATTTTTACTTTATAAATAGCTAACTATTTATCAAGCTGTTTATATAGTAAAAATTTTACTTGTCTAAGTACTTATTTTGTAAGTCTAAAGAAATAAACGATTTGACTCTGACTCTGCTTGATAAATAGTAATTACTATCAAACTATCGATTGTGTAGGTCTTAAGGAGTTAATGTTACCAGCAAACATGATGTCTAAAATGAATAAATTACATTGACCTGTGATAATGTATAATAATAATAATAATAATAATAATAATAATAATAATAATAATAAGCCTTTTATTCCAAATCTTAGTAAACATTTGATTTCGTGTGTTAGTTAAGAATGAATAGAGAATATTAATTATGTATTAGGTATGTCACTTGTTCATGCATTATTTGTAATTAATTTAAACAATTAATAGTTTTCTTAAAAATAAACACTTTCACATAACATGCAATATTGTCTTATGATTTGGGCACCCATTTTCGGGTGAAGGCCTCCTCCATCCATCTCCACAGAGTCCTGTCTGCGGCGTGTCGCGTCCACGTGACGCCGGCCACGTCCTCGATGTCATCTCTCCAGCGCTGACGGGGGCGGCCGCGCGCTCGCCGGGCGTCAGCGTCGCGCGGGTACCAGTAAAGGATGCGCTCCGTCCATCTCCCATCAGTGGTCCGTGCCACGTGCCCCGCCCATCTCCACTTCTGTTGACAAGCTAGTGTTGCTGCGTCGGTGATTTGGGTTCTCTTTCTCAGGTCTGAATTTTTGATGCGGTCTTTCAGCCTGACATTTAGCATACTCCGTTCTGTTGCCCTTTGGAAGACCTGTATTTTAGCTATTACCTTTTTTGATAGAGCCCAGTTCTGACAGCCATAAAGGAGAGTGGGTAGGACAGACATCTCCATAGCTGTTTTCTTGATAGTCATTGGAATTTTGGCTTTAAATATATTTTTGTGTGACCAATACTTGTTCCAGGCTAATTTGATTCTCCTTTCTACTTCTGTGAGTGTCTGGTTGCTGAAAGAAATATTTTGACCGAGGTATACATACTCATCAACATATTTTATGGTATGTTCCTGTATTTGTATAGGTGTCTTTTTACTATTGCTTAGAATACATGTTTTGTCTTTGTTCATTTGTAGGCCACAATTCCGGCTTGCAGTGTCCAGTGTCTGGATCATTTAGGCTAAATCATCATGATCCTCGCTCAGAATAAGTATGTCGTCAGCAAAGCGTAGGTGGTTTAGATATTCTCCATTAATATTGATTCCTTTCCCTTCCCAGTTGGGGTAAAGGTAGCTGAAGATATACTCTAGCAGAGCGGTAAAAAGGTTCGGTGAAATAGGGTCCCCCTGTTTGACACCTCTTTGTATGGGAAATGGTTCTCCCACTTTTTCCCGTCCGTACTGAAGCTGTACTGCGTTTATATATGTCTTGCAAGATTCTGATGTATTTAATGTCAACTCCCTGTGACTGGAGTGCTCTCCATAGAGCTTGATGCGAGATGGTGTCAAAAGCTTTCCGGTAATCTATGAAGGCTATGTAGAGTTGTTTGTTATATTCATTATAACGTATATAAGGTAATTAATGATTGACTTTGTGAACGAAAAAAAACATCTGTATTTATTCCGCGGCTTCACATGTTTTATCCCTGGATGTAAAGTTACCAGTTGTGTCCTTGCACGTGTATTTACAAAATGTTTCGTTCATTGCAGATCTTAGGTAGTTACCAAATCTACACAAATCTTCACAAACTTTAGCCTTGATAGTATTAGAATAGGAAAGGATATTTATTCTATCACTGTCACTGTTAGAGACGAGAGGTCTAAAGTACGTCTACCGAATTTATAAAAATATTATATTTTAGCGTCCTACCTCAGACCAAATAGATTGTTATTATTAGGTATAGTCTGAGCATCGTACGTTTAAAAATAAGACTAAGAAAAAGCAGAAAATAAAATTAATATGAAAATAAAATAATATAAAATTGTAGTGGCGTAGGTATGTATTTACGAAATACGAAACGAATTTTTGTCGCTTCAATATCTTCAAGCTATAATCGTAGTAGGTAACCCAACAACCATTAAATCGGAGGTAATTTAATTTTGTTAATGTTTCTTGCCCGGATTTGCTACGCCATTCACACCCCTATATTACAGGTAACTCTATTTTCCTACATGTTACTTACTTAATAAATTAATCACCCTTTCGTCAAGCGACGCCGCCTTATCAAATTTAAATAACTAGGTTCAGTACGTAGTATGTAAATAGATGCCTACTTTCCACATTAATGAAGTGTTTTAGATAAACAAATATCCGAACATAAAAAAACCACTTCATACAATAACATTCTACTCCAGGCTTCACTCAAAATTCATTCTTCTTATCTACACTGTCATCAAGTCAAGAAAATATAATTAAATAATCGAAATTAAAAGAGAACCCGCCATTCAATAAAATAAAATAAAATCTCTAGTGTAATATTGTTGATGATTCAAAATAAATTCGGCTTATAGAATTCTACGAGTACATTATCATCCTGACTGCTTTTACAGCCGCGGGTGAACTGGTCGAGTAAAATTCGCCATTCTCTCCTATTCTTGGCTTTTTCCGGCCAGTACTCCAATTGCCCACTATTTAATTTGATTATAATGAATTAATTATGAGAAAATATTGTTAAATGAATGAGGTATATTATTATAATTTTATGAGATGCTATCATGTAAAGTTAATGTTTCTATATACCTATATATAATAAAAACTGTAATATACTAAAATCTGTATTGATTACCTGGTTTCTTTCTGGCTCTTAACTTGGTGTTAGTAGACCTCCTAACTCCATTACGATTGTCTAGGTAGATGAATGGCTACGCCATTACAATCAAATGCAGTGCATTCATTCGAATAATCCTCAACACATTCAACTTCTCCACATCAAAACCGACTTTGGGCGTTTGTACATTGGCCGGCCGGCCCGGCACCGATAACAACACCGCACCGATATCGGGGGACGCATAATTCTATGAAATTTTATGGCTCGCTGTCTCATTGGCCCGACCATCGATCGTCGCGCCGCCAACTAAACGTCATTTACATCACCCTCTGAGACGTATTGAAGGAGCATTTACGCGTGTTTATCGTAAGAAAATGCTAACTCAGTCGGCGGAGACAATGCGGAGACGTACTGAAGTAGCATTTCGAAATAGGCGGCCCGGCCCGACGTCGATTCTGACATGCCGGCGCCGAGATGTCTTTATAGCATGGGCCCGAACGTAACGAATATGTTGTGAACCTAGGTTCACCACTAAGATGCTTGCTTTGGTACCAGTACCAACGCAAGCATCTTAGAAGGGCTCATCATCATCTCAGTCACAAACTCGTCGTGTCGTGTCGCTCAAATGAAGAATGTAGCTGTCGATGTCGGTGCAGTATCGATGACGGGCCGTGTAGGCCAATGAATAAACGCACATTATCGTATGAGGTGAGCTAGCGAGGTGCCACCGCCGCCGAGTAGAGTTACGAGTACTGCCGCCGAGTACAAAGTGGCAGGAACCTACCGAGCTGTCTATTGTCCGGGTAGCTGTCGTACGCCGGGCTTCAGTTTATGTTATGTAGGATTCGATTTTTACTTTTGTTACGAATTACATAGGTTTTAATTCACACATTTTTCTCTATCATCACACTTTTATTATTAATGCGAAAATTAGAATGGATGAATAGATAAAGGTATATTTTATACTTTATCATCATCGAGTTAGGACCATCACGCTAAAAGTATTCTTTGGGTAGGTAGTGCGTCCAAAAATAGGTCGATGTAGGTCTACAACCGGAATAATTAATTACCTTCTTACACAAGTTAAAGTGAAGTGAATAGAAAATCAATAACACCTTATTTTATTATACTATGGTTAATTTAATTCCAAGAAATAAGAAAATTTCTGGATACTATTTGATATCTTGGAAATTACCTTATATCTTATTTGTTAAATAATTTATAGCATAGATGTTGACTAGTCTAAGCTTATTTTGGGCCTAAAGAAATAGAGTTATCGAAATCTGTAAATCTGAAATAAAACATTGGGTTTTTATTCCATAAATCAGTCCTCAAGGGACAAAAATAATATTAAAATATTGATCTCGACATGAATTCGGTCTATCTAATACCTCTTTAGAAGATATAGGTTAAGATATAGGTTGCTTAACCTATATATTTAATTTAAAAAAATAACCCAGAACCAAAGTGTAGGAAGCCGACGATAGAAACTAGTAAGTACCTGCCAACATAAATAAGGAAGGTTTACATAAAGACTTGAGTTTTCATAACATCCGGATACGGATGAAATAAAACATCTTAAGACAATAATTTTACAGCATACGGTAATATTTGGGGAGTTGGGAATTGTGTATTATCATAACATCTCTGTGAAATTAAAGTAAACGGAACCTAAATGTACGTCAACATTCATTCTGAGGCGAGATCCGCGGCTTTAGTTGCCGCGTCAAAATATTATAATTTTTTACTTAAATAATGAATAAAACTCGAGTTTTACCAACTAATATGCTGAAAAATCATAGCTATAACGATCTATGTGGCTAGGTGGGTGAAGGTCCGCCTGCGACGCAGGATGTTGCGGGTTCAATTCCCAAAATAAATCAGTGATATTTTTGATTTCTGTTGCTTCGGTACGTAGACTAAAGTAAAGAAGCGACGAAGAAACGTTTAGCCTGTTAGTTGTTAGTTTTCTAGTTGGAGCAAAACCCGTCTCAAGCTTTTTTATCCTCTAGATAATCTGTTATTTTATAGTACGCATTTTTGCACACCAAGGTTATGACAATTTGTTTGAATTTATTTATTATTTTGTTGTAGATGCGTATACATTGCCCTTTAAAAGATACATTTATTTTGTTAAGCCGAGTTGTGGGCACAGCGAGCTTGTGTTTGTTTCTGGTATTAAGATTATGTTTATCGCTTTAGCGATCAACAAAATATATTTTAAGGGAACCCATTGATATTTTTATGAGTGTACAGCAAGTTTTCATAAATATATTGACATGGTACTGTCATTATATTTATTTCTTTGGATTTATCACGTAGGAATTATCTGGAACCCATTTTATAGATTGCACGAACAGCCCTCTTCTGCAGCACAACGGTGTTAATGTCTGCTGCGTTCAGCCACAGCAGTTTACATACTAATAGAACTAGCTGAAATAAACATGTTTGGATGCGTCCACGCATGTAAGATGATGGATTTTTTGACTGCATATGCTGAAGAACTAAGTCTCTTCGATAGCTTATCTATACATATGTGGGTCCCCTTGAAGTTTATTATGTGAGGTGATCCTTAAAAATACAGTACAGTATTTCTACAAGTTCTAACGTTCCTCCTTTCACGTTTACATCAACCATCACTTGTAGGTAGAATAAATCTAATATATTTCGTTTTGCTTTCGTTAAACCGCTATATCAGGGGAGGCCTGCGTACAGCTATGGACCAATATAGGCTGTTGAAGTTCTGGTACCTCAAAGGGAGTTTAAA
This sequence comes from Eupithecia tripunctaria, assembly GCA_955876795.1. Taxonomy (NCBI): domain Eukaryota; kingdom Metazoa; phylum Arthropoda; class Insecta; order Lepidoptera; family Geometridae; genus Eupithecia; species Eupithecia tripunctaria. Next base: position 7,919,132 of record OY041609.1, on the reverse strand, counting down.
CACTACGAAACTTTTTAAACTTTCGCGATTTGTTTGATTATTACTTAATTCTTAAAGCTACAACATTCTGTAACTTAAAAAAATATATACTTTTTATGGAATACTATATTTTTTTAATACTATATTTCAATATATTTCCATGTAAAAGTGATTGTAAACTGCTTTGTAAACTTATTACAACAAACAAGAGAATAATAATGTTTATCTATCGGGTATTTATCGTACCTCAAGGCTATTCTTACTTACTTTACACCGAAAGCTTATGAACCAAGGATTAAATATAATTTCGGTTATCGGAACTTTTTTAACAACAAAACATCACAATAGCAGACCAGCGATAGGAAGCTGGAGGTGTTACATCCCAGTGTCTCGGAAACCACGTAAGTTAGGTCTTGCACCTAACCTCTCGTCGTGTCGGTTTGCCGTTCCAACGGATTATGAGTGACGGAATAGAGAGTGCACCTGTGTTTGCGCGCACACTTCTGCATTTAAATACGTCCTGAGCACCTGGCTAGTCTCCGTTGCGACGAAAATTCTGGCTAGTATAGGGCATCACAACTTCGAGTAAGTCGTACGTGTCCCAGGATTTTTTTACACATTACCTGAAATTTGAATGAATGAATGAATGAATGAATGAATGAATGAATGAATGAATGAATGAACACTTTATTGTACTAATAGTAATAAATATACATTAAAGTCTTATATCTAAATAATAAATAAATGTAGTACAAAAGGCGGCCTTATCGCTGAGAGCGATTTCTCCCAGGCAACCTTGAAATTTGATGTATTGATTGCAGTTTATATTGGCTACTTAATACATTAGGTTCATAGCAACCCTTGGTGAGGCAGAAGTGAAACCTTTCATCGCTTAATTTAGGCAACAAATAGGTACGAACATCAAAGTAAATTTTGAAAAGAATTAATATTTTTTCACAAAATGGCGAGTTGCGTTAAAGAACTGCTAACTGAGACCCAGAACATCAAAAATCAAAAGGAAAATCGAAAGCAGTCTATGTGCCGAAATTGAAATTCCTAATGAGACCATTAAACTCGTTTGAATTTTGTTGAGTATTAAATGCTTAGCTAAATAGCTAATTGCTTTTAAAATATCGCCTGAGTTCACATCCGTAACGTACATTTAATTTTTCTTGAGGATCGTAAAAGCCGCACAGTCGCCGGTCGTCTGCAATAATTAACAGTAAAACGAGAACGTCCCAATTTAATGATTATGAGCTAGTTCCGGTGGTCAGGCCCGAGCAGTGCCGCCCTCGCCGCCGGCTCTCGCAAAACCTACAATTTAAACAGTTGGAGGACGAAATAATTACGGCATGTGTTGCGCTACATGTTGTGACTCAAAGTTCACTTGTTTGATTAGATCGTTAAAACTAGACACGCCAGTTGTTTTGCCCTATTAGCTGTTATCTGGCGCAATTTTGTTCAAAAATATAATAATGATACTTTTACTTTTTATTTTGTGATGGAAAAGTTTTCGGGATACCGTAAGAAATTGAATAGCTCCCAAACATTTTGAGTTACAAGTACTCAAAATGTTTGGGAGCTATTCAATTTCTGAGAGAAAGTGTTGTAAATAAATTGAAACTTAAGAAAATACAATGTAAAGCCAAGAAACGTATTGTCTAGTTTTAAGATGTAGAGTTATAGAGTAGGCACCTAACTCTAAAACTCTTCCATTCTCTAAACGACTCACAACACAAATAATGAAATGTTCCTTCGTGGTTCTTTTTTAGGGTTCCTTACACCGAAGGATGTCAACGGGACCGGCTAAGCCTCCGCTGTCTGTCTGTCTGACTGACTGTATAACCACAAATAAGTTTAAAATAACAAAATGCAAAAAAGGTTTTATCTTCAACGGTATTACCGGTTTTATTTCCGTTTGGGGTAAACCCTAAAAAACCCCAATTTAGTTGGCACCACGTGGAATTCGTGAATAAAATAGTAGAGAAACTGTCAAAAACACCACCCCATTCATGGTAAGTCGTTACAGTGCGCAGCTTACGCAACTTCAAACTGAAACGGACTGCTTAAACTTTACGACTGCATTTACCTTTCGAAATTAATTTCATTGGTTGTAGATAGCGGGGAGTATCGCCGCCGTCCCGGATCCATTAAAGCTCAATAAGTCCCGTTTGGCTCACGCCATTCTGAATTTCAGCATCGGCGCATGGATAATCTGAATAAGGAGGCAATTTTAGAACACCCTATTTCAGATCTGAGGGCAACTGGCACGATAAGGCCCGGTAATGGCGGCACTCGGTAAATTAAAAAGCATGGTCCAACTTCGACCTCGGCACCTCGTGGAATTGTGCCGGCCATTTGCATTTTCCTGTATGAGAGTAGCTATTAAACGTTAGGTGCCGCCCACATGCTCGATATTAACGATTTTAAGTGAAGGCACTTTGCGCTTTCACAAAATTGGAAAAAGGTCATCGCCGTGCAATATCGGCGAACGATGTTGCAAAGGCCTTTTTAGACGGCAGGTACTTATGGTGTTACTGTAGGTCCCTCGTTCTTGCATGTTTAATAGAATCTTTGTAGGAAAGGTCGGAATATCAATGGCAAAAGAGTTTGGGTTTAGGTGTAGGGTTTATCTATAAAGCCCACGCATTAATTAGAAGTTCACAAGAGGACGACGCATAAGCCTTTGCGATGACCCATTTGACCATTGGCAGCCTGTTCGTACAAGCCTTGGTTAACCATAACTCGGCCAACATGTGGTCGCACCATTAACAAGCAATGATTCCAAGTTGCCAAAACAATTAGACTCATTAGAATTGATCAAAGAATATAAAAATAACGTAAATTACGGTTAACAAACCGCGCTCATTGTGCTCAGTATTCACAATCTCCTTTCACATTTATTTTCTGCAACACAGTTATTTTGAACGCAAGGCTACCTACAATTATGTAAATTTCATCGTATTATAAGCTGAAATATTATAATTATTGTACTGTTTAGGTATATGCGGCATACAGTAACCTTGTAAACTGGGTTGAAATAAATAAAAATGCTGGGCAATCCACACGACATCATCTAGCCTCTAACTAAGCAGAGCTTGTCTTGTGTTCAATCGACATGAGAGAAAAAAATGTTATCTACTGACCCTGTTCATTCCCTCCCAATTAGAGTAGGGGCCTAAGCCCTGCTTTGTTGCCGAACAGTTTAATCCCAAATCAATCAAATGGTAAGGTCTATAAACCAACCTTTTTACTTACTCTAGTAACATGCTTTCCCTTTCCGAAAGTCAGCTCAAACGCGTTAAATTATGTAATTGAAACCATGGTAGGAAAAGAAGATAAATTAACACTTTATATTGATTTGGAAAAAATACTAAATCAATTTAAGTTTATATTCGATCTACGTAAAAAAAAATATTTGAAATACCGTGAAACTGTCTTTTCTGAAAGTATCTATGTAAGTTCTATATAAAGTTACGGTTTAATTAAACGGTGTTTTTATAAAGAACCTGAAAATAGAGATAACAATATGCATGATGCATATTGCTAACGGTAACGAATAACGTAAGAGAAGCCAAACAGACCAACCTAAATCCTAAAATAACTCTACAAAACACAATATAAATCTCAATTTCATAAACACATCTCTGGGATTATTCAACAAGATACAAGGAGCGAGCATCTTTTTGTCGCAAAAAGTAATCGAGATTCCAAAAACTTTCTAACAAATAACAATGTCTGCTTAGAGTTTTTCTTGGGCGTCATTTAGAGGAAGTACGGAATAAAGTTATTTCTTTGCGGGACGTTTTGCGATTTGTTTGGAAAACTGATTGAATCTATTCGATAGTTCTAAATGACTGTTTCGATTTTACGTTTAAGTTACACAACATATTTCACGATAGTTAAGTACACTTTACAAGATAGAAAGAAAACTTTACAAGAAATAAAGTTCCAGAGGTACAATAAAGCTATCCTACCTTCTCTCGAAATCGAATCATATCCCGAGTCCTTTCATTACTGAAGGTATGAAGGTACGCTGACAAATCTTCGCAGAGCGTTCGAATACTTAGACCCTTTTTAGTGACCCCATGCTAGCAACAGTGTCAGAGGTATTTTTAATCTGCTACTCCATAACATCCCAATGTATGTTTACCTTGGTATTCTCAAGCATTATTGCTCTCGTTCTGATATCGATTCTCATAACAAACTACTAGGTAACTAAACTATCTCTAAATTACTTAAACTCCATCCTGTAACAAATTCCACACTTAGATAATAATGTGAAACTTAGATAATTATAAACCGTTGTACAGCGCACAGCAGATTCGGGAGACAGGAACTAGGCATGCATGCATATAGAACAGAGATGATACGCTCCCAAAACTCACTTCGTGCTTATCCCTAAATAGTATTTAACGGACTTGCTATCTCAGTCTGTCTGTTGGTCCACTTAGTTAGTTTTAATACAATATAGCTAAAAGTCATTTAGGCAAATCTTTGAGATACGCCACTTCCGCTTTCTGCCGTCGATATGTATTTTGGTGCGATTGTGCAATTTCAGCCGCAAGGACGGCTATTAGAATTTTAGAAACCAAAGAGCTGCGTAGCTTCTATTCCATTCCAGTATCATTATCCTACCCTACCCTATCATAAAAAAAAATTATGAACAAGATTTCACACGTGCTGGTTCTGCGGACTTTGACTGATCCCCACCCATAAGATGCTTATTACTTTTTGCCATATTATAGAGGTATTATCACTGAGTGGAAGTCCCGTCACTGGTCAATTATCATACAATGTTTTGAGATTTCATATTAATAACATTATTATACTTAAATAAACAAAGGCAGGATGTAGACAGATCAAGAAATAAACCAATTGGCGAATGAGCCTTGCTTTCATTGTTATAATAAAAGATCGACGGGCCTTTTGTTTGGGCAGGTAGGCCTTAATTGGCTTTTTAATGGATTACTCTAGCCCGGTGTGGCCGCCACCGTCGTTATCATGAAAATATAATAAGATAAAATAATCTCTTAAAAACCTTATTAATTGGTAGGTATGTAAATAGAATTTAATTAAAATATTTCTGGCGAAACGCGAATAATTAACAAGTCCATCTTCATGCTAGTCTGATTATGATTCACTCTCTTAACTAGCTTGTTGCCGGTTTTTAGGGTTCCGTACCTACCCAAAGGGTAAAACGGGACCCTGTCCGTCCATCTGTCCAACTGTCACGAGGCTGTATTTCATCAACCGTGATAATAAGAAAGTTGACATTGACACAGATGATGTATTTCAACAACAACTACTAAAAAACAGAATAAAATAAATATTTAATGGGAGCCCATACAGCAACCCTTCATGCGCTTGTCCATCTCGCACTTGGCCGGTTTTATTTTTGTTCTGATAATCGCCGAAAGCCATCAGATCAGCAAACAGTGACATCGCCATCTACAAAGAAAACATTATGTCCCTGTAATTATTTACCTGTTTTTAGGAAACAAAAACCAAATCAACGATCAAAAGTCCCCGGCGCCCATTATTTAGTACGAAAATGGGACAAGAATGAACAAAAAAAGTGAGTTTTTGTACCTGAACTGAACGGACGTGTTCGATCTCGAGGAGTAGAGGCATTTGTATTAGCACGCTGAGCGGAGTGCGGCGCGATTGTTTGCTATTCTCATTGCGAACAAAGTAGACGACGGAGAGTGCTGGAGCCAGTGGGATCAATGATACGTTATGCCGATTAGTCTTAGAAATTAACAAAAATATTAAGTTTATAAGAACATGAGTCATTTTTCAAGTTGTACATTTTTAGATAGGAATTGGTTTTATCATAGAATAGTCTTATTTTTGTTTAAGTAAAAATTTGATTTTATTAATTCTTAGTAGTTTCAGAACTATCGCTATTCTGGTTCGGCAAATTTCACGCCGCGTGCAATAACATAGGTGACAATCCGTGAAACATTATTCACGATAGCATACCGGAAAGCAGAGAAAACCAGCGAAGACATTGGTTGCCGACATCCGACAATATGCAGGCCATGATGGATGTCAATGGCACAAACCAGGCTAGAGTGGAAACTATTTTGGGCTTTCATCATTTTGCAAAGTCAAAGGAATGGTCCTAAATGGATTAAAGACCTACATCTGAAAATTGAGATATAAAAGGTCTGTAATGTTCAGGAGTTCAGGAGTTCCGCAGGGCAGTGTCCTCGGGCCGCTGCTGTTTCTACTATATATAAATGACCTGCCTAACATAACTAAAAATCCGTGCTTCTTATTTGCTGATGACATCTCCATGCTAGTAACGACTTCACGAAATACCGATATAAATGATTATACTCTTGACATAAATAGCGAAATAGCACGTGTTATTAAATGGCTCAACGATAATAACCTTAACGTAAACTTGACTAAAACAAACATAATACAATTTGGCACGTGGGCAAATAAAAAAAATAAATTGTGTATATCGAATGCAGGAACTAACATATCAGAAGTCAACCAAACTACATTCTTAGGCTTCATTCTAGATGAACACTGCAACTGGAAAGCTCATATTGATAAAGTTTGTACCAGACTGAATAAATTTGTCTTTGCCCTACATAGATTACAAAAAACCTCTGATCAAAAGACTGTTTTACAGGCATACCATGGCTATGTTGCATCGGTATTGTGCTATGGTCTAATACTATGGGGAAATGGCTCGTATGTTAACAAAGCATTCATAGCGCAGAAAAAATGTGTAAGAGCAATTGTTGGTATACCACCGTGGGAATCCTGTAAGCCGTTATTTAGTAAACTCAAATTGCTCACGCTACCTTGTCTCTACATCTTTGAGGCAGCCTTGTTTGTAAAGAAACATAATAAATTGTTTATGAAGGCGAGTGAACTATATCCCCGAAATACACGGGATCCTGATAGGATAGTTTTGAGTAGGCAGCCTAGGACCCGTCTATACCAAAAAAACTGTTTTGTAATGTGTGGAAAAATATATAATGCATTACCTAAAACTATAAAAAGCCTTCCGCTGACAAAATTTACAAAAGAGCTACGACTATGGCTACAAAGCAAACAATATTATAATATAAATGAACTTGTAAACTAACATTGTTGGATTAATTATCTCAAGAATTGTTTAAATATAATTATTAATAACTAGCAAACCTATTTTTATATAATTTATATAAAGGAAATAACAGCATGAAGACTGAAAATAAATTAGTATTTACAACGACTGATTTTCTTAAAACTGTTAAAAGTGTTCGTAATAAATTGCTATATAGTAAGATATTATTATAGTGTAAGATTACAGACACTAAGACATATATAGTGTAAGATGATAGACACTAAGACATTGCTATACCAATCTAACATGGTGTATGTTCCAACTTTAGCTGTAATTAGAACTTAAGCTACCTATCAATGTACATACTGGCAATAAATGATTTTGACTTTGATTTTGACTTAATGATGATGAAGATGAAGACAAAATGCATCATTCCCTACAGTTTTTAGCCTTTGCGATAGTCAGCCCACAAAATTGTTCTTTAAACTAAATGTGTGGTTCCAAATAAAGACTTTTGTATTATATTGTATATGTTCTTTGAAGAAGACGCCATAAGACTTTGCAGAGCAGGATTTAATTCAAAACGCGGTCTAGTGAAAGTTGGAGTTCATAGTGCAAACTTGTTTATTTATGAACCCATCTTACACCTAGGTAAGCTCATTCACAGCTCTTTTACAACTTATCAGAAATACGAACCGTATTTGCAGTTATAAAGTAAAACAGTTAAATGTAATTTTTAATATTTAATAGTTGTTAATATTTGAAATTATAATTCTTTTGTTTTAAATTTATACGGAAATTTAACTATTGCATGGCTAATGCAATGACCAAATTTTTTTTTAATAACATTATTTTAAACATTGTCACGTTGAGCAATAAATTAACTTTTTGCTTATTAATCACTGGCTCCTAGACTTAAAGGCTAGGGTAACGTTTATATCTATGGGTAGGGGAATACAACCACCATCCTTCACATCGCGTCACGTATTTATAATCCCACATTTGCTTCCTGCTTTTTGTTGAATTTCGCAAAAGGAATTTTGAATTTGCTAAGGAATGGTTTGAAGGCCCGTATTATTTTTCACTTACGTGCCGTTAAAGTGCTGCGAATACAAACTTTTGTTCTCTTTACGATGGCAAGTTCGCAAACTCTACATTTTTGTTATGACGAATTTTCCGGTGACAAAAATGTTGTAAACTGTTTTTGATTGAATTTGATAAAACAAAAGACGGAAAGTTACATTGTTAATTTGTTTATCCACGATCAGATTAATCTAAGTAGGTAGATACAAAGCAAAAACAAAAGAACCACTGACAAGAGTGGTTTTCAAAAGAACTTAAGGCGCATACCCGAGCCAATCTGACAGCAATTCCTATTTTATCATATTTTTACGTTTATCATAGGAATTTTTAAAAATCCTACGTTCAGTTTGTGGTATCTATTATAAGCTATTTTTTAATACCTCTTTTATAATTTTATCTCATATAGTTTAGGAGGAGATGCAAAAATAGAGTTTGGTGGCCAAAATGCGCAACTTCGTATCTCTTCCTAAGCTTTACAAAATGAAACTGTTACAGAGGCATTAATTAATAGCTTATAATAAATACCACAAACTGAACGTAGGATTTTTAAAAATTCCTGCGTTTAACGTAATAATAAGATATAATAGTTGGGGGCGCCACTTTCGCTGGTGTATGGGCCTTAAATTTAATATTCAAAGTTAAAAAGTTAAGTAGTAGCAGCACTTTCGTTAGGCACTTTGTGATAAAAGCCACGTTTGGTAGGACATAAAAGCATATCCACATAATTAATCGTATTTACTCATTATAAAATTATTACGCGGGTTCTCCGTATTGACTTAATGTAGGGAAGTAATATAGACCGGTAATGTGTAGCCTGTCAAGTGTGGGTACGAAATAAATTCAAACATATGGCGTTGGTAGAGTGTGTTTACGGAGAGACGACCTCTGTGGCGCGGTGGGCGAAGGTCTGCCTGCGACGCAGGAGGTTGCGGGTTCGATTCCCGCCTCGGGACAAATGTGTGTACGATCTGCAGACATTTTCAGGGACAAGTTCAGGGCGTTCTGGATGTTAACTATGTATAATAAAAAAAATATCTATCTATGTAGTGTATTGTATTATGTACATCAGTTATCTAGTACCCATAACACAAGCTCTGCTTAGCTTGGGGCTAGATAATGCTGTGTGAATTGTTCAGCATTATTTATTTAATTATTTAAATCAAACTACAATTGAAACAATTGAGCTAGCTGAAGACTGTTGCAAACAACCAACAGGTAGCTCAGCTGATGTAATCAATACCAGTCAGAAGCGTCCTCAAGACACTGCTGATTGCCAAGCTGTACATATAGTTGTATTGTATATTCTGATGCGCTTATTACATAAACATAAACTACTTATGCAAATTGTTCCATTGAGTTGAATGAAAGTAGTATTAATAAAAGTAACACATTCAAAAATGCAGTTCTTCCAACTAGCTACATTATTCAGTCCATTTTCGTCTGTCTGCCTTCACCCTAGTGCGAAAAAGCACTTCATATAGTGAGTGGGTAATAGTGGCGCATGACCGCGACCATTAGTGCTCTTAGGGTCTTATTAAGTGCATACCAGAGTAGACAATGTGCAAATTTAACGAATAGTTCGCTTCTCTCGTGGTCAGCGCTCCATAGTTCACAAATACTACGGAGACATGGCTGAAACGTCACTCCGGAAAAACCAACCGTGCAATCATCTTTTAAATATCTGTGTTTGCCTATGTCTAAAAATGCACCGACCGCGTGCGTGTGATTTACCTGCATCTTTTGTAAGGCAGGAATGCCGTCCGGTACAGTGTGGGAAGTTAGTTAGATCGGATATTAACACCATGTGCCTATATCGTATCCATTTTGATTGGAGGATAAACGTAAACAAACCGCCACTTCAATAAAAATTGCTTACAATTATATCTGAAACTCGACGCCAAGCAAGTGAGATTTTGTTATTTGTGTCGTACTTTGTTTACTAACATGCTTCATTCAAAATGGATAAACCATAGTGGTTGCGAAGCGCTGAATTCTCCCTGGACAAACAATGTTACGAAGCCACTCTGTTCTCCGCAAATATCGCGCATACCACTGCATAGCTTCAATTTTGTTGTTTACTACGTTTTTGCTGGTTAACTGTTCTTATTTTTTACATAAAATGCAGAGAAATCTGCACACCTAAATGGCCGTTTTCACGGAATTAAAATTAAACTCTTGGTACAGGAGTATATTCTGTGGATAATTTAATTGTAAGCAAGTTAGCGCACAGGTAAAAAGTATTGCATTTAACTTCACTTTGTAACAAATGAAACGACTTACTTGTATGATTATCAAGTTAGTATTCTGCTTGATGTATACAGCAGTATAGGTACTTATTTTATTTGAATAATGTGTAGTTTATATGAACTCTTTTGTATAAAATTTATCAGATAACATACACTTCAAGACCACTTCAAGTGCACTTCAAGTGACGAGCTATTTCAATTATCATATAACCGGAAAATGGGTTATCATCATTATTTATAATTTCTTACACTATTAATAGGCTTCTACATTAAAGTGAATGTTGTTTAGGGACATTGCCACCGTCTTATACCAAATAAAACACCACCACATTGACCTAAATTCCAAAATTCCACCGCTACGAAAGTCGTAGCAGCTACGGCATTTAATTATGGCGTAAAAATACTACAGCATAATGAGGACTATAAGGGAGAATTTGAATTGTAATTGATGGTCGATAGTCTTACAGACAGAATAACTGATGATAGATAAACTAATCAACCACGAACCAATTAATTCAACCCAAAACTATCACAAACAGGCAAATTCAATCATTTCATTTTGATTTTAGAGTAGGTACTTTCCGTTTGCCTTTTCCCAAAGCGAGTAGTATAGTAAGTTATTAAAGTTAGTTTATTTAGTCAGTTATTTTAAAGCATAGTTTCTGAAACACATAGATACATTTAGCCTGTGATGTCCTTGGTGTGTGTTGTATTGTATATCATAGCGATAAATTGTGATATTTATTTATAATTAGACATAGACAAACACACCAAACCACACCAAACTGCGATCCCCAACTCGCATGCCCAGCGTGGAGATTATGGGCATTACCCTCCACGAGATAAAAGCGAAAAGGCGCTTATCCTTAACATATACAATCATTTATTTGCTATTTCCTCAACCTCAACCTCAACAGCCTGTATTGGTGTGCTGGACGCAGTCCTGATAAGCGCTTTGTTGGCGTTTATCTAACGGGGGTAATGCCCATAATCCCCACGCTGGGCATGCGGATTGGGGATCGCAGTTCGGGTGGTACAATTGTTCTGCCGGGGGCGCTGCTACCCGCCCTCGGTGGATATCCCTTAGTCGCCACTAAGGGATATCCACCGAGGGCGGGTAGCAGCGCCCCCGGCAGAACGACACCCTTTTACTTTACTTTACTACTTACCCCCACTTTTACGACACCCACGGGAAGAGATGGTGCGGAAAATTCCAAGCCACAGTAGCAAAATAGCTGTGTGGTACAGCTATTTTGCTACTTACACAGTACAAAACATACGTAACAATATTACATATAGTCAACTTAGAGTAGCTACGATATAAAAACAATTAAATTACACAAAATATTTACCAAAAGAGTGTAATGTGTAAAATTATATTGAACTTAGCCATGGTCGTAGGATTTTGCTACGTCCATGAACTTAGCTATTGAATTAGGATGATCCTGTAATGATAGTAGATCATCCCAGCGTAGTTTCGCTTAGACCCTATTCTGGTGGCCGACCTTTTTCATTACCTACCCGTTCGGCTGTAAATGTTATGAAAATACCAGTGAATATCTTTTGACCCATGTAAAAAGCTAACTTTATGGTTTTACCTTTTACCTAATGTTGTGACTGTTTTTAGTACTGTAGTGGGGGGCCGGAAATAAAAAAGGACTATAGATACCATTGATTTATTAAAAAGGGAAGATGAGGTACTGGTTTCTCGAAAGCGGCAACCTCAAATTGTGTAAAATTGTGTGCTCTCACCTCAGTCACCGTCTGACCGGCGGCACGGGCGGTCGTGATTCGGTCTCACTTCGGTCTTAGATACGTCTTTCCGTCTTTGTTCTTCTTTGTATTGCACAGGACTGGAAATATAACTGTGAGCGTATGTGTTTGCGTGTAGTTGTAACACATGCCAATTTTTGAGTAAGCGCTGGGAGAACGTAACCTATCTTCCCTTTATAATAAATCAATGATAGATACCATTTATTTCAAGTAGTTATCTGAGTTGCTGACGAGTCGGACAACATTTATTAGGACACAGTGTCCCAACTGATATAGATTTAGGTAAGTATCTAATCTAACGATTTAAATCAATGGTTGTATACAGGGTGTGGCAATTTTTTGGCAAATACGAATTTAAGAACCATTGAATGTGGTTGACATGGTGCTTTTCACTTTTTTTCAGATTTTTTTAATTATTGCCAAAACTTACGATTCGATATAGTAATTTACTTTAGGAAAAGTGTTCCTGGTTAGAAATAGAGTTCATTAAGACCAACTTGTTTTTTTTGACAAACGTAATTCTTTTGGGCGTACGGTACGCCAAAAAATTTACTTTCATAAAACTATAAATGACAATATTTTTTTCTTCAAAATAAAATAGAAGGTTCCCTAGAACAAAACCTAACTACAAAATAAATGGTAGCTACCCTGAAGGGGCCAAAAATTTGGCCCAGCCTGTATATCGAATCTACCCATATTATGAACAACAAATAAAATCCATTCTGTTAACTTTCAGAGGGAACAAATCAAAAACACATTTAATAAACACTTCCAACCACGCAATGTGTTGTAAAAAGTCGGTCTGTTTACCTACCTTTAAATAATTGAACAGCGAGGTAGGTCAGAAGCATCAATAATTAAGCAAGGTTTTTCGATCCTTGCATCGGAAGGCTGAAACCACGCGGTAGCCGTGGCGTTGTAACTTTTGGAATCTAAGGCCTTGATAAGAAACAAACATTGAGATAAGAAATCAAGCTTGACTGAGCTTTGAACGAGTTTCGACAAGTCTATACAAGCATAGAGTAGTAAACCAACCAACGACACTATAGACTTATAGACTTGTTATATTATTGACTAGCTGCGCTCGCTGCTTCGCTTGCCTATCCCACGGGAACCGATTTATGAGATAAAAAGTAGCCTGTGTGTTATTATAGGCCTAGAACTACCTGTATGCAAAATTTCAGCCCGATCTGTTCAGTAGTTTTTGCGTGAAAGAGCAAAAAACATACGTACATGCTTACAAACTTTCGCGTCTATAATATTAGTAGGATTTGTGATATTGTTGAAATTTTTTAGAAAAACAGGCAGTTTTATATTTTTGTCATGTTGTTTTGTATGATATAAGTATAACCATCATTTCGAAGCGAATTGATTTGACGATATGCATAGGTGTATGTGTATGGTACCTATATCAAAAACATAATGTCTTTTATTTTAAACAAAAATCGTGTCCTGCAAAATCGATGGTCCTGCACATTTAAAGTAGAGTTACCGCGAATACTCGCTATTATTCGGTATTTGGCATTACTCGTAATTTTTTTGATATTCGTCGAATACCGAATAATAGCTAGTATTATACGGCATTCGGCGAATAGTCGTCTAAAATTAACTTTTTACGAACAAAAAGACTAATGAGCTAAAAATAATCAATTTTTATTATTTTCCTTAATAAAACAATACACCGTATCAATACTATCAATATATCTGTAATATGTGCCTATCATATTCATGAAATTATATTGGCTAGGCTTTTAAATTTATATTTAAAATACAACAGAGGCAGATTGTAATGGAATAAAAAACTATTTTTTCTGCACGTTCGGGAACAAGTCGATTTCGCTTTTCCCCATAAATTAAACCTGCCTCGAAAAATAGTCTTTCTGAATAAACAGAGCTTGCTGGTGTGATTAAGTATCGTTTAGCAAGCTTACTTAAAATAGGAAATCTATTCTTATTGGTACGTTAATGACTACATTACATTTGAGTAGGTATGTATAACATGAAACCGATTTCTTTAACTTTATTTTCTTTTCTCACAACCTTAGAAGAAATTAGAAATATTTTTAATGTTCCTCATTTATGTCGAATAGTAATGTCGAGTTATTCGACTATTCGCCTAAGTGAATGGCGATTAATCAGTATTCGAATATTCGCTTTAACAACTATTCGCGGCAACTCTAATTTAAAGTGCCTAGTACCTATATTAAATTCCTAAAAACGTCTTTGTAGATGACTATACATAAATACGTCAGATTTTAGAAGCCCACGAGTAGACGACGGAAAAAAATAGGTAAAAAACTAGAGTTGACTGATAAGTCGATTATTCAATAGCTCTACCAAAGAATGGCTCTACATCGCGGTAAGTAGAGACTACCTACGCACATCAATAATGGAAGTAACGTACACACAACGTCTAAGTAGGAGCTCGTATTTTGGTTTAGTGATACGTTAAGATGCGTACAGAACAGGATATAAAAGAAAATACCATACTTGTATTTTATTACGGAAATGACCTATAAAAGGAAGGCGAGAGACATTATGATGACATTTGATTTTAAAAGTGTCGATTGATGGGAACACTCAAGCAACCTTGGTTAGGATTGATGTTGAAACGTGAAGGAGCGATGAGATCTGTTTCAGATTGTTTTGTAGACTGCTGAGATAAAGGATGAAGATAGGTAAATATTTAAAATAATGTTTTAAGTATATAATATGCTGATGCCAGCTTTTCACGCACTTTTATGTAGCCTATGTCCATCCCCGTAATACTACTTACCTCCCTGCCAAATTTCATTGAGATCTGTTCAGCCGTTTAGGCTAAAAAGGTAACGAATAGACATTATAGACAGAGTTCGTTTCGAATTTATAATATTAAGTATCTATGGAATTTGTAGAACGTAGAGAAGGAGTCAGTTAACTTAAAAGGCAAAGTATGTATTTATGTTAGTATTTAACATGAGCTTATTAGCCATTATACCTGAACCTCAACAGCCTGTATTACGCCTTATCCACGGCTGGACCTTGGACCTTCCTCTAATAATCCCCACGCTGGGCATGAAGGTAGGGGATCGCAGCTCGGGGGTGGAATTGTATTGCAGGGGGCGCTGCTGCACGCCCCCCGGTGGATATCCCCTGGTCGCCTCTTACGACACCGCACGGGTAGAGATGGGGTGGTGCAAATTATAAGCCAGCACCACACTACCCATTCTAACAAACATCTCAGCATTAACTAACCTCCTATTAAACTAGGTAAGTATGTGTGCCTTGGCCGGGCACTCAATTACGTTTGCAGCTATAGGTAATCCAGAATACCATCTAACTGTAGGTAGGTACCTACTTTACATCTCTACAGATTTGTACGATACCTCTACACATTCTCTACCTATGCGGCTGTCGAACAAAGCATGACTCAGTGGTATCTAGAGCTAGTTTGCATAACGATATAGTAACGTGCGGTCGCGACAAACGAACAAGGTTGAATCGACAGGTTATTACAAGTCTTAAGGCTTGCTGGTGTGTGTACAATAGCCTCTATTGTCACACACCAACACACTGACACGTTGGTCGGAGACAGGACGTCCCACGCAGAATGAAGCTTTATGAAACACATCACTAGATAAGTGACTTTAAACGAAGCGAAAACGGTTTTCAAATTTACGCATCGTCAAGTGGCTAAGCCGTGTGCGAGTATCAAACATATGAAACCGCCGTTTGTGTTCATACTGACTTAGGCGGGCGCCTAGCGTGACAGGCTTGAGCGAGTTAGGTTAGCACCAGTACCTAATGGTCAAACGCGCCTGCGCTATACTCACTAAATAGTTGAAGCATTGATTTATTAAAAACGAAGATGAGGCACTGGTTGCTCGAAAGTGGCAACCTCAAATTGTGTAAAATTGTGTTCTCCCACATCAGTCACCGTCTGACCGGCGGCACGGACGGTCGTGATTCGCGTGAAATATTGTTGTCTCAGTCACTCACTTCGGTCCTAGATACGTCTTTCCGTCTTTGTTCTTCTTTGTATTGCACAGGACTGGAAATATAACTGTGAGCGTATGTGTTTGCGTGTAGTTGTAACACATGCCAATTTTTGAGTAAGCGCTGGGAGAACGTAACCTATCTTCCCTTTTTAAATCAATGAGTTGAAGCCCTATCGTCGTTGCTTTTACCACATTATTATCTATCGGGTCTTTGGCTATTCATAACAAGATATGAATAGTTCTCGTGCCAATGAGGATATTTTTGGTCGTTGTGTTGTGTTTACATCTAGGTTACATATCTGCTCATTAATAATTAATAAAACTCATTAATAAGCACTACATTACAATAACATTGCGAACACACACACATCAGAGTCAGAGTCAGAGTCAAATCGTTTATTTCTTTAGACTTACAAAATAAGCATTTATACAAGTCAAATTTAAATCACATCACATCAACAGCATCTACCAGTCCCAGTAGGTACAGCGTCTTTGCGTAAGTAGAGGTGCATATTGCTCATCAAGCAAGTCATGCCGATCTACGTATGTTCCGAAAACCGAACACTACTTATACCATCCTTCGTGTCGTGGATGTAAAGGCCATTGATGATCATGATATTGCGTATCGACTAGCTCTCTTCTCACCCCTTTCTCCGATGACATTTTATTCGTTACTTGCTGTGTTCTACAGGGTGAGGCAAATTTTTGGTCCCTTAAGGGTAGCTACCGTTTCTTTTTTAGTTAGAAGGTTTTGTTCTAAGGAACTTTCTGTTTTATTTTGAGGAAAAGAATATTGCCATTTTTAGTTTTTCGCCCAAAAAATGACATTTGTCAAAAAAAACAAGTTGGCCTTAATCGACTCTATTTCCAACCAGGAACACTTTTCCCAAAGGAACATACCAAATGAAATCGTAAGTTTTAGCAAAAATTTGCCCCACCCTGTATAACGCTTTCATTCTTTTATACAGTTGTCTAGCCCCTTCTAGGCATGCGGCCACCTTGAATAGCTCATTCATTGCACTCCGGACCGCCTGCGGTAGAATTCTCGTTCCACTACCGGTATGACTCGGGACAGAAATGAACCTTATCGTATTCGTATAGCTCTTCTACTTACGCTAAAATATTTGGATAAAGTAAGTTAATCCAATGGGACGGCAGACCGACACGATCGGATTATGAGAGTTTTTGTATTATTCAAAAACATGTAGAGAACTTGTTTATTTTCACAGGAAATTGTACCTACCTACCTAATATAATAGAGTAGGACTTATTCCTTACAATTAGTTTATTTTAAACAAGTTGGGGGAGAG
Source organism: Eupithecia tripunctaria (assembly GCA_955876795.1). Taxonomy (NCBI): domain Eukaryota; kingdom Metazoa; phylum Arthropoda; class Insecta; order Lepidoptera; family Geometridae; genus Eupithecia; species Eupithecia tripunctaria. Next base: position 7,901,692 of record OY041609.1, on the reverse strand, counting down.
TGCACCTGTGTTTGAGCAAACACTTGTGCATTATAATAATACAGAATATATCCTCCTGCTCACATTGTAAGTCTCGTTGAGAATGGGGCCCTGTGGCCGACATTTGTCTAGCTAGAGGACATCAGAGTAAAACTACATAAGTAGTTAGGTACGTACTACATTACAACATTGACCTTTGGAGGAGGCTTTGTTCAACAGTTGACGTCTTTCAGCTGAGATGTATATAGCCATAATTTAGGCTATTTTTTTTTATAAGTTTGTTCTAAAATGTTGCTAACTGCGATGAATACCCGTACTCTACCCTAGTTTTTCTCTACCTCAGCTTTGCATAAACAGTTATGCTGCGTACACACCGGCAAAACGAACGCCAACGAAGGATATTCGGTGTTGGTGGCCACACGCTCGTTGGCCTTCGAGGATACGTCCAAAATATCCAAATAAAATTTACTGGTCGAGCAACCGATTCCGGTTCACATTCGCAAAGTGATCACGGACGACAAAGAAATAATAATTTGCTAGTTTCATACACTTTAACGAGTAAGTCAAGACATGAAAAATAAAACGGAAGTGGAGATGGTGGACAACCGTATTATTTTATGAATTGAAATGTTTGTGTATACCTAGGTGGACGTAAAATCTCGCACTTCGGCCTTCGACGACCGTTCACACCAAGTTCGATCAAATGGTTCGATTCCTTTGATGCGTGGAGGTACCTCCACGCTTCAGATCGCTGGCACACGCCAACGCATGATTGTCGGCGTTCGCTGTCCAGACCGGACCAACGAAGGCCAGCAAGACCCATTCGTTGGCGTTTGTTTGCAAGGTATGTGCAGACCATTAATACTTTTCCATGTAGGTATCTTATCTACCCACATAGAAAATAAACCACTGTTGATTTGGGCAAAGTCTTGAACAAACTTGTAAATATTGTTTTAATGGGTTCGTATCGTAAACAATGAAAATACATTTAAGTATCTACAAAAGCATCAATTTAGTTGGCATTACCCCAATTTAAATGTCATAAAAAGTCTAGTCTAGATGCTACTTTGCATAATGGAAGATAATAAGTACCAGGGTGATATTATCTTTGAAGCTTTTTAACTTTTTCAGTAAGTACCTACTAAAGAACTTACTGAAAAAGTTAAAAAGGCATCACGTACTGAATCTATATTTTTTAGGTAATTTTGGGATCTAATGAAGCAATAGGGACTACAACAAAATTCAATTCAACTCATTTATTAACCATAAACTCGCAAGGAACACTTGGTCAATTTAATTACTACAAAATATATAAAGGATACAATAAAAACAGTAACAATAATCAGAACACAATAAATAAGTTAATGAATGGCTGTAAAAAGAATAAGTTGCCAAACTAGTGTGTATTGTCCAGCATTATTTATTTATTTTAGCAGTTGGTAAGTAGGTAAACAGGGGTTTGGTTTCTTTGTACGCAATTTTCATCGGTTATTTTTAGTCCATAATCGAATTTTGTCACGATCGTGTCACATAAACGTGACACATAAACATAATGATGTTTAGATCACTTTATCGTGAACTAATCATGGCAACCCTAGAACCAGTAAAAAAATGATTAGAACTATGAAAAAAACCTAAAAAATGATTTTTTTTTATATTTAGGATATCAATTCACCTTTCTAATATAAGTACCTACCTTTTTTTCTCTCTACAATTTGTCTACATAAGAAAAAATTATGTGGGTATCAAATAAGGTAAAGTAGGATATATCATGGTACAAAATCAATCAACTTAAACGTAAGACGTTGTATTGTAGCTATTCAGAGGTTTCTAACCCCCGCAATGTGTATTACACAAAACGAAATAGACACGCGATCACCCTCCTGCTATACAGTGAGGTACCTAAATGATTTTTATGTCTACAACCTACAAGGGATGTTTCTTACCTTTGATAATATTATGTGTTTTGTAATAATTTAATACATATTTTACGGGAAAACATATACGTCTACCTATCTATCTAAAGATTTGAGGCGGAATGAGGCTACTTTATTACTATACGTATAAATCTGTGATAAAGGCGTTTCCAAAAAAACCTAGTTACCTTACCTTAGAACTCAAGAGATGGATTTCGAGATAGAATAGTAATGTCATTAGGATGTCATGCTAAACTATGTACGGTTTATGTCAATGACAAAATAAAACCCTTTGTTTATGCCATTTTTATATGAAAGTTCCGAACTAAAAGCACCTATTTTTCGGTCTGGTAAAACTTGTACAAAAACTTTCTATTTTCGAAACATTTCATTAAGAAACCAAAACCTCAATGAAAAAAATGCAACTAAATACTTACTTATCAATTTTTATCCGGTTAATAATTGGGGCTTTAAGTCGGAAGACATTATTATTCTTATCTTTAAAGATAAGAAGGCAAAATTAAACAGTTTAACTTAATCTCAATCTAAACTGGTTTATAAAAAAAACATTATCGATACTGCTCAGTTCAAGATACCTGCTTCGAGGATGCTGGAGGTACCTACCGGGAATACAGAACACAAACAAGAGCCCCACATAAATTAGCCGTTGTGTGGCGCTCCAATAAAAATATTTTCGAATAAATAAACTCCTGGGTCCGAGAGAGGCTCGAGATCGTGTCATCGATAAATACGTAGTCCGAGCTAAAAGGGAAATTGTGTTTAGAATGTCAGCTCAGCAGTGGTTAGGGTTGCCGCTCTGCATTCGAGCTTTACTGCCCTGGAAATGTCACGGCTTTTGCTGTAAATCGTTGCAGTTATAGGTACCTAAAATCTTTTACATAGAAATGCTCAATAAAGTTGTTATTTTTGTTTTCGTTTAAAATTTCATAACAATGTTATGTAAAGGTAACTGACGAAATAGGTAATCATAAACCACTTAAACACAATAAATTGAGTAGGACACATACACACAAAACACCGTAAATAACACATAACCTAGTAATTATTTTAAAATCGGTCGTTAAACTTAAGTCTTAGGTAAATGAGTTGACCCAAAAACTTTAGTTATCACGTAAACCGCAGGTACTTAACGGCTAGTCATAATCTAAACATATTAAACTAGTTCATGTAGGAAACTTAACTACCCAAGCCATTTTGAACTCTACGAACTAAGTATGAAGAGTTTGAAGTTTCCCTTTCTGTTCCTGAAGCTTTGTAATCAGTTTCACGCAATGCTTTTGTATATATTTTACTATCTGCTCTATAGTTAGCCTGTAGGGCAAACTTTATTGGTTCATGCGTGACTTAATTATGTGCTTTATACAAACTTCTGTGTAAAGCCACTGATTAGAGGCAAAACCATTTCACCAAACTATAAATATTAATATCAAAAATATAAGGTTACAGTTCACGAAGCTATCAAAGCGAGTAATAGGTACTTCTATATCAGAAATTATGATTCTAAGTATCGTAAACGGGCTTAATGTGAACGAAACTAGAGTTGTGATGCGAGGCACGACTTTATTAACAACATTCCCGAGTTGATGGCACAAAACAAAATGTTCCACATTCAACACTGCTCAGTCCTGTAAGAAATAAATTGCAGAATATTACTTGGGTATACAAACAGTTACATAATTAGAACTATAAGCACGCGATTTTAATTCCCGTATGAGGGCCACTAACAGGCTTTCTAATATTGAGTTTGAGGCCATTTTCAATCAATCGGAATAAAACGTTTCGTTTGTTGGGAACTCTCGGAGGATCAGAAAATGGCCGACGAATAATCCTAAAGTGAATTAACTACATAAGTCTAAAACTAAAAGTTATTGTGAGTGAAATCTACCTACCTAGTTTTCATATCATTACAAGCATGGTTTTCTACACCTTCCTAATGAGGTTAAAATTTTTGCTGAAAAATTATCTCTTGAATATTAAAGCGAATAGGCGTCGTCTAGACTAGACCTTTATGATACATCGTCAGCCACATCGTCACTTATCAGCAGATACTAAGAGGTCCAAATAAATAAATAAATAATATAGGACAATTCACACAACATTGTCTAGCCCCAAGCTAAGCAGAGCTTGTGTTATAGGTACTAGATAACTGATATACATAATACAATACACTACATAGATAGATTTTTTTTTGTTTTATCTTCAGATCGTACACACATTTGTCCCGAGGCGGGAATCGAACCTGCAACCTCTTGCAACTTGATTATCGAGATCTATAATCTCGATAAATAGGTAAAGCAACTTGGCTTTACCTAAATAACTAGGTTCACAACCCATAAGTAGTAATAATAATATTTTTTATAATTCGTAAAAAAACTACGTAGATATTTAAAACTATTGTATGGTTAAAATGTTCTAAAGTTAAGTTGTACTTGAACCTATCCTTTCAAAGCCAAGATGAGTCCTCGATCTAACTAATTTTACACTTGTGTTTAGAAGGGAGGGCTCAACCTGCGCCCCTTGAGTAGTTAGTGAGTGTAGTGTAATTAGGGTTGCCAGATGTCCGGTATTTAAGCGTACAGTCCGGTATTTTCGAGGCCTGTCCGGTAGAAAATTAATGGTCATACCGGACAGAACAATGTCCGGTATTTTGAGGAAAGTCGGTACTGCTGGTCAGAAGCGCCTACAAAAGTAGCGTTTGCGTTTGAGGATTACATATACCATGTAATCCCTCAAACGCAAAACTCGCGCGCGTAACGAACGCCTTCCTCGAGCGCATTTCCAGTGTGATGGGGAATATATGGACCAATGAAACTGCCTTGGTCTAGAGACTGTGAAAAGTGAACTGTGTTCATTTTCAACATAAGCTCGAGCTGAGATGAATGTAAAGAAAGTGTTGTACCTATCAGATAAAACAAAGAAAACGGTTAAAATAAAAATAAATAAATAAATAAATAATGCTGGACAATTCACACAGCATTATCTAGCCCCAAGCTAAGCAGAGCTTGTGTTATGGGTACTAGATAACTGATATACATAATACAATACACTACATAGATAGATATTTTTTATTATACATAGAAAAACATCCAGAACGCCCTGAACAAATGTCTGCAGATCGTACACACATTTGTCCCGAGGCGGGAATCGAACCCGCAACCTCCTGCGTCGCAGGCAGACCTTCGCCCACCGCGCCACAGAGGTCGTCATCCATCATCGGTTGCGTCAAATGTCAAAATCAAAATATGTCAAAATATGTTAAAAAGAAGTACGTAGGTACTACCTAAAAGTACCTAGGAACCGTAGAACATAGATAAATTAGTTTTAAAAGAATGATTTAACTTTATTATTTGTTACATACATAAAAAATAAAAAAAAAGAAATAAAAAATAAAAATAAAAAAAAATTGTTGTCTGAAAGACCACAATTTTTTATGACTGCATTATATTTTGTTATATTATATATTGTGCATATATTTGTGTGGTTAGATTAATAAATAAAAAAAAGACGTGTGGCACTCGGGGACTGCCGCGGTACAGCTATTGCAATGCCATCTAGAGGCGAGTTGCTGAACTAAAGAGACAAACGTCAAGGTTTTTTCGTTACGGAATTCTGGATTCGGTCCCCGCGCTCAAGGCCCGCGATAGAAGCTATGCAATAGCTTAAAAACCCGTATTTTGTTCGACCTAGTTTACACCCCCCCCCCCCCCCCCCTCTGGGGTCGTCCGTTATTTTTTCGCGACTCACCTGGCAACCCTAAGTGTAATGTAGTGTAGAAAATTGATATTAGTGTAAGGACTAGTTGTAATTTGTCTCTATTCGTTAAAATACCTTGTCTTTCAGGAAGTTTTAATGAATAAAAATGTCTCTGACACAATTACGCGTACATATACTATGCGTGGAAGCTGCTTAGCTTAATTTTTCGATTTTTAAGTGTTTATACTTTTAGATTTATAGTTTTTTGTTTCCCAAAGATAAATAAATAAATAAATAATTTTCTCTTGATACTATTTACTTTATTTATATCTCCAGTGCCAACCCTAATGATGGTGCACCGAAATATGACAATACCAATTGAGTGCCGTCTGAGCTCGCCTCATTCTCACGATCCTTGTTATGCAAATCACATGTCTGTAAGTAACTTTTTGGATACATAAAATGCCAACGTATCTTTATACCTAATTTATTACCTATCGGTAAAATTGAATCGTTTTCCTATAAGGTCTAATGATCTAGATTGTAGCATAAGTTTTTACCTGTTCAACGGAATCATGCCAACAATGTTCTAAATAAAAAAAACTTTATTCGTCGCAACCACGAACAAAGAAAAAATATTTCTTTGTGCATGGTCGCAATGTTCAAAGTTATACCTATGCATACTCGTAACTTTTATTCACGTTGCGACCAACTATGTAAGTTTATTAAGTTTGCTTCATACTTCACCTGCAGTCTGGAAGTGAAGTATGAAGTAAGTGGTAACAACAGTAAAGTAAAGTAACTGCAACTTGCAGTTCGAATTTTTTGAGAACAATGGGCCGAATAAACTACAACCAACCAGTACAAAATAAAAGCCATTCATCAAGACAAAAAGATCAACCGAACTCCGCTGCTCTAGTCACAGTCACAGGGTAAGATAACAGTGGGACCTTTAGCAGCGGAAATTACCTATCAGATACGCTCGCCCCGGCCCGATGTGGCGCGACTCGGCTCGAATGCTGCTTGTTGTTGTTTTGTTTTACCAATTCTGCTCAGGCATACTCATAGTTAACAAAAGGATGTGTATTGGAGAATAACATTGATCATCGGAAGTATCCTGCGTAAAATATATATTATTATATTACGTCTGTCTGTTTGGTTATGAGAAGATATTGGACACAAGTTTTTTTATTTTATCAATCACGCAAAAAATCGCGTCAATGTTACTAGTGTGACATCACAACTTGCTAAAACGTTGTGATGTCAGGATGTCAGGTATGATGTCATGCAGATATCATCATCATGTTTTGTTTTAATCGACTAAAGAAAAATTATTGTGTCTAATATCTTCAGTTAATCTAACTGTCCAAGTTTGAAGATTTTTTTAGGATACTTGCCTATTCTTTCTCAGGTTTAAATGTAATTTACAAGTAAAATACTATTATATGTATTGCTTATTAACGTAGGTTAATGGTAATTATTACCAAAAAGAACTTAAAACTTGAAACTATGTAAAGACCCTGCAAGTGATAAAATAGAGAGATTTGTTTATACTATTTTATAAGTATAAGATGTTTTAATATAATAAATGATTTTTACGTAGTCAAAATTATATAAGTAAAGATTACGTTTCAAAAATTTGATTGACCTTAAATCTTTGACTAACATAATTTTGACTTATCGAATTAAGTTCACGTAGCAGTTACGTTGCGTGCTGTTTTAACTAAATACGTTTGCAAAACGTAAAGCCTACGAACAAAAAAAATTACGAAATCACCAGGATAAATGTACACTGCCTCAGTATCCATAATACGCTCTACTTATACAATTCAACATAGAAACATACTCGTTACTTCGATACTCGTTACTGAAAGCTAAGAATATGCAGAATATGCTGACTCCAATCTCAGAAGTTACTAGCACTACCAGTCCATAATAAGCTCTATTTAGTTTACATAATAAGCTCTATGTAATAGTACTTATTAGTTGCTCGATAAATAAATACAAATACAATCTAACATTGAAACAGAGACGTATATAAACATTGGATATACGTAAGACGTCTCCTACATGCTAATGCAGCAATTTAGAGTTCTAAAGGATCATATTTTAAGCTGAAGCTAGGGAAATACAGCTGACTCCAACCTCAGAAGTTACTAGCACTAGCAATCCATAATAAGCTCTATTTAGTTTACATAATAAGCTCTATGTAATAGTACTTATTAGTTGCTCGATAAATAAATACAAATACAATCTAACATTGAAACAGAGACGTATATAAACATTGGATATACGTAAGACGTTTGCTACATGCTAATGCAGCAATCTAAAGTTCTAAAGGATCATATTTTAAGCTGAAGCTAGGGAAATACAGCTGACTCCAACCTCAGAAGTTACTAGCACTAGCAACAAGCCGTTCTGTCGTCCGTACAATGACGACCAAGCCGGATTATTCTTCATGCCAGGTACAGGTTTATTGAAGTGTTGGGCCACTCGCCCGCTATCGATATTCAACTTTTCTGACATTATCTAGCACTATGCTCGATACGGCAGTTTTGCTAAAACATTTTTGGTTTTTTAACCAGTTGCAAAAAAGTAGTCTAAACATTTTGACTACGCTGTGTTCGGATTTTGTTTGAGAGAATATTTCCAATAGACAACCGGCTTTAATAACTGAAGTTGGCTGAACAGAAAATGTGCATCTGTGCGAGGAGCAGGAACTGTAAAGTATTGCATCCTATTCATTAAGTTGGTGCAGATCAGCAAAATACATTGCAGATCTTCAGCACAACACAACGTCTGCTATATCCGTGAACCGACGATGGAATAAACAAACTAAATAAATAAGATAGCGAGTAATCGACAATGTTACAATCCCTAGAGGAAGAGCAATATCGCAGCGATGCTATGTGATTGGCGCGCGGCTGGGGCGGCTGCATAATGAACCGACCGAATGGATGGGGGCTGAGGCGAGCTGTTCCAAGAACGACACTCTCCTTCCACCGTTATCCTTGTGTGTATCATTTGCCATCACAGGTAAAAACAAACACAAATAAGTTGGTAGACAACTTGTTTATTTACATTGCTTTCGGTTTAAGTGTGCCAAACGAAACCAACAAAATGTTTAAGTTTGGAGCGAAATCAAAGAGTGTAAAGAACAAAGAACTAGTAATTCCGTAGTTTAGGATTCATTCGTTAAAGCTCCACTTTTATTGTTTCTTGGTATGTAAAGTTCTTGTGCAAGGGGGGTCAAGAGGAGTGGGCCGAGGGGGCCTAGGGTGAGGTGCGGCAAGTTTGTGTCTCGTTCAGCTTACCACTAGATTGGAATCTGCCATCGCCTCCTGCCGTCAAATCCGTCAACGATTTCATTCCCGCTCCGGAATGTTGACTGATCTGTATTGGAAACTCGTTAATTCTTGGTTGCGACGCTCGGTTGCTTGTAGGCCGCTGTGCGGGAATGTTTGATGTGGGTTTTTATTATTCCGAATTCGTGATCAACCAGGTGTGGAAAACATTTTTTGGAGAAGGTCCAAGATTTTCAGAAACTGATTTTAACAGCACGTTATACCTATATTAGAAGTATTGTTTTGTTTCTTATTTGAAATGTTTAGTTTCGATTGAGATGCAAAGCATTATTTTTAATCTGTAAAAACCAAAAGCTAACCAAAAAAAGGATCAGAACAGGTAACATATGTAACAAAAATCTAAATGAATACTTAATTAAAAGTAGAAAATCTAAATAGTTGGCAAGGAACGAAAGTTGGCAAACGCCGCGATAAGACTGTCACCATCTTTATCGTAATCTAACGTAACGTAATATTATTACATTACTTTGGGCTTATATACCTAAGTACTTTAGTACATTAGTATAGGCTTCTATATTTTTATTATATTTTGGCATGTATACATTTTGGCACCATCAGCTTGTACATTTTGACACTGATGAGTTAGAGTCAGAGTCAAATCGTTTATTTCTTTAGACTTACAAAATAAGCACTTAGACTAGTCAACCCATTGACATCTTGACCTGGAAAAATGTACTACCCCACGCCACACTGTTCTGGAGTGAAACATCTTTAGGTAGTAACTTGGTCTGGGGCATGGCAAGTGTACGAGTGAATAGTCAAAGCTACTCCGGTACTTTTCCCCTCGATTGCGTGCTGCGCTTCCGGTGGCGACCCGGTGAAATTGAACACTCAATTCCAATTCCGAGTTCTCTTCTTCGATTTTAATTCTCTGATTGATTGCGAGGGACTGACGACTGGATTTAGGACCGTATTATGAAACAATACTCGGTCATCACATCACGACCGATATGTAACGAGGCGGGCGAAGGTTCGCCTGCGACGCAGGAGGTTGCGGGTTCGAGTCTCGCCCTGAAACAAATGTTTGTACGATCCGCAAATATTTGTTCAGGGTGTTTTTCGATTTAGATTCTCTGATTGATTGCGAGGGAGTGACGACTAGATTTAGGACCGTATTATGAAACAATACTCGGTCATCACATCACGACCGATATGTAAAGAGGCGGGCGAAGGTTCGCCTGCGACGCAGGAGGTTGCGGGTTCGAGTCTCGCCCTGAAACAAATGTTTGTACGATCTGCAAATATTTGTTCCGGGTGTTTTTCGATTTAGATTCTCTGATTGATTGCGAGGGAGTGACTACTGGATTTAGACCCGTATTATGAAACTGTGCTTATTTTTCTATAAATCATTCCAAATAAAATAATTCATTTATTATTTATTTTCCAAGGCTATTGCGTACTTTTTTTCGGTACCGAAATGAATGACTTTAGTAGGGTAACAAAATAATATAGGTAGGTACCGGTATTCATAAAATAATGGTACCGTTGTTTTACCTGTAGTGTTGCCGTAATTATCAGCGGGTTAGGTCTACATTTAAATCAAATCGGTGCCGTAATTTAATACACCGCTTTCAAGCCCTGTCATTATTATTGATACTTCATTGACCCGAATAATTCTAATACGCATGACATTTAATAATCGTTTCTCTGCCTAACATATTAGATTCAAACAACACCTATACAATATACTATTATTAGAGGTATATACTAGCTGCGCCCCGCATTTCTACCCGCGTGGAAAATTCAGAAATATAATGCATACCCCCGGGGAAGTGTTATAAAAAATATTTGTAATTGATTATTGACTTATTCATTTAATAATACCGAGAGTTGAGTGATAACTATCTAACCAAGGAATAATAATTTTGCATTGAAACTTTACCACGTTTTTTTGACCAACAAAGCTATTTTTTTTTAAACTAGATCGGTCTAATGTGTGTGGTAACAAATATTTACACAGACTTTCACATTTATTATATAAGTAGGATATGTTATATTACCTTATTATTACAGATATGGTGTGGATATTAGGTATACCTTAATCCCGAAGGACCAATAATACTACGAAACTAAAAATGTAAAATACTAAGTGAATGAATAATAACTAAGGTAATACGTGCTAATTACTGTACAAATTTAAAAGCGTGGGAGCGTAGAGTTGTGTTTACATTCAACGCTCTCGTAATCTGATAATTTACTGAATACACATCGGGACACAATAGGGTACTTTCCTGGGTAAAATAAAAAACTGTTTGAGTCCTTCCATAAGATTATTAAAAGATATTGGACATGGGCACATACATATTCCTTTATTTGTCAATAAAACAAAATATGACAAACATAAGATAAGAGCACGTTATCAGATAGTTCCTCATTATTCTGGGTGAGCCTTATCCGGAATTCGATATAGGTAGAAAGGACTACTTAAATCACACATTTATAAATAAAGGTTGGTACAGTTTATTATTCAGATAGTTGGTACCTGATGTGTGTAAAAGACCCAATTTTAGGCATCGCTAATGAGTTCCTCGTTCTTACTAAGTCGAACAATTAGGTTTATTCTACTTGTATTTTCTTATGTGCTAATAACAATCTATGGATTTTTAATTATCAGAAATAAACGTACATATTTTATTTATAAAGTGCGCGGGCTAGTGACGTCACGCGGAAGTTTTAGGCCTTGTTTACGGAGACGCGGAGCGTGCAGCGGCGCGTCGGACGGCGCGTCGGGCGGCGCGTCAGGCGGCGCGTCGGGCGGCGCGTTGGGCGGCGCGTCGGGCGGCGCGTTGGGCGTTTTGCACTGTTTACGGGGACGCGCGCGGGGCGTGCGGCGGCGCTTGTGCTCAGTGTTTTCTACAAAATAGCAACACCCAACCAGACCACAGTAACACATTAACATATTGTATTTTATTACCTGAACCTGTTCTCTATTTATCTATACTCTATACTTAATTATAAAGATAAAGAGGAAAGATTTGATTGTTTGTGTTTGTTTGTATTGAATAGGCTGCGAAACTACTGGGACGGTTTAAAAAAATATTTCATCATCAAAAAGCTTACTTTTCAGGGAGGCTATATTTTATCCCGGGATTCCCACGGGAACGGGAACTACGCGGGTGAAACCGCGAGGCACTGCTAGTACTCTATAATCAATTTATCTGACCTTGGTAACCGAGCTAGACCTTCAACCCTTTAGTGAAGAGCACTCAACGTTACGTACCTTATAGTAATAGAATTTAACTCTGATGAGAACCTGCTTCATTTCAGGCGTACTACTACGTTACTAACTTAAATTAAGTTTCACACGGAGCTATTAGTTAAGTTCAGTATCACTAGTTAATTATCTAAGAACGTAGCGTAGGTTATGGTTCAACTTCCTACTAAGTTTTTATAATTTTGTAGAGGGTAACTCAATTAAATTACAATCTGTAACTATCCTATATAAAGCTTTGCTTTGATATTATGGTATGTGGTAAACGTTCTTTAGTTACGCTCTTGCCAATAAAACTTAAATGTATCTGCAAATATTAGAGTGTTTGTTCAAAGTAAACATGGTTCAAAAGACAAATATTAATTTTATTACGTGAAAGTTTTCAGACTAAACTAATTTACTGCCTTTCTATGAAATTGAATCATATAAATCGTTTGTTTATATGTAATTCAAAGATCTCAAAAGTTTGTTATAAATACTTAGCTCAGCACATATTATTTTATGAGTGGAAAGTAACTCAAATTTTACCTACTAGGTACTATAAAATAAAACAAATTAAAATAATAGTAAGTATCTAAAAAAGAAACAGTTGAGAAAATTAAAGATTTTTTGGTTATTTTATTATAGGTAGTTTCATACTATTGGTAATTTCCAAGAAATCAAATAACTTCCCAAAAAATTTAAGGGATTTCATTTGATTTCTTAATTGAACTAATTACCGACAAACTTTTGCAAACATTCTAGAGGTACCTACCTCAAAACTAATCGAAAGCATCTTGTACTGTTACATTTATCATACGTTTTGTTACCAAACATTCAAAGCTGCTTAAAATATAGCACAGCACGATAAACCATAAAATTCATAATAATAACTTAACATCTAACAACGTAGCTGTAGTTATTTTATTCTACCTAGATGTATAATACAATCTCTGCTATGCTTCTACGCCTCCGAAGCGGAAATCCTAGAAATCATTCACAAATAATTACAAGTTGGATGGAACTCGAGTTGATCGTTGTTTCATTTGAATTGCAATTGCAAATCAACGGATAAGCCACCGGGTTCCGAAGATTTCCAAAGGGCTTTGCAATATCAGCGCGGTCTCCGCCAAACTGCAAACAAGCGGTGTACTATGAAACTTTAATGAATATTTTTTGTTCTTACGGTCTAAGCAAAAAAGCACCCGCGAAAGGAGCGAAATACGTGTCGAAATTTGCGATTTACCCTTGTTGTTTCCTTGTTTTTCATTCGACTACATCTAAATATAGCATAAAAACATAGTAGAACTTAATCTTAAGGGGTTATCTGTCTGATGATCTTTTGTGCGTTTTTAGTGATTTCTTAACTTAAGGAATGTGATTTTTGTATTGATAGCCGGACAATATAATTTTGATAGACTTTTTGACTTTGTTATAGCTTTCGTACATGTACTATACGTCAAAGTTAGACGTGAAGCTTCTTATTGTCCAATTTTTGTTCTAAGAACATTACCCTTACCCCTATTCTCACAGAAATCGTAATAATAAGCCTATTCTTGTAGAAAACTACTTATCCTGTGGCATGTTTGGTATGTTCTGTATAGATGACTGCGTAGCAAGGAAAACAATATTATAAGCTCTCACTTTGTTGTAATTTTAATTCCAAGGAGTTTGCATGGAGCAATAAATCCGCATAGGTACTCCTTATATATATATATATAGAGACTTAATACCTCTACATCTGCGACAGAAAGATCTTCACAACCAAACTCATATGTACATACACATAGACACTGAAATAATATAGCCTCGGAACAATAATTGTTTGTAGGATCTGCAGATATTTGTTGCTCTGGTTGCCGTGGCGTCTACCTATTATATTGTTACTAATAAACCTGTATAAATATTTTGTGTCATGAATATTGCCTTTCTGAATAAGGACCAACAAAATAATTTATATTATTTGCTAAGGTACTTTGAGCGCTTGTATGGTACCTGTACCTACGTGAGTTTTGTTTACCATCACGGAACGTGACTCAATGCGTACACGTTCCGCTCCAATTATATTATTCTCTTCCGCCTCCCTTAAACGTTTTTCAGCCGTAGGTAATGGAAACTTTGCAAGATTTGATCGGATTCCAGATAAAGCGACCGCTTATGTTCCCACGGGCACTATTTATTTAGCGATTCTGCTGGTACCTACTCCGGTAGTTTTGCATTTACATTGGCAATAAGTCGTTATTTCGGTCCCGTATAAGTCATTTTACTTTATTGGGCCTGAAAGTGGAAAAACTAAGCTGCTAGAAACTTAGGGATGGAATAATAGTACATTGTACACCGAACGCGCGCGTCTAGAACCGCATTCGCCCTGAAGATGTACCTCGTTAAGGGATGAAACGTTAGTGTTCTTCCAACAGAAACAAGGTTCGTAGTTAACCCGCTTACATTCATAATGAATTGTACACCGAGTTGAGAAAGTCGCCAATTCCTATCGAGTGTGTCATTTGTGGCATGAGGAGCATCCGATGACCTTTAAAACACACGATGTAGGAATAGCACTTTTTCCCGAGTGATACAAACTGCTTTATACTACATCGAGAAAAATCATCGTATAAAATCTTCTAAATCACCAAGTAAATTTAAATTATAAGCTATATATTGTGCTCTAACGCGCACGTACGATTTGCACAGGGTACTTTTTTTAAATTATTGTTTTGAATTACGGAAGAGGCCGATATCATAAGGTGAGTTTTTAGTAAAAACTTTATGACGTCTGACCTATTATGAAAATAACCATAGCTCGGTAGCTATGGTTATTTTCATAATAAGTCAGACGTTGTAATAATTTCGACTGCTGTTAATAAGGAAAATCAAAAAATAGATAAACATGCTAGAAAATGATTTTCATACATATTTTCTGACAAATGAAATTCCATAGAGTTTTTCCTCCCGTGTTTCGGTACGCGGGCGAAGACGGATTTTTTTACTTTAAGTTTGGAAAAGGAATAAGCAACTTCTTTATTTTCTGAGAAGGTGAAGTATAAAATCATTAAATCGTGTGGGTTGATAATGTAAAGGAAAGGTCTCTTGGTACATAAATCCGAAATTGTTTGAGTCTTAAATAGATAGATAGATAGAAAATACTTTATTGCACACTTTAAACTAAAAACAATTTACAAATGAAATGATTAAAACTAAGTGACAATTGGCGGTCTTAGGTATCGCGCAAGAGCGATCTCTGCCAGGCAATACGTTTTTGATAACTTATCGTCATTATTACAAAATTCGGAGACGAAATAAGAAAGTAGGATCCTCCTCATTATTATACTCTTTGTGACGCAGTTTGAATAAACCCAAAATTAGCGTGCGACCAAAATATTCAGCATGTTTTTAAAACTCAGAGAGAGGATGTGACGCCAAACTTTTTGATATGATTTGCTCTCAGAATAGAGCCAAATCACGAGCCCCATCATCGCCTGGCGTGTATAAACTCAAATAACATGTTTATTTCGAGAATATCATAAGGTTTTTATTTGCAGTCTCAATTAGGTCAGACCTCGCTGGCTGCTTTTAATCCTTTAAAAACCTCTAGGAACTGTAAGCGCGGCGTCTCTACGGACCGCAATAACACTAACTCTTATAAACTCGGATTATACCACTCTCTGTAACACGACTTAAATTCAAATATGCACTTGCTTAAAAATGCTGTATATTTTCAGTTGTATCGCGAGATAAAACTGTTTTTACACGTTCTTTTACCTCGCTGCTGTATAGAATATCTACATTTTATAATAAAAACTATCTTAGTTTAACGAATTCATTACGGGTGTAAGCGTGTCGTTATGTGGTGCTGGCTTAGAATTTGCACCACCCCAATTCTTCGTGTCGTAAGAGGCGACTAAGGGATATCCATCGGGGGGCGGGCAGCAGCGCCCCTGCAGCACGAATCTTCGTCCAAACTGCGATCCCCAACCCGCATGCCCAGCAGCGTTGGGATTATGGGCACTACCCCCCCCCCCCCCCCCATAAGTTAAACGCCAATAAGGCGTTTACAAGTGGGAGGCCTGCGTCCAGCAGTGGACCCATACAGGCTGTTGAGGTAAGCGAATAACGAACCTTATTTGTGTTAGAAGAACACCAACGTTTCATCCCTTAGTGAAGGACATCTTCAGGGTGAGTGGGATTCTAGACCGCAGTGCTTGAAGAACAGAAATCGTATTTTTTAAAATAATAATAATAATAATAACGCGCGTAGTGTTCTTCCAACACAAATAAGGTTCGTAGTTAACCGTCTTATATCCGCAATGAATATCTACATTGCCATGCACGCAAATTTCTCGCTGAAATTACTAAAATTACGAAAGCTGCTAGAGCTAGGTAATCACGAGGTTACGTAAAACTGTTGGTATAGGACCGTATGTTACTCTTTCTTGACCCAAACATCGGTTTCATACTGATGAAAAGTCTCCTTTACATTTCCGTTATTATAAAATACTAGCAGCGCCTCGCGGTTTCACCCACGTAGTTCCCTTTCCCGTGGTAATTCCGGGATAAAATATAGCCTATGTCACTACCTGAAAAGTAAACTTTTTAATGTTGAAAGATTTTTTTAAATCAGTCCAGTAGCCTATTCAATACAAACAAACAATCAAATCTTCATATTATTAGTATAGAAATAAGCATAAAAGTATGGATGATATTTTTGTGAAACTAACTTTTGTTCGCCTACGATTATAAACTTCTGTAAAACTAAGTTATCATAAGTAGGTACCTATCAACTTTCTAACAAAAGTTCCTGATACTCATGTAGACAAAGGTTATTTTTTCTTTTAAGTTTTCCCCGTCGTTATTTTCCTGGGCCAGTTAGCTGACTTCAGGGAATCGCTTTCCTTTCCATTTAGCGGCACAGACTTCCCTATAACCTTAAATACTGATGTTTACTATTATTCGTTGGAAAGGCACTGCCCTTCTCACATAATAGTTATTCATAGAGTCTGAGCACACTTTGACAATGATATATATAAATAATGCAGGACACGGCATCATCTTTCCCCAATAAACAGAGCTTGTGTAAAGCCCCCAATACATGTTGGCCGAGCTAAGGCCATCGCGAGTGTATAGGAAAATCGATACAAGGCAATGCAAACATGCCGTCTACACGTTGGTATTGGCTTTCACTCGGCAATGTTGGGCCAACATGTATTGGAGGCTTTAGGCATGGCCTTTTTAATACTATGAAACAAATATTTGTCCCACGAACTCGATTCTCGATTCGAACTCGTCTGAGCATTTCAGGTGGACCTTTGCAAGTTATTATTGTAGTATACAGATTGCCACTGAAAGGGTTGTAGTAAGTCGAAAGGATGATTTTTGACCCCAACTTGTAAATAAATCATTTTTGAATTTGAAATATTTTTTTGCAAGAGATAAAGTTTTGGACAAAAATCGAGATATTTTTTGCTTGTTTGTCATGAAATTATTACAAAAAATATGTAAATCCCTCGAAATTTCAAAAAAAATATTATAGTATAGGCAAGCATACATGTAAAAAGAAAATAAATAAGAAGAAAAGAGATCTGTTATCTCTCGAGACAAACATTGAGCCGATGTCAAGAATCACCCCCTTTAGGTTTAGTATACATTTTCCTTGGCACTCCGTATAATAACAGTAGTTAATGTAATCTTTGATCCTGGCCCAACTTTAGTATATGAGGAAAAAGACATTTGATGAAGAGGTCACTAAACACCTCAACGAGTTGTAGTATAAAACACAGTCGCTTACCGCTGTCTGTCTGTCCCTATGTATGCTTAGATCTTAAAAACTAAGCAACGAATTCAATGCGATTTTTTAAATAGATAGAGTGATTCAAGGGGAAGGTTTTTTTGTTTAAAAATATATCAGCACTGCAGAAGCCGGGGCGGTTCGCTAGTATCATATAATCTAAAAAATATAGATGAGATGCTCTCTACGGAATATTGAACTCTCGCTTGCTATAAACTTTATCATTCACAGTAATTTTGTGTCCTACGACTGGAATACACATAAAACGGTATTCTTATCTCATCCGAAATATCGGGCACGTAGCAAACTCATAATTTCACGATGAAGTACCTACCACATGGGCAAGGGGTGCCCTGCAATGGCATAGCTGGTGATTCACTGTAACGATCACCTGGTTTTTCATCTCGATGCGATGAACAAACTTTAGCTCAATCATGATCAAGCATTTTTTTTAATTGTCGATAGATCTTCGTTTGACCACTATCTCATCTGATGGTGAAGATGAGCCCGAAGTTGTAAGCGAAGGTCTAGCGAAGATACCTATTGATCTTTGTCTTGAAGAGACCCAGGTTGGTTGTTTATTCCGGCTTTTTGTTATTTTATTAGGTGTTGCACCTTTGCATACTGTAATTAATAGGTAATATAGCACGAGATATCATCAAGTTAATTTCTGTTTCAATTTCAACAGAAGAAAAGTACAAAATGGCATAAACAATCTTGGACTAAGCAGAGCTTGTGTTATGGGTAGGCATTCGATAGCAAACTCATATTTATTTAGCAGTTAACTCAATAAGGTGTATGCATGGATTTTTTTATTTTTTTAATCGATTATTTAGGTTAATACATAAACGAAAAAAAATATAACACCCAAAAAAAATTAAATTAATGAGGTAAAAAACTAAAAGTAAAACTACACTCAGTTTCGGGTGATAAAAACGCTGCCATGTTAGACATTGTATTTTATGACGTCACGGATCATCGAGTTCCATGTGTAAACTCAAATTCGAAACTTCATGCCCATACAAAAATGTTCAAGTATGACTTTACGCTTCACATGCCAATAGCGTTGCGTTTAGACATTTTGCTATTGAGACTTAAAATATCTACTTTTCAATGATTAAATTTCATAATAAAAACATCATAAAATACAAAAATAAATATACATATATATTTCTATATCAATAGACTTTTTGAAGTCACATACATATACCCTATTGTTTTAAATTGTAAATACTAGTTCTAATTTGTTTCTATCATTTTATTGTAATTTCTTTGTCTTTAAATTATTCAGACAACTTTTACAACCTATTGTGTTAGCCGGCTTATTAGGTTACTAGGGTTATGAGAAGTCAGAAGTCAATAACTTTATTTCTTTAGGCTTACAAAATAAGCACTTAGACTATTATCTAAATTTACTTAAATTAATGAATGAATTGGTTCTTGTAAAGTCTGTAAATAAAAGGGCAATAAAATTAATTAGCTATCGCAGTTAGGTTGCTGCTCCCGCGGGTTCTGCTAAGTCATTGCTTAAAGTAAGGCCCGTATTATGAAAGCTTACTCAGTCTTCAATCTCTGCTTGAGTAACTCTTTTCTATAGTATAAATGTTGCTCAAGCATAGCTCGATGACTGAGCAAGCTTTCATAATACGGGCCTATGACTCTGAGTCTGTCTTACTCTTTTACCAGATAGTATCGGATTGTGTGCCTGGGAGAACACGGCCGAGGCACTGCAGAATCGCGGCATGCTATTTATACAATTAAATAACTATGCTAAAGTTATTTACAACGGGATATTTACCATGATTGGAGTTTTGAGCTTTCCAATATTTCGGTACAGTTTCATGCGCGTAAATAACTATGCTGTGTGACGCGGACTAGCTGTGTTTTGCTGGCTTAGAATAGCTGATTTAGAATTTGCAGCCCCCAACTCTTCCCGCGGGTGCCGTAAGAGGCGACTAAGGGGTATCCACCGGGGGGCGGACAGCAGCGCCCCATGACCATGAGTTCAAAATAATGAGATAAACGACGATAAGATCCTGATGGGAAATGGGCACGCATATCGCACTGCCACGGGGAGACAGTGCGATTATGTGGGACTCCAACACCACTAAAACCCTCAGCGTCCAGCTGTGGAGCAATACAGGGGCCTAATTCCACTATTTTTTAAACAAAATGCCATAATGGCGCCAATCTCTTACCATAAGATTACAATCAATATGACTTAATAATAGCGTGTTAATAATGTGGTGGGGCATATAATCATAATCTTAATAGTCATAGATATGGCATAAACAAAAAAAGATCGTGTTAGTAGAATACCAAAAGGTGTCAATGACGGTGATTGTTACGCGATAATGAAGCGATAATATATAGTGTCATAGTGAGGCGATTGTGTTAGTGGAATCAGGCCCCAGGCTGTTCAGGTTGAGGTTGAGATAATACATAAGATACATTTTTATTATACCCACATGGAAAATAGTTATATCACATGTTACGTTATCCAGTCTGCATTAGTTCTTGATAGGGAAAACTGGAGGCCAAATGAGGGAAACAAAAAAGGTCGTTATGATACTCAGGATGTACACAGTACAAAGAAAGTAGCGATGCGATTAGAAGGAAGTAGCTCCAAGACGTTCTCTCGCGGAGGAAATTGTAAAGGAAGCGATGGATTGTTATTACTGGCGTTATATAAACGACCTCAGTGTACGCATAGGTAACTCAGCGCACATGTCTGAGCGATGAGAATGATGAAATCAGCCGAGCTTACTGTATTCTTTGATTATTTTATTCAGCATCCCAGGAAAATTACAATCAAAAGACAATCATTCGCTGTAATTTCCGACATTTGCTGTCATTTCTGACATCTCATCTAATTAATGAGAGATACAAATCTCAATAAATCCATCATGGACTTACTGAGAAATAAAGTTCTCGATAGATCCTATATGGATCAAGTCAATGGATCTTACGAGAATCATCTGTTATTAACCGACTTCGAAAAAAGGAGGAGGTTCTCAATTCGACTGTTTTTTTATGTTTGTTACCGCAGAACTTTTGACAGGGTGCTCCGATTTTCATGATTATTTTTATTGGAAAGCTAGTGCTATCCTGTTGTCCCATTTTAATTTGGTCCAGTTCTAACAATGGGATCCATATAACTGAAGTCGGTTTATAGTTTTTTAAAACAAAATCAATTATTCTATTCAGCATCCTGTGTTCTCGCCTTCTAACAAAAAAATATCTGTTAGTTACTAGAGGTACATCTCGTATGTACTACTAATGTCTGTGGCCTAGTATCTAATGTATTTATTTATTTATTTAGATGTCCTTAAGTTCGTGATTCGTACTCACGGAACCCTCAAAGGTTCCTCGACGTAAATATTTGCTTTTCCTTGTCGTTTTGCTACACTCAACATCGTTGCCGCTTTTAATACAATTAAGAAAGCACTGACAGAGACAGGCTACATGTAGGTAATTTAATTTCTACATCCACTAGCAGTAGGTACGTAGGTACGTACGGCGCGCGGCTTGATACTCGCGAGACAATAATTAACTTGAAACCAGCCACATATCTACCTTCTATTATAAAGAATTCATAAAGAACAATCTCAACCAACAACGTGTAAATGTGTGTGTGAAACTTACCTACCTACCTACATAAATTAAATTGCTCTCAAGAGAAGGATTTTCGGTAATCGACACAAACTAAATAATTGGATTGGGATGACAAATCTTTCCCTAAGCATAGGGCTGAGGAAATATGTATTTAGTTGTCAACAGAGATATATTACTCCGGTAGAGCACCTTGCCTATCATTATGAAAATAACTCCTTCTAACATTATTCGATTGACAGATTCTACTTGGATCCATATAATGACACAATATCTGCAGGTAGCTAAACTGATCTGCTATCAATAGGTATTTAAATGACATCTTCATGCTTTAATTTTAATCTAGTTAGGAGAAGAGATATTAGTAATAGTAGTACCTAGTTATATTTTTTTATGCTGACTAACACAGTATTTTAAGTTATTGTACTACTAACATTTATGGTGAACAACCGAAATAAATGAATTGAATTGAAAATTGAATTGAATATAATTCTTTACAATGCACATACGAGTTTACAAGTCACATAATAGTCAGAAAAAATTACGCCTTACCACTAAGGTGACTTTCTGTGAAGTGAATAGTTGCCGACCCCGGCTTGCTCGATATCTTTTGTTTTTAAGTCAAAGCAAAATAGTTTCAAACTGGATAGGCGTTACGTTTTCCGATGGTACATAGTACATATGACTTTGCATATTACCCATATCGCCATTATGGTTAAAATTTCTAGGGACTTGAATTGTACACATGAAACAGTACAGCAGCGGGTCAATGCAGCTTGTGATTGTAATTTTATTATATCTCTTGTTGAGTTGAGTTCATAGATTAGTACTTCCTGTGTAAGAGACAATTCCCGTAGGACAAGACATTCAAGTAGGTAGAGATATCTGGCAACAAGTTCCACGGCTTGTTGCACTATCTGTTACTTATCCCAAGTGAATACAAGACTTATGATCTGAAATTTAGGTATCCTTATGCCTCGATCCTTACGATGTCTGGAGTTAGTCTTTGATTCAGTTGAGTTAGCTTTTCACTATATACTCTATATTTATTTTTAGATAGTATAACAGTGTGTAAACGAAAAAGGCTTTGATAAAAGTTGTTTAACCGTTATACAAAGTTAGTTTATTTTTATTCTGATGGATGTGATGATTCCAAAATAACCCTCACAATAAAATCTAACTAAGCTCTACCAACTTGGCTTAGCGCCTGGAAAATAACGAATTTATCCATCTGACTATAGGTAGATAGATAACACACTATGTATTCTGTTGCCTGACGACGGCTATTTTTAACCGACCTCAGAAAAGAAGAGGTTCTCAATTCGTCTGTTTTTATGTTTGTTACCGCAGAACTTTTGACTGGGTGCTCCGATTTTAATGATTATTTTTATTTGAAGCTGGTGCTTCCCTGTGGTCCCAATTTAATTTGGTATACTCGTAGTTCTGACTTTGGGATCCATATAATTGAAGTCGGTTTATTCTTTTTCTTAAAACAGTATTAATTATATTTTTATAATTTGACTATACAGTGGCTTTTGAAGATGGGAATTGATGGCAAAATCCGAAACCATGAGTCTGAGAAAAGTCGTGAAAATGGGCATAATTTATAAGAAAACTAAAACTATTTTATTAAAATAATAAGTTCACACTCGATTCCTGTCCACCACACTATACGTCCACTGCTGCACGTGCTGAATAAGTCCGTAAAATCCGCAGACTGCAATGGGAGCTTTGAATCAATCAATTAAAGCTCAAAATAGTTAACTAGTAGGTTTGGTTAGAAATAAATTATTGCAGCTACACTAGACACAGTATGTGCTCTTCTCTTACCATACCAAATTGTATAAAATACATTTTGCTGAAACATTTGATTTTTACGTTTTATATGAATTTCATATTATGTTTCTTCCTAAAGATACGATTTACATCTTTGTTTCTGACGCCTCACGCCACGCACGATACACTGGTGTGTTTTAAGCTTTTGGCGAGACAGGCGTAGGTGTAATGTAAACGTAAAATTATAAGACCCGTCTTATGAAAGCTTGCTCTGTCATCGATATGAGTAAGTAACGCGTTAATACGGGCCAAAGATCTTCATTAGGTATATAAAAGTTTTGGTTTATATAGTTTACAGTAAAGGTAATTTCTACGAAATCTAATAATATCCCAATAATTTAAACTTCAATGGGACTTGATCCTGAACAACTTGATCTTGAGGGAAGGACGCGGGTTGAATCCCCGTTAAAGTGGATCTATTATATCGATGTCGTAATTCTATTTATTTATTATATCGCGTAAAGTTCTATTAGAGATTAAAATACGCTCCGCCTTAATAAATTTTCACGCTGATTCCGGTCTCTTTTTTTATGAAAATTTTAGAAATGCCCGAGATTTCTCCAACCTATATTTGTCCACTGCTGGAAGCAGCTCTTCCCATAAACTGCGATCCCCAGAATTGTTTTGCAGAAGGTGTTGCTGCTCGCCCCCTGGTGGATATCTCTAAGTCGACTTTATGACACCCGTGCGTGAAGAGTTAGGGTGGTGCAAATACAACCGCCTTAAATTATCTTCAATTATCTTGGGAAACTCCGCCTAAGCACCACCACATTGATGATGAGTAAATAAGTCTACATATTATTGTCATCACATAACTGAACGAAGAGTGTCTAATTTTGTTTTGTCCCAGAAATGTCAGGCATAGGGGCACGACTTTAGGTAAAATGCATATTTTTTCTTAGAATCAAATGAGTGAAAGGTGTACTCGTAATAGCGTCCGATTTGGAGAAAAGCATTTACCTATCTACTTTTATTAGGCTAAAGTTCCGCACCGTAGGTACCTCAACATAGGTAGGTACCTCATTTTGGCTTATTCCAGTTTCCCCCCTTAAAATACCTCCCAAGGGGGAAAACTTTGTCTACAGAATACCCAGTAGGTATCCCCATATCCATACACGTCTCGCTTATCTATAGAAATCATAGCGAGAAGTTTCGCCATGATTTTTATGCCGCGAGGTATTATCGGGAGATAAACGGAAAATTGGGAAGTTAGCCATATAACGCTTGGGAATATCAAATATGGGAACAACGCGAGGGTGCGGGTGCGTGGTAAGTTATTGGATTGTTGGATTCTACGTGGGACGGGACGTGGGATCTTTGTTGGACTCATTACTTACGTATACTTATAATATAATGTACTGTAGACTGAAAATAGATAAATCAGCATTCACTATGAAGCAAATCGAAAACAATTGAAAGATTGGTAGTGAAAATTTCGAAACAGATAACGTGAAATATTAATCCAGAAATAGTCTCCATTGGAACTGGTGCGTATAAAATGTGGTCGAAGCCAGAATAGGTCATAATCTAGAATCTAAATGAAGTCACTTTAAGAAATGGTCCCTGACCGCCTGAAGGATCTAGGGCATAATTATGTGCAACTTATACATTTTTGACCTTTTATACTATTGCTTTAGACATCGATTACCTATTACATAGTCTAAGCCCTCAGATTAATAACATGAAAGCCATGTATTGTAAATCGATAACGATGCTGCGATGGCTCTTTCCCATTTCACAAACAACCCATTTCGTAACCATTTTAAAACAACTGAACAACTTTTTTATGTTTCATATCATACATTACGTCGTGTTTAGAAACAAACCTTTTCAAGAATTAGTGTAGGTGTTTTGAGTAAGTACAGTCACCTAGAAAGATAGTTATTATCAGATGGAGAAAAATGTGGCATCAGATGCCAATTCGGACTTACCTATATCAAGCCTGTGAATGCCAGGTACCTTATACCTAGATACGGTTTACAAGCAAAACGTAATTCCAATTTCGTGCTCCTGGAAAATTTACAAAATATTCAAGCGACAACCGACCGACAGAGCGCTTGAATTTTCAATCAAGGGCGCATAAAACCCAATAGGTATGTAGATATATTTATAAATTCTATCGTGAATTTTGCCATGATCCGTGAATTAAACAGAAACATGGAACAAAACTCTGCGCGTTCGTCGTAGGTGTCAGATTGACGCATGAGCTTGTGTTTTTCTTTGTACACCATCAATCTTACAGATCTATTAGCGGCGTGTTTAGCGCTCCCACTAATTACGGCAACTTCCTCCAATCCCGGGGGATTAAGCGGGCCCATGCAAAATGTCGCGATTCATTATTTTTCTCTTTGATATTTTGGTACCTCCAAATAAAGAATCCGTGGGTTTTTGTGTCCATCACAGGCTATATGTTTTGTTCTTATAATAATCGCGTAGGTTGAAGGTAGGTATACACTGTAGTCATCTTCAAACAAACATTTCAGGATACATATTGATGAACCAAATGAGACCGGGAAGTTCATAAAAAAGGGGACGAAGGCATCTCAAAAATAGTTGCTACGGAACCACGTCGTGTTTGTATTACTTACTTTAAAAAAATTCAAATATTTCTAAATTAGTTACAACTTGCCATAACAAAACAGAGCCAACAAAGTCTAAAATAAGCAAAAGACACAACTCAACAGATATCCGACCCACAACTTCCTCCAGCTCTCAAAGAAGCAACATTCATCCAAACATTTCCTCCGTCCCACAACAATGTGAGATTTATCTAAATTTTACAGCACTGTTTACATAGCAATAACATTATCTATTCTCTCAGCTGAACATTGGTTGGATAAGAAGAATCCATTTTGCGGTACCCTAAAATCTTTGTTGCAATTGCTGGGTTTTGTCGCAAACAGGCAATATCGCTCGCAGAATAAGCCAGCGAGCGTCGAGATTGTGGACTTGGTACTGCCGATATTGTTCTCTTGGCTCTACAAACTAAGGTATTTTTTCTTCATTCTATAAAAAACATTCATACACCTAACACTTTCTTTGTTTTAGGGGTGTGTTTTCTCAGAAAATATGACTATTGATTTTTTCGTTTACGAATCATGCTTTGAATAATTTTGGGTTATACTTACTTATTTTACTTTCCCAAATTTACAGTTTTATAATCGTTAATCTCACTGTCTCGAAATATTACTAAAGGTATGATTAGTATAGGAAAGTTGACTAAAGCTTATAGAGTGGGAATTCATTTATAATCTCATCAAAAGAAATTCAATTACCCACTCTGCGCGAGACTCTATTATCTATTGTTCAGATGCCTCGCTAAATTAGGTACTACACTTCTAATAATTTAAATTAAACAATTCAGTAGGTACTGTTATCTTCAAGAATAATAGTGGCTGTAATATTCCAACTTAACGTCACTCTTTAGATTATATCGCAGCTTAGCCCCTTTGTGCTGGCTACTTTAGCACCCGCGCTGCCTAAATCACCGCAATGAGGCAGCCAAACGAATCTGACGATCCCAACTTTGCTGCCCGGAAAGGCTAAAACACACTTTTATGCTTACATTTATGCGAAGCCGGTTTTCCCGCAAATATTCTCATTCGCATAATCCAAGAGCCGTCCTATAAATGACTGATAGCTATATAAATCCTACTAACTATCCCCTTCCTCATATTACAAGACATTATGCTACGCGCCGCCATGTTGGATTGTGGAAAATTTTGAGAAAAATTTGTAACATCTCCGGAATTTCCATCGCCTGATTCAAAGTAACTTTACACTGTGCGGTCTAACAGAACATAATTCATGCCGCTCCGTGAAATATAATGCGGATGTTCTCATAATGTACGACGAGCAACTTAATCCGGCCACGACTTTTTCCGCCACAGATATTTATACAAATGGCCGCCAGTGTAACGATCTCAGTAGAACAATGGCCCATTTATGCTAATAATTTTATGGTCCCGACTTGCTCAAGTCACCTCAGGTGGGAACTGAAGAAATGCCACTGGTTGACTTATTTATAGACTGCCTACGTGGAGGGTGGATCCATATGGGTTTCTGCTAGGCTTACAATAATCAGTAGTAGGTAAGTACATATATCACAAGTGTGTCTGTCAACACAAGTAGGTATGTGCAAGAGTTTCAGATAATTAATGAAAGCATTCAAATGTGATAATAGGGTTTTGTAGTGTAGATATTATAATGAATACCTACTACCATCTACCAACTTATGTTGTTACTTTATCTAATTGGGAAGTTCTCTAATTTTTGCGAAGAAATTTCTGGGAAGATCAGATATCATGTAGAAGTAAAAAACATTAAATCAAAATTATTATTATCATAAAAAGTTATACTATGACCTAACTAGCTATCATCGCGTGGACATCTTATCAGTAGTGTTGCCAGATTAATAAATAATAAGAGGCGCTACCGGAACCGACGGCGGCACTAACTCATAGTGAGTTCCGGCGTAAAAACGACTCTGCTGGACAATGCTGCGCGCCGGCCGGCGAAGATAGCTGTGACAGTGTGTACGTGCTTTTATTTACAGCCTAAACTACACTGCTAAACTAATCCGTGCACAGACCATGCAACGGCTGGGTTTCGGTAGGTTGGTTTTGGCGGCACAGCGGAAGCGTTTTCCGCTGCGGATTCCACGTGAAAGACGCTCTCGTGTTATAAGCGGATAGACACACTCGCTTCTTTTACATGGTTATAATTTATAAATGGACATAGAGAGAAAGACGCATCTTGATGTGCGTTTGGATGCCACAATTAAGAAATAGGAATGTATTACATATCTGCACGGCCTTGTGTTAGTGATCGCGGTAATAAATTATTCAAAACTAGTAGAGTCTGTCAGATCTCATAGATATCAAATTCAATAGGGTAGGGACCTAAAATAAAAATAAATAAATAAAAATAATGCTGGACTATTCACACAGCATTATCTAGCCCCAGGATAAGCAGAGCTTGTGTTATGGGTGGGTACTAGATAACTAATATACATAATACAATACACTACATACATAGATATTTTTTTTTTATACATAGAAAAACATCCAGAACGCCCTGAACAAATGTCTGCAGATCGTACACACATTTACCTAATGTACCTAAATGTATTGTACCTAATGTACATACCTATACCCCTAGAATACCCAGTACACTATTAAACAAGCAGTTTTTTATTTTTTATTTTTTGTTTTCAAACAAACTATAAAGCTACTTTTATTTTTAACATCCTGTCAATGAGCTGAGTGAGCTGTGTTGCTAACGTAATTATAATGAGGCGCTGCGCTGCCGGATGCGACGGCAACACTAACTCATAGAGTTCCCACTCTACTGGACAGCAACGCCACGCCAGCAAAGTTGGACGGGGTTTACGTGTCGTGTGTAGTGTGTACGTGTCTGTATTTACAATGAGCTTATTAATCTGTACAACCACTCTACCAACGCCTGAATATAGCATTAACATTAAGTAGGGTGCGTAAAAAACAGGTAAAATTAACGGGTTCGGCTCGTAAACGTAGTCCACCAGTCAGTAACGAAGAATTAATATTTCCACCGGTTACTGCCATTTCATCATCAACAACGGATCAACACACAGGTATTCTTTTGATGAAAAACATACGTTTAATTACCTAAGTCGGTATAGTTAGTCATTCAAATTTAAAAAAAAGAACTAGTTTTGCCATTGTTTGTTTGTAAGAAGTATTAAATCTATATACTCGTTTAAAAAAGAAATTCGTGTTTGTTACAACACTTATAACTCAAGAACGGCTGAACCGATTTGGCTGAAAATTGGTGGGAGGGTACCTTAGAACCCAGGAGATTGACATAGGATAATTTTTATCCCGTTCCCGGCTGAACGAATCTTGATGAAATTTGGTAGGGAGGTTATCGGTATCTCGGGGACGGACATAGGGTTCTTGAATAAAGCGTGCGAAGCCGCGGGGAAAAGCTAGTTATTTAAAGATGCATTCATGGGACGTCTTTGAAAAGCCGTTTTTAATAACTCCATCCACACTTTTGCAAGAAGCTTTATTCGCGGAAATTTTAATATCGCTCTATTCCACCCGCATGCTCCTCAGTAGCTCGAGATCTCTACAGGTTAAAGGTAGCTAAAAGTAATATTCTTGCAAGGTTGCCCTCTCGAGACCCCATTGTACCAGCAAGCACGTCTACGTCATCACACGGTTGGGGGCGTCGAAAGAGTCGGAAGCGTGCCCGAGCATGCCTTGCGTGACCTGGCATCAACATTTTCTAGTCTAACTCTAGTGCATTCTGGAGCAGGTGTTGCACTTCACTTTTGTGCGCCTTTTGGGAAATTTTATCTTAGCATCATTTAGCTTGGTGACAGAAATGTAGGTACCTACCTCAAAATGTTGTATATAACTCACTTGAGAGACAATCGATCAAGCTATTGTAACCATAGTCTTAGCTCGCTTTATTTTTTCACATAAATACAATAGTTATAAAGTGTGTGATTTAACCCAAAATAAAGCACACCATAATAATCCTTAAAATCACATCAGCTCTCTATACATACCATAACATAAGCCGTAATCCTTAAATCAGGTAAGCTCTTTCACAAGCAATTTCGCAGGTTCTGTTCTGTTTCTTAATCAGGAGTCCGCAGGGGTGCCATGTTCACTTAGTCAGCCCTCGCTAGATCCGACAAAACACGGCGTTAATAAAATTTAATAGGTAGGTATTGAAGTGTCATGTGCTGTGACATGCCGCTACCGAAATTATTACGAGCCCAGAATATGAGGAAGCAGCTTAATGTTTTCAAAGCAACAAGAGCGTGATAACAAGCTGGGGTTTCGTGACGCTTTCAGCGAATTATTTTAATTAATTTGAGGCTAGATGAGGGCGGCTCTCGTTGCGTCGTGTTGCCGTCCAGGCTGCTCCCGGCAAAACTAATTCAACTTCTCCGAGCGTGGATCCCAGCCTGCCAATTACCATCGGCCGACACCGCAAAGTGAACAAAACCGCTCATGATACTAAAACATTTCAAACAAAACTCAGCACTACAAACTATGGAAATCGCTCCGCAACTCGCTACCCAGTTCGAATGGGATTCGTCGTAATTAATAAACGAACCGCTTAGTTGTAGTTAACCAAGTTTGCCCAAGAGGAGCTACAAAGTCTGCAAGTGCTCTACTGCTAAATTATATTTAAGCTTTGTTTAATGGCTTGGAGATCTTTATCATATTGTTCTGACTCTGACATCAAAAAACATATTACTTCAGCTCAAGCAAAAGAGTTATTATTGATCACCCATCTATTCGTATAAAGATAGTACCCAAAAGATGGTATGAACATTATTGAAGGATTTGATCGAATCTTTCGTATAACCTTTTCCCTATAAATAGTTCCTGATAAAGGCTATAAATCTTTTATGAGCAAAGTGCCTACCAACGAGTATCCATTGAATGTTTAGATTCCATGTAAGGTATAACAATATAAATAGAACGCGTATCTTTTCTGGGTAATACTTGCTGATGTCCAAAATTACCAATAATTTATGGTGATATCGACCGATAATACATTAGAGCGATATATTTAGTACCCATAACACAAGCTCTGCTTAGCTTGGGGCTAGATGATGCTATGAATTGAAATGTGAATTGTCCAGCATTACATATTTATATAATATTATAATAACTACAACAGAATTCTGGCCTATACGGGATGTAATTTAGTTTTTCAGCAGAATGGGGATATCGCCTATAAAAGCACCTACTAAGTTTTTTTTTCTTACGAGTAGAGCAAGATTAAAGAAGGTTACCTTACCTTACCACAGTCTACTATAAAATATTCTTAGGTTCTTACAGAAAGACCATCAAAATTTTGTTCGTTCGTGCGGCAGAACCATAAGATTGCCGGTGGCTCCGACTCCAGACAGTAATTTAATAACGGACCCTCAATGAATTGTAAAAGAATGGGTACCTTCAGCATAAGTTATTTACACTAATGAACAAGGGAAGGTACGCTCAAAAAACCACCCCCCAAGATCACTCCAAAGTCTTTAGTACGATGTTCTTTGCGCGGTTCATTAGCGCCTCTTGAACGGCTGGGTTTATATTACCCACATTTTTAGGTTTTCTTGATTCTCCGAAAAAATATGCAGGTACGTAGTTAAAATATGGGAAGTAAAAAACAGCCCGAATGTTTGTAAACGTTTTCCCCTAACGTAGATGTGCATTTGCACGTCCGTCACGATTGGAAGTCAAAGGGAATCAGTGAGAAAAACATTTTTTGAAATACGTGGCTAAAAATGCCTTCAAAAAATAAACCGGCTACGTGCTAGTAATAATCGCACACAAAGGGTTTCGTCCTATCGTTCTAGCTATTTTTCAAACGGGGCTCTAAAACCATCAAATGTTTAGAGACCCCCTTAAATTTTCCACTTTTTTTGTTTTTAGTATTATTAATGTTGAAGTTTTAGTCTAATAAAGAATTGATCTACATTTAGAAAATTCATGTGTCTACCTATTAAGAGATAGGACACCAGGCGACAAACTTTGAGCAAAAATGGCCAATATAATCGTGTTTTTGTATCGGCCCCTTTAATTTTAATTTTTATATATTTTCTTAGAAAGTTTCAGCTGCCTAGTTCTTACGGTTCGTGAGATAACCCTCTGACAGACGGACAGACAGCGAAGGCTTAGTAAAAGAGTTTCGTTTGCACCCATCGAGCACGAAACGCTAAAAACTATTTCTATGGTAGTCCATTTGATATAGATTTACGTAGGTGTATCAAAGGATGCGACGCAAAAGAAACCGGAAAAGCACTATCCCGCTATCATGGTCAGGTACATTACGTGGTTACGGTGCAGTTTTCTGTGAACAAAACAGCCCCAGCCGTCCACCTCAAAGCGAACGCCATGTAACTCGATCTGAAAGAATAGAGTAGCTCCTTCATTAGTGGTCGGGGCTCACTCAACTATAAACCACATTTTTTGTCCTTGCGCGAAATGAAACTTCCTTGAATGAACCGAGCGAAAGTAAAAAGGATTCTCCTGTTTGCCAGCATTTTAAAAAGTGGGGGTTTAGTACCTACTGAACTTTTGTAATTCTGAAGATGCATTTTTATAATACTGCACGTCACGTTATCGTTGATGTTAGAGTCCACTATTTAACATGGACGTCGGCGTTTTTATAATAGACAGCTGTGGTGTGGATGCCATAAGAGCAGAGGCCTAATACCACATTTTTTTTAAACAAATGCTATTATGACGCCATACGATTAAGATAGAGATTTAGTCGTAAATTTAGTTGGTATTCTATTACCATAACACCTGCCCCACCACACCATTGAACGGTCCAATTGTCAAACGGTTGTCATAATCGTAATAGTCATAGCTATGGCATAAACAAAATAAATAGTGTTAGTGGAATACCAAAGGTGTCAATGGCGGTGATTAATACGCGATAATGAAGCGATAATACTGTCATAGTGAGGCGATTGTGTTAGTGGAATCAGGCTCCAGGATTTCAGAAAAAATTGGACACCATGGTCTCTAGCCTTGACCGGCCAATAAATTTTCCAGGTGCGCAAAATTTTCAAAGTTACATTTCCAGTCCAGTGCAATACAAAGAAGAACAAAGACGGAAAGACGTATCTAGGACCGAAGTGAGTCTGAGACAACAATATTTCACGCGAATCACGACCGCCCGTGCCGCCGGTCAGACGGTGACTGATGTGGGAGAACACAATTTTACACAATTTGAGGTTGCCACTTTCGAGCAACCAGAACAACCTCATCTTCGTTTTTAATAAATCAATGAGTTCTAGGCCTGGATTTAGAATTATACATACTTTTAATTTTTATAGAAAACAATTCCAATACCAATTCATATAGGTACATCCGAAGAGCGATTTTGCTGAATAAGCACTCTTATGGGTTCGAATTCGCATGGTAACTATGAAACTATTATTTGAATTTATTACACTACAATAGTAAAGTTTAAAGTAGGTAGTCATTTTTGCTCGATTTATTTCAAACAAATCTACCTTGTACCCAGAATTTAAATAAAATACCAAATACAAGATGTAGATATATTTTATGATAATCCCATTGTTTTTAAAAATAAAATGCTGGAATCGTTTCAGCCCTCATTAGATGAGAATTACGGAGAGGAATAACAGACAAGGTCGGGTTACTATCTATTATTTTAAAAAAGGTTTAGTGAATTTGTTAAAAAAAACTAGGCCAAGATCTCAGTAATCACGTGATTCCCGTGGTAAATAACAAGAATTACATAAAATTCATCATTTTTTCTTCGGTTTCTTGGTTGTGAAAACAGTGCGTCTATGGACAAGATTTTTGTTTTGATACATTCTTTGGTTCCTCGGTTGGGTTTTTTCATAAGTGGTGTAGTTTTCCTGCAAATATACAAAAACATCATTTTTGCCTACGCTTATCCAAAAACGTATGCTCTGTCCCGCTCCTTTGCAACACCAAATCCTATGACTATCTTTTTCACGATTTTTAAGAAATCTGTTTAGCTTCTAGAATACATAAGTTTAATAATTGTTTAACTTATTTATTATAGAAGCTTGACGCATCCAACATCTACCTGCAGTCTTTCGCAGATCGTCATCACACCTGGCCGCAGGGCGGCCTCCACAACGTATGCCGAGTCTCGGTCTCCACCCAGGAGCTCGTTTACCCCATCGGTTGTCGGTTCTCCGCGAATATGGCTGGCCCACTACCACTTCAGCTTGCTAATTCATTGAGCTATGCAATTTCTATTATTTAATTTTCTTTGTCAATAAAGACATTTGCTTTAAAACAAAAGACTAAGTGCATGAGACGAATACAAAGTATTATCCGTACGTCATCGTCCCTCATACCTATGCACTCGCCGACTATCTCCAGGCTTTTTATAGTTTATAGTTTATTTATTTATCATCATAATGTAACATTACAGTTTAACAAAAAAACCAATGCGTTACAACATGTAAGTACTTAAAGAATAATACCTACTTAGTAGGTCACTAGGTATATTGCTAATAGGTAGGAAAGTGTAGGACCTTACTTACACAAAATTACATTAAATAATTACAACATACAGAAAGAAACACAACAAAAAAAATCATGAACACAAAGGTAATAAGTAAATAAATTATACGAAAGCGGAAGACAAATTAACAAACTTAGCCTTTAAATACAAAACAAAAAAAAACTTCGAGCGTAACGTAACATACCGTACGTACAACTTACGCTTACGGTACTTACAACACAGCACACAGGCACACATTTAACACAACACTCACACGTACGCATACCAGAAAACATAATACACAGACAGAACTTTTTAACCGATTTCAAAAAAAGGACATGGTCCTCAATTCGTCTGTTTTTTTATGTTTGTTACCTCAGAACTTTTGACTGGGCGGTCCGATTTGTATAATTCTATT
Source organism: Eupithecia tripunctaria (assembly GCA_955876795.1). Taxonomy (NCBI): domain Eukaryota; kingdom Metazoa; phylum Arthropoda; class Insecta; order Lepidoptera; family Geometridae; genus Eupithecia; species Eupithecia tripunctaria. The sequence goes on along the minus strand of OY041609.1, from coordinate 7,866,858 downwards.
TTTATATGAAAGCTGGTGCCTCCCGTGTGGTCCCATTTTAATTTGGTTCAGTTCTGACTGTGGGATCCATGAAAATTCATAAAAAACTGTAAAAATAGAAGTCGATTTATAGTTTTTTAAAACAAGATTAATTATTATACTTAGGTACATCGCTGTTGGTGTAAATGAATTGCTACACCGACGGGTTGGCAGCAAGGCTCTTTTCAATAGGGTAAGTAATAAGTTTACCTACATCTAAGAGTTTCATAATCAGGTAGGATTCATGATATTCTCTTAGCGGAATTTTAGCCACGGCAGCCAAACGTGAAGCGTCAGTAAACAATATAATTTGAATGTTTAAAAAAAACAAAAAAACCGACTTCAAATTCCTTACCCTCTTATGGCCCACACCGCTGAAGAGAAAGCAAACTTGTTTGCTACTCTCTTTGCTGAGTCTTTACGTCTAGATACTACAACTGAGCGACCCCCAACTATACCCAGATGTGGTTCATTGATGCCTGAAGTTCGCATCAGGCAGAAGGAGGTACTTAAAGTATTGCTCTCACAAGACGTGAATAAAGCCAGTGGTCCTGACGGGATTCCGGCGATTGTACTGAAGAGCTGCGCACCCGAACTGTCTCCGATTCTTACACGCCTGTTCCGCCATGCCCTTGATACTGGTACGGGCCATCATCTCATCGTGAAAACTTGCTAATGTTCAACCTGTTCCCAAAAAAGGTAAAACCTAGGTCGGACCCCTCCAACTACCGGCTAATCTCTATCATATCCATCCTATGTAAGACCATATAATGATCTCCTAAGTGATAGACATAGACGGCTTTCGCCGAAAACGATCAGCGGGTGATCTTCTAGCGTATGCTACTCACATCTTGAGTAAAGCCATGGAAAAACACGGCGAGGCTCTTGCGATTTCTCTGGGCATTTTCAAGGCTTTCGATAGAGTTTGGCATAAAGGACTTACTTATAAGCAAACTTTCTTCTTATGGTCTACCGTCCAATCTAATCAAGTGGATTTCTGATTTCTTGAGGGAACGATCTATTCGAGTCGTCGTAAACGGCTGCTGCTTCGATCTTTTGGCTATAAATGTGGGGGAGATGTGCAGCAAGAATATCAACGACCTGCTAAACCCCGGTATTTGTATCAGATGATAGCACAGTTGCTGATAGATATTTTGCCAGTCCACGTGATAGTGCGGACAAAATCCAAAAACTCCGTAGCGTGATGGTGGAGCGATGAACAGCAAACTGAATTTGGTGTCTGAATGGGAAGACGCCATGTGCGGTTCAAGCACCCAAAACCCAGGCGTGTGTGTTCACATCTAAGAAGACACAATAGAGTATATGCATCGATTTTTTTTATTGTTTTAATCGATTCTTTAGGGGTCATTATTTAACCGAGGAATGATAAGACGCTCACTGAATTTCGCATTAACAAGGTAAAAAAAACAAATCAAAACTACAATCATTTTTGGGTGATAAAAACGCTGCCATATTGGCGCCATGTTTATGTGACGTCGACGTACACACTTGATTAAAACCTTTTGTTACGACCTCGGTAGTGATCATCTCAGGAAAGAGGTTTTCCGAAAAACTGAAAATAATCGACAATACGAAATGTCAAGTAGGCAGAATAGTGTCAAATCATGGTGCAGCAAGCAGAATAAAAAAAGAAAAAATGTGCACAGTGATGTCACGTCCGCTCTAGTCAATGGCGTAGCGTTTTGAAATTTTGCGATTGAGATTTAAAATATCAATTTTTCAATGGTTAAATTCTACAATAAAAACATCTCAAAATGCAAAAATAAATATGTAGATATGTTTCTATATCAATAGAGAATACGTATATATTTTTTTAGCCATTTTGAAATCACATGCATATACCCTATTTAATCCTGTGCCCAGTTTCTGTGATGCTGCGTCACCATCTTAAACATTCAACCATCACCATAGAGGCGCTTTTAGTTCTATTTTCAAAAATAATAAAAAGTCTATGTTCAACTCGTATCAAACACCAAAAAGTCGAGTCTTTAAGTAAGAGGATAAATGTCTTGTACTGGCTGTTGATAACAGACAAAATTAAGCAGAAAAATACTAGATTCTGTTCAAAAAGAGAAGAGTCGTGGCGACGGTGAACCAACACTTTTAGGCGTACTGTAATCACAAAGCAGAGTTGTCAACGCAACAAAAGTTGTTAAATTATCACACGAACGCCTTCACTTCCCACGACTCTTCTCTTTTTGAACAGACTCTATAAAGCCCAAAGGCTTAAGGCGTATACCCAAGCCAATGTGGCGCCGTCACATATTTTAGGTGGCGGCGGGTGGCGCTACGGGTTTGGTTCGAACTCGAGTACGATAGTACCTATAGTTACAAAAAAATTATACCACGCTCTCCTCACTCAACTATTAGGTAAAATACGTCAGTCAGTCAGTCAGTGCAGGCCAAGAAAACCTACTTTACAATTCCTGAAAGTTTTATCACCGTAATGCATCCGTAGTCGATAGGTAGGCGAAACAAAGACGAATAAGTTGAAAGCGAATAGCGGACTCGATTCCTGCTATCGGGCATACTTAGCTCGCTTTGTTCGTAAACAAAGTGCATCGGACAATGTTCCCAATGAAACTTGGAAACTCAAAAATGGACTGAGAACTTCCACGGATACCGATCCTGATCGTGAAAGTAGTTTCAATAGCCAGGCAGCTATCGATCTGAATAGTTTACCGAGATTCATCCAGGTTTATCTGGGTTTTCCGAAGTTTTCTTTAAATATATCGCGCAAGATTGATTGGCAGACCGTGTTCTGATCCTGCTAGACATTATTTGTTAGGTCGATAAGAGGATTTTAGGGCTTCGTACGTTTCTGCACAAAACGCGTAAACAGAATCCATAAACCTAGGCACCTGAAATATAACCTGAAAAACATGAGAATTGGCTATTGTCTACCTGTCTATCATGGCCGTTTTAACCGACTTAAAAAATGGAGGAGGTTCTCAATAAGACGAATTCGAGAAACGATTGAAGTCAGTTTATAGTTTTTTAAAACAAAAATGGAAAGAAAATGGAGGTTCTAATTGAAAATACTACCTACTTACCTAATAAATAGGTACTTACTTAGTAATAGCTGTGAAAAAATTAATATAGCGTCAACACAATCAAAAGATACGGCCGTTTACGCCGCATATTTGACACTCACAAAAAAGGAATCAAAACCAATAGATACCATTGAATTACTACTACTAGCGTAGCACTGATAGATACCTACTGGCGTGGCGTAGCGTCGTCGTTTAGGGGAGGCCTATGTTCAGCAATGGACGTATACGGGCCGATGATGATGAGGATCATGATATATCCTAGCTAGATCAACGGGAAGCATCAATGCAAGAAGTAACGTAATCTAAAAACTGTAATTACTAGATAAATACATGACAAAAATACGAAATACGCTTACCTTTACGTAGCGTGTCATTTCAAAGCGAATTTTATTCCATACATTGTTTTATGCGGGATTATTCCTGGCGCGTAGCGATCTGCTAAAGTACAGTCAACGTGGTCAGAACCTTCGATCCGATTCGCACAGACCCGGTTTTTAGGGTTCCGTACCCAAAGAGTAAAACGGTACTCTATTACTCATACTCCACCGTCAATCTTTCTGCTCGCTTCACAGATGATGTATTTCTGTTGCCGCTATAAAAACAATAATAAAAAAAACGGAATAAAATCAATAATGGGGGTTCTAATACACCAGACATGTTCTTTTGCCATTTTTATAGATGGACATGCACGATTCCGACTCGTACTTGGTCGGTTTTTTAAATCCCTCCTAGCCTGTGAGAATTCCCTCTACAAGTCTCTAGTTGATAATATATTTTCATAGCAAATAAATCTGGAAGCATCTACGTCGAATTGATCTCGGTTAAGTGAAATTAACCGCCGTGCTAGCTTCGCAAAGCAATCAATAACACCTGGTCCTATTTCAGTCGGCCAGAATCCAAGTAAAGGATACCGAACACCTAGCAAACAAATGGTAGACGCCGTATCTATCAAAGATATCAGAGCTTTAACTTGAGTAGATACTAGATACCAATAGGTATATTAGTGAATTTATCAAAGTAGGTAAAGTTATACAAAAAGTGTGTTCAAGGTACTTTTTCTTTGGCTGTATAACGATTTGTATGTTCTCGACCGTAGCTATCAAATAAATGGGTATTATGTAAGTAGGTGTCTACGACATATCAAAGCGCTAAAAGCCTCGATAAAAAGCTTGAATTCCGAATGGGTATGAACGGAATACCACGCCCGCAAAACAAAGCGCGACTTCTAAAAGAAACTTGCTGCCACCAGCACCGCTCGAGGTAGCGGATACGACTCCGATCTGAAGAGGCCTTTAGTTCGTGATAACCCCCATAAATCCTCCAATTATCTCAAATAATAATGAGCATGAAAGTGAAATCATCAAACGTCGAACCGCCTCAAAGTTTCTAAAGTCAATCGAAGGTTGATCGGAGGACCCGTTTGTAATTTAGTTCTTCTAACATTGGAATAAAATCAGTTGCCCCTGCAGGTACCTCTAACTCACGATTAAAGCTTTTATCGGCGGACTGATTAAGTGTCGAGACCAGGATGGATTTATTGTAAAAGTTGGCCGTTCACTGAGGTTAGTGATTCAAGTCCGCACACTTTAGTCGAATAATTGTCTACGTGAATGGAATAGACGATTCATTCCGCTTTTAATAAGATCTGATAGAGAGCTTACGCTGCCCAAGAAATACACCTGTACAGTGTACAGGTGTTAAGCAAACTCACTTTTATTTCAGCGAAAAGTAATAAAAAACGTTGTGTGATCTAGTCTATGAAGATTTCAAAACATGTGTTACTTCGTAACGTAGGAACCTACATAGATGAGATGTTTACAAACCTATAGAAGAGCCTACCTACTGAAGCGTCGCGTTACGCTTTTTTTTGTTGTCAACCAACTTCGAAAAAGGTTTTTTCTATGTTCGGCTTGTATATACGTCTTTTTATGCATGTTCGTTGATTTCTTTGTGAATTATGGACCGATTAATCTCATTATTGTAAAGAAAATGATCCAGGGGTGGTCCTATGAAAATATTATCCCCAGCGATTCGCTTTTATCCCACAAAACCTAAAAACAGGATTCGAAGTCTTCAAAACCATGAAATTATCATCGAAACGTTTGCTTTCTATTCATTGAAATATAGGTATAGCATGTGGAATATAGCTATTTGCCTATATGAAAAGTCAAGATCAAATATTACGCTGAACTTATAAGTTAAAAATTATCAAGTAGTATTATAAAACTAAAGTACTTGTTTCGAAACTCTCAAAAGTTATTCAATTATTTATAAGTTTGGTTGAAAAGTATCCAAGTTGATATAAAGTTCAGTTAATTGGGTATGGTTTACATAACAGTAGCTACAAACATAAGTAAGTACCTGTACACTAGAAGAGCGCTGTCTACTTATAATACATAATTTTTACTAGGGAGTTCTAGTGACTGCAAAGATGCAGTTGCTACGGCGAAGCTGTACCACAGCAGCGTAGCACTCGTAGGTTTGCTACAGTATCGTAGCAACCGTAGATGTGCTAAAGCAGCGTAGCACCGGTTCATGTCCTACAGCACCGTAGCAACCGTAGATGTGCTACAGCAGCGTAGCACCGGTTCATGTCCTACAGCACCGTAGCCACCGTACATGTGCTACAGCAGCGTAGCACTGGTTCATGTCCTACAGCACTGTAGCAACCGTAGATGTGCTACAGCAGCGTAGCACCGGTTCATGTCCTACATCACCGTAGCAACCGTAGATGTGCTACAGCAGCGTAGCACCGGTTCATGTCCTACAGCACCGTAGCAACCGTACATGTGCTAAAGCAGCGTAGCACCGGTTCATGTCCTACATCACCGTAGCAACCGTAGATGTGCTACAGCAGCGTAGCACCAGTTCATGTCCTGCAGCACCGTAGCAACCGTAGATGTGCTACAGTTCATGTCTTACAGCACTGTAGCAACCGTAGATGTGCTACAGCAGCGTAGCACTGGTTCATGTCCTACAGCACCGTAGCAACCGTAGATGTGCTACAGCTCCGTAGCAACCGTACATGTGCTACAGCAGCGTAGCTCCGGTTTATGTCCTACAGCACCGTAGCAACCGTAGATGTGCTACAGCAGCGTAGCACTGGTTCATGTCCTACAGCACCGTAGCAACCGTAGATGTGCTATAGCTCCGTAGCAACCGTACATGTGCTACAGCAGCGTAGCTCCGCTTCATGTCCTACAGCACCGTAGCAACCGTAGATGTGCTACAGCAGCGTAGCACTGGTTCATGTCCTACAGCACCGTAGCAACCGTAGATGTGCTACAGCAGCGTAGCACCGGTTCATGTCCTACAGCACCGTAGCAACCGTAGATGTGCTACAGCAGCGTACCACCGGTTCATGTCCTACAGCACCGTAGCAACCGTAGATGTGCTACAGCTCCGTAGCAACCGTAGATGTGCTACAGCTCCGTAGCAACTGTACATGTGCTACAGCAGCGTAGCACCGGTTCATGTGCTATAGCAGCGTAGCACCGGTTCATGTGCTATAGCAGCGTAGCACCGGTTCATGTCCTACAACACCGTAGCAACCGTAGATATGCTACAGCTCCATAGCAACCGTACATGTGCCACAGCATTGTAGGACCGGTTCATGTGCTACAGCACCGTACCAACCGTAGATGTGCTACAGCAGGGTAGTAACCGTAGAGGTGCTACAGCAGCGTAGCACTGGTACATGTGCTACAGTACCGTAGCAACCGTAGATGAGCTACAGCAGCTTAACACTCCCGTAGATTTGCTACAGTAGTGTAGAGATTGTAGAGCAATGAAATCCTCTTCAAAGGTTAAACTTTCATCAGCAATGCCACAGTTTATTGACTTTTTGTTGACCGAACCAACTCTGCAGCCAATATGACCTTTGCTTCAACAAACTTAATATTAGAATGTTGTCGTCTCCCCAAATCGTATAGTGATTGTTTATCTGAGCCACAGAGCCACAGTATTATTTTATTAAATCCACAATATTGCCTGATCTGATATTTTATTTGGATAATACGTAATCTGAAACATTTATGAAATAGCAATTTTGGTCCTTATTATTATTTAATTGTAGTTTGATGGGTATTTAGTTATAACTTAGAATTACTAAAGGTCGCTGCCTTTCTTACAAAAGGTCCGCAGCTGCCGCGCTATGTACCTTCCCTAACCCACACTGATACCTATAATAGATACATATCGTGTACGATTATAATAATTTTAGATGTAAAATATGTCAACGCCCAAATCCAAGCAGGCTGATATTTTAAAATCGTGGATATACTATTTCATTTCATTTATTTATTGCGTCATACTGGTAGGTACGTTATTACTTCGTCTCTTCCATCTATGTGACCCATGTTTACAAATAAAGAATTTGTATTTATTTGTATTTGTATTTGTATTAGGTACATACAAAAGTAGTTTATGCCAGTTTTAGATAAAGGTAACATAAGTATGAAGTGGTAGGTAGTTATGGGCATTACCCCCCATGAGATAAACGCCAATAAGTCGCTTATAAAGGAGAGGCCTGCGTCCAGCTGTGGACCAATACAGGCTCTTGAGGTTGAGGTTGAGGTTGAGTAGGTAGTTATTTTGTTAAAAACTACGAATAAGAGTAGGTTAAACCACGACAGACAAGACCCAATGACGTATTAAAGTGAGAGGCGATATAATAACAAAGTAAAGTTGTAAGTGGAATTTAATAATGTTAAGAGCAGAATTTAAAAATAATACCTAATAAAAAATAATAAAAGCTGGACAACGGACGGGAATTCACACACAATTCACTTAACTAGCCCCAAGCTAAGCAGATTTGAATCAGTGTTATTTATGGGTACCTGATAAGTGATATATACTTAGGTACATAATAAAATACACTACTATTTTTTTATATTATAAGTACATAGAAAACATCCAGATCACCCTGAAAAAATATCTGCAGATCGTACATACATTTGTCCCGAGGCAGGAATGGAACCCCCAACCCCCTGCGTCGCAGGCCGACCTTCGCCCGCCGCACCACTGATATTTGACGACATACGTCGTTATGTATACATTATACACTATACATCATGCTCTAATATAGTAAAGTTGTTAGTATTTCACCTTCGTGAAGTGGATACTTTTTGCTGATGGTGCTACCTAACTCGTTAACAACTGGGTCTTGTGAAGTATCAATAGGTCTTAAATAAATAATCAGAAGCAAGGGCGAAAGGGCCTAAGAGCGGGACATTAACAAGGGTCCAGTCCAATTTTCGTCCTGTCTGTGTTGATATATTGAAGGGCGATGCGATGTGGAGGTGGCCGCGCGATTCGCATCTTTGGCGCAACATATTACGATCTATTTAGATTATTCTAGAATATTCTATACAGGATGTAACATAAAGTAAGGACCAAAATTCAACTCGAGAACACAGGTAAAGTATAAAAAATCCGCTATGGTAGTTAGTGGTATAAGTAGGTTAATTAATTCTGCAATAAAGCAGCACCTACATACCGTTAATTATAGGAAGAAATGATGACTGCCTACTCAAAGCTTGCTTTACTACTAACTACTTACGTAAGTAGGTACTTACTTCATACCTACTTTACCTACGCTAGGTAGGATAGCAACTCGAATAATAAATTGTCCTACTAATAAAAGACGAAATTTTGTATAGACCAGACTTAGAATTACACTCTTATTCCAATATAAGAAGGCGAAGCCGCGGCAGAAATATAGTCTACTATATTTATGTCCATGCCAATTAAAAGTAAATGACTATGTACCTAACCCAGATAATAAAACTTTAATGTAAACAAATCAAACTAGCTGGATACTTAAGTGCACGCTGCGGATAGAATGAAATGTCTAGGAGACGCGAGACACAAACACTGCTTCGTTTTAAAAATTCAGTATGAACCCGCCCGGCAACTCTTGCATTTTTCGAGAGTACTAAAGTCTGCTTCGTTTATATTAAAGAGCTCTATCTATTCGTTTTATCCGCCAAGAAATATGCTTTCACTCTCGTGGGCTCTTCATTCCGAGAGAGCCTTTCCCCGGTTCCTCCATTAGTGTGATGTGAAGGGAAATCGCACAAGGATCGAAAACTGTGGGCAAGTAATACCTACTTATGGTTGTGTGTTAGTTCTATACTCCGACTCAAAAACCTGGTTATTTTGACCGACTTTAAAAAAAGGAGGAGGTTCTTAATTAGACTGTATTTTTATGTTTTTTACCTCAGAACTTTTGACTGGGTGGTCCGATTTTCATGATTATTTTTTTTAAGAAAGATGGTGCTTCCCGTTTGCTCCCATTTTAATTTGGTTCAATTCTCACAGTGGGATCCATGAAAATCCATGTAAAAACTATAAAAATTTAAGTCGGTTTATAGTTTTTTAAAACCAAATCATTTAATTATTCAAGACTTGAAAAGACTTGAAAATCAGTAAAAATAATTTATCGAAAACGATACACACATTTTGGATCGTAGGTACTAGTTTTTCTAGACTATAAGTACCTATTGAAAATAAGTAAAATTAATATTATCAATTTCAATCCACAGATTTTGGATCGTTGTTGTTATAAAAATTCTTATCTTGTTTCCTCAGACCAACAAAAATATTATTGATTTATAAATCATAACATCATGACAGGTTTCTTTTTTTAACCTTATGGCGATGCTAGATCTACTTATACTTATCTTATTTTAAGTTAATTTAATTATAATACAATAGTAAACCAATGTCATAAAAAAAAATTAAAATACATTTAGTTTCCATCACGAGCTGTGCCATTTCCATGACTTTCGGCAGGTTTTGATAAAATATATCAACGCTGTTTTCGGACAGGATAATTAAGAAGGTAGGTAGATAGGAAGTGAAATGGGGCAAACTTAAGTAGGTTGGTCCACATTTGGGAACCTCCAGCATGGCGGCATAATTAATATTATTTTATTTAATATATTATTATTTTATTAATAATATTATTATTATTATGCTCTGTGACCATACCCTAAATTTCCTGGACGTGCTTATAATTTTAGAGATATTTTTAGCAGGATTTTGTTCGTAACTCGTTCTCTATAAATAAGTAAGACGTTGATTGTATCAATAATATATTTTTTATTATAACAATTTCGTCTCTCATTTCATTCTTAAAAATGAAGAAATGCACACATAATTTATTACACAATTTATTTATAAACATCCCCGATTACCCCTGATCGCCATCTATCTTTAACCTATCCAGTATCCAATAAATAATACTACTTCTCAAATTATAGGGAGTTTTTCTTTCAGATGGCAACACTTTCACGCACACAATTTTAAAAAGTGTTAGTTTACCGTAAGGCGAATTACGGAGGCCACAGACGACGGTTTTAAAAAAAACCAAACACTTTTAAACTATTTATTAAGTTTGAAATTATTACAGAGTTCTTAAATTAATTAAAAGTAACGAAGCTACACTCGGTCGATGCAAGTACCTAGTGTAGAATGACGCGATGACGATCGCGGCAGGCCACGCTGAGGGAAAGACGTCATCGCTGAGTCGGCAGAGTATGTACTCGGTGATTGACGATTATACCGACAGAACCACAATGAAAATGCAATGCTGCAGTCTGCGGCAGCAGATTAGGTGCATAGTTTCTATGTAACACCTCCATCCTCAGAGCAGCAACTATTTGAGAACATTGAGCGAAAATGTTGCTGGAACAGCCTCCCGAGGTGTAGATCTGTCAGGAACGGCATATGTGTGCTCAGTATGTTCTTTCTCGTTCGATGGATTCTGAATCGTTAGCTTAGAACGTTTTCTGTGACGTCGTACTACGACGATGATAACAAGTACAGCTGCACCGAATAGTGACATGTAGAGTGGTAGGGTCGTATGATAAAATGTACCGTCTATTGGTTTTAAATCTAATGGGCGCTGTAGTAGGATCTTGTCTTCTAGGTGGTGAAGTCCATTGAGATTGGTTGTAGTCAATTTGAGATGAGGGATGCTGTGGTTTTCTTCGATGGTGAAGTTTCTTGGGATTTCAGTTATCTTCAGCGGCTGTCCCTTTAATTGGTCATTGGTGTTAATGATGGAGAACTCATTGGTGTGAAGAGAACATTTTAGTGGGATAGTGGCGAGATAACTTCCGCATAGAGTTATAAATTCTTGACGTCCGCATTGCAGTCTCGTTCGAGTTGGTCGAGGAAAGATGAGGGTGTAGTATCGGTCGTCTAGCTGCTCCATGGCTTCCTTCGTGAGAGTGATTCTAGTTGGCCGGCATGACGTGTCCAGGATTTGGTGAATGATGAGATTCTGGATACAATCGGCTTGTTCCCGGGGCTGGTGGTTGATGCTTTCTTCGCAGAGACGATGTCGATTGAACTTCGGGCATTCAGATTCCATGTACATGAAAGCTTTCCCGTCGGTTGCCAGGAAGGGATACGAAGGAATAAGGGTTTGGTTAAGGTTGTTTGGGACAATGGAAAGTTTGTAAAGATCAAAGCTACTTGGAGAAACGATTGGGAATTTAAATATAATTACTAGTCTTTTCCCTACAAATAAGAACCTGGTTTTATGATAGTGTAATATTCACGCAAATCGTCGTCAAGTACTTCACTTTTGCTATAGATATTTTTAAGCTTATTTATTATACTTTCTAAGTTATCTATTCCTAACATACTATGATGTGTGCTCGATGCACGTACAAATGCTAAAATATTTTCTATCCTATTTAACTCTAAAGATAAATCATCTGTGTTTTCACTGATGATGGCTAAAAGCTGCGCAAACTTTGCGTATTTCGAGAGACTTGTCTCGGCGTAAGCATTACTATCTAAAATTAATCCTAATGTCCTATTTATCTTCTCCTGATTTTCTGCAATACTCGCAATTATCTGGGTGCATTGGGTCATCCAGTCCTTATTAAGGCTAATATGGTCATTAAACTCAGATAACATCTTATGTTCATTACCTTCTAGTATCTTAATAGCGTTATCATAACGCGCTGCATCTGAATGATCCAAGTTACCAGTAACGCTTTTAATTAAAGATCCTAGACCATCAATTAGACCTCTTTTGACTCGATTAGGCTCTAAACCTTTCAGCTGAGAATTTACTTTATCAAGCTTCTTAGAGAGATGTTCAAGCTGTATTTCGTAAAGATCTAAGGTATTATTTTCTAATCTAATCCTAAAATAGCTAATCTGGTCACGAATAGAGTCAACCTGATGTTCTAAGTCCGTTAGTTCTACATACTGTAGGAAAGAATGATAGTGTGTGATAAGTTTGGCTTGACCAAGTTTGAAGGGAAGAAGTCCTGGTCCATTGTCAAGGCTCTCAAGTCTTATCTCCAGTGCCGTCGTCAGATGCAGTATCAGTAATAGTCGAATCCTGTAACAATTTGGATTTCTTAGGTACTCGTTTAAGACGATTTTTGGCTACGGGTCCCTTTTTTTTAGACGTGTATATGTGGATTGGGAGGTCAGCTAAAACTTTATCTTGAGTGAACCGCGGTGCTAGCTTTTGCCTTGCAGCAAAAGGATTCTTAACGAATACCTGCTGGCCTGGTTCATATCGTACTTCGGGTTCTCGGTTTTTATTCCTATTAGTCATTAAGGTCGTGCGGTCAGCAGTAGTAATCTGATTGATCGCTTCATAAACAGTCTTCATTTGATCTCGATGTGTCAGGATGTACTGTTGCATAAGGTGTTCTGTCAAGTCAAGTCAATGTCAAGAGGGTCCCTAGGGTCAAAATGTCCTCTTACTATGTCATGGGGTCTACATTTGGTAAAGCTGTGAATCGAGCTGTTATAACCTAATAATGCGTAAGGCATTTGGTTAATAATTGGTTCATTTTTATTCTTAACCTTAAGAATTCTCAAATGCTCTAACAGCGTCGAATGAAAACGTTCTACAATCCCGTTATCATTCGGCGAGTTAGGTAAAGTCCTATGATGATTTACCTTATGTAGTCTTGTAAACTCAGTAAACAGTTGGTTGGTGAATTCTGTCCCATTGTCTGTTACTAAGGTCAATGGAAGTCCATGATGTGTACAGAAAGTTAAAAGTCCTTGAATGATACTAATTGCTGTACCATCTCTTAGGTGGTAAGCCTGACCATATTTAGAGAAAGAGTCTACGAAGGTCAAGTACTTTTCCGTCTGTGCTGTAAAAAGGTCCATATGCACTATCTCGAATGGTTTTGAAGCTGGGGGTACGATGTTAAACTTTGGTCTAATAGGGTTCCTATCGTATTTACTTTGACCACAAACTGTACATTCATTTATGTACTTAGTTATCTCATCCTTCATCTTCGGCCAGTAATATCGGCGAGATAAAGCCAAGTAACATTCATTAATGCCTCTATGGTTTGTCTTGCCATCGTGATAATGCTTTATTATTTCCTGCTGTTTTGAATACTCCTTTACATCTTCTAGTTCAGTTTTTGCTAAAACTAAATTCATAGAAGAGCTTTTAAAGTGCTTTTGTATGATAGGGATGATAGCATACATGCCTAGTGGGGGAGTAATCTTTAAAGCGGTCTTAATCTTGGGGTTGACGTACTCTTTGATGGCGTTAACTACATCTTCCTCAAGGGTGGATTGTGAAACTTGAATAAAGGTACGTGTATGTGTGTCAAAAGGTTTCGTCGCTGTAGTCCGTCGTTTTATGTCACCTACGATTGTAAAATAGATCTGTCTGTGGAACTTATTAACAGGATCGTCTGTTATTGGGACTTCGAGTATGGGATTTTCAGCAGAAGTATGTGCTGTAGCAGTGTCAGAGTTTGAACGTTGAGATTGAGAATGATGGGCAACTAATGAATCGATTTCTGAGAGAAAAGATTCAACCTCTTCGTTATTGATCTCTACTCGGGATAGAGCATCTGCGTTAGTATTTTTCTTTCCCGGTTTGTGTTTGACATGAAGATCGTACTCGCTTAGTTTAAGCTTCCATCGCGTGATCTTAGAATTAGGTTCTTTCATGTTCATAGCCCACTGTAAAGGCTTAGGATCACTTAAGACAGTGAACTTACGCCCAAATAAGTATGGCCGGAAGTACTTAGTGGCCCATACAATGGCTAAAAGCTCCTTCTCGATGGTTGAGTAGTTAAGCTCATTATCATTCAAAGTCCTAGATGCGTAACAGATCGGTTTGTCTGAACCGACAGGTCCTTGAGAAAGTATGGCTCCTAGTGCCACATTTGAAGCGTCAGTCGTCAAATTAAAGTCCTTGGTAAAGTCAGGATATTGGAGTATCGGGTCATTGGTTAGTAGTCGCTTACATGTCTCAAAGCAGTCCACGTAGTTAGCGTCAAGAGTAATTTTATTCGATTTCTTAAGGCATCTCGTCATAGGTTTGGTGATACGGGCAAAATCAGGGATAAACTTCCTGTAGTATCCTAAAAGTCCTAAGAACTGCTTGATTTCTTTGGTAGTTTTAGGCAAAGGATATTTCTGGATGGCAATGATTTTGTCTGGGTTAGGCTTTATACCGTCTCTACCTATGATATGGCCAAGGTAAGCTGTCTCTAACTGTAAAAATTCCGATTTATCCATTTGGATCTTAAAGTTGGACTCTCGTAACCTAGTGAAGACTTTCTCCAGGTTTATCATATGTTCTTGCAAGGATGTACTAAAGACGATTATATCGTCGAGATAGACAAGGCAGATTTCGTTTTGTAGTCCTCTGAGGACATTATCCATTACTCTCTGGAAGGTGGATGGAGAATTTTTTAATCCCATGGGCATTCTTAAAAATTCAAAATGGCCGTGTTCGACATTGAAAGCCGTCTTCTCAATGTCATTCGGGTTCATCTCTACCTGATAAAAACCAGAGGCTAGATCTAATGTGGTGAAATATTGACATCTACCTAATTTGTCTAAAACGTCCGCGATGTTAGGAATGGGATATTTATCGTCGATGGTCTTTTCATTTAGTCTACGGAAATCTACCACTAATCTCCACTTCTGCTTGCCAGAAGCGTCGGCTTTCTTTGGAACTACCTAGATAGGTGAGCTCCAAGCTGAGTCAGATGGTCGGATGATCCCTTGTTCCAGCATCTTAGTAATCTGGCTCCTAACCTCCTCGCGATGTACATAGGGGTATCTATAACTCTTTGTAAAAACCGGTAATTCGTCTGTCGTCCTAATACTGTGCTTGATCTTGTTAGTGAAGGTCAGTGCCTCTCCTTCGATATAGAATACGTCAGCAAAGCGTCCGCATAGGGTTTCTAAATTGGCTCGCTCTTCGACGTTTAGATGTTTAGTCCTTAAATTCTGTGAAACCTTTTTTACTCGAGTTGGGTCCTGTTCGATTTCAGTTTGCTCTATATTACAGACGTCTATCTGTGTTGTCGAGTCCTTAAACGAAATTACTATATCGTTGTTAGTCATGTTCTCTACCTCAACTATTCCAGTCTTGTCAGTCACGTTAGTAATACACTCGTGTATAAGACAGTTACACATTAATTGTTCAGTCACAAATATGTCACCGTCAGGATGTCCAATCGGGATGTTAACCAGTCTAGATGAATTGGCAGGAATCGTTTCCTCTCGATTTGCTCTCCTACACTGATAACGAGAGAGTGGTTGTAGGTGACCCTCTATTTAATATATTTATATTTATGTATATCATTACAATACACACCTACAGTCACACATTATATTTATTTAAGTATCTAATTAATTATTTATATGAAAACATCCACGCACAAACCAAGCCGCGCGATATCGGTAGTATCCGAAAAGCGCTGATACAAGGGCTTTCGTTCGTGAAAGATCGGGAACGCTCGGCACCGCAGCCCACGCGCAGCAGTGGTTCACCGGCCGCCGCGCCAGTCGCTTACCCAACGCAACGCAAAACGCATGTTACTCGAGCCGGCAACTTTCTATTGTTCTTGCCCTCGCGATCTATTTTGTACTGTTTATTCCCTGTTTTCTCCGCTATAAAATATCTACGTTCTTCCTCTATCTGTGTTACGTGTCTCTTACTCCTTCTGTGCTTGTACTCTCTCTGTAAACTCTGTAAAGCTCAATATACATCTTGTGAAGTATAAAGTGTTTCTCTCCGACCCAACCGAGCTTCTAAACTGGTGACCCCGTGTAGAACATCAAGGAGACAATAACCAATGTCACAGACGACGGAAAAACCGCAATCTAACAAAGATACGAGCGGATCGGACACGGAAGACTCCCAAGCTGGTGTGAATACGCGTCAGCGGCATAAAGGACACAAAATGGCCACTCCCGTCAAAACCGACACGTTGTCGACGCCGCCGCAGACCATGAACATCAGGATACCACCGTTTTGGCCTGAAAAACCGGCGATATGGTTTGCACAAGTGGAGGGCCAGTTTGCGATAATGCGAGTGACAGACGAGGTGGCCAAATTTTACCACATTTCGGCCAACCTCGATCGCCAGTACGCCGCCGAGGTCGAGGACATTCTCACCGGTGCTCCCGACTACCAACGGCTCAAGGACGAGCTCATAAAGCGACTGTCGGCGACTCGAGAAAATCAGGTGAAGCAGCTACTTTCACTCGAACAGCTGGGCAACCGCAAGCCGTCGCAGTTCCTGCGACATCTACAGCGACTCGCCGGACCGAACATACCTGAGGACTTCGTTAGGACCATCTGGTCCAGCCGACTACCTACTTCGATGCAGCCGATCGTCGCGTCGCAGTGTACGCTGCCCCTGGACTCGCTCGCCGAGCTCGCCGACCGCGTCCACGACATCACGGCGCCGACGCACCACGTGGCGGCGACCGCGGCTCCACTACCATCATCATCAGCGGCACCGTCACCTATTGATGAGTTGACGCGACAGGTAGCTGAGCTGACACGGCAGGTAAGCGCGTTAACTGCGCAGTCGCAGCATCGTTCCCGGTCGACCGAGCGACGAGGGAAAGGACAACGTAACCGTTCGTTGTCGCGCCGCTCGCAGTCCAGCTACCGGAAGTGGCCCTTGTGCTGGTTCCACTCTAAGCACGGGGCCGAGGCGCGCAGGTGCATCAAGCCCTGCGACTTCAAGGCGGGAAACGCGACGGGCAGTCAGTGATGGCGACCAAAGACTGCCGCAGTGCCAGCTCTGGTCGCCTCTTCATCACGGACCGTGGAACTCTTACACAGTTTTTAATAGACACTGGAAGTGACATTTGTGTGTACCCGATTTCCGCGATTCGTGAACGCCGGTGTAAAACCTCGTACCAGCTCAGTGCCGCCAATGGCTCGGCTATCGACACTTACGGCTACATTCAACTCAATTTGAATTTAGGTCTCCGCCGCAATTTTCCTTGGCGCTTTGTCATTGCTGACGTCACGAAAGCGATCATAGGCGTAGATTTTTTGTCGCACTATCGCCTCATCGTCGACGTAGGCCAACAAAAACTTGTCGATAGCCTTACCAATGTTAGCACTGTAGCTTCTTTAGATTTAAGTAACTCACTTGTATCTAGTGTTAAGGTAGCGACTGGTGGTGACGGTAGGTACCATAGAATTTTAGCTGAATACCCGGAGATATCACGCCCTGCTGGTACTCCCGGTATCGTAAAGCACAAAATTACACACCACATTCGCACTACACCTGGACCACCTGTATCATGTTCCCCGCGACGTCTCGCCCCCGACAAATTGAAGATAGCGAAGCAGGAATTTGATACAATGTTAGCGAACGGAACCGCACGTCCGTCCGACAGTCCGTGGGCATCACCCTTGCACCTCGTTAGTAAAAAAGATAATGGGTGGCGCCCCTGTGGCGATTATAGGTTACTAAACGCGCGTACTATTCCCGACCAGTATCCAATCCGTCACATACACGATTTTTCACATTCTCTGTCTGGTTGTAAATTTTTTTCAGTCATAGATTTAGTTAAGGCTTACAACCAGCTGCCGGTGGAGGAAGCAGACATTCCGAAGAGCGCTATATCGACGCCCTTCGGCCTGTTCGAATTTCCTTTTATGAATTTCGGACTTCGGAATGCGGCCCAGACCTTCCAGAGGTTCGTGGACGAGTTGACCCGAGGACTCGACTTCTGTTACCCTTACCTGGACGATTTTTTAGTGTACAGCAAATCGTCAGACGAGCACGAAGACCACTTACGACAGCTCTTCGAACGCATGCGCAAGTACGGCGTGCTGGTCAACTCGGCCAAATGTGTCTTCGGCGTCTCGGAGGTAACGTTCCTCGGGTATCACATCTCTGAGAAGGGCACCAAACCACTGGAAAGCAAGGTAGTAGCCATCTCTCAGTTCCCACCTCCAAAAACCGTCAGAGAACTCCGACGATTTTTGGGGATGGTGAATTTTTACCGCAGATTTTTGCCCAACGCTGCGCAAATCCAAGCGCCGCTCAATGCCTTGCTGACCGGATCGGTCAAAGCTTCCCATCCCGTAGCCATAGAAGGGGATTCACTGCGCGCGTTCGAGGCGTGCAAGCAGAGCCTTTGCAATGCAGCTCTATTAGCTCATCCCGACTCTCAGGCTAAGTTAGGACTGGTCACTGATGCTTCCGACACAGCTTTAGGTGGAGTTCTGCAGCAGCTGAAGGATGGACACTGGCAGCCGCTAGCATTCTTCTCTCGTAAGTTGAGCCCATCGCAGACCAAGTACTCTCCGTACGACCGCGAGCTCCTTGCCATTTACGAGAGTATAAAATACTTTCGTCACATGCTGGAGGCCACGCACTTCACCGTCTATACTGACCACAGGCCTATCTGTTACGCTTTCCATCAGCGGAAAAGTAACTGTTCGCCGCGTCAGTATAGACACCTTGACTTCATCTCGCAGTTCACTACCGACATCGTACACATCGCCGGCAAAGACAACGTGGTTGCCGATACTCTGTCGCGTGTCGAAGAACTGCAGATGCCAGTCGACCTGGAAGTGATGGCCGAGCTCCAAGCCACAGATCCAGATCTCGCAGAACACCTCAAAGGCGACACATCTCTTCGCCTAACCAAGACGAACATTCCTGGGAGCCGTGCCGTTTTGTACTGCGACGTCAGTACACCGACACCCAGACCTTTCGTCCCACAGCAACTGCGTCAGCAGGTATTCGACTGTCTTCACTCACTCAGTCACACTGGCGCCAACGCTACAACCAAGCTCGTCGCTCAACGCTTCGTTTGGCCGCTGATGCGGAAAAACTGCCGTGAATGGGCTAGGGCATGTCTGACCTGCCAGCGCTCGAAGGTAACCAGACACGTTGCCTCACCTCTAGGTAAGCACAATTTACCTTCGGCGCGCTTCAGACACGTCCATTTAGACCTGATCGGCCCTCTCCCGCCAGCTGGTGATTATCGGTATTGCCTCACCGCCGTCGATCGCTTCACGCGATGGCCGGAAGTTGTGCCTATCACCGACATCACCGCCGAAACAGTGGCTAAAGCGTTTGTTTCCTGCTGGGTGGCCCGCTACGGTTGTCCTACGGAGATCGTTACCGATCAAGGTAGGCAATTCCAATCGGCACTTTTCCAGCAGTTGTCCAAGTCTATCGGTTTCGATCACCGTAGGACGACAGCTTATCACCCCCAGTGCAACGGCTTGGTGGAGCGATTTCACCGTCAGTTGAAGGCAGCGATTACCTGTCATGCTGACGCAAACTGGACCGAGTCTCTTCCACTCGTGCTCCTCGGTATCAGGAGCGCCTTCAAAGAAGACCTCCAGACGACTTCGGCTGAACTGATGTACGGTGAGCCGCTCCGTCTCCCTGGCGAATTTTTCGGCCACGACCTAGCTCACTACACCACCGACATCACCGACTTCTCAGCCCGCATGAAATCTTTTGCCGAGAAGGTACGTCCAGTTCAACCTCAGCACCATTCCAGCACTCGCAAAGCCTTCGTATTTAAGGAGCTAGCCACCTGTAGTCACGTATTCCTCAGGGAAGAAGTACTACGTGGTTCACTACAGCCCGCCTACACAGGTCCGTACGTAGTGCTCAAGAGACGTGCCAAGACTTTCACTATTCGCGTAGCGAGCAAAGACGTGACGGTAAGTATAGACCGCCTTAAGCCAGCCTATATACTGTCCGCTGATTCGGCCGCACCGCGACGGGATACCTTGCCCTCTACTCCAGACGTTCCACAACCACCGCCCGGGGAGCCACCTGTTAGGACGACACGTTCAGGCCGACGTGTGCATTTTCCTGACTTCTATCGACCTTAGTCGGTCTCTGGGAAGGGAGTGATGTAGGTGACCCTCTATTTAATATATTTATATTTATGTATATCATTACAATACACACCTACAGTCACACATTATATTTATTTAAGTATCTAATTAATTATTTATATGAAAACATCCACGCACAAACCAAGCCGCGCGATATCGGTAGTATCCGAAAAGCGCTGATACAAGGGCTTTCGTTCGTGAAAGATCGGGAACGCTCGGCACCGCAGCCCACGCGCAGCAGTGGTTCACCGGCCGCCGCGCCAGTCGCTTACCCAACGCAACGCAAAACGCATGTTACTCGAGCCGGCAACTTTCTATTGTTCTTGCCCTCGCGATCTATTTTGTACTGTTTATTCCCTGTTTTCTCCGCTATAAAATATCTACGTTCTTCCTCTATCTGTGTTACGTGTCTCTTACTCCTTCTGTGCTTGTACTCTCTCTGTAAACTCTGTAAAGCTCAATATACATCTTGTGAAGTATAAAGTGTTTCTCTCCGACCCAACCGAGCTTCTAAAGTGGTATTCTAGCTAGCTCAGTCACCAGTACGTTATTCTTCAGATCTATCTTACAGTTCTCCAATAGATCTAGGCCTATCAATCCGTCAAAGTAGTTATGAAACTTATAGATGAAAAGCTTTATATTGGATTGATCGCCAAATTCTGCAAAATGGGGAATAGTGATCGAATAGTCATGCGTGCTGGTCACGCGTGAATTTGTTACTTCAAAAGGATCAAAATCCTTTGGTACATTTGAAAAGAAATTACATGTCGCTTCAGGGCTAATGAATGATTGATTGGCTCCGGTGTCAATAAGCAACTTAAGAGGGGGGTTCGTTATTTGAATGAACCGTAACTCCTTTTTTGAATGTAAATTTAATTCTATTTTAGTTCTCTGTTGGAACGACCCGAAGGAAAATCCTGTTCGTTCTGTTCGGAAGGCAATTGCGCGTGCTCAATAGCCATTGAGCTCGGTGGTACATTGTCAGTAGTCTGAGATTCGTCCTGTTGGTCGCAGTAATATTCCGGAACGCTCTGGTAGCCGTAGAAGTTACCATAGTCAGTCTCTGGATAATCACTGTCAGGGTAGTAGTATTCGGGGTAGTAATAGTCAGAGTAGTCACCTACCTCATTGTAGTTCATTTCCCTAGACTTAAAGTAATTAGTCGGGGGAGGATTGCCAAATTTACGCCAGTCATGTCCTTGAATAGTAGGGGGTAGAGTTTTAGTCACGTAATGACTAACACCGCTCATGGGCTTCGGCCCTTGATTTTGAGGGGGTGCGTTCCTAGGAGGGAACCTAAATCCGCTATTCTGAGCGTTATAGTTTGGAGGGGGTGCTCGAAACATCTGCTGCGTACGCGAGGGCTGTAATGGCATGCGCTGTGGGGGATGGAATTGAAAAGCTGGACGCCAATGCTGCGGTTGCGGCTGCGGTTGCGTCTGCGGTTGCGGCTGCATGGGCCTTTGGGCACCAAAATTAAATCCCTTAGGTAGGGGAAGGTGGGGATCATTCGTACACTTTTTAATGTAAGAATTGTAAAAAAAAACCTAATTGCTATTTCAAAATAAATTCAATGATTTTAGATAACCTATATATCTGGCTATAATAACAAGGTACATCCTTTTTGATATAATGCAATCTAGCCGACCAATGGCGGTTTTTCCAAAAGATGGAATTCGTACGAATGCACCCCACACGTGGGGTAGATTCGTACATAGTGTGGGGCACATTCATACATGGGTGGGAGCCTTCGTACACAAGAAGAAAAAGCGGCATTTATACTTAAAAACATTTTTATTCAAATATGAAAACAAGTTTCCAATTTATAAAAAAGTCTTTGTTATCGAGATCAAACTTCACTGATAATAAAAAAAAACCTTATAAACAGTAGGGACTATTAAACGTTTCACATTAAAATATGGTAAAAATTAAAATGTTAAAAATACACCTGAACAACCGTTAATCCATATGTACTTGTTCAAAACCTTCTCTTCTTCTATATTGAACACTTCGAACGACGTATATTTGGAAGTGAAAACACGTGCTGCTGCGATGTCTTCTGCTTCCAAAGCAACATTTTTATGGTACTTTGCGTGCTGCTGGGATGCCTTCAGCTTCCGAAGCAACATTTTTATGGTACTTTGCGTGCTGCCAGAATGCCTTCAGCTTCCGAAGCAACATTTTTATGGTACTTTGCTAAACGACTTTCAAGCGTTGAAGGCGCCGTAATTGTTCTGCGGATTTCCGAATGGATAAAGTATTTCCAAAACTTTCTTCATCGCATACTCCATTGTGTCTTCGTCTACCCACCTCTCCAGATCTGGTACCCTTTTTGCGTATTTCCACGGCATGGTTCTGAGATAAGTAATGGTGGTCAATTCACACAGCATTATCTAGTCCGAAAGATAAACATAGCTTGTGTTATGGGTAGGTAGTAGATAACTGATATACTTACTAATTTTGTCCGGAGGCGGGAATCGAACCCGCAACCTCCTGCGTTGCAGGCGGGCGAAGCCGCCGCCCCTCAGAGGTTGTCAAATTTACCTACGTTAATAATTACCAATATTCTATTGGTAAATATTAGGTCCTTACATATGAAATTGGCGTTTTTCGTACTGGCCACTTTAATCACAAATTTCTCCTCTTTGGTAAGGAATTCCAAATTCAAATTTGTACAGCTATAGACTCGTGTATTTGTGCTTCGATGATCGTCATTCATTTGTTTTTTTTCTTCTGTTTTTTTCTGTTTGCGTCACTCATTTTACAAAATGGAAAACTTAAAATATCGCATTATTTACGAGTACGAGTTCCGCCGTGGCACTAGTGCTGCGGAAACAACTCGAAGGGTGAATGATGTGTATGGCAGTCGTGTTGCAAAAGAAAACACAGTTCGTTTTTGGTTCCAACGTTTTCGTTCTGGAAATTTCGACCTGCAGAACAAGCCCCGTGGACGGCCTGAGACTCAAGTTGATAATGAAGAGTTGAAGGCTATTGTGGAAGCGGATCCATCGCAAACCACGTCCGAGTTAGCTGCAGGCTGCGATGTTAGTGATAAAACTGTTTTAATTCACTTGAAGCAAATTGGGAAGATTAAAAAGCTTGAAAGGTGGGTACCTCACGAATTGACTGAAGCAAACCGGCAAACGCGCGTCGACTGCTGCGTTACATTACTAAACCGGCACAATAATGAAGGTATTTTAAACCGAATCATTACCTGTGATGAAAAATGGGTTCTTTACGATAATCGGAAGCGCTCAGCGCAATGGTTGGATCCTGGCCAGCCAGCCAAATCCTGCCCCAAGCGAAAATTAACCCCAAAAAAGTTACTTGTAAGCGTTTGGTGGACTAGTGCCGGTATTGTTCATTACAGTTTTCTCAAATCTGGCCAGACTATTACGGCTGATGTCTATTGTCAGCAATTGCAAACCATAATGGAAAAGCTAGCGGCTAAACAACCTAGGCTGGTCAATCGCTCCACGCCACTGCTGCTTCACGACAACGCTAGACCACACACTGCGCAACAGACGGCTACTAAATTAGAAGAGCTTCAATTGGAAAGTCTAAGACATCCTCCGTACTCCCCGGACCTTGCTCCAACAGATTACCATTTTTTTCGAAATTTGGATAACTTCTTGCAAGGGAAAAAATTCAACTCCGATGGGGCAGTCCAAATCGCCTTCAAAGATTTTATTGATTCCCGTCCGACTGGTTTTTTTAGTAAAGGGATCAATGAACTACCTATAAGATGGCAAAAGTGCATAGAAAATAATGGTTCATACTTTGATTAATTAAATATATTATATTAAAAAATATTCGACTTTTTGTTCCTCCCATACAAAACGCCAATTTCATATGTAAGGACCTAATATATATATATACACTCATGAAATATCACTCACAATCCAAAAGGGATATAGTACGAATCTACCCCAGTAGTGCTGTATGAAGGTACCCCAAACCCAAAAATTTAACAAATTTATTAAAAATAAAATAACGGTTAACTTCATATTCAAATAAATACGCACACCATAAACTAAGGCATCAGAACATCATTTACAATAAATTACTTTAACGATTTGAGTAAAACTTACTAGAACTAAACACTTTCAAAGGTGAATCCAAATATTACTTACGAGAAGCGAAAACACGTATCGACTTGCTGCACTTAAGCCGTTGGCCGCACTGCCCTACCTCGTCGCGTGGTTACCTGCCGCGGTAGCGGGTAGGTACACACCAAGTATGAACGCGTTAACGTTTGTAATCGCGGAGTTATGATGAATGTACGAATGCTCCCGCTGTACGAATGGTGACGGTTTTCCCCTACACTGAAATTATTAGGTGCTAGGTAAGGTACCTTAGATGCCTGCGGCGCTGGATTCCGGCTGGGCTCGTTCCTTTGTTGCAAGTACATAACATTCAATTCCTCCTGTACAAATTCCAAAGCCTTTTCGATAGTAGGGGGCCTCATACACCGTATACGGGCCCCTAGAGGTTCTTTCAAACCTCGTACGTAAGACTGCATGGTAAGTTTACGGTACAAATCACGCTTCGCCTCCACGGTGGTAGGCACAATCTCATGCAGTGTCACATACGTCATTATAGTACTAAAAAGGGTTTGGCATCTGTCATAAAATTCCTGTGGAGAGTCATTTCCCTGCGCTAGTAAAGACAAGTCATTGTAGAGGGCGCTTTCGTCCCGTTGATCCGCGAAATTATTAATAAGGGCATTCCTTATTCCTAGCCAATTATCGGGAATGCCATTGGCATTGATGGTCCGGGATGCTGGGCCTGTGATTTTATTGAGAATGCCGTTAATAAGGCATAAATTGACTAGCTCGTGCCCTGGATCAGTGCAGATAAATTGCGTCACTAATTGGTCGCAGATTCTTATGAATCTGGTAAGGATGTTAGGGTTCCCGTCAAATTCCGGGACCATGCGGAGTGCCTTATAGATATTATCTGGGTCGTTAGCCATTTCGTTTGTTTCGTTAACTACCTACCTCTACTATACTATCACTATTTTCTAAAGGATTATTACTATTATCACTATATTCTATAAAACTAGTATCTAAATTTCTTAAATTATCAATTTCGCTTTCCCTACGGCTTTGCCTTGAGGAGGCCGATTCCTCCTCGGATTTTCGTTGGTGGAAAATGGTGGGAAAGGAGGCAACACTTCAAAGAAAGTTTCAAAGTACTCACATTTGGTCTCTTCTTACACTGATTGTCAAGTGCGCCGCCGCCCGTGTGCCCGTGGGTTCGAGATACGCCGATGAAGACTTGAAAGCTCAAACAGGGGTCTGTTCGTCTGGAACCGATTTGCTGGAGTTTCCTGGACGAATACGCGCTGCTTCGACGTATCCTACCGGCTGCGCCAATTACGGAGGCCACAGACGACGGTTTTAAAAAAAACCAAAAACTTTTAAACTATTTATTAAGTTTGAACTTATTACAGAGTTCTTAAATTAATTAAAAGTAACGAAGCTACACTCGGTCGATGCAAGTACCTAGTGTAGAATGACGCGATGACGATCGCGGCAGGCCACGCTGAGGGAAAGACGTCATCGCTGAGTCGGCAGAGTATGTACTCGGTGATTGACGATTATACCGACAGAACCACAATGAAAATGCAATGCTGCAGTCTGCGGCAGCAGATTAGGTGCATAGTTTCTATGTAACAGGCGTCTTTATTTTTGTTGGTCTCATAATAATAATATATGTACCATGAACTACGCTACTACGGTCAGAATCATGCTATGGAATCGCGCTAATATCATTGAATCGCGCATACAAAATCGTCGGACACTATCTATCTACAGTTAATTTTAGATCGTATTTGTTTGGCCATAGAGTTCATAATCAAAAACAGAACACTTGGCAACACTTCGGCGCTAGTAGCACAGCATTCAATTGGTAGGTACCTGCAGCTT
Organism: Eupithecia tripunctaria; assembly: GCA_955876795.1. Classification (NCBI taxonomy): domain Eukaryota; kingdom Metazoa; phylum Arthropoda; class Insecta; order Lepidoptera; family Geometridae; genus Eupithecia; species Eupithecia tripunctaria. The sequence continues at coordinate 7,840,687 of OY041609.1, read as the reverse complement.
CTTTCATTATTTTTATCGTGTTTTATATACAATACACCATGGCGGCTTTGGTGATACGACAAATTGAAATTCTGTGGATGTTGTGTAAATAAAAGTGAGAAACTGTGTGAAATAAGTGTAACTAAATCTTGTGTTCCTAGTTGTGAAACCAACAGCGAGAGATTTTACGAGAATGATCGCCTAGTTAGCCAAATTGCGCGGCCAGCTATTTACGGCAGCGCGGCGGCAGAAATCTACAGTGGGATTCCAATAAATGGACAAAGTAAGTTAGTTTGCTTCCTATTCATATCCAGTGAATAAAATATATCTCTTAAATCGACAATTAATGTCCCTAATATAGATTTTAGTTGATAAAATCATCATTACTGTGTAATCAATGAGAAAAATAGGGATGGGCAACATCAAGTATTTATTTAGTTCGTTATCGATATTTTGGCACTTTTTCCCGACTGTCAAACACTTTACTACTGAGAGTAATGTTTTAAAGGAGTATGTAGGTATGTATTTGGATATAATATATACCTATGAAAATATACATAGTATACATTAAAATTTTAATTGATATCCTATGGTACCTATGGTGTACAAACAGGTTTACCTATTATTATTTTTTACCAACGGAGGAGGGTTATGAGGTTGATACCCTATGTTTGTATGTATATGTGTAGCCTATTTTATGTTCCCACGTAGCGCTGACACTACTGATCCGATCCGATGCCAATAAATGTTCAAATGTATCGCTTGATTCGTCTCCTACGCCGGATAAGTCTACGTCACAACGATTTTTTTTTTGTCAGTAATACAGAAAAAAATCGCTGTAATGAGCGCAGCTGGAAGGTACAGTTAATAACATCTTTACACTTATTACTAGTTTCTGCCTACGGCTTTGTACGCGTTATTTCTATTTTTATCCCAAGGGTATTTATGGGATTAAAAGTAGCCTATGTCTGATTCCAGGTTTAGAATTTAGTAAATAATATTAAAATTGAGGCAAATAAAATAAAATTAAAAACTACAACCCAACTACGTAAAAATTAAAACAAGCGTTCTATGCTGTTCCAAATAAATATTACCGATTGAAAATTATAATTATTCAAATTGTTTTATTCATGGAGCCTCCCCGGCTCCAACCTAATGAATTATGTATGTACCTACAAAGGCCTCCGACTACTTGAACATAAAAATTCAATGATGGATAACTTTCAATCGGTAATATTTATGTGGAAAAGCATTGAAAGCTTGTTTATAACTTTTACGTAGTCGGGTTGTAGTTTTTAACTTTATTTTATCAACTATGAGCAGACATTATTATTAATGATTTGTTTATATTTCAGAAACAAAAAATTGCGCTACAATAACAACTCATGAGACTGCATGCAAGAGACAAAGAAGAACTGGAAGAATTCTCACTCTAAACATAATTAAAACAAGATTTAAAATAACTTGTGGGTACATCAATTTCACAATTTGCACCGCTTGAGTGGAATACCAGAATATCAGCCAATTTCACTCATATTTTTTACGTGGGTAACATGATTTATGTTTTATGTGAAACGAAAACTTTTCTATTTTAGTACTGAATAAAATCTGTTATTTTATTGTGCTTGGTAGGTGAACTTATGTATAATTTCCACATACGATGGAGGCATTTTTTGTAACTCAGACATTAAGCAGAGAATATCGTTACCTATCTATTTATCAGCGCACGTAGGAAACTTCTGACACTTCTGGCATTTGTATCAAAATATTGTTTCATTATGTCTGATAAATAAAAATACATTATCAAATCTATCGTTTTTTATTTCGACAATAATGGTATGTAGGCATATCGATATCGATATTTTATGGATATTCAGGTACATCACTGGCAAGAGACGAGACAGGGCGAGGTATATCTATCTCTTTCTAACAGCACACTAGCGATCTTCTCTTGGCAAACACAACTATAATTAGCGTCCACGGCTTTGGTTGGTCCGATTCCTATCTATCTATTCTAACATATCTATGGTCAGAATGGGTCAGACTTTAGGTAGGTAGTGCCCTCTGTGTGATCCTAGTTTAATTATGTTGGGAGGTCACAGTTGTCTCCGCAAAATTCTCGCACATAGATGGCGCTTTACACCATTTTGCTCTCGGAAGAAAGAAACTCGGCGGCGGCGGCGGTTTAGGTTCCTTGCTCTATGCTCAAGTAAATCAAAGACAACTTGTCTTGCCGCCTTAGCCTCTTTGCGGCTAGATCTAGCGGATTTTCAACGGTTTTAGCGACACTATAATCAAATTCGCCACAAAAATCTAGATACTTCAAGCTACCTTTTGTTTATTACTGTTGGAAGACTTCCAAGTACTCTGATAGCTGATTTGAAATCCTTTCTTCAATCATGTGAATTCGACTCCAAGCATGTGAATTTTGATTGATGTTATAAGCCCGAGCGTGCGGTGGCCGTAGTTGCCGGTGCCGCCGCCGCCGCCGCCGGCTGCCGGCCGGGCGGTGAGTGAAAAAACTATCGAGATTTTATGGTACATAGAGGGCTTGTTCACCCTTTGATCGAGTGGACACAAGTGTGAACATTATAGACTTGTCAAATGAATGCCAATTATTCATGTGAGCTGTGTGAAACTGTGAACAGTAATTAGTACAGATTTATTTTTTCGTGGCTGAAAAATGGTTTAATGGATAGCGGGACGAGGACTTGATTATATTAGGTCCTTACATATGAAATTGGCGTTTTTCGTACTGGCCACTTTAATCACAAATTTCTCCTCTTTGGTAAGGAATTCCAAATTCAAATTTGTACAGCTATAGACTCATGTATTTGTGCTTCGATGATCGTCATTCATTTGTTTTTTTTCTTCTGTTTTTTTCTGTTTGCGTCACTCATTTTACAAAATGGAAAACTTAAAATATCGCATTATTTACGAGTACGAGTTCCGCCGTGGCACTAGTGCTGCGGAAACAACTCGAAGGGTGAATGATGTGTATGGCGGTCGTGTTGCAAAAGAAAACACAGTTCGTTTTTGGTTCCAACGTTTTCGTTCTGGAAATTTCGACCTGCAGAACAAGCCCCGTGGACGGCCTGAGACTCAAGTTGATAATGAAGAGTTGAAGGCTATTGTGGAAGCGGATCCATCGCAAACCACGTCCGAGTTAGCTGCAGGCTGCGATGTTAGTGATAAAACTGTTTTAATTCACTTGAAGCAAATTGGGAAGATTAAAAAGCTTGAAAGGTGGGTACCTCACGAATTGACTGAAGCAAACCGGCAAACGCGCGTCGACTGCTGCGTTACATTACTAACCCGGCACAATAATGAAGGTAGGTATTTTAAACCGAATCAATACCTGTGATGAAAAATGGGTTCTTTACGATAATCGGAAGCGCTCAGCGCAATGGTTGGATCCTGGCCAGCCAGCCAAATCCTGCCCCAAGCGAAAATTAAACCCAAAAAAGTTACTTGTAAGCGTTTGGTGGACTAGTGCCCGTATTGTTCATTACAGTTTTCTCAAATCTGGCCAGACTATTACGGCTGATGTCTATTGTCAGCAATTGCAAACCATGATGGAAAAGCTAGCGGCTAAACAACCTAGGCTGGTCAATCGCTCCACGCCACTGCTGCTTCACGACAACGCTAGACCACACACTGCGCAACAGACGGCTACTAAATTAGAAGAGCTTCAATTGGAAAGTCTAAGACATCCTCCGTACTCCCCGGACCTTGCTCCAACAGATTACCATTTTTTTCGAAATTTGGATAACTTCTTGCAAGGGAAAAATTCAACTCCGATGGGGCAGTCCAAATCGCCTTCAAAGATTTTATTGATTCCCGTCCGACTGGTTTTTTTAGTAAAGGGATCAATGAACTACCTATAAGATGGCAAAAGTGCATAGAAAATAATGGTTCATACTTTGATTAATTAAATATATTATATTAAAAAATATTCGACTTTTTGTTCCTCCCATACAAAACGCCAATTTCATATGTAAGGACCTAATATTATCGCATCACATACCACCAGTTTTTATGCATAGTAGCTCGCATAATTGCTCATACCTATTCATTGCAGGTGTCAATTAGGTTCTCCTGTCTACGCTGGGCATTAGGAGGAACAGGCCATCGAGTCTCTCTATGGCTAGTACTATACAGGGTGTCCAGAAGGTCGATGCAAAGCCGTGAGGGGGGATAGGTCACCTCGTTACGCATCTATTCAGGCTACCTTAGTCCAATGTCGTCAAATTCCGAGTTATCATAATATCCATGAATTTTGAAAAAAATATGCCTATTCGTTCAGTGTTCAAAAAGACAGTTGATAGTACCTACAAATTTGTTTGCGTCCTAGCATTAATGTGTATTCAATCCATAAACACCGAAACAATCATCTGTATCCACATAACTGACTAAATGGGAGGTGTTTAATAATAAAACATTAATCAAAAACTAAAACTACGTTTTAATTATATTTAAAAAAAATTAGAGAAGACTAAAACATTCAAACATTTTTAAAAACATCCAGTATTATTATAGCCCTTTCCATTAGTGTATCATACGTAGTGTATCATTAGGCAGGTATCCTGCCTAATTCTCAGAACCAGAGCACATGAATCCCAACATAAGTCCGGTTTCAACAAAAAATTTAAAAAAGTCCTAATAATAAACTAAACATTTTATTAATAATAATCAAATCGTTTATTATTCATTTTCAAAATGTGATCCTTAGTTTCCAATACATTTTCGGGCCCTATTTCGCACTTCAGTGGTTGTTGTTTTTAACCCGCCATTTGTGTCCTATATGTCTGTGAGACCGGGTGGATCGAAAAAGTCGAATAACTTTTTTACCCGTTATCCAATTAGGTTGCGAATTCGTATACTCTCCTGATTTCACGTACCCCACCGTCAGTACACCCCGCATAGGCGAGGCAGGCGCACGTCTTTGAGTTTTGGCGCAAACCCGGTGCGTGGGACCGGGGTCACAGATTACGTAAGTAAAATTATTCAATGATTTATAGGTAAATGTATCTATTTTTGGTTTAATTTTATAAAGTAGTTATTGTGATTGTTATTATTCTGTTAACTATTATCTTTTTGAATATGTTTATAAATATTTCACTCAGTTTGTAAGTGTTTTTTGTCTAATTTATAAATATTGTTTTAGCATGTCTTACGAACGTGAGAACCGTCGTTTGGAAGCTCTTCTGCAAGTGGAATTAATCTCCGATGAGGATATATCCCAAAAAACATCGGATAGTGAAGCTGAAAGTGACGGTGAACCAGAAAATCCACTTCCAGATCGCATACCAAATACAGACAGTGAAGTATTTGAGTGATCGGGAATCGTTAGAAAACAACAACAAAAGAATGATTTTTGAGTAGTTTTTTTTTGTGATTTTGTATTCAGTACGGTACCTTTTTTATTTCTTCTTTTATAGTTCCTATTGTAATGAGACTAAGAAAGGATGATATAGTAAGAAAAATAATATTTTTATTAAAAATTTGGATACTTTAAAAGAGCATAAGAAAAAACTTGGTTATTTCTAATGGTTTAACTATGTAAGCTTAAAGATAAATAAACGATATGTGATTTAAGAAATACCATTGTATTATTATAAAAAGAACATACCTTTTTAATATTTGAATTAGTAAAAGTTCCACGGAGTAAAACTATTTAGGAAAATCTCATTTTGAAAAACCTGGTCCGTAAGACCGGCGTCACAAACTACGTAAGTCAAAGTCACGTCACAAATGGCGGGTTAATAACATCTCTGTTTTCATTGTTTCAAAGGCTTGGAGTATTTTTTCCACTAATTGCTCCCGTGACGTTATTTCTTCAGTATAAACTACCTTGGCTCGACCCCAGACAAACAAATCTAATGGGGTCAAATCAGGTGACCGAGCAGGCCATGGTATCGTGTAAAAAAACTATAAACTGACTTAAACTTTTATAGTTTTTTCATGGATTTTCATGGATTCAACTGTCAGAACTGAACCAAATGGGACAACACAAAAATCACCAGCTTTCATATTAAAAAAATAACGCACTCAGCATAAAAAAAACCCAAATGGCAGCTTTTTTGCCGAATCGCAGCTTCAAAAGAAACAAAATCGTGGCGACAAAATAACGGCACGTATGCGTTTTAGTACAAAATGTACTGTAAGTAAATATCGCAAAATCATAAATAGCTCTGATGTGAGTAGGGCTTTAAGTAATTGGTGTTGCTGTTAGGAAAATAAATATCTTATTTCGTTATGTAAAAATTATTCTAAAAACTTATTTCCTATATAATAAAATAAAACGTCTAAAAACTCAAATCGATACCAGTTAAAAATGTAAAATTTTAGGGCCTTATTCATAGGACAGGTTTAGCATCATGCTACCTAAAATGTGTGCTAAGTTAAGCCAGCGATTGCTAACTTTTCCTATTCTTAGTACTCTGCTAAACTGTCTCTAACTATAATATGCTTACAACAATAGAATGTTGCCATTGTATTGAAAATCTCTGATTCCGAAAGAGATTTCATAGACAAAACTGATAAATTTGATATTTACTCTGTGATTTTGTGGATATTTTGACGTGAATCATCTGCCTTAGGCAGTACCGGATTTACCATAGAAGGTGAAAGCTGAAGCTTAGGGCGGCAAAATTAGGGGGGGCGGCAAAATTGGTATAATTATATAGAACTGACACATTACAGTACATGATTCTAGTCCTACGGGAAGTATATGTGATTCGCTTGTTAACTTTTAAAAAATCAGACATTAACGGCTGTAACGGTTGATTGCGTTGACTTAAAAGATTTATTAATATCACGGCTCTAAGAGGTTTATAGACTTGAGTTTTTGAGACCAAATACTGCCAACTTTTGGATATTTTGACGTTGACAGGTGCATGGTTGCACCTGTCGCACATCGTTGCAGGTGCAATATCAGTACCTATATTCCTTAGCCCACCACACCTTATAAGTAGTTAATTAAAAACAAACCTATGCTGTTAGCTTAAAAAATATCCAAAATGTAGTAAAAATAATCTAGAAACAAAATTATTCCTTAAAAAGGAATTTACTTTACATATTATAAGCAGTGTATCTAGTTTTAGAAGTCAGTGGGGGCGGCAAAAATTTTATAGCTTTGGGGCGGCAAATGTGTAAATCCAGCATTGGTCTTAGGTACTTTATTTACCCATAATTTTCATTGCAATAATTACAGCAATCCTATGCAAAGCTTGTAAGCATTGCATTGTTTATAAGAAAATAATCCGATGTATTATTTGCTTCACAATATTATTGATTCCACTCCAAATAGTAAACAAACAACATAATCATTGACAACCAACCAGCTGACTGATTTCGGCGATTTTTTCTCGCTCTAGTACACGTAAAGTAGGGTTCTAGGTTTGCTAAAGTTAGCGGGCTGCTAAGTCGCCGCAAGCGTTAACAAACTATTATGAATAACGTTTTTTGCAATCAGTCTTCTAGTGAGCAGCTAAAGGTCTGTTAACTCATTATGAATAGGACCGTTAGTAGGTACCAAAAGCCCACCCGGAGCGCGCCTTGCCATGCTTGCCAGTCAAGCGTAAATTTTAACATCTGAGAGGTTATCGGCACGTCATGGCAACGCTGCAAGAAAGGCAAGGCAAGGCAGGCACGCCTAGTATTTATGTTCCTTGAAAAGGCAACACTAAAAAACATGGATGGAATGGATTGGTTGTATTGGATGTCAAATTTTGTGTCAAATTTAGAACTTTGATTTTGAAAATTCGAGCTGCGTAGATTAAAAATTGTTTGATGTCAAGTTTGTTTGTTCCTTGTTACGTTACATTTTAGTTTTTTGTTGAAATTTACTAAGTTTTTACTTTATCTGTGATCATATTTATTATTGATTCATGAATAATATGGAATATGGCGGAGAACGAAAGTAATCCAGTTCTAATATCAAGCAAACCCTTGAAATCTATATACGCCAAAGCACAAAAAATTGCCATTACTACTGGAGATGTAAGCGTTAATTTAATAAAACATAAATGTACCGTTTTATACAGCTCTTATCTATTTGCCAAACACAGTTAGCTGCTATGAGACTTGACCAACGCACATGGCTAGTCTCCGTTGATACTGGTCGCTGAGGCTGAAATTTGGCTAAGAGTCATCAACAGTCGTAGCTGCCAGTGTAGCTGCCCATACGAAATACTACAGTTTTATATTAGATGTTTTTCCCGAATTTAGCCTCGCTTTCAGATAGCCCTAGGGGCTAGGGCCTAAACCTACACGCTTATTGGACTTTAATTCCAGGAAGCCTTTGTCTCCTAAACCCTTTATCTTATAATTAAAAAAATATATTTACAGTTCACATTAGGTCGAGGTCAAGAGAACTCCTGTTGCATACCATTCTGTGCTATATCTAGAAATCACTGCACATTCAAAAAGACTCATAGTAATGAATGGTTTGTTGAAGATTACAGCCATTTTGGTATCAAAATAAACAATGTGAGACTTGGCAATGGTGCAAAAAGAAAGCTAGAGCATCAAGATGTTATATCTCTGGAACCTACAAATGAGTTCACATATAAATTCATCATTCCATCTGAAGATGTGTTTGAAGTTCCAAGAAAACGGATAAAGATGGAAGAACAAAGCTCAAGTAGCATGGAGGTGTCCAATATAAATACCAAAATCAAACTAAAATTTGAAGAACCAGACTCTACTGGCTTTGAGGAATCCAATATAGTTACCAATGTCAAAGTAAAGTTGGAAGAACCAGGCCCCACTCATATGGAGGAGTCCAATATAATAACCAATGTCAAACTAAAATTTGAAGAGTCACAGAAATGTGAGATACAGCACATTGAAGATAAAATTCAAAATGCAAAGCAAATGCAGACAACGTCAATGACACTGAAGAAACAATTACAGGAAGATATGAATAGAAAAATTCACCAGCTTGAGAGTGAATTTTCTGTTCAAATAGAGAACTTGAAAGGAGAAAAGAATGAGGTTGAAAAACAAAAAGCTTTACTGATTGAAGAAAGAGATGTACAGCTTTCTAATGTAAAGCATGAAATGGAAGGCAAGATTGCAGAACTTATGGTAAGTTTACCAATAAAATAGTTAAGAATCTGATTGTTTCTCCCTGCCTTTCAGGAAGTTTTCTTAGTGAAACATGATTATTTTTTCTTTAACAGGAGCAAATCACAAAACATAATGAGACAGAGTCCGAACTACTCAAAGAAAATAACCAACTGAAGGACAAACTTACAAAAGAGCGTGAAGATTTTCTGTCTGAATTAAACCGAGAAAGTTCATCAAAACAAGACATGTTAGACAAACTTGAAGCCAAGATTCGGGAACAAGAAGAAATACGCGTCAAAGAAAAACAAGAACTAGAAGAAACTTTGAAGAGGGAAACTGAGCAACTCAGATTGGCAAAGGAAAGGGTGAGATTTAATGTTTATTATTGGCCAAACATTTATTTCATTTCATTATTGCATACACATACATCTAGAACACACACATATTACCAAAGATATAAACCGTCACATACACCCATATGCCCAAAAACTGGCATTGTTTTTGAATGTGTGCTTTAACAAAATGCAGACTAATGCACACTATGAGTTGATAAAATTAGTGCAATGTGAATGCATAACAAATGGCAATATAACAGGTTAGGTTAATAGTTCGAATAAAATTAGTATTTTTGTTATTTTTGTTAATAACAAAAATACTTATTTAAATAAAATAAGTAGATAAAATTTGTATTTTTGTTATTAACAAAAATACTTACTAATTTTATACGAAAAAAAAAAATAGTGCAATGTGAATGCATAACAAATGGCAATAATAACAGGCAAGGTTAATAGTTCATATAAAATTAGTATTTTTGTTAGCAACAAAAATACAAATTTTATCTATTTATTTTATTTAAATTTCACAAAAATTCTGAATGGTGAGCTCACTTGCTTAGCATGACAACAAACACAGCACTGTCTCACTACGGAAAGTGCCTATCTAAGGATTTTAATATTTGCATATTACTTAATTACAGGTCCCAGTACCTTAGGCGGGGGTAGGGTATTGTTACCTTAGAGGTAATATTTATTACCTTAGAGGTAGAGCTAGATCTAACGACAATAGAAACATAAATTCAGTCACATCCTCAAATATTTTAACTTTAAGCTTGTTGCTTCAGGAACTTCAAGAACTAGAGGAGCTGAAGCAGCAAAGAGAAGAAGAGCTGAACCAAGAACTAAGCAGCATCAGAAAGAACCTGGCAGAACAGGTTGAACAAACAAAACAGCAGAGTGAAAAGGCTGAACTAGAACTCAAGCTGCAGATAGATCAGATGAAACAATTGCAAGCCGAAGAAAAAGCTAGGATAGACCAGTTTGTAAGTATAGTCAAATAAAGGAGAATAATTATTGCTTTATTCATTGTGCTTTTCATGTTATGTTGCTCTTTTGATTTAAGTGGTATGTTTGTTTTAGCAAAATCATTTTGATGATTGAATTTTAGTTCGTAAATTCTATCATATTCTGTTTCCGAAGTTGATAACACGACACTGGCAGAGTTGTAGTGAAAAGCAAGCGGCGCCATAAATAAGAAGTTGTTGACTTTGAAATCTGTTGTAACAATGTCAAAGGGACTACTCATAGATAGGTATTTGGTTCTAAAAACAATTGTTAATGATCTTGGTTGATTTAACCAGCTCTAATCTAAATGATGTTGGTTTAAACGGTTGTTACTGTATTTTTCCATGACTGCCCATAAAGGAGTGTTCCTAATGTTTTCAGAGTTTATGTAGATAAATAAGTTTCTTTATTCCACCATATCTTTCAAATGCTTTGCCAGATATGAATGCATGGGTATTGTTAGAATTGTCACCAACCCTCAAGTGACGCTGGTGATATTTTTTAGTAGGACAGTTGTCTTTTTAACATTTTGTTGAATTTGGTTATTGAGATTGATAATTTTTTGACTGATAGTGATAATGACTGGTGCCGATTCTGTTGTTTTAGAAGTTGCTAAAATTTGTATTTAGGAATGTCAAACGCACGTCAAACAATACATTTTGATTCCTTAATCGATTCCTAACGATTCCTCAATCCTTATTTTAGCTAATTTTGATTTGCAATAGAAGATATCTATTCAATTTGAAAAGCTATTGTCTATTTGACATTCGTAAATCCTAATCTGCCAAGTATGAGTTTAGGTTATAGGTTATTACCTATAGGTAAGGTTAGGACTAAGTTAAGAGGATGTTTTTCACAATTTCTGAGATTTGTATAATGGTTTATTGAGAACTTTTCTTGTTTTCCATCTATAAATATATACAATATACACGCTTAAATTAATAGATGTTGGTATTTTAATCACATAATTTGTCTTATTTCCAGCAAAAAGAAAAGGATGAGATTCAAAAAAAGTTAATTGAAGCGCAAAATGATGCAGAAAAGTCTAAGGTTGAATCACAAGTGAGTAAAAATATTGCACTACTCTTGTATAAGAGATCAAATCAAATACAGCATGAATATAGCTTTATATTAGTTTGTTTCTTATAAAATTGTGCATAGCATAGGTTTTTATTATTTTAGGTATGAAATGTTATATGTATGTTCTAGGCTCGAGTGGTAGAAAGAGAGACAGAATTGGCTGCTTTGGCAGCGGAAAGGATACAAAAGCAAGTGGATCAATCTAGTGAGGTCATATCAACACTTCAGGACCAGTTGGAAAAGGTATAACAATGGACTTATCGTTATCACTACATTATAAATCAAAGTCTTTCCGTCTGTCTGAAAACTACTGAATTGATTCTCATCCTAATTTCATGTACCCAGTTCTGAATTTGCAGAAATATAAAGATGATTGTTAAAGATCTCGGAAAAAATTATGCTGACTTGTAGATTTGCAAAATAATGTTGCTGCTCCGATTCTGCATGGTTAGCAATCCGTGCGAAACCGGAATGTGTTGCTAGTTAATCTCTAATTCAATTTTGGAATTTTAATGTTGACGCATTATAATATTGCTGAAGTACCTACCGTCCTACCCACGTTTATCCATTTTGAATGAAGCATGTTAGTATACAAAGCACGACACAAATAACAAAATCTCACTTGCTTGGCGTCGAGATTCAGATATAATTGTAAGCAATTTTTATTGAAGGGAGGATCTAAAATCGACAAGTAATGTAAATTACGCATAAAAGGACACGCCAACAAAGTGAATTTTAGGTTAAGTATGGGTGGTTTGTTTACGTTTATGCTCTATTCAAAATGGATGCAATTTATAAGTACTCGTAGGTACCTAAAGATTAATATCGGGTATTTATCGCACACCATATGATTTTTTCGCACATTATCGTTACGTGTTCATCGCTATAAACACCCGATAACACTAGCATCTGCCTGCAGTGTCGCATGTGCTTTCCTGGCTCTAAATAAATGAAATTTCCTTTCCTAGGATATCACCTATCTCCATGCCAAACTTCATTAAGATCAGTTCAGCGGTTTAGTCGTGAAAAGGTAACAGACAGACTGACAAAGATATGTTTGCTTGTAGTAGTATCTTTAGAAATAACCGGCTGGTTGCGCTATAGGAATACCTCTAATTCCTTGGACATCAACGAGCAGTAGCGGTGCTCAAAAAATCCACATTCCCAGCGTAGGGAATGGCATTACCCCCTCCTAATAAAAAAAGCCAATAAGGCACCTACTAGGCCTATCCATCAGAGTACTATTTTATAATGATTTGATAAAATATATGTACGTGATTTGCTTTCCTTCAGGTAAAAAGCCAATTACAATTAGTAGAGTCTGAAAAAAATACTCTACTAGAGAACATTTGTACGGATTCGGCCGGTGAAGGAACATCAAAGCAAGAAACATTAAATGAGTTCAGCGAGCTTATGGAAAGCGAACTGCAGTGCAGTATTTGTGCAGAACTTTTTGTGGAAGCGACTACCTTAAACTGTTCCCACACGTTTTGTAAATACTGTATTACAACGTGGAAGAAGAAAAAGAGGGACTGTCCTATTTGCAGGTATGTTAATAATTAATTTTGTTTTAAAAAACTATAAACCGACTTCAAATTTTACAGTTTTTTCATGAATTTTCATGAATCCCATTGTCAGAACTGAACAAAATTAAAATTGTACCACACGGGAAGCTCCAGCTTTCATATAAAAAAAGAATCATGCAAATCGGACCACCCAGTCAAAAGTTCTGAGGTAAAAATACAGACGAATTGAGAACCTCCTCCTTTTTTTGAAGTCGGTTAAAAATATGATGGGCTGTGTGGTGCCGGCGTAGAACGTGCACCACCCCAACTCTTCACGTGGGTGTCGTTAGACGCGACTGAGGGATATCCACGGTGGGCAGGTAGCAGCGCCGCCTGTAGTATCAATTTACCAACAAACTGCGATCCCCATGCCCAGTGCGTTCATCAGGGGAAGGCCTGCATATACACGGACCGGTAAATGTATAAAAATAAGTAGGTATCAATTATGTATTGAAAAAATCAGGCAACTAAAAAGAAACCACAAGCTCGGCTCATTTTGGGGATTTATTATTCGAAAAAATTTACATTATTTACTATATTTTTTTATTTTCTAGTTCTTACATAATAAAACAAATACAGTAGTCTAACCCATATATAAATAAATATAGTGACAACCGATGTGGCGCGGCGGGATGTTGCGGGTTCAATTCCCGCCTTATGTTTGTATCCATCCATCCACAGCCTGTATCGGTCCAATGCTGGACGCAGACCTCCCCCTGATAAACGCCTTATTGGCGTTTAACTCATGGGGGGGTATGTTTGTATAATCTGTTAATATTTGTTTCGGGTGTTATGGGTATTTCTATGTCTATTAATAAAAAATATTTAAGTAATGTATGTATTTTGTATAACAGTCGTCTAGTAACCATATCACAAGCTCTCCTTAACTTGGGGCTAGATGCATGATGTGTGGATTGTCCAGAATTATTTATCTATTTATTATTTATATTGATAAAACAAGTGGTCTTATACATTTTTCCTTTTTTACAGAACTTCCATAACATCAGAGTGCAAAAGCCTCGTTTTAGACTCGTTCATAGAGAAGATGGTACAGAGTCTGACCGACGAAATGAAAAGGAAGCGGCAAGACATGCTTAAATACAGAGCAGGTTTGTTTCTATATGTAATTTCTGTATGTTGTTTTTTACTTTTTGTGTCCCTCCGCCGTAGACCGAGACACGTCCTCGGTGACCCCGCTGACCCACTCACCGCCGCCGCTAACTTGGAGATGCACACTATACAGCCGACTTAACACCGGTCAAAGAATTCCCCGCTTCCGATCGTGCACCTAAGACGTTGCCCTCTTGTAGCATCTGGCGACAGCCCAAGCCGTGGCTCGAACCTAAGTGGTGGCCCTTGTGTGTGTCGTCCCAACCTAATTGTACCGACAAGGCGCTCTCTGCACCCGCCAATAGTCCGGTAACAATGTCATCATCGGTCAAAAGTATTACAATCAATTAAAAAAAAAATTGTTTGATGTTTTACTATAGAAACTTACGTAGTTTGAATTCATTAAGAATGTAAGCGGCTTAACTGACGCGCGCATACCGCATCTCTTCGAGCACGGTACGCGCGCGTCTACAACCCCTCTCGCCCTGAAGATGTCCTTCGTTAAGGGATGAAACGTTGGTGTTCTTCCAACACAAACAAGGTTCGTAGTTAACCCGCTTACATTCACAATAAATTGTTTGATGGCCAACAATTCAAACTGAATAGTTTGCAATCAAATATACATCATCTAGTTGTCCTAAGGCCATCTTGTTTGTGGGAATTAGTTTGTAACTAACAAAGTACAAAACAATATATTAATTCATAGCACCAATTTAAAAGTTGGCTCAGGGTACAATACAGCTTTGTTTATAACCAAATGTAGAATATTAGAATTATTTCATAAAAAAATGAGAAAATTAATGCATGGGCACTTTTAACCAGTCAGTAAACTTAAGTAGTAGCTTTTTTATTGTTGAGTGGATTCTGTGGATAGACTTATGAAGCTGTGTTGTTCCAGAACTCACAGCCCAACAAGCAAGGCAGCTTACTGCGGACGCCCTTCTGTGGTATGCATACCTGTTTGAACCTCTTTAAGTTTTAACAGACACATTATATTCTTTATTATACATATACATATATATATATATATATAATAATAAAGAATATAAGTTGTAGATACTTTATTAGTTACAGACTAGTTAAGTTTATGAAAAAATCGTGACACTTCATAAAAATATAAAACGGTTGAATGTGCACCAAATTACAAAGAAACAAAAATAAATGCGGCCAAAGAAAAGCCCAAGAAGAATTTAAATGTATTTTAGTCTATTGACGTCTCAATGTTTATAAGATTGTGAAGTTAGTTCAAGAGACACCATACCACGGGGCCGCATAGCGGCATCAGCTCGGCCAAGTAGTCTGACCACATCGGCCGGATGGGCGAACTTATCCCAAAATTATTCGAACTCTACGGGATTTCAACCCGCAATAACATACTCGTCCAATATTTCTGGAATATTGGACGACGTATTATTTAATCGCACTAACTACACTTATGGATGGATGTATGCATACATCGAAAGGTATCAAACTGGATGTTTGTTAGGTACCTCTTCACGCCAAAACTACTGAACTGAAATCAAACTGAACTGTAATTCTAATCCTAAGTCGAGTCGCGCCGTGTGTAAGTTCAAACAGCTTCTGGACATTGGCTGTATCGTCACCGCAACAAAAAACGTAACAACATACGATTAGTAGCATACCACATATCGTATCGTCGTCGTCTGAAAAACGTGTGTCGTGGTGTGCGGTGTCGTAGCGTGAGTAGTAGGTTCATGGAAATGTATGACGCCCGGAGTCGTCACCGCATTTTGTCGTGTCGTGTCTCATGGAAAAACGCCCTTAAAGTTACCGCGCACCTGTCCGCGTCGTAGGAGCCGCCATTAGTTTGAGGGGAAAACAAAAACCTAACATAGTTATTTGTTGGTTGTGTTGCAGCGGAGGTTCAGAGTTCCTCTCGGAAGACGAAGACGACATCGAACACGATGACTACGGCGAGGAGGAGGACGACGACGAGGAGAACCAGTGAGTATTGCAATCATCTATACTAATATTATACGAGCAAAGATTTAATGGTTTGTTTGTTTGTATTGAATAGGCTCCGAAACTTCTAGACGATTAAAAAAATGTTTCAACATTAAAAAGCTTACTTTTCAGGGAGTACAAAGGCTATATTTTATCCCGGAATCCCCACGGGAACGGGAACTACGCTGGTGTAACCGCGAGACGCTGCTAGTTATAAATGAATAATCCTTTACAATCCACACACCATCATCTAGCCCTTAGTTATGCAGCTTGTGTTAAAATAAATATCTAAATAAATAATCCTTTACAATCCACACACCATAATCTAGCCTTTAGTTAT
Organism: Eupithecia tripunctaria; assembly: GCA_955876795.1. Lineage (NCBI taxonomy): Eukaryota > Metazoa > Arthropoda > Insecta > Lepidoptera > Geometridae > Eupithecia > Eupithecia tripunctaria. The sequence continues at coordinate 7,824,233 of OY041609.1, read as the reverse complement.
GCAGCTTGTGTTAAAATAAATATCTAAATAAATAATCATTTACAATCCACACATCTAGCCTTTAGTTATGCAGCTTGTGTTAAAATAAATATCTAAATAAATAATCATTTACAATCCGCACACCATCATCTAGCCCTTAGTTATGCAGCTTGTGTTAAAATAAATATCTAAATAAATAATCCTTTACAATCCGCACACCATCATCTAGCCCTTAGTTATGCAGCTTGTGTTAAAATAAATATCTAAATAAATAATCCTTTACAATCCACACACCATAATCTAGCCTTTAGTTATGCAGCTTGTGTTAAAATAAATATCTAAATAAATAATCCTTTACAATCCACACACCAAAATCTAGCCTTTAGTTATGCAGCTTGTGTTAAAATAAATATCTAAATAAATAATCATTTACAATCCACACACCATAATCTAGCCTTTAGTTATGCAGCTTGTGTTAAAATAAATATCTAAATAAATAATCATTTACAATCCGCACACCATCATCTAGCCCCTAGTTATGCAGCTTGTGTTAAAATAAATATCTAAATAAATAATCATTTACAATCCACACACCATAATCTAGCCTTTAGTTATGCAGCTTGTGTTAAAATAAATATCTAAATAAATAATCATTTACAATCCGCACACCATCATCTAGCCCCTAGTTATGCAGCTTGTGTTAAAATAAATATCTAAATAAATAATCATTTACAATCCACACACCATAATCTAGCCTTTAGTTATGCAGCTTGTGTTAAAATAAATATCTAAATAAATAATCATTTACAATCCACACACCATAATCTAGCCTTTAGTTATGCAGCTTGTGTTAAAATAAATATCTAAATAAATAATCATTTACAATCCGCACACCATCATCTAGCCCCTAGTTATGCAGCTTGTGTTAAAATAAATATCTAAATAAATAATCATTTACAATCCGCACACCATCATCTAGCCCCTAGTTATGCAGCTTGTGTTAAAATAAATATCTAAATAAATAATCATTTACAATCCGCACACCATCATCTAGCCCTTAGTAATGCAGCTTGTTTTATGGGTACTGGATGACTGATATATACTTAATGAAATATCATGATTACTTAGATATATATTTTTTCACTAAGTACCTATACAAAGTGTTTGGTATTTGGACCGACATTATTCTTTGGGAACTTCCGGGGAGGATGGGATCATGGCTTACATTTATTTTTCTTTGAAGAAAAGTAAATAACGTTGCACAATTAATATGGCTTTTAGTTTTATTATAAAAACTATCGTAGTTTAACGAATTCATTACGGATGTAAGCGGGTTAGTTAACTACAAACCTTATTTATCAGTGCTCGAAGGGATGCCGAACGCGCTCGTCTAAAACCGCACTCGCCCTGAAGATGTCCCTCGTAAAGGGTTGAAACGTTCTTGTTCTTCCAAAACAAATAAGGTTCGTAGTTCACCCGCTTATATCCGTAATGAATGGCTTTTAGTTTTGCTAGTTAGGTAAATTTAGAAATCACGATTTATAACTTTTCCACAGATTTTTGACTTTGAATGCTCGTTACTTTTTTTTAAGTGAATTGTATCATGCAATAATTTATTTAGAATAAGTATACATAGAATACCTATAGCATTAGTTATTTTGTGTCATTACAGCCAGTTAGGTACTGCAATCTGCTGCAATCGACTAATGGAATGGAGACCAACAATATTAAACTTTATGCTGGGTTTGGCGGTCTGTAGTTCATTTGAAAATTGGATAATGCCTTTTTTATGAACTTAGACGACGCTTTGTATTATAAATAAGTTAATTCAATTCAATTCGTTGATCGAATACCAGATATAACTGTAATGCGTAAATTTTGTCCCACCTAGTATGTGTTGTGTCCTCTACTTTCTATCGCAGGTACCACAGAGATCATTCCATTCTTGAATTATGATGATTTTAACTTGCTGTGTACTCAACAGCTGGAACGAATTCGACTTCAGGGAGAGGCGGCGGCAGCGGCGCCCCTTCCACTGGCCTTTCGACAATTCGGACGACGACGATAGATCTGACAGCGGCTCCGATACCGATGAGGCTGACCGAGAGGCCACCGGTATTCCACCAGCCTCTTCTGCAGGTAAGATACACTTCACTTGACGGCATTTTTGGGCGTCCCCGATACGGCTAAGTGGCCCCCGATTCGGACGACAAACTTATGACAGCGGCTGCGATACGGATGACGCCAACCGAGAGACTGCCACCGGTGGTTCCAGCCAGCCGCGGCAGTGTACGAGGTAAGATACACTTCAGTCGACGACATCACGGGGTGGCCCTCCGTCGTCCGTCGATCGACAACCTTAGATCTGACGCCTCCGGTACCAATGAGACCGGCCGAGAGAGTGTTGCCAGTGGCGGCGATGCTCCGGCATCCACTTCTGCAGGTATGATGTACACCTTGACACATTGACAGTCTAGACAAGCTTTTTGGGACTATGAAATAATACAAATTCATTTTTTGCTACACGCATGAAGTATGAAAAAATCAATCAAATCTTTATGAATTCCTGCAGTACTTACGCACTACGCAGTACCTTATTTTGAGGGGTCGCATGAAAATACAGCTGATAAGATTGCCATTTCATGTAGTTCTTTGTTATTTTGTAAAGTGCTGTGATTGTTATTGTTACATAATTTGTTGGCTGATATTATTATGTATGCTTGTGCCCACGGCATCGCCTTCTCTGCTGCCTAGATGCTGCTAGAAGATGCAAATGAGAATTTATTTTTCCTAGTAGGCCCCCTGAACATTATCTACAAGCTTACGAAGCCCTTGTATTGCATAAATAACTGATTTCTTAAAAGCTGCGGCTCATTCCAATCACCGATATTCATTAATGTATTAGTTTCTTACCAAAGGAGGATGGGCATTTTGGGCCTTTTGGGTACTTTGTCCAATCAAGATGAGTCATACGTCGTTGGATAGCTCTTTTCAATAGGACAAAAAAATTATACTACGATAAAACTGTTGCAGTTGTCCGTTTTGAAATATACTCGAAAAAAGATGTTGAATTTTTATCACAAATAGAATAACAAAATCCTATTATTTTATCACGTTGATCGTTTTATCTGCATACTTTATTATTATTATACATAAGAAATGATACAAAAAATATCTTGAATCTTAATTAAGTAAAACAGTACAACGAGCGGCCTTATCGCTATAACCAATTTCTTCCAGGCAATCAATTTCAGCATTTTTGCAAAAATCACTGAGTGTAGATGACAATCCCTCCTACTTATAAACCTCTCCTAATTTTAATTAATTGCAACAAGTTTTTTTCCGAATCAGTGAATTACTCTAGGTAGGTACTACTTAGTGAATCATTAACTGGTATTCGTTGTTCGCCGGCTCCCTGACATGGCGCAGCATTTTTGGACATTTTTGGACTGATTAGAGTAGAGAACTTATCTGTCACTAGTACCTAGTATACGACAATATAAGTAGTCCGCTTACGTCTTTCGTTCTTTTTTTCAATTTTTAACCGACTTAAAAAAAGGAGGAGGTTCTCAATTCGACTATATTTTTTTTGTTCCTAAAGCGGAAGAAGCCTATAACATGTAGCGACCTGAACGTAAAAATATTTTCTCGTTTGACCTTTTATCAAAATAACTATGTATGTATGTACCGGGTGATATAAAAAATACCTTACCTAGGTATACCTAATGGATAATGGAGTCATACAGCTATCCATCCGTCCTTTCGTTTGTAACAACGGTAATGGCGAACTTTTGATGTGCTTATTCCTTTTAACTGACTTCAAAAAAAGGAGGAGGTTCTCAATTCGACTGTATTTTTTAAATGTTTGTTACCTCAGAACTTTGTAAAAATATGAAAATCGGACTGGGTGGTCCGATTTTCATATTTTTTTTATATATGAAAGCTGGTGCTTGTCGTGGGGTCCCATTTTTATTTGGTCCAGTTCTGACATAGGATCTATATAATTGAAGTCGGTTTGTAGTTTTTTATAAACCAAATCAATTATTCATTACTCATACTCGAAAAGATGCCTGAAGAGCGGGTTGAAAATAATACTTTTCAGCCCTATATCTAATTCTAATAGTATTAGATATAAAAACTATTGGCACGCTGCCCTCCCCGTCTCGGGACTAAATAGTTTACTTTCGCTCCTAGTGAAACAATGTACTATTCCCGCTAGTGTGTAAAAAGTTGTCAATGATTTTTATTTCGCACCTTTTTAAACCCTTGTTATTTTATTTTGTTTTATTACCGATTATATTGCAATGTATCGTTACCGGAACTGTGTAATGTGCCGAAGATGGCTAGATCAAGGCAAATACCAAACGTCTTTTTGAGTCAAGACTACGACTTGGCGAACATTGTAGGACGCCATCTGGCTAGGTGGGATGAAGACCTGCGAAAGACTGCAGGCAGATGTTGGATGCGTCAAGCTGAAGACAGGGCGCTATTGCGCTCATTAGGGGAGGCCTATGTCCAGCAGTGGACTATAATATAGGCTGATGGTGGTGATGATGATGTTATATTGTAAATACAATACAATGCTAAAATGTTAAAAAAACTGATTTATTGAGGTAGGTATGCACCGTTTTAGTAGTACTTTAATAGAAAGGGTCAAAAATTCATCAAAATAAACAACTTTCAAAGTGGAATTACTCAAAACGGACAACGAGCCGGGAGTAGCCCCTAAGATATTCTTATTCTACAGGAACAGAGCTTTCCAACGACATATCAATCAGTTCGATTGGTGCCAGGCCCAGGCGCCATACATTTGTGCCCATCCTCCTTTCTCAGTCACAAACTCTTAAACATTTTCAGGGCTCTTTCCGGTTGCCGATATTTAAGTTATAATTTTTTTTTCGATTAGCAGCTCGCTCCTCGTCGTCATCATTATCATTATATTTTGTATAAAAAAAAAATTATATGTAGGTACCTTACTTATTTACCGTCGAAAAAATCTCGAAAATTCTGCGGTTATATCCACTCGTCGTCTTAGGTTTCTTGTCTTTCATGCTAACCCGACCTCACGTAACTCCAAAATTACCGCCGCTTGCTCCGCTCGCCGTCGTCGTCAGTATAATATTAAAGGGCGTATTTACCCTACGGCCAAGGAGACCATAGACCGGGGCGGCGAAGCTGCCTCTTGCAGTCTGCCCCCCAGTAAAAGGCGCCCAGAAAAGGTCGCGAGAGGCCTCAAATATTATATTATATATTTTGGTTGACGTTTAATTTAAAATAAAAAAACGCGTTTACCTTCAGTACCGTTAATACCGGGGCGTTTTCACGAAAATGTATAACCCCCTGTTTTACGACTGTGCCCCAAAATCAAATAGTCTCGCAACAATACTTGAACGCAAATTAGTAAATAACTATTTAGGAATTTTTGCTATCTCTTACTAGCACAAAGTTTTGAGACAGGATTTTTCAGCGATAATTTTTTACCGTTAACATTTATTGTGTGGTCGACAACATCCTAGTTAACGTTTTTCAACTTAATATAATTTTAACTGTCTGTCACGACAACTGCTCGAAAACCAGCATGTATGTATACTATGTCTGATTGCCGTGAAAATTAATCTTGTTTACTGTAAACCCAAAGCTAATTTCAAAAGGCTTTTTTATGTTATCTAGTTAGATTTTAGTATGATGATTTATTTTAGTATATATTTATAAATTAATTATATTGTTTTTAATGAATATTATTTTATTGTGTAGTATCTAAATGGTTGTAATTTTATACTATTTTTAATGTATGTTTAATCAATGCTTACTTAGGATTATTATTATAATTAATTTTATTGTTATTTTGATATTTTAGCTTATATTATTTTAATTTGACATATTATTGTACAAATTTATCTTTGATATTTTGTTTTTGTAGCTATATTATTTTTTTGTTGTTTTAAAATTTTCTTGTGACGATAATATAAGGTAATATAAGGCTATTGCAATATGTGAAATTGTAAGGATAGATGTACATGATTATAAAAAAAAAATGTCTTGAAGGCGGATGATGAATTTATTTGGTTCAGTTAAGTGACCATAATTTGTCTTGTTTCCATACGTTTTAAATACTAATTCTTTATTTGTAAACATGGGTCACATAGATGAAAGAGGTAAAAGGTAAGCACCATACATTTCGCCTTAATCCAAGGCATGCAATTATTCATATTGTGGGGTCTAGTTACAGACTTAAAGAAATAGTTAAGAGAAGTTATACATTACAAATTACTAATACCTACATTAGTTATGAGATTTATCTCGTTGTTTTTACGTAGAAAATGTTATAGTTTCTAAGTCAAGTTCTTATAAATAAGTATGCAAGTTATTTTTTAAACAAAAAGAAAAAGCACAAATTCTTCTTATTCTTTTAACATACTGACCGAAGGATCCAAAACTTTGTAAAAAATGGTTTCGTGTTGGAAAAAGACATGATTAAACTCCACGTTGGACACATATTAGTAATATTTAGGACTAAGCTGCTAGTGGTAGGTAGGTGTAAGAAAGAATGAATGAAAGGTAAAGGACGTATTCAGAACTCATGAATAATGTATTTGTAGTATCTTGACAAACGAATTTTGTGTTCATTCGCTTCATTGTTGATCATTTCGCTGATGACTTTTTAACCTTCTTGGGCTGATTTTGTGCACGGTTCCCTACACTTGACAGAAATTTATGACACTATGACAGAAACCTTAATATTTATAGAGAAACAATAGCTGTTTTTGTCATCAAACTGGTTTGTTTCAAATTCACAATTAACCAAAGAAAACACTGCGGTGCCTAGGGATAATTGACGGCATCGAAGACAATGTTCTCACACACACTCGCGGCGGTCGCTCGGTGAACTTCGCTAGTAATTCGAGCATTTTTGCACTGTATGTTATGGATTTCTTAGCTCTATAAATATATATAAATCTGCATACTCAACTAAAAACTTTACGGATCCTTATTAGAGTCAGTTCAAAAAGAGAACAGTCTAAATTCAAATTACTTTTTTCAACTTGTTGAACAATATCCTTTATTCCAATTGTGAGCAAAATTCGATTTTGCTCACTGGTTTGGACCAGCAAAGTCACTGTTTTCGAGCGAGAAAGGTGATAAAAATATATGCTAGCAAAAAACATTTGTATAGAAAGAAAGTATATAGAAGAGGTCGAACGTCCTTATGGTCAACAAAACGGTAAAAATGCTACAAAACTCTTTCAAACCAAGAACAAACATTATTTTTCTATGAAGGTTTGCATTGTGCTGAATTCATATTATGTACTTCTTGTAGCAAGTTGAATAATATCCGTTATTCCAAAACCCAATTTCACTCACTGTTTTTAAGCAGCAAAGTCACCGATTTTGAGCTTAAGTTTTGAAAACGTTATCATACATACAATCCTGTAGAAGTTCGGTGGCGCAGGGCAGGTCTTTAAATTTTTTGACTTCCTTTACAGGGGTTTTGTAGGTAGCCAAAAGGAACCCTAAAATTGGGTTACTAATATGGGACTCTTGGCTTTGCGATCTGTGCGTTAATTGATATTTTTGTTTGTATAGAGAGCGGATCAGATTCCGACAGTGGATCTAACACAGTCACCAGCGAATCAGATACCAACACCGGCTCCCCGAGTCCATCGTCGAATGAATCCCCATCAGGTAATATTATTACTCAGACCAAAGCAGTGGCAGATACATGACCCATCCCCCCACTTGCATTGCCACCCTCCTCGCCCTCGCCAGTTTGCTTGCAACCGCACACGATTCTTTCGTCATCATCTTCTGGAATGAGTTAAGTTATCGAGTAGTTGTACTTTCCTATGCGCGTTTCCTATACGCGCGTCGTCGAAGCGACATTGATTTTATAATTTTCATAATTCATTTCATTGCTATCCGTACGTGATTTCATGGATAGTCGAACGCCGCCGCCGCCGCCGTCTGCCGGCGCATGTAGGTATTTGTTTTGTTTTGTTTTTATTTGTTGTAGTTGTTTTGTTTAACTTACAGTGTAGGTAAGTATTAACCAGGTGATCGTAGGTAGGTACATAACTTGTGATGGAACTTTCTCTTCATACTTTTCCTGGTTTATGACAGGCAAAAATAGTTACTTTAGCACATAATTATTAGAGAAAAATAATTTTATGACTAGTAAAATTGACAAAACTCAAAATAGTAAGTTGTTGGCTAAAGTAGGTGTTTTAGCATATTTAAAAAGTTCGTCGTCAATCAGGCTTTATTAGGCTTTATTGAATTAGACGAGCTGTCCTTCTAGTAGATACCTGCTCCTCTGGATTTTTCGATAAAAAAATTCAAGATTTCTTCTTGATTGACCGCTAACTATTGGTTGCCTCGCTTCGTTGTCCTGGGAACAGCTCTGCGTATGTCGTATGAGCCAAGTTCATGCTGTCACCAGCAATGGCATAAAGCCGCACCTTTCAGTCCACTGTTCATTTGTGTTGTGTCACTTCACTCACGTCTTTGAGGTAATTTTTTTTTTTCTTTTTTTTTTTTTATCAGAAATAGTCCTTCGTTTAACCGCAATCTCACAATTCTCACATGATGGAAAGCGAAGATGCGGCCGACGATGTATCACGAAGGTCTAGAGGTAGGTTAGGTACTTAACACAATTTACGCGCAAAAATCGGCACAAATTTGCACGGAGAGTGACTGACGGGCGAGCGGGGAGGGGCGAGCGTTTAGATTGAGGTCGGTGCGCTTTCATCGGCCGGTGTAGGGAAATGTGAAATGCGTTTATGATTTATGAAGATTTTTCATTCAAAAATAAATAAAATAAAGTTTTTTTTATCGGTTTTGGACTCTTCTCATGGACTCCTCTCTGGTTTCAATACGACAATTATGAAAGAGGATAAGACTGTTTACACTAACACCCTGTATTTAGCGCCCCGGTCCTTGAGTTTTTTCTGTAGCGCTACTGGAGCAAAGGCTTCATATCAATCGAGCAGTTTCCCAGAATGGTAATACAAAATATTTGTTTTTATTAGAATCACGCGACTCTGATAGGAATGGACCAACAAGAGGGTCCTCAGATCATAATGACAGTGGATGGGACGATGCCGTCGATTCATTTAACCACGACGCAGGCATCGACAACTTATCACTCACTGATTCAGGTAATAACTCACAAACACTCGCAAATAGAAAATATTTGAGTATAACTTTGCGATATATTAATAAATATTATTTATTACCTTTTTCTATTTGGCTGTGATCTGTGCTAATTAAGTTTTTTTGTCATATCCAGAATTCCTCAGGTCAAGACCCAGAACCAGTGCCGAATATGGAAATGTCGATGTCACCTCCGATGTCTCATCCGCTCCTCCGACAGGATATGGTGACTCTGATGCAACAGGTTCCGGAGACTCCGATGCGTCCGGCGCCAGCAGAGGTTCCCCAGACATCGACAGGACCCTCACAGATTCATCGACCATGGACAGACTCACCAGAGGTTCGCCAGATATAGACAGTGGTTGTGTTGATGGCGTCGATCCCAACGAAATTGACGAGGCTGCCTTTAGTCCTGGGGTCCCTGTTACAAATAATGAACAGGCTTGGCCATCGCATTCGAATGTTTTAGGTAGCAATGCAGGTTCGCTAGATCATCTTAATTTATATTTAACTGACAATGAGGCTGATAATGAGTCAATTGACAGTGTGGGATTCTCTTATGAGAGTAGATCTGAAAGAGATTCTCCATATAACGCGGGTGGACATGACGAAGACGGCAATACACCTTATTCATCAGAGAATAGAAACGCGTACAACGACTTTGCTGACTGTTCATATATCGATAGAGACTTGTCAAATAACGAGGATACCAATACAGGTTCGTCAGACAGCGAGACAGAGAATGAGGATATAGGTTCACCAGAGAATGGGAGAGAATATAACGAAAATGACAATGACGGTTCGGCTGATAACGAATATGTTTTTGACGAAAATATCAACATGGGGTCGCCTGGCAACGAAGAAGAATACGGCGGAAATTACAATGTAAGATTATGTGATATGGAAGGTGGATATGTCGAGGATGACAATGAGGGTCAGCCAGGCAACGAAAGTGAATATGACGAGCATGATAACGAATATGACGAGAGTGGCGTTATAGGCTCCCCAGTCGATGAAGATCATTACTATGAAACTTACAATAGAGATTCTTCAGGCGACGAGGCTGGACCTGATGCGAATGATAATGTGGGTTCGTCAAGCTACCATGAATCTGGATATGACGAGAATGACAATGAGGGTTCACCGAACAATGAAGGTGAAAATATCGAGCATGACAATGAAAGCGTGTATGAAGCGAACGATAATTCAGATTCGTCAGGCAACGAAGAGGAAAACGACGAAAATGATTATGATTCTTCGGACAATGAAAGCGAATATAACGAAAATGACAATGACGGTTCGCCTGATAATGAGTATGTATTTGACGAAAATATCAACATGGGTTCGCCAGGCAACGAAGAAGACTACGGCGGAAATTACAATGTAAGATTATGTGATATGGAAGGTGAATATGTCGAGGATGACAATGAGGGTCCGCTAGGCAACGAAAGTGAATATAACAATGATGATAATATGAGTTCGCCAGGCCACCATGACGATGAAATTTCGCAAGATAACGAAGGTGGGTATGAATTTCACAATGACGAAGATGAAGACACCATGGGTTCGCCGGCGGACAATGACGACAATGACGAAATTGGCGAATATGAACCTACAGGTAATTTAATGACAAATAGAAAGCTAGATAAAGATCGTTTACAACCTTCAAGCACTTTTAAATTTACCAATCAGATATCATTCTCGTATCATACAGAGTGTTAGTTTAAACGTCGTTGTCACTGAAACCAGGAATGTGTAACTCTAAAATTATTCAAGTATTTATTTAATATAATAGTCGATTATTTCCGATGGATTTTCATAATTAATTTCTTTGCTATCGTATCGCGTGATGTCATTAACACCCTAGCACCCTAGGTATCATCTGATCCTAGGTAGGCATAGGTACATAACTTGTTATGGAACTTTCCCTTCATACTTTTCCTGGTATAAGATAGGCGACTAGCTAAGCTACTCGTACTTTAGCACATTTGCCAGGAAAAAAAATATTTTAAGAGAAGTAAAAGGTTGGTTGTTACGCACGGCCTTCCTTGTGCTTGACGCGGCACGGTGAACTGGCCATAGATGGCCAAAGCTGGACATAACCGTTGCATAGCCGGTTTAAAATTACTTTTGCTATTCTTCGGCTTGGCACACGTTGTCCTGGGAACAGCTCTGCGTACATTGTACGAGCGAGCCAAGCCGCACCATTTCTGTTCACTGTTAATTTGTGTCACTTTACTGACTTGTTTCTTCGAGGTAAGTAGGTACATTAAACAAAACACAATTTACTTGCGCAAATTGGTCCAAATAAGCACGGATCGCGACGTGACGTGCTCATGCTCACTGATTAGTAGGCGCGCTGTGATGTGGTTGACGGGCGGGGGAGCGGTCGGCGGCGGCGGCACCTTTGCTTTGATTGAGTCCGGTGCGCGTTTATCGGCCGGTGTAGGGTGAAATGTGCTTATGATTTAAGAGGATTTTTTAATTACTTATATAAAAATGTATTTAAAAAAAATTACATCTCTATTGAACTCTTCTCGTGGTACTTAACCTCTGCTTTCAAGGATAAGACTGCTTATACTAACACCCTGTGTATAGGTACTATTCCGCATTATGATTTATGACTTCACACTTTAAGTCCTACGAAATAAGTTTTGGATTGTGAAAAGGTGGTGCAAAATTTCGATATCGTACGGTAACCATTGATTAGTCAAAAAGGGAAGATGAGGTACTAGTTTCTCGAAAATGGCCACCTCTTATTGTGTAAAATTGTGTGCTCCCACCTAAGTCACCGTCGGACCGGCGCGCGGCAGCGGCACGGGCGGTCGTGATTCGCGTGAAATATTGTTGTCTCGGTCTCACTTCGGTATTAGATACGGCTTTCCGTCTTTGTTCTTCTTTGTATTGCACAGGACTGGAATTATAACTGTAAGCGTATGTGTTTGCGTGTAGTTGTTACACATGCCAATTTTTGAGTAAGCGCTGGGAGAACGTAACCTATCTTGTGTCCGTCAAGGTAGCGTACACATACGCGATATTACGTTTATTGATATGCCAATTAATAGAGTAAAACAGTGTATGAATTAGTGTAAAAGTGAAATAAATAGCGCCTCTTTGGTTTAAAAAATAATGACCATACTTAGTGTGTACGCTAGCTTGACTGTCAAGCTGGCGTACACATGACCATGCTCGAAAACTACGTATACTATAGCGACAAAATGTATACACATAAATAGAGTAACCATACCGTACGTGGTATGCAAAATATCATATTGATTGCTCTTATAGGAACTGAGATATTGAACAAGACCTTGAAATAAATTCCGACCAAGCGTTATGCCAGCGTACCCATTAAAAATCGAAATAGTTCCTATAGAAAGCGAGCTTTTCTTATTATAAATGATATACGTAAAAATAGCGCATGAAATGCCGCTTCTGCCAGTAGCCTTAGTTTATGAAAATTCGTACTGCAACTATATAAAAAGTTGATGTGAAGTGCTAGGAACAAATTTGCACTGTGGTACAGTCGCACACATTAAATAATTTATTAGAGAAATTATACAACATACAATGTTGGTAGGTTGTAAGAATAGGTTTGATAATTTATGTGAGCTTTTATGACCTAGGTATTTTTACCTATATTTAGCTAGTTCTAAAGCTAAACATTCATAATCATAACATAAGGTTTTGTTGATTTAATTATACCTATTTTAGAGTTAGGTATGTTGCTTTCATCCCCAAACAAAAGTAAATAACATCAGGAGGTTTTAATTTTGTTTCATCCACTACTGTTAAATAATGTTTTTTTGTTAGTCATCATCATCATCAATTTATTGTATTATAGACGACTTTTTGTAAAAAATATGTTGTGTTTAAAACTAAGAAATTAGAATCATTTGAAGTACTAGAAATCGTATTTTAAAAGTTTTTTTCTTTGTTTGGAATCGAACCATGTTGTAACTTGTAACAATAGATAGATAGAACCACTATTAATAAGGTTCAGGCAGGTAAAAAATGAACTAATACTTAAACTAGTTAATAAGAGCTCTAGCTAAAAAAATACCAGGTAGATAGTAAGACGACAGGTATACAGGTACCTAAGCTATTGTGCTATCATTATTCTTATTCCTATTTTTTATCGATGGAATGAAGTAATATTATTAAAATATAACTGTTTAAGTATCAATCGAGCGTCTTTAAACAATTAAACACAAAGACATTTTTTTTTTGCACCTGCCGTTTCTAAACGGGCAGAGATAAGAAGTAGATGTTTTAGAAGAAAAAGCTAGGTAATATGCCTTCTATATTCTCTACTAAGTTTGGTTTTAACATCTCTGCCCGTTAACGAAATAAACAAAAAAAATCATTTTTCTCTATACAAAGAAAATGTAACATTTTTTTTCTTTGAAACAGGCAGGTATATAAAAAAAACTTATTCTATAAAAGTGGCTTAGAATCACCCAAAGACCTTTAAAAAAATCAGATCAAAATTCGGACTTCGACCTCTATGTCCCTGATTTCATAAATCGGGACCAGTGTGGGGCGGCCCGCGCCACTCACATGTCCTTCCGTATTTTGAAAATACGGGACATGTAGTAATACGGGACGGGATGGCCAAATACGGTGTCAGTCCCGTATATATGGGACGTATGGCAACCCTATGCATATACCCTACCTACACGGTTAAGCAGAACAATAGTAGTGTACTTACGATCTGCCAATAACCTAAGTAGGTAGGTATTCAATTCAAAGATAAAAAAACACAAAATGATTTCGCGATATTTTGAGAAATTTATTCATCCAGCTCTCTCACTCACGCAGTTTAACATCGCGTTGTTCCCCTCACGCACGACGTGCATACCGGTTTCCGTGTTTAATGTTATTTACTTTTGTTTGTGGTGGATGAACACAACATACCTAGGTACCTCTAAAATAGGTATAATTATATTACCAAAACGCATTATAGCATTATTTTTTAAAATAATTCTGGAATTGTTAACCCGGAATAATCTTCTTTTACGAACTGAAATAGATATAATATATTATCAAGTTCTCTATATAAATTAAACGTACTGAATTTTTGTATAAATCTGTGACTTACCTGCCACAGCCGCGGTTAGGGTAGGTAGTATTATGACGGCAGCGGCGCGTGCACCCACGATAACTTGACGACGGACCAGCTTGTTCCGAATCCATAGCGTAACCAATATCTCCCTTTCTTATAAATAACCACAAATCAATAACAAAAAAAAAAACAGATATACTAATAACAAAAAACGTAACAGATCTAACAACAAAAGTTCGACAAAAATGTTATCAAGTTTTATGGAATACTCGAAGACGTATACACGCAAGCGCTATCCGAACACGAATTATTGAACAAGCTACAAAATGGCAATCCAAAGATGGCGAGCCCCTGGCGTGTCAACTAGTGTCAAGTAAGAAAGCTATGTAAGAATGTAGGTGTAACCCAAGTTTTGTTCGTTTTTACGAACTTAATTTGAAAGTGTGAAATGAATTGCTATGATATGTTTTAAGCACATCTATTTGAAATAGAACTTTAAAAAATCAAAAATCATTCTTATAAAGTCAAAAATTGGCAAAAAAATCATATGAATTGCTCTATAATGTGCATTTGATACAGTTGTTTCCTTTACAAAAGTTAGAAAATGAAAGAACTAAGCATATTGAATCTCTTTATGAACTAAAATATGGTTAAAATATAGTTAAAAAATACATCTAAATTTATGCATTTTTCCTCAAAATTGATAATTTTTGGGTTAGACCTCTTCTGTTTTAATGCCAAATTGAGGTCAATGAACTTTATTCTCAATTTAAATGGCGCGGACTATAGCTAAATATAGGTAAAAATACCTAGGTCATAAAAACTCACATAAATTATCAAACCTATTCTTACAACCAACTAACATTGTATGTTGTATAATTTCACTAATCAATTATTTGATGTGTGCGACTGTACCACAGTGCAAATTTGTTCCTAGCACTTCACATCAATTTTTTATATAGTTGCAGTACGAATTTTCATAAACTATGACTACTGGCAGAAGCGGCATTTCATGCGCTATTTTTACGTATATCATTTATAACAAGAAAAGCTCGCTTTCTATAGGAACTATTTCGATTTTTAATGGGTACGCTGGCATAACGCTTGGTCGGAATTTATTTCAAGGTCTTGTTTAATATCTCAGTTCCTATAAGAGCAATCAATATGATATTTTGCATACCACGTACGGTATGGTTACTCTATTTATGTGTATACATTTTGTCGCTATCGTATACGTAGTTTTCGAGCATGGTCATGTGTACGCCAGCTTGACAGTCAAGCTAGCGTACACACTAAGTATGGTCATTATTTTTTAAACCAAAGAGGCGCTATTTATTTCACTTTTACACTAATTCATACACTGTTTTACTCTATTAATTGGCATATCAATAAACGTAATATCGCGTATGTGTACGCTACCTTGACGGACACACCTATCTTCCCTTTTTAATTAATTAATGACGGTAACCTAAGAATTTGTTTTGTCAGATCCCGAGGGATCTTCTCACGGTAGCGATTCCGATGCATCCCGGTGATCGACCGCCGCCGGGTGCGCCTGTTAGGCTGCTACGTCACGTCATGCAGGTACTAAATCATTTTACAAAAATATAAATCAACTGATATACATATAACCAACCGATATACATGTATACCTAAACCTCATTGTTACAACGGCTCTTCCAACTACAAAAAGTGTCGCAGCAACTGCAGGGGCTTTCAACTGGCGCGGCGTTCTCAGAGTCGACTTCAAATACCGCACCGTTCCAATCCTCACTTCGGTGAGCACGCGGTTTTATAAAGTTCGAATCAAAATCGCTCACTTTACTCTCGCGCGGCGTAAACTAGCGCGCTGTTGTTAGACTCGAGGTATTGAAGAGCGAGATTCTGAACACCATTCTTGTTACCCTGTGTTTTTATCCGCGTCACGTGGATTTTGCTCGTATGATATTCACTGGGATCCGGGACCATTAAATTTTGACGAATGAGTGTTTTGGCTTAATTTATCAGAACTTTGCCCTAATAATATAAGCACAAAAAGTCACTCGTCGTGTCGTGTTTTCTTATAGTTTTCAATTAATAATTTGTTTATAAATTAATATCTAAAATAAGCAGTGAAACCAAAACTCAACAAATAACAAATAGTAGAGCTCGTGTTTGCAGCCAGCTAAAGGCTTAGATAATAAATACGTGTAGTTTTTATTGCGATAAGATAAACGACTTGTCACTCTTTAAATCTCTAGTCACACTCTCGAACCCTCCGTCAGATCTGATGTGAAAGAAAGACCGTATTCCAACCTTATTTATGATCGCAGAATCGCAGAAAAGCATTAAAATAGAATTAACTAAGTATACAAATTGCTTCCATACTGTAAAACTAGCTTGTGCTCGCGGCTTCGTAATCGTTTTCCTTTTCGAGGATAAACAAGTTACAGACCTCTATGCCAAGTAAAACCCTGGTCATTAAAATTTGATTTCACTCAGTATTTTCTGCATATTCAGCAGTGGACGTGCTGATGAGTAGTATTGATTGAGGCCCCACAAAGTAAAGTGTGTTATGGGGTAAGGTACTATACGACTTAATACAATAGGTACATTACATGGATAGATGTTTTTTTTTTATTAAATAAACATAGAAAATACCCCAGAACACCTGGAACAAATATTTGCAGATCATACAAACATCACTACTTTATTACCCTGCTTGGGGAAAATGCTGCCTTCTGTGTCAGTTTTTAAAACTAACACAGAAATCAGAACCTTCTAATTTCTGTGTTAGCTCAGAACTAGGTTCCTTAAATGTCGTTCCAACCAAACATTTTATTCGTTAGATTCGCCTTTAAAACTGGCATTGACTTTGAATGTGTGCGTTAACATATTGCCGACGACGCACGCACACTATGAGTCGATGAAATTTGTGCTTTTGTCAATAAACCTAACTGTTATTATTGTCATTTATTGTGCACACATTGCACAAACTTTTGTAAACAAGCACACCACAAAAACACACAATTCACTGATTCCAAATAATAAGTGAGCTAACTCACTTCGCTTGGCAACAAACACGGCGGCGGCGAGATTTAAATCTTTCGTTCCAACCATCGATCAAGTTTTCGCTGGCCCCTCATAGATTCAGCCGTTTCAGATTGAAACCGTCTATATCAAAGGATTTCTTCTTTGGCATGTAAGGAAAGCATTTCAATTAGTGTCATTTGAGCACTTGGACAGAGAGCATGGCTAACAAAATTACTCAAATCACACAAAATCACACGTCGAGACACAAAAAAGACGGGGTTTCCTATTTTCAGTAAAGTTTTAATGCATTTTTTACCACTTTATGTACAATAATTGCCCTTACTTTAAGAAATCGGCGTTGAAAATTATTTGTTTGTTTGCATATGTTATTATTATAACTTTGTTCTAAATTCATGAAGAGAGAGGCTATTTTTATATTTATTATTATTTTGTGTGATCTTTCGTTTATTTTTTTATCTTATAAGACTAGTTTTCATATAATACTGATTCGAACATATATGATTGAGAAAATATATGATTATAATTTTATTGTTGCACTATATTTGTTAAGTATTGACTACACAAAAACAGTTCAGTGACTCCATCTACATACCTAACCAATTGCTGTCTGAAAAAAAAGATAACTATTAATTTACTATATTAGTAATTAGAAGAAACCAAATTAATTTAAATATGATAAATACAAGTTAACGGTATGATTTACAGATTGTTCCTGTAATAATTAATTTTGTTTTGAAGAAATATAAACCGACTTCAATTTTAACAGTTTTCTCATGAATTTTCATTCAGAACTGGACCAAACGGGAAGCACCAGCTTTCATATAAAAAAAGAATCATTCAAATCGGACCACCCAGTCAAAAGTTCTGAGGTAACAAACATAAAAAAACAGACGAATTGAGAACCTCCTCCTTTTTTTGAAGTCGGTTAAAAACGCAGTTTTATTATTTTCAGTTAACTACCTACTTGAAAAATAAAATAAATTTGACTCCACTAATCTCTTGTCCCGTATGCAAAAAACTTGTTAGGCTCTGCGCAAACTGTCTGCGTCAAAACATGTACCTGCCATTTTCGTAAGGTTCTAGGTATCTACGGGGGAGGCCGCGAAATACTTGATCGATGGTTCTAACACATTAAAATAACAACTCCTGTTTGTGTTACAGGAGACGGGGCGGAGTCCTCTAATGGGAATCCTCGGCGAGCGCGTGGTATCGTCGCAGGGGTTAACGGCGCTTATTACGGCGGTTACGGACGCTGCTTCGCGTGCGGTGCGCGCGGCCACTGGGCCCCCGGATGCCCCTTCAGATAACGCGAACAACCCATAAACACCACGGAAAATACAAGTATCAGATGTTCTATCGCAGATTTCATGCTGAACATCAAAAGGCGCTGCAGAACCGACGACGCCTCGAGTTTGATTTGATTTGATCCATAATTTAACCTACGAGTATAAAGAGTGATTTGTTTCGGACTGTGAGCAAGTTTGCATTTATGGATTTGTAGGAAGCTCTTTAATTTGAGCTGTTTATGTTTACCATTATACCGTGTAAATTAATATGTTAGTGTGGTTCAATCTTGTATTGCAAATCTTAAGACAGTTTATCGTTATGTTTCAGATTCTATGTCAATCTATGTAGGTAGGTAGCACAGACAAAGATTGTTTTTTAGCAAGAATTATGTCGACGTTTTAAGCAAACTTTAGATTATATTGCGTTGGTATCTACTTACCTAGGTAGATATTCAATGAAATTCTTGGTTCTGCGTCTGGTCGAACCTACTTACCTATCAGATTTTGATCAAGCTGATGATGGAGTAAAAAGTAACGGTAAATTACACGCTTTAAAAAGCATAGGGATAGGGGAGCAAAGATGCCGCGTTATGTCGACAATAGCCGTCTTCACAAAATAATTTACATTCTCATTATCACACAAACTGTTTAAATGTGACATAAAACATTCCTAATAAACTCTACTTTTAACACGCTGCAGCGCTGTATTAAAGATCTTATCTCCGGGCTTGAGAATTTTCTTTGCGCCAACCATATCATTGATCGTAGTAATACCTTGTTCTACCTTAATTATAAATTTTTATACAATGTATATAATATCCTGATGTCGTTTTGTGTCATATTTTAGCCTAAAACTATCGATCACACGTCTTCTCTTTCGTACATTAACGCATTTACTGCCCAGCCGCGTGACGGGGATCGAGAGGCACGTCTGCGTCTGGCCATGATATCCTTGGTAGGTAGGTTAGATGTACATTGATTGTAGATGTCTATAAATTATATATATTTCAAATAAATAAATGATTGTTTTATTTTAAAATCTCGTTTCAACTTACCTTTCCTGATAAATATACCTACAAATTTATTATTTAAAGTATCATTGTGTAGTGGTGTAGAGTTATTTATTAGAGAAATTTTCATCTACAATCTGATTAAAAAAAATGCAATTTACACAACTCTTTTGAGTTGTGCATATTGGTCACTATACAGACAGGTCAATTCGCGTACGCATCGTTCCTAGTTTAGGTCCATGCTTATGGTCGTCATAGAGTATTATTAAAAAACTAGCTGCGCCCCGCGGCTTCGCACGCGTTGTTCCTATGGAAACGTTTAAAGGTGATTTTTATCCCACGGGAACAGATTTACGGGATAAAAAGTAACTTAGCTTATGTTTTATTCCAGTATTAGAATTACCTGTATGCAAAATTTCAGCCAGATCCGTTCAGTAGTTTTGGCGTGAAGAGGTAAGTAACAAACATCCATCCATACAAACTTTCGCATTTATAATATTAGTGTGATATTATTATTCGTCATAAAGCTAAAGATTTGTTTTCAATTATTGGTTATCAAGAGTCTGAACCAATCGATCCTGTCCTGTTTCATAAGTGATTAAAAGCATTACTTATATCGAACCAAAAAGCAGCTTTGAAATTCTTCTGAACCTAAAATACTAAAAAACCAAGACTACTGATTAAAAAATATCTAAGTAGTAAAAGTGTTTTTAAATTATAATGGTTAGTCCCATAAAGACGAATTCAAATTACATTATGAGATTGAGTCTGTGCAAAAAGGGATGATTTTTTTGATTTATTTCTCTAGTAACACTTAGGTCTGATTTCACCGGTTGCAATAAGGCCCATACACCAGCGAAAGTGGCGCCCCCAACTATTATATCTTATTATTACGTTGAACGCAGGAATTTTTGAAAATCCTACGTTCAGTTTGCGGTATCTATTATAAGCTATTTATTAATGCCTCTGTGATAGTTTCATTTTGTAAAGCTTAGGAAGAGATACGAAGTTGCGCTTTTTGGCCACCAAACTCTATTTTTGCATCTCCTCCTAAACTATAAGAGATAAAATTATAAAAGAGGTATTGAAAAATAGCTTATAATAGATACCACAAACTGAACGTAGGATTTTTAAAAATTCCTATGTTAAACGTAAAAATATAATAAAATAGGAATTGCTGTCAGATTGGCTCGGGTATGCGCCTTAGAGTGACATTCATTCTTTTTCGGGTGAAAGATTCGCTCTCGTAAACGCGTTTAAAGGGCAGCAAACGGTGAAATTGCACCAAATTCTGTCTACACTGAGGTCTAATCTCACTTCACTGAAAACGTTTTTTTCGTAAACGCGTTTAAAAGGCAGCGAACGGTGAAATTGTCCCTTAGTCGTTCTGCAATGCAATGACAGAGCAAGTAGTAAATTGGGCTGGCACCCGCGGGACCTCAATTCCTAGGACGTTTTTCTTTTGGGATAGGTAGGTACCTAAATGATCATAAAGAGCAAATACAAAATGGTGGTTCGAAACAACAATTTTTATTGATAATAAATTAAATTTTGTTGGTAAGTACCTAAATGTAAATAAAGAATTCGGTAAATCCTTCATTTTGTACTAAAGCTGTGCTGACCCCATTTTTTAATGAATGAAAGTCGAACTTGAACAAATAACGGCAAGAACGAAAAATATTTAAAACAAACGTACCTATGAACCTAATGGAAGTGATCGCTTATTTTTTACTATTAGAAATAAATTAAAAAATCACAGAATTATTGCTAAGACTTGAAATATTAATTAGTTCTACCTAAAATATATAGATGAGATCTAAGAAAAAGAATCGTAAATTGCACTACTAGAACTTATTTATTTTACAGTGCATTTAGGAAATGGGGTCGACACAAGTGATTATTTTATCGCCTAACTATACTGAAAATGAGAATCCAACGAAATACCTTGTGTGCTAGATATTATTAAACGTGCGCTTATTGGGTCAAAATTGAAATTCAAAAATCTAAAATTCATGCTTATCAACATAATTCATACAACAAAAATATATTAATTAATATCAATAATATTGAATAAAATCCACAGTATCAACACAACACACATTTTTAACAAACATTCTTGAACCCCTCAAATAATGGAGCATCATACCAAAAGCTATACATGTAACACCTACATTGGTTCCCATACCGGTCTTTAATAGGTATTTCACAACATATACCTATAAAAGTTTTAACATCCCAAAATGCCAACCATAAAGCCTCATATTTACTAGGTGACAAATAGGTTAAAATATAAGTTAACAGCTTGCGCGGATAGCAAAGCAGGTGAAAGCTGCAGCCCATTGGAAAATAAAACAGCGTCTTCTGAAGATTTAAACTGGAAAATACCCTATACAGTAAGCATGGTATGGCTGGTTTCGAGGCCTAACGCCGCGTGAAACAGACCTAGTAAATACCTGGATTTAATACATAAGAAAATTCACACTATTAAAATAGTTAATACTATTACAAACATTTTGTTGAAAACACCTTGACACAGACAGGTTATCATTAGATACACTGTGCACAGCTTGCATAGATACATAAAGTAATTAAAAACAAGGTATGCTTTCTGCACTGAAGGCTATTTCCAACACAAAAAAATCTAATCATTTTTCTTATCTGGTTGTTCTTTTTCTTCAATAGCTGGAGTTTGACCACTCTTCTGTTGATCTTCCATCTCTCCAGAAAATCCGAATTCATTGACTCTCTTGTGATCAACCTTGTAGATCCAACGTTGGTACAAGAAGATAAAGAATACAATATCTGAAAAAAACATGTTAGAATTAGAAGAAGCTAGACAACAGTATTACATTTACGTCCATGTGGTATGGTATTGTGTGCTTGTATTCCATACTCCTCCACTTGTGGAGTAAGGCAGGATCTCCCTCCAATATTTGGGGGCAGCAGTGTTAAGAATCTTTATGCATTTAAGTTATAGCTAAGTTTAAAATACTAACCATCTCTAAAACATCCTAGTCTGTACATTGTGGGCATCTTAATGACAAATGCAAATATGTCATCAATAAATGTGTTCAGGAACTTGTATGTCATCATACGCCATGGAAGGTGAGCAACTGACTTCATCTTGTAGTTGATAAATAATTGAGGAGTCATCATTATAAAACCAAATGTTAGCAAGTATCCATACATCATGTTGAGGATAAATGAATACCAGCCCTTATGCTCTTGGTATAGCAGTGAATAGACTCCATATCCAATTAGAAGGGGGAAGCAGGCCCAGCTAAGATAGCGGAAAGCCAAAATATCATATTGTCTGGTGCTGGATTCCACGTAGGACCCTTTGTCAGTAAATGTTATCTTTGGTATTCCAAAAATCTTGTCTTCTCTATTCAATTTGACATCCATTACTTTGTTGATTTTCCATACCTCAATTAGTAGTCCAATACCACAAGAGATTCTGACCATTACATTAGTCTCATTATCCAGAACATAAAGTAGCACTACAGTAGACTGGAACACATTGAAGAACACAGATCTAACTGAGAGCCCTTCGAGAGACTTTCTATTGTTCCAGAACTGGATGTCATTCTTGAACGCTAAGAGCTCAAATATTGAGTGCAGAACTGATACAGATACTGTAAGTCCTAGAAGGTATGGAGATGTTTCTAACAGCAACTCTTTGACGGTATCTTGCTCCTCGTCCTGCTCCTCTCCGCCAAGAGCAGAGAACATGCTCAGCTTATCTCTCATAGCCTGGGCTGTGTACAGCTGCCATTTAAAAAGACTCAATGGCTGGTAAGTTAACTGCAATTCTAGAGTAGTTGTGGTCTTATTGATAGGAACATAATCACGCATCATGTTCCAATATTCATTCAGAAAAACAGCAGGTTTATACTGTTTGCCATCTGGCAAAAAAAAGATAAACTCATCAAGAGGAGGAGGCACACTGCCTTGTAACCAATTTGTCTGATCATTGACCAAGTTAATCGTCAAATTGGGGTGCCAATGGGACACAATTTCTTCTTTCATGGTCTCAGCTTTCTCAAGTTCTTCTGCAGACTTTTCCGATTGGCCAGTCAGTAAATTGTGAGTCTTCAAATAGCGCAACTTTTTGTATTTGTTCAGCATTTTTTTTCCATAAGACACATATGGACCAGCATAATCTTGCTTGTTCTTAGGATCTGGTGATTTCCCTGTCTGCACAAAATATGTGTGAAGGTATGTTGATCCATTATTCTTTAGCCTATTGCTGGGTGTGATAGTGGTTGAAAATGTAAATGTACCATCCTGTTGCTCCCCTGCAGTCCAATCTCCATAGAGAATTCCAGTATGCTTCCATATCAAATCAGAATCTTTGTAATCATCATAAAATTCATTATCTGAGACATAGCAATACAAGTCTAGTATGGTGCCATTAGCAAACATGTTTATTGATGGAGACCGAGGTGTCCCTGGAGTTCCAGCCACTTCTGGTTTTGGAGCAGCAGGCTGGCGAAACATTGAAGTGATGAAATACACTACTAGTCCTCTTATAATCAACGATTTGGTGATGGCAAAAAACGATTCCAGCTTAGTGGGCTGCATTCTGCGGCGCTGTTCATCTATCTCAGCATTTATCTGAAATGGGGATTTTTATTCAAATAAATCGGAGAAGCATTGCGGCGAGTGAATTCCTAATAACTTTTTATCAAAAATTAAATTTTACATAATTACATATTATACAAAATTGTACATAATGCTGTAGTAGGGTTCTTGTAGGTAAACTGCTAGCAGAGAAGTTATTATATTTTCAGAAAGACTTACATCACGAGTTTCTTCAACATTATCAACAGCTTGACCTCCTGGATCGGTGCTGGATGTAGCAGGAGTATCTTCTGCCGAAGCGTTGGGCGTAGAAGTGTCGTTTGCCATAGTTGGACTGTAAATTGTTATTATTTATTGGTGAATGGGGCATACATTATCAATCAATTACATCTAGTTAAAAACTGAATGCAATAGATTCCTTCAAATCTCCGTTGTAGAAAAACTTCTGATTGAAAAAATCACATGAAAGAAAATCACCTCGCGACTCGACCAACACGACGAGATCTTCTCAAAGGCAAACTGTCATTCACTTTCCCAGTGTTGCAAAAGTGTAAAAGTAATATACGGTGCCAACTAAAAATCGGGAGCGTTTTCTCCCGATTTAAGCCCTACTCACATCAACGCTAATTCTTTAGCGCCTCCTGTGTCACGCGATTTTGCGATATTTGCTTGCGGAACATTTTGTACTAAAACGCATACGTTGACGCACACTGCCGCGATTCGGCTTGTCCGAGGCGTTTCCGCGTCCTGCGATTTTGCGGGGCGGCGGCGCGGGTTGGCGGGGGTGGCGGGACGGCCTTCGTCGTTCGCGCTGCCGCCGGTAAGGGTCTGGGAGGGGGCGGCGAAATCGCGCTTAATAATAAGCCGCTGTGTGTAAGGAATCACACTGTAAAATCGCCGAAATCGCGCTTTACAAGACGCGCTAACTAATTAGCGGCTGTTTGCGGAGGGCTTTATAGCTGGCTTTACCGGAGACTTGCTGGGCGTAATGAAGCTTATTAATTTAAATTAGTTTTTTAATCCATGTGAGGAGTTACGAAAAAAACGAGTATCTACTTTCAATTGATAGACTGGAGATTTTGTGTTATAGAATTATATTAGTGTTGCCGTATTTAAACTATTTTGTTTTTTCACTTTTACTTTTGAATTACCATTTAAGCTATTGCATAGCTTCTATCGCGGGCCTTGAGCGCGGGGACCGAATCCAGAAATTCCGTAACGAAAAAACCTTGACGTTTGTCTCTTTAGTTCAGCAACTCGCCTCTAGATGGCATTGCAATAGCTTTACCGCGGCAGTCCCCGAGTGCCACACGTCTTTTTTTTTATTTTAACATTGGTTGAAAATGCAAAACATCGGGAGATAGGACTGCTAAATCGGGATATCGGGATAACATGGCCAAAATCAGCATATCTCCAGATAAATCGGGAATTTTTGCAATACTGGTCACTCCCTATCCCCATCCTATCCCTAACACTAACACCACATCACATAACACCAGTGATACCAACTATTTATACCAAATATAGCCTTAATACATTAAAGCCAGCACTACAGCAGCGGCGGCGATTTTATTTACAGCGCGTCTTGTGTCGCGATTCCTTACAAACAGCTGCGGTTTTATAAGAGAGAGACCTCTACTGGTACCATTAAAATAAAATAAATAAATTAATTCAAAATTAAATCTCATAAATACTTTAACGCCTTTGTTCACAGCTTTATTTCGCAGAGTCATACTGAGTCTGAGTCATACCATTCAGACAGGCAGATACTAAAACAATTCAAACTAGATCTCCCATTGAGAATGAATGAAACTAATATATGAATGAACATTATTTATACCTTATTTATATGAAATTCATTCAGTTCCTATCCTCGACGCCGAAATACTCTGCTATGCTGATGACACTGCTATAATTTTTCACGGCAAATCATGGTCAGATGTGAAACACTGTTGAGAGTGGGATGGTCATTGCGTCAGAGTGGATTCAGAAAAGTTTACTCACATTAAACCCTAAGAAGACCATGTATTTATGCTTCCACAAAACTGCCGCTTCAGCACCAGATTCTAGCTTCCAAATTCAAGTTATGTCCTTAATTTGTTTGTTATAAGTTTAAATAATTAAACTATTATTCTTTTACTATACTGTGTGTAAGTACTGCTTAGCGCAAAACTTAATATGTAAATAACGAAATATGTAGTCTGGCTTTCTCGATACAGGCCCAGCCTAGTGAGGAAGTCGACGAATATCACTATTTTAAATTGTCTCAGCAAATTATATACAAAATTTCCTATTTCATGTGTTAGGTTAAGTTTATCTGTATATTATTATATATAATTTGTATTATTTTGCTGCAACAAAATATTTGTATTATTATTATTAGACGTACAAACTGTCGTCAAGCACTGCAATTTTCATATTTACGCCGATGATATTCAGGTTTATATCTCCTGCCAGCCCCCCGAAATTGACAGTAGGTACAATAGCCAAACTCAATACCTCAACCTCAACCTCAACAGCCTGTATTGGTCCAAAGCTGGACGCTGGCCTCCCCCTGATACGCGCCTTGTTGGCGTTTATCTGGTGGGGGAGTAATGCTGAAACACTATAGTTTTTGTAGTGACCTGCCTATGATGGAGAGTGGCTAGTCCCAACGGAAAAACAGAGATAATGCTTACGATTTTATTATGTCTAGGTCACAGTTGGGTTCGTTGTCTCCGAATATCACGTTACTAAAAAATTATTGCCACTGGCCTTAGCTGGAGCGGGGTCCGACGCAGTAGGGCGACAAGTGGATCCAGGTATAGACTGGCAGCAACAGTAGTGCAGTAGTGGAAATCGAGAATCCTGCCGGATATTGTTGAATTTCGCCGGATATTGGTGGCGAGCTTGTCGGGAACGGATGGCGTCGGTGCAGCCGTGCCGTAGAGGGGCCGACGGGGTAGTGCAGAGGTAGACGGGGATCCCTTCCGGATATCCGCAACCCGTAGAATGGAACCCTGGAATCCACGTCCAGACACTTTAGATTTGCCCGGTTTCACGCTATGACTGCAGCATCCTCGACTCAAAGCGTAAGCGCAATGGCAAACAAGCATTTGCAGTGATCGATGATGAGGCAGTCATACAAATGGATACTTATGCTAAAGAAAATGGAAGTTAATTAACGGTTACTCACCTCACTAAATCGATTCGATTGTGAGATAAGTATCCGAGTCAAGGTAAGAATTTACATGAGTAGGTATCTAAACAATAGAAGATGAATGATTAGAATGACAGGACAGAATGATTTAGCAATATACCAATAACAAAGACAGACAGAATTAAGGAATTGAAATTGCAGTAAGTATTCACTAAAAGGCAGACAAGTATTTGTACGATGAATGATATTGATCCATGAAGCTGTTCTATAAATTAATAATGATGACAAATTGAAGTTTTTGTGTTAATTAAATAGCATTCATGGCACAAAAGCGGTTAGATAGGTCATTGACCGTTACCGTTATTTCGACATACCTGGCTCACAACTTCTAGCACTAAGTACACACTAAATACAATAATGCAACACTCACCCGATATGGGGTTCACTGGGATATTAGTTCAATTATATATATTTGGTGTACGTTTCAATAAAAGTAAAAAATTGGACAGAAACGAAAACAGTTCGCCGTCCGCAAGAAGGTTGCAAGTCACCTCTCCTCGAGTCAGAGACAAGCCAGTCACGCATAGAAACAGTGCCGCCAACATATCGATCGCGTTGGACACGGCGAGTGGCGCGAAGGTTTGAATTAAGAAGCACGAACGGAATCGTTACATACCCCCCTTTTTAGGTTAAGATTTTTCCTAAGAAAAATCGAAAACCAAGAATACTAGGTCAGTTTCAAATCCTTGATGTGCCATGACCCTAAGTTGTGTCCGGACATATCTTCAAGTTCATACACTAGTTTGGACTTTTTTGCTTTAATGCGACACTTAATGAATTTAGGGGCCAATTTTTTTGAGAATTTTTTATCCTTGTCGCTGAGATAGAATGTGCGCTTCCATACTACGTCACCAACGTCAAATTCAATATTCTTACGCCGAAGGTTATAATGAGTACTGTTCCGGGAGTGAGACTTAATGAGGGATAGTTGTACTTTATCAAATATTTTATGGAGAGTCCCTAGGTTTTCAGCGTAACTGTCACGGGGTGAAAATACTATATCACTACCTAAGTCAGAATCAAGGTAGTGAGATCCACAACTAACCAATTCACGACCGAAAACAAGAAATGCAGGAGTAAAACCTGTAACTTCATTAACAGCGCTATTTAGGGCGAATTGAATTTTCGGAACGTTTATATCCCAAGATCGATGGTCGTTCTCTATGAAAGTAGAAATAGAAGTCACAATAGTTTTGTTGTAACGTTCAACTGTGTTCACTTGGGGGGTGTATAGTGGTGTATAGTGAATGTTCGGTATTTTGTAGTTAGCAAGTAAATTTCGCATAATATTGCTGGTAAATTGCCTGCCATTATCCATTAAGAGTGTGCTCGGTATACCGTGCACCAAGAATATTTGTTCTTCAAGAATTCGAACAATGATCTCAGCGGTTGCTCGCCGTATAGGGAAAAGCATACAGTATTTGGAGAAACAACAAGTAACGACCAACAAGAACGTATTTTGCTTCTTAGAGACAGGCAACGGCCCTACCAAGTCCATACTCAACATTTGGAATGGGCGACTACAATCTTTAGGTCGACCCATTGTTCCAAGCGTGGCCTGGGTTGAGTGTTTATGAGACATGCAAATATCACAGCTAGATACAAAGTTCACAACATCTTTGTGCATGTTTGGCCAAAAGTAGTTTAGACTAAGACGCTTATGAGTTTTAAAGATACCAAAATGACCCGAAGTTGGTTCTGAATGATTTTTAGAAATAATTTCTTGACGTTGTTCCATAGGAATAACTTCTTTCCATTCGAATTCCCTCATTAGAGGATTCAAGGACTTCACATACTTATATAACCTACCGTTTTCTATCCGATAGTTCAAAAATGATGTGGGTGATTTAGTACAACCATCGTGTATATTTAAGAACCAAGTATCGTTGGTAATTATGGGAATATGTGCAGCGGAGTCAATGGCAGCAACAGGAACAGCGCGAGACAGACTATCAGGAACGACATTTTCAGAACCTTTCCTATGTTTGATGTCAAAGTTATAGGCCGATAAGCGTACGCCCCATCTAGCTAACCTACCAGTTGGATTGTTTAGATTGAGGAACCATTTTAGAGAAGAATGGTCTGTGAATACAGTAAACGTTAGGCCATTTTCGAGATAGCACCGCCAATGCTCAATAGCGGAAAGGACGGCTAGTGCTTCACGTTCCGTAGCGCTGTAGTTACGTTCCTGTTGTGACAGTGACTTACTCATATAAGCGATGACTCTTTCAGTTCCATCCAAAGTTTGCGTAAGTACGGCTCCAATGCCATAGTCACTCGCATCGGTGTGAACTTCAAAGGCTATGGAGTAATCAGGACACGATAAAATAGGAGCGGATACGAGATGAGATTTGAGTTTTTTGAAGGCGTCATCTGCTTCGGGGGACCAAGCAAAGGGAGGTGAATCCTTCTTTTGAGAGGTAAGTTTATTCAAAGGGGAAGCCAAGGAACTAAAGTTTGGAATGAACCTACGATACCAAGAGGCTGTTCCCAGAAATCGTCTGACCTCTTTACGATTCGTTGGAGTTGGATAGCTCAGAATCGATTCAACTTTTTCCGGGTCTGGTTGCAGTCCATTCGAGTCTACAATATAACCCAAATACTTTAATTGCCTCCTAAAAAATTGACTTTTGTTTGAGTTAATTGTCAGATTAGCCATCTTTAGTTTTTGCAAAACACGATGAAGCAAGGACATGTGTTGTTCGAAGTTATTCGAAACAATGATAACATCATCAACAAACACAAACACCCTATGCTCAAATTCAGGCCCGTAAAATAGGGCATCTACCAGTCTTTGCTGCGTAGCGGGGGCATTAGTTAGGCCAAAAGGCATGGATTTAAATTGGAAGGTTCCCCGAGAAGGAACGTAGAAAGCAGTTTTTTTTCTATCCTCCTCTTGAATTAAGATCTGCCAAAAACTTTTTGATAAATCTATGCTCGATAGATATTTGGCGTCGCGCAGATTGTCCAATATCTCTGATATGTAAGGGAGACTATAAGCGTCTTTCTTAGTTATGGAGTTGAGTTTACGGCTATCTAAACAAAAACGCAACTCGCCATTCTTTTTCGGTGTCAGAAGGACCGGGGACGACCAAGGGCTCTCGGTTGCCTCAACGACGTCTTCTTTGAGCATCTCATCCAGCTGCTCGACTAAGATACGCTGTTTTTCAGGTGACATTCTGTAGTACCGTTGTCGAATAGGCGCGGCGTCACCTGTGTCTATAACATGCGTAATTAGATGTGTACGACCTAAGCCTCGTTTCTCATAAGAGATGTCATGGAAGTGAGACATCATCTGATCGGCTACTACTTTTTCTTCAACCGATAGATGCTCGTACGAACAGAGATTTTGGCTTTCACTGGGCACTACATCAGTAACAGCAAGGATAGTATCAGAGTCCTTGTAATATGCGATGCGATCTAAGTACTTAGGGAAAAGGCCAAAGGTCCTCCAAAAGTCCATACCTAATATAAGTGAGTGCTTGATACCTGGTACCACAAAAAGCTTTAGAGTGTGAGTTTGGTCTTGAAACCTAACTGGGAGATTTAGAACTCCAATAGACTTAAGTTTATTGCCACCTGCAGCAATGAAGTTAGTGTTGTCTACCGTATCTAATTGTAATCCGGCGGCTAAGAGATACTCGTGACTTCCGTTACCTAAGATAGTGGTAGAAGAGCCGGAGTCAAGGAGACCAATCAATTGCTTGTTGTTTAGATTAACTGCAACGTACGGTCGAGATTTATCAACCACTGAATTATCCCGGATTGAAGAGACAGCATTGTAAGTTGAGAAGGAAGAGATAAATTTTAGCCAATCTTCCCATTCGGAAGGATTAAAATTTTTATGCTGTACCTTACAATCCGACCCAATTAGTTTTTTTGGTCCTCTTTATCCGATTTAGTGGGTAATGTTTTGTTGCATTCGGGACAGTCCGCAATACGAAAACCTTTCTTTCCGCATCTAAAACAAATCAAAAAGCGTTCCTGTTTGCAATACCTTAAAGAGTGATCAGTACTTCTGCATCTTGGACAGTATTTAGATGCCTTTGATTCAGACGTCAAGGCCGCTACTGTTTCCTCTTTCTGAATGGAGGAGACACTAGCCTTTTTATTGTTAGTAAATAATTCGTTATTACCTTTATATGCGAACTCAGGAGCGAGGGTACTCGTAGACGCGTTTGGTGGCTCATGGAAATTAGCAAACCGAGCTTGCACGTTTTCGAAGTTGCGACATACGGATTTGAGAGTCTCGATAGTCCTAATATCCGGAAAGGCGGACAGAGTACTAGCATAACATGGTCTAATATTATGGAGTAAAATCTCCAATTTATCATCCTCCGATAGAGGTTTACACAGACGAGAGAACATGCCATGCATTATGGAAAGGTAAATCGTTATGTTTTCTGTCGCGCCTTGAGTTCTAGTTCGGATTTCAGCAGCAAGCCTGTAGTCGTAGTCACTGCTGCTGAAGTCTTCTATCAAAAGCTTAGACAGTTCCTCCCACGATTGAGCTCTGCTTCTGTTACAGCGATACCAATGCAAAGCATCATCAGTGAAGATCTCGTAGCCCAGGGATAAAATTTTCTCATAAGAAATGCCTCTCGATATAACGAACTCTTCTACCCTTAAAATGAAAGAGCGCACACAAGATTTCCCTGTAAATTTCAGTTTACTGATGTCCGCAGCAATATTTCGGTCACATGTTACGGAAAGAACAGGTGCAATTTGTTCAGAGGTTGCACTAAGGTTTGTAAGTGACGAGGCGGCTCCGGGTTGGGGATTATTAGGCCTTAGTGCAGTTAATTCTTTGTAAAGAGTCTCATAACTGGAACGGCATAACTGATATCCACCAGATATCGACTCGATGCTACTTAACCTATTAATCCTGTGGTAAAGGTGGTGCAGTAACGTTTCCGTTCGTGAGAAGAGATTTTTATCAAATTTTTGCCTTAATGTAGTTAGGTTGCCTTGCGCTTTTACTTGAACGTCACTGATTCCCATCAAGTCTCTCTCAGGCTCGAGGTAGGATTCAAGAATGTCCTCAGATGGCGAATCTTGTGCAAGTTTAACGATTTGCTTACGTAATTCTTGGACAGAACCAGTATTGCCTCCGCGTAACTCAACTTCATACTCTAATTCAGGCTTTTGTAGAGATAAGAATTTAATAGCAAACGCCATATTGAGTGTGTGTTGCAATAAAGTTTATAACTACGATGATTAAAAGCTAAATTTTAAAGTCACACCTAGTATGTGGTACATAAAAAAATTATGAATTATTAAAAATTAACAAGTTAACTACTAACGGTACCACATATAGGTGAGAAGTAGCGTAAATTAAACTTAAAACTAAGGTTTTTATAGCCAACACCAAAGAAACCATAAAATGCAGAAAGTAACGTGATTCGGAGACAAAGTTACCTGTATTGGGCGCCAGTGAAACACTATAGTTTTTGTAGTGACCTGCCTATGATGGAGAGTGGCTAGTCCCAACGGAAAAACAGAGATAATGCTTACGATTTTATTATGTCTAGGTCACAGTTGGGTTCGTTGTCTCCGAATATCACGTTACTAAAAAATTATTGCCACTGGCCTTAGCTGGAGCGGGGTCCGACGCAGTAGGGCGACAAGTGGATCCAGGTATAGACTGGCAGCAACAGTAGTGCAGTAGTGGAAATCGAGAATCCTGCCGGATATTGTTGAATTTCGCCGGATATTGGTGGCGAGCTTGTCGGGAACGGATGGCGTCGGTGCAGCCGTGCCGTAGAGGGGCCGACGGGGTAGTGCAGAGGTAGACGGGGATCCCTTCCGGATATCCGCAACCCGTAGAATGGAACCCTGGAATCCACGTCCAGACACTTTAGATTTGCCCGGTTTCACGCTATGACTGCAGCATCCTCGACTCAAAGCGTAAGCGCAATGGCAAACAAGCATTTGCAGTGATCGATGATGAGGCAGTCATACAAATGGATACTTATGCTAAAGAAAATGGAAGTTAATTAACGGTTACTCACCTCACTAAATCGATTCGATTGTGAGATAAGTATCCGAGTCAAGGTAAGAATTTACATGAGTAGGTATCTAAACAATAGAAGATGAATGATTAGAATGACAGGACAGAATGATTTAGCAATATACCAATAACAAAGACAGACAGAATTAAGGAATTGAAATTGCAGTAAGTATTCACTAAAAGGCAGACAAGTATTTGTACGATGAATGATATTGATCCATGAAGCTGTTCTATAAATTAATAATGATGACAAATTGAAGTTTTTGTGTTAATTAAATAGCATTCATGGCACAAAAGCGGTTAGATAGGTCATTGACCGTTACCGTTATTTCGACATACCTGGCTCACAACTTCTAGCACTAAGTACACACTAAATACAATAATGCAACACTCACCCGATATGGGGTTCACTGGGATATTAGTTCAATTATATATATTTGGTGTACGTTTCAATAAAAGTAAAAAATTGGACAGAAACGAAAACAGTTCGCCGTCCGCAAGAAGGTTGCAAGTCACCTCTCCTCGAGTCAGAGACAAGCCAGTCACGCATAGAAACAGTGCCGCCAACATATCGATCGCGTTGGACACGGCGAGTGGCGCGAAGGTTTGAATTAAGAAGCACGAACGGAATCGTTACAATGCCTATAATCCCTACGCTGGGCATGCGGGTTGGGGATCGCAGTTCGGTGGTAAAAATGTTCTGCAGGGGCGCTGCTGCCAGCCCCCTGTGGATATCCCTTAGTCGCCTCTTACGACACCCACGGGAAAATATGGGGTGAAGCAAATTCTAAGCCAGCTCAAACTCAATACAGACCCATCTAATATGGCTCTATGGTCAAGTAGAAAATATTCTCTTGTTGAACCATAACAAAATTAATATCTATAATCGTATCCATTTTGAATGGAGCATAAACGTAAACAAACCACCCATACTTAACCTAAAATTCACTTTGTTGGCGCGTCCTTTTATACGTAATTAACATTACTTGTCGATTTTAGATCCTCCCTTCAATAAAAATTGCTTACAATTATATCTGAAACTCGACGCCAAGCAAGTGAGATTTTGTTATTTGTGTCGTACTTTGTTTACTAACATGCTTCATTCAAAATGGATAAACTCATAAGTCTAGTCTAGTTTGGTACTAAGCATCAGATACAGCGATTATTCCCACGCAGAGTGTGTGTGTGTGGTACCAGACTAATGAGTGCTAAAATTTCTTTTAAATTTTCCGTTTTATGCTCCCGTATGTATCCATTTTTTGTTTCATTTTGGCAATGAACTTTTATGTTTAATCTCATCAAATCGTCTCGTCACTTAAAATATAAAAAATTGTGACACATTAAAGATTTATTGTTATTATTATAGAGGGGCATAGTACTATATAAACTCTAGGTTTTATTCTTTTTTTTAAACGCTACATCATCACATCAGGTTTTTAGCTTGACGCGTAGTAAAATAAGTTTTACGGCAACAACGCTGTCAAATGGCAACACTGATGTTTCAAGCTTCTTCAAGAAAACAACGGATCTAGAATGTATGGTACCGATTGATTGCGCCGCAAATTAATAAATCGGGTAAGAATATACATTTAGCCATAGCTTTCTTTCACTGTGTTCTACCAAAATACTAAAACGAACCAGTAAACATTCTGTACTGAATGATTGAGATAAATTTTCACTTTGGAAGATGACTTCTGTACGGGGTGTGTGCTCTATTTTTCCTTTTCCACCACTTATCAAAATAAATAACCACATATTTACCATTAATAATCATGTTTATATAAAATAAGAACATAACACACTATGAACCAAGCTTACAGTGGCTTCTATTACATCGTAAACTGATAGCGAAAGCCTGAGAGGTTATACATTTACCTATTCTCACTAAAAACTAATCCAGGATTTTACTTTCAAAGTATTTAATGTAACCATGTTGTATTTTTCAGTGTTGCGTGTGGTGAGGTATGAATGGGAATAAATCATCATATGTCTGATTATCACAAGGGACAC
This sequence comes from Eupithecia tripunctaria, assembly GCA_955876795.1. Taxonomy (NCBI): domain Eukaryota; kingdom Metazoa; phylum Arthropoda; class Insecta; order Lepidoptera; family Geometridae; genus Eupithecia; species Eupithecia tripunctaria. The sequence goes on along the minus strand of OY041609.1, from coordinate 7,788,907 downwards.
AACTCAGCTAAGTTGGAGTAAATCAGAATGGCAACTTTAGAACAACAAGCCTCCAAACTCTTAGATTTTAATCAAAAATTAGACATAAGTCTACTTGATAACATTGTAGGATGTCTGTATTCAACTGTGGGCGAGCAGCAGCGGGTCGCGCAGGATATCCTGACGGCCCTGAAAGAGCACCCCGATGCCTGGACTCGTGTAGACACCATACTTGAGTTCTCACATAACCAAGAAACTAAATACTATGCCCTACAAATTTTAGAGCAAGTAATACAGACACGGTGGAAAATATTACCTAGAAATCAATGTGAAGGCATAAAAAAGTACATTGTTGGACTTATTATCAAAAATTCATCAGATCCTGTCACCATGGATAACAACAAAGTGTATCTAAAAAAACTAAATATGATATTGATTCAAGTTCTAAAGAGAGAATGGCCCCACAATTGGGACACTTTCATCAGTGATATTGTGGGTGCGTCAAAAACAAATGAAAGCCTCTGCCAGAACAACATGGTGATCTTGAAACTGCTCAGTGAGGAAGTGTTTGTTTTCAGCTCAGGTCAACTAACTCAGACTAAAGCCAAGCATCTGAAAGACACTATGTGCAAAGAATTCAGTCAAATTTTTCAACTGTGTCAATTTGTGCTTGAAAACTCGCAGAATGCTCCATTGGTGGATGCAACATTGCACACTTTACTGCGGTTTCTAAACTGGATACCTTTGGGGTATATCTTTGAAATGAAATTATTGAGCACGCTTATCTTCAAGTTTCTCAATGTACCCATGTTCAGAAATGTTACATTGAGTTGTTTGACTGAGATTGCTGGTGTTACTGTCAGCAATTATGAAGAACAGTTTGTAGCCCTCCTTGTGCAGACTATGGAGCAACTGGAAGTGATGCTGCCCATCCATACCAACATCCGAGAAGCATACTCTGCAGGGCGAGACCAAGAACAGGTTTTCATCCAGAACCTGGCCCTGTTCCTTTGCACATACCTCAAGGAACATGGGCAACTTATTGAGAAACGTGGTCTGACTAACACACTGATGAATGCATTACGATACCTTGTATTAATATCTGAAGTTGAAGAAGTGGAAATTTTTAAGATTTGCCTGGAGTTCTGGAATGCTTTAGCTGCTGATTTGTATAAAATTGCCCCATGCTCGCACTCATCAAATTTATACACCATTGGAAAGAGTGTAGGCAGAAAAGCGTTGTATTCTGAGGTACTTAGTAGCGTTCGCTACATTATGATATCTAGAATGGCCAGACCAGAAGAGGTTCTGGTAGTGGAGAATGAAAATGGTGAAGTTGTGAGAGAGTTTATGAAGGATACAGATTCAATAAATTTGTATAAAAACATGAGAGAAACCCTGGTTTACCTTACCCATTTAGACTATCAAGACACAGAAAGAATCATGACAGATAAGCTCCAAAATCAAGTTAACGGCACTGAATGGTCTTGGAAAAATTTGAATACACTATGTTGGGCCATTGGATCAATCTCAGGAGCAATGTTAGAGGAAGATGAGAAACGTTTCCTGGTGGTGGTGATCAAAGAACTCCTGGGACTCTGCGAGCAAAAGAAAGGTAAAGACAACAAAGCTATAATAGCCAGTAACATCATGTATGTGGTAGGACAATACCCCAGATTCCTAAGAGCACATTGGAAGTTCTTGAAAACTGTGGTGAATAAACTTTTTGAATTCATGCATGAAACTCATGATGGTGTCCAAGATATGGCATGTGACACATTTATAAAGATTGCCCTGAAATGTCGACGCCATTTCGTCACATCCCAAGTTGGTGAAGCTTGCCCATTTATTGAAGAAATATTGAGTACAATCAGTTCCATCATCTGTGATTTGCAAACCCTACAAGTGCACACTTTTTACGAAGCCATTGGCTACATGATCAGTGCACAGGTAGACCAAGTTGCTCAGGAACAACTCATTGAGAAGTACATGTTGCTGCCAAATCAGGTATGGGATGACATAATTTCTCAAGCATCTCACAATGTTGACATTCTGAAGGACCCAGAGGCAGTGAAACAGCTTGTGAGCATTCTGAAGACGAACGTGCGCGCCTGCCGCGCGCTCAGCCACCCCTATGTAGTGCAGCTAGGCAGAATATACCTGGACATGCTGAATGTGTACAAAGTCATGTCCGAAAACATCAGTCAGGCCATAACTTTGAATGGGGTGGTTGTTACGAAACAGCCTCTCATCAAAAATATGAGGATCATAAAGAAAGAAACATTGAAGCTTATTGCCAGTTGGGTATCAAGATCTACTGATAATAATATGGTTCTGGAGAATTTCATTCCTCCCTTACTAGACGCCGTCCTATTAGACTACCAAAGAACAGCCGTCGCGGACGCGCGAGAGCCCGAAGTGCTATCGTGCATGGCCGCTATCGTAAACAAACTGGGTGGACACATCACATCTGAAGTTCCTAAGATCTTTGATGCAGTTTTTGAATGCACTCTGGAAATGATCAACAAAGACTTTGAAGAGTACCCGGAGCACAGGACAGAATTCTTCCTGTTATTGCAAGCTGTGAACACACATTGTTTTAAGGCATTCCTAAGCATACCGCCTGCACAATTTAAACTTGTACTGGATTCCATTATATGGGCATTTAAGCATACTATGAGAAATGTTGCTGATACTGGCTTGCAGATTCTGTTCAAATTGCTGTATAATGTTGAGCAACATCCGCAGGCAGCCCAGAGTTTCTACCAGACATACTTATGTGACATTCTGGAGCATGTGTTCAGTGTGGTGACCGATACCTCCCATGGAGCGGGACTCACGATGCACGCCACCATTCTGGGTTATATCTTCTCCTTGGTGGAGGCAGGCCGGGTCACTGTGCCACTGGGACCAACCCCTGACAATATTCTATACATTCAAGTGAGTAAATAAATAAGGTATATTTACTTTTTAATTATGCACACCACCCTAAAAAGTAAGCTTTTAATGATGAAATAATTTTTTAATCACACCCATTAAAAAAATTATTTCATATAAAGCAGATAAAAAACAAAAGGTTAGATAAAAAAAACAATTAGTTCTTCTATATAGTTGAGAACTTTACTTTACCTTAAAATCACACTGTATAATTGAATTAAGTTTTCATACTGAAATGAGGGTCTCACAAAACACTAAAACCTATACTTATATTATAAAAAGTAAAGTCAAGTTCTCAACTATATGGAAGAACTAATTGAAAACTTTTTTATCTAACCTGTTGTTTTTTATCTGCTGGGCAAAGGTCTTTCCCAAAATCTTCCAAGAATCGCCCTTGTTTAATTTTTTTAATTACAAGGCTATTTTAAACAGGAAATTTTTATTTACACTTATTAATTTTTTCAGGAATATGTCGCTAATCTTCTCAAAACCGCATTCTCCCATCTGAGTGACAATCAGATCAAGATCACCGTGCAAGGGTTGTTTAACCTGGATCAAGATATACCTGCCTTCAAGGATCATCTGAGAGACTTCTTAGTCCAAATCAGGGTAAGCCAGGTTTTAATTCTAATTCTGAGATCTGCACGGACATCTCGCATAGGAGTGTATTGTGCATTATCCAGGTTCATTCCCATGCATTTATTGCATACTTAAATCTTTATTATAATATTACATTATGTTGGTTCCTATACACTAGTCAATCACAATGTGGAATGTTTGTAAACAAACCGCCCTGCTGGTTTTACCTAAAATTCAATCTGTTGTCGCATCATTTTATCCGCAACTCATCAGTGGTCTTCAACATTCGACTCTATGTTGTCGAATGCAGGCAGGAAACGAACTATAGTTCTTTTTTCCGGATTCAGCGTCGAGAAAAGCTTTCCTCGAGTCATGTGTTGTCGCTCAGAGAGCCTTGCTGGCTTCTCCAGAGCTGTTCATTAGCCTGTTGGCTGTTCTGATGTTCTTGGGGGATGGCTTCGGGTAACTCTAGCAGCTTCCGGGGAGGGGGCCGCCACGGAGTTTTTGCATCCGGCGGTCTTGTGTGCAGAGGAGCGAGTCCGTTGAGATGTACGTGGCGGGAGTTGTCCGCACGGTCGTACATTCTGCGCGCCAGCTTGACCACAAACTGCAACTTACATTACCTGTCAGTTCGAGATCCTTCAATATATATTGCTTACACTTTGGTAGTGTCCTAGGTAAAAAATATTATTCTCCATCAGTAATTTTATCAGAAGATATTGGATCTTGTTTTTGTTTTGTCAATCAAACAAAATATGACAAAAATAAAGCCCGTCAAAGTTTGGGAGTGGGGGGTAGTGACGTCATACTTTGCTTAAAAGTGTCGCAAGGCGTGACGTCTGGGTATTTCTAAGTATAATAAAAAATAACTAATGAATGTGCATTAAGTATATCAGTCGTACCAGAGTCAGAGTCAAATCGTTTATTTCTTTAGACTTACAAAATAAGCACTTAGACAAGTCTAATTTTTACTATATACCCATTACACAAGCTCTTCTTAGATTGGGACCAGATGTGTGAATTGTGCATAATTATTTATTTATATCTTCATCGATTTTTCTTTCATCGTTATAAGAAAAAATACTTATAATATACCTAACTAGTAAAAAAAACATAAGTTCATTAGACATTCACTAGGTCTTAACCCGCGGCTTTGCACGCGTTTTTTTATGGAAACGTTTAATCCATTAATTAACTTTTCCATTTGTAAGTGTGATTTTTGTATACTTACAAAAGTATGTATGTAATGCCATGCCTATTCGCCAGAAAAAAAAAAGAGTAACGCAGGTCGCGAAATAATCATCTAAGGGCTCAAACGCGGACACCGGTACTGGGATACCGCATTTGCGCTTAGCACGGCAGTCGACGTTTTGACGAATATAATTGAAATAGTTTTCCTCATCCCTTCGTTCAAGTGGAAAGAGTAAAAAAGTGACCATCATGTTCTCTATAGATACAAATATTATAAATAGGAAGGATTCGTACGCCCTCTGCGACCGCCCGAAGTCCGGTAACGCTGTCATGCATCCATCTGCGGTCAACAGCATCTGAAAAAAAAACACTTGCAGTCCGTGTATATAAGCTCTAATCGTTTTGTAATACGTTTTCAGGAGTACACAGGTGAAGATGACAGCGACCTATACTTGGAAGAGCGCCTGGGCGCTCTACGTCAGGCGCAAGACGAAAAGCGGAGAGTGCAGCTCTCCGTTCCAGGCATACTCAATCCCCATGAACTACCCGAGGAAATGCAGGACTAATGCCAGGAAAAACCAACATAAACATAACCTTAAGGGTCCACACACGCACGCCTTAAGTTTTCTAGCGTGGAAGACAAGTTATGCGACGGTGGTCATTTAATTTGAAGTGTGGTGAAACTTGAGTAATGTCATGGCAACAGTTCACAACAACCAAAATATTTCTCACTGTGTGTAAGCTACAGCATCAGGTAAATTCCGTCGTCCAATTGTATTTATTATCTATCTAACAATATGCAATGGCCTAATTTTAATACCTGTCAACTTATAAATATTTACTTGTGTCATTTGGAGGACCCAAGTGAAAACTATCATTGTTTTGTAAACTAGATGTACCCTTCGATCAACAAGTTGATCCAAGAATGTACCAATTGCTTATTTAACAATACTTTCCTAGCATATACACAAGCTAAGATATACATTGCACATATTTTGGTGTTGGTTTGTATTGTTATATCAAACTTTGTAGGGTTTGGGAAATTTACTATGAAACTTTCGTAGTTTGACGAACTCATTATGCATGTAAGCGGGTTAACTACGGAACTAGTTTGTTGGTGTTTTTCCAATACTAACTAGGTTCGTAGTGAACCCGCTTGCATACTTAATGATAATGATATTTGGGAAATCTTGGTAAAATTATTATTGTAGTCATGTTTCCAATCTTACATAGCCTAAACCTATATTTTAATTGTCTCTTGTATTGTAAGTACTCGTTCTAACAAAATTAGTAAATTATATTAGTTGTCAAATTGGATATAAAGTTAAGAAATGTGAGCTGTTGCCAAACTGGTTGATTGTGCCTGTAAATGGTACCCGACTCTGTAAGGAAGCACGCGTGGAAATTGCAAGGTGATGAATGTAAGGATTATGATCACTTAATAATAGTATGGGAAGGGTATGATTTGCAAGTACAAAACAACCGATAGCCTTTAATATTTTATAGGCAGTAAATCATGCATTAATTTACATTGCTAGCTAAGAAATAAATGGATTATTTCTATTAAAGTATCTTCAGTAGGTAACGAAATCTCTGTGATGGAAATCAGTGTAGGATGTTCAACATTGAGCTACAGAATCTGAGTATTACGGGATGTAGGACTTAAAGTGAATTGCTGTTAGTAATATTTTATGTTTTGTTTAATGTTATCAGAACTAATTTTGTAATGGTTTGGGAATCTAAAAGTTCGATGTATAGGTCCCAAATGCATTTGGGTCTGATGAAATATCAGATCTTTCAATTTGTGTTTTGAAATAAACCAATAAATACTAATGTTAGTTTTACTTTTAATAAGCACTAAGAGCCTTTCGGTGTAGGACAAAAGTTAGTGATGCTGATCAGTTAGTCTTCATCCAAATCCGATATGAAATATTAGTAAACAAACTGCCTATACCTAAATTTCAATTTCTAAACGTGTATTTTATATGCACCTCTACTTTTTATTTTAATTAAGAATTTTAGTTTTATTTATCTGTAGTTGGTTGACAGACATTTCGCATCAAAATTGGCTGAAGTAAAGGTAATATTATTAATATATTACTACTACTATATCTCATACAAAAGTTATGAATCGTCAAACCGATCTTGCCCGTATAACCTTATCACTAGAGGTCTAGGAACTCAGTTTATTGTTTTGTTTTAAATAGTGTTCACTTCCTTCCTATTTTATAGCTTTACTCAATGTTATTGATAATTATGGAGTAAGGAACTACATTTATACATAAATCGTAATTCGCGCACCACACGGAAAAATGATGCCCTTATTTATGTTTAGCTTACTGCTTTTGCTCTCGAATCATCAAAGGTCAATCGATTGTTGATAAAAACGCTTCATATTTAGATACCGTTTGAGAATTTTTTTTTGAGAACCACAGAAAATATCTTCGTTTGTTATTCAGAGTTTTCTTAGCTATCTTTTATTTATAGGTAGGTACCCAAGTTAAATGTTAGTTGAAAACGAATGCAATTACGTTACAGTTATAATTTGGGTAAGAATCTCTCTAAGTTTCAAAGAAAAATTAAGTTTTCTTTTTGCAAAATTAGCATGCATGATTAAATGTCACATAAAAAAACGTGTGGCACTCGGGGACTGCCGCGGTAAAGCTATTGCATAGCATTTTGTATCAACTTTTGCAATTATAATTTTATTTATTTATTTTATTCATGCAGTATTGCTTTTTCTTTGATATTAATTCAAGTTACACTTTTTGAGCGTGGTGACCGATAAGAATTTTACAAGTACAGCTATTCACTGTTGTACATAAATACCTATACACCTATATACTTTCTCATAAACAGCTGCTTATGTATTCGTCCGATTTCGGAGCAGCTCGTCTCGATTCGTGCGAGTTTCGTAGAGTCGTACAATACGTCTAATCGCACGCACACAACGCCGTGTCGAAGACTGCCGAACTGAAACGACGTTAGACGATGCACGGCCTTCAAGCCACACCTTGCCCGGCGGAGTGGGGAGCGTGAGGTTTTTTCGTTACGGAATTTCTGGATTCGGTCCCCGCGCTCAAGGCCCGCGATAGAAGCTATGCAATAGCTTAATAATTATTCAAACATTTCAAAGTTACATAATCTTGTGTAATTTATTGTTACGGCACAGTAATATACATAAAACTAAGTTACCTACAAAAAATATAAAAACTTTATTACGACTAATTAAAAAATATTGAAACTGAAAAGGATTAGTAGGTATCTATTATTATTATTTACTATCTTGTCGACATTGGATGGAGCTAATAATAGATTATGATATATTGTACGTGACGCTTATCTCTTATTTACGTTTGACTGTTCTTAAGCGCCATTAATACCCCCATCAAACTACTAGCTAGGCTAATAAAAACTATTAGGTAGTAAGCACCTAATAGATTAGATTATTTGAATTCGCCTTACATACTAATTTAACCGCGGTAACAGTGTGTTCGATAATATTACTGAGTTAAGTTTACTACAGTAGAAATGACACTCTTATTTTTATTTTCACTCATTACGTTTGTATCTCTCTGGAACTTCGTAATATGTAAGTACTAACTCTATTTTTTTATTTTAGTTTTTAGGTTTAGTTTTTATTTATTCGGGGTAACAAGCAATTACACTCTTAGCCTAATTATAATTAAACAGCTACTTATTCTAAACAATTATCCTATAAGTGCAATCAGCACCCTCTAATAAGTACCTATATAATGTTTTAATATTTGAAATTATCCGCGGCACGGCCCCGGCGCGTTTAAATCCTCGACTCTAAATAAAAGGTTATAATGGCAATATTTTTATGTAAGGTGTGTTCTTTATATCTTTTCTCAATTTTGTAATTAATAAAAAAATTACAGGTACAGTTCCGCCGACAGATTATAGCAGTGCGTATGGTGAAGGATACGGAACCGAATGGATCTATTTCCCCGACGGTGATGGGGTACCGCACAATGTTAGCTTGACTGGAACGGGGGACGAGCTGATACCCCAGGCAAGAAGTGGGTTTAACGATATAGAATTCAGGCTGTTCGTCAGGTTGTACACAATATTCTATATAATTACTAGTGCCCTCTGAATAACGACCTTGTCTTTATTGTACACTAAGACATCCTAAATTATAGAGTCACATAGATTTAAGAACCATATTACTAATTACGCATGTTTGAATAAATTGTCTACCCTCGATAGTGTCCATAGAGGTGGGCTGGATATACTTAATATCTAACCGACTTAAAAAAAAGAAGAGGTTCTCAATTAGACTTTTTTTGTTATGTTTATCGAAAGTTCGATTTTGATGTTCTTTTTTATTTGAAAGCTGGTGCTTCCCATTTGGTTCCATTTTAATTTTGTCCAGATCTGACAATGGTAATCCATCTGAAAACAATAAATTGAAGTCTGTTTTTATTGTTCGAATTATGATAATTTGAATTGAAGTCGGTCGTTACAACTGTTGTGTTATTTAGAAATGTAGTAACCTTTATTAAATTATGCAAATATTTGTTTTAGGAGCAACATCACAGACTCAATACTTCTTAACGAGTCCGCTATACCAGTGTATGATATCGAAGAAAACTTAAATCTGTCGATGCTGCCACTTAAAATTATCACTCATGGATGGCGATCATCTGTCGAAAGCGACGCTGTAACAACGATAAGAGATGCGTATTTAAAAAAACAAAGTGTTAACGTGATAACGATTGATTGGAGCTACATTTCAAGCTCCATCTTCTACCATTGGGTGGCAAACCAAACTGAAGTAATCGGTATTGAAGTTGCAACATTCTTGGACGCTCTAGCTAACAGATACGAAGTTTCCGGAGCCCAGGTTCACTTGATTGGCCATAGTCTAGGGGCGCATGTTATGGGTATTGCTGCGCATAATTCCAAAGTTAATGTGAACCGTATCACTGGTAAGCAACGTGTTAAGTGTTCAAAGTTATTTCGTGTTTCGTTCCGTGCATGTTCGTACATGCTCCGTGTATTTAATTTTTAACCGACTTCAAAAAAGTAGGAGGTTCTCAATTCGACTGTATTTTTTATGTTTGTTACCTCAGAACTTTTTACAGGGTGGTTCGATTTTCATGATTCTTGTTTTATATGAAAGCTGGTGTTTCCCGTATGGTCCTATTTTAACAGTGGCATCCATGAGAAAACCATATCTACTAGAAAATCAAAGACGAAGAAGCACATGGTCCACCAACTGTCTGCATAGATCCTTGTTGCGGCAGCGGCGCGGCCGTGGGCGGCGCAGCGCCCCAGTCCTCGGGTAGCACCGCCGCCGGGCAGAGAATGCGTTAACAGATGCTGGCTCACGACCACAGATTAACCCCAAGGGGTTGGGGGTAATCTGTGCTCACGACTCACGACCCATATTGTTTTAGGGCTGGACCCTGCCAGACCTCTATTCGAATATCCGAGCCGAGAAGATAGAGCGAAGTTGGATTCTAAAGATGCCAGTTTCGTGGACATCCTCCATACATGCGGCGGTGTTCTGGGAATAGAGTCCAATGTGGGGACGGCTGATTTCTATCCTAACAGTGGCATCCCCCCACAGCCTGGCTGTGAGACTATACCAATGATTTTAGGTGACCAAGTACCTATACTCTTACCTCCTTGACTTAGGTATTCATGATTCATGTAAAACGATCAGTCTGCAGGGGTATTTTAATTCGTCGGAAAGGCCGTCGGATTAGATACCTATCGGTAAATTTAGACAAATCAAAATAGCGTTCTAAAGTTCTGCCGGAATAGAATTCAAATTCGAATCTGACGTTGAAACGAATCGAATGAATTAAAATACCCCTGCTGACTTACCTTCATTCTAACCTCATAATCATAACCTAACTTAGTTATACTAGCTACCTACCTATATCTATACCGATGCTGATTTAAATATACTTTTCAGAAGCTTGCAGTCATGGACGATCATATTATTACTTCGCCGAATCCATAGCCCACCCAAAAGGCTTCCCCTCGTACAAGTGTAGCAACTGGACAGAGTTCTTAGAAAATAATTGTGATCACAGCACTTTCATGGGCGACGGAGTGAACAGAAAAGTCAGAGGGAATTTTTATCTGAAAACGAATCCTAAACAACCGTATGGCCAAATAAAAGGAGAGTTTTACTAAGTACCTACTAGGGATTGCAAATTCCCGGTTCTTCGAGGAACCCGCAATCCCGGGAAATGTTGAAGTCAGAACCGGGAAATCCCGGGAATTCCCGGGAAATATATTTATTTTGTATTTTTACTGAAATTAGAAAATTTAACTGCCTCTTAAGCCATGTCGCTTACATCAACTGATATAACATACCTTATATTGCATAGGTATGCGGTATAAGGTATAATATACGAGCTGTATTTCTATACATCTGTTAAAATGAATACCAAGTTCTTAATTCAATGTGGTCGATGTGTTTTGTTCCCTTGTTCGACAACAAGCCTTAAAACTTTTCGTTCTAAAGAGTCGTGTCGTGACTGAATCCAGCACCTTCATTTACTGCACTACCTACAACAACACTCTCAAGGCAGCAAAACTCCATGAGGCTGGACTTGATCTTGATAAACAGAAAGTATCTTTGTGTGAAAAATCGCCGAATATATGAATTAATTGTTACAAAAAAGCTATTTTAAATCAAATTAATCGGTTTCAAATTGTTATTTTTATTACAATCAAAACACGCTTTGGTCTATCCAGTTCAAAGGTTTATTACGAAAGGTTGATTCAATTTAAGGTTCAATCTGGCATTGCTATTTGTTCAGTCAGTTTATGGCAGTTAATTTCGCCCTATCAGATCCAAATTATCGGTATAACCCAGAACTTGAACTGATTTCAAAGGAATGGTATCGTTCATTTAAATTTTTGAGTTTTTCTGCACTTGTCAAGTCTATATTGAAGAGTAGGAATGAAAGAATGCCCTTGACAAGGACCACCGAAATTTCGGAAGGGCTCTGGTATATCGTTCTGCACCCTGACAACACTAGCCGAACTTTTCAGAGTCATTTTGGTGAAAGCTGTTTACTGTTTGATTGCAGGAAAAATAATTACTGATTGAAATCAAGTGATATAAATCATCTCAACCCTGCCCAGTACCGCGTAGGTACCCGATATATTTGAAATGCTATAAGACGAAATGAAATATATTAAGTTATGTCGTTTCGGTATTAGTATATAAATTTCCCGAAATTCCCGAAATTTCCCGGGAAATGAATTTGGATTTCCCGGTTCTTAAATGGGCCAAAAATTCCGGGAATTCCCGGGAATTTCGGAACCGGGAATTCCCGGGACCAAACCCTAGTACCTACCTACTAGAATTATTTGCTTAGATTGATAACCTTATCCACCTATTAATAAAGTCATAAGCTACGTGTAGTGCTACAGTCGAACGAAATACAGATCCTTCTAAGGCCCCTCTATGAGCCAAGGACCTGGAGAGTTTGGGCGGAGTCAAAATTATTCCCCGCGCCAACCGCATACCCCGGTTCATTTTTACGCACGCAGAGCGTGGCCCGCGCTCATGCATGAGCATGGCAAATTGGCAATACTGCCGTGCAGGCCCTAAAACGCAGTATGAGAAAAAAAGCGTTTTCGAGAAAACCGCAAAAAACATTTTGACGCTGTATTTTTTATATTTCTAGATTTGTATGATAGAATTTTTATTACCACAAGGACTTAGTGACAAGAAATCTAACATTTTCAATAAAAAAATATATATTTACTCTATTAAATTCAAAATAAAAAGGATTTTTTCAAAATCATAGCAGTTACTGCAAGGAAAATGGTACACATATACAGATTAAAATGAAGTAAAAATACTTGATACTGCAAAACCTTTTGATTTATTTGCTTCTTTGCAGACTAATTTGCAGCATAAGTCTTTCTTTACTGCATTTTAATATGCCTCTTGAACTAAATGTACATGTAGTATGAAACAATTTTCGACAATACAATCATAAAAAAAAATTCTAACTTACGAAAATGCCAGGTAGGAATTTATAAAACAAACAAATATTTTTGTACGTACAAGAATAACATTTATTTTTCAATGATATAAGCTAATTCTAACTTAACTTTGGTGTTCTGAACACAGGACGTTTTGCCATGACCTTATAAGTAATACTTATATAACAAATAGAAACATGAGATCTTACACTTGAATGGCACATTTATTACCCAACTAAAAATAAATCACAAGAATTGTAAGGTACCTATCAAAAATAACAAAATGCTCTACATTCGATACATCTGGTGTTCTGAAAACAAGCGTTTATGTCATGACTTTATAAGCATAAATATATAAAAAAAAGAAACATGAAGGCACATATATTATCAAACTAAAAATAAATCACTAAAAGGTATCAAAAATCACATATATGCTCTACATTCGATGTAATAACTCTAAAGGGCTTTCAAAATTGTCAGTGAAAAAAAAATGTAGGTACCAAGACCTAGTAGTTAGTAATGATACCGAGTAAATGTCGGTATCATTACCAAAAAAGTGAGATTTACTAGTACTTAACTCATAAATCTCAAAAAGTAGGTACCTACTTAGTATAAAAAGTGCTCAACATTCGCCACATATGCGATCATAAATTCAAAATACCTATGGAAATGATACTATTCACTATCATTATCAAAAATAAATGGTTCTGGTGCATCGTCGGTTGCTGCAGCCAACAAGGGTAAGCTCTTCCAGAATGCCATTCTGTTTTCTGGCATCAATGGCCCCAAGCTTTTTATTATATTTTGTTTTCTGGTAGAAGTGATTCCCCTCGGCATGCATCTTTTATCAGGCTTGGGAAGTTTTTTTGATTTTAAACAGTTTAATTGACTGTATTCCTCGGCATCAAAGTCTGTTTTGTAAAAGAGACAGTAGTTTCCTCTATTCACCATGACTTCCACTATATCTTTTAGATATACCCTGTTTTCGGCGCCGTTTTTTAGTTTCTGCTGTGCGATATGAGACTTGAAAATAAAGAAATCTGTTATTTCCATCTTTTTAATATAAATTTTACCAGAGTTTGCGATCTCAATGGCATGGCAAAAGTCTTCAAGATCGTACACCTTTTTCTTTTTGTTTAGAGATTGCTCTACGTTGTGGTGGAACGAGTCCGCAGGCATAAAAGTATGTCCCGGCTCGAAATACTTCAATATTATTTTGGAAGCGACTATGTCACTACTATTAATAATTCCGATCAAATAAGTTATGAGGCACCAGTTTTTTTTCTGAGCTAAATAATTGTCGAGCCATATTGTTATTGTTACAGCATCTCTTTTGCTGACAAAAAACGCCCGGAAAGCACTTACTAAGTTTTCTTGTTTTCGTCCAGAAATTGCTTCATGCCACGTCACAGCAAAACAAACAGACAAATCCTGACTAGAACGCAGTCAAGTATGATGTCGGCTGCAGTGAAACTTAGTAATGTCCTTCAAGTTACTAATTATAATGCAGTAAGAGAGACTCATGCTGCTATTTAATTAGCTTTAAGTTATTTTTCAGCTCACACACCACCGACTAATACTGCAGTAAACAATGAACATACTGCAATTTAAATGGTAATATTTAAGTTCAAAAGTGATATTACGAAGAGTAAAAGAAAGATTTTTTGATTTTGCTGCACTTTAGTTGGTTTTCACTACATGAACCTTCTTGACTAACACTAATAAAAATATCACATTCAGCACTTTGCTGCGTTTTAATCTGTAGTTCATACAAAATAAATTAGTGATCCATTATGCAGTATTAAAAATTTTGGTACAAAAACTATTTACTGCGTTTTAGTATAAATGCTAATATTATTTTTAGGTGAAGTTTACAGATTTTTTTATGGTAATAAAGATATTTAGTGCGTTTAACTTGGTAAATTGATGGGTTGTTATTGACGTAACTGCTATTACTGTATTTTAGTTAGTATTTAAATACATTTAGGCATCCAATCTTGAGATACTGCATTCAAAAATTTGGTTTTTCTATGGTGGTGATCATCGAATCAAAAAATCGGTTAGTTCATTGTGTTCCTTAAAGCACGCCCGTTAAAACTCAATATTTAACTAAAAAACGTTAAAAAACCTGTTACTGCGTTTTAGGGCCTGCACGGCAGAATAGGTCGCGCGCGCCTCCGGCCGCCCCGCCGCGTCTTTGTAAATAAGAAGAACTTACCAAACCCATTCATTAATTAAAAAGGGAAGAAGAGGTAGGTACTAGTTTCTCGAAAATTGTGTGCTCCCACCTCAGTCACCTTCGGACCGGCGCGGCGGCGCGGCGGCAGCCCGGGCGGTCGTGATTCGCGTGAAATATTGTTGTCTCGGTCTCACTTCGGTCTTAGATACGTCTTTCCATCTTTGTTCTTCTTTGTATTGCACAGTACTGGAAATATAACTGTGAGCGAATGTATTTGCGTGTAGTTGTAACACATGCCAATTTTTGAGTAAGCGCTGGGAGAACGTAACCTATCTTCCCTTTTTAATTAATCATTGACCAAACCAGTGTGTCATATGTATCGCACACAGCGACAGCGCGAGGTCCCATAAAATCCTTCCATAGGTGGACGCGTCGTCGCTCGTCGGTTGGTAGGTAGGTACAAGTTACCTACGGATAACATTTGGAGCAATACACGGACGGCAAGTTGCCGACTGCAGGCGACGGGTGCAGCAGCTGCCTTGCAGTCGGCAACTTTCCATTCCATCCGTGTATATGAGCCCAAATTATTGAGTTTGTTTTAAAAAACTATAAACCAACTTCAATTACCTATATGGTTTCCTCATGGATGCCACTGTACTGTGAACAGGACCAATTGAAATGGGAACACACGGGAAGCACCAGCTACAAATAAAAATAATCAAAATCGGACCACGCAGTCAAAAGTTCTGAAGTATTAAACAAAAATACGGCTGAATGGAGAACCTCCTCTCTCTTTTGAAGTTGGTTAAAAATAGAGCCTTGCGTATACACTGGTCAAACCATAGATATTTATTCTACTAGGGCCAAACAAACGACGACCAAATTGACGAACAACGAAAGATATTATTCAGCAATGGCTTGGCTACCGCGCGCTCTTTGATGGTGTGGTGTGGTGCATCCGAATACATAGGAAGTGGTCGAACAAACGATCGTGGGTACCTGATCCGGCTGGAATCCTCAATTTTATTGGACTAAGATAACAAATCAACAACAGTTTTATACTAGGTAGGTACCTTACCTACTCATCGAGATAGAATCATATAGTATAGAGTCCCACCCACCCCACCCAATCTCTGACGTGACGGCACGCAAAAAATGTCCAAACGGTAGCGCCGTTCTACATACCTATACATTTGTTATTATATGTATAGTTCATAATGACATTTATGCGAATTTAGACGTCTGGTTGCATAATGTTCAATGTTGCTTGTAGTTTCTCCTTCTACGTTGTACGCAATGTCATAATAATGCACCGAAAATTACCGAAGGCCATGCGTACGAACGGGGAGGGAACACGGCGAGAGGAGACGCGTACCTACCTATATCGTATCGAGATTTTGTTATTTGTGTCGTACTTTGTTTACTAACATGCTTCATTCAAAATGGATAAACCATAGGTATTAATCTATTAATAATGCGTTGATCCATCTACCTATTCCATGATGAAACCAAGTAAATGAATGAGAGTCGTTTCTAAATAGAAAAAAATCTTTTTAAGTTTAACAAAACAATGTTTTAACAAAGTTTGTTTTCTAATTAATTTATCTAATGTAGTTATTCAATAGACTTCACTCTCATGAAACTCACGAAATGTTACTTATATGATACAATAGGTAGCGCTGCTGGCTACAGACTCGAAGTCAGCGGGTGTGGGCGATGAAGTGTTACAAATATTATCTAATAGATGGCGCTGTTCCATCTTGGTTCTTTATAGCTATTTTGCTCGTCATGCCAAAAACCGTGATCAGATATTTACCATTTTTTAATGTAAATTGTGATAATTTTTTACATTTCAATTAAAAAAATAAAATCATCGAAATTAGATGTGTCAAAGCATCATAAAAAAACATCGGCTTTATGTAACCTAGATCTCACGTAATTGTTGATTTTATTAGTAGGTAAGGGCTAACACGCTAGATGTGAATCGACAAAATAGTAAACCATTTTATTAAGTACAAATCAAATTACGGTACTAAATAGATGATTTATTTCGGAAAAATCCTAAAATTCTTTAAAAATATCTTAAAAATAGGCGGGATGCTTTTGAGGGTTAAAAAACCGCCAAGCTAATGCATTTAGTTCCACCTACCCCCAGTTTTCATATTATGGCAAACGTAACACCCTGTATTAATAAAATAAAAACGCATAGTTTTTTTTTTACAGAATTTTTTAATGAGAACCTTTGGTTTGAGATGGCATTTGATTGAACTTACAAATTATGGCAACCTAGGCTGAGTAGACTCTGCCAGCATTGCTTTCAAGGCATTTTGTAAAGTTGTGTTCTTTTTAATAAGTCTTTTATTTTTTTTTTGTAATGCATTGATCTGCCTGCTTTTGTTTTGAATAATTTTTTCGCATACATTGAGCCTCTTTTTCAAAACATTTTCTCTGGCAGTGTCTAAAATAGACCCAATACTCATAGTCATAGATGTCGAAGGGCTCTCTTCAATTTCTCTTGAACTGGTCTCCTGAAACAAATAAAAAGAATAAACACCTCTCCCATAGAAAAAATAAATGTTTGCCGTTTTTATGGATAATGGTACGGAACCATTCGTACGCGAGTCCGACTCGCACTTGGTCGGTTTTTAACTTACATCAAAAGACAATCCAATGCTATCTTCCTTTTTTTCGATTGTTTGCTGATTGTTGTCGTGAACTGAGTTATTGTGAGTGTTTTCTTGATCTGAATTATCGGAACTTCTTTGTTTTTTACTCAGCTGTAATAGAAAACATTACCTATACCTTTATATTATATATACACATATAATTATTGAAAAAGAAAATTACAATCAAATAATAGGAATAAATTAGAACTAGTATCTATTTACAATAGAGCTAAACTACCGACTGTTGTAAGCAATCTACAGGTAGCTCAACTGATCCATACCAGTCGAGTCGGAAGCGTCCCGAATACGCTGCTGAATATTTTAGGGTAGGTATCTAGTAAAACAACGCATTTAGGTTGTTGCGACTGCCGCCGCAGCTCTGCAGCGCCTCAGGTTATTGCCGCTTTGCATGTTTGCCGAGGTTGTTCGTATCGATTCTTTTGATGCAATTTGGTGCTAAAAGACAGTCTCACTGCTCAGCAGAACCCGCGGGAGCGGCAAAAGCATCCTGTACTGTATGTGATATATATACGTTAAATTTGATTGCCCTGTACCTAAACCCTAAATTAAAGTAAACCGTAAAGTGTACGATCTGCAGATATTTGTTCAGGGCGTTCTCGATGTTTTCTATTTATAATAAAAAATATCTATCTATGTAGTGTATTGTAATACGTACCTATATCAGTTATTATAGTACCCATAACACAAGCTCTGCTTAGCTTGGGGCTAGATAATGCTGTGTGATTTGTCCAGCATTGTTTATTATTAATATTATTATTATTTATTATTAATAAAGGACAAAATATTTGTTTAAATTAAGTGCTATACTAACCCCTTAGCCGTGTAAATCAAAATAGACTAAAAGACTTATTCTTTAAGCATTAAAAAGGAATAAAGAACAATAGGTATACTTACATGCAAAATGGGTTTTGCTTTTCTGATAAGCCTACTGAAACCTTTCGTTGTTGTATAAATGTCTGAAGCGGGAAAGTGATCAGAGCAAACAACCGACCCTAAACATGGCTTGTAGTTTATTTCGTTTCGGGCTTTTGCAATTATGATTGTCCATTCAGAGCACCTTATGGGGTTCCGAGGAAAACTAAAACAAAGTAATTTACACTAATATGAATCGCTATCGACTCATCTACTTTTTGTTCGGAATACTAAAATAAAGCATTTTATATTAATTTAAAATATGTAAAAATATTAAGTATCAATACACTTCATAATTTTGTCGTTCGAACCATTGATTAATTAAAAAGGGTTTTAATTAATCAATGGTTCGAACACAATGTGCGCGATCGATTACTGAGCAAGCTTTCATAATACGGGCCTTAGGCTCGTTATATGAAAGCTTGCTCAGTCATAGAGCTATGCTTGAGTGACGTTTAAGCCCCGTAGAAAAGCGTCGCTCAAGTATATATCGATGACTGAGCAAGCTTCCATAATATTAGTACGGGCCCCAATGATGTTTTAATAAAGATGACGCATATTCATACTGCGCGGGGTGCTCAGATTTAGTTCCTCTACAACATATACATACTTACCTTCTGACATATCCATAGGTTACAACCATAAATGCGACAGGTAATACGGTACAAATGAGTTAGAAAAGGATAGATATCTGTTTAGACTTCCGCTTAAAACACGTAAGCACGACAAGAGAATTTTGTTACAGAAGGGACATTTAACGAAACAATTTTTTTGTTTGATTATTAAAATATAATTTCGAGGAACTAACGAATATCAAAATTACACGTAACGTAAGTAAATATGTACCTACATAGCTATCCATATTTTATTAAATTAAAAATAAATGGAAATAAATCCAAACGAATAAATATGTAGAACTCTAAATAGCTTCAAATAAGTACTCTATTGCAGGCGGGCCTTCGCCCACCGCGCCATAGAGGTCGTCAAATATAATAAAAAACTTACTGAAACGAAAATATTTTTATAGTGCTAATCTATTAGAATTTGTAGGTAAAGTTGTGCTTCTGAATGCTAAAGTGTTTTTTTCTGTCGCTCTAACTTCATATTGTAATTTTTTAGGATTTTTTTCGCTAAAAAAATACTTTGATCGGCTCTCCTGAACAGTTTCAAAATTGGCGCTTAAAGGGTTTCTCCTTTCCACCGTCGATATAATATCATTGACGGGCCCTCTCTTTTATTCTTACGTATTTGCTTAACGTGTGAAAGAGATAAGCCGACGAGGCGCTGCGGGCGTTTTATTGTGCTAAGAAAATTAAAAATTAAAATGGAAATACTTCGAACAAATTTACAGTTCTTACGACTATCAGCGCTAAAAGTGCATAAAGTCGGTCCGCATTCATTTAGCGCGATATCGACAGTTATCGCGCTATGATCAACGGACCATATAGACGCGCTCACATCGCTCACGTTAATTATAACCTCAAAAGTTTTATAGCAATTTGATAATTTGCATTTTGATTTGTGGTTGATTTTTTGGAAAATAAAATGGATTAGCAATTTCTGCAAACATTTTTATTTAATTTGATAGCTTTTGAGCTATAAACTTTCTGCTTCTGATAGCTAGCTAGGTTTTAGCAAATAATTATTACAATGTCAATTTTGACAGATCGCTCACAGCGACCATGCTCGGTACCTAGCATAGGCAGGCACATAGGTGTGAGCGGTGTGATCACAAAGATGGCGTGGTTATGACGTCATCTATCGCAAAGCCATTTAAATATTTTATTAATAATCAACCTTATTGCAGTATTTTAAGGTTAAGTTTTCAACAATTACCTAACGACCTTATGGCGTTTTGCTCCGCGGCATTGACGAAACCTCGTAAAATGTTTGCCGTCGCGGTGGCTTCTAATGAAATTAAACTTTATGTATTTAATTCTAACGTCTTATGTATTTAATTCTAATGTCACATAGACGGACATTTAGGACGTTTTTATTACCTTAACTGTAAAAACTATGATAGAACATGTGTGTGAAAGAGACAACTGCGAAGCAAAAATAAAAGGATTTAATTTCTTGAAAGATTAATTTATAGATGTTAACTAGATTATTTCGGATGTTTATTTATCACTGTAAGTATTAGTAAAAAGTAGAATGAGCGCCGATAGGTAAAAGGCCGGCGGCGGCGGCGGCGCGGCGCGCCGACTTTTTGGGGTCGGCGCGGCGGCGGCGCCGGCGGCGGCGGCGCCGGCGGCGGCGTGACCTTCAAATTATTTTTTTGCACTTTATGACAGGAATACAGGATACAATAAGAAGAAGAAGAAATAGTTTATCGGTCAGAAATACATACTTTTTTACGAGATAAAATTAAAACTCAAACATTTTTTTGCACTTTGATTGCAATAACAAAATAAAACATTATTACAAAATCTTATGCGTGTTATTTTTGCAACATTTCACAGAACACATCAGCAAAACAGTGCTTAATATTATGAATAATGAGCACTGTTTTTGTTTAGTTTGGTTACATATGGCGATCGAAGAGGAAATACGTAGTTACCTACTGTGGATACTTAAATTCATAAATTTGTTATGATACTCACCTAAAATACGAAACACTATCCTTTTTTTGCACGTATTTGCTGTTATTTGGGCAGGAAATCACCGAACACTTTGGCATCGCGGACGTTGTACGAGAACAGTGGTCGCCTTACAACTAAACAAAAACTCTGCGCAGAGCGTAGCGTGCACCGAGTTTTGGCGTTGACATTTGATTTCTGTGTTTCGGACTTTATGACCCTATCGATTTATCCACGGAAAAGAGAAGTAGGTACCTATACCCCAATTTCAATATTATGTGATAATCTTCTATGAAAAACAGCTCAAAAAAAAGATAAAAAAAGAAAATTTCTGAGACAATCTCAGACCAAGTAACAAATCAAGAGTGTCACCGGCCGACAAACTGATGCCGGTTTCATAGACATGTGCGCGTTTGATGAGTGTTGCCGTGTAGTAACAACTAATTACCCTAATATTTTATTGTATTAGCAGGATGAATGGCTAAGTAAATAGATGAGATGACATTTTTTCAAATTATATATTTACCTCACTTGGAGATAGTATACAGGGTGTCCCAGAAATGGTGGATAATCCTGCACGTGCATGTGCGGGGAAAGGGATGGGACCCCACAACCCCACAAAAAAAATCTATCTCCAACAGTCTGCGGTCTACGACATTTTTTGTAAAATTTTAATATATATTATGTGTAAAAGTAGGCGTTTAATTACAATATTGCAAAATTATTTGCAGATTTTTTTTTAGTTTTTATCAGTTAACCACATAAATACACCAGTGAAAGTGGCGCCCCAATTATTTTATTTTATTATTACGTTAGCAAGTTTTAAAATTCTACGTTTAGTTTGTGGTATCTATTCTAAGTTATTTATTAATGCCTCTGTAATAGTTTCATTATGTAAAGCTTAGGTAGAGATACGAAGTTGCGCTTTTTGGCCACCAAACTCTATTTTCGCATCTCCTCCTAAACTATATGAGATAAAATTATTACAGAGGTATTAAAAAATAGCTTATAATAGATACCACAAACTGAACGTAGGATTTTTAAAAATTCTTATGATAAACGTAAAAATATTATAAAATAGATATCGCTGTCATATTAGCTCGGGTATGCGCCTTAAGTGGTGAAATAAAACAACAGTCATATCAAACATTGGTTATAATGGCCTTTATGTTGCGAAAGTTTCTGTAGAACTGTCGTTTACTGTCCACCGTTCTGGAAATTGTTTCCAATCTCGAAATGTGGTGGAAACGTATACATAAATATTTTTCGATAATACATCGCTTATTTTATGCTCTTGGCCAGCATAATTGTGCTCAGTCTCCAAGTTTGAGGAAACGTTGTCTTTGCCAATAAATCGTTTTAAAATATTTTTATCAACTGATTTTTATTGCTTTTCACTAACTATCACTATGCTTTCATTACATAACTATATATACGCCATAAAATTGATAAACCCTTGTGCGTACGTACATAAAAGGAGTATAGGACGGTAAGGGAGGCAAACTTTTTTTTTAATTTAATGTTATTTTTCCTCTACATGACTGTAAAAATAAATCTTTCAAGTCACTGCGTTCGGGAGATTTCAACGGAGGCTAAGAAAAGGGGGTGAGAGGGGAGTGGTTTTTTTTTATTTCGATGCAAAATAAGCCTTTAGATCCCTGCAATCGAAAACCCTCAGAAGCACTAACAAAAGGGGGGGGGGGGGGGGCTGGGGGCAAGGTAATAAGGTAATACCTTTTTTGCAATAAAAATTATTCCTTTCATAAGAACGCAACGCCATAAGTGTTTTTATCCAAATTATTCTGTGGGCAAGATTTGCTCCAGGGGGCCAAAACTCAAAAAGTCGGCATTTTCCTTAAGTCCTCCAGACCCGAGATATGAATTTTCCTAAAAATGTCCTTGGCTTTGCATGTCCTTAATGATATTCCTTAGTCGAGTATATTTACTAAGATTTAACTTTTAGACGCATACTTAGACCACGATATCTCGTTAGAGCCCCAATTTCGTCTGATGTTATATTCTATAACTATCGGGGCGTCAAGACGAATCATTAAACACCTCATTTATTGAAATCGGACTTGTAGTTTTAGCGCTACGTGAGAAAATAAAATCGGCTACTTACAAACATACAAACGAAACGAAGCCAACCTTATTTATATCCATGTTCCGTTGCACCGTATCCGTAGCACTTGTGGAGGTTTTGTGTTCCAAGTTGTCATGATAATTTATAAAGTTGATTTACATACTAAAAATATATCTTTTTAAGTTTACTTGTATGAAATGTGATTCCATCCTGCTTCTTGTGTATTGAAGATTGGTTTTTACACCGTTTTACAACACAATTTGGCATTTTTCTGTAAAAAATACGAAATATTATATCGTGACACTCCGCGCGCCGGCATAGCTCGACTGACAAGGTATGGCTATATTTTTATATAGTCTTAGAATTTCTAAGACTTTAGAAACACAGACATGAAAATTGTTTATAACGAAAGACGAAGTAGTATGGCCATGCTGCCTGTAGCCTAATTTGTCCAAAGCGACAAATAATAAAAAAAAAAACAATAAATCTGTCCTACCTGTCACCTGTCACTCACGCACGATAGATGAGCAAATTGAGCAATAGCACTAACCAGCCTGTCGCAACACAATTGCCAAAAATTTAACCATGAAATTTACTAGTCTATGGTTGTAATGTAATGAAATTTAGCCAACTTTTGAAGCCAAATCTTATTTTTCTCAAGTTGGCACCGGAAATGACTATTTTATGCCTTATGGTTAGTTCTACTCAATGATTTTATTGTCAATGGCGGTCTTTGATGGCGTTTTTGTCAGATTTTATTTTTTTTACATTTTTTACAAAATTTGAGATTGATTCGATCGAAAATACAAACTGTTGATTATTATCAAATATTTCGCTGCTAGAGTGACTTAAATGGATTTGTGTTATAATTTGCGTGTTTCCTGTTATAGTTTTATATCGGATTGTTGAGATAAACAACAATTTTGGATCAGACTAACAATTCTGAAAATTCAAGTATTTCAGCAGATAACTACCGTGAAAACTTCAGTAACATGGATAGTCGGCGTAACAGGAAGTGTGGTAAACGAAAGGTAACCAAGATGGTCATGCTTCTTTCAAGTTTTCCACTAGACCCTGATCGGTAAGTACCTACATACTTCTCCAATTTTACATGGTTATTATTGTGAAGCTGAATTCGATACTCCTACACGTGGGAAGGTAGACAGGCCTTTCAACTACCACTGTTCTACTTCACGTCACTACTTCCTTTCAATATTGGGGTCGAGTGGGTACCTGGACAACGTAGCAATGTACGTCACTCTTTCTGTGCAACATAATTTGTAAATCATACCAGTAGTTCCATAGCTCCTCCTCATAAACAAATTGTATTTATTTATATAATATTCTGGTGAAAAAAACACATGTTATCTGTTTAATTTTGATACCTAGTACATACTGCTTTTAATTTTTTTCAGATGTCGATTGTGGGTGAAAGCATCGGGCGTAGAATATTTGATTTATGTACCTACCTATTGAAAAACTGCACCAGCGTATGCAGGATGACCTGGTAATTGAGTTTCCTCTGCATGTGACATCATCATTTATGATGAAAGAAATTCAGGTAAGAAAACATAAAATTTGTATCGGTAGTAATTTGTGTCCCTGTTTGGCGGAGTGGACGTACTGTTATGCGGCCCCTTTCGAGAGGGGTTTTAAAAAAAAGATTTTATTTATTTCACTTAATTGGATTTAATTTGGAATTACGTAATTAAAAGAATTGAGCCCGGAGACAAATTATGGACGCGTGTTGCTTGATCAAATGCTCAACCGAGACTGACTCGAAGTCGCTGCAAGAGCTGTGACTGAGAGGTGGAAAATGCAACGCAGCAGTTACTAGGCAAATTCATATACATTGAAGGGGTATAACACCTCCCCCTTTAAGAGGAGACTTAGGGTTTTTACCTACTAAGTCTACTAGGGTGTTAACTTAAATTTGAGTTCTGATTCTAGCCACTTCATCTAATTCTATCTCAGAGTCAGTACTTGTAGCTTTAGATGCAGGTTGGGCAGATGGTTTATTTATATTGATTTTACTCAAATTCCAACTTTTGTCACCGGGTTTACAAAGTTTTCTTATCACTAAATATCCTAGATACATGATTATTACAATAGCAATAAAAATAATTAAAATAGAATAATGTGTGCCATATTTCACAATATGAGAGTTGTTATCTAATTTGTCCAAATCTTTCACTAGAGAGTCTAGTGAATTCTTACTCTTTGAGGTAAACTCATCTAAATCAATATTGTGTAATTGAATAGGGGACACATCACCTATGATATCATTAAACTTTTCGTTATTACAACAAGTGTCTTGGATTAGGTTAAAGTCCGGTACATTGTTTATCGGAGAAGTGAAGTTAAAGGTATTATAAGACTTAGGTATTAGAGTTGTACTTTTACAATGAGCCACACATCTATTTGGAACGGTGAGTATACCGGTAGCCGAAATAGTTATTTCATGAAATTCTGAATTTACACAATCTAAAGAAATTTTATTAGGTACTGATTGGATGAAAATCCACTTATTATTTATCAATGGTTTCCAAATATCTAACATTCCATAAATAAACTTAGAGTCACATTGAGTAGGTATACCATGAGTCACTTTAGTTAATAGTTCACTTTCACAGGTAGACTTCGCATCCGTTGCGTATACATTTGCGACATCACAGATATAGTTTCCGGTACTTATCATCGCACAACTACCTAAATCATGGAGAGTACAATAACGGGCCTTGTCTTTAGTCATTGCTATGTATTTACTGCTTGGAATTATCAAACTAAATTGATAAGGTTCCTCGGTGTTAAGAGGGACCGGTAGGGCAATGTTGTGAAACAAAACATATTCTTCAATACCAACTAATGGTACTTGAAGAGCAAATACAATCTTATAATTAACATAATAACAAACAAGTTTAGAAATGTTCAGAATATGATGAACATTATCCAGATTTAGATCAACGGGGAATCGTAGGTGATCAGGTAGGTACCTGTAGTTATCTGCGAGTTCCCGGTATAATTGCAGGGGCGTTATTATCGCAGGGTGAAGTATGTTTTGGCTGCTAAACAAAACAGCATTGGTTACGTCCTCGAGTTGAAGCGATAAGGTAAGTACAGATATTTCAAGGCAAGTAAGAATAACATTAACCCTTGATTGAATGTAAAGTCCGTTTGTTAATTTAGATATATTTTTTACGTTCATAGAAAGATTATAAATAGCTTCATTTAGTATAATTTCGTTACTATTTATTTTATCTAATGTATCATTATAGGCTGAAATTATTGAGGTAGTAACCAATATGTTTTCCTTCATTAGAGTAGCTACATGGTTTACATTGTTTTGAATGTTTTCTATGGCATCGTTATATTTTAAAGCGTCATTTTCGTCGAGAGTACCAAATACTTCCTTTAAAACGGAGCCAATACCTCCTATCCATGCGCGTTTAATACGGTTATCTATCAGATGCGAGATTGATTCATAGTCTCTACAGAGGTCCTCATATCGAATAGTTAAAGGTTGTAGGACATTTTGACACACCGTGGTTATCTCTCTATTCGGGGTCTGGTTACATAGGTACTTAGTTGTTTTCAAAGCACTCTTAATGTTTTGTAAGTGAGTATCAAAGTGCGAAATATCCAATGGTAAAAGTACTTTTAGATAACCGTTATGAATTTTCAAGGTTCCTAAATAATCGAAATAAAGGCCCGAGCTCGAAGTAATAGGTTGAGTGTACTCCTGTTGTGGTTGGCCTTGGATTGATTCCCTGTAAATAATCATAAGCCTAAATTACTACAAATATTCTAATTCTATCTTAAAGGGTTTCATTGAGAACACTTGTATCGTAAGATTCAAGGCAACAATAAAAAGCAACCCGTAGGTAAGATAGACCTATACTATTTCTTATGTCTAAAACTTATCTAAACTACCTAGGTAGGTACTACTGCTAATTTTGTAGAATTTAGATCTTCCCTGAAATCACTTATCTCGTAAGAGTTAGGGTAACAGTGGAATAAAAAAGACCAAATATTTTATGCCTATGTTCTTATCTTAAAGTTACAGCTTAACTTCTAGTTCCGCTAGTACCGAGGTCGGCTAATTTCACTTGATCATAGTGATGAGTAATATGACGTCGATTGATTAACAAGGTAAGTGTATTGTTTCCATTTACTTTAATTACCTTGTAAGGGCCCTTCCAAATAGGAGAGAGGGCCTTTCGTAATCTCAGATGATTTTTGAGATACACATAATCGCCAACCTTGTACTTAACCGGACGAGAATGAGAGTCGTAGTAGGATTTTGATGTTTCTTTGGACTGTCGAATAAAATCTAATGCTCTCTCGCGCGTAAATTTCAAACGAGTTTGCATCATTCGGACATAATCAGGGTAAGTTACTCCAAGTGATTCATCGTAAATATTATTAGGAATAAACGGTTTAGTGCCGAACATAAGTTCGTAGGGCGTAAAATGCGTTGTGGTATGAACAGCTGAGTTATAAGCGAGCATAGCAGTGTAGATATATCGAGGCCAATTAGTATGGTCCTCGTTTATATAAGATTTAAAATATTCCTTCATTGTGGAATGACTGCGTTCTAATGCTCCTTGAGTTTGCGGATGGTAGGGAGAAGCCCACAAATTTTTAATTTTTAGGAATTGACATACCTTTTTGAACAAGTCTGATGTAAAGTTGGGACCCTGGTCCGTGGCAATAATTTTAGGTATGCCGAAAATAGAAATATAATGAAGTAAACATTCACATGTTTCTTCAGCAGTGCTGCCCCACGAAGGATAACCACAGTAAGTCCACCGAGCACACTTTCGAGAAAACGGCGGTCAAAGTTTTTTATACGGTTTTTGCTACCATGGTCCAAATATTAGACATATTTTTATTTTTGTCAGTTTGTACTATGCAAAGTAGTTTGTTTTATAAGTGGAATGACTTAGTTAGTCAATAAATACATTATTATTATAGAAAACCTCGAAAAACTATTTATCTTTAGGAATATAATAAATATATTTTTTTCATTCCTAAGCATAAATATAGCAAGAAGGTGACTTACTGTGACAATATTTAGGCAGAAGAACATACTGTAACAATGATTACTAAGTCCGTATAATTTGCGTATAGCTGAGCAAAATCTACTTGATTGTCACTGTAACTTGATGCAGTTATGGCATGGAACTACTAATTAAAAATAGGTTTTTTACCATCTCATGAAGTGATTCAGCTTAATGTACCAATTTATTTATTATTTACAGAAAATAAATAATAGCCAATTTTCAGGAATCACGTTATTTATTGCAACATTTTAATTGAAACACCATAATCTGTGTTTGTACTACTTTTTACATAAAAAATAGTAACAAAATGAGAAAAAAATATTCCTAAAATAAAACAAACATAAGGTCATTGCTATAACCATCAAAAACATCAATATAAATTATACAAAGTATTTTTTGTCACTTTTATCACTGTTACTTATAGTTATGTACATAATTATCAGAATTGTGAGTGAGAGTGACCTTTTATAAATCTAATTTAAAATCTTATCGAGATTAAAAGTTATAAAAAACTATGAGATCTAGTTGTAACAAATTACGACCTTGTTTATCGAATCAGTCTTATTCTTCTGCAATAATTAATATTCTTAAACAATAAATACTCTGACAGTCTTCTTCATTTATTATCAGTCTTCAGCAAGTAGGTTTGTCGCTGAGTTGCAAACTGGAATATTTCGCCAGAAGTTTTTTCTATTTTCCGGCATTAATGGTACAAGCTTCTCCAAAATCTCAGCTTTACGTTCTTCAGTAATTCCCCTTGGATGTTTTTTAGAAAGTACCTCAGGGAACTTTTGGGTCTTCTTTATTTTCATCTGCAGGAAGTCAAGAATTTCATATTCCTCATTGTGGCCTGTTTTGTACTTGAGATCCCACTGACCTCTCTCTGCCTTGACTACCATTATATCTTTAAGATATATTCTAGGTTCCTTATTTCTGAGTTTGTGCTGAGATGATAAATCTTCGCAAGAAAAGAAGTCTGAAACATCCATTAACCTCACTATATTTTTCCCATTGTTAGCCATTTTAACTCTACTGATGTAATCATCATAGTCATAAACTTTTCTTTTGCCTAACATTTTCTCAACCTGATGGTGGAAATGATCTGCTGACATAAATGTATGTCCAGGTTCGAAATATCGCAACTCGATGGATTTGGCAGTTATTATCGAACTATTTACCATATCGACCAAAAACGTCAATAAAGCCCAATTCTTATTTTGGGAGGCGCAGTTGTCTACCCAAAATATAACATTCTCAGCATCACGTTTGTGGGTCAAAAACGCTCTAAATGTTGATATAATGTCTTGTTGGTGGCGACCTGAGACTGATTCATTCCACAGTGCAGCGAATGGAACGTCTTCTTTTGAGGTTTTACCCAAAGGGACAAAACTTTCGTTGAAAGCAATTATCCTTGGGCAGAAAATAGCTGTTTTGAATTGGTCAATTCGAGGTAACATCACCACTTTTTGCAGGTCAACAGAATAACGAATTGTAGTTTTATCTATGACAGCCTTCTCAACGTCTTCCTGGTATTTGATTCTGCTCTCGGTGTACCTTTTTTTGTGAACAGAATAGTTCTTACAAATATCACAGGAATCATTGATATTTTCCACATGTTCTGGATTGTGCAGTTTGAAAATGGTACATGTTTCACATTCTTCATTCCCTAAATGCGTGAATGAAATATTTAAATCCTTTTTGACGACTGTGCGGTAAGTTTCTTGTGAAATATGCAGTGTAGGATACTTCTCACAAAAGTTCTTGAACATAAGTGTTACACTAATGTCGCTGGGCAAATATAATTTATTGGGCGCATGTTCTCTTCTATAATGCGAGATAGCTGGATTGTAGCTAAAAACGTGGTTTTTTATGATATTTCGATCGATTTTGTTTGTTCTTTCATAGGTTCCTCTGCGATCGCTCTGTTTATCAATAGGTCTTTTTAAAGAAGCCAAAACTCTCTGATCATTTTTAGGATGATACCCCAGCGTCGACAAAAAGAAAGTTTTACAAACTTCTTTTCTGATATCAGCCTGATTTTTAAGAAAATATGCATAAGTCACCTTCCTTTTCGGTGATTTTTTACCGGTTTGTTTCCTGCTTTGCACGTTTTTTGTGTCAACCATGCTTTTTATAAAAACCCCCTGTGAAGCCTTGGTTAGTTTAGTGAACTGGTCATTTATACATTTTCTTTGATCTTCCTGAAATTCAATTGAACATTGCCTCCGACAACTTTCGGAACACGCACTTTTAAGAGATAGTTTTTCAGCCTGCAATTGCTTTTTTCTATTCTTCCTTTCTGCTAATGACTCCTCAATTACCCGTCTTTTTCGAGGTAAACCAGCTTTAGTCAATCCTTTTCCATCTTCAGTGACACTACTAGTCAGGTTTAATGGTTCAGTTAGGTTAAATCGTTCAGTCGGGTGTAATGGTGAAGTCGGGTTTATTGGTTCGTTTAAAATGCTCATACTATTTTCGTGACCGACCAAAGCCAAATTTGTTTCTAGAATGATTGTAGAACAATTTTTAGTATTTTGTAGGTTATCAGTTTCAATCTTTGTATGATCGTCCTCATCTTCGCAATCTGTGGTAGTATTTTCAGAATCAGGCACGTAATCTTTATCCTTAATGCTGTCATCGGAATCTTCAAATAAAGCTAGTTGGTTTTGGATTCGCATGATTTCATCTTCGTCATCTGACCGTGGCAGGGTTTCATGACAAATTAGGGACTCATTAGTGATAGACTCTTTCTCAAACATAATTTTCTTAAGGTTTGACATATCATTTGACATTACGTAGCCTAACGAATTTTGGTATTCATTACCGAAGTCAAATATTTCTGGATGTTCATTAAAATTCACGTATCTTTGGTAAATTGCGTTAACTACGTTTGCTTCTCCTTTTTTTATGTTAGGTGGAAATGCCTCAGCATTCGCTCCACCATCTGGCTCAACATCCCTGTTGCAGAAATGCTGTTTCCGAACGTGTAAATCAGGCTCAGGGTGTATACGCATGTGCAATTTATTAGTGCTGGTACTAACTACTGCAAAATGCGTATCGTGCTGATATTTTATAATGTCGTCTTTTTTTCTTGCTAAAGCCATAATATGGTCTCTTCTAGACATCATTTTGCCTGAAAATAAAATAAAATTTGATGTAATGCGATCCTGTAACCCTTACTAATATAGGCTATCAAGATTTAATAATGATATTTGTCTATGTAAGTCGGAAGAAAAAGCTATTATCGAACTGTTTTATCCGGTAATGGTTAATTATACGTAAGTACCATGTACAACAAAAACATTGGCTTTTGCCCTCTTTTTTTATCTCCCATCAATAAGTCACATTAAGGCATATAAAGTGATATATTTCTTTGAAAGTAAAAGCTTTTGATTTTTGAGCAGTATTATTAAGATTATAAAAAAAGGTATTTAACGAACGGGCGATCCCTCCGAGCGAGAACCGCCGAACGATAACGAATCATTGCCGAGAAGAGTCTAACTGGGAACGCGGTAGTAGGTAGATATTTCGTTTCATCGTCCAATTAAAGATATAGCTACCATAGATGTAAATAAAATTGTGTAGATATGTTACGTTCTCCCAGTGCAGTGCTTACTCAACAAATCGCCTGCGTTGTGTTACAATACAAATAAACGCAAAGACACGCTTTTTCATTCTTTTGCATTATACCTACCTATGAACAACAAAGACGGACGTACCTAGACCGAAGTGTGACCGAGACAACAATACGCACGCGAAAAACGACCGCCGGCAACGCTGCCGGTCCGATGATAAAAGAGGTGGGAGGACACAATTGGACCTAATTTGAGCTTGCCACTTTCGAGAAGCCGGTGCCTCATCTTCCTTTTTTTAGTACATCGATGATAGCTACTTATAAAATGCTGACCTACCTCACTTCACCTATTCTTACGTAGTAGGTACGAAAGCCAGAATCGATCTAAGGGAATGCTATCTTGTGTCGATCGATCATTTTTCGAGACCCAGGTCGATCACGACCATTGCCGAAGTGATCGGGTTAGTGAAAGTTGAAAGTAGGTAAAGCTATTCAATAAAGGTAGTAAGTTAATAATTTGTTATATTTATGCAAAAAGTTGAATTATTCCTACCTACTTACTGTGATTGATCATTTGAAAAGCACCGGGCAACTACTAAGTTTCGAATTGCTTGCTTTAACCCGCGGTTCCAGTCATGCGATTTAACTAAAACAAAAATCTAAACAAACTACATAAGTACAGAATCGCGGGATCACTTATTTTGACAAAAACAATTTTGCGTCTCATTCCAACAAATCGCTAATCAAAATCACATAAAAAAAACAAGATTAACTTACTTTTGGCGCCAATCATATACGCAACATATCCACGCGCCCGTCTCTGGTGGTGTCTGGCTTGCGTCTGTCATTTCCATGAACAAACTTACCTCACTTCACCCCTCACAGCCCCCGCTATGCAGTACTCCTTAGCATTATTACAGTAAGTAGAATGTTACTTGTTTTTTTATAGGTAAAACTAAGTAAAAACTATAAGTTATCCCAAGCATAAATATAGTAAAAACGATTACTGTGATACAAATATGGGGTAATACATTATTTCAAAACTGATGCCAAAACATATTTAAAGTAAGTCTGTCTTACTGTACATATGTTTAGTAAAGTTTGAAATATAAAATGTACGTAACCTAACTTAATGAGGGCAAAATAACTTACTACAAAAATAATTAGGATTTTATTAATATTCAAAAAAACAATTACCCGTATGTTTACTTACTATCAATATACTAAGAATTCCATACCACCAAACATGACTTACTGTAGTTTTGCTTACACAAACAGGAGGTTATGAGCCACATTTGCAAACTCTGAATATACAGAAATATAGATCTTTTTGTGCTGATTCCGAATATATACATAACTCAATACCGCAAAAAATCGTACTTACTGTGGTTATCTTTTGTGCGGCAGAGTGGTACTTCGAATAGGGTAAGCTGACGAGAACTTTGTCAAGTCATCTTGAATCGTAAGAATGTACTTGAGCTTACCAGGGCCGGACTCTGGAAGAGGGCCGACTACGTCTATGGATATTCGCTGGCCCGGCTCCGTTGAAGTAGAGGTGATTTGCATAGGTGCACGATTTATTTTTCTTAAAGCTTTATTTTCTTGGCAAGATTTGCACTGTTTCACATACGATTCTATGTCGCTACGCATTCCTTTCCAATAGTAGGTTTGTTTCAGCCTATTATACATACGGACTGACCCCAAATGGCCAGCTATCGGTATGTCGTGATTATCAAATAATATTTTCTTAATTTCGACTGGGGCTGGATATATAATATTATTATGATAGATTTTGACTGAAATACGGGAATTATGGAACAGGTAAGTTAGAATGTTATAAATTTTAATAAACGAGTGTTTATCAAATGGATTCTTTAGATCTGATATACCCATCTCAGTTATATTTCCTTGTAAAATTAATTCATTTCTTATCGTTTTCAGGGTTTCAAAGATTTCAGGGTATGAGGCTTGATCAAAATGATGGACCTTCAAGAATAAAAGGTAATATTTTTTATTATTAAAATCTACTTTCTGAAATTTGAATAATTCTTTTTCCGAGTCATGAATGTTTGCATGAATTTCAGGATCACTAAGTACATCATGGATGTAAGGATTCGACTCGTCAAGGTCCATCGAGGTAGGTACAAGAATTATCTTTGAGGGACACTTCATCAAACTTTCATTAAATTCTTCAATTTTTGTATCAAATGACTTATTTTTGTCAGCTACTGCTTTCAGGAAAGTGGGATAGTCATCGACGGGAGTACCTGGATGGGCGCTGGTGGATGGAAAAGGACTCCTACTTTCATCAGGGAAAGGTAAGTCGGACAATTCAGGTAAGTCGCCCACATCAGGTGTGTCTTGAATTTCATCCTGAATTTCAGGTAAGATGTCATCATTTTCGAGTTCATTTCTAAGGACGTCAGGTATGTTAGGTAAGTCAATATCAGGTAAGGGTAGGATGTCGTCATAAGGGTCGATAAGGGGGTTGCTAGGAGAAACAACCTCGTCAGGATGAAACGATGGAGGGGATATGAGTAGATCCATAAGGTCCCTATCCATCGCTGGACGATTTTCCCTTTCATTAGTCTGATCAGAATTTTCGGGTTCCGGCTGGACTGGATTAACCGGAAACCGGGACAATGCATCCGCATTGGTGTTAATTTTACCCTTTTTATGTTTAATGTCGTATTCGAATTCTTCTAATTTCAGGCGCCACCTAATAAGTCTGGAGCCCGGGTCTTTGCAGTTGAATAACCATTGCAAGGGTCGATGATCGGATAGGATTTGGAAGTGATTACCGTATAGATAAGGCCTAAACACTTTGGTTCCGAAGACTATAGCAAGGCATTCTTTTTCAGTCACACTATAGTTACATTCCGCTTTATTAAGTGTGCGAGACGCGTAGGCAATAGGACGATCTTGACCAACTGGGCCCTGTGATAGTATAGCGGAAATCGCATAATTGGACGCATCGCAAGTCAAATTAAATGGCTTAGTAAAGTCTGGATATGCTAGGACAGGTGCAGAGATTAGTTTGTGTTTCAAGGATTCGAAGGCAAGTTGTTGTTCATTTTGCCATAAAAAGGGAACATCCTTCTTGAGAAGAGATGTGAGGGGTTTTGCTAGTTTAGCGAAATCAGAGATAAATCTCCTATAGTAAGATACTAAGCCCAGGAATGATTTTATATCCTTTGGGGATTGAGGAACAGGAAATTCTGTGACCGCTTTAGTTTTTTCAGGATTAGTTTTGACACCATTTTCATTTATGATATGTCCTAAATAGGCAACTTCTTTCCTAAGAAACTCACATTTTTCAGGCTGTAATTTTAGATTATAATTACGGAGTCTGTCGAAGACAGATTTGAGATTTGCGATGTGTGAATTAAGATCATATGAGTAAATGACTATGTCGTCTAGGTATACAAAGCACCTAGTACCTTGGAGTCCTGTAAGACATGAATTCATCAATTTTTGGAAAGTGGATGGGGCATTTTTTAGCCCAAATGGCATTCTGGTGAACTGATAATGGCCTTGAGGGACAGAGAAGGCAGTCTTTGCTGCATCTTCCGGAGATATAAGGATTTGATGGAAACCAGATGCAAGATCTAAGGTAGTAAAGTATTTACTTTTTCCGAGTTGGTCAAGGATCTCCGATATTTGAGGAATAGGGTAGGTTTCCCCGATGGTAATGTCATTAAGCTTTCGATAGTCAATAACAATCCGCCATTTTCGTTGGCCTTGAGGGCCAGCTTTTTTGGGAACAATCCAAATAGGAGAGCTCCAAGGAGACGAGGAAGGTTTGATTATATTTTCATCAAGCATTTTGTTGATCTGGACTTCAACCTCCCTTTTGTGGCATTCAGGAAATCGATAAGATTTTGTATGAATAGGATTGTCACTATTAGTTTTAATCTGATGCTTCAGGACAGTAGTAAATGATAAGTTATCATCGGGTAAATGGAATATATCTGAATAGTGAGTACATAGCTCTAGGAGGGCGTCAGCTTCCTCATGGTTAAGGTGATCAATCACAATTGAATCTAAGACTGCGTCAGTGCGGTCCGACGTGCTTTGCGAACTTTGGCTTAGTTGCATCGCGCAGTGGTTTAGAGGTTCCAGTTTAAGACATAAGTTTGAATTGACATTGATTGGATGTTCGGATGTATTTACAACAGTTAAATTTACGCGCTTATTTTCTTTGACCTTAACAATGCAATTTGACACTAGTAAATTTTTGGATATATGTTGATCTTGAACGATACCTTCTACTAGGTTGGTATTATGGACTGAGCACTCGATAACCGATTCGGTACGAGGTGGAATGACATAATAAGGATCAAAAAAATGCAATTTAATGGTGATATTCTTAATTTTCAGAATGTCAGTGGTGTAATCTATTTTGCAACCGAAGGATGTGAGGAAATCCGAACCTATGATCCCGTCATAAGGTAGGTTTGCTTCATGGTTCATGACATGGAATTTGAATGACGCAGATTTTCTTTCTGCTAGTTTCAGTCTTAACTGGAAATGTCCTTCTGTTGAGGTAGGCGTGTCGCCAGGATCTATACCTTTGATTTTAATGGGTTCTTTGACAAGCTTTTGATTAATTTGGATACTAGATTTTTTAATCAGGCATATGGCAGAGCCAGAGTCTACCAAGAGCGTCAAAGGGATACTAGATACTTGGGATTCAAGGAGTGCATGAGGTAAGTATCTTTTGGATAAGTCTAGGTTTATTTCATAGACATTGGATACAGATTTACTGTGATCAGGATCATAGGTTCGGGATTGATGATTATCCTGAGGATTCATTTTTGGATTTGAACTGTCAGTTTGGGGCTGGTTACCCTGTCGGTTAGTCCTTGGATTTGAACTGTCAGTTTGGGGCTGGTTACCCTGTCGGTTAGTCCTTGAATTTGAACTGTCAGTTTGGGGCTGGTTACCCTGTCGGTTAGTCCTTGGATTCGAACTGTCAGTTTGGGGCTGGTTACCCTGTCGGTTAGTCCTTGGATTGCGACTGTCGGTTTGGGGCTGGCTACCCTGTCGGTTAGTCTTGGAATAAGAGTTTAGGCCTTCGATTTGGGGCTGTTTACCCTGCTGCATGACCTGGATATTAGAATTGGATTGTCGGCCTTCGATTTGGGGCTGGTTACCCTGCTGCATGACCTTGATTTCAGGATTAGGTTTTGGGCCTTCGATTCGGGGCTGGTTACCCTGTTGCATGGCCCGAAAACCAGACTTATTTTTGGTGCCGACGCCTACTGATTGTCTCGAGCGGCACCGTCCCGAGACGATTGCTCGTTTAAATCATCTTGTGAAACTTCTTCATCGATGGAGTCTTCGTCTACAGTTTCACGGACGTGATTAACCCTATTCCCGCGCGAGTTGTTAGCGTTAGATTGCTGTGGATTTGATTTTGACGCAAATCTATTATTATTAAATTCTCGTCGCTTACAATCTTTAATATCATGGCCAACAGTCTTGCAATAACGGCAAAACAGCTCACTGTTGGACTTACCTTGGGTCGCGGGTGCCGATTGCGTTGATCGGGAGCTAGAGCTAGAGGGGTAAGATGATGTAGGCGATGGCTTAGGTTTAGCACCTGAGTGCTTTGGATCCTGTACATTGCGTCTGTACAGGCTCTGCTGTATCCTTTCTTCGGAGACAGCCATGCTGATGGCTTCATTTAAATTTTTAGGAGACTTGCATCTGACAATGTTAGAGATTCGAGGGTGAAGCCCCATTAGGAAATGATGGAGGGCTAGGTCCTCCATAGCAGCACATCGGCCGACTAATTCTTTGGCCTTGGTATTTGACAAAGTTACTTCTGTCAACAATTGTGAGAGGCAAGTCTCGATTTTCAAAGAATATTGGCTCACATTTTCTTGCGGGGATTGCCTGCTTTCTTGGAGTTCAGTGAGGAGGTGAGCACTATGCTTCCTCTCACAAAATTGTGTTTTCAGGAATTGTTTCAATTGTTCCCAATTGGAAAACTCTTTGATAGAGCAGGCAACCTCCGCTTTTCCTTGAAGTACACTTAAAATATATTTAAGCAGAATTGGTTTTTGTGTTTCTGATGCGAGTTCATATGCGTTGTTACAATTAACGATGAACGAATTAGCGGTTTCCCTATTACCATCATAGGGTTTGATGAATTTGAACAACGTATTTAAGTCTACAATTTGTTCCGTCATTTTGTGCTTTTTATTAGATGTCGATGACGACGAAGTTCCTCGTGGAGAAAGTTGAGGAGTATTTTCTGAGGATTGTCCCGCTGTTAGGACAGCTGTCGGGGACGGAATGGTAAGTTTTAAAGCGTCTGTGTCTGTTTGCATATTAAATTTCCACCAAAAATTATTTCTTATGTAAAAGTAACCTGGACACTATCATTACTTTACAAAGATAATAAAACAAGAACCCTAAATACGGCCCTGGACAAAGCAATGACTAAAGAAAGACTTACAATATAATCAGCGTGTAGACGGCACAGGCAAGAACTGCAAATCGGCACATTCCGGATTGATAAACACGACGCGAACACTGGTTGTTCCGAGAAACGCGATACGAATGTAGGACCGTAGCGATGAACACGGCGTTTGGTGAAGATCACGTCCTTGTAGATGGTTCTCGCTGCGGACTCGTAGTAGGATGATGATCACGTAAGTAGTTACAGGAACTGCTGGAGATGTCGTCGCCGCTACTGCACCGTCGAGGATGGTGATGATGATGACCAGGTAAGTAGTTTCAGGAACCACCAGAGATGTCGTCGCCGCTGCTGTACCGTCGAGGATTGTGATGATGATGACCACGTAAGTAGTTTCAGGAACCACCAAAGATGTCGTCGCCGCCGCTGCACCGTCGAGGATGGTGATGATGATGACCACGTAAGTAGTTACAGGAACCGCTGGAAATGTCCTCGCCGCCGCTGTACCGTTAAGGATGATGATGACCACGTAAGTAGTTTCAGGATCCGCCTTTCGCTATCACGGAGTCACTCGAAGGTGAGTGAGTCACTCACTGACGATGATGATGTTGATGACGGGGATGAAGGGGTTGCTTTGCCACTGCCAGTCACTTAGGTATGAAGAGAAGACAGGAGATAACACAGTTCGGAAATTCACGAATTTCACATAAAGTTTCGTAAAGTTTTTCACTTTTCGTAAAGTTTTTCAACGTTTTTAACGACACTGGGAACTTCCGTATCCCACCGCTGCCACCAATGTTATGCGGCCCCTTTCGAGAGGGGTTTTAAAAAAAAGATTTTATTTATTTCACTTAATTGGATTTAATTTGGAATTACGTAATTAAAAGAATTGAGCCCGGAGACAAATTATGGACGCGTGTTGCTTGATCAAATGCTCAACCGAGACTGACTCGAAGTCGCTGCAAGAGCTGTGACTGAGAGGTGGAAAATGCAACGCAGCAGTTACTAGGCAAATTCATATACATTGAAGGGGTATAACAGTACGAGCATGAGTTATTCCCAGCGTCTCACGTGAGACCTACTCATTCCCAACGTCTCACGAAAAAATACTGGTGATAGTAATTTATTATGTGTCAATTAAAAGGTGATGACGAAAAATCCATCTTTAATGACAGCTGTCAAACTGAAAACGGTCATATCTCGGAAACTACTCGTCTCAGACCACTAGTTTGTATGGAGAAGTGACAGGTCTCGTTAAGATCTTCATTTTAGATGACAGCTTTCAAACTTAAAACGGTCATATCTCCGAAACTATTGATCCTAGACCATTAGTTTGTATGGAGATGTGACAGGTCTCGGTGAGATCTTCATTTTGGATGACAGCTGTCAAACTGAAAACGGTCATATCTCCGAAACTATTGATCCTAGACCATTAGTTTGTATGGAGATGTGACAGGTCTCGGTGAGATCTTCATTTTGGATGACAGCTGTCAAACTGAAAACGGTCATATCTTTGAAACTATTGATCCTAGACCATTAGTTTGTATGGAGAAGTGACAGGTCTCGATGAGATCTTCATTTTGGATGACAGCTGTCAAACTGAAAACGGTCATATCTCGGAAACTACTGATCCTAGACCACTGGTATGTATGGAGATATGACAGGTCTCGATGAGATCTTCATTTTGGATGACAGCTGTCAAACTGAAAACGGTCATATCTCGGAAACTACTGATCCTAGACCACTGGTATGTATGGAGATATGACAGGTATCGGTGAGATCTTCATTTTGGATGACAGCTGTCAAACTAAAAATGGTCATATCTCGGAAACTACTCGTCTCAGACCACTAGTTTGTATGGAGAAGTGACAGGTCTCGATGAGATCTTCATTTTGGATGACAGCTGTCAAACTAAAAATGGTCATATCTCGGAAACTACTCGTCTCAGACCACAAGTTTGTATGGAGAAGTGACAGGTCTCGTTAAGATCTTCATTTTGGATGACAGCTGTCAAACTGAAAACGGTCATATCTTCGAAACTATTGATCCTAGAACATTAGTTTGTATGGAGATGTGACAGGTCTCGGTGAGATCTTCATTTTGGATGACAGCTGTCAAACTGAAAACGGTCATATCTTCGAAACTATTGATCCTAGACCATTAGTTTGTATCGAGATGTGACAGGTCTCGGTGAGATCTTCATTTTGGATGACAGCTGTCAAACTAAAAATGGTCATATCTCGGAAACTACTCGTCTCAGACCACTAGTTTGTATGGAGAAGTGACAGGTCTCGTTAAGATCTTCATTTTGGATGACAGCTGTCAAACTAAAAATGGTCATATCTCGGAAACTACTCGTCTCAGACCACTAGTTTGTATGGAGAAGTGACAGGTCTCGATGAGATCTTCATTTTGGATGACAGCTGTCAAACTAAAAATGATCATATCTCGGAAACTACTCGGCTCAGACCACTAGTTTGTATGGAGAAGTGACAGGTCTCGTTAAGATCTTCATTTTGGATGACAGCTGTCAAACTGAAAACGGTCATATCTTCGAAACTATTGATCCTAGACCATTAGTTTGTATGGAGATGTGACAGGTCTCGGTGAGATCTTCATTTTGGATGACAGCTGTCAAACTGAAAACGGTCATATCTCGGAAACTACTGATCCTAGACCACTGGTATGTATGGAGATATGACAGGTATCGGTGAGATCTTCATTTTGGATGACAGCTGTCAAACTAAAAATGGTCATATCTCGGAAACTACTCGTCTCAGACCACTAGTTTGTATGGAGAAGTGACAGGTCTCGATGAGATCTTCATTTTGGATGACAGCTGTCAAACTAAAAATGGTCATATCTCGGAAACTACTCGTCTCAGACCATTAGTTTGTATGGAGATGTGACAGGTCTCGGTGAGATCTTCATTTTGGATGACAGCTGTCAAACTGAAAACGGTCATATCTTCGAAACTATTGATCCTAGACCATTAGTTTGTATGGAGATGTGACAGGTCTCGGTGAGATCTTCATTTTGGATTACAGCTGTCAAACTTAAAACGGTCATAATATCTCGGAAACTGCTCATCTCAGACTGAGGATCAACAATTTTATCGAAAAAAGTGTTGATTAACAATATTGATTATCTTGCCCAAAACAAAGCAGAGCTGGTAATAAGGGCAAGTAGCTGTGCCCCGCGGCTTCGGACGCGTTTATTCTATGGAAACGTTTAAAGGTGATTTATATCCCACGGGAACCGATTTATGGGTTAATATAAGTAAAAAAAGTAAAAGTAAAGTAAAAGTTCATTTATTGCTTGAAATACAATGTTATAAAGATCTTAAATATATTAAATTGGAATCATTGTTTTCTGCCTTTAGGCATGCAATCGTTTTAATACAATTATATAACTAAATTAAATTAAAAATAACACAAAATAATAAGCTTAATTAAAAATAAATGTCTGTAAATCAAACCGTAAATTTAAAATCATGTCAATCATTCTGTATAAGCTGGGTCAAGTAAAATATGAAGTAACATTTTTATCAATAATAAATTCATTTACGGTGTAATAGGCGGTTCTTGATAAGAATGATCTTAACCTCCTATAAAACAACAAACAAGGGAGCTTTCGCAGTGACTCTGGGAGTTTATTATATAAATAAGGAGCGGTGTAGAAGACGCTTTTGCGCATATAAGTAGTTTTACAGTCAGGGACACATACTTTATTATTGTCTCGTCTATTCCGTACAACGACGTCGGATAGTCTACAAAATAAATCAGCATTATTTTTTACCAGCATAGCCGTTTCCAGAATATACAACGAAGGAATAGTAAGGATATTGTGTTCTATGAAATAAGGTTTACAGGTATCTAGCACGTTAAGGTTGAACATCGCCCTAATACATCGTTTTTGATGTTTAAATACCCTTTCAACGTCGGTAGAGTTCCCCCAAAAAATCAATCCATATCTGACGCGAGATGCTATTAGACCATGATATGCTATAAGAAGTGTTTTTACGTTAACTGTTGGGGATAATTTATACAGAACATACGCAGTACTATTAATTTTCTTACATAAGAGCTCTATGTGCGATTTCCAGTTTAATTTTTTATCAATATTTAATCCTAAAAATTTCGTCGAGGTAACTTGTTCTATTATTGTATTATTGTATTTAATTTTCTTACATAAGAGCTCTATGTGCGATTTCCAGTTTAATTTTTTATCAATATTTAATCCTAAAAATTTCGTCGAGGTAACTTGTTCTATTATTGTATTATTGTATTTAATGTCAAAGTTTCTAGAATCAGCAGGGTCACGTTGTCGAAAATGAATAATTTTAGTTTTAGAGAGATTATTTTTTAAGTTATTGTCATCTAGCCAGGCTATTATATCACATAGGGCTACATTGATGTCACTTTTATATGTCGCAATATTTTTACATGTTATGGTCACTGTACTATCATCTGCAAACAAAGTCATGGGTTGTGTGGTGGCTTTTGGCAGATCGTTAATATATATTATAAACAAAAGAGGGCCTAGAACACTACCCTGTGGCACCCCGTACTTCATTATCCACTTTTTAGATGTAAAAGATTCTTCAGTCTTGGTTCTAGTATTAATATTGGTTATTTCTGTCATTTGTATTCTATTTTCTAAGTAAGATTTAATAAGTAACAAAACATTTCCTCTTAGTCCATAGAGTTCAAGTTTGCTTAGCAATATGTCATGTCTAATATAGTCAAAGGCTTGGGTCATGTCACAAAAAATCGAGCACGTTGGTATTCTTTTATCCATATTGTATGATACTCTATAAAGAAAGTCATATAAGGCCATATTAATTGTTTTATTTTTTCTGAAACCTGTTTGTTCTTTACAAAGTATATGACGAGCTTCAAAATAACTATTGATAGCATTGTAGATATATTTTTCAAAAATTTTTGAGATTACCGGTATAAGTGAGATTGGTCGGTAATTTTCCATGCTTTCTTTAGACTGTTTTTTATGTAAAGGTTTTAATACGGATACTTTAAGCGCATCAGGATAAACACCTTGCGTAATACTTAAGTTCAGCAGGTGACAAATTGGACCACATAAAGATTTAGATACATGTTTTAGAATTTTTGTTGCGATTCCGTCATATCCAACGCTATTGGTATTATTCAATGAGGCAATTATTTTTAAGATGTCATTTGGTATACAAGGTTGTATAAATAAAGAGTCTTTTTGGCTTGTTATCAATTTAGTGGGCTGTTTTTTAGAATCAGTAATGGGCGTAATCTTATCGATGAAAAAGTTATTAAAAGCATTAGAAATTTCACTTGGATTCGTAATAATTGTATCATTAATTTTAATTTTAGTAATTGGGTCCTTTGGCGTGTTTCTTTTAGAGCTATTTATAATGCTCCAAGATGTTTTTGACTTGTTCTTGGAAGAGTTTATTTTATAATTATTTTGTGCCTTTTGCGTAAGTTTGATAATTTTTTTCAACAATTTACTGTATTTATGATATTCTTTTTTATTATTTTCATTCGGCACTCTCCTATAATTCCAAAGCATTTTCCTTTTCTTTTAC
The DNA here is from genome assembly GCA_955876795.1 of Eupithecia tripunctaria. Taxonomy (NCBI): domain Eukaryota; kingdom Metazoa; phylum Arthropoda; class Insecta; order Lepidoptera; family Geometridae; genus Eupithecia; species Eupithecia tripunctaria. The sequence goes on along the minus strand of OY041609.1, from coordinate 7,745,153 downwards.
AACTTAACTTAATACCACGTGATATCCATTGAACTGGTCTGGTTGTCTTAATAGTGATTAATTTAAGAGGGAAACACAGATCATAAAACAGTTTAAATGTTTTTATGAACTCATTATAAGCGGCATTACAGTCCTCTTCGTTGTATATTTCGGAAAAGGAAATGCCTTCTAAGATGCGTGTAAATTTCCTTATATTGTCGACTGAATAATCCCGTCTGATAACTTTCCAATACTTCATGATACTATAATTATGTATTGGACAAGTAATAAGTTGAGCGGTGTGATCCGATAACGCGAACTCTATAACTTCAGTTACACATGATTTTTTGAAACTATGCGCAAAATTATCAATGCACGTTTGGCTCCTTATTCGTGTAGGTTGCTTCAAAGCCAGCTTAAGATTAAAATTTAAAAGCAGACATTCAAAGTCAAGCGTTACGTTATTCTTTTTTAATATATTAATATTAAAGTCACCAGCTACAAGAATATTCTGATAACTCTTTCGTGATAGTTCTTGCAATGTTTTCTCAAAAGTTTTCATAAACAAATCTAAGTTTTCAATTTTAGGTATTCTATACACACAAAGGATAACAATGTTGAAGTCTATAAGTTCCACTGCACAGCATTCAAAGGTACCAGCTACAGAAAAATTTGAGATTTTCTTTAAATTGTTCCATTTGTATCCATTTCTTACTAAGATGCATGTTCCTCCTCTTTTGCTATCTTTGCGACAAAAGATAGAGGTTAGAGTGTAGTTAGGGATTGTCAAATACTGTTCATATCCTTCCATCATGAAATGTTCCGTGATGCATACGACGTCAACTGTTTTCTCTTTTTCGGTCAATTCATCCAGGCATATATCTAAAAGATCCGATTTATTCAGCAGTCCAGCAATGTTTTGGTGTAGAATATTCAATTTATTGCTCAAGAAAAAACTGATTTTGTACTTCGTATTCTTCATTTTCTACATCTTTTATATATGATTCTCTTTGCTCTACATATTTCTTTAAGTTACATAGGAGGTGGGCTAAATCTTGCATAACAATACGAAGTCCATGATTACTTATCTTTCCAGATGGTTTATGGAACATGTTGTAGTCATATACTAAATGCCTATTTGTATCTAGGATGTATGCGTATTTATAAGTTTGTATGTCATGGTAGAGGAGGTTGTTAAAAATTTGAATTCTTTCATTTATTTTCTTCGTGCCATAGCCATAGTTGTAAATAGGTGCACATATTATAACATTTGTCCCTGTTATTTCTTGAAGAGTTTCCCTTATATTTCTCAAAAGTTCAGTGTTATCACATGACTCCTGAAAATCTTGGTCACCCATAAGTATTATGCAGTAATCCCTCATTGTATACTCTGTTAGTTTGGTTTTAAGTCCCCTTAGTAGTTGTCGAGTGTATGCTTGGGGGGTTAAGTAATGACATAAATTGTAATTATTTTGAATGTAGTCTTGGGCAATGGTAAGTACTTTATTTTCTTTGTTCTCGCTAATTAAACATATCTTTGGTCTATTTATCAATGTCGTTGCCTTATTTTTCGTGTTGTTTGCTATGTTTCGAATTTTGTAATGGGTTTTTTGCTGATTGTCCGTAAGTAAAGTATTCGTTTGTGTGCGTTTATTTTCTTTAGTAGGTGTTCGCATTCTCATAATGATCTCTGGAATAATTGTGTTTGTGTTTCCTGGTCCTTTTGGTGAAATTTTATGTTTTCTTTTTCTGTAATAATATTTGTTTGTGTCTCTTTATGAGTTTTTTTAGGTTTAGGTTGCAAATTAGCACTTTTAGACTTTGGTGTCGTTTTTGGGGAATTTTTCGGAGAGTTACGACCAAGTTTCATACATAGGTCATTTTTCTTTTTTAAGTTTTCCACATTCTTTCTAAGATCCTTATTTTCTAATGACAATTTCTCTATTTCATTATGGGCACTGTTAAGTTCAATTTGTAAGGTCTCTATTTTATCTATGAGATTTTTCATTTCTTCGTTTAGATCACCCGATAGCTCCGGGAGGCTACCTGTGGTGACATCTATCGTGTCTGCGCTCATTTCAGCTTCGGTTCGGGTAATATTCAATTGAGTTACCGCACGCCTTACTGTGATATAACTCTCATTATCACCCATCTTGATAGTTTAGTACCACTCGTATTTAGTAGATGGCACCTTGACGAGTCTCTTGTTGAATTTTGAAAAAAAGCAAAATTAATTAATTTGTCGAGTTTCGAACCAGCTTATGTCACATCAACCACATGTGCATAAAACTGAGACCTAACACCGCTAGGCCAATAGTGATTGTAGTAAGGGAGTCGAAATTATGTATATGGTAATAAAAATGTCTCTGATTGAATTTGAAAGTTCGTTACATTAGAAATGCAAGTTGAGTCACTATTTTTAACTTTACCCTCGTTCATAAAAATGTCTATGATTGTACACTGATATTATTAGAGTCGGGTTGTTTAATTCTGGCGTAAATCTACTTAAAGCTTTACACTGTCAGTTTTGGTTCGCAGTCACAAATCACAATTACAAAGTTATGTTTATTATTAGGTTTTCACAGCACTTAGTTGTCTTTTCGTGAGTTTTTTGGTAATACACATTCACTTTAGTTTCTCCGTAAGTTCGAGTTTTTTTTATTGGATAACACTCACGCGTGGGTTTTATGGCGTTATTATTCTTGTTATATTATTATTTGCATTGTTTTTATACTTTAAACATTTTATTTAATTAAATTTCCGTAGAGTCGATGTTTACATGGCAGTAGCGCCATCTGTCTTTGTATGTTGTCCTGTGTTAATATGTAACCTTTGTTTGATTCCAGAATTAGGAATGCAAAATTTGAGCCCGATCCGTTCAGTAGCTTTAGCGTTTATAATAGTAGTGTGAAAGATGATTGATATACTTAATGCAATACATGACATTGACAATATAACCCGTAGGAAACATCTGCGCACGCTCAAGGCAGAACAGTTCCGCGTTCAGGTTGTGAAGTGTCTGCTCGGTGAGCCGAAGCAGCTCCACAATTCAGCTGTACTGAACTAAATAGTAGTGAATAAAAGTCACTTGAATATTAATTGCCTGTTTCCTTTATAGAATCCCTCAACATCAACATCGACTGCTATCCTGGAGGTTGTGGGGCAAAATTTAGTTCATACACAATTAAAGATGAATGCAGTATTCCAACAATAGGCTGTACCATAGAAGTTCATACAAGCAAATACCAACAAGGTACGTAAAATAAGTGTCTAGAATTAGCTTTTCACCATTCTCGCTGTAAACTTGTTTACTCAAATATAAAATAAAAGTTCTGTAACTCAACCCGTCGTAGTAGCAAATTCGCAAAAAGAGATTATTTGCTATTTATTAGACCTTTCTTTTTCTCACTAAAGTTTTTAAGGTTTTGGTTATAATTATGTCAATTTAAAGGGTTCTGTACCCATTGGGTAACCGTCCCGGTGACCGGTAACGGGACCCTATTACTAAGACTCCGCTGTTGTTCATTGTGTTTTTTTAATTTTAGTTTGAGAGCTGTCATCCAAAATGAAGATCTCATCGAGACCTGTCACTTCTCCATACAAACTAGTGGTCTGAGACGAGTAGTTTCCGAGATATGACCATTTTTAGTTTGACAGCTGTCATCCAAAATGAAGATCTTAACGAGACCTGTCACTTCTCCATACAAACTAGTGGTCTGAGACGAGAAGCTTTCGAGATATGATCATTTTTAGTTTGACAGCTGTCATCCAAAATGAAGATCTCATCGAGACCTGTCACTTCTCCATACAAACTAGTGGTCTGAGACGAGTAGTTTCCGAGATATGACCATTTTTAGTTTGACAGCTGTCATCCAAAATGAAGATCTCACCGAGACCTGTCACATCTCCATACAAACTAATGGTCTAGGATCAATAGTTTCGAAGATATGATCGTTTTCAGTTTGACAGCTGTCATCCAAAATGAAGATCTCACCGAGACCTGTCACATCTCCATACAAACTAATGGTCTAGGATCAATAGTTTCGAAGATATGACCGTTTTCAGTTTGACAGCTGTCATCCAAAATGAAGATCTCACCGAGACCTGTCACATCTCCATACAAACTAATGGTCTAGGATCAATAGTTTCGAAGATATGACCGTTTTAAGTTTGACAGCTGTCATCCAAAATGAAGATCTCACCGAGACCTGTTACTTCTCCATACAAACTAGTGGTCTGAGACGAGTAGTTTCCGAGATATGAACATTTTTAATTTGACAGCTGTCATCCAAAATGAAGATCTCATCGAGACCTGTCACTTCTCCATACAAACTAGTGGTCTGAGACGAGTAGTTTCCGAGATATGACCATTTTTAGTTTGACAGCTGTCATCCAAAATGAAGATCTCATCGAGACCTATCACTTCTCCATACAAACTAGTGGTCTGAGACGAGTAGTTTCCGAAATATGACCATTTTTAGTTTGACAGCTGTCACCCGAAATGATGATCTAACCGAGAGCTGTCACTTCTCCATACAAACTAGTGGTCTAGGATGAGTAGCTTCCGAGATATGACCGTTTTAAGTTTGACAGCTGTCATCCAAAATGAAGATCTCACCGAGACCTGTCACATCTCCATACAAACTAATGGTCTAGGATCAATAGTTTCGGAGATATGACCGTTTTCAGTTTGACAGCTGTCATCCAAAATGAAGATCTCACCGAGACCTGTTACTTCTCCATACAAACTAGTGGTCTGAGACGAGTAGTTTCCGAGATATGACCATTTTTAGTTTGACAGCTGTCATCCAAAATGAAGATCCTCATCGAGACCTATCACTTCTCCATACAAACTAGTGGTCTGAGACGAGTAGTTTCCGAAATATGACCATTTTTAGTTTGACAGCTGTCACCCGAAATGATGATCTAACCGAGAGCTGTCACTTCTCCATACAAACTAGTGGTCTAGGATCAGTAGCTTCCGAGATATGACCGTTTTAAGTTTGACAGCTGTCATCCAAAATGAAGATCTCACCGAGACCTGTCACATCTCCATACAAACTAATGGTCTAGGATCAATAGTTTCGGAGATATGACCGTTTTCAGTTTGACAGCTGTCATCCAAAATGAAGATCTCACCGAGACCTGTCACATCTCCATACAAACTAATGGTCTAGGATCAATAGTTTCGAAGATATGACCGTTTTCAGTTTGACAGCTGTCATCCAAAATGAAGATCTTAACGAGACCTGTCACTTCTCCATACAAACTAGTGGTCTGAGACGAGTAGTTTCCGAGATATGACCATTTTTAGTTTGACAGCTGTCATCCAAAATGAAGATCTCGTCGAGACCTGTCACTTCTCCATACAAACTAGTGGTCTAGGATCAGTAGTTTCCGAGATATGACCGTTTTCAGTTTGACAGCTGTCATCCAAAATGAAGATCTCACCGAGAGCTGTCACATCTCCACAAATCGCTCGATTTCTTTGGGGCAGGCAGGGCCAAAGAGTTGGTCTACAATGAAGACATAATGAATAAATTCAAAAATGTATATTGCAATTTCAGTTAAATTACACATAATTTATATACATTTTATTATACACAGGGTGTCCTACAACCATGCCACATGGAGCGGAAGTACTTAAATATTGTAGATAGAGTATTGTACTGAAAGAAGACTTCATTTTGATTTTAAAAACAATTACACATTATTCAAAGATTTTTGAAAAATCGCCCATCTAAATCACTAAAACCCGTAAAATTGTGATAAAACACCTTTTATTTGACTATTTCGATTTAAAGGCTCAATCGTATTATTTTATTCCAGATAACAATCATCATCATCAGCATATATTAGTCCACTGCTGGACATTGGCCTAATGAGCGCCATAGCGCCCTGTCTTCAGCTTGACGCATCCAGCATCTGCCTCCAGTCTTTCGCAAATCGTCATCCCAAGGTAACAATCATATCAAATAAAAGGAAGACCATGAAATTTTACATGTTATATAAAATAGTTACTGACCAACGGGACCAATTAGATAACCGCCGAGATCACTGGACCTCGCCCCGCTGATTTTTTTAATAGGTTATGTGAAAAAATTACCTTACTTTTATTCATAATTGTGGGCTAACATAAAACAGCTGCTAAATACTGTTATATCTCAGACTGACTTATGTCAATAGAAGAAGACAGAGCGAGATTGAGCAGTGTGCTGAGTTAGCATACTATTATGAATAAGGGGGTTAGTTTACAATAAGCAGTATGAAAATGTGCAGGAGTTACAAACTAAACTTGGTCCTGTAGTAACTCCTGCAAAAAAAACTGAACACCTTAAAAAGATAAATAAATCAACTGGTAACGAAATTATTAAATGAGTTAGAATTGGTATACAACAGAATGAATGGGCGGGACTTATTATTTTGAGCATTTGCTAAATTAGATTACCTGTAAGGAAAACGTAATTATTTTAATAGAATCTAAAATTTCATGGTCTTCTTTTATTTTAGATGCTTTGTTAAATGGAAAAACTAATCCATGCAATTGAGCCCTTACATGTCTGAAATCTTAAAGTTAACGGTGTTTTTCTTACAAATTTTCGGGTTCAATTCCCGGTTTAGGTGGATACAGGCGATTTTTCAAAAATCTTTGAATGCAGTTTTTAAAATCAAATTGAAATCTTCTTTCAATAAAATGTTATATAAATATAATAATATAAAATTTTATGTGGCCGTATAAATAAATTACTAGGGATATGTAATTTATTTATACTACTGTAGTAGCTGTCATACATTATTTTGTCATTTATATTTTATGTATTTATCAAACTATCAATTTACTTTGCTGCCAATGCCGATAAATACATATAACTATAGTGATAACTATAACTAATATTATAAAGGCGAAAGTTTGTACGGATGTATGGATGGATGGATGTTTGTTACTTCTTCACGCCAAAACTACTGGACGGATCTGGCTGAAATTTTGCATACAGGTAATTCTAATCCTGGAATAAAACATAGGCATACTTTTTATCCCATAAATCTGTTCCCGCGGGATGAAAATCACATTAAAATGTTTCCATAGGAACAACGCGTGCGAAGCCGCGGGGCGCAGCTAGTATAAAATACGCGTTTTCATCTGATATCTTATTAACTGACGGTACTTATCTATTTCAGATTACCTGTTGAACAATTCCACCGCCAACTGCGATCCCCAACTCACCCAGCGTGAGGATTAGTACTCAATATTTTAGAAAAATACTCAATATTTTTATTGAAGTTTTGTAAGTATTCATGCACCCTGCCTGTCAGATAGATTATGGCAGTGATCGTAATCTTAATCTATTAAGTAAGATTAATACTTAATCAGTAGGTATTTTATACAAAATTACAGCGAACTCTTGGGATATAAATAATAACATAACATAAGTTGTAAGTATTTACATTTCTAGATGAACTGTTTATAAAATCATGCAAGTAAATATTTCTGTATATTAAAAATAGTAAAAATAAATTCTTAATAGTAAGTACGTACAGCCGTTTTTTCATGGACCTACTATTTTCTCCTATTAGTAGGACCACGAGGAAGACCTTTTTCTGTCTGTCCTATTCTAGGGTGAATCAAAAATCTACCTCCTGTATAAGTTTCTCGTTACTCAGATGATAATGTACGTAATTAACAAAACTTTGTATAAATTTGACTAGGTTAAACTTAACATAAATAAATGTAACATTGGTACCCATCATGATCTAAAATTCACTTCGAAACTCGTTATAATTATCGTGCGTGGGTACCGATTTAAGGCATGTTGGTGGTTTATTATAATTATATTTTAAGGAACATGTAATCGTCGTGTATGCTTCGGATTATGTCACTACCTCATGCTTCGGATTTGATTAGTGTAATAAATTTGTAATGGTAAACGGTGTTTTTATTTTAGTCAACTGAGCCAAAATAACAAAGGGTATAATTATAATAGAATATAAATATTTTTCGAAAACTGTAGGTAGTAAATTTATAAGGGCAGCTAAAAATATCGATATCGATGAATGTGGTTTAGGGGTCACCCCTAAATCGCATTTATCGATATCGATATCGATGAATAAGCCGCAGCAGCACATCACTATTATTATTATTTTTTGTGTTGGTAGCCATGAATGTCTTTGTGACATGTGTCGTCTGCGCATGTCCAAATTGAAGTGGATAGGTTGGTTTTTCGCGATACATTCATAGACAGTGACGTTTGGTAGACTCATTTTATTCTAAGGAGGTCCCGTCTCTTCTTACGAAGTTATTGTATTCTCTTTGGCACTAACATTGTAACATTATTTATTAAATATTATTGGTTGATTTGTTTACAAAACCTGAACCAACACTTTTAGAGACCAAAACCGCAAGTCTCGCATAAAGCAATCTTACGAATTACAAACTGGCAACTGCTTGAGTTCATCTCCGGAGGAGCGACGAACTGCATTTGGGCCATTTTATAAAGGTACTTACTAAAACATTGTATCCCGTTATTTGGCGGGCTTTTGTAAGATGAACAGAAAACGTAACGTAAATTATATTAAGCCTGAAGATCCTGAGTTCCTCAAAGTTCTCAAAAAACAAGCCGGTTATGATGACCGAAACCATAAGTTTGATGAACTCCAAAATGATGAAAGGGATTTTGTAGATGATGATGAAAGCGAAAAACCGCAAGTTGTTGTTCTAAAGGAGGGGGATCTTACTGCTGAGGAAGCTGAAGTGGAACAGAAAATCTTGGAAAAAGTAGAATCCGAAATCCCTGCTGATTTAAGTCAAAGAGTATTGTTCAAACCAAAAAGCAGCAAACCACAGGATACAAATAGAAAACGAAAAGAAGATTCAAAAGTAAAATCAAAAGAGAAAAAAAGTAGACAACTATTGTCATTTGATGATGATGCTGATGAAGATGAGGAAACTTAGATAAAAGTAAACTCTGAATTAATCTAGATTTAATAACTTAATAAAACAATGTTTATTTCTAGCTTGGAATTTTATTCAGAAAATAGTTTTCTTAATGTGACACTTACCTGGGCATGTAACATTAAGGAATTCAAATTATGTAGAGGTGGTAGGTACTAAGTTACTTTTAAGGTACATTACTAGTAGTATCAGGAGTTACACTAACACAAAATTAACGTTTTTTTAACTGGTTCATTTAAATTTTTCTTTCTTGACACTGGTGTCTATTCAGATGTTGCCAAAACTCTAACCAATCTGACAGGACTAAAAATGATACCATCCTTATGATTTTGATTGATAAGACAGCAACATTTTTAGTACTGGCTAATTATTTTAGTTTTGGTGACATCTGAATTGACACCATTGCCTACTAATATTTCAACAGGTTCTCAATAGGCCACAATAAAGATAAGCATGGTTCACTAGACAATTTGTACATACAATATGCCTAGATTGGCTAACAGCTGGCTAAACACTGTTAAATATTTTTTTGTAATAATTATTTTACAAAGAGTCCATAACAAGATTTTTAGGCCAGTTTTTAACCAGCTCTAAGCTTCAACTATTTCTGAACTGACACAAAACAGAGTCACTTACAAGTCATATCTTAAAAAATATTTAATAAGAAAGTTGTAAAGTAAAGAATCAACTCAAACAGATTAGATTGGGACTTCACCTAAAGTTAATAACTGTTATTTAATAAAATAAACTAAAAATACATTACAAAACAGCAATACATTCACATCACATCTAAGGTGGGTTTTCTACATAGAAGTATACTTCTATGTTTTCTACATAAAATGGTTCTCTACCATACAGATAATTTTAAAATAACAACATGCAGTTGTATTTGCAATTAATTTCAGATCACAGTCTAAATCAACATTTTTATCATGAATAATAAATTGTAATTGTTTCACTACAGTACACACCAATACACGGGGTATAAATGCAACAAAATATAAAATTACTTTCAGTATGATAATAGCTTTTTCTAACTTTATTACTTTTGTACAATAACATCTAATAGCATCAAACAAAATGATTGATAATTAATATTAATAATAAACATATTTGTGATGACATCAGTTTACTATTTTAAGTATAATGTCAAGCTTTAAGCCTATTTAATACATCTAAAAATACAAGATTTACGGTCTTTGTACTGACCTACACTATTTACAAATAAATGCACAAAATACTTTGCAGTACTTGATTTGACTCATGATATTATTATGTAGAGATTGCAATTTTTATTTAATGCAATGAGATCAGCGTTCTCGTCTAGCCCGTTTGGCTCTTGCTGTTTGTGTGTTAGTTTGCTCTTCATCATCCCTTCTCTTGGTGGGGGCATGGGGTCTCATTAATTGACTCTGTGCAGTCAATTGAAGCTGCAATGCATTAGAGTTGAGTCTCTCAGCAAGCAGCAGCGGCTTCAAAGCAGCCATCTTATGGCTGTAAAGAGTAACTTTAGGCCTACTGTTTACAGCAGCAGTAAGTTGTTCACGAACACTCATTTCTGTGTTTTCTGTGTTGCTCCATTTCCCATTATTATCAGATTCTTTTTTTTCTTCTGCTTCATGTTCCATATGATCACCTGTGTCAGGTTTGCAGATGATATGAACCTGAGCTCTTACCTCTGCATCAAACTTAGAGATGGTACTTACAAGAGGCTTGGCCCAGCCAATATGAAGAATGGGTGTTTGACTGCCTTCCTCCCATTTGCATATTCCATCATAGAATCTGAAATTTGCATTTTATTTTTAATATTGTCTTTTATTTTTAATGTTATCTTATGTCCAGTATGTTATGTATGATAATATTTAATTATAAGCTATTCAATTTACCTCAGTAAAGAAGCAAAACATTCAGGATCTTTCAAAATTGACCTGGCAGAGTGGCCTGAGCTCTCAGCTTTCATCAGCTGAGGTATCAGTTCGTTGGCTATTTCTGAAAACTCTTTGTAGATTTCTTCATCATCCCGGGAATAGTTGTAACTGAAAGAATAAGAAAACCATAATAATAAATAACAACATTTATTCAATTAATCAGTACAGAGATAATTATGGGGATTATGGTTTCATTATGGCAAAACTTCCCTTGTGGCATGCATTGATGAAGTTGTTACAGATAATTTTAATGGAATGTTATTTTATTAGAAATATATAACCTCTGTGGCGCGGCGGGCGAAGGCCCGCCTGCCACACATAGGTTGCGGCGTTCGATTCCCACCTCGGGACAAATGTTTGTACAATCTGCAGATATTTGTTAAGGCGTTCGGGATGTTTTCTATGTATAATAAAAAATATATATCTATGTAGTGTATTTAGAGATGGGTTTAAGCCAGGCATTTACAGGGTGGATTGAGTAAATGTCTAATAAACATCTTTTTATGCCTTATAAATGCCCGATGACAGGGCAGAAACTATGCTTCTAGTCTTTAAACATTTTGAATTTTTTTCAAGAATTTTCTTCAAATTTAAAGTATTATAAGTTTTACTTCGTGATGTCTGAGAGTCAATATTATATTATTATTAAGTAAGTATGAATAAGTGGTACCTTGAAGCAATAAAAACCATGTACCTACTTAACATCTTAAGAATAAAACATTAATATGTACGTAGCATAGCTTGTAATACTTTAAATTGAAAAAAAAACAAAATGTTTAAAAACTACAAGCGTAGTTTCTGCCCTGTCATTTATTCAATCTGCCCTGTAAATGCCGGGCATAAACCCATCTCTAAGTGTATTGTATTATGTAAATCAGTTATCTAGTACCCATAACAAGCTTTGCTTAGTTTGGGGCTAGATAATGCTGTGTGTCCAGCACTATTATTATTTATTTATAAAATCTATTCGCAAGTTTCCTGATAACTTACTGTCTTATGACATCTCCAGCACTGGCCCAGGCATTAAATGCTTCCTTGTACATCTTCTGTCTATGATAATAACCACCCTGGAATGTGTATGGATAAACATGCTTGTCTTCATAATGTGTCCTTGAAGCCCTGATGGCCTGTGTGTACAATGTAGCTGCATCTGGCCTGGGTGTACCGTCAGATTTTAAATAAAGTTCTGAAGCTGGGTGCAGTTCTAAGTCTGTAGGGCAGTTAGACATCCGCAAGTACTCATTTAGGTCACCAAGATTTCCCAGAGCCATAGGATATGCATCCAGATGCCCTAAAATACAAAGCGGATTGATTAGTGGAATTTCAATAAATAATATAAAGGCCTCTTAAAGCAAAGAATTTACTTACCATGATCATACAACATCCATAGAAGTTTGTGTTGCATCTGAGCCACTTCATGGACATCAATTGTTTGTGTTAGAGTGGGATTTATAGATGATACAAGCGCAGCCAGCTCCATAAGCCGAGTGCACACCACAGGCTTGCCAGCCACATATAGCCAAGAACGTGCCTGAACACCTTCTCCTACTGACCTCCCTCTTTTGTCTTCATTTCCTTTTCCATGCCATGTTACCTGTAAAATTAGATGTGCAAAATCATTACCTGCTACTGCATATTTATATTCAAAGAAATTTAGAGACTACTGTTTGTGATGATAAGTGTATTACCTCAGCAGTTTCCGACCCTTCCTTGCCAAACACAACCCAAGCATGGTCTTCTGACAGAGCCAGATGGACATCCTGCTTCCCCAAGACCTGACAGCCTGCTGTCACAGCAAATGCAACACCAAAACAATCAAGTTTGTTTCCAGTTAGAAAGCTGTATATGGACTGTAAGTGAGCTCGATCCTTATAATAACTGCGGGTCAGCGAATTCCATACCACATCAGCTACTCTTTTTATCAGATCACGCGTAGCAAACGCGCCATTTAGCAGTTTGCTGTCAACGCCACTACGCATCATTGATACGAAACGATCATGAAGACTTTGAATTTCTTCCCAAGCCACAGATGGGAACTTTAATTTATTGGCGGCTAAATTAACATCTTTTTCGGTGTTTTTCACGTTCGTAAGATTGTTTTCTACGGCACCAACAATGATTGAAAACAATGCCAAGTCCACGTCATTTTCACTGCGTAGTTGCGCCTCAAACAATTCACATACCTTTTGTATGCTATCAATTGGAAAATAACGTTTAAATTCAGTTAATCCAGTCATTGCTACTCAATTTTCAAAACAACAACGCCGGCCGGAGTTCATTCCGACGCCATTTCATTCCATTTTATTTTCGTAAAATATTTTTGATTTGAAGTTTTGTTTGATGGAGACGTCTATTTATCAATTTCATTTATTTTTTGAGTTGTCAACACTAATGGCTCAAGGTGTTTTTACACTACCCTAGTTAGGCACATTTTTATGGTGGTCTACAAAAGTCCCACTGTTTGCCTAAGAAATAGATGCCCTCTATTCTCGATGCTGTTATCCATCATCCATACACAGCGCTCTGACGACGCGACGGAGAGGTAAAAGCTAAAAATAAAAGGATTGTTTTGCATACTAAAAAATCTGATAAAAAAAGCTACCTATATATTTTCACAGCCCAAAAAGACTAATGTATTTATCGCGGGCACGGCAGAAGCGACCTTTCAGCCCAAGGGGTTTGGCATGGGTTTTGGTTGACATATAATATTTGGCAAGGCTACATATACGTATTTACGAGGAAATATCTCTCACCACACCAGTCACCCATCAGTCAGTCAAAGCAACGGAACGGAACGGAAGCCTACGCTACAAAGTTCGTATCGTAGGCTGCAAAATCTTAAAAATAAATAGAAAATAGTGTTTTTGAAAAAGCAACCATAATAATCTATTATTTTTTTATATGATTCCAATGCACTCTTATGATTAATTGGTTCATGACAAAATAATGCTGTTTTCTCTCGAAGGATGTGAGTATTGTTTACAATTTCGTTTTGCTGATAAGTTACTTATTATTATCTTTGTTTGCAGTGTTTACAGTCGATAGGTCGATTAGGCATAGTGTTTACAGACCATTCAAAATTCACAACTGAGGACCACCTTTTCAGCTTCCCAGACACATATCAGCTCACTATAACTTCCAGTAAATCACCGCGCGTGATTAAAAGCACTATCTCAAACACGAAACGTGAAAATCACGAAAATGAGCGAAAATCAAGGATCTTCCTCTAACTGCCAGAGCAACGATATTTCTACAAAAATGGACACTAACGAAATGGTCTGTACAAACGTACCTTGCCTCTAAAACCTGTGTGTGGTCAACACAGGTGCACGCCTGTGTTGACCACATAGGTTTTAGATATATATTCTAAATATTTGTTACAGCTTAATCATGATTCAAACCAACAGGGAAAAAGAGAAGAAATTAAAATAAATCATGATCCAAATGTGACTCAAACACCACAAAGGCCTACCAGTCAGAATGTTTTTAGCAGTTCACATTCTGTACTATCCCGGATTGCTGGAGAAGTTGCTCTCACCCCTACTAACTTGCATACACCTTTGTATACTGCAAATCCCCATAACACTATGGCTGTCATGACTCCTGCGGCTAGTGGTTGTGATCAAGCAAAAAATAGCATTAAAATTCAGTAAGTTTATAATCTACAATTATGTGAGTATAATTTTGCACTGTCTACAATAGAGCCAATTAACTTTTTCAGAAACTGCGTATCCACGGTTAATCTGGGATGTGAACTAAAGCTACTGGAAATATACTGTAGGACAAGATATTCTGAATATAATCCAGCTAGATTTCAAGGAGTTGTGATGAAAATTCTTGACCCACGGACAACAGCACTAGTATTTAGGTATGATTCTTATATAATATGATTTATTTATGACATAGTCAGGTTTTAAAATTTTGCTATTGTTCATTTTATAATTTTATTGACAGATCTGGTAAAATTGTATGCACTGGAGCAAGGACTGAACATGATTCCTATCTAGCAGCCAGAAAATTTGCTAGAATTATACACAAACTTGGCTACCCAGTAAGTATGATAATATGGCTAGCTTCTACTAAATTTAAATATGTCAAAAAATAAAAAAAACACTGATAATTAAAGGATAATCACAATAAAATGCCTTAAATGAGTACCAACATTATTACAGGTCAAATTCTTAGACTTCAAGGTGCAAAATTTCTGTGCCACAGCTGACCTACGCTTCCCGATTAGACTAGAATCGCTGCAAACTGCACATGGCCAGTTTGCATCCTACGAGCCAGAACTATTCCCTGGGCTTGTGTACAGGATGGTGAGGCCCAAAGTGGTGTTACTGATTTTTGTAAACGGCAAGATTGTGTTTACAGGCAAGTTCTTACATAACACATGTTTAGATTATGCTTTCCCCTTATTATACAAATTTACATGAGTAAACTATTTTACAGGTGGGAGAAGCAGAAATGATATCAGTGAAGCCCTTGATATAATATACCCTATATTGAGAAGTTTTAGAATTAGTTAGTCACTATTTATAATGATATACATAGAGCCAGTGTCAACTGAAAATCTGTGTTAGCAATTATTAATTTTAATTTTAATTTATGGTAATAATGTTCAATATAAAGCTATAATTTTATTGACTTTTAAGTATAATAATAAGTTTTAAAAATATACCTATATGTTTAAAACAACATTCTGGTTTATAATGTTATTTATACAGGGTGTAACAAAAGGGATCGATCATCGCTGGCTGGGGGGTGAGGGAACTCAGTACAGTACCTATCGTTTAATCCCCATGTATGTTCTGTGATATTCACTGGTTCAAAAGTTCTTTGACTTTCAGTGCATAATGCTGTTTTTATTTGACTCATTTATTTTTGCCTTATCATTCAGTAATCTTTTCATTTTACATATGAGTTACTTTATTAGCTTATCAAAATTAAATTGTATTTTTTTTATTGACTCTTATATAAAATAAAAAATATCCATTTTGGTACTTATCTCTCATCTGAGCCAAATAAAATGTTCAGGGTTTATTCTTCATGAAAGCCAGTAGTTTTTAAGATAGTTTGCAGAAAAAAATATTATGTGATTATTTATTTTATGAAAATATTCGATTTTGAATAGAAATTTGGCTATAATTTTCTTCTTTGGTTTTTTTATAAATCTAAGACTCTGGTTGGTAAAGGGATACCAAAAGCCCACTATCGATCTTGTCAAAGAACAGACAGTGTCGCAGACCTAAATATTTTGGCTACAATGAGGATCAGTCACGATTTTTGTTAAGTATGTAGATCGATGACAGTAAAAAAAACATGACTTATGGTGAAAAAAATATCCAATTCGGACAAGAAATGACGAAGGTACAGCAATTTTACTGTAGCAGTTCAAATAACGCCCGCCAGTACCAGCCGCGAGCGCGTGACGTCATCCCACACATACCCGGGGCGCGACCCCGCGCGCGCTCTTCAGTTTTGTAGGTGTACTCCGTTTCCCGCGCAGTTCTTGAGCTGTGCTTGTCCCGGTCGCTTTGTTATAGATTTATTGTTGTGTATCAATATCCTTAAAAATGTCTTACAAATATTTTGTCGTGCCAAAGTGCAAGAGTACAAGTAGTAGTACGCCGGACAAACTATTTTTTCATGTTCCAACAGACAAAAAAGCTAGAAAAAAGTGGTGTAGTGTTATGAAGAGAGATCCTTTATCAAGCAAAAGTACTCATTACTGTTGCGAAGATCATTTCGACGTAAGTACCATTCCTACGTTATACCTTATACTTGACGTATACCTATTTCCTCGTATTATTGAGTAAATTTCACCTATTTTATCGATCAATAGAATCAAAAACCTTAAAACTTAATCCTTTCATGTAATATTGTCTCAACCTTAACACAATCGTATGAGGTAATAACAATAAACAATAATCAACGTAGGTATGATATTTGTAGTCCGGGAGACTACCGCATTTTTATCTACGATAATGAATACCTATCAACAATAGGTAATGATTCGAATTTTAATTTCTTTGCTGTAGGACCTATCTTTTGGATCTGCTTTTCTCAGTAAGTGACAGTATTATTTAACAATAAAATAAAGAATCTTTAAGCTGTTTTTACTTTTTACAGGTCGAAAATGACATGGAAAATTATATAAGGTACCGATTGATGGGTGGTCAACTAAGACTAAAAAAAGGAGTTCTGCCGCATAAATTTGACTGCCAAAGAAAGGATAACGCCGTTGTAGAACGGACTGGATATAAAAAAAGACAGCAGATTGAGTACTTTGAAAGAGTGCTTAATCTGGAAGTTGGCCATGAAAACCTAATAACACAAGAAGAGTTCGTGGCGTGTGAAACTATTGATTTTAATTCAAATGATACAGAGGTTATAAACCCGCTTGAAGAAGATAATGCGGCAAATCTACACAATGATCCTAAATATAAATCACTCGCAGTGCAAGTTAATATAAAGCCAAAAGTTCGAAGCAAGGGCATTAATACTGACGCCGGTTTTGACCGGGTTGAAAAGTTTGCTCTTAAAATAAAAACGGTGAAACCAAAAGAACATCGTCGGGATCATCATCGGGAACCAATGCATGATAGCTTCACATCTTACTCTAATACCTCATCAGTTTCTGCGAGCCTAAGTGGATTCAGTGTAAATACTGACGCCTGTGAAATGAAGCAACAAGTAGATACTGAGTTATTTAAGGAACACATGCAAAAAGGAACTTTAATGTCTATATCTAGAAAACCTAAGCTTTTTCTCGGATTACCATCGCAAGTGTATTTCTGTTTAGAATATTTGAGTGAAACTATTGAGAGACCTCTGATGGATGTATTATTGAGCTTGAAAAAACTGAGATGGCGTGAACCGAATTCCGTGCTTGCTGTTCAATTTGGAGTTTCGGAATCTACAGTCGCCAGGCATTTCAAAGAAACAATACCTAAGGTTGCTCAATGCATGGAGAAACTGATTTTTATTCCTCCTCGCGACGATATTCGCTATTGTTTAAGTATTCAAAAACCATGAAAGAATCCACTTTAGGTAGATTATCTGACTGTCCTTTTTCGAATCCATCTTCCAATCTGTTGCTCATTATTACAGAACACCGAAACAATAAACCGATAATGCATAAAACTTGAAAAAAAAACCGAGTGTTCGCTACTAATCACGAATGTGCGTACTGGACGACTGCGATCGCGCGGGGTCTGTGTGTGATGACGTCGTCGGTATCCACGGGCGGGAGGCGCGCGTTTTAAAATCAAGCCCGATAAAATATTAAATAACTTTGCCATTTATGGACGGATTTCAAAAAATCAAAAAGTAGTGTACTCAGAAAATCATAACACATGCAATGTAATAGTCAAAATTGGATTTTCCCGTTATGTGACTGATCCTCATTGCGAAATTCTGTCTGAAATCTTTGTTAAAAATTTTACGTAAGTCCATATAACTTTTGAACCAGTGAATATCGCAGAACATACATGAGGGTCAAATCGATAGGTACTGAGGTCCCCCACCCCCCAGCCACCGATGATCCAGCCTTATGTTACACTCTGTATAGTTAGTAAATTTTACGGGTGTCTTAAGAGGCGACTAAGCGATATCCACCTAGGGGCGGGCAGCAGCGCCCCCTGCAGAACAATTATACCATCAAACTATGATCCCCAACCCGCATGGCCAGCGTGGGGATTATGGGCATTACCCTCTAAGAGATAAGGCAAGGGGAGGCCTGCGTCCAGGACTTACACAGGCTGTTGAGGTAGTAAAATTAACACAAGTTTAAGGGATAAAGGAATAGCAGATCAATTTAACAAGCACCACATTCACAATAAGCAAACTGCTACATATGACGAAATTACGAGGGTGATTTGCTCCGTCCTCGGGGCGGCGGCGCCGCCGCGCCGCCGCGCCGGCCGTGTGTACGGTGAAGATGTTGCCAGCAACCATTTCGTGTTCGTTTGCTGAGCAATTGACAAATAGATGATGATAGTGGCGACTTTTCGATTTTCGTTCGATCCGTAGTGGTAGGTAAAATAGTGAGTTACCTTACCATACCCATTGATATAGAAGTATAACCATACCAATTTTTTCCTGTTAAAAAATACTGTTATTGTATTCTCTTTGTTGAAGAAGAATACAATTATCTATCTGCTATCCGTTCTTGGTCATAAATATCTGGCAAAATGATGCAGCATCAGCAACGCGAGGAAAAACAATTAGAAACAACAATACAAGCTATTCTGAACAGAGTCAATGACCTAAAAACAGCAACACAGGCATTGATTACAAAACTCGAGACCGAGTATGAAACAATAAATTGGCCAACATTTCTTGATAACTATGCGATTCTATCAGGACATGTAAGAAACTCAGTTCGTACAACAAACTTTGCCATTTCTCTCGTAACATTATGTAAATTCTTGTATTTTGAATTTTAGCTAACTGGCCTGAGTAAAATATTGCAAGCTGAGTTGGCTGCCTCTCTGAGGTCGCGAATCGTGCTGCCCTTACAGCTAGGATGTGAAAGAGATGAAGCTTTGGCCCGTTTGACAGAGGGCAGGGTTCCAGCATGCACCCATGATCTGGTTCCTGACTTGTTGCGTACAAAACCTGAGCCTCAAGCTGAACAGAGGCTGCAACAATTCAATCATAAAGCCAGCACTCTGAGCTATGAAACCGCACAGGTATGAATTTAAACTAAACCTATATAATGAGTCTGTGTACACACTTTGTATTTATGGATTTTTGTTAATGCAGTGCAAACATAACCTCACACACTTTCTAATTGTTAGGACGAGGTCAAAGTCAAAGTCTAAGTCAAATCGTTTATTTCTTTAGACTTACAAAATAAGTACTTAGACAAGTCAAGAGGAAAGGTTGATGATGATTAGGATTGAGGTAGGTTATGGGTTCAAGCATTATTTAATTCTTATACACTTCTATTTACTTTGTCATTGTTACAGAAACAAGTGGCTCAATTCACTAAAGTAGTGAGTCATGTCTGGGAACTTATATCTAAGGGCAGAGAAGATTGGGAAGGAGAATCTATGAGATCAGCAGGTAAAAGTCTTTTTTGTCATTTATTTATTCTAATGAACCCAAACAGCCTTATAATGGAGCTAACAGGGGGGGCTTTTTGCCATTGCAGTTAAGGCCACCTTGTTTCGATGATTTAGGCATTTTACTCGCCCAGTCGACTTGCATCCGCGTTACGCGGGAGCCGACTTCATATGAACTCCGGTGATCTTTATCGGCGGGCGAGAACGCCACAGTATAACATAATGCAGTAGGTACGGTGAGTTTAATTTTATTGACTGTATTCCTTTAGTATATTGATTATTTTATTGACTATATTCC
Source organism: Eupithecia tripunctaria (assembly GCA_955876795.1). Lineage (NCBI taxonomy): Eukaryota > Metazoa > Arthropoda > Insecta > Lepidoptera > Geometridae > Eupithecia > Eupithecia tripunctaria. The sequence goes on along the minus strand of OY041609.1, from coordinate 7,724,930 downwards.
CTTAGTATATTCTTTTATTTGATTGAAATGAAAGTTTATTGGATTTATGTAGGTATTGACTGTAAACATAATTACTCTTACTAAACTTTTTGAATAAGAGGTGATAATGATGATTGTAGGAGAGTTTGTGGTACATACCTAAAGAATACAAACAACAAATGAAAACAAACATAATTGTTATGTACAATATTTATTCTCATTTATTATACATACAGGTGGATTTAATATGAGGAATAAAATGCTTATTTTTAATTAAAATTCATGATAATTTAGAGTTCTAGTGCTGGGTCCAGGCTCATTTTCATTTATCCATATGGTCATATTATGTTATGACCCAAGTTTCATTTGGATCTTTATTAAGAAGTCTAGGTCCTCACTGAACTGCTCCGCGGGCAGTGCTGGATTTACACATTTGCCGCCCCAAAGCTTTACAATTTTTGCCGCTTCTACTAACTTCTAAATCTCTCTATAACTAGATACACTGTTCTAAATAAAGTAAATTCCTTTTTTAACCAACTTCAAAAAAAGAGGAGGTCCTTAATTCGACTGTTTCTTTTTTAATATTTGTTGCCTTAGAACTTTTGAAAGGGTGGTCCGATTTTCTTGTTTCACTTTTTATTTGAAAGCTGGTGCTTCCCGTGTGGTCCTATTTCAATTTGGATCCATGAAAAATCTTGAAAACTATATAATTCAGTTTGTAGTTTTCAACTAGGTAAATCAATTATTTTAGGGAATAATCTTGTTTCTAGATAATTTTTACAACTTTATTTGTTTATTTTTAAGCTAAGAAAAGCATAGCTTTGTTTTTACTGCACTACTTATAACTTCAAAGGTAGGCTAAGGACGATAGGTAGGTAAGGCCCAATACTGCTAACCATGCACCTGTCAACGTCGAAATATCCAAAAGTGGGCGGTTGAATATTTTGTATTTGCGTTTTGTACAAGCGAATCATGTACTTGCCGTAGAACTAGAATCATTTAATTTGGCAATAAGCTAGGACTAAAATAATGTTAATTTGTAGCTTATTCACAAAAAAAAAGTTTTATTCACGCCATAGACCAAACACTATAGGGTACCTATACCCACTTCCCGTTGACCTAGAATTTTGATATTTGACAAGAAACAAGATCTTACAAATATACAATAGAATGTCGCACTTGACATTTCATTGTACTATATGGTTTGTCGCCACGCCGCGCCGTAGAGGTTGTTAGTTTTTGAAATTTTGATTTTACAAATGTGTCTTTTTGGGTAGGTACATTTTATCTGTAGTAGTAAGAAAGAACTGAAACGGGATCAAATTCGAGGCAAACGGCTGAAGTAAATGTTGTCAGCGAGTGCAGGGAGCCGCGTAAACTTTACGTGTTTTTACAGTAAACATTTTGTGCGCCTGGGTATTTTGATAGTGACAAAAAGCTTGTAAAACCAATACAATAACGAGCGAAGCGAGATGAACTCGTATCTAAGAAAAAGGTAAGCAAAATTGTTCACATGTTACAGACTTTTACAGCCGCTGTCAAAAATAAAGGAAGCAACATAACGGCGAGCGGAGCGAGCCGCTTTTTGTTTAAGATTTTAGTGATCTTCTATCGATAAACGACTTGTAGACACACTTTTCTAGCCTGCTGCCGCAAAAATAATGTATGAAATAAACACACAAAAAAAACGGCGAGCGGGGCGATCGGTTAAAAAATGAGAAGTTTGGGTACGGCAATCAACATGCTCTGATGTAAGCGTACCACATATTGTTGATATGCAGTGCTGGATTAAGCCAGCACGGGGCCCGTAGCAAATGTGATCTAGAGGCCCTTGAATTGCATATTGTTTCAAATTTAGGATGAACGTAAATTAAATACTAAAGATTTCTGCTGTGGTGAGCAAAGTTACTTTAAACCAGGGTTAAGTTCTAATACTGACAGGCGGAGCAATACATTTTTGGTCTTATTAGGTACATTTTATCTGTAGTAGTAAGAAAGAACTAAAACGCTTGTAAAACTAACACAATACCGAGCGGAGCAAGCTGAACTCGTATCTAAGACTAAGGTAAGCAAAATTGCAGGCATGTTTCAGACTATTACAGCTGCTGCCAAAAACAAAGGAAGCAACAAAACGGCGAGCGGAGCGAGCTACGAATTTTTTTGGTTACGATTTTAGTGAAAGTCTATCGATAAACGACTTGTAGACACACTTTTCTAGCCTGTTGCGGCTAAAATAAAGTAAGACACAAATAAAAATAAAAAACGGCGTGCAGGGCGATCGGTAAAAATATGAAGAAAATGTGAGAAGTTTGGGTACTCAGCAAATAAAATAGCTAAGACAATGGTGAGCAGAGTGAACTGCACATATCTTTTGTAGTCAAAAACTTTTTACTCGCTGCTAAGACAAAAACGCTAGCAGCTCTAGAAATAAACGAAAAAAGGAAAGTTTTGTAAGCTTTATTGTAAACAATAACTATTTGGCAGAGGTACCACGTTCCAGGTAGGTATGCATCCAACAATTAATAATGGTGCGTGAAATGAAACACAAATCAACTTGCGCTGGATGAAGCTAAAGGTGCTATGTAACGATGTGAAGATGTTTTTCAACGATTTTGCCTTCTTAAATAGCAATGTATCTGCAATAATTTTACAACATATATAATGTTTGACATTTATATCATTTTGACCGCAAGAGCCTAGCGCCTGGCCCCCCTAGGCGCGGGGCCCGTAGCTTTTGCTTCTCGTGCTACGTGGATAATCCGCAACTGTTGATATAAGTAAATAATTAAAAGTTCAGTGAGGATTAAGGCGTCTTTTACTTATTTTCACATCCACGCCGATTACGCCGATCACGCCGACCCCGCCAACCAATTCGACGCTGGGCGCCGCCATCGCACCGATGAAATGAGCATCGGCGCACATGTCTAATACATACCTAAATTAATTATTTAGATTCTCAAATCGAAACGTCTCATTGGCAAACACAATATCATTTTTTTAAGGTATTGCATAGCTTCTATCGCGGGCCTTGAGCGCGGGGACCGAATCCAGAAATTCCGTAACGAAAAAACCTCACGCTCCCCACTCCGACCGGAACAGCGGTGATACTTTTTAGTTTTGCCATCTATCGATGAATAGTAGAACTTTTAATGACTTTTTGTAATATGACGTTTGTCTCTTTAGTTCAGCAACTCGCCTCTAGATGGCATTGCAATAGCTTTACCGCGGCAGTCCCCGAGTGCGACACGTCTTTTTTTATGATTAATAATATTTTCTAAGTATAATGTTGAGTAGTTTTTTATACTGCAAAGTATAAAAAACTACTCCTCAAGTACCTAACGAAAAGGACACGTAGTCAGTCGAGGCGGCAGTAACAGGCCCTCCCTAGGCGGCAAGAGTGGGGAAGCGGCTGCTGCCACCGGCCGCCGGCCGCCCCGCTCCCACGCCACCGCAACAAAAAATTGGTAAAAAAATTGGTGCGCAAAAAAAATTGGCGCACTAATTTTTTTTGGGCCAAATATGCCGCCCCCTCTAATTTTGCCGCCCTAAGCTTCAGATTCTATGATAAATCCGGCCCTGCCCGCGGGTGACGGAATAGGACCAGATTGCAAATTAATAATGATTTGCGATAAAAAATTCTCATTTTCTTTATTTTCGGATTTGGTGGATTCGCATTCAAATGCCAGATTCCGTATAGGCATACCACGATATGTCTGGGGTTGACGATTTCTGGCAGCAGACAGAAAATAATTTACATAAATTTAAGCTAATAAAAAAGAAAGAAAATAATTTACATAAATTTAAGCTACTTTAAAAAAATATTTAATTAAAAACTGTTTTTATTCCTTGCAAGAGTTCTTAGATCTATAAATTTGTATTTAATGTGTTTATTTGTTTATTATTCCATTTTTTACTAATTTAATTTATTATTTTTGTAATTTGATTTATAAAAAAATATAGTAGCATTTAATTTTGTTGCTGTCATGTTAAATTTAAGTTTACAACTCTTTAATTCTAATAGGTACCTATGTACCTACTATGTTACTACTACTATGTTACTAATATTAATATGTATTGTAGTGCCCTAACCGGGTCCATGTTTGAAAGTATTTGTAGGTACCTATTTACTTCTTATCTAACCCACAACATGGTGTCAATAAACATTTTGAATTTGAATTTGACATTTGTGGTAAAAGTGTGATAACTTTGATTTCCAAAATTCATCATCTTTTTCGATATGTACTGGTTCAGATCAATTTTATTTTATTTTCGTAAATCACTGCACGTCGCACGTCGCGCGTCGGGCAGGAAGAGTACTGGCACAGGTCCGACGTCGGTAAGCGCCACCGCGCGACTGACGAAGCCCGCGGACGTCGCGCCGCTCGCGGTTTTGTAGGTTTTTAGGCATCATTAATAGGAAAATAACACTACAACATCCACCTCAGCGATTTGTACTAGAAAAATGATTTATCTAAAGATTGGTGTAAAAATAAGGTCAATAAGTTTATTATTTTAGGCACAGTATTGAAAATGATTTTTAAAAAGAGGCAACTTTGGTATTTTTTTCTATCGAGCGAAGTTCATCTGATTGTGTAAATGTAAGCGAATTGTACTCTGTAAGATCCTCAACTGAAACATATATTTTTTTCAGAAATTTACGTCAATTTTTGACTGATTCATATTGATTTTAAAAACAGCATTTGCGGTATAAGGCGCCCTTAATTGTATTGTATCACCTGCCCAGCCAATGCGCTGCACCTGAACTATGTGCACCTGAGGCCATGAAAGTGCAAGAACTTTCATGGCCTTACCTGGGCAGTGGATTCATTATTATGATAATGCTGTGTGGATTGTCAAGCATTATTTATTTATTATAATATTTTGGTATCCAACAAAGATTTAAATCGTTAGATACACCCTTACGCCCAAAAACTGTAGCATTGTCTTTGAATCTGTTCATTAACAAATTGCCAATGCACACACACTATCAGTAGATAAAATGAGTGTTTTGTCAATAAACATAACTGTTATTATAGCTTTTTATTGTGCTATCACATTGCACTTACTTTTGTGAAAAAGCACACCACAGAAATACAATAAGACAAGTTTGTAAGCTCACAAACTTCGTTTGGCAACAAACATGACTCAGTCTTACTACAGAAAGGGCCTATCTAACTATTTACATCTTTGGTATTCAATAAGTTAATTTATTGTTGAATACCAAAAATTTATTAATTATCTTCTACTATCTACTTAAATTTGCAGGCATGCAGCCTACGCATAGCATGGCAGATACCCATGCATTAGTTACAGCAGTAGGAACAGGCAAAGGACTGCGGCCGGGCATTCCATCTGTCATGCCACCAGGAGTAGGGGGACCAGGCATGGGCCCTCGAGGACCTACACCACAAATGGGCCCAGCACCCTCACTACCTAAAGCGCCATCAGCTATCAAAACTAACATCAAAGCTGCTAATCAAATTCACCCTTATCAACGCTAAATAAAAGTATATTGTCAGTTAAGTATGTTTTATTTCAATATAAATACTCAAGTTCTTAAATTTTTGGTCGATTGTTAGTTCATCGAAGACAAAAGTAGGCTAACCATAACAAAATTAAATGCAATAAAATGTGCAATCATTGAAATTGTATTTGGTGACAATTAATATATTCATGTTAATACTGCTTTATGCATAAAACAAATGTTAACTAGCTAACAAGATCTAAATTGCAATATATCCAAAGAAGAAAGCTAATAAGTAACTGAATGTAAGTCATTCTAGTCTTGTAGCATTTCTTGTGCTTATTCCACTAGAAGCACCTTTCAAATACACTGGATAACTGGACCCTGGATCCACTAGCAAGGCCATGTTTACTCACATAGTTGTGAAAAGCTTAGTAAATTAAAATTCTTGTTGTGACTTCCTTATACCTTAATCTCTAGTTAAGTGTGTTTACCTGTAACAGAAAAAAAATGGAATGACAAGAGACAAAACACTGCTTAGCAATAGTATAATCTGGGATCATGTGGCGAGGCCGCTTGCGATGCAAGGTGGTGTGTTCAGTTTCCGCCCCAGGGACATCTTTTTGTACAATCGGCAGATATTTAATTAAACCAGGTGTTTAATATGTACTATAAAAATAATCTTTGTATGTTATCTACTAGCACACATAACACAAGCTCTGCTTACTTTAGTGCTAGATAATACCATGTGGATGGTCCAGCATTTTTTATATATTACTAGGTGCGCTCCGCGGCACCGCCTACATGGTTTTTTTTATGTCACATCCCACAGGAACAGGATATCCTATGTCCGTCTCCTGGTTCTAAGCTACCTCCCATCCCAACCAATTTTCAGCCAAATCGGTTCAGCCATTCTTGAGTTATAAAATAGTGTAACTAACACAACTTTCTTTTATACATATATAATTTAATATAGTTTATGGGGTTTTAGAGCTTTGTATGCTGGATAGTGGAAAAAAAAAATTGGGCTTCAAGCTGACGCATTCATGACTTTTACATAATATTATTATGTATGGATGGATGGATACAACCCTATAAACAGTTATACTTACAATGTCGTCAATCTTGAGAATTGCACGCACTGTCTCAGTAGCGAGTCCCAGAGCGGATGCTGTGACGTGCAGAGGCTGCAGCACGTTCTCCTGACGCATGTCGGTGACGCGGCCACGTCTCACGTTGACGCCAGCGCCGGACGTCCCGTCAGCTGCGGTAGCGTGAGCCGCACGGAGCTCCGTTACAGTCTCAATGGGGTTCAGACCTGTACGATAAAATTAATACTGTAATAAGTGTATTCACGGCAGCAAGTAAATCATCAGCACAGCTCTCTACGTGTTAATCATTCTCACACACGATAACGATAACGCGAAGATTTTCGCTTACGCATCAAGTCTGGTCAAGCCGTTCGTCTTTTCGCAAACACGAATGCCATAAAAGGGTTTTATCGCAACCATGTTCGTGCGGTTGGCTACACTTCGCGCGTTTTGGTTTACAGCGAGACGCCGCCGCCGCGTCGATCGGCTTGCACGTATTTTTGTATTCATTATGAATGTAAGCGGGTTAACTACGAACCAGGATTGTGTCGGAAGAACACCAACGTTTCACGAGGGACATCTTCAGGGCGAGAGCGGTTCTAGACGCGCGCGTACCGCATTCTAGCACAGTTTTGAGTACACGGAGTATCGGAGTATCGGAGTATCGTTAAAAGAGCTCCTTGTCCCTACAATAATGGTCCTTTGCAGGACTCGAGACCTCCCCCTGATAAGCGCCTTAATGGCTTTTATCTCATGGGGTTATCCCCCATGAGATATATATCCACGCTGGGCATGCGGCATGGATTTAACTTATTGGAAATATATTTATGATAACGTTATAAGAGGATGGCAACTTGAAAAATGTTTTTATACTGGGAATTATTTTAACCTACATTTCCAAGAAGGAAGATTTTGTCGTTGGTCGTACGATCTATTGCGAAAAAGCATTTACATACCTGCATTTTCGGCTAAAGTGGAAGGTATGACTTCTAGCGCGTCCGCGTAGGCGCGCAGACAATAATGATCAGCACCGGGCGCGGTTTGGGAGGCGCGGGCGAGCACTGCCGCGGCCGCGGCTTCGGGGGCGCCTCCGCCGGGCAGGAGCGCGGGGCGGCGCGCCACGCAGCGCACGGCGCAGAGAGCGTCGTGTAGGGAGCGCGCTGCCTCGGCCACAACGGCGCTGGATGTCCCACGGACCATAACGCTGACTGTACGACCGCCGGTGTTGCAACCGGTCATCTGAAATATTCATTAGATAATGAAATATCGGAATCAGTCCGCAAAAACGGATTATGATAAGTACAATAATTTTCGTAATAAAAGTCGGGTATCCAGTAGGTAGGTACAGAAATACAACATACCTACTTCTAGTACAGGGATCGGCAAACTGCGGCTCTTCGGTTGTGAAGCTGCGGCTCTTTAGTTCCATACGCAAATATTATTTGACCATATCAGATCGACATATTCGTGCGAGCAAGCGTGGATATAACATAGCATGGATAAAAGTAAAGTAAGAAGCAAAATAAAATTTAGAGGCGTGTTTGAAACTTTAAAACAACAAGTTATGCTTATGAGCCATACAAACTTAAAAATGCAAAGCCAACACTCCCATTGAATTGTTCCATTTTAGCAAACAAAAGTATATAGTGTTATTTTTTTAAGAACTATTTACGTTAATTAGTAAAGTTAAAATTTTCTATTTGAACAACTAACTACACAAGGCCATAGCTCCCATTGAATTTATTTTCTCAATTGTTTGTTATTGATGCACAAGTTCATATAGTAAGTACATAAATGTTTTGTTTTTATTTAAATAATACCCTCTTATTTATATGTATACCCATTATAATCTAATTTATTGTGAAAAAACACTACATAATATGTATATGAATAATTAGACATTTTTCTTATGAATAAATAGTTTTTTTTTATCAAAAAACTTTATTTTTGCAATAAAACAAATTTTAGCTGTTTAAAAACTTTGAAATTTAAAATTGTAATTTTTAACTCATCCCACTCAAAAGGTTGCCGACCCCTGTTCTAGTAGATAGAGGACAGTAAATAATGCTAAACAACTCAGACACGGCATCATCTAGCCCCAACTAGAAAAGCTTATGTTATAGATAACATTATACTTTGGTATACTAATGTTGTTGACTAATGGAAAACCAACCTTGATATATTTCCCTGATGGCTCACTAACTTCCTCCACCAAGTCTACATTGACTAGGTTCTCAGCAGTGAAGTGATCCAGAGAGGCAATAGGTCTGCAGCCAAGAGTCTTGCAAACAAACTCGATGTCTTCACGCTCAATGTCCTTGATCACCATGGTCTTGATTTTGTCTAGGAAGTGGATAGCCAGGTCACTAAGAGCATCTCTGCAACATATTATAATCACACTAATATTATAAATGCGAAAGGTGGATGTTTGTTACTTATTCTTTCCAAAACTGTTCTACATCTCAAGTGGAATTTTTTTGCATTAATATGAGTACCTATCTATTTTTTCAGACCTTTTGGTAAAAAATAGGCTGGCTTGAGAACTCCTTTATACGTCGTAGCTCGGATAAGATCGGGACTAATCTAACTTTCATTTATATTCAGAAGCCAGGTTGAAACCAAAGTTAAGAGTATCCTTACCTTAAGATTGATTTCTGTACAAGCAGCACATTGCATCCAGCTTTCTTGATCTGTTTCACAATGTTAAGAATGTACTGCCGTTCTTCTTTCAGCACTCGATCCATAGCGGCGTAATCAGACACGATAACATTGTGGTCCATCTGCAATTTTTTTTATTTATAAGACTTTTCTTCTACTATTTTGATAGAGTTAAACTTATGGGCCGATGAAATCACTCTTTCAGCTCTATGTAAACCTTTAGGGTGGCAAAATAAGTCAAAACTTACGTCAGTCTTGGGCGCCGAAATGCAAAACTGGATAAGGGCCACTTTAGCCTTTTCAATGCGATGAGGCCCACTGACATTAGCAGAACGATGGGGGATCACAAGACCCTGGACCAGCTCTGTGTCTTCCACTGTACCTCCAACACGCTCAGTTACTTTAACGTCACGTAAGTTTACGCGGGCGCCAACACCATTGGGAATTGGTTCCATGACTAGAAAGAAAAGTTGCATTGTAAATAACAATAATAATGTATATCAGCATAGGTCACACACAACATAAGGAATAAGAGCACAATGCTGGCTCAATGTCCTCATCACATCATCTTCACATATCCATCATATCATCGGGCATGTAGAATGTTAGTAAACAAACTGCCCATACTTAACCTAAAATTGACTTTCCTTTTACACATAATTTACACTATTTGTTGATTTCAGATCTATCTTTCAATAAATATTGCTTATACACCTTGTTTTGACATCTGAAACTCCATGCCAAGCAAGTGAGTTTTTGATAATTGTGTTGTGGTTTGTTTACTAACACTCTAAATGCTCGATAGATACAGTTTGTTTCCAGATAATTTACTTACACAGCCTGAGCATCAACATATGTATATCAGTAAAGCCACTTGTGGTGCATGTTACAAAAAAAATGTGGAAAACTACTACTTACCAGCACGGATAGCTTGAACAGCAATTGGAGCCAAAATAGTGGAGTGCTGGGATACTACTTTTGAGTTCAAAGATGTTGCTGCAATTTTCAACAAAACTTCCTCATTTGACAGATCAACTGGAATGGCCATACCTTCGACAACCTGAAAGATGAAGAAAACAATAATGCTGGACCATCCACACAGCATCATCTAATCCCAAGCTAAGTACAGCTTGTGTTATGGGAACTAGATGACTGATACACATAATACAATAGATAGATAGAGAGAGATAGATAGATTACATAGATGGATATTTTTATTAGGAATAGAAAATGACCAGAGCACCCTGAACAAATACCAAAGGCAAAGGTGATTCATGTGATAGAGTATTTTCTAGCAACTCTAAATCAAATAATAGCTATTTGTGTTGTTAGCTAGTCTGATCAGTCAGAAGCAACAGAGATAATAAATATAATAAATTAAATGCAAAAATTTTATGTTTTTAACGGTCTTACTTGTAGAGACAGTTGAAGAGCCTTTTGGAATCCTTCAGAGATAACGGTGGGATGGATGCCTTTCTGCAAGAGTTTCTCAGATGCATCCAGCAGAGCCCCAGCAATCACCACAACAGATGTTGTGCCATCTCCAGCCTCAATATCTTGGGCCCGAGATAACTCTACCAACTGTAAACAATATGCAATTTCCTTGTACCTCTCAAACCCGTACTAATCATACTTTTGTTGATTTAATTGCATTTAAGCTGTGAATGTTACCTGTTTCATGATAGCTTCAATGTTTAAGAGGACTAAAATTAGGATGTCAATTTATTTATATTTACAAACCATTTTAGCTGCTGGGTGGATCACACTCATTTGCTTCAAGATTGTAGCACCATCATTAGTTATAGTAACTTCTCCATTGGCAGCTTGGATCTAAAATAAAAACAGTTGAAATTTGGCCAAAGGACTAAACTAGAGGCAAGTTTTAAATTCCACTGTTATGTTTTGTTGAAAATCAGTAGGAACTAGGAAGAATTACCATTTTATCCATTCCCCGAGGGCCCAAACTGGTGCGAATGGCATCGGATACAGCTGAAAGAACAAAGAAACCGAAATTAGGCTTCTGCTAAATATTACTTGTGGGCAAATACAATGTAAACATTGTCTAAAAATTGTAAATAGAGTTATGTGCATAGGAAAATGAGGTCTAGGTCTATTCCATTAGACCAGTTGCTTTGTATTTGTGTTTCGAAAGATCATGTGATGTTCCTAAATACACTTAAAAACAGACGGTGTTGTTTATGAATATTCTTGAATGGGAACGACTCAGAGAGGACTGCAGAATATTCAATTATGCGCTTTATAGGATAAATAAGTAGAGTATCATTATTTACAGGGATGGAATCACGTACATTCATTGTAATTTAGCTTTAAAAATACAGATGTTGATTACCTTTAGCGGCACTAATATTGCTCATACGAATATCAGTAGGTTTGCTTTTGTCCTTGTATACGGACGAATTATGTTTAACAGCATCACCAGCAGCTTTGGGAGCCATTTTTACAACACTTTTCACAATATTTAGATGCACAAAATTAAAGATTCAAATGGATTTCTATCGGAGATAGATTTTCAAAAATAATTAATTTTTACACTTTTTTACAAGAATGAATGTGACAATGAAATGAATGACAATCGCGTGTGTGACATTGACAGAAAAATAATATTTTATTTTGACACTGACAGTCTGAAAGTGACTTAACTAAATAGGTCAGCCATGGGTCAGCTGTTTGTAAAAGCGGGAAGACTCAAACCGAAGATCTTTTTTAGTAAAGGGAGCAAAATGGCGGATTTGTAATCAGTTGATTAAACACAGATATGAAAATTATATAACGAAAGACAAGGCAGTATGGCCCTAATGGCTTTAGCTTAATTTGTCCAAAAAAATTACAAAGGTAAAGGTCGGGCATCAGCTTCAATCAAGCATAAATATAATAAAACGAATTTATTAAACCTTAGACAAATGTATACGAGATGTATACATACTCAACTTGCATCTTGATAAGAAACATTCATTCTAACTCAATAAAATCAAACCTACAACTACCAAAAAGGAATAACCCTTACACTTTTAGAAATAAAAATATATACTAGAATTATCTAAAGCACGTACTGATTACGGCAAGAAAACAATTGTTTACGAGGGAGTGCAGTTATTCAATAGCTTGCCTAACGACATTAAGGAATGTGCTAGCATAAATATGTTCAAAACAAAATTTAAAAAAATACGTTTATAGCCTAACTTATACTTAAGGTAATAATTAGCTTAAGCATTATTTAATATTATTTTTTGTATCTCATTATAAGTGAACATTATTGTTTTTATGAGAAATAAACATCTTTAGACCGATTATAGACATAAAGGGCTCAAGCAAAGCAAGCAAGCTTTGCTTCGGAAGCAGTTGTCTCAGATGTAGTAGTAAGATCATATTTCGGAGTAGTTTCGTTTCGCCCAACAACGTTTCGGGTCCGAATTTCAAGCTCTTTGAGAATGTGCCGTGTGGTGCCGGCTTAGAACTTGCACCACCCCAACTTTTCCCGAGGGGTCGTAAGAGGCGACTGAGGCATATCCCTCAGGGGCGGGCAGCAGCGCCCCCCAGAACAATTCTACTACCACCGAACTGTAATCTGTCGAGTTTGAGTTGAATGTACTTACATACTTACACTAAAGATAGAAGCTGGATTCACAGAATTAAGAATAATACCTGCCTATGCGTCAATCGAACCCACTAATACGACCTCTATAATATAGCAAATATCTAATCCCAGTAAGTATTTACTATGGCACCGACCTGGACAGTCAGTCACAAGAATCAAATCTGTTTATTGAAAATTGCGCATAATATATAAGCGAAAGACCTTAAAATCTTGCCAAAAACTGAGGATGAAACACTTTCTGGTTTCCTTACAAAAGTAAGATGTCAGGTCAGGCGTTGATACTGCGTCTGCCTGACAGCAGACCGACACGATTGGGCAGACCGACACGATTGGGGAGACCCAGTCGTGTCGTTCTGCCATGCCATTGGTTCATGGGGAAGAGTCTCGGAAGAAAGAGTAAATAAAAGGGCTCCCTTCAATGGAGAATTTCATCAAATAATTTATTTATAATTTGTTGTATTGTATTGCACGAAATATTCTAGTAACAATCATAGACATATTAGCTTAGATTAAATATAACATGATCCTTATTCCTAAATTGCCCCCGTGTCAGTAGTTCTACTAAGAAGTACAACTGGTAGTAAAATTGACACACAAAATTGCTCTAAAGCTTTTAAACGAACATGTATAAAATAAACACGATCTATTTGCAATAACTTTACGAAAAATACTTACCCCCATATTCATAGTGGTCTGCTAACTTAGCACACTGCTAAATCTCGCTGTCTTCTTCTATTGACATAAGTCAGACTGAGAATTAACACTAATTAGCAGCTGTTTTATGAATAAGGGGGTTATTATTTTCGTACCTGCGAATTTATAAGAGTGACAAATGAAACGCTCTTACCACGGACAAAGGAGTCGCTGGACTGATCGAAAATAGTGCGCGTGTATAGTGATTGAAAGAAAGACGATCACAGCTCCTGGCGTTTAGGAATATTTGTTTGCGAGAAATGCCGGTATTGCAACGCATACTATTCACCCATATTTGGTAACTTTCCTCTACTAATAAATGTTCAGTTGTACAACTAATGCTGCATACGGTCACTAGTACTACTGGTAGTACTAGAGATACAAAGGTGTGTCATTTGTACTACCAGCTGTTCTTAGTAGAACTACTGACACGGAGGCCCTAAATTGTATCTAAAGTTTTCTTCTTATCAGCAACTCACAGTTCTCGACAATAAGTTCAGCTAGCTTTATATTCTGGACATCTTCGGGAGAATGGTTTGATTTATCTCCCATGTGTTTTGTTAAATTTTGAAGAACATTAATTGTGGTTGCTAATGAAGGGTGCGCAGGTATAGATGTGTCCAGCACCTGAAAACAAATGCATTAAGGAGGTTAGTAACACTCAAAAAAACAATCAGGTTCTTAGTATTTTCTAATTAAATTAATATATAGAGATAAATAAATTAAAAATGCTGGACAATTTACACGGCATTATCTAGCCCTAAGCTAAGAGCCAGAGCTTGTAGAACGGCCTAACTAAACAAATATCTGCACATCGTACAATCATTTGTCCCGAAGCAGGAATTGAACCCGCAACCTCTTGCGCGCAGGCAGTCCTTCTTCCACTGCGCCACAGAGGCCATTGATAGCAGATAAGAAGTTTCGCGCACATTGTAACTGTAACGCATCTCAAATTCAATAGTTCCTTCTATAAAGTAGGAAACGCGGCGCTATGCGTACCTACAGACAGAATAACTTTAGTTGAAGAAACTGTCCACTTATATATATTTTTTATATATAGTTTAAACTTACACTGGCTTCTTCTAAAGAAGTAGTTTATTTAGACGTAAACAGTTAGTTGCGAGTTGCATGTTACCGCAATAATTTCTATGTCGGTTAGAAAAACAATCTTTCTAATGTCATGTATACATATTGCCGCCGACAGTGGGTGTATTACAACAGCAGCACAAAGACGAGTTATTAATGCCCACTCTTAATAAAAGCGTCACGTATAAAAATTCGCGAAAATAATCACCGTATTCTGAAGTCTTTTGTACAGCTGCGGCGGCACAGACACGATCCATTCTGGCTGATTGCTGGAATGCTCCAGACTGCGCTTTAAGCGCTGAATTGTGATAGCTAGGATCGGTGATAGAACTACTTCTGGCTTTTCTATCAAGTGTATAAGGCTGTCTGTTAGTGCATCGTAGCCCATATGGTATAGTGCGATCACCTGGAATCAAACATTGTCTTATTTCCATTAGAGTTATTCATCTTAGAATCAATAAAATTGTCTAATCCTTAGCAGCGCCATCTATAGCGTTGTTGAGAAACTACTTGTTGGGACATTGGGATCTCATTTGGTTGGGATAGAACCGAACTTATGAAACAAATTGCAGGTATTCAGATACCATGGTTGAATAGATGGATGGATGAGGTTGTTTGTTACTTCCCCAAGAAAGAACTACATAACGGATCTGGCTGAAATTATGCATAGACAAGGGTAAAACATAGGTTAATCTGGAATGAAACCTGGGTCTATTACTTTTTATCTCATAAACCAGTTACCATGCATGTGAGAAGCCACGGGCAGAAACTAGAAGAAAATAGAATTATAGTTACCTGCTGGCATTTCATGAAGTCACACTCAACGCACCACAGTTCCGCTAACACGGTAATCTTTTGTATCCAGTAGGTACATTCATCATTATTATAAGTACTTTCAGGTCCATTACTATCAGACTCCGAACTTATTGTCTCAATTGCGATACGAATCAGCTTTGTCAAAAACTTCATCCTGGGATTTCTTAGCTTCTCAGACGCTTTCATGTTTATCTCTCTGGTTACTACGTTTCCTGTTAGTGCTTCCAAAATGTACTGGTAATCTATATCGAAAAGTGTGTCCAGCGGTTTCGAAAATTTCAAGTTAAAATGGCACTGATAGTAAATCGTGCACGATATCTGGTAGTTAAGAATCAGAATATCATTGTTAACAATTTTCGTGTTTTGGGCCACTTCTACGAGGGAAGGCAAGCTCTCGTCCCAGATCTTTTCAAACTCTATTTTCTTCTTCTCTTCATTGGGAAAATCAGCAGCGAATTTCAGGAAGCTCTCTAAATATTTCGTGGAAAGTTGGAGAAATTTAAGCAAACTAACATTATCTGTTCCCAAATCTTGCAAGATGAAGGAGTCTTTAGGTAATCTGCCAATTTTGTTTACTAGTCGACAACTCACCTCAAAGCTATGCTTGATATAAGTAGACCATATGATTGAGAATAGCCCGAGCTTTATGTGTGTGTTTGATATGTTGACAATGCAGTGTATAACTGCGTCTAGTAACACAGTTGTGTGGAAACTCTTCTGCCAAGCTATCGCATACTCCCAGCACATATTTGCGATTATGAAGTCAGCCGATGTGCTCAATGGGAACTGCCGGCGAAGCAGCGATAGCCACTTGAATATCTTGGGGTTTTCATCTACATAAATGCGATTATTCTCAGCGAAGACGTATGCTGCATCGTCTTCATATTCGGCCACCTCATATTCTCCTTTGCTGTCCTGAATTTCCATAAATTCATTTGCTACAATAGCTTCTGGTAGCACTCCCATGCTACACAGCCATTTCGCAATCAACTCCGTTACGGAACCTTTTCCTCTTGTGTACACATACTTCAAGTTTATACTGAAATCAGTAGGTAGCAGTTTCGGTAAAGATTTCCCGAAGAAGTTTTCCTTGAACATAAGCACTATGCTGAGTATAGATATGTCTTCAAGTTTTCCTATAAGAAGTCCCCATTTAGCATTTTCCGTTGTGACAGATTCCCATACGTCTGAATCTTCCCGTTCTTTATTATCTTCGAACATTTTGCCGACAGCCTTGCAAGCCATTGCTACTATCATGCTTTTAAGAGGACAAGACATGTCGACGAGTGTATCGCGAATGCTCTGCCACCATGGAGATACTTCGTTATACGTTATGCTTGTAGCTTCTTCTGTAACACTGCTGAGGTAGTACAAAACAACTATAAGTTTATCTATCAATTCCAGGTTTATATCTTCCAAGGACATATTCATTAACTGCATGATCAGAATTTTAATGATCTCTTTGGGGTCGATTCGGCATTCCTTCACAAAGTTATTAAGCAAGTTCAGTTTGTTCATTCGGAAAATGCATTTGAATGTTATCGAGCCCAGATTATTGCGCTTATCTGGCGATGTCTCAGATTTCAGTGCAATGAAGTTTGTTGATTGGTCGAGATCAAAACAGGAGACAAAGTCTTTATAAGAGCTAGTATGGTTATCTGCGAATTTGACGCGAGCATGTTGCTGCTCTTTGTAATCTTTTTCTTGCGCCAAAGTCAGTAATCGTTCCAAAATGCAATTATCATCTTCTAGTAGGTGGAATTTATCCAGATCGTCATCATCTACGGTACACTCTGTAAACTCGAACCCCTTTTCTTTCTCTAGAAATTGATGTATTTTAGCAGTAAGCTCTTTCATGTCTTCCGTGTCTTCGTTGTTTATAAGTCTGAAGAATAGAGTCACTAGCGCTAGATTTGCTAAATAATGCTTCATTTCTATTGGAATATCTTCGACATCATCAAAACTGTCCCAAAATATCTCCAAGACAGATGTTATAAACTTTGGTGGCACTTCGTACTTCTTTACTAATAAATCAAGGCAGTGTTTCTTGATATCTGTTGTCTGTATTTCAGAGGCTATTCGCAGAAGATCTTCGGTGGTCTCATCATTGATTGCAGTTTTCTTTATACTGTCACGAAACTCCCTCAGTGTTTGCAAATCTTTGGATTTTTGGGAATGTTCTCCTTCTAACGCATAGAAAAACGGAATGTGAATCTTTTTGAGCTTGCCATCTGAGTCTATAAGAACGCATTGAAATTCAGGCAAGTTAAGCTTTTTATAGGTGTAGTTTTTCTCAGCGCCGACCAAGCCACATGTGTTGTACAAAAGCTGTCCGTTCTTGGTGGCAGTAAATACTGCGACCCTATTACCTCTTTGCATGAGCCTGATGTCAATCAAACCTTTCTTAGGGTTGTATATTATCAAGAATAAAGCGCGTTTCACATCTTTGATGGTGGAGAGTTGTGGTTTCTTGTCATCATTTTCGAAAATCTGAAAAGAAAAGGTTAAATGACTTTCTGTTGTTGGTTCACCTTACCAAGAAGATATCGGTACCTACTCAGGTATGTTTACTAAAGTACCTACTCATTCAAAAGTTTCTGAATTTCATCAAGCGCCGTAAGGTTCTACTCTACATCTTACACCCAATGCTTCCGCACAGAACTAATATAATCTTTTAAATATGGACTTAAAACTCATGATATTTAAATACATTTTTAAGTGACAAAATGGCTAGCTGCAAACGTCGAGCGAGTGCCCAACAGCTGTCTGTTAGGTACCGATGCCTTCAACATAAAATGCACCTTCACCATATTTTCGTATGTTACAAAAGTGTTTATGTAGTGGTATCAATCAGACCTCTAGATTGTTCGCAACAGTTGCAGACTGGCAACAATCTAGGCATGTTTCAATGTATTATTCTGTTTCAATTGTAAATTCATATAATTCATTCTTATTTGTTTCCATTATTGGATTTAACTTTGTTAACAGACTTCAAAAAAAGGAAGAGGTTATCAATTCGACTGTTTTTTTTATATTTTTGTTACCTCAGAACTTTTGACTGGGTGGTCCGATTTTCATGATTTTTTTATATGAAAGCTGATGCTTCCCATGTAGTCCCATTTTAATTTTCTTTCAGTTCTGACAGGGGGATCCATGAAAATTCATGAAAAAACTATAAAAATCTAAGTCGGTTTATATTGAAACAAAATTAATTATTAATAAATACATTTTGTTACTAAAAAGTGCATCTAAATGTTATGCAGATACAAAGCAAGTATTTAAGGTGGCCACGAACGTCTTCCAAATCTCAGCGGCCGGCCCATGCGGATTTGTTGTTGTTTCACGTCGAATGAAATGGGGCGCGCTATGAGTGAGAAAGCGCATCTAACCATCAAATACAAAGCTGTGGATGTGTGTGTGTGTGTGTGTGCGCGCTCGTGCCCAGTGTCGGCACAGAATAGGTTCTAATTAGTACGTAGTCGGTTGATGCAATCATTTACAAAATAGGTAGGTACCTATAATAGAATCTGGTCTACCAACTACTAACTTTATTTTTGTGACATGTTTGAGACTTTTTGGCGGAAACTTGATGAGTAGGTATAGGTACCTAACCTATACCTACTCATCAAGCTTCCGCCAAGTTAAAAAGCACTCGTTAGGTAGGTAGGTAAGGTACCTACCTAACGTGTGCTTTTTATGTTATGAACAATATTCCAATTGTTTTTTTCATGTATTTTATACTTACCTAGGTAGGTACTTAGTTCCCACTCCCACCTACCACTACGTATCAAATCAATCAAGTGTAGGAAGGTAGAGATAAACCAGATGGGGCGTGCATTTTTACAAAAGTTTATCCAGTGTTTTTGGTTCTTTTGGTTTTTTCCCTTCTGGCTGAAATTTTGCATACAGGTAATTCTTCAACGCGTGCGAAGCCGCGGGGAGCAGCTTATAAATAAAAATGCATCGCCGAACGACTGCACCAAATTGGATAATTCTTTTTGTTTTATAATATATACTGCTAGATAATCTCGTGTGGATTGTCCAGCATTATTTATTTATGTGTTCGTTATTGTTAGGACAAGGTTTGTAAAGAAGAAAAGTTAAAAGCTGTTGAGGTAATAATTTACTATAGTTTGACCGAAACTCCTGTACCGCGCCTGAGGTATGCGCGCGGCGAGACGGGGGGGAAAGTCGTAAGACGCACACGAGATAAATATCCAAAGAGCGCTATCTCGTGATATCAAGACCATCATTTTTAAAGTGGCCGAAAGAAAGCTCTCAGCACTCTTGCTCTTTTTTTCCCCGGCCACACCTCGCCGCACTTTCCTAAGGAGCGGTGCAACAGTTTCGGTCGGACTGTAACGTTGCACACTGCTACTTCTCACTCTGTCTTCTTTTATTGACATAACTCAGAGTGAGAAGTAACGCTGCTTAGCAGCTGTCAACATTATTTTCCATAACGTTTTGCGAAAGACTGCAGGCATATGCTGGACGCGGCAAGCTGAAGATAGGGTGCTATGGCGCTCATTAGGGTAGGCCCAGGGCCGGATTTACCATAGAAGCTGAAAAAGCTAAAGCTTAGGGCGGCGAAATTAGGGGGGCGGCAAAATTGACCCCAAAAAAAAATTAAGGTTGCGGACACGCGGTGGGGTGGCGGCGGCGGCAGTAGCCGCT
The DNA here is from genome assembly GCA_955876795.1 of Eupithecia tripunctaria. Taxonomy (NCBI): domain Eukaryota; kingdom Metazoa; phylum Arthropoda; class Insecta; order Lepidoptera; family Geometridae; genus Eupithecia; species Eupithecia tripunctaria. The sequence goes on along the minus strand of OY041609.1, from coordinate 7,704,853 downwards.
TTCTCCACTCTTGCCGTCTTGGGAGGGCCTGCTGCTGCCGCTTCCACTGCCTTCGTGTCCGTTCGTTAGGTACTTAATATACATTATAATAGTATACTAAAAAAAATTGGTAAGTAGGAAAAATTACTAAACATTATAATTCATTATGAATGTAAGCGGGTTAACTACGAACCTTGTTTGTGTTGTACATAGAAAACATCCAGAACGCCCTGAACAAATATCTGCAGATCGTACAAATATTTGTCCCGAGGCGAGAATCGAACCCGCAACCTCCTGCGTAGCAGGCGGACCTTCGCCCACCGCGCCACAGAGGTCGTCAGAATTATTAGGTAAGAAACTTTAAAAAAAATACGGTCGAATTGTGAACCTTCTCCTTTATTTGAAGTCGGCTATAAAATGAATTTACTTTATTGTAAACAGTGTATCTAGTTTTAGAAAACTTACACAGAAGTCGGTAGGAGCGGCAAAAAATGTAAAGCTTTGGGGCGGCAAATGTGTAAATCCAGCACTGGGTAGGCCTATGTCCATTGGTGGACTAATATAGGCTGATGATGATGATGATAATTTATCGTTAGAGGAACACTAGAAATACGCCCTCAGTCAAAATTTATAATGCCTAACCATTGATTTAAAAAGGGTGCGTTTTTAATAAATCAATGTGCCTAACTATCACGATTCATAAAATGCAGCCCGCTGATAGACAGGAGGCTTAGTAATAGGTACAAATTTTGAGACCCTTACGCGTACAAAACCCTAACAATATCATCAGCCCAGAACTGATCTTCCTTCGTTCTATGCTATCCGTCTTCATTGATACTTTTTGGATAGGTATCCTCGCATCAATTTTATAAGCCTCTTGTTATTACGTCCGTTGCCATGGGGATCATGGAGATAAATTATTAGTAACTAGCTTTTACCCGCGGCTTCCCACGCTCTATTCAAGTAGCCTAAGTCCGTTCCCGGGATACTGTTTACCTCCCTGCCAAATTTCATCAAGATTCGTTCAGTCGGGAACAAAATGTCCATTCTATGTCCGTTTCCTGGTTCTAAGCTACCTCTCCACCAATTTTCAGCCAACTCGGTTCAGCCGTTCTTGAGTTATAAATAGTGTAACTAACACGACTTTCTTTTATATAAATAGATAAAGATAGATTAGTGAAATTATCATGAGAAGAGGATGTTTTAGATAGGTACTACCTACTTTTATGTTTCAAACTTTAGACAGTAAAGAAAGAATTATTAAACTTCGATCAGACTTGGCGAAGATGTCGCCCAAAATGTAGTTTTTCTGAAGTAGGTAGGTAGGTACCTCCTACCTATTTGGTTGTTTTTTAAGCTTGACGGGATAAATACTAATCCTTCGATTGTAAAACTTTTATGTGATCAATTCAGAACCATTTTCTATAAAACAGCAAAATAATTCGGTCCATAATCCATAGTAGGTTAGATAGGTAGCTTAGCTAGGTACCTACTTACTGGATGGGTCCATTTTTGCTGGTCATTTGCAAGTATGTTCGTAGTTTACCAAGTCAAAGGCAAAATCCAAATCCAATACACAGGCCAAGTCGTAAGTTTTCTAAATAGATATAATAGGTAGGTACCTACCTAGGTATCTCGTTTGATTACGTCTAAATAAGGAAAAATACTAATACGTGTAGCAGAAATAAATAACTAGCACAGAATAGCCGACGACGACGCCCGACCGACTACGAAAAGATTCGTCGCCGCGTCGTCGGTCGTCGTCATCGCATCGTGTCGGCTATTCGGCGATGTTCGCCTTTTTTCGGAATTTCGCCCCCTGCGCGCCGCATCGCCCCCCGCGTGTGAGCGAGCAGTTGCAGAAACTAGAAGGAATTTCACCAATTTTTGATAGTTTTTCGTACTTCCCGATTCATTTTGAAGAAACGACTGATTTTAGAAATATTTTTGATTATTTCTAATTGTGAATATATTTAGGATGTCTGCAGTGTGACAGATTTTCGAATAAAGGTGTCTATCATGCATAAATAATAGCTTGAAAATGACTCGATTTGGTGGTCAAAATATGGCAAATTAGTTTCGCTCTCATTTAAAGATCATAATGTTTTTTTAAAAAACGAAAAAACTACAGACATGGCTATTTGTCATCCGATTATGTATGAAAAATTTCAATACGATCGGGGACGTAGTTTCCAAATGGAGCGGGAAGTACGTTTGTATGGGGGCTAAGGTATCCGTTCTGTCCTTAAATGCACAGTTTTTGCTTTGAGGCAGTAGAGCTGGGGGCGAACGCGTGCAGGTTGTAATACGTGATTTATATGATAGATTAGACATAGGTATGTACCTAGACCGCCGAGAGGTGTGTGTGTAGTCTCATTACTGTCTGTAGCGGCTTTATCCAAAAACTTACCTGAACAAAAGCACACTGCGCATCCCTGCAGCCCTTGATCAGCCTGATCAGATGTCCTCTATTAACGTCCAGTACCGCCACCCTTCCGTACCCGTCTGCAAACGCCGCCAGTCGTTTGTCCGGCGACACAGCGACCGACGAGCCTAGACGTTGCGCGTCGTACAGGCCGCAACGCATCGAGAGGTTTTCTGTGCGTATCGAGGGATCGTTGGCGGGAGAGGCCTTTTCAGCGCTTGTACCGCTTAGCCAGCCTCTGAGAAAAGTATTGGCAACTTAATTATCAAACAGTAGTTCCTAACCGCATTTTTGAATTGAATTTTTGTTCAGTAGTTTTTGCGTGAAACGAGCACGGGACAGTTGGACACGGGGAAGTACACTGTATATTTCTCTGTACCGTGGTTAGCAGAGCTTGTGTTATGAGTAGCCATAAATTACCATACACAGATATATTTTATACATATATCTGGCTTTGTATATAATTATGTCAAATTCAAGGAGCAGGGAAATAAATTTCTAATCACGCTACACCCAGGACAAACACATCTCTGCAGATCGCACAAACAGTTGTTCCGAGGCGGGAATCAAACTTACGTCGCAGGCGGACTTTCAAAACTTTTTTTGAAATTATTTACGATGTTTATTAGCTTATTCTACATAAATAGTAATACTAACGGTAAAGCTGATTTTATCTTATGAGCCACGGCCCTCGCGACATCCTGAAGGGGAGGTGCGTTGCCACCTTCCAATGCGTAGTGGAACCCTATGTATGGGTTCTGGCCAGTCGAAAGGACTAGTGTGTTTACTGGCGGTACTGAACGATACCTGAAACAAATAAATAAAAAAGTTTATCGCCATGCTGTCAATACAAAAATACCTACTTTATATAGGTAGGTACAATAATGATGACACTTAGAAAAGGTCAAATTATTTTTTACTAGCAACGCCTCGCTCGCGGTTTCAACCGCGTAGTTCCTGTTCCCTTAGGAATTCCGGGACAAAATATAGCCTATGTTGTGAATTTCGGTGCCTATTCAAAGCAAACTAACAAAGAAACAATTAAATCTTTCTTCTATGAGTATAGATTTCAGTCGCTTCGGTATGTGTAGACTAAAGCACAGATAATATAATACTATGCTAGTAACTAAAGTAAAGAAACAACAAAGAAACCTTTAGCCTCTTAGTTGTTACATAAGAGTCTACTAGACAAACGCAGCTTCTCCAGTTTGTTAAATTGTACTAGCCATCTGGAAGATGCCTAGAACCTAATAAAGTGTAAGAATTACTTTGTTTCTGCATTGTAAAAGTCATGGTAGGCAATGTTTAATTGTCTGTCTACTAGAGCAAAGATTAAAACAACATCGATTTTGAAAAACATACCAGACATCATATCCTCCATAAGTTGAGGCTGCTAGTAAGTGATCATAAGTGTTCTTGAGCTCCAAGCCAACCACAGCAGCATCACTCACAATATCCTGTTCGGAAAATGACCATTTCCTAATGCTGATGTTACTACTGTCTACTGAGTAGCCATCTTGGATCCCTGCGTGCACTGAAAATGTTCTAATATCAGGAAAACACAAAACTAATTTCAGTCTTATAAAGTGAGCCAGTGGTTTTGAAACATGGATGGTATTATAATATACAGAAATACTTGAAGGATTATTTTTTAAATTCACTAACCTTTAGCTATCTGAGCTTTAGCACTTCTCAATGTTTGAAACAAACCAGACCCTGTTATGACACACTCGCAGCTTGCAAAGAGAATGTGTATGTCTTCAGGAAGAGTTCCGTAGGTTCCAGTATGGCAGGATATCTTCATGACTGGCTTCTCATCAAGCTTCTCTAGCAGGAGCTGATGGCCAGTGTTGGTGTAGAAACCAACACTGCCATTTTTGAAGCCTACTATGATACAAAACCAATCTGGACCATTCTAAAAATTCAGAAAATTTATTTGATATTTACTAATTTCTCAGGGATAAAAGGTCTGTAACGAGGCCTAACGGCCATAACGAGGCCCACTCCGGGTCTGACGCCTCAGACCCATTTTACCCTCATATGAAAATTATTAGGGTCACTATGGCTTGAAGTGTCACAATGTCTTTGTTGTTTCGGAAGCATGCAGTTGTATGCAGCGACGCCACCTTCAATCCTTGAGGGATGAAAGCATAATAATAGCACCAGAATAATTTTAGTAAGAACAGACAGACAAATTAACACAATACCTGCGAAGAATGATGTGAAGGACATATAGATAGTGCCAGAATAGCTGTTATTTCTGAAGGCAAAGTCCCACTCCAGGAAATTAGGAAACAATTGCTATCTGAAGAGCTAATCCACTGGGAAGTCAGTAGACACAGTCTATTTCTGTAGCCCACGGCCAAAAGGTTACCACAGGGAGATAGGGAAATGGAGCATTGCTGCAACCAGGCAGTGTCTGAAAGTACAAATTCTGTAAGAATAAAGAATTGAAATTGAATTTATTCTGTAAATTCTGTGATAGTGGGAACTCACTAAGGCCTGACTAAAGAACTTTCTGTAGGTCACAAATGGTTTAGAAAAGATTACCTTCTTTCTCAGGAACGAAAAGGGATCTTCCCAAGCTAAGTATATCCCCACAATCAGCTATTTGTTCCACTTGGCAGGACATTTTGCAATTGAGGCAAGCTGTTGGGTAGAGATCACAAAATCGCACTGTGTTTCGGCATAACTTATTAAGATTTGTATGCGGGGTTATTATGGGATTAAACTAATTATCAGGCACACGTTTTCAGATCTAATTTGTTTTGTAATTCGTAAAATTATACACTTAGGTTTGCTTAATTCCATCAAAAATACAAAACGCTTTGTTTTGGTTGTGGTGGAATGAGAATGACTGACAGTAGGACTGACATGACAAAGAAAGTCAGCTGTAAGTGACGTTGACACCGTCATTTGTCAATGTCAAATTTTTTCAGGCAGCCCTTAGGGAAGAATAACAGTGGTATTCTAAGAATAACAGTATTCTTCTAAGAGGCAGCCTTATCCTAGTTACCTAGCCATGCTGTTTCTACCAAAGAGAATACAATAACTTCGCCTACCACCTACCTAGCCATGCTGTTTAACGCCATTTTGCGAACTGGAGACTTTCCCAACATCTGAAAGATAGGTAGAGTCATCGTAGGTACCTACTTCAGAAACCCGGAAAGGACCGCCGCCGGTACCCTTCCAGCTTATATAGGTACCTACCTACCATCGCGATTTTATAGTACTTACAGGCTTATAGTCTATAGCTAGTAGTAGTAGATACGTACCTACCTACTATAAAATCTCTATGCTAAGTACATCTACAAATAGCTGACCAACAACTCTACTGGCAACGACCGAGGGCAAAACTGTTCGAGCGTCTACTACTTCGTAGGTTGGTTACGCACATACAGGCCAGAACAGTTTGGCTTTCGCAGTCAGCACTCCACGACCCTCCAACTCACGCGGATTCTGCACCACCTCGCCTACAACCTGAACTGCAATCGCTCTACAGTTGGAATCTTCCTCGATGTAGAAAAGGCGTTCGATCGAGTCCCAGGCCAGATCCTCAAGCTGATAGCCTCTTCTACACCAGCAGCTACATCCAAATGGTCGCATCTTTATCCGAGGAAGGAGCTTCTACGGTGCTGTCGAAGAACGATCACTAACTCGACCAATTAAAGCCGGAGTACCGCAGGGGAGCTGTTGTCTCCTGCACTATATGCGCTATAGGTAGGTACACAAACGACATCCCTACTCTGGACGACCAACTACTACCTGGAGAAAAAGACGTTAGGTACCTACGTGCTTTTCGCAGTGTTCGCTTCCACAACCAACGCAGTCACAGCAGCTAACTAAGTAGATGCAGCGCATGCTGAACGCCATCTGTCTAACCCAGCTTAGTTAGACATTGCGCAGTTAGTGCTGGAAAGACGGCAGCACAGCTTGTCACTTGTCAGCGCACTGTCTTACCACCCACCCCTATTACTACGAGGACAAGCCCTTGATTGGCAAACCTCTGTCCGATATCTGGGTAGGTACATAGACAGGTCGGTGTCTATGAGTGCACAGGTGCGAGCCGACAGAAAAGAATCCAAGCCCAACAAAACATTGCCCTCAGAGTCTGTACAGGCGCCGGGCGCTATGTGCGAAATAGCGTCATCGCAGCCTGCAGTTAGACACAGTTAAGAAGTTTGTGGCCAAGCTGTCGCGCAGAATGTGCGATCGTGCGGACAAATCTCTTCACCTCAACGCTCAACTTGCCACGTACATCTCAACGGACTCGCTCCTCTACACACAAGACCGCCGAATGCAAAAACTCCGTGGCAGCCCATTCATCCCCGGGTGCTCCTAGAGCTAGGTACCCGAAATAATCTCCCAAGAACACCAGAACAGCCAATAGGCTAATGCACAGCTCTTGAGAAGCGAGCAAGGCTCAATGACTCGAGAAAAGCTTTTCTCGACGTAGCTAGCATCCGGAAAAAAGAACATAGTTCGTTTCATGCCTGCATTTGAGAACATAGAGAAGTCGAATGTTGAAGACCAGCGATGATGTTGCCTCCGAATTCATTTCTGTTTCCAAAAGGGCCACGAGGGTAGAATGGAGTCACAGAAATATAAACGCGCGCACGCAGCTCGGAAGTCTGCGAATGGAATAAGTCAGGGGTGGCAAAAAGAAACCACGTGAGTTTTACTTTAAACAAGCTTGTTAGAACTTTTCTACAGCAGCAAGCAAAAACTGATTCCTATTTCGCGAAACAAATGTTTGCGATCTGCAGATATTGTTCGGGGAATTCCTATGTATAATAAAAAATATGAATATTGTATGTAATGCATCTCGAAAGCTATTTATAAATAGCTCAGCGAGTTATCTAGTAGAAGGAAGAACTCTTATCTAGCTCTGCTTAGTTTGGGGCTTGATGATAGTTACTGAGTAAATTTTCTTGTCTAGCATTATTTATTCATAAAATTATTATTTAAATACGTGTATGAGAATAAAAATAAAACAATGAAAATTTCTTCTGAATTAGCGTTTATTACTTAGAAATCATTCGGATAATAAAATGCAATTATGTACTGTAGACTAGTACAACAAATGCCTTCTGCAAATGCCTGAAAATGAAATGCTAACTCTAGCATGGATAGATCAAAAATTTGTAGGTACCTACATAAAAATCAAAGTTGTTGACATGTTGTCAATATTTCAAGATGAGGTCAAGTAAACTAAGCTAAAACATCAAACTTGGTATTTGTACAATGTACATGTTAAATTGATTAAAATATAAGTCACTTCCGATTATAATATTCATACAACTTGTCAAGAATGTAATGTACTCACATAAATTTTCACGTAAACCAATACATGATAAATAAATATACAAAAAAATCGAGCTTAAACGAATAAATCTCTATGTTCTCTAATACATTGAAACTATTTTACTAAACACTCTTAACTCTTGGCTTATGTTTCCGACGCCTCTAGATCAAACCTGTGGTGTTAAGTCCATTGATTTATTAAAAAGGGAAGATAGGTTACGGTCTCCCAGCGCTTACTCAAAAATGGCATGTGTTACAACTACACGCAAACACAGACGCTCACAGTTATATTTCCAGTCCTGTGCAATACAAAGAACAACAAAGACGGAAAGACGTACCGTACGTCTTTCCGTCTTTGTTGCGTGTAGTTGTAACACATGTCATTCGTACCTAAGACCGAAATGAGACCGAGACAACAATATTTCTCGCTAGTACGACCGCCCATGTCGCCGGTCAGACGGTGACTGAGGTGGGAGCACACAATTTTACACAATTTGAGGTTGCCACTTTCGAGAAACCAGTACCTCATCTTCCATTTTTAATAAATCAATGGTTAAGTCTGCTTTTATTGTACATCCATTCTACTCTTTGTAATGCTACATTTTTATCAATACATTCACTGCCCAGGCTCAGCGGGGTAACTTGGAGGAGCGCGCCGTCACTGCGGAGCCAATGCGTAGTGAGTCATGGGCACTCAATGTATTAAGTTGCTGAAAGGATTGCTCAAAGCGATAAGGTACCTAGCCCTTTGTACTTCCTTGGTTCTCAATATTATCGTCTGTATTGTTTTTTATCGTTTGTGTGGTACAATAAACAGTTATCTACTAGCTGAAAGCACCAATATTTACAAGTTTTGGTATTTAACCATAAAATATCCGCCAGAGACGCCGGTAAGCCGTTATTAACAAACACTTAAAAAAATCACTGTGTCCATTCACAAAAGAGTTAACGAATTACGATCCATCGGTACTGAGATGCTCTTCAACTTCAGCGACCACTGCAGGAACTGAGGGAGGGGTCTTAGGGGTCGTGGGTTCTACGAGGTCCTGGGTCGCGGGTAGTAGTACAACCTCCTGGGAGGTAGAAGGGGAGGGGTTTTGGGGACGACGCTGGTAGTCAAAGAATATGTGGACGTTAAGGTTGGAGATCTCGGGTCATTCAGCTTCGTGCTCGTGAAGTTGGGCGAGCAAGGCGGCGCGCCGGGACTCCAGCTCTGCATCGCTCCAGCCGCCAGATCTGCGGGAAAATAGTTTTTAGTTATTTATTATTAAATAGATAATGTTGAATAATTCTCATAGCATCATTTAGCCCCGATCTAAGCAGAGCGATCTAAGGTTGTGTTATGGGTACTAGATAATTGATATACATAATACAATGCACTACCAAGATACATTTTTTATTATACATAGAAAACATCCGAACAAATATCTGCAGATCGTACACACATTTGTCCCGAAGCGGGATTCGAACCCGCAACCTCCTGCGTCGCAGGCGGATCTTTACGTGTTCGAGTGTTTTTTTATGGTTTTATTTGTTTCTGCATTTACAGTGAATAATAATAATAATAATGGAGAAGTAGTTAAAAGCAAATCGTAAACTAATAAAAAAAATATTGTCCGGGAATAACGTGTGCATAGCTGCGTGCAGAACCTTCAATCTAGATCATACATACACGTCAAAGTCAAAGTCAAATCGTTTATTTCCTCAGACTTACAAAATAAGTACTTAGACAAGTCAAATTTTTACTATATAAACAGCTTGATAAATAGTTATTACTATCAAACAAGAAATAAGATGCAATTGACTTTAATTCACTTCAATTTTTTGTCCACTAGCGGAAGAAGTGACACGATGGTGTAATATTGCGTAATTCCATAAGATTTTTCAACAGTACCTACCAAAAAAAATGCTATTTCAAAAAGACTTCAAAAACATGAGGTGAGACTAAAGCCACAGCCCCACCACAGTGGGGCTGTGGCACGCACACGCTGTTTCCAGTGGACCAGCCGCTTTAAACTGATATCATCATCATTACATCAACCATTCCGTACTAATAGCTGGGCCTAAACTTCAGACTTCTACTATAATATTCAAATAGGTAATATAAATCATCATCATTGGCCTCGTTCGGTCTATAGAAAAGATTTAGGTCACGGAATAGAGTTTAAGCAATGCTGTGATTTAGGTAAAGTTTGTGGTTTGGTTCGATTTTAATTTTTCGGTGTGGCTATGCAGCCCCACATCAAAATACATATACAAAGATACACAGGTACTTTTATTTTTTTGGGACAGAAATAATCTAAACACTTCCATAGAAACAACGCGTGCGAAGCCGCGGGAAGAAACTAGTATAAAAATAACTAGTAATTTCCCCTTGGTCATACACCAGTCTGTTGTTTAGCGGATATCGTCGAACGAATGCGCGTGGATGTGTTATTAAACCTTTTGACAATACTGTTAAATATGCACCTCTCTTTTTCTTTCTTTTCCTTTTTGTCCTTCCGTTTCTTTTTATGCGTGAGCTCGGTCTCCGGCTCGGGGCTGCAGGGCGCGCTGCGCTTGGATTTCTTCTTGTGTCGCGGCGGCTCGTCGTCGCTGATGCCGCCTTCCTCGGGAGTGGGCGATTTCTGGAACAGTTGCATTGAGTATTATCCACCTCTATCTATACTAATATTAATAATTAAATAGTTTTAAAAAACTTCCCGACTTAAATTTTTATAGTTTTTTCATGGATTATCATGGATCGTTGTCAGAACTAAACCAAATAAAAATGAGACCGCACGGGAAGCACCAGCTTTCATATAAAAAAAATTATGAAAATCGGACCACCCAGTCAAAAGTTCTGCGCAATATTTTTTTTTTTAAGAAATACAGTCGAATTGAGGACCTCCTTCTTTTTTAACCGACTTCAAAAAAAAGAAGGAGGTTCTCAATTCGTCTGTTTTTTTTATGTTTGTTACCTCGGAACTTTTGACTGGGTGGTCCGATTTGCATGATTCTTTTTTATATGAAAGCTGGTGCTTCCCGTGTGGTCCCATTTTAATTTTGTTCAGTTCTGACTATGGGATCCATGAAAATTCATGAAAAAACTGTAAAAAATGAAGTCGGTTTATAGTTTTTTTAAACAAAATTAATTATTTGAAGTCGGTTAAAAAGAGTAAAATATTATCTAAGCCTTAGATGATACCAGTGTCGTGAAATAATTTCCACCAATATTCCTTAAGTTTTGTAACCTCTTTGTTTACAAAAATATTTTTGCTGAAATAGTTGTAACTTGTTGATGCTTACTCAAATCACAAATGGAAATGGTGAGGTTGGTATTCTATTCATCACAAAGAAGCTTATTAATTAACTAGCTGCGCCCCGCGGCTTCGCACGCGTTGTTCCTATGGAAACATTAAAGGGTGATTTTCATCCCACGGGAACAGATTTATGAGATAAAAATACCCTATGTTTTATTCCAGGATTAGAATTACCTGTATGCAAAATAGATCCGTCCAGTAGTTTTGGCGTGAAGAAGTAACAAACATCCATACATCCATACAAACTTTCTCTTTTATAATATTAGTGTGACTACCGGTAAAGGCGAGTGTTTGCGATGTTTCTTCTTGGACTTTTTGTGCTTGGTGCGGCCTTCTTCAGAACTCCAAGAGCCGTGACTCGGCGCCGGCGACGGCGACCGCGCGGCTACGGGTTGCGGCGATGCAGAACGGGAATGCGACTTGAAAGCAAGAATGTAGAAGTGAATTAGATACCTCAACAGCCTGTATTGGTCCACGCTGTAATTCTGTAATTCTTTATTGTACACAAATAATACAGAGTATGAAAAAAAAAAATGTACAAAGGCGAGCTTAACCCTGACAAAGAGTTTTCTTCCAGCGAAACCTTAGTTATAGGAGAGGCGATGGAATAGGTAGAGGAAGTGTACAAATTACAAATAGAATAATAATATACATGGACGCAGGCTTCCTTTGATTGACCATAATCCCTACGCTGGGCATGCGGTTTGAATAAGTTAAAGAATATAAGAATTAGATGAAAAGTTCCGGATTTTACGTTTACCAATTTAACCTCTGTAAAATTTGTGTTCATCACACATCGATTTAGAATCCTATCATCACACTATAACTGCAAAATTGGGATGAAAGAATGGATGTTTTATGATGATGTTTAAATTCCGGCTTTGACGGGACTCGACCCAGTGTCCTCACCTCACTCCGTACGGGGATTTGATAACCACTACACCACGAATTCGTGTACCGTGGGAGTAGAAAATATCTGGGACTTGAAGTTTATCCAATCCCCGTACTGAGGGAGGGATGCGGGTTCGGATCTCACCGAAAGCAATGTTTTTGGGATATTATTTGTTTTTTTTAAATTAGATAAGTTTTTAAAAGCTGGCGCGTCCCGTTTGGATTTTCTTATAATAGAGGCACAGATAATATAATACTATTTTTAAAAGCCGGCGCGTCCCGTTTGGATTTTCTTATAATAGAGGCACAGATAATATAATACTAGGCCTGGATTTGTGACGTCAACATGTGGATAAATGTATAAAAAAAACAAAAAACAATCGCACCAGGTTCTAAACAAAATTCTATTTGTAGTAGGTGTGATTGATAACAAAGGGAATGATAAAAACTTACAGGTGACATAGAATGAGAGCGTTTCTTTTTCTTGGCACGCTTGGCTTTCTTAGGTTTAGGATGATGGTAGTGCATACAGCTTTCTTCTTTGTCTTGTTGGTAATTCTGAAAAAAAAACGTGAGAATTTAATTTGTCTGTTGTATTGGAGCAATCATCGTCAACAATCACTTGATATGTTGTCTTATGATCATAGTTGAATGTGGGGTCTCCTCTAATACAAGTGAAGGAATTATCGAACATTTTCACCACCTTGCTTGCCCTGATTAAACTATTATAAGCTTCCATTATGAATGTAAGCGGGTTAACTACAGACCCAGTTTGTGTTGGAAGAACACCAACGTTTGAAGTACCTATAGTTGACTCGCTTCAAATTATACTACGGAAGTTTTTATCTTATAATATTTTATAGTTCTGAGAGTAAGTGGCAACGGCGGTAGTTCCACTACCTTACTTCCCTACCGAACCCTCGACTTAAGTTGCAGCAAGTTTATCGTACTTGCATTAATTCCTTACCTTCGCAATGGTAGCGATATAATATCTACCCTACCCATTACAACATATGCAATGATTACCAATTTTAGTCATAAACTGCAACTCAACAGCCTACATTGGTCCACTGATGAACCCAGGTTTCCCTCTGATAAGCGCCTTATTGGCTATACTCATTGGGGGTAATGACAATTACGCTGGGCATACTGGTTGGGAATAGCAGTTCGTATTGGTCTGCAGGAGGCGCTGCTGCCCGCCCCCGGTGTATATCCCTTAGTCGCCTCTTACGACAACCGCGAGAGTTGGAGTGGTGCAAATTCTTACTGCACATTACCTTGTACATCCGGATCCGTTCCTCTTCACTTTGCACCGCGACCACCTCTGGCGCCTCCAGATCGATCTTCTCTTTGACTTCGCTCCAGGAAAGGGAGGGGTCAATGTTTGCCTGGGTCAGAATCCATTTGAAACCAGTCTCAAGCTTTTTCTGAGCTTTGGTCTCCTCTTTTATCTTTTCTTTATTTCTCGCCTCCGCCTAAAACATTTATATTTTATTGTTATTATATTATGTATGTAGCTTAGTAAATAGTAACTATTAAACGCTCACAAAAATAAAGACGTATATCTGTAAGTCTGTCTGAGACATTAAACGAGTAGCTCAGAAATTTTATCGTGAGTTTCAATGTAGTCACGACGGAAAATAAAATTGTATTTTTTGAAAATTTGTAAGTAATTATGGTAATTTCTGGTTCGATATAGAATATTATTTCACTAATAGATAGCTACATCATCTCTGCATGACGTTGGCATCCTTGTATACGATTACCGCTACTCTATATCTCTATATATCTACAAAACCTCAACCTCAACAGCCTATATTGTTCCACTGCTGGATGCAGGCCTCCCCCTGATAAGTGCCTTATTGGCTTTTATCTTATGGGGGTAATACCCGTATTCCCAACGCTGTGCAAGCGGGTTGGAGATCGCAGTTCCATGGTAGAATGTACAAAAATAAGAACAATGTTAATAATACGAACCTTTTCAAGCAGAGCATTGTAAGTAAGCTTCACGTTGCCCGCATCCAGCGAAGCAGATTTACTATCCTCACAGACAACGGTCGCAAACTGCTCGAAAGTGGTGTCAGGTTTCACATCAAAGTCCTTTTCCTTCAATATTTCTTTTATAATCTTTTTCTCGTCGTGGAAGCGAGCCTTTAAGTTTTCTACGTAGAATTTGAATAGATCTAAAGGTGTTGAGCCACTCTGGCCTATAAAAAGGAAGAAAACAAAAAAAAAATACACATTTAATGAGATAAATATTTTCGAGGAAGTTACTTGAGACAAATTTAATAATGTTATTGTCCTACTAATATTATAACCGCGAAAGTTCGAATGGATGTTTGTTACTATTATTATTATTATTTCTCATTTTATTATATTTTCTAATATAATAAAATGAGAAATAATAATAATAATAGTAACAAACAACCATTCGAAATCCATTTAAAAAACATAATCCTTCTGGATTATGTTTTTTAACTTACCCAGCATAGCAGAGAATCGCATATCAGCTGAGATGACGGGATACAGCTCAACCCAAAGTGACATTGACGTGAGCTTCCCTTCTTCGTGTAGTAAATCCAGCAAAGTCTACAGAAACGAAAAGATAAATAAAATACTTAAAATAAAAATAAAAAATATGTCCAAGACAATAATCTTTTAAAAATATACATTTACTTTACCGTTATTCTGCAATCCAAGTAAAAGTTGTAGTAATTAATTAAAAAATAATATGATTTCGAACTGACAAGACAACAGAAGAAATGTAGCTGATGAGTGGAACAGTTCTAGAATGTAGTAAATGATAGTATTAAGCTTTAGTATGTCATTACAACCTTATGATAAGCCATTTTGGCGCTTATCAGGGGATGCCTATGTCCAGCAGTGCACAATCATAAGCTGTAGACTTGGAAATAGTAAGTACTTAAGTATCTGCTATCCGTCCATCCATCGACGATGAATCGTTAAAGGTTTAGTGTGACACGGAATGCTTTTTTATCGCAGTTGCCTGAACAAATTAGAAAGTCTGAAAAAATCATGTTGAAGACACCGTGGAACATCCCACTCGAAAAACTGATGATCGTTTTGAGCATTTTTAGTACGAAACTCTTCGTTTGCCAGTCCGACTCAAACTTGACCGGTTTTTTCTGTTACTTACCAAGAAGTTGTCTCTATTTTTCCTCTGTTGGCGTTTATTCCTTTTCTTAATTGCTTCTCGCTCAGCTAAATATTCAGCTTCCAGGTTTCTTATGTGCTGTTCGAAAACTGTAAACGAAAAACATTCAAGAACTTCTTAATTATAGCTAATCTTTTTATTTATAAAGTCATCATTCAGCCCCGTACAGCCATGCCGTCTCCATCTGTCGACTATATATGTAGTAGTTCTATTGAGTGAGAAGTTTTCGAACACACTGTTTCGCATTTAAACGCAAATTCGGTCGGCTTTTGTAGGTACAACCGGGTACAAACCCGGTATAATGAAATAGGTATTATAGGGCCCGGTATAATGAGGTAGTTGCGTTATGGTAACGTAACTATCTCAAAGTGGATTGCCAGGTTCACACCGCGCTGGTGTTTTCGCACTAGTTTCGTACCGAATAAACAGGGCAAGCTAAATAAAACCGTTAAAAGAGAAACAGAAGGAAGCTGATATCCTTTGGTAGGTTCCTCAGTACAACCACAACCTACTCAAACTCAAACTCAAAAATGCTTTATTTCCATAAATACAATAAATGTACACTTAGAAAAGGTCAAATCATAGTAAAAAATACACTGACACGGAAATAAAGTGGTATTTTTGATTTCGATCGCTTCGGTATGTAGACTAAAGTAAAGAAACGACGAAGAAACCTTTAGCCTGTTAGTTGTTATTTTTCGAGTTGGAGCAAAATCCGTCCCAAGCTTTTTTATCCTCTAGATAATCTGATATTTTATAGTAAGCCTTTTTGCATAATAAAGTTTTGACAATTTGTTTGAATTTATTTACTGATAATTTTTGCAGCTCAGTAGGGGTTTTGTTGTAGAAGCGTATACATTGCCCTTTAAAAGATACATTAATTTTATGCAGCCTAGTTGTGGGTACAGCGAGTTTATGTTTATTTCTAGTATTTACATTATGTATATCGCAATTTTTTAGGAAACTATTGATATTTTTATGAGTATACAACAACTTACTTAAATGCATAGTCGTTCGAGGAAGGCGTTTTGACAGGGCAATCGTATGCGGGCTAAGGGACGCGATGGGAGAGATTTCGAGTTACTTAGGCGAGTTACTTTAGGTGATGTATGCAACTCAAGAGCGGTCCTCCAACGTCCCGTCCTTAGACATAGACAATAATTTATTGTCTACTAGCTCCACCCTGCGGCTTCGCACGCGTTGTTCCCATGGAAACGTTTGAAGGTGATTTTTATCCCACGGGAACAGATTTACGGGATAAAAAGTAGCCTATGTTTTATTCCAGTATTAGAATTACCTGTTTGCAAAATTTCAGCCAGATCCGTTTAGTAGTTTTGGCGTGAAGAGGTAACAAACATCCATCCATCCATCCATACCAACTTTCGCATCTATAATATTAGTGTGATGTGATGTCTGTCTGTCTATGGACGGGACGGGGGATGGACGTCCCTTGCTCCCCCCCCTCACAATTGCTCTTTCAAAACCACGTCAAAATGCCTTCGTCGAACAAATGTATGCATATAGGCTCTTACGACATTAGCGGGCAGAGTTGGAGGGGTCAATTCAAATGACTAATAGGTACCTAATAACGATAATTCACTTACCGATAAGCGCATCTTCTTTATCCATACCCAATAAGCTCACGTCATTTTTGAAAGAGACGTTTTCTAGAAGTAATACTTGAGCTTCACTCCATGTACTGAAGTAAGCTATCTCGTTCATGTTTTCTAAAACCTAAAAAACAGTTACGGATACAAATGTAGTTTAATTCTCGTTTAAGTTTAAGGGCTCATTAACACGAACTGCAAGTTGCTTAGTACATCCGTCGACTGCCGTCAACAAAAAATAAAAACACGTTCACTCAAGATATATTATATAGTGAATAGACAACAAGACATGTACACTATTTTACACTGTATCTCTAGGTAATATAATATAATTAAAGTCTGCAACTACTACAGTCTACGAGTACTCAAATGTTGCACACTTTGTGTTACGATTTGTTTAGATTTGCCCCACTTAATTGATTAGATTTATTTTAATGTTATTTTTTAAATTACAAATAATCTCTACTGCTAAAGATTCTTTTGTAAACAGGTTTCCCGCGACACAGGCTTGCCTCGTGCGGGGATCAATCAATCAATCAATCAATCATTTATTGCGTGAAATACATGTTATAAAAGTTGTTATAATATAATGGAATGTCACAATGTATTCTGCCCTATTAGGCGTGCAATGTCTTAAATTTTACAATAATAGCAAAAAAATAATCCATAAAATATAAATAAAGAAAAAAAATAATGTCAATGTTATCTAAATACTACAATTTATCGGTCATAAATTCATTATAGGAGTAATAGCATTTTTTTGTCAAAAGTTCGGTTACCTTCCTCCGAAACAATGCACAAGGTAACTCTCCTATAGACTCTGGCAGTTTATTATAGGCAAAAGGTGCTGAGCAGAATATACTTTTACGCATTAATGTTGTTTTGGAGTTGCGTATAACAACTTTATGTTTGTCTCGCCTATTGCGAACCACGGCATCAGAGACTTGTTGAAACAAATCCGGGTTTTTTTTTACGAACATCACCGTTTCAAAAATATATAGCGCAGGAATCGTCAAAATATTATGCTGAGAGAAAAATGGTTTACATGAGTCCGTTTCTTTCAGACTAAACATGGCTCTTATGCATCGTTTTTGATATTTAAATATTTTGTCAATGTCAGTAGAGTTTCCCCAAAAAAGTATACCATAACGAATATTAGATGCTATTAATCCATGGTACGCTGTTAACAGGGTGTCCATATTAACAATTTTAGATATTTTAAATAGGGCATAGGCTAAGCTATTAATTTTCTTACATAAATTTTCCAAATGAGATTTCCAGTTAAGTTTTTTGTCGATAGTGAGTCCTAGAAATTTTGTCATGTCAACTTCGTTAATGTCAAAATTACCATATTTAATGTCTAGTGAATGTAGAGCAGCTGTATCGCGTTGTCTAAAGTTTATAATTTTAGTCTTAGATAGATTTATTTTTAAGTTATTATTATCCAACCATGCAATTATTGAAGTTAAGGCAGAATTGATGTCATTTTTATATGTCATTTTATTTATACACTGAATAGTTACGGCACTATCGTCTGCAAAGAGTGACATAGGTTGGGTTGTCGAATTTGGCAGATCATTTATATATATAATAAAGAGTAGAGGTCCGAGTACACTACCTTGAGGTACACCATATATTACAGTACGTTCCTTTGACCTATGAACTTCTTCATGTTTCGTTTTGAAATTAATCCTACTAATATCAGTAACTTGTTTCCTATTATCAAGATATGATTTGACAAGTTTCAATGCATTTCCTCTGACTCCGTATGCCTCAAGTTTATTTAAAAGTATGTCATGACGCACATAATCGAATGCTTGCGTCATATCGCAAAATATGGAGCATATTGGTTGCCTTCTATCAACGCTGCATGTGACTCTATGTAGAAAATCATGTAAGGCCATATTTAGTGATTTATTTTTTCGAAAACCCTTCTGTTCGGTACAAAATATGTTATTTTTTTCAAAGTAGCTATTAATTGCCATATATATATAACGTTCAAGTATTTTTGACATAATAGGTATAAGGGATATCGGTCTATAATTTTCCATGCTTTCTTTATTTTGTTTTTTATAAAGGGGCTTTATGACGGAGAGCTTTAGTGCCTCAGGATATTTACCAGCGCTGATACATAAGTTCATAATGTAACTTATAGGTTCAGATATAAATCTAGCTGAAATTTTCAATATTTTTGTAGAAATTTCATCATAGCCAACACTATTTGTATTATTTAGAGAAGCTATGATCCTAAGAATATCGTCTGGAATACATGGTCTAAGAAACATAGAGTCTCTCTGACTAGTTATCAGTGAGGTACTATGTATGCCTGAGTTTATAATAGGTATAATTTTGTCAATAAAAAAATCATTAAAAGAATTCGCTATGTCAGTAGGATTTGTAATTGTTTTATTATTTATGTCAAGTTTTAATATCTGACTTCTAGGCAGATTCCTCTTAGTACTATTTATGATTTGCCAAGTAGCTTTTGACTTATTTTTAGATGTATTTATTTTATAATTATTTTGTGTTTTTTGTGTTAGTTTTATTATTGTTTTAAGGGTTTTAGAATAGTTTTTATATTTTATTTTATTAGCATCAGAAGGTTTTTTACGTAATTGCCACAGAAGCTTTCTTTTATTTTTACAGCACAATTTTATACCACGAGAAACCCATGGAGTATTTCTAGTTGTTTTTTTAGTCATTGTTCTATATGGAAAACAGAGATCATAAAACATTTTAAAAGAGTCAATAAAAAGGTTGTAAGCAATATTAGGGTCATCTGCGCTATATATTTCCGAAAACGATATGTTTTTAATTGAGTTTAAAAACTTACTAATATTTTCTGCTGAATAATCGCGTCTTTTTATATGCCAATACCTAAGGAGATCTAAATTTTTTAACGGACATTTGATAAGCTGTGCAGTATGGTCCGATAAAGCTAGTTCTAATACTTCGGCAGAGCACCCTTTCCTAAAATTATGAGCAAAGTTGTCTATACAGGTTTTACTTGCTAGCCTTGTTGGTTGTTTCAGAGCTAAACTTAAATTAAAATTAAGGAATAAACATTCAAAATCAAGTGTTACATTGTTACTTTTCATTATGTCAATGTTAAAATCTCCAGCTATTAATACATTTTCATATCGTTTCTTTGTCAATTCAAGTAAAACTTTATTTAAACAATCCATAAAAATGCTACCAGTAATGTGTACCTATCTTAAGTAAATTGGCAAATAAATAATTTTGTATTTAAACATAGCAATTGTACAAAAGAATGAGAAAAACTTTTTCAATTATTTTCGTCAAAACGTGTCGTCGCCTTCAGTCGACTGCACTCAACTGTAGTCGACGGCTGCTGTCGTCTGCAGTCGACGTCGTGTATATGAGCCGTGCAGTCCGTGTATAAGAAGCCGTAAAGTAAAGTCAACTATATTATTGAGACAAATGACTAAAATTATACTTACTTGGGCCAGTATTTTCATATTACGTTTCTTGAGAACTTTAGCTTCTTCCTTTTCTCGTTTTGTGATAGTAAATAGCGAATCTTCGAAAATGTCTCTTCTATCGGATTCCGGTACACATCGCCATATCTGTAGATAGATATTTTTAAACTTACGCGATCTAAACACATTATTATTACTGTTCTGCAATATTAATTATAATATGTAAGCGGGTTAACTACTAACACCAACTTTTCATCCTTTTAGGGACTTGATTAGGGTGAGTGCGGTTCACGTCCCCAGCAGCGCCTAAGACCCGTGCACTGCATGCCGTAGTGCGCGCAATGACGCAGTGCAGACGCACTCACCCTAATAAAGTCTCTCGTTAATTATAAGAACGAAACGTTGGTGTTCTTCCAAACTAGGTTTATAGTTAACATGCTTACATTCATAATGTATTCGTCAAACTATGATAGTTTTTATAGTAAAGTACTGCAATATGTTTGGAATAATAGATAAAAAACCTATTATTACCAGAATAATAATCTGCACATGGAGTTTTATAAAACTATATCTCTAACTCTATTATTATAAAGTTAAATTTTTCGTATGATGAGTTTCAGCTCAGCTTATAATCCTAGATTATAAGCAATAAGGTGAGAGAGCTTCTCTCCCAATAAGGTTAGCTGGAAATGCTCATCAAATAACTCTTTTTAGGTTTAAGCTCGCCTTAGCCATAACTTTCAACTTTATGTTTTATATTTACGTTTTTAGTGCAATAAAGAATTAATAATTATAATAACTACCTCAAGATTACTAAACATTTCTTCACATTTGTAGAATTTTGTTATTGACGTCACTCGGTCGCATGTCAACAGGAACTCTTCTAAATTCTCGCGATTTTTCTTTGTTTTCAATCTGTGAAACATGAATTAACCTGTGTTTAATATAACGCTATGATTTGACTAATATACAAGGTGCCACGGAAAGCCCTAAAATCCCTTTTGGCTTTGTACACTATAAGCCGAACAGGGGTGATTTTGGATTTTCGAATATGTCAAAAAAATTTGACGTTTTGTCGTTTTCTTTTACGTGTAATCTTAGATTATTATTATTGTTTAAAATTTCAAAAGATTATTACAATTTTTTGTAATAATTTCATGATTTTAACTAATGCATTTCACGTAATTTTAACTAATGCAAGATTGCATGTAAAAGAAGACAGTATCTGAAGAATAATTCATTTTCTGAGTAAGCCCCCTGGAATAAAGCGAAGGAAAAAGGAATCCCGCAACTTTCTGCATTATTAGGTGGACCTACGCTCCACAGGGGCCCGGGCGTCACATAGGCTACGTTTTATCCATTGATTAAAATATTAAAAAGGGAAGATACTAGATAGGTTACGTTCTCCCAGCGCTTGCTCAAAAATTGGCATGTGTTACAACTACACGCAAACACATACGCTCACAGTTATATTTCCAGTCCTGTGCAATACAAAGAACAACAAAGACGGAAAGACGTATCTAATACCGAAGTGAGACCGAGACAACAATATTTCACGCGAATCACGACCGCCCGTGCCGCCGCCGCCGGTCCGACGGTGACTGAGGTGGGAGCACACAATTTTACACAATTTGAGGTTGCCACTTTCGAGAAACCAGTACCTCATCTTCCCTTTTTAATAAATCAATGGTTTTATCCCATAAATAGGTTCTCATGAGCTATTCATGAATCCCTTTGGACAGGTTCGTTAGACGTAGAGATTAGAAAAAAATCAAATAGTACCTAGCTTCTTCTCTTTCATCCTTCAACTTCTGGGTTTTGTATGCATTGAACGCTTGCTTCTTCTCATTAAGCTTCTTAAATATGTTGTATCTTGGGTCCTTTGAAATGATCTTCACGCATTGTTCCCATGTTGCGTTTGACGATATATTCTGCAAGAAAATATATATATTTATTGATAATTTAATTGATTGGTTTAATTAATTTCTTGATAAACCGATGAAAAAAAAAGGATTGGCGGTTCTCAATTCAGCTGCTTTTTTATGTAGAAATGTATAATATTCATAATGTTATTAGATTTTAAGGTTTTGTTATTTCACCGAAATGGCTGAATAGATCATAGATAGAAATGATAAATTTGGCAGGGAGGTCCACAAAATCTCAAGGATGGACATAAGCTACTTTAAAAATGCATGCGAAGCCGAGGGCTGAAGCTATAACGATATATTCAATTCACCTTATCTTTGAGCAGTTCTTTGAAAGCTTCAATAGCTTCTTTCTTGTCTTTGTACTCTGGTATTGGGTCCTGGCCTTCGCTATTTGACGGCGGTGCAACAATTTCTTCTGGATTAACTGTAATATTTCATAAAACAAATAATGCTGGGTACTAATGAACACAGCAACCACTTGCCCCAAAGTACATTCTGCGGCGAAAACTGAACCCTGCATCGCAGGCGGATCTAAGCCTGCCACTGGGGCCGTCAGCATCGACGTGATTGATAGTAGAAAGTCCTCTAACAATCAGCCCATTCAAGCCAAATATTTATTTGTTCATTCATAGACGAGCAGCGTGTGTGTGGCTGATATGTTCCACACAGTATTGAATTTAGTCATTGTAATACTTTTACTTGTAGTTTGTTTTTGTCCTATCATAACCAGTTGTCCAGTTAATTGTTAAAGGCTTTTATTGATGTGTCTTCTGGTAATAGGTATACTCACTTTCTTCTGGAATAGGTATGTTAGTAGCAAGTGTGGGGTCAATGGATGCTAGTGTCTTGGCCATAGCTTCATCGAGAGCTGAACTGCTTGTAGAAGATTCTTCTGGGAGAGGAACATCAGCTGCTGGAGTTACCTCTGTACTCATGGCCCTTGAGACACAAATATTAAAAATGCTAAAGTTTGCATGACTATTGAATGGATGTTTGTTCCTTCTTTATGCCAAAACTATTGAACTGATTAGTTTAGATATAGTTCTAGGTCTGGTACAAATCAGAGGCTATGTTTTATCGCATAAATCAGTTCCCATGGGATAGAACTAACTTTTAAACATTTTCATAGAAACAAGGCATGCAAAGCCATGGGCAGAGTCGAGAACATTTCTTTTTATTAACGATTATGAAGCTGTAATTTTATACTTTGTGCTTAGGCTAGCATGATGCAAACCTGTTTGCATAGTAAGAATTGCTACATCAAACCTACTTTTTATGTTGTTTTTTACACTACCATAGTGATTTTCTTTTTCATGTTGTAACTGATTAGGTTTCAAGTGAGACCTTATTTACATAACAGATATACAGATATTACATCAGTAATTGGGCAGGTCAGCTTTACCTTTATCTCACTAAAATTTTACAAGACCACAATAAATAGTAATAGTCGTTCTAAAAGCAGTATATGAGAAATTGTCAGTGCACTGCACATACAGCACAGATACTCTTGTATACTTAAAATAAATAGCCAGCTATAGTATAAATAATAATTACTGTGCTTCCTCAAGAGCAATTTGGTCCTTGATCTCCTGCAGTTCAGGTGGTACCACCCAACTGGACTCCTTGGTCTCAATATTATGATAATACACTCGTCCAGCATCTGTTGTGTATTCTTTCCACACACATGAAGACAGTAGTTTCTGTAAGCAAAAGATAGACTTATATTAACCACAGCTTAATAAACAAGTAGATTCTCATTAATATCTATTTGCTGATTTCTTGTGAGGCATGATAACTACTCAGTGGAACCCCAACTGCATGAACTGGACACCTTTGACCAAGATTGTGTCCAGCTGGCTCACAGCTGACCACAAAAGCTGTTGCCCAGAATTTGACATACCAGAGTAATTGTAATTTTTTTGTTGTAAGTTCAACCCAGGGAAAACAGGAATATCTTACCTCTGCTGAAGACTTCAAGTCATCTGGCTTTTCCCATAAACTCTGTTTAGAAACTGAGTTGTAGTAGTATGTTCGGCCATCAGGTGCTTTGTGTTCTGACCATGGAGAGCTTTGGTTTGCCATCGGGGCTATGTCAGGAGCTGGTGCATGGGCATCCTGAAGGCATAATTATAAATCGATTTCGAAATTTGTGTTGTTTATAATTCAAAAATTAAAGTTGGTTGACATATTAAACTCTTGAGAGTATGACTAACAAGATTCAAGAAAATAGTTTTTAGTGCTATGTGAGGATTGATAACATCATAATCAAAAGTTACCTTATATCCAGGGAACCCAGGTGGTGGCATAGAAAAAGGAGGCAGCATTGGTGGATATGCCATTTGAGGCATGGTCGCCAGGCTTGGCGGTAGACCAGGCACAGGAGGCATGGCCACAGCTGATGTTAAAGGAGGCAGCCCAGCCAACAAGCCGGGCGGCAAAAGCGGTGGAGCCGTCATTAGGCCAGGGGAGCCAGACCCGTTCACGGGATCCTACAAATAATAGTAAATAAAGTACCTCTATATTTTCTGAACAAGTATTCAGTGGCAAAACGACAGGACTCACCATTATTATGTCTTTATAAGACTGTGCTGTATTTCAACATCCGTTGTTTATTAAAATAGCGATTAAATTTACAAAATGCATGAAGAAACTTTACCAAATCGCACGCAAAGCAACAACGAATCAAACATGTCGGCGGCACGGCTTTGGTGATGACGGCGATTGATCACAGTCAGTGTCATGTCATCTCTGGTGAGGTACGTCAAAGTCCGATGTCACTGTCATACAGAGATAGTAATTTCGTTCGTCCGTGCGACCCGCAGCAGGGGCGCGCCGTAGCTACACGAAGATGGACACAGGCACCTGCGTCTTGTCTTGGGTGGGCCATGAAGGTGTAGGGAACATGTAGCCTACGAAGACTAATAATTAATACAAACTGGTTTATACCTAGAAATAGTAGTCAAAGTAAAGTATATATAGGAGCTTTATATTTACCTTCTCCTCTGAAACTTGAAGATCTTCAACAGTACACTGACCAAGCTCTTAAAAACATAGTCACGGATGATCTCGACCATTTTATTTTGCTCGGAGATTTCAATATTAATAAACTGGATTGGTCTCAGAGCTCTAACTCCTTGCATTGTACTTCGACCGGCACTAACTCCGAGATAAATGCATGTTTTCTTGAGTTCTCAGCCCTCAGCAACCTTAATCAATATAATCACATTCATAATGATGAAGGCAGAACTCTTGATCTCGTCCTAAGCAACAAGATAGTTGAGAGACTCGGACGCTCTGACTCACCCCTGGTAAGGGAGGACACCCCTCATCCAGCTATAGAGTTCTCGATACCTTTTTCTGTTCATTCAAAATGCTTGCCAGAAAACACCGTGGCTAGACCAAACTTTTTTAAAACTGATTACGAACGCGTAATTAACGCATTGAACACCGTCGATTGGGAGGAAAAGTTTGAACTCTGTAATACAGATGTTAATGATATGGTTAGTACTTTTTACATAATACTTCAAAAAGTCATCAACGAGCATGTACCCATGAAGAAACCCAAAGCAAAACATTACCCCGTCTGGTACTCTAGAGAATTGATACGCATGCTAAAAGAAAAAAATAAATTACACGCGAAAATTAAGAAATTTAACAACCCTCTACATTCTGAATGGTACCACGACCTGCGTAGCGAATGTTCTAACGTACAAAAGATTTGCTATCGTAAATACGTTAATCTTATCGAAAGCTCTGTTTCTAAGAATCCAAAATTATTTTGGTCCTTTATAAAAAATAAGAAAAAAGTCGGCGGTACTTATCCTACTGAAATGCATTATAACGCTAAATACTCTGCCAACGGCAATGAAATCTGTAACCTTTTTGCTGAAAATTTCTCGTCGGTGTTTTCCCCCAGCTCCTCAGTTGACACTAGTTTTACGTTCCCTGGTGATACCGGATCTGCTTACTTCTCTGCTTCTCTCTGCTCCATATATATTAGTAGGGACGAAATAGAAAATAGTATGAAACATCTTGACGTTAATAAGGGTGCTGGAAGCGATGGAATACCTCCTGTTTTTATCAAAGCTTGTGCTCCTGCCCTCATAACACCATTACACAAAATCTACAATACGTCTCTCTCTAATGGTATTTTCCCCGACCAATGGAAAGAAGCGAACATAGTCCCTATATTTAAATCAGGTGACAGAAATAACATTGTCAATTATAGACCGATAGCTATACTTTCTATTTTTGGTAAACTTTTAGAGAAAATAGTTACTGTGCACTTAACCTGGCACTTGAAACAGTTGATTACTGAAAATCAGCACGGTTTCATGAAATCCCGATCTACTTGTACTAATCTTCTTTGTTACTCGTCTAATCTTACTAATTCCTTAGACAACCGGATTCCTCTTGACGTTATATATACGGACTTTAGCAAGGCGTTTGACAGAATTGATCACGGTCTATTGATACAAAAACTATCCGGACTAGGTATATCCGGTAACTTCCTGACATGGATCTCATCCTATCTTCATGACAGGCGCCTTATAGTTACTGCAAGCGGTTATAAGTCCTCATCATTCCTGGCCACTTCTGGGGTACCCCAAGGGTCACATCTTGGACCAATCTTGTTTAACGTTTTTATAAATGATATCACTGATTGCTTTAAACACTCGAAAATTTACCTTTACGCAGATGACATGAAAATTGTTCACCCCATCCGCTCTCACTTAGACACCATAGCTTTACAAGAAGACTTAAATAGACTGTCTGTTTGGTCAGATAAAAATCGCATGCCACTGAACATCAGTAAATGCTTTCATGTCCACTTTAGCCGTAACAAAATTCAGATCCCAGCTAAGTACAATATTAAAAACATTACACTCTCCACTGTTGACGAAATTCGTGACCTTGGGGTAGTTTTCGATACATCTGTTAAATTTAACTCGCATATTTTAAAAACAACAACTAAGGGCTTTAAGACATTAGGATTTATAATAAGAAACACTAAAGACTTTAAACATTCATCCACAAAAATTAGATTATTTAACTCTATTGTAAGACCCATCCTTGAATACGGCAGCTTAATCTGGAACCCTTTCTATGAAATATATTCTAAACGCATCGAAAGCGTACAGAGGCGATTTCTGTATCACGTGGCTTACGGTGATTATCAGGCAAAAAAACTTTCTAGTTATGAAAGTAGATTAAAACATTACCACATGCACCCACTATCCGCACGACGATCTATGCTAGATCTTATTTTCTTACATAAGCTCTTCAATGGACACATTGATTGTTCTGAATTGATTAACAATCTTCTTATACACGCTCCATCTCGTCTACCCAGGAAAATTGCATATAATCTTTTCTCCTCAGAATTTTCAAGAACGAATTTAGGTAAATATGCATCTCTGCCAAGACTCTGTAGGATTTATAATTCGCTTTCTAAATCCGAGGATATCGACCTCACGGATTCGTTGTCTAAATTTAAGAAGAAAATCAGAAGTATTATTCTCTCTACCTCTTAATGTACGAACCTACCCATATGTTTCACTAGTGTTTAATTTGAAGTTTCATTCGTTAGTGTTTAATTCGAAATTATAAATATAACTATTACTATACTAGGAAAAAAGCAATATAATCTAGAAAAATATTGATGATCTCATTGTTATCTTAAATATAAATTTATATAAATTATATAATAGATCTCAAAAGTAATTTAAAAAATATTTTTACTTTTACTTTAAGTTTAAGTCATAGGAATTTATTATTTTACTTTTAATTATATCTTTGTAGCTACTTTGTCCGTTCAGTTAAAAAATAACACTGTTAATTTGTCATAATTATGTTTTTGTGCATGCTGAGACGTCCTAAATTATGGAGTCACATAGATTTAAGAACCATATTACTTGCTACTAATTACGTTGTGTGAACTCATGTTGGATGTCCTATCTAAATAAATAAATAAATAAATTAGATTATGTAGGTAGGTACCTTAGGTTTATAATAAAATGAATTAGCAAGCTAAAGTGGCAGTGGGCCCATAGTGGGCCGGCCATATTTCGCGAAGAACCGATAACCGCTGGGGTAAACGAGTTCTTGAGTGGAGACCGCGACTCGGCAAATGTAGTGTACGCCCTACTGGACGCCCTCCGGCCAGGTGGGATGACGATCTGCGAAAGACTGCAGGCAGATTCTGGATGCGTCAAGCTGAAGACAGGGCGCTATGGCGCTCATTAGGGGAGGCCTATGTCCAGCAGTGGACTAGTATAGGCTGATGATGAGGTAGGTACTTACCTACCGTACACAGCAGACACTAAGAACAGAACCTACGCTACGCTATGGTTTATCCATTTTGAATGAAGCATGTAAGTAAACAAAATACGACACCAATAAT
The DNA here is from genome assembly GCA_955876795.1 of Eupithecia tripunctaria. NCBI lineage: Eukaryota > Metazoa > Arthropoda > Insecta > Lepidoptera > Geometridae > Eupithecia > Eupithecia tripunctaria. The sequence continues at coordinate 7,676,399 of OY041609.1, read as the reverse complement.
AAAATCTCACTTGCTTGGCTTCGAGTTTCAGATATTGTAAGCAATTTTTATTGAAGGGAGGATCTAAAATCGACAAGTAATGTAAATTACGTTTAAAGGACGCGCCAACAAAGTGAATTTTAGGTTAAGTATGGGCGGTTTGTTTACGTTTATGCTTCATTCAAAATGGACACGGTATAGGTAAGAACGCTTAAGTATTGAGCTTCTTCATTTGGATTCCTCAAACTAACCACACTACCGACCGTATCGGAAGAAATCATCATCATCATCATCAGCCTATATTCATCCACGGGTTTAGACAGCTGGCCCTGTACTTGGACACTTATGGTAGCGGCTTCGTAAAGACATCTAAGAACCTCGATATAACAACAGTCTACTTGGCATCGCTGTAAGGATTCCAGAACAGCCCAAGTTTCCACAGAGTCAAAGGCCTTCTCATAATCAACAAAGACCAGACACAGGGGCTGACTCTACTCTTCGGAATACTTGATAATCTGCCTAATTGTGTGTATGTGGTCTATCATGCCATATCCTCCCTGAAACCCGGCCTGATTCGGCACTCGTGAGAACTGCTTATAGATGTGGCTTGGAAGTGAGGAGAGGAGAGGGATTTATCTACCCCCTTCTTAAAAAAGAGCACCACCAAACTCCCACTCCACTTTATAGTTAGCTTAAGCTATTCAAGTTAAAGTTATTCCATCCTCCCCGGGGCTTTTTCATTTTTAAGCTGTCTCAGAGCTAACACAATCTCGTCTAGACTGATGTCTGGCTGATTGTCAGTATAGTGGCAGCTCTGGAATTGTGGGAAAGATTAGAATAACATATTACACAGCTATTTTAGCTCTAGACTAGCTCCAGATAGTTCTTCTAGCTATGACCATGCTTCAGAGTTTTGTATTAGAAATTTAAAATGAATGATCTATACCAAAAAGAAAACATAATTTTTTACTATAATTTTAATAGTCTTTAGAAATTTACAGTACCTATTTGGACTTGACTACTGAGGACAAAATAAATTTTATTCATAAACCAACTTCAAGCCTATAAGGACTTGAATATTATTGATAGCTTTGAATAAAACATACACAACAAATCCAAAAGGTAGGTAAAACGTCGGTGAAATGTTTAAACTTATATTTAAATAAAAAGTAATTAATTATATATCTTAAGTTATGGTGACTTACATCAAAAAATATCTAAACACAAGATTACTGCTTCTTAAAACTTTTCAAAATTGGGTAAATATTATCAAATGCCTCATATATTTCTTCTCTTACTTTGGCACCTGTTAATACCACCTTTCCTGAGACAAAAATAAGTAATACAATTCTTGGCTTGACCATCCTGTAAATGAGTCCAGGGAAGAGTTCTGGTTCATAGGAGCTGAACTGTCCGTGTGTAAGCACTAAACCTTCCAGTCTTATTGGGAATTTAACATCACAACTTCCAACCATGTTTTGAACTTTGAAGTCCAAAAACTTTGCCTGAAATAAACAATTACAATTATTTATTACTTATGTCACAAGAGTCTCATCAAACTCAAAACATTTTGGGACATCATTGGATTTCTTAGAAATTACCTATAGTGTAAAATTATTTAATAACATTAATAAAATAACCAAAGTCTTTACATACAATTATTAGTTTTTCTGCAAGAAATATTGTTGTAGATCCGGAAAGATTAAAAAAATTACTTACTACAAATCCAAGTTTCTGGATAATTCTAGCATATTTCCTTGCAGCCAATCGGGAGTCTTCTTCACTCTTCGCTCCGGTGCACACCATCTTTCCAGATGAGAAAATAAGTGCAGTGGTCCGGGGTTCTCTGATTCTCATGATCACTGCTGCAAATCTCTTAGGGTTATATTCTGCATTGCGAGCATGGAGTGCTATCTTTTTCAGGTCTAATTTGCAGTTCAAGTTGACAGTTGAAACAATGTTTCTGTAACATAAATTAACAATTTACTACATTGTCTCTGTAGCTAGCGCTTATTGATTGATATTATGATTTACTGAGGATAGATTAATACAGATGTAAATATTATAACTCACTGTAGCTGGGGTAGTATACCAGGATCAGATGCTGAATGTGGAGTCATAGGAGCTGGACTAGCCTGGCTGAGCAGTGGCTGTCCAGCTAAGCCAGCACTTGTTATCATTGGAGACATCATGTTTTGCTAAAAAGATTGAATGGAATTAGTTTACACACAACACATTAAAAACAAACCAATAAGCATAAGGGTAAATGTGTTTTATGAAACTTGAACAGGGGAAGTTGCTATCAGAAAATTAATTTCTGTTTTTGATATTATGTACTAAATGCTGTTCATAATCAGGTATACAGATTGCTGTATAAGATCCCTCCATGTGTTAGTGTCCATTGAATTAATAATAATTTTTAGTAGATATACTACAGTGGTAGAGCATTAGGACACAAATTATCAACCATCAGTTGATAACGGCACTGCTTTTTGAGTAAAGGTAACTTACTGGAGTTTGCGGCTGCATCATTTGTTGTGGACTGGCATAGCTGGCTGTTGGGGCATATGTATGCATGCTTCTTTGAGGAGTGCCAAGTAGTGAACCAAACCCTGCTAGCGGCGAGGAGCCCATGTTAGCCAGCGACTGCTGCTGTTGTTGCTGTTGGAATTGCTGGTGCTGCATAGCATGTGGTAAGATCTGTTGATCCTCCTCTGGCTGATGCAGGGGTGTACCGATTCCAATGCTAAACGGACTTGGTAGCATTTGATCCATGTTTATGAGGTTTTGGTCACTGAAAATCTATCCTACAACACCGTCTTTTGGCTTAGTAAAGTAATGGAATGGACCAATACTTTTTCAGAAAAATAAAAATGATATCCCCTTGCCTTGACGGAATTTAGCACAACAAACAGTGTGTCCACTTCTAAATTTTAGATTCTACCAAAAACAAAGTTAGTTCGACTTATACAGGGTTTGGTACATGGACCGACAGGATTTTTTGGGGGGTGGGGGGGTCACGTGTTATATACACCCGATGTCCTAAGTGTCACGGTAGTTTAGATATGCTATTTTTTAGATTTTTTTAAACCACTCGAAATCTTGTCTTTAAATCGTCATAACTTTTTGGTGTGTGGTTATTATACCACATAATTAATTTTGTTTTAAAAAACTATAAACCGACTTCATTTTTTACGGTTTTTTCATGAATTTTAATGGATCCCATTGTCTTCTGACACTGAACAAAATTAAAATGGGACCACATGGGAAGCACCAGGTTTCATATAAAAAAAGAATCATGAAGATCGGACCACCCAGTCAAAAGTTCTGAGGTAACAAACATAAAAAAAAAGAAAAAAAAATACAGACGAATTGAGAACCTCCTCCTTTTTGAAGTCGGTTAAAAATAAAGTATGCTTGTATTCTACGATGTTTTCTTATTCTTAATAAATCATTACTTGTTACAATTAATATCCACAAAAAAACCTCTGAGCTTTCAAAGTAGTAAATCGGCGTAAATGTTATGAAAAGTGACAACTTCTAAATTCATTGAAAAAAAACCAAAAGTCATTTTGAAATTAGCTTACTTTTAAAAAGTTCTTTAGTTATTACAAATTCAAATCCAAATTCTTTTTATTTTCAGATAAATAAATCCATAGTTTGTTAGTACAGTTTCTTATATTAAATGTTAGTGACTAAAGTTATTTATAAAATATAATAAAATTCATATTCAAATTCATTTAAATTAAATTTATACAACATTAGATTAAATCATATAACATTAAATTAAATTACATATAATGGGATTGAAATAAATAACTACCATGTGATTAAATTAAAACATATTAAATAACAATAAATCAAATTACATAATAATCAAATCGAATTAAATACGAACCGTGAAATTAAATTAAAAAACACATTAAATTACAATACATAGGGTCAAATATAAATTAAATTAAAATCAAATCAACTAAGCACTTTTTGTATAAAGCTCTGCCATATCGGCGCAGTCGTTCTGTCAGCTACAGTTTGTAGGATGCTGTTGGGGCTATCCTGCACTCTGCGCATCAGGGATGCCGTCTTTTTCCGAAGAATGGCAGCAAACCCATCTGTTTGGTACTCAGCAAACATCCCTGATGCACTGCAGAAACGAGGCAGTCCCAACATCATAAGATAAAGATGTTATTTTATTGTACACGTAGGGTCTCCAGCGGTCGTTTGGTGTAGCTTACCCATAGGCTCCCGGTGTAGAAGTTTTGACAGTAGGATTTAAACAATGTTAGTTTTACTTCTTCAGTACACCGGGAGAACCTACGGATTAACATATTACCTCTTACCGCTGGAGCCCTACGCTCTCGTTCAATGTCCTTAAGGTCGTCGGCAATAAAATGTCCGAGATATTTCTAATTCTAATTCTAATTCTAAGTGGGGGAACTAAGATCTGCACGGACGTCTCGCATAGGAGTGTATTGTGCATTATCCCCCTGCCTAAGCAGGCCCTAACCAGCCCAGCTCCTTGAAGTATCGGAGCAGGACTTTAGGTGACTGACAGCTTCGTTTCAGCTTTTCTGTGGGTGTGGATGGGGTTGATTCCTCAATGAGGCATTTCAGCCCTGTTTTGTGTCTGGCCTCCGCCGTGCAGTGTACCACGACGTGTTCCACAGTCTCTTCTTCTTGAAAGCAGCCACGACATAGGCTGCTGTCTGTGGCTCCGGTCTTGAAAAGATGGTGGTTCAATTCACAGTGTCCTGTGATGATGCCCACCATCGTTCTGAGGTCCTCCCGGCTCATCTTGAGCATCGTGTTGGTGGTTTTCCTGTCTTTGGAAGGGAATATTGATTTGGTATGCTTGCAGTCTATCCGACGCTCCCATAGCTTTTGGTGTTCTTTTTCAGAGTTAAGTTTTAGTCTGTTTTTGACTTCCGCTCTGGGCGGGTTCGAGAGACTTACATCTTGTTGTGTTGGAGTTAGTTTCGCTCCTTCCTTTGCTAGTCTGTCTGCATTAATGTTGCCTGGGCAGGATCTACTCTCTGTCCATTCTATGCAGACCTTACTGTGTTGAGAAAGATCTTGTAGACTCTTATGACATTCTACAATAGCTTTTGATCTTGTGTCTGTCCGTTTGAGTGCGTTTATTAGTGCAGCGCTGTCTGTTTTGAAGACCAGCTGCATCTGTCTGGCAATATCTTTATTGGTCGTTTCCAGAAGCATGTCGTCTGCCGCTAGTTTGAGTCCCAGTGTTTCCGCCTGCAAGGCTGTTGTGGCCGGGTTTAGTGGTTGGGCTTTTGAGAGTCCAGTTTCAGGACAGGAATAGCCGCATCCAGCTCCTGTTCTGTTCTTGGCCCCATCAGTGTATATGTGATATGTAGTAACGTCATGTGCGGTGATAGCTGATGCGTTCTCTTCATGTGTTATTTCATAGTTCTTACCAGCTAAGTAGGTAGACGCTATTCTGTCAGTGCCATTCGCCGCTTCTGGAAATGCAGCAATTGCTTTGTCTAGTATTCTACTATGGTTTGTGAGGCCTGTCTCGCCTTTCCACTGGTTCGTTGATTTTATTCTCAGAGACGCCGCCATCGCTTCTTGTTGAATGTGAACATGCAGGGGCGTTAGCCCTAGAATTATGTCCAGTGCTGCGGATGGGGTTGATTTCCTACATCCGCAAATAAGTGTGCAGGCTAGTCTTTGCACTTGCTGAAGTTTGTTAATGGTGGTGACTAAGTTTGTTCTCGGCCACCATACTATTGCACCGTAGGTTAGCACTGGGCGTACCATGACTGTGTACAGCCATAGACACAGCTTGGGCTTCAGGCCCCAGTCCTTGCCTACCGCTCGGGTGGTCCGAGATATTTGAAAGAAGTTACTTTTTTAATGTTCATGCCATTTAGGGTTATTTTAGGAAATTCTTCTAGTTTATTGCCGGCGGCCTTAAAGACAACGTATTCACACTTTCTAATGTTGTAGCAGAGGCCGTGAGATGCAGCATAGTCCGCACAGACCCTCAGCATCTCCTCGACAGATCTCGCTGTTGTCCCCAGCAGCACCATGTCGTCCGCGTAGCTGATGTTGTTTATGCAAATACCATCCACACGACAGCCGACACGCATGCCGCTGAGCTCAACAATTAGATCGTTTACATATATTATGTGTAAACGTAAAAATAGCTAAAATTCGACCAATATTAAAAAAAGGAGGACAGGCCTCTAACGTGAGTAACTACAGACCAATTGCCCTACTACCGGTTGTGTCTAAAATATTTGAACGTGCAATATCAGATCGTATTTATAACTATTTAGAAAAATATAACCTCTTAAACGAAAACCAATATGGCTTCCGTAAAAACTCCTCAACCACTCTTGCTATTTTTAAGTACAACCATGAAACTCTTAACTATATTAGAGATAAATACTATGCAATAGGTATACTCTTAGACATGAGTAAGGCCTATGATAAAGTCTCCCACAAAATACTCATAACAAAACTTTTTGAAATCGGGATCAGGGGAAAGATACTAAATTGGCTAAAATCATACCTCCTAGACAGGAAACACTTTGTTCAAATTGAAAATTGTTGTAAAAAATCTGGAATTATACAATCTGTAAAATCAAAAACAATAACTATAAATAACTCAATTCCACAAGGAAGTGTCTTAGGATGCATTCTGTTTCTAATCTATATAAATGACCTGCCTAAAATTGCTGACTCCTTTTGCGTACTTTTTGCAGACGATGTATCTCTTCTTTTTAAATGTCCCCCTAATAAAATTTCACTTAATAGAATAAAATAAACTTTCCTTAACATAATAACCTGGTTAGAAGCTCACAATTTAGAAGCAAATACAAAAAAGACCAAAATCATACAGTTTACCCCACACCAAAAAACACCTTTAGACCTATCTCCACTAACTAATAGCCTTAATATTGAACAAGTCCAAGATCATACACTTTTAGGCCTAAAAATCGATACCCATCTTAATTGGAAAGGACATATAGAGAAAACCAAAACCAAACTATCACAATTTATTATGCCTTATCTATCTTAAAGAGCAACACAAACATTGAAACAGCTTTATCTGCCTACTATGCATATGCTTATTCATGGCTACGCTATGGCATAGTAATCTGGGGCAACAGTGTAGATATAAATCAATTATTTATTAAACAGAAAAAATGTGTACGTATTATTGTTAACATCAGACGACGCACCAGCTGTAGACCACATTTTATCCAGCAAAAATTACTAACTTTAACTAGCCTTTATATATATGAAACTGCATTATTTGTTAGAAAAAACATAAATTTATACCAATTTGATAAAAATCCACGAAGAAAAACAAACATTATCCTTCCGATACCTAGACTTGAATTATACAGACAGAGCCCTTATTACATATCCATTAAAATATATAATAAACTACCAACATCCCTTAAATCTGAACCAAAAGACAATATTTTCGCATCTAAACTACAAGAACTTCTTATTAAAAAATGTTATTATGACACAAAAGACTTTCTTGAAGACAAACTACTAAGATAGAATACTTTTTTAACAAAGAAATAGCTTTGAAACTTCCTTAACTCGTAATAATATATAGGTATATAAATATAATAATTAACCTTATTTATGTTAAGTTTATCCTAGTCACAAATGTATAAAAATAAGCTAAAGAAGTGATACAATATGTACCAACTAAGTTAACCTAAAAGATCTCTGTAATTTTGTATGAAATACAAAATTAAGTCCTTAAGATAAGTCTTGGATTAAGATCTATTGCCATACCCTAATAACAGGGTACATTAATACTTACAAAACTGTAATATTTTTTGTAATGTTTTTGTTTGCAATAAAGATACTGAATACTGAACGTATACATGTATACATGAAAAGCGAGGTCGAGCTTACCCCCCCCTGTCTTACCCCGCACTCCAACCTATATGCGTCGGAGAGAGCATTCGACCACTTAGTGACGTTGCTCTGGTGTCCGTACCAGAAACGAAACATATTCAACAGGTCCGGCGGCACCCTCCTGTCCCTCAACTTCCCCCACAGCACATCATAATGAAACTAAGTCAAATGCCTTGGAGAGGTCGAGGAAACAGGCGTACACCGGCGTCCTGCGGCTTGTGTAATATTGGACAGTATGCTTGAGTGATAATATTGCGCTTTCAGTAGATAGTCCGCGTCGAAACCCGAACTGTGCGTCGTGTAGCTCTATGTGGCTTTGTAGAATAGAGTCAAGCATACTGTCCAATACTTTAGCTATGGTAGTGGCTAGTGAAATTGGACGGTAGTTCCCTTTGTCCGATATGTCTCCTGTTCTGTTCTTCACAATGGGCACCACTATCGTCTTCATGAGGTCAGCAGGTAGGTACCCATGACTAAGACACATTGTGAAGAACATGGAAAGGAGCAAGCAAATGGTTCCCCGCGTATTTGAGATGCTCGATGCTGAGCCCATCATGTCCGGGAGACTTGCCTCGTGTCATGCCCTTTATTGTAGCGCGGACCTGGTCCGCCGACACATGCAATAGAGGTTTGTCACCCCGAGCGTAGGAATCGGCATCGGTCATCTCCGAGGGGCCAAGGGGGGAGTGAACTTTGAAATGCTCGCTGAATAACTGCGCTATCTCCCTCCCCTCACTCTTGCCCTCCACACTCACAGGCTTAATGTTAAGCTTACCAGTTGACTTCCAAAAGGTTTTGAAGTCTTTTGCTGCACGTTCTTTAGCTAGTTTGTCCATAATAAGCTGGTCCTGGTTTCTCTGATACCACTTCAGGCGGCTTTTAAAGATTTTGCGGGTTTCGCACATTTGCTCATAAATCTCGCCTGAAGTAGGTCTGTTACTCAGCAACCAGCTATTGAATTTAAGCCTAGCCTCCCCATGCGCGCTACGTACATATTTGTTCCAGCCACACAAGCTTTTACCCTTCCTAGGTCTCGCACCACCACGCTGCCTCGTCTGTACGGACGCCTCACTCATAGTACCCACTACAACACTATACAGCTTATCCACTATGCTCAACCAGAGCACATGGCCCGTGGCCGCATTCGACGAAATCTTGGGGGAAACTAATGTCACGAAAGGCGGTATTACATAACTCACGGTACCTGTTTATCTGTTCCTGACTTCTCTCTCCCCATAGAACAGCACTAGGGGTCGGCTCAGGAGCCACCAGCCGCGGCCTGATTGCACATAGATCACATTCCACGTAAATAGGAAGATGGTCGGACGCGTAGACGTCCTCATAAATACCTACTTTGCTAACTGCATTCCAAGCGGAGAGGGAAACAATACAGTGGTCCAGCCATCTTCTACTACCGGACTTTTGGCATATAAATGTATAAGCGTTTGAAGAACATCCCAGTTTTTCTACATCAGCACAGAGCCAGGACTGGTCCCCGCAGAAATTCGACAGTTCTCTATAAAACATTTCCTGCGGATGTGCATTGAAATCCCCCAGAATAAAAATGGATTCAACTTTGCTGCTTTCCTCTATGGCACTAATCTCACTTAGGACCTCACCTTTACCCTTTCCAACGATATGCTACATGGCAGAAATACTACATCAGGGGCCGACCTAAGTGATACTTTGTTGCTAGGGTCAAGATAAAGAAAATACGTTTTTTATGTTATGTTGTTTTTATTACATTTAAATTACAACATTTGCTCAAACTGGCCGCCTCCACACCTTATGCATGCACGACATCTTTTTCTGATTTCTGTGGTTGTGGTTGAAAGCAGCATTTCCTCTTGCATTTTTACGAATGCGGTTTTAATTCGTTCCACTAAAATCTCTTTTGTGGGCACCTCTGTTGCATAAACTAATTCTTTTGCACGTCCCCATAATTATGTAGAAATCCAGGGGTGTCAAAAAAAAGTGCTTAAAGAATAATACCTACTTAGTAGGTCACTAGGTATATTGCTAATAGGTAGGTAGAAGGTGTAGGACCTTACTTATACAAAATTTCATTAAATAATTACAACATTACCACCCAGCAGTGATGGCGGCGCTGCGGCTGCGCGCGCCCAACGACTACGTGGGCGCGCGCCGCCCCGCCCCGCCATGCTGGAGGTACCGAAATGTAGGACCAACCTACTAAAGTTTGCCCTCATGTCACTCGCTATATATCTATACCGTGTCCATTTTGAATGAGGCATAAACGTATACAAACCGCCCATACTTGGCCTAAAATTCACTTTGTTGGCGCGTCCCTTTATACGTAATTTACATTACTTGTCGATTTTAGATCCTCCCTTCAATAAAAATTGCTTACAATTAACACACAGAAACACAGCAAAAAAAATCATGAACACAAAGGTAAGGAGTAAATAAATTAGAAACACAGCGTAGCTCTATTACGAAAGCGAAAGACAAATTAACAAACTTAGCCTATATATATATACAAAACAAAAAAAAAACTAAGAGCGTAACATACTTACAACACAGCACACAGACACACATTTAACACAACACACACGGGTACGCATACCACAAAACATAACAATAAACATAAATATAATACACAGACAGAACAGGGAAAATAGTAAGATTTAGGTGAAAATAAATAGAACAACACACGTTATTACAATTTCACACATTCGGAATAGGTTTGACATACATTTGCGTTTAATCAGTGTGTCAGCAAATATATCTAGGTACATCTGGATGTTCATTAATGTGGTTTTGAGCTCGACAGATGGGCGACTGTTGCCTGGCGACAGTGCGTGGCGGGGCAGGTGCAAACAGTGGCACTCGCCCGGTGCAGAAGCTTATGCGTTGCTTAGGCACGCAGAGCCGGCTCGCTTCGCACACTAAATTCGGACAGTCCACTACACCCCGTAAAATACGGCACACATTCATGATCTGGTCACATAGTCTGCGCGTTTCCAGAGAATTGAACCCGAGGTCTCCTTGCAAATATTTTGTCGGGTACATGTAAGGGTAGTAGCCTCTACTTTTCGAATAAAGAAATCTTTTCTGGACCTTTTCGAGCATTAGAGCATGTATAATAACCGGATGGTCTTGGTTGTGTTGAACTCTTTGCAATTCCTTGTTACAAAGCCTAGGCGTTTGAAACAGTCCTTCGTGAATGTGTGGATATGGTCATGGAATGTCATCTTGTAGATGTGTTAAAACAGATTCTAACACAATCTGCAGTTGATATTGATAGTGAAACGTCATAGATGACGTTATATCCACATGCTCACAACGCCCATGGCCATGCTACCCTGAGAACGCTGTAAATTATGTGTCAAATTGATATTATAGCCCGTTGTTACCGCGCTCAAACAATGCGGGTCTACTTTTAACGCTTTTAGTGCTGTGAGCTAATAAGGGAACGCAGCCATTAGTAGGAAAGTCAATATAAAATGGTAGATACAGGTCTAACACAACGGAGAGGAAAGCCTGTGAGGTTTCATTAAAAAAGAACTCGTGTTTCCTAAATAAATTGTTTCATGAAATTATAATTTACATACCATTAGGGTTATTTTATTAGTAATTAGAAAATTTACATTAAGTAATAATGGTAATAATATTTATTATGTATTTAAAAATGGGTGTAATACCCTATTACGTATTACACACATTTTTAAAGTGTCTCAATCAGATGTTATTGGACTAATAAACCACAAAAAATACACAACATGTTTTATGCAATGGCTAGGTGCCAGTCTTCTTCTAAAAAGTAGAAATAAAATAAATGTGGTAGTGCAATTAAATAAAAAGAGTGTCATGTGTAGTGTGTGTAAAGTAAAACTCCATACTCACGTCATATCAATATTTATGACAATGTCAGACTTGACAGCCACGCACAACAGCGTGGATTTGGATTTCTTCTTTCACGGGGCTTCTCTTTCTTTTCGGAACGTCCTTTGCTTACATTTCTGTAATTACACCTAAAAATAGTAAATAGAGTGTGAATACCTCTGATAATGGCTGAAACTATGAAACAAACTGTTGCCGGAATACTAAAGACTATAGAAAGGTAAACAAATCATACGACTGCCACTCATCATCTTCAGAGTTCTTCAGCCTGGAGTACCCAGCTGATTTGTTATTTTCTTTTCGTTTTTCAGGTATAATCCAGCTAACCTCCAAACACTCGAGCGATATGTGGAGCTGCAGTCGAAAGAGAACACATACGATTTAGAAGCCAATCTGGCTGTGCTAAAACTTTATCAGTTCAATCCTGAGAAGTTCAACGCTGATATCACATGCCAAATCCTTCTAAAAGCACTGACTAACTTCCCGCACACTGACTTTACACTGTGCAAGTGCCTCCTCTTGGAATCTGTGGTAAGTGGAATTGTGTGCAAAGAGCTGTAGCTAATGATAACTTCATGATAACATTCTGATTGGACTCATAGGCCCTTATTATGACATCTTGCTCCGTTATTGATCTATGCTTAAGTAACTCTTGTCTATCGAATAAACCTCAATCAAGCGTAGAAGTCTAGGACGTAACAAGCTATCATATAATAAATAAATGAAAAAAATAATTTTGGACAATTCACACAGCATACACATGTCATATTATGGGCTTTAGTTATTTTCAATAACTTTTAGGTATTTTTTTATGTTTTAAGTATTTTCAAATGAGCCTCAAATGAACCAACCTGAACCTATCCAAATAGTGAAGAATGAATACTGTCTTTGAAACTTGTCCTTTCCATTTCAGACTGAGAATGAAACAATATCTCAAATCAAATACATGGCTGATATCCTAGAACAATGCGACTTCGCCCAGTTCTGGAACCGAGTGCACCAGATGCCAGAGCTTTGCAACCGTATCAGTGGTTTCCATGATTCTATCAGGAAGTTTGTCTGTCATGTTGTTGGCATCACCTTCCAGACTATTGATAAGAATAATCTGGCTAACTTGCTAGGAGGTATCGATGGTAAGTAAAGCCTGTGTGCCTTAAAAGTTAACTGAGTTTATCATTAAATAATTTCTTATTTATCTCAAGAAATGGATCAAATGATAACTATTTTTGCTACAGATGTGACTCTAAAGCACTGGGTGAAGAAATATGGCTGGAGAGATGATGGCAACCTGATCTTCATCGCCAACCAGGATGAAAATATCAAGACCAAGAACATTACCGAGAAGATTGAGTTCGAACACCTCGCGCCCCTTATGGCACTGTTGTAAATATTACACATTTATTTACATAAAAAATATGATTAAATATGTATTGTAACAATCAGTAGTTTCTCTTTTATCCAAATTGCAAGTAGTTGAGTTAGTGCTTTTTATTTAGATTTAGTTTATTTTTGGACTTCTTTGGACAAGGTAAGGTAATGAAATAGTCACATTTAAGGAAACAATTTATTTTATCATAATAATTGACTAAGGCACTTATGACAAAACCTAAGCTATTTTATGTAAAGATTTTCAGTAACTTTTTTTACTTGACTTCAAATATAACAATGAATAATATTAAAAGTATCTTAAAAGTATTATTACTACTCCTTCTTTCCATGGCTATATCCAAATTCTTTGCCTCCAGCATGGCCTCCCTTCTTCCCATGATCATGATGATGTGCATGATGTTCCTCATGCCCATGGTGGCCCTTGTGACCCTTATGGTCCTTATCGTAATGACCTTTATCATGATGCCCCTTCTTTCCATGATGTTTTTCGTGATGTCCCTTCTCATTGTGTCCACCCTTTTTATGGTGTCCTCCTTTCTTGTCGTGGTGACCATGGAAATCTCCATGTTTGTGGTGATGCCCTCCTTTGTGGAAGTCGTCGTAGAATTTGTGCTCCTTGTGATACTCATCTTTATGGGATTTGTGGTGGTAGCCGGTTGTTTTGGAGCCCTTTTTGTGGCCTTTCTTATGTCCAAACTTGCCGCCTTTGTGTCCGTGAGCGGCTTCGTCGTGTTCGCCGTGGTGGTCGTGCTCGTCGTGGTGTTTTTTCTTGTGGCCTTCGTGCTTTTCGTGGTGGCCTTCGTCGTGGTGTTTCTCGTGGTGGCCGTGGTCGCCTTTGTCGTGGTGATGGTGAGATTTGTGGCTTTTCTCGCCCTTCTCCCCGTGTTCCTCATGATGTTCCGCTTTGTGTTCGTGGCCTCCGCCCTCCTCGTGGTGACTTTCCTTCGCCTTTTTGTGTTCCGTCCCGGCGGATACTAAATCCTTTGCCACAGTACCTTCCGGTGCTAGGTCTCCGCCTGCAGCCGTCAGGTCGGAAATAGATTTGATCTCGACATTCTCATCCTGTAGCTTGGATAGCTTTCGAGCGTGAGCCGATAAAGCGGTACACGCTAGTACCGCTAATAGTAAGAGAAGCCGCATATCTGAAATAAATAAAAGAATGACTTACGTAGCTCGAACACTATTACAAATAACGATAAACTTGTTTTCATGTTACTCAGTACTCACCGATTGGTGGCTAAACGCACAGTGTTTGACGAGAGTTTTTACGGTTCGAATTTATAGAAAGAAACCGATTTCAAGTGATCTCGATTACAGTTTGATCTTTAGTAATCACTCAGGTTTCTGGACGAGTGGCTACGGCGGCGGCGCGGTGACGACACATCGTGCAATGCTCTCAACTCAACTAAATTCGTTCCGTCCAGCTGATCACAGTTAAAGATAGACTTAGTAAAAATAGATAGTTTGTATTTTACCTGTTATGTGTTTACGCGTGAACTTTCTTGTGACGTTTCCACCCACTTGTATGATCTACCTACTGTTCCCAAAATAGGTATACCTATCCGTTAACCTGCTTTCTTATGTTAATTAAAAAGTACAGTTAAATTTAAAACAATTGCATTTTATTTACAACGATGTATCTATTAAATAACAAAGATATAACAACGTTAAAAATACTGGCTAAATCAGTGCTTGCCGTGATGGAATCCCCAGTGTTTGTGGTCCTCATGTCCGCCCTTCTTGCCGTGGTCATGGTGATGATGATGGTGTTCTTCGTGTCCGTGGTGGCCCTTGTGTCCCTTGTGGTCTTCATCGTAGTGGTGTTTGTCGTGGTGTCCCTTCTTGCCATGATGCGCTTCATGGTGTCCAGAATGGTGGTGCCCGCCCTTTTTGTGACCGCCACCCTTCTTCTCGTGGTGTCCGTGGTGGTCTCCGTGCTTGTGATGTTTGCCTTCCTTGTGGTGGTCATCGTAGAAGTGGTGGTCCTTATGGTACTCGTCCTTGTGGTACTTCTTGTGGTATCCGTCTGTGTGTTCGCCCTTGTCGTGATGTTTCTTGTGTCCGTGCTTGCCTCCTTTGTGGTGGTGTCCGTGCTCGTGGTGCTTTCCGTGGTGGTCGTGCTCGTCCCAGTGCTTCTTGTGTCCGCCGCCGTGTTCAGCGTGGTGTCCCTCGTGGTGGTGTTTCCCGTGGTGGCCCTCGTCTCCCTTATGGTGGTGATGATGTCCCTTGTGCCCCTTGTGCCCCTTCTCGCCGTGCTCGTGGTGATGGTGCTCGTGGTGCTCCTTGCCGCCGCCCTCTTCGTGGTGGTGGTGCTTGCTGGCCGCGGCCACGAGATCCGTCTCCCCTCGATCGAGCTCTCGACCGGAGCAGACTAGGACGCATCCTAGTGCGATAAGGGCGACTAGCGTCCTCATTTTCACCGCTGGTCACTTGCTTTGGATCTGATATCTGGGAGTGAACTGACTTCCATCAGGCTCAGACACTATTTTATATGATAACGTTGCTGGTTGCTAGTGAAACCATCGGGCAAGGACGCCACGCGGCAAGTCACGCCTAATTACTGCTGATCATTGCGACAGGTGCTGACCAAACCGATACGCATTGTGTTGTATCAGACAATAACAATAAGAAAACATAAACCAATCAAAGTGTTATTGGCACGCTGCGCTGCGGTAACTATCCATGTACCTACCTACCTAAACCACAAAACTGTTTGAAGTTATCTAACGCTGCAAAATCTAGTATTTACAAAGATCTCCTATTCTACGAGTACATGCGTGAAAGGAAAACGTAAAAAAAAATCTAAAATAACAAACCTGTTGAATTGCTATACCTATTTCATACCTATTTCAAACACCAGGTACCTACCGAGTATTTAAAAGATTGATACTGCAGCTGACTGCATTTTAACTTTTGTACCAAAGCTACACATTAGTCGCTTCGTAAGAGTCCGAGCAACGCGTTACAGAATTTCTTTATTAATCTTTAGGTAGGTGCTCAAACTTCGCAAAATTATTATCAGCATGGTATTGTAATTGGTAAGTAGGTACAGCCTATAGTCTATTGAAATTACTTACCTACCTGCCTTTAGCGACACTCTCGTCTGAAATTTTCGAAGCTCTCGTGTCAACATTACGAAAACGGGACTTCCTTTTACCCATCCTTTTATTTGACGACCTCTGTGGCGCGGTGGGCGAAGGTCCGCTTGCGATGCAGGAGGTTGCGGGTTCGATTCCCGCCTCGGGACAAATGTGTGTACCTACGATCTGCAGATTTGTTCAGGGCGTTCTGGATGTTTTCTATATATAATAGAAAAAAAAATCTATCTGTGTAGTGTATTGTATTATGTCTAACAGTTTTCTAGTACCCATAACACAAGCTCTGCTTAGCTTGGGGCTAGATAATACTGTGTGATTTGTCCATAATTATTTATTATTTTATTATTTATTTTTATATTTTATACTGCGGCTCAAAGATTCGTTCGTTCTTAGACAATTTCTCATAGATTCAACAGTGAAGAATACCAGAGAAATCTAAAGAAATGATGCTCGGTCCGTGCTATGATGCAAATTCAATTACCTGCATAATGCAACGCAGCGTACAGCGACGACCTCTATGTGGTCCAGCGGGCGAAGTGTTCGGTATAGCGATGTCAATGAGGAGAGCAGTGGTGTTGGTTTAATCTAACAGGGTCAGGTCTACTATTAAAGTGTGTAGTACGGCTAAGGATGGCTTTATGAAAGTAAAGTTTGTGTGTGGCGTTTTAATTGAAAATTGTTTACATAAAAATATGTTACACTACATGCTAAACAGTGTTTAGGACATCCTTTTAAGTATGAAATATACTTGTGCCAGGATGTCCTACTCTTCCATTTAATTACATGGATATTATAACATATAAACTTAATTAATTAGGTATTTTATTAATTAATTATGCAAATATCAAATAAACTATGTAGATGATTAAAAGTATGAGTGAGTATACAGGGTGGGGAAATATGTTGCCTCCTTAAGTTTATTTACTTTGTAGTTACTTTTTTCAAAAAACTAAAAATTGCAATATTTTTTTCTTCAAAATAAAATAGAAGGTTCCTAAGAACAAAACCGGTTTCTAAAAACGGTAGCTACCCATATGGGGCACAAAAATTAGCCCCACTCTGTATAATGCATATGACAAATAAACTAAATAAACAAATATTATTAAGATGCAAATACATTTTTTTTTAATTGGCCTGGTGTGATAGTAAGAGAGTCTGAGCAACGGAGGCTGCCGGAGTGTTGTGGAATGTGTTGTTGTGTGTTTAAATGTGTGGTGCTCCTGAGGACACCGGTCGGGTCTCTTAACGCATTCACTGCCCAGCTCTGCGGTGCGACCCGCAGGGGCGCGCCGCAGCTCCACGCAGATAGAGACTGGCAGCTGCGTCTTGGGCCATGAAGGTGTTAGTGTTTAGTGTATAATGTTTAGTGTATAATGTATAACGCATTCACTGCCCAGCTCTGCGGTGCGACCCGCAGGGGCGCGCCGCAGCTCCACGCAGATAGAGACTGGCAGCTGCGTCTTGGGCCATGAAGGTGTTAGTGTTTATTGTATAACGCATTCACTGCCCAGCTCTGCGGTGCGACCCGCAGGGGCGCGCCGCAGCTCCACGCAGATAGAGACTGGCAGCTGCGTCTTGGGCCATGAAGGTGTTAAGAGTCTGGGCAACAGGAGCTAGGAAGAAGTTGTGTAGGTAAATGTGAGTGTGTAGGTGTTTATATAATTTTGTAATAAGGAAACCTATAATATAAATTGTACCTACTATGATAAATATTATAGTGGTTTCATGTAAAAGTACGTATCTGGCATCAAAGTTTACAGTTATGCTTATTATAAAGACTTAACTGAGTACCTGTAAGAATGTTTCAATCTCATCATAGCTTATCGTAGTTAGCCATTTAGTAACACTAGTTTTTAACGCGAATACGGGTGCATGTTACATGTTAAGAATGTTATGGATTTTGTAAATTTTTATTCCTCTAAAAGAGAAGAATAACTTTTCTTCTCTTTAAGAAGAATAAAATTTAATGACAACACATCTGTCAAGACTCGTTTTGCTGTACAACAATTTACAAGGCGATTTATCTTCCTTTACAAAAAATCCGCTATGAGGTATCTATTAGGATCAGAACTAACTGTCTTGTGTTCGTCAATAATTAAGCGTAGTATATAAAGTTTCCTAATACGCAACAGGTTACTAGCTGAGCAGAGCTCTGACGTCGGAAAGTCATATGACTTATTGTACATAATTTTAATCAAAGATCTCTGTGATCGTTCCATCTTCTGCTATTAAGGTCGGTCTTTCTGTTACGTTTTCGTTAAATTGTTTATTAAAGTATTTCAAGTTAAGGGGCGTAAATTTTCTGTCGAAATTAGAAACTGATTTGTGCAAAGGAGAAGTTTCGAATTTTGCGTGGAAGTACGACCTAAGTGTGGCTATTTGCTTGTTATGTAGGTTTTCGATATCCACAATTCCTCTTCTTCCTTCCGATCGCGGTAGAACTTGCTTTTGTATACAAGCGCGCGGGTGGAGCTTTTTGTCTTGTCATATGCGTTGAAGATTTTTAAGCTCTCTTATAGTCCACTTTATTCCAAAGGAGTATGTAAGGATTGGGATGGCGTATGAGTTTATTGCTTAGAATATAGTTGTGAGTTTAAGATGGAATTCAGCCTAAGTTTGAAATTCTTTATGTGTTTGGATTTTATATCGACGGATTGGATTTGTTTAGCCTTTTGATATCCTAAATATTTGTACGTGTCACTTTCTGATAAAGGATCTACAGTTTCACCAGTTTCCAAAAAATATGCATGCTTTTGTAGGCCATTGCCGCACTTGCCCCATTACATTGGAAAAGTGTGGCTGTAGATAAGCTGTTTAAACCCAATGAAATACATAAAAAACTACATCGGAACTCTAATATTGCAGGTTCCATGAGATAATTTATCAGGGAATGTGGTACTGAAATAAATCGTTTACTGGGAGTAAACGATCTCTTCTGTTGAGTAGTTCTGTTGACAGAACTACTGGTATTTTTTTCCCCATTGGTGTAACTTAAAAGACTATACTTTACACCTTAACATTATTTTAAAATGTTTACAGTATCAACACAATTCGAGTGCAAAGTGAACTTAAAAAATATGACGCCGCACTTGCCCCAACTGACCTTAAATAATAATATTAGGTCCTTACATATGAAATTGGCGTTTTGTATGGGAGGAACAAAAAGTCGAATATTTTTTAATATAATATATTTAATTAATCAAAGTATGAACCATTATTTTCTATGCACTTTTGCCATCTTATAGGTAATTCATTGATCCCTTTACTAAAAAAACCAGTCGGACGGGAATCAATAAAATCTTTGAAGGCGATTTGGACTGCCCCATCGGAGTTGAATTTTTTCCCTTGCAAGAAGTTATCCAAATTTCGAAAAAAATGGTAATCTGTTGGAGCAAGGTCCGGGGAGTACGGAGGATGTCTTAGACTTTCCAATTGAAGCTCTTCTAATTTAGTAGCCGTCTGTTGCGCAGTGTGTGGTCTAGCGTTGTCGTGAAGCAGCAGTGGCGTGGAGCGATTGACCAGCCTAGGTTGTTTAGCCGCTAGCTTTTCCATCATGGTTTGCAATTGCTGACAATAGACATCAGCCGTAATAGTCTGGCCAGATTTGAGAAAACTGTAATGAACAATACCGGCACTAGTCCACCAAACGCTTACAAGTAACTTTTTTTGGGGTTAATTTTCGCTTGGGGCAGGATTTGGCTGGCTGGCCAGGATCCAACCATTGCGCTGAGCGCTTCCGATTATCGTAAAGAACCCATTTTTCATCACAGGTAATGATTCGGTTTAAATACCTTCATTATTGTGCCGGTTTAGTAATGTAACGCAGCAGTCGACGCGCGTTTGCCGGTTTGCTTCAGTCAATTCGTGAGGTACCCACCTTTCAAGCTTTTTAATCTTCCCAATTTGCTTCAAGTGAATTAAAACAGTTTTATCACTAACATCGCAGCCTGCAGCTAACTCGGACGTGGTTTGCGATGGATCCGCTTCCACAATAGCCTTCAACTCTTCATTATCAACTTGAGTCTCAGGCCGTCCACGGGGCTTGTTCTGCAGGTCGAAATTTCCAGAACGAAAACGTTGGAACCAAAAACGAACTGTGTTTTCTTTTGCAACACGACCGCCATACACATCATTCACCCTTCGAGTTGTTTCCGCAGCACTAGTGCCACGGCGGAACTCGTACTCGTAAATAATGCGATATTTTAAGTTTTCCATTTTGTAAAATGAGTGACGCAAACAGAAAAAAACAGAAGAAAAAAAACAAATGAATGACGATCATCGAAGCACAAATACATAAGTCTATAGCTGTACAAATTTGAATTTGGAATTCCTTACCAAAGAGGAGAAATTTGTGATTAAAGTGGCCAGTACGAAAAACGCCAATTTCATATGTAAGGACCTAATATATACGAATTTTGTGACTGACTTTTTAATACATTATTGCGTAGGCTTAAGCCAAAGTTTCAGTGTCAAATAGGTACCCTATCTACAAATAACGAAAAACTCCTAACTATTTTCTACTAATAAGCTAACTGTCTACTTTCATAATTCCAAAATAAAAATGCAATTCGTAAAATTACGAAATTTATGTTTGCGTTGGATTAGACTACCGATCAATCTAAACGAAATTTCGTAATGTACTCGTAGTAGGGTTTTGTTTTTCGTACACTGAAGGTACGGAAAAACAAAGACGATAAGATTTCATTTGTTTATTTCATTGTCATTAACTATCTACCCATAATCGAATCCTACTAATATAATAAACGCAAAAGTTTGTAAACATGTATTGTATGTACATAATGTTTATGTTGCTCTTAATGAGCAACAAACATTTTGTAGTAAAATAAATGTAGTTCTAGACCACAGAGGACTTAGGCTACTTTTTATCCCATAAATCAGTTCCCTTGGGATAAGCGTGCGAAGCCGCGGGGCGCAGCGTATTGTAATTATAGCGAACATATGTATAATCGCAAGATTTTACGTAAAATATGCAATTAAGGATACATCATGCAAATATGCAATTGCAAATAATCCGGTCTTTAATAATATCAATAACCTGTCGTCCTAAATTGCCTTCATAAAAGCCGTTTGCCGTCGGGATGTATTGCAGAAGAGCTGAACATTATTGTGTACGGCATGTTTTAACGAAATGCTAGTAGCTGTAAGTTTTATTGTTAATATTCGTAGTGTAAATAGGCAAATGAAAATGAATGCAGTAGAAATATTTATTTTCTAGTAAGTTTATCTCATTACCTACCTAATAGTAAGTAAAGATTAGTTAGACAAATAGGAGTAGCCACAGAGCATGTGGTATAATTCGGTACATACCTATGGTTTATCCATTTTGAATGAAGCATGTTAGTAAACAACATTTTGAATGAAGCATGTTAGTAACAATTGTTATAATTTTTATTGAAGGGAGGATCTAAAATCGACAAGTAATGTAAATTACGCATAGAGTTTATATAGTACTAGAACTCGATGAAATTACGTATAAAAGGACGCGCCAACAAAGTGAATTTTAGGTTAAGTATGGGTGGTTTGTTTACGTTTATGCTTCATTCAAAATGGACACGGTATAGGTACCATTTTTCGGCGCAATAAGCTCCCTTTATTCACCGCTAGATTAAAGTTAAACTTTAACGTTCGATAGCGAAGCGTTAAAGCCGCCCTACGTGTGTCTTATTTACTTAATGTCTTTTGTTGTGTAGTTTTGTTGGTGTACATGTACAATAAAGTATTTTGTAGTGTTCAATGTATGAAAACTTGCTTATACCATCTGGTTTTTGTTTATGAGAGGTGCTACGAAATGCTACGGTGCTACGAGTTTTATAGACTTTAGAGTTCGTTCTACAGAATAACTAGATGGTTATTAATAATTTACTATAATCGCTTTTTATGGATAATAAATAATAATAAATAATGCTGGACAATTCACAAAGCATTATCTAGCCCCAAGCTAAGCAGAGCTTGTGTTATGGGTACTAGATAACTGTTATAATTAATACAATACACTACATAGATAGATAGTTTTTTATTACACTTAAAGAACATCCAGAACGCCCTGAACAAATGTCTGCAGATCGTACACACATTTGTCACGAGGCGGGAATCGAACCCGCAACCTCCTGCGTCGCAGGCGGACCTTCGCCCACCGCGCCACTGAGGTCGTCAATAATATTGATGATTAATTTTAATTATACTAATCATAATTTTTTAACATGGGAGAATACAATATTCCGTGTTAATAACTGCGTCAAGTCCCACATGCATGATATGTATTATAATTTTCCTAAGAAACACTTGTCATATACAAAAATATATGGTGTATAAAATAGTGTCAGATCGCAAATTCAAGTAGTTCAGGTAATTCGATAGTCCTCAATCTCAACAGCCTGTATTGGTCCACTGCTGGACGCAGGCCTCCTCCTAATAAGCGCATTGTTGGCGTTTATCTTATGGAGGGTAATGCCCATAACCCCTACGCTGGGCATGCGGGTTGGGGATCGCAGTTTGGTAGTATAATTGGGGGCGCTGCTGCCTGCCCTTCGGTGGATATCCCTTATCCTTATCCCTTGATTCCCTCGCTTACGACACCCACGAGAAGAGTTGGGGTTGTGCAAATTCCAAGCCAGCACTACACAGCTATATATATAATTATATATAACTCAATATTAAGAAAAGATATACGAGTATGAGTATCAGATAGAGAAACAAATAATAGTATTTACAATAGAAAGTAGATAGGACTTATCTACTTTCAATTGAAAATACTATTAGTTGTTTCTCTATCTGATACTCATACTCGTATATTTTTTTTCTGTGTCATTAAAGTATCTTATTTAGACTTTCTTTAGTTGAGGTTGAGATGTTGTCGTCGCATTAAAATGTAAATTAGAAATTAATATTTTACTTGAGTACAAAAATATAAACGTAGGTAACAAAAACAGGATACAATTTCGATAACGACTTATAGTAATAACATTGGTGTTGGTCTTCAGTGCTTGCCATGATGGAAGCCCCAGTCTTTGTGGTCCTTGTGTCCGCCCTTCTTGCCGTGGTCGTGGTGATGGTGATGATGCTCCTCGTGGCCGTGGTGGCCCTTGTGTCCGTGGTGGTCCTCGTCGTAGTGGTGTTTGTCGTGGTGTCCGTGTTTCCCGTGGTGGCCCTCATGGTGCCCGGAGTGGTGGTGTCCGCCCTTCTTGTGTCCGCCGCCGTGTTCCCCGTGGTGCTTGTGATGGTGGCCGTGCTTGTGGTGTTTGCCCTCGTCGTGATGGCCGTCGTGGAAGTGGTGGTCCTTGTGGAAGTGGTCCTTGTGGTACTTCTTGTGGTATCCGTCGGTGTGTTCGCCTTTGTCGTGGTGCTCGTGATGTCCGTGCTTGCCTCCCTTGTGGTGGTGTCCGTGCTCGTGGTGCTCGCCGTGGTGGTCGTGCTCGTCCCAGTGCTTCTTGTGTCCGCCGCCGTGTTCAGCGTGGTGTCCCTCATGGTGGTGTTTCCCGTGGTGGCCCTCGTCTCCTTTGTGATGGTGGTGGTGTCCTTTGTGTCCCTTATGTCCTTTGCCGCCGTGCTCGTGGTGGTGGTGCGCGTGATGCTCGTGGCCGCCGCCGCTGGAGTGGTGGTGCCCCTTGCTGGCCGCCACGGCCTGGTCCTCCACCTCTCCCTCCGCCGCGCAGAGCGCCGCCAGGCACACCGCTCCAAAAACAAACAACACCCTCATTTTTCCCGCTCTACCTTGACTTCCTTTGTTAGTAATCGATGGAAGGAAGTCCGGCTGTGACTGACCTCTGCTACTTTGATTGCCTATTTATATTATTGGCAGTGCAGTACTCGCGGTGGAGAAATATTCCGCAAGAGCCACCGCTGCACTGGTTCAAGGACTTGCAAAAACTCATTCTAGATACCTAAGTAAGATTCCGACGGATAGAACTATCATGAGGTTCGCTTAGATATTGATTGCCTGCATGAATAATGCCAATGTTTGAGTTGTAAGCGGGAAAGCGGGATCACACGGTCGATTGGGCTCCGAATAAAGCGAGCGCCGACATTCTATGCGCATGTAAATTCTACGGTTCATCAATGAGCTCTTTGTTGGGCTAGGAGCGCAAAAACTTCATTCAGAATATCACACACTTGATTGACAGCTCAGGCTCGATTGAAATTATCTGCTTAGTGGATCCTTTCGCGTTCGCTCGCCGCTATTTGGATAGCGTTAAACAATTCTTCCGAATGACTAGGCTCGGTTAATCCGCGCCCTTGTTGGCTCATGTCCGGGCTGCTCGGTGAATAGAGCGCCTGTTTGCCTATTCACTTTGATTATGCACGCTTATGAGTTCATCGCGGTCTTGTAAACACTCTCACAAATCTTAGAAAGCGTTTTTTCTAGGAATTTTCTATTTATTGATATGTTATAGATAATCAATCTTGAACGGGAGCTCTTTTATTGTCATGTTAAACCTATACGTTCAAAGCAACCTACAAGCATTTCATAATTTTTTTTCGTAATAAACTCAAAGAATACCTTTAAATTTTTCGAATACATATCTATCTGCCCACTTATTTTAACAATTGTTTGATTCATGTAGCTGGCATTGCATTTACCGACTTCTATGTTTCTAAAACAAATAGATTTATACTTAGCTATTTATTTATTTATTTTATTTTATTTCTATTGTAATGCAAATGATCTTTTTTTCAATTAATTCAATTGCTGCGCCCTTACAGGGTACAAAATGTACTTACCTTTAAGCTAATTACCACCTAGGCTTAAACCATGTAATAATGTATGCTGAATGATGAATATGCATACATTCTATAGGTCCCTGAAAATCATTACAAAGGCAAATACCTAAAGTTAGTAATGTTACAAACTTTATATGAATTTGATGCAGACGAGCACCAATGTTTGTTTTAACGAATTCAGACTCAACTGAATAACTAAATCTGAAAAATTTACATGAAAAAGCTTAGTGGCTTATTCAACTAAAACATGCACTATGGTCATAAACTCTGGTAAGAAATTGTTATGTTTTTGAAAGAGAGACTGACTTAAAACAAGCAATGTAGGTACTACGTTTAATTGCCCAGCCTCTGCGGTGCTACCCGCACAGGGGCGCGCCGCAGCTACACGGAGCTGGAGACACTGGCACCGCTTGGTCTTGGGCCATGAAGGTGTTAGTGTTTAATCAACCTCTAGAACTACCTCTCACATGATTGTTTCCCGGAGAAGTGCAAATACAATACAATAATTAGTACCTACCTCCTTGCCAAACATTATAAGGTACGTTCGGGCAATGAGTCGTGAAAATATAACAAACAAATGAACAGAGTAATTTAACATACGAAACAATTGAAAACTTTTGTTGCGCTCTCTTTAAATGCCTTTGTGTACCTACCCATTATAACCTTTCTTTTCATATAGCTATGAAGTCTTATCACAGGAATACATAAAATATTTTGGCTATATTTACTAGTTTCTGCCCGCGGCTTGCCTAACTAGTCTTTCCACAGGATATCATCATATACCCTTTTCAAAGTTCTGTTCAGCCCTTTTGACGCGAAAAGGTACCTAACAGAAATACCGACACAATTACATACGCATTTATAACATTGTAAGTTTTTCAATAAAGCGTATGCGTTCTATTGGTAATAATTTTAGTCGGTAAACTTGACCTAAATCATGGCTCTACAACAAACAAAAACAATTAATTTAACGCAAGTAAAAGAGATTGGGAGATCGGATCGGAGTAAGTTCACGACCGCCACGGTCCAGTACTCGCTTTTCTAAAGGTTTGCTTACAACATAACCGTTTTCAAGGCTGCGGCCTTTAGAAGCCAGACACTTTTCTATGGGTGACGATGGTACAATCTATGTTACAAGCTTTCGTCTATAATGTCACGCATATTAATGGAAATTTTACGTAGCTTCTGCCCTCAGCATCATTTGCATGTTTTAAGTTTGTATAGATAACTAATTTTTTATTGCATAGCCATATCGACGACCTCTGTGGCGCAGTGGGCGATGGTCCGCCTGCGACGCAGGAGGTTGCGGGTTCGATTCCCGCCTCGGGACAAATATTTGTACGATCTGCAGGTATTTGTTCAGGGCGTTCTGAATGTTTTCTATAAATAATAAAAAAATATCTATCTATGTAGTGTATTGTATTATGTATATCAGTTATCTAGTACCCATAACACAAGCTCTGCTTAGCTTGGGGCTAGATAATGCTGTGTGAATAGTCCAGCATTATTTATTATGTATTATTTATTTATTTATATAAAACAGTTCACGTTAGTATCTACTACAGTTTACAGATGTGTGGTGTGGCTTGGCTTGGACTGCCATCTCTATTTCTGTTAGGTAGATACCTACTACCGAGGTCGTCACAAAAGGTTTTAATCGAGTGTGAACGTCGACGTCAAATAAACATGGCGCCAATATGGCAGCGTTTTTATCACCCGAAAAATGATTGTAGTAACAGAAATAGACGTTTAATACGACGTTTAAACTTATCTAAGTTTAAACGCCAATAAGACACTTTCTTCTGTTAAACGCCTGGGTCCAGTAGTGAACCAATAAAGGATCTTGAGGTAAGGGTGTTCTCCCGATTAGAGCAAGTTAATTAACATCTCAATATGCTCATCAATTTCTGCCCATTTCATCATTAATATGTTACGATAATATTCTAAAAGTAACATTTCTGGCTACAAACCATCGTATATAATCTTGCTTTAAAATATACTCATCAATATAATTACGATGCTATTCTAATAGTTGCTTATCTGGTTACGAAGCATCTTGCTATAAAATATGCACAACTTTATGCTTTATTTATTTATTTATTTATTTATTTAAGGACACCCAACAGAAAAGACACATCACAAACAAAGTAAAAATGAGTGGTCCTAAGTCAAGTGTTTTTCTAAAATAAAGGCAACAGCATGAGCAAATAATTATGGATCAACTAAACTAACAATGCAAAGACAAACCTGAAAATAGCAGGAATAGAGTATAAAAGTACCTAATAAAGTTAAAAAATATGAATAAAAGCAATGCTTTTTATTTATTTATTTATTAACTTGTTTACATGTTGTTATGTTACATAGGTCTTAGCAGTTAAGTGATAGTCTCAAACATGTACCCCGCTGGGGCGCTACAAAATAACTTAATACTAGTTACAAAACTAATTTAAAATTAAATTAATTGCTTGCAAAAATTAAATTAATGCTCATTAATATATTACGATACTATCTTAAAAATAATATTTCTGCTTAAGAAACATCTTAATTTGGTGGCTCATTGCTTAATTTGGTGGATTTATAAAAATAAAATCACCAAATTAGGTAAGCAACAAGAAATTTACTACCTAATTTGGTAGTTAAGTTCTTGTTGCCAACTTCATAATCTCTTCGTATTCTACCAGCTTTGCAACAAAGAATGAGGAAACAGTCAGTAGTATGAAATCTGAGAGGAGAGCCCTAGTTCTAGTAAGACACAAAGGTAATGCGCTTAGGCATCTAGGGCGTCTGCTTAGACGTATTAGACGGTAAGAACTAACTATAACTAACTCGCTGCTATCTTGTTAGGGGTAATGCTATTACCACTGTAAACCAGATTTACCGGGTCCTGTTTCAAATAGAGTGATGTGATTATACTCGTAGGCATTATAATGATTTTTATATATTATGCTGTGGAAATTCAATTTAATTTTCGAGTCTTTCTTTGGTTGATACTTAATTAATTAAAAAATGTGTATGAGCCGTAGGTCAGCCTCAACAAAACTGTATTCAACTCTTTTTCAATGGTATCATATGGTTTCTCTACCTACATTTACCTTTTTACAAAAACTAAGAAGGCGGTAGAGTTCCGTAAGTAGGTATTTAAGATGCTCACATAAAATAAAACTCATGTAAGGTATTTAGCTTTTGTAAATTACTCTACATAGATATTTAAATGAAATGATAAACGAGATGGAACTTATATATCCTATAAGACCTATTAAATATAATTTATGAAGCTATGAAATATTTGGGCGAAGACTACGCCAAAACTAGGCACTGAATTAGAAATGAAACATTTTTCATTGAAATTAAAAGCTGTAATTTTGGTACTAACAGCCGGTTTCTCGAACGCACATCTAATCCCAAATCAGTTGACAAGGTAATTAACTTGACACTGCTCAAATCAAATCGGGCTGTACGAACGCTGATTAAACAAAAAAACAAAATCACATATTAGTTGATCATTGATTGACCAAAGAAAAATGCCAAATTAGCAGTCCAGAAACCCATTTTCATGTTTGACAAAGATTTGCTTAAATGATTTTACAGACTTGTCAACTAATCTCTGTTGAAAAACAAAGTACGTAACGTAATCAACACACAAGCAACGATGATGAAGAACGAAGATGATCTGCGTTCTAGAAACTGCCTGTTAGATACGTTTAATGATTACTGAAACTATGTATCATTCATCACTTAGTAAATATTTTAATACAAAAACATTTACTCAGTGATAGTTAAATCTGGCGCAGTGATCTTGAAACTAAAGGAACGGATTGAGACGGACAATTTGCATAAAATAAGTTAATAAATAAACCCTTTATTCGAATAACTTAATTTGTTCTTATATCTAGCTTATCATAATGTAAAACTTATTCTATGCGACCTGTTTGCCCTAATTTGGCACAGGCCTCTTACAACGGGATATTTCCCATGATTTGATTTAATATTTCGGCACGGTTTCATGCGCCATTATCACGGTAAAACTGAATGCACTGCGAGTGAGATAAATTATGGTTTTGAAAACTCTTCCAACTTTTTCCCCTAGTTCCTATCTCTGGCAATCCTTGGCCAATTTTTATAACGACCTTTATCTGGCTTAGGTATCACATATTTTTACCCTGTTAAAATTAAGTGAACTGTATAATCGGCACCTAACCTACCTATACATCTAAATAGGTATAATGTATACGGACTAAACAATATACGAATATGTTGTACCACTACCCACATGCGCGGTGGGGTTGGTACCAATTGTAGATTTGCCGTCGGGGCTGGATAATCCCCGGCATTGTTACCTATTCTAATGCGTATATCCATTGTGTGACGGGCCTGTATTAAGTTATACGCGGATAATCGCCGTATTATACGGAGTTAATTTTCCATTACAGCAATGGCAGCTGCTTACCGGGGAATAAAACCACGCTTGCTCGATGTAAATAAATACTTACATCGATTGGTAAACGGTTTTATGTACTCATTTATTGTTACGCTAGTTTCTACCGGCCGGCGCGGCGGCTTCGTATGCGGTGTTTATAAATAGAAACGTTTAAAGGTGATTTATTTATAACCCATGGGAATTGTTTTATGGGATAAAAAGTTGCCTAAGTTTGATTCCAGACTAAGAGCTACATCTTTGCAAAATTCGCTCGATCGGTTCGGTCGTGAAGAGGTAACAAATATCTACCCAAAGTGGATATTTTGTTCAAAAATGGATATTATGTTATGTTATGTTCAAAGTTGGATATTATGTTATGTGCTTATAAGCGACCATCACATTTTATGATTCGTAAAAACCTGCTGTAAAAATGACCCAATACATTTACCTCTAGAAAAAATATGTGGAGTAGATAAAGTTAGAAGATGTCTACGTTTTTGCCTGTGACACAACAAGTTTATGTAGGTATAGAGTTTTTTTCTATGTAACGTTTTGCTGTAGCACGTTGTTTGCTTCCTTCTACCCCAAATCTAGCAAATCTCGCCCACAGGAAATGTCAAAAATTTACACTGATAATCCACAATATCTATTATTAGCTTTTTTTAATGCCTCTGTAATATCGAACCGCACTCCCCCTGAAGATGTCCATCGGAATGTAGGTTAGGTTAATATTATCCATCGGGGAATAATGGGAAAGAAAAGAAATGCATTTATTTCGATATAAATAGGTACTTAGAAAACTAAACAAAGAACAAGGAGGTATAATACTGATCTAGTTTCTTCCTCCGGCTTCGCACGCGTTTTTTCTATGGAAACGTTTTCTATCTCATGGGAACTGATTTATGGGGAGTAATCTATATTTGATTGCAGGTTTAGAATTACCTGTATGCAAAATATTAGTGTGATTAGGTAAACAAAGTTTTGAAAAATTACCAAAAATGGTGGGTTTAGAAAAATTACCAAAAAATCTAGTTTAGGTTTTGGCAATGTTTTGCCATTGCCGCTTAGTGCTGTTATTTGAATATTGGGATGAAACGTTGGTGTTCTTCCAATACAAACAAGGTTCGTAGTAAATCCGCTCACATTCATAATGCCTCTGTAAGACTCGTTTGGAAATGCGAAGAAATATTTGTTGACCACGAAAAATAATACCTACGCAAGTTTCGCATGAGTGTCCATGTGTTCAAGTACCTACAGGACCAGCAGTCCAAACCCATCCAACTGCGCAGAAGAGTGAGGCAGGGGATGTTATATCCCCGAAACTGTTCACGAGCGCGTTGAAAGATATGTTTAAGACGCTGGAATGGAAAGACAAGGACATTAATAACATCTTTAGGATGATGTTGGGACTGCCCCGTCTCTGCAGTGCATCAGGGATGTTTGCTGAGTACCAGACAGATGGGTTTGCTGCCATTCTTCGAAAAAAGACGGCATCCCTGATGCGCAGAGTGCGGGATAGCCCCAACAGCATCCTACAAACTGTAGCTGACAGAACGACTGCGCCGATATGGCAGAGCTTTGTGCAAAAAGTGATTAGTTGATTTGATGTTTATTATACATTGTAATTTAATGTGTTTTAATTTAATTTCATGGTTGGTATTTAATTCGATTTGATTATTATGTAATTTGATTTATTGTTATTATTTAATGTGTCTTAATTTAATTTCATGGTAGTTATTTAATTCAATTTGATAATATGTAATTTAATTTAATGTTATATGATTTAATCTAATGTTGTCTATATTTAATACCCGACGATAACGACGACCGGGGCCGGTCGTCGTACATGGACACCCTCTCGAAATTGTTTCCGAGTGCACATAGCTAGGGAAAAACAATTTTGAGAAGGAGGCCAAGAGGAGGATCCAGCTAGGCTGGGCAGCATTTGGAAAGCTACGTCGAGTCTTCTCGTCATCCATACCGCAATGCTTGAAAACGAAAGTTTTCAATCAGTGCGTCCTACCCGTCATGACCTACGGAGCTGAGACGTGGACACTCACGATAGGGCTGGTCCACCAGTTTAAAGTCACTCAGCGAGCTTTCGAAAGAGCTATTATCGGAGTCTCTCTGAAGGATAGGATTCGTAACGAATACATCCGACAGAGAACCAAAGTTATAGACATAGCTCAAAGAATTAGCAAACTGAAGTGGCAGTGGGCCGGCCATATCTCGCGAAGAACCGATAACCGCTGGGGTAAACGAGTTCTTGAGTGGAGACCGCGACTCGGCAAACGTAGTGTAGGACGCCCTCCGGTCAGGTGGGATGACTATCTGCGAAAGACTGCAGGCAGATGCTGGATGCGTCAAGCTGAAGACAGGGCGCTATGTCACTCATTAGGAGAGGCTTATGTCCAGCAGTGGACTAATATAGGCTGATGATGATGATGATGATGAAGTTTCGCTCACCTACCTCCGCCTTAGTGATGTAAACTGATGCATCCCAGAAAATCACTTATGCAACTTTGCAATTTAAAATGGAATTATGACCCATTAAATACCCTATAAGATCACGAATCCTCATAAATAAAAAACCTACAAGTAGATTTTATTGAGTAATCTGTTCTTACTGTCACGCATTGGCGAGTGACCAATATTTGCCGGAACAGAACACCCTAAAGATGTTTCCGGCCAAAAGTATCGTATGAACTGTCCAAACAGTGGAGGGAGGCTTACATGAAATACACGGTAAGGCATTCGGACCGACCAACTTAGTTTTCACTTCTTCCGCTAGTGGACAAAAAGTTGAAGTGAATTAGAGTCAATTGCACCTTATTTCTTGTTTGATAGTAATAACTATTTATCAAGCATCTGTTTATATAGTAAAAATTTGACAAATCTAAGTGCTTATTTTGTTAGTTTAAAGAAATAAACGATTTGACTCTGACTCTTTCAAAGGTTTTAGAACCGATATTCGGCATTTTTTTTCATTGGAGTTACAGAAATTTACGATTCGCTGGGAAAGCGTTAACTCGGGCATCGATTTAAGTCGAGGGTCGAGGAGTTTATTTTTTGAATTGAGTGGTGTTAAAAGTGTGTTTTTCTGACTTATAGCTTCAGCTTCTTGCTAATCAGTTGATTAGCTATAAGTCAGAAAAACACCCTTTTAACACCAATCAATACAAGAATTGTGTAATAAGCTATATTCTGTAAATTTGACAAAGGTTTTAATAACTTCACTGCGATAACGGCGGATTACCGCTGCCTGTCAAGTATTGTGGCCAGCTAGGCCAGTGCAGCCAGGCAGTGTAACCCAGCCTCATCTAGCCCCAAAGTAATTTGAGCTTTTGTTTTGGACAGAGCTTTTGTGTTGTGTGTATAAACACTTTTTTCAAAAACATCAATTAGGTACGATTTCATCACCCTTATCTTTTCCTTTTCATCATCTTTATAACTACTGTTGAGAAACTACTTGTAAACTTGTACCTCAACCTCAACACCATATATTAATTAGTCCACTGCTGCACGCAGGCCTTCCTAACTTGATAAGCGCCTTATTGGCTTTGATCTCAGGGGGAAAAGCCCAATTGTATACTGCGATACTCTTAGTAGATAACTGTTGGAAAATAAAATAAATTATCCGGAACGAATATCCAGCCATGTAGCGTGTTTCATGAAGGCAGCCGGTCGGCAACGACACGACTAATTACATCAATTATAGGCAAACACGGCGGGTTCAGGTTACGGCTCCCACCTTTCCAAATATTTGCGAGTTGCGCTGGCCCGGTGCCCACCTAAGGGGTCCATCCTCTATTTT
Source organism: Eupithecia tripunctaria (assembly GCA_955876795.1). Taxonomy (NCBI): domain Eukaryota; kingdom Metazoa; phylum Arthropoda; class Insecta; order Lepidoptera; family Geometridae; genus Eupithecia; species Eupithecia tripunctaria. The sequence continues at coordinate 7,643,191 of OY041609.1, read as the reverse complement.
TTGTAACTTTACTGTCCTATTGATGGTCAAATCGAAGCCTTCTTTCATTTGTTACTAACTGAAATATCTCCTATTTTTTTGTCCTTTATGAATAAAAAGAACGTTTAAGTAGGTAGGTACTCGTAATTCCCATTTTTGGTGAGATGAATGTTTAGACTGTTGAGCAAATTGCTGACTGTTGCAAACAATCGGTAAGTTTGTGTTACATAAGTCAATATTTTTGGTGACCTTTTCCTATTGATGGTCATTATGAGTGTCAGTCTAGGTATAGTCTAGTTTAGATAAACTTTTTTATTTTTCAATAAGTGGTTAAAATGTCGTTGTTGACATAAAAAAAAACGTAATTATTCATTAAGCTGATTAGGTTAAGCAAAGAATTGAGAAAGATTGGCTTTAAGCAAAAATCACCAAAAACGCTACGATTTTTTTATTTTTGTGATAAAAGAAAGGTAGAGTCTTATGTTTTTTTCCCAGAATACAATCTAAATACTTACTAACTTACTATCTCCTTGTCATATTCAAATCCAGTCTGCCGTTTAACTGAAAATACGTAGGGTTAAATTGTATTTAAATAGAGGTTGAGGTACAGTACATACTCAACCTACTTTACTATTCTATAATTCTGTTTGCATAGAAGAATTTAGAACAAAGATTGAAATAAGACCTCCCAAGACCAACACAAAAATAAAAAGGCATGCATCCCATCATCGTTTATCTCTCCAAATCCCTGCCAAAGGGATAACAAAGCTAAAAAAAACATGTTTGTTGTTCAGGCTGATTGTTGCACACGCTAGCATTGTATGATCGAAGCTAAAAGACGCGTCGTCGCCACGCCGCGGGCGCAAGCTTAAAAAACAATCCGAGTTCAATTTGTTCGCTGTTAGCAAGACGTCTCCTTAATCCTCGAGATACGACAGATCTTCGCAAAAAGGTCGCAATAAAATCGTGGATTATACTACCTTTGTGCGTTGTAGGTGGAAGAGTGACACCTGCTTTCAGAGTCATGTAATACGTAGTAAACACAAAGTAATATCTTTTTGTGCCTCTTTCCTAAATAAGTAGGAACAATTTTTAACCGCTTTCCAAAAAAGGAGGAGGTTCTTAGTTTGACTGTTATTTTTTAAATGTTTGTTTCCTCAGTACTTTTCACTGGGTCTGATTTTCATGATTATTTTTTATTTGAAAGCTCGTGCTTTCCGTGTGGTCCAGGAAAAAATATATAATTGTAGTCGGTTTATATTTTTTTAAAACATAATCAATTATATTAGAACTATTTTTTTAACCGACTACCATCGGAGGATGCATAACCCTCCTCCGTTGGTAATCGTGTAAAAAGTTGGCAAAATTTCACCCCGATCCGTTCAGTGGTTTTTGCGTGAAAGAGCAACAAACACACATTTTATGTTTACAAACTTTCGCGTTTTTAATATTAGTAGGATGTCAGAAATCGTTCAAGCGCCAGAATTTGAATCATCTATTTCAAGTTAAAGAGAGTTTAAAGATTTAATAATAGCTTCAGTGTTTAAATGTAATAATAATTTATTAATATTTTAATGTATTAGGTAATACTACGAGTAATTAAATAAATGACTTATGACCTACAGGTAAATACAAATAAAATTGTATTATGGGAATGATGCCTGTCCCAGAATTATTATATAATAATTTATTATAAAAAATGTATACAAGGAAGTCGAAATTACTTCATAACCATAACTTCTAACCTAAGTGATAAAAATATTACCAACATTCATTGTTAATTTGTCTTTCCACAAATAGTAAAACCTAATATGGTTTCAAAGTAACGATTCGGTAGATAAATAAGCAAATTTGATGATCCAACCTAAACATAGATCATGGAACAGCAATATGTAATTAGCGAGATGGCACCACGCTTCAATAGGAGATAATGTCGAGTTTGCCGCAACAGATTACAACTTTACCGGGGGATACAGAGATTACTATTGTATTAACTTCGTCGGGAGCGTCGTGTTGTCATATCCATTAAGGCGGGCGGGCGGGGCCTCGGCTAGTCACGCCCGCGCCGCCCGCCCCACCCCACGCTCGCGCGCGTGGCGCCCAGACCGACTCACTAAAACGATTTACTCGCAATCGTATCACGCATCTTATTAGCTCCTCGGTACTTTTGATACTTTTCCGGGTCCGACGTTAATTCAAATATACTTCCGTGGTTTTATGAATTTTTGCAAATTGAAAAAATTTAAACGTGATATTATACTCTAGATTTTGTGTTGGTATTTGAACTCCGCTAGCTGTTGGTGAAAAATGTGCTGAGGATTCTGTAGAGTGCGGTGGATGATGAAAAGAACAGAGTACAGCAGATGATTAATGAGTGCGATGTGTTAGTGAGGAGGAGGTTGTGAGTGGAGAAGGCAAGGCAGTGTGGCGACGTCACAGCGCGAGCGGGAGGGCATGGGCGCGGGCGGCGCGTGCGGCGGCGGCTGGGCGCGCGAGGCCCCGGCGCTGCTCAGCACGGCCCTGCTGCTGGGCGGCGGCTCGCTGCCGGAGCGCCCGCCGCCTCCACTCTTCACCATCGACAGCATCCTGGCGCCAAGACCCCAACCCCTACCGCCATTGCAGCTGCATCACCTCGCGCATTCGCCGTTTCATAGAGCTCACGATCTCTTTGGTACGTCCAATGAGCTGTTATTGCTGGCCGGTGAGAATGATTTTTGTAAAATAAATCGTTACATCTATGAAGTTTATCTACCTACATGATCTGCTGTTACTGCTAAATAAATTGGGGCGGTTAATGATCCTGCGGTGATTGATTGTTCAGCATTATTTATTATTTTGTTCTCTACTTACTCAGGATAGGAACAAGGTACTTTACTTGGTCATGGACCTTTAACAGATGCAATTCAAATTCAAATTGTTTATTTCAGTTGTTTACCATACCTAAATGACAATGACAGGAGCGAGGCTCTCAAATTTCATATAGTGAACGAACATACTATGTAGGTGAACTTACCTAAAGTTAGGACATAGCAACAGTATTATTTTTACGATACAAAAAATCCCAGGCAAATATTTTAGCCCAGCAGTTTTATTCCACATGTGAGCAGAATGAATTAGATCAGGGATTCAAATGGATAATTACGCTATAAGACCTATTTTGAATAACCTCATAAACGCTTGTCTGTAGATTTTGGCAAACATTTTTCATCAAAGTAATGTAAAATTTTATGGTCTTCCTTTTATTTTATTGAAGATGCTATGTCATTTGGAAAAAAATAATCATAACGATTCAAATTCAAAATTCAAATTCAAAAATACTTTATTTCCATAAATACAAAAAATGTAAACTTAGAAAAGGTCAAATCATATTTAAAAAATACACTGACACGTAAATAAAGTGGTATATTTTATTTCGGCCGCTTCGGCAGGTATGTAGTGTAGACGTGTCATTGTCATGTTATGTCATTTGGAAAAAAATATCATAACGATTCAAATTCAAATTGCTTTATTTCCATAAATACAATAAATGTAAACTTAGAAAAGGTCAAATCATATTTAAAAAAAGTAAAGACACGACGAAGAAACCTTTAGCCTGTTAGTTGTTATTTTTCGAGTTTGAGCAAAATCCGTCCCAAGCTTTTTTATCCTCTAGATAATCTGATATTTTATAGTAAGCCTTTTACCACAGTAAAGTTTTGCCAGTTTGTTTGAATTTATTTACAGATAATTTTTGCAGCTCAGTAGGGATTTTGTTGTAGAAGCGTATAAATTGATATTTTTAGGAGTGTACAAGTTTTCATGAATACATTGACTTGGTACTGTCATTATATTTATTTCTTTGAATTTATCACGTAGGGATTATCTGGGACCCATTTTATAGATAGCACGTAAAACTCTCTTTTCGTGCTATCTATAAATTTAAACAGTGGGATTATTTTACTACATTTCATTAGATCAGGAAATGCACCACAATCAATAGACTCGAACAATAGAGTTAGGTAGCTCTGGTGCAATGTTATGAATATCAATCAAAATTTTAATAATTCTAACGGAATTGCCTCAGAGATCTGCAGTTTTCTTTATGAATCATAAGGAAAACTGCAGAACTTTAAAGGCTTTTATAATATCATTTTCATCAACATGGTTAAAATAAAATTTATTTTTTCATTACGTACATTTTCTATCAGTAAAGACTCAGCAATTGTTTGAGAATAGTTTAGGCACTTTGTAGATATTGGAATATCAGTAAAAACGTTTCAAAAGCTTGGGCTTACTTTCAAAAGCTTGAGCTTACTTGAATGTCATTTTTGATTCTGCAACGAATCCTTAAACCTAATCCTTAAATTAAAATCATTATCTGGTACTGGTACAAGGTACTTACCTTTCCAGTCTCACTATTTATTATTTTCCATGTTGATTTTATTACATTTTCACTGTTTCTAATTTTGGAGCTAATATAATTTGATTTTGCTATTTGACAAACATATCTAAAAATTTTGAGTAACTTTTTTATTTTCTTTGAAGTCCTTACTAAAATTATATTGTTTTTCTCTATATAGTTCATACAAAGTTTGTCTACTTTTATGTATTGGGTATACATAAAAGAAGACAAACTTTGTTTGAATAGCCATGGTAGACTAGCTCACGCTTTTCTAACATGGCTAATTCTTACCATTAATTAAAAAAAAGGTAAGATTTTGTAGAAATCTATTTTATTTTGAAGTAATATGTAGTAAATTATAACATAGTAATTTACTTAACTTTATGTTATTTCAACAAGAAAATGTAGTTGAGTGGCTGTATAGAAAGTTGGAATGCATGGTTCAATACAAATGTGACGTAACAGCTGTCAGTTGAATGTGATTCTACTTGCAGAATTACTTTCATTCCACTTTTTAACTTTCGACTTTTTTCCGAGTATGAGTGATGAAAAGTTTTTATTTATGGGATTAAAGGTAGCCTTTGTTTGATTCCAGTATTAGAATATCCTGTATGCAAAATTTCAGCCCGATCAGTTTAGTAGTTTTTGCGTGAAAGTACTCTTTCACGCAAACATACGTACAAACATACATTCTTACAAACTTTCGCGTTTATGATATTAGTAAGATAATAGGATTTACAGACCTTTGTTGGATAGATACCTAACACTTTAGAGTCAAGTATGATGAAATCATCATTATATTGAATTGGTTTTTGCGTGATTTATGGGATAAAGTGTTATAAAATAGTTGGTGAACGTACCTATCGTAGGTAGATTAATAAAACAACTTTCAAAAAACTTCAAAATAAACTATGGTCCAAAATACCTCTAAGAATTTCCATAAAACCAGACCAGATTTTAAACAAATTAATGTTATGACAAGCAACCCTAATACCCGCAGGATGTTTTTGAATATCAAAACGCTTTTGAGAAAAGAAAGAGCTAAGCCATTATTCCCTAAAGACAGGCGCGGCGGCGGCGCGGCAGGTCGGCTGACCCGGGAGCGAAAAAAAATGGTAATAATACAAGGAGCAGTCTTTTGTTTTCGTTTATTTATTCGATTACTAGTTTGTGTGATAAGATTGGTTACTCTATGGAATCTTAATAATCTTAGGTGCGTATTATGAAAGCTTGCTCAGTTTATCGATCTGTTTGAGTAGGTAACGCTTTTCTACGTCATAAACGATTAGCATATAAACTGAGCAAGCTACTAGTTTCTGCCCGCGGTTTCTCACGAGTGGTTTATTTGGAAACGTTTTATATCTAGTTATATCTATCCCATAATGTTGATGCTATGTTTGATTCCAGGATTAGAATTACCAATATACAATATTTCAGCCCGATCCGTTTCGTAGTTTAGGTGTGAAGAGATAACAACCATCTATCCATCATTTCGCATTTATAGAGCCAAAGTAGCCTATGTTTACACCTTAGGATTAGACCAGTCTCAAAGATTAGAATTAGGTATCTGTATGCAAAAATACAGCCTGATCCGTTCAGTAGTTTTGGTGTGAAAAGGTAACTAACATCCACCCATAAAAATTTTCACGTTTAAAATATTTGAAGGCTGTGGGATTAGTGTGATTAGGTTGGTTACTCTATGGAATCTTAATAATCTTAGGCCGGTATTATGAAAGCTTGCTCAGGTTATCGATCTATGTTTGAGTAGGTAACGCTTTTCTTTGTCATAAACGTCACTCAAGCATAGATTAGCATATAAACTGAGCAAGCTTTCTTAATAGTACTTGTAAGTACCTGGATTTTTTTTTAAATTGTGCTTATTAGAAATTATTGTAGTACTATTCGCCAATAGATGGCAGGAAGAGTCATATTTTTCACTTTAATTCCTAAGGTGATTGGGATAAAGTTCATTATTGAAAACACGAATAAAATAGTATTACTATTCGCCAATAGATGTCAGGAAGAGTCAATTGAATACGATAAATCTAATTATTGAAAATATAATAGAACTATTAAAACGACATTTTCTGAAAATGAATCCTAGCTATGGTTTATCCATTTTGAATGAAGCATGTTAGTAAACAAAGTACGACACAAATAACAAAATCTCACATGTTTGGCGTCGAGTTTCAGATATAATGTAAGCAATGTTTATTGAAGGGAGGATCTAAAATCGACAAGTAATGTAAATTACGTATAAAAGGACGCGCCAACAAAGTGAATTTTAGGTTAAGTATGGGCGGTTTGTTTACGTTTATGCTCCATTCAAAATGGATACGATATAGATCGATTTATCGCCCCCGAAATCCCCTGTATACTAAATCTAATGAAAATCGTTGGAGCCGTTTTCGAGATCCGGATTATACAGGGTGGAAAAAATCTATGGGCCCTGGAGGGAAACTACCTTAAATCCTTTAGTTAGCTCATTTTACTGAAAGGAAACATTCCTTTATTTTTAAAAAGAAACAAAATCGCATTCAAAGATTTTCTAAAAATTGCTTTTCTTACCTGGGAATCGACCAACTAAAAATTTAAAAAAGAAACCCTATCTATTTTTAAATTAATTTTAAATTAATAACAGTTTTATTTTATCATCAACACAAAAGAACACAACATGATTTTTTGAAATAAGTAGACAGATATTAAGCAGAGAATTTATCAGTTAAATTATTAAGAATCTTAATAATTTAATTTAACTTTAAATCTTCAACAAGGTACTCAGAGATAAATAACATTAGCAAGCCTGTACTTCATACGATGTCTTTGGATGTTAGAGATAAGAAAATTATAACTTGTCATTTCAACCTCAACCTCAACAGCCTGTATCGGCACGACGCAAGCCTCCCCCTGGTAAACGCCTTATTGGCGTTTAACTTATGGGGGGGTATGCCCATAATCCCCACGCTGGGCATGCGGGTTGGGGATCGCAGTTTAGTGGAAGATATGTTCTACAGGGGCGCTGCTGCCCGCCCCCCGATGGATATCCCTTAGTCGCCTCTTACGACACCCACTGGAAGAATTGGGGTGGTGCAAATTCTAAGCCAGCACAACACAGCTTGTCATTTACTTGTTACAAATAAACAGTACCTACTAGGTATTGTTAATAAAGAACTTGTAATAAATATTTGATTTCATGAATACTTATTACAAGTTCTTCATTAATTGAATTTTAAAGTTAAAATAGTCTTAAACATTTTCACTTGAAAAGCCAAATGTGTAAGACTATTTTTATCCTGAACAATAATTCTACTGATTCGCATGATAAAATAAAGAGGGTTTCTTTTTTGTATTTTTAGTTGGTTCGATTCCCAGGAGAGAAGAGTAAGACAAGCAATTTTTAGAAAATCTTTGAATGCGATTTTGTTTCTTTTAAAAATAAAGGAATGTTTCCTTTCAGTAAAATGAGCTAACTAAAGGATTTAAGGTAGTTTCCCTCCAGGGCCCATAGATTTTTTCTACCCTGTATATATATATGTACAAGAATTACTCGTTTAAAGGTATAAGAAGATGATAGAGAGCGTTGTTATATTTACTAAAGGATATAATTATTATAGACACCTACCACCTAACAAAATCACATATTCATTTGTTTTATTTTAAAAATACCATAGGCCTTATGGTAATTTACCAGTAATTTTTAAAATATGTTTTTAAATAAAACAGAAAATCTGAAAAAAGTTTTATCGTCTTTTATGCAATCAGTTAGTGGGTAGAATTTTAAAATAACGCAAAAAAAATTGCGAACCGAATTAACTTTTCTGTGAAAGCACCGTAAGGCGCCCTCGATGCTTTATAGTACATAATCAATCCATTATAGTCGATTGACGATTGGTAGCTAACTAAACAGATTTTATGAAAGCCTGAAATCTTGGTAGATATCAATAGATAATTTATTTAAAAGAAAAAAATAACATCATCACACTAATATTATAAATGCGAAAGTTTGTATGGATGTTTGTTACTTCTTCACGCCAAAACTACTGAACGGATCTGGCTAAAATTTAAAATAGACATAGTCCTAGGTCTGGAATAGAACATAGGCTACATTTTATCCCATAAATCAGTTCCCGTGGGATGAAAATCATCTTTTAACGTTTCCATAGGAACAACGCGTGCGAAGCCGCGGGGCGCAGCTAGTAGTAGAAATAAATTAGAACTAGTATTTACCAATCAAAAACATTAAATAAGTTTTTTTATCATGTTACACCAGGTTGTAATTTTTTAATGATTTTCAACGGATATCATGGAGTCAGAGAACTTTAACTAGTTAATTACTTTTAATTATTTATTCAAAACTGTATCAAACATCATCGCAACATCTCGCAATCATAACCAGGTAAACATATTTTATAGTAGTCAAATCGATATGGCTTTCGGTCGTCGTGTTGCAGTAAATGTAGGAACGAGGAGAAAAGCCGTCGATAGCTCCTTAGCAACGTGCCGATGCCGGCGGGCTTAAAAGCTTTTACATTTCGCAAGAAACACTGAATACACGCCTCCCCAGGGTGCTATGCAAAAATATTCAATTTTTATTCGTAATATTTCGAACGCGGCGAGCTCAAGGGTTCTAAGCCGGGATATTCACGCAACGCCAACCGTGATGTATGTATGTACGTGTTGACGTTAGTGGACAGACGGAATAAAAATCTTAAAGACTACTGTGAATCTACAGTTAAGCGATCAAATCCTTTCGTTCTTAGCTTTGGTCGGATGTATTGCACACATTGCATAATTTAGGGTGTTAGGTAGAGTCACCCTGCCCTTGTGGTAGAGGCATTTGATAGGTCCCATATAATGCGTCTGGGTATGATGCGATGTCATTTAATAGCATCGTAGAAAATGCTGGCAGCATTAGAAAAAAATGTGTGCGTCAAGTTAGTAGCACCGCCATGCGTGGGGATTATGGGCATTATCCCCCATGAGATAAATGCCAATAAGGCTCTTATTAGGGGTAGGCCTGCGTCCAGCAGTGGACCAATATAGGCTGTTGAGGTTGAGGTTGGGGACTTTGCCCCGCGTCCGGTTATACCCCTGCACTTACAGGGATTTGGGGTTTACTAAATTCGTCCACAGAATCTATTCCAAAACAAAAGAGTGACGCTTAAATAGACATTAATTTCAGACAGGTTACTCAAATGGTTATTGCTACCATGTTGTTTATCTTCATCAAACCTTTTACATAACGTAGGCTAGGTCAACTTCTAACAACGACTAATATTTAATTTTTTTCTAGGGGTCAGTGGAGTCGGTGGGGTGCCCACAAGTGGGGGTTATGCGGGCCTGTACGGCGGGTACGCGGCCGCAGCCCTGGCAGGTCTAGCAGGCCCACCGCCTAAGCGCAAGCGACGGCATCGTACCATATTCACGGAAGAGCAGCTAGAGCAGCTGGAGAGCACCTTCGATAAGACGCATTATCCCGATGTCGTGCTCAGGGAACAGCTGGCGTTGCGCGTCGATCTAAAGGAGGAGAGAGTCGAGGTTAGTATTCTTTGTTTGTTTAAACACTAACACCTTCATGACCCAAGACGCAGGTGGCATTCTCCACCTCGTTCGGCTGCGGTGCGACCCGCAGGGGCGCGCCGCAGCCGAACGAGGGCTGGGCAGTGAATACGTTAATGCGGTTAAGTGGTAGGGTATGTGCTGGAAAGAGATGCAAAGGCACAGCAAAGACTCATGGTAGAGGTGGGTTGCGTTGTACACCTGCAGAAATTGTATGTATCGCTTCATCACTTGGCAACAACAAAGAAGATTTAGGTCGACTGAAATCAGCAAATTCAGAAAAATATAATGGTTAAACTGCTCCACTTCAAATTACCAACTTAAAGATTCCTAAACCAAAATCCACTTAATTCATAATTCCTAAAGAAATGTTTCTAAAATGTTTTGTACCAAACAAAGAGTAGAGAGACTTCAATGGCATCGCGTTTCCTTTGAAACGTCAACAATTGTTGGAGAAATGTGACGGTATGAAGTTTTCGCTTAGAAAAACAATTTAATTTCTCTACCAGTTACAAAAAAATCCTTACATCACTCAGTGATTCAAATAACCTACAATTTGTTCTTGTTTTCTTTTTTCAAATAATTAAGGTAATGTAGCTACTTAAATCACGGATTCTTAAACCTTCCAAGATTAACTCCCCATGTTTATAGGTAACGGTCGGTGGGATTAACAGTGCGTAACGTTGAGAAGTAGCAGAGAGACAGTCAACAGTGATTCAACATTTTTTGTCAACTGCTCTCCGATGTGGGTGGGCCGACTCTGCGGTACCCAAATATCTCACAAACCAATGCACTTTTATGTATGTATATATGTAGATTCTTTGCAAGTTTATTTTGTTTGATAAAGCAAAGTCTAGGGATCGAAAAATAAATGAGCCTAAATAGCCCTAAATAGTCTTCCTAAACTGACGTTTATGGTGTCTGTCATACACACACACACGTACACTGTCGTTTTGTTGATTTTGGCTGAGTATTGGGAGAATACGTATACGTTAAGGAGAAGATTAGTGTATTCAAATGCCCAATGTAGGTTAACCCTAAGGCGGTACCCCGAGTCACACTAGCGCCGCCGCCTTTTTTAGCTTATTATTAGATACTTTGAAGAAAGGAATTTTCAAAAAATTATAGGCCTGTTTATGATACCTACCTACTGTAAGCTTTCTTTGAATACCTCTGTAATGTTTTTTTTGTATAGTTTAGAAGGAGATGAGAAAACAGAGTTTGGTGGCGACCAAGTGTAACTTCGCATCTCCTCCTAAACTATAAAAAGCTCATGATAGGTGTTACAAACTGGCCTATATTTTTTTTAGAATTAGATTATGCAAGTATGCAACGTAATAATTAGATAAAATAGTTGGCGGCACTAGTTTGAGTCGCCTTAAGATGCCTAACCGAACCTTTCTCTCTGCACTCTGCATTTTGTGGCTTTCTTTGAAAACGTGAAAATTATTGAGTACACGTGAGGTAGAGAACTTAGCAATCATACATCGTCGTTCCAACGACATCCAAGTCAAAAGCTGTAGCCAGTAAACCGTTGATCCGCTGGCTACGTTTCAGCAAACAAGAAAGCTGGTCAGAATGTGGCGTTGAAAGTAAGTCGGGATATGTTTGTGCTACCGGTGTTGTGTGGTGTGTGCTGTGCACTCGAGCTTGCCACCCAGACGGTCAGCGTGCGGTGTTTACGCACGCACTCCACTTTATCCGGCTGGGACTGCGAATCGGACATCTTCTTGGAACAAATTTTAAGTTGAAAAAGATTTATCGTTTGTTTGAACTTTGCAGTAGTGTCCTGGAGTTTTCGACTTTTGAGGTGTTGTGTACATAAGTACGTACCTACGTAAGTAGTCTATGATGTAAATAGGTAAATCTTATCTGACCGTACTTGATTTTTTTGTTATTAACTTATCTGATTCGTATCCATCCATACCTAGATCGCGTAAGCGTACTGCAGTCTGATTTATTCTGATTTGGTATAACAAATGATATATCGAGTTACAAAACTTACCTCGAACCTATTATCAAAAATCACAAAGATCAAAGCTCATACGAGTTGGGTAATCAAATAACGAAGCCAGAAAGTCGAACGAAATGATTGTAACAAGGGTAGATAATTATAACTTATACGGCTTGAGAAAGCAACGGTCGACATGTGAAATTTACTTTAAGTGTAAACTTTTTATTAAGGAATCCATAGAAAACGATCGCGGGCGGAGTTTTCCCCGGGAGCATTACCTTGGGGCTAATAAAAAGGGACGCTAGCGGTTGAGAGCGCCGCGAAAATTAATCTAAGTTAATTAAATTTCATTTATTTATGATGCCGGGGTCGCGAGGGGGCGGTAAAAGCACAACAATACGGCTAATGAGTGTCACTTTTGCGGCTTTTTCTCGGATAACAGAATTTTCCGATTTGTTTGAGTTTACTGATGGAATACTTAAGATGATTTTATAAAGCTTTAGAATTTTATTAGTAAGTAACTAAATAGGTATGGGTACCATCCATAATGTCAGTTAGATGGTTACTCCATGCTACCAAATAAGTGCCTATACCTATTTTATAATGAAGGCTACTAAGCCTATCAAATCTCGTGTTTCTATCTGAATTGCGTTCTAGTGCTTTTTAAAGTATGTAGTTCAATAAGTAACTAAAAGCTAATACTGTCAGATGGACCAGGTAAGTATCTCTTGATTTACAAAATGATACTTATATACCAAATAAGTAGAGGTAGAGCACCTATACCTATTTTTTAATGAAGGCTCAGTAATCAAATCTCGTGTTTCTATCTGAATTGGGTTTTAGTACTTATTTAGGTACTTGAAAGGCTTGGTATAGGATACAAACAAAGATACAAACAACTTATTAGGTAAACCTAAAATAACTACTCAGAAAGAGTAGATAGATAAGAGTAGAGAAACTATAAGTGGAAATCAAAAACAAAACGTTAGTAAAATCTCAAACATTGAAAAAATAAATTTATTTGATTTCTTAATGGGGGCAAAACTCGATTTGACGCCCAGCATACTATGTTTAATTTACTACCGACCTCCTTGTTCTTTGTTTTACTTTTCTATGTTTTTATCTATATGTTTTTATTTTTCTTTGTGCCTATGTGTGTGTGTCAAAGTCAAAATTATATATTTTTTCTATTCTATTAAATTTGTTTTTATGTTAGTTTGGCAGTATTTAGTAGCAAGTGTGAAAGTACCTAGGTACTTAAAAAAACTCGATAAATAGAAAGCTACGATATTCCTGAGTGACGGCATTTTTTTTGGACTTGCTAGAGTAGGTTTTTGCCATTTTCAGTGTTTTTAGGTGTAGGTACCTAAGTATAAATATTTAGGAAACATTTTAAACTTATTTAAAACCCTACGTGACAAAACAGAACTTATCCTGTTTCGTTCTGTTTTTCTCCGGATCCTAACTGGAGAGTTAGCAAAAACATAATAACGGAATTATCAAACAAACTAACTTGTCGGTGTAATAATGGAATTTCTTACACTTTTCTCTCTCAATGCCATGTCTTTTACTTGATACGACATAACAGCAGCTTTGTTAATCTGACTCATATAACTAATTCTTGGTCTCCCTGCCTCCTCTTCGTTCAAGGTACTTTTAATCGACTTCAAAATAATTGATTTTGTTTTAAAAAACTATAAACCGACTTCAATTTTATAGTTTTTTTGTGGATCCGATTATCAGAGCTAGACCAGATTAAAATGAGACCATAAGCCATAAGGGAAGCAGCAGCTTTGAAATAAAAATAGAATCATAAAAATCTGACCACCAAGTCAAAAGTTCTGAGGTAACAGTCATAATATACAGTCGAATTGAGAACCTCCTCCCTTGTTTGAAGTCGGTTAAAAGACGCCAAGCAATGATATAGGTATATTGGTACTCTTATTTTCCGAAAAAATGCACGAGGTCCACTAAAATCCATTGAAAAGATTGTTTGATGGATCTTTTTGCACCTTTATAATAATAATAATAATAATATGTTTATTTCAGAAAAAGGTTAACAAAGTACTTGAGTTTAAAATTAATTAAATTTAGCACATAATTCCATCATAGGGTAGTATGTAAGGTGGTAGGGTACAGTATTTCGGTTGTGTAGGTACGTCGGATTAACCTTTGAGTTCAGACGATAATGTCACCTAGCTCTTACTAAGATGAACTTGTATGAAGATGCTAGGGCTCTTATTTCCGATTCTTTCGGGTTTGATCACTAGCGCATAAACATTGTTCTAATTATGTAAATACTAATACATGTTTTGCGATACTCTAACAAAGTTTACAGTATAAAGTGTGTGAAATATAATATTGGGGTGTCCTAATTATTGACTAAAAAATATAAGTTATAACTGTCTTAAGAATACTAATTTACAACTAATTGCCCATATACTAAGAACTAATCAATAGCAGACGCTCTGTCTGTTCATAATCTAAGTTATCCAAATAAAGTCTTAATGATTTCTTACATTCTCGGTTTGTGGTTTTATACAAAGATACAATTTTATTTAGCTTGTTGTAAAGATACGGAGCAAGGAATGGTGTGTGGCGATGAGCAAAAGATTTTTTAGTAGAGCTTGATTGGAAAATTTTATTTTTCCGTCTCTTATTTGCAACCTCTATCTGTGGAGCTTCTTTGTGCTGTTTAAGGATCGTTTCTTGTATGAAAAGCTTTCTGACGGAGAGAACATTACAGTCCTTAAACAGCTGAGTAGTTGGGTACCTATAAGGCTTACAAAAGGCCACCTTGAGAACAGCTCTTTGTGCACGTTCCAATGAGAGTAGGTGAGTTTTGGCTGACCCGCCCCAGGTTCTGATGCAGTACAAAAGTAGAGTTTGAGAGAGCGCAAAGTAAGTTTGCCTTAATTGAGTGTCGCTGGCCGCATGTCTGATACTCTTAAAAACCGCTATTAATTTTCGGACTCTACCTGTCATTATATTTATATGCGTATCGTAAGTTAAGTGCTGGTCTAAATTGATACCTAGATATTTCAAGGTCTTTTCCCTACCGAGTATTGTGCAGTTACATGTTCGAGAAGGTGTTTGCAGACACGATACGGAGTGGGCGCGAATGTTAAATTCCTCCATGTTGGGCTGGCCTGGTTTGCGTAAAGCCTTTTATGTCCACTTTTATCCTTTATTCAAGATGATTTGTAAAGTGGATTTTGTTGAACGATTCGGTCCACTAAAATCCTTTGCAAAGATCCATTCAGGGTCTTATGCCAACTTTATTCCTTTATGCTGGATTTTTTGGCAAGTGGATTTTTATAACGAGTGTCTGAAAATCCCAAAAAATGTAGGTAAAGTTATGTCGCAAAGGACAAAACTCTGAACAATGTAAATTTTAAGTAGGTACCTAATACCCACCTACGCCTGCACGATGCAAAGTTTGACACATAAAACCTTTTTACCGTGGACTGTAGATTTAAGTACCTATCTACTTACCGTTTCTAGTGAACTTTAAAAAACAGAGAGTTCTCAGTTTTTATAAAGTATCTTTATTGTTCTCAAACTTTTCTGAAAAACTTTGGAAATTAAGACGAACAATATGAAAAATGGTTACTTATTGTTCTTTTGTTGTTTTTCATCGGGTTTAATAGAATTTTAGGTTAGAAACGTCCAGTTTGTTTATATTTTACGGTAAGTAGTAATAATTTAAATAAATAAACTCCATATATATGTAATTAAGCACACAATATATTTATTAAAGTTATTTACTCAACACTCTTAGCACGCAATTAAACACATACAAACACATTACACGCATACAAACACACTACACTTACACAAACTCTACATACATTTATCTCAGGGCTTGATCTCTTTTTTCTGTTTACTTAGACTTATTATTTTAGTTTTAGATAAGGTAACTACTTATTTTAGTTTTAGATAAGGTAACTAACTTCTGATCAACCTTGCACTTTGATTATTTTCCCTTTGATTTAATGTTTTAGTGGTACGCATTTAACTACTTTGTATCAATTTGTTCAACATCTTCTATGTACCAATGTACTTAAGCTGCACATTTGGAGTCTGTGAGGCAGAGTAGCCCTCGCGTCTAAACACAAGTTTTACTTAGTTAGAGCGAGCAGACGATGCATTTCAGCACTAAGGTTTTAGGGTAGAGTACTATACTTAAAGGTAAATTTAACTCTATACATTAAGATAAATCTAATTAGTTTTAAGTACTCTGTTAAAACCTGTTAAAACCAATTTTGAAAATAAATACTTTTTATTATTTATTATTATTTTTATATATAGGTAATATAATATAACTATAACATATACATATCTCTTGAAAATAACTGAAATTGGTTTGGTCGCGGAATGTGAGTCGCGCGTACAATAAAGCTGTGTGTTGTGTTGTATCAATAGGTACGTTTGTTTCGTGGCCCCTGCTATTTGAACAGCGGCAATTGGAAATTGCATTATTAAAAAGCTTTTGTTTAGGCTTCACAACACTTGCACAGACGGGAATGGGATTTTGCGAGTTTTCTGTACAGGTAATTTTGAGTTTTTTCTTGTCCGTTACGAAAATCTAACCGAGAGGCGAACTGAAGGTAGAGTTCCAGGGCTTGGATTACGCATTATTTTTATGAACTTTAGTTAAATACATACCTAAACAAACACATCTTTGTAAGTACAATGCCCTAGGTCCACTAAAATCCATTGCGAATATATTTTGATGGATGTTTTCGCACCTTTATGTCCACATAAATCCTTTATGCTGGTTTCTTGCAAAGTGGATTTTTAGAACTATTTCCACTAAAATGTATTAACATAATGTAATGTCCATCCCTTGACGTCTGAGTCCAATTAAATGTGGTAATTATGCATATCTTATCTATATTTTCATGTAAAAGCAGTAATATCTGGCTCTCGGGCTTGATAATGTGCTTGGGCTTGATAAAGGCTTGTTTTTGATTGTATAACATATAACTTTTATGGTTACTTATTATAATCTGCGAGTTTAGGTACTAAATTCAGCTAAAGTTGAAAATCAACTTAAGACGGCTTCTTACTATGAGATGTAATCCTACTTCCTACTAATATTATAAATCGCTAGCTTGCACAGTTTTGGAAATACCTTGGTGGTCCAATGAAAAACCAGTCGAATAATCGCAACCTTCCCCTACATTATGAACGCCCAAAGTCAAGGTATTTTTTTTCCAAAAAAGCAGATATTTGGAGGCTGGTACTGAATTTATTTCTCCAAATTTAGATTTTTTATTACCATAGAAACCTAGATATAGTGCACAAGATACCTATTACTTAAAATTTTCAAACAAAAGATCTGTTACAACGCCATAATCACGTAAGAGCGTTTGTATGAAAAATAAGACGGGTTAAACGCTCTGAACTTCGCTATTGCAGCCAAACTATTTAGGTTTGCGACCCTGCCTTTTATTTTAAATAAGCTCAATAGTGGACCTTTTGTACCCTTATAAAAATTAGTCTTCAACTCATCTTAACTTTATTTTTTTAAATGTGTGCAACGTGTCTTCAAATTTAGTTTATTTTGTATAACAAATAAGTTAATTTTTTTTAGTCTTCTATTACCACCGAAACAGAAAAAAACTATTATAAATTTTGCTACTAGTGGAAACTTAAACATAGCCCTCAGGTACATGTAATTTTCATGTGTTAGTAGATTTCATATTTTGTTCTAGCTGTAAGTTTTCCTAAGATTCGAAAATAAAATAAAATAAAATGTCTTCAAACATATCCTCCACTTCATCATTCTGGTGTACCGAGGTCGGCGCGTAGACCTCAAATAGCTGCATTCTACACCTCTTGGATAGCCGAAGGAGTGTGTCGAACAGTGTAGTGACACCACACTGTTCGACACACTGGATATTTCTTGAACCTTGTTAGCGAGGGCTTTTGGGCTTGAGCCTTGTTAACCTTGTTGAGGAAACATGCCAGCGTGGGATGTTTTATCACCCTCGCGAGAGTAGAGAAAAACATCAAACATCAAACACCAAAAATTATTTATTTCTATAAATACAATAAATTCAAGTACGATTATTAGATAAGGTAAAATTATATAAAAAAAGTATACTGACACGGAAGTAAAGTGGTATTTTTGATTGCGGTCGCTTCGTTATGTAGACTAAAGTAAAGAAACGACGAAGAAACCTTTAGCCTGTTAGTTGTTCATTTTCGAGTTGGGGCAAAATCCGTCCCAAGCTTTTTATACTCTAGATAATCTGATATTTTATAGTAAGCCCTTTTCCACAGCAAGGTTTTGATAATTTGTTTGAATTTATTTACCTACTGATAATTTTTGCAACTCAGTAGCGGTTTTGTTCTAGAAGCTTATAAATTACCCTTTAAAAGATACATATGTTTTATGAAGCCTAGTTGTGGGTACAGCGAGTTTATGTTTATTTTTTATATTTTTGAAGATGGCCCGAGTCTAGGGTTACGTTGTCCTCCCCCTCTCTATGGACTTCACATAACCCCAGAACATGTTATTTAATGTTCTCTAACTCCACTTACAACTGCGCTAGATGTCAAGCCTCAGAGTTCATCCGTTAAACGTCGCCAGGGTACATTTTTTGAGTAATGAATGGTAGCCTGCCTTAGCCCGGGGATTCCTAGCACCCCCTGCCCCGCCGTTACCGTGGCCGCTACCATGGCCAGGAATAGCAAGGCGGCCGAGATAGGGGGCCATTTCTGGCTTGTAAATTCATTAAAAGATAATTCTCATAATCCACACGCTGGGCATGCGGGTTGGGGATCTCATTTTGGTGATGGAATTGTCTGCAGGGGCAGCTACTGCCCACCCCCTGGTGTAGTCCCTTCGTCGCCTCTTACGACACCCGCTGAAAGAGTTGGGGTGGTGCAATTCTAAGCGAGCACCACACGGCAGCCAAAACTTAGTCTCAGATTTATAAAAGTCCAAATAAAAATCTTTTAGTCTTGTAAGTTTTTTTCAAAATCTAATATTTACATTAGTTTTCTATGGTTCTTAAAGAAAGTAGAAAAATATAATATTTCACTTATTATATTTTTCTACAGTCTATCTTAAAATCTACTGGCTTTCATGAAGAATAAACCCTGAAAAATTTCACTAACCGCTTACTAACATTTGGCTAGTAGGAACTAAGGCATCATGGATTGAATGAATGAATGAATGAACACTTTATTGTACTAATAGCAACAAATATACATGAAAGTCTCATATCTAAATAATGAATAAATGTAGTACAAAAGGCGTCCTTATCGCTGAGAGCGATTTCTCCTAGGCAACCTTGGGCAAACTCATGTTGTAGTAATTCATTATACTCCTAGGCAAACTCATGTTGTAGTAATTCATTATAGATTTTTCAATAAAGAAAGTTTTATAACGTATATTGTTGAAGACATCGGAAAAAAATCATGTCGACTAGGAGATTTCATAGAGTGCGCCGCGTGACATGTAATATAAAGATAATACTTATATATATATATAAGTAACAGAATTATCCTAAGAATCTGGCGACACGCGCTCGTAACTTCAATAAAATGTTTTGCCACTCATGCGTAGCTGGTTGCTAGTATCTATTTTTAAAGGGGTTTAGCAGAGATAATCTAATATTTCTAACGAAGTTTTACTTAGTTTAGCGCCCTTTCATAACCAAACTGAAATTATTTTGAAGGGTTCCTTTGAATTACAAAAGAACCTCTATTCAATTAATAAGTACATACTTAGATAGCTCATACCTGCTTCTTGAGTTGTTCACTCTGTCAATATCCCAGGGTAATAAGAAAACTGGCTGCTGAGCAAACGATGAGACAAGGGGCGGTTCAATTCCATTGTTTTCTTTCAACTCTTTATACAAATTAATATTAAAAGACGTGGTAATCTAGAGCTGTCTCTGTGCCGGCGGCAAGAGTCAATGTTGATCTTACTGCAGCGCTGTCTGATTACTCCGACCTCCGTCGACTTCGCGTTTCAATTACAAATTCATAACTAAATCATAATATTGTATGCGGATATGGAGGATAATTTCAGCTGAACGGATGTGGGCGGCTTAGAATAATGTCGGGTATTATTTTAAGGATAACTCGGGATTTTTCCTAACTTTTTCTAGTACTTATGTGCAGGTTAACTAACTCCTAAGAACTCAAACACAATAACCTTATTGAAAATCTACCAAAAAATGGTCTAAATCTGTAGTAAAATTACGTCGGTTATTGAAACAATTTGATATCAACGATCCGTCGTAGGTATAGGTATGTAAAAATAACAAGTGATTGCGACGAAACCATATCACAAAACAAAAGAAAATATAAGCGAAAATTCCTTTGAAACATGCGAGCATGCAGAGTGGCATATGAGCAGAGTGCGACTAAGAGACAACAAGAGAAAAAGCTCGCATCCCCCAGCTACTGCAAGATAAAGTGGGCGTGTCGCCACGCCCAGTGCCCATCCGAGCTTTCTTGTCATCCTGCAGCCTCCCCAGACTTATCACTTAATAGATAGCTATATTAAAACAGATGTCGACGTGTTACTAAGTAATAAAGCGCCGCCATTTTGTCCCTGCTTCCCTGACAGCAATAACGCCTTTGCGAGCTGCCGAGCCGGCATGAACTGATCAAAGAACTGCCCTGTTTCATTTTACGCTTGTTGCACTCTTCCATTGTTAAACGAATCGTTTATAACACAATCTTTCAATTCTTTGTGCGGAATATTAAATATGAACGCACAGGTATGGTCCCTTTTATAAAGGGGTGATATGTTGTGAATCATTTACCTACCTTCTTTTGAAATTGAATATACGTATTGGAGGATTTTATTGTGTCTTGCCAATAATTGGTAGATATTTCTGTATAGCAAGATAAAAATCAAATTTTTGTACCTACGTGAAAGATTCTCTTCATATAACGATCAAACTTTTCAAATTTGCTCTATGAAGGACCAAGCAAGAGCTAATGGATTAAGAATTAATTTTTGAGGTCTGCTTGTAAACTTTAAGGTTTGACTAACGTTAAAGATTTAGGATACATTAAGAAGTTAAACTAGTTACAATAGTTACACAAGAAAACCGTTTAGCTTACGGAACCCTAAGCTAATAAATTCTTACTTGGTCAACACGAACTTTGCTGAATTTATTTGTGTTCAGAATAGGCACTGGATTGTTCTATACTACCTATACACGCAAAGCTTGTTTTACAGAAAATGCCCTTAAAATACTCACCTTCGTTAATTCTTAAAAAAAAATGCTGTGTTTTAAAAAAAACTATACTTACATAATCTTCAAATTCCTGAATAATGAGAATGAGCTTGGAAGTAGTTTTAAACCCGGAACACTTGTAAAGCACGATCGTATTTTTCAAGAAACGGCATCTCTTTAAAAATAAGAGTTCGCGGCGAATCATCAAAAATATGGCTTCACTTATGTTTTCATTAATAATATCAATAATGCACCGGAAGAACAAATTATCTATGATAAATACACTTATAAAGTACCTAGGTGCCTACCTAAATATGTATATACATCCTATTTCTATTATGTCTAATACATAATTTTAAAGAATTAACAAATTAATGTAACTAATGAAGCTAATGAAATCTATGAATGATCTTTGAGCCCTTGAAATTTTTAATGTTTTCACATCATCAGCTTATACTAGTCCACTGCTGGACATAGGCCTCCCCTAATGAGCGCCATAGCGCCCTGTCTTCAGCATCATCTGCCTGCAGTCTTTCGCAGATCGTCATCCCACCTGGCCGGAGGGTATCCTACACTACGTTTTCCGAGTCGCGGTCTCCACTCAAGAACTCGTTAACCCCAGCAGTTATCGGTTCTTCGCGAAATATGGCCGGCCCACTGCCACTTCAGCTTGCTAATTCTTTGAGCTATGTCGATAACTTTGGTTCTCTGTCGGATGTATTCGTTACGAATTCTATCCTTCAGAGAGACTCCGAGCATAGTTCATTCCATAGCTCGCTGTGCGACTTTAAATGTTTTCAATATATTATAATTAGTTTACAATGTCATGGCTTAAGACTCAGACATGCTTCGGAGCTCCTTCCCAGAGTCGCGGCGCCGCTGGTGGCGCGCCTTTTGCAGGCGGCTGGCAGTGAATGCGTTAACATATTAAAGTAACCTAATTTTAATTATGATTATTATAAGTTAGATAGATCATAAAAATACAGTTTATATAGATTTGATATAGACCACAGAAGTGAGTGGTAGACTAGAGACCATTCCTGTCTATACCATTTTTTTATTATAGACCACAGAAGTGCGTAGTAGAGTAATTCCTCTCTATAATGTGTTGTCTCTCGCGTTCGGTCTCTACTATACACTATACTGTCTTGGTCTTTTTTATTATTTTGTGTATCATACATCCATGTACATATAACTAGGAACATTATTCTTTTTAGGGTTCCGTAGTCCTGACGAGGAACCTTTATGGTTTCATTATGTCCGCCTGTCTGTCTGTCTGTCTGTCCGAGGATTTGCTAAACTGAGACTGTTAGTAGGTTACTAGAAAGCTGTAATTTTGTAGGGGTGTGTACATATATCAATTGTGCCGACAATGTGGTTAAATAATTAATTTTGTTTTAAAAAACTCTAAACCGACTTCAATTTTTACAGTTTTTTCATGAATTTTCATGGAACCCATTGTCAGAACTGAACAAAATTAAAATGGGACCACACGGGAAGCACCAGAATTCATATTAAAAAAGAATCATGCAAATCGGACCTCCCAGTCAAAAGTTCTGAGGTAACAAACATAAAAAAAAAATACAGACGAATTGAGAACCTCCTCTTTTTTTGAAGTCGGTTAAAAAATTTTGGACATCATTTTTGTATGGCTTCCCTACATGTGATGGGGATGGATATTTTTCGTTGTCTACCCCATCGTGTGGGTTATCGTTGACGGTTGCTAAAACTATTTTTCGATTTAATGCTCCATTTACAAAATATAGAAAAATCTGCAAAAAGTCGTGATGTACATTCCATGAACTTAAAAGGAAAATGATAGCGATTAACATAACTTTATTAGTTTATCAGTCATAGTCGTTGAGCTTGGGTGTTAGATGATTTTGATATCCTTCGAATAAATCCTTTAATGTGACTCTGACCCGTACACGTACGTTTTTTATATTTAATTTACTATATTATATTATAAAATGTACCAATTTTGATAACGAACATTGTCATGCAATCTATAGCATCTGTGAATTGATAAGTAGGTACTAATTTATTACAATATCTTTCTCTAAATATTATTGAAACATATTATGACATTGAGTTTTATGATCTGAAATGAATTAAAATTTGTTTATTTGCGACTTTTTTAGTGAATTCTGTTTTTTCTTTTAAAATTGTAAAATTTCTGACGTATCTGACCTTGTAAACGACCTATATTAGAAATGATAAATAAATCAGTAGGTACAAATCTTTAAGAACTCTATCTTCTAAAAAGACGGAATGTATTTTTCATGGGGGAAGCCATTAACTCATAAAATACTGGTGTCGATTCTGTTGTTTTAGGGTTAACTAAAATTAGGATTTAGGAATTCAAATAGATAAAAGCTATTCTATGTTTGAAAAGTTAGACAGACTGGTTCAAAATTAGGCTCTAAAATAAGGCTGACAGACCTAAAACAACTTAACATAGTTAAATAGCTATAACCCTATTCCTTGGGTCATGATCGAAATTGAACGATTTAATACTGGTATCGATTTGATTTTCTAAACGATTTCTTCGCAAATGGATAGACTGTTTGACCCATGTAAAGTATTATTTTCAAATACAATTTAAGAAAAAAAATATGTACACATATTTGTATGTATACATATTTTGATTACAGTAACACCAAACTACGTTATAATATAGGTATTTTTAGGATCTGTTTAGAGAAAACCATAATTTTTAGGTCAACCTAGCTAAGCAAATTTAGAAATCGTAAAATTTAGGATATGAATCCTAAAAAAACAGAATCGACACCATAGTGTAACTAGTTCGTCTCACAGTAACACCCACCTACTCAACTCAGAGAGGTTTTTCAATGTTCAAAAACGTTCTAATTATAGGTATTTTTAGGATCTGTATAGAGAATACTATAGTTTTTAGGTGAACCTAGCATAGAAACTTTATAAATCTTAAAATTTAGGTTAGGAACTCTAAGACAACAGAATCGATTACCTTTTTTATTTTACTTTTATAATCTTGTCTATCTATGATTCATCACTCTCTATATCATCAGACACAGCTGGGCTGCAAGGACCGTGTATGTATATTCCGTTAATTTAATTTTTATTATGTTATTGAACATAACATTATTATTTCAAACGAAGTAGTATTCAGCCCGTGGGCTCGCAGCTGAGTGAAGTATCACTCTATTATTTATAGACGCGTTCGATACGCAATACAAATTATTGTTTTCAAAGTATAACGTTTAGGGGAGCGCGTTGTTTGCAGAACGACCCTCTGGGCCTCCCTATGGGCCGGCGGATACCGCTCGCCAAATCTGCGTCTTATCTCAAAAGCTTAGGGTAGAGTTCGCATTATTCTCAGTACACAATACTTTTTCGTTTTGTGACATTGTGGTACTATTAGGCGATGATTTTGACAATTGAATTTGTATTCGCGCGCTGCGTGTATCGTGGAGATAGGACGTTTCGGGCGGTGGAAGAGCATGGGTGTTTGCGTGCGGTAATTGATACGAAGTGACAGTCGAGGGTCTGATGCCTCCCGGGTAGAGCGGTAATGTTTTGACATCAACCGAAAAGAAATGGGTGTGATTTGAAGTGCCCTTTGTGGAATTATACTCGCGGATGGCGTCTTTAATATTGACTAATGCATTTCGCAGCTAATGGGGAAATGGAATACGACAGGTGTGAGGGCTTTGCTGGGCTTAGGATTAAAAAAATAAAACATTCGTTAATTGAACTTTGTATTGATAGTAAGGCAATTGAAGTTGAGGCTAGAGAGCTTTAATAAAGGTTTAAGTAGAGCACTCTTATAATGACGTAGTTAAACTTGATGCAAGCCAAAGACAGGATATTATGAGGCTGATAAAAACGACGATATGATAACGATTGTGATAACGTATACATTTGTAGTATTTGAGAATTAATTTAAAACCATCTATCCCAGAATATTTCTGGAAAAGGTAGAGTCCTAACTGTCAGCAAATAATTACTTAAACACCTAGTTTAAAGCTGAATTTTGTTTTAAGAATTAAAGCCCGGCATCCAAACAATTAAAATCAGCTTAAACCTCATTTAAATAAACCTAACATTTTCACTGAAACAGCAAACCGAATCAGATAAGGCTTGAAATAATAGCCGTTTAGATTCCGACAAGTTCTAAGGTAAGTATGTAAATTGAATAGACATTAAAGTATAAAGGGCGGATCAGGCGGTCCATTAATAAATCAGTTCGCTAAAACCGTAATTGTAATCTCAAACAAGGCGGGAGGGAGTGCGGTGTTTGTTCTAACAACATTATTACAATAAGTTCGGGCTGCGGCGCGGCGGCGGCGGCCCCGCGCCGCACCGCCACCGGCGCCGTTCTCACGACCTAGCGCTCCTCTCTTACAGTAAAACGCGTAATCGATCATAATATTTATTCTGAATCTTAGCGGTAGCTATCTATGCTTATGCGGTTAGGGGAATCATCGAGCTTTTCCGGGTATTCCTCTATTATCATTATTTCGATTCGCTTTACGCGTGAGGAAGTTATTTTTTGTTCGGTGGTTCGAAAAGGTTTTCCGGCGGAAACGATTAGGTATTCAGTTACTCTGGTCGGAACCCCGCATTTATTTGATAGAACTCCAATTCATCTATTCTTGTGATAAAACTGTAAGAGGTCCAATTCCGAACATTATAGATATTTAGAAGAAAAAAATTAAGGGCACAATATTATTGCTCCTGAAGCCCAAAGCAGTATTTTTTCTGTCTGTCTGTTTCTTGGCCGCATATTACGCCAAAACTACTGATTGTATTCAAATGAATCTTGGCATGATTTGACTACGAGAAAGGACATAATATACTTTTTATCCCCGAATTCAGTTCGGTTTCCTTGGGAGAGACAATTTCTTCGCGACACATCACCCCGAAACTACTCATAGAATTCAAAAGTTCGTGAAACTTGGTATGATTGAGTTCATACTACGAGAAAGGATATAGAATACTTTTCATCCAGGATTTCAGTATGGTTGTCTTGGAACAGGGAATTAAAGTAAAATTTCTTGGCCGCGCATAACGCCGAAACAACTGGTTGAATTTGGAGGACATAGAAGGGTTATTTTGATACCGGAATTCAGTCTCCCAAGGGAACTACCCTTGGGAGAGGGGATAAAGTTAAAACGTGTATTTATTGTAATTCATTATCGCGTTATCTGATTTAATTCATTTGTTTTTTTAGGAACAGTGTTGCCAGATCGATTTGACTAAATTGATAGAAAGACTAGTAGAAAATCTTTTAATCTTTTCTTTTAAAGATTGAAGGAAAAATCAATCTGTGTCAATATGTCCCTTTTTCTGTGCCATAACAGTTCGCGCGATTCTCATTTAAGGTGGTTTAGGTTTAAGTGTGTTTCAATTTTCAATGATGCCATGGTGGCATACATCCGCTAGACTAGCTGCGCCCCGCGGCTTCACACGCGTCGTTCCTATAAAAACGTTTAATTAAAGGTTATTTCTATCCCACGGTAAATGATTTATGAAAAAAAGTTCACGCCAAAACTACTGAACGGATAGGGCTGAAATTTCACACACAGGTAATAATTCTAGTCCTGAATCAAACATAAGATAATTTTTATCCCATAAGTCAGTTACCGTGGGATAGAAATTACCTCTAAACGTTTCCACAGAAACAACGCGTGCGAAACCGCGGGGCGCAACTAGTATTTAATAATATTCCATTACATTATTATTTATGGTTGTAATCTTTAGATTGAATATTGCTACCGGGTGTTTTGTTGACCTAAAAAAATCAAACTTTTAAGAACCTACCCTACATTAATTATTTAATTTTATTTAAAAACTTTATTGCACTGAAGTACAAAGGGTGGGCTTAATGCCGATGCATTTTCTACCTGCCAACAAGAAACATGTTTTTACAGGGGGTTGGCGTGCTAATTAAAAATTTACAGATTGGTACCTGCCTATAGTTGAATAGGAATGATATATCTTGTTATAACTTACTTAACTTAACTTACATAATAACTAATGATATATCTTGTTGTAACTAGCATACAATCTCTTGATTGAACCAGTTTAATCTCATAAGGCAAATCTGGTACATTTATTCCCAGAAGTATAGCAACTAATCGGTAAGTTCTGGATACAGCCAAGTGTATTAATTAATTATCCAGTCGGTCCATTGATCTAAGGAATGTATCAGAGGCTTTGTTGAGTAATAATAATAATAGAAGTAAAGGGTGGTGGAAACAGATGTAACACCAACCGATTTCCAGCCGCTGAAAATGTGTAAGTTAACGTGAATTTTCTCTTTTCCTATCACAGTATTTTCAAAATGATTGTCGTTGAAACGCCCATGAAGCCTAACTACGTATCTAACATAAATAGCAACAAATCTCAAGCTTTGGCTCAATTACTTAAACTAGAAAAGAAAATGCAGACAAATAAGGAGCTGAGACGCGAATACAATAAATTTATGGAAGAATACAATACTATGGGGCATATGAAGCCTGTACTATCACAAGAACGAAAACAAACCTACTTACCTCATCACGGCGTGATTAGGGCTGAGTCTACCACAGCTAAATTACGAGTAGTGTTTAACGCTTCTTACAAACTAAAAGATAGAGCCAGCCTCTTCAATCGAAGCATCCGATCAGGCGCACATATTGTAAGTAGAGTGCTTCTATACTGAGCATTCACGAGCGAAAACTTCGCTTTAACTGAACTAGTGCCTGCGGTAAAAACTACTACTACTACTCTACCAACGGTCAACGCTTTACTAACAACAATGGCTTAGAGCGGATGAGTATCTTTCACAAACTTGTATACTTTAATTATTATAACTACGATTGATTAACTCAGTGGTTTAATTCAAACTATCTTACAATAAAGCTCTGGGCTCGTACAATGATGTTAATATGTACTAAATTTCACGTTTCCAAGATAATTACTATGGATAAGAAGTTACATTAAGTATGTTATTGAGTAAATTTTTAGGGTTCCGTGACCGAAAGGTGAAAACGGGATCCTTTTACTAAGCGTACGCTGTCCGTCTGTTTATGGGCTTATATCTTGAACCGTAAAAGGTAGACAGTATTTGACAAAATTTAGCTTTATTCAAATACACACTGTATTTGAATACAAAAAAGTATATTGATTTTTGAACTATAGAACGGAACCCTTCGTAAGTGAATCAGCTCGCATTTGGCCATTTTTATTATATTTTTTGTGTTTTAAAGTTATGTTAATTCTTGCTATTTTTGCTCTACTTAGTATGGGTATCAATTGATGCTACTTAATCGCTACGGGGTGCTACGGCGTAGAAGACGCTACGGGCTGTTTATTTTTATGAACGAAACGAAACGAACGAATTTTTTTTATACTAAAACTTTTATAGTACAAATTGGTTATTTAAACTAAATAAGGTTAACCAA
The DNA here is from genome assembly GCA_955876795.1 of Eupithecia tripunctaria. Classification (NCBI taxonomy): domain Eukaryota; kingdom Metazoa; phylum Arthropoda; class Insecta; order Lepidoptera; family Geometridae; genus Eupithecia; species Eupithecia tripunctaria. The sequence goes on along the minus strand of OY041609.1, from coordinate 7,614,676 downwards.
CTTACGGCATATTTTGACGACTTCAGTTTTTCCGTGATCGGGCATGCAACAGTGTAGAACTCAAAAATGAATTGATTTTATGTTTCTACCGAGATGAAACAACACAAAAATGGATTGATTTTATGTTTCTTCCGAATTTATTATTTCCCCAAGTAGTCCCTTGTAAAGGGATGAAACGTTGGTGTTTCAACATAACTAAAGGTTCGTAGTGAACCCGCTTACATCCGTAATGGATTGTACCTATTCTTTAGTCTCATACGCTATATTGCTACAGCTAGAACAACGGGTTGCTACGGCTGCGTAAATGAGTTGCCGGATACATAATTTCTTTGTTATAATGAAATTTCGTCAAAAGTTATATTTCTCATTATTTTATCCTTTGTTCTCGTAACAAGAACAAACTCAACATTTTCTTTAAACGAAAAAACCTGAAATTTCAAAACCTGTTTCACCGAAATTCAAAACATTCAAACGTTCCATCACCGAATCATAACACAATAGCAGTCAGAATCAGAACTCAAGAATAACAGGTCTACGTTTGTTGGTCTTGTTTGTTAGTAATTAACCGATGATTCCTTGAGGCGTCGAGGCGTGGGGCGCCGCCGGCAGGGCTCCACCCCGAATGTAGGCCTACCTACACCTACTACGTGTAGGTAGATACAATCTGTGGCCTCGAGCCTCATCTGTGCATCTTCCCACGTGACATCGACACTACGGATCGGTCTCGGATACTTTATATCATATGATACTAAGGGTCGATTCACATCTGACTGAAGCGTCGCGTATTATCGGTCGCGTATCGCCAGAACAGACAATTATATTTGAAAACATTCAACCGTTCACACTTCACCGATGATGCGCGTTGAGCGTACAGCGTCTGTTCCGTTTCCGTCAACGCATTGTCGGCCGACGCGACGTAAGAGCGGCAACAAGGAGTTCATCAAAATATTCTATGGAGATGCGGTAAAACTGAATTAATTAACCGAATTAAAAAATGGAGGAGATTCTCAATTAGACTGTTTTTTTTGTGTTTGTTACCTCGGAACTTTTGACTGGGTGGTCCGATTTTCATGATTCTTTTTTATATAAAAGTCGGTGCTTCCCGTGTGGTCCCATTTTATTTTGGTTCAGTTCTCACAATGGGATCTATGAAAATCCACGAAAAAACTACAAAGATTTAAGTTGATTTATAGTTTTTCAACACAAAATGAATTATTTGAAGGAAAATAATAAAATTGGATATAGACAATGAAATTAGCCAGTTGATAATTATTTAAAGGATGCACCCAATGTGACAAAACAAGGATACGCTCGACGCATCTTCCGGCAGATGTGAATCGACCCTAAGGGTCTGTTTCACAGCATCTAGATAAGTTCTGCATACGTTCAAAATAATAATAATAATAATATTTTTTTATTGCACAAAAATAAACTTACAATACACATAAAAACTTATAAGCAAAACATAATTAATGACAACAAAGGAAAGATAACCACCAGCAGGGACATTCTCAAATCACAATGATAAAGGGCCTCTTAGTTGGTGAATGCAAAAATAATAATTGAGGTAGATTACAATAATTGCAAATAAGTGATGCATAGTTTGCTCCTGACTTCTAACCCCGTGCTAGTAAAAATACCAAAACTATTTGTGACTTATCCGTTGAATAAACTGTGCTGACCTAAAACTAAATTTAAGATCAATTGTATATTACCACAATCACAGATAAATAAATGGTTTCAATGATTTCAAAACATCAAATTTACGTTTCACAACTACAAAATAGGGAGAACTGTCGCATAATCTAGTCCATAACAACGTTTTTATGTGTTAGATAGTAAATCAATACTTTAAACGGACATTGTGTAACAGACCCTAAACTTTATAATGAATTGTTAAATAGTGAGACCTTGAGTTCAGTAATATGTGTAGAGTTTTTCGTTTTTATTTTTGATTTTAATAACATGTATAAAGTAATAAAGGCCAATCTAATCTGTAGCTGACTTTTAGGACAGTAGCTTAAAATTATTTTTTAAAGCTCTTCTGGTCAAGCTTCCAAAGTTTGGGTCATCAATCATATAAACCAATGCAATCAATGCAGCACGTACGTAACATTCTATTTGGTCAGTCAGCGGCTTGGTGACGCTTCCGTTTGGTATTGATATGTATCTAGTTCTTCTATGTATGTATTCAGTTGAGCTATCTCTAGATTGTTAACTGTCTGAAGTTAGCACAACTGTCTCAATTAAAAAAAAATGTTTTAATATGAACCCATTTTTTAGCTCTATAATTTTCTTTGTTAATTTACTTACAATAAAGAACAAAATATTCTATTTCATTGCATGAATCCGAATCTGATTATGGATCTGAATTCATTTCCCTACAGAGTTTCAGCACTGAAGCCACGCATTCATACATACAAATGTACATTAATTATGTACTGCAATGCGGCTGTGGGCGTTTGGATATAAAACTACATGTTTGTTTTCAAGCAAATGAACTGTGAATAACGTATGCATGACACTGGAACAGCCCTCAACAAAAGCATTTGTTAAAACCACGAGCACAGGCAACGAAAATAGGTAGCCACATTTTATTGCGTATTTACGTACCTACAGTGTGACGCTGGCTTAGAATTTGCATCGCCCCAAATCTTCCCATGGGTGTCGTTAGAGGCGACTAAGGGATATCCATCGGCGGGCAGCAGCGCCTCCTGCATAACAGATTTTCCACCAAACTGCGATTTCCAACCCGCATGCCCAGCGTGGGGATTATGGGCATTACCCCCACGAGTTAAACGCCAATAAGGCGTTTATCAGGGGAAGGCCTGCGTCTAGCAGTGGACCGATACAGGCTGTTTGGAATAGAATATCACTTATACCATGTTTACTTCTAGGTAGGTATTTATTATACATCCACGAAAAAAAAGTGAAAATTAGGCGGGCCATAGAACTCACTACCTACTATTATCGTCTTGTTCATCCCAAACCCACGATAGATCGATTGCATCGATTTCGTCTGATAATGAATATACCGCAAAATTTTCTTACAGGCTTTGTCGCTTTTCGGTCAGATTTACAAATTAAAACTAGAGAATTACAAAAATTGGTTTGTACCTACTAATATTAAATAATTGCTATGAATGATTACGTAGTCTTTCACGATTAAAGATCGTATGCATCGATTTCATCTGAAAATAAATTTACCGCAAAATTTTCTTAAATTTAGAGAGAGGAAACAGTTGGATTGTCAATTGGATAAGAATAATATATTAGATAAAAAATCTATTTTAAAATTAAAATCCTATGGCTGTCTCTTACACCAATGTGATAAAGCCTAAGGTTTTTTTAAAAAAAGTCTTTATTTAAAGAGCTTAATCACATTATGTCGCTCATTGTGTTAGCCTAAGGTATACAGAATAAGCGTAGCTAGGTAATTTTTTGAGTTGTTACTCGTACATCGCTATTGTACTTTTTATGTGCTATAAAGTATTTAGTATTGTTTTGTATTGTACATACATCTCGCGTAGGTAACTTCAAAAGTCGATGAGCTGTTGAAAATACGTATTTGTGCGACTCCTATTTCAATAATTCAAAACCTACTGCGAATACTATACGAGTAGTTGCATTTATTCATTTATTTATTTTTAGGGATACATAGGGTAAGGTGGTCTAAGACTGCGCATTTAACTTATTAGAGGTTATAAAACCAAAATAAATTGCATTAAAAAAATCTAATTTATTTATTTATATGACCTTAGTTATTATGTAAAATTTCATAATGGGTTCATAACTGATGGAGAAAAGGAGAAACATACAATAAAAAAAATTGGAAAATTTCAAAACAGTACCGACCGATTTTTAGGAATTCAAATTGCACTTTGAAGCCTTCTGGCAGAGGCAATTTTTTTGCGAAACTACAGGCAAATTTCACATTTTCATAAAACTACTATACTCGATCAGGAAAACAAACATTTTCAATACTAGTACATACGCCCGAATATAGAACCTCCTCCTTTTGTGAATTTTTGAAGTCGTTAAAAAGATAATGCTCTTTGGCCCCAGCCTTACAGTCAGTGTCCGCGCTTACAGAACAATGGCGCCCACAAGCTTCATTATGAAACTCCGCGGTAAGCCTATGAGCTTTGAAAATGTCACGCGGGCTATTGCTAATATTGTGATATTCATGACCGAATAGGGTATTTTACGTTTCGAGGGAAATGTGGTAGGTTGACGAACTTACTTATAATTCAAGCTTTATGAAACAACCAAAATACCTTACCTAGGTATTCGTTTGTTTGTATACTATTTTTTTTTTCGTTTAATTATAGTTCTGCGTACCAATAACTGTGTAATTTGAATAACCACAGAATATTACATAATTACCTCAACCCACAATACTGAATAAAACTGAATTTAATGCACAACAACAAAGTACTGTTAACCTAGTAAAAAGTAAATATAATTATTAAAAAACAACATCAGTTAGCATTTGCCATATTTTCATATCGAGTCTAAAAAACCAAGTGCCTAGTTAGTAAGTACAATAATTCTAATTCTACCTTATAAATGGTTTAATTGAAACTGTTCACAGGAAAATTATGCCATCAGCAGGATTTATATTTTGATAAATTTTAATAATCACGAGAAGATAATGTCAAATCTCAACTATCCTTAGATATAGGAGATCATTATTACTCAAACATTACATTATATGATTACAACCTCACTGCTAGCTTCTGGCTACCATTCCCTAGCCAACGAGTAAAAAATGAGTTAAATAATGCTGTATTATTATTTCCACGACCTAGGCTATCGAGATCGCATAATGCGAACCGCGGATATCAATGCGGACATATATAGGTAAGTACCTACTGCATAGTCCATTGATTGAAACAATGCATCAGGCTTTCAATAGGTAGGTATATCGGACAATGTTCTGCATGTTACATTTTCACCAGAGTTTCACATAACAATAGGCCGCGGCGCCTAGCTACAACATTCATAATGCAACTTCGTAATAAGCCTTTGAGCTTTGAACGTTTCACGCGGGGGTGGGCTCATTAAATTCGTTATACTGATTAATGGGGATATTGGAGTAGTATTTTGTCTGTTTTGTTGACGGAAATAAACTTATCTTATATTTCTTAAATGGAGCGAAAGTATTTAGGTAGTCGCCTTTTAAAAGCAAAATCAGCGTAGGTACCTTTAAGTTCATATCATACATATACCTTAAAGCTGAGAGTACCATCCTACTTAATATTATAATATTTTTCACACTTTCACATTTTAATATTAAGTGAAAAAGTCTATGTGAATGTTTGTTACCTCGTATCTCCGTAACTACTTAACCGATTTAGATAAAATTTGGTATCTGTGTAGTTTAGGTTTTAGAATAACAGAATCTAATTTTCAAAAAATCCTCTTGAAAATTGAAGTTTGTTCTAAACAAACTTTACTACCCTTTTAGGGTATTAAAGTTTGTATGGAAAATTATTATTTCTGGTTCGATTCACTCAAAATTCGATAAGTTTATGTAAACTATCAAGTAAATAATAGGTTACTTTTTTATTTTTACAATAATGCTACCCCTAGGGTGCTTGCAATACATTTCAGATATTTACGCGCATCTAGTATTTATTAGAAACAAAAACAAACATTAGGTCGATTCGGATAGGTGTACGAAACTTTCGTTGCAATTTCCCATATTTACCTAGAATTTGTCCGCTAAGCTGCGTTCTCCTCATATCCCATATGCCTTGCTTTAATAACGCTGCTGCAAGAGCGTAGCCCCACAATAGAATTTGAGAGTACTTTCTGAAACAATGGAACGTGCAGGCTTTTCATGCAACTTCGTAATAAGCCTATGAGCTTTCAAAGTTCAGTACCGGAATTAATTAAATTGTGATTCCATCGCCGACGGAACATGGATGCTAGGCAAAAAATATTGATAGCATTTTTAAACTAAAATACTGCTTATTGTGGATAGCGTTGGCCAGCAATCGGGTCTAAGGCTTGAAACCAGTATTTCCCTGATTATAAAATAATTTCTGTCCGCGGCTTCTCACGCGTTGTTTCTATGGAAACTTTTAGAGGTAATTTCTATCCCAAGGAAACTGATTTAAAAAGTAGTGTTTGATTTCAGGATTAGAATTACCTGTCTGCAAAATTTCTGCCCGATCCTTTAAGTAGTTATAGCGTGAAGAGTTAACACATCCATCTATCCATCCATCTAAACCTTCGCTTTTATAATATTAGCGGGAAGAGTGATATTCACGCGTTATCGCGTTTATTAAACTTAGAGTAGGATGCTCTCTATAATACAATTATGACATTGACATTATGTAAAGTCATTTGTGGGTTTCCAACATGAGTTCAGACATTGATAAAGACATAAATTTAACGCCTGATTTTATAAAAGAAGAGGCTAAAGCAGTAGTGGTACATCAACCATCTAAATCAAAATGAAGGTACCTAAAATCGTACAACGGTTTTATGATAAACCAATATAAAATGGCGCACTGAGAAAATAGTGAAATCGTTTTAAGAAAACGTTTTGTTAGTATATTTTAACGAAATCTCAAAGACTGTATCCTTCAACATTATGGAGCGTGTATTCTAGGATAAAGAGAACATTTAAGTACTAAACACGATGTGCATTTAAAGGATTTCTAGAGACTAACATCGTTTCTCAAAAGGTGATGGATTTAACCAAAAATCCAAAGTTTTCACTTCTCAAGAGGTAGGTACCTGGAAAAAACCTTTCACTATCTATAACATCGATCAAAAATTTCGCGACGAACTTTTTGATCGATAATCTATAACTAATAATTGTACCATAGACTTTAAATAAATACCTCACCTAGGTTGTTGATTTATGTAAATTAAAATTTACTAATATTTTCTTAAGCTCATTCTTATTTTTCTTTTTAATTTCCTTGTATTCGTATTGAAAAGCACAGTGTCCACCTCGGGTGAAAGTATAATATAAAATAAAGTATAATAGTAAATCCCTTGGGTAACAATGTACTATTACCTCATTACAAGTAAATGAACCAACCAATCGAAAAATTAAAAGACATAACTAAAGATATACTCCTAGGTTTCTTAACAAAACAAAAACCGAAGAAAAAAGTGTGTTGTTTCTGAGATAAATAGCAATATGATGCAAAACATCTATTTTTCAAAAAAATTACTATTGAGAAAACTTTCCGCAATCGTGTTTTTAAAACACGGAATTCAAGATAAAAGATCGAAGTAACATTTCCCTAAATACGACTTTCAAGTACAATTTTGAAGTAAATTGCTTATGGCACACTCATAGAACGTTCGGAAAAATAGGTAAATAAACGCGATAAATACCGTAAATGAAATACCCGTGAATATTTATAGTCATGTGCTCTGATCGCGTAATTTTGAAAAACTGTATTTCCCTGTTCTTTGATTTACTTTAAGTAGGTAGCTACAATACTTCTTTGGTTCAGATTTTAAAAAAGAGTAAGGTAAACTTTCGAAAAATTCTTTCAGTAACCTACTTCATTAAATTGTAAAGAGGTTTATGAAACTTATCGGATCGAAACTGAATCATTTTCTTCGGTACGAAATTAATCTACAAAGTTGTCGGATTGACTTCCAATTAAAGATTGACGAGGGGGAATTCAATTGAAACTTTTCTTTTGCGGCTTAAAAATGATGAGACATCTTATTTAAATAAACATATGATTTTATTTAGGTTGATAAAATGTCAAGTGCGATTCGCACCAAGTTCTTTATGTGCAAAAAGTTCGACTCAGATGACTTGAAAGAAAAACATACAACTCAGTGCACTGTGCATTTTTTAGGTGATATTATTAGGTACAAATTTATGTTTCTTGAGTTCCCCTTTATTTGTGCTGTTAAAGCACAGCTTATTGCCAAATTTCATGATGTCAACGTGAATCATGATTTATTTTGTGATGTTGTGATTATTCTTCTTTACTTGTGCTAAAGCACAATGAATAATCACAACAGAGAATCATGAAATTTGGAAAGAGTAGGTAAGGTTTAAAAACCATACCTACTCTTTCCAAATTTCATGTTTCTAGAATCGGTAAGAAGAACAAGACTGTTAGCGTAAGTACGTAATGGTAATAAATTAAATCGTGCGTGATTTCCTTGGAAATATCAAAATATTTTGGTAAAAACGGCTGTACCTTTTGATTACCTACGCTGAGTTAGAACATTGATTTTTTAACATGATTCTTGACAAAGCATTCATTTCCTGAAAAAAGCGAGAGACAGCCTGGCCGGCTGTCTGTCGCATACAGTGATTCAATAACAGGTTCCCTTTTCCTTTTGAGGTACAGAACCCTAAACGCAGATATTGATAACTTTGTAAACTCCATAAAACTTAGTAGGTAATAATATTTTCTATTTAAGGTAATAAAATATTCTATAAATTCCAAAAAATAAACAATTAAATCTAATCTAACCATATTTGCAATTTAAACACTTCCTAAATAAAGAAAACCATTCATAAAATTCTAAGAACACCAAAAGGTGATAAAATCAAAGTTTAATCACCAACGCGGCACCCCAAAACTTCTGAGAGCTTTCAAATTAAATCGTTAACGATACGACTATTGTCGGGCTAATTGCATTACAAGAGCCGGGTCGGTGGTTCAACAAAAGTCCCATTAACTTTCGGTGTAGGAGTGATCATGCCGTATGCCGCCCATTGGGGTCCAGTGGTGCGGCAAATATGGCCGCTGGATGGCCTTGCCACTGCCAGACTATAGGGCGACTCGGTTCGCACTTACCCAAGCTCCTTTGTTATTCGCATAGGCAATAAGATTAGTCTTTTGTGTGCCTGATTGTATGGTTTAACTCGTTGTGATCGAGACTGCGTGCCGCCGCCGTCGGTAATGAAATAAGCACTTCAGTTTGTTGAGGCGAGATTTTATCTGCGAATATGAATCGGGTGATTTTATTATTAATATATTATTTGTGTTATAAAGGCAGCTCTTAAGCTGATGCGTGTATATCTGTCTTTGTCAATGCACTTTAAATATTTGTCTAGTATATTTTTAAAAGAGTGCACTGATGGAGCATTAATCACTGATTCCGGTAACCGCTTCCAAATTTAAACTATGCAATTCGGCAATATTAAAATAGAATATTCTGAAGAAAAAAGAAAAAAGTATATTCTGTCCGCGGCTTCACACGTGATTATCAGAACATGTAGACCAAACATAATTGGTATATCATTCCAGTTTTAATAGGTTTACATCTATGGTTTATCCATTTTGAATGAAGCATGTTAGTAAACAAAGTACGACACAAATTACAAATTCTCACTAGCTTGGCGTCGAGTTTCAGATATAATTGTAAGCAATTTTTATTGAAGGGAGGATCTAAAATCGACAAGTAATGTAAATTACGTATAAAAGGACGCGCCAACAACGTGAATTATAAGTTAAGTATGGGCGGTTTGTTTACGTTTATGCTCCATTCAAAATACATACGATATCAGTACCTAGGTGCAAAATTTCTGGCAGTAGTTTTGGCGTTGTCAAAACAAAACTAAAAATTGGCTGTATAATATAGTAGGATGCTTATCAATCGTTCGATTCAAATTCAAAATAAACCACCGCCGCCGCCAGTTAGATTTTTTTTTGTAAAAGTGACTTGGTAACCTGCTACCTAAGGTCTTTGTTTTACGCACGACTCAAATACACTGACGGCAAGTTGCCCGTCCATTGCAGGTGACGTCAGTAGTCGACTGCCGTCGTCTGCAGTCGACGGGTGTAGTTGCCTTGCAGTCGGCAACTTGCCGTTCGTGTATTTGAGTCGTGCAGTCCGTGTATAGCCCTAAGCCAGGTTCGTTAGTTCAATTAGCTTGTTTCTAGAGCACTCTAGGCTAAAAGGTGAGATACCTGTGAACAAGTCAGTGGCCGAAAACTAGGTTTAATTGCAAACAGTGGAGCGTTATTTGACCAGTGTATCGGTTGAAAGGAGCTGTGTTGTGACGGCAGGCGACAATGGCCGACCACCCGCAGCCAGAGCATCTCACATTGCACGCACTCGACCAGAAGGGCCCCGACCCAAACTTACCCAGAACTATCAATGAGCACAGAACTCCACATTCAACGTCACAAACCTCTCGACTATTGTTGCCTTATAGTTCAGTAGTCGTCGAAATTGGGCCGTTTCAATTGTCGGCAATAATGCTGCCTTATTTTGTAATAACGATTTATTGATTGCCAACAACGGGCGGTTTTTGCTTCCGAATTCGATATTTGGAAGCCCTTTGAGGCGCGATTTCACACCAGTAATCGTGTCATTGTGCCGAAAATAGTTTTTGTTGATATTTAGATTTGCAACTTTTAATACATTTTGGATAACAACATATTTCGTCTTTATTATATTGTGTTTTGTAAATATCTATTGAAGTGGAAAAGAGATTATGATCGCATATGTTGGACTATTTAAGTTACTCGACTAATGAAAAAAAGGAAAAGAAAACAGACTGCACTTAGTGAAACTTACATTCTTTTTTATATTTAGCGTCTGTTAATATATAACAAAAAATAAAATTATAGAGGTATTAGAATAAAGTTCATAAGTGTTCTCACGTTAGAGGTGTACTACCACTTCGTAGAGGGCTACAAAATGGTACTAGAAGTAATCAAATTAAGCTACGAATGAGGGCATTTGTCGTAGCTTCGTGAAAAAGACTCCAACAGGACACACCAATTTGTTTATTTTACGAGAAGTTTCAGCTAATAGTAGGTAGGTACGTAGAGTCTAAGTTTATTTATTCTTACAAAGGTGATTGTGTCCTCTTTTCCACTATACTACACTTAAGTTTAGTGGAAAAGAGGAATAGATCAGGGGTAGATTAGGGGATAGGGTTTAGGCTTACTTTTCGTTTACTCGGCTTTATTTTTCACCTAGAATATTAAATTACCTAACGTTGCGCAAGGTGACTTAATCCGAACAGGGCTCATGATGAAGCTTGTACGATGAGCATGACCGCAGTAAAAAATTTGAATCCGCATCATTTAAATTCGTCTTTTATTGCAGGTATGGTTCAAAAACCGCCGCGCCAAATGGCGCAAGCAGAAGAGAGAGGAGCAGGAAAGACTTCGCAAGCTTCAAGAAGAGCGTTCCTGCGGGCGGGCGCTGCTGCGGCCGTCACTTTCCCCGCCCGCCCCCGCGCTGCCTCCGCCTACCCCGAGGATCTACTCTGATGATTCCGACTCCGATCTCGAAGTAGCTTGAAGCTGCCTTGCTATTCAAGAGAGTCTATTGTCGCTATCTTGCTGCAAATTAATGAGAATTGATGCCTAGTGGAACCTTCCAGAGCCCTGAGTCAACAAACGATCGATGTTCATCTTCGTCGAGACGTAACATTTTTGTTTATGATTTTCGGAATTCCATGTCCGAAAACTAGAGGCACTGAACCAAACCCTATAGTGGGACCACGATCACTACTTTATTTATACGTATGACTGGTGGTCCTACTAAGCAGTGCGACCACCAGCCCTGATTATTAGGATTAGTGTGGTCATGAGTGGGACAAAATTGGTGGGACACGAGTCAGAAACAAAAAATGATCGTTGAAACGATGAGGCTCAAGAGAAAATAGGGCTTATCACACTTATTTATCAAATAACTATACCTTCCAGCTTTTGCTTTGAGTATCTAAGTACAGACTCCGAATTAACGTGGAAATTGAAGCTGTAGAACGCATACTATAGTTGGAATCGCTTGAGATCATTGACGAGTTCAAATTCAGCCGATCAGCAGATTATTTTAAAGCAGAAAAGCAAGGTTTAATAAAGTGATGTGGAGATAAAGGTACCACGAGTGATATTTATAGTGAAGTAAAATAACTTGATTGTGTGAGTGAACTAAGTGGATTAAGAATGACCTAAAAGTGACTGTGCAATAAAGTGTTGAGGTAACTTAAGTAAACAATGCATTAGATTTGACAATATGTCTTATTCCAAGGCTTTGAGAATAACACTCAATTAGATTTCAAGTAGGCAGTGCTACTTACAGTAACGTTCATCGATCGGTAACCCGCCGATGTTAAGTTGAAAGTCAATTTCTATTCATTTAGAAATATTTTAATATACCTACATATCTTTTTACTAATATATCTTCTTGTACACTGAAAATAGCAAATAGTTATTTTTATCAAACGACCCTCTATTGTAAAACCAAAGCTAAAGTAGTTTCATGATTTGGAAACCATCAGGGGGTTATCTATGAACGTCACTGTACCTTCTAGTTCAGCATAGTTACATTAGGTCCACTGTTAGTCATATCTCCCCAAACGAGGGAGATTTGCCAACCGGAACCTAGGTACTTATTGTTATGCAGTAAAATTAACCTAAATCTTATTTACTATAAGTATTTATGTTTACGTATTTCTTAAAAGATTTTAAAGTATTCGGTAGGGTAGGCAAAGTAGGTACTTTAGTTAGTCTGTAATTTATAATGTGTAGGTACTTATACATATAAATAGATATCTACTTAAACCTAATTAAATAATCAATGTAGATACGTTAGTTAGATGCATATTATTACCGCGATCATTGTAGTACGTAGTGATAACAAATTCTAGTGCTTATCTGAATGTAATAAATTAAGCTAATTGTGGTCTTGTAGTAGGTAACTTTACAACTACGTACCTAGCCGCAAAATAATATCTCTCTTGGGAAGACACCTACAACCTGTGAACTTACTAAACCCCGAGTATTCACTCGTGATCTGAAATCAGTTACTAATTTTTGACAGATTATTATTGAATAGGTACTTACTGTCAAAAACTGGGTACAGAACAGACTACAGACAAACCAAACGAACGAGAGCGGGCGAATGCAAACTAGAGTCTGTTCAAAAAGAGAAGAGCCGTGGGAAGTGAGGGCGTGCGTGTGCCAATTGACAACTTTCGTTGCGTTGACAACTCTGCTTTGTGATTACAGTACGCCTAAAAGTGTTGGTTCACCGTCGCCACGACTCTTCTCTTGTTGAACAGACTATTCGACGATTGGTACGTTTGTTCCATTTTCTTTGATTTAGCGACACCCGCCAGAGCACGGTCGAAGGTTGAATGAAGGTCCTCGTTTGGGCTAGCTTTCTTTCGAAATGTCGTCCACACTGGTTCTATTGCTTTCGTTCGTTAGCCTTCCTTGCTCTAGCTCGCTTGATCTGTCTGTACCCGGCATCAGATGAGCTGCATAAGCACTGCGTTCATTAATCTAATACCACTTCTACACAAAAACGTGCATTCAGAATAGGTAATATTGAGTTAAGGGTTCTAACTCATAATCACACTATCACACTAATATTATAAATGCGAAAGTTTGTATGGATGGATGGATTTATGGATGTATGGATGGATGGATGGACGGATGGATGGATGGATATTTGTTACGACTTCGCGCCAAAACTACTGGACGGATCTGGCTGAAATTTTGCATACAGGTAATTCTAATCCTGGAATCAAACATCCTTTCTATCCCATAAATCAGTTCCCATGGGATGAAAATCACCTTTTAAAGTTTCCATGGGAACAACGCGTGCGAAGCCGCGGGGCGTAGCTAGTATTTGAATAAATTTCACGTAGACGGCATGAACAGACCTATCGGGGACCACTCGTTTAAACCTCCTTTGAACCAGTATGTTACCCTCGAGTTTTACCCGCTTTATTTGCGTGTCAAATACCTAATTTTGGTGGTATTTTTGTTATAAATCTATTTAATGTATTTATATAAAAGGTAAAGCTTTCGTGAAGTTCTCATAACATAAAATATTTTAAAAGACCAATGTACGTTATTTACTGCAAAAGGTATTATTTAAAGAAAACTAGTTTCAGCCCATATTTGAATTCACGTTTTTGGGCTGTTTGGTAGCGGTATTGGATTAATGAGTGCAGAGCTTTATACCTTAATTGAAGCTTTTGAATATTTGGGGGTTAGTGTTGTAGAAATTCACTGGTTCAGTTTTCATAGTGATTTTTGTTTTATCTTCCTAACCAATTCATTAACCTAAAGTACTTAGAAAGATCTGTTTAACTCCACTAACATAGGTAATTTTTTATTTTATTTTAGGAACTGATGTTGTTAATACCTAATAACCTGGCTGGAAATAATGAGAAAACTAATTATTTATAACTGCAAATATGTTAATTGTGAGGTTTTATGACGTATTTATCTAACTAAATACTTATATCTACCTAATAATAAATTTTATCCCGTAACATTAAAACTTACTCTTTGTTTTATTGATTCCATACGAGTATTTCTGATTTGTATTTGTATTTATTTATTTATTAAGCAACTAACACGAAAAGTTTAACAATTACATTAGTTACTTATAATTAAAACTTAAATAGAATAGGATTATAATTATTTTACAAGTTTAAATTGATCTAATGAATCAATTCAATTTATAATTAAGGTACATAAGTAATAAATAACAAAAATATAATAAAAAGATTACACAATTCAAATTTAAAATAAATGAGTCAAAACAAGATACATGCGAATAATAAAAAAAAATCAAATTTTAAATGATAAACACTTTAAACCAAAATTCATTATTAGTTTAGGTCTGTTTGTGTTTTTGTTATTTTCAGTATTAAAAAAAATGGGGCTCTCTTATACACGGACTGTACGTCGACTGCAAAGCTCAATTGCAGGCACTGGCAATCGACAGCTGCCGTCGTTGCCTGCAGTTGAACCTTGAGTTCGTGTATTTAAGACGTGCAGTCCACGTATAAATTAGGTCGACCTACCTACTTAGTACGCATCGTAGTTAAGCATGAATACGTCAATAACTGAGTTACCTATCCTACCGTCTGGTACACTGACGGCGCCGAGACGTACTAGGTACTATGGTTTATCCATTTTGAATGAAGCATCTCACTTGCTTGGCAACTCGACGCCAAGCAAGTGAGATTTTGAAATTTGTGTCGTACTTTGTTTACTAACAGATATAATTGTAAGCAATTTTTATTAAAGGGAGGATCTAAAATCGACAAGTAGGTAATGTAAATTACGTATAAAAGTACGCGCCAACAAAGTGAATTTTAGGTTAAGTATGGGCGGTTTGTTTACGTTTATGCTCCATTCAAAATGGATACGATATAGCTAGGAGTATGCGGAGCTCGGAGTGGACCGAGCCAGCAGCACAGCCGGAATGCGTCGAGTAGATGTCTCTGCGGAGACGCGCGATACTGCGCCAGCAGCGGAATCTTCCCTAAGTATGTTAGGCTTAGGATACGATATTTCCGCGAAATAAACACAAAACTCCAAATATCTCTTAAAACAGACGTCGCAGAGAGTTGCGAATTTCTCCACTGTGTAGGGTAGTAGGAAATTTTCTCTCAGTTTTGTGATATATGTAATTTTCCCCTACCTTTTCCATTTCCTTCCCCATAACGAGAAACATACTTTAACGTTGACCTTTGTTCGTAGCACGTTCTACGGTGCTACGAGGAATCGTCGTAGCATACAAAAGACTTCAACGCGCACTAACCTCCTTACTAAACGAAATTGTTTTTCAGACTATCGCTGCATTCGCAGCTATGCTACGTACGGGTAAATTGTTGTATAGCTGACTAACTAGGCTTAACGTATTCATCTCGGTAGAACTTCCGAGGAGATACACAGACTAATATCTACAGATTCAAATTGAATATCTCGCGAATCTGTGCTAGTTTCCGTGTTGATGACTCAATAGCGGATAGTTTGCCTAACTGTGTAGATCTTATTCTATTCGCTAGGTAAGGTACAGCAGGGAAGACCAGGTACCCTGTCATTAGAGGTATTGGTGTTTCGTAGGTAACTAAGTATGGTTATGTAGGTAGGTACGAGGCAGTCTCGCTAGCTGTAGTAACTTTAGCTACCCAGTAATCCGTCAATATATACTTACCTACACTGAATGGATGGGATTTCGATTTACAGGTAGGGGTGGGAGTGGGTAGAACGAATTAAATTACCATTATAAAAAAATATGGTGGGATAGTTGGTCAATGCGAGTGTACGAAGGTACGATGATGCGCGAAACCAAGAGAAAGTTTTCGCTACCGCAGAGAGTAGCGAATACCGCTTTGGGTAGAACAGACAGGTCTATCTGAGACAAGATCGTGACGTCTCCTTTTGTATGAAATTTGCGTAGTTCCCTGTGCGAACGATAGAAACGATGTTAGTATACATCGTTTCTATCGTTTGCACATAATCGTTCGTCATTATGTTTCATTATCTCGTAATTAGGTAAAAACAGTTTTGGCGCATAGCTATTCGGTGCACGTCTCTGTTCTGTACTTCTGAGAACACTCTTAAGAGTACTACGGACCCTGGGTGAATGAACTCTTCTTTTTTACATACTATTTTGGTATACCAAATAGTATGTATTATAATTAGTACAATATGAACTAAGTAGGTCAGGTAACTAGGTAGGTACCTACATGTAGTAGGTTAGGTAGGTGGGTAGGAATCAGTTGTTTTAGTGTGAAGACTACCCAAAGTGTAACCTCGAGTAGCGCTTTGTCGTTGCCTATCTAGGGTAGGGTACGGCTTGAATGGTCTGGTTTACCAAAGTTGCTCAGCGAGTAATGGAAAGAGCTATAGGTACCTATGGTTTATCCATCCAGCATGGAGCATGTTAGTAAATAAACCACGATACAAATAACAAAAACTCACTTGCTTGGCGTCGAGTTTCAGATATAATTGTAAGCAATTTTTATTGAAGGGAGGATCTAAAATCGACAAGTAATGTAAATTACGTATAAAAGGACGCGCCAACAAAGTGAATTGTGTCGCTTAACATCAAACAAAGATAAATCCACTCTAGCCTCTTAGGAGATATTTGAAGAAAAGTGATAATTATCTTAATTGGATGATTTAAGAGGCAGAGTGTTTTTTATTATGGCAACAGCATTGAACAAAACTATTCTGTTTAACAAATTCAGTAATAAAACCATTCATTCTTTCAAAAATTCAATATTTAGTTTGGATTTACCTTAATTTGATATAATGGCATACAATTTATCTATCTTTGAAAAAACTCAGTGTGGATTTATCGAATTTTGATTTAACAGATCTGGATTTATCTGGATTTGAAATAATACGATTGGAACTAGGGATGTGGTAGTGGAAAAATCACGGTGTACTATCAACAGTAAAATTTTTGGTAACTAACTGAATAAAACTAAAAAGAATAAAATAAGGAAAATAGTTTTATTTGACAAAACCTACTCTGGTTGGTAATTTAATTATTTTACACGAAATTTAAAACTTCTTCTGAGTTATCTTCTTCAATTTCTTCATTAATTGATCGCCCTATCATATTCTCACTGTTAAGCACTTTTTGTAATAATGTAACTGTACCAACGATGCCCAGTTTTGACCAAAGTGCGTTTCCAGCATTTGCGAACATCGATCAGTTTGGTTTTAAAATTTCAAACCCCTTTGAAAAAATAAATAAATGTTAGTTCATGATATCATATAAATAAATGTATATTCTCGGACATTTCACACAATTATATTTTTAATTATATAGCGTGCATAAGCAAAATTGCAAAATATATCCAGACGACCAACTCCACAATGCACTTATATTTTAAAACTTACATTTGGTTCTTGTTTACCTATCCAAATTAGATCGAACATTATAGTCCAGCATTATTTATTTATGTATAATTTATATCCAAACTTTTCTGTAACAGTATAACAACATAATAATAAGTATCGATAGGTAATAGTTCGCACAACACTAGTGCACACTCAGGATTCCAAACGACGCATTGGTATAGGTATTTCAAACTTACCGAATTTTCGCTCTTTCCGCTTTCTTACGGCGAACTTTTATATTAGGCCGCTTGCGGGCTTTACTGGCTGACACAATTTTAATAGATTTATCCATGGGAACTCTCGGAATAACAAAAAAAAACAATAGAAAGCGGGCGTGTACGGTGATACTGTCGCAGAGTTTACGTCGGCTGACGGCCATGTTGGACAAACGCAGTTCGCTGATTGGCTCTCATGGACTTACCTAAATTTGAAAAAATCTCTCTCGTGGATCTATCTGACTTTGATAAAATAGTAAGATTTTGACGGTTTATTTCTCAAGAACCATGCGGATTTATACTCAACTGATGAAACCGTTCCCAAACTGTTTTTTTACCCTTTCTTTTGACACCAAAATCTAAAAAATTGACAGAGTTGGATTTACCTGAATTTGAAGTTATGCGACACAATTTTAGGTTAAGTATGGGCGGTTTGTATACACTTATGCCTCATTCAAAATGGACACGGTATAGGTACCTACTCCGAGTCTCTGATTGTTAGGATTCGACATAGGTATCTCAAAGAATTAGCAAGCTAAAGTGGCAGTGTGCCGGCCATATCTCGCAAAGAACCGACAACGGTTGGTAAACGTGTTGCCGACCACGACTCTGCAACCGAAGTGTCGCAGACTCCTTGCGGCCAGGTGGGAGGACGAACTGCGAAATACTGCAGGCAGAGTATAACTTGTTCATCATGATGATTACTTTTCTAATATGGCATTTACTACAGGAACTGGCGGGTCGCACAGCAAAGGCTGGGCAGCCTTTGCTGTGCGACCCGCCAGTTCCTTTTATTGGTCCACTGCTGGACAAAGGCCCCTCCTGAAAAGCGCCTACTTGGCATTCATATAATGGGGGGGGGGGGGGGGTTAGTGCCCATAATCTCCACGCTGGGCATGCGGGTTGGGGATCGCAGTTCGGTGGTAGAATTATTCTGCAGGACGCCCGTCCCCCCGTTGCATATCCCTTAGTCGCCTCTTACGACACCCACGGATAGTAGGTATTATATTATACTACTATTAACTTATATTCACTTTTTATAGTTTGAATAAATTTTCTGTCTATTTCACACAGCCTTGGCATTATGATGTGTAAGGTTTTTGAGAAAAACAATCTAAGTAAATCATCAAACCAGTTTGTATTCAAAATTGTAAGGAAATATAAAGTTACCGTAAGTTAATGCAAAAGCCTAATTATTTGTTAACATTAATTATTTACAGATCAGACATGTAAAACATTACTAAGGTTTTAGTTACAATACTATAGTTTACATGACTTACACTATGGGTTATTTCCGAGAAAATCAAAACAGTAACCATTGAAGCCGATTTTTTTATAATAAAAATATTTATTATTGTTTCTTCCTTATGTTATATTTGATCAGCTGTTTAGCCATATTTAGATTTGGTCTTGGGTGGAATATGTAGTTGCTTGCGAACACCAATGTTTCGTCTAACAGCCGGTTTCTAGAACACAGAATGCTGATCATATCTCTAATCAAGTGTCATTTGGGTTGCTTGAATTTTGATTACGTACTTTGTTTTTGAACAGAGATAAGTTGACAAGTCTGTCAAATCATTCAAGCAAATCTATTGCCGAACATGAAAATGAGTTGCTGAATTTGGTGAGACATTTTCCTTTGGTTAAGCACTTGTCAAATCAATGATCAACTCATATGTGATTATTTTTTTTGTTTAATCAGCGTTCATGCAAACCGATTTGATTTGAGCAGTGTCTCAACTTAACTACCTCCATAACTGATTTGGGATTTGATTAGCGTTTCAGAAACCAGCTGTAAGTTGTGAGCGATAAACCTATACTCATAAATAACAGAACAGCTAAAATTCAGTAACTTGATAAATTGTTCGCAATATTTATTGAAGGAAAGATTTTATGTCCACATGGAACGGAATACAGTGAATTCACATATAAAAACACCTGCACTAAACCATGAATTCACTAGAATTCATGGTTTAGTGCTGTCACTACCGAGTGTTAAATTATCTTCCAGAGAATATCACTTTTATTCAGATCAAAGTCCAAAACAAGAACAGAATACATTAGAACATAAAAACTAAACATATATTTAGATTGCTGGTTTAGTTAGTGGATGTAGAATAAACCTAGAATGTTAATTATTTGCTAGGCTATATTTAGATAGGGTACATGGGAAGAGTTAAAAACGATTAAAAATGTTAGATACACCTTTACACCCTAGAACAAAACAATATACCAATGCATCAATGCATCAATGCATCAAATGCACACTATGAGTAGATAGTATTAGTGTTTTTGGCAATAAACCTGACTGTTATTATTGCCATTAATGGTTTAATCACATTGCACAAACTTTTGTGAACAACCACACCACAAAAACACACAATTCACTGATTCCGAATGAGTGAGCTCACTTCGCTTTGCAACAAACACGGTGTGCTCCCACTAAGGAAAGGGCTTATCTAACTATAATGATCATGAACCTTGAATGATTATTTACAACCTCAGAGGTAAATGTGGCCAAACTGCTGGCTTGGCACTATCACACACTGACATAAATTCAGCAGATATGTAGGAATCCAACGCGACAATGTGTTGCCAAGAATCTCCATATAGCTCCTTGAACTCTTCCATCCTGTCGCTTGGAGGTTTGGGTGTCATAATCTCCTCTTTTTCTTGACTTTCTTTCTCTTCTACCTGTCTTTTAATGCGCTCTTCGCGAGCTTTTCTATACTCAAAGTTCTGTCTAAGAAATGCCATGTATTCATCACTTATTTCTAACTCCAAATCGGATCCGTCTTCTTGGTTTGGTTCACAAGTACTGATACTTGGCTTACGGTACTCGTAACTTTGTTCGTATTCCCTCTTAGGAAGCGAATTGTTCCGAGAAGTATTCGGTTCAAATGGAGCGGGATTTCCATTTGCATAAGACTGCCGTAGAGTTTCACGTAGAATCTGGTTCTCGTACTCTAGCGCCGTAGCCCTGGCTTGCCACACAGCCACCTGGTGCTTCAACTGCCAAGTAGAAGCCATCGTAAAGTTTTCCGCCCAAGTAGACATGGTTTTGGTTAATCTCTGTTTTATTTTGTTGGCCTCCTTCTGGATTTTCTGCTTTTGCTTCTTGCGCTTTTTGCGGATAGACTTGTTGTGGTTCTTTTTTGTTTTAGGGGGTATTTCGGAAGGCTGAGAAAACATTTCTGAAATCTACGAAAAATCCGTTCATTCCTTCAAATATGTAATGTATTCTCTTTGATTCCTTCCCCTTCTTTTATTTTCAGCTCTTGTTTTTGTTTGCAATTTTGCATAGATCCTTAGTCATATATGATATGTAGTACCCACTTTAAGCCCTACTTACATCGGCGCTAAATTTTAAGGACGACCTGTGTCGCGCGAATTTGCGAAATTTGCTTGTAACCGGTGTCCCAAAAGGAACGCAAGATTTAAAATTGATGAAAAACACTTATTTTTTGTTTATAAATCGCAAGATCTAGGGGGCCAGTGGCCCCGTCTTGTTGAAACGACATTCCTTCCACATCGATATTCTCTAATCCGGCTAGAAAAGACCTTGTTATCATGTCGCGATATCGAGCTCCATTAACATTAACTGCTTGACCGGCCTCATTTTGAAATATTGTTCAATAATAAAAACGCCTTGATAATTCGTATAACCCGCCATTTTTACAAACCCTAAAGGCCCAAACATTCAGCTGTCAAATAGTTTGTTTTAGGGCTGCCAGCACTGCTATACAAATATGGCGGCAAATTGAAATCTTGCGTCCTTTTTGGGACACCCGATAGTACATTTTGTACATAACGCATACGCACACTGCCCCTATTTTGTCGCCACGATTTGGCATGTCCAAGGCCTTTCCACGTCCTGCGATTTTGCTTCTTTTGATGCTGCGATTAGGCTTTTTTTAAAGCTGTGGCCGAACGGTCTTCGTCGTTCGCTCAGTCGTCGGTAAGGCGAGGAGGCTTTATCCATAGAATATGAAGGCTAACATCTATGGTTTGTCTATTGAATGTTGTCAGGTCGACGCGATTTCGGTCACGGTGAAATAGGTAGGTAGTAGAAAGCAGAGCCAAAAATAAAAAGAAGAAGAAGAGAGTCTTACGAAGTTATTGTATTCTAATCTCTTTGATAGAGAGTAGAAATATCTCCTTGGAGTATTTATGTTTTGCCTTGAGAAATAAAATATCGTAGAAAGAAATTGGAAAGAAAGAAAATAGAAGTATCAATCAATCTATACGAGAAATAGACTCCCAAACAACTACCTATTGTTTGATTAATAGGTTTTCGATATTTGAGGACTAATATTCTATAGATTGAAACGTCGTCGTAAGTATCGCAACAATGAGCTTTAAAAACTGTTGCAGAACATGTCTGGGTAACGAAAAAGAAATGCGCTCAATGAATTCGAGCATTATTATTTCCGGAGAAGACGTCCACCTAATGACTATATTAGAAAATTTCTATAGATACAAGGTACTTTTTGACTCTATAATTCCACGAAACTTATTTGAATCACTATCTCTTGGTAAGTAATGAAATTTGATCTTATACCCTATTTTGCAGGTGATAGAAGATCCCTTGTATCCCAACAACATATGTATCAACTGTGTGCATCAACTCACCATGACTTACTCCTTTAAGCTTCTAATAGAAACCACCCACAATACTCTGTCATCAAGCTCCATCCAGAACTCAATCCATGACTTTGACCAAAACCATCAAAACACTAATAGCGACAAAGAATCAGATGTTGAAGATCAAACACAGAAAGTCAAATTCATGAATACCTTCAAAACTGAAAATAGAACTGAGCAGTTAAAAGTTCTATACTGTGTTGAATGTAAAGCCAAATTTTACTCTATACAATCACTCAGAGAACATTGTGCCAGCCATCCAGTTCAAAATACAGAAGGCAGAGACTGTGCTTATTGCAATGAGAAATTTGAAGATTTTGGTTCACTTGTCCTACACAGAAAATTGCACCAGAAACCTATACTGTGTGAGAACTGCTGGGAAGGATTCTTCACAGAAGATGAACTAGAAGCACACACATGTAGACAAAGCTTGTACAAAGAAAAAGACAAGTCTCAGAAGGTATTACGGCAATGCGACCAATGTGGAAAGTCATATCCCCCAGGATACATAACAGTACACATGAGAACTCACAGTGCTGACCGTCCCTATAGCTGCAAGTTCTGTCCAAAGAAGTTCAAAGTGCTAGGAGGGCTACATTCTCACATTCAATGGAACCACAAACGGACAAGAAACCACAAATGTGAAATTTGCAATGCTACATTCATTACATCAAGTGCTCGCAGCTCTCATATTCGGAAAAACCACTTGAAAGAGAAGAAGTATGCATGTGACAGCTGTGAAAAGAGATTCTTTTCCAAATCGGAATTAACAAGACATTCCTTGACACACACTGGAGTTAAGAATTTCCACTGCCAATTGTGTGACAAGTCCTACCAAACTAGATATGGACTAAACGTGCACTTGAAATCACATCCTCAAATGCCTGTGAATATGTTAAATCTATGAATGATTTAACAAAATCAAAGTACAAAATCTGATCTCAGCTACAATAAGTTATGATTGTATTTTACAGTAATCCATAGACTTGTTTTTATTTAACACATTCACTGCCCAGCCTCTACTAGGACCACCAGGGTATACATATTTATGCCTCGTGGGCTATGAAGTGTTAATGACATGAACAATCTTGTAATATTTTTACTTCTTTATTCAAAATAATGGAGAATACGATACTTTTATAAAAATAACAGGAATTTATGACATAAACAAGGCACTTATACAACAAATTTAACAAAGAATAATTATAAGATTTAATAAATTATATAAAATTAAATGATAATGCTTTTCAATTTGGGCTGATTAACAAGCTTGCACCTTTGTATGGCTTTTAATTTATGGAACAATAATCATAGCGCACATGAGAGAATAGAAAATAGGTAATTGTCTGGTTCTCTTAATTCGGTGGGTGATAAAAATAATAGATAATGGTATATCTTTTTAATTAAAAGTGTAACGCACTCTGATTATCTAGGAGCTGATTATTATTACCTAGCATGAATTATAAAAATATAAAATATATCACAATCCACATCCAGACCGCACCATGCTTCTCAATAACATGGTTTAGTCTAAAATTTCCTTTCTTTCATGATTAGGCTAACAATGCCCATACAGTTTTCGTAACAATATGTATTTGAATTCCATTACATTCGAGTGTATCCTGAAAAATAAATAACAGATATTAGTAAATCATTATTGAGGTTTATTTTCAATGCAATTTAAAACAAATGAAGTGGTTTGGCAGATAGGTCAGTATAATGAATTAGCGAATAGGTAGCTAATTATCTAACTCAAAATGTTAAATACATGCTGCTGCATGTATTGGTAAGGCCATATTGAATGCCTTTGCCCAGCGAGAGGATGGAGATGGCCAAGGAAAAAAAATTAAAATGTACAGTTTTATGCTGCGCGGTAGCGGCGTTGGATTACTGAACACAAAGCTTAAGGCTTTGCGACATTGACAAGATTTTCAATACGCAAGAATACTCCTATACCTAACACCAAAAGGTAATCGGATAGTTAGGAGCTTTGTCGGTTGTCTTTGAGGTTTAACTAACTTCTGTTTAATACATAATAGGACAATTACAATGTAACTGACGTTTTTAAAAGACACAAAAATGATAAAAATGTGAAAGTTAACTGATGGAACTGCTAATTGTTCGATTATCTTTTGGTGAACAGATCAGTGAACAGACTTAAAGTCATAAGTTTATTACCTCATATTTCCCTTTCGGAATGGCTGTAGATGAATAATATTTAAATAAGTACTTATTGTATTCACTTTAATGTTTATAAATCTACCAGATAATCCAAAATAGGTACATTAAATCTACTAGCATTTTTCTAAAGACTACGTCATACAAGGAAATCTTTTATAGTAAGCAAAAATATAATATTGAATTATGATAACAAAAATCAACATTTCCAAAACATCCTTTGTTAAAGGCAAGTAAAAAAAAAACAGTGTGGTGCTATTAAAATGGGTGCATGCATACATGGTATAGAAGTAATTTGTACTAAAATAGGTGTAGAAATAAATTACTGTTGTGCACAAATGTTAGGTACAAAATTATACTTTCTAAAATCTATTTACAGAAGCAAATCATTTTATTAAACTTGTGTACTTTACTTACCTACCTACCTTCCGTAAATATTGTTTTTTCAAGAAGGTCGAATATAATATTTTAATTGAAATTAATTCCCACAGTTACAATGGTGGAACACAGTATTATTTATGCATTATATTAAGTAGTAAACATGTTAATGGAATAGATTTAATAGGTAGGTACTTAGAGCAAATCAGTTTTGTTAAAGTTACTCTTCTGTAAATAAATGTCCAAACTACAATCAAAATAGGTCAATGCAATTTGGCTTATGTAGATGAATAGGTTACATGTCTTAATATAAGACCCCAAACTACTCAATTCACAACCAATAGGTATGGCACGTTAATTTAGTTTTATATTATGGCGGAACCAGATAATGTCCCATTCCGCCGCGGTTTCTCACGAATTGCTTAGAGCCGGAGGGTTTAGGCGAGTTATTGGCATTGCTTTATAGTATCTTCAATCAAAGACATAAAAATCTCACGTTTAAAACGGATAATCATGTGTTTATAAACCTAACATTACAATACTACTCATGCTACAAGCGGCGGCGCGGCAGAAACCGTACCTACCTACTATAAAGATACATTTTTAAAAATTGATTCTTTTGTTTTTCAAACAATCATCTAACTATACCTATACCGTGTCCATTTTGAATGACGCATAAACGTATACAAACCGCCCATACTTAACCTAAAATTCACTTTGTTGGCGCGTCCTTTTATACGTAATTTACATTACTTGTCGATTTTAGATCATCCCTTCAATAAAAATTGCTTACAATTATATCTGAAACTCGACGCCAAGCAAGTGAGTTTTTGTTATTTGTATCGTGGTTTATTTACTAACATGCTCCATGCTGGATGGATAAACCATAAGTAGTCCAATTAAAAAAAACTGGATATTTTTTGTATAGAAAACTTAAGGAATATTGTTTTAAAATATCTAACGACATTGGTATCATCGAAGCCAAGCACAAAAGCTCGAAACAATTTTTGGATTTTAAAGCTTTCACTTAACATTATTTTGTTTCGCTCTTCTGCAAAATTTTTAAGAAACATTGAAACTCGAATTTTCGAATTCCCGTGGGATAGAAATCTCATTTAAACGTTCATAATTATTGTAATGCAGCGAAAAATGTTTTAATATGAATAATTCATATTAATACATCTTCGCACATGTGAGATGATGCTTTGTTGAAGTTAGTGTTTTAGTTTTAAGGGATAACCTTGCTTTTACCTAATTGTTTTCTGTTTTTGTTAAGGTATTTTGTTAGGTTTTCATTATTGAATGTCTTATTAAAAATATCTTGGATTCTGAATCTGAAATACGCTGACGTCACAAATCCAAGCCTTTATACAGTGAACGAAAAACAAATGGGAATCGCGCCAGCCTGCCCAATTACTACTCAAACCAGCCCTTTTAAAAGCTCTAGGTACCACATAAGCCAATTCACATTCACCGATCTATTCTACAATCTATCTACAGTGCCTCAGAAATTCATATCCAATCCTATTTGATACATAACTTCGTCCGCTTGGCTGTAATCCCTGTGCCCCGTACCGTTCTGTGTGGGTTCATTCGAGGTGGTAGCTTCATTGATGTCGTTGGAGCTGTCGGAATGCGTTGAAGTAGATATATTCAGTGTGGGCAGACCGAGAATCATTCTGATTTGGTCTGTTAGATGAGGTGCAGACACCACTTGGTGGTAAATGCCTTCTGCGGAGCTCAGTATGCGGTCAACGTCTAAGCACATTGATAGGTCGTTTACGTGCTGAAATGAGGATTTTACGATTTAATTGCAAATATGAACACGATCATCTATCACTATAAATTCGTCGCGGCAACAACTAAATGTATGTAGGTCCTTAAATTTTTACCTAAATTTAATTTTTCTACTTAGTAGATAATCAGAAATAATAATATGTATACACAGAGTTTTAGTATCATCACGGTAAAGATAACTATACTGTATTGTATCTTCATACAAATGGCCGGAACGTGTGACATGCCTACGCGCCTCGTGTTCGGTACACTCTCGGTACACAACAAGTCGTGACATGTCGCGGTTGGCAGTGACGAACGAACGGCCGGCGGCGCGGCGGCGCGGCTTGAGTTTTTTTAGCAGTAAAGTAAGCGTATGATTTGTATTTTTTTATTTTATTGAAATATGTACAAGTACTGATTTAATAGGTATCTATGGAGAAAAAAGACAATATATATTATAGACTATAATTGTGCTGTTTTTATATGTTTTTTATGTTATTATTTTGATGTTTGTTACACCTTAGAACTTTTGACTGGGTGGGTGGTCCGATTTTCATGATTCTTTTTTTTGTATGAAAGCTGGTGTTTCCCGGTTGTCCCATTTTAATGACAATGGGATCCATGAAATTCCATGAAAAAACTAAAATTGAAGTCGGTTTATAGGTTTTTAAAACAAAATTAATTACTTATTGGTTATTTCAATTCGTCAAAAAAGTACCCGGAGATATAAAACTTTTTTTAAATTAAGTACTTAAGTACCTCAGACGAAGTAAAAACACAAGACAGAGTGACGCCGGCCGACAAACTGATGCCGGTTTCGTAAACATGTGCGCGTTTGATGAGTGTTGCCGTGTAGTAAATCGAATTACCCCTAATATTTTATTGTATTAGCAGAATGAATGGATAAGTAAATAGATAGATAGATAAGTAGATAAGATGACATTTTTTCAAATTGTATATTTACCTCACTTAGAGGTAGTATATAAGTAGGTATGTTTATTCCGACTAGAAAGGGGAACATTAAAACAACAATAATATCAAACATTGGTTTTAATGGCCTTTTTATTGCGTAAGTTTTCTATAGAACTGTCATTTACTGTCCACCGTTCTGGAAATTGTTTCCAATTTCGAAATATGGTGGAAACGTATTAGGTACATAAATATTTTTCGATGATGCATCGCTTGTTTTATGCTCTTGGCCAGCATAACTGTGCCCAGTCTCCAAGTTAGAGAAAACGTTGTCTTTGCCAATAAATCGTTTTAAAATCTTTTTATCAACTGATTTATATTGCTTTTCACTAACTATCACTATGCTTTCATTACATTATTTACGCACAACAGTTTCACAATTTTTAGGCCAATTCTTTGGTATTTTTACATAAAAGGAGTATACGACGGTAAGGGAGGCAACCTTTTTTTTTAATTTAATATTATTTTTCCTCTATAGCAATATCTTTCAAGTCACTGCGTTCGGGAGATCTCAACGGAGGCTAAGAAAAAAAAAAATTGTCTGTGGACAAGATTTGTTCCGGGGGGGGGGGGGGGGGGGGGTTCATTTATTGAAATTGAACTTATAGTTGCGCTACGTGAGAAAATAAAATCGGCTACTTACAAACATACAAACGAAGCCAACCTTATTTATCCATGCTCCGTTGGTAGTCGGGTAAAAAAAAATAGGTACCTAAGTAAATTAATACATAATTTATAAAGTTGATTTACTAAAAATATATGTTTTTAAGTTTACTTAAGTATGAAATGTGATTCCATCCTACTTCTTGTGTACTGAAGATTGGTTTTTACACCATTTTACAACACAATTTGACATTGTTTCTGTAAAAAATACGAAATATTATATCGTGATACTCCGCGCGCCGGCATAGCTCGACTGACAAGGTATGGCTTAGTTTCGTTTTATGTCTGTGCGTGTAACTGTGTATGTACACGGCTAGGCTTAGTTTTGCCGCCATCGGTGAGTCGGCCGGCGAAACTCTATCTTGCTTTTTTATTCATCTGAGTTAAGTACCTGAAAACTCCGAAAGGTCAGACTATAAAATATTTTTTAGACTGGCTAGTAGTAGAGGTACGTACCTAAGTAACTAGGTAATTTGTTTCTTTTTTTAACAGGTACCTACCTACCATAGAATTTCGCTCTTTCGCCGAGGAAAATACCAAGACTAAGATTTTTTTATCCTATTAAATTTAACAATAATGCGAGGCGCAATTTTTTTTCTGTATCCAATTTATAAGGGCGGATTTTTTATTAAATCTACTAATCATAACCCACACATGTATTTTATTGAACACTTGTTTTAATATAATTTCAAAAAATATAATCACCAAACTTAATTTAATATAAAAAAATATCCAATCTCCAAACTAGAAAGAAATTCAAGTAGGTAGGTAGATGAATTTAAAATAACTACTGCAGGTGGGCAGCCCTATCGCGTCAAGTGGATGACGCGGCTGTAGGTAATTATTTCAAGAACAGGGCCGAGTCACAGTACTGTATAGATATTATTACCGTGGTATCATGCACCTACCTATTGTTTTTTTTTGCTGTAAATAAGTGTTTTTATATTTATCTTATCTTCAGGTGATTAAAAATATAATTATAACGTGGGTCTAAGTCGCGTGCATAAAGATTATTGTCCCGTTAATATCATCTTTGATCCTGAGCGGGACAGCATTAATGAGGCGGTCATTTTCAGTCCCAATCATTACCTAAGCGACTTGTACTACTGGATACGTGTAACGTATACGCAACTCAGAAGCTTATTGAATAAGTATTAGAATGTTTAAAAAACCTTACTTTTAGTATTTCAGTGAATCCATAATCTCTGCTAATCAATACATCCTTTTCAGCGTCGAGTATAGCAACACAGATAAGTAAGTGGAAGTTACTGCATGGTAACCCTGTCCATAGAACTTCCCATAGCCTGGAAAACAAATTAATGTTTTGATTATTTTATGTGCAAGTTGTTTCGGTTGTTGTGCCTTGTTAGGGTTGGTATTGCTATGGACGGAAGGCACTGAGTCTCACTAATCACTCACACTAATATTATAAATGCGAAAGTTTAGATGGATGGATGTTTGTTGCCTCTTCACGCCAAAACTACTGAACGGATCAGGCTGAAGTAAAATCAGGTAATTGTAATCCTAGAATCAAACATGCTACTTTTTATACCATAAATCCCCAGTTCCCGTGGGAAAGAAAACACGTTTCCATAGGAACAACGCGTGCGAAGCCGTGGACGTAGCTAGTTTGTATACATATATAAAAATATAAAATGTATTTCTCTAGCTAGAGCATAATATTTTGTGTACAGTTACAGATCGGAAGTAGTTTAGTATTTAAACCGGAAACGGAACTGAAATGTTTGCTTAGAGTAATTTAAGAGATTGTGCCATAAATTTCTACAATTCAGCGATAAGAAAATATTATGCTGTCATAGACCACTTGTGATGGGCTGCCAACAGTTTCTGCGTGTAAAGCTAAGCACTGACTTTCGAAGAATCTTGTTAAATCAAAATTAATCTTAAGCTGTAGAACATACCTCATAATATCCCTATGCGAGAACTCCCGCTTAAACCAGACAAGCAGCCATCGGAAGCAGAAGTACATATTCCCAGAATCCTTAGAAGCGAGATGTTTCGCCAACTCGGGGCTGGCGAAAGTTATCAGCTGTTGTAACATAACCAGTTGATTCTTCATTCCAGCTTGGTCCATGTCGAAATTGGATGCCTGAAAAATTACATCACATTAATATTATAAACTAGCTGCGCCCCGCGGCGGCTTCGCACGCGTTGTTCCTATGTAAACTTTTGAAGGTGATTTATATCCCACGGGAACTGATTTATGGTATAAATAGCAATTCAGCCCGTTCCGTTCAGTAGTGTGCTGTCTAATGAGGACCCGTAACATTTTTAGTTCTGAACGCAGATTTATAGAGCTGAGAAATCCTTAACATTTACATAAAAATTGACGAAGTTATGACTTAATTACTAGCGAAGCTTACCGCAACGTTTATTATTTCTTACACCTACCAACCACTAACAGCTTAGACCTAAAGATTACTAATAAGTATCAACTTGGAGTTTGATCATCTCTTTTTACAATGCAAAACCATTTGTTACTAATTATTGGGTTCTTCGTTCGGTATGTTACAAAATACTTTTTTTTAAATATTTATTCTTAGTTAATAAGGCAAATTTAACACAAATCGGACACTTAATTTGTTTCAAAATCACAATGAACCAAAGAAAACACTACTCTGCCTATAAAAACAATTACGGCTTCCATTGCAATGACTGCAGACGCACTCCGCGTACGTACATTGATTTTACTGGCAGGATGTGCTTTGCTTATGTTTATTAACTATTAATTCAAAACGATATATCATTCTTATGTAAAGAATAACGTGGGTACTAGTTCTATTAAATATGTTAAAACTTTACTGATCCTCATTAACATTATAAATGACCTAGCTGTCGGTATTTTAAGATTTTTTACGTCTGTGTTTTTTCTTAAGTCTACACAGATATTGGCGGAGTACCTAAATATGCTCACAAAATCACTTAAAAGCTTCAGTAGGTACAATCTGCTGGTTTTATTGCCTGTATTGTTCTTGTTTGCAAAGGTACATTTTTTAAAATTATTAAGTATTTTTTAATTTATTATACACTAGCAGCGCCTCGCGATTTCACCTGCGTAGTTCCCGTTCCCGCGGAAATTCCGGGTTAAAATATAGCCCATGTCACTCCCTGAAAAGTCGGTCTAGTAGTTTCGCAGCCTATTCAATACAAACAAACAAACAATCAAATCCTTCCTCTTTATAATATTTGTATAGATAATAATTTTAGAATCAATGAGGTAAGTAGGTTATTATAATGCTGTGTGAATTGTCCAGCATTATTTATTTATATCTATAATTTGACAACCTGTGGTTCAGCACTCAGCAGACGAATGTCCGCCTGCGATGCAGGAGATTGCGGGTTCGATTTCCGCCTCGGAAATAATGTTTGCTAACGATCTGCAGATATTTGTTCTGATTTCTCTGGTTTATAAGTGATTAAAAAACGTTGCTGAAAACTCTGCAGCATTATATATTTATACATAATAATGTACTCACGAATTCATTACGGATGTAAGCGAGTTAACTACGAACCTTATTTGTGTTGGAGGAACACCAACGTTTATCGTCCATGCGACGCTGCTTGCAATTCGTCAAACCACGATAGTTTTTTATTTTAAAATGTACTCACGATTTTATCCATAAACCCAACGAAACACCAGAAGCTATCCACCTCGTTGTTCAAAAGCAGCAGTAATGGTGCGAGAATATCGCTCATTCCTTGAACATATCCCAAGTCGAAGTTATACATTACATAGGTCATCAGTATATCTTGCAGCACGATGAGATTTGGGTTGTTGTCGCCGGCAAAGAACGGATGTGTCCTGTCGGTTCTGTTAACATCTTTCTCGACTAAGCTTTTCCTGTCTCGGTATTCGGAAAATCTGAAATATTACGGTGTTTAACATTATTTGTCATGTGTTTTATCAAATTGTGGTGATTTTTCGTGACCTTACTCAAACTTTTGAAACTGTCAATATAGCGGCATACATTTTGTATAACACGGACCGTACAACCAAAAAGTTTGATTAAAATCATACATTACCAGGCTTATTCATGCTTTTTAACCGACTTCAAAAAGAGGAGGAGGTTCTAAATTCGACTTTATTTTTTTATGTTTGTTACCTCAGAACTATTTACAGGGTGGTCCGATTTTCATTTTTATATGAAAGCTGGTGCTTCCAGTTTTAAATTGGTCCAGTTCTGACAATGGGATCCATGAAAATAAAATAAAAAACTATATAAATTGAAGTCGGTACATAATTATATATAGTTTTTTAAAACAAAATTAATTATTCTGTTGGTTTAGTTTTAAAGTTAAATTATTTCAAGAGTGTGTGATGCATTCCCGGGTCTACTTAGGTAAAGCAAGAAAATGAAAATGAAAAGAAAATGGTTGAAATTTCTAAAAAAAAATCTTCGTGATACACACAAAAATCGTCGTCAGCCACTTTACATCAGGTGAGATTGCGGTCAAACGAAGGTCTATAAACAATACAAAAAAAATATTGACGCATCTCTCTTAGTTTAGAGCTAGATGATGTGTGAATAGTCCAGCAGCATTTATTTATTTTACTTTATTGAACGCACTGAGCTCCATTATACAAGTACGCTGGATATAATATAATAATATTATAATATTAATATAAATATTTAAATATAAATAATGCTGGACAGTTCACACAGCATTATCTAGCCCCAAGCTAAGCAGAGCTTGTGTTATGTTATTATCGATGATAGATTGAGGCCATTTGATTTTAACCAATTCAAGCGCTGAGCGTTTGCGTGACCGTCCGTGGAACTAATATTAATGGTTATTTATTATGGTATGCATCAACAAATGTAAAATTTCATATCAGAGACGGTCGCGAGAGGCGCCTGAATTGGGACAAAAACAACACTCATTGTGTATAGAATATTCCCTCCAGCAGCGCTTGTACAATAGAACTCAGTGATATAATGACTGCGTGGTGCTGGCATAGAATTTACACCACCCCAAGTCTTTAACAAAACCATTATACCACCAAACTGCGATCCCCAACCCGCATGCCCAGCGTGAGGATTATGGGCGTTACCCTCCATGAGATTAACGCTAAAATGGCGTTTATCAGGGGGAGGCCTGCGTCCAGCAGTGGACCAATACAGG
The DNA here is from genome assembly GCA_955876795.1 of Eupithecia tripunctaria. Classification (NCBI taxonomy): domain Eukaryota; kingdom Metazoa; phylum Arthropoda; class Insecta; order Lepidoptera; family Geometridae; genus Eupithecia; species Eupithecia tripunctaria. Next base: position 7,581,078 of record OY041609.1, on the reverse strand, counting down.
CTGTTGAGTTGAGTTAATTATAATGACATTGGTCACCCGGTCACACACACATGGAGCCTACGCGATGGTGCTTGATTTATCGTTTTCCAGCTTCACTCTTTATCTTCATAGAAATAGCTTTGCGTGGGGCTATATAATACAGAGTTAATGGTCTGACATTATTTAATTATTTTGTTATTTTTATTTATTTATTTTTATCAAAATAATAAAATAATAGCACATTTACCTCGCCTCTTGCCCATCCGTCATAGACCGCCACTGTAATTTCATAGAGAAGTACTCCTCAGTCCGTTTCCGCTGCATAGTCTTGATTTCAGCGTGCGTCATGTGCCAGGAATGGTAGTCCAGTAAATACTTCCAGACAGAGTGCCGTATTGAATGGGATATACCCTGGTAATAAGAAAATATAGCTTTTGTGAATCCTGATAATAAGGGTTCGTATACACGGACTGTACGGTACGTCTCAAATACACGGATGACAAATATGACGATAGGTCCCGTCCGTTTATTTGAGACGTTCAGTCCCTGTATATAAGCCCTAAGTAATCAAAGATATAATTAATTAAACAGTTAAATTTTATGATAATCGACGTTATTGACAGAAGTGTTTTCAAATTTTTATACGAATTTAAACGACAAATTTGTGCAAATATCTTTCAAAGAACCACCGCCCTGAGACATTATATTGAATTAATAAATAAAATGGTATTTTACACAAGCGGCTAAAATCTGAAACTATTATGAGCAGATGTTTCGACGTAGTTTTAGATAATAAATAACTAACTCCTCTAAATATGAGTTGTTTGACTCCATCAATCTCTGTGACTCTGCCTTGAGGGTCTTGCAGACCTTCCCATTTCTCAGCAGAAAGGGGTGTTCCCCTGAAACGAAAAACAAATCAATATCGCTCTTATTATGCGCTGCCTCTACTGCATTATGTTGCTACCATTATAATTTAAACGATTTTATAGTTCTAAATAATTACATTAATAATACTGGAGACACAGCAACATCTGGCTAACCGTAAAGTACCTAAGCAGAGCTTGCACTTGGGAGCCAGATATCTATACTAATATTATAAATAGGAAAGACTTGATTGTTTGTATTAAACAGGCTCCGAAACTACTGGACCGCTTTAAAAAAATCTTTCATCATTATAAAGCTTACATTTCAGGGAGTGACAAGTGGGGGGGGGGGGGTGTCACGTGTTATTTTTCCCCGATACACCCGATGTCCGAAGTGTCACGGTAGTTTAGATATGCTATTTTTTAGTTTTTTTTTAAACCACCCGAAATGTTGTCTTTAAATCGTCATAACTTTTTTGTGTGTGGTTATTATACCACAAAATAAAGTATGCTTGTATTCTACGTTTTCCTATTCTAAATAAATCATTACTTGTTACAATTAATATCCACAAAAAATCTTCTGAGCTTTCAAAGTGGTAAATCGGCGTAAATGTTATGAAAAGTGACAACTTCTAAATTCATTGAAAAAAAAAGTTATGACGATTGAAAGACAAGATTTCGGGGTCAGTACTTGGATGGGTGAGCGCGTCACGTTGACTCTTTTTTTATGAGTAAAGATTTGTATTTTTTTATAGATAATGGTACGGAACCATCTTACCTGGGTATACTGGGCCTAGGTGGGAGCGTAGGTTTGACACTAATGACCTCATACTCCTCATTTCTCGTCATGTGCGTTGTGGTAGCGTCTTCGAGAGCGTTCATACTCTTGCTCAGCAAGTCTGCCACTTCTTCTGACACGTCGCGTTTGCCAGTACCATTTACTCCCTCATTGCCGTAGTACACTGGAAAGTGGGATGTGGGACCTATGGTTAGAATGGAAGACGGTAATTTTTGGTTGAAGCTAGATTAATCTTTAAGACTTTGTATTTTGCTTACAAAGCTCAATTTAAACCTTATCTTTTAACTGTACCTAGTACACACATATTGCCCTAGCCAGTTCCATATTTGAGACTGATTAACTTAAATAACTTAGGTATGTATAATATGGTCGCAATAAAGAATTTGAATTTAATTTAATTATGTATAAATCATGCAGAATCATTTTGGCGGCATTTGTCTTTTGAGGAGTTTCCAATCTAAATATAAATCTAGAAGTAGGAGAGTAAATGTCTTACCAATATCAGTTAGTTTGGAGAAAGCTTCCATGGTGGTTTCATATGGCCTCTGTTTGAAATTAGAGACAAGGTTCCACACAACATCTGTTGTATTCTCAGTGAAAATATCTAGCTCTGCAAATGACTTGTTCAATACCTGAAATGAATCAATAGTAAATACTTGTACATTGCTTGGCAAACAACATTCTATAAATTAAAAAAGTTTCCGTTATTTTATTTACTTTTCATACATATTAATACAATACCTGTGTTTCAACATTAGGTTCAACAACCATGTAAGTATTCCTGTCATGCCTGGTTTTCACAGTTTTGACAAAATTCTTAAGATTTGCCACAAATATCTCCGCATTGCCATGCTGGAAGTAGAATGTCGTCTGCCAAACGCCTGGTTTCGTGGAGAACTGCATTTGTTGGTTATTGCGAGTGACCCGGAAGGTTTTTAGATCAGAAAGAGGTATTTTGATGATGCGAGCTCGAGCGGTTGCATAGTCTGATGTGATGTTACCGCTCAAAGTCCGTTGGCGACGACCTGGATAAACATAGAATAATTTAAGTTTTAAGGTTGTAGTTATAAGCTCACCTGGGCCACACTACTATGCACTACTTTACAAACAGCTAAAAAGCTTCCAAATATGGACCTAAACTCATAACCTAAAGATACATTTTACAGTTACAGAATAAAGTAGCAGACAATGCGGAATAAGCGCACAAACAGAAAATTAAATACCTATAGTATTGACAACAGCCCACTCTTGATCCTGAGTATCTGAGTCTATGGTGATCAGGTCCAGCGGTCTCCACTCAATGCACTTGCTCTCCGGGTTCTGCACGATGCACAGCATCCCAATGGAATTGAGGTCAGCAAGGGAGCGCCCCAAACAGGCCTTGAGCAACACCCCATCTTGAGTGAACAAATCCTGCAAGAAAGTGGAACATTAAATAGGAATATTAAATTCATACCAAAGTAAGAATGAGGACCCCTAAAGCTAAGAAATCCTTAACATATAGTGCAATCTTTTTTGTTCTATGACAAATATTTACGAAGTTATGTCCAAATTACTGAGAGTAGAGTAGCTAACGTGATGTCTGCCGTTGCGTGTGACGTCAAACATGGATACCGCCCCGGTCTCATGGGAGCTTTTTTATTTTTTTCGAATGGACTCTATTGCTGTTGCGCTGCGCTGCGCTGTGCTGTATAATGCTGTTGATCGCAGATGGCCATGACAGCGTTACCGGACTTTTGGCGGGCGCAGATGGCGCCACGCCGCCGGTAAAATTTAGGTTGGGGCGACACGCACAAGGGCCACCACTTAGGTGCGAGCCTCGGCTTGGGCTGTCGCCAGATGCTACGAGAGGGCATGGAGGTTACGCCTTAGGTGCACGAATGCACCTGCGGGCGGAAGGAGGTGATTCTTCGACCCGGCTTCCGGCGGAGTCGAAGAATCGGCTGTGTAGTGTGCGGTAACGAATCGGTTGACGTCACCTCCGGGTTAGCGGCGGTGAGCGGGTCAACGGGGTCACCGAGAACATGTCTCGGTCTACGGAGGAGAAGGTCTTATGGTGATTTCTTTGGCTTATTGTGACTTTGAAACAAATTAAGTGTCAGATTTGTGATTAATTCACCTTATCAACTATGCACTTATAAATATTTTATGGTGCTGAAATGTTCAAATACTTCTTTTAAAACGCTAGAAAAACCATTATTTAACATACCGAAAGATCAAAAATTCGTAAAAAATTGTTTTGCATTGTAAAAGAGATGATAAAACTCCACATTGGTACACATTAGTAATCTATATCTAAGCTGTTAATGGTAGGTTAGGTAGGTATGTGTAAGAAAGAATGAATGTAAGGTTTAGGCACAGAGTAAGTCCCTGTGGAACACTGCCCACTGCCTTAATTAGGAAATAATAGTTTAGAAATGGCTTTAATATTTTATTATTTGCTACAATTGATTAGAAATTGATCGCTAAAGGTAAAAAGTAAACAAAAAATAACAATAAAAACACTTGTTTTAAGCTTATCAATATACATAGTATAAAACAAAGTCGCTTTCGCTATATGTCTGTCCGTATGTATGCTTAGATCTTTAAAACTACGCAACGGATTTTGATGCGGTTTTTTTTAATAGATAGAGTGATTCTTAAGGAAGGTTTGTATGTATAATACATGCATAATATAGTAGAGAAACACTGATAAATTTAGAGGTTTCTAATGTGATGTCATAAATAAGCACGTTTTTTTGTGCTTATATTGCAAACGCTGGCTGAACCCTACGAGATAGACCAAAATAATGAACTACAGTATTGTTCACCTTATAAAGTTTAACAAAAAAGTCCGCGATGGTATATGTCTATCTCTTAGGGATAACCATTTTTATCCTTTACTAAAAAATGGTTATTTACGAAGTGATTTTAAACAATACAGCATTAATCCTTATCCAATTTAGTACCTTAAATAAATTGTGCATTTATTATAGATCAATATGCTTTTTACAGCATGTAATTTAAGTGAATATTTCCGAAGATATTACAAATTTAAAATGCAGGGTCGTAGTTGTTTGCGCCCGGCCGCGGCGGCGGTACCGACCCGCGGCCGGGGGTCGGGCGGCGCGCCGCGCGTGCCTATAAATAGCGCGTCGATGGCCGCGCTTTGTATTATTATGGTATAGTCGCTTCCCGCTATCTGGCCCTATGTATGCTTAGACCTTTAAAACTACGCAACGGATTTTGATGCGTTTTTTTGTATATAGAAAGAGTGATTCAAGAGGAAGGTTTATATTGTATAATACATCAGCATTGCACCCGTGCGAAGCCGGGGCGGGTCACTAGTTTGTTTTATAAAATATAAAAAAAAATATAGTACTTGCATAAATACTTACTTACTAGTAGATATACACTTTAACCGCTCGCTTGCCCAAGGGGAGTCCGCGCGCAACGCGCCTTTGCCCGGGCCCTCAGCGCGTGCCTACCTCAAATGTCCCACGAAAAAAACTTGACGACCCTACTTTGCCCCGCCATTTATAGCGCCGTCAGCGCGCGGGTCGGGTTTCACAAATACGTTTCTTGTGACTCAATTTGTTTAAAAAAGCGTCAAGTGTTAAATATATTTATGTTTATTATGAAACAAGCTAACCAATGTTATCTTTTGTTTATCAAATTACGACTTTGGTGCAGAGTTATGCTGTGCTGAACTTAGAAGTAGGGCGTTTTAAAGCTCGTCTTGTATTCAAAAGCTCATATCTCAAAAATAAAAGCGATGACATATGGTTTTTATTCTTTTATTACGTTCTATATATAGTAAATAAAATAATAAGAAAAAAAATATCACTTGTTCATGAATATTTATTATTTAAAAGGCCTTTGTTTCCATAGCGGGCCGAATCATTTTTGCGCGCGCGGTCAAGGTTATTTACAAATCGAAATATTAATAATTATTGCGATGTAGACATCAAAATTATTGCCTTTGTATTTGTAATTTGTTCACGAAGAAACGGGACAAATAATACAAGTTAGGCCCTGGAATGATAGAGACGGGTAAAATCAGCTTTTTCGACGGCGGGAGCGATGTTAACCACAGGTTGACATGGTCATAGCTGAGTGAAATGCAATGTCAACTACTAGTTAACACGGGCAAAGCTGACTTCAAGGTTATGTTAACTACTACTTAACATGGTCAATTCTAAATTCTCGATTTGTTAATTAATAGTTAACACGGGCAAGCAAGCGGTTAATAGATTATATTTGCATACCGAATTATTCTTGCAAAAGAAAGTGATTATAGACTCCAGATTTGAAGACATCTATTGAGTACATACATAATTATATCTAGTCCAGTACCAATAACACAAGTTCTGCTTACTTTGGAGCTTGTGCTGTGTGTATTGTCCAACATTTCCTATTTATTTATCATGAGGATAAATAATATTAGTATTTAATTTATAAGCTATCAGGTACCGTAGAATGGGGTGACTATGTGCCACATTTCAAGGTTATTCAGTGCTAGCAAAGCCAAAATAAGTTAGGGTGGTGTGGTAGCCAATGAACCACCAAAAGTTTAGAGAGCTGTAACTTTTTTCCTGTTAGATATTTTAAGTATATTTTTAGCTCATGGTCTAGAAAATTTCAATGTCTTTCAAATCGCAGTTGTGTTTTTAGCTTTTACTTGATAGATACTTAACAATTAAATTTTTAAGAAAAAATGGGAAATGGCTCAATGTGTACCCCTAGGAGTACACAGTGAACTGGGGGGTGGGTATTCAGTGAATCGTGAGGTACACAATGAACCGTCGGCTTACCATATCATGATTTAAGCCTAGAAAGGTGTTATATAAAACAGCAATTGGGGTTTTTAATAATTATTTATTAATCAAATGTTTAAAATTATCTTAAGTGAGGACTTTGGTTATCACTTATCAGTCTTATAAAGTGAGGTATAAAAATGAGAATAAAGTCTGCATGCATTAGGCTTAAATTCTAATAGGTACCAAGTACAACAGTAAGAACACAATCATAATAATTAAATAGGCAACGTAAGGTAATTATTACCTGTAATTAGGAACTACTCAACAATGTTACGTTATCTATAATTATAAATTTCTCACACGAAGGGTTATTTTAAATAACTTCAGTCTTAATAATTAGCTTAAAATCAAAATCACTTCAGGTAGAATTCAACATAACAGTAGGAACATTGCAATAACCTAATCAACTTAAACTTAAACGTTTGTTTGAATGAGATCTATTTGTCCCATCATTAATAGCGCAAATTCAGCTGTGACATATCAACGAAAAATTTATAGATAGTTTGTTGGCGAGCTGTGCTTCCACTAATTTTAGGCCGTGGTAGAATATATTTTATATCAGCTTTGTAAACGCCTGCTGTGTCTGGTTCCTTTGGAACCTAAAATAACTGCTTGGCTTTGCTTTTCAATTTGAGGTACGATACTATAGTCGCAGTCTTGGCTCTCCAGTTCTTCCATAACTTCTCCTACGTAAAAAACGGTAGTTTTTTTTGATGCAAAAGCTACAATAACAAAATCTTTAGGGCGAGGATTGCGAGCCAAGGGCGGAAAATCATTGTTCAAAATGATCTCTTCATCTTCAGACTCATTTACGAACTCTTCTCCTCCAGAAGATGAGCCACTGCAGTTGAAGAATCCTTCTTCGTCCGATGATATTGACGTTTCCCTCTTTTGTTTGTTCTTGAATAAGTTCTTTTTTACCACCTGCGCTCTTTTCTGGCTTGTCTTCTTTTTCTTTTTCTCAGCCAATGCTTCTTTTTCTGGAGTGTCTGTGGCTACCATGCTTTTTCCAGCTTTTCTTTTAGAATTGGTTTTTCAAGGTCCTGCTTTCAATGGTGGTCGAAAAACCTTTGGTGAAACAAAACTTTCTGTAGTTGTAGATGTCTGGCCGACGCTGGAAGTGGATGGCTTATTGAAATCATTTTCGCTGTCTGCTCCAGGCTTTCAACGACATGTAATTGTCAAGCCATCTGACATCGAGTATAACATTAAATTAAGGTTTGAATATTATCCCAAATAAAGTGGTACCCAATGAATCACTAGTAGTATACAGTGAACCATGGTTCATTGAGTACCTAAAAAAAATGATTCACAGTGTACCATACCCCTACTGAAATATTTAAAACTTTTCCACAACTAGCAGAAACACGATTTGGTTACAAAATTGAATCTAAACCATGCTTGATAAACTATTTTTTAGATCAAAATCACGCAACAGTTACTAAGATTATAAAAAAATGAGTAAAGATACAAATAAACTCCAATTTTTTCCTTTGTTTTTGCGAGCGAAAATAATAACCTCCTCCTAGCTCGCGTGTTCTGGGCGGGAGTTCGCCAACGACTGACGGTGACAGGTTGGCGCGGGAGGGTGGTTCAAACGTGTAATAGGCACTGATTGGCAACGTCGCGTTTAGGCTGTAGGCCCCGTGATTCACTGAGTACACTTGGTTCACTGGCTACCACACCACCCTATATTTTAGGAAAATAAAACAGATAATGCTCTTTTTATATTTGTTTACATGTTCTTTATCTCACCACTAATAAATGAACCATACTCTGGACAAAAAAATCAAAAAAAATGTGGCACCTTTTCACCTGACCACTTGGGGTGCGAATGTGCCACTTCACAATTCCCTTCATATCTCTTTACATTAGTGAAATGGCACGGTGACACCTATCTGTACTTCGAAAATGGTCCACCAGAGAACTTTAAAAAACAAAAACATTAATGTTGCCATCAAAAAATCACAAATAAGGGTGTTTTTCCTGCGTACTTGTATCAGGCCCAAAACTTAGTTTGCCCTTGAGTGTCAACGTCCGCGCGACTGGGCCCTGCTGGAGGAAAATTCCTCATTAGATGTGCAGTAAATTTTGAAAATATAGCATTTATATAGGTTTAAAAAGAAACATTTGTGAGTTAACGTATCGACGTGATTTAGGGAATGACCTAGTTAAAAAGACACTAAGTGAGTATACGTATCGACGTGATTTAGGGAATGACATAGTTAAAAACGACACTAAATAGAATGCAACCAGTTCGTTAAAATGCGTTATATTTCAAATAAAACTTTATAAATATTTTCTTATTTTTGTTGAAAGTTGTAGTGTAGTGTGTAGTTTTTGGAAGGCTTGGCCCCAACCGTACGTTTATAATGCCTTGGCACTAAGTAAGCACTGAAATAATAATAAAAAAACAGGATTAGTAGGATTCTATTCTAATGGTGTGGCAACACAGTAAATTTTTAAGCGGTAAATTTGTGGCACATTTTCACCTGCGAAGTTTTGATATTTTAACAAAACTCTCGTATTTCAGTCGAAACAAAACATAATCTTATTGATTTATATTTATTCAATTGGCAATAAAATATACAATAAGCATAACATACCTGTGAATTGTGCTGAGTGAATTGTCCAGCATTATTATTATTATTATACCTCGATTACGACAGCTTCCGTAGATTCCGCTGGACAACATAAAGTTTACTTCTGATTTTAAATTCAACCGCTTTGACTAAAAATTTCTACAAACTGAATGACACTGATAGATGAAAGTAAATGTTTTGCAAAATGAATTAGAGATTGGAAAATGTTTTTAAAATCGATTAATCGAAGATAAAATCTCTATAAGTCAAAAGAAATTGACAATAATCTTGCCGATGACCCCCGTGGCACATTCTCACCTGCGTGGCACATAGCCACCCCATTCTACCGGTACCGAAGTGCTTGGTTGGGAAAACTACCAAGCCAAATTTAGTGATCACTTTAATTCCTAGTTTTACCAAATTATGTTACATTTTCTACTTGGACTTACTTTTCCTTCAACAAAATAATTATTATTGTAATAATGACACGAGTGCTAATACGATGGAAATTGGTTTTGATGATTATACGAGCATCATACCAAAGGTCACGCGAATCAACATGAACAAAACAAAGACTCACCCTGTCAGGGATATCTTCAACAGAGCTCGACGACATGACGAAACAATAGCTGTAGCACAATAACTAAATCCCTAAAATAGTAACTGGGTAGTGTTTAGTTTACGGCATTATTGACTTGACCACGAAAGCAAAGTAGTAAGAGTAGGAAGTAAATAATAACAGCACCAAAAACGTAAATAAAATTTGCAATTTGATCGAAACGAACTATGGAAACGAACGAGAACGACGTAAATTATTTTTTTGAATTGCCACCACAAATAACGAAATTCCCAAAAAAAATCGAAATAAATTACCTACCATACTTTAAGTGGGCATTGACTGGATGGGTAGAAAGTTTTTTTATTTTTAGATAAAGCTCATTACCGTTTCGTAAATTTTATAATCAATTATTCAACAACCAGTAATTGCATGCCAACAAATCGGGATACAGAGAGTATTGAGTGAGGCGTTTGAAAATTTCAAATGTAATGTACCTAGTGCTGGAAATCTGGGACGGAGAAGGTTATAAATTCCTCATTTGGTGTTGAAAAGACTTAGGACAAATGGTTTTCAATGAACACCATTCAAAACAAGTTTTCATGTTATGGAATTTTAGTTGTATTTAATTTTATTTGATTTTATTGTGTAGCATTTTATTATTTCATTCTTATGTATCTACATGAATTGTAATTGTGAATCTGAAATAAAAAGAAAATAATAATATTAATATATTGTAGAAGAAGGGAAATGATTGGATATCTCAAACGATATGACATCTTAATAAACAGGTAAGAACATAAAAGGAAAAGTAAAAGGAAGACGAGGAAACGGAAGACCAAGAATTAGCTGTACTTACGAGTCAGATCAAGGAGAAAATGGTTGACATATCATGGAAAGTCATCCCGTGACCACGACAGAGTGTAAACCTGTTGAAACGTCGGGAAAAATAGGTAAATAAACGCGATAAATACCCGTGAATATTTATAAAAAATGTGTTCTGATCGCGTAAGTTTAAAAAACTTTATATCATGGAAGTTAATGACATTGCATTGGAGGGAGAGAAGTAAAGGAAATTTATCTTTAGGTAATTTATAATAACAGTTATTTATTATCTAGTTTAATGTTCACCCTAAGTACATGTTTTCAAATTATCAAAATGGAATACATATGAATTCAACGAAATAAATAATATCCCAATAATAACGACCAAAGACGTTACGGAACGCCCGCCACTGCACTTTTCACTTAATATTTCTATGATAAGTTTAACAATGACCACAAATAAATTGTTTTTTTTTTATTTATATGCTAAGTTTTAAAGAATTTTCTGTCTACCGCTACGCATCTATACTAGTTAAATGTATTAGATAGAACACGAAAGTCATAACAATAAGAAGGTACCAACGTAATGGAAAAGCTATCAATATTATTGTTTACTGTAGTTGAACCTTAAATAAAGTCGGGGAGTAAGTCCAGGAACGCGCTATCATTAATTACATTATAGGTCATACATCAATATAATAGGTCATTTACTGGGTAAATATCGAAGTTGTATAATCCTACTCGTATTGAAATTTTAGTTCGTTTTAGCCACACTTTTTGGCTGATTCTATTTCTGCTGGTTTTTAATTTCAATTTAGCTTAGAGGAAAATTAACAAGGTAGAACTTATCGTTTCATTTGAATGCAAATTATCAGAGTAGGTAGGAACCTACTCAATGCGAGTGGTTTTCGCACAATTAAATGTTCTTATTTATTATGCATTTATGTATACGTCTATAATTTACCTACCTTTAATATTTATTTGGCAGTACTTACCTGTATGTTCACATAGATACACATAATGTTAATACGCAAATTTTAATCGTTTTGGTATGTTAATCTGCTCATTTTAATTTTAACTGTTGGGTTTGCAAGTCGTGGCTACTAAACAGGTAATTATGATACAGTATTTTTTCATAAGTGATAATAACAGAACTTACCTCGGTAGAAGCTAATTTTGCTAAACTAGACCTTTATTCGAAAAGATAATAAATTGTTCATAAACAGCAAGAAATATAATTTTATGGCATAATTATGTTTCTCTCTGCCTTATTACATTGTAAGTAAAGTTCTAGTAGGTAACTTATTAGAGTACCACCAAGTGAAATGATGAATATGTGCGCGCAATTAACATAAAAGAAATGATCAAACCCAGTTGGTATCATTTTAATCTTTCCAACGCTCCATCCCATATCTAATTTTAACAAAAAATAATTTTATGTTCATGAATAATTTATTAGTTCTCAGTCTGTTTGCAAGGTACATTGTTTAGAATAGCTTAAACAAAAGTATATGGTTACACAATAGAAAAGATAGGTAGGTAGTAGGTACTGCAAACAACCATTTATGTTTCAAGGTCCCGAATTATTTATTTAGGTATAAAAGTTGTAGTAAATGTTTTAGTACCTAACCTAACAAACGTTTAATTTCAGAACTTATTGATTAAGAGTGGCAGATTCTTCTCACATAGTGAATAATGGAGCTGCTTGAGATAGCCGGGATATTAAAGGCTCTTCAAATAATTTTGGATATGTTTTATAATTTTACGGGAACAGACATGTTTTACCCAAAACAAGCACCTGTGTCTGGTTAGTAATGTATATTTTTTAATTATCGTAGTAATGTCGTAGTGGCAATAATAACAATTATTATTAATAGATATATTTTTTTATTTCAGATGGCCAAAAATTCGACTTCATAGTGGTCGGTGCAGGATCGGCTGGGGGTGTTCTTGCTAATCGACTGACCGAGATTCATAATTGGACTGTATTGATTATTGAAGCCGGAGACAACCCACCTCTTACTTCGGACGTAAGGAGAATGTTATTTAATTTCTAACGGATACTTCTAAGTTACACCATCCCAATTGATAACATTATTAGCGTCGATAAGTATCAAGTAGCTATGAAGAGCCTCAGATACTGTGTACTTTTCTTGGGTGTTTTATATTGTATTTATCAATTGCTTATTTATTTTAAACTAAGTATTTGTATTTTTCATCTACCTACATAATTTATAAAGGACATCTGACGTGAAAATCACACTGAGGCTAAACAGAAGGTACAATACAGCATCTTATGCACTATTGTGTTGTCAAACATTTGGACGCCGCCGCGCAACGTGTACAAAGTTTTTATCAACTAAACTTTTTTGGATTTTAGATTCCTGGATTTATACCATTGCTGAACATGGGCACGTCTAAGGTAGACTGGAATTATAAAGCGTCATATAACTATGGAAATGAAGAGCGCTGGCTACATGAACCCAGGGGTAAAATGCTTGGTGGTTCAAGCAGTTCAAACTTTATGTACTACGTAAGAGGGAATAGAGCTGACTATAATAGCTGGTCTGAGGAAGGAAACAAGGGCTGGGAATGGGACAAAATTCTACCATATTTTAAGAAGAGTGAACGCTTCGTAGTAGATGGAAAACTGTCGAAGAGAAAGCTCTTTGAACATCATGGCAAAGAGGGCTATCTCGGTGTTACGCAACAATCGAACGATGAAATACTTAAATACTTAGAAGCATTCCAACAAAATGGCCACGATTTGGTAGAAGATCTAAACGGCCCGAACCAACTTGCATATTCTACGCCACAGTTCACACTGAGTAATGACACCCGGCAAAGTACAGCGGTATCATTTATAAGACCACTTAAGAATAGACCCAACTTATTTATCCTTAGGAATGCTTTAGCAACCAAAATCATATTTAATGAGAACAAAGAATCTAAAGGTGTAAAGGTGAAATTACCAAACAAAGAGGTGATTCTTATGGTCAACAAAGAAGTAATCCTTTCTGCTGGTGCCATTAATAGTCCTCAACTACTAATGTTGTCAGGTGTGGGACCGAAACAGCATTTAGAAGAAATGGGCATACCCACTATAATCGACTCCTCAAATGTCGGACAGAATTTACAAGATCATAACGTAGCATTCTTAACATTGACTGACAAAAAAGAAAAGTATCAAGCACAACCAGGTGACATCAACCCCCTCATTGATACTTTTAAATTCCCAGGTCCACAAGTTATAGGACATGTTGCCCTAAACAAATCACAGCTTTTTCCAGACTATCAGGTTTTCTTTTTAGCTTTTCCACCTGGATCACTATATCCTTCAATTTATTGCTTACTTGTGCTTAAGCTAAATTATGAAGTATGTGAAACTTTAGCGAATGCTCGTTTATATGGAGGTATCGACTTAGTCAACCTTTGTTTACTCCATCCAAAATCAAGAGGAAATATACTATTAAAAAGTAAAAACCCACATGAATCCCCTATTATCAATTTGGGTTATTTTTCAAACCCGGAAGATTTAGACAAGTTGGTAGCCTCTGTTGAAGATTTCTTGACTGTGTTGGAGACAAATTATTTTAAAAGTATCAATTCAAGTGTAATGGATTTGAATTTTCATGAATGTAAGCATATCAAATTTGGCAGTACAGAGTACTGGAGGTGTTTCCTTCTTAGAAATGTTTTAACACAGTATCATATATCTGGAACATGTAGGATGGGTTTGGAAGATAAAGGGGTAGTAGACTCACGCTTGCGGGTGTGGGGCGTTAAGGGACTGCGTGTTGTGGATGCCAGTATTATGCCTACAATAACAAGTGGGAATACTAATGCACCCACCATAATGATCGCTGAGAAAGCAGCTGATATGATCAAAGAAGATCACGGAGAGATTTGTCTTTGAAGCTCCTGCCTTAATCTTTATTGTTTGAATTAAAGACCAAAAATAGTCTTTATAGGTACTAGAAAAGTTGAGAATAGTATGATGTGTAACTGTGTAAGTTTATAAAATAAAATAAAACTGCCACATGAATAGCCACCTCAATAACAAGCTTGTTTGTTTTATGTTACCCAATAAATAGTATTTAAAAATATCCGCTTAAAATATTGTAACTATAGGTACCTACTTGTTTGATTGTATATAGGCACTTAATGATCACCTCTAATAATATATGATTAATAAATGATTCATATTATCTCCCTCTTTGAATTGTTCTGTGATATTAGGTTCATATGACATTTCCATCCCTTCATGTGCGAAGTGTTATCAATGCCGTCACTCACGCTCAGTTTTAAGTGGTGTACCTACGGATTTCTTATCCCCAGGGTGGTGCTTTCTAGGGCAGCCAGTTTCAGTGGGAGGGTCTGTACTTTTGTAGACGTTCAAATATCTGAAAAATGATTAGAATGTTTCCTACCATTATGAATTTTCTACTGACGTGTCCTTTCTTTTGATACGAAACAGGTTCTAATATTTCAGATACTTTGTGTGATCTGAGCAAGCGCGGATCCTTTGGCTGGGTCTAGATAGGCGCGAGGGGCGGCGAAGCCGCCCCTCGCAGTCTGCCCTCTTGAAGCTTGCCGGTAAAAAAAATCGAGAGGGTCGGCAAATATCGTCGCTCCAATAGTCAACTCACCAAACTGACATTTTGGCGTTTTTCATACGCAAAAAGGGCCCGCCTGCGGCCTAGTTGCGGCCAGATAGCCCAGAAACAAGTAACAAGTAGGCTCTCATTTGCCATGAAGCCCAGGAATAAAGTGTGCTTCACCTGAGTTATCGCGATCACATGCAAGCTTCTAGAAGTACGGCCTGCGATGTTAAAGTGTATGAAATTGGTTTTCGTCACGTTAAACAGGAAGCCGTTACGATAGAACCACTCATGCATCCTCGCAGCAACCACGTTCAACCTTCTCTCCAGGTCATCTAAAGTTGCCGCCGTATTTGGACATTTAATAATTCCTCGTAAGGAATTATTATATGTCCAAATACGAGCTCTCCCCCCTAAATCGGGTTCTAAAAGAGCATCGCGTGCAGTTTCCGAACATGGAAGATCGTTATTATAATGAGGAGTGGTAAATTCTATGAATTTGTTATTCATAACAGAGTTTGAGAAGTAAGGCTTTACAGAATTTCCGCTCCCGAGTCATCGATACGGAATCTGATACAGTTTTGCGGGAAATATAATATTTTAGCCGTTTTTCATATTTTCTGCGAGTGTGCAACAACCTAGATGGATGTCGCTCAGTTAATTAGTTATAGAAGAGACCCAGAAGTCCGTAAATATGAAAAATTTCCAATAAGACTGTCTCGTCAAGCCCAGTCTAGTGCCTTTCATAGTCATACCGCATTGACTTCACTGTGTTTTATTTGATAGCCTAGCCCCAGATTTGAGGACGGAACTAAGACTTAAGAGATTGTAGCCAAACACTCATTACTCGTTACAGAAATAGAGACTTGTGACCAACGGAAAGACAGAGCAGGAGTCAGTCGTAGGATTAGTTAAGGTCTCGTTAAAATAGTTGAATTTAATTATAAGGTAAAATAGTATTAAGATATAACATAACCTGACTAGGTCAGGTGTTTTCATCATTAATTGGACCAACATTTAATACCTACCACAATTCATTTGTTATTGTTAGTAAAAAGATCGCAATCAAGCATGCGGTCTGCCTTATGGAAAGCGGTTACCTCAGCTTATAGACTCCTGCAACATCAGGGACATGACACTCGTGTTTCTGACCCGTTAAATGTATTAGAAGATTATTTTTCAAGAACCCAATGTTGTATTCCTGAGGGAAAACCTCAGCAGGGAGATCAGTCCATAACGTGTAGGTTTTTTAACTATCGTGTTTCTAGGTGGAAATTTCTCATGAACCTTACAGTCCGCAAACTAAGAGCATCTTAGGTATGAGAATTATATCTCTGTCGATGGCAAGCGTTGCGATGGTAGAAGGGAGCCGCTAACACCATGTCAAACAGTTAATCCGAACACAACCCGTTGTACAAGTGGTAGAACATACACAAAGTGGAGCAGTCTCTCCTGAGACTTAAGTGGTTCATCAAAAATTCTCACAATCCGTCTTTGAATCAAGCCAAAGATCTCAAGCTGGTATCCTGGGTTAAATCAAACCAGATTCTGATCACCCCAGTCCGAAACTCTAGTGAAGATGTCCTCGACATTAGACACTAGACACCAGTTCTCTTCTACTATCCTCCACATCAGTAGGTATATTATGAATCACAATGACAATAAGTATATAGTACACTCGAGAGCAATGAATCCGGGTCACTTAAAGAATGTTAAAAATCTCGGAAACTAAAAATGATAGGTTAATGCAATAAATTGTATTTAATAGACAATGTAATACTCCTTAAATGAAAGTAAAAAAAATATGAGTCACTATACATTTTATTAACACAAAATTACATAAAGAAAAAAACTGCTGATCTCTCCTTAAAACAAAAATAGGAAACATGGAATTTTTGAACTTTATTACGATTTTCTTGAATTTTAATACTTCGTATTGCCTCCTCGTGCTTCCATTACTGCGTTTACGCGGTTTGGCATGCTGTACACCAAGTTCCTTATACGATTTTGGGGAATATTCTCCCATTCCTCTGTGAGAGCAATTTTGAGCTCACGAAGCGTGATTGGGGGAGGGTTTCGTTGTTTTACGCATCTGCCTAGCTCGTCCCAAGCATGCTCGATCGGGTTGATATCCGGGCTGCGCGCTGGCCACTCCATACGAGTAATGTTCATCTCTTGAAGGTAGTCATTCACAATCCTACCTGTATGAGGTCGGGCATTGTCATGCATAAATATAGCATCCTCACCTAAATTGACCATAAATGGACCAACGTGATCATTGAGGATTTCTTCCACATATCTTACGCTAGTTAAAGAGCCGTTTTCTATGATCACCAGCTCTGTGCGACTTTCAGAAGAAATTCCGGCCCACACAAGTGCAGACCCACCACCGTAGGCTACTTTTTCTTCGATGCATGCTTGCTTGAATCTTTCCCCTGGTCTTCGATACACTCTGTGTCTTCCATCGTGCTTGTAGAGCATAAATTTTGATTCGTTGGAGAACATAACTTTTGACCAATCTTCAATACTCCAATTTACGATTTTTAGGATTCTTTAAGTGACCCGGATTCATTGCTCTCGAGTGTATTAGAGTGTATTTGTTGTGCTAGCACTAGGACGATAAAAACAATTAATTATGACATTTATCTAGAAAAAAAGGATGACGAGCACAGCAGCGATGATGAGATGTGCAGCTACTAGCGAACGGTCCTAAACTTACTGAAGTTTTCTTTTATAAAATCAAACTTATTCAGATTTAGTATTATTCTCTCAATTTATTAACTGAATAACTATGTACCTACCATAAACCACCATTTATTCAGTAATTTTGTGAAGAATATTATGACAAATAGCCTAGGTTGGTAGAAACCGGGAATTCCCGGTTTTGTCTTCGATATTTCCCGGGATTCCTGGTTCTTAAAGAACAACCCGATTGTGTTGTTGTTTGTTTTAACGAGTTTATATTGTTGTTTTAAGTTCAATATTCATCAACAAATAAATATAGGTAGGTAACTAATATAGGGTTAACAATAATTGTCATAAAATAATGACAATAATAAGCTTATGCCTTCTATATTATGGCGAGTTTACCATGAATTCATGATTTTCTTATAGAATTACACAACATTAAACTCGTCTAATTACCACCTTGGCTAGTTTACCTAAGTACTTGTAAATACAATGTTATGTATCACACCACAGTAATCTCGTCTAATTACCACATTGGCCATTTTACTTAGGTACTTCTTAACCCCTTCTTATCAACACTATTCATGGTAAACTCGCCAATCAGCCATAACTTCTATATTTTTAATAATATATAAATAATAAAAATACTACATAAAAGCTATTTGCCTAAGTCAACAAAATTGCCAGGATGGACATACCTAGGATTAACACCCGATTCACACCGAGCGAAAACAAAGTTCAAAAACTTTGTTTTCGCTCTCCTGAACAATCACGATTTAGCAGTTTGGCGAGTTGTCTATTGGAGCGACGATATAAACAAACGAAGGCTTCGAACCCAAAACCCAACTAATTCTTTACCTAAAGTACCTATACCTATCAACAAGGAGGTAAGTAAATATGTAGGTAGCTAAAATAACATCTGCGTTCAAGAATTATTATCATTTATTTTAGTTAGGTTAGATACGTACGGCCTACCATACCTTACTAAAAATAAATGTTACGCGGCATGCCATGCGGCACGCGCCTATAGCTGTAGCATGATGAGATGAATGACTTTCGTCAACCCCAACTATGAACGCTTCAAAACCCAAACCCAACTCATTTTTTATCTTCTGTATCGTCAATACCTATACTTGGGCGTATTCTCTTAATCAAATATAATTACTTACGAAATAATAAATCATTTATTGTTGATGAAAGAGTGAATAAACAATATTATTATAATTGTTGTTTCATGACAAATTAAAACAAATCTACAATATGAACGTTTCAACTTAATTAAAATTAAACTGTCTGTGTCACGCGACAAATGCATGAAAACATAGAACATGGGATGACGGGGAAACTGTTTACCTCCCTGCCAAATTTCATTAGGACTCGGGTTTTCCCGCCGCCGCCGCTAAAGCGTCAATAATTAAAATAAATAAATAATGCTGGACAATTCACACAGCATTATCTAGTCCCAAGCTAAGCAGAGCTTGTGTTATGGGTACTAGATAACTGATATACATAATACAATACACTACATAGATAGATATTTTTTATTATACATAGAAAAACATCCAGAACGCCCTGAACAAATGTCTGCAGATCGTACACACATTCGTCCTGAGGCGGGAATCGAACCCGCAACCTCCTGCGTCGCAGGCAGACCTTCGCCCACCGCGCCACAGAGGTCGTCAAATAATATAATTGTCGCATTCGCACCGCTTGCTCGTCAGCGCCGTTATATCGTATTTTCATCCTTATCTTTCACAAATAAAAAAAACCCAATCGTCTCTAAGTCGTTAAAATTTTCGCGGCTCGCTCCGCTCGCCGTTTCTATATGTCGGTCTTTGCTTCCATTTCAGTAACTAATTTCAAAAACGTCGTTAAAT
Organism: Eupithecia tripunctaria; assembly: GCA_955876795.1. Lineage (NCBI taxonomy): Eukaryota > Metazoa > Arthropoda > Insecta > Lepidoptera > Geometridae > Eupithecia > Eupithecia tripunctaria. The sequence goes on along the minus strand of OY041609.1, from coordinate 7,561,506 downwards.
CTTTGACAATTTCTAGGCTCGCTCCGCTCGCCGTTTTTATCTTCTTTTCTTTCATTACTCTTACAAATTTTGCAATCGTCGTTTAAAAGTCTTTAAAATGTTCGAGGCTTGCTCCACTCGCTATTTTTTATTTTTTTCTTTGAAACAAAACCAAAGTCACTTAAATTTCTTTTAAATTTTGTAGGCTTGCTTCTGTCTTCATTTTTTTATTAATTTTGACAACGAACTTATTTAGTCAAATATTTCAATATCCAAAAGGGGCCCGTCGCTAAAAATGTGAGAACCACTGACCTAGTGAATAAATTATTTATTTTTAGTCGTTCTTCATAAATAAATGGGGCGGCAAAGCTAACTGGCCCGGGTTGACGAATCTTTAATACGCCTCCTATTGTTGTCTCGCGACAAATTAAAACAAATCTACAATACTTGAACGTCTCAACTAACGGTTTTCAACTTAATTAAAATTGAACTGTCTGTGTCACGACGCGACAACTGCTCGAAAACATAGAACATGGTATGACTGGGATACCGTTTACCTCAATGCCGAATTTCATTAGGACCCGTTTAGCCGATTAGACATGTAAATGTAACAGACAGACTAACAGACATAATTCCTTTAGATATAATAATATTGGTAAGAATACGTCTTTTTTCCCAAACAATAACGCATAATTTTAGCGGCTCGCTCCGCTCGCCGTTATTTACTCGGGTTTTCCCGCCGCCCGCCGCTAAAGTGTCAATAATTGTCGCATTCGCACGCGCTTGCTCGTCAGCGCCGTCGTATCGTATTTTCAACCTTATCTTTCACAAATAAAAAAAACATCCCAATCGCCTCAAAGTCGTTACAATTTTCGCGGCTCGCTCCGCTCGCCGTTTTTATATGGTCTTCACTTCCATTTCAGTAACAAATTTCCCAAACGTCGTTAAATCTCTGACAATTTCTAGGCTCGCTCCGCTCGCCGTTTTTATCTTCTTTTCTTTCATTACTATTAAAAATTTCGCAATAGTCGTTAAAAAATCTTTAAAAAGTTTGAGGATTGCTCCACTCGCCGTTTATTTTTCTGTGAAACAAATTTACCAAGAGTCGCTAAAATTAAGGAAAAAAAAAATAAAAAAATGGAGATAGAAATCTCCATTTTTTAATTTTGGGAACGGACTTATTTAGTCTAATATTTCGATGACCAAAAGGGTCCCTTTTAGTCATCAAAATTTTTGACGGCGTGGGTCGTGACAGCAAGGCTCGCCTCGCTCGCCCTGCTATGCCCCGTAGTTGCATTGCTGCTGGTTACGCTCGCCACAGTGCTACCCCCGCGCGGGGTACAGGTGGGCTCGTGAGCCCGTCCTGTCTAAATCTTGACTTTATGACCCCCCCCTGACGTGACAGCTGGATCCGCCCTTGGATCTGAGACGGTAAAGTCTTCTGGATGAATCTCCTAGGTACATGATTTATAAATTAAATAATGTTGGTACGATTATGCTCACTAAAATAATCCCATAGTTAGGAATTCCTTCCTAAACTAGCCATAAAATATAATTAAATAATTTCTATATAAAAATTATAAGTAAAATCTGCATCATTTGTTATCTTAGTAAGTAGGAAGTTGTAACCAGATTGTAGTCTGTTCAAAAAGAGAAGCGCTGTAGGAACTCAGTTAGGTAGATATGTTTTGTATAATATGAAGTTTGACAAAAACTCTTTAGGATCAACTCTACCGAAGCCGTAACGTGAGCCGAGGGGTGGCGGCGATGACCGGCCATTGGCTCAAAGTTGATTGGTGAAAACGAGTTAGTAAGGCATTTGTTTCTGTTGCGAAGAAATACTAATTTATGGTGTACTGATAATAAAATACCTTGCAACTGGATGATTACAAAATGTGGTGGATAATATCTAACCACCCCATTATTTGGTAAATACACTGAGTTGGCAGCACTGATAATGATAGAATAATCAAAATCTGTCAAAATGACGTTTATTTCTAGTGATGCTCTGGACGAGCGAATCAAAACGATGTTTTAGAAACAGTTTGATTGACGAGATCGACCGAGATGAATACAGAAAAAAAGTGAAACAAAAATGAAATCAAATATAATTTACACGTTAATGTCGGCGTTTGGATATTATATATATATTGATATTATATTATATTTATAAATTATAGTGGTATTTTGTTTATGTATTATAATATATATTATACTAGTTGCGCCCCGCGGCTTCGTACGTGTTGATCCTATGGAAACGTTTAAAGGTGATTTCTATCCCACGCGAACTGATTTATGGGATAAAAAGTAGGCTATGTCTGATTCCAGGATAAAATTTTAGCCAGTTTCGTTTAGTAGTTTCGGCGTGAAAAGGTAACAAACATCCATCCATCCATCCATACATCCATAGTGTGATTATAGTTAGCAAAAGCAGAAAAATCGTCGAATCCGTATTTTCTAGCTAATTTTTGAACGATCATGCATGACTATTCTGAACTGGTCAGGTAGGTAGGTAGGTACTTAGTTTATCGCATTCAAAATGCAAGTTTAACTTACCTACGTAGTACAATGCCACATTTTTTACATATGGCTCTTTTGATTAAGATTTTTTAATAGATACTGTGACACTTTTTATAAGAAGATTTTCCAAGTGTCCAATTCAAACTCAGAAGAAAACTTATACAATATAATTCCTACCTAAAAATTTAAGTTCAGCGGCACAAAATGGTCTCTGCCTCAGCATTGGTTGGTTGGCTCACAACTTACCTGTTTTTTTAATCTCGTAAATTTTCATTGTTATAATGGTTTCCAAATTTATATGAATAAATCGCAATACAATAAACAACGAAATTTGGCAAAAACTAAAACTACATAGCAAGTAAAAATAAACAAGTTCTTTGATCGATGTCTCAAAATCATCGATAATCCAAATCGCAAATTCTCTCGATCTAGGTGTTATTTATCCCAACTCTACCAACTTCGTACTTTGTTGTGTTGTGTTGTGTTGTGGTGTGCTGTGCTGTTGATTTTGTAAAACACAAATTACTACGCTCACCTACTGCAGGATTATGAAATAACATTTTATCTAGAACCTGTGATATAAAATCCGTCAAAATTTGCGGGTTAGACGTGGAACAGTCGCCGGTAACAGCCATGACGCACCTTGATGTAAGTGTACAAGTTTCTTAAGATTGCGAAACTCAATAAAATGTATAATATTATCTTCTAAAACACCGAAACCGAATCTAAGGACTACTTTTTTACAACTGTTACAGGTAAACAGCAGTACTGAGAGTAGCTCTGGCTCTACCTCCGACTCAAGTAGCAGTGAAAGTTCTTCCACCAGCTCTGGCTCAGGGTCTAGTAGCTCTGACTCGGAGTCATCCACCTCTGATCCTCCTGTAGCTCTCAACAACATCCCTATACCAAAATCACCACCTGCTGCAATAGAGGAACCTCAAAATAAAGAAGAACCAAAAAGGCAACTTTCTAAAGCAAAAGTTTCATCATCCAGTGACGATGATGATATACCTAAAATTGAAAGTCCATTACCTCCTCGCAGAAGAACATCAGCCAAACCTAATAAGCAGCCTGCAGCATGCCTGGCAGCCAAAGGTCGAATGACACCAAGAGTACAACTTGGAGGAAATACACCTAAACCAGTGCCCAGAACCATACAGAGAGCAACCAAGGCAGAAACAGCATCTCATAAAAAGAAAAGTATCTTCTCCCCAGACAACAGTTCAGAGTCAGATGCGGACAGCAAATCTCCTAAAAGTTCTAAAGGATCGCAATCACCTAAAAGTAAGAGAAGCTCAAGAAAATCTAGTGAAGAAAATGGCACAATCTCTCCAATAAGAGTGGACAATGAGGACTCTAACTCCAATTCAAAAGACTCTAAATATTCAAAAGATTCAAAGGATTCTAAGGATTCCAAAGACTCAAAGGACTCAAAAGACTCTAAGAGCTCCAAAGATTCTAAAGATTCAAAAGATTCAAAAGTCTCAAAAATTTCAAAGCTCTCAACACTTTCTAGTTACTCTAAAAATTCTTCTAGAGCATCGAGAGAATCTTTGTCAAAGCGAAAGAATGGTAACATGCCAAATGGGCCTCCTCCAAAGAGGTCAATTGAAAGTAAGAGTGCCACATCCTGCTCATCAAGTCAGTCATCTGTGGAATCAGTGTCTTCAGATAGTGATAGTGAGCCTACCTCTAGGAAAGGCTCACTTAGGACAGGCAAGTCCAAACCACCATCTAACTCAAACTCTAATTCTGTCAAGGTAAGTTCAATTCCTCGCTTATTTTAAGTTTCTCTGAAATATTTCTCATTAATACCTAGCCTCCTGCTAGGTTTTTCGATTCGAGATTTTCTTGTAAACATGTCACATAGCTAAACTATTATTTCTGCAAATGGTAGATCTCTATTCTAAGTGGGTGAACTAAGATCTGCACGGACATCTCATATAGTAGTGTATTAACAACTACAACTACCAATAAAATAAGCCAATGGTGTCATGCAGAAGTTGCCGAAACTAGACTAAAAATGATGCCATCCTTATTATTTTGATCAAAGGGACAGGGATAGCAACATTTTTAGTTAAGTTTTTTTCAGAGGTCTTCAACATTCGACTCTACCATAGAGCAACTTGACTCTATGTTGCTCTACGTTGAATGCAACGTAGAGTCAAGTTGCTCTATTAGTTTAGTTAAGTTATGGCGACATCTGGATAGACATCAATATCTGTTAAACACAACATATTCTTTTTTTATGGGAATATCAAACCAATCTAAATTTTCATTTCAAATATTAAAAGTACCATCAAAATAATTGAGGCATAGATATTTTCTAGTATTTTACCCCTTGTTGGGAAAAGTACCCCTCAAAGTGTATCTGTATACCTTACAAGTCTTGTCCACATTGGTTGTAAAATGTTACCTGTAAAAGGAGTATGTTCAAACTGACAGACTTGTAGCAGAGAGGTTTTGCTTGCTTGGTTATTAATTATTAGTATTAGGTATAGACAATATCAATATCTGTAGTATCAGTAAGTAGACAAAGCTTTTGTCTTGGCTACTACCAGATAACTGATATACAGGGTGTAACATGATACATGGATCATTGGTGGCTGGTGGGTAGGAGACCTAGGTACCTAGTGATTTAACCCCCATGTATGTTCTGCAATATTAAGCGGTTCAAAAGTTATTTTGGTAAAATTTTAGTAAAAATCCAATGTCTGTCTAAATCATCAGCATTGCACGGCGGGTCGCAGGAGGAGAATAAACCCTGAAAAAATAATTTGGCTGGTACTAAGGCATCATGTTAAAAAGTCGTAAACAATCTACTACTGTAGACTTCAATCTAGTACTGTAGACTTCTGAATTCCAGCTTGGGAGCACAGGGAAGAGTGGTGACTCCGACTCTCAGAATGGAACTATGACTCGGAAGCTGACGCGATCGCTCTCGGCGCGAGTGTCGCGACTTGCCACGGTATCGCAGCCAGCCAACAGCGACACTGAGTCGGAGAATGAAGACAAGAACCATATTGACAAAATGTATGTGATTATTTTCACTTCTAAGAAATCTTATTTTATCCCAACATAAACTCGACTTCGAGGTGCAGTCAGGTACTCATCGACGTCGAATTTATATTGAAGGTGGAACTAACGTTGGAGTCCGTAGGAATTCCCAGAGATTTTCGACCCGTACATCTCTTGAACTCATGGTGTAGTTGGTTAGCACATTCCGGTACTAAGAGAAGGAGGCAGGTTCAAGTCCCCAGCCAAGTGCATTTTTTTGGGATATCTATACTAATATTATAATGAGGAAAGATTTGATTCTTTGTTTTTATTGGCTCCAAAACTACTGGACTGATTAAAAAAAATCTTTTTTCATTAAAAAACTTACTGTTCAGGGAGTAAGGCTTACACACTATAATAACAAAAACCTTATTTTAACATGTCCTTGGAGAAGCATACAACATTGCTAAATAGTGTCCGAAGACCCGTAGGCTAAGCACGGGGATTGTTCTATTGTGAAAAATAGACAATAATGATATTGCAACATCATAGACTGGGTACATTATAACGAATTCCATATAATTTACACAATCGATGACAGAGTGAGTTAATTTTTCTCTATTCTACCCTACACAACCTTCCCCGAGCTAAGCTGCATTCATTTGGTAGGTATCTCAGGACAGACAGTTTTGGTCAACTAATCAACGTTCGGTCAAATGACTGTTACTTCATACTCTCTCTCTTTGGGGATTTTCAAGTATTATGTAAGCAGATTTATTACATTTATTTACACATGGAGGGTGTGTAAATAAATGTAATAAATCTGCCCTCCCCCCGCCATCTCCATTGTAAGCAAAAATAAGCAAAGCTCTTACCCCCCCTTTGCTTACGTAATCATTTTCATATTACCTACTTAATGTATTGTTTTTTTTATTGATTCATGAGCAGAAGTTATTTTTCTAGAAATAAGAAAATAGACTAAGAAATAACGTACTTACAAAATACTCATTTAGAGTTGCCATTTGTGTAAAACGTAAATAACTACGGATGGGATGACGTAATCATCTTCTAGACCCCCTACCCCTATGTCATCATAAATAAGCAAAGCAAAGACCCCCGCCCCCTATAGTGCTTGCGTAATACTTGAATGGCCCCTTACGTTATGAAAATCAGTTTCAGCAACCACAACAGTAAAAAGAACTACTTGAAAGGCAGAAGCGGTGCCGTCAGTAGATCACCTGCTGTGCCATTACAACCGCTGGAGATGCGTCCGCCTGGCAAGCGGGAGTGCCCTGTCAGAGGATGCGATTCTACCGGCCATCTTGGTATGTATAATGTATGTGGTGTCTGTAACATGGACGTATCCAATTGACGATAATGACGAATTTGGGGGATTAAGGTGGTATTCCCCCAAATAGGTACATAACCGACCTCTTGTGAAGAACTGACAATAGCGTGTTCTTGGGTGGTCAAGACTCTGAAAACGTAGTGTAGAACGCGCCCAGGTTAGATGACGAACTGCAAAGACGGATGGATGCGGCAAAGAGGGAGATATCCTCTGACCGGGCTCGACCCTATCTGGTCCACAGAGCCCGGTGGTCTTTCGACCGACGACGTCAGTTCGTGTCGGGTATTCGTTTATCGTATGGTGTTACTTTCTCTGGCGCCACTATTGACGTTTTTGCTTTGTAGCTCGGCAGTTGTCGCTAGAGATCGCCTACAACGAAAAATAGGTACTGTGTGTTTACCATGAGTTTTCAGTCTATACTCGCTAGCGACTGTAGTAAACTATTGTATGAAAACTGCTAAAGCGCCTCTAGCGGATAATTAGGAACTAATGCGCCGTATGAGTCGCGTAGGCGTATTTACGTTACTACTGTAGTAACGCCAGGCGATCTAACTGTGACAACTAATGGTAGACACACAGGACATTATTAACCTCCGTTGGTAATCTGCTAATAACGTCGATGGATTCCAAAACAGTTCATTATATTATTTAAGACAGTTTAGTCGAAGTTTTTTTGGTATTTCCTTGTGAACGCATGTTTCAATTTAAAGTATAGTACATTGTAGATGCTTGAGAAAGTGCCACATTTATATAGTGTAGTAATGTGTGTAACTCAATAAATACGCTCAAGTGCGATTGGCTCTTTGGAAGATGCCTAAATCATATGGCGGGTTTGGAGTAATATGTTTTTTGTCGTCTGACCTATTATGAAAATATCCATAGCTGATAGGTACTTAAGAAAAAAAACACGCTAGAAATTTATCGTCTTTACCCTCCCGCTTAAAGCGTCAGAAATGAAATTCCATGGAGTTGTTCCTCCAGCATTTAGGTACACCTGCACTGACGGGTTTTCTACCTTATGTTTGGAGTTTAATAAGCAACTTTCTGAGCAGGTGCTATACAGTATTTTTTCTGACGGGGAAAGAAGCCTTTGCCGTGCAGTGTGAGTGAAACAGCAGGCTGATAAAAATAACACTTTCTTACAGGTGGTAAAGCGGAACGTCACTTCACATACGACGCGTGTCCCGTATACCACAACGTGAGCGGCGCGTGGTGCGTGGCGGCGTGCGAGGAACGCGCAGGGGCCAGCGCCGCGCGCCGCCGCGCCACGGCACAGCTGCAGCAGCGGCCGCGGCCCGTGCCCTCACTCGACCAGCGCGCCTACCAGCTCAAAGTGAAGGTACGCAACAGTTACTGTACTGTATAGTCAGCAAAAATTGCGCCTTACCACCACTAGGGTGATTGTTCTGTGAAGTGAATAGTTGCCAATCCCGGCTTGCTCGATATCTTTTGTTTCTGGATAGGCATTACGTTTGGCGATGGTACCTCAACCTCAACCTCAACAGCCTGTGTTGGTCCACTGCTGGACGCAGGCATCCCCCTGATAAGCGCCTTATTGGCGTTTATCTCATGTGGGGTCATGCCCATAATCCCCACGCTGGGAATGCGGCTTGGGGATCGTAGTTCAGTGGTAAAATTGATCTGCAGTGGGCGCTGCAGCCCGCCCCCCGGTGGATATTCCTTAGTCGCCTCTTACGATTTTATCATATTATTACGTTTAACAATAAATTGGTGGCGCTGCTGCCATATTGGCTCGGTGGGAATGCGCTTTAAACGTCAGCAGAATTTGAAACTAAAGCTAGATCAGCGCCTCTAATAAATAGGTAGGTACCTAGTTTATATGTGTACATACTATGGAGGATGAATTACAGAAAACTAAAAGGATGTTTGTTTTTGCAGGATATGCGCTCAAAATGGAAAGGTAGCCAGGAACTTAAAGAAAAAGAGAAACTAACTATGAACGGCGACGATATGAATGATGAGCGGGAACCTGTCTTAGAGGGATTCGCCCCGGATTATGATCTCAGGTAATTAGTAATAGGGTATATGCATGGATTTTTTTTAAGCTATTGCATAGCTTCTATCGCGGGGACAAAATCCAGAAATTCCGTAACGAAAAAACCTTGACGTTTGTCTCTTTAGTTCAGCAACTCGCCTCTAGATGGCATTGCAATAGCTTTACCGCGGCAGTCCCCGAGTGCCACACGTCTTTTTTTATTTTATTTTATCGATTATTTAGTTTAATAAACATAAACGAAAAAAAATTAAGTTATTGAGGTTAAAAAGTATAACTACAGTCACTTTCGGGTGATAAAAACGCTGCCATGTTAGCCCTTGCATTTTGTGACGTCGCATCATAAAGTTCCCTATGTCAACTCAAAGTCTAAATTTCATGGCCATACAAAAATATTCCAGTATGACGTCACGCTTCAGGTGCCAATAGCGTTGCGTTTAGACATTTTGCGGTTGAGATTTAAAATATCTACTTTTCAATGATTAAATTTCACAGTCAAACATTATTAAATACAAAAATAAATATACAGATATATTTCTATATCAATAGAGAATACGTAAAAAAAATATTAGCTTTTTTGAAGTCAAAAACAGAATGAATAAAGACGATTTCATAATAGACCTGACGACTAAAAGATTCTTATTAGTCCGCTAGTTAGATTATTAGAAGATAAGAAAAAATACGTGTCCGATATCTTCTGAAAGTCTAATTGACGGACTAATTAGAGTTTTTTAGTCGTCAGGTCTATTGATAACACTTCGGTAAAAAACTACAAAGTGCTTGGTTTGTGAGCTTGGTTTCGATTACTGCAATGAGCCGTCCAAATTAATCCCAATCCTAGTCCTAGTGGACTTCTTTCTATAACGATGGCACAGAGAATCGAAGTAAGATTTGATCTATTTTATTTATTATATTTTATTTTGCTTTATTTTGAGAACAAACAGTTTTACCCACTTTAGGAATAAACTTAGATACTAACTTTTAACAATTTATATGTCCTCGCATGTAGAAGCTAAAAGGTTGCTTGCTTGCGGAGAAGGAGTGAAAAAAATAATGATTATAAAAACAATAAAAAAAACAAAAACAGCCCTGTCCTTTTAACAAAAAATGTACCTAGATGAAGGTAAACAATGAATAAACTTACAAATAGAAGGTAAACAATGAGTGAAGTTACAAATAACAGAACTTTAAATAACTAGATACCAATAATCGAAAAAAAATTATACACACAAGACAGGGACTGAATGATAATATATAAAATAAAAATAAATAATGCTATCCACACAGCGTCAAGTTAATTAGAGCTTGTGCTATAGATATTAGATGGCTATTATACATAATAAAACACATTACATACATATATTTTTATAAATAGAAATACAGTGTTTGCAGATCGTACAATCATTTTTCCTAAGCTGCGAGAAAGTTTATTTATCGCAAATGTATATTGATTGCAGGTTATTTAGAGAAGCACAAGCATTGGCTGCAATTAAAATTGAAGAAGAATTAGGGGACTTACCTACAGATAGAGGGACAAGGTAAGTTACAACTTACCTTAGATTTTGTTTTGTTTTAGTTTAGTATGCTGAGTGTAGTATATGACTACTATATGTCATACTATTTATATTATATAATATTTACTACAAAGTTTGCGTTAAATCTACTTTCTATGAAAATGTGACAGCGCGTTAACTGCGTTAACTACGTTAAACTCTGCGGCCGTGTGAGCCGCAGGGGCGCGTCAATGTGCGTCTTTGGCCATAATTAAGGTGCTAGAGTCTGTTGAGATTGAGTTGAGATGAAGCGAAGAGTCGTGGGAATGTAGGGCGCGCGTGTACCAATTTACAACTTTTGTTGGGTTGACAACACTGCTCTGTCATTGCAGGACGACTAAAAGTGTTAGTTCACCGAAACGCTACGACTCTTCTCTTTTTGAACAGTCTAACAGTATAACAGTCGATGGCAGTTCACACTCAGCACTCTGTACGCTGAGTGAGAACTGCCATGTTTATTACAAAGTTTGCGTTACTTACTTTCCTATGGTGATGTGAAAGTTATGTGAACTGCCCGCTTGGAGCGCTGTCTCATTTCCATAGAAAATATTATAACGCAAATTTTGTACTAAACAGTAGGGCAGTTCACACACAGCATACCTTGCTTGATTCCTTGTCAAACACAGGTTTTACGAAAGAGTCCGCCAAGGAAGCGTACTGCGCCTTGTTTTATTCAACATCTATATAGAGGAGATAAAGATTTCCTTAAACAACATCCATACATAAGTTAAATGGACAAGCTCACTACAAGCGGACATAAGAACCATTTCACTTTTTGGAAGAGAGACCGAGAGAAGGGATCAGAACCCCGAGTTCGGTTACTCGATAGTATCGTCTCGACGACGTTGAAACGTCCCATTTTTGTATGGGATTTGCGTTGTTCTGTGTCTACGCGAAACCAAAGCCCTGGTTTCGTCTATCGATCTCTCTTCCAGGAGTGGAATGTTACTTAGGTCCAGTGTCGGATCTTTATATTTTATTTATTGAGCTATTTAATTAAACCTTTGATTTCTATTCTATTTAGTTGAAAAACTTTATAAAGCACGCTTAAAAATGTCTCCTTGCAGATACGTAGTCATGGGCAAATTCATGATGGAAGTATGGTACCAATCTCCATACCCTGGCGAGGCATCCCGCGTCCCAAGACTGTTCGTGTGTGAATTCTGTCTCAACCACCACAGATCGGCCGCTGGCGCCTCGAGGCATCGAGCTAAATGTGTATGGAGACATCCGCCGGGCGATGAGGTTTGTGCATTGTACTTAGGTACCTTCTGTACGTTAATGTAGTCCTGGTACTTTCAAATAACGGGTGATTTTTTTGAGGTTAGGATTTTCAAGCATTAGTATTTGACAGATCACGCGGGATTTCAGACATGGTGTCAAAGAGAAAGATGCTCAGTATGCTTTGAAATTTCATCATGAATAGACTTACTAACGAGCAACGCTTGCAAATCATTGAATTTTATTACCAAAATCAGTGTTCGGTTCGAAATGTGTTTCGCGCTTTACGCCCGATTTATGGTCTACATAATCGACCAAGTGAGCAAACAATTAATGCGATTGTGACCAAGTTTCGCACTCAGTTTACTTTATTGGACATTAAACCAACCACACGAATGCGTACAGTGCGTACAGAAGAGAATATTGCGTCTGTTTCTGAGAGTGTTGCTGAAGACCGTGAAATGTCGATTCGTCGCCGTTCGCAGCAATTGGGTTTGTGTTATTCGACCACATGGAAGATTTTACGCAAAGATCTTGGTGTAAAACCGTATAAAATACAGCTCCTGCAAGAACTGAAGCCGAACGATCTGCCACAACGTCGAATTTTCAGTGAATGGGCCCTAGAAAAGTTGGCAGAAAATCCGCTTTTTTATCGACAAATTTTGTTCAGCGATGAGGCTCATTTCTGGTTGAATGGCTACGTAAATAAGCAAAATTGCCGCATTTGGAGTGAAGAGCAACCAGAAGCCGTTCAAGAACTGCCCTTGCATCCCGAAAAATGCACTGTTTGGTGTGGTTTGTACGCTGGTGGAATCATTGGACCGTATTTTTTCAAAGATGCTGTTGGACGCAACGTTACGGTGAATGGCGATCGCTATCGTTCGATGCTAACAAACTTTTTGTTGCCAAAAAATGGAAGAACTGAACTTTGTTGACATGTGGTTTCAACAAGATGGCGCTACATGCCACACAGCTCGCGATTCTATGGCCATTTTGAGGGAAAATTTCGGAGAACAATTCATCTCAAGAAATGGACCGGTAAGTTGGCCACCAAGATCATGCGATTTGACGCCTTTAGACTATTTTTTGTGGGGCTACGTCAAGTCTAAAGTCTACAGAAATAAGCCAGCAATTATTCCAGCTTTGGAAGACAACATTTCCGAAGAAATTCGGCCGAAATGCTCGAAAAAGTTGCCAAAAACTGGACTTTCCGAATGGACCACCTAAGACGCAGCCGCGGTCAACATTTAAATGAAATTATCTTCTAAAAGTAAATGTCATGGACCAATCTAACGTTTCAAATAAAGAACCGATGAGATTTTGCAAATTTTATGCGTTTTTTTTGAAAAAAAAGTTCTCAAGCTCTTAAAAAATCACCCTTTAGATATTGCCAGTGTGGATTGTCTTGCATTATTTATTTATGTTTTACTGAACTAAAGTTATTGTGAATTTCCCATTCAGTGTTGCTAACGTTTTAGGACGTTAAGTACCGAGGCGTGACGTCTTCTTGAGAAGAGACGGCGATTTGGCAAACGTAGTGTAGGATGCCCTCCGGCCAGGTAGAATGACGACCTGCGAAAGACTGCAGACAGATGCTGGATGCGGCAAGCAAGGCTATGTCCAGCTGTGGAATAATATAGGCTAATGATGATGAATTGACATGGAGTTAGCATATATTTTTACTAATTACTATATTGTTTCCCAGGTATACAGAAAAGACAACCTCAGCGTATGGCAAGTTGATGGAAGAAAGCACAAGCAGTATTGCCAGCAACTCTGTCTTCTCGCCAAATTCTTCCTCGATCACAAAACATTATACTACGACGTCGAGCCGTTTTTGTTCTACGTGATGACGTGCGCTGATGACGAGGGTTGCCATGTGGTCGGCTACTTCAGTAAGGTAAGCTGTTTTATACTGCTTTGTGTTAATGAATTCCTGGTGATTTCAAGACATTATACTACGATGTTGAGCCATTTTGTTCTGCGTGATGACCTGTGCCGATGAAGAGTGGTGTTATATGATTGGGGACAGTAAGGTAAACTGTTTGATACCGCTATGTGTTCATTATTTCCTGGTACCTGATTTGAATAAAGGAAAAAAAATGTAAGGGCTTTTAAACACGGACTGGGACAGCCAGTCGTCGACTGCGGTCGACGGGCAACTTGCTCGCCGTGTCGTCTTGAGACGTGCAGATCGTGTATAAGGGCGCTAAGTCTTACAGAATCGCAATAAGGTTGATTTACACAGACTTTATTGGTCTTTATAAAAACAAAGTGGTCTTCAAGTCTTCAAAGCTATATGTCATGTGGTTGTTACCTACATGACATACAGCTTTGCAAAATTTATGTCCGGTAGAGACGATTGAAAGAGATAAACGAAAATACGAAAAGCACTTCGTCGCTGTCTCAACTGTAATGCTGAAAACCAGCTGTCCCTTTCGCTTGCCTTAACTGAAATACGATGAATCTCTACGTAGGTAACGTAACATGGTTAGTGAGAGAGAGTGAAATAGATCTTGCCGGTTCATCTGAGCGCGCCAGTGAGACTTATGGCAAAGTGTGTGAATATGACCTCGTCTCCTGTGATAATCTTCTAATTTTATGGCCTGTTGTGGTTCGTATGGAATAGAATGTCTTGATCGTCGCACCTAATGAAGGTTTTATGATTGCTTCTTGCCGTAAAGATACCTCGTAATAATGCTTGAAAATTGCAACCTTAAAAAAATTAAGTACCGCAAAGTTAATTTGAAATTGGTTTTACATTCTAAATAATGTTGTACCTATACCGTGTCCATTTTGAATGAGGCATAAACGTAAATAAACCGCCCATACTTAACCTAAAATTCACTTTGTTGGCGCGTCCTTTTATACGTAATTTACATTACTTGTCGATTTTAGATCCTCCCTTCAATAAAAATTGCTTACAATTATATCTGAAACTCGACGCCAAGCAAGTGAGATTTTGTAATTTGTGTCGTATTTTGTTTACTAACATGCTCCATTCAACGTGGACAGACCATAGGTACCTAGTTTAGTTTTGGAAAGGTTCTTTAGAGTTATAAATAAGTATAAATGTCTAAACAGCAAAAATCTTTTGGAATTATAACACTCAGTATTTATTTATTTATATTCAGTCAGCACTGTCCCACTGGTCTACCAGGTTAAAACAAAATTGTTGCATTTATTAAGGCGCATACACGAGTGAAAGTGGCGCCCCTAACTCTATTTTATCTTATTATTACGTTCAACACAGGAAATTTCAAATAAGTTCTTAATTGATGTCTCTGTAATAGATTTTATTTTGTTAAGCTTAGGCAGAGATACGAAGTTGCCCGTTTTGGTAGTAATAGATACCACAAACTGAACGATGGATTTTTAAAATCCATCGTTCAGTTTGTGACGATCTGCCTGGTTGCCGACGCAGGAGGTTGCGGGTTCGATTCCCGCCTCGGAACAAATTTGTGTACGATCTGCAGAAATTTGTTCAGGGCGTTCTGGATGTTTTTCTATGTATAATAAAAAATATCTATCTATGTAGTGTATTATGTATATCAGTTATCTAGTACCCATAACACAAGCTCTGCTTAGCTTGGAGCTAGATAATGCTGTGTGAATTGTCCAAAAAAAAACCCTGTGTTCAACGTTATAATATGATAAAATAGGTGGCACTGCCCATATTGGCTCGGGTGTGTGCCTTAAGTACCTACTGGTACTAGTTATTGTGAACACGATTCCTTTCGCGTGCGCTTATAAAAAACGAGAACTACCTGTTCGACGAATTAAGGAACCAGCTATATACATACAGGTTGTCCTCTTTTCAAACGTTGAGTACAACAAAGTTTGCCATATGAAAAGAGGGAGTAAATGGAACCAAATGCAATAATTTGGCGTCGTTTTTACCCCTCAAAAGCCTCTCGTCTATTTTAAAGATTTTTTTAAGAATTTTAGTTTTTTTTCGAAATTTGAACCATTTCGTACTTTAACTCGATTATTACTAAATATAATATTATAAAGAGGAAAGATTTCATTGTTTGTTTGTATGGAGCATAGGCTCGGAAACTACTACCGATTAAAAAAATCATTTCATCATTAAAAAGCTTACTTTTCAGGGAGTTACATAGGCTATATTATATCCTGAAATTCCCACGGGAACGGTTACTACGCGGGTAGAACCGCGAGGCGCTGCTAGTTACTAAATAAAAAGGTTTACAATCTCTTTTATTTACATCTATCATGTTAGCCCTTACTAACAAAATCAATAATTACGTGACATCTGTGTAAATAAAGCCGCAACGGCCATACAAAGTGTTGAAAAGTGAAAATTTAAAATTGAGAGTACAACTTTGGATTAAATTTAGAAACAAAACTTAGCATGCCTGTGATCTTTGTTTCTACAGTTCATGGCCATTCTAACGGAATGCCAAATGTGTCAAAGTGCCAATAAAACATAACAAAATAAGTGTTTGGTTCCACCTATCCCTAGATTTCATACGGCAAGTTGTAAGAAACATCCTGTGTAAGTCTTTAATCAGCGTGTCCCAAAAATACATCTTTAAACACAAACATACAATATAAAAGGTAATTAAATCGCTGAGTGACGCGTCGCCAGTTGGAAGGTCGTTGACCGGGTGGGCCACGCCTCCGAAATGCACCCCCCTTGCGTGTGGTTGCTACTATTAATATTGCGAATGCGAAATTTAGAAGGTTCCAGATAAATAAGTACTTAAATCAGCTTGAGATGCCTAAAATCTACTAATATAACTTCTGTAGCATACTATGGGTTGCATTGTTGTATACCAAATGAAGAGTTGCTTTGAAGATAAATCTTGGAAAGGGATATTTTGGGTATCCCTTTCCATAGCTTTTGACGATTATCTTATAGGTCACCAAAGAAAAACCTTATATAGTTTGGTTTACTCAGTGTCCGTACACGGTTACCTAAAGAATCCAAGATATTTTATGTAAACATGGGCATTACGTATGTAGACTAATCTAAAAAATATATATAACAAAAACTGAAAACAGCTAGGTAACAGCAAGGTTACCACAAAAACAAAAATTCCAACAGTGCATAATTGCACACACGCTGCGGAAAAGGTGTGTTTTTAAACGTACGAGCGACTTACGTATAAAATGATGAATGAAAACTGTTGAACCATATTTTTTAACTTCTGAATTTGGATCTTTTTTTCCGATAATGCCGTGTCGTAAAATATTTTCCACCAATATTTATTTTGTTATGTAACCCCTTGGTTTACAATAAAGTATTATTAGATTTTAGAACCGAATAGTGAAAGTTTTTTGCAAATAATAATAAGTACCAAGTACAAATAATAGTGATGTTTTTCACTTAAATCGGGTTTTCCTAAAAAAGTTCACTTGATTCGTGAAACAAAATAAACCAATTTAGGTACCTACTTAATTATAGTGTTGCTATTTATTACTGTTGAAACAACAGCTAAGGGAGTGCTAGGGTTATTGCCAGACAGGGTTACCAACTCAGTACTGAAAAGCGGCTTAATTGTGAAAATGGCTAATTCTTCAAAGGGACTTTCCTTTTTATGCAGAGTTGCCTGAATGAAATGTCCAGAATTTAAAAGTAGAGGGACGTGTTTATTTCAATATTTATGACATCTCCGCAAATACTCGTATGTGAAGGCGCTCTTTTCTCAAATGTATCCTACCTAAGGTCCTTGCGTGAGGTAAACATTTGAAACATCACCTCCTCAAAACAAGTAGATATATACATAATCAGTCAGGAAAAAAGAGTTCTTCCAAAAGTTTCGCGTTATCGGTTAATCTAGCGAAAATGCGATGGCTGGCATCACCGCGAAACACGACCCTTGTAAGGACTTTTGAAGGGTAAAAAACTAAATTGGCAATTTAGCGTGATGAATAAATGAACAAATAACCACATAATAAAATAGTTATTATGTTGATATCTTTACGTTGTGTCTAGAGACTAGAGGTACAATGAATGGATTTTATAAGTTACTAGCTGCGCCACGCGGCTTCGCACGCCTTTTTCCACGGGAACTGATTTATGGCATAAAAAGTAGCCAATGTGTTATTCCAGGCCTAACAGTAGCTGTATGCAAAATATCAGCCCGATCCATTCAGTAGTTTTTGCGTGAAAGAGCAACAAACATGTATGTACATGTTTACAAACTTTCGCGTTTATAATATTAGTAGGATAGATATAGATTTAATTTATTTTGCGTAATGTAATAAAGCTGAGATCTCAATTGGAAAAGAACCGTCCAAGTGTTTATTCTAGCTTAGACAAAAAAAGTCTACATGCTAAAAGGGGCTGATTGAAATGCTAACGACGACGCCCAAATTGACTTTTACCCTCTCGCATATCCATCGTGCTGTCCCCACTCTGCGGTTTTGGATATATTTTCCGACGGGGAATAAATCAATACTTTTATTTGCGTATCTGCAAATTGATTCACCGTATAGTACCGGAGCATTTTTGGTTTTCTGCTATCACAGTAAACATATTTTATCACTTTTGACATAGACAAAGACATATACAAGTTATGAATTGCTACGGAATTTTAACAAAAATGTGCTCGCCTCATTTTTCTGTGTGCATTTACTGCGTAACTTAAAAAAGTTTTATGCACTTACTTTTCTCCTGTTTCTTGTGTGTGATACCAATAAAGTAGGTAGGCGCTTCAGTATATCGAAATCATACTTTCACAGTTTTTTCAAACAATGTCATACCTTTATACGATCAAAAAACATTCAGGAAAGTTGTCACGTGAATGCCCAACTTAACAAACAACGTCGTAGAACCTAACTGCTACGCCGTAGCAACGTGAACTACGTCACGTAGCTCGTAGCACCGCCGTAGCACGTGTCGAGCATACAGCTGTAGTCGAGAGTTTACTACGAAAGTTCTGTAGAGTGTTTAACGTGTGGCTTAGGTCGTATGTATTTACATACCTATGTATGGATGGATGCTGGTTTAGTAGTGTTGGTTTCTCTTTTATGTAACGTTTTTAATAAGAACGTATTCAATTTAACTTGCACAATTTCAATACTTATTAATTTGAGTGAGAGATATGTATATCGCGACTTTATTACCTCGAAAAGTCAAAATATTCAAACGGCTCAAGCGTTTTTGATAAATGAGGTGCTACTAAATTTTGTAGGTCTTGGCCGGTCATCGCACCTTATTTGCCTAAAAAATCCGGATCGTGTTTTTTTAATGTGTAAAAGTTCACGGATACAGCCCTGAACAAAGACAAAGTTCCTCTAATAATTATATTGTTCCAACGGTCTATCAAAAGTGCGTTCAGAAGTAAATTGAGTAATTAAATTTGTGTCGGCTTATTAATAATGCGCGCAGTTCAGACGAGCCCTAAACAAGCCAGACGCCCTCCGCAGACAGCGTCATCGATCGTTCATACACCGTAGACTGTAAAATTGCCATCTAACGTGTAGGTACGGTTATACGGTGGCTCTCAATGTTTGGCAGGACCACCGAATGTTCTGAACGCTTTCGCGGAGCCCGTGTTCGTTTAACCTAACCTATATAGTAGGTTATATCTATCGATTAATAAAAGAGTCTCTTATTTTCCGATCTTTAGTGGAATGGAATCTTTTTATCGATCTTTAGTGGGCTGATAAGAGTTTTATACATATATAAAGTAGTATCGCTCAGCGGAAAGTTATAAGACGCAAAATTAAGGGCTGGATGCTGGATGTAACTAGAATATTATAGATAATAGGATAGCTGCGCCCCGCGGCTTCGCACGCCTATCCCACGGAAACTGATTTATGGGATAAAAAGCCTATGTGTAATTCTAGGCCTGGAAATACCTGTATGAAAAATTTTAGCCCGATCCGTTCAGTAGTTTTTGCGTGAAAGAGCAACAAACATGTTTACATACATGTTTACAAACTTTCGCGTGTATAATATTAGTAGGATAGAGCTGTTCAAAGTCGATAGTCGCAACATCAATGTTTGCATTGTTTTTATAGAGCAACATTTTTAGATTTCAGATTTTATTTGAACTAGAATGTGTCAGTTTTTGCGCGAGATTTTGCACTAGTTCTCGCGCCTGATTTATCAAACTTTGTCATGGTTCGTTCTCGTTTCTTACCTTGCTTTGGAAAGGGCTGGGTAGTTTGTATCCTAGGATTGGACTTAACCCCAAAGTTTGAGAAACAATGAGTTCAAACTAAACGGGTGGCGAGACGGCGGGGTCAATAGTCGTTGCTTTTGTCTGTCCGGTGTGTGGGAAGATTAATAAAAGTTTTCACTATTGTGACCATTTTCTTCATACACAATCACTATTAAATGTAAGGCTAGAACCACACTATTGTGGCGTGTTTAAAGTGGCGCGTCAGAAGCATTTTCAGTTTTATGCATTTAGTGTGTTATAGAAACACATTATACTGTAATAATGTCTCCATGAAACCGATATGATTCTGATGCGCACACACCACAATAGTGTGTTTCTAGCTAAACACTATGATTCAGGTAAAATAGGCTAAGTCTACTTAGTCTTTCAATTGTCGCTTAGTTTTTAAGTTGTCTAATTGTAAATAGTTTCTTTTAGATTTAAGTGTGAAATAAAGTGTTTTCTATTCTATTCTTCTTCGTAGGCTGCAAACGTATTAAACGGTACTTACTTTTCTATGGGGACGGGCCGTAAAAATTAATTAAAATAATATTAAATGTGTTTGTTACGCTTTCACGCAAATAGATAAGAATTTATAATAACGCTCATGTATTCTACATACCATCTTGCGCGATTAAAAATGATATTCTCCTGGTTAGTAGTGGGTGAATTTAAATGCATACCTAATTGTAATGTACACTTGAATGGAGTAGCTTCTTTAAGCTAGCATAGCATTGGTAAAATAGTGAACAAAATCAACTAGTCCGAAGCGCCCCCCAATGTCCCGGCTCATCTGTCAAATGCAAACACTTTGTCTACTGCAATAAAGCTTCAATTCGCCCTTTGTGCCCGAATCTTCACATTCGGTAGGTACAGACTATTGTTGGAATAATAAAATAACAGCTATAGTATAGGTTGAGATGATACTACAGTACGAACTACGATATGCGAAGCGTTTGTGTTTCGACATAACACGCCCTAAATGTGCAACAAACGCGCATTTTCCACTTAGGCCACGTTCTTTTACTAAATTTATCTACATGCAAACATAAGAAGGTCAAACACCGGGATTGTTGTCCAGGGTGACACGATAAATGTCCACATCATCATCGAATGCGTAAAATATTTGAAATAAATTCCACGAACTTCAATAATTAACGCAATGTATTACTATGTGATATCATTTGTGTCTATTCTACCTAAGACGACAAAGCCGATGCTTGGTTTACTGACATACATTTCACTGTTATACATAAAACGCAAATTCACAGAATGTCTTTGGGGCATACTTGTAAACATGTGCCTCAAAAAAAGGTTGAGCACCTTTTTCACACAGAAAGGGGCTCAACCTTTTTTTGAGGCTAAAGCATTTATTTTCCTACCCCTCTGTGACTGGATCTCTGCCTAATTCTCTCTCTGCGGTGCAGACGATCTCGAAGCGACTCACGTTCGTCCGCAAAGTGACAATATACCGATGTAAACACGACCGCGACTCGTCTAGACGTCTTGCCGCCGGCAACGGTGTAAATCCAAACTTGCGTGTTTCATAATAGCCTCCAGCGAATCATTCCACGATTATTTCGATAATAGATTGTATCAACTCTTATCTGTATCATCTAAAAGGGAGATGCATTCGAGGTAGATGGATAGGGCTTTGATGTCCTTTTGGCGTCACATCATATCCAGAATACAGATTTACAGAGTTCGCGATATAGGTTGTGGTCTATCATGTGTCCTCAGCTTCATAAGGCCCCGAAAGAAGCACTTTGATGGATCTTTATAAGAACAACTAGCTGTGGCCGGCGGCTTCACTCGCGTAGAAATTTTAGAAATTTGCACACCCCCAGAATAGGTGGTTTGGTAAAAATAAAAAAAAAACGTAATAATGAAACACGTTTTTTTTTACCT
Organism: Eupithecia tripunctaria; assembly: GCA_955876795.1. Classification (NCBI taxonomy): domain Eukaryota; kingdom Metazoa; phylum Arthropoda; class Insecta; order Lepidoptera; family Geometridae; genus Eupithecia; species Eupithecia tripunctaria. Next base: position 7,539,831 of record OY041609.1, on the reverse strand, counting down.
TCTTTTTATACTAGGTTTTGAGTGAATCGATTGAGAACTAAGGAATAATAATTTCCATAGCATTGACCCCCGTGGTTCCTCGGTGGTACCACACCACGGGGGTTATTCGCAACGTCTCACGTGAGACGTGCTCATTCTTAACGTCTCACGAAAAGTATTCCCAACGTCTCACGTAAGTCGAGCGAGTGTCGATTTTACAATTACATCATTGATATAGCCCATAGAGGTTAATAATGTGTTATTCTGGAACCTTAATTATCTATACCCCAAATTTTACTCGGAGATACGTTGTAACAGACATTCACAAAAACTGTCGCATTTATAATATTAGTAGGATTCGGTGATGCATTCTGTTCAACTTTATTGGTTTACTCTTCGCAAGCCAGCAAAGCTCTTAATCCGCATGATTTCTTACGTACGTATACAATCATACTCATATTTTAGCCAACATACATTACATACACACAATTCATGAATCACTCTGTCCATTGGTGGAATCCGTATCCATATCCGAAAATCCGCGTGGATGTTTTTGTGTTTACCTCGTTCTGACAGACTGACGGGACGGGCGAATTTATTTTATAATATGTGTAGGTAGTGATTATTTAAGCAAGTCACATTTTCAGAATCTAAATGTCTCAAAGATTATAAACACATCGTGCGTGTCGTCTTTTCGCCCACGTCGACCTTTAATTTTAACCTGTAGGTAAGGTATATCTCAAACTGTCTACAAGAACGTTTATAATTAGCAAAGTTTCCCCTTCAAAAATCACTGTCTAGTCGAACACAACTTTCGCGCGCAGTGAGAGAGACAATATGTAATTCGTTTTATGTTTAGCCATGGTAAACTCACCCCTAGCTTACAAGCTTAAATACAGCACGAAATTTTGTATACATTATGATTGATTTCTATAATACAAATAGATCATACAAAAAGATAGATACAATTTATTTCTATGATTTAATTGTAATTTTCTTTTTCAAAAAAGTAAATTTTGGTTAGTAATACCCGTCTTCACCTTCGATCATCGCGCAAATGAACGAAATAATAAATAAATACTACAAAGTTCTGGGAATTTTCAAAGAATTTTCTAAGCATATTTCCCGCAGTGAATTTCATCCGCAAGTGTTCGTAAATAAAAACAGTTTCCGGATTAAATAAGCAAGTAAATAAACCCCGGGGAAAGTTTCCGATATCCGGCACGTTTGTCGTTTCTGCAAAAGAGCTTACGAAACGAGTGCGATAGTAGTAGAACTCGGAAACATTTATTTTCTTATTTATACTTTCTATTTGTTACCAGATTTAAAGTCTCGTAGTTAGCAGAAAACACGTTTTGGGGAAACAAACAAGTCGTGGCTTAATCAAGTATTGCCACATTTGCCACGTGGCTAGTCCAAAACATGCTTGTATATTTTGTAAGAATAAAAGTTTTTTTGAATCCAGGAGACTTTCATAGGTTTCTGAACGGCAAATATTAGGACAGTAAGGTGGATGTAGGAAAGGGTAGTTAGCAGAAAACACGTTTTGGGGAAACAAACAAGTCGTGGCTTAATCAAGTATTGCCACATTTGCCACGTGGCTAGTCCAAAACATGCTTGTATATTTTGTAAGAAAAACGTTTTTTTGAGTCCAGGAGACTTTCATAGGTTTCTGAACGGCAAATATTAGGAAAGTAAGATGGATGTAGGAAAGGTACAACTTGTGAACTGATTGTGTAGGTATCTATATACATATTTGAAAAACCATGCCATTATCACCATTTATTATTTATTTATATCTTCTTAGCCTTTTGTATTTTGCAGCGCAATCACACTTAGCTCTTTACACCCTTTCTCATAAGAAAACTAGATAAACACTAACATATCAGATAATCAATAACAGGAATATTGATACATCGTCATATCCTTTGTAAACACCAAATCCAGACATTGTTTTGATTACCTCACAAATTCACAATACATTCGTTGTAGGGCCTTAGGGTTTATTTTTAACGATTCGGGAAGTGCCCACCCCATTCCACCCTGTCTGGTTCGATGACCTGATGCTGCAGCCAGACCTTATAGATACACTTATGTACAGTTTGGTTTATGGGCGAATTTGTTTTTGGTTGTTCTCGAGTCATCGTCTTTGTTCTAGCTCTAAGCTAGGCTAGGCTTATGCCATAACACTGTAACCATGGGTTTGTAGAAAGTATGTTTTGGACGAAGTTAAATGCGAAATGAAGAGAACAAATGGAGCTGGAAAAGCTAAATGATTGACGAACTTCTCAACGGCTATACGTACGGACGCGAAACAAATGTGTGTAGTCTTTATATGTATAATGTTTTTTTTGTGTAATGATTTGCATGATAATTGTTGTAAACTTAACAAATAGCTAAGATGTCTAACACAGAAGGAGGATCCCAGTTCCGGGGGTGTCATCGGTTCGATGACCTGTGCTGCTCCCCTCCCCTTCTCTACATTTAAGGTGCAAGTTGTAAAGTTCACATTAGTTGCCAGACGTCTGGCTCTTTGAAGTTTGATCTGTTTAATGGCGTGCTGATTTAAATGTTTTCACCAAAATTGTTTTAGGGTTAGATAAATCTCCTGTAGTAATCTACTTGGATGAGATTGGCGCAAAACCGCGTGGAGTGGCACAACAGTTTTGAGGCCTATACACAGCTGAGGGCGAAATCGGGTTGCGGATGATGATTATGATGAGGTACTCTGCTCATTACGGATGGATGGAGGTGTATCGGTGCTTGTTGTTCCTTCATTGACGACCTCTGTGGCGCGGTGGGCGAAGGTCCGCCTGCGACGCAGGAGGTTGCGCGTTCGATTTCCGCCTCGGGACGAATGTTTGTACGATCTGCAGATATTTGTTCAGGGCGTTCTGGGTGTTTTATATGTATAATAGAGAAATATCTATCTGTGTAGTGTATTGTATTATGGTATATATACCATAAAACAAGCTCTGCTTAGCTGGCGTCTAGATAATGCTGTGTTATTTGTCCTACATCATTATTATTATTATTATTCGTTTGGTCATTTTGAGTTCAGTGGCATTTTCGCTCGAACATACGAAATGAAGGTGTTTTGAAAACTTTTGAAAAATGAGAAAGGTTAACACCATCGCTTTTTCAATAGAGATTCCAAGAATCTTACGATCTTAAACTTCAGTTGGTTAGTGACCAATTCAATAACGTATTTAAATAATGGAGCGCCCGTAGGGGCATGACTGACATTGACCTATCAAACACGGACTCGTCAAAGTCACCTGAGAGATAGATGAGCATTTCTCATACGATTTCGTCAACGAGCAATACGGAAAAAGCCATATTTTCTTTGTATTTGGGAGATTGTAGCAGTAAAATTCTTCTTTCTCACCAGATGGAAGATCTTATTAAAGAAGTAAATCGTCTATGGCGTAAAAGCCTTATTAACACACATTCTGATTTCACATGCCAGTATGTTTGGTCCGCCATTTCTCAAATAAAATAATAAATTTTCAAGTGTTAGCACATATCACAACTTCACACTTATCAGCTTTATCTCATCATTATGCAAAATTGTAGAAGACGCTATTTTAAAACCTTTAAAATCATTATAAGTATACAGAACCTTGAATTGCTCTTGACTGACCTCTGGTCGTTCTGTATTAGACGCTTATTATTGAACTAGTTTCTGCACACAGCTTCGTACGAATTGTTGCTATGGAAACGTTTTAAGGTTATTTCTATCTTTGGGCAACGCATTTCTGGGATATAAAGTAGGCTATTATGCTTGATTCCAGGTTACAAACATCCATAAATGCAAACTTTCGGATTTAAAATATTACTGTGATTTTTTACTCGGAATCCGCTTTGCATACGTTTGCTTTTTTTGGATATCTATAAATATCACAGCCAGTTTGGCTACCATAATATTATTATTGACTACTTAGTAAAATTCTTGAATTTATAAGCTTTTCGTGGATTTTCTCAATTGAAATGGTTTGCGCCGGATTATTATAGGTTTTATACCCGTACACGCTTTTTGTATTCAAATTTTAATTATTTTGCGGGGATAAAGTTCAAAGAACAGTTGTGTGAATTTAGTGAAAGCGAACATGGGTAAAAAAGGTGTCAGTACGAAGATGTCGAGAGTTATGGACAGAGAAGAGTGGAAGAAAAATTCACTCTTAAAGTGGGAAAATAACATGAAGAAGATTGTGAACGTAACCAAACAATATCCTAATTTTAAATGTACTTTCTTATATTATCTATCACCTCAACAGCTTGTATTGGTCCACTACTGGACGCAGGCCTCCCCTGAAAAGCGACTTACTGGCTTTCTTGTTTTCTCATTGGGGGCATATAATCTCTACATTCCCCACACATGCAGGCTTTCCTTTTGTGCGCCAGTCGGGCGACCCAAATACAGGTGGAAGGATATCAACCCCATCCACACCCACAGAAAAGCTGAACCGAAGCTGTCAGTCACCAAAGGTCCCGCGCCGATACTTAAAAGGAGCTGGGCTGGTTAGGGTCTGTCTAGGCCGGGATGTAATGCACAATACACTCATATGCGAGATGTCCGTGCAGATCTCAGTTACTTAGAATTAGAATTAGGTGGAAGGACGAAGTGGAGAGGGACTTTCGTCCACCTAAATTTTAATAGCAAATCAATATTTTGTTTCGCAGGAAAAGAACTCGTTCCAGAACTACAACGTTTCCTGCATACTGACGCTACCTCCCTACCAGAGGCAAGGCTACGGAAGATTGCTTATAGATTTCAGTAAGTGACCTCTTTTACTTCACTGTTATTTTGATAACTTAACGTAAACTTCATGTGAAAAACGCTGAGTAAGTCGAATTGGAGTGATATCAGAGTTCTTCCTATAGGTACTTGTGTATTCGTTTACTAAAATTAAAAAGTTTTCGATTCCTTTCGTACATTAAGCGCGTTGCAGTGCCTTTAGCCTACCGGGTAGAGAGTATATTTTTTCGAAGTTTGACAGCGATTGAATAGTTTCATTAGTTCTCGATCATAGTTTTTGAATGGTTTTGTTCTGAGAGATTTGATCAAGGATATTTTTACTGTATTTGTCTTATTCTATTCTGTACGTTTACGGTAGAAGTTAGTATTGAGGTCACGAAACTTTTCTCAAAAGAGAAAAGTTTTCGTGATTATGCACACCACAATCACACTAATATTATAAATGCGAAAGTTTGTATGGATGGATGTATGGATGAAAGTTTGGATGGATGGATGAATGGATGATTACCTCTTCGAGCCAAAACAACTGAACGGATCGGGCTGAAATTTCGCATACAGATAATTCTAATCCTGGAATCAAACATAGACTTTTTATCCCGTAAATCAGTTCCAGTGGGATGGAAATCACCTTTAAACGTTTCCATGAGAGGAATTCCAGGAACAAAGCGTGCAGCTAGTGTCTCATACTAAGCCTTAGGGATACTTTTTTTATTAAAAGTTATAATTAACTTTTTGTTTCAAATAATCCGCCATGGTTTATGAAATAAATCCCTCATTTCACATCCAACAGATAGGCATCAGATGAAAAACGCACACGCTTAATATAAACAGCGTCTACTTGGACTACTTCCGACCATCATTTCCATAATTCCAAACCAGTACGCAACAGAGTGTGCAAATTCTTTTCGAACACTAACTACTCAGTAGACAAAAGCACACTGCGTGACCTGTCAAATCGATATATCCTGCTAAATCTGAACACGGTGGACGGTAAAGCACACATATCTAACGCGTTCGCATAATATGCACAAGTACGAGTAAATCTGTGTAGATGGATAGGTATTTGTAAAGGGGACTGTCCGGCTAGACAGTTGTAGTTGTATGGATAAGGGTGACTTCTATCTGTTCATAATGCTACGTTAACTAGTCTATATAAGAATTAAGACTGGAAAAACTTGATTTTAATATTTTTTATAAGAGACATTAACAAGAAAAGGTTTAAATTTTTGGTTTCTTAGAATGTTAAATAGATTTTTCGAAACTTCGTCACTTCTGGCAATCATCAACTTCCCTTCTCTTCAATTCTTTCTTCCTACCAAATTCCTATAATTGCGTATTGCGTATTTTTCGCTTCCATGTGTATTGTTGCCAACCTACAACATGAACATTATTTGTTTCTATGCACCTCTAACGACATGAAGTTCTACAAAATACTTTTTCCAGATACCTTTTTATAAGAGCCCCGTTATCCGAACTAAATTCTCAAGACACGCGAACATTCGCAATCTCCTTGGACCAGACTGGCTATTAATGTCGGCGATATACTAATTTTTACAAATCGCCTCCTGTTACCTGCGTGCGTTCGGTCAATATTAGGAATCACGGGGTTAAGGAACGGCTGGTTCACTGTGGAGACTTCTACAACTTTATAAAGGAATATCTTACTTCTGACGTCAGCGATTAGAACAAAAGCAGGTGAAAGAGCCCTATAACCTCTAGAGGTTATCGATGGAGGTGCTTTAAATAGTGAGAAAATTTATTAGCCCCGAAAACAGCGTATAGCTGCACTATAAAGCGGAATCAGAGTCTACGAGTGTATTGTATAACTTTTATTTATATAAGTCAGCCTTGCTAGAGCATGACAGACGCTGAAATTAAAGTTTTTGATAATCTAAGCCCTTTCTCTCAATTTCATCAAATTAAACACTTCTTACTGCAATTTTATTTAAGCTTTATTTTATTTAAGCACGTCAAAGAAAACATTTGAGCTGTAACTAATATATTTTTATATTAATATATTATAGTAAATTCGCTGAATACACAAACTCAAGTAATCAAGATAAACTGATCTAGTAGTTAGTACTCTCTTCAATGACTAAGTTCAGTCAGATTGACCTAGCGGGTTACAGTGACCTATGCCCCGGGCCAGGGGTTTGTTTTGTCCCCTTGTGGAGGCAAGGGGTCGTCGCGAGGAAGGGCGTCGACCCTGCCAGACCGATCGATGTGGTGCAGCTATGGAACGCCGTCTAGACCCCCCCTACCCTTTAGGGGGGACTTACCCCTCGGGGACGTAAACTGTAAATTCTAAACTCCAAATAATTCCTTTATAATAATTTTATAGGTGCTAAGATTGATTACCTTTGCATTGTTGTCTTATGTTTGATCAGTGCGTGAAAGTTTATAAAAACCATTATTTTTAGTAGATAATATCAAATCCCGTTGCTAAACCATTTAGCCATGAAGCAGAATAAATTGCAACAACGCAAGAAACACCATGGTTTCTTTATTTTTATTTCCGTTGAAGGGTTGAATAGGAATACCTTCTGCGTTGAGGTAGGTCACGAACGACTCACACTTGCGTGTAGACATTTTTATGGCACGGCTGTTGCCCTCTGAATAGTCAGCGAGCTAAGTCAACAAAGGTCACTTCTAAAGGCGTTCCCTCACCGCAGGCATTCGTCTGTAATGTAACATCAACATTCCAACATTCGTTTGCGATTTTACGTTGCAGTAGCGCTCTATAATTGACGAGCATTCGCCTGTAATGTAGCAATCGAACAAGATTCAATGTTCAGCAATCTGCTGTTGACGATTCGGTTGTTTACAATTTCAGACGACGACGCGGCTATCATAACATAACTTAACTGACTGCGCACTGTAATATAATGCTCGCCATCACTGTCCATTTCAATGTTCGAATTTGTATCTTAATGTGGGTTTACACCAAACGAACAAAAAGCTAGAGCTAGTACAAGAGCATTATGTTTTGATATTTTAGTGTACACGAAAGTCGTTCGAAACTCGTTTTCAGCGCGTGCCGTTTACATCAAGCGAGCAACATTCTTAGGATATTCCGAAGAATCTTTGTAAACTTATACAGAACAACGAAAGAATGCTCTACGTGTATTTACACTAAATGAATTTCATGGAGTGGGCATAGAATGAGCATTCGCTCGTCTAATGTAAAACAGCGAATGCTCGCGATCCGGGAGCGCCTTAAAACTAACTCGTATAATGCGTTGATGACGCGATTGGAGTGTTAGTAAAGTTTATGGCAAACATAAACCTTATACTCATGTTTTGATGGAAAAAGGTAAACATATCAAAGGTGCGCTACGCACTCAATTTAATTAAATACCTCGTTGCGGTCCTCGTCAAGTTGGCGTGGTAGGTAGGTATCGGCTAGTATTGTCATCGATTGTCATGATGCATAGAATCTTGGTGGTTGATCTCCCACCGCGGGACAAATCAATGGATAATAATAAAGTGTTAAAATTTCCCAACAGGCTACCTCCTAACAAAAGTGGAAGGCAAAGTAGGCTCTCCAGAAACACCGCTCTCAGACCTCGGGCTCATCTCCTACCGATCGTATTGGAAAGAGGCCCTACTCAAACGTCTTTGTTCTGCGCCCGGCCCTGCGCTATGCATCCGAGATCTCAGCAAAGATCTGGCGATAGCCTCCTCTGATATCGTGTCCACGCTACAGGAGAGAGGGCTGATGAAGTACTGGAAGGGCAAACATATTGTGCTGAAGAAACAGGTCAGTGGAAATTGTCGAGGTGGAGGATTGTGATTTTGAGGTAGGTAAGAATAGCAGGGTGCTCTGCGTATGTGACAAACGACGCGACGACTCCTATTCAAATAGGTGTCGTCGCTTGCGTCACAGAAGCAATGATTCAAACGTACACATTTTATTTGAGTGACAGCACACGTTGACAGTTTGAGTTCAAAATACGCATCTTGGCGCATCTCGTTTCGTTTGTTACTTAAGTAGGAGGATGCTAAAGTTCAAAGGATATCCCCATACGTCCCAGCTGAACATGCCTCCCCCAAACAATGGACATTATGCCATATGCACCACGCTTGGCAGGCTGATGAGTGTCCGCAGTAGAAGTGTTAAAATAGTGCTGCCCTTCCTCATCTTTCCTGCATTCCCTAGTTCGACTCTGATGACATTCATCGGGCTGTGAAGAGGACAATGATTACGTCACGCTCAGAAGTAATTATGTAATGCCCTTATTTGTTTACCAGGAGGTCCTAGAAGAAGTGTCTCGCCGCGCGGCGCGTGCCCGCTGCGTGGACGCCGCGTACCTGCGCTGGTGGGGCGGTACTCCGCAGCCGCCCCGCTGACGCCGCGCCAATCGCGCCGCGCGCGCGACCCGCCGGCCCGATGGCAGTGCTGCCAGGTCGCTATAGACACTACAGTGAGTCTCAGTGTACTAATAGTCCTGAAAGTGTTTCGAGTGCCCGCTGCGTAGACGCTGCATAGACGCTGCGTCTGCGTGCCGACCCAGACACAGGTCGCTATAGACACTACAGTGAGTTACTGGGACAAGTTGACAATCTCTACTTATAGTTAATTCATAGCTGAAAATAGTGATAAAAACACTTCTTGAAATATAAGGATTTTACCCTACTGGTATAGTACGCTCATAGTTTATCTAAGTTAATGTTAGTTAGTGGTTGCAGAAAGAGCTATAATAGTGACGATCTTCTCAATTTAGCATATAAGTAGGTAAAGGACACATAGTTACTAATGTAAATAAAGAATCAGACTGATCTTCAAAACGTTTGAAGAGTCGTTTCGGTGCGTTTTTGGTGCAAAGCGCGAGTGGGAGCGGTTTTGGTCGTTTTTCAAAGGAGTTTTCCTTGCCGCCGCGCTCAATACTTTAATTGAAAATTAACAAAATCCACTTCTAAATATGTTTATTATTTACGCAAGACCAGGCGTGTATGTAATAGAACTTCTACTAATGTCTAAGGTTTAGTTTAATCATGCTAATATTTTTCGAGATGTCGCGTCCTGAAATCGTACTTACAAGCTGGCATTGCCAACAGCAATATCAACGTGAATGGCTGTAACTTTAAATATATATTTTATTTCTTAGCTTCGTTAGCAGTGTTTTGTGTTATTTAGCTGACTTAAGACGGGTATCATAAACGGTCAGCAAATTAAATGTTTTGGTCAGCAGAATCAAACAAGTGTTTTTTTTTCTCAAGTATTGCAGATGATTTATATTTCACAGCCGGCCAAAACATACCATGCTGTCCAAATAGTTTTTAGCAGATTTATCCAGCTGACCGAATATTAAAAATATTTAACTCGTTCTAATTATACATTTTACTGGTTTAAATAATCCGCAACGTTATTTTTTTCGTAAAAACGTTACTTACTTGTAAACAGTTTAGTGGTTTCGTTAATTTGGTGAAGCTGATACTATATACAAAAATAACCTATTAAAAGAATTTATTCTAACTTGCAGAAGATAATATACATAACAAAATTTTTACAAAGAATGCTAAATTACTAAGGACAATTATATACAAGATTCAGTTTAATTGATTGGTACACGAAAATATACCTACAGAATGTAGTAAAATATAATAAAACACACAAACACAGTTAAAAATAAAAAGAGTCCATTTATAATAATGAATATTGAACTCTTGAACTGTCTAATATTTTAGAACGGCTTCACTGATATTCTTAAATCAATGTCTAAGGCCCGTATTATGAAAGCTTACTCAGTTATCGATCTATGCTTGAGCATAAAAGATGCTATAGAAAAGCTCTACTAAAGCATAGCTCGATGACTAAGCAAGCTTTCATAATACGGGCCTAAGAAACACGAATGAGACACATTTCGAATAAAAAGCCAAATCAAAATGAGTTCATTCGTTTGACATTCGCTACGTTGAATTGCCACAGACACATTGACGTATATCACAATAATACCACCTCTCATTAAGGGAGGGGGTTATAAACACAACAACGCAAACACCAACCACGAATAGATAAATTAATTACACAAAGTACAATGGGTGGCCTTATCGGTTAGAAACAATATTTTCCATATAATAGGCCTGACGACTCAAAAATTGTAATTTGTCCGTCAGAAGATTTTGGACACGTATTTTTTCACATATTTTTCTTTTGTCAATCAAACAAAAAATTGCAAAAAAGCGCGTCATTGTTTGGGAGAGATAGTGACGTCACGGCTCAGTAAAAAGTGTGACACTGTTGACTGAGCCGTGACGTCACGCCTCCGTCACGCGGAACATTAACTGGCTATATCTTGAATGTGCAAAAAACGAAGAAAATTGAATCGCGTTGTGATACCGTCAGTGTCGTGTGTCGTGATCGAGTTGCGTTCGATAATGAAACCGATTGTAGTGGTAACGTTCGTAGCAAAATACTGAAAAAGAGGGTAGATCGATATATCTACCAATTATAACTCACTCGCAAGACATTCAGTTATTCCGTGATCATGGCGCATGAAACTGTGCCGAAATATTAGATAGCTCAAAATTCTAATCATGGTAAATATCCCGTTGTAAATAACTTTAGTATTAATAACCATGATGGATTTAAAAGTTTTATGGCTTTATCTTCATCATTTTTTAATTAATCGACTAAAGAAAAAATAAGCGTCCAATATGTTCTGATAATCTAACTTGACGGACTAATTAGAATTTTTTTATCGTCAGGCCTATTTTAGATGGAGATAATTTAAAATGTAAGATAAGCAATATATGTAAGTAGGGGTAAAATTAAGAATTACACCTTATTATGTAAATTTCTAGATAGAAAATGTAGTCTAAATCTTATAATTAGCGAAGGACAGGGCATTAAGTTTATTGAGCTTTATTGCCTTTTGTTTATTTATTTATTTATACATTGATCGATTATTCATTCATTGATTATTTTACATGAATAATTTTGCTATATTGCATTCAATGCTTTTATTTTAATGTAATTTACCAAAACTATGATGGAAATTATGACGTTTTAAATTTACTTTATTTATAAATACTTACGACAACGTGAGTACAACTCGTGCCCTGCCAGTTTAGAAAGTTTAATGAATCTAATGAAGAAAAATAATGTAATTAAATGCATGAATTTATTTTGTAATATTTATTTAAATTTGACTGTAAATATGTTTAGAATAATAGATTAATGGCAATTGTACATAAGACAAATGAATTATGACTACGAATGTTATTTGTTGTTTTATAATATTTTATACACCTAGAGATAATTAAAAGACAAGCAATATGTTATTGTTGATAAGTTGTGATAAGTTGGAAAGTTATTATCTTACACAGAAGTAAACCTAAAATATTAACTGGGATCGGTCACGTGACCGATCTAATTTATTTATTATTACAAATTGTAATGGTCTATAGCAAAAAATTTACTAAAGTTAGTAAACTAAATTGAACAATAAACAATGAAATAGCTAAATCTAATAAAAAATAATGACAGTTTTGTAATATATTCAGGTTTGTTAATTATTTATTATTAAAATTTATAAAATAAGGAAGTGGGATTAAACGTGTTATCACACTAATATTATAAAGGCGAAAGTCTGAAATAAATGTTGATAAGTAACCAACAACAATTAAACAAAATATATGCAGATCTATTTGTGAATTATTTACCAAAAAGATTCAGCACTCAATTAGTTTTTTTCAGTATTGTATTAAGTTTATCAGTAATCTGGCATCCACAACACAAGCTCTGTTTGAGGTTGAAAGATGCTACTTGTATTGTCCAGCTTTATTTATTATTCATTTATTTATTCAATAGTTAGAAAAAAATATGATTCAGATAAACTCAAAACTGTTATTTATATGTATTTATAATTGTTTAAATTTTATTAAAGCATGTCCCTAATGTACAAATAAATAACTGAGGAACTACTTTTAAAGATATCTTTCATTTATTTACCTCAAGACATTAACAATGAAATTTAGGTATCTATTATGTTTTTAAATAACATACAACGTTGAAATGTTAATACCCTTTAACATAATAATGTTAAAGGTAGAGTCATCGACATTAATATAGTGGAGCATTTTCTCAATTTTGCTGGCAGCTCTGTCTATACTAATATTATAAAAAGGAAAGATTTGATTGTTTGTTTGTATTGAATAGGCTCCGAAACTACAGGACCGATAAAAAAAATGGTTTTACCATTAAAAAGCTTACTTTTCAGGGAGTGACATAGGCTATATTTTATCACGTAATTCCACGGGAACGGGAAACGCGGGTGAAACCGCTAGGCGCTACTAGTTAGGAATAAACATATAACGCAGTAGGTACCTACTTTATCAGTTCATTTGTTGAAAATAGGGCTCTGAAAAACAGGCACAAGGATGGGGCCTCTGTCTATACGATTCGCAAGACCGTTTCTACATGGTTACAACGTCATCAAGGTCTTTCACCTATGGTGAATGAACAAGAACTTCTAGGGATCTGCATAGATGATAGGCGCATAGCAAGACAGATAAGGCTGGCGCATAGCAAGACAGATAAGGCATCGCAAGGCCGGCCAATACATTTTCCAGATGAACAAAATTTCTTAGACTGGTGGCGGCGCCGGGCCACCACTATTACCATATATTCACAAGGAAATTTATTTTATAAATTGTAAATGAAATTCAATTACACAATTATATTTTTAAATGTGCGCTGTGAAGAGGTTTTCCTGATAGGTACTAATTTATCGATTAAACAAATTTAAATCTAATGTTTAAAGTACAATCAAATCAGAAATGTGTTTTACAGTGATCTGCGATATTTATTTTTAATGTACTTACGATAGAGTTAAAATGGTTTTTTCTAAGACAGAGGTGGAACCAAACCTGCTTAAAATTTACATAGCAAGACCACGAAGATTTTCCAACATAGTTGGAAAATCTTCTCTAGAACCGAAAATTCAGCGGGCAAATTCGAATGTCTAGCGGGCCTGAATTTGGCCGGCCTTGTTATAACGTATTCAGTGTGAGAGGCAGTATTATACCATCATCCGATATGTAGATATTGGATTTTAATCGTTGTCGTAAATGTAGGTTTTTCGGGTTTTCAAACTGCAAGGCATTCACAATGAAATGTTAGCTTAATTACCTACCTATACAGATTCATGTAATTTTACCATGAAGTAATTCTGCGCCGTTCATGGAGAACCCTAAAGGGCTCAGCACATAAGAACATGCAAGACCGCTGCCGCATAGGATATCAAAAAGCATTCAAATATGCTAAACTTAAACTCATCTTTCGATACGTTTTACAGTGACATAATTTCCTACGACAAACTTCAAGTGAGGGCCCACTCTGATAAATAATAATAAATACCTAATGTTTTTCAATTCACACATCATTATCTGCTATCTTCAATATAAACAGCATCTAAAAATTACGAGCGCAAGCCTATATTTACATGCACATTTATGTGCTGTGCGACTGAAGTCCAGATCAGCGCCTTAAAGTTATCCAATTTTCTAGCATAACAAGCCAAGCACATAACACGCTGTTATACTATCAGGCCATTAGCCACGTCCATACCTTTTATCAGCATAATTGCCTCTGACGTCAGTTTCACGTGTGCCAATGACCTCTCTTCGACCAAGGTCTAATTTTTAGACCATTTTTTTTCACGATACATCGGTGACCTTGTTGGTACAAGCGAATTTAAATGATATGACATTCGTTGTCGTGATTAATTCTGTTTATTGCCTAGTTGGTGCCAGTGGTCTGAGTCGGGTTGAAACGCCCGTAGCTTGTGGACTCTTGCGTTCCGATCGCGACTCACAAATTTTGCTAATCAATCGCTTTACTAAGACAATGGTAGAGTCTGTTCAAAAAGAGAAGAGCCGTGGGAATTGAGGGCGCGGGTGTGCCAAATGACAACTTTTGTTGAGTTGACCACACTGCTCTGTCATTGCTTTACGACTAAAAGTGTTAGTTCACCGAAAAGCTACGACTCTTCTCTTTTTGAACAAACTCTATCGTCGCAGGATCGTTTAGAGATGAAAGAAACTCTAGATAGTGCGGGCGGTGTTGTATGCATGGAGAGAATGATAGAATAGTTTCAACTTTGATAATTGTTTGACACGCATCCCTATTTATTGATTTTATTCATTATCCCGATTATCAAGGTGTCCTTTTTTCGACCGTGCAATAAATTGTCGTCCATTATTGTGACCCGTTTTTTCATCAAAAGTAAAAGCCATAATGCTTCATTCTGAGACGATATTATTGTTATTGCGAATTGATGAAGCAATTGATTTAGTGAGTTCAGATTAAAAAAATACAAATGACATCCGAAAAACTTAAATCAAAATCTCTACGACACTCGTACCACGCGTTAATTGAGAAAAGGTAAAAGGAGATAGTCGAAACTACATTCAAATTGAGTGACGAATCATTTTCTAATAGTTTGACAAATGTGTCACCAAAATCAGAACCCACAAAACTGATAAGAGTGCCACAGTTATGGTATCTTTAAGTTGGATTATTGTTACTTTCTTAAACTAATGCCGCGTACACATCTACGCAACGCGCCTGCAATGCAATGCGAATGCTCCATTCGCAAGCGTGGGCGTGCTGCGTGCCCAAACTGAAAATATACCTACCTACGAACATTTTATGGAGTCCTATGACATGCCTATGACGTGCGTCAATTTTAACATCATCCCCCCAAGGGAGTACACTACAGTGGGTCCCTCGCCTTTTACAAGTTAACTTTCAATGACCTCAGGGGTTTTATTATCCTTTAATTCAGCATGAAACTTCGAGACTTAAACGCGCCTGGCAACAGGCGAAGGTTGGTTAGACCTTAGGGCACAGAATAGCGAATATCTTAGGGTTGAAAAAACATGAGGTCATAGGCTTGTCCTTGGTAGAGGCATTGTCTTCTCAATGTGAGTCGGTGTGCTCACCCTACGCCCTTTGTAAGGTGACATCTACCTACTGTTTGTAAGATTTTTCCTTTGTGTAGAGTGGACAACTTATTTTACCTTAAGATAAGATTAAAAGAAGATGGTAAGTATTCTTCGTACCCACTAACTAGCTTAGAGATAGAATTAAAATAGCGTTTAACCATAGGTTGAATGTTATCCCTTGCTATTAGGTACCGCTTACATGGGATACCTATACCTATCCTAGAAACTGGATAGGTAAAGTTGGATGGATGCTTCCATCCTAAACTATAAATTCGAAAGTATCTTTGTCTGTTTGTAACCTTCTCACGCCTAAACGGTTAAACGGAGTTTAATACAAACATTGGGTGTCAGTCAACCTTATAAACCTCCTCCGTTGTTAGTCAGTTGAAAACTTAGGTAAATGGTATCCCGGGGCGGACAATGCTACTAGAAAAGCGCGCGCGAAGCCATGGGCAGCTACTAGTAACATTTGAACGGCTGCACAGATTTTGATCAAACATGCTAAGAGCACTCTAAATGAAGTCAACTTAAAAAAAGTACAATAAAAATTAAAGGGTAAACCACCCTCTTAGAAGAACTGAATGCTATAATACATGGTGGCGCATTTATGTCGGTCAATATGGAAAAGTCTGAAACTATAAGACATACGAAGATCTCTTCTTAGGAACCATGTCATCGATTTTAGTAACAAAAAAAACTGCATTCACAAGTATACTTATTTGAAAAAAAAAACTTGTACTCAGCTCGGGAATCGAACCCGGACGTTTTGAAAAATAAAACTAACACTATTTATATTTAGATATCGGTTGTGTATGTCTGTTACTATGAAGCATGGTGTTATACACCACTATTTAGTGAGATTCATTTTAAATATTAGAAGTAGATACTAAATATAGTTACTTCGTAAAAAGTATGATTTATGGTTTTAGGTTTTAGTAAAGGAAATCGTTTTCAATAAGATAATTTTGGTCTTTGAATTTCGCCAATGAGATAAATGAGCTCACAAAAGGTCTTTAGGCCATTCACTGCCCTTCGTCGCTTATTTAAAAGTCGTATTCGTAGAAATAATTAGGCTTGGTATCAATCTGACTTTCAAAGGACCCCAGTGGAGTTAAATTAGATATACTTATCTAGGCCAATACCTGCTAGGAAGGAAATAAAATAAGGCTTATTTAGGAATCCCTGTTTTGAAATAACGAATGTATGTTTGTTTCTCTTTCACGCAATAACTACTGAACGGAGCGTGCTGAAATTTTACATACAGGTAGTTCTAGGCCTGGAATAACACAGGTTTTTTATCCCATAAATCAGTTCCCGTGGGATAGTGTGAAGCCGCAGGGCGCAGCTAGTTAGGATATATGTATTCCCATCACGTAGCTTACCATCTCAAAGCGATTTTATTTGTCGGCTTAAATGTCAAAGTATAGTCGGCGCGATACATGAGAAACGGTTTCAATGTGGGGTATTATGGACCTATTCAGTAAAATAGGTAATTGGATTGCTGAAAAATAATGATACCTATGCCTAGTGAAACGAAACACGTGTTTTTCGAAAAGATAATTCGGATTATTTACTTTAAGATTTTTTATTTCCTTTAGACATAAACAGGACTAATGGAAAAGTTACAAAATTTTAATTACCTCCAATTGAAACTAAATAAAGAATAGAATCTAAGATAATAATCTTTCTAAGGTAGGGTAAAGTAAAGTAGTGCGAACAAGAAACCTTTACGGTAATGTCAACGGCTTGTACTTATTTCGTTATTAGGTTTCGAGTTAAAGCGAAAATCGTCCCAAGCTTTTTCCTCTAGCTAAATTAGCTAATCTGATATTTTTAAGGAGGCATATCTACAAATATAATGCTTTTCAAAGTTACTCATAACGGGTGCGTCTAGATTCAGTAACTTTATAACATGCTTTGTTTCTTAATGTACACGCACCATATTAGTAGGTAAGTACTTACCTATGTAATTTGAGTGGCGTCAATAGACCCTACCAAGAAAACGGTAAATACACATCGTAAGTTAGAAAACAATAATAAAAAGAGAACATGCAATAGTGCAATTTTATGGCGTGTACCATTTTTTCTATCGATCACTCATGGTTCCGGAAAGAAGTGGGCAAATAGACCGTTGTGTATGGCTCCAACCAACGTGATGTTACAGTCTACTTGTCAGGCACTTGTAAGCAAGATGAGAAAATGATGCAGTTTTTTAATCGAAGATACTAGTTAAAAAACTTGCAAAAGTTGTCCTAATTACAATGCTTGAGGATTGATTGCCGTAGCATATTCTTTAGTTGATTGATAAATTAATTGGACGTGAAATTATTAAATATTATATAGGTATATATATAAACTTTTATTTGATAGGACTGACGGAAATTGGATAAAGTCAAAAAGTGGGTACTAAACGGGCGAATTAACATGACACCTGATTTTAACAAAAACTTAAAAAAAAAACAAATAACAGCAAGAGAGCGGAGGATGTATCAAGCTCCGAGCCCAGGTGCCATGTTAATTTGCCCGGGATATATCTACTCTACTTCAAGCCTTTCCGAGTTTTCCATTGATTTATTCAAAACGCAGATGAGGTACTGGTTGCTCGAAAGTGGCAACTTCAAATTGTGTAAAATTGTGTTCTCCCACATCAGTCACCGTCTGACCGGGGCGGCACGGGCGGTCGTGATTCGCGTGAAATATTGTTGTCTCAGTCTCACTTCGGTCCTAGATACGTCTTTCCGTCTTTGTTCTTCTTTCTATTGCACAGGACTGGAAATATAACTGTGAGCGTATGTGTTTGCGTGTAGTTGTAACACATGCCAATTTTTGAGTAAGCGCCTGGGAGAACGTAACCTATCTTCCCTTTTTAAATCAATGTAGTTTTCATATTTATTGTTCTATTCGTCCAAACATCTAATTCTGTTTGGATGATTAGATGGACGGATGTCACCTCTTCACGCTACTACTGAACGTATCGGTCAGGGATTTTGCATGCCTAGATGAAGGTTAATAGTTCAGTAGTTATAGACCCGAATTAGCTTATATTTACATATATCATGGAAAACGCCGGCTGATTAGTCTGATAGCTTCTGGGAAATAAAGCTTTAAATTAAATACCTAGGTAGAGCAGGTACCTACCTACTGGGCAGTTTGCTTGGTACGGAATGATTCTTCTGATCAGATACTTATGATGACTTCAGTAATTGCTTATCTAATCTACCACTGAAAACAATGACAATATCGAGGGTTTTGTAATCGTTTTGTGATTTCATGAGTAAGTTTCAATTCAAGGGTTCTTCGAAGCGTAGAGTACACAGTTACTCTACCCTTAGTTTCTGATATCTGTGACTCTACCTATACCTACCACAACTTGCACTTCGCTACCCTGAGGCTGGCTTTTCTGGAATCCTATGTCCCAGTGCTTACAAATCTTGGTTTACGATCCACGATCAAACTAAAGAGACGACGAAAAAAACCGCGTCTCATTTCAACGGTCGCCTTTGAGCTTGACATTGACATAGAATCATTTTCCTGCAGCCCAATTCGCATTCAGAGTCACTCGGGACAAAAGGCTCGTAGGCTCCGCGCCCGCCGCCATCAGCCTAAAATCATTCAGCGCCCAAAGTTGGTGAATGTCATGACTGGGGGTGCGGGGTTCGGTGCGCGGGGGTATGCGGCGGGAGATTGGCGAGGAGGCTTCCGCGGGCGGGGTCGCTGACCTCGCCCCCCGCGCCGCGCCCTGCCAATGTCAGGGCCGGTGCATGGGCGCTCAGCTGACGTCTGGCGGCGCGCGGGGGCCGAGCGCCGGCCACGGGCTGCAGTCGCGTCTCGAGACCGAACTCAGTCGCACGCGCGCCCTCGCGCCGTACACACACTCGCGCTATTTATAGGAGAATCAGCGGCGGTGGCGGTGCGCGCTACTCGGGCCCCGGGGCTGTTCTAACGAGTCAGGTACCTGAAGTAGCGCGCGCTGCTGCCGGCCCGATCACCAGCTCCCGTGCTGCTGAGGAGCTGTTCCGACAGACCGCCGCACGCCCATTGTACTTCATCAGGTGCTCTGGTGTTCATGTATCCAGGCGCTTGTTGGAGTACACTTACCGTGTCGGCGGTTTTCTACTCTGCGCGATGGTGACAACACGTGGTGTAGTGAGCACGTGGTCGCGGCGGCGGAGGTGAGTGCTGGACCGCAGACAAAGGCCTGGTGACTCAGCGTGCAGCCCCCACGCCCACCCTGCGAGCGCCCTCGCTGCCGGCCCACACGCTTGCATTGGTCATCGAACTCCTTGCCGAATCGTCCGAACAAAAGCAGCTAAAACTGGTTTCGCACATTATTTTTCGCCAGCAGCCGCTTGACGCCCGACGAGGCCCGACACCGCCGACGCCGTTTTCCTGTACGATTCTTATTGGCCTGTCTGGAACTTGTGGTTTTTGATGACTATTTTCAGAGTACCTACCTAATCGTCACGGCGGCTAAAACACCCAATTTAGTCAGTCGTGGAGGCAATTGTGCCTATTGTGACCGTCCTTCTGACAGAGGAGACTGAAATGTTCGAGAACAAAGCGTGCATGGAGTCGAAACGGTTTCTTTATTGTTTGAGTCGTAACGAGGCTTTTTTATGTTTGTTAGACTAAATCAGCGTGACGTCAGGTGTAGTGTAGGTAGGTACGCTGATCTTTTCCGGCCTAGTCATTACCAAGGTGATTTCAAAACTTTATTGCCTTACTTTCAAGAAACCGGCGGCAGACGACGACGCCCGCCGGCCAATAACTCCGCAGCGCCGCCGCTAAAGGCATCATTGCGTGCTGTTCGCGAAAACATATCTCTGGCGCGATATGAAATGCAAACAGCCAATAAAAATACAAGTCTCGGGTGGATGACTCACAGGAATGCGTCTAATTATTGAAGTGAACGCAAACAATCTTCGTGTTAGATTTCAAATTAAAGAGAAATCATTAGCTCACTTGTCGTTAATCAAAAATTTAAGTAGATTTGTTGAAACTGGACCTAAGTCTTTATTTATTTTCAGCGCTGAATAGTTTCGGTTTTAGTGTACGTTCAGTAGACGCTGAAATGGCAGAAAAGTTCATTGCTGAGTTCAGCTCAAAATGTTAAATGAAAATTTCAAATAAACTTGCTTCTAACGTTGATTAAACACCAAGAAAAAACAAAGCAATAGTTGAGGCATGCGTAAACTAAAACCAAAAAGATTTACAAAACTTGAAGTCGTTTCTGTGCTCTGAGCAATGGGTACACTGACTCATGACTCACGGTCAGCACACGACAGATCAGATACGTCTCAATAAACGGTTTCCAACAAGATTGAAATAGTTTTTTACATTATCGACGCGCGATTGATATTAGTTGTTATGGGTTTTTTAATTTACGGTTGTGAAGGCATTTATATTGTTGATTTTGTACAAAATCAGTATGACATACCGCGACTTGTCGCATTTGGTTCGCATCTAAATTCATAAAAACAAATATTTCAACAAAGCCGCGCGGTAAATAGTACATTGTTACCCAAGGGATGAAAGTAACTCATTTAGTCCCGAGACGGGGATGGGCGCCCGAGCGTAGCGAGGGCGCTAATAGTTCGAGGGACTAAATGTTACTTTCACCCGAAGTAAACACTGTGCTTTTCATTACGAATACAAGGAAAGTAAAAATAAAAATATGAATGAGCTGATGCAAAATTTAGTAAAATCCATCATTTTGCCTTTTGAGAACGATGCAAGTCTCTCAAAATCCTTTAATGTTCATTGTGTGTTGTCTTTAACATATAATACACGCTCCATAATGTTGACGGTTTGTAAGTCTTTGAGAAATTGTTAAAATATATTAACAAAACGTTTTCCTCTAACGATTTCTCTACATATTTTCTCAGCTCGCCATTTCATAAAATCATTGTACGATTTTAGGTACCTTCATTTTGATTTAGTTGGTAAAAGGTTTTTCACTACTTTAGCCTCTTCTTTTATAAAATCAGGCGTTAAATCTATCTATCTATCTTAAATCTATCTATAAATCAATGTCTGAACTTATTGTAATAATCACACAAAATTCTACAACTCGAAAAATCATACGAAGATAGGATTGACGTTTTTCCGCTATTTTTCTTAGGCATAGAAAATCCTCTTTATAGAGATGGCAGAATAGCCAAGGTAGTTTTTTCTACCATTAATTTGTATCATTTAAAAATGGTAAATATTTTCTGAAATCTATGGTATTTTAGTGAAATTGTTAAAAGTAAATCATAGTATGAACATTTTACTTCTAAGTTATTTCAATTTTACATCACGCTGTAATTAGGTTACTGTATGAATTGCGTCAAACCAGACGCACAAGCTATCTCCCAAGGAGTTGAAATTGGGAGCTGTATAGAAAGTTCGAATGCACGGTTCCATGAAATTGTGAGGTGACAGCTGTCACTACTTGCCAAGTATTACTTTCATCCCGCTTCCCAGGCAACTTCCGACCTACTTTCCGAGTATGAGTAATGAAAATTACATTTTCTGTGGGCTGGTGATTACCTATACAAAATCGGGCAATTAGCAACTTCGTCGGTTAACTTTGACTAAAGACTTCATCGACTGAGATTTTGTTTAATGTGTGACAACTTCTATCAAAATGTCAGTTAAAATGTTAACTCAATTATCTTGAAGAAGCCATGTAATAGTTAACGTTTTTTTCCAGAAGTTTTAATACGTCAAAGTTAACTGACTTAGCGGCTAATTGTCCTATTAGTTATTTTTTGATAACTAGTGTTTATCAAAAGATAGGTACCTAATCTTACAATCCTTACCTCGATGACATAAATAGGTACTGTAACAATTAACTCTCTCGGTACTTGCAGATAAGTACAGAGATTTTGATATCCAAATAATGACGCATGGAATGGAATGCTAGAGTGGCAGATTACTTTAATTCGACACCAATGTTGTGATAATATCATCGTTTTGAGGGTCATTGTGTCATACGTGAAAATTTAATTTTAATTTTAAAGGCACATCAATTTTAGAAACATTTAAGCTACCTCGTGATTGTTTGTTAGTCTGCAATTAGTTCAACTGTTTTAATTGTTTATATATGTTTTATTTCTTTACTTGTAGGTAATTTTATTTGTTTTAAGAAAGAAATAAAATAAATTTCTCCGTAATTAGAGCACGCAGAATCGTAGAGCAGCAAGTAGATGAGAGAAAATTTAAATCTTTCTTTTGGACTTTTTACAAAGAAATATCTTGCCGACATTTCTAATTCATTGCAATTAAGATCAAACATTTCTCAAGTATGTACTTACTAAAGTTACTACCTAAAGTACCTACTACCCAAGTTTCTACCGGGTTGTTCCCAGTTGATCACGCTGGATATGATCACGTCGCATTTGATCACGGCAAGCTGCGCCAAAAAGTTTCATTTGATCACGCCATACAAATTTTGCCTAAATTTATAATTTACGATTGTTAGGATAATAAGTAGTTTTTCATTATTTAGTGCATTAGTGCATGTTGATTATGATTCTGTGGTTATGGTACTTATCAATATGATCAGATTTTTCAAAAAAGTCTTCTTTTAACAAAACCATTACGAGTATGAATATCAATTGTATTTCAACAGTTAATAACTGACTAATATTAGTGCAAATTTGCTTTCTAACTAACTTGTAAATACATCTACACATACATCTAATGAAAAACTACTTATTATGCTAACAATCGTAAATTATAAATTTATGCAAAATTTGTATGGCGTGATCAAATTAAACTTTTTGGCGCAGCCTGCCGCGCCGTGATCAAATGCGACGTGATCATAATCAGCATGATCAACTGGGAACAACCTGTTTCTACCATGTAAACAATCCAATTTAACAAAAAATAACGGAAAATCCTGATTGAGCTCTAATTGGAACCATCATACAATTTAAACGACAGGACCGATTTTCAGCAAACAGCGAACACTATAAAGTTACTAAGAAAATAACAAGAACTAGATCAAAATATGTTCATTCCTTTTCAGAGATACCTTGCCACAGACAGTCAAACTTAAAACCGTTTTTCGTTGGTCATTACAAAAAACATACCTAGCAGATTTAATTAGGTACCTAATTTTAAAAATATATATTTACTACACTTCAACTTACACATCATATTATTTCCACGGCCCATAAAATTCAGTTTAAGTCACTTTATTAAAAAAACTAATAACATTACAGATTTGCTAATATAATTAAATAATGCACATTCACTACTACTAAAATCTTAGAAAAAGTATCAAAATTCACTCTAACAGCCGTCACTCAGAGATGTTAATAATTACTTAAAAATCACCCAGTAAAGATTTCAACAACAAAACCTTTACTTAGTGACAGTCACTGAGTGCGCTTAGCCTAAGTACAAAATAACGAAGCAATTCATTCAACAGTTATCACTTTATCGAGTGAACCTAAGGGCGTCTTGAGGTTATAAGTAATAGAAAAATACGTCGTTCGTCGCCCCCGCGTAGAGACACCCCTCGGAGCCTCCCCAAGCCCTCTGCGCTGACCTTCCCCAACGCCCTTCCAGAGCGAAGGTCGGCGCCTGGAAGACGTAGTCTCAATGTTTTTATATGAGGATTACACTAATATTATAAATGCATAAGTTTGTATGTATAGATTATGTTACCTTTTCACGGTAAAACTGCTGGAAGGATGGGACTGAAATTGCATACTGTATGTATGTATTTTACTGTAAAAACTATCATAGTTTGACGAATTCATTCAACACAAATAAGGTTCGTTGTTAACCTAAAGTCTCTTGGTATTCGATTTGGACGAGTTGTAAGTACCTTTAACCAATAGTGAAGGGGACAATTCGTGCCTTTTCAAGGGTTCTGTATTATCATGTAGGCTTCTTTTAATCCAGGAAAAAAGCGTGAGAGAGAGAAGCCGTGTGCAGAAATCTAGTAATATAAATATAAATAGATTGGTCTCACAATGAACTCATAATGTGCGTTATTTTCAAAACATTTCGGCGTAGCATTTAGATACATCATATAATGATGTATCTTAGTGGGATGTAGAGTAGTAGGTGATTTGTTAGACAAGCTACGGACAAATTGGACAATGCTTCTAGTAACTTTCCCTAAAAATTGTAATCGAGCGAACCTGGAAACGTATTTGGTTTCGTAAACCAGTTTAAAATACATAGTAGGTACCCATAAATAACCACGCGGATATTACAGCAAAGTTTTATATAGTTATTCGTCTAATTAGGTTTCAATTCTAACTCGCATTTGGTTCACTGGTTGTGTGTTCGCCAAGGCACGCAACCGATCGGTTTTTTCATCATGCCATAATAAACATACATTTGAAAATACTGCTAAATCCAAGTTCCACACCACCGCGCGAAAATAGCGGCCATAATAATATTATTAGTCTTACGAAGTGAAAACAACCCAATCTTTGTCACCTTAATAACCAACTAATGGAAATTTTATCGATAATTATGCATGTCAGCGAACCTTGCTGCAAAATTATTCGTAAACGGTTCTTAAAACTGGAAAAGTACCTACGGCAGAAGTAAGTCGTTAAAATAATGATTCGTGATCGCTCGAGATTCGCGCTTGCGTAGAACCGCCTGGCAACAAGATATTATGTTATTGTTTTGTTAGGCTATTGTTTTGTCTCGATTCTAAGATCTATTTAATCGGGGGTGTAGATAGTTGGCGAGTTTTTATGGTCCTGTTTTTGTATTATAAGGTCAATCGTAATAAATTTTAGTTAGCTTGAATTTTGAATTATATTCGGGCTATCGGTAGGAGGGCAGCTACTCCAAAACTTACTAGGTAAGGAGACACAAGGGGATTTTAATGAGGTATCTAAGTATTTATTTTCAATGCTAATTGTATGCGGGACTGATCTTTATAAGTCTCTTCTTGCCTTGTTACCTTGTTCCAGAATCTTTCGATGCAATAAACCAATATTATAACGAGAAGCCAAGATTCAAGAAACTAATAGGTATTATAAAGAGGTAAATCTTGCGTGCGTGGCGAGGTTTGTTTTGTGAGGGTGAAATCACTGAAACTACACTCTGAAACTACTTTCCCGTTTTCGAAAATTCTTTCCCAAATAGACAGCTACAGTAGGTATCCTTGAGTGGCATAACTTGCTATAATTTATTCTTATACCGCGTGAGCGAAGCAGAGAGCCCAAGTTAGTTTTAAATCAAGCTGAGTTCAAGACTAGATTGAATATAAATAAGATTCTGGAATAAAGGGCAAAAACTCCGATCGTCTGGCATTCCGGCTCCCGCTGCTGGCCGAAATAAAGGGCAAGGTCTGAGAATGTGGTCTCGTGATCCTACTGTTTATTTTTCGTCGGTATCGATATATGTTTTAATTGTATTTAGGTCAAAAGATGGTTGACCTAATCAAATCTAATCTAGGATGTGTCAGGAATGTGGGTACATAGGTACAAAATCAAAAACTCCGTCAAGGCGGGCAAAATAAAAATTTTAGGCGTCATATAGTAATATGTCAAACATTGATATAGTTTAGATAACTAATTCAAATATTATTAAATTCAAAATAATTGTCGAAAAATTATTACTTCTACTTCTACATAACTACTACTATAACTATAAGTTATATTAGATAAAAAAACAGGTTTTATAGTCACCCTATTGACCTAGGGCTATAGGGATTATTTATTATTTATTGCGAAAAATTAGCTCTTCAGAAAGCCAGCAGCTTTCCAAAAGATTTGAAGTTATCTGAATCCTGGCCGCATATTATTCTTTATCTTTTAAGTTTATAGACTTCCTTATAATGTTCCGACGTTTAGACATAAATTTTGAACGTCTGTTCTGTACCTATTTGATCGCTTCTGGATTATACCCTATTCGAAGGAGGACCATTTCTGGTTTTCCCACTTCTTTTTAAGTAGGTAGTATTATTAAACGTTTATTTCTAAAGGTCTTAACAGTAAACACTAGTTTCGAATTAGTCTCAGATTCAACACCTCGCTCTAACTAAGTTCGAAACATGTAATGTAGACGCGAGGGATATATAGATATAGGTAAGTACCTCTCCAATAGCTCACTTTTCATTATATACAGTGCTCCTTTTTTAACCAACTTAATAAAAAGCGGAGGTCCATAAAACACGTAATGAAACGTAATTAATGAGAAAGGAATCACTGTAAATAGAAATAAAAGTCAGCAGTTAGTAAGTAAGTCGTATTAAAAGTTAAAGAATAATTAACTTATCATATTCAGATAACAGACATCCATAGAATCCACGAATATTGGAAAATTATCAGAGTGCATGTTACCACAGTACCTCTTATGAATCGCGTATTATTCCTAATAGGTAGGTAAGTAAAGTACTAATGGCATAAGAATATATAAGAATAATGGTATGTCAACGATCATTATTGCATATCGGTCACCACACCACTTTCAAGAGCTCGGTCGTAACATAACATACAGACAGACGCTCGAATACAAGGTTGAAGAACTCTGAGATAAGCAGACATTGAAGGATGTCCAGTCAACTACCTAACTTATAAAGGTATTTTTTCTTACACGACACATCGCATTCACTGCCCAAGTGCCCAGTCTCGGCGGTGCGACCCGCAGCAGGGGCGCGCTGCCGCTGCACGGGGACGGAGACTGGCACCGAAGCTGCGCCTTGGGTCATGAAGGTGTTCGTTTAGTCAGTGCCGGCGTTAGGGGGGGGGGCGCGATGGGGCGACGGCCCGGGGCGCCAAATTTGGGGGGCGCTGAGGTCTGGGGCCTCGGCCTCCTGGCTCACTGGCTGTGTACCCTCAATGGTGGGGATACCGTGCTCGAGCGTGGCGCAAGGCTGCTGATTTGTATACTGGTCTCTCGACTCGAGCGTCGCTCGATCATACAACGAGAAAACCGTCCACAATATTTTGACTGCTACAGAGTACAGAGTGCACGTGCACGAATTCTTTTTATTACTGACTTTGTAATATTGTTCTTCAAATATCCCAAACCCTTTATTCCTATTTATTGTATTAAAAAATACTTTTTAATTTTTCTTTCAAATATATATATTTTTTCAGGATTGTGAATTTTTCTACAGTTTTCTTTGCCGTTTTTTAGAAGTACTACTAGTACTTCTAAAAAACGGGTTTTCCTATTGATAATATTTCATTAAAAATGTCAGACCAAAGGATAAAAAAAAACCTTCCGGTGCTGAATATCGGAAACGTAAGCGTGAACAGGAGAAAGAGTTTCACAAAATCAAAAAATTAATGAATATTGATAAATACATTTCAACAAAATCGCAAAAAGAGCATGAGCCAGTTTTGATTTCCTTATGTGGGCGCCTAAATATTACTGCCCGGGGTGTCAGTGGCCCTAACGCCGCTGCTGCGTTTAGTATATGTATTTTAGTTTAGTATATTACATCGCATGCAAAGTCTCGGCGGCGCTGCACGGGGACGGAGACTGGCACCTAAGCTGCGCCTTGGGGCATGAAGGTGTTCGTTTAGTATATTTTAGTTTAGTATATTACATACATCGCATGCAAAGTCTCGGCGGCGCTACACGGGGACGGAGACTGGCACCTAAGCTGCGTCTTGGGGCATGAAGGTGTTCGTTTAGTATATTTTAGTTTAGTATATTACATTGCATTCACTGCCCAGTCTCGACGGCGCTACACGGGGACGGAGACTTGCACCTGCGTCTTAGGCCTTGAAGGTTTAACGCATTCACTGCCTAGCCTCTCACCGCGTCTGGAGACTTGAATATGTTAGTTTTCTTTAATCATGTTGTAGAAACTTATTCTATTTAAGATATTATTAAATAAATCCTACAATAACACGTCGGAAATCTTACTTATATTTTATTATATTGGACAAAATCTATACCGTCGGTCGTGAAGATGTTTGGCCAAGGACAATGCCAGAACTACTGAATAGATCGGGTTCATATTTTGCACAAATAAAGATCTAAACCTGGAATAACCTGGAATAAGCTACTTTTTATAAGACTTATTCCAACCGCGTTCGAAGCCACGCGTAGAAGCTATACGGTATTTAGGTATAATAAAAGACGGTATAATAAAGGAGGTACCTTCTAGCTAACTAATGTTATAAATGCGAAGGTTTGTAAAATGTCAAGGTATGTGTGTGTGTGTGTGTGTGTTTGACAACGCTTAAACAACTGAAGAGATCGAGCTGAAATTTTGCACGTACAAATTTTCGGACCTGTAAAAATATAGCCTCCTTTTCCTTTGCGGCTTTTTGTTCATGTATAGTCACGGACAGAAACTAGTAATTATTAATTTGGAGATGCAATTTTGCTGGATAAGAATCCAGACGGTCGTACGTATTCCGAGCTTCAACGGCTTCTAAGCCATTGCGTATTTAAGTCATTGGGTCCCCATAATCAGTAGGTCATACCAGTTAGGTGTCCATAGTCAATTCAATTCAATTCACAATTCAAAACGCGTTCATGTAATCTCGTTCTAAGTAAACGCGTTCATACATATATCGAATTAAATCTCGTTTAGAGTCAAACCGATTTCACCGGCTTTTTGGAGCTAAATTTTGATCGTGTTTACGTAAACGAACATTTACCTCAGATTTACATAAAATCACACATTGACAGTTGGTAAACGCGTTGATATATTAAAGACGCTGAACCGCCAATATCGGGCGTTCAGGATGTTTATACGAGTTTCGCGTTAACTGCGTTTTCTTTATGTTGGTGAAATGTAAAATGTACCAACTGAACTCGGATGCCTTATCGAGTTTTAACGTCACGTGTTAAATTTCAACGGTGAAGTAGGACCTTAGTCAAGTCAAATAGATTCAATACATTATAAAACAGAAATAAAAATCGAAAAAACTCAAACTAATGTCGTTGGAAAAGGGGCGAAGTATGTCATGGGAAAAGGTACTTTTCCGAAGACGCAACTTTGTCCTAGTGTTAAACGATAATGGTTGCATCATCTAGAGAAGCTTCTATGATCTCACTCACACCACACTTGTATTCAGACATTAGACATTTTTAAGCTATTGCATAGCTTCTATCGCGGGCCTTGAGCGCGGGGACCGAATCCAGAAATTCCGTAACGAAAAAACCTTACGCTCCCCACTCCGCCGGGCAAGGAGGTGTGGCTTGAAGGCCGTGCATCGTCTAACGTCGTTTCAGTTCGGCAGTCTTCGACACGGCGTTGTGTGCGTGCGATTAGACGTATTGTACGACTCTACGAAACTCGCACGAATCGAGACGAGCTGCTCCGAAATCGGACGAATACATAAGCAGCTGTTTATGAGAAAGTATATGTATAGGTGTATAGGTATTTATGTACAACAGTGAATAGCTGTACTTGTAAAATTCTTATCGGTCACCACGCTCAAAAAGTGTAACTTGAATTAATTAATTCAATTTGATTTAATTGTCATTTTAATTAATATCAAAGAAAAAGCAATACTGCATGAATAAAATAAATAAATAAAATTATAATTGCATAAGTTGATACAAAATGCTATGCCAAAGCTTTACCGCGGCAGTCCCCGAGTGCCACACGTCTTTTTTATTTTTGTTTGTTTGAAGAAGAGCAGAATTTAGCATTATTATTATTAATTCTCTGCTAAAAACCTTACCTATACTGAACAAAAAAAGTTACAACCATCGATATTCAAAAAATCCTACAATAAAGTTGATATACCCCGGATCCAGAATCACTCCTTTCCGCTTAGTACACATGTTTCGTAGCACTCTATACGGCCAATAACGATCAATAAGTTTGTCCAATAATGCCTATACAGCCTCTATAAGCATTATTGGTCAAATGCCCCATTTCCAGACTTCCAGCAAGTTCAGACCCACAGCAAAGTATTTAGCAAAATGACTACTTATCGCGTCGAGTTATCTGCGCAAAGGTCCGTCACCGCGCGGACGGCGCAAGGTCACGGGTGAACGCCCGTCTGCGCCCGCGCAGGTAGGCCCGAGCCCGAGCCTCGTTACACCGGGAACTGGAGCCTTCCGGACACGACTACTAGGTAACTATTGTACCAACATATCGGCACTTTCAGAATTCACAGAGACATAAAACACCACTAGTTGCCGGTGTGATTCCGGCTTTGGGACAAATGTTTGTACGATCTGCAAACATTTAGAGTCAGCTTGAGAGTCAGAGTCAAATCATTTATTTCTTTAGACTTAAAAAATAAACATTTAGACAAGTCAAAACTTTTTATAGCTTGATAAATAGTAATTAATATCAAATAAAAAATAAGGTGCAATTGACTCTAATACACTTCATTTTTTTGTCCACTAGCGGAAAAAATTGTCCCGGCTGTCTGAGTATTTTCTATGTATAATAAAAACTATTTATATATGTAATATTGACAAACGTAGTATAGGACGCCCTCCGGCCAGAGGGGATGATAATCTACGAAGGGCTGGTGGCAGATGCTGGATGCGGCGAGCTGAAGATGGGCGCTATGGCGCTCATTAGGGGAGGCCTATGTCCAGCAGTGGACTATCATAAGCTGATGATGATAATGATGAATATATTAGTTTATATAGTAGTAAGTTTGTATAGAATAGAATAGAAAAAAACATTTATTTGGACACAGGTACAAAAAGAGTAACAAAATAAACAAATGAAAAACAAAAACAGTACAACATGGAGGTAATATTAGTCAACTAGTACTACGAGTAGTACCTACCCATAACACAAGCTCTGCTAAGCTTGGAGCTAGCTAGATGATGCTGTGTAAATTGTCCAGAACTATTATTATTATTTGAAGAAAAAAAACACTGGGAATTTTCTCGATTTAAATCGTTAGATACGCGCCTTGATGCTGAAAAACTGTGGCATTTTCTTTGAATGCGTGCGTTAGCAAAATGCCAACGCTGCTGCTTGCTTTTTAGTGTGCAATCACATGAACATGAACAATTGAGAACATCCTCCTTTTTTTAAGTCGGTTAAAAAGACTTAAGTAAGTTTATCTACATACTAAAGTTCACAATAAGAACCGTAGATATTATATATACATATTTTCGAATCGAAATCTTAAGAAGTGTGTTTTTTCCTCTATGTCTATAAATGTGTGTTCAAGATAAAATTTACTACCTACCTACCTACCTAATAAAATGGCACTACACATTACCATACTGAAAATGCAGTTTGCCAATGAGTCACTATATGTACTCACTCACACTCACCATCTACGTCGAATGTTAGAGAGTGAAAGTACTGTGACAGAAACACGTCATTTCATGACACACTGTGGTTGTTACCTTCCCTTCTAATTACATAAATGTTTGCATAGTGACACATACGACATAAATATTAATCTATACCGTATCCATTGAGCATGTAGAATGTTAGTAAACAAACCGCCCATACTTAACCTAAAATTCACTTTGTCGGCGCGTCCTTTTATATGTAATTCATATTACTTGTCGATGTGAGATCCTTTCTTCAATAAATGTTGCTTACAATCACATCTGAAACTCGACGCCAAGCAAGTGAGTTTATGTGATTTGTTTACTAACATTCTACATTATCAATGTATACGGTATAGAAGTGTCTTTATCAACAAAAAATTTGCAAACTATTCACAAAGCTGAGCAAATTACATTGACTGTTGTAAATAATCTAGAAGTAGCTCAACTGGTAATAATAAGGTAATGACTAATGAGGTATCTAATTCAATATGGTGGTAATTTTTTCTTACAATTTTCTAGGTTCCATAAGTAAATTAATATATAAAATATATAAAACATAAATTAGATAGCTGATACGAAGATTCATGGCTTACATACCTACAATTTGCGCAAAACTTCTTATCTTGTTATCTTTTTTTTACTATCGTCATTTACTTACCTTCATAGGTGGCCCTTTCAAATACCCAAGTTTACTAGGCATCCACCCATTCCATAGGAATTTCATACGACAAGGCTCGGCAGTTGATTGTCTGTAAAGTTCAGTGACTGAAAAATGTACGTAGCAAGCTACCTATTCAAATATACATTTGCATTAGCACGTTACGCGTGCTTGTTTTTAATAGAACACACACGCCTGATTCAATCAAAGATAGGAACCTACCTATCAGAAGCTAATTATAGAAGTTTTATCCATAGGTAGCCAGATACCAGATACAGCGGTGGAAAATGGTCAGTAAAGTTAGTAGAGGCTGTTTTTTTAAAAGAATGGTGAGTAAAGCCAGTATTTTGAGTAGTGTCTCTGTAGTTTGAGACGAAAAGAATGCCGTTTTAGAGTAAGAGTTCATTCGTTTCTTTTCTTTTCGGTAGTAGTTCTATAAATATGCCTATAATAATTATGAATTTATGCTCTCAATTCTTCTTCTCAATCTTCTTTATTTATAAACATTTTATAAAAGTTATTAACATACATAATTGAACAGAGGTGGAAAAGGCAACTTATATTCGTATTTTGATGTCAAATTGACCATCAAAGCGTCAGTGTTCTAGAGATTTGGTCATTAAATGGTCAGTATTTGAAAGGATCATTGTCAGTCATATTAGTATTTTTGGTCATGGAATCAGTTTCCACCATTTTCCCACCCTTGATAATAACAATCTCGAACGCAAGAATTTTCGCGCCAATCCAATATAGAAAAAGAAAGACATAGTTCTATAATCAAAATGAAACCTAACACACACACACAGGCTCATGTATTAGGGCACATAAAATGTTTATGTATAACATTTTTGCATGTCTGCTTGTATTTATAGCGGTGGGGCGACCTTGTGGCGAGACGAGAGCCCACCACGGCAATAGACTTCGCTGAATCCTGAACGACAAACCCTGGAGATCAAACACCATTGCTGTTATAGTAAGTTAACTTTACGCTACAGTTCACCCAGTACCAGCAATGTAAAACGTGTGTTTTGTGTTCGCAGTTGGTGTTCGACCGAGGTGCGCCTACGTCGGTCTCGCGCCTCAAGTCTCGTTCGCCAATTTCGCACACTGAAGTTCATTGACTTTGCACAAGGATTCATGAATCCACTGTAATAAAACCGATGTGGTAGTTTTTTAAGTGATGTCTTTGTTCGCGTTGGGATCAAGGATGCGGTGTCATTGTTCTACAAACAAAGAGATCTACTATTTTTATTGTATTATATACGTTTTTTTTTTAGATACCTTTTTGTAGTATACATTTTAAAATATAAAGCGTTTTTGTATTCTATCCTCAAAACTGGTTTAGTCCGTTTTCGCAATTGTAGTTTCACAATTAACTGTGAAAAAAGAATTATTTTTCACTGTTTCGTAATTAACTGTCAAACAAGAAATTCTTTTCTGTTTTCGCAATTGTAGTTTCACAATTGACTGTGAAAAAAGAATTATTTTTCACTGTTTCGTAATTAACTGTCAAACAAGAAATTCTTTTCTGTTTTCGCAATCAAGTTTCACAATTGACTGTGAAAAAAGAATTATTTTTCACTGTTTCGTTATTAACTTCAACCACTAGGACCATGCTAGGAACGTAACGGACAAGTACTATTTGCAATGAAACGTACCTCTATATTATGACTTTGCCCACCAGACAATTCCGTAACCGGTTCATAATTTTCACATATCTGACACATACGTTCCTAGCACGGTCCATAAGTATCGATCTCCGAAAGTGAATTGGAAGAAATAAAAATATGAAAATGGTAAATAATTCCCTTTATTTTTCTCGAAATAGAAAAACCTCTTTTACATTTAAAATAAAATTCTTATTCTTACATACTTAACAAAAAATATACTTTTTACTTTAAAATAATACTTCTGAGCTTATTTAATAACTAAATGGAGCAATGATCTCCACACAGTGCCCGACCGTAATCTCGTTATTACATAATTCTGCTATTGTTTTTTTAATCTCTTCATCGATTTCCTGATAATTTTTATTTATTTTCATAGCAGGTTTAAAATTACGAAGCTTAGTTTCTTTTTCTAAAACTTCCAGTATTTGTGCCAGATTAGGGTTTTTTCTTCCAACATATTTATTTATTCGCGAGTGCCATGCCTCAACTGGGTTTGTAGTTCGGATTTCCTCATCTTCACAGCACCACTTTTTGACAAATCCGATGTCTTTCATCCATTTATTTTGGAAGTACTTATTAAATATTGTACTTTTTTCATCCGTTGGGCTTCTTTTCATCACATACTCGTACCCATTCTTGAGAAATGTTAAAGGTAGACGGGCTAAGCCGGCACAACGGGCGACATGACGTCTTTGAATCCTTGAATTCATGTCAAGGGCTTTTGATTTTCGAAAGAGGGTATTGCAAAAATGAAAATAGCAACCCTTTACTATTGTGTCTGGAAATACGGTTTGAACGCCTTTCATAGCTGCTTGTTCATAATCTAAAGTCATTTTTACTGGTTTCCAACTTGGGATTTGATTTTTAATCATTCGGAATAATATCTCATACGTTCTTTCATTCTTGTTTCGTAAGAACGCAAAAAAAATTGGTACTACCTTTTTTGCTTCGACATCAAATCCATGTATACTATACAATTGTTTAAACGGAAGTGGGCACGATTTGAAAGTACCATCAAGAAAAAAGTGCTGAAAGCGATGTATTATTTGTTGCGTATCAGGGGAACCAAACACGAGGATTCTCATATCGACATCATTGTAATCGGCGATGAGTAAATGTTTAAAGTTAATCGGCACTATTACCTCTTGAGGCGATCTAAATTGTAGTTTGGGCACTCCCAAGTTTCTGTATCTTTCTTTGTATAAACCGGTTTTGATGTTCTGAAATTTAGGTAACTCGTGAAGAAAGTTTACTCCTTTATCGTTGAGTTCACTCACCATTTCGTCAAATTGTTTCTGAATAGGATAGTTGTTAGTGCACACTTTTTTTTTCAGAGCACTAAGTTCTTGTTCAAATATGCATTTAGCGTCATTTGCCAAACAATCACTGTTATGATACTTTGATTTTACTATGAAGTTTTCTTCACTCAGCGTTATGCTACCCTTGCATGTTGTTTTGCTGTAACACTGCCAAAATGTATTACGGTCAGCGTACGTACTCTTTTTGTGATATTTACGGCCATTGTATAGTAATGCTTGGCCTCCTCTCTTTGTGGGAATGAACCGAATTTCATAATTCAAACTTTTTGATGCAGTGCACTCAGAAGAATCAGCCATAATACTGTAGTCTGATATAATGTATTGTGAAAATAGGTTTCAAGGGTCACAAGTGAAGAATAATTCCGCTTTCAAAGTCCTAGTGAAACCGTAATTGCAAAATAGAAAATTGATACAATAAATATAAGGATAATGTCACAATCGATTTTTTTCTTTATTAAACTGAAGGAAGGAGGTTAGTTTAGGACCTCAAGTAATTTATTTACCAAGGAGTTCAATAGTGCGACTAATTCTTGTTTCGTAATTAATTGTGAAATAAGAAAATGGATATGTTTTTAGTAATTAACTACGAAAGGAGAAAAATATTCGATTACGAAAACAGAAAAGAATTTCTTGTTTGACAGTTAATTACGAAACTGTGAAAAATAATTCTTTTTTCACAGTCAATTGTGAAACTACAATTGCGAAAACGGACTAAACCTCAAAACTATGTAATGTAATTGTCTACTTTACTCTGTTTAGAAAATTATATCATACTAACTGCGCCCCGCGGCTTCGCACGCGTTGTTCCTATGGAAACGTTAAAAGATGATTTTCATCCCACGGGAACTGATTTATGGGATAAAAAGTAGCCTATGTTTTATTCCAGACCTAGGACTATGTCTATTTTAAATTTCAGCCAGATCCGTTCAGTAGTTTTGGCGTGAAGAAGTAACAAACATCCATACATCCATACATCCATACAAACTTTCGCATTTATAATATTAGTGTGATGTGATGTGATGTGATGCATATGCTTTGTGAATAATAAAGAATGTATTGTGTCTACGATTTTTATTATGTACTTACCCACAAATCCCATTATGTATCAATAACTTAAAAAATCAAATATGCAGCACGAATAAGTAGAAATAAAAGATATCCACAGAGAAAACCATTGAACCAATATAGTGTGAGACTGCTACGCGACCTCGTAGCACTGCTACGAAGAGCGCGTTTAGGTCTTTTGTATGGAAAATGCACTCATTGCATTGATTACATACTATAAATTGTGGAATTTGTAATCTCTATTGCGTACTTGAATGCATACATTTCGTTAAATTTTACGGTGGTTTTTACCGTCTAATAACATTACCTATTTTGGCAAAGAGCATTACCTATCTAAATGAGACTTTATTAACACACATACTTATTAAAATTGATAATTCAATTATGTACTTAGGTTAGTTTTCTAAAAAAGCAAACCTACTAAACTTGCCGCATACGTAGTGTAGGATGACTATGAAAATATAATATCTAGAAGTAAAAACACATGTAAATCGATGTGGCGGGTTGTAAATTCCGAAAGAGGAAAATACAACACATGCACTGTTGATTTCACGGACACTATTATAAATTCAGATGGTGTTAAATTTCAGTCGAAGCAGCAGGTTGTGGATTCGATGAATGCGAGATTCATAGGAGCAGCCTTGGCGTGTGGAGCGCCCGCCGCTGACTTGTATAGTGTGAAGACAGCCTTATAGTCAGCGCGCCCGCCGGCCGACCGCTCGCTGCGGTTTGTACCGTTTACTGCAGGTGAGGTATATCATATTATTATGAAACGGATACCTCCGAAGCCATCTAAAGACGCATACGGTATATCTATGAAACTGATAGCAATGGCGGCCGGACCGCTGGCACCGATTTTGGCTTGCCTATTCAACGAGTGCCTGCGCGCCGGTGAACTACCGACGTGCCTTAAGCTAAGTAAGGTGTCGCCGATCTATAAGGGGAAGGGTAGTAGGTCTAGCATGGACTCGTACAGACCAGTGTCCATAATACCTGCAATATCAAAAGTAATGGAGAACGGTATAAGCTCGCGACTCACTACATACCTGACCGAAACTGAGGCACTATCAGACAGGCAGTACGCGTATCGAGAGGGCCGATCGACCACATCATTGGCACGGCAGGTTATACAAAATGTCTTAGAAGCTAGAGAGAGAAAACAGCAGGTAGCTATTATTTGCTGTGACCTCTCAAAGGCGTTTGATGTGGCCGACCACGCGGTGCTCGCAGCCAAGCTGGAACACTACGGAGTGCGAGGTACCGCGCTCTCACTACTATCCAGCATGCTAAGGTCTAGGTCGCAGGTAGTTGTTGGAGAGAATGGGAAGATTCGATCCTGCGCTCTAACAACGACAATGGGCGTGGCCCAAGGATCTGCGGTCTCGAACATCTTGTTTTCCATGCTGCTTAACGATCTTCCGGAGGCTGTGAGCACTGCGGAGGTCTTCATGTACGCGGATGATGTGGTCGCCGTAGTCTCTGGTACAACAATAGACGCCTTGGAGCATAATCTAAACCTCACCGCGTCCACACTTGCCGAGTGGTTCAAAGCTAACGGTCTTGTCTTGAACATCGAAAAGACGCATTTCATGCACGTCTGCCTGTCTGGACACCTCCCCAGATCCCTATCGGTTGTAGCTGGTACGACGCTTATCGAGCAGGTAGCTCAAACCACATTTTTGGGTTTTGAGCTTGACAGGAGCCTCACCTGGGAGTACCACATTGACAAAGTGTGCGGAAAGCTTGGTGGCGCGTGCTATGCACTAAGCCGCTTGGCGAGATTCCTGCCCAGGCACGTAGTACGCTCATGTTACTATGCGACTGTACACTCACTCTTGCAGTACGGAGCTGAACTGTGGGGGCGTGCTGCCGACTGGCAGCGTGCCTTCCGCATGCAGAAGCGCGCCATACGTGCAATAGTAAAGATACCACAAGACGTCTCCGCAAAACCTTATTTCAAAGAGCTGGAAATACTTACCCTTCCGTGCATTGTGATATTCCAGGTATCTGTGTATGTAAGGAACAATTTAAAACTTTTCACTAAAAATAGCGACGTTCACCGGTATAATACTCGACGAGCGGACAAGCTCACTTCCCTACCGCGAACTCTGGCGAAGTCGGGGAAGTTAACGCGCATAATGGGACCGACGGTATACAACAGTCTTCCTGAAATTGTTACGAAGGCAACTAGCCTGACATTATTTAAGAGCAAATTGAAGCACTGGCTCATTGACAACAGCTTCTACAGCTATGAGGAATTCATAGCCTGTAAATGTGACTAAATGTATTATTATCTAATTAATAGATAAACTCTTGTATTATTTTTTTGACTGTATATGTATTTTATTATTTTGAACTTCATTTAATTATTGTTTAATTTGAATTATTATTTGCAATATTAGTCGTTTGACTTTAATATTACTATAATTTAGAATCCCTACGTGCATACAATAAGTACGTGTTATGTATGTGATTTAAATCAATGACGTGTTATTCATGAAATTTACAAAATAAATGATTATTGATTATTGATTATTGATGCCCTTCAGCCAGGTGGGATAACGATCTGCAAAAGACTGGAGGCAGATGCTGGATGCGTCAAACTGATGACGGGCGCTGCTATGGTGCTCTTTGTGGGAGGCCTATGTAATTATGATGATGATGACTAAACTTGTATTAACTTTGACTTGAGACCAAGATATTCGGTTGAACTTTGGTGCTAAATTATCTTGAGAAAAATGCCTTCTCCATTCTTATATTATCAATTAAAAGTAGCTTCTCGATGTAAATAATCACTCACACATGTAAATTCCATCGTCACGTAGGCAATGACACGAGGCATAACTTTAGTTTAGCTTATTGACAGTTGCCAGTTCGGCATCGTCATAGTTTGTTACATGTTACTTGTACTATTCAAAAAGAGGTATTGTTTGGTGTTTTGTTTTGTTATTAAATGTTTATGTTTTTTCTCTACTAAAGTTTATGACACTTTTGACATGGACACTGGCAGAGTTGTGGCAGTAAAGAAACAGCAAGCCATGAAATAAGAAGTTGCAGTTGAAGTATGTTACTTTGGATGTAACTTTGGATAGTCTGTTCAAAAAGAGAAGAGTCGTGGGAATGGAGGGCGCGCGTGTACCATTTGACAACTTTTGTTGCGTTGACAACACTGCTCTGTCATTGCAGTACGACTAAAAGTGTTAGTTCACTGTAACGCCATGACTCTTCTCTTATTGA